>JAGIQG010000001.1:80619265-83340049 GCA_024679065.1 Sphyrna mokarran | reverse complement strand
TTTGATTATCAAATAGCCTCTGTGTCTAAATTCCAATATATACTGTCCATTGGGAAAACTGGAGAATGGCAAGGTTACATTTGTCTACTTTTATATGTGGATTTTCTGTGGCTCAGTTGATAGCATCCTCACCTCTGGGTTAGAAGGCTGTAGGTTAAATTCTACTCCAGAACTTAAGCACAACAAACCAAACTAACTCTAGTGCAAGAGATTGAGGAAGTACGGCATTGTTAGAAGTGCCATATTTTGGTAAGATTTTAAACTGAGGTCCCATCTGCCCTCTCAGAACAGGAGCCATACCAATCTGTGATACAATCAGAAAGAACCAGCTTAAAGCCAATTCATTCCAAATCATGACCCCAGACACCAATGCCACTTTGTAAACTCTATGTCAACTATGTGTCAAATATACAAGCACATGACCATTACCCACCCCCCATTGCCTCTTATACTACCTATACCAACTTCGTGCCAGTTCATATCAACACATGCCCTCCCCTCCACCAGCCTTTGTCATCACATGTATCCACCATGAATAGATCTCAGGAAACATGCTGTGGTGAAATAAAATATTCTTAAAATATCTATTGCAGCCTTCATACTATGAGAACATTCCCATTCATGAAAGCCCATTCAATACACAGAAATCCTCTTATGTGCTTAATCACTTACAAAACAAGTATTTGTATTTATAACTCGACTTTGAAGATAGATTAGAAAAGTTATTATAGAATTATCTATAAGTGGAACTGTAAACTTACAACTCTGCTGTGATAATGATAGGATACATTAATAATGCATTATAACATTAATAATATAATGCAAACCTTTAGGGTTATGTCAACAAACATCTATTGAAGCTGCAAGCACTGATATTTTCAATTCACAGATGCAAGCAGGCTGTTTCTGCCACAATTTCTATAGGGCCGGTTATTTGAATAACTTGACAGTTCCATTGACCTTCATCATCTTTCCCAAGCATTTATGTCTTTTGTATTACTGAGCATTGGTGGTGGAGTGAGTGTATGTTTGTACAAAGTATACAATCATGTGGGCTTCATTTTCCTAGACGATATCAAGCTTCTTGAGTGTTGTTGGTGCAGTACTCATTCAAAAGCATTATAGGCCTAGGTACTAAAATGGCAGCAAAGCTGCATATGTATCTGTACGGTTAGTTGTATGTGCAGATGCACATACTGACTTACCACCATTAAGTTCTCCTCAGCCTCTCTTAAGATTTGTATCTAATGAAAACAATTGTATGTCTGAATTAAACAAGAATTGAAGTAGAGGATAGAAAACACGTGAACTGTATAATTCACATCATTTTTTAATTGAAGAAGTACAATATGTGGCAGTGCATTCTTAACATATAAATTTAGTGTACATTTAGAAACATTCAGGGAGTCGCATGGTAATCTTACATAGGTAGGGGCTGCATGTTTGACACCCTGATTTACAGGTTCTGAGCCTTGCTAATGAGACCAGCATTTATTGCTCATTTCTAAATGTCCTTGAGAAGGTGGTGAAAGTTTCCTATGTAAGCTGCTGCAGTCCATGTGGTGTAGGTATACCCACAGTGCTATTAAGGAGAGAGTTCCAGGACAGTAAAGGAATTGGGATATATTTCCAAGTCAAGGTGGTGAGTGACTTGCAGGGGAGTTTCCAGGTGATGGTGTTACCATATGTCTGCTGCCCTTGACCTTCTAGGTCATAGTGGTCATGGGTTTGGAAGGTGCTACCTAAAGAGCTTTAGAGAATTCTCACAGTGCATCTTATTGATGGTACATACTGCTATTACTGAGCACTGGTGGTGGAGGGAGTAAATGTTTGTACAAGGCATACTAGCAAGTTGCTTTTTCCTTGACAATATCAAGCTTCGTGAGAGCTGTTGGAGCAGTGCTCATTCAGGCAAGTAGAGATTAAAAGCTTATTAAAGTTTATTTATTTATTAGTCACAAGTGAGGCTTACATTAACATTGCAACAAAGTTAATGTGAAATTTCCCTAATCGTCACAGTCTGATGCCTGTTCAGGTCAGTGCACCAAACCAGCATGTTTTTCAGACTATGGGAGGAAAGCAGAGCATCCAGAGGAAACCCATGTAGACATGGGAAGAACATGCAAACTCCACAAAGATTGTGATCCAAGCTGGGAATCGAACCCAGGTCTTTGGCGCTGTGGAGCAGCAGTGCTAACTAATGTGCCACCATTACACTCCTAACTTATGCCTTGTAGATGGTGGACAGTCTTTGGTGAGTCTTGAGGTGAGTTGCCTGCTGTAGGATTTCTAGCTGCTGACCTGTTATAACAGCCACAGTGTTTATATGGCTAATTCAGTTCAGTCTTTGATCAATAGTAATGCTCCCGGGATATCAGTAGTGGGGGTTCAGTGATGGTAGTGCCACTGAATGGCAATGGGCAGTGGGTAGATTATCGTTTGTTGGAAATAGCCATTGTCTGACTTGTATGGCATGGATGTTACTTGTCTCTTCTCAGCCCAAGCCTGGATGTTGTCCAAGTCTTGCTGCATTTAGACATGGACTGCTTTATATCTGAGAAGTCATGAATGGTGCTGAACATTATGTAATCAGCAGTGAAAATCCTCACTTCTGATCTTATCATGAAAGGAATGTCATTGATGAAGCAGCTGAAGATTTTTGGGCTTGGGACATAACCCTGAGGAACTCCTGTAGTGATGTCCTGGAACTGAAATGACTAAAGTAATTAAAGAGGTAGACAGATTAGACGAAGTTAGGGACTCTAGAACCAGGAGACGCAATTTGAAGATGAACAGAGAGCTACTTAGGATCAAGATGAGTAGACACTTTTTCACTCAGAGGGTTGCGAATTCTCTATGCAGCCCAGTCATTGTGTATGCTTAAAGTAGAGATTGGTAGATTTCTAAACACAGTTACCTAAAGAAGTATGGGGATAGTGTGAGAAAAAAAGACATTGGAATGGATGATCAATCATCATGGTATTGAATGTTGGTGCAGACTCAATTGGTTGAATAGTCTATTCCTGTTCCAATGATCTTATGTTTCTAGTTACTACGTGCCTCTTGGTTATTGAACTCCCTGTTAAGATAAATAAATATTTCTGATCCACTCTATCCAGGCCCTTCATAACATTATACATCTCAATTAAATATCCCTTCAACCTTCAAAGAAAACAACACCAGACAATTAAACCTTTCCTCAGAGCTCAAATTCTCCAGTACTGAAAACCTCCTCATTAATTGCCTCCATGCCTTATCCAGTGCGATCGTATCCTATTTGTATCGTTATGACCCAAACTATATGCAGTATTCCTGCTGTTGCCCAGCTGATGCTTTATACAGTTCCAGCACAATTTCTCTGCTCTTATATCCTACATCTCACTTAATGAAAAATATTGTGCTGTATGCCTTTTTGATCATCATATCTACTATCTACCTTCAAGGATCTATGGATATGTATTTCAATGTCCTTATGTTTGCCTACATTTCTCAGTAACTCATCATTTTCTTATTTTGCTTGCTTTTCCCAAATGTTTTCTGTCATAGTTCTCCAAACTTTATACCATTTGTCATTTTTCAGCCCACCTAACCAGTCCATTGCCATCTTTCTGCAGTCTACATCCTTTTACTTCTCACTATCAAACACAGAATCAATTTTCGTATAATCTGCAAAATTCCTAATCATATGTTTGCATTAAAATTTAAATGTTTGATCTGCAAACAGCAAGGGGCCTGATACTCAATCGTACAGAACCGCATTAGAAACTTTTGGACCTGCCAGAGATGTCCAGTCTCAAGAACACTCTCAACCATTGCATTTTTGCTTCCTCCCACTGAGACAATTGTGGACCCATCTTGCACTTGGATCACCATAGGCTTTTATTTTTCTCAACAACCTGCTGCGTGGGATCTTGTCCAAAGTCTTAATGCAGTCCACATAGACCATATTAAATGTGCTACATCATCGACCTTCCTTCTTACCTTTTCAAAAATGTCTCACAACATCAGGCTTAAAATTCAACAGATTTATTTGGAATCACATGCTTTCGGAGTGCTGCTTCCTCCTCAGGTGAATGAGGAGGTGAATGCCTTTAACCTGATGTTTTGAGACTTCTTATCATCCAACACCAGCATCTCCACATCATGGCTTCAAAAATGCATTCAAGTTAGTCAGACACATCAATCATCCCTTAGCAAGTCCGAGCTGATTGGCCCTGATTAACACGTGCATCTCTAAATGGCGATTTGTAATGTCCTCAGAATCTTTCCACTAATTTGCCCACTGCTGAGATTGTGCTGAGGGGATTATAACAACATGATCTGATGCTTTTCTCCGTTTTTAAGGAATGCTACAACTTTAGCAGTCTTCCAGCACCGTGCTTATAAACCGAAAGGCACTCACAATAATTAGTGTCGATGACTTAAAGAGATTCAGCAATGGAGAGCATTGTCGCTTTGCATTGATGAAAATAATTAAGTCACCATTCAATTTTTCCTTCTTGCTGGTATTATAGATTCTGTGGGGGTAATTTGGGCTTTGTCTGATAGTGTTTTATGGTTAACAGTGAATTGGCAGCCCATGTTATGTATCTCCCAGTTTATATTTTGACAGCACAGGTTAGGCAAAAATAATTTCTGTGCTGGTGAGATCCTCCGTGAACACAACAAAATTCATTCGGTATATTGGACATGTAATGTGAAGTTCCTCTTGGGACATTCCATTGACACCACTATTATTAATTTATATGGATCTTAAATATCCCTGGGGAACACCATTCAAGCTTGACATCAATCCCTTCACTTGTATCATTTGCATTCTCTCATCCAATTCTTCATTCACTCATAATTATACTGAGAATAACAATTGACTTAAGCATTTATAGCAGCTTGTCTTATAGACTGTGTTAAGTTATTGAGAAATCTAAGCACTTTGCTTCATATATTGTTTGTGGAGCTTGTTTTTCTTTTTTTTTATTCTGTGGTTTCTTGGTTAGAGCCACTTACATTTAGTCTGTATTTACTAATCCTTGACGCATATGGCTGGAATGCATTAGGAGCTAATTTCTGTCTTAAGTTCTGTGAAGCACTTGCTTCAGCACTACTCCAGCAAGCTTTGTAGGGTCAGTATTAAGGAATCCTATTTGCATGATCCCAAAGGTGACATAACATAAAATAATCAAACTTAAAATTAAATGAATTATTTTTTGTGTTTACAAAGGAGACAGATGAAAGCCACCCCAACCCAGCTGCTATATTTACCAAGCCAAGTGACTGCTTCAGAAGGGGCATTTCTTCAGTGTCCATTTTCACCTTAGACTATGACAAGCTTTAGGAGTGAGTCACTTCCTAGAAGGTATCAGGCTCTTCCATTCAGAAAGAAATGAATTGCCCTTTTCAGATTTATTTTACTCAGGGATTGAAATGAATCAAAGAATCCCTACTGTGTAGAAAGAGGCTATTCAATCCATTAGCTGGCAGCAACTCTCCAAAGCAGCATCCCATCCAGGTCCAACTCTCTCTTACCCCATCAGCCCACACATTCGCCATGTCTAACTCATCTGACCTACACATTTTTAGAAATTAAGTGGCAACTTAGCATGGCCAATCCAACTAACCTACACATCTTTGGATTGTAAGAGGAACCTGGAGTGCCCAGAGGAAATTTATGCAGACATGTGGAGAACATGCAAACTCCACACAGAGATCTCCTGAGGTGGAATCAAACCCGGGTCCATGCTCTGTGAGGCAGCAGAGCTAACCACTGCGCCACTGTACTAAAATACTTGTGATTTCCTCAGTGAATCTGGCATAGACTCTTAAATGAAGACAAAGTATGGCCATTGGTGACTGTCCCACGAGATGTATTGATATTCATGATATTCTAGGTCCCTTTGATGGCAGAGATGCAGGGATTCTTGACATTGGGAGTACCCTGTTCATCTGCTTTTGCATCAGTGTTCTTTTGATGAAGTTGGAAATTCTGTCCTTTATAAAAGCAAGTAAAAATCCCAATATTAAGCAAGGACATAGCACATCTGCATTCTGGTATGACTTATGACTCTCTGGTGTACTCCTGTCAAAGTCCAGGGCATTCATCCCACATGTTCATCAATATGTTATTAAAGATATTCCATTTGCACAAAGTTGGTAATGTCTTAAGTACCATGTGCACAGTCATTTAGGTGATTATTTTAGCTCTTCACTCAATCTCTTGACACAGGCCCCTTTAAAATTGTAAACCTGGCTTGTAGCATTGGTCTATTTCAGGTCATGTCAGCTTTAATATTTTTACAGTTGCAGACAACAGGGTGCCACTACATCCAATATACTCCGTGCGTCACTTAACATTACAAGTCAAGATGTGAGTTATCACACACAGCATGCCTAAAGCACTCAGTCAGAAAAGCATCATCTTTCACATGACCCTCCAGCTCTGCATTCACAGTCAAGTTAAAGAACCTCTTGCCTTCGCTTAATTTTCTTTTCTTTAATTTTGCAAGCCTTCCAGAACTAAATGCCTGAATCATATTTGTCACTTCTTTGCTTCTTCTTCAGTGCGTCAATAGCTTGGATTTAGGGACCTAGATCTTTTGTGGAGTCTTGGAGACTCTGGGAGATTTTAAAAATTGTGGTGTTGCAGTGGGCTAGTAATCCAGAGGTACAGCATAATACCCTAGGACCCTGGGAACCGGAGTTCAAATCTGACTATAGCAGATGGTGAAATTTGATTAAAAATCTAACAGTAACTATGAAATCATTGTCAATCATAATACAAATGATCTGGTTCACAAATGGTTAGGGATGGAAATCTGGGGCAGGATTTTACAGCTTCACTCATCCCAAAATCGTAAAATCTCGCCCGATGTCAACAGACTTTCCCATTGTCCACCTTTCACCTGTTCCGATTCTCATGGCAGGCAGGGCAGTAAAATTCTGGGCCTGCTGTCTAGGCCTCCCTATGATTATCGACCCACAATAATGTAGTTGCCCATTGAAATGGCCTAGAAGACCACTCAATTATATCAAACTACCACCGGATCAAAAAGAATTATAGAATCCCTACAGTGCAGAAGGAGACCATTTGGCCCATCAAGTCTACAGCGACAATAATCCCATCCAGGCTCTAGCCCCATAAACCCACATGTTTAATTTGCTATTCCCCCTTACCTACACATCTTGGGACGTTAAAGGGCAATTTAACATGGCCAATCCACCTAACCTGCATATATTTGGACTGTGAGAGGAAACTGGGGCACCCAGAGAAAACCACAGAGCCAAAAGGAGAATCTGCAAACTGCACACATTCAGACATCCAAGGCCAGAATTGAAACTGAGTCCCTGGAGTTGTGAGGCAGCAGTGCTAACAACTGCTACTGTATCTGTCAATATAAGCATCTGAAACAACAAAGGCAAAACTAGCCCTGTTGACCCTGAAAAGTCCTCCTTATTAATATCTGGGGCTTATTCCAAAATTGGGAGAGCTGTATCACAGAGTAGTCAAACAACAGCTGACAAAACCATACTAAAAGAATCATAATGTCCCATCAATATCTCTGGCTATGTCCTGTCCCACCAGCAAGAAAAATCCAAAAGAGGAAGTGGCATAGTGGTATCCATTTGGGAAAGGTTTGATCCAGAAGTCCTCAATATCATCTCTGAACCCCATGAAGTCTCATGGTATCAGCCCACGCTTTGGCAAGGAAACATCCTGCTGATTATTGCATACTATTCTCATTCCTACCCCAGCTGATGAATCAGTACTGCTCCATGATGAACACCACTTGGAGCAAGTACTAAGCATGGCAAGGATTCAAAATGTATTCAGGGTGGGGGACTGAGTGGCTCAGTAGTACTACTACACACAAAGTTGCCTGGGCCCTAGAACATATAGCTTCTAGCTTGGGTCTGCAGTAGGTAGTGAGAGAACCAACAAGAGGGGAAAAACATACTTGACCTCATTCTCACAAACCTGGCTGCCCAGATACATCTATCCATGACAGTATTGGTAGGAGTGACCACTGCACAGTCCTTGTGGAGATTAAGTCATGTCTTCATATTGTTGTGTGGCACTTCCAGTATATTAAATAGGATAGACTTTGAACAGATCTAACAACTCATGAGGTGCTCTGGGCCAAGAGCAGCAGCAGAATTGTACTCAACCACAATCTGTAATCTGGTGGCCTGACTTATCCTCACTTTCCTGTGGCAGGGGTTCAACTCTGCTTAAATGGAGAGTGCAGCAGGGCATGCCATGAGCAGCACCAGGCATACCTAAAAATGAGGAGCCAACTTGGTGAGGTTGTACACAGGATTACTTGCAAGTCAAATAGCTTAAGCAACAAATGATAGACAGAGACAAGTGATTCCTCAACCAACATATCAGATCTAACCCCCACACATCCAACCATGAATGGTGGGGAGCAATTAAACAACTCACTGGAGGAGGAGGCTCCACAAATATCCAGAGTCTCAATGATGGAAGATCCAAGCACACCAGTGCAAATTATAAGGCTGAAGCACTTGCAACAAATTTCGGCCAGAGATGCCAAGTGGATGATCCAACCTAGCTTCCTCTGCAGATTCAGTAAATTCGATTCACTCTACATGATATAAAGAAACAGTTGGAGGCACTGGACACTGCATGAATAAGGGCCCTGACAAAATTCCTGAAATTGATCTAAAAATTTATGTTCCAGAACTTGCTATACCATTAGCCAAGTTGTTCCAGTACAGCTACCAAATTGATATTTACCCAGCAATGTGGAAAATTGCCTAGATACAAAAGAACACAAAAATCAGGACAAATCCTACCCAGCCAAATACCTCTCAATCAATCTACCCTCGATCATCAGTAAAGAGATGGAAGGGGCATCAACTATGCAATCAAGCAGCATTTGTTTATCAATAATCTGCTCACGGAGACTCAGTTTGGGTCTGCCAGGATCATTTAGCTCTTGACCTCATTACTGCATTGGTTCAAAAGTGGAAAACGAGCTGAATTTCAGAAGTGAGATTTTCTTTTTATCGACAGGAGGTGCAGGTCTAATTCACTACCTGACAGAATGTTGAGGCAAAAGCTTTCATCACTTTTAGAAATATACTTAGTTACATATTTGAAATGCACAACATGCAGGACCATGGACCATGGACCATGATCAGGAAATTTGGATGAGGCTAGATAACTCTATTTCCTTTATAGAGACATGATGGACCAAATAGCTTCCTTATGCGTGACAAATTTTCTATGTGTAGAATTCTATAATCTTCTGTGAGTAGATTCTGGGATGGCCTTTCACTGCCTCCCTACACTCTTTTACCTGTCCATAATTTTGCAGTAGGATGGGAGAGGCCGAGGTAGATTGGCCTGCTTTGCCCCAATTAAAGTCCTTAAGTGGGCAATTATTGACTACTTACTAAAGGACTCTTTCCCATCCAGCTTCAATCTTGAGGCTGGTGGGAGGAGTTCAGCAGCAAGTGGGAAGCCCTAGTTAGTCCCCTGCTCAGGCTTTGGGCAGAAAGCTGTTGATGACACACTTCCATCAACAGCTTCTTTCAAATTCAGGCACTGCCCCATCCCTATATGGCTCTCCCCATATACTTCCTCCTCCCTGCCCTCAGCCTTTCAAGCAATAACCCAACCTCAAACATCTGCCTACACTTCCCAGGCCTCATTTGCCCTTCCTGCTTTGAGGCCCCAACACTTACTTTGTTCTGGATACTGTGGGTTGCTTGTAGAGACCATTCTTCTGGTGCTGCTGTTACAACATTAAATGGCTGGAGGAAAGCCTGTTTTATTGAATATACCTTTCCTGCTGACTCTTCTGGTGGCCAAGTTACTATATTTTTGACCTGGGTACTCTTTGCTAGTTACGAGAAAATTCTAAATATTTGGTTGGAATTGTCCCATGTGGAAATAAATCCTGTTGTGAGACAGGAACAGGGATTGTTCCCTGCTATGGAATCTGGCAGGAAATCTCTGTTCCCAACCTCATTAATTACGCACCTGGGATTTAGCACCATATTCCACAGTGGAGTGGGCATGATGGTCTGAGTTCTGCCATCAAATCTAGATACCATCTTGAAAAGGGGTCCAACATCACTGATACACATTGAAGAAAGAAGAACCACTTGAAAAAGAAGCTGGACATCCAGGAACACTCTGAGACTGGAAGATGGACATTCTCAATAACATTGAATCTTGAACATTCATCTGTTAAGTTCCCTTCAGCCACTGCCGTGGTGCTGAGTTGTTGGCAATATTCATTCTAAAGTGCAAAGGCAGCTCTAAGTATTATTCAGCTGAGTCCTGACTTCTGAATGCCAAGTTGTTTCAGAAATGGACTGTATTGGCATGTTTTCCCACTGACATTGCAGAGAATTGGTTGCAGGGGGATGGTTCCAGTCATCTGCATCCTTTTACCAGGATAGAAATCAGTTCTATGCCAGTCTCCAGAAGGTTTCCTCCTCCACTATGACGGGAACCAGTGGAAGATCCCACTGTAAATTTATGCAAGCGTAAAAACAATTTTGGATTTCAGTCAAACTCTCTCCCCCGCCCAGCTACCCCACATATCCACATTATTGAATCCACCGATGGCGGGGCCGAGGGAGAATTCTGCCCTTTGTTTCCACAGTTTGTAGATAAGGGAGAAAATATTTCTCACTCTGATTGTTTCAGGGTTACAGAAAATGAAGAGAACCACTTTTTTTGATTGGTATACAGATCCAGTTTTTTAAGGAAACGATGGAAAAATATGAAATAAAAGTATTAGGCAAAAATTCACAAACTCAAGAGGCGATCAGGGGAACGATATAATTAAATCTGTTGACACCCTTTAGCAGGGAAGCTTCGTTTATAAGCTGTGATTAAAAATAGTGCTGACCAAGTGCCCTGGATTAGATTGTTGCTTACCAAATTTATAGTAGTCAAAGCATTTCATCAGCTGTCTGTCGATGACAAAATATGGCACCCCTGTGAATAAAGCTTTTTTGTTGGTTTCATGCAGTTGGAATGGTTGGCCTGTATTGAAATTCATGTCAGGAGCAGAGATTTGATTAATGGACATGTTTCATTTATGTTTTTACTAAGCCTGAGAAGTAGCTTGGCCATGAAAAGAAACACACAACAGATTGCAAAACATTACAATGCTGCTGCAGGCAATCTTTTATTTATAATTTACTTACTAGCCAGAAGGAAGTGGGGAGGTGGTTATTTGTCTCTACTCAATTTCTCTTTTCCTCCTGATTAAGCTTCTTCATACACTTCAGTCCTGAAAGCACCTGAAAGCTTTTAAGTATGGCTGTGTAGTAGTTAGTATCCCTCGGCTGTTTTGCTGAAAGGAACCTTGCTTTAGGTGTGAGTATAGAAAGTGAGTGATGAGGGGATATTTCACTCTGAAGATCTTCACAGCAAAGCTGAATAGCCCCACTTGCTATCCTTACACATGCTCTTTCTGAAGATGATGTGGGGTGAAGGAGGGGGAAGGGGGATGACTCAATCAAAATTAAATGCAGAAACCATAGCTGACCTTACCATTACCTGAAAGAAAGAAGGAAATTTTAGTGTCCAGCACTCGTTATTTTTGACAACTCAACAAAACACATGGATTAAATTTATTTATTATTGTCACAAATAGGCTTACATTAATACAGTAATGAAATGAAAACCCTCTAGTTGCCACACATTGGCGCTTGTTCGGGTACACTGGGAGAATTTAGCATGACAAATCCACCTAACCAGCACATCTTTTGAACTGTGGGAAGAAACTAGAGCACAAGGAGGAAACCCATGCAGACATGGGAAGAATGTGCAAACTCTAGATAGTGACCCAAAATGGGAATCAAACTCAGGTCTCTGGTGCTGTGAGGCAGCAGTGCTACCTACTGTGCTATCATGCCACCCGTGTGGAGTTTATCTCATCAGTGTGATGTAACAATCATACTCTCCCCCTCCGCCTCACACAATAGTGCACTTCCTGATCCACCATTCACCCTGGCATCCATAGTCCTGCTTGCTGTCCCAAATTTAAATCAGCTCCTTCACAAGTCTGCAGGAGATGCAAGTCAAATTTAAGTGGGCAGGAACAAGGCAAAGTACGTGCCTGACCTTTGCTTTGCTCACACCCAGTTCTGCTGTAAATGAACAAGGGATAGAACAGTGAGAAGTCCTGGCTAGTAGATACAGCTCACTGTTCTTCAGCAATTATCTCAATAATTAAACAAATAATGTACTGAGGTAAGTGGCATCAGTGCATAAAGCAGCAGTAGAACCAAATGTAAAATAACAATTGCTGTTTTACTTACAAAGCTAAACTCTTCAACAGAAGTGGTATCAAAGATGACAGCAATAGCAGAAAGAAAATTAGTCGTTCGAAACAAGTTTGATGTCTGATCAGCAAATGTTTTGAGGAAAATGTGATAGGATTGAAGAGTTTTGACAGAATAAATGGAGAGAAACTATTTTCAGCTACAGAATTAAGATATTTGATTAAAAAAAACAAATTATGGAAGCAGATTCAACAGTGACTTTCAAAGGGGAGTCGGATATATACTTGAAGAGAAATATAATAATTAGGATAAGAATAAGTGAGAGAATAAGAGGGACAAATCTTGCAAAGAACTGAAAAAAAAGACATGATGATATTAATGATCTCTTTCTGCACTGTATCATTCTTAATTCTACAATAACATATAGCTTTATTTATTCTCTTAGAGTATCCATCCACCTTACCATTAAACAGAACAAAGGTCAAGCCACATTATAACAGTATCTATGAAATATCACAATCCAATGTAGCAACTGTCCAAAGCACTCAGATAAGAGGAACATGTGTGGAACTGTGCAGCCAAATTCCCTTCCAACTCAATTTTCATGTTTGCTGATGACACCACCGTAGTCGCTCAGATCTCAAATAATGATGAGACAAAGTACAGGAATGAAACAGAGAATCTGATGAACTGATATGGCAACAATAATCTCTCCCAATGTCAACAAAGCAAAAGAGATTGTCATCGACTTTAGGAAGTGTAGAGGAGAACAAAGGTCGAGAACTTCAGGTTTTTAGGTGTCTAGATCACCAACAAGCTCTCCTGGCCCCCCCTCCATACTGACACTATAGTTAAGTCTCAGAAGTCTAAGGAAATTTGACGTGTCAGCTATGGTTCTCACCAAGTTTTAAAAATGCACCATAGAAAGCATTCTTTCTGGCTGTATCAAAGCTTTGTATTGCTCCTGCTCTGCCCAAGACTGCAAGGAACTACAAAAATTCGTGAATGTAGCCCAATCCATCATGCAAACCATCCTCCTATCCATTGATTCTGTCCACACTTCCCGCTGCCTCGGAAAAGCAGCTAGCAGAATTAAGGACCCTATACACCTCGGACATTCTCTCTTCCACCTTCTTCCATCGGGAAAAATATACAGAAGTCGGAGGTCACTTTCTCTTTCTCTACATCCTCGCTTTGACTGTAACACTACATTTTGTACACTCTTGTTTCATTTTCTACGAACGATATGTTTTGTCTGTATAGATTGCAAGAAACAAAACTTTTCACTGTATGCTAATAAATATGACAATAATAAATTAAATCAAAATCAAATCAAATCAAACATATGAACACTTGAAATGAAGTACTGAAAAATGCCAACAGGCCAATATAGTATTTTTATTCAGATATGGTTGACAAGTACAGATCACTGACCCAGCATTCCCTAATTGTGTGTGAAAACATAAAAACTGGATGAACAATGTTATGGCCAACTCCTTCCCTTCTCAAAATTTTTCTCGCATTTTCTCTTTTGGTTCCTTCTCTGTCTTCCTAAATCAGTCAATAGAAGTCCAGAATACTACAGAACTCCTCACAACTTCAGCTAATTACAACTTACTATCCATACGTTGAAATATTTCCTTCATTCTGAAACATAACAAGTTTCTTTTAAAACAAAACTGACGCAAATCCATATGTACAACATGTCAGATAGTTAGTTCCAAAGAGTGAAAAATGTGAAGAAAGAAATACTTTCAAGCAACTAACTTAATCCTTTTTTTTACTGATTAACATATGTTTTTCTCTTGCCATCCCAACTTTATCCAACTGAAACATGCTATCCAAACATATTCCGTCATTTTAAAACCACAATCAGGGTCTCTAAAACAGTTCCTTAAAATAGGTAGTATAAATCCTTAAACTTTTAATAACCAAGTCCTCCCACACAAAGCCTTATATAAAATATCCCAACCAATTAAATCCATTCCCTACTCCTTGCTCTGTATTCCTGCAATTTTATTCTTTCCCAGAATATATCCAGTTCTCTTCACTGGACAGGGTTGAAATGATTCTTGAAGTATTACTAAAGCAAGAAAAAAATCATCTGCGATACAAGCTGTAAACATGGTTCTTATCAGAAAAAAGCTTTGTCATCATTGTTGATTCGTACAGTGCTGAATGATGCTCCCTACTCACTGTTGGCTATGAATGCAGCTAAATAATATCCAGAGTATGCTATTTACCCTCCTGTCAAATCACTTGTAGACATATGCACATATTTGTCTATTTTTGGACTGTTGAAACTCTTCCCGTCAAATCTCTAACAACCTGTCTAAGTATGACAGACATTTTGTTTATTTACTTTTAGGTGTCAATTAACGTGACAATGTGATGGCAGTTTTGTCTTGTAGATTGATGTCCACAGGGGACTGGACTGATACTATCTCAACTCATTTCACTTAGAAAGACCAGATTCTATATTGCTTTTCATTTTCTCAAGGTCAATGCTCCGATAGCAGTATTCAAAATTAATCCTCGATCCAAATGGAGCCACTATCCTTGACAAAACAAATGACTTGTTTGCAAGTCTTTACTTACTAGCTTGAAGCTAATCAACTAAAATATCAGTTGAAAAATTGATTTTTTTTTACTTTCTGCATGAAAAACTGAATGAATCTGTCCAAGTTTTGTAAACATTAGTATTACATTTACAAAATGTAAATGTTAACTGCATACAGGACTCCTTAACACTTTTACTGGTAATTTAGAAACTATTGAATAGTAAACCTCAATGGAGAAAAAATGTCAGGTGAGAAATAATTAATTGCAATACAAACAAGGAGCATTCAATTATCCTAAAGGAGGTTTTACGTTATTTATTTTGATTGGATTAAAATAATTGTAGAAGTACAATTATTTACAGCAGACTGTGTCATTTGACCACATCAGGTATTCATCTGTTTTGACCAGTGATTGGAATTTCCAGACTATTTATTCTTTTATTGGTGAGCTCTGAAGGGATTGTTAACCAGATCTACCAGATATTAATCTAAAGGTGGCTTTTAAGTGTGGAATTGCATAAGGGGAACACAGTAACCAAAGCCCTGAGTCAGAAGTTGAGAATCAGAAAATTTCCCAGTTTGTCATACCATCTTGAACGGCAGAATCTTTTCCATGGGGTGGGGGGGTGGGGGAGAGGGAGATGGTTTGGGAGGGGTGGGTTGAAAGGGTGGGGGCAGGATAGATTTGGGACTGCCATTTCTAACTGCAGATTGGAGGTATCACAGTGATTGCCATGTGTTTAAGCAGGCTGCTTTAAAGACTGCCTCAGTTCTCAGGACTTTGTTATAATTGTTTTGTTAAGTATTAGGCCCTCTAGCCCTCACCTATGAGATCTCCTCACCACTCTATCTACTGTGCATGCTAATTCATGCCCTACCCACTGTGATGGCTCCTTAGAGCCCAGATGCCAATTTAATGCCAACTCATGCTGACCCACCTACAGTGCTTTACACTTATACCCTCCATGCTAACTCTCCCCGTGGCTACGATGTACAGATCTCAGGAGTCATGTTGAGATGAAATATAGTTATGAATATGTATTACAATCTTCATTATATTAGAAAAGATACCCCCCTGAAAGCCTATTTAAAACATTTAAATTCCCTCATGTACTTAATCCTTTCTAAAAACAAACATTCTCCTGTTGACAGGCTGTGACTAGTAGAATATGCAAGGATTGGTATTTGGGTCCCTGCTGTTCACAATGTATATCAATGATTTGAATGTAGAAACTATATTTAATATTTTCAAGTTTGCTAGGTGGAAATGTGTGTTGTGAGGAATATGCAAAGTAGTTTTAAGAGGAATTGGATAAATTTACGAGCAACACCATGGAAGATCGATATAATATTAAAAAAATGAGGCTAACCATTTTAGTAGGAGGAGCAGATATGCAGATTATTTCTTAAATGGAATAAGATTAAAAAGGGTAGATGTACAAACAGGCTTTGGTGTCTTTATCAATAAGTCACTGAAAGCTAACCCGCAGATGCAGCAAACAATTAAGAAGGCTAATGGTTTCAAATCACAGTGAGCTCCTCAGAAGACAAACAAGGACACAGTGAACAGAATATCCTTTGTCATCCAGTACTTCCCTGGAGCAGAGAAGCTATGACATCTTCTTCAGAGCCTTCAACATGTCATTGATGAAGATGAACGTCTCCCCAAGGCCATCCCCACACCTCCAGTTCTTGACGTCAAACAACCATACAACCTCAAACAGACCATTGTCCGCAGCAAACTACCCAGCCTTCAGGAGAACAGTGACCATGACACCACACAACCCTACCACAGCAACCTCTGCGAGATGTGCCGGATCACTGACATGGATGTTATCATCTCACATGAGAATACCATCCACCAGGTACACAGTATGTACTCTTGCAACTCAGCCAACATTGTCTTCCTGATATGCTGCGAGATAGGATGTTCAGAGGCATGTTACATTGGGGACGCTATGACAACCAATGAATGAACACCTCTCGACAGTTACCAGGCAGGAGTGTTTTCTTCCTGTTGGGGAAGACTTCAGCGATCACAAGCATTCAGCCTCTGATCTTCGAGTAAGTGTCCTCCAAGGCAGCCTTCACGACACATAAGTTCCGCACATATACAGACAGCCTCAGCCAGGATCTTGAGTTCATTTCACACTATCTGTAACTCCCACGACTTGCCTGAGCTTGCAAAATCTCAATAACTGCCCTGGCTGGAGACAATACACATCTGTTTAATCTTTACTTAACTTTCTCTCCACTTACATTGTCTGAACCCATATGACTTGATTACCTATAAAGACGATTCCAACTATTATCTTGTAAATTGAGTTTGTATCTATATATGCCCTGTTTGTGAACACAACTCCTCACTCACCTGAAGAAGGAGTGACACTCTGAAAGCTAGTGCTGCCAAATAAACCTGTTGAACTTTAACTGGTATTGTGAGACTTTTTACTGTACTTACCCCTGTCCAACATTGGCATCTCCATATCATTTCAAAACTTCATCATATTCAATGGTATGAACTGTGTCTTTCCACCGAGCATTCAATGGACTAGGTGAGCAAGCCATCCAAATTTTTAAGTTTGGCCTAAAGAAGCAATAAGGATGAACGCTGAAGATCAAAATCTCATGTTTCCTTCTTGGCTACCAGATTATTCCACATGCAACAATTGGAAGCCTGCCAGTAGAGTTGTTAATGAACAAGATGTTTTATGTTTTCAATTTGCTGGGAAGGTAGAGTCAGTCAAAGCAGCCAGAAGACAAGTCATGATTCATGCAGGTCAAAACACAATCAGTAATACTGGATGATGGCATATATGTGAGGAATTTTGATCATGGGTTGAGTTGGGTCCCTAGAATTTGTGTCTTTAAAATTGAACCCCTGTCTTACCAAGTGGAAGCAGAGGAAGGATCATCAAAAAAACATACGCACCATTTGAGAAAAAAAAATGGCCCAGCAGCCAGCTTTGCTATCAGGAAGTATGTTGCAACAGGAGATGTTGCTGACTGTTCAAGTACTGAAGTACCTGCGTATCCTGAGGCAGGAATAACCAATGTCTTTATGGAAACACAACTGCCTGTGCCTGAAGAGGAAATGCTCACTGTGGTTTCAGCTGAGAGCAATCTTGTGGAAGTGCCCCAGATAGAGGGGTTAGGCCACTCTATAATAGTTCAGGAACCCCCTAAAAAACTTAAATTATAATTCGCTAAATTCATGTACTAAATATTTAATTATCTTGGTCTGTGTAAAATGAGTATTGACATTTGTGTAAAATCTTAGAGCAGGAGGGATGTATTGATTGTCCTTTTAAGGATACATCGACAGAATAAGGATCACATGACTCGGGGAACCAATTGGGAAGCAGGTTGTGGGATCTCCCTGGTAAGCATGAACTTCTGTACTCAGAGTCATTTTGAGAGCTGATTGTAGCCACAGGGCTACAAGTCTCTGTATAGATTCAACCTGTAAATAAATGAGTTATGTTTTCCCTAAACTGGTGAATAAGTATCTTTACATCTTTCTTTCAAATAAACTGAGTATTGAGTTGCAGGAGTAGAAATTTTCTCTATGCAATAAAGTATAACTCCAGTCTATGGATTTATAAAGTTGAACTTAGTCCAACAAAGATCTTATAACTAGAAAATACATTAGTTTATAACCTTGCATCTTGAACAAGGGCTCAGAATAGTTCGAAAGTGGTTGGAATATAATTCACCACACTTGACTGATGTGAAAAATGACAGCATAATTGACTACATCTAACGAGAAAGAAAGTAATTTAAAGTGGGTGCTATGACTAATTAGATGTAGTAATAGGTTGGATGATATGTTGCAGGAACTATGAGAGTCACGGTTTACATATCCAGGCCCAATCAGTAGCTGCCATAATGGAATTAAAAAGATTTGGGGACACCTTAAGATTGACAGAAGGAGAGAAAGAATGGAGCATTAATATTTTACTAGGAGCAGCAATTAGTTGGGATTTGGATATTTTGTAAAATTTTATAGCACTTCGTGAGCAAAATCTTTACATGCTATAATATAATCTTCAGACTCAATTAACTAATTAGAAATTATATATATCTAGTTTAAATATCCTTGTCTACTTATCACCCTTTCTTTGCAGACCCTCATGAGGCTCACAGTATTCCTTTGCACGTGCTGTTCCTCCAGTGACTTGTTACTCAGTGCCAAGGATCTGAGTTCAATTCCTGGCTTCAGTCACTGTCTGTGTGACATCTGCATGTTCACCTCATGACTGTCTGGGTTTCTCTGGGGTACTCCCACAGTTTAGACGTGCTAGTTAGATGCATTGGCCAAGTAAATTTTCTTTCAGTGTACCAAACAGGCATTGGAGTGTGATTCTGAAGAGATTTTCACCATAATTTCATTGCAATGTTAACATAAGCCTACTTGTGATAAATAAATAAACTTTAAACATTATTCAAGTCATCTGAAGATGCTTGGAGTCCTTCATTCCTCATGGCAAGCACAGTGTCACTGAATTTGTAGACTGTTGGATCAACCATGGAAAACCAAGATGAAAATCCATGATTATTGAATTGTACATTTGAAATTAATTAGATAAATATAAAACGAACTTAAAGCAACATCTAATCTAATCAACACTATAACTGGAGAAGCAATTGACAGACACCTAAACTGAATGAAGATAGGAAAGACAGACAGGATTCACATGGCAACGCATGAAAAGCAATTAAGAGTCTGTATTCCAGGATGCTGGTAAACTGTTCTTTAAAAATTGATGTGTACAAAATGAAACATGGTGGAATGCTGAAGCATTATATACTACCAAAAGTTGTGTCAGCTGTGATTCAGCTGGCAACACTCTTAACTCCTTTTGTCAGAAGATTGTGATTCAGATCTGACTCATTCGATAGACATGAATGTGAAAATCCAGGCTGGCACTTCAGTGCAGGACTAAGGAAATGCTGCACTGTCAACAGTTGTCTTTTGGATGGGATGTTAAATTGTCATTCAGTGTGTTTTCTCTGTTTGCTGTAAAAATAAAACACATGCACTGTTTTAAAACAGAACACCCGTTCTTGTTGTCAACATTCATCCCTCAATCAGCATCACTAAAACAGAGAACATCAAAGTAGTTTGGATGCTGGAAATCTAAAAGAAGAACAGAAAACGCTGGAAAGACTCCACATCTGTGAAGAGAGAGATAGAGTTAACATTTTGTGACCATGTGTGATTCATCTTCTGGGCTGAAGAGGTAGAAATGTGTTGAACTATACGGTTGAATAGAGAGTTGGAGAATATGGAGCAGAATAAAAATGAGGAGAGATAGGAGTTCAGGAGAGATTGACAAAGATGCCATGAGCCAAGAAAATGTTAATGTAAAGACTAAAGAAAGTGCTAAAAGTGGCAAAAACATAAAATGGCAGATTGTATTAGTAGCAGAACAAGGGTCAGTGCTCTGCGGGAGCAAAACAAGTTACAGATGACTCTGTGGGAGAGGGGGTGGGGAAAAGTTCAAAATGAAGGAGAGAATTGATGCCTGAAGTTGTTCAACTCAATGTTAAGTCCAAAAGACTGTAAAGTGCTGAATCAGAAAGTGGAAGAACAATCACTACAAAAAACAGATCAGCAGGTCTTTATCACAATATTGTGAGCAAACTGGCATTTGCTTTTCCCTACACTAAGAGTAGCTTGCTATGAAAATCAACTCACCACCTCATTGAGAGCAGAGTTTGGGAATACTAAGTTCCATCAGACCTCGGTGTTACCAGGAACAGGCTGTGCATGTATAATCCTGCATTATAGTTTTTTGGGTTGAAAACAGGCCAAACAAAACTGTGCAGGAATTGAAAAAGCACAGAAACCCATGTGCAGCAAGCAGAGTGCCACTGAAGAGATAGGGCTCAGATAAGAAGAAAGGACAAGGAGTGGTCCCAAAAAAAAGGAATCACAGACAAGGGGCAGACACAAGAAAGAGAGATAGGACTTTGTTAAGTTAGGGGTTAAAGAGGAGAACAGAGAAAAAGAATCCAAGCAGAGAAATTACTGCAGATCAGTAGACTTAAAGTGATGAGAGTTCAGGTGAAGCCTTGGCAATCAAAGATGGCTCAGGAGACATTTTGATGATCTAAGAAGGCAGCAAAAGGCAACACACCACCACCATCTAAAGGGCAATTAGGGATGGGAAATAAATACAGGCCGAGTGAGTGATGGCCACATCCCAGGAAAAATAAAAACAAAGAAATTTGGAGTCTGAATGCTGCAGGATTTTGTTAGCAGTAGCATTCTGCTTAGTGTAGCCAGAAAGCTGCAGATATGCTTGTAAATTGGAGACTGAGTGCAACCTAGGCAATCCAGAAGAACACAATCTCCAGAGGTGAGGTTGACATTGTGTGAAATGGGCCATCATTTAAGTTGGACTGACCTCCAGAGAGAATTCATCATTAGTTCTTTGAAGGTGGAGATTGGAATACCTCACAAGAAATACAGAATTTCAATGAGATAGGTTGATTCAGTCTTTACTGATGTCTGGGTGGGTTATTGAAATTTCTGTGGAATCTCTCTTGGTCACATCTGCCATATATTTTTCAGGACTATGTGTTTATTGACAGTTTGCCTGTTAATTCACATATATCTCATATTAACCCTAAATATTAGAACGTAAGATAGATATTGTAAATTGTTTTATCATTCCTGCTCTTGTTCAATAAACCCATGGAATATTGTCACTTTATTCTCTGAAAGATAATTGAAAATGTTTTGAATCTTAAACCTTATCTACTTTAAGCAAAACATTACAGTTCCCAAACTGGATCTTACCAAAAATTAGGGTTCTGCTCAAGGATCATAACAAATGATGTGTTAAATAAGCAAAATTGGGTGTAAAATATTGTGAGATGTTCTGAGGATTGGAATTCAACTTTGAACAGAATTTGCTTTTGGTCTCAGTGTGCAGCAAAAGCATAAATATTCTTTTTGAACACCTTTAATATATTACTGCATATAATGACAACACAAGAGATAAAAATAAAAAACTGTAATGTTGAAATCTGAAACAAAACCCAGAAAATGCTGGAAAATCTTAGCAAGTCTGACAGCATCTGTGGAGAGAGAATAGAGTCTGTTTCCCATTGGTTCTATCCTCTCTCCACAGATGCTGTCAGACCCGCTTAGATTTTCCAGCATTTTCTGGTTTTATGACAATACAACAGCGCTCCAGTTATAGTATGAAATTGTTTTTAATTTTAAGGAAAGATATTGTAGGGAGGATTTTCTGGGGGAACTTTTGGTAGGCGAGAAATATGGTGAGATCAGAGCATTGAGTGGAGTATCCCAAAATGGCTTTCCCACAAGCAGGATTTCTCCGCTTGATGGTCCATGCCACCCCCCACCCCTCCCCAAGCCATTATGAAATGTTGGGAACCTCATTAGCAAATATTAAACATACACTTAATGGGCCACCCTGCTGTATCATTCCCCCTCCCATCCCATCGGCACAATGCCAAATTGGCGGTACTTAACAGTAGGTTTTGCAAAATGGGGAACTGGCAAAGAGAACCCAGGCAGTTATAGGCCCCAGAATGTGGAGAGAGGGCCACTCTCAGGCAGTATAGGGAGGGAGGGAGGGGAGAGAGAGGGAACTGGGAGTGGGAGAGAGAGGAATGATAGGGTAACACCAGAAGGTAGAAAGGAATATCCGAGAGCTGAGGGTCTTCAGTGCATGTGTTTTAATGCGAGGAATGACTGGTAAAACAGATGAACTGAAGGCAATAATGTTCACGAGGAGTTTAGAAGTGGTGGCGGTGACCGAGACGAGGTTGAAGGAGGGGCAAGACTGGCAATTGAATATTCCAGGGTATAAGTGTTTTTGGCGTGACAGAGTTGGTGTGAGGAGAGGCGGGGGAGTGGCTTTATTAGTTAAGGACAACATCATAGCAGTGCAGAGGGAGGGAGGTATTGATGATTTAGGAATTGAGTCTCTATGGGTGGAGTTGAGGAATAGGAAGGGAGTGGTTACTCTGTTGGGTGTTTACTACAGACGCCCAACAGCCCGCGAGCCGTGGAAGAAGGGATATGCAGGGACATTTTAGATAAGTGTAGGAAAAATAGGGTAGTAGTAGTGGGAGATTTCAATTTTCCTGGAGTAGATTGGAGAGGGCCCAGAGCTGTAGGAGTGGACAGGGAGGAATTTGTACAGTGTGTTTTGGAAGGGTCCTTGGAGCAGTATGTGGATGGCCCGACTAGAGAGGGGGCTACACTGGATTTGGTTCTGGGGAATGAGCCAGGGCAGGTGGTTGACGTCGAGGTTGGAGAGCATGTGTCAAATAGTGATCACAACTCTGTCTGCTTTAGGATATTAATGGAAAAGGACGAGACCGGCCCAAAAGGGAAGGTATTTATCTGGGGGAGGGCTAGATACAGCAGAATTAGGAAGATCTTAAAGATACCGACTGGGATAAGCTTTTCGAGGGCAGGTCGACGAGGTACATGTGGGAGTCTTTCAAGGGCAAACTAGACTCTCTCCAGGAAAGATATGTGCCGGCAGGAGGAAGGATGGGAAAGGTAGGATTAGAGGAACCGTGGCTTACCAGGGATATTGAGGCTTGATCAGGAAAGAAGCGAGAGGCTTACATTGATCTGGCAACTCGGGACTGAACAGCGCTGGAAGCTTGAGAGTGTAGACGGGATCTTAAAGGGGGGTTAGAAAGGCAAAAAAGGGGCCACGGTGGCTCTGGCAGGCAGGATTAAGGAAAAATCCTAAGGCATTTTACCCTATGTACTGAGCAAAAGCTTGTTTAGAGGCAAGATTGGCCTCTCAGGAACAGAGGAGGGGATCTGTGCTTAGAGCCTGAGGGAATTGGGGAGATCCTGACTGAATACTTTGGCGTCGTATTCAATTCACGCAGGAGACTGCCAGATGTCTGTTGCTGATGTTGACAAGTGAGGATCAGTTGAGGGAATAAGGTATTCGCGGAAAGGAGGTTGGGTTGGAGCTGTTAGACACTACAGACATATAAAGCTCCGGGGCCTGATGGCATTACCCCAGGCTGCTAAAGGGAGTTTGAGAAGACCTTATAGTTATGATGGCGGCACGGGCTCGTTGGGCCAAAGGGCCTGTTTCCCGTGCTGTGTTGCTCTTAAAAAAAAAGTATCTTGGCAGTGCCAGGAGGGCTTCTGGTGGAGAGATCCTGATGGGGGGATTCAAAGGAGAGGCCAATGACAGTGGTGTGGAGGGAGGTACCTGTGCCTATGCATGAGGTATTCCCTGGGTACAGTTCCATGTTCATGGAGGTGGATCCATGTCCGGGTAGTGTGGCTCCTTGGTGGGGTGGGTTTTATGTCTTGTGGAGAGTTTTTCAAAAAAAATTTCTTCAATTGGGGCACACTTTAAAATACTGTCCCAATTTGTCAGGAGCGAAGATGCTGGTGGGGTGGGCTCATTCGGAGCCTGTTCCACCCGCTTGACATTGTGCGACATTGCTCTTAACTTTTTACTTTCTAAATGATTTAAAAAGTAGCAGAAAAATCTGGCAAGGCAACTAATTGACTGCCCTCTGTGTCCACTGGAGACACATTTAGAAAAATAATTGAAACATTCCACCTGTTCTATTGGGCTAGAGAGGGCAAAAATGTTTCCATGCTTCTGACTCCTTTGACCTCAGACTGAAAGTGTACATGATTGGGTGCTACCTACTGAAACGCAACAGTCATCAGATGTGCTGAAGAGCAAAAGTGTGTGAGGAAGATATTTATTTAAAGATGAGAGATATTAAATGTCAATATCATCTCAAATAGCACCTTGTTGCTGCTGTGGTACTAAAATCATATCCAATATATTGAGTGGATTGAAATTTGTTAAGCACAAGACATATACCTAATATATATATACACATTTTTTAAATGCTGGCATGTTTAGAACAGAAATGTAATTCAGACATCCCAAATATCCTATAGCTACATAGTAATAATATCTGCCTTTGCTTTTGAATAGCAGAATTATTTACGATAATTATAATCACTGTGCATAATAAAAAATGACCCTCGTTACAACGACCAGCATTAAATTAACACCCTGAGTGAGTGTGACAAAAGGATTCTAGGTCCACTGCATAATGAGATGGGAAATTTTAACTGCCTAATATTAATTGGATCCACCCCCTGACCCATATAATTGCCTTATCTGATTTTGTCCAGCTACAGGCCTTAAAATTCACCTTCCATGTTAAAACAATGTGACAAAATGCAAGTTATAATTTTTAACTGCAGACAATACTTTGCACAAGTTCAGGTATCATCTACAAGATGCACGTCAGATAGTAAAATCTATCAAAAGTTATTTTGCCTGAAGTATTTCTTTTTACCTTAAATTAATATTTATATAATTGTATCAACTTTATTGGCTGCATAGGGTTGTGTTATTGATATATTGTTAAGTTGTTACCATGGTAAAATTGTGATTTTCCAGAATACTAATCTTCTATAATGTTTTTTACAATTATACTGAATTGTAAGAATAGAATTTTGGAAGATTTTACAATGTGGAATGTTCATATTTAAGACATTTTCAAATGACAAAAGATAAACAAAGTACAAATGTGCACAGTAGCACGTGTGGTAATTACAGAATTACATAATGCTTGACTGAGAAATTATTATTTCAGCGCATATTTTATTAAAGAGAGTAAAATGATAAGTGCCAACAGATGTTGCTTGAGCTATTTTACTTTTTGTCAAAACCTTTTCTCTTCTTGTTTTTTAAGATTGAACATGGGCCATCTATCATTGTACAAGACATCTCTACTGTTTTTAGCAGAGCTTTTGCAGTGATTGAAAATTCAACATCTGGTGGACTTGACAGGAGAGAATCAGCCTCTTATGACAGAATAGCACAGCATGTTAGCCTTATACTCGTCTACTACAATACCAGCCAAAGTTTGGTTCCTTAAGTTATTGAGCAGAGTAGTTCTCCAAACTTCCTGAATTAAGTACATGCCATGTAAGAGTTACATTGGATTTGAAACATTAACCTTGATTCTCTCATCATAGATATGGCTGGACCTGCTGAGTTTTTCCAGCATTTTCTGTTTTTACGTCACCAAATGGACCTTGCTTTTGCATCTAGAAGCTTTTATGAAGGGTGGAATTGGATTTGCATAGCTTTCTTAATAGAGACATTCTTTAATTGCGCAAGCAGCTAATTTGTTGATTAGTTTTAAAGTTCATTTTTTCTCTAAACCTGGAGAGTCATTTAAATTAGCATGAGGGAGATACAAGTGCTCTATTACATTTATAACTTAACCAGTTAACCTACATATTACAACTACAAACTATTATTGACTGGTATTTCTAAACTTGAAATTTTGATTAAACACAAGACAATAGAGTTGTCAGAATAGTTGATGTTTTGGATCTGTAGCATGTGGGCTCTATGTGATACATGACAACCACATCTGCAATAACTCTGAAGCTGGAGGAAATTCCACTCAGGGTTGATGAGCTGGAATACAAGTTTTAGACATCATACTACTTCAGGGAGCAGGAAGGTTACCTGAACAATTTCATTCCAGGAGATAGTGACATCCTTTAAGGCAATTTAATAGAAGAATACATTTTGAAACCAACCGGTGAAAAATTTCACATTCAGTTCAATGATGAGAAACTTGCTTCAGAAATTAGTGTCTTAAACTTAAATAAAAGAAATGACAGATGTGTGAAGGCAGAATTGAGTACAATGGACTGGGAAAACAGGTAAAAGGTAAAACAGTAGAAAAACAGTGACAGACATTGAAGGAGCTATTTCATAACTTTTAACAAGGATATATCCCATTGCAAAATAGAAGCTCTTTGAGAAAAAATAACAATCCATGGCTTTCTCAGAAAGTTAAGGACGTTAAGTTGAAAGAAAAGGTGGGCAATGCTGTGAAGGTTACTGCAGATCAGAAGATTGGGAAAATTTTAGAAACCAGAAAAGGATGAATAAAGAAAGAGGGAGAAATTTGAATATGATAGTAAAAGAGCAAGAAATATAAAATCAGCTTATAATAGCTTCTACAAGTGTATGAAAAGGAAGAGAAAAGCTAAAGTAAACATTGATCTGTTCCATGGAGAATATGACCACAGTATTAACAATGGGAAATAGGAACTCAAAAAAAGGATTGGTTGGGATTTTTTATTCTCAATTACAGCAAGCATCATGATGGGTGGGAGCAGAAACTATCAGAAGAAAGCCAAACATCAGTTTAATATCTTTCTAAAACCAGGTTGCAATAATGCGCTACAACCATCAATGGTGGACCAATTTTCCTGCAATAACATGTCATAGAACATAGAACATAGAACATTACAGCACAGAACAGGCCCTTCGGCCTTCGATGTTGCGCCGACCAATATAAAAAGCAATGCCCCTCCAAACTAAACCATTCCCTTCTCTTCCATATACTTATCAACTAACCTCTTAAACGCCACCAAACTTGGCGCATCTACAACTGCTGCAGGCAGGGCATTCCACTCCCTAACCACCCTTTGGGTAAAGAACCTGCCTCTGATATCCGTCCTATCAGAGGCAGGTTCTTTGATGTCAGGAACATCATTAAAATATATTTACATTTTATTGTAAGAACTCTTCTATGCAGACATCTTTAACTTCTCTTTTCAACAATCTGAAGTCCCAGATATCTGCTTCAAGAAAACGACCATAATCCTAAGAAAAGCTAAGCAGCATGACTCAATAACAATCATCCGGTAGCTCTGACATCCATTATTATGAAGAGCTTCAAAAGGTTAGTCACAGCACAAATAAATTCCAGCCTCGAGAACTACCTGAATCCAATACAGTTTGCCTACTATTGCAACAGGTCCACAGCAGATGCCATCTCCTTATTCCTGCACTCAATCCTGGAAACATAGATAACAAGGATACCTATGTCAGACTCCAATTATTGACTGCAGTTCAGCCTTCAACACTATTATTCCCATGGAACTTATCTCCAAACTCTGTGGCCTGGGCCTCAGCACCTCCCTCTGTGACTGGATCCTAAACTTCCTAACTCACAGACCACAATCAGTAAGGAAGGCAACAACATCACCTCCACAATCATCCTCAACACAGGTGTCCCACAAGGCTGTGTTCTCAGCACTCTACTATACTTCTTATACGCCTATGACTGTGCAGCCAAATTTCCTTCCAATTCGATTTTCAAATTTGCTGATGACACCACTGTAGTGGATCAGATCTCAAACAATGACGAGACAGAGTACAGGAATAAGATAGAGAATCCGGTGAACTGGTGTGGCAAAGATAATCTCTCTCTCTTCATGTCAACAAAACAAAGGAGATTATCATCGACTTCAGGAAGTAGAGTGAATATGCCCTTATCTACATCAACAGGGATGAAGTAGAAAGGATTGAGAACTTCAAGTTTTTTGGTGTCCAGATCACCGACAACCTGTCCTGGCCGCACTTTCCCCGCCCACACCATGCCGATACTCTAGTGAAAAAAGCCCACCAACGCTTCTAATTTCTCAAAGGACAAAGGAAATTTGACATGCCGACTATGACTCTCACCAGCTTTTGCAAATGCACCATAGAAAACATTCTTTTTGGTTTTTATCACAGCTTGGCATAGCTCCTGCTCTGCCCAAGATCACAAGCAACTATGAAAGGTTGTGAATGTAGCCCAAGCCATCACACAAATCAGTCTCACATCCATTGATTCAGTCTACACTTCCCGCTGCCTTGTCAAAGCAGCCAGCATCATTAAGGACACCATGCACGCTGGACATTCTCTTTTCCACCTTCTTCTGCCGGGAAAATGATATAAAAACCTGAGGTCACTACCAATCAACTCAAGAACAGCTTCTTCCCTGCTGCTGTCAGACTTTTGAATGAACCTACCTTGCATTAAGTTGATCATTCTCCACACCCTAGCTACGGCTGTAACATTACATTCTGCACTGTCTTGTTTTCTTCTCTACGAACGGTATGCTTTATCTCTAAAGTGCACAAGAAACAATACTTTTCATTGTATGTTAATACACGTGATAATAATAAATCAAATCAAATCAAAATCACTGTCATTTTTCCCTACGCTGGATCATTTGGGCTCATCAGTGTGCAATTAGAAAAACATGTTTCACAATGATACATTAGCAATGTGCACCTAGTGAACTGTAGCTGCACTTTTTCCTGATCAGTATCTGGCACATTTGAAAAGAAGGGATGCTTTGCTGTATAATTGCAGCCATTTGAAACAAAGAAATATATCAAGTCAATGGTCTCCAGGGTTAAAAAAAAGGGGGAATATTGGGAAGACAACGAAGCAAATATTCTGAGTTGTCTTGAGTCACTAGTGCCTGCAAGAAAAGTGATGGACAATTAGAATCCATGGACGTTGGTGTACCTTTGAGAAAGATTTTGTTTTAAAATCATAATCTTGCAGCTCTCACAGCTTTAGTGTTTTCTTAGCTCACAGCCTCAGCTGATGTTGTTTGTTGCTGGCTTGTCTGGAAATGTTCTTTTATTGCTACTTCAATAACTTAAATGGGGTCTGTTTATTTTAACACTGGGTTGTTTTATGATCCTGCATTATAAGGGGGACAGTTATTTCTTTTTACAAGTTCTTTTTCCTTTCCAGTGAGTTTAAGGTTTCATTTTCTGTTTGGTTGGAGTTGGAGTTGATCTTTAGAAAGTATAGCAAGCAGGAAAGAAATCTCCTTGCTGTTTTGAAAATTCTGCTGGTGATCTGAAAGCAAGGACTTGCCTTTCTGAAGGGGGGAATTAGCTGTTCGTGGCTTGCCTTGAGTCCCTGGTGTTTTGGGAAGCTATTCTGACTTCAAACTGTTTTGAGCCTATTTAGAGAACTGCAGACTTCATCCAAAGGACTCAACTCCAGTATCATGTGAGTATTAGTCTGTTAATTAAACACTAAACCTGCTTGAAGTGTCTTGTTTATGGGATTGATTTCATTGAGACAGCTTCTATCTTTGTTAAGGGCAATATATTATTGTGATTGTTTTGGTGTTGTTTGTAATTGATAGAAGTTATTGCTAATAATCTTACTATACATGTTGGCCTTGGAGGGAGTGCAGAGAAAGCTCACGAGGCTGATACCAGAGATGAGGGAGCTAGCCTATGAGGGGAGATTGAATAGATTGGGTCTGTACTCGTTGGAGTTTAGCAGACTGAGGGGGGAATCTTATAGAGATGTATAAGATAATAAAGGGGATAGATAGGGTAGAGGTAGAGAGATTCTTCCTGCTTAGAAAAGATAGCAGAACTAGAGGACACAGCTCAAAATAAGTGGGGGAGGGGGAAGGCAGTTTAGATCAGAGTTGAAGAGGAACTTCTTCACTAAAAGGGTGGTGAGTCTCTGGAATTCTCTGCCCATTGAAGTGGTGGAGACTACCTCGCTGAATATATTTAAGTTACGGGTGGATAAATTTCTGATAGACAAGGGAATTAAGGGTTATGGAAAGAAAACGGGAAAGTGGAACTGATCCATTTCAGATCAGCCATGATCTTATTGAATGGCTGGGCAGGCTCGAAGGGTTAGATGGCCTACTCCTGCTCCTATTTCTTATGTTCTTATGTTCTTACATGTTAAATAGATTCTTAAATGATCTTTGTTTGATAAAAGCTCCCAGGTTGGTCATTTGAATCATACCTAAAGAGAAACATATCATGTTTATCCCAACCAAATTCAAGATGTAAAACTTATGCTATAGGTGAGCTCCATAAAACACTTCAGAGTTTCTGACTTTCAATGAAGAAAATGAATCATGGAGTTCCTGTGCAGAGTGGTTTCAGCACTTTGTACAAGCAGATCAAATTGCATACAAGCTGCTTGTGCTACTTTTTCTCAATACAATAAGTGGTAAAACCTTCAACTTGCATGGGAGTTGGTTCCTCCAGAAAAGCTAAGACCCAAAAATTACAATGACTTGACAAAGATTTTTGAGGAACATTACTCTCCAGAGCTACTGCTTATTGTAGAGTCATTCAGATTCCTCCACAGAAATCAAGTGGAAGGTGAAAATATTGCTCAGTTTGTGAGCTTGATGATTCATTGAAATATGTTCCTGTCTTCACACTCTGCCTATGCCTCCAAAGTTGTTGCCAGCAACAAATTTGGATACACAACTCTCTGAATCTCTGTTCCTTCAATCACATCATTAATATATCTATTGAAACTCTAATGGTGCTTTCAATAAAAAATATTAAATCAAACAATCTAAGACAGCTGTCATTCAAACACCCTTCACGCTGAATGAAGCTCTCATTTAAAAAATGCATTCAAAAAAATTCCCCATAAGTAGTCAATTTGTTGTAAAAAGAAATAAGCATCTATTTTGATAACATTAAAACACTTAATCCTTCAATAAATTATTAAAAACTGTCAATTAAAGTCTCCAAAAACCCCCGATGGGATAAATTATTTGGGGCTTTTGAAATTCAGCCATGCATCTGCAGCAGTCTCAACTATAATAAACAAACCATTGCAACTCACAGACAATGAAGGCTGTTAAAATTGTGAAAACAGATGACTCTGCTATTGTTCTATACTATATGTGATGGATTATCAATCAATCTCTAAGTGAAAGCTGTAGGCCAGTATTTTCTGGCTGTTTATGCCTGTGGGATCTTCCAAACCTGCAGATGGAAGATAGAACATAGAACATTACAGCGCAGTACAGGCCCTTCAGCCCTCGATGTTGCACCGGCCGGTAGAACCAATCTAATGACCCTCTAATTAAACTATTCCAATATTATCCAAATGCTATCCAATGATCATTTGAACGCCCTTAAAGTTGGCTAGTCCACAACTGCTGCAGACAGGGCATTCCATGCTCTTACTACCCTCTGAGTAAAGAAAGATGGCCAACACTACCACGTGTTTCCGAGCAGCAAAGGATACATTCAATAGGAAACCTCTTGACAATGACAGGACAAGAAGATCTTGCTGCTGGCCAATGGCGGGCTGCCTTTGCCGCCTTAAATACATGGAAGGTTGCATGGAAATTCTCAACCGTAAACTGTTTTTATTTAATTTTAAAGGATTCAAAACATAAGAATGCAAGAACAAGGTGGAGGAATAGGCCTTTTGGCCTCATGAGCCTGCTCCATTATTCGATTAGATCATGGCTGATTTGACTGTAGTCTCAATCCACTTTCTTGTCCATGCTCCATTACCTTTGATTATATGGTTGATGAAGAAATCTATCTAACTCAGTCTTCAATATATTCAATGACCCACTGCTCTCTGGGGTAGAGAATTCTACAGACTGATATCCCTCACGAGGAAAAACAATTCTCCTCACCTCAGTCATAAATGGTAGACTACCAATTTTTAAACTGTGTTCCCCAGTACTAGACAGCCTCACATGGAAAAACATCCTCTTAACGTCCATTCCATCAGGTCCACTCTTCACCATGTACATTCATCTTTCATTTTTTTAAACTCCAAAGCTAATATGCCTAACTTGCTCAGACTTTCCTTAAAAGATGAATTCTTTGATCCTCGGAATCATTCGCATGAATCTTCTCTGAACTGTGCCTAATGCAGTTATATCCCCCCTTAAGAAAACTGTACATAGTTCTGGAAATGAAGTTTAACTCCGGTCTATTAACAACACTTCCCTACTTTTATGCTCTACTCTTCTTGCAACAAATATCGACACTCCATTTGCCTTCTCACTTGCTGTAAGACAAACTAACCTTTTGTGATTCAGGTACTAGGACACTCAGATCCCTTTTGTTACAAACTTCTGCAGTCTTTCCATTCAAATAATATACAACTTTTCTATTCTTCGTGTCAAAATGGACTAGTTCGCATTTTTCCATGTTATACTCCATTTGCCAAATGCTGCCTGTTCACTAAACCTATCTAAATATTTTTAGCGGACCTTTTCTATCTGCTTAGGATATGTTCCTATATTCCTTACATCCTCTTGACATCTTACTTCTCCATCTATCTTTGTGTTATCAACAAATTTAGCTACCACACATTTGGTCCCTTCATCCAAGTCATTAATATAGATTTGAAATAGTTGAAGCTCTGTTGCTGATCCTTGGGGCAATTCATTAGTAAGAAGTCTCACAACAGCAGGTTAAAGTCCAATGGGTTTATTTGGCAGCATGAACTTCTGGAGCACTGCTCCTTCATCAGGTGAGTGAAGATTTGTGTTCACAAACAGAGCATTTACAGACAAAAACTCAATGCACAAGATAATGGTTGGAATGTGAGTCTTTACAGATAATCATATCTTAAAGATACAGACAATGTGAGTGGAGAGAGGGCCAAGCACAAGTTAAAGAGATGTGTGTTGTCTCCAGCCGGGACAGTTAGTAAGATTTTGTAAGTCTAGGCAAGTTGTGGGAGTTGCAGATAGTGCGACATGAACCCAAAATCCTGGTTGAGGCCGTCCTCATGTGTGCGGAACTTGGCTATCAGTTTTTGCTCAGCAATTCTGTGTTTCTGTGTGTCATGAAGGCCGCTTTGGAGAATGCTTACCCAAAGATCAGAGGCTGAATATCTGTGACTGCTGAAGTGTTCCCCAACTGGAGGGAACATTCCTGGCTGGTGATTGCCGAGCGGTGTTCATTCATTGGTTGTCATAGCATCTGCATGGTCTCCCCAATGTACTATGCCTCGGGACATCCTTTCTGGCAGTGTAATAGGTAGACAATGTTGGCCATCAGATCCAAGGGACTTGTCAGCCTTTAGGTTAAATGGTTTCCCAGAATCTTTTTCCGAGTGATTCTAATTGTTTCATGTTGCTCCTTCCCTTTTATCTCTTGAGTTTCAAGTGAACTTGGTATGTTTTTGTGTCTTTTCCAGTGAAGACAGACGTAAAGGGTTGGATTTTTATGAAGCTGGGACGATTTTAGCACTACTGCTTCACAGTGCCAGATACCCAGGTGCAATTCCTGCCTTGGGTGAATGTCAGTGTAGAGTTTGCATGTTCGTCCCCAGGTCTGCATGGGTTTCCCCTGGGTGCTCTGGTTTCCTCCCACGCTCCAAAAATATGCATGTTAGGTTGTTTGGCCATGATAAATTGTCTCTTACTGTCAGGGAAGTAGCAGGGTAAATGTGAAGGGTTACAACATAGGATCCAGGTGAGATTGTTGTTGGTGGTGCAGGCTCAATGGGCCAAACGGCTTCTATCTTCTTTGTAGAGTCCTATGGTTCTATGTTTCTAAGAGTATTAGTGAAACCAACAGGCTGTTATAACAATCTTGTATGTTCATGATCATTATAACCGATGTAACTTTTATTTTATGAATCCAGGTTTAGATCATTTTAGCTCCCCAGTTGTTCTGATGGACTTCAGGCTCTTGTTATTGGATTATTAGTACAATTTATATCACCACTCTGTTACTGTATGAAATACAGGAACAAGTATGAAAAACAAATGAATAGAAGTAGGCACCTAGTTATGATAATTTTTGTTTTTGAAGTGTTTATTGCTATGTTACATTGAGAGATTATTATGAGCAAATTGAATTGAATTGGCATGCATTTCCACAGAAGAAACAAAGTTTATGTGTCATAGAAAGTCACGTGGGAGTTTACAAAACAATTTTTTAATCAGATCACAGTTCACTGGTTCTGCATTTCAGATCTACAGCTGACTGAACAAACCTATAAACAGTGCACTCAGCATGATTTAACATCGTGGCACAAGTATGCAACTGTGATTAGCCCAGCAAGGGACTAGATTGAGAGATATGTTTACCGTTGTCAGAATGCTCAAAATCAAGCAATGTTCACCAATATTGTTGCAAATATTATTCCTGAAGGTTGATGCATTGCGATTTGATAACAGCAATTACCTCAAGATAAACGCTAAAGATTCATAGTGGAGTTTTGGGGTTGGGCTGTTGAGGGCTGTTCTCCATGCTAACTCTACGGAAAACTAAGGGGAACAAAAGTAATGCTTTGGACTATTGTCACTATGAAAGAAATGTGACCAATAATAGGACAAGAATCATTTCTACAACTAGAAGAAAAATCAGTTTTACAAAAATTACAATAGCTTTCTGACCTCTTAATTAACATGAGGTGTTAATTGTTGCAGGAAGCATGACAACAGTTGTAAAAAAGCATGTATGTTGATTTTTGCAAGAGCTATACAAAAAAGTTTTGAATAATGCAATTATGAACTGTTTTGTATTCTATACACTTACCACCCTGAAGATAAAATGTGTGTTGAATTTCAAAAGAATAAATTAATACTCCATGTGATGGGTGCAGGTAATGACAATCATTTATGCTTTCTTATTTATTCATGCTAACAAACCAAATCTTTATTTCCCATGCCTGATTGCCCTTAAGAAAATGGTGGTTAGCTATCTTCCTGAACTATTGAATGCTTGGAGTGAAAGCTTTCCTGTAATCCTTCTTATATGGAATTCCAAGATTTTGACCCTATAATGATGAAGGAACAATGTTATATGCTCACTTCAAGATGTCATGTAGCATGAAAGGAAACTTTGAGGTGATGTTATTCCCATGCACCGGCTGTATCAGAGAACAGCACTATCTGCACATTCTTCCACTTTTGAAAAATACATATGACAAAAATGTTCCTGAAAATAGAGGCCAGCTCATATTAATACAACATTAAGACCCAACATCAGCATTAGAGAGAGATGAATTTAATGATTTTATTACAGAGATGACCAATATATTGTGGTCTACATTGTACAAATACAGCCATGGTTAATAAATACATACTTAGCACATTTTAAGGGGTAGATTTTCATCTTTATTACTTGGGTGTTAGGTATTGTGTGGGTGGAATGCTAAGAGTTATAATGGGCTGGCCACAAAATCTGCCTATTTTCATTCCATTAGTTTAAGTGGAAAGTAAGTCAAGTACGTTCTATTTATGGATTACAATCGTTGAGTGCTATGAGTGCATCCAGCCAGACAAGTATTCCATCACACTCCTGACATATGTTTTCCAGGTGGGAGTGGAAGGATTTAAAGGATCAAAAGGTGAGCCTTTCACTGCAGAATACATAACATCTGAAACGATCGAAGAACAAAGCCACTTAAGTACCTGGTCCAATTGAGTTTCTGGTCAACAATAATCCCCAGGATGTTGACGGTGAGAGATTCAGAAATAATAATAATAGTAATTGAATGTCAAGAATAGGTGGTTAGAATCTCTCCTGTTGTAGATAAGACCTGGACAATCTACAAGCCATGGGCTACATTCATCCTTCAGGAATTCCCAATCCAGTCAGCATGCAGAGTGCAGGCAAATGCAATGTGCATGGAAAGTGCATGCACAGCTGTTCCTGGCTGATCGGCGTGGGAAATGTGAGAATAAATTGCAGATCAGAAAAAGCTTCAAGGGAAGTACTTCAAGGTGAATAAAATTATTTCCAGATAAGTTGAAGTTGGCCAGTGATCAGAGGCTAGAGATGGCTATTCATGGGGAGTGTGACAGACATTTGGAAGAGACATGTGCATGTGAAGCAAAGGGTATACATGTAAGGTTGCATATCTGATTAGCACAATTTTGAATTGCAATTTGGTTTTATAGGCTATGCAATATAATTTCAAAACTTCAAATATTATACAACCATTTTTAAAAGTTTTTAAGAAAAAGTCAAGTCAACTCACATTTTTCCTCCCATTTTTCCGCTGAGATCTGACCAGAGGGGGATTTTCTCAACCTGCTCACCATGTGAATCATGGCGGGGGCAGAGGTGTTGGGGGGCGGGGGACGGGGGAGGGGGGTGTAGGGGGTGCAAACCATGCAGAGCTCCTTCGACCTCAGGTGAGATTTTTCGATTTTGGGGTGAGCTTGGGCTATTAAATCTGCCCCCCATGTGTGTGGCAATCCAGGATCTCAATCTAGAAACTTCAGTACAGTAATATATGTGCCCTCACCGACTTGAATCTAGAATCTGTTAAAAATCTTGCATCTGTACGTGCATGCTGTCAATCTTTCACAATATAAATCCCTGTAGCCACATGTATAAGATTACCGAGGGCGATGGTAGTGAAGAGGGTCATGTCACTTACCTGGTAATCCAGAGGCCCAGGCGACTGCTCACAGCTGTTGATGGAATTTAAATTGAATGAATTAATAAACCAGAATTAAAAGATAACCATGAAAATATAATCATGAAGCTATCATCGATTGTTATACCTGATTCTTTCTGGGAATTTGTGTCCTATCCTGGTCTGGCCTAGATGTGACTCCAGAGCCTCAGCAATGTGGTTGACTCTTAAGTGTTTTCCCAAATGGCTTAAAAAGCCATTCAGTTGGACAAATGACTACTGAGCTAAAAAGGAATGAGACTAGATGGACCATTTGTCAATAGCCTGTGCACCAGACATGACAAAGACACTCCCAGCTCTATTTACCCTGAGAAGTACTCCTTACTAACATCTGGAGCTTTACACCAAAATTGCAAGAACTGTTCCACGGACTAGTCAAGCAACAGCTTGGGTGAAAGCAAGTTACTGCAGATGCTGGAAGCTGAAACCAAGAGAGAAAGTTTTGACAAAGAGTCATCTGGATCAAAACATCAACTCCTTTCTTCCCCTACAGATACTGTAAGAAGTCTGACAACCCCAGGTTTAAGTCCAACCGACACCAACTCCTTTCTCCCCCTACAGATACTGCCAGACTTGCTGAGATTTTCCAGCATTTTCTCTCTTGACAACAGCTAGGGTGGCATGGTGTCACAGTGGTTAGCACCATTTCTTCACAGTGTCAGAGACCTGGCTTCAATTCTGGCCTTGGGTGAATGGCCATGCTAAATTGCCCCTTATTGTCCAAAGATATGTAGGTTAGGTGGATTGACCATGATAAATGAGCAGAGTTACATGGATAGGGATGGAATGCTCTTTTGGAGAGTTAGTGCAGACTCGATGGGCTGAATGCCCTCTTTCTACACCATTGGGGTTTTATGGTTTCAAAACTTTAAGAAGCAACTATAGACATTGGATGTCAAGAGAAAGGCATGATACAGAGCAGTCCTGAGGGTCTTACAGGATACAGATCTGACATTAAATGTAACATATGAGGTTGCCAAAACTATGGTCAAATTTCTAAGTCATACAGTGCATGTTGTTGAAATTATAGTTGCTCTACACACAAAAAAAATCAAATAACTCCAACAACTCAGGAACATAACTGAGTTCCAAAAGGATAGTCAACCAATTAAGCTGGCTAACAGGAAGCAGTGAGTAGGCACAATGAGTTTTTTCAGGTTGGCAACATGAAACGAGTTGTGTGTCATAGACCTCAACTGTTCACAATTTCTCTGAATGACGCAGGTGAACGAATGGATAGCATGGTTGTCAAATTTGCTGATAGCACGAGGATAGGTAGGAAGGCAAGTTGTTTTTTATTTATTCATTCATGGGGCGTGAGTGTTGCTGACTGCCAATTTCTAGTTACCCTTGAGAAGATGGCGATGAGTTGCCTTCTCGAAACACTGCAGTCCACATGCTGTGCGTTGACCTACAATGCAGTTAGGGAGGGAATTCCTGGATTTTGGCTCACTGACTGTGAAAGAATGACAATATATTTCCAGAGAAGAGAATGTTCTCTCTAAGGGTGATCAGACTATTTCCCTGGAATCCAGCACTATGCCAATATTTTGAACAGTGCATGCACCACACAGTCATTGGTGATTTATTAGTCTTTCATGAGAGAGTGGTCATACCTAGAACATCGTGGCTTAATATCTTCAAAGATTTCACCAAGTTCACTTAGGGATAGCAAAACATCAAGTAAAAACGCAGCAATCAGTGGCCAGGTATTATTCACCTTATAGAAGGAATGATGCAGTAAACAGCCAAGAACAAAAAGCATCATCACCTTCTAATTACCCATCAAGACAATGGGAGTATCTGGAAATGGGTTTATTTGACTTTAAGGGGAAATTGATTTGTATAACATGTTACTATTCACCATGGATTTGATTTATTATTGTCACATGTATTAGTACAATGAAAACTTTTGTTTCTTGCACGCTGCACCGACAAAGCAGACCATACATAGAGAAGAAAAGGAGAGGGTGCAGAATATAGTGTTATAGTCATAGGTAGGGTGTACAGAAAGATCAACTTAATATAAGGTTTATCTATTCAAAAGTCTGATTGCAGCAGGGAAGAAGCTTTTGAATCAGTTGGTATGTGACCTCAGATAGATAGATTCTGTAGCATCATAGGGGAAGCAGTCATTCAATCATTGAAGAGAATTTATATAACACGTGGCATGCCATATGTCAATCAATGGGCCACAACGTTCTGATGAGTTATTCTACCATTTTGTAAAGGAATATGGATTCCCTCATGTAACCAGCTTACCTTGGAGCTGTACAGTGGCCCAGTGGATAGCATTGCTGCCTCACAGCGTCAGTGAACCAGGTTTGATTCCTGGCTTGAGTCACTGTCTGTGCAGAGTCTGCATGTTCTCCCTATGTTTGCGAGGACTTCCTTTGGGTGCTCCAACTTCCACCCACAGTCCAAAAGACATGCTGGTTAGGTGCACTAGCCATGCTAAATTCTCCCTCAGTATACCTGAACAAGTGCTGGAGTTGGCAACTAAAAGTTTTAACAGTAACTTCATTACAGAGTAAATGTAAGCCTATTTGTGACACTAATAAACAAACTTTAAATTTTACTTGATGCTTTTTACACTATAACTCAACTAGTCTAAAAAAAACTGTCTTTCTGACTCAAGTCTTTCAAACTCTACATTTAAAGAAATTCCCTTGGAATTATTTTCTAATGTCACTCCCACTTGAATAGCTTCCATTTGCAGTATTTCAATCTCATTCTTCAAGATTCTTTTCCTCTGGATATCCATATATATTTAAGTTTCACCTTCTAAACACACTTTCAGATCTTTGGCTGTGCCAAGCAGACCACCACCATAGAATCCCTATAGTACAGAGGATATTTGACCCACCTCTCCAAAACAACATCTTACGCAGAGCCAGTCAGGAGATAATTGCCCTGGAAGTCTTCATCATTGACTCCAAATCCCAAGAAGTCTCATGGCATTAAATCAAAAGTGAGCATGGAAACTTCCAGCTGATTAACATCCACTACACTCCCCCAGTTGATGAACACATTTTGAACAGAAATTGGAGGAAACTTTGAGGTTGACAAGAGCACAAAATATACTTTGGTGAGGAATTTCAATAGTCCCCACCTATAATGGTTTAGTAGTATCACAACTGACCCAGCTGCCTGCAGTCTGAAGGATACAACTGTTGAACTGGGTCTGTGGGAGATGGTGAGGGAACTAATAAGAGGCAATAAGCCACTTAATCTCATTCTCATGTGTCTACTTGTCACAGATGAATCTGTCTATACAGTTTTAGTGGAAGTGGCCAAGTATGAGATGAAAGTCTGTCCTCACATTGAGGAAATCAACCTTCATGATGTGTGGCACTACACCGTGCTTAATGGGATAGATTTAGAACAGATCTAATATGTCAAAATTTGGTTACCATGAGGCACTGTGAGCCATCAACATCAGCAGCATCGTATTCAACCTCAATCTGTAATCTCGAGGCTAAGCATAACACTCAGTCTGCCATAACTATCAAGTCAGGGATCAATCCTAGTTCATTGAAGATTTCAGGAGGGCATGCCAAGAGCAGCACCAGGCATACCTAAAAATGAGATGTCAACCTGATAAATCCACAACACAGAATTATATGCATGATAAACAGTAGAAATAGATGCAATAGTGATTCCCTCAATCAATGGATCAGATTAGGCCCTGCAGTTCTACCATATCCAATCACGAATGAGGATAAACAATTAAAAATTAAATTCTGGAGGAGGTGTCACAAAAATCCCCATCCTCAATGATGGGGAACCCAGCTTTTCAGCGCAAAAGACAACACTGAAACATTTGCTACAATCTTCAGCCACAAGTGCCAGGTGATGATACATCTTGGCCTCCCCATCACATTTTTCAGCGTTTAGCCAATTTTATACACTCTACCTGATGTCAAGAAAAGAATGATGGCACTAGATATTGTAAAGGCCCTTACAACATTCCCGCAGTAGTACTGAAGACTTGTGCTCCAGAATGAGCTGGCCTCTTCACCAAACTGTTCTAGTGCATTTACCCACCAAATGCATAAAGATGGCCAGATTTGTTCTCATAGAGTCATTGAGGTTTACAGCATGAAATCAGGTCCTTTGACCCAACTTATCCATGCTGCCCTTATTTTTTTTTAAATCCCCTAAACTAATCCCAATTGCCCCCATTTGGCCCATATCCCTCTACACCCATCATACCCATGTAACTATCTAAGTGCTTTTTAAGAGATAAAATTGTACCCACCTCTACTACTACCCTTGGCAGCTTGTTCCAGACACTTACCAACCTCTGTGTGAAAAAAAATGCCGCTCTTGATACTTTTGTATCTCTCCCCTCTCACCTTAAATCTATGCCCTCTAGTTTTAGACTCCTCTACCAATGGGTAAAGATATTGATTATCTACCTTGTCAATGCCCCTCATTATTTTATAGACTCTATAAGATCACTCTTTAGCCTCCTATGCCTTGAGAAAAAAGTCCCGATCTATTCAGTTTCTTATAACTCAATCCATCAAGTCCCAGTAGCATTCTAGTAAATCTTTTCTGAGCTCTTTATGGTTTAATAATATCCTTTCTATAATAGGATGATCAGAATTGCACACAGTATTCCAAGTGTGGCCTTACCAATGTCTTGCACAACTTGAACAAGACATCCCAACTCCTGAATTCAATGTTTTTGACCAATGAAACCAAGTATACCAAAAGCCTTCTTCACCACTCTGTCCACCTTTGATTCCACTTTCAAGGAGCTATGAACATGTACTCCTAGATCTCTTTGTTCTGTAACTCTCCCCAATGCCCTACCATTAACTGAGTAAGTCTTGCCCCAGTTTAATTAATAAAATGCATTATCTCACATTTGTCTAAATTAAACTCCTGAATTATTCCATCAAAATAAAAAAGCAGGACAAATCTAACCTAGCCAATTAAAACCATAGAATTTCTATAGTGCAGAAGAGGCCTTTTGGCCCATCAAGTCTGCACCAACCCTCTGTAAGAGCACCCTACCAAGGCCCAATTCTCCACCATAACGCTATCACCGCTTGCATTGATCAGAGACGATCCCCTAACTTACACAACTTTGGACAGCAGAAGAAACCCAAAACACCTGGAGGAAACCCATGTAGATGCAGAGAGAATATGCAAACTCCACAAAGACAGTCACCCAAGACTGCAATTGGACCCAGGTCCCTGTAGATGTGAGACAGTAGTGCTAACCACTGTGCCACTGTATGACCCCCATCAGTGTACTCTTGATCATCAGCAAAGTGATGGAAGATGTTGTCAACATTATAGCTTTGGTTCTGACATAGGCAAAAGGGCTGAACTCAAGAGATGATGGGAGAGCAACTGTCTTTGTTGTCAAGACAACATTTGACTGAATATAGCATCTGACAGCCCCAACAAAACTGAAGTTAATGGGAATCAGGAAAATCTCTTCCCTAGATGGAGTAATACCTGGCACAAAGTAAGATGATTGTGATCATTGGAAGTCAATCATTTCAATCTCAGGGCATTCCTTCAGGAGTTCTTAAAGTTAGTGTCCAAGGCCCAACCATTTTCAGTTGCTTCATTTATGATCTTCTTTCCATCATATGGTCAAAAATGGGGATGTCCTCTGATGACTGCATAATGTTTAGTACTATTTGTGACTCTTCAGATACTGAATAGTTCATGTCAAAATGAAGCAAGATCTGAACGAATTCCAGGTGTGGGCTGGTTACTGTCAAGGCTTATATTGTTTGCATGGCTCAGAAAACATTTTGTATCTATCTCTAGTAAGAAATCTTGTTGGAGGTAAAGATCTTTCTTTAAAAGTAGTTTTTATTGACATAACTAACTGTATGTAAATTTACATACATCAACCCAGAGCTCCCATCCTTCTCAGATTCTTCACAATCTTCCCTGAGTGACATCATTATGCACATGCTCAGTAGCTATTTTAGAACAATATTAATGTTTAGTCTTTATAGTAAGTAATATTTGTGCCACACAAATGTCAAACATTGACACTCACCAACTAGAGAGTGAATTTAACCTTCTGCCTTTCACATTCAATACCATTGGCACTGCTGAATGCTCCACTACCAACATCCTGGAGGTTGATATTTACAAAAGACTGAATTGTACCCATCATTATAAATACTGTGGCTACTAAAGCAGGTCAGATGTTGGGAATTCTGCACTGAATGACTCACCTCAAGACATCACCAAAGCCTTTCCATGATCTACAAAGCACAAGTCAGAAGAGTAATGGATTACTCTCTACTGGCCTGGATGAGTGCAGCTTTAACAACACTCAAGAATCTTGATACCATCCAGGCCAAAACAGCCAGATTGATTGGCACTACATCTGCAAATCCAGATTAAAGCAGCACACTTGATTGAATGCACAACTACCATCTTAAATGTTTAGTCCCTCCACCCATGAAGTTTGGTGACAACAGTGTGTACCATCTACAAGATGTACTGCAACAACTCACTGAGGCACTTTCAGCATCAACTTCTAAACCTGTGATCTCTGTAGAGACAAGGGCAGCAGATAGCTGGGGACACCATTATCTGGAAGTTCCTCTCCAAGCCACACATCTCCCTGACTTGGAAATATATCACCGTCCCTTCACTGTCACTAGATCAATATCCTGGCTCCCACTCCCTAGCAGTACTGTGTGTGTATGTACACAACATGGACTGCAGAGGTTCAAGAAAGCAGCTCACCATCACCTTATCAAGGACAATTCAGTATGGGAAACAAATAATATTACATCCTTCGAAAGAATAAAAAGTGGAATATTGTACTTTTGTTAAGCCAAGATTGTTCTTATTAGAGCAGAGCATGGTATGGGTATATTTGACAGATGTTCAAAGTGATGGGCAACGACTAAATGAGAAGGTCTTATAGCAAAGTGGATAGTGTGCCTGCCACTAAGTCAGAAGCTTTGGATTCAAGTCTCACTCTATGGAATTTTAACTTCAGTATTTTCAGAAAAAAAGCCCTAGAGAGAGAACTTCAGAGCTAATTGTTTGCTACCTCTTAAACTGAATAAACATTAGAAACTGGACATCATTAAAATACATTGAATCCAATTTAGATTATTTCCATTTGTTTCTCAATGTTAAGCCTTACAGTTATAAAAGCAATGCAGGAATCCAAAACAAAATTAGAAAATACTGGAAAATTTCAGCAGGTCTGACAGCACCTGTAGGGAGAGAATAGAGCCAACATTTCGAGTCTAGGTTACCCTTTATCAGGTGTTATCCAGACTAGAAGCATTGGCTCTATTCTCTCCCCACAGATGCTATCTGACCTGCAAAGATTTTTCAGCATTTTCTGTTTTCCTTGCTCTTATATCTTGGTGTAATAGATTTGTGCTAAGACAAATGTTCGAAAGTGCTTTTTCACAGAATTCTTTTTCACTGTCAGGACTACTCATTAATAAAATGAGTTTCTAACTAATGGAATCAAAAGAATAACTCTAATGTTTTCTAATGTTTTAAATAATTCAACGTTTCTCCATCAGGAATACTGGATCAGAGAAACAGCTCTACTTACATCAAAAATAATCCACAAGTTTATTTGGTTTATGTGGAACCTTTAATGTGCAAAATTGCCTCAGGGTGTTTTATAGAATTATAAAAATGGAATGACACCAAGCCATAGTGGAGAGTTCAGAAAGGTAACCAAAAAAAGATGGATTTTGATTCTATTTCTAGAAAAGGGAAATAGAAAGATGGAGTGAACTCTCTAGAAAACTGAGTGGAATTTTAACCATCAAGGGAAAATGAGTTTCGTTACATGTTGTGAGCTAAATCCACAAAAAAGTGACATTTTAGGTCAGCATCCCAGCATCATCCTCCCGTGATCAACCTGGCAGATGAGCAGGGAACCCCATGAAACTCTCAAAGAATTTATGCAAGTCATGTTTTAATTAAAGATTCTTGTTTAACCAGCAACAGACCTATTTTCTAGGCTGTCAGCAACTTGCCAGGGTCAGCATTATGAGTGCACAGTGGGCAGTGTTTCTTCAATGGATCTGACAGGCTGGGAAACCTTTGATTATTGAGACTGAAGAGCTACGTCCATGGCCAGATGAGCGACTGCTGCTCACGGTACTCCTTTTCAGAGAGTGCTTCACTATTTGACATGTGGTCACCAATTTCTTGAAGGTGACTTGACCTGACTTGCGTTTCCCTCACCATGATGATGGGAACTGTAAATGCAACTCCATCTTGTTCCTCTGATGAAAATATCAAAAGTAAATACTAGTGACAATACCAACAAAGTTGTAGAAGCAGCAGCAGCTGAAGCACATGTACTAGCTACATTCTATTCAGTCACATGCCAAGCCACAGGAGACAGAGGAATACAGACTCCAACGAGGAAAACCTCCATTACCTTGTCTCACCTGATGGAAGAGCAATGCTCCAAAAGCTTGTGACAGCAGATAAACCTATTGGATTTTAGACTGGCATTGTAAGACTTCTTACTGGACCTCGTCTATAGACAAAGCATTAAAATGATGTTAAAGTTTATTTATTAATCACAAGTAGACTTACATTAACACTATAATGAAGTTACTGTGAAAATTCCGTATGTGCCACATTCCCACGACTGTTCGGATACACTGGGGAAGAATTTAGCATGACCAGTGCACCTAACCAGCACCCTGGGAGGAAACTGGAGCACCTGGCGGAAACCCACACAGACATGGGGAGAATGTGCAGCCTCCTCCGCACAGACAGTGACCCAACCAGGAATCAAATATGGGTCCTAAGCTGCTGTGAGGCAACAGTGCTAACTACTGTGCCACTGTGCTGCCCTAACTGTGACCACATGTGTGAGCACCAGTGCCTCAGCATGCTCAGAATTTCACAGCTGACATTTTTTCTGTTGTTATTGCAGCTACAGAGAACAAGGCTTACTTCATAATACATCGGATGTTACTGCCATTGGCTTTAATCTCACTGCTGTCAAGGGGCTTTCTCATTTTAAGCATTACCCGATGCTGAGAAACCTGTGGCAGGTGTTCACAGCAGTAGGACTGGAAGATCACACTTGTGAGAACAGCTGGAAAATTCCAACCAATGAATCTGAGGTTGAAACATGCAACTCATTTCAAAAGTACGTGGATCTGCATGTGAAGTGCAGTAACCTACATGGCTACTGACCAGCTGCTGGAAAGCTGGAGTAAAATGAGCAGATGGTTTCTTTTCATCTCTTTTTTGGTTGGTACAAATGCAATGGCTAAATGGTCACTTTCTGCATCATAACATTTCACTGGTTCTATCGTTCTTGGAACTACGTGAGGGTTTCTGGGGATGAAGAGTAAGGATAATAGGATTCCAGAAACATAGAGACATGTGGGTGTGAACGGAGAGGATGTTGCAATGCTGAGAGCTCAGGTGAGATGGTGAAGACAAGGAGTGCGGCTATGGGTAGATATTTTATATTAGAAGTTTATGCTGCTCATTAGCACTTCACATGATATTGTTCGAGAAGGGCAAGGGCAGAAAGCACATGGAAACACCATCATTTGTAAGTTCTCCTGCAAATCCCACATCATCCTGATTAGGACATCACCATTCCTTTATTACTGCTGAATAAAAAATCCTGAAACTCCTAATCTAACAACATTGTGGGAGCACCTTCATCACTAAGGGTGGCATGATGACATAGTGAATAGCATTGCTGCCTCACAGCACCAGCGACCCGGGTTTGATTCCCAGCTTGGGTCACTGCCTGTGAGGAGTTTACATGTTCTCTCCTTGTTTGCATGTGTTGTCTGTGAAAGACTTGCTGGTTAGATGCATCAGCCATGCTCAATTCTCTCCCAGTGTACCCAATCAGGCGAGGGGATTTTCACATCAATTTCCTTGCAGTGTTAATGTAAGCCAACTTGTGACACTAATAAATAAACTTTAAAAAAACACTAGAAGGGGTTCTTGCCACCATTTTCCTAAGAGAATAATGATGTCAAGGAATAGACAGTCAATGCTGGCCATGCCAGTGGTATTCACATCTCTAACTAATTTAAAAAAGTGTTACACCACTAAGGCAGAGTTCTTGGGGTCCAGGTTGAGGCATTTAGGTACATAACTGCTGATAAATGATTCCTGCTCGATCACCTGCAATAAACTCTGAAATAACGTGAGCAACAGGTAAGAACTGACTAAGTACCTAGCAGGTGGACAGCACTGAAAAAAAATGTTCCTTTCCCCAGTCACGTTCTGCAGGAATCTGTTGTAAATTAGTTATTTTTACAAGTCTGTAGGACAACCAGAAATTAATCAGCTTCTGAATGGAACACAGTTGAGTTTTTAAATTCTTGGGAAGCATTTTTTTAAAATGTCACATTTGCTACTTTTCATGTTTATTCTTGAAATATAAAATAAATAACTGTAGGCTTTGGATCTCTCAAACTAAAAAAAGAGAAGACATTTCTCCTGAGAACATTTTAGATGTGGAGATGCACAAGAACTGATTACAGCATCTGTTCACTTTGTTTCTGGAGCTAATTAATTTTATATCGGTGTGATTCAGTTTATCCTTTTCACCATATGCTTTGAGATCACCTAACTGGAGGGGAGATCGTGAAGCGTCTTTCGGACCCTGCATGAAATCAAGGCAATTTTAAGGCATTTATTTGCAACAAATTAACTATTAATAAAATATTATCAATTGAAAATGTTGTAACTATTTTAGATTTTTGGAATCAATAGTGATTTGGTAATAATGCACCCATAACTAACCATAAAATGTGTGGTTCTGTAGCCAAGCCAAACACAAAGAAATGGCTTTTGACCAATCTAAGCATATTGTAAGCATATATTATTGTAGTCAGATTCTGCCAGGACCATGCTGTAAAGATAATGAAGTGTTAATGACATATGCAAATTAGTCAGCAAGTTCAGGCTATTAAGAGATGTAACGTGCATTGTGAACCTCTAGCACATTGCCAGTTGATTTTCACCACTTCGTCCATTTGCTTCACGGGAACAGTATCTCACCTTTTGTCTGCCTGTTACTTTTAGGAATTTGCACATTAGTTACCCATTAAACTCACCTCAGAAAATAATTAAGAACATTGTTTTTTTATAAAAAACCTTATGTGAGCATTGTTAACGCAATGCTAATTTACATCTCTAGCTCACAAGCAACACAATTTAAACCATTTAATCTCACGTTGTTAAGTATTTTTCTTCACTTCAATTATGTATTTATTTACAGAACTGTGAAATGTTTACAGTGAGTGTAAGAGATTTTTTAAAGTGTTTTCTTTGCCTTTTTATCCCCATTTCTCTCATTATTACACAAATATTTCTTACCCTCATTTTATCTTTCTTTCTGTAACTGTTTGGACTCTAAATCTACTTTCCCTCTCTATAATCCTCATTTCTTTTCTCAATTTTTACTTTAATTGGTTAGGGAGATCTCACCATTCACTGAGGCGTTGGTACCTCATTGCCTTCATACTGTTGGTGGTGCACACTTCAAGCAGTTTCAGGAAAAGGATTTTGAGGTGAAAACACAAATAAACCTCAAAAGACATTCATTATGCTCTGGCTTACTCGAGAACGGTGTGGAGCACTGTTTAACCAGAGTGTGCATGTCTTGATAGTGACTTGAACATGAATTTATTAAATATTACCATTGAAGCTTTTCAACTTGAACTCATCAGAACAGTCACAAGAATGCGAAATTTCAAAGGGAGCAACAATTTATGGTCCATGAAAATGACTGCTGATTGCTCAGTAAGTCAACATTGATTGGTCAAGGCGTTGTCATAGAAAATGCAGAGGAGAATTATTTTTCCCACATTTTATTTCAATTTTTAAGAAAGAGGCAATGCCTGGACATATTAATTCTGCTGGCAGAGAACAGGGACCTACATATGAATGTATGTAACAGGATAACCAATCACCCCTTAGTTTAGAGGAGCATTTCATTTCTGAATCCAACATCCCATATCGCAGACTTCATGGTTGAGTATTGTCAGTTTTCTGCTAATTAGGAACATTTAAAGGAAGGTGCTGTATGATCTATCACTTGTTGGGATGCATGACCTACATACCTGACAATCCACTAGCATTGAAATTTAAATACCACATTTCTCATTTGTGTGGGAGGCATGTCTTTTTGAATTGACAGTGGCGTGCAGCAGTGAAAAATGTCACTCAAGTTGCTATAGGAACATTAAACAATCAGTTTCAACTGCTGCTGAAATTTTGAGATACATTATTCTTCCAGGGTAATTTAAGATAGATTGTGTACTTTTCAGATCCATGTGTGAAAGCCTATGATCCATTGTGAGAATGTGTAATTGGTGAGGTCCCAGAGGACTGGAGAATAGCTAATGTTGTACCGTTGTTTAAAAAGGATAGTAGGGATGACCCTGGGAATTATAGGCTGGTGAGTTTGACGTCAGTGGTAGGGAAGCTGTTGGAGGGGATTCTTAGAGATAGGATGTATAGGCACTTAGAGCATTGCGATCTGATTAGGGATATGCAGCATGGATTTGTTAAGGGGAGGTCATGCCTTACAAATCTGGTAGAATTTTTTGAGGAGGTGACGAAAACGGTGGACGAAGAGTGAGCCATTGATGTCGTCTATATGGATTTTAGTAAGGCGTTTGACAAAGTCCCTCATGGGAAGTTAGTTGAGAAGGTCAAGGCTCATGGGATACAAGGACAGGTAGCTAGATGGATAAGGAACTGGCTTAGTAATAGGAGACAGAGACTAATAGTGGAAGGGTGTTTTTCTAGCTGGAGGTCGGTCACTAGTAGTGTGCCGCAGGGCTCAGTACTGGGACCTCTTCTATTTGTAATATATATAAATGACTTGGAAGAGGGAGTAAGTGGAGTTATCAGCAAGTTTGCAGACAATACAAAGATGGCTGGACTTGCTGATAGTGAGGAGCATTGTCAGGCGATGCAGCAGGACATAGATAGGCTGGTAGCTTGGGCAGATAGATGGCAGATGGAATTCAATCCTGATAAATGTGAGATGATGCATTTTGGGAGAAAGAATGTAGCGGGGAGGTATATGATAAAGGGTAGACTTATTAAGAGTATAGAAACGCAGAGGGACCTGGGGGTGCAGGTGAACAAGTCTCTGAAGGTGGCAGAGCGAGTGGAGAAGGTTGTGAAGAAAGCATATAGTATGCCAGCCTTTATAGGAAGGGGTATAGAGTACAAGAGCTGGCCTTTAATGTTGCAGTTGTATAAAACATTGGTTAGGCCTCATTTGGAATACTGCATCCAGTTCTGGTCACCTTACTATCGGAAGGACGTGGAGCCTCTGGAGAGAGTGCAGAGGAGGTTTACCAGGATGCTGCCTGGTATGGAAGGTCTGAATTACGAGGAGAGGTTAGGCAAATTGGGACTGTTTTCCTTAGAAAGACGTGGACTTAGAGGAGATCTAATAGAGGTGTACAAGATTATGAGGGGTATAGATAGAGTAAACAGGTTAAGCTTTTTCCTAGAATGGACTCGAATAGCATGAGGGGTCACGGGCTTAGGGTGAGGTGGGGTAAGGTATAATTTGGATGCTAGAGGGAGTTTTTTCACACAGAGGGTGGTGGGGTTATGGAATGCGCTGCCAAGTAAAGTGGTGGAGGCAGGTATTTAAGTATATATATATATATATATTATATATATACTTAATATATATTAAGTATAGGTATATACTTAAGTATATATATATATATACTTAATATATATTAAGTATATATATAAGGTATATAAAGTGGAGGAGGAATAAGAAATACTTAGATGGGCACATGAACAGAATGGGAATGGAAGAGTATAGAAAACTGATTTAAAATACGGATCATGAGCCTTGGGAGTCCCTGGGAAGTGTGTAAATAGATGATGATATTGATATACTCGTTTTTATCCTACAGGTGCTTTGGTCCACCTTGTTGTCTAACGAGAGGCATACATGCGATGGGTCGTGAGAGGACTGCTCTTGGATTTTTTTCGAGAGTATCCTAGTGCTTCACATCGTTAGTGTACGCTTGACCTGGACCATTTGATGGGCAACACAACAGCTCAGTGACTATCACTGTGCTGTGCAGATACATGGATTTGGGCCTGCATCTGTGGGAGTTTGCATATTTTCCCCATACTTGCGTGGGTTTTCTCCAGGTGCTCTGGTTTCTTCCCACATCCCAAAGATATGCTCTTAGACTAACTGGCAAAACAAATTCTCCCTAAATTGTCTCAAATTTGGTTTTTAATCCATAGATCTATAAACATAGACAGGGATCACGGGTAGAAGTGGGAACATCGGGGTAGCGGCGTGGGCTCATTGGACCGAAGGGCCTGTTTCCCGTGCTGTTTCGTTCTTTGAATGTAGTGAGCCATGATCTCATCAGGGTAGCCATTATCTGGTGGGATGGCTCTAATGCACTCTATTTAGGCTTCAAGCTTGCACAGGGAGCAAATTGCTTGAGCCCTGTTTGCAAAATTGTCAATAAGGCCAATCTTGTAGTGTGTGGAGCTGAAGGAATACCAGTCTGTGTATTGACTAGCGAGATTAGGCACATAGTAATCAGTAGTAGAGAGCCCATTAGCAGATTTCTCGACTACTACTTCAGGTAAAGAGAACTCATTAGACTGCTCTATTTCAAAGGTGAATTTGAAAGTGGGATGAGTGCATTAAAGTATGTAAGGAAATTCTTACACGCAGCTGCAGATTCAAATATCATCTATGTATCAGAAAAATGGAAGCAATAGCAGGTTAGGATTCATTCCGTAAAAACTATATTTCTCAGGAAAACCAACAAAAATTTTAGTGAGTGGTGGGCCTAGAAATCACACCATTTTTCTGGACATACATGAGGTCATTAAAACTGAATTTCAAAATGAGAATTGCCAAGATCATAAATTCAGCAGATTCAGGATATGCAGATTCAGAACTTGGCAAAGCATCTGAATTGCCATGCTATGGCAACATGGTGCAAATGTCAATAGCTTCCTTGAATTACACCATAATGAACATGTCCGTAATTTCAAATGAGCACCTACTGTTATCGAAATGCAATCCTATATGATTTTAGCAAAGGTGAAGAAATCCTTCATCATCTATATGGAAAACTTACCCAGAATTGGTTGCAGCAACTCATTCAACTACTTAACCAATTCATATTTTAAGATATCTATCTTATCCTGTTATAGTTAAGATAAGATAAAATTGGACAATTTTTGTTATCATATGTATATACATGAACTTACAATCTTGAACATGAGGACAAAATTCTATGATAGATGTTGCAAGGCAGCTCATTACTCTTACACAAATCTAATGAATGTTTTGTAACTTGCTTCTGAGCAGGGCTATATAGTTGTGCTTGGCATTGAGTCCAATGGATGCAGATTTGGATTCATCTTTAAGAATAGCATCCATTTTGTCAATATAGTCACGCTTGTTTAGGATGACTATTCCAGTCCCTTTGACAGGCTTGCAAATAATTATCTTTGAGTTGGCCTTGAGACCTTGCAATGCCACCAAATATGAACAATGAAGAGCAAATGTGAGTGAAAGCAACATAGTAAACTAAGAAATGTTGCAGAAAGGTTAAAAAGGGCAGAGATGGCATATTGCAGTTGTAAACCTATTTCAAATCTTACTGACAGGAACAGAGTGGGAAGTAGAGAGGGATGATTTGCAGGTTGCTACTGCTCTTTTCCCACTGAAAAACCAGGTTGTAAATTATTAACCATGATCCTAGGATGTTCTGAACTGCAGCCAAGGTTGCGAGGGTGAGATTCCTTTTGTTTGTTCACTTTGTGCTGCATGAATTTGATGGAAAGATCAATTCATGAAGGCTCAAAATCTGCAGGTCCAATGAGACGTCAGGCAATATGTTCATCGCTGCCACCATCCACACTCTGTCTTTTTAGAACACAACTCTTGTGCATTCATCTGACAGAGGATACTTATCTTCACCAACACTCCTTCACTGATACCGTGACGAAGCAGTACCATCTGCTCTCTCTACAGTCAGCAGTAATGATTGACAAGGCTCAACATAGTTCAGCTAGTATTAACCTTCAAGGTCAGCAGGTCATAATGATACAAAACTAACAGTTATCACAAGGGAGTCGATTTTAACTTTCCTCTATGCTATGAAATAGAACATAGGAGATCAGCTGCCTTTTATATAGAACCTGATCATTAGATACAACTTGCTCATTGCATAGACTTCTATTATATACAAGTTGCTCTCATAGACATCCCTTTGGTTATATAACAATGCACTTTATATACATACAACTGTTAAAATACATTCCACCCTTTCTATACACACTGCACTTCCTTGCACTTTATCATGTATATAGACATTGCACTTTCCATACAACCACATTTTATATATGCTCCACCCTTTATGCATACAATTATCAATGATCTTCCTTTCATCACAAGGTCAGAAGTGGAGATGTTACTAATAATTCCACAATGTTCTATATCATTCATGGTTCCTCAGATATTGAAGCAACACATGTTGAAATGCTACAATAGCTGGACAATATCAAAGCTTGTGCTGACAGAGGGCAAATAACATTTATGCCACAAAAATGCAAGTGCCAAGCAATAACTATCTCCAACAAGAGAGAATGTATCCATTGTCCCTTGACATTCAATTGCATTATCATCACTGAATCTCCCATTATCAATATCCTGGGAGCTATCATTGACCAGAAACTATATAAAGTGGCTTTAAGGGCAGGCCAGAGGCTAGGAATTCAATGGTGAGTAGCTCTTCTCCTGAGTCCCCAAAGCCTATCTACAAGACACAAGTCGGGAGTGTAATAGAATACTCTCCACTTGACTGAGTGGCTGTACAATACTTAAGACGTTCGACACTATCTGGGACAAAGCAGCCCACTTGATTGGCACCCCTTCCACAAACATTCATTCCCTCCACCACTGATGCGTAGTAGCAACAGTGTGTGCCATCTACAAGATCCACTGCAGGAGCTGATCAAGGTTCCTTTGAAACCCACAACCACTATGATCTAGAAGACAAGGGCAGCCGACACATGGCAACACCACCACTTGGAAGTTTCCCTCCAAGTCACTCACATGGAAGACACACTCTTAACATGGAAATATATTGCTGTTCATTCACTGTGGCTGGGTTAAAATCCTGGAATTCCCTTCATAACATCACCATTAGGGTACCTACACCACATGGACTGCAGATGTTCAAAAAGGCAGTTTATTGTCACCTTCTCAAGGACAATTAGGACGGACAATAGATGTTCCCTAGAGAGTGATACCCACATCCCATGGACAATGTATCAGCAATACATAAAGGTGCATAAAGGTCCATCAGCAATTGCCCATCACATTTCCAGCAATCCCCACCACATCCTTCATATTTAATGGGAAGACTGTTGAACAATCACGTATCATTCCTAAGAGTTATGGGGAGAAAGCGGGAAAGTGGAACTGATCCACTTCAGATCAGTCATGATCTTATTGAATGGCGGGGCAGGCTCGAAGGGCTAGATGGCCTACTCTTGCTCCTATTTCTTAAGTTCTTATGTTCTAATTATGGCAAAGGCCATAATTAAAAATTTCAACAATCTGTCTTGTTAGGCTCCATTGTTATATTTCTAAAATAGTTATTGTCTCGGGGTCATGGGGAGGACACTTCAAATACATTCTGAAGTTCACTTTGGTAGCCCTGATCTTAAAGACTGGGAGGAGTTTGTTACAAGTCATTCAGAAAAGTGACAATTTGTTCACCAAGTTGCATTACATTTTGAGTCCCAATGTCTTAATGATAGACAAAGTGATAGTAGAGATAGGAACAAATGGAAGCAATTCTTGCACTCTGGATCCCATTACCTTGTGGGGCACCATGTCCCATGTGCTTAAAGGTCTATGGGTCGAGAATCAGTCTGTTCAGTCACATAATAGCCATGGTGAAAACATGCAACACAAAGTAAATGTAATTTTGAATAAAGAGACAACCAATGATGTTATTTATATAAATCACACCTTTCATTTTTATATTATACAATTTACAAAGAATATCAGAAAAATCCAAGAAATTTGAGTATTTTTCTGTTGGTAGTCATGTCATTTGTTTTAAACCATTCAGAATGTGTGAATGATAATTGAAGAAGAGTGAAAGGGGACAATTTTACCACTTTTCTCTGTCCATCGATAAGCAGAAAGAGCTGGTAAAATCACAAGAGCCGAAAAATTAGTTTTGGACCCGATTTCTCACCTCCTGTGATCTTGCTGATACCAGATATCTGGCTCATTTCCAGCAAAAGGCTGAATAAATTATTTAAATCATATTTGAATCTATTTTTCATTGATTTAATGAGGCTGGGATGCAGATTCACCTGCCTTTGTGGCCTCGCAAGGATCATGTATGGTTCTCATGAGAGGGGACCAGTTCTGATGGTCTCACTGGCAGAGGCCCCCTCGGAGACCGGGGTCAAAGCTGAGGGTGCTCCTCCACATTGCCACCCTGGCACTGCCCACCAGATATCCTGGCACTACCAAGTGGGCAGGTCAAACGAAGATAAGTTTAAGTATTAGCGTCACAAATAGGCTTACACTAACAAGGCAATAAAGGTACTGTGAAAATCTACTAGTCGCCACACTCGGTGCATGTTCGGATACTACTGAGGAAGAATTTACCATGGCCTATGCACCTAACCAGCACATCTTTCGGATTGTGGAGGAAAATGGAGCACCTGGAGGAAATCCATTCAGACAAGGGAAGCGTGTGCAAACTCTGCACAGACAGTGACCCAAACCAGAAATCGAACCCCGATCCCTGACACAGTGAGACAGCAGTGCTAACCACTGTGCCATCCTTTTTTTCGAGCAGGGTCTATGGGGTCAGGGTCTATGGACTGGAGCCTATGGGGGACTGGACTGATTGTGTAGGGAGGGGAGCCCGTTGTGACTGTGCATCACGATTGGTGTGCGGTGGGGAGGGGGCGATTGGTCTGGGCAGCAGAGGTTGGGGCATTAGCTGCATGTCCAGTTGGTATCAGGCTCATAATCAGCCCCAGCCACCATGATAGCTGGTGGGGGTGCTGTATCAAGGCCAGCTGCAGTAACAAAGGCCTCACAGGTCTCTCTCTCTGACGTCAGGCCTCTGCTGGTTGCCATTGCGCATGTGCAGCCACAGAGATCTGCACATGTATAATAGCACTCTGCTGCTACAGCAGGTTTACTGGTGGTTTAAGCCCTGCCCCTTCCCCTAAAGGCGATGAAGAGTTTAGTCCATTCTTTCATGCACAAAGTGCATAAAAGTTTGGATTTGAACTCATCCAAAAAAGTGAGTGAGAAACTCTTCCATGTTGCTGCCCATCCTGGACTCAGAACCCTTTTGGTAAGATCCCCCAAAGTGATTGTGAGTTTAAGTTGTGAATTTAATATGTTGATGATACTATAAGTGCTTTAAATTGATGTTTACAAAACAGAATGACACTTGAATGGGTTGTTTTGGTTCAAAGGGGAAGATGTGTAGGATGTAAAGAAAGGTATCATAGGTCAAGTATGGATTGAGTGAGTTTATTTTTCTTTCAATTTCTAAAAGATAAGGTAAGGTGTCAATTCTGGGAGACAGCATTTCCAAAGGGACTGAGTGAGATGATGGAGAGATTAAAGGGAAAAAAAAACATATTTAAAGAGATAGTGAAACTTGGGTAGATGATTTAGATCTCAGCAAACAGTAGGAGTTGCTAGTCAATTCCCAACAAGCAGTGTGAATGAAGCCATAATTGCTAAGCCAGCTGCTGTTAACAGAGGGCAACTTAAGAGAAAGTAAAGTAGATTTCGACACCTTCCCAAGCATTGGAGGTGGAATCATTTGACAACCAATGCTCCCCAGTCAATGCTAATGCCAACTCTATAAATATGCTGATGGGTTCTGAATACTAAAATGTGTCTGTCATCCACAGAGTAGCTGAGGAACATCTTGTTCTTAGAGCTTAAATCAGAAACATTCACGGATACGATAAGACCCATGCTACTAATTGAGCTAAAATTGAGCCAAACTCACCAAAATCATTCGACCTTTGAACTGTTCAGTCATATGCTGCTCCATCATGGTTTGCTGTTTGCAGCAAAATTTTGTTTTGTAACAATGTGCATGCAGGCAACCAAATGATGAGAAGACCAATGATGTCGCAGCTCAAAAAGAAGAACTTTAAGAAGTGTAAGTGAAGGAGGATGGCAGGAAGTGAGATGTTATATAGACAGGGAGATCAATGTACAATTCTCTGTTTAAGAACTGTTTATTGGTATTGGATGGATTCCAGCCACTGACCAAGTATGATTCTGGTCTGAAATCCCACACAGAAATCCACCCAAGAACATGACTGACCATACCTTCTTTGAAGCTGGCCCCTTCTTGCCTTTGCTAGAGCCAATTTTCTTGGGTGTAATACCCCAGGTTCATCATGGGAGCTGCTTGGTTGCAGAAGGTTGAGTGGAGATCCCATAATGCTTAGTTTTCAATGGACTGGCCTCTTCCTGCAGTTCTGCACATAGAGGGAACACAGGGATTTACTTCTCAGACAGGCTTGTTTTGATGATTCACACTGACCTGTAATCTGATTTCCTTTAACAAGACCATTTTCAGCTTTATATAACAATATTAAAAGTGGTTACTGGCAAAAAAGGGCTTTGTGAGCATGTTGAAGTCTGAGTCAAGGCATAAAAACTTAAGTTTTCAGAAAATGTTATTGATTTGATAAAGAATTAAGCTGGTAACTTTCCTTGCCATTTTCAGTCAGTTAGCCCTACTAAATAGGAAATTCTCCAAACTAGGAAAATCAGGTGGAAATTGTTTTTGCAATTGTGTATATTTAAAATATTCCCTAGATGTTTTCTTGCACTTTTTGGGCCTTTCTAAGTTCCATATGCCAAGTTGCCATTAGCCTCATTTACAAATGACAGACTATGACGCAGTGGAGTAGCAGTAACCAGATGATTAGAAGACCCATGATGTTGCAGGTCAAAAATAAGAGGCTTAAAAAGTGGAAGTGAAGGAGGATGGCAGGGAGTGAGGTGTTATATAGTAGGGAGATCAGTGTGTAATTCTCTGTTTAAGAACTATTTATGATATTGGATGCAGTAGCCCATAATTGCTACATCACTGGGTCATAATTTGTCATTCCTGGATTAACCCTAGGTCTGACTTAGATTTAGAAGGCACATTTTCTGCCCAGAATGCCAGGTCAGTGTGAAAGCAAAGGATTTGAGAGTCTGAAAAATCTGGAAAGCTTCAGCAATAATTTCTACAGTTTGGAAGTGCACTTGGTTCACAAAAGGCCTGCACACCAGAGAAGCTTTAGATTTTCCCAATGCATTACATAAATAGCACCCACAACACACTCGTTCTGAGTGTGTTACACAAATAGGTAAGGGTTCCATTCTCTCAACCTCCAATTAACATACTGGATGCTCCTGCATGTCACCATTCAATATTTAGAAAGTTTCCAGATTGCCTTCACCTTTAAGTATTTCAACTCTACCTGACCTTTTCCAGAAAGAGGAGCAGATACACGGATGGGAAAATCCAGGCAGACTTCATAATTCTCTTACAATCACAACTTACATTTTCCCAAATAATAAATCAACTTTGCTTTAACCTGTTCTGGAAAATTAATAGTAAATTTTACAGTTAAGTTCATGACAACCATTAATATGTTTATTTTGTTCTCTGGTCCTCGTCAAAAGATTGAAAGGATTGATTCAAATGTATTAATATATGGGCATAGAGGCCACTGGAGGGCAGTAATGGTTCTCATCTTGTTTAAAGTGATTGTTTTTGCATTCAGAAATAAATAACTGCAAAGAAATGAGCACAGAAAACATCCATCCTCCTCTCCCTCTTATACCTCATCCCATTGCCACTATGTTACTAAATATAAACCAACTTTGATCTTATCTGACTGTATCGTTAAAAATAGTACATTGTTCTGATTTTCTACTGTTTCAGATTTTTTTCCATCTTTACTCTGTTGTTCCTCACCTTCTTCGATGCTACTCTTTTTATCCCTGAATGTTAAAGCCAGTTTATTTCCTTCCCTGCTAAATCTAATTGTTGTATTCCCAAGGCGCAATGCCACAGCAATATTTGCTTTGATAACAATTCCAGTGAGACTGCGATCTGTGTTTCTTTACTGCAGATCAAACTCAGGACGGATTCTTAGTATTGTTCCATCTATCATTTGCCATACGCTTTACCTTAGAAGGCATTTTCTTAGCAAATGTCTTCCCACATATCCACTAACTTGTATTTAGTATAATCCTGTTGCTCAGATTAAATGAGGACAAATATGTGCTGTGAATAATTTAAGATTGTGTTGATTGAAAAATACAGGGAAGTCAGGAACAAGAAAAGATTCATCAAGACTATTTTATTCATCTATCTGACTGTGATAGTCCTTCCCACTCCACTACCACCACATGTTGATTCTCTCTTCCAGGAAGATGCACCATAGAAAGCATCCTTTCAGGATGTATCACAGCTTGGTGTGACTCCTGACCAACACTGCAAGAAACTACAAAAAGTTGTGAATGCAGCCCAGTCCATCAAACAAATGAGCCTCCTGTCCATTGATTCTATCCACACTTGCTGCTAAAAGTAGCTAGCATAATCAAGAACCCCAAGCACCCCGGACATACTTCCTTCCATCTTCTTCCATTGGTAAAAAGATACAAAAGTCTGAGATCATGTATCAACCGACTCAAGAACAGCTTCTTCCCTGTTGTCATCAGACTTTTGAATACTCCTATCACATATTAAGCTGATCTTTCTCTTCACTTTATAGGTAACTGCAGCACTACATTCTTCACTCTATCCTTTCCTTCTCCCCTATGTCTGTATGGCTTGCCAGAAACAATACTTTTCACTGTATCTCAATACATGTGCCAATAATCAATCAATGAACTCTGGCTTCAACAACTGGAGCTGTTCTGGCATTCATTTGTGAGTGTACATTGGAATCACTGCAAACTAGGATAGAATCTGGGCACAGCAGGTTGTGAACCCTGTGCTAAATTTACAGGATGGCATATTGGGGCACAATTAACCTAAAACACTAACAATATAAAGATCGGCCAGGGTTCACTGACCAAGGTACCAAAGCTCAGAGTTCCCTATCCCAATCCTTCACTGGAATCCAACATAAGGTCAACTAAGCATACCAATTAGGCCTGAGCAGATTTGGGGAGAAATTTCAGGTCTTTGTGATAGATTGAAGCCGAAATATTCGCCATCAAATGAAATTTGCTTACTTTTTATTATAAACAAGAGGCTGCAGTTCAGACAACTAAACTTTCTTCATGGCGATGGCTTCCAGTTTCCCTTCACCTGGAAATTTACTTCAATGGCAGATACTGAAGCAATGTAAGCATTTAGCAATGATGCTGAATGAAAGAATCTCCTCTGGCCCTGCAAACCTTGTCTTGAAATATCTCTGTTCTTTCTTTTTGAAAAGGCAAAGGAAAAGGAATGGGAGACCCACTGCCTGCTCCTGTAAGGTTGCCTGAGATCCTCCAGGATATTGATTGTAGAAATTTGATGGGGCTGAACAGGATGGGAGAACCCCTCTATTTTAAACAGCCATGGGCATGGTAATTTTATATTAATGAAGTGAAAAAGCCATATAGCACTCCCTGCCTCATTTTGTAAGCAGGAATTCTAGTTGAGCATCCATTGAATGCTACTCTTGAAAAATGGCAAGCATTTAGCTTCATATGTGTAAGAAAAGAAATATTCTTGGAGCAAAATCCCTGAGATTGGTTTACATTAAAACCATTTTTCACTGCATCCTGAACATGTATGGATTTAAGACAGTTTTCCTTTCTTCCATCTCTTCCAACAAGATCTCCAGTGAAGTACGTGGAAAGCTTCATACCTGCTCCCTATCATGGTCAGCATTGTTCTGCAGCAAACATTTCAAACTGCTCTCAGCACTTCCAATGGTAACAAAGCACTTCATTTTTAAGAGGTACAAACTGGCTGGCTATTGTGATTTTATAGGATACAACAAAAGACAAAGAAAATTACAGCACAGGGAAAGGCCCTTCAGCCCTCCAAGCTTGCACCAACCATGCTGCCGGACTGAACTAAAACCCCCTACCCTTCTAGGGACCATATTTCACTATTCCCATCCTATTCATGTATTTGTCAGGATGTCCCTTAAAAGTCACTACAGCATCTGTTTCCACTACCTCCCCCAGCAACAAGTTCCAGGCACCCACCAACCTCTGTGTAAAAAAATTCTGTTGTACTTCTTTAAATCTTGCCCTTGCATCTTAAATCTGCATCCCCTACTAATTGACTCTTCCACTCAAGGAAAAAAGCTTCTGATTATCCACTCTGTCCATGCCTCTCATTATCTTGTAGACTGCTATTAGGTGACCCCCTTAACCTCTGTTGTTCCAGTGAAAACAAATCAAGTTTTTCCAACCGCTCTTCATGACTAATGCCCTCCATACGAGGCACCATCCTGGTAAATCTTTTCTGTACCCTTTCCAAAAGCGACCAGAACTGAACACTATATTTCAAGTGCGGCCTAACTAACGTTCTATAAAGCTGCAACATGACTCGCCAACTTTTTAAACTCAATGGCCGATGAAGGCAAGCATGCCGTATACCTTCTGGACAGCATTTTTCACTTGTATTGCCATTTTCAGTGATCTGTGTACCTGTACACCCAATCCCTTAGCCTATCAAAACTCTTCGGAGTTTCGTCATTTACTGTATATTTCCTATGTGTATTAGACCTCACAAAATGTATTACCTTACATTTGTCTGGATTAAACTCCTTCTGCCATCTCTCCACCCAAGTCTCCAACTGATCTATATCCTGCTCTGTCCTCTGATGGTCCTCATCGCTATCTGCAAATCCACCAATCTTTGTGTCATTCTAAACTTGCTAATCAAAGCAGTTACATTTTCCTCCAAATCATTTATATATATTATAAACAGCCAAGGTCTCAACACTGATCCCTGAGGAACTTCACTTGTCATAGCCTTCCATTCAGAAACGCATGCTTCCACTGCTACCCTCTTTCTTCTCCGATCGAGCCAGTTTTGTATCCATCTTGCCAGCACACCTCTGATCCAATGCAACTTTACTTCCTGCACCAATTTGCCATGAGGGACTTTGTCAAAAGCCTAACTGAAGTCCATGTAGACAACATCCACTGCCCTACCCTCATCACTCATCTTCATTACTTCCTCAGAAAACTCTCAAGTTCATGAAACACAACCTCCCTTCCTAAAACCATGTTGCCTCTTACTAATATGTCACTTATTTCGGAATGGACACATAAAGGCTCCAATCACACTAAAGGAATTATGTCAACATATTGTAAATTCATTCATTTTAAACTAGGGACATGAGAACATATATACAAGAATAGAAAGCTTGAATTCATCAACATCAAAGCTGTGTGTGCTGTGTTCTGCTCACAGGCCAAAGTGAAGCTGACACTGGATCACATGACACACTTCCCCTCTAGTGATGGTAAGTTGCTTTACTTAAAGGCATATTAAGACATCCACTTTTTTTAATGATAATTTTCTGCCTTCCAAGTAACTATAACTATTTACAATACATGTTTGCCTTTTGTTTTCATTACATTAGTGTATAGGACTGACTATAATCACCTAAAACACAAAGGTAATTGACTAAATTACCCCCTAGATTTTGTAACGGTAAAATCAAAATACTGTGGATGCTGGAATCTAAAACAAAAGCTGAAAATGCTGGAAAATCTCAGCAGGTCTGACAGCATCTGTGCAGAGAGAATAGCGCCAGCATTTCGAGTCTGAATGACCCTCTGTCAGAGCTGAATCACACATCTTGTAATGGTAATGTTGTCTGGAAGTTCCTTTAATTGCTCACAGTGATTTGTGGGAATGTTATTCTTTGGTCTTGTTCTTGGTTGCATTTGAGATCTTGTCCTAGATACAATAGAACAGTGCAGTGATTGAGAGGCTGGAAGGGATCTGATTTGTCCATGGTATGCCTCACTATTGCGCTTTTGTGTGTAATGAATTCACAGGACGTTCATTCTGAACAAGTATTTGTCACCTCTCTGGTTGCCACATATCTTCAGTGGGATCCTGGATGAAAAATTGATGTCCCAACTCAAGAATTCTACAGCCGTATTTTTATCATGCATATTGGTAATCTTCTCTTCCACTTTTCAAAATTGCTCACTAGTTTCTGAGTGGTTAGAATGGTTATGGACAGATTAATTAGTATGCAGTGGTCTGTTGAACATGATCTCTGCTGTTGATGAAATAGTTAAATATGGTGTCACACTCAGGTTTAACATTGCAAAGTGTAGAGCTACTGGGATTGTCCACATTTGAGAATTAGGGATTTAACTGTGCTAGTCAATTGTTTAGCTGGGCTTTTAAATCTATGTTGAAGTGGAAATTTTCCTGCTTCCTGACTGTGGTAGAAAGACTCAACAAAGTCCGTTCCAATAAAATATCTTTATTTACAAAATATTGCATGCAGTATTGGCAAAAACTTGAGTTCGGAGAGCCGTCGTTACGACTTGCTGATTCTTCGTTAAGTCTGCACTGACATAAAGAATCAGTTCAGTATTTATACATAATCGTTATCAGTTTGTTCTGAGCTTATTCAGAAATTTGATCAATAATAGCGTCATAAGCAATGTCATAAATCATGGTACAACCTGCTGACCTTTTAGAACTCTTTGTCTCCTCAGTCAAACCCTTCTCTTAACCTTTGATAGAATAGAAAAAGGTTGGTGACTTTGTCATTTCTGACGTCATCTCACCTCACTCCTCCAGCCCTAAGTTATGTGGAATCAGCCTTATCAGGTTTTACACAGGTCAGGCATAACTTAACCTTGTCTGGTCTTATTCATGTCTTACGTTATGCGGAATCAGTTTTACAGGGGTCTAGCATTTTGGAATAGCTTGATCAGCTTTCTTTATTTTGTATCAAATACTTGACCAATTTTCCCATCATGCCACTACTTCATTCATATAATTTCACATTTAGGTAATGGGCAGAAGAAGTAGTGTGATCAATACACCATTCCTCAAGGATATCCAGAACTGGCTTATCAATACATTACAAGATGCTGTCCATAATGATCCCTCAAAGGCCATCAGATAAACTGAAATTAGTGCTTACCACATGTCTAACAGCTGTGCTTGGCATATTGCACAATTGTTGAATAGTAGGAATTTGATAAAGTAGTTGATCATGATGAGGAAGTCAATACAATGGACATGAAAAGAGTTTGATATGGTTTTGGAAAAAGGATGGGTTGGAATCACATGTAGAATCTGTTGTTCTTTGTGCTGACTTGGCATATATCTTGACATACTTCACACTTCTGGATGATGACTTCAATATCACTCTTTATGCCCATTTGTTTCATGCCCATGTGTGACTGGTGAAATTGCTAAAGAATATCATGTCATAAAGATTCTGATATGATGATCTGCTTGCTGTGAGATGCTTAACTCACCCTGGTAAGGCCAAAATGATCTCATGTTTGTGGACATACGGAATTGAACCAAGCCATCCTTCAATAACGGTTTTCCACAATTCCTGCAGTGTAAAATCTTTCACTTTTTCTTATTGTCGTTGCTGTCATTTTCGTTATGCAAAATTTACCGGATCAATTGACAGACTTGCATTCTTCAGTGAGCGTAAAGTTGCAGTCCCTGAAACTGGCAAAGTTGTCAAATATTCTGGATATTTTGATTTTAAGCTATGAACTGGGGTGATAAGATCAGGTTGACCTGCAAATTTATGGATTGTCACTAGTGCAAAATCATGGCTTGCTGGCAGAAATGTAGATGGTGAGCCTTTAGTCTCCATGATATTTGTGACACTCAGAAGGATCAATTAATCTTCCACCCCAGGATTATAAATCTTGCATGTGGAATTAGTCTAGTAGAGTTAAAAAAAAGGAGCATATTATCTCAATGGTAAGATATTGCAGTGCTCTGAGACACAGAGTTATCTGGGTGTCCTAGAGCATGAATCACAAAAGGTTAGTATTCAGCTACAGCAAGTAATTAGGGAAGCTAATAGAATGTTTTTTTTTATTGTCAGAGTAATTGAATACACAAGTAGAGAGGTTATTCTTCAATTATACAGGACATTGGTGAGATCACATCTGGAGTACTGTGTACAGTATTAGTCTCTTTATTTAAGGAAGGATGTAAATGCATTGGATGCAGTTCAGATTTTATTCGTTATTTACTCAATTTAATACCTGAAATGGGAAGGTTGTTTTTTGAGGAAATGTTTGACAGGCCTGTCAATCTGTATGAACCATTGTAATCTGAAACTTTCTCAGCAGTAAGTTTCGCTATTGCCACCCACATCTATCAATCGTTGTCTTTTGGAAATTGCAGGGCACTTGCTCCTGTGTCACTTTTGGCCAATAATGAATAGTTATTACCTCTCTTCAGGCAGATAATTTGAATCTTGGCATACAACTTGGATGGTGTGACAATAGTTGTTTTCACAAGTTTGCCAAACTAAAACTTCTGTTCACTGCTCTTTGTCTTGTTGTGAACATCATCATCATTTTCTGGCTTATGTTTCAGAATGGCCATGAGGTGATAATATAAACGTGCAAATTAGAAGCAGGAATAGGCCACTCAGCCCCTCTAGCTTACTCTGTCATTCCATAAGATCATGATCATATTGCTTGAAGGTACCCATTGTGTATGGTCTGTAATATCCCTTAACAACATATTACAATAATAGACACTTTTGTTAACGGGCTCCCTGCAGATTTCCCTAGACTAATCAACATTAAGGGAAGCATTTGCTGAATGCAGATATCTTTTAAAAGAGCAGACAGCACAAATTGTTTTGCTGCCTGTCTTGTAGTCAAAAGACATGGCTAATTGCCCATTGCTATTTCGGTGCCTGCCTAGACATCTTAACCAATCTCCTCAATCTGTTTCAGTGATATTGGTTGAAAGGTATTTATTGACCAAGACACTGGGAGCACACTACTGCTCTTCTTCAAGTAGTGGAATGGAGTATTTTTTACATCCACCTGAGAGATTAGATAGGACCTCAATTTAATGTCTCATACAAAAGATGGCACCACCAAGAGTACAATACTCAATCAGTACTGAAATGAAATGTCAGACTAGACTCTGTGCTCAAGTCTTTAGAGTGGAAATTGAACACACATCCTTCTGACTCAAAGGCAAGAATGTGACTGCTAAGCTAAGACTGATACCTGAGGTTTAAAAATGATAAATGCTGACTGAAGTTATGGGGTAGGTTGCTAAAATACAGCATCAACAAACTGAAATAAATATCCGCTTCTCAGTCCACATATTTACAAATTCAATGTGTTCATCCCACAAGTCTCACTAATAAAGCTGCTGAATTAGTTCATGCTTCAGCCTCAAGTCAATTAGTGTGCAGTTTACGAGCAGGAATTGCACGATGTGTGGAACTCAGCTCTCATTTCTTTTCCTCCTATCTGTCACTACTTAATTGTTCATTTATTTTACTGTTTGCCCCAAAGCATTTCACTTGTGTTTTTCCAGCGAAAGTGAATTTTCTCATTAGGAAAATGAAAAAACAAAGACATATATTATTTTGTTCTCTAATTGGATGCGTTCCGTACAAAATGGGAAAATTTACTCAGTCACTTTTCTCAGCTGCATCCTTTACCCACTCTGCACTTGTCACTGATGATTCTTTCCATCATGTTTTTTTTCTCCCTTCCATCACAGTCTGTTTTGTAGTACATTAAACCAATTCTTCTGTTAGCTCATTAGCTACTTCAGGAGTGGTTCAACCAGAAAGCTTGACCTTTGTACAGTTTGCTCTCACGGTAATTTGTTGCAAGTGTACCGAAGCATGGCATCTTTTGTTCAGTTGCCCGTTTCAGTTTTGGGCTACTTCAAATTTAAGTCACTTTTCCAAATCTTTTTGTCTCATAACAAACTTTATGTTCCATTTGTACTGGAAGCATGATAGGGTCAATGTTGTGATGCAATTTTCCTGCATCTCAAGTCCCAAACAAGAATGTTAAAGTTGAATTGGCAGAAGTATGTGCGATGCCATACTGGTCGGGATGCTTGTTACATGTCTCTGTTGGCTACCCACCTGAAACAAATGCAGACATCTGTAAAATACGTTGATAAGGGTGCTCCCACCTAAATCCTGATGCTGAGTGAAACTGCTTCTGACGTATCAGCAGCAGAACCCTTTTATCAAAGCATGGAACAGCCTTCACAATTGCTGTTCAAAGGGATCCTCATTGTCATTAGATTAGTTTCAGGCTAGCCTTGCCTTTGCCCCATTCATTGATTGTTTTACCAAGTAAAGATTTGGCTGCAAAATGCTTTCACATCTATAGGAAGTTTGGCATGCAATTCCCAGAACAGGAAGAGATGGAGCAAATATCACTCTCAAGGGGCTGAACCTCAGTATTCTTGTTGTTCTGCATGAGAATAAAGCACAGGGATACTGGGAGAATTCAAAGCTGCCCTCAGTTTCAGGCTGCATCACCTTGCCATGGGCAGCAGCAGTCTGGGCTGCCTGACTGACTGACAGGCAATAGTAGGGACACTTGTGTTATGGCCATGTTGGGAGGACAAATGTTGTTTTCCTGCGAGCAATGCATTAGCAAAGGAGCACAGATTGCTAGACTGCTGCGAGACTCTTTGAGCATTTATATCTGAGCCATCATAGCAAAGTCTGAACCTGCATGAAACCAAGTTTGGCTTGCACAGCAACAAGCTGAGATTTCACGATCTCAGCCTGAGCTCCTGTTGCAGCACTCAGACTTTGGGTGGCTCTTGCTTGCAATGGAAACTGAGAAATCAAAAAAAAATGGTTGGGTTTGAAAATGTTCTCATGGAGAAAGCCATTGCTTCCACAGTGGAAAAGATGGATTCCAACCTCTGCGACAATCCCTAAGCCAATTTGGCGCTGGAAACAATTGAAAAATTGGTTTAAAGGAGAAAAAGCACAAACAAAAGAAATTAAATTTGGGCAAAGTTGAGGGAAGATAACAAAAGAATTTAATAAAGTAAGTTGAAAATGGAGCTTGTGTTTTTTTTGATTGAGAATTTTTTTGAATTACGTAAAGTGATATAATAGAGTGCCACATTTTCTCCACCATCCCTTCACCCCAAAACAAGCTACAGCGTAATTCTTTTTGCTATCAGCATTTTTTTAACTCATCACACAACCTTCGGATTAGCAATGTATGTTTGGTATGATAAGAATTTACAACGATGATTAGACATATGAGAGTCATAGAGTCATATGTTACAGCATGGAAACAGGCCCTTTGGCCCAACTTGTCCATGTCGCCTAAAATCCCTAAACTAATCCCAATTGCGCATACTTGGCCCATAATTCCTCCTTTACCCATCTTATCCATGTAAATGTCTAAATGTTTTTTAAAAGAAAAAATTGTACCCACCTCTACTACTGCTACCTCTGACAGCTTGTTCCAGACACTCACCACCCTTCGTATGAAAAAATTGCCCCTCTGGACAGTGTTGCATCCCTTTCCTTTCACCTTAAATCTATGCCCTCTTGTTTTAGACTCCCCTATCTTTGGGAAAAGATATTGGCTATCTAGCTGATCTGTGCCCCTCATTATTTTATAGACTTCTTTAAGATCACCCCTCAGACTTCTCCGTTCCAAAGAAAAAAGCCCAGTCTTCCAGTCTCTCCTTACAACCCAAACTATCAAGTTCCAGTAGCATCCTAGTAAGTGTCTTTTGTGCTCTTTTTAGTTTAATAATATCCTTTCTATAATAGGGTGACCAGAACTGTACACAGTATTCCAAGTGTCACCTTACCAATGTCTTATACAACTTCAACAAGGCATCCCATATGATGCCCCATATTACCCAGCGTGCTCTTGGCCAGAGCCACAATGGATTACTTGTATTTTTAAACAGATGGTGATGGTTTTCAGCTCTGAGTGAAGCTGGCAGGTTTGAGAATTAAAGCACCAAATTCAACAGTTGGTCCATGAGGCTGCCATGGTAATGCTTTGAAGTTGACCTACAAATGTAAGAGTCCAACAGAAAATTAAAATAGGGATTGGAACATTGATGTGAGAGTGTAGAAGTTATCTGCAACTTATGAACTAACTACCTTTGGACTTGGAGCCCATATTTTCCAGTATTTTTTCCCTTTGCAATTGAAAAAAGTTATTGCTAATTTACTTTCTATATATTAAATGTATTCTTAAGTAAACTTTGTTTGATGAAAACTTCATTGTGAGTCATTCATATCATACCTGAAGTGAAGCATCTCATGTTTACTCTAGCCAAATTCAAAATGCAAAACTTATGGTGTAGATTGATAAAATATTTTGGAGTTTCTGACCTGGATTATAACAGCATTACCAGAAAAGAAGTGTCATGTGATCCAGTTTAGTTTCACTTTTGCTTTGAGTCCAAGCACACACGGGTAGCTCTGCTGCTGGGAGCTTCAAACTTTATACCATATGTATCTGTTTCCCCGTTCCTAATGTTATACTTGATCCCATAATATGTTTACCCAATCCCTAATGAATGATGGGTGCTTTTATATCATTACAAAAACACAACCGTCCCAATCTCCTGCATTTCTCTGCACCAGTTATATTTTAATGAGGCCACATAGAAAGTATGAATACTGTGCCTCATGCACAGGTTAATCTGCTTCTGCTCAATGCCTGAATGGAAAAATAAGTCTTCACATTACTGAAAGAGAAACATTTGAAAGACATTCTCCCAACATTTCTTTGTAACTATTGTCAACGGAATTACTACCTTCAAATAAACGTACATTGCTAATTACCTCAAGGAAAGCATCTAATAAAGTAAACATTGGTGAAAATTTTACATGTCTCATTATATTGTTAAATATGAGCATGTAGCTGCTCTGCACATTCTTTTCAGCTATCTACTCTTGCAACTAATTAAGAATGTCAGATATTGATTTGCTGCTGGAACTGTGCATGAACAACGAACGTCTGAGGTGGTATGTGGCAATAAATCTATGAGAAAAAAAACTCAAGCTATTTGAATAGACTTCATTGGCTAAAATGTATGGTATATTTATAGAAAAAAATCATTTCATTATCGAAATGTGATAGGAGATAGTCAAGAATGCTGAATGTCCAAAAGGAACTTGTACAATAGTAATTAAAATTCTGTAGTCATATTTTGCGCATCAGAGCTACATCATTGTGATGAAAACTTATGAGTTAGTTCAGTTACACATGACTGAACTAGTATTTTGTAAATAGCAATTTACATCCTAAATGCTATACATTGCATCTTCTTAATTTAACAAAAGAGTTGATACAACAAACATGTTAAAAGGCAGAAAATATAAGGGCTCCCATTGGGAATCTCACAGAAACATTTAGCAATACTAGCAGGAGTCTGACTAGAAATGAAGTGGATTTTCATTGCTGGATCTCATTTGAATGCTGTCAAATGTTTACATGGGTAGCTGACCAGCTGGCTTGACAGGGAGATTTAAAGAGTGGATGATGCAAAGATTGAATGCCAACATCAACCGAAAGCTACCAGCATTAATGTGAGTCTGCTATTAGGGTCTTCTGAGCGTCTTGTGAAGGAGGTGGGGTGGGGGGTGGGGGGGGGGGGGGGGTGGTTGCAGAAAAGATTTTGCCAGGATAGCAGGGGCACAATCTTAACAAATGGGACACAGAGGGGTATACCTATTTCTTCTGGCCTTAAGAAGGAAGTATTTTTAACTTAATTTATTCAGAGCACTTCATCTGTGTTGATGAACAAAGGGATCTTGGTGTATTTGTGCATAGATCCCTGAAAGTTGGCAATCAAGTCGATAAGGTTGTTAAGAAGGCACATGGAGTCTTAGCTTTTATTGGTAGGGGATTGAATTTCGGAGCCGCAACGTCATGTTGCAACTGTACAAAACTCTAGTGCGGCCGCACTTGGAGTATTGTGTGCAGTTCTGGTCCCCGCATTATAAGAAAGATGTGGAGGCATTGGAGAGGGTACAGAGGAGGTTTACCAGGATGTTGCCTGGTATGGAGGGCAGGTCTTACGAAGAGAGACTGAGGGATTTGAGGTTGTTTTCGTTAGAAAGAAGGCGGCTAAGAGGAGACCTTATTGAAACATATAAGATGATTAGAGGTTTAGATAGGGTGGACAGTGATAGCCTTTTTCCTAGGATGGAGAAAGCTAGCACGAGGGGACACAGCTTTAAATTAAGGGGTGATAGTTATAGGACGGATATCAGAGGTAGGTTCTTTACCCAAAGGGTGGTTCGGGAGTGGAATGCCCTGCCTGCAGCAGTTGTAGATGCGCCAAGTTTGGTGGCGTTTAAGAGGTTAGTTGATAAGTATATGGAAGAGAAGGGAATGGTTTAGTTTGGAGGGTCATTGCTTTTTATATTGGTCGGCGCAACATCGAAGGCCGAAGGGCCTGTTCTGTGCTGTAATGTTCTATGTTCTATGTTCTATGTTCATTGTTTTCCCAATAGTCTGTTGGGATGTCCACACATAGGCCTTTCTTTTAACACATTCTCAAAAATCCTAGATTCTGTCTACCTCTATCCCTCATTATCTGATTATTTTGATTGCTGATTTATATAATCCCTGCATCATTCAAATCCCTGTGTTTACATGACTGATCATTCTTCACAATATAAATGTAGATTTTGCTTCAGAACATGAGCAAAAGTATATGAGGGCTTTCATTGCACGAGAGAAAAAAACAAATATTTTTGCAGGGAATATATTACAGGTACTGTCTGCAAAGCCAAGGAAGGATCCAGGAGAACTGTACAGCTTAATGTGCCTAAGGGCTTGCAAGCAGAACAACAGCACAAGATGTGATCAGCTCTTTTAGAAAACTCAAGAGCTATTTACTGGCAGCAAGAACTGTGCATTTTGTTGACAAGGGTTATATTAGGGAAGCTTGCAATTACTTAAAATTGACTTTTCTTGGCTTAATCTTCAAATCGTAAGCAACAAAATTTTGTGATAGGTTAACAAGTTTAAATATAGTGAATTTGACAGGATAAACACCAGAGTTACCAGCAGAATTGAAACAAAAAATTTTGTAATTTTTCTCCCTGTTGGATACATTGAAAGAAACTGGTAAATAGACAATGATCAAAAAAAGGAATTAAACTGTCCTGCAACTTGACTTGAAGTGACACCAACACTCTGTTGATAACTGTAAACTTAGTTTTCCATGTTACATGTCATTATTTTATGCATGTAGACAGATGGAATTGATCATCATATTTTCGTTGAAAGTGGAAGCCCCTTTTCAATGATTTTATCTCTCTGTGCCCTTCCCAACCGGGCACTGATTCTTATCAGTTATGTTTTCATGGAGTTGATAGAGTCATTGTCTTTCTTTATATGTGAGCCATATATACCTCATCTCAGTTTTAAAATCTTATATATTTTGTCATAGCCGCACCCTTTCCTATCTCCGGAATCTTTTCCAGCCTTATAATCCTGTGAGGTAGCTGCACCCATATCATTCTGGCCTCTTGTGCATCCTTAATTTTAATTACTCCATCATTGGTGGCTGGGCCTTCAGTAGACTAGGAACTAAGATCTGGAGTTCCCTTCCTAAATCTATCTGCCTCTCTACCTCTCTTGTCTTCTTTCTGACATTCCTTACAATCTACCTGTCTGAACAAACCTTTGGTTAGCTGAGGTAGTATCTGCTAATGTGAATTGGTATGATATTTTGTATTATAGTGTGGCTTAGGATGTTTCATCCCATTAACGGGGCTGTATTACTCTGACCTGCACTTGTAAAGTATACAGTTGTTATTGGTGATTTTGGTGGCAATGGCAACACAGCTTTACTTAAAGTCCACACACTATTAGCAGTCAGCAGATTGTGACCATGAGCAAGAAACTGGTAATGAACCAATTGACTCAGTACACCCTCTGAAGATTAAGATAGATTCCTCCTGCTTTAGTATCACACCAGGTGGCCAATATTTGGCCAATAATGCCTTGAATGAATCAGGAACTATAGGTACTCAAGACAGCATTGAAAGTTTAAAGAGTGAGCCTAAGAGAGTGCAGTGAAACTATGGCAAGAGTTTAAATGATTGACCTAGGTGAATCTCTGGGTTCACAATAAATATTGAAATTGAATGTAGCAGAAAAGAGGGTGAATTATTGGTTTTGAATATTTTTCTCTTTTCCCTCACCAAACTATGGTACTCATTCAAATTAGAAGCTAGGAAATTTTAAAAATTTGAAAAATAATTTGTTAAATAAAATATAATAAAGATGGCTAGGCAAGTATTACAGCTGTAGTGTGTAGGACTGGCGGGCAGCAGTGCCATCCATGGCAACCACACCTGCATTAAGAGTCTGCAGCTCCCAGCACCAGGCACCCGGATTCAATTTCCGACTTGGGTCACTGTCTGTGTGGAGTCTATACGTTCTCTCCATGTCTGTGTGGGGTTTCCTCCAGGTGCTCTGGTTTCCTTCCACAATCCAAAGATATGTGGGTTAGGTGGATTGGCCATGCTAAATTTCCCCTAAATGTCAGGGAGACTATCAGGGGGAACACCTGGGGTTATCTGGTTAGGGCTTGGGTGGAATTATGGTTGGTGTTGACTTGATGGGCCAAATGGCTTCCTTCTGCACTGTAGGATTCTATGGATTCTATGAATTTTGACTCTGAGTTGATGAGCTGGAATCTAAACATAGGATTCTGAGTTAGGGAGACAGAAAGTTTCTTGGACTGATTGTTCCAAATGGCAGTCGCATGCTATAGACTAGAGACCACAGACTTGTTATTGTGATAATCCCGACGAGGTTGATGGGGAATCACTGACTTATCTCTGTGGGACTCACTGAGTATGAGTTTCTCTGGTAACAGGGAGTGACCTGCACAGCTGGAATTCATTACCTAAGCCTTTTATAAAGCAGTCCCAAGCATGGGCCTGCTGAACAGTCATCCCAGTCAGGGACTAGTGGGTACACTAGTAGTGATTTTGCTTCACATTCTGTAACAAGCTATGTTACTTTCTAGTCATTTATGTGGTTTGGGAGTGTTGATGTCCAAATTGTTCAAATCAAGCAGGTATGGGAATTAAAAAGCAAAAGTGAAGGAGCCTCAAGCGTTGCAACAGTCAAGCAAATTTGAGGTTCTTGAAGCTTGTGTGCAAACTGACCTTGGCACTTTATGCAGGGTTACATTCAAAGATATTTAATGAAAAGACACTCTTCTCTGCAGCCAAGATTGTAAGCTCTGAAGGTGGCATTGCCTGCCTGATGCCAGGATTTGGAGCGTCTGCTCAGGACTGGAGAGGAATTAGTAGTAGGAGGGGTTGGATCCAATTGTTGTGGTCCCTGTGGATACTAACAACATAATACTAAAAAAATGATGCATCTAAGGAATTAACAGCAACTAAAGTTTAAATTAAAAGGCAAAACCCCACAAGGGTAATAGTTCCTGGATTACTACCTGAGCCATGTGTGAATTGATTATCAAGTTGGAATAGACATCACCTAAACTGCACTGCGACCAGAATCCTGATGACTTTCACATTTAGCCCTGGGTGGGTCAGATCACGTGAGAGTAAATTTGATAAATCTGATCAGGGCAGTGATACAGGTTATAATACTTGAAAGTACACCAGTAGATAAGACCAGAGTTTGCAAGAATGGTAAAAAGACAGAATTAAAGACTTATATTTGAATTTGTTCATATTGTAACAAAATTTGCATTTGTAATAAAACAGATGAATTGATCATTCAAAAAGAAGTAAGTATGAACTGATTGTCATGACAGAAACATAGTTGCAAAGTGACCAAGGCAGAAATCTGAATATTCAAGGGTGTTTGACATTTCAGAAAGACAAGAAAAAAAGGATAATGTGGAGTGGTAGCTCTTATATTAAAGGATGATATAAATACAGTAGTAAAAAATGCTGAGGAGAGTGAGGTCTAGTATCAGTTTGGGTAGCAATAAGAAAGAATAAAGGAAATAAGTCATTTGTAGGAATAGTCCCCCAACAGTAAATACACTGTAGGATAGAGTATATACAAATATTTAAATGGAGGCTTTTAAGAACGGTACAGAAAAAAGCAAGATGATTTTAATCTTCATATAGATTGGACAAATCAAATTGTCAAAGATAGCCCAGGTGATGACTTTATATTGTATATTTAGGAAAATCACTTAGAGCTCAAATTCTAGTTCCAACTAAGGAGTTAGCAATGTGTAATGTATGCAGGCTTAGTAACATGTAATGAAACAGGATTAATTATGGATCTCATTGTAAAGAAGACTCTAGGCAACAGTGATCATAACGTAATAGAATTCAGTTTCAGGGCGAGAAATGTGGGTCAAAGACTAGAGTCTTAAGCTTAAGTAAAAATAATTACAAAGGTGCGAAGTATGAAAAGTTGGCTACAGTTGTGATATAAGTTAAATGGTAATATGGTAGTGAAATAGTGGCAGAGATTTAAGCAGATAATTCATAGCTCTTGACCAATGCATATTCCGTTGAAAAAGAAAGGCTTTGAGAAAGATGCACCATCCACTGCTACACAAGGAAGTCAAAGAGGGCATCATACTGAAAGTAGACACATACAATACTGTGAGGTTTAGCAGTAGATCAGATGATTGGACATATTTCAGATACCAGGAAAGAATGAAAAAGCAACAAAGAGGAAGTGAAAACTAATAGAAATATAAAAACAGTCAATAAAAGCATACAAATATATTAAAAGAAAACAAGTATCTAAATTGGGCACTGGTCCCTTCAAGGTTGAAATATGGGAATTGACAATGAGAAAAATGGCAAAGTTGGAATACTTGAACAGACATTTTGTATCAATTTTCACTGTAGAATATACAAAAAAGCACTCCAAGTTTAGTTGAACATCAAGAAGGAAAAGTGGGAGGAACTTAAAAACAACCATGATCTTTAGAGAAAAGGGATTGGGAAAACTCATTGGACTAAAGGCTGACAGGTTCTCAGGATCTGCTGAATTGCAATCTTGGGTCTTAAATGAGTTGACTGCAGAATTTGTGAATGCATTGGTTGTAACCTTCCAAAAATCCCTGAATTCTGAAAAGATCCCAGTTAATTAGAAAATATAACACTTTTATTCAAGAAAAGAGGGATACAGGAAACAGGAAATTATAGGCCACTTAGCCTAACATCTGTTACAGAAGAAATGCTTGAATCCATTATTGAGGAAGTTTAATATGTAATTTGGAAAATCTTAACATAATCAGGCAGAGTCAATATAATTTTGTGAAAAGTGAATCATGTTTGTTGAAGATGCAACAATCATGTAGACAATGGGCAGACCAGTAAATGAAGAGTATTTGGATTTCTAAAGGGCATTCAAAATAGCGCTATCACAGAATTTACTACATTAGATTAGAGTTAATATATTCAGAGCAACATATTAACATACAAAATGGATTCATTAGCTAACAGTAAGTAGGGAATCAAGATAAATGAATTGTTCATGGATTGACAGACTGATGGAGTGCCACAGGGATCATTGCTATTGCCTAAACTATTTGTAATCTATATTACTGATTTAGAAGAAGGGATGATGTGTATGAGAGCTAAATTTGCTGATGACACAAAAACAGGATGGAAAGCAAGGTGTACGGAGAATATAAAGGGCAGGATTTTCTGGCTTCACTCACACCAAAAACCACAAAATCCCACTAGAAGTCCATGGACCTTTTTATGGTCTGCCCCTGATTCCCATGATGGGCAAGACGGCAAAATTTGCTCCAAAGAGTCCAAAAAAAGGATATAGACAGGTAAATGAGAGGAAAAAAATGGCAGATGGAATGTAATGTGGAAATATGTGAGCTTGTACACTTTGACAGGAGGAAAAGACATGATTTACATTGAGAGAGTGTGCAGTATTCTGTGGAACAAGGGGATCTGCGTGTCCTGGTACAGCAAATAACTAGGAGGGCAAATGAAAAGTTGCAAGAGGTGAAATTGCATCTAGAATACTGTGCATAGTTTTGGTTTCCTTACTTAAGGAGGGATATACTTGTATAAGAATCAGTTTAGAGATGATTCACTGCTGATTCTGGGGAAGTAGGGGTTGTATAATGAGGAAAGGATAAGCAGGTTAAGAACCTCTCATTTAAGACATAGAAGAGGAGGATTTCATTTCTTGTCTTTGAGAATGGTTGGTTGGAATCCTCTTCCCCAGTGGAGGCTGGGTCACCGAATATATTCAGGACTGAGTTGGATAGGCTTTTGACTGACAAAGAAGTCAGGGTTATGGGGGACAGGTAAAATCAGCCAATGGTTTACTACTGCTCCCATTTCTTATCATCTGAGGAATTTCTATCTCATAGTGACTTAATGAAGCATTAAACTAACTTTCCAACTTTCTTTTCAACAGCTAAAACTCTAAGGTATAATGGCCCATTATTTCTGATAAATGCTGGGGCACCTTTTCTGGGAAGTACTGTGAAGATGGGCTGGGGGAGAACCAACCAATCCTCCCCCACCACTGCCCCTTCTCACTGATGGATTAGGGAAGGCTCCCATGTTGATTATTCTTGGCTAGGGTCCTCCACCATCTCAAAAAGGCAGGACAGAATGCAATGGTATGTCCAGACATTTCACAAGGGTGAGGAAGTGAAAGGTGTGAGCAGCAACCTGTACTGGAAACCCCTCTGTGCAGAATGAAAAGGTATGGAGAGAATTTCCTTCAGACGGCAAAAATTTTGGGGCCTGAGTTCCAAAAGGAGATTTCAAGACCAAGGACCAATTGAAATTCCTCCTAAATGGGGGATGGTTCAGAGAGGACTAATTCTTTTTATATGTAATCCCAATCATATAATATGCAAGAAACGTGCACACTTAGCAATAAAAATAACAAGCCATTAACAGTAGAATGGAGGACGGGGGTGGGGATGGATTACGGGTGGATGGGAGGTCAGTGGGTAAGCTAGAGTCGGGTATAGAGCTGGACTAGGGTGGGGTCCTACTGCTCATCCACCATTCGCTTTACTCAGCTGTGTACACTTTCTTTTCAAGGGATTCTTAGTTTTTGTCATATTTGCAGCAGATGGACCTCCATTGAAATTCACCTCAGTATATTTTCTTAACCTGACAAAATTGATAAAGTAATTGGACTGCTCACCAAAAAGTGCAGCTTTAACAAATTTTAAATCAAACAACATACAAAGAGCCTGGTGTTTATGTCAAAGTATGCAGCTGTAGTGAGGTGAATGCTGGGAACATGAACTTGTGGGGCTGCCTTGATCAAGTGAGCAGCTGCAGAAAACAAGGGAAATAGCAACTCAGTCCTGAATTTTTAACCACAGTATAATAAGTCTGCAGAGGCAGAAGTCCCTTCATCAAAATCCCTTTTTTCACAACTCTAACAGCAGTAGGCAAGATGCTAGTAGTTAGCAGTCGACCCCTGTGGCTATCAGAGAAACTGCCATTCCCAGTTAAATACAAGACAAAGATTCCCTGATTGACCCATCAATTGGATCCTTAATCAGAGTGTTCGTATTCCAATAGGCCATCCTCAATGGTCTGATTAAAGTCATTACACACAAAACAGTGAATATCAACTTGCCTTCACTGACACCTCAATGGAGACTTTCTAAATCTATAGTTATAGAATCTACAATTATACAAGAAAGTATTGCATAATTTTATGTCTGATTTTCATTCCTCCCCCATTGGTGCTCATGCATTTAGCTTTCCATACTCTCTTTATCTCTCTTTCTCTATTTAAACACTCCTTTAAACTTATCTTGTCACCGCACCCAAGATTTCCTTTTTCCTTTTAGTGTAATGTTTTATTTATTATTCCTTTTATGAAAAACCAGAGGATATTTAGCTATGTTAAATATACTATATAAATGTAAGCTCATCTTGACAGAGTGGGAGCAGTCCATTTGAAGGGTGGAGCAATGGAGAATCCAAAGCTTCAATTAAGTTCATCAGAGTAGGCAAGGCCTTTCCAGTTTTAGATTAAAACTGTTGGTCAGCACTTTCCTGTTCCTGAATAACATTCACCTAGCTGTCCAACTCATCTGGGTGTTCTGACAATCTTTACCTGCTCAGTTGGCACACGGCCTTTTGGGGACATGACAGACATCTCCAGCACAGAAGTGATGTGTTAAGGTGTGCCTTGAAATTACATTTTGCATGTTCCATTTTATTTTCCAATATTTGTTCAGCATTATTTGCATGAACAAATTTGAATCTGTATTATTCCCACAGAAAAGCATCTGAACCATTATGACTCCAGTGAAAGCAAAGGTAAAGGTGAGGAAGAGGAAAATATCTAAAAAGTTCTATTCAATTATCACATTAAGTAAGAGTATGATAGAGAGTGATAAAAGCTATAGGACTGCAGTTATTCTACCAAGGATCTCTAGCACTCAATGTTGTGCAGCGCTCTGGAGGAGAAAGTAATATTTGATACTGTCATATTGGTTGGGCAATTAATCCAAAATGGTTTACTATAGAAATACTCACGAATGTTTGGCTTGTTAACTTTCCTTGGAGCCCAGGCATACTTGACTGTAAAAAGACACTGCAGCAAAATTCCTTTCACACATATCAGTGCCTAGCATTCTTCTGGTGCCATAAATAGTGTTTCATGTTTTAGCCCTAGGAAATTAGCCTGTATGGAGGTGCAATCAAAGACAGTTAGAAACCCCATTTGTTTGATGACTTGGGTGATTGTGGCAGAGAAGAAATCTGGTTCTATGACTCCATATACTCAGTCATTAGTAACTGTTTTGTAAGACCCAGCTGCCTTTGTGATTCCTTCTAAAACACATTGACTGGGCTTTCAGGCTGGCATCAGAATCCTGATGTTACACTAATATGGAGGCCCCAAGTCCAACCATGTATGAGTGTATTTCTCAGTGCAGCCCTTTGGTCAATCATGTCTACAGTGACCATTAAGCACCTATCTATTCTAATTCCACTTTCCAGCGCTTAATCCATAACCTTGCATGCTCTGATGTTTCACGTGTTCACCTAAATGCTTCTTAAATGTTGTGGGTATTGCCTGTACCACCCTTTCAGACAATGAGTTCCAGATTCCCACCACCCTCTTGGTGAAAAGTTTTCCTCAAATCCTCTTGAAATCTCTTGCTGCTTACTTTAAATCTATGACTGCTGGTTATTGACCCATCTACTAATGGGTAAAATTTCTTCCTATCTATCCCACCTATATTCCTCAATGAGATTCCCACCTCAGTCTTTGCAGTAATAAGGAAAACAACTCCACCCTAACCAGCTTTCTTTCATAACTAAATTGCTCCAAACCAGGCAACATTCCGGTGAATCTCCTCTGCACCCACTCTGGAGCAATCCCAACCTTCTTTTAGTCTGATGATCAGAATTGCACACAGCATTCTGGTCTATTGAGCAATTTATATAACTCCATCATAACCTCACTGCTTTTATATTCTATGCCTCGGCAAATAAAGGCAAATATAACATTAACCATATAACATTTTAACCATCTTACCTATCTGTTCAGCTGCCTCCAAAATAAAATCATCTGCATTCACTGTCCTTTTAGGATATTGAGTGAACTCCTCATTATGGATTTCATTCAAAGACCTCGCAGGACATAAATCAGGTAACTCTCGTGGGAAAAATAAATACTGCAAAAGTAGGCAAGTTCACACAATGATCTATTTTGGAGGCACCCTTTGCTACTTGCATTGAAATTATAAATTTAACAGGCCCTGACTAGCAGAGACATTGAGTTAGAGGGGAAACCACTTTGCAGACTCTTGGCAGATGGGACAGTGGCCTTGCATTCTCATGGCCCCTTAATTTTTGTATAAAGCCTCCAGCTCTGATGGGTTGGTACTCCCCCATATAGCCCCTATAATCAAAGGGTGGGGGATGACCCTGACATTGGTATAGTGTCAGCACTAATGCAAAATGCCCCTAACTAGAGTCTTATGTGGAACCTTAATCTTTGTGGAGCAGGTAGCCGGACTAGTTTACAGTTCATCCCTGGAAAAGCATCGCGGGCGAATTCCCTCCTACTTTCTCAGCTTCAATACTTCAGTCTCCACAGAGCCTGGAGTATTCAGTCCAGTGCCTTAACATGTAACGCTGCCTTCACGCAAAAAGAGTTTTATCTGAAGGATCTCCATCATCATTTTAAATTAGGTCAGGATAATTAAAGTGATTGAGAATTAATACATCGACTTTCCCTGAAGAACTTGTTTGAATAATTACACATGATGTTTTCCCTTTTGTACCATACACCAGGGTCACTAAACCTATCGTAGCTCAAGGGCCATGGAAAGAAAGCTGAACTGAGTTACAGATGCTCTGGACCTTTTACATTAGCACAGGCCATAAAAGAGCAAAACTAAAGTTGTCCTCCAATGCTATCAGCTGCAGAGAGGTCAGTCCGTTAATGTACTGAGTCAGAGCCATACAGAATCATAGCTGAAGGAGGCTGTTTGGTCCATCATGTCTGCTGGCTGTGTGAAAAAACTGTTTAATTAGTTGCATTCTTCATTTAAGAGCAGTTCAGCAGAATTTATTTATTAGTCACGAGGAGGTTTACGTTAACACTGCAATGAAGTTGCTGTGAAAGTTCCCCTGGTCACCACAGTCTGGCATCTGTCAGGTACACTGAGGGGAGAATTTAGCATGGCCAATATACCTAATCAACACATCTTTTGGATTGTGGGAGGGAGACAGCACACCAGGAGGAAACCCACACAGACACTGGGAGCACCACAAAGTCTTTGCCGACAGTGACCCAAGCTGGGAATCGAACCCAGGTCCCTGGCACTGTGAGGCTGTGGAGCTAATCACTGTGCCATCCAGGATATTCATGTCACAATGTACGAAAAGAATCAAAAATCAAAATACTTTCAGTGTGATTGACAACCAAGCTTTCTATTGAAAAGCTATGACAACAAAAATACAGCCCTCAATTTTTAAATATTTTTATTAACCTGCAAAACTTTGTAATACCAACAATAAAATTGTTGATTTAATATATTCTTTAAAATATGTATTTTTTAAAAAATTATTTAGAAGTCATCCTGATTTTTATATTAAAAAACAAATAATTTCTGTGACTATTAACATACCATTGCTGGAAGCAATATTGGCATGATCTGTGACATCTTCACTGTTGCCATAACAAAAAATGCACTTCCATTGCACAAGGAACAATTACGCAGAGAGAACAATGCAGGCTTTTTTTGGAATCTGCATTGTACTTGGCTGTGCATGAATATAACAGTTCTGATATATGAGTATCAGTCAGAACCATTCAGCACTTTCATTTCATGTACTGGTGAAAACCAGGGATTTGCATACATATGTGGGAGTGAGAATAGAAATCAGATGAAAGGATGGCAGGGTTTTAATGAACAGCTCTTAAAGACTCTCTTTCAGAATTGGCTACAATCATTTCCATCTGAGAACCCGTTTCATTGCTAACCAAGAAGGACTTCAAGCAATCTTCCTGAGTATTGAATAAGCCGACCAGAAATCCATTTTCCTGAGCTGTAATTGCAGAAAGAGAGTAAGTCAGTTCAGTTCCCTGCAGCTGAATCTGAAACAGTTCATGCTTATTTATAAAAGGAAAAACACTACAGCACTTCATCGAAAAACTCCATTTCCTTCCTTGCGATTGCATTTTTAATTTGCCCAGCCATCTGCTGAAAGAGGCAAATTCTAATCTGACTGAAGGTCTGCCGAAGCAGGGTTAGCCTGGCTCTTTCTGTCTGGAGCATTTTCACAGGATTCAGCAACTCAAAATAGAAAGTGCAGTACAGTGAAGCGTGAGGTCAGGAGGGACATTTTCATCATTGAGTTCTTCAGTCAGATTTTTCACTTGCCTGCAGTTCAGTGCACGGTTTTCAATGTCACTCACAATTTCAAAAGCAATCGTCATGACTCACTTCAGGCTTGCAGGTTGGAAGTTTGCTTTTGCAGCTAATTGCTATTTGGACATGGCTAACTGTAGTATCAAGCTGTCAAACTCACTTCCACAGTACAGGGACTCAAAAGCCAGCAGGCTTTCCAGTGGAGTCCTGCCATAACATCAGTGGGAATATGAAAAAACGGACAGAAATTAAGCTGTGGCCTAGACACACCAGGTTTTCATTTTATGTGGGGGATTAGTTGACTTTTGCCGGTGGCTATGTCTCAACCCAAACTTTACAAGACCAGTGATGTGAAAGGAGAGATAGCAGAAACTGAACTCCCAACACCAAGGCTTTCTATATCCTGGTTCTCAAAAATTTGGGGCATGATTTAGGTTTCCACATCAGGTCCAGATATTGGGATCAAATGAGCTTCCCGACACTAGGGCAGCATGCTGGCACAGTGGTTAGCACTGCTGCATCATAGCACCAGGGACCCTGGTTCAAAGAACAAAGAACAAAGAAAATTACAGCACAGGAATAGGCCCTTCAGCCCTCCAAGCCTGCACTGACCATGCACAATTGAATTAAAACTCCCTATTCTTCTGGGTACTGTATCCCTCTATTCCCATCCTATTCATGTACTTATCATGATGTCCCTTATAAGTCATTACTGTCTCTGCTTCCACTACTTCCCCCAGCAGCAAGTTTCAGGCACCCATCACTTCTATGTAAAAACCTGCCTTGTACGTCTCTTTTAAACATTGCCCCATACACCACAAATCTATGCCCCCTAGTAATTGATTCGTCCACCCTGGGAAAAAGTTTCTGACTATCCACTCTGTCCATGCCTCTCATAATCTTGTAGACTTCTATCAGATTGTCCCTCAACCTCCATCATTCCAGTGACAACAAGCCACGTTTCCTTAATCTCTCCTCATAGCTAATGCCATCCATACCAGGCAACATCCCGTAATTCTGGCCTCAGGTTATTGTCTGTGCGGAGTTTGCACATTCTCCTTGTACCGGTGTGGGTTTCCTCTGGGTACTCAAGTTTCCTCCACAGTCCAAAGATGTGTGGGTTAGGTAGAGGAACCATGCTAATTGATCCTAGCGTCAGGGGGACTAACAGCATAAATACATGGGGTTACAGGAATAAGTCTGAGTGAGATTGTGGTCAGTGCAGACTTGATGGGTTGAATAGCTTCCTTCTGCATATTGGGATTCTATTCTATCTATGATCAGAAACGATCCCTCAGTGTTAATATTAGTCAATTAGTGGCCAGAGATTAAGTGCACTGTCCAATTACGGATGTGGGCGGGCTTTTGAAACTGGTTCAGAAAAAAACATTGTCTCCAACTCAAGAGAGAGCGGCAATGTGCACTTCAGTGAGAGATAGAGAGTGGCCTACATCGTTCTCTGTAATTATTAAAAATGTTCAATTAAGAAGTAACAGCAAGAGGAAGTAAAACAACAACTCACTAATGCATAGGTAAAAGGAGATAGACACTTGAATAAGCATGCCAAACCCCTGCCTGAGTTTTGAAAGAACAAACTGCGCAAAATGAACCCAAAGTTATTGGTGATGTAGAGACTGAGCGGTAAGCCAGTGAGAAGGAATAGACCATATGGCCGGGATTCACCGATCTCATCCATGCCCACTGCACTGCAAGTGAGAACGGAGAATTGGCTTTCCAACCAAAACTCCATTGAATTTCAGCAGCATGGGAGAATCCCAGCCAGGACAGAGGCACACATTGGATGTGCATTTGAGCTGGAAAGGCAAGAAGGACCATCAGCAACACCAGGAGCATTCCAACCAGTGAAACAGCATCAGCAACAAGTGGTACAACATTAACAATGCCACCGGCAAGTAATACAACATTAGGAACAACATGATTCCAGGAGCAACTTTGAAAACATCACCTCACTAAGCCAACTGAGAGTGACAAATTTAAAATCAACAAGATGGAGGCACAACATCCAGCTATAACGTGAATAATATTTTTAGAAAAGCAAATAAGCTCTAACATTCTTAAGGTGTTCAGTTTATTTATGAATGTTAATGTTAATCTTCAATTGTTAATCTTCTTTAGCTTAAACAAGTTAATGATTGATTATGTTGATATAAGACTTTCTTTAAAAGAAACAGGAATGATTTTATTATATTGTTATACTATTTATAAAGAGCCAGGCACTAATGGTTATGTGAATATATATTGCAGGGCTCCACATTCACAGTCACATATGTAATGGGTCGGGTTACAATGTGTCAGCCTCCCATGGAGGGATGCAAGATATCATTGCACAATGCTCTCGAATTTTGAGCCTCATGTGATTATTTCTAACTTATAGGAATCAGAAAACACTGGCATTTTAAATATTAGGCTACAAGCCTTGTTGATATTCAACTTTTCAACTAAAACTGTCATCATTCAGTTTTCCTGAATCTCAGGGACCTGACAGCTACATTCCCATGAAGGACTTGGCAAATTAATAAGGTAAATCCTTTTACATCTACCTCTGGGATCCACAGCCTGCCTGGTTATCCCATGTCTCACAATGTGTTCCTCCCATTCACCTCTTTCATCCAAGGCCCCCAGCTTTCCAACCAGAACTGCAATATTGTCCTCAGGCCTCGAGTTTCCCACCCCTTTGATGCAAGCCTATCATCCCTTCCTCCAGGCATCTAATTCCTCCTGCCTGCCTGTTCTTCCACTCTGCCTGGCCTCCAATCCTCTCTCACAGATCAAACTTTCCCTCAATCAACCACTGTTAGCGGTCTGCCTGCCCATCAGTTCCCAACTCTTCCCAAGCCTTCTATCCTTGCCTCAGGTCTCCAGTTTCACCGTCATCCCATTCCTGACATTCCCATCAGGCCTTTGATCTGATCTCTCTCTGGTATTCCCAGGTTTGGAATTTTATTTCTTTTTGCAAATATGTTTGCGCATCAAATTCAAAGTGGAATGTTTTTCAAGATTGCAGCTTCTTAAATATACAGTTTTCACTTTGGGTACAATCGATGGGTCGATGGCCAAAATTGCTTTTGTTTTCAGCAGCGTTTATTTTCCCCCTAAAGTTCTGTTTCAAACGTACTTGCACATCAGCGAGTATAAAAGCAGCTTCATTGAGAACAGGATTAGAATCATAGAATCCTACAGTAGAGGAGGAAGCCATTCGGCCATTTGAGATTGAACCGTCCACAATCCCACCCAGGCCTCTATCACCATAACCCCATGTATTTACTCTAGCTAGTCCCCCAACACTAAAGGGCAATTGGCATGGTCAATGTACCTAAACTGCATATCTTAGGACAAGAGGAGGAAACCAAAGCATCCAGAGGAAACCTTTATAGATATGGGAAGAATGCACAAATGTGTAAAATGTAATATTCTAAAAAAAGTTACATTCAAAAATTCCTTGATATATTAAAAATGAGAAATTTATTAATACAGTTAAAATAGACTTATCACAATAAAAGCATATTTGATCAGAATGTCTAGTTCACCAGCAGTAAGTTCTATGATTTGAAATAACTAAAAAATACCCTGAAAATTGAGAGAAAACCATTTTCTGGTTACACTGGCGTAAGTGTTCTTAGTAGTTGAAAAAATGCAAATATTTAAATGTTTTTAAATGGTGTACTTTAATATTGCTGCACTTAAAATGATGTTTGATTTTTAGAGACCAATCGAAGATCTACAAATGAAAACAAATTACTAATCGTGACTTATTCATCCAGAAGGTGCGATCAGATTAGTGTGTGTATGTGTGATCAATTTTTAGCATGATGTGTTTTGAAGCAGATTGATGTTTGCTGGTACAGGGTGGTTGGGTGATCAGTAAGCTTGTGGGCGGAATTGTGGAGTAGAAATTGGAGGTGGTCAGAAACTGTATTGGAGCAGGTGGTGGGGATGCTTCAGGAGAGAGTCAGAGATCACAGTACAGATTAGAGATCAGTGATGGGAATCAGTGGTCACAAGGAGGAGATATACAGTGGTCAGGAGTCAGAGTCAGTGGTGGCAAGTGTCAGGGTAGGAGAAGAGGGTGGTGTGTGGTTAGTGAAGCGGGGATGTGTAGTTAGTGAAGTAGTGGACTAGGTTCACTTGTTGATCCTGGAAGAAATATAACAGCTGCTACTGGCTCTTGAACAATGTTGTAAAGGCACTTACCTGATTCAGCCCTACTCACTTGCAGACATTTGGGATTTCTCAAAGCCCAGGAAATCTGACAGAAATGGATTACAAATAGAATGCTGTTAAAATGAAAACTTACAGCCACTTTAAAGATTTTAATGACTGGCTCTTCTTCAGGCAGTGGGTTGGTCAGCCACTCCTCGTATCTCCTCCATCAAAACCAGAAGTGAACAAGTTCAGGAAGATTGTTTCATCGTTTTTAATATTTTAAATACTCGTCTGTCCCAGACCCATTCAGCAGGATTTTACGGCCTTGCTCCAGCATGATCATAAAATCCCGCCCAAGGCCAATGGAGATTTCTGTTCTTGAAATCGGGGTGGATGAGGTGTAGGGTTTTGGCCATTGCCATTGAAGGTTAAAATTACCATCTTTATGATGGTGCCATTGATCTGAACAGGTGACCAAGCATCCAGCTACTGGACAAAGTCCTGATGTGCTTTTTATTCATATTTGTGAGTATTGGCTCCTTTTAAGTGGAGGAAACGAATTTAATTTTTATTTATTCTGTGTTTTTTTTTCAAAATATCACCTAGCTTGACTTGTTCAAATTGAGTCATCAGGGAGAGGTATTCAGCCAAAGGAAATCTATGAATGGTCAGCAAGAAACCATCATGTAAAGGTTAATGTTAAAAATACTTGGGCCCAATGGAGTGGATAATAAATACAACCTGACCAGTATCAAGCACAAACCAAAACAAAATTAAAACCATGTCAAACATACACTTACCAACTGAGCCATCAAAAGTGCCTGAGTTAAAATATCTAACTAAATTTCTATGACACAGTGCTTAGTGCTGCTGCACCAGGGATCCAGGTTCAATTCCTGTCTTGGGTCACTGTCTGCGTGGAGTTTGCACGATCTCCCCATGTTTGCGTGGGTTTCCTCTGGGTGCTCCAGTTTCCTCCCACAGTCTGAAGGATGTGCTGATTAGGTGCATTGACCCGAACAGGCGCAGGAATGTAGTGACTAGTGGAATTTCACAGTAACTTAATTGCAGTGATAATGTAGGCCTTACTTGTGACTAATAAATAAACTTACTTGCTAAAGCCAACATCATTAATGTTTTGCAAAATAACCTTCAAAATAACAGGGCTAGTCTAATCCCACTGACTCCAGGATCCTCACGTTCTTCACTTCTAATCTAAATCCCTGGAAAGCTAGGCATAAAAATGTTAATGAATGTGGGTGGCATGGTGGCACAGTGGTTAACACTATTGTCTCATAGCTCCAAGAACCTGTGTTCAATTCCAGAGCTGGGTCACTGTTGCTTCAGTTTCCTCCTCCACTACAAAGATGGGTTAGGTGGATTGGCAATGTTAAATTGCCCCTTAGTATCAGGGACTGGCAGGGTAAATGTGTGGGATTATGGGGATTGTTGTCAGTGCAGGTACAATGGGCCGAATGGCCTACTTCTGTACTATCCGAATTCTATGATTTTATGAACTGGCAACCTGAGGCTTCACAGCTAGCGCCCAGAAGAGTTTCTGACCCGAAGTCTTAATCAGTATCCTTCTTTGTCTAACAATTTTTTATCATTACTAATTAACACAGCACGCTGGTTCATTTTGATATCCAGATAAATAACTATTTTTTTAAATACAGAATTGTGCACAAAGCAAGTGGCTGGACTGTATATTTTTTATTCTCTATGTTTGGATTTTCTGACATACAGTCCTTCACCAAAATATACGAAAGATAAACATGGCATCCCATAATGTATGTCACAGGTGCAATGAAGTGTTGGGTACTGGTCTAAATTGAAAACCATTAAGGTTGTTTGCAGCAATAAAAACTTCTTCAGAAATTTTGCTAAACAACTTCTATTACAGCAACTTTTCAACCTGGTGGCCATAATAAAACATGTCTTCTGTGACCATTTTTCAACTTGACCAAATTTACTGTCTATTTGCAATTTGTCTTTCCAAACCCAAAGTGGCTGCATTTAACCTGTTTGCTTGTATTTTTAAACATTTTGGTTGAATTTTTCCATCCTCATAAGTGGATTTTCTGGTGTTGCTGAAAGTAAGATGCAATTTTCCGTTCTCACTCGCAAGGGGTCCTATCAGGGATGAGACTGGAGAATGCTGCCCTTTGTTTCACAATTTCAGGATCTATCAGAAATCTTCTCCAAAAACATCTGCTCTGAGAAGAAACATTCAAGCATCATATTTCTAAGGGTTGGGAGAATGTTTTGACAAACAACTGATCATGACTTAAATGGTGACATGGCGCTGATTTTTCCAAATTTTGTAATCTTGCAAGGTTTCTGTTCTCTTTCAATCCCCGCGTCTAACACATCCTCGTTTTTCTTCATTACACCATTGCTATCTGTGCTTTCAAATGCCTGGGCTTTAATTTCTGAATTCCCTCAATAAACCTCTCTGCCTCATTACCTCTCCCTCCTCTTACTACTTCTAATTTCTCCTGATGTGAGCAGGTGTTAATTTTTATTTGACAATCCTTGTACAAAATGCTGAGAGACATTTTATTGTATTAAATGAGGCAATATAATTTGTTGTTTATTTTCAAATAAATGTGACAGCATGGAAAACAAACAGGAAATCTTAGGGAGATTTACAGAAATATCCACTGATAAAATTGCAGTTAGAATGGACAAGGACATGTCTCTGTTGTGGTCTGAATCAGGCGGAAGCAGGCATCCTTGTAAAGCATTGGGGATCAAGTACATCTTGACATCCAAGTTAGTTTACACAAATAAGTTCCCTATAGAAAATTGTTCAGGCATAAGTAAAAAAAAATTTTGAAAGTTATAGCAAAGAATACCAGTGAAGTTCCATAAAAATACTGGTGTGAATCAGAAAAGTCACATTTTGCTAACTTCAGTAACATCATAAATTGGATGTAAATTATGCTGGTCCTGTTTTAATTAAAATATCTTAGGAAATTAATCTTTGTAGTTATCCATAGAAACATGCTGCGAGTCTCCCAAAAGTGCTGAATTGGCAGAAAACTGTTCGAAATTCTGACTGTTTTGTCAGTTAAGTTTCTCACCTGAATCCCTGCACTCTTATGCACTGCAGAGGTCCCAGTTGTGAATCACATTAAAATCCATGGCTGTGAGGCCTATCCATCCCGCAGTTTGACAGTTCTGGAACTCCGCGCACGTGCATAGGCCCCAATCTACAAGTCTCCCCGTTTGCTGGCCAGCCCGATCTTTGGGGTCAGCCCCTCCCCTCCCTAGAGGGAGGCCCTCCCCGGCAGATGACTTCCCCACCCCCAGCCCAGCCCAAATGCTACCCTGCCTCCATGCAGAGTGGCAGCAGGACCCTTCATCCCCACCAATTACCCCAGCCCCTGCCCACAATAGAACATAGAACATAGAACATTACAGCGCAGTACAGGCCCTTTGGCCCTCGATGTTGCGCCGGCCAGTGGACCATCTAACCTAAACTATTCCAATATCATCCGTATGCCTATCCACCGAACATTTGAATGCCCCCAAAGTAGGCGAGTCCACAACTGCTGCAGGCAGGACATTCCACGCCCTCACCACCCTCTGTGTGAAGAACCTGCCTCTGACATCCGTCCTATAACTACCACCTCTTAATTTAAAGTTATGTCCCCTCGTGTTGGTCATCACCATCCGAGGAAAAAGGCTTTCACTATCCACCCTATCCAATCCCTTGATCATCTTATACGCCTCAATTAGGTCACCACGTAACCTTCTTCTCTCTAATGAAAATAACCTCAGGTCCCTCAGCCTTTCCTCATAAGGCCTTCCCACCAAACCAGGCAACATCCTGGTAAACCTCCTCTGCACCCTTTCCAATGCTTCCACATCCTTCTTATAATGCGGCGGCCAGAACTGTACGCAATACTCCAAGTGCGGCCGCACCAGAGTTTTGTACAGTTGTAACATAACCTCACGGCTCCTAAATTCAATCCCTCTACAATAAAAGCTAACACACCGTACGCCTTCTTAACAACTTTATCAACCTGGGTGCCAACTTTCAAAGAGCTATGTACTTGTATCCCAAGATCCCTCTGCTCGACAACACGATTAAGGGTCCTTCCATTAGCCCTATATTTCATATGCCTGTTATTCCTACCAAAGTGAATCACCTCACACTTATCCGTATTGAATTCCATTTGCCACCTCACGGCCCAGCTCTGCAACCTATCTATGTCCCTCTGAAAACTGTAACATCCATCCTCGCTGTCTACAATTCCCCCCACTTTGGTATCGTCAGCAAATTTACTAATCCAACCCTCTACACCTCATCTAGGTCATTTATAAAAATGACAAACAGCAGTGGCCCTAAAACAGATCCTTGAGGTACACCACTTGTAACTGCACTCCAGGTTGAATATCTCCCATCAACCACCACCCTCTGTCTTCTATTAGCTAGCCAATTCCTAATCCAAACTGCTAAATCACCTTCAATCCCATGCATCTGCACTTTCTGCAGTAGCCAACCATGGGGAACCTTATCAAACGCTTTGCTAAAATCCATATACACTACATCAACTGCCTTACCCTTATCTACCTCTTTGGTCACCTCCTCAAAAAACTCAATAAGGTTTGTGAGGCACGACCTACCCTTCACAAAACCGTGCTCCCATGGTACTGCTCAATGCTTTATGGGCAGTGTCAAGTTGCCCCGTGGGCATGAGCACTTTGTCCCTTGGCAGTGCCAGGGGATGCAGGCTGACACTGCCAGGGTGCCCATGCCCAGGGGGCCCCCCTTCTTTCCAGTGGGGTGTCCTGTTCGTTCCCCGAGTGTGGGAGCTAGTTTGAACCCCACCAGAATGAAGTACTCCTGGTGGAGTGGGATATTCAATTGGGGCCCAAAAGATCCCGACAATGAACTAATAAACATATTTAAAATACATTTTGAAAGGATTTAAATTACTTACCTGCCTTCCCGTTGGTTTCCAGTGTGCTCTGATGGCCACTGTTTGCCGCCTCTGGGAGATGTGTATGCATTCCTGGCGCATGCGCAAATCTCGGTTCAAGGTCGGCGACACGCATCTCCCACCTCGAACTGCCAGAAAAATTACCGGTCACAACGGGAAAATCGCGACCATTGTTTCTGAATTCACCCTGTCTAACACTGTAAAAAGTTTATAAGTTTCTATGAGATTCCTTGTCACTCTTCTAAATTCCAGTGGATATTATCTTAACTGACTGAGTCTCTCCTCATATGACAGACCTGCCATTCTCAGGAATCAGTCTGGTAAACCTTCGCTGAACTCTCTCTATAGCAAGAATTTCCTTCCTCAGATAAAGACACAAAAACTACACACAATACTCCAGCTGCGGCCTCACCAATGCCCTATACAATTGCAGCAAAATATCTCTATTCCTATTCTCAAATCTTCTCTTTATGAAGGCCATCATATCAATTGCTTTCTTTACTATCTGCTGTAACCTACGCAGTTACTTTCACCGGTTGATGCATGACGACACCAAGGTCTTGCTGATAGCCACTTCTCTGAATTTACACCCATTCAAGTAATAATGTGTCTTCTATTATTGCTACCAAAGTGGATAACCTCAGATTTATTCACAATGCACTGCACCTGCCAAATCATTCTCAAGCATCTCTGCATCCTCCTCACAGTTCAATCTCCCATCAAACTTTGTATCATCTAAAAATTTGGAGATAATACATTCAGTTCCCTCTTCCAAATCATTAATATATAATGTGAACAGCTGGGGTCCTAGCACAGATCCCTGTGGAACCCCTCTAGTCACTGGCTACCAAACAGAAACAGATTAAATGATTTAATTATGTCACTGTGCTTCATTCTTCAGTAACTGCACATAGTTCTTGTTACCAATTTATTGGGGTCAGTTTTAATCCTGCCTCACTCCGGTAGCAATCAGGTGGATGGACAGTTAAGAAGGTTGGCATATCTTTGCTGGTCTATGCAAGGTTTAGGAGGTGGATGGAGTACCTGTCTAAAACAGATAATGCCTCATTCCCATTCTACCTGTCTGCCACCCATGGAAAACAAAATGGCAGCTGCTAAGTGGTGGGAAAAGAAGTTTAGATTGTTGATGACCATCAATTGGCATGAAAAGAAGGCTCACTGACAAACAGGGAAGTCCTCTGCTCCCAGTTATTATGCAACTGGAATATCTTTAGAAGTTTTAGGACCAAGACCCATCCCAATGATTTATCTGTTTTCCAGGTAAACCTTCTACTTATGTCAGTTACATCTTTTAGCTGTCCAAACATCCCCTTTAACCTACCAAGCAATCATTCCACTCTCCACTGTTGGCAAATGAGTGAGGCCTCTAAATTAAAAAAAAACTGGACCTCAAACAAAGACATAGAAAAGGAATATGATTTAGTCTTGGCAAAGTCACAATCTTGACAATTAGCAAATACAGTCTTTCTACAGTTAAGTAATTTCTAAATAAATTCCAGAAGTGGGTAAGTGAGCTGTTTTTCATTCTGATACCAGATATCTGAAAATGCCCTCTTCTCCATTTCTCATTGAGTGGAATAGAGATATGTCACTTTCTCCACAGCCTCACCTTTTGTATCCGTAACCTGGATGTTTGTGGGGAATCATCTCCTATCCTGTCCATCTGCCTTTGCATTTTGCACCCAGGCTTTGCACAAAGGATGATAAAAGAAATCTGAGTGTGAGTGAAGGTGAGCAATTCACCCAAAGGGTTCAATGTGGATGAGATGAGACACATGTTAAGGGATTGAGGTGAATGGCATTGACGGATGGATAAATAGGGAGTGCATAAAAGGTGAAATTTGAATGGTGACCAAAGCTGAAGATTGATGTGAAGGAATATGTTTGTCAAAGAAGAATGAAAAGGCCCAAAGTTTAAGCTACAGGTTTGTAATAGCATGGCCCTTTAAGATGGAGCGGGGTTGTTGTTTCCTGAAGGCCATGCGATCGGCGAGTATCCCATGGTTTGTCCCAGTGGGAAGCTGAGCCAATTGTGAGGAGAGTGTGTACGATGGGTCATGCAGGGACTTATAGTTGGAGTTAGGGTATTGAGTAGAGCAATTGCCTTGTAATTTAGTGTAAATTTGTTCAATATATGTTTTTTATTTGGCAATATATCCTTTGTTGATATAAGCCACATTGATTCGCCCTCGATCTATTTCAAGGATGCTAGTGTGTTGGGAAATGTTCACATTTTTTCCAAATAAGTTGGTTAACTAATGGTTAGTCATTAAACAGTTTGCTAGAATTTTAAAATATCTTTTTAATGTATTTTGATATGTAGGATCTAATTTAATCTCACATCATAAAGATTTTGTTTTCCTTTTAACTTGTGGATTACTTGTGGAAAGTGTTTTCTCAGCAAGGAGCGTGAATTCAGTTGCTATTATATGCTTTTTAATAAATGTTCTGAGGACAAAATTGGAACAACAGAACCAAGATCTCAGTAAGAATTGGAATAATGAGCTCAGAGTGATTATTTATTGGCTTAATTATTAACTAGTGTGCATCTTGTGCTTTTGCAGAAAGAAACTCTTTCTGGAAATCCTGTTTAAAATAAACTTTTGAGATGTCAAGATGCACATCTAAGGCATTATGTGTAACTAGAGGCCTATAAGGGTCTTAAACTATTTTTTCACTATTTGCAGAAAGACAGGAAGAAGAAGTTAAATTAGGTTACATGTCATTGTGGTAATTGTTTTATGTTACGATTGTCTAAAAGACATTAGGCCATTCAATTGTTGACAGGGTCAGATTCAGTGCGGGCATCATTTAAAAATAATATTCCTGGAAAGTATCACCGGAATCCAATGCCAGCAGGACGCACCACAATTTTCAAGGTGAGGAGGCAAAGGGGAATGGAGAACATTCTTATTCCAATTAACAGCCCATTAGGCTCCTTGTAAAGCTTTTAATGGGTTTGGAAGATGGAGAGGACAATTTGCATTGCAGGATTTATTGAACCCAAATGGTCTGGTACACATTAGTACAGATGTGGGTTCAATGTGGGGTGAACTGAAAGTTTGTTTCTGAATAATGAAAAGATTCAGGACAAGGGGGATCTTGCAATGGATTGAGTGCATCACTTGCAAATAGTTACTTTTGTTTGCATTAATGTTGCTGGCCATCTGGGGAACTACCTGCTCTCGTTGACAAAGCAGCAGGAGGTCTCATCATTGCAGACTTTGTTGTTTGCACTCTGAAGACAGCTCCCATCTCCTGGAATGCTCAGTGCATTAATTAGGCTCACCTTCTGCTCAGTTCATAGAGGTTTACAGCATAGAAATAGGCCCTTTGGCCCAACTTGTCCATACAGCCCCCTTTTTTAACCTCTAAACTAATCCCAATTGCCCACATTTGGCCCATATTCCTCTATACCCATCTTACCCATGTTACTGTCTAAATGCTTTTTAGAGGGTGATTTAGCTAATTGGATTAGGAATTGGCTGGCAGATAGAAGACAGAGGGTGGTGGTTGATAGGAGATATTCATCGTGGAGTTCGGTGACAAGTGGTGTGCCTCAGGGGTCTGTTTTGGGGCCCCTGCTGTTTGTAATTTTTATAAATGATCTGGATGAGGGTATTGAGTGATGGATCAGTAAATTTGCAGATGACACTAAAGTTGGTGGAGTGGTAGATAGTGAAGAGGGGTGTTATAATTTACAGAGTGACTTGGACAAGTTGCAGAGCTGGGCCGAGAGGTGGCAAATGGAGTTTAATGTGGAAAAGTGTGAGGTAATGCACTTTGGCAGGAACAATAATGTGTAGAGTATAGGGCTAATGGTAGGGCTCTTAATAGTGTTGAGGAACAGAAGGATCTTGGTGTATGTGTCAATAGATCCCTGAAAGTAGGCAGTCAAGTGGATAAAGTTGTTAAGAAGGCCTATGGAGTCTTAGCTTTTATTGGTAGGGGGATTGAATTTAGGAGCCGCAGCATCATGTTGCAACTGTACAAAACTCTAGTGCGGCCGCACTTGAAGTATTGTGTGCAGTTCTGGTCCCCACATTATAAGAAAGATGTGGAGGCATTGGAGAGGGTACGGAGGAGGTTTACCAGGATGTTGCCTGGTATGGAGGGCAGGTCTTATGAAGAGAGGCTGAGGGATTTGAGGTTGTTTTTGTTAGAAAGGAGGGGGCTAAGAGGGGACCTAATCGAAACATATAAGATGATTAGAGGTTTAGATAGGGTGGACATTGATAGCCTTTTTCCTAGGATGGAGAAAGCTAGCACGAGGGGACACAGCTTTAAATTAAGGGGTATGAGTTATAGGATGGATATCAAAGGTAGGTTCTTTACTCAAAGAGTGATTAGGGAGTGGAATGCCCTGCCTGCAGCTGTTGTAGATGCGCCAAGTTGGTGGCGTTTAAGAGGTTAATTGATAAGTATATGGAAGAGAAGGGAATGGTTTAGTTTGGAGGGGCATTGCTTTTTATTTTGGTCGGCACAACATCGAAGGCCGAAGGGCCTGTTCTGTGCTGTAATGTTCTATGTTCTATCTATGTTCTATGTTCTAAATTACAAAATTGTATCTGCCTCTACTACTACTACCTCTGGCAGCTTGTTGTAGACACTTATCACTCTCTATGAAAAAATTGCCCCTCTGGACACTTTTGTACTTCTTCCCTCTCACCTAAACCTATACCCTCTAATTTTAGACTCCTCTACCTTTGATAAAAGATATTGACTATCTAGCTGATCTATGCCTCTCATTATTTTACAGAGCTCTACAAGATCACCCCTAAGCTCCTACACTCCAGAGAAAAACATCCCAGTCTAACCAGCTCTCCTTATAACTCAAACCATCAAGTCCTGGTAGCATCCTAATAAATCTTTTCTGCACTCTTTCTAATTTAATAACATCCTTTCTATAATAGGGTGACCAGAACTGTACACAATATTCCAAGTGTGGGCTTACCAATGTCCTGTACAGCTTCAACAAGACATCCCAATTGTTGTGTTCAATGTTCTGATCAATGAAACCAAGCATGCTGAATGTCTTATTCACCACTCTGTCCATCCGTGACTCCACTTTTGAGGAGTTATGAACCTGTACCAGTAGGTTTCTTTGTTCTGTAACTCTCCCCAACATCCCACCATTAACTGAATTTGTCCTGGCCTGGTTCAATCTACCAAAATTCATCACCTCGCATTTATCTAAACTAAATGCCATTTGCCGTTCATCAGCCCATTGGTTCAATTGATCAAGATTCCATTGCAATTGGAGATAACCTTTAATGTCCACTATACCAGCAATCTTGGTGTTATCTGCAAACTTACTAACCATGCCTCCTATATTTTCATCCAAATCATTAATATAAATGACAGATAACAGTGGGCCCAGCACTGATTCCTGAGACACACCACTGGTTAAGGTATTTCCATTTCCTAAAATGGCATTGTGTGACACAGTGGTGATGCGAGAATAAAATCCAACGTTATTCTCAATCATACTTTGAAAATCCACCCATTGAGTGTGCCTGGACTTGGCTGAACCTTATAACAGATTTATGTTGCAACAATATCTGTTGTCAAGCTCAAATTCTGATGCATATCGTATCCCAATCTGGGGAATAGCTGAGTGAAGGCATGAAAAAACTGTTTAGGGCTTACCAAACTTTCCAAGCTTTTGTCCATTACTCTCTGCTTCCTCATAGCACAGCAGAGATCATATCTCAGTGAAATGAAAGGTAATTTTGGCAGAATTCTCTGACCTCAGCCACAGTTGGGACTCTCCAGGCCCAACTATGAATGAATGAAGTTTTGGTTGAGCATCAAATTCTCTTTTCCTTGCTGGCAGCAGTGGCAGGGTGTACAACATTGTTGAATCCCACCCTTTATCATTTTTATGCTTTCCAACGTACTCTTGCTCTTCTGCAGGATTACATGCCCTTTTGAATTACAGCCATAACAGCAATTGCAAAACACCTATGATAATCTACAAACATTATTGCACTCTGAAATGATGTATGATGATAGCAAAGTGCTGCTGGGTTAGATCCAATACATAGAAATATTTTACAGTTTGCCATTGGAAAAGTGAACTTAAATTAATTTTCTGTCAGAATATTTATTGGTTTATGAGGAAAATTAAAAATTGCAGTTCTTAACCTTCAACGTTTCATCTCTGAAAAATGCAAACAAGGCAAACTCATCACAATAAGATAAATACAAACCTGCTTATAACTTCCAAACTACGCCAGTGAACCCTTTGGAAACCACAAATTAAACTAATACAACACCATTGGAACCTCGATCAAAACCATCAAATTTGTACAGTGAGAATGACTCTCCAGCTATTAAAAATATGGTGAATTATTCAGTGCATGTTGGCTGCTTATTGCACCATAAACTTGGAAACGCCAATATTAATTATGTTAATGTTAATTAACTTAATGCTATTTTGTAGAAAACAGTTCTTCATTTTACTATAAACTTAAAATTTCTTCTTAACAGTTCTGTGGCTTGATTCTAATTGTGGTGCATCAAACTTTAATGTTTTCCATCACATAACTGAATCATTTATGCACTGAAATGCACAGTGAATTGAATCGTCTCTCAGTCACGGCAAATATATGCTGCATTAAAGCCAGATGAAATGCACCAAACATCTGGCCATGCCCAGAAATAGAATAAGCGCCTTCACCTTCGTTTTTCAGGCAAAGATTCTTTGTTGATTTTGACCAAGCTATGTTTTCCCCCTCACTTTTTATGTAACAACTATCCAGTCTTTTTAAGGAATTCCACCATTCTGATTTTTCGTATTTCACAAAATAGTGGTAATAGTGGCTCAGTGATTAGCACTGCTGCCTCACAATGCCAGGGACTCAGTTTTGATTACAGCTTTCTCCTCATGTCTGCGTGGCTTTTCTCTGGGTGCTTTGGTTTCCCCCTACAGTCCAAAGATGTGCAGGCTAGGTGGACTGGCCATGTTAAATTGCCCTTTATGTCCTAAGATGTGTAGGTTGGGGGATTGGGATAAATAAGCAGGATTATTGGATATGGCCTGGATAAGATGCTTTATCAGAGAGTTGGTGCAGATACTCTTGGTCTGATGGCCTCGTTTTGCAGTGATTCCATGTAGTGATTCCATGACAATGAGCTGAAATTGAAAACAATTTTTCCAATTTTCTTCCCCTTTCTCTCTTCCTCCTCCCCTAAAGTTGATAGGCTGAAATTTGATCTGCACCTGAACTTGGACATTGGGGTCCTGTTTTGTGACCTGGTAGTGCCTGATCCCAATGAGCCAGTTAGCATGCTGCCTTCTTATTTCCATGACTTGTTTATGTAGCTCAGAATGCCTCATGCTGCTGGCTGGGTACAACAGAGGGCAAAGCTAGCACAGGGTGTAGATAGGCTCCAGCTTCTAAAATAGGTTAAGGGAAGCTGCATTAAACAACAGTGGCTGCTGCTGTTGGCTGATGTTGCTGTAATTTTGCAGATAGGAAATAGAATAGTAGGCAGAAGACAAGGCTTCTAGATTTACTGATATGCTACCAGAGACATTAACTGATGAGTTGGACAGGAGAGATGCCAAAAGGATCTTTGGGCAAAACTTCGGAAGAAAATGGGAGCAGGTGGGAGGAACATTAATTGCTCACTTCTAATCCAAGTAATTGGCAGTAGTGCCAAAATACATTTAGTGAGCTCACACAGGTAATCAAGGCCAGCGAATGCATCCTCACATGTCTTTTCTGCTGCTCACTGCACCACACCTCTATCACTTACCTAGCTGCAGATCCTAGTATTCAGAACTCATAACAGATATTCACATACTTTATAATACCGGTCTCAAATCTAGTTTTAGCAGCTTCTGTATACCTCCCACCATTCAGCTTTGACAGGCACATCATACAGGCAGTGCTACACGCTCAGTGACATTCTTCCCAATCTCTTCTAGGATAAGGTGGCCTTTAATAGGGAAAAATAGCAGAGAATTGGAAGGGGGAAAGTATGCCTGCATTTATTGGGTCTTTCAGGGGGAGATGGGAGTCTATGTCATAGGTCTGTCTAAGGCAGGGCTGGTAACATCCAGCATTGCTGTGACCATTCAGGATGAAGGTATGTCACTGCCTTTACATCTCCCTCTTAATCTTTCTGTCAGGATGTGCAAGGTCCAGATGGCGCAACCACAGACCTCTTGTTTCCCTTCACACTCCAGCACCTTGCTCACCCCAAAGTTAGTGAATGCATCCTCATGTGTGAAACTACCTTCTGATTTTATACTTTTGGTTGCCCAAAAAATGCCATCTTCCCATCCACAGCACACCCAGAAGGAAGGGAGAGAGGAAGCCTCCACATCAGTGATGTAGAAGCATTGTCACTTGATCTGACACTGGCAACCACCAAGTTGGATACTGGTAAAGCACATATCTCAAAGACTAGTACTGAGCTAGAATAGAGTATGAGGAACAGTTGAGGTCTCTGGGTCTGTACACGTTGAAATTTAGAAGGATGAGGGGGGTCCTTATTGGAACTTACAGGATACTGCGAGGCCTGGATAGAGTGGATGGCGAGAGGATGTTTTCCGTAATGGGAAAAACTAGAATCTGAGGACACAACCTCAGGCTAAAGGGACGATTCTTTAAAACAGAGATGAAGATGAATTTCTTCAGCGAGAGTAGTGAATCTATGGAATTCCTTGCCACAGAAGGCTATGGAGGTCAGGTCATTGAATGTCTTTAAGATAGAGGTAGGTTCTTTATTAATATGGGGATCAGGGATTATGGGGAAAAGGCAAGAGAATGAGGATGGGATCATAATTGAATGGTGGAACAGACTCGATGGACTGAGTGGCCTAATTCTGCTCCTATGACTTATGGTCTTATGCTCCACCTGGAACAGAGAAATATAGAGGGTATAGTTCACAAAGAGAGATGAGAAGAATGGCTGGAACAGCTCTCAGCAAGAAGCCTTTCTCTTATCTCAGACCAAGAATTGTCCACAAAATCAGCCAAAGTGATTGATACAATAAACTTGGAAGAAATAGTGGTAACCATCAAGCCATCTGGAAGAGTTTATTTGACATTCCATCTTCATGGCTCTGACAGGTCTGGCAGTCATGTCTTGTTAGATCTCTTCCATTGTGCTGATAAGGATGGTTTCATTTTACCTGAGAAACCTGTTTATATTTGACCAGTTTCTAGAGGCATTTTCAGACATTTGTTCATCTGTTGACTGTGCAGAAATTATAAAAACTCACTTGATGCTTGATCACCCATCTTAAATGTCTTTGTATCAATTTCCACATGAAAAGATAGTTCCTGAAAATTAGATACTGAGTGCAGTCCAGTTATGAATAAGAGATGCCTTCACTGGGCATGGAACTAATGAAATAAAGCTTACCACAGAATAACCATGCCAAATCAATTTTAGAAAACCAACAATTTAATATTCCATACAAAAGTTCATTAAATATCTTGTATTGTCCCTTGGTGCCTGTCTTGGAGGTACCTTTGCCTGGCCTGGTTCTTCTACACAGTGCTAACTCTGTTACAGTAAGGCTTGTGGAAAGTTACTGATTTTCAGTGGGGGAGCCTGTGGATGGCCTTTCAGGGCAAACTTGCACAGGTCTAACATGGAAGACCTGACTAGAGGCTGTATCACCTTGGCATGGGTGGCATCAGTCTAACCTGGCTGAAAGGCAAACGCAAGGGCAATAGTGGGAGTAAGAATTCTATTGTCCTGACAGAAGAAGGACACCTTCAGACACATTCTGGAGAAGGTGAGAGGGCATGGGATCCAAGGGGCTTTGGCCTCATGGATCCAGAACTGGCTTGCCGGCAGAAGGCAGAGAGTGGTTGTGGATGGGTCTTGTTCTGCATGGAGGTCGGTAACCAGTGGAGTGCCCTTGGGATCTGTTCTGGGACCCCTGCTGTTTGTCGTTTTCATAAATGACCTGGATGAGGAAGTGGAGGGATAGGTTAGTAAGTTTGCGGACGATACAAAGGTCGGTGGTGTTGTGGATGGTCTGGAGGGATGTCAAAAGTTGCAGCGGGACATAGACAGGATGCAAGACTGGGCGGAAAAGTGGCAGATGGACTTCAATGCGGATAAATGTGTAGTGGTCCATTTTGGCAGGAATAATGGGATGAAGGATATAAGGGGTAGGAGTCTTAGCTGTCTTGTAGAGCAGAAGGATCTCGGGGTCCGGGTCCATAGGACTCTTAAATCGGCCTCGCAGGTGGAGGAAGTGGTCAAGAAGGCGTACGGTGTCCTGGCCTTCATTAATCGAGGAATAGAGTTTAGGAGTCAGGAGGTAATGATGCAGCTCCATAAGACTCTTGTCAGACCCCAGTTGGAGTATTGTGCGCAGTTCTGGTCGCCTCATTATAGGAAGGATTAGAGGCTATTGAGAGAGTTCAGAGGAGATTTACAAGGATGCTGCCTGGATTGGGAGGCAGGCCTTATGAAGATAGGTTGAGGGAGCTGGACTCTTCTCACTGGAGAGACGTAGGTTGAGAGGCGACCTGATAGAGGTTTATAAAATGTTGAGAGGGATAGATAGGGTGGACTCTCAGAGACTATTTCCCGAGCTGAAATGGTCACTACGAGAGGACACAGATTTAAGGTGCAGGGAAGCAAATACAAAGGAGATGTCAGGGGTAGGTTTTTCACTCAAAGGGTGGTGAGTGAATGGAACCGACTGCCTTGGAGGTTGTTGAGGCAAACTCACTGGGGTCTTTTAAAAGACTTCTGGATGAGTATATGGAAAAGAATAGGATTGGGGGTTATAGATAGGTCTGTGGATTGGTAGATGTGATCGGTGCAATTCGTGGGCCGAAGGGCCTGTTTGTGCTGTATTGTTCTATGTTCTATGTTCTAAGAAGTCAGGTTTATGCCCCAAAGAGCCACTCTAGTTCATCCCAGACTAGCATTACAGTCATCCGCTGGAGGGTGGTTTATTGGATAGCAGCAAGAACCTGAAAGTCCTTTTGAACACTGGTAAGCTGATCCCAAATAACAGCAAGTTGAGATTGCATAACCTTAGTCTGAGCTTCCAAGTTCAGTTCTAAGACATTGGTTGACTGCAAAGCAAGCTGAGACATGACCCTCAGATGCTCCAGCATTGTTGGGCCCACGAGCAGTCTGAAGGATTTGTCCACTACTTCAATGCTGGAGAAAGGTGAGGCTATGAATGTGATACTGCTTACACTTCACAGAGCATGTTATATGTCAACAGTGCGGGTGGGATAAGGAGCAGTATGTAATACTAACAGTCCATTTTTGAAGCTACATTAAACTGCCAAACTGCTTGCATTGACAATATTAGCTTTCTATAGCCCCTACCTTCTCAGTTTTTGTCTGGTGCCTTCTGGTCCCATATTAACAGAGAATCTCACTCCTCCAAACGTCTTCCTTTATCAAGGCCACATATGCAACTTCAGATAATTTGGGAGCATGGTCTTTGGCCTGTTGCATCATTTTCATGTTTGTTCCATCTCATTGGCCACAATTCTCTGGGTCTACTAATGTTAGGTGTTAGCTGAAAAATGGATTTTGGTGCCTGTTGCCTAACTTGTTTCGATGCTCCCGGTCCACTTCGGCAGCTCGATTTGGTTCTCAGTGATTCCTTCAAAGGGAATAATAGGGTCTGTAAAAGAAGAAGTGAAACCAATTAACCACTTGAAGAAACCATAGCTGTCTATCAGACTTAGAATCTTTGTAAACTTTGTGTTCGGAACAATGGAACTTGAGTTGCATTTAAGTGTGAAAGGAAAACTAAATAAATAACATAACCAAAAGAAGGCTGAGTAGAAAACCATTGAGCTATCAAAATCTTTTTCAAAACACTGCACTATGAAATTGAAAGTCATCCCAAAGATTTCCAATGGAATAAAGAGGGTTTCAAAGGTACCTGTTTGCTAGGAAGGCTCAGATATTTCAAAAAAAAGTGCGATCATGTGAAGCTGTGAAGAAGACATTCCCATCCCCCTGCGTTGGAGATTGCCATCTATTGTCTGTCAGAGGACTTCAAAGAGGTCTACTCGCATCTGCAGTTTTCTGACAGAGAGAAATAGAAATCCTTGCTGCAGAATAGCTGCAATGGTTTGAAATCTTGCCAAATGACCGGGAGGTGGGGGGGAATGTGGAGGGGGGGGGGAGGGGGGGGGGGGGGGGGGAGGGGGAGTGCGGGGGTGGGGGGGTGTGGGGGAGGCATGAGATTAATGTGAACTGGCCACTTCAGAATTTTCAGAGCTGATAGCCAGGAATGTGGATGTTGATCACAGGGCTATCTGAAACCACCACACCAAGGGGTGACCTTCAGGTCTGCCAGTGTTAGAAGAGCGCAGTTCAGCCACAGGACCCTCATCCTGGGGACAATGCCTATATCATCCCCTTTCCCCCCGCCCATTTCACCCCACCTCTGCCAGATGCTTAGGGGACCCTTCCTCTGCAGACTGGCAACAGTAGAGTACACATGGGCCTGTGAGGGGCTGAGGGAGAAAGTGACTGAAGGGAAACTGAAGAGAAGAGACCTGGATTGGGAAGGGAATGAGTGTGCCTGAGGTGGGTCAGTTAGGTCATCCTTATGACTGCGTGATATGAGCAGGAGATGATCCATTACTTCAGCGTGAGGGGAAGATGTCTTTCTTTGCTGAGAAGTTGGTGATGCTCCCATGGTCAGTGGAGGGGGGGAATCACCATTTCATTTTCTTTTGGGGGGGCAGGCTCCTGTCCATGAATGCAGAGATTGAAGAGTGCCTCGATGATAACAGCGGAGCTGGCCAGGGTGATTCATGGGATACTTATATTTGTATCCATTAGGTAGGTGAATCCCACCTGACAGAAGCTCCCAGTGTCAATGCAAACTCCTTTGGCTTTCATGCCAGCAGTAGAAACAGGAGAATCGTGTTATATCTTCTCAAGACAGTTCCAACACCTGCTGCAGCCAGGATGCACCTTCGCTTTAAGAAATGCTGACTTTAAGTGATGCAAATTAGATTTTAGTGGCTTGGGCCTCACACAAAGTTGGCTCCCCTGTTGTGATGTTCACTCGTTCAGCAATGCTCTTATTGTCAGGTGGCTGCGTGCCATTATGATTTAGTTGGCAGGCAGCACAATGTTTGAGTGTTGTCTGTATTGGGAAGGAAGGATAAAGTTAATCATGCATCACAATCCCTCTGCCTATTTTTGACCTTTATTCAATTTTTCCCTATTGTGCTAGAGACAGACAGGTATCTAAGATGCACTCCAAGGGCAGGGTAATTCCTTGCACTGTTACATACAAAGAGCACCTTCCCCTGACTGTGAGACATAGGCAAGGTTAACCATGGAGGTTCTCATGATGTGCAATCTTAGTGTAACCATTGGGATCACAGACCTGGGATTTTCAGCTTCTCCATCATTATGGACTAGGTTATCAAGACAAGCCTTTGATCTAAAAGTTTCAGCCAAGCATAATCTGTCAGGAGTTTTAACATCCTCATTCAAGTTATACCAATGGAAGGGGAAGATAATTAGTGAAAAGGGATTTTAAGTGCAAATAGGAAAAAGTATTTGATAACAAGAAATTTTATGAACAAGGTCAGACTTTCACTGTCACCAAAAACAATTCCTTTTTCTGAGATCATAGATCGGCATCACTAACCTGCCTTTGCAATGATGAAGTAAGGCTTCTTCTTGTGGGTAGCACAGTGGCACAGTGGTTAGCACTGCTGCGTCACAGTCCAAGGGACCTGGATTCAATTCCCGGCTTGGGTCACTGTCTGTGTGGAGTTTGCACTCTGTCCCTGTGCCTGTGTGGGTTTCCTCTGAGTGGTCTCGTTTCATCCCACAGTCCAAAGATGTGTGGAAGAGGTTGATTGGCCATCATAAATTGCCCCTTGTTGTCCAGGGATGTGTAAGTTATAGGCATCAGATATAATCTATAATATAATAAATCTGGGGAAATGGTCTGAGGTGGGATTATAGCTCGTGCAAACTCAATGGGTCAAATGGCCTCCTTCTGCACTGTAGGGATTCTATAATCATGGCTGATCTGAATAATATATCAACATTATTATTGAATCTATGAAGATTTCTTTTGCTCAGCATTTCTAGTGACATTCTAACACATTTTCATGGTTTTGCCAGAGGTAACTAAAACAAGCAAATACTTACAAATGGATTGTTTCATGTAGTGACCAGAAAAAAAAAATGCCATTTGCTGAACCCCCTTTCACTTTCCAGAAGAAATCCATTTCCTTTTGTTCTCTGACAGGATGTGGATGTCACTAGTAAGACCAGCATTTGTCACCTATTCCTTACTGCCCTTGAGTTGAACAGATGGCTAGGACATTGCTGAAGGCAGTTAAGAGTCAACCTCAATGCAGAGGGTCTGAAGTCACTTGTAGGCCAAACTAGGTATAGATGGTAAATTTCCTTCCCTAAAGAACATCAGTAAACCTAATGGTGTTTACAACAATTGATTATACTTGTTATAGTCACCGTTAATGAGATTAGCTTTGAATTGTGTTTCTATTTATAGATCAGCATTAATAGAGAAATGATTTTGGCGGAAATTGATGGAATTGAATGTGGATGAATCTCCAGGTGCTGATAATCTTCATCCCAGAGGATTTAAGGAAATGTCTTTTGAAATAGATCCATTGGTAGTTATTTTCTAAAATTCTTTGGAGTCTGGTTCCTGCAGTTTAGAGGGTAGTTAATGTAAGCCTGCTATTCAAAAGAAGAGAGTGAAAAAACTGAACCATAAGAAGATAAGAACATAAGAAATAGGAGCAGGAGTAGGCCACCTAGCCCTTCAAGCCTGCCCCGCCATTTAATAAGATCATGGCTGATCTGAAGTGGATCAGTTACACTTTCCCGCTTTCTCTCCATAATTCCCTTGTCTGTCAGAAACCTATCTACCTATAACTTAAATATATTCAGTGAGATAGCCTCCCCCACTTCAAAGGGCAGAGAATTCCCAAGATTCACCACCCTTTGAGTAAAGAAGTTCCTCCTCAACTCCAATCTAAACTGCTTCCCTCCCGCCTCCTAATTTTGAGGCTGTACTCTCTAGTCCTGCTATCCTTTCTAAGCGGGAAGAATTTCTCTACCTCTACCCTATCTATCGCTTTTGTTGTCTTATACGTCTCTATAAGATCCCCCCTCAGCCTTCTAAACTCCAACAAGTACAGACCCAGTCTATTCAATCTCTCTTCAGAGGCTAACCCCCTCATCTCCGGTATCAGCCTAGTGAACTTTCCCTGCACTCCCTCCATGGCCAATATATCCTTCCACAAATGCAGCAACCAAAACTGCACACAGTACTCCAGTTGCAGCCTCACCAGTACCCTGTATAGTTGCAGCAAGAACTCCCTGCTTTTATATTCAATCTCCCTTTGCTATAAAGGCCAACATTCTATTTGCCTTCTTGATCACCTGCTGCAACTGCAGACTGGGTTTTTGCGATTTGTGCACAAGGACTCCCAGGTCTCTCTGCACCATAGCATTCTGCAGCTTTTTGCCTTTTAAATAATAATCCCTCCTATTGTTATTTCTACCAAAGTGGGTAACCTCACACTTGCTAACATTATACTCCATCTGCCAGGTCCTCGCCCACTCAGTCAGCCTGTCCAGATCTCTGCAAACTTTCCACACCTTCCATGCAATTTGCTTTTTCATTCATCTTCGTGTCATCAGCAAATTTCGTTACCCTGCACTCAGATCATCTATGTAAATGGTAAACATTTGAGGCCCCAGCACCATTCTCTGCAGCACTCCACAAGTCATCAACTGCCAACAAGAGTAGCACCCATTGATTCCATAGACCAGTGAGCCTAATACCAATACTGGGGAAGTTGCTACATATCATTATCAAGAATTTCATAACTCAGCATTTGGAAGGCAGTGGCAAACTCAGACAAAGTCAGCATGGATTTACAAAAGGGAGGTTGTGCTTGATGAATCTATTAGGATTCTTTGATGTAATTAGTGGGGTTGACTGATGAGAATGAATGGATGTGGTTTATTTAGAGTTTCAGAAAGTTATTGACAAGGTCTCACATAACAAAATGCTATATAAAATTAAAGCACATGGGATTGCGGGTAATCTTCTGGATAGAAAGCTGGTTAGCAGATAAGTAGCAAAGAGTTGGCATAAATGGGTCCTTTTCCTGATTGACAATCAGTGATTGATGAGGTTCCACAGGGACTCCACATTTATATATTAATGATTTGGAAGAGAGAACCGAATGTATTATCTCCAAATTCATAGATGATACAAAGTTAAGTGGGAGGATGAGCTGTGAGAAGGATGCAGAGATGTTTCAGTATGATTTGGACAAACTGTGTATGTGGGCATATTCATGGTGGATGCAGCATAATGTGGATAAATGTGAGGTTATCCAGTTTGGTAGCAATAATAGGAAAGCAGATTATTACTTGAATAGATGTAAATTGAGAGAGATGGATACTCAACGAGACCTTGGCATTCTTATGCATCAGTCACTGTAAGTAAGTTGCAGGTACAGTAGGCAGTAAAGAAGCAAATGGTATGTTGGTCTTCATAGTGAGAGGATTTAAGGATATGAATATTTTGCTGCAATTGTACAAGGTGCTGTTGAGGCCATACCAGGAGTATTGTGTGCAGTTTTGGTCTCCTTATCTGAAGAAGAATATCTATGTTATAGAGGGAGTACAGCAAAGGCTTACCAGGCTGATTTCTGGGATATGAGGAGAGATGAAGTCAGTTAGGATTATATTCACTGGCGCTTATCAGAGTGAGAAAAGACCTCATAGAACAGAGTGAAACAGGGTAGACTCAGAAAGAATGTTCCCAATGGTGGGGGTGGGGGGGGGGTAGTCAAGAACTACGGGCTATAGTTTGAGAATAAAGAGTAAACCTTTTAGAGCTGAGCTGAGGTGAAGAGAAATTTCTTCACCCAGAGGGTGGTGCATGTGTGGAATTCACTACCACAGAAAGTAGTTAAGATCGAAATGCTATCTGATTTCAAGAAGAAATTGGGCATAGCTCTTGGGGCTAAAGGGATATGAAGGAATTTGCCCACGTGAATATGCCCACATACACAGTTTGTCCAAATCATACTGAAATATCTCTGCATCCTTCTCACAGCTCATCCTCCCACTCAACTTTGTATCATCTATGAATTTGGAGATAATACATTCAGTTCTCTCTTCCAAATCATTAATATATAAATGTGGAGTCCCTATGGAACTCAACAATCACTGATTGTCAATCAGGAAAAGGACCCATTTATGCCAACTCTTTGCTACTTATCTGCTAACCTAAATTTGAGAGAATTATTAGGGATAGGATTTATAGTTATTTAGAGAGAAATGAATTGATTGGGGATAGTCAGCATGGTTTTGTGAAGGATAGGTCGTGCCTTACTAACCTTATTGAGTTTTTTGAAAAAGTGATCAAAGAGGTAGATGGGGGTAAGGCAGCTGATGTGGTATATATGGACTTTAGTAAGGCGTTTGATAAGGTGGCACATGGAAGGCTTCTGCAGAAAATGCAGATGTATGGGATTGAGAGTGATTTAGCTAATTGGATTAGGAATTGGCTAGCAGATAGAAGACAGAGGGTGGTGGTTGATGGGAGATATTCATCGTGGAGTTCGGTTACAAGTGGTGTACCTCAGGGATCTGTTTTGGGGCCCCTGCTGTTTGTAATTTTTATAAATGATCTGGACGAGGGTATTGAAGGATGGATTAGTAAATTTGCGGATGACACCAAAGTCGGAGGAGTGGTAGATAGTGAAGAGGGGTGTTATAGTTTGCAGAGAGACTTGGACAAGTTGCAGAGCTGGGCTGAGAGGTGGCAAATGGAGTTTAATGTGGAAAAGTGTGAGGTAATTCACTTTGGCAGGAATAACAAATGTGTAGAGTATAGGGCTAATGGTAGGACTCTTAATAGTGTTGATGAACAGAGGGATCTTGGTGTATATGTGCATAGATCCCTGAAAGTTGGCAATCAAGTCGATAAGGTTGTTAAGAAGGCATACGGAGTCTTAGCTTTTATTGGTAGGGGGATTGAATTTCGGAGCCGCAACGTCATGTTGCAACTGTACAAAACTCTAGTGCGGCCGCACTTGGAGTATTGTGTACAGTTCTGGTCCCCGCATTATAAGAAAGATGTGGAGGCATTGGAGAGGGTACAGAGGAGGTTTACCAGGATGTTGCCTGGTATGGAGGGCAGGTCTTATGAAGAGAGGCTGAGGGATTTGAGGTTGTTTTCGTTAGAAAGGAGGCGGCTAAGAGGAGACCTTATTGAAACATATAAGATGATTAGAGGTTTAGATAGGGTGGACAGTGATAGCCTTTTTCCTAGGATGGAGAAAGCTAGCACGAGGGGACATAGCTTTAAATTAAGGGGTGGTGGTTTTAGGACAGATGTCAGAGGTAAGTTCTTTACCCAGAGGGTGGTAAGGGTATGGAATGCCTTGCCTGCGTCAATTGTAGATGCACCAAGTTTGGTGGCGTTTAAGAGGTTAGTAGATAAGTTTATGGATGAAAAGGGAATGGTTTAGGTTAGAGGGTCACTGCTTGTTCCTAATTGGTTGGCGCAACATCGAGGGCCGAAGGGCCTGTTCTGCGCTGTAATGTTCTATGTTCTATGTTCTAAGGAAGGGGAGAAATCAGGATATTGAATTTGATGATCAACCATGATAAAAGTGAATGGCACAGCAGAGCCGAAGGACTGAAAGGCTTCCTCCTATCTTGAGTTTCTATGTTTAGATTTTATAGTTACTTATATTATGTTTTTAATGATTTTATATTGTCAATTTCCAAAGTTTTTCCTGGAAAATATTGTTAAAATTGGAACATTTCCTTTTTATTGCATGTAACTTGGAGATGTGTTTTTAAAATAGATCTATCTTCCCCTATGAAATTAGTTCATGAATGATGAGTGACAAGTTGTCCTCAGGACCCAGGTAATGTTGTGTTATTGTGTGAGTCTACAGCAACTGGTTCCTACTTGCCAAGTTCAGGAGGGATTGGCACCTGCAGGACTTCCCACAATTTGGGAGTGAGTGGAGCATCCAATCTCAAACCTGCTAATTAGATTTAAATGTATTTAAAGCAGCAGTGATCAAGTCCTCACTCACTCAGGGTGAGAACCTTACTGGGGCAGGTGTGGCGAGCTGGGAAACTCACAACAGGTTTGTTGCCCAGTGAGAATCCCGATTTGACCCCTTCACCCAACTCAGTGGGCCATTGCGATTCCTGGCTGAGGGCTTCAGTCAAGGAGGATTGTCCCCTCAATATTATATCCACATCACCTCATTGTAGATCCTACAATCAACAGAAGCAAACTCTATCTACTCAGCTTCACCACTTCATTTTTTTAAACACCTCTATCACTTGGAATTGTAACTGTTCATCTGAACATTTCCCCAATCTTTCAAGTCACTCCTTGTATTCCAGCATGTTGAAAGTGACTCTGAAACACGCCCAATACTTGTCCCCACAGCAGAAATAACTTCTTCAAAGTAAAATGGCACAATAAGAAACCATCATCAAAAAAAAACTTATACTCAGATCTTTTGTATTGCCTTTATTGAATAGCATTATCATTTGAGGAAGCCATACTTAAAATGTCAAAATTTCTAATCTGGTGGATTACTTCTTCATGAAGATTCCTAATCCAGGATTCCTTTTCAAGCTGAGGTCACTCAGAGCAAAAATTCATCTCATCAGATAACCTACTGCAAAAATGGGTCTTATTTTCCATCTACCTTCTTCAATACTGAGAAGCAAATGTGATGCCCACTTCAGCAATCTGATGAGGACATCGTAGAACAGAAAGGAAAAGACCAGTTTTTTGGATCTTCCTGTTGAATGCTGAAAAACAGATGCTAAGCCTGATATAATGTATCATTTACATATTTCATAAAATTATAGCATAGCTATAGCATATAAAAAGTCAATTTGGCCCATCACACACATGTCCCATTCCCTCATTTTTGACCCAGTAGAAACATCTATTTCATGTGTGCGCTGTGAATCCTGATGTTTGCAGAAAGGATCGGAACACATTTCTTCAACATCCATTGTGACTGAAGAAACAGCAGCAAAAGCTGAGCTTTGGTTTTAAACTTCTTTTTAAAGGTTCATTTGTGTGGACAGGAGAAGCAGAAGGTCTTCCCTCAACTCCACAGTAGTCCCGATCAACACTCCACCTAGAAGCCACTCCAAATACCTCACCATAGGATAATATTGAGACCTGATGTTGATTCACTTGAGAAAGCTCTATCTGGAGATATGATATTTGTCAGCAACTCACCGAAATAACATTAATTGGGCCTGAGGCTCAGTTTCAGATTTGTTTCAGTACCTTGCTTCAGGCACACTTTACGTGCACAGTGCAAATTACAAACTCAGAAGCAGACCTAAAGGAATATCACTCCATTGTATCTTATGTAGCTGAAACCCTTTAAATATATTATGAAGGAACACATAGTAATACAGTAATTTGATTTTATGATGGTTAACTTGCAATAGATGCACATAACAATGTTAAGTCTGGATTTTATGAGACAAGGAATGAATGAAGATTCTACACGATAAGTTATTTACCAGAGTCACAGATGTGGAGCTCCAGGAGGGGGGAGAATGAAAACACGCTTGCTATTGCTATAATTTCAGGATCACTGAGGCAAAGACTTTAATATAAAATATTTAAGGTTTATGCTGTCAAAAATCAATGGTGTCTAGGTTTACAGTTCACTCATTAAGTGTGATGTTTTTGTTCACAATGAGTTATAGCACATTAGGCAAGAAAGAAGGTTCAGCACTTACAGATAATTACCATGCAACTTGTACAGGCTCCTTCTTCCATGGCCTGCTCACAAGGCTTAATCCTGTACCATTCTGCATTAGTTACATGTCACACCGAATCCTTAATCCCCCAGAAGACAGAAGCTCATCTTCACTGCGGGCAATGATCAAATAACCAAGCACGTCCACATAGACAGAACATTTTTCAACAGAGCAATAAGGCGTGCAGCATGTATATTAGATACTCAGTGAAACTATCAGCAGTAGACATAAACTAGTAATGGCACCAATCCATCTTCCCAGTGACAATGGGTTTGTGGCCTACATGTCTCAACAATGTGACTCCCTTGAGGTATTTGACCAAAACATAAAAGAAAACTACCTTTACATACTGCAGAAAGACAAGCATCTATTTTGCGTGCATCTCCTTCTGTGATTTACTTTGAAGCACAAATAATAAACGAGAGATGCAAAAGCACTTTTGAAAGACAGAAGAAAATGTTCTGTGTATGTGTTTGTACAAAATGTTCTGTGTATGTGTTTGAATATATAAAGTAACTTTGAAATATAAATGTATTTACTTTTCAATACTGAGGAAATAATATATATTCTTGATAAATCTGATGCAAACTTTGAACTTGTATCTTATGTGTAACATGGTTACAAAAGTAACATTTTTTTTAACCAGTCACATTCTCATAGAGGTACTTTTAAATATCATTTTTAAACTAAACTTCTATACCATAGAACTATTCGCATAAATTCAGGCAAAGAGGGAAAATTTCTTATGCCTGAATGGTGAGGCCAGAGATATCTCTGATAGAACATAGAACATAGAACACTACAGCACAAACAGGCCCTTCGGCCCACAAGTTGTGCCGAACACATCAAAACCTACCCAGCCATAGACCTATCCATAACCCCCAATCCCATTGGATCCCATATACTCATCCAGAAGTCTTTTAAAAGACCCCAGCGAGTTTGCCTCGACCACCACCGATGGCAGCCGATTCCATTCACTCACCACCCTCTGAGTGAAAAAACTTTCCCCTAGCATCCCCTCTGTACTTGCTTCCCTGCACCTTAAATCTGTGCCCTCTCGTCGCGACCATTTCAGCCCTGGGAAATAGTCTCTGAGAGTCCACCCTATCTAATCCTCTCAACATCTTGTAAACCTCTAGCAGGTCGCCTCTCAACCTTCGTCTCTCCAGGGAGAACAGTCCCAGCTCCCTCAACCTGTCTTCATAAGGCATGCCTCCCAATCCAGGCAACATCCTTGTAAATCTCCTCTGCACCCTTCCAATAGCTTCCACGTCCTTCCTATAGTGAGGCGACCAGAACTGCGCACAGTACTCCAAGTGTGGTCTGACAAGGGTCCTATAAAGCTGCAGCATTACCTCCTGACTCCTGAACTCAATCCCTCAATGAATGAAGGCCAGTACACCGTAAGCTTTCTTAGCCACATCCTCCACCTGGGAGGCCGATTTGAGAGTCTTATGGACCCGGACCCCAAGATCCCTCTGCTCTTCCGCACAGCTAAGACTCCTACCTTTGATAGTGTACTCATTCATCCCGTTGGATCTGCCAAAATGGCCAAAATGATGTTGAGCCTTGGATCATTGGAACCTGGGTGCTAAGTCAAGCTGCTGGTGAATATTCTTTCGTGTTGCAAAAGCCCTTGGGTAAATGATAAAATATGAATGATTGAGCTTCAGACTGAGTGACAATTGCAGTAGGTGACTGGAGGGATCAGTTGTTGCCCTCGGCGGATCCACGTGTTAAACTGCAAGGCCCTTATATTTGCCTAAACGAGGAGCAAGAATCCTCGACTCCACATTAAAGAACATGAAAGTGATTAGGCTTTAGGCCAGTTGGATATAGAGTGTAGGAAAGGTAATCAGTAAATAGTCATAGATGGAATCATCGAGGTTTACAGCATGGAAACAGGCCCTTCAGCCCAACTTGTCCATGCTGCCCAGTATTTACCATTAAGCTAGTCCCAATTGCCCATGTTTGGCCCTTATCCCTTTCTACAGCCATCTTCCCATGTGACTCTTTAAATGCTTTTTAAAAGACAATTATACCCACCTCTTCTACTGTCTCTGGCAGCTCATTCCAGACACTCACCACCCTTTGTGTGAAAAGATTGCTGCTCTGGAATTTTTCATATCTCCCTCCTTTCATCTCAAACCTACGCTCTACCTTTGGGTAAAGATATTGACTATCTACCTTAAGGGAATCAGTAGGTAGCAGTTGTGATGTCTGAGGGTGTTGGGAACAGAGGGTGGATGTGGAGGAACATTCTCTTTCTGTGTTCTTTAGTGTGGGTTTGGGAAATGCATTAAGTAAATATAGGGGCCTTGCTGTACTGAGAGAGTTCAACACATTGTAAATGAAGCATTATTTGAAAATCAAAAACAAGACAAAGGATTTCATTTAAAAATAAATTATTCCATCCTTAAAATGTTACAGTGTCACTCCAGCCACCAGTGAATCCATCTTTAACAATGTTATGCAAGATCTTATCTGTCTCATGGACAGGGAAAAGCAGTACAGCTCAAACAATAAAAGCCACTGAATTTCTGAAATATATTTTGGATTGTTTTCTGGAACTGAAGAGAAATAAAGCAGTGATTTCCTGTCTCCATCTTTGGTGGGAAAATCTGGAGAGGCAAAGACTTTAACAGGAGTCCTAAAGTGGTTTATATGCTGGGGGAATTTCCTGTGGAGATTGTCTTCACCCATCCCCCCCCTTCTCCAACAATGTTGTAATGAGGTTCTTGCCATGACAAGTTGGAACCCTTCCTGCTATATCATTTCCCCACTTAGAAATACGCACCCCCCTAACTCCTCTTGTTCAGGTGACACCACACCCGTGGGGTGTACAGCAGGTCTTGTCAAACAGAGACCTGGTGAACAGAATGCGTTGGCAACACATAGCAAAGTACAGTCCTCAAGGGAGTAATGGATCATGCCTGGGCCTATGTGAGGGTAGTGAAGGGTTCTATGGGGTGTTTCTGCCTTTATTTCTTGCAGTTTGCCTCCCACATCCTCCTTCACCCCTGAACCCAATCTCATCAGGAGACAGGTTTGCTGATGGGACAGTTCTGAATGAACCCATCCCACCAGCATTATATTTTGGACCCACCCCTGGCAATTTACATAGCAGGAAAACCTGGCAGGGCAGCTGGCACGGGCTGTCCTCTGCTTTTCCCATCAAGGTAACACTTCAAAAAAAACTTCAACCCATTGGATTTAGTGATGAGTTACAAACCAGAATTGGTTAATAATCTGATGATAAGGGTGCATTTGCTATTAGAGAGAAAAGGGAACTCACTTTAAATACTAGTGAGGCAAACTTGGAAACATGAATGATATATTAGAACATAGAACATTACAGCACAGAACAGGCCCTTCGGCCTTCGATGTTGCGCCGACCAATATAAAAAGCAATGCCCCTCCAAACTAAACCATTCCCTTCTCTTCCATATACTTATCAAATACCCTCTTAAACGCCACCAAACTTGGCGCATCTACAACAGCTGCAGGCAGGGCATTCCACTCCCTAATCACTCTTTGAGTAAAGAACCTACCTCTGATATCCGTCCTATAACTATCACCCCTTAATTTAAAGCTGTGTCCCCTCGTGCTAGCTTTCTCCATCCTAGGAAAACGGCTATCACTGTCCACCCTATCTAAACCTCTAATCATCTTATATGTTTCGATTAGGTCCCTCTTAGCCGCCTCCTTTCTAACGAAAACAACCTCAAATCCCTCAGCCTCTCTTCATAAGACCTGCCCTCCATACCAGGCAACATCCTGGTAAACATCCTCTGTACCCTCTCCAATGCCTCCACATCTTTCTTATAATGTGGGGACCAGAACTGCACCCAATACTCCAAGTGCGGCCGCACGAGAGTTTTGTACAGTTGCAACATGACGTTGCGGCTCCGAAATTCAATCCCTCTACCAATAAAAGCCAAGACTCCCTATGCCTTCCTAACAACCTTCTCGATCTGACTGCCTACTTTCAGGGATCTATGCACATACACACCAAGATCCCTCTGTTCATCTAGACTACTAAGAATCCTACCATTTGCCCTATACTCTACACATTTATTATTTTTGCCATAGTGCATTACCTCACCCTTTTCCACATTAAACTCCATTTGCCACCTCTCGGCCCAGCTCTGCAACTTGTCCAAGTCTCTCTGCAAACTAATAACACCCCTCTTCACTATCTACCACTCCACCGACTTTAGTGTCATCTGCAAATTTACTAATCCATCCTTCAATACCCTCATCCAGATCATTTATAAAAATTACAAACAGCAGGGTCCCCAAAACAGACCCCTGAGGTACACCACTTGTCACCGAACTCCACGATGAATATCTCCCATCAACCACCACCCTCTGTCTTCTATCGGCTAGCCAATTCCTAACCCAATTAGCTAAATCACCCTCTATCCCATACATCTGCATTTTCTGCAGAAGTCTTCCATGGGCCACCTTTGGTCACAGAATGGTCACAGAATGGGATAATCTCTGTCAGGCAGAGAGCCACTCAAGTAAATATTTTCTTGTTTGTAGAATCATAGAATTCCTACAGGAAAAGGTCATTAGGCCCATGGAGTTTGCATCAACAACAATCCCAGCCAGGTCCCATCCCACAACTCCACATACTTACCTCACTAATCTCTCTAACCTGCACATCCTGGGACACTCGGGCAATTTAACATGGCCAATGAATTTAATCCTCACATCTTTGAACCGTGGGAGGAAACCAGAGCACCCAGAGGAAACCTATGCAAACAGTGATCCAAGCTGGGAATCGAACCCGGATCCCTGGTGCTGTGAGGCACCACTGTGCCACCATACCTCCCTCCTGACTCAGGAAGATCCAGCACCATCTTTTCAGAGTGACTATGGCAGTAAATGTGATCTTGACCCCATATCCTGAGAATTATTAATTTTTAAGTACAAAACTCACGCTTAGCCTTTTGAAAGGTATTTGCAGCAGCCTGGGCAAACGATGAAGTTGCATATTAATCCAAAGAACTATTTAGGGCACTGAAACTCATTGGTGTGTTCTGGCTCAGACTCCTGCTCAAACCTAGCAGGGGATGGCAGGAGGAAACGGGAATGACAAGGTCACCACTACCAGGAAATGTGAAGAGGCTGAATGTTTTTCTGTGAGGCCAGGAACACCACACTACTTCCCCTAACTGGAATAAAGTTTTCATCATAAAATAAGACTAATAATGAAATAATTCAAAGTGACAGGAAACAAAAAAAAGTAGTTTGTTTCTTGGAATGGAAAATTGTGGAGCTCTCCATGGATCGAAGTTAAGTTCTTCCAGATATATTAGTGATCCAAACCTAGCTTGTCCAACATATGGTCCACAGGTCACAACTTGGTCTGTCAGTCCTCCCTATCTGGCCCATGTTCAACATGTCAGTGAATACATTTGAAAACTTTTCGAAGGTCTGCTCCTCTAGTCACAGGATGTTTCACTCCCGCACTTGTTGCTAGGATCACTAGTGAGCTGATCAACAGCAACTGTGAGAGAGAATCAGTTTCTACTGGAGGAGCAGCTTTCTTCAGAGGTAAAGATCTGGAATATACTGCCAAAGTGTGTGATGAAAACTGGTTCAAATCAAGCTTTCAAAAGAGAATTAGATAATTATCAGAAAAGGAGAAATATTACAGGGAAAAGACAGAAGAGTAGTAATCAGTGAGTAGTAATCAGTCTTCAGAGACCCAGCACAGATTCGAGGGGCCAAATGGCAATGTGGCCCATCATTGATGGGGAAGTGGGGGAAGAAAAAAATCACATTCTGGATTCATGTCATCGGGAAATGCAACTAGATTTTCTCACATCACTGAACATGCTTATCTTGATTGAGCGTGGAGATTTCTGGCCCATTTCTGCTTTTCATAATCAAATTATATGAAAATAATCTAATAGGGAAACCAGGAAAAATATCTTTACCCAGATAGTCCAGGATTGGGCGGTTGTCTTTTGAGGAAAGGTTAGGGAAATTAACTTGTTATACACTAGAGTTTAGAAGAAGAAGAGGCATCTTGACCAAAACCTTTAATATCCCAAAGAATTTTGACAGGAAGTAGCTGTTTCCTCTTCTCGGAGAATCTAGAACTAGGGGTCAGTGCTTAAACATATTGAGTTGCCAATTTAGGACAGAGATGATTAGAGTTTATTCTCTGAGGGTCGTGAGAATTGAGAATTCCCCTCTTCAAAAAGACAGAGGAAGCCATCTTTTAATATTTTTAAGGCAGAGCTAGAAAGATTCGATTAACAAGGGGGTGAAAAGTTATTAGTAAGAGGCAGGATTGTGGGGTTGAGGTTACAATCAGATCAGCCATGATCTAATTGAGTGGTAGAGCAACATCGAAAGGTCTTCTCTTGCTCCTAACTCATATGCTCATATGTAATATGGAATTCACTACCTCAGGCAGTAGTTCAGATGAACAGCACAGATGTATTTAAAAGGAAGCTAGATAAGGACTTGAGAGAATAAGGAATAAAATGATACATTGATAGATTAGATGAAGTGGGATGGGAAGAGGCTGATGTCGAGCATAAACACTAACGCTTTGTTCAGTAAATTTATAACTTAGTAAACTTGTAGGATTGACAACAGTAATTGGACATATTTCGCCTTCCAGTAGGCATGCGCAACTCACCAAATGGAGGTTCACTATACATTGGGCCTAAGTGTTCTCAAAGGAATCATTCACCACACATATTTTGTTTCTACTGTCTCTTTTCTAATGATTAATTGTATATCCAGGTTTTCAAATGGCATTGTTATGAAGTTCTGTGAATTTTATAGATTGGAGTAGGTTTTAAAAGGATGGAGATCCATATCATCTGGGTTTCAGATAGTTGAAGATCAGATATACTCCAAAGATATCCCTCAGATATCCTAACATGCATACTTTTCTCCTCTAACAATGTTCACCACTAGTGAACAGGGCTTACCATTACCTGCTGCCAGACAGTGCTCACCCCCTTCTCTATCCTCCCTCCTTCTGGCATTCCTGACACTTGCTCAGCCACCAAATTATTATTGAAACAATACATTGACCCTGAGTGGACTTGGCAGGGCGAATGCTGAGAAGATATTTCCCCTTGTGGGAGAGTCCAGAATGAGGGGAAACAGTGAACATTTATGACTGAGAAGAGAATATTTTTCTGAAAGTCATCAATCTGTAGAATTCTCTTTCCCAAAGAGCACTGGAGGCTGGGTTACCCTTAAGGCTGTGTTAGAGGGAGTCAAAAGTCATAGAAATCTCAAATTCTCACCCTTAAAAGGCTTTGGATTCTTTATCAATTACATTTTTCCAGATTGATGTGGACAGAATTTCATTAGTTATCAGGAGACATAGATCAAATATGGGTAAATGAAGCTTAGGTACAGATGAGCTATGAAATAATTGAATGGCTGAATACACTTGAAGGTCTGAAAGGCCTACTACTGTTCCTAGATGCCAATGTAATTAATGTTACCCTCATAAATCAACTGAGTCATGTTCTTCGGGAATCAAGACAAACTTCTGTTTCATATTTTTAAAAGCTCTGGGAACATTAGGTTTGTACCTGCGTGTTGATGGATTCAAAAATGAAGTGAGACATAGGCCAAGCAATTATACCTCAATTATTCCAGCATCTATAAGAAAGTTGTTTGGCAGTATTATGGAAGGTGCTGTTGATATATATTGGAAATACACAGGAACCGTAAGAAACAGAGCTTCTAAAAATGTAGAAGTAATCAGTCGTGCCCTCACTTATCAGCTGAGATTCCTTGTGGAAGTCAGTAATCCAATGGATGAGTATTACCCACAGGATACAATTTACTTGGACTGTCTGAGGATTTTTGAGACCTGGAAGAATTTAAGAAAAGCTAATATCTATGCAAAATGGTGTTAGCTGAACTGGAAAGATATGTGAAAGTAAGTGATGATAAATGGTAGAAATGTTTTGGCTGAGAGCCGTGACCAGCAGTTTATTCTGGTTCACATCATTCAGAAGTGATTTTATTGAATCAGATAGCACAGAGGGGAGGCCATTCAACCCATCATATCCAAGCTGGCTCTTTAAAGACATATTAATTTGTCCCTCTCTTGAATTTTTTGGCCTGAAAATTTTTCCTTTTCAATGCTGTTTCCAACAATCTTTCAGGCAATGCATTTCAGTTCCACTGTGTGCCATTTAAAGAAAAAAATTTTCTTATCCCTCCCGATTCATTTGTCAGTTTAAATCTATGTTCTCTGGTTATCTATCTTCTTGGCTGTGTCAACTGCTCTTCATGTACTCGAACAAAATGACACACAATTCTGAACACCTCTATCAAATCTCTTTTGAAATTTGAACTTCTTGTAACATTTATAAATGGCACCAAGCTATGGAGTTAATTGAGTTGGGTAGGCATTGGGAAAGATCTGAATCAATTCAGTGGCAGGGCTAAATGAGTGATGGTGGACCTTAATGCAGAAAAATGAAGGACAATGCATGTTGAAGGGAAGGCTGCTCAAACTTCAAGTTTTTACTGGCATTAGAAGTAATAGATATGAACAGACTAATTATTGTTTGTGAATAGTAGGAGGCCCTGGTTTTAACTTTAATCGAGATAAGTGATATGTAAAATGCTATTTGTTATTACGTGTATATGTAATAATATGGAAACAAGTTTGAGGTTAGCATTTATGGAACAGTTAGCATTTGCTCCAAAAATTGGTGCTGAGAATAAATAATTTTACGAAAATCACTCTGATGCCATGCAAACTATTTATGGGATTTCTCAGAAATGTTTTTGTCAACAATTAAAATGCTACTACCAGTGTTGATTTGACTTTGTATGAATGTTTGTTGGGTGCTAAAGTTAATCCGATAGGAAAGACATAGACAGAGAGAGCATAAAATGAAAGAAATGCTAAAATGGTATTAAAAACATGGAAAGTTGCATCTTGCCCTGTTAGATAAGGAAGTCCATGTGATGGATATCATCATGTGAGGTTCTGTACATAGGCAGCATTTGTATTGAAGCAATGTTTTTATACTACTTAAAAGTGGAAGAGTGAAAACATTGGGTTAGAATTTTCCACACCTCCCACCACATGTATCATGCTGTTGAAGGCAGCCCACCATTGGCTAGTAGTGGGATCTAATCGTCCAGGATCCCTGTTTTATGTAATCTCCACTACCAGGAAATCCGTAGCAAGGGTTCATCGTCTGCAGGATTGGGACTTCCCACTGGTGGGAATGGCCAGAAAATTAATTTTGGGAGTGACCTTACCAAAAAAATTCTAAGTGCTGAACAAGCATGAAAACAGGAGAGTTTCAGATTTGTTTTTGAATGAGGCCACAAACAATATGTTATGGCACTTAGTTCAAAAAATATGCACAATCTGATTCCTGTCAGCAGGGGGAGGACATGGGATCTAAGCTCACCGGAAAGCCAGCTGTTCACACTAGAGGGTGCAGTTATGCATATGCAGAATTCTCTTCTGTGCAAAAAAAAGAGGGATCTGTCAGTCACCCTTCCCAGATCTCATGCAATGTCCCTGACTGCTGGCCTCCAGGCCAATCAGCCCCCTACACCAATATCACTCGTCCTCCCCTCCCCCCACATCCAACCATTTGCAGAGTATGCAGCTCACTCCTCCCCCCAGCTGATTGCTGGGTCCCTCCTCTTTGGCTCCATCCCATCCTGGCCTCAAGGGATTCTATTCCCGACCATCTGAGGATCCTCAATGGCTTCTGGTCCTACCATAAGACCATCATGTCAGGTCTCTGATGGGGACCATGCTTAATCCTTACCTGCGAGTATCTTCACTGGTGAGACCACTAAGACAAATGAGACTGGACAAATCCATCTGGGGCTCGCTAATAACATTTATCAGGATTTAAATATTATAATCAGCCTCACATCCTTCACCAGTGCAAGGCTGATCACACCAGAAATCCAGGGCTGCTAAGATTGTGAGAGGAAAAAAACTGGGCATGAACTCAATTTTTGTTTTGCCTCTTGCACTATCTTACTGATTCATGAATGAACACCAGTATTGTAGTTGTACTGGAATATCTTGGCGGGAGACATGTGTTGTTCTGGAGCACAGGTCTTTAGTACTATTGCCAGAATATTGTCAGGAGTCATAACCTTAGCAAAGCTGAAGGCACAAGCATATTGCAATCACTTGGAGTGAATTGATTTGATTGCAAACTGGCATTTTTGATGCTGGAGGCCTCAGGAGAAAGCCACGATGATTGCCCACTTGGCACTTTTGGCTGAAGATAAATTCTTCAGCCTTGCCTTTTGCACAAATGTCTTGGGCCCCTCCATTGTTGAGGGTGGGTATTTGTAGAGCCTTCTCCTCCAGTTTCTTGTCTAATTATCCCTCACCATTAGTGATTGAATGTGACAGGACTGAAGAACTTTGATCTGATCTGTTAGTTGTGGGATCATGTTAGATTTGACTATTGCATGTTACTCTGCTGTTTGACATGCAAGTAGTTCTGTGTTGTAGCTTTGCCAGGCTGACATCTCATTTTAAGTATGCCTAGTGCTGCTCCTGTCATTTCTCCCCAACCCCCTCTCCACCATGCAGTCTTCATGGAACCACGTTTGAAGATAATAAGAGAGTGGGGGTTAAGCCAGGCCATGAAGTTATAGATGGTAATTGAATGCAGTTGTACTGTTGATAGTGGCCCACAGTGTATTATGGATGTCCAGTTTTGGTGACAGTACCACACACACTGAGATAGAGGCATCCTCAATGTGAAGATGGAACCTGATCTCAGTAAATAGTATGCAGTGGTCAATTCTACGCAAGGCCAAGCAGAGAAATGATGGACCCAGGTGCTTCTTATTTAGGGCCTCTTATCTTGTACCATCCTCTCCTGATGTAAGCCTCTCCCTCAATCATGCATGATACTTTATTCCCCTTTTCAAGTTTCATCAATCAAATCACCAATCACAGAAAGAGATAGTAAAATGACAATGCCCATTATTGGCATCTGGTTACAAATATTGCCTGATTTTATATGCAGCATGGATCATTAGATATTCAGATCAGCAAAAACATAACGGTGTTAGTTTGTGTTGTACCCTATAGATAATCCCACTGTGACTATTAACCAGAGATTTTGCTTTAGCAGCATTGTGCAATAATGATAATTTGACAGGAAAATATCCCAGCAGTTATTTATACACTGTGCAGATGAGAACACTGATTTTGGTGATTGTCTGGGCCTTATTAACATGCTCTGCACATTACACTAGGTGAACACGGAGACATTGAATTCTTATTTGGGTTAAAGAGTCAATAGTTGCAATTCAGATAAACTGCACATGATGTTTCCCTTTTGTAGATGAATTAAATGACTTTCTCCTGCTGCGAGCAAATTTTTCAATATAATTATTTCGTAGAAGGGGTGCAATTGGATTCTTATTTTCTCAGGTAGAAAGATCAAATGACCCCTGAGCAACAAAATGGAATCATTGAAGAACATGAGTCTTCACTGTTGATAAGGTATTGGAGCCCTCAGGTATTTTTGTGCAACACAATGTTTAAATGGACAGAGATTGAATGGTTCACAATTCTACCTGTGTTTTCTTAATCAGAGTCTGAAGACTCTGCTGCTTCTCACTAAATATACTTTCAATATCTGATATGAAACACAACTTCATCATGCTATTTAATTCCTCAAAAAACTTAGAAGCCACAATTGAGCAGGATAATAGGCAAGTACACAAGTGGACAAGGCTGAAATTAATGGAAAAGACTGTTGAGAATCATTTGCAGGATAAAACAAGTCTTTACTCATTTACCACAAGCTGGTTACATATTTCTATCCTGGAATTCCATCCCCCTGTGACTGCTCATTATAAGCTTCCATTAGCAACAAAATAAATAGTACTCCAGCCAAGATTTAACACTCTGTTTGCAAGATCATTATGAATGGCAAAGGCCATCTAGCCCAGTTCATCTCATCCATTTAGAATGACACCCATATAAACATACATACTGGGAGCAGGAGTAAGCCATTCGGTCTCTCAAGCCTATTCTGCTATTTAATAACATTATCTGAATTATACCAGTGACTATGACTCTGAAGCATTTAATTGACTATGAAAAGATACAAGACATTGTGAAAGGTACTGTACTAATATTGTCTTCCTTTGAATACATGCATGTGGTAGACAGAGTGATGATAGTAACGGTGAAATTAGAAGCCCAGTGCTGATCTGCTAAGGTTCATAAGTCACAGAACAATCAACTGATGTTAAGAAAGCGGCTCCAAAGAAATAACTATGTTTACAGAACAATTTAACTCTGTAGCTATAAAACCTTACCTTTCTGAATTCCCTGATGCCAATTCACAATGTACCATAAATGCAATCTGCTCATTTTATGCTAATAATATTATTTCCAGGAACAGCCAAACAAACGTCTTAGCAACAACTCAAGAAAGATAGATTGAATTGAGCTGCACTTTTCAAATCAATTTTTCAAGCCTCTGGTACATCAACACAGCATTTCACCAAAACTGTATCTACATCAGGGCATAATATAAAATCAGATTTTGCCTGTATGCTGATTTAAAATTGAGAGTTTAAGAAGTATACTCTATTTAATTCTGGTATTAAATCTCAATTGCACCGCATATCAAACGTCTCCTGCCACCTCCCCTCTCCAATGCTACCAACTCTTTTCCCTGCCCAACATTCAATTTGCTCACTCAGCAGGCAGAGTTTTCCCAAAATTTGTTGGCTGTATGTCTCTAACTAATAACCAGTGTGTATCTAATATATCTGGCATTTAATGCACAGAGAATCTGAGGCATGGTTTCCACTGTCAGTCTGGCAGGTTGGAGCTTGACAGAGCCAGCAATACTGGCTGCAAGCAGATCAGGGTGCCATCTTTAAAGGGTGCCCTGGTCAGCACTGAAAATTAACTCCACCTCCCACCTCATTACAGCAATGGGAGACCCTTCCACACGCATCGAGGCAGCTTGTTTTCCACTTCCCCCGCAATATCACAGAGGTTCAGGGATGCTGTTTCCCCAGCTTCCTACAATCACACAGCAACTGGGCCCTCCTCCCTTCTATTCCCTTCTCCACCTCACAAGTGTCGAGGCTCTCCTCCCCACTCCCCCTCCCCATCTATGTACCATATGGATACTGGGGCTCTCCTCCTCCTCCTCTCCTATCTCCTCACCACAAATATTGGGGCTCTTCTCTGCAGCCCCTCACCCTCACCCACACGACCACAGAAGTTTCAATGCATCCCCCCCAACACATAAAGGGAACATCCCTCATGGTACAAGTTGGCACTGCCTGAGTACTAACCTATGTTCGATCATTGTCCAAGCATGTCCCTTTCCCCTCTGAAATTATATTTAGCTTGAAACCTCCAGCAGATTCCCACTTTTATATACCTTTGTACACTTGACGTCACATTGGCAAAGTATGAATATTTAGTGAGGAAGGATCTTGTGGCTCAAATTTGTTAAAATATATGGAAATGAGGTTGCTGGCCTCATTACATCACAGGCAAGGAGTGGGGAAAATCAGAAAATGAGAGATTAACATAGTGCCACTCCCTGCCTTTTTGCACAGTCTTGGTGAAAGTCTTATTTCCTGATTCTTGTGGGGTCTTGCACCCGCATCACCATGTGTGCTCGCAGAGTTTGGAGACGCAAAATCCCCCTCCCATTTTGCAACCAAGAACTCTGTCTCGCGGCTGCTGATCTTTGGGCAATTTCCTTATTCTGACTTTTTACATAGTAAATTCAGTGACACTGACCTGAAAGACCAGTTTTCAAAAACAATTGGAACTGTCAGGGCTGATAGTTTCGACTTTGTTTCTTTAACAGCCAATCTGTCAGGTTTGAAGCTTAACGGAAGGATGGCAAGACTTAATTTAAAACATTGAGGCTCTCAAAAAAGAATTGAATCACTGAATAAAAATTTGCAAGATTATGCAAAAGGGCAGAGAGTGGCACTATGTTAATCTCTCCTTCAGAGGGCCAGCATGGAACAGATGGGCCAAATGGCCACCTGCTGTGCTGTAACCATTCTATAATTCTATGGTTATACTTGTAAGAGTGTCAATTAAATGTTAACATTGCTGGATCAGTGACAACATTTTCTTGGAACCTGCTGAGTCAGCCAATTTATGTGGGACAAGTCATCTTTCATTTGTCTGCACATCACTGCAGTCTGTCTGATTCATGCTACCAATGTACAACGTTGTTTCTTATCTTGCCCCTGGATGGTTTTTCAAACAGCTTCTTCATTGCAGTTTGGATGGAAGACAGGAGATTTCTTTAACTGTTCTTATGGTGCAAGGATGCTGTGTAATTTATAATCAATGGTGAAGTTAGAGTGTTCATTCATACATTCAACTCCACAGGACTACTTTGCTTCTTGCCTTGTCAAGAGCCTTCATCTCTTGTTGCTTTATTGGAAACTTCAACCAATAATTAATTAAAAGATATAGAGTGGAATTTTGAGATTGAGTGCCCAGCTAGTGTGAAAATGGGAGACTTGCTGATCCATTTTTCGGGCGAGTTTTCACTCCTAATTTTATACACTCAGTCTATGAAAATATGGGCCAGACCATTTCTAGCCATTTGAAGCAGTGGGCAGGGCCTAATTCACCTTGTTTTCCTTGATTGGAGTCACAAACTGCATGTGCGCTGGAAAAAAAGAGAAAAAATAGCTGACAGAACCTGTTTCCCCTCCCCACTGCACCTCCCCCACCCAGGCCAGATCCCACAAGAGATTCTCTCCCCCAAACCATCTGCCTTAGAGCCCTCCATGTGTATGTAATGCTCCCTTATCTCAAATGATTCTCAGAGGCCTTTTCCCAGGGCTGAAATGGCTGCCATAAGAGGACACAGGTTTAGGGTGCTGGAGAGTAGGTACAGAGGAGATGTTGGGTACGAGAATTTCACTCAGATGGTGATGGGTGTATGGAATCGGCTGCTGGCAGTGGTGGTGGAGGCGGATTCAATAAAGTCTTTTAAGAGATTCTTGGATGAATACATGGAACTTAGGAAGATAGAGGGTTATAGGTAAGCCTAGTAAGTAGGAATATGTTCGGCACAACTTGTGGGCTGAAGGGCTTGTTTGTGCCGTAGTTTTTTTTAATGTTCTATGTTCTATCCACCACCCAGATGTAGGTGCAGATGCCAGCATGCAAAGCGAGTTGTCATTAGCCTTCTGTGTTCCAGGCACCTAAACCACACTTTGAGGAGCTCTGTGCACTCCTCCACTATTGTACAGGTTGCTAACATGGTCCTTATTATACCAGGTCTCTGCCTCACTCAGGCTCTGCACAAGCATCATCAGCCTTGTCCGAAACTGGTAACCTACATCTCCCAGGAGCCACAAAGGGAAATGCCACAAAGGTGTCCACTGGCAGACTACAAGAACCAGGTAGCGTAAAAGTTTAAACTGGCTGTCAGTTTCACAGCCACTGGGAGTGGGTTCTCCCCCTGTGCCCTGAGGTGCCAGGTCCTGCAAGAAATGGCACAGGTGTTGCACTGTCTTTTGGAGTCAGACCTATCAGTACATGCGATGCCTGTTCAAAGGACATACTTTACAGAACTTCAGGGGGCTCTGCTCCCTCCTTCTCAAGTCTCTCCCTCCTGCTCGGGGCGAATGGCAGGCACATCCTGGTCTGACAGCTGACTCCCTCTCTTCCTGCAAGTGGTAAGGCCTGCACCTCTTTTGCCTGCAATTCATCCTCCTGCTCTTACTTCTCAGCTCCAGCAGCAACGAAAAGGACAGCAGTATTGCACAGCAAAAGCTATCTCATAACTCTGAAGAGTGAGATGAATTTGCAGAAGGGGAAAGATAAATGGAGAGGCTAAAGAACTATGCTCGCTCCCAGGCCAGCAACACACATTCTCCACAACCTTCCACAGACCTCCAGCACCACACACTTCTCAATACTATCCCTCCCCACAGATCCCAGAAGCTCCCCCCCATTCCCCCATCCTGCTGCCCAGTTCTCTACAGAAAGACACACACCCAGAACCCATGCAGTAGTTTAGAGAGTTTCCAGCCCATTCCCCACCCGAAACAATACTTACTGCTGCCAATACTAGGATCCAGAGTCAGTGCTAAGACCCAAGGTTAGTGCTCTGAGCCGATTCTGTGCTGAGAGTCTGAGGTTGGACCCCGTGAGCAACAGCAGCTCCCCACCACTCGCCACCACCTCCCCACACTTTCAGGCTCCCCCAACCAAAGCGCAGCATGACTGCCACAAACAATGGCCCTCTGAGCAGCATGGTGTATTTTTTAACGTGAAGACTTTCCTCCTCGCTCACCCTCTCTGCTCAAGCGCCCGAATGTGACTTTTATAATGGAGGTATGTTCATGACTGATCCAACTGCAGTTAAGGCAGGTTGCTGGGATGATTGGGAATGAAACTCATTAATGATAGTGTGACGAATGCAAAAAAATGCAATTTGACATTTTGGGTAGGCTCCTGATCTGATTTTTTTTTTGGTAAAAATGGGAATGGGTACAAAAACGGGCATCATTCACATTAATTGCATCACGCCCGATTTTGTGACATTTTCCCGCTACAAAATGGTCGTAAAATTCCATTCTATATTGCAGCCAGGATCTAGCTTCGAGTTCTTTTTCACATTTTGACACTTCTGAAGGGTTCCGAATCACTCTTGAATGTGGCTTCACCTCAATATGCTACACTCTCCATCCCATAATGTGTCTGTGGGCTAATTGAGCTAGAAGTGAACTTGGCTGTGACCAGTCTTGTCTCCATCAGACAGGTGAAGTCTCCAGAAGGGACAATGGATGGTGATCAGGAATCCTGCTGGATGGAGAGGCTAAAGGACTATGCTTGCCCCAAGGCCAGCAACACACACTGCCACTTCAGAGAGTTCCAGTCCATCCACCACCTGAACCAGTGCTTGTTGCTGTCAGCACTAGGACTGAGAGTCAGTGCCTAGACCCGAGGTCAGCACTCTGAACTGGGCCCGTGTTGAGAGTCCAAGGTTGGATTCCATCAGCAACAACAGCTGGTCCATCCCCAATATCTCACAGCTCTTCCCAACCCAAAATACAGCATGGCCACCATAAAACAACCCCTCCTGAGCAATTTGAAAGCAACAACTTATCTCCTTGCTCACCCTCAGCGATTAAACACCCTAATCTGAGTTTTGAAGGAGAAGTATTTTCCTGACCAATCCAGCTGCAGTAAATGAGGTTATTAAGGTAGGTGAGCTGGGACGACTAGGAGTGAAGCTCACTAATGACATTGCGTTAAGTGCAAAAAAATGCAAAGTGACATTTTGCCCATTTTGGGCGGGCTCTCATTACATCAATTTTCTTTTCTCTGGGTAAAATGGGAGTGGGTACGAAAATGGGTGCCATTCTTGCTAGTCACAATCAAGCCCAATCTTATGACAGTTTTCCACTGCAAAATGGATGTGACAAAGTTGTAGAATTCTGTCCATAGTAACAGACATGCCTGGAGCAACTCTGTTGTGGTTTGATAGTCTGAACTACAAGATCATTGTGAGGAATAGAGACTTTACACAGAACAAAATGAGAAGGAGCATAATTCAGGTAGCCTTGGGAATCACTTGACTTATCCATATCTATATGGAAAACGCATTTCATCAAAACGCACAGGAAGGGAGTGGAAGAAATAGAAAAGACCCATATAAAAGTGAAGAACAGATGGTCTAGTTAATGTTAAGAGAAGATATGAGGTGCTTTGCATGTTTTCACGAAGTTAGCAAACTTAGAACCATAGAATCCCTATAGTACGGAAGGAGGCCATCCAGCCCATAGGGCTGTACCAAATCTCTAAAAGAACAACCCAGTCTAACCCTGTAACTCTTTGCATTTACCCTGACTAATCTACCTAACCTACACATCTTTGAACACTACACAGCAATTTTAGCACCTAACATGCACATCTCTGGAATATAATTGGAAATGAGCAGATCAGTCTAATTTGCCTGACCAATTGAATGCACCACTGAATCTGATCACTAGAATGATTGCAACACAATTAGAAATGTTCGAGTATAACACATAATGCACTTTACTGATGATCTTTAATAAACAAAAATCCTGCCTTATCATCAATGCACAGTAATTTCTTTGGCATTTCCATTATTCCCAATTCAGCCTGATTTAACTATTGTTCCATTTCCATCCATTTTACTATTTTATATTACGTATGACCTTTGTTATCAGGATATTCCAGATTGTAGTAATTTTTGGTATGAAATAAGTTTCTCCAGATAGAATTTATTTTTTAAAAAGGCAATCTCCATACTTGCTGGATCAGCCTTTTAAGTGTATAAGGTGGTAGGAGGTACATATAAATAAGACCATAAGACATAGGAGTAGAATTAGGCCACTTGGCTGATCGAGTCTGCTTTGCCATTCAATCATGGCTGATATTCTTTTCATCCTCATTCTCCTGCCTTTTCCCCATAACCTCTAATCCCCTTATTAATCAGGAACCTATTTATCTCTGTCTTAAAGACATTCAATGACCTAGCCTCCACAGCTTTGTGCAGCAAAGATTCCATAGATTCACCATTCTCTGGCTGAAGAAATTCTTCCTCACCTCTGTTTGAAAGGATTGTCCCTTTAGTCTGTGTCTTCTGGTTCCTACTAGTGGAAACATCCTTTTCACATCCTCTCTATCCAGGCTTTGCAATATCCTGTAAGTTTCAATAAAATTCTCCCTCATCCTTCTAAATTCCAATGAGTACATACCCAGTTTTCTCATATGATAAGCTTTTTATTCCAAGGATCATTCTTATGAACCTTCTCTGGATCTTTTCCAAGACCAGTACATCCTTCCTTAGATACAGGGCCCAAAACGGCTCACAATACTCTTATGGACTCTGACTAGAGCCTTATACAACCTCAGAAGTACATCCTGCTCTTGTATTCTCACCCTCTTGACATGAATGCTAACATTGCATTTGCCATCTAACTGCCAACTGAACTTGCACATTAACCTTGAGAATCTTGAGCAAGGACTCCCAAGTCCCTTTCTGCTTCTGATTTTCTAAGCATTTCCCATTTAAAAAATAGTCTATGCTTTCATTCCCTCTTCCAAAGTTTATAACCTTACACTTTTCCACATTGTATTCCACTTGTCCCTTTTTTGCCAACTTTCCTAGTCTGTCTAAGTCCTTCTGCAGCCTTCTCCTTCCTCAATACTACCTGTCCCTCTACATATCTTTGTATCATCTGCCTTCAGTTCCTTCTTCCAAATCATTAATGTATATTGTGAAAAGTTGTGGTCCCAGCACTGATCCCTGAGCCACAGCACTAGTCACTGGCTGCCAGAGATGGATTGCAATTTGATAGATATGACTGGAGAAATTATTCCATTAAAAAGTAAGCTTAATTTTTGAGTTTAGACTGATGTCCAGACTTCCCAATATAATGCTAGGTTCCTTTCTGACAATATGAGCTCAACTTCAGCACTGTGTCTGTCCTGTCTTCAGTCTAGGATAAGAAATCTGTGGCTCTTGCGGTTTACTCCTGCTGGTTAGAGTTTTTAATCTTGTGGTTTGCATCAATGCTTTTCTTTCTGTTTTGCTCGTAGGATATTTAAGTTCCTATGATAACAATACTTTGTGGTTTGGGTAATGGGAAATGATAGAAGGATATTAGCAGGCCTCAGACAATACATACACACCGTGGTATATCTATTTGTAAATGTCCAAGAACAAATGCCTTGGGGTGAATTTTTCAGCTGCTCAGCAGTGGGTGGGAATTTTTCAGCTGCTCAGCAGTGAAGGTGCACTCCCTGCTCCCCACCATTTCAAGATTTCTGATTTTTAGGCGAGTAACTTGCTACCTGAATCCTCAAAGCCTTTCCACCACCTTCAAGGCACAAGTCAACAGTGTAATGGAACACCCCCACTTGCCTGGATGGGTGCAGCTCCAACAACACTCAAGAAGCTTGGCACCATTCAGGACAAAACAGCCTGCTTGATTGGCACCGCATGTACAAACACCAACGTTCAGTAGCAACTGTGTGTACTATCGACAAGATGCACTGCAGCCACCAAAAATCCTTAGACAACATCTTCCAAACTTACGACCATTTCCATCTAGAAGGACAAGGACAGCAGATGGATTGGAACACCACTATTTACAGTTCCCCTACAAGTCACTCACCACCCTGGCTTGCAAATATATCACCATTCCTTCACAGTTGCTGGGTCAAAATCCTGGAATTCCCTCCCTGATGGATTGTGGGTCAACCTACAGCACTTGGTTCAGTGAATCAAGAAGGCAGCTCACCACCACCTTCTCAAGGGCAACTAGTGATGGATAATAAATACTGGCAGCCAGTGACGTCCATGTCCCACTAATGAATGAATATAATGTGTCATGTGGCCAGTCAGGTAACCCGTCAATTACTAATGAAGGAGGGCAGTGCACCCAATCGACAAAAAAAGCAGCATGACCAGGGACATGTGGTGAGCCATGCACTGGAACTCACTTTCTGGGTCCACACTTCACACCAGCACAGATACATGCAGCTCCAAGGGAATGCCCGAGAATGATGAGAGCATAACATAGTCACAAGACAAGCTGTGGAAGACTTAGTGCATACCTTTGGCACTCAAAGGCAACTTAGATTCTGAGCTAGTCTGATGATGGGCCTCTGGAGTTGTTGGATGTAGAGTATGTGGGGATCTGACAGTGATGGAGAAGTCTATCCAGGCCATGAATACGGCCATTACTCAATCCACAGTGTGCTCAGCTCCCTTCATTGAGAGATTGGTGACTGTCCTGGAAGGCCAAATCCAGCAGCTCAGTATGAGATATTGGGTGCTGACCTGCACACTCTCTAGCCTTCTTTCTGAACTCCCATGTCCGCAGCCAGGGCAACAGAGGGGATGAGGAGCCTGGAGTAAGATCCAGCTTTTGCTTTCTTTCAGGAAAGCAGGGATGGCCAACTGGTCCTCATAGTGAATCCTAAGAGTTTCTGTTCTTTCATTAGGAAAATCAAGAAGAAGTGGGTTCTTCTGATATTGAAATAGAGGCTGGAGTTTAAGATGATCCAAAGGGTAAAGCAGAAATGTTAAGTGATCAATTTTGTGGAGCATTTATCAGAGAAGATTAAACACACATATGCAGCTTCAGCACTGACCAATTACCAGACACAATAAACATCATCATGAATAAAAAAAGGCAGTTTGAAATTTTGCAAGAAATAAATCCAAATAAAGCAACTGCTTCTCTGGATTTTAAAGCTAGATGGTGATGAATTGGATGTAATATTAACCAATCCCTTTCAACACTCGGTCAACACTAGCTACTTACCTGGCTGGTGGAAAGAAACTGTAGCTGAGGCATATTCATGAGGGAATAAAAGTCAGTCAGAAAGCTGCAGATCAGTATCTATCTTCAGTGTTATTTGCAAATTTGATGTATTCTTCAATCTCTTGTCATGATGCAGTTTGAAATTCCCAATATCGTGGTAAATAGTCAGCATACTTTTTGGTCAAAACAATCTATTAAAATTCAATTTGCAGTGTGTCAATGATTTAGCTTCAAGTCTCAAAAGAGATTAAATGGTTAACGTGGTGATAACATTTTTTAAAAAAACATTTCATAAATTTCCTCATGAAAAGCTTTTGTCTAAATATTACTGCTATGCAATCAGCAAAACATTGTTACATTGAATCCAGCACTACTTTACCAACAACAGACAAAAAGTGGTGTGTGATGGGGAATTGTCCTCTTCTGGCATGCCCAAGGGAATTCTGTTGGGACCTTTACTCTTGTTGAAATATATGCATGATCTAGCCATCAAGTTTAAAAGAAAAACAGGGTGCAATTCTTTGTCAGTCAATGCAATGCAAGATGACCTTTTGGGACTGCAACAAGTGCAACCAATGGAAAATGGCATTCAATGCCAAAGAATGCTATGTCATGTTTATTACAAATAAAAAGGATCCATCAACAGCTAGCTTTAAGTCATTTTAAGTTTCTTAAGTTGTAAAATCAAATCCTCCAATAATTTCCAGGGATAAGGAACTTCAATTATGAAAATAGATCAGAGAAAATTGGACTGTTTTCTTTGTAGAAGAGAAGGCTGAGGGAATTACTTTTTTCAAGAAGTGAGTTGTGAAGGCACCGCCTGAGTGTTGTGGAGACAAGTCCAATTTAGAAATTCAGTAAGATAGAAGAATGTTCATTCAAAGAGCTTGCACAGACGAAATGGACTCCACATTCAGCAGAGAACAAAGCAAATGGGATTTCTGAGGAGGAATCTTTGGTATTGCAAGAAAAAATATCAGTTATAGTTTACTAAGTTGAGTTGTGAAGGGATAATCAGAGGGGATGGAGGCCACCACAGGTGCCACGTGGCTCTCATAAAAACTTTTGTCAAGAGACCCAAAATCCGATCAGAAATTACACAGAGCCATCAACGGGATTCATTCCATTTTTCTCGCTGGAATCAATACTTTGCCAAGTTCTAGTAAGATTGCTCCCTTTCTATGTTCACAATTTACAGTATATGGTGAATATGAGCATAATGGGAGTAATTAATATGATTTTTCATGAAGCAAACAGAAGAAAGCTTTGCCAAGTGTTTGATACTGAGCTGATTTTAAGTGCACAGAAGTTTGTGCTTTAAAGATTTACGCTATGTAAAGCAGCTTGTGTTGTTACAGTCACTTCTGCATAAGGTGATGCCTGTACCCTTATCTGTCACAGGCCTGCCATCTGTCAAGCTGTTGGAATGATTCCAGTAATCCAACAAAAATCCTAAAAATAACTGCGTTTGTTAATGATTTTGTGCTTGCTGTTTAAGAGTGTGACATGAGGGAGTTCCTCACCTTTCATCAGTCTCAGAGTATAGTATAGAAGATCAGTAAGAGGCCTGGGAAGCATGGTATTTGTTCTCATGCAGCGTTACTGATGTATACAAGGAAACAGCTCAGGATGAATCATATGTAGACAACAAACCAAAGGCATTCAGGTAGAGCACACATGAATGAACAAAATGGGTTACATGAGGCAATATTTTGAATAAACTGAAGTTTATAGATTATGCAGGTTGAGAGGCCTGCCAGGAGAACTTTGGAATATTTATATTTGAAGATGACAAAAGCAGAGATGAGCATGTCAGCACAAACAGATTGATGTATTAATGGAGGGAAGTAATGTTATAAAATAGCCCATCTTGTAATGGAGAAAACATAATTCAGAAGCTCTGCTTGCAAAGAAAGGGGACAAGGATGGCATCAAGTCCTGAGCTTACATGAGAGGGAATCTTACCAAAAAATGGCAATGTATTGGTTCCAATGAGGAAAACTAGTGTGCTTCTCTACCCATTTCCCCACCTCCCCCTCCCTCCTCCCAAACATTGGGCCATTTCTCCCCATCACAGTTATCGCCAGCATGAGCCCCAATTCATCCACACAACTAATGTCGGAAACCACCTCAAATATCATATCATGACACCCCCCAAATCCCTCAAAGCCGCAGCACACTGCCATTACCAGCATCCACATCTGACACATTCATTCCTGTGCAGCACCACAGATATATGAATGCCCCTCCCTCCCAAGAGGGTCCCATTGGAGTGTGCCTCTGGTATTGATCCTTGGCACTGCCAAGTTTACATAGCCATGTTGGCACTTTCATGTTAACATGGGCTCAGTGCCAACCTGGCAGTACCAATCTATACCAGAGGCAATGACAGCCTACTCCCTCATTATACCCTTATTCCCCAGGAGCAATGGCTTTTCTTCATTATAGTTAACAGGAAACAACAGCTTCCCCTTCCATAGAGTTGACAGGGAACACACCTCACCTGATCCTGTCTGTTCCATATTAATGATTTCACATACCAAAGAATGTTAATTGGCCAGAAATAGGATTTCTGCCCCGTCATCTGGGATGAAGTTCCATCGTAGAGAGCTGTGATCAATTTGATTGACTGGCAGCTCTAATATCTGCAGTGGACATGGCTAGAATTGCATGCAATTCCTAGAGCCCTAATCCCGAAATTTCAGGGAGAAAAAAGTTTTGAGATTTTCAGGGTGAGATTGGCAGGCTGGGCCTTGAGTGGGGTGGATAATGGAAGATCGGCATGTGGCGGGGAGGTGGCTGAGGATGGGAAGTTCTGTGTTTACCATGCTGTAAGCTGGGTAGGGATGGGGGTGGGGAGGGCAAAAGTTAAAAGGGGGTTGCCAGTGGAAGTACCTCCATTCCCACCTTCCTATTCAAGGCTCGAAACTGATTAATGTTGGACTTTGTCTATACCTTGGAACTTCTCCTGTCAGCCTAAAAATTGAAGTTGGATGGGAAGCAGCCTTAAATAGTCAATAATTATCCAATTTAGGGCCTCAACTGGACAAATACAGATGGCCTGTGCAAGACTTTGCCCAATCTAGTATAAGACAGCAGAGAAGTCAAAATGAGCAAGAACCCAACATGAATTCCATCTGAGGAATGTTATGCTCCTCCTCCCCATCTACAAACTCGCCTGCAGAGGTGCGTAAAATGTTGCCCCATTGTCTTTGGTCTTCTCAATGTTTAACTCTGGAAAATTGCAGCTCATGCTAAGACTTTGAATAAGCCAGTTGATAATGTAAAGCCATTGGAGAGGTTGAGCTGTGTGTCATCAACAGCACATGGGAGCAAATAAATGTTTGTGGATATCGTTGTCAAGAAAAGAAGATTTTGTAGCACAGTGGGTAGTGTCCCCACCTCTGTACCAAACGCTCTGGGTTCAAGTTCCACTGCAAGATGTGATGGTCAAGGATTGTGTATTCACAACAAATGCCAATGGCAGGTAGTAAGAGCAGGGAAGATTCCTGGTCAGCAATGTAATGGAAAGAAAATTGAAGTCTCTCCAGACTACAACATTCATGTTGCTACAGCAATGAGGACTCCTTAGGCATATGGTTGGTGAATCAGATTGGCACAAACAGCACTGTGTTCAATTCATGTACCTCTTGTCCCCCCATGCTGGAGGTTTTAGCATTTTGGGTAAATTTTCAGGCAAAAAATTGAAGAGGTTGCCAAAAGGAAACGAGCAAGAAGGGGAACTAAGAGTCACTTCTTGGAGCACTGCAGGTGTAAGGGCAGGAATGTAGGAAGCAATTTCTGGAGATGTTTTGGCTATGGGCAAATCAGTAAGAATGGAACCAAACTATCACATTTCTAATTGTAATTTTTATCATTGTCTTTATCAGTTAAACAGACTTTTTTTTTGCAATGTCCTTAGTAAAAGTTTAAAAAATGATTAATTATTTCCAATCCCATAGGAAACCATCTCATTCTTCTGCATAGAATTCATTCTGATATTTCTTGCATATTATATTTAATTTTACCTGCAAAAAAATGCTGCACTCATTTTACAACTTGAGAGTCTTCACAGATGTTAAAAACGAATGGGTGACAAATTATTATGGTCAGCGGGGAGCAATGTGTTGAGAGCTTGAATTTGCAGTGTCTACTTTCTTGGTCTTAGTGCATTGCCAAAATCTAAGGAAAGTATTAATGCTAGCAACAAGGGAAAACCATCTAAAAGCTTCAAAGAGGAAATGTGAACAGGGTTTAAACAGAAATCACTGACATTGTTTCTAAGGAATCCTGAGCTGTTTGCCACTGGCCCTATCAAACTTTGTATTGTAAGAAGTCTTACAACATCAGGTTAAAGTCCAACCAGTTTATCTGACAGTAATCCTACAAGCTTTCGGAAATGGTGTTCCTTCGTCAGGTGTGTGGAAGGTTCTGATTAGAGAAAGGCATCTAAAGTCACACACAGTTTACAGATTACTGATTAGAATGCAAGTCTTTACAACTAACCTGCTATTCAAGTCTTAACGATGCAGACAATATGAGGGGAGATAGCACTAGTATAGGTTAAAAAGATGTGTATTGTCTCCAGACAGGACAGTAAGTAAGATTTTACAAGCCCAGGCACGTCATGGAGATTACAGATAGTATGACAAAGGTCTACAGCAGAACTTTGTGTAATCAGGGCATGAGCTCCTATATCTGAAAAATTAATTGTATCCACAGTACTTGGTACAACCCTCAGAAAATGCCCTCTATTTTCTGGATGCTGGCTGGTTAGGAAAAGTTCTGCACACCAACAGGAAAAAAAATAATGAAATAGCTCCTGAGAATCCTTGAACTATCTGTCATATTTAAATAATTATAAAATAACCCAACCATGTTCACTGGTGATCTTGGTGAAGGGCGTATAACCAGTATCCGTTAGCCTGCTGTGCTTTATCTTGATGTAGAGATGCCAGCGTTGGACTGGGGTAACTCAGTAAAGTTTTACAACACCAATTTTAAATCCAACCAATTTATTTGATAGTAAATCCGCGAGCTTTCGACGCTATGCGCCTTCGTCAGGCAAATGCAGTGTTCTGATCTGCAGAGGCACTCATATCCACACAGACAGTTAGAGATTGCTGATTAGAATGCGAATCCTTACATCTAACCTGCTATTCAAGTGTTAAAGTGGCTAACAATGTTTGTGAAGGGAATCCTGAGCATTGGTTAGAGAATTGTGTATTTTCTCCAGACAGCACAGTAAGTGAGGTTTTTTGCTAATCCAGGCAAGTTACGGGGGTTACAGATAGTGCGACATGAAGCCAAGATCCCTGTTAAGACTGTCCTCATGTGTGCGGAACTTGGCTATCAGTCTCTGCTCAGCAACTCTGCACTGTCGTGTGTCACGAAGGCCCCCTTGAAGAACAGTTACCCGCAGGTCGGAGGCCGAACGCCCATGACTGCTGAAGTGTTCGCCCACAGGAAGGGAACTGTTTTGCCTGGTGATTGTTGAGCGATGCTCATTCATCCGCTGTCGTAGTGACTGCATGTTCTCCCCAATGTACCATGCTTCGGGACATCCTTTCTTGCAACGTATTAAGTAGACAACGTTGGCCGAGTTGCAAGAGTATGTACCGTGTACCTGGTGAATGGTATCCTCACGTTTGAGGATGTCGTCCATGTCTATGATCTGGCATGTCTTGCAGAGGTTGCTGTGGCAGGGTTGTGTGGTATTGTGGTCACTGTTCTCCTGAAGGTTGGGTAGTTTGCTGTGAACAATGATCTGTTTAAGGTTGTGTGGTTGTCTGAAAGCAAGAAGTGGAGGGGTAGGGATGGCCCTAGCGAGATGTTCATCATCATCAATGATATGTTGAAGACTCCGGAGAAGATGTCTTAGCTTCTCCGCTCCGGGGAAGTACTGGACAACAAAGGGTACTCTGTCCACCTTGTCCCGTGTTCGTCTTCTGAGGAGGTCAGTGCGGTTTATCGCTGTGGCACGTCGGAACTGTCGATCGATGAGTCGAGCGCCATATCCTGTTCTCACGAGGGCATCTTTCAGCGTCTGGAGGTGTCTGTCACGATCCTCCTCATCTGAGCAAATTCTGTGTATACGGATGGCTTGTCCATAGGGAATGGCTTCTTTAACGTGTCTAGGGTGGAAGCTGGAGAAGTGGAGCATTGTGAGGTTGTCTGTCGGTTTTTGGTACAGTGAGGTGCTGAGGTGACCGCTTTATCTTACCAGTAATACTGCCACAGATAATAATCTAGCTGCTCATAAGGCCTGAGACAAGGAATCCTCGTGTTGGAAGTCCCTATTCTCAGTCTCTCATTCTTTCAAGGCCTGAAGAATCTCTAACATAAAACTAGAACTCAGATAACATATATGGTTTAGTACAAAGGAAGAAAAAAATCTTCTTTCTTGGTTTTTAAAATTGTTAATGATAATGGTAAATTCATTGGATTTCACTATTTCTATTGGCAGTTCTTTTTTAAACTGGGACAGCTCAGGAAATTGGAGCTGCAATGTTTATCTTTGGCTCTGCATGCTTTGAACACATGCCTGCTCAGAGTACAGGATTACTGAATTGTGATCAGAGAAAAATCTTCCTCTGCAAATGAATAACATTAGTATTGTTTATATTAAGAACATTTCTTATTCCAGTTGTGTTAACGTTGTCTGTAAACAGATCTTCTTAAGTACTAACTTTCAGCTATTACATTTACACTGACAAACTATGGGGGTTTAAAATCATTTAAAGATTTTGTGGTGAAATTCGTAATATATTTGCAAAATATATCTTGGCTGTTGCTGAAATGCTGAATTAACAAGTTTAGATCATTTGTTTGATATTCTACAGAACATTTAAGCATAGAATATTGTTCAAAATAATCATTTTAGGTATTTCTGTGTGTCAGATCTTTTGTTTGCAATACCGGAATGGAAATAAAATATGTAACCGGAGTGAAAGGAAATCAAGAAGAGCTTCAGCGAATTAAAGCAGTTCTGATCCTTGGTCAGATGACTGTTCACTGGGCAGGTGATCAACTTCCCATACTGTTGACCTCTCTAATGAGGCTTAAATAATGAGTGCCATTTGCCTTTCTCTTACTGATTTTGAGTAACATGTAAACATTGTAAAAGGTAAACTTGAACTCAAAAACTAAATTGATCCGCATGCCGATTTCTTGCCCCTTCTATAAATGGCCTCAGACACCAGTGGTAATTTGGAAACTCTGGATTTTGCATCAGATTGACAAATTGGCGACTTACAACTTTTGCTATGTGATGTCCTTATTTGAGAGCCGCACATACAAATCTGCTGATGAATGTAATTCCTGTTTATTCATTTACATGTCTCAAAACAGTCATACATTGAAACATACCACAGAAAATAGGAGGCTATACAGCCCTCAAGCTTGTTTTGCTATTTATTTATGATCATACTTGATCATTCAACTAAATTGACTGATCCAGCCTTCTCCCCCATATTCTTTGATCCTCTTTGCAAATGAGCTGTATCAAACTCCTTCTTGAAAAAATACAATGTTTTAACTTCAATTGCTTCCTGAAGTAGTGAATTCCACGAGCTCACCATTCTCTGGGTGAAGTAACTTCTCCTCATTTCAGTCCTAAATGGTTTAATCCGTACCCTTAGATGATGTTCTGGACACTCCCAACACTGGGGACATTCTTCCTGCATCTACCCTCTCTAGTCCTGTTAGACTTTTATACATTTCTATGAGATGCCTCCTCATTCTTCTAAACTCCAGTGAAAATAATCCTAACCAACTCAATCTCCCTCATAAATCAATATTACCATTCCAGAAATCAGCCTGGTAAACATTCTCTGCACTCTCTCTAGAGCAAGAACATCCTTCCTCAAATAAGGAGACAAAGCTGCACACAATTTTTCAGGTGTGACCTTGTGAAGGTGTTATATAATTGCAGCAAGACATCCCTGCTCCTGTACTCAAATCCTCATTTTATGAAGCTCAACACACCATTTGTCTTCTTTACCACTTACTGCACCTCCATGCTTATCTTCAGCGGCTAGTGTACAAGCTCACCCAACTTCCTGTCTCCTAATTTATAGCCTTTTAGATAATAATCTTCCTGTTTTTGCTACCGAAGTGAATAATCTCACATTTATTCACATTATCCTGTGTCTGCCATGCATATGCCCACTCACTCAGCTTGTCCAAATCACCCTCATACTCTATTTCCTCCTTCTTAATCAATCCCTTTGTCCTTCTTTACTGAATACTAAACTGCTCCCAATCCTCAGCTCTTTTGATTTTGCTGGCTAATTTGTATGCTTCTTCCTTGGATCTAATACCATCTCTAATTTTCCTTGTAAGCATAGTTTGGCCGTCTTTACTTTTATACCAGACAGGAATAAACAATTGTTGTACTTCATCCAATCACTCTTCTAATATTTGCCATTGCCTATTTGTTATCATCCATTTAAGGAACATTTCCCATTCCATCATAGCCATAGCCAACTTGTGAATTGTACCATCATAGTCTCCTTTAAGGGTCAGGACCTTCATCTCAGAATCAACTACATGTGCTTCATTTTGATGAAAAATTCTATCATGTCGGAATCACTTATCATGTAGAGATGCCGGCGTTGGACTGGGGTAAACTCAGTAAGAGGCCTGACACTACCAATTTTAAATCCAACCGATTTATTTGATAGTAAACTTGCTAACTTTCAGCGTTTGTGCCTTCGTCAGGCGAATGAGTCACTTATCCCCAGGGGGCCTTGCGCAAGTAGACATTCAATTATTCATTTCTCATTAGACAATGCCCAATCTAGGATTGCCTGTGCTCCACTTGGATCTTCAAGGTCTCGATCTAGAAAGCCATTCTCTATTCACTCCAGGAATTCCGTCTCTATGGCATTCAGATGAATTTAAATCGACCAGTCCACATATGCAGGTTAAAGTCACCTATAATTACAGATGTTCCTTTATTACTTGCATCTCTAATTTCCCAGTTAATGTAATTCTCAGCATCACTACTACAGTTTTGGGTCTATATACAACCCCCCTGAATATTTTTCACCCCTTAATGTTTCTCAGCTCTATCCATATAGATTCCGCATTGTCAGAACTAAGGGGGGCACTTTTTCCAGCCCACTGGACTGCTCTAGCCAAGAGACATAAACAAAGGCTGGTTAGCGGCTTCCCCACAGGCTGCCATTTCTTCCATGCCAGAATTCGACACAGAACAGATGTTAAATATGGTAATCTTTGTTACTATCTCATTAGTGGGCCTTGCCAGCCTGGCACTGCTCAAGGAACAAAGTAGCAATGTCCAGGGGGCTCCTTGGCACTGCCCATCAGGCATTGGGGTGAGGTCAGATGTGGGGTGGGGCTATTAGGAGCAGGGTCTCTGTGGGGGGGTGGGGGAGGGGGGGTAGGAGGAGGAGGTGGGAGTAGTTCCTGTTACCACTCTGCACGTGGAATCAGTGACAGAAGGTGGGAGCAGTATGAAGTCTCCCAACATCAGGTTAAAATCCAACATGTTTATTTGGTAGCATGAGCTTTCGGATTACTGCTCCTTCATCAGGTGAGTAAAGAGTTGGGCTCGTAAGCAGGGCATATATAAACACAGATCCAAATTACAAGATAATGGTTGAAATGCGAGTCTTAAAAATTAATTAGTCTTTACAGGTGCAGACAATGCGAATGGAGAGAGGGTTAAGCACAGGTTAAAGAGGTGTGAACTTTTTCCAGCCAGGACAGTTAGTGAGATTTTGCAAGACCGGGCAAGTTGTGGGGTGACATGAACCCAAGATCCCGGTTGAGGCTATCCTCATGTGTGAGGAACTTGGCTATCAGTTTCTGCTCAGTAATTCTGCGTTATTATGCGTCTTGAAGGCAGCCTTGGAGAACACTTACCGGAAGATCAGAGGCTGAATGCTTGTGACTGCTGAAGTGTTCCCCGGCACAAAGGGAACACTCCTGCCTGGTGATTGTTGAGCAGTGTCCATCCTTCCATTGTCATAGCGTCTGCATGGATTCACCAATGTGCTATGCTTCAGGACACCTTTTCCTGCAGCGTATCAGGTAGACAACGTTGGCCTAGTTGCAAAAGTATGTTTGTGTAGCTAGTGGATAGTGTTCTCACATGAGATGATGGCATTCGTGTCGATGACCTGGCACATCTTGCAGAGGTTTCTGTGGCAGGGTTGTGTAGTATTGTGTTCACTGTTCTCCTGAAGACGGGGTAGTTTGCTGCGTACGATAGTACAATTACCAACTTCGGCATTTCTGCATCAGAGGGTGGATGGACAGTGATTGGGGCTGGCCACTAAGGTGGGGGGAGGCACTGCTATGGGGACGTCTGGGGTTTGTGATTGCAGGGGTGGGGGAGGGGGATTGGGAGATCAAGACTACCTCAAGGTTGGGAGGTGCAGATCAAGGTGGGGGGTAAGGGCTGGCCTGGAGTTCGATGGAAGACCAGCGATTAAGGCATGGGGCAATGATGCCAGGTGGCAAGTCTGGCCAGTGATCAGGAGGCCAGTAACGCGGACCACTACGCATGCGCCAGTCTTCGTGCTGACAGATAGAGGCATGCACAATGGGCCTCTCAGCACTATGCTGCTGGCCTCTCCAGTAGCTATAGGTGCATCTCACAGATTTTTAGCATTCACACCAGGGCACTCTGCAGTGCACAGAATGTGGAAGATCCATTCTGAAGCTCCTGCTTAAAAAACAGTGTGGTTTACTCCAGTTTTTACTTGAATTTGACACTTAGGCCGGAATTTTACTGGCACACCCGCCCAGATCCCAGGGACAGGCTCAGCTCGGAGAAAGGCATTCTCTGTTCACTTTGGGTAGGATCGTACGAACTTTGGTAAAATTCCACCTTTAGAAGTTTTTTGGGAGAATCCCAAATATGGGCGATTCTCCCCCAAAAAATTCTAAATGTCAAATTCAAATAAAAATTGAATTAAGTTCTGAATTTGAGAATCACGCAGGCTGTGGTGCCCAATGGGAGGCCCACAAAACGGCCTCTACTCAAGTCTCCTGGTCCACTGCATTGCTTTTGTATGTTGGAGAATTGACCCCAATATCTTTCCTCATTTAAAAATTTTAACACTTTTATCTTGTGTATGTATTCTTGACTTGCTGCTAATGAAGCTTTGTGCACTTAAGTACATAAGCCATCATATCTGCTCGATTAATAGTCTATTGGGTGATCTGATACAATTACAGTTGTTTTATGCATCATGTCCAGGACCGAAAGGTGAACCTGCCCTCAAAACATAACTCAACTTGCAGCTGGAAATAAATTATGAATATTCTGAAAACAAACAAAAAAAGGATTCAGACTAAACAATAATGGTTGATGTATTAATAAAGTGTAAAGTTGTCATGGCCTATTACCTTTTATCTATCACTATGGTTTACGGTTAGCCACTGGGATGGTTCTGAATTTCCAATATGTAATAATTCACCAGCAGTCATGTGTAATGTGTGCAAAATAAACCTGTCCTACAGAATTAGCCACATCCTGAATGGTACAAATATTGGAAGGATTTTCTGGCCAGTGGTTAATGGCAGCATCTCCTTGTGCTGCTGATGCAAGCCCTACCTGCCACCCACCCACCCTCCCTCCCCACACTCCATCCCACCCCAGTTGCAGGTTCTCTGATGGTGAGAGATGCAAGTAACAGGAAACCCCATTGATAGCAGGAGGATCAGAAAATCCCAGCACCGTTCAATGGAGACCACCTCTACTGTTGAGAAACACGTCATGGAGAATGGTGCCTTGTACCTGCTCCACTACTATCATATCAATGGTAAGGGAAGGGTTAATGGGCAACCCAACAGTCAATAGGCCAATGTAATCCATTAACTGAGACAATTAATACCCACCTAAGGGCCTCATCCCAGCCTCATAGTAAGTGCCCAGCTCTACATGTTTTGCTGTGTGGGCGGAGAAAATCCCTCCTTAATGGGCCTAGTAGCCATATTGGAGGGTCTCCACAAGATGTAACACCCTCCAGGTTCTCCAACCATACTGGCCTTTCCCTCTCATCCCTTCATTCAACCCTCCACCTCAACAGTTTCCTCCTCTCTGTTATTTCACCTTGCCTGCACTTATCTCTCCCCAGGGACCTGGTGTCACTCTCTGAAGTTGGTGCTGCCAGTACTCAAGAGTTGCCAATTGCTGACTACTTGTTCTCTAGCTCAGTTCTTCCCGTTCCTGAAGGGCAGAAGTCCCTTTTCCAGCTAATTAATGACCACTTGGCCTTTAAGTGGCTGAGTGCGGGCATCCCTATTCTGGTTGATACCCTGACTCTTTAGTTAGATAAGCCAGGGCTGCAGAGGCCCTGAAAATCCACTCACTTCCTTATTTTTGAAAAGAAAACTTCTCTGTGAGTCCTGTAAACTTCTAAAAAAGCACAAATGGATTGTTTATTCCCTGTTTGTTTTATTTAGCACCTACAGTTTAATTAAAATTCGGCAGCAAAATCCTCCATGGTAATAGAGCTGTCTGGCAACCACGTATGCAGTACTTAGATTAAAAATAGCATGACATTTGATATAATGGATAGGAGTAAAAATACACTCTGCAGTAGTCATAGACAGGTAGAGTCTAAAGTAAAAGCCTGGAGCAAAATAGAAATGTTCTGTGTTGAAAGCTCCATTTCGTGCAGTTTCTGTTTGTCTTATCATAATTCAAGGCAGCCATTTTAATCCAGTTTGACAGAAAAGATATATTTAAGAAAAGCTGCAAAGAAATAGTAAATTTGCCAATAATCTTATTAAAGGCAAAAAAAGAAAAATCCTGTTTTCCTTTGTTCATTCAGAGGGAACTTGTGCCCACAAACCCCCTGATATGCCCAACTTGTGAACACTGCCTTCCTACTGAGACTGCTAGATTATTAAGTCAAATCTATATGAAGAATAGTAATAACACAAAAGGTTAAATGGCCCTGAATTTCTCGTAGTCTCCCACTGCAACTTCAGCAGGAGACCAGCAAATCCTCCATGCTTGTCATAGTTAATTGTACATGTTTTTGTTGCATGTCACATTCATGGTGTGTCGCTCCTATGGAAGGCAGGTAATTTGCAAAAAGATTCTGGAGACCTTATTTTCTATTCTCCTACAAAGCACATAGTTAATGTCAGACTGACTACTGATTTGATTTATTATTGTTATATGTATTGATATACAGTGAAAAGTATTGTTTTTCATCTGCTATACAGACAAAGCATACTGTTCGTATTGAGGAGTTGAAACTGGACTCAAATGGAATTGTGACACTTGTGTCCAGCATTCTCTGAACTGGGGTCATTAGCATGACTTCAAGTACAGATTGTGACAGGTCTAAGGTGCACTGGTTCGGAATCTAGCAGAGTGGAACCTCACTTCAACTTCCCAAATATTGTCCGAAAATCAAATGGCAAGAAATAATGAAGTAACAGCTTTTATGTGCAAACAGGAGCAAATTATTGCAACTGAATCAGAAACTTAAAAAGAACAATGATAACATAAACAGAACTAGCTCTTGAGGTGACAAGAGCGGCTAAGAGGGGATCTTATTGAAGCATATAAGATGATTAGAGGTTTAGATAGGGTGGACAGTGATAGCCTTTTTCCTAGGATGGAGAAAGCTAGCACGAGGGGGACACAGCTTTAAATTAAGGGGTATGAGTTATAGGACGGATATCAGAGGTAGGTTCTTTACTCAAAGAGTGATTAGGGAGTGGAATGCCCTGCCTGCAGCTGTTGTAGATGCGCCAAGTTTGGTGGCGTTTAAGAGGTTAGTTGATAAGTATATGGATGAGAAGGGAATGGTTTAGTTAGGAGGGGCATTGCTTTTTATTTTGGTCGGCACAACATCGAAGGCCGAAGGGCCTGTTCTGTGCTGTATTGTTCTATGTTCTATGTTCTAAGAATAGGGTTGTGCTCTTCTGAATGGCTGTTGCTGAGACAGTTGGCACTTGCATCTACATCGGGACAGATATTCTGATGTAACGGGAATTCCAGCAGAAGTGAGGTGGTTGAACTTCTCCCTGTTGTAGTGATCCACTAATTCTCTGGATCATTTGCACTTTATGGACGGGTTTCCAAATGATAATATTACCACTCTCAGGTGAAAAATTTGCAGCAGATTAAAATCACCTCCATCTCTTCCTAGTGATCTTGCATGAAAAATATTTGAGAAGGTTCTGACATTATGATTCAATCTTGGCCTCATCTTCCCTTTTCTGCTTGTTTAGCACAGTAGTTGACTCCTCTATAATTCATCAGAATTGCTTACCAGGTTAGTCAATATAAAGACACATTACGTGAATTTACTGTATCTAGCATGATTATGCTTATTTACACTTTTCATTAATGGTTTTGATATATTTGCCCCTTTAATAGTTAATGTACTGGAAATCTGCAAAATCCATTATACATCATTCCTTTATTTTTAATTGTATCTAGCCTCCATGCTTTACATTTATTGAAGTTTTGTAATACTCACATGATTGTCATCGCACCTTTCATGTGTTGTTATCACTTCCATCCTCATTTGGTTAATGTCAGCCATGTTGCAGAGCTTAACATTTCAACCAAAGAGCTTTTGTACTATTTAATTTCTTGTAGAAGAGGATTGGGCTCATAAACCCAGGCAAAGAAGTATCATTTTGATATTTGAACTGCAGCTGCTTATGGGAACCAATTCCTCAAATGTGATGATTTTTGTAATAATACGCATGAATTTTATGAATATCACATGAGAGTTGTACTGCTCACCCAATTAAGCTTAATATATTTTTATTATTCTCTCCTAGATCTTTTCTTTTAGGCACTGCTAACATCTCTTCACTTGTTATCAATCATGCATTCAATCCAAAAAAATCAGCACAGTTAGCCATGCAAGAGGGTTCATTAGATAGTGAGCCAGGAGAACATTCATGAATGAGAAACAGAGCATGAATGAACTGAAGGAATTGGTATGCAACATGAGGAAATACAGCTCTGATGAAGGGTCATTTAGGCTCAAAATTTTGGCTCTATTTCCCCCCCCCCACCCACAGATGCTGTTAGACCTGCTGAGATTTTACAGCATTTTCTGTTTGCATGGTAAGGAAATACAAGTTGTTGATCTAGGAATCATGAGAAGTCTTGCCTCAAGGGACTTACATTTTAAAAGAAAGATGCTATCAAAGCAAAGAATGTACACAAAGATACTGTAGGTAGCCAGCATGAATCTATGAAGTGTCAGGCTTATCTGAGGAATGTGATAACAACACCAGTTATTACATACACGGAAGAGTTGATAGGATGGTTTCCCTTTTTTCTAATCCTTGACTGACTGCAGTTAAATATTTGTTCAAATTAGAAGTGTGTTAACCCCTTAAATGCTGAGAGTCTTAAGGACAGCCCAAATACATTAGCTTTAAAAAAGGAAAAATAAATGTTATATCTCACGAGCGTTTAGGTTTTTAAGAAGACCAAAATTCACAATTATACTTTCGCCAAGAAATGGTGGTTGAAAGTTGCTAGCGATGGGTTTTCATGGTTTATGCTTGCAGCAGGAGGTTTCTGCCTTTGTTCCAGTCAAAGTTTAATTAAGCCCTTGTAGTGAAGATGCAACTTGATTCTTCAAATCAGTAGATAGAAGGCTAGACACAGTCTTCTGCCTATTACGGAATTTGGCAATATCCTTCCTTGTGTCCCAGATTGACTGACTCACTGCTTGCCAGATATGTTTAATAAACCTTTCTTCTCAAAACCTAATTTTGGTCAGGTGATTGGAGCATCTGTTTTTCCATTGTCCACACAAATAGTCCCTTATGACTTGAGCATTGACACAATGAGTTTCAGGCATTTGCATGTCCTTACGAAGGAATGGATTTCTCCTCACCACCGTTCTTGGAATTCCCTTGCACAGCTTGAAAGTCTCAAGGGACATTGTGCCTTATTTTCTGCAGGTATTTGGACAATAGCAGCTAAGGCATTCACAAGAAAGATTTGTTGCATTTTAATATTTGTCAATGGAAAGCCTCAAAAAGTCATTTGCATTTTAATGCCCTTTCCAAATAAGCCAGCTAACTCGCAGCCCTATGAAGTCCCATGTATATTGGCAGACAAGAAGTAAGATTTCCTGACCACTAAATTCCATCTAGTTTCAAAGCATATTATCAATTGTCCATTTTGCTTTTAAAGTAAAGGTCTATTTTTCCATTATTCTGCAGATATAACAGCTTGGGTGTAATATTATAGTTATAAGATTGATGTGATTTCAGCATTGCATACCACCAGTACCAGATTGATCTTCCACAGGTATTCCCAACATTAAGTAGGGTCTTTGCTTCAGACAGAGTGGTTTGAGAGTCTTAGCTTCAAACGGATTGGTGGCACAGTGATTAACACTGTAACCTCACAGTGCCAAGGACCTGGGTTCAATTCTGGCCTTGGGTCACTGTCTATGTGGAGTTTGCATGTTCTCTCCATGTCTGCTTGGGTTTCCTCCTGGTTCTCCTGTTTCCTTCCGCAGTCCAAAGATGTGTAGGTTAGGTTGAGTGGCCATGCCAAATTAACTCTAGTGTCAGGGGGATTAGCAGGGTAAGTCTGAGGAATTATAGAAATAGAGTTTGGCTGGGATTGTGTTCAGTGCAGATTCCATGGGCTGAATGGCCTCCTTCTGCATTGCAGGGATTCTGTGATTTGAAACAAAAGCCAAATATAGTGATGGAATGAGTAGTTGTCAGCAATCCTTAGCAAGGGCAGAAGATTTTGATGTGAATCTTCTCGGTATTTAACTGGAGGAAATTTGTTTTTTCATACTTACGTACACTTCCCTTTTCCTCTTAACAAGACATTCAACCTCCTTTGTGAACCATGGTTCCCTCGCTCAGCCATTTCTTCCCTGCCTGCCAGGGACATATCTATCAAGGACACACAGTATTTGTTCTTGAAAAAGCTCTACTTTTCATTTGTGCCCATACCTGACAGTTGCTGTTCCCATGTTATGCTCCCTTATAATGGGAGCCAATTAAGAAAGTCATATGCAAATTATTCTTTGCAATTTGTGCTATGAAGCTGAAATATTGAAATCATCAGCTAGAATTAAAATCAGTTGTAAACTGCATTAATACATTATTTTGATAAACATTCAATTTATGTGTACATAGCCACATAAAAACATAGCAGGAACTTTCAGAAGCATTATGTAACTCTCTGTAGTTCAATGTTTTTCTGCTGCACGACATCCTTGGTTTTGAATACAATGGGAGTGGAACAGCGAAGGATCAGCAGCATCTCCAGAAAAATAATGAAGGTTATCAGAGGAGATTGGGAGAACTCATGAAAATTGTTATTGACTATTTACATCAGCAGTGATAGATTTGCACAATATGACTGGCAAAATTCTACCAATGGTTGTTATATTAATTGAAATAATTAAGAATACTTTTCTTTGGGAATTTAAATGGCTCTTCAGCTGATGTTTTGGAAGACAAGGAAAAGAATCTGCTCGAATGTTGACCTTAAGTGAAACAACATACTAAGTGGTGTAGGGATACCATATTGTCTGAAAGTTGAGTTATGAGGAGAGACTGGGGAAACTACGGAGTAGAAATTAATTTAGTGTAAATGGGTGAACAAAGTATGAAAGCAGGGCAGGTATGAAGTAAATATGGTCTGAGGGTTCATTCCTGGTCAACTCTGGATTACTTGGTGGATATTGGCACAATGTTGATAACGTGGCTAAAAAATAAGTCAGCACCAATTTCTACCATGGCACCTAACAAACGTGTCAACATCAAAATTTATATCAGAAGTCCTTTCTTTTCATGGCAGTAATCTCTCTCTGTAATAACTTGCTGAGTCATGGTGAGTGTGCAGTCACTGGACTGAAGTTTTCCAGCCTTGGGGTGATGATCTAGGGGTGGAGATTTGGGAAAATAGTTGAGGGATGAGTGGTCACACTGGATGACTTCCTGATCCATTTCCATTGTTGGGATGGGAATGGAAGAGGGTGTGCAGTCCATTCCATGGAGGCAGGCAGTCAATTAAGATGATTAAGGCCTTAATTATGGACAATTTTACAGCCCCACTATGTACAGAGGCTCGCAGATCAATGGAAGTGGTCTCCTTGTGACAAGTCAAAGGAGACATTCGAACCAGAGGTGCTTGCTCCAAGGAATGAAAAGCTTTACTTGCAGCCCAGAAAATTCCTCCTGAGGGGTGTCCCCTTCACTCAGTCCAAATGACTTTGCTCCTTAATTTTTTAAGCTAATATGGTTCTCTGAATGCATGTTGTAGCCCCTGACCTTCCTCAATGGAGCCTACTTCTCCTGGTCAGACTGCCATGGCTCTCAAACTATTGATCCCATAATTGGGCTTACTATCGTCCTTAGCAGGCCAAGTATGGAAGCAGAGGGCACATTTCCAGGAAATATAGGCTCAGGACCCCTATTTTGTCCTAATGTCAGAGACATAAAAGCCAGAAAAAATCCAGTCCATAGGAAAAGAGCCTGACATTTTGCAGAAAGGACAGGCCATTTTCATTCTGGAGGTTTCAGTTAATAGTCAATTTAAATTGTGATCTACTATAAGTAACCTTGTAATCTTGCTTGACTGCCTCAGGAAATTGGAGCAGAATTTCTTATTATTTTCTTTAATGGTCCTCACTCTTTGCCTCTGTTATTTTACCCATCCCAAGAGATAGACAGCACGGAGGATGTTGTGCAAGGGTAATGGGTTGGAATGGAATAGATTTGATAATCTTTTCTCACTCCCCTTTCCACATGTCTGCTTTTTATAATTCATTATTAGGGTATAGGATAAACTAACAAGATTTATTTATTGTTCATCACTAGTTATCCACAGGGGATAGTAATCTTTTTTCCTTGAACCACTACAGCCTCTGTGATCATATTGCCGCGAAAATGCAGTTAGGCAAGGAACTCCACTAGTCCTTCACTAGAGCGGAATTCCTGATGAAAGTTTAATTCAGAATGGTGCGTAACATGCAGGGAAGTGGGAAGATGATTGTGTAGTTAGGATGTTGCCACTCCTGTTCTGCATAATAGAAGTCATAGGGGAGGGAAGTGATGTCAAAAGAAAGTTGGTCTGTTAGCCGGATATGAGCAATGAGATTGGAATTGTCATCCAGAAGTGTGAAGTATATCAAGAGCATATGTCAAGTCAGCACATAAAATCATTTATTTCACACCATGCTCCCATCTATCCTTGGTCCAAAATCACACCCAATCTTTTTTATGACCGTGACATTGATTAATTATTAATTATTTTACCAAATATCCCATTAACAATTGCACAATGCTTCAAATATAACTGCAATGCATCCTCTTTGGTACTATTTTCAGTTTACTTGGAGTGCCCAGAGAGATCATGACAGGTAACAGCCCACAATTCATTGGTAAGCTATTTCAGAATACATATGAGAAGTAAAATATTGATCACACTACTTTTTCTCTTCCTCATTTTCATAGATCTAATGATTTGCATAGTGAAACACCTAATTCTGAAATGTAGATACACCAAGCAGGATCGGCGCATTGTAGTATTACATCTGAGAGCAACAGTTTTAAGTAGAACTATTCCATCACCGGCAGAGCTCATGTTTGACAAATCATTGCATATTAATTTACTCCTACCCATTTTCCTATCCCAGAATCTAGAGAGTAAGAGAATTTTAAAGTTGCATGTGAAAGTGAGAAAAGTGCACAGTATAAAATGCAGGTACAGAATTGCTAAGTTTACAGTGAGGACAAATTTGCACACAAGATCCCATCAGAGCTGTGTGGCAACCAATTGAGATGACAATGATTTGCTCAGAAGTCAGGTCTTATTAAGTCATTACATACAAAGGCACATCAACAAGATGTATACAAAGATAAAATCAGCTACTTAATCACTATGCATTTAGGACAAGATATCAAATGCAAACAAAAATAACATCCAAGGATGATAATCCCACAGATCACTGCGAACAATTAAAGAAACCTCCAGCCAGGGTTACCATTACAAAATCTGGGAGTACCCAGAGTCTTACCTCTATGCTTTAGAGATTCATAGATTCATAGATGCTAAATAGAAGCATATATTGTAAATAGCTATATTTCTTTGGCAGAGTGAAAAGATTTTGAAAGAGAAGGGCAGATTATAATATGCCTTTAAGGTATAGTGGCATAACTAGAAGGGAAGTATATGTGATGCATTTTGGCTTTGCTGCTGATATCTTCAAACTTTGTACCATTACATAGGTGGGATGCTTCTCCCTGTCCACAGTACGTTTTGGGAGATGGCATGCCACTCGCTGGTGGTGGGATTCCAGGGTCCCATCATTGTCAATGAGGTTTCCTATTGAACATAGCCCTCACTGCTGGAAAACCCGTGGCGGGAAGAATTATGCTGACGTGAACAACAGGACAATTATTTGTTCATGTACCTAGTCTCTATTTATTGCAATCCGTTTACACAATTCCTTTTACATGACGGGAGCCTTCTTATATCATTATTAACATACAACAAGACTTATTATGGTTAGCTAATTAAAGGAGTATTGCCTATATCTTCACCTCCTCCTCAGCGCACTCATCTCACACTATTGCATTTTCATCTTGTTCAGATTTACCACAGACCATAGAACCGTAGAACAGTGCAGAAGGAGGCCCTTCTGTTTGCACTGAACACAATCCCACCCAGGCCCTATCCCCATATCTCTACATATTATACCCACTAATCCCTCTAACCTACACATCCCTAAGGGGCAATTTCTTAGCATGGCTAACCTCACCCCACGTCTTTGGACTGTGGGAAGAAACCGGAGTACCTGGAGGAAACTCACTTCTCTTCTGATTCATGACCACAAAAATTGGTACTTGCTTGGAAATAGTTAAAATTGTCGTGAGAGCGAAGCAATAAGCAAATACCATGCGATTGCTACACCAGAGGAATGAGAGTGGGAGGAGAAGCAAGTAGAAGCTTTAGGCTGACAAGTGAAGTCTGCGGGGGAGTACTGGAAAAATATTAGAAATGGATTCATAATTCAAAAGAAGTTTCTGAAAATTACCACAGACATACTTGCTAATGGAATGATTAAATTCAAAAATGTATAACGAGCATATATTTTTAGACTGCGAAAAAAGTAATGCCTCCACTTAATCGACCACCCTGATGAAACAGTGTGAGAAATTACCATTAAATGTGGACTTCAGCTAATTGAACATTCACATATTCCAGCTTTTTGTCGATGAGCCACTCTCCTCTTTATCTTCAGTTAGATAAAAAGAACAAGGAGGCACAATGTCTTAAAGTAAGAGCAAGGTTTTATTGTTAACTTGACATATGCTTTGATTCAATACATCTGACTGAAACAGTTTTAGGTGTGAATTCACATTGAGTAGACGTTTTGCATGAAAATTCCACTGAAGGGAAAGAAACGGGAGCAATTTTCTTCTAAAGGTTAAGTGCAGTAGTGAGTGGGAAAGTTGACATGGTTGTTACTGGGCAGCTGTGGATTAAATCACATAATCTTCTGCTTTCCATCTAATTAATTATGCATCAACAAGGACCTCAATGAATCTGAGTGGGGCAGGATGTATAAGGATTCATCTACCCCATCATTGCCTTATGAGGTTGAACGTCCTCACAGCACATTTAAGCAGCACTCAAAAAAACACTTACTCACTGCAGGTCAGTATCTTTCATTTTTGGCTCTCAGTAGTGCCCAAAGAACCACTCATGGCTCAACGAGGCCTTCCCAGGGATTCTTCAGTCCGTGCAGGAAAGGTTAGGAGGTCCATTTTTCTCAGGAGGTTATCCCGACTGACCATGTTAACTGGGAGAAGGTCACTAGGCGGGTCAGTAGCTATGACCAACAAAAACAGATTGCCTTGTAATCCTGAAAAAGAATGAATGATCTGATGCACCTCATCAGGGTAAGTGAAACTTCTACTCACTCCAACCTCATCCTCTCAGGCAATCTAAGGATGCAGTGGGTACAGTCCACAGGGATGCCACACAATACCAGTAAATGGGATGTTCACACTTAATGCCTATCAGCCACTTACAGACCACCATCTCATGTAGGATCCTGTATAAATGGCATCTTGATTCCTTACTGAGGAGGATCCAGCACAAACAACATGTGTGCTTGCTTCTGAACTACTCCTTCATTCATAGTGCTTATAGGCAATCTATCTCTCTTTTTGAAGATAAGATCATCCACAACAAACCAGTGATGGTCCATCCAGTACATGATGGCCATATGCAGACAATGGCGGTGAGTGACCTATACTGTAGGAGTCTAATCAATCACTCATTATCTCTTTTCACTGTTCCAGCTACTAAAAAAAATCACTTGGAGGAAAACCTCCAGCAAATGCCTCTGCCCCAGACTTCACTAAACAGGTCCACAACACGCCGAGGCACTAACAGTTGAAGTCTCTGACATTCGGCGGACTGCCGGAGACCAGATTTCTGCTAAGTCCGATAACATGCACTGTGAGAAATGTTGGAAATGGGCAGGCAGGTAGTGAAACACTGTTGTCAGAGACCATGTGAAGACTGGATGTAAGGCTGGAGGAATTCATCATTTAATGTCTTGGTTTTGGCATATGTGAATATTGAGGTTTCCAAGGAATGTCTACCTTGGGAGCCCAGATCCACCAAATCCTGTCAGATTTGCACTCTGACCCACATATCATCACTCTAGCCATGGCCGCATTCCGGCAGTGGATAGGTGAGAGAGAGGCAGGGCACCTCTCCCTCCCATGGCTACCCAAAGGGAAGTAAACTTCAGCATGCAGAGGGAGGAGGAGCACCAACCAGACACCCTGGAGACAAGCATCCACAACACTCCAAACATGTCCTACTGCTCCAATCCCTCTCTGAAGGTGACCCCATCAACTCCAGCAAGTCACCCCAGAACAGGAGACCTTCAACAGGCAGGGCTCTCCAGATCTCAGACCAACAAAGGACACCAGCCAAAATCATCTTAGACAACAGGATGTAGCAGTCAACAGGCTGCCACCATTTTTTTTGTAGATGTCACGGCTGCACTAAGACATAGTGATAGGGTTGGAAAAATTACGAAATTTTGAATGCATAAAGGTAGCATGTGTGTTCATTCATTGCATATACTCTTCACTATTGTAAATACAGTTCTTATTTATCCTCTCCAATTCTCAATTATTTGGTGGCTAATTGATATGATGCAAGGTCCTTTATTCATTCAAGAGTTTAAAATGTGCCCTTCAATTACCCTTACCCAGTTCCTTTGTTCCATTCACTCTCTCTCCCAATCTCAGCACAGTGAATCACCTTTAATTACATATCGGCAATTTGAACAAAGACATTTCGTAAATGAAAATGATCACTGAACAATAGATTTGTGATCCTTGGATCTCAGGCAGACATTATTTGTTGTCAGGGGAATTGGTCATCAAGCTTAATGATTTTCCTGAAGTTGTCACAATGAAGTCTGTAGTTTGTGGACTTAATAAATATTTGTCACAATTAACATCAGATTTTTTTTTCTCTCCCAAGTGCACTTTACAATGGTGTTTATTTCATGACTTGAGTTTTTATAGGAGAAGATTCATTCATCGTTCAGCACCATAGTTTTTCACATCTCAGAGTAGTGTGTTTTCATCTCTGCATTTAGGGCTGAATATTATTCCTTTCTGAGTTTCCACTTTCTCCATGCATGGTGCTGAACGAATGATGTATATGAGGTCACTGAGTGGCATTTGAAATGTCTGCTAAAGAGGAATGAGGGTGTGATTTCAGACGAGTGTGTTCACCCTAATAAAGCCATCTACTTACCTGTGTGGATCTGTTACCTGTTTCTAAATGACTGCCTAACAGTTCTTTACAAAATCTTCTGTTAAGATCATTAAATCAATATGGAATTTAATGCACTTCTGTGCAATCATTGACTTAGGGTATATAGAAAGGATTGGCTTTTGTGAGTTAGATAATATTGAGGACTGTAATGAAAGCAATTCTACGGCACATCTCCTGAGTGCTCAGCAGGATCTAGAAGAGAAGAGGTTGCCATCGATTGCTGTGTCAATGCTGACTGAGCCACATTTCTCCCTAATGCTAAGGCAGTGTAGGAGGTAGAATTGCCAGGCTTCTGACAAACGCAAGATAATGAGTGTTTGTAAATAATCAAATGTTGATCCTGCTGATTCATTCTCTGAGGCAAATGTGAACATAACTTGCAGCTTCGTGGCAAGTGTACTGTAACAGATCACTCCATCCTGATACCTGATGGCACATTGAGGCTCAGAAGCAAGATAGGGCCTCTACATTATCTATCCATGGGATAATTCCTGCAATTAACAGCATGGGATTTGACCTCATATACTCAGAGCATTAGCCTGGGTCTCTGAATTATTAGTCCAGTTATGGACTAATTAGTCCACTGTGTCACCAATGTACCCAAAACAATCATGGCTGAATTTTTAGGTCGAAATATTGTTACCAAGTATATATGTGATTCAATTTATGGTTTTCAATTTAGCTTAATGGGATATATCTTAAATGAAGTAATGTCTGCATCAGAAAATATTTACATATCATGAACATTGTTATCAAAATGTTGGAAGCTGCTGATAGGGAGGTATGGCAGCAGGTATGTGCTAATGGGTATGTGCTAATAAGAGACATCTCTGCTTTAAAGTCTAGTGTTTGGAGGGATGGTGCTGTTTAGATGTTGCTCCTCTTGTGACAGTCAAGCGTTAATCTTTGATGAATATATTCCTGCTGGCGCCACTTTGCTGGGTTGTTGTCACAATGATTGTAACCATATGTGCAATGATGTTTTGGCTGCTTGGAGAATGTCATGGTCACTGACTTGACGCTATGTTGAGAGGACTGTACAATGAGTAGTTGCTTAAGAATGTGCACTAGTGCAGTGCGAACCACATTCCACAGCAGCCATATGTTCCCTAGCCATATGTTTACCGTGTTTTCCAAGGATGATCCCAACATTAGAGATGAAGTGACTGATTCTGCTTCCATGATCATTGTGAGATTGATCTTTCCTGACACCTTTATGCTAAGAATTAAAATTTGTTATGTCCCCTGCATCGAGCCCTGTAGAGAACTTTGGTCATGAAAACTTGAATTAATCTTATTCCTCTTGAATGTGCAGCATGATATCATTCCTAACATGCACTCTGTGGCTGGTGAACAAGTGTCACTAGCCCTTGTTACTGATGATCCAATCCTCTAGGCTCTGAGGTCTGCCAAATATCCTTGATACCTGAGAATAAAATGCAAGCATCATGTGAGCATTTTTGTTACTGAGCAAAAACACACTGGGTCTGCTTTCAGTGATCACAAATGAGTTGACAGTTCAGAGAATGAAATCCTTTTCTATTTATCAGTCTTACAGGTTACTGCCAGGAAGCTCTCAAGGTCACGTGTGCAGTCAATGGCATTCTGCGCTTGCAGGAAGCCTGAGATCGCAATGAATCCTACAACCCTGGTAACCGCTGGATGGGGATTGGCCGATTTCCCTCCCTAAAGGGCAGCAATGAACCAGGTGGGCTTTTACAACATTCCAATAATTTTACAGTCATGAAACTAGCTGTTAATTCTTGCTTTATATTTATTAATTTAATTTAAATTCCTGCAATTATCAGCATGGGATTTGACCTCATATAATCAGAGCATTAGCCTGGGTCTCTGAATTATTAGTCCAGTTATGGACTAATTAGTCCACTGTGTCACCAATGTACCCAAAACAATCATGGCTGAATTTTTAGGTCGAAATATTGTTACCAAGTATATATGTGATTCAATTTATGGTTTTCAATTTAGCTTAATGGGATATATCTTAAATGAAGTAATGTCTGCATCAGAAAATATTTACATATCATGAACATTGTTATCAAAATGTTGGAAGCTGCTGATAGGGAGGTATGGCAGCAGGTATGTGCTAATGGGTATGTGTTAATAAGAGACATCTCTGCTTTAAAGTCTAGATTTAATAGGCAGTTTGGGCCCTAATCACTGATTATCATCAGTTGGACTTGTCTGGAGATGCTCTCGAGTGTTAATTAGATACAACTTTCATGGGAGAATATATGTGGCCTCCGTGCACTGAAGGTTTGGAATATAATGCCGACAGACAACTGTAGGTTTTAGGATACATCAAGGACTAATCAAGAGGGCATAGGTGTTTCTGGATGTGGCACTAAATGTTCTGGAGGAAGAAATCCTGAAAGAGAAAAAGAGAAGAAATGTTTTGCACCAACAACAAGGGGGATTGATCCACTGTCCATCTTTTCCCTTCTGTCTCCCACTTCCTCCTATAACAGCTGATCTTGTTTGACTTGGCCTCATGTCTTTTCCTATTCCCTTAGTAAGATATCCATAACCATGCAGTATGTTCTGTAAGGTAGCAGTATGTTCTGTAAGGTGTCCAGTAAGGTAGCATCATACAGCACTCACTCTCCTTGGGTAAACTCCTTGAATAATTTCTAAAATATACATCAAAAGAGCGTTGAAAAGTGGCTCAATTTGTTCCAAGAATACTCTCCCGATCCCCAGCAACAATTGAACAGTAAATAGTGATATATTTTAAAGTAATTCTCACATTTCCCAGCAATGACTCATTTATTCCCACTCAGCTGAGTAAGTTAGGGCAAGTGCACTGTCACCTTTTTAATGGTTAGCAGGTAACTCAACCCCTTAACAGGCAGCTATTCCTTGTGCAAGTTTGAACTTTAACAGGATTCTTGTGTTAAACTGTGGCCTGAAATAATGTTTCAGCATAAGACACCATTTTGGCTATTTTAGATGCTTTTTAGTGGCTATAGTATCCTGGAAAAATTACACCCTCTCTAACCCCTGTCGGAATTTCTATTGGTTTATTCTGATTTTATCAATGAAATCTGGCTGAAATCTGCTAACCAGTGCAAAAGAATGCAATATTTGAAATACAGGTTACATCAAACATAAATTGAGTTTTTGAAATCTTTCATATTGGTTTCAAGAATTGTACTGGGAGCTAACATTGAAACTCAAAACTAGTCACACTAACTGTAAATACTAAAAGTATTCTTTCCCAATAATTCAGGTCATTTGCAGCTGCTAAAGCAGGAATTCCAAATTGATCCTTCTTTTAGAAAAAGCATTGGTGTAACATGGCATAGTTTTCCAATATAAAAAACACTTCATTGACTTACAAACCAATATACAGAAATGGAACTAGAAAATATTTGTATATCCTTTGTACATTATTTTCAGTTGTTTTAATTGTGTTACACACAGATAGTGGACAATAGCTACCCACACAATATAATTGACTCTGAACTCCCTTGTTTCAAAACTACTACAGAAAAGTCAAAAGGGGATAAAATGAAACAGATCACCCAGCATTGACCTAGGCACCAGAAACAATAACATCACATCCTTCCAGTTAACCGCACAGCATGGTGGCACAGTGGTTAGCACTGCTGCCTCACAGCATCAGGGTTCGATTTCAGCTTGGGTCACTGTCTGTGTTGAGTCTGCACATTCTCCCCATGTCTGCATGGATTTCCTCCGGATGGTCCAGTTCCTTCCACAGTCCAAAAGGCATGCTGGTTAGGTGCAGAGACCATGCTAAATTCTCCCTCAGTGTGCTGAACAGACTCCGGAGTGTGGTGACTATGGGATTTTCACAATAACTTCATTGCAGTGTTAATGTAAGCCTACTTGTGACACTAATAAATAAATAAAATTTAAAATCTGAAACAAGGTGCTACATACTAATAACCAATGCGAGGAAAGCTGTCCCCCAGACTAATCAAACAAGAGCTTACTGATCACCAGGTCATATATCAAACATCCCAGGCTTCTCCATCACCATTTCTGGGTATGTCGCTTCCACCAACCAGAGGTGACAGCACAGTGATGTATAGTTGGAATGGAGTTTCATGGAAACCCTCAACACTGATTCCAAACCCATAAACTCTCATGACGTCAGGTGAAACATAGATAAGGAAACTTCCTACTGATTACAAGCTATAATGACTTCAACAGAATCCATTAGTTGAATCTACTAGAGCATAAGCTCTCTAATTGAGTCTTGTTAAGGCTATCCTATCCAGGAGTTCAACAGAGTCATCGGGAAGAGTTTGACCATCCTGTCCACCACAGGAATCGGAGAAGCGAGGTGTAGACCATTTGGAGCTCAGGTGGGAATTTCCAGTTTCGAGGCGAGAGAGGCTGGAAGGTTTTGCCTATAATATGGAGTATCTGGGTCACTGACACATGGGGTGAATACTCTCCTCTTGGAAGTATCTGACAGAGCATTGCAAACCATTGTAAATTAATCAGTTTTGGTGAAGGGACACCAGCCTGTCAGGGATTATTTTACAACTACTGCCCTCCCTCAACTGAGGAAGCACTAAGAGTAGCATGGACACAGAATATCTTTAGGGAGGAGAACTTCAATGCCCAGCATCAGAAAAGATTTACTAGGATGCTACTTGATGGATTGAGCTATAGGAAGAGGCTGGTTAGATTGGGACTTTTTTTCTCTGGAGCATAGGAGGCTAAGGGTGAACTTATAGAGTTCTATAAAATAATGAGGGGCACAGATCAGCTAGATAGTCAATATATTTTCCCAAAGGCAGAGGAATCTAAAACTAAAGGGTATCTGTTTATGGTGAGAAAGGAGAGATACAAAAGTGTCCAGAAGAGCAATTTTTTCACACAGAGGGTGGTGAGTGTCTGGAACAAGCTGCGAGATGTGGTCATAGAGGCGGGTACAATTTTGTCTTTTAAAACGCATATAGATAGTTATGATGTGCATAGAGGGCTATGGGCCAAATATGGGCAATTGGGATGAGCTTAGGAGTTTTAAAAAATGGGTGGCATGAATAAGTTGGGCTGAAGAGCCTGTTCCCCCTGCTGTAAACCTCTATAACACCAACACCAAGAGAGACTCGGTAATGCCATTACCAACCAAGAATGGACAACTGCTGAAGGACAAAGTTGACAAACTGAGCCTGTAGCAACAAGTGAAGAAATCAACAAGAGTTGAGATCCTACTTGATCACATCCACACCAATCTATTCATTGTAGATGTATCTATCCATAAGCATACAGGAAGAATTGACTGGTGCACAGTCATTATCACAGTCAAAGTTCAGTCTTTACACCAAGAGCACTTGCCATTGTGTTATGTGGTACTAACAGTATGCTAAATGGGTTGATTCAGAACACATGTAGCAGCTGAAAACTGGGCATCCATGAGGTGTTGTGGTCCATCAGCAGTTATAATCTTCCACTCAACCACAATTTTTAACCTCTTGGTTCAGCTCGATGTTACTATCAAACTAGGGAATGAATCCTGGTTCGATGAGGAGTATAGGAGAGAATGTCACAGTTTCTACCTGCAAATATAATGCAAAACTGCTAATGCAAAAACATAGGTCTACTTTCCTTTCCGGGCGGTGAAATAGTGGCACAGTGATTAGTACTGCTCTCTCACAACACTAGTGACCTGGGTTCAATCCAGCTTTGGATAATTGTCTATGTGGAGACATTCTCACCATATCTGCATGGGTTTTCTCTGGATGTGCAGATTGGGTGGATCAGCCATGATAAATGCTCTTTCAGAAAGCCGTTGCAGCTTGGAGGGCCGAATGGCCTCCTGTTGTACTGTGCTGATTCTATGGTTCTGAACAGTGAAGGTAGCATGAAATAGACAGAACTAAGCAACCCCATAACCAGCATATTGGATCAAAACTAAGCTCTGCAGTCTGCTACATCAAATCATAAATGTTTGTGGAGATTAGACGATCATCCAGAAAAGCACACTCACAAATACCCTCAACCTCAATGATTGGGGAGCCCAAGAAATCAATGCAAGTGGCAAGGCTGGACGTTTTGCAACCAACTTCAGCCAGAAGTGTCAAGTGCATGATACATTTTGGCCCCCTCCTTCAGTGAACTTAATTTACTTCAAGTGATATTAAAAGGTAGTTAAAGCATTGGATACTGCAAACTCTGTGGACCCTGAGAACATTCTAGCAATAGTACTGAAGACCTGTCTTTATACAAGCTGTCCCAACATTAGGATTCATCTGGCAACATAGAAAATTGCCCAAGAATGTCTTGTCTACAAAAGATAGAACTAATCCAATCCAGTTCCACCCTGAATAGCAGCAAAGTGATTGAAAGTGTTATTGATGGTGCAATCAGGCAGTATTACTCAGCAATCAGCTGCTCACTGATGCTTAGTTTGAGTTCCATTTGGCTCTGACCTACTTACACCTTGGTACAAACTTGGGCACAAGATCTGAATTCAAGAGGTAAGTAAAAGTGACTGTCTTTGACATCAAAAGGCATTTGACTGAATGTGATAGCAGAGTGCTGGCAAAAATAAAATCAGTTAGAATCAGAAGAAAACCCTCCACTGGTTAGATTCATACCAAGCATGAAGGAAGATGACTGTGTTTACTGGAACTAATAATCTCAGCCCAAGACCATCACTGCCACAGCTCCACAGAGTAGTGTCCTCCAGACCTTACTGGCTTCAATTACTTTCATCAGAGACCTTCCCTTCATTATAAAGACAGAAGTGTGGATGTTCACTGATGATGCACATCGTTCTGCATCAGTTGTGACTCCTCAGATTCTGAAGCAATCCAAGTCCATATGCAGCAAGACCTGGACAATATACAGGCTTGGGCTGATAGGTGGCAAACATAAACTTAAGAATGTAAGAAATAGGAGCAGGAATAGGCAATTCAACACTCTGAGTCTGCACCGTCATTCAATATGACATGGTGGCACAATGGTTACTATTGCTACCTCACAGCGCCAAGGACCCGGGTTCAATTCCCGGTGACTGTCTGGAGTTTAGAAAATCTCCCCACATCTGCATTGGTTTCCTCCTATTTTGCTCTCACAGTCAGAAGTTGTGCGGATTGGGTTGATTGGCCATGCTAAATTCCTTATAGTGTCAGGGGGAGTCTATCAGGATAAGTACGTGGCATTAGGGGGATAGGCCCTGCGTGGATTGTTGTCGGTGCAGACTCGATGGACTGAATGATCCTCTGCACTGTAGGGATTCTGTAATCTGTGAATACAATCATGGCTGATTTCATCTCCACCTTCTTGACAGCTCCTCATAACCTTTCATCCCTCTACTAATTAAAATCTCTCCACCTCATCTTTAATTTTTGTTCTGGAATCCAGTGCACTATGGGCTAGAGAGAAGTAAGACAAGTCCTACATCTTAGGAATCAATCTACAAAAAACAAAGAAAATTACAGCACAGGAGTGGGCCCTTTGGACTTCCAAGCGTGCACTGACAATGCTGCCTGACTGACTTAAAACCTCCTACTTTTCTAAAGATCATAGCCCTCTATTTCCATCCTATTCATGTAGTTGTCAAGGTGCCTCTTAAAACTAAATCATATCTGCTTCCATTAGCTTCCCTGGCAGCAAGTTCCCACCACCCTCTGGTTTAAAAAAAAGCTTGCTTCATACATCTCCATTAAACTTGTTCCTCATACCTTAAACCTATGCCCCCAGTAATTGACTCTTCCACCCAGGGAAAAAGCTTCTAACTGTCGACTCTGTCCATGCCTCTTGTAATCTTGTAGACTTCTATCAGGTCATCCGTCAACGTCGGTCATTCCGATGAGAACACACCAAGTTCCTCCAATCTCTGCAGTTAGCTAATGCCCTCCATACCAGGCAACATCCTGGTAAATCTTTTCTGTACCCTCTCCAAAGCCTCCACATCCTTCTGGTAGTGTGATGATCAGAATTGAACACTATATTCCAAGTGCAGCCTAACTAAGGTTATATAGATCTGCAACATGACTTGTCAATTTTTTAACTCAATGCCCCATTGATGAAGGCAAGCATGCTGCATTCACCCTAGTGAATCTTCTTTGAACCATATTGAATGCATTTACATCCTTCCTCAAATAACAGGACCAAAACTGTGCACAATACTGCAGATGCCATCTCACCAATGCTCTATATGGTTGTGAAAGTACCTTCCTTCTTCTACAGTCTATGTCATAAGCAATGAATATTTACATTCCGTTTGCCTTCTTTATTACCTGCTGCATTTGTATACTAACCTTCTGCAATTCATGCAAGAAGATACCCAGAGCATTTTGAAGTTTATCTCTATTTAGATAATAAGTCACCTTTTTATTCCTCTAACCGAATGGGATAACAACACACTTATCCACGTTAACTTCCACCTATCACATTTTGGCCCATTACCTGACTTTTCCATGTACACTGGTAAATTCTTAATGTCTTTGTTGCAACTTGTTTTTCTGCCTATTTTAGTGTCATTTGCAAATTTGGTAAGTAACATTCATACCATACAAGTGCTAGATAATGACCATCTCCAACAAAAGAACATCTAACCAATTCCCCATGGCAATTGATGGTATTCCTATTGCTAAATCCCTTCTTCCAATCAACATCCTGTTACCATTGGCCAGCAACTGAACTGGATCAGCCATATTACATGCTGTGGCTATGAGAGCAGATAGAGGCTAGAATTCTGTTGCAGGTATCTGATCTCCTGATTCCCCAGAGTTCCTCACCATCTGTGCAAGGAGTGATGGAATATTCTCCACTTGCCTGGATGATCGCGATTCCAACAGCACTCAAGAAGCTCGGCATCATTCAGGACAAAGCAGCCAGCCTGATTGGCATTCTATCCACCACCATGAGTATTTACTTCCTCCACTACTTACTTACAGTGGCAGCAGTATGTGTTATTTACCAGATGCACTGTAACAACTTTCCAAATTCCTTTCAATAGTACCCTCTGAATTGACAGCCTCTATTACCTAGAAGGACTGCCTGAAACATCACATCTGCAAGTTCCCCTCCAAGCCACACACTATCCTGACTTGGAACTATGGCCACAATTCTCCCATCGCAACCTACTACTTTTCAGGAGATGCACATCGCCAGCCTTGTACCAGGATTTGTGCATGTGCCAGGAACACATTCACATCTCCCAGAGCTGACAAACAGTCTCTAGTCAGACCATGCTGGAAACTGGCCAGGAATCAATTAAGTTATTTGAATCTTTTTAAAATGTATTTTAGATATGTTTAGCAGAACATTATTAGGACCTTTCAGATCCCGATTGAATCGCCCACCTCAATCAAAGTACTTCATTCCGACAGGTTTACTCTAGCTTCCCATGTTTGGGGAAATAGCAAGAGATCCTGTCTGAATTGAAGGAGGGGCAATTGAGGCCTCCCCACATGTTGGGCGGTAGCAGATGGTGCCCCCGGGCATGGTATTCTAGCAATGCCAGTCTGTGTCTCCTGGCACTGCCCAAGGGGCAAAGTGCTCAAACCAGGAGGTAGTGCCAAGGAGATGGGGCCTATTCTGGTGGGGCATAGAGGCACTCAGTGGGGGTTGTGGGTCCCACTGCCACTCTGCATTGGGATCAGTCTGGGATGGAGGGTGGGGGTGGTCTCTTGGGGAGGTATCTGACCTTGATGGGAGTCAGACCCAGGGAGGGTGTTTGCATGGGTGGGGCAGTGGGGAGAACACCACTGCTGGGGGGCTGGTTTGTTCACCAGAGTGCTCTGGGATAGGCATAGTCAGGGCTGGTCTGGGAATTACTGTGGGGGCTGTAGGGTGACTGGAGGGGCAGAATTGTGGGGGTCCTGGGTCGGTCAGCGATTGAGCTGGCCAATAAATGGGGAGTCTGACAGATTGGAGCCATGGTGCATGTGTAGAATTTCAGAACTGTCGGACTCCGGCACGGATAGGCCCTGTCCCTCTGGGATTTTAATGATATCTATGATTGAGACCACACTCTGTGCACTGTCTATGATTGAGGCAGTGCACAGAGTGTGAAGATTCAGGTGAGAAGCTAAACTAAGAAAACAGTTGGGATTTAGAACAGTTTTCCCACCAATTCAGCAATTTTGGGAAAATCACAGCCTATATTTTTGTTCTTTCACTGGTATTCATTCAAAATTCTGGACCTTCCTTTGCTACAATACTGTGTATGTATTTATCAGGGCAATTAGTGATAAACAACATATGTTGGTCTTGCCAGTGATGCTTATGTCTCATGAAAGAATTTCAAAAAGGTGCCATGGGAATCCATCCCTGCACCCAGTTAATGAGACTGGAGAAACACCAGACAATGGACTTGAGAGTTCAGTACAATGAGAGACCAAGCTTCCAAGCACAACAGGTTGATCAGCTACCATTGAAGGCAGAGGGAGTGCAATCAGGCCAGGATTATGGTGAAGAAATGAAGGCTATTAGCAGATATCAAGCAATTTGTAGGATGCTGGGCGGGATAGAGCACCCTGTTCCTCCAGCTTTATTAAAAATTTCACTGATTAGTTGCGACAAGCAGCGATTTATTTAAGGGCTGTCTGTTCAGCAATATGTTGATCTGATGTTCTTGAAAGCAAACCAAACTTGTAAGGATCCCTCAACAATTTTTGCTTCCTTGTTTGTATGTATAAATATTCTAATGCTTGTTTCATGTGTGACCAGTCACTGCATCAGATTTTTTTTTACCTTAAGAGTGGTGAGTGGTGAATGAGTGACTTATAATAAACATACTTCTTTTTTCCACCACATTGAGTGTTTATGGGCTGGTTAGTGGGTAAGCAACAGGTCATACTTGACCAAATTTGTTGGCAAATATCAATGTTTCTTCATTTTTATTTCCTGTGACAACACTATACTTTTATCAAACTTCAATCACTGCTGCTGAAAAATTTTGTGCTGTTCCATTGAAATGTGCAGCCAATTCTGTTCTAAAAAGCTAAACATGATGACCTATATAAAGTATTGGGATCATATCCCAGGGTCTGTACAAATTACTTTTGGTCAGATTTTCCTTGGATCACTTGGAAGTGGTGGTGTAGTCGTATTGCCACAGGACTAGTAATCTAGAGAAACAGGTTATTGCTCGGGGGACTCAGGTTTGAGTTCCATGAAAGTAGATGGTACGTAGAACATAGAACACTACAGCACAAACAGGCCCTTCGGCCCACGAGTTGCGCCAATCATATCTATACCTACCAAGCCACAGACCTACCTATAACCCCCTATCCCATTAGTTCCCATATATTCATCCAGAAGTCTTTTAAAAGACCCCAGCGAGTTCGCCTCTAAAATGGTGAAATTAAATTCTAATGATGACCATGAAACCATTGTCAATTGATGTAAAAACCCATCTAATTTACTGATTTCCTTCAGAGAAAGAAAGCTGCTGTCCTTTCCAGTGTGGCCTACATCTGACTCCAGAACCACAGTAATATGGTTGACTCTTCGCTACTATTCAATCAAGGGCATTTAGAGATGGGCAATAAATGCTGGCCTTGATAGCGATGCCCACATTCCATGAAATAAATTTATTTTGCTCTAAGCCTTGTTTTTTCTCCCTCTCCCTCCAGTTCCATCTTAATGTTAATGATTTAATTTTTCTGTCACTTTATTTTCAGACATGAGTGGCTGGAACTCTATCACCTCACCTACCAGGGAATCGGAGCAGGCGAGATTCGTACAGCGAAAATGCCTGTTGGCCTCAGGCAGAATTTTATGATCTTGCCAGATTTTATAAAATCCCACCCTTGAGACCAAATCAACATTAAAGGAACTTTTATTAGCAGAAAAGCCACTCATTTTCTTGTCAGTAAACTTCCACAGTTCCTTCTCCTAAAAGTCTTTCTTTCCTCTGTTATTTTTTTCTTCACTGCTTTTTCTCTATTTTTAATCATTTTGCCGAAGCTGCAGGTTATGGTTTTATTTCTATTTTGCAAGGTTAGCAGCAAATCTTACAGCAATTTATGGCACATTGAATCTCATATTGTATTCTTTTGCTCTTCCTGAAAGTGCACTTATGGACAAACTGCCTCTGATTCTTAGGAGCATGCAATGATACACCTCAGATGGGTTAGTGTTGTAGGGCAAGGTAGATGAGTTAGTGTTGGAAGCCAGAGCATGTGGCCACTGTAGAAGGATGCGTGTGACAAGATTGTATAGAACTTGAATGTGAGGATAGGTTTGGATAATTAGGGATCAAGAATAGTTCTGAGTCTGTAAGAAAGTGGTTACATTTCTCCAGATGAGATTGGGTATCTGTTATGTATTGTGGCATTGATGTTCAGAAGTATGCAGGGTTAAAAATTAAGAGTTTTGTTAGAAGGTATATTCATTAAAGGATGCTTCTTCACTTTGGTAGTTTCCCGTGCTAGTGACTTACAATATCACTTCTTTGATAATGTGCAAATATTAATACACAGTGCTTACTGCAGCTACTAAGACTGAATATAAATGCATAACACCCCATGAACAATAATCAAATGAGAATAATCAACAAGTCAGATGATTTAGAGATTGTTGCTTTTAGAACAATTAATGGAGAGCCTTTGGTGTCTTCTTCTTTGCATTGGTTGTAGCCTCTGGCATTTTCAGTTTTGTATGAATATTATCAGTAGTTGTTTTGGCTGATGTTGATATCATAACTAGAGATTAACTCTGTGCTTCATCTAAAAGCATTTTCTTCCTCAATAGTATTTGTCGGTGTCAGAGTTTCAGCAGTGTTCAGAACAAGGCTTTGTCCAGTTGAACCTGGCTTTTCCATTTCCAGCAGATCAGTTCTTCCTGCCAACAACTGGTCTTCTTGGATGACATTATTTCTTCCTGCCAACAACTGCCTTCTTGGATGACATTATTTCTGGTCTGTAAGGCATATGAGACAGTTTGTGCAAGGATCGTGGCAGGAACCAATTCCTCTCCTTGTGGAATAATTCCTAGCTAAAAGTCGTTGTCCTTGATGGAAACTATGTTTTGTTTTACTTTTCTGCTGTTCTATCTGTCTTTCTTGTTGAACAATTTATTTCATTTTTGGAGGTTTCAACAAGTCGAATGCTGAACATCGTTGTCTCTTCATCATTAATAATGCAGGAGAGATTGAAGTCATTGAATGAACAATATTCCTATACATCAGTAGGAATTGATTAAGGTGTTTGTTCAGCGAACTTTCAAAGCAACTAGGGAACAATATGTTTCATGGTTTGAATGAAATGTTTTGCTAGTCCACTCATAACAGGAGAGCACAGTACAGACTTAATGTTGAATACTATTCTTTTTCAAGAAACTTTCAAATTCTTGGGAGACAAACTGATGTCCGTTACCATTTACCAATTGCTCAGGAAAGCTAAACCAATTAAAGACTTCTCCTAACCTCTCGATCACCTTTTCTGCTGAAGTTGGCTTCATTATGGTGACTTCTGGCCAGTTTGATCATCCACCATTACTAAGAACATTTGTCCTTCAAAAGGTACTACGAAGTCAACATGCACCTGTTGTCAGCCTCTTCCAGTCATTCCCAAGAATAAAGCAGTGTTAGCTAAAGCAGGCTTTGTATCTCCACATATGAAGAGCATATTGTAATTTTCTCTCAATCTCCGCGTCCAAACTAGGCCACCAGAATTAACTCCTCGCTATTTCTTTCTCGCTATTTAATTTTTATACAAGTCCACAATAGCCCTTGTATAATTTGTCCAACACTCATCTTCTCACTGATGATGAAATGATTACTCTGAGCCCGCTAAGAAGACACCTTCCCCAGCTTTCTATTGGAGTATGGTTTCAATTCAGGCTTTAATTCTGAGATCTTGCCTTGTAATACCATATCCATTACTCTGAAAGTTTCGCAAGTGACGTGTATACTATCAACCTGTTTAAAGTAGAAGATCCTTCCACTCTAGTTGTTGGGTGAACTACTTACTAGTGATAATTGTAAAAGTCTATTTACATTACAACGGAGACTTGGACCATTCATTTCTATTTCAATGTTGGTGTATAGAGATTGTATGTTACACATGCACATTGGGACAACATGGAAGCCCCAATGCATGGACATGTATATTGAAAAGGTGCCAATTTGAAACTTCAAAAAATTTTTTAATTGTAACCCTGCCAATGCTGCACTCAAGAAACTGTAAGTAAGTAACTGAGACAGTGCTAACTTGCTTATTTGCCCTGATGTTTGGTAAATATTTACACCTGATTATTTACACATTTCTATTTTTCCAGAATCAGCAAAAGGATATATCTGGGAGGATATTTTAGGTAGGCTTTTGTAGTAGAGTTTATAATGTTTAAAAAGCATATAACTTGGAAGATTTTTTAAAAAAACTTTGATGGTTTTTGGAGTGTATGTAACAAGCTTCAGCTAAAGTACACTTGGATTTTATAACATATTTTAAGCTGTGTTAAGAGTTTTCCTGATGTTCTGTTGATACCCTCAGTGATTACTTCAAATGCTTTGGGAAAGTTTAATGTCTGTGAGTTGATGCACGCAAATCTCCTGTAAGCTGATTGCAGAATACAGTGCAGATTGAAAATCTAGAATCATGTTTCACCATTGCTGGTACATCACACTTCTAGCTTGACTTCTTAAAAGCACTGAAGTTCTTTTAAACTTCAATGTAAGTGCAAGGATCATGGGAAAAGTCAGGTGTCAGGTGAGGATGCAAATCAATTAACCACTCCTGAGAGTGTACAGGCCAAGGACATCATACGAAATGATGACAGATGTCTTAACAGTGGAGATAAAGCTCATGACAGCATTCAATTTCTTTGCACCTGGGCCTTTTTAATATGGCGCCAGACTGGCAGCTGCTTCTTTTGGACATTCAGCTTGTTGTTGGCTCACTGAAAATCCCTTCCTCTCCCTTTCCCTCCCCTCCTTTACATCACTTCCCTTCCTCTCTCCTTCCTTCCCTTTCCTCTCCTTCCTTTTCTCTCTCCTCCCTTTCCCCTTCTTTTCCCTCCCTTCCCCTCTTTTGCCTTCCCTTCAACTTCCGTCCCCTCCTTCCCTTCCCTTATTGTTTACAAAAAGATAACAGAATCAATGTTAAAGTAAAATAATATTTTATTAATCATTATGTTAAAGTGAAAAGATATATATTAGTGCCAGAAATTTGGAAAGTTGAGGAAATTATAAAAATAAATATCATACTGCAGCTGCTAATGTTAAATGTTAACATGGTTTCAACATTTTGTATATATATTTGCTTTTTGTTAATGTTTTCCATTAAACTTTATAAACTTGTACAAATGTCATATTGAGACATTGAAGCACAACCTTTAAATAGGAGATAATTATAACTGAATAACATAATTGAAGTAAACAAGGCAGAAGAATACTTATGATAAACAGATGGTGATTTAGATTTTCCACTGCCCAAAATGTGAACTCTGCTCAACCTCATGTAATAAGGTTTCCAAATCATGGTTCGAGAAGTTTCGACCTCTCTTCCTTCTAATTACATTTTCAGTCTCCGTATTCTAAATTAAAACATGTGAACACTTTTAAGCATGCCACATGTAAAGTTACACAATAATATAATTCAGGTTTAAACAGTGGTTTCACAGATTTAAAACAAATAACAAAATCTATTATGCATATTAAATAATTGTCATATTCAATAATAAAAATAAAAAATACACTTTAAATGAGCCAATAATAGTGGGATTGTGTTTAAAAAGAAATAACATTTAAAAAAGAGACTTTTATAAAAAATAGGAATTATTTTGCTCTCTCTCCTCAATACAAAACTGCTTTTTCAAGAGTACCAAATAGCCCCTTCATAAGAGATCCTCCAGTACCATGCTGGGGTCTGCAGACATTATTCTGTTGTAGGCTGAAGGTTGCTGCTCCCATCGGGAGTTTGATTGGGATTTTTAAATGCAGCAAGTTCATTATTTTTCCCCTATTTTGATAACACATGGCTTTCTGTCAATAAGTAGTAGTTATGGGCTCTGCTTGTTCATACTTGATTTCATAAGTGTGTGCATACAAACAATGCCCATCTCTGTATTCTATTAGCTTGAAAGACATGCTGATTAGGAGCATTGGCCATGCTAAAATTCTCCCTCAGTGTACCAGAATAGGCGACGGAGTGTGGCAACTATGGAAATTTCACATTGCAATGTTAATGTAAGCCCACATGTGACAACAAATAAATAAACTACTTGCTGCAAGTAGTTTGGTCCAAAAATTGTCATTAATGAATGATGGTCCACCAATAATGTGAACCTTCATCTGTACAAGAATTAATAGAATTTATTCCAAAGATAATCTCTAATGCTTACTTTATAATTTGCACGTAGTTACTTTTTGCTTTGCCCAATGTTCGAGACAGAGAGGCACTGGGTCTTTCTTCACATGACTGCATGATGTTGATCCCAATACTGTAAGGAGATGTGTCACATGCTAACTGTAGAGGTAGTTTGGATTGAAATATGTCAGGATTTCAGATTTGAGCAGCACCTTTTTGACTTGCATGAAAATATTGTTGCACTGATCCAACGACCACTTCCATTTCTTGTTTTGGCATAACAAGTTATGCAACAGTTTTAAAATCGTTGCCAAATTTAGAACCAATCTTCTGTAACAGATCAGCAACCAAGGGAGGATCCTTACTGATTAACATTCTAAGGCACCTCCCTGTAATAGCCTTGATCTTCAAAGGAGATTTGTAAATTGGTAAAGGTCTGTGACATCGATCACATATACTAAATAGTCAATGGCGGATTGTAAAAGTCCATACTACCCTTGTGAGCTCTCAGTCTTCCAAACACTGGAGAGTGGCATCCAGATTCCGAAGGTGTTCCTCTTCATCACTTCCAGCGAGTAGAATGTCATCCAAATAACACTGGACTTTGCTCAATCCATTCAGGATCTGGTCCATTGCTCTTTGAACAATGCCAGAGTTGATGTGGTACCAAAAGTAATTTTTAGTACTGAAGCAAACCTTTGCGTCACAATTATCAGAAATTTCCATGACTTCATCCGTACATATATCTGGCTCAGGTCAATTTTGCCAAAATGTTGGCCTCTTGCCAATCCCACAAACAGGTCATCAATATGGGGTATTGGGTATTGTTCCACACACAACACTGGATTAAGGGTGACTTTGAAGTCCACAAATTCATACAGATCCATCCTTTTTGATGATGGATACAATTGGTGTAGTCCATTCACTAATACTGACAGATTCCAAGATGCCATCTTCACCATCCACTGTCGGCCTGTTGGCATCATAGAACATAGAACATAGAACATTACAGCGCAGAACAGGCCCTTCGGCCTTCGATGTTGCGCCGACCAATTAAGAAAAAGCATGTTTCCCATGCCATGGCACAACTCTATACTATAAAAATATTTTGAGGCAAACCTTTTATTTTCTCTGCCTTCCCCTTACTGGGAACTTCATTTTTAACTTCTCCCTGTCTTCTCGCCAGTGTTTTTTTTTTCAACCTCTCTCTCTCTCTCTCTCTCTGTCTCTCTTACTTCCCCCAGGGTTCATGTCCCCTTTCTTTATTTTCATGTTTTATGCAAGTGCATGGTACCTCTGTCTTTGGCTGTAAGTCCCATTGGTCATGCACACAGGCCTGATCAATGCAAAAAATCTAAACTGCACACGTGGGGCTATTTTCCAGCCAGTGCATAGGTGAGAGGTGTAAAATTCAACAGGACTTGGAAATGTCACTATAGAACTGTAGACAAAGGTTAATTTTAGTTTCATTGCATGAATTTTTGAATCATTTTTCATGGGGGGGGGGGTTCATGGAACCACAGGTATAGAGTACTGACTTTGCCTTCAAACATTTTGCTTGGCTTCCTTTTTTAATTTTCAAATTAATATGATGTCTTTCATGCTTCCCAGTTCATCAAATGCAACTGTTATGTTTCTTTAGAATTTTTGTAAAACCTGATTCTGCAATAGTTATCTGGTTGACTTTGGTCCAGTTCAGTTGAATCTTCTCTAACCATGTTTAACCCTCATTGCTGAATAATTGCTCTTTACTACACTAAAGACAAATCTGCCATTTACCCATTAAGTTGTACAACTACGTCAGTGAGGACCTTCAGTGGAACCACTTCACCTCTGTATGTGTTTGATACTATTCTTGGAAAGTTCAAGGAAGTATGTTTGTGTTTTTCTGTATAGGGGGGATCTTAAACCCACATTTGCCATCTGCTGGAATGGACTCTGATCCTCAAGATTTGGTGAAACCCCAGAAGTCATGGATAGAATCATAGAATCCTTACAGTGCAGAAAGAGGCCATTTGGCCCATTGAGTGTTCACTGACCACAATTCCACCTGTGTCCTATTCCCGTAACCCCACATATTTACCCTGCTAATCCCCTGACAGTAGGATCAATTTAACATGGCCAATTAACCTAACCCGCACATCTTTAGAGTGTGGTAGGAAACTGGACATGCAGACATGGGGAGAATGTGCAAACTCCACACAAACAGTGATCAGAAACTGGAATTGAACACAGATCCCTGGTGCTGTGAGGCAGCAGTGCTAACCACTGTGCCATATGAGATTGGGATTGGATCCATGATTTCCAATTTTCTCTGCCCCTTCCTGGTGATGTAATCAGGTTCTTGTCTATAATGAATGCAAACCTGATTTATTTTCATTTTAATATATTTAAATGCTATTAAATAACCACCCCGTTGGATATTGACATCACATAAGGTGACATCAATGGGAATTCCCATTGCCAGGGGTGGGGCCAGAGAATCCCACTGCTGGCAAACACATCACAAACCAGTTTTGATCCAATAGTTCTACACTTGTTTATATTTATACTAATAATTAACCTGTTGAAAATATTCATCTTATTAATGCCACTAATTATTGTGCTGCTTCTGAACTTATATAAATAGACCAGATAAACACTTAGGTTTTAGGGTAGAGTCAGCTTAAGTTTAGCCAATATTGCTTTGTCTGAATCAGAAATCTTTAACCTGTTTTCAATAATTTTGTTTTGTAATATCCACTATGCTAAAAGACAAATACAATGGAAAGATTAATAATGATTGGTAGGATGAATTTTGCATACTGAATTAAATTATTGATTTTTGTAATAGCATGGTAAAACTGTTCTCGGATTCTTATTGTTTAATGAGTAGACTGATGAACAGCATTGAATGAAATAGGATGAAAATGTATTGAGTGATGATGCAACATGAATTGCCACAGTCAACATATCTGACATTGCATTTCAAAATGTTTGTGGGTTCGATGACCCATTGTTTAAAATGAACGTGAAATCTTGAAATGGATCTTTGTTTTACAAGATGTGATATTAATGTTATTCATGAAAATATGTATCTCTGGTTGTTTTCCGTAATGGAAAGCAGTTATACAATTATTGTGTTACAATGTGCACTGCTACCTGACACATTTCAATTCATGCAACACATGCAAAACAGACATTCCTGCAAGTGCTTTGGATTGCATTATAATATTGCTGAGCACAACACAAAAACATACAGTGAATGGCATTCAGCTATTCCGAGCTTCTCATGGAAGGATAATTGTACCAGTAAAACAAGAAACAAGGTGAGTATTAGGGTCAAGGGTTATAGACTGCTGATTTCTTGCATCAATAATTAATTTTGGCTTTGATCTTGGTGAAACAGAGAACATGAGTTAGTACCATTAAAACACCACAGGTCCCATTTGAACATTCTTTCATCTTATTCTGTTGAAGATATTTGATCAGTGCAATCATTGATCCAAAAATAATCCTTACAGCAGTCACTTTTCCTCTTATTGTTTTATCCACTCTCAAAATAGGTTTTTTCAACCTCTTATTCCCAGTTATCATAACATCTTCTAAGTGCTCTGAATACTCTTTTCAAATGTCGCATTTGGAACCAAAATTGAAGTATATACAAGTGTTCTTGGGGACGGTGCTTCATTATTCCAAAATATCACATCTGATAAATGTTTAAACGCCATATGTTACTGACATGGACACAAATAATTATATGCCACCGTGTGGAAAAAATTAACATTTCAATCATTAAAATGGTCTTTCATTCTGGACACTGGGTTCAGTGATTATACAGTACATAATAATCTGAACTCTTTCTCATTCATAATAGTAAATAGTCTCCAGGATGTTTTGTCTCCAAGTATCAGTATTTATGGAGTCCCAAATCTAACACATCTTAGGCCTCGAAATTATTGTGATGATATCAACACTCAGGATATCATTTCACACCAATTCACACATCATTTTGGCCTGTTTACTCTGATCTATGTCGTTGCAAGTAAGCAAAAAATTATATGGCATAATATACAGAATTGATAGCATATTTTAATTGCCTTACAATGCAGAAGTTGATAATTGAGAGAATAATATTGTGCCATTGTTTGCTCTTTCATTGCTATTGAAACTTCATTCCAAAGTTTAAAGTTTTTTTTTATTAATTTATTAGTATCACAAAGAGATATATATGAACACCACAATGAAGTTATTGTGAAAATCCTCTATTTGTCACATTTCAGCACGTGTTTGGTTATACTGAGGGAGAGTTTAGCATGGCCAATGCACCCAACCATCATGTCTTTCAGACTGTGGGAGGAAACCGGAGCAAATCCACACAGACATGGGGGAAACGTGCAGACTCCTCACAGACAGTGACTCAAGCTGGGAAATCAACTCTGTTCCCTGGTGTTGTGAGGCAGCACCACTAAGTACTCTGTCACCAGGCCGCCCAAAACTAATAGATCAATTATTTAAACAAAACACGTATCTACCGAAAAGAAAAGCATTATAAGGCACTCATTTCAAGATAACAGAGCTTTTCATAGCTCTAGTTATGCCGAAATATTAAAAAAAGAATCAGAATAGAGATTTAGGCCAGGCATTCTCCAACCTCATCCGCAACTGGGATTCTCCAGTCCCACTGTAGAGAATATAGTGTTGGCTGAGCGCCAAATTCTCTGTTCTTACTAGCAGCAGTGGTGGAATGTACAACATTAGAGAACTGTAGCCTTAATCTTTCGATTGTTTTGAAATCCAGCTTGCAAAAAGCTTCTTTAAAAAGAAACCTTACTCTTACATAAACCAATAGATTACGAGCACTGATTTTTTTAAACTAGCTCTATTTTGCAAATTTAATTAGGTCAGGCTATGTGCAATCCATTTTAATCAGATTGATGCATTCACTCTGAAGAGACCAGAGAGTGTTAAAATTTGTGCAATAATGTCTTTTTGCTGACAAAATGGCATTACATCATTGAGCAAATTTGTTTCCTTGGTAACGTGAATAAAAATGCCAACCCACGCATGCCAGTAGAGACTAAATGTGAAAAAAATAAAAGATTTTCTTCGAAATATTAATATGAAATATATATTTCACCTGATTAACGCTACAAATTGGTTCCTTATTTATTATGGAATAGCACTGAATTTTTACAAAGTAGCTCCCCTTCAATTTCTATATAAAAGAATGAACAATGCTTGCATACATGATTGGCTAGGTTTGTTTATTCAAATGCCAATACTTAAATGTTAGTAATATTTCAAAACATCCTTAGCTTGAAATGAAATCAAACATATTAAAATTTAAATAAGTACCTGCAGAACAAGTAAATTTTGTTTAAAATACGTCTTACTTTACAGAGTAAAATGTGTTTTTTTGGGTTAAAAAAACTTCAACTTTCTTACCTACATACAAGTTCCCTATTTTAATTTTGCCTCCTGGAAACTAGCTGCAATGATATCATCAGGAAAAGATGTCTTTGTACAGTTGACACTGAGGGAAATAGAGACTAGTGGCTGTCTGCCTGTCAGCCATTTGATAAGAAATAAAACAAAATGCTGGTAAAACTCAGCAGGTCTGGCAGAATCTAACATTTTAAGTCTGATGCGGTTCTTTGGTACTAACTTGTTAATGATGAGAATCTGGCAGCTATGGAGCAACAAAGAAATTTAGATGTCCACGAATGTAAGTCACCAAAAATAAGCGCACTTGCACAAAATATGTTTCACTTCAAGCAGGTTAGGAGATGATGCCTCAGTTGTACAATGCATTGATCAGACCCTGCCCGGTGTATTGCATTTAATTTCATGCACTGTACCTCAGAAAGCATATGTTGGCTCTGAAGTGTGTGGTACAAGTGGCACCATGTCTTAAGATTTGTATAGTAAGAAGTCTCACATCAGGTTAAAGTTCAACAGGTTTATTTAGTAGCAAAAGTCACTAGCTTTCGGAGCACTGCTCCTTCATCAGATGAGTGGGAGTTCTATTCACAAATAGGGCATACAGATACACAAACTCAATTTACAAAATAATGGTTGGAATGCGAGTCTTTACAGGTAATCAAGTCTTAAAGATACACACAATGCGAGTGGAGAGAGGGTTAAGTATAGGTTAAAAATATATGTATTGTCTCCATATAGGACAATGTGAGATTTTGCAAGCCCAGGCAACTTGTGGGGGTTACAGATGGTGTGACATGAACCCAAGATCCCAGATGTGTACAGAACTTGGTTATCAGTTTCTGCTCAGCCACTCTGCATTGTCGTATGTCATGAAGGCCGCCTTGGAGAATGCTTACTCGAAGATCAGAGGCTAAATGCCTGAGACCACTGAAGTGTTCTCCAACAGGAAGAGAACACTCGTGCCTGGTGATTGTAGAGTGGTGTTCATTTATCCATTGCCATGATCTCCCCAATGTACCATGCCTCAGGACATCCTTTCCTGCAGCGTATCAGGTAGACAACATTGGCTGAGTTGCAAGAGTGTGTAGCATGTACCTGGTGGATTGTTTCCCCATGTGAGATAGTGGCATCCATGTCGATGATCCAGCATGTTTTGCAGAGGTTGTTGTGGCAGGGTTGTGTGGTGTTGTGGTCACTGTTCTCCTGAAGCTGGATAGTTTGCTGTGGACAATTGCCTGTTTGAGGTTGTGCGGTTGTTTGAAGGCAAGAAATGCGGGTGTTGGGATGGCCTTGGGGAGATGTTCATCTTTATCAATGAAATGTTGAAGGCTCCAGAGAAGATGTCATATCTTCTCTGCTCTGGACCTGGCAAGTTTATTGGATGCCAGGAGGAGAAGACAGAATGAGACGAAGCAATGGTGGATAAAATAGATCAGGTAGTCACTGTACTTTTTTGAGTTGAAGTTGGGACAGAACCATCAGCACCCTCAAATGGAACAGAATCAAGACGGCAATGTATCAGAACATGGTACAACTTGACCTGCACTAAATAAATGTACCTACATTGAGAATATTTGGTCACTATACCTGAATGTATTCAGCTTGAATCATTGTATATAATATGTTAGAATCTGTAGATTTTCAACTTTTCAAAAGTGAAGATAAAGTGGGCTCTCAGGAGTGAGATTCCTGGTAAGAATGTCAAAAGTCAGTGATGTTTGTATCATATGTCAGTGTTCTAAATGAACTTTATCATCTAATAATAAGATGTGATAGCAAGTAGAATCATTTTCTAAAATGACTTAAATGCTTCTAATAATTACCTCCGTCCAGATGTGTAAAATGGGATTATTGAACCATATCGCACCACTAAGCAATATATTTTTGGAAACATAGTTGGACAATAAATTGAAAATTACCTTTCTTTCTCATATTTCACGGGTTATTAAATCTGATATATAGCTTCCTCTCTGATCAAAAACATTATTGAAAGAGTTATTTGGAAAACTGCTCAAACTTAATCAGTAAGGGCCTTAGTATAATATTGAGCCTAGCATCTGTACTACTACAGTTTCTTTCCAGCTGCAATACACAGGCATCAGACAATGACTATCTCCAAAAGGAGACTATTTAAACATTTACCCTTGACATTTAATTTCAATACCATCACTGAATCCCCACTACCACCATCCTGGAGTGTTGACCAGAAACTGAACTGGACTGGCCATATAAATACTGTGGTTACAAGAACAAGTTAAAGGCTGGGAAGTCTGTGGCGACTAACTCATCTCCTGGCTTCTCAAAATCTATCCACCATCTCTAAGGTATAAATCAGGAGCGTGATGGAATAGTCTGGATAGGTACAGCTCCAACAACACACAAGAAGCTCATTACTATTCAGAACAAAACAGCCCACTTGATTGGCATCCCATCCACAACCTTAAACTTTCACTCTCTCCACCGATGCATAGTGGTAGATCTTGCAGTGCATTGCCTGCAAGATGTACTGCAGGAACTCATGCAAGCTTCTTTGACAAAATCTTCTAATCCGTGGTCTCTACTACCTCGAAGGACAAGGACAGCAGATGTCTGGGAACATCTGCACCAGGAGGTTCCACTCCAAGCTAATATATTGCTGCTCTTTTACTGACCCTGGGCCAAAATCTTGGAACTTCCTCCGTAACATCACAGTAGATGTATCTATACCACATGCACTGCAGCCAATCAATAAAGTGACTCACCATCACCTTCTTAAGGGCAATTAAAGGTGGACATTAACACGCTAGCCTAGCTAGCAGCGTTCACATCCCATGAAAAGAATGAAAAGAATTTGAAGGACTAACTCCATTTTGTTTATGTTCCATGTAGTAGAGTTATATTCTAGTAAGAAATCTGACAACACCTTTTATATCCAACTGATTTATTTGAGAGTAAACTCATAAGCTTTCAACCCTCTGGCCTTCGTCAGGTGAATGAGGAGAACACCTCATTCACCTGACGAAGGCCAGAGGGTCGAAAGCTTGTGAGTTTACTGCCAAATAAATTGGTTGGATTTAAACCTGGTGTTGTCAGACTTCTTACTGTGTTTACTCCAGTTCAATGCTGGCATCTCTACATCATGACTTATATTCTACTCATGTTCGAACTCCTAATGCAAATGTATTGATTTTGCTGTATTTGGGAGCAGTGCATTAGCAAAGCAAGTGATTTTAACTCACATCTTGAATGGAGGTGCTACCTTTGATTTCAATGGAAACAGCAAGAGATATAGAAATCAGAGCAAATGCACCTATGCAGCATAATCACCACGCGCAGAATGGATGGATTGCTCCAATTCACCCATGTTCGGAGATTGAAGCACTTTAATTCATAGAAAATATTGATTTTAACAAAGATGAATGTCTGATATGATATGAGCAATAGTAATTATTGAGGTTGCCAGATGTTATTTTGGAATTATCTTCTCTGCTGAATTATAGGCCAGGATTTTACAGCCACTCCTGCCCGGCAAGATGTAACGGTTATGAAGTAAATGACAATATAATTGTCCCAGCACATTCAGTGTTGGAGACAAGCCATGTCGGGGCTATAAAATTCCAGCTATAAACTGTTCTACAGAATAAAGGGAGCTTCTGCAGAAATTAGACCGCAAGTTGACACAAGCAGACAACATCAACATGAACTGATATTATCTTGCATCCTTAACATTCATAATATCTACAAGGCACTTTTACAACAAATTATTAAGACGAATGGAACTGAAAATCAGGGAGTGAATTTAAGGGATATGAATAAAGATTTGACAAAAAGGCAGATTTGGATTTAGCAAACAGAGTCTAATTTTCCCATCTCATCTAAATACTTTAAAGAGTGCAGCACCCCCCGATGCAGAACAACATTGAAGTCTTAGCCTAGGTTACATGCTCTAGAGTGGGACTTGAACCACTGACCTCCTAACTCAAAGGTCAGACTATAACCACTGAGCCAAGACTGATGTGTGAAAGATTTCAAATGAAGACCATGTTTTCAAGTTGGGGGAGAGAGAAGCAGTTTTGGTCAGCTAAAACAAGAGTGAGAATGAAGTTGCTTTCCTTTGGACCAGTTAGAGTTACATTTTGGACATTGAGTTCTCTAAAATTAATAGATTTGTCTTCAACTGCCACATCACTGACATCACTTAAGATACAAGTGTTAGGTTCAGACTGAAAACCAAGATGTTTCTCCCAGAAGAACAGTCAGCTTTTCTGTTCAGATCTACCCACACTTTGCCATACTTTTTAAAATGGGGATTGTGTTTTGCATTGTCATAATGATGGGCAGGGCTTAAAGACCCTGCAAGCTCAGCTCCACAAATATCATGGTGCCCTTTTTAAAAGATGCCCAGATCTCAAATCAGCTTTAGAGACTGCTTCCTCTTCTAATTGCCAAAATCTCCCTTTAATTCATTAACATGGCCTCCCTTCACCCTTCCTCCCCTATATGCTAGCCCACCCCAAACTCTTTCCATTCAATAGCATCTGGCCTCTTCCCCATCATCCCTAACCATACCTGAAGTGAACATTCACTATGGTGTCACCTACAGGTCCTACCCGCCGTAGGACTGTCTCCTGTTGGCTCAGCCCACTGGCAGTTCCAACCTGGCACTGTTAGGGTGCCAAAGAGCAATACCAGAGAGCACTGCCAGGATGCCAGAGAGCAAGATCGAAGACAGGTGCGACATGGAGTACTATTTTAGATCATGGAACTTGACACAAGGTGACCGTTGATATTTTGGTCAGTCCACAATGAGTTGCAGCATCAAAGAGTGTTGAAGGTTCAGCGTGTAGACTGCACAGAAAAGCTTTGAACTTGGGGTCGTGCTCAGGTGAACAGCCTGTAAATAGTCTTGGTGACACTGCAGTGCATAGCCTGTCAGCTGAGTGAGACAAGCTAGCCACACCAACCCCTGCTGACTGTGGCAAGATCTGCAAGGGATAGCAGACTATAAGATGAAAGTATTAAAATCACCAACTTCAATGCACTCCTCCCTAATGAGCTCAGTGTATTCTATGTCCGTTTTAAGCAAGAGGTCAATAAGAGCATACTCTCCACCCTGGAAGCCCTGGATGAACCTGCATTTGGGGTCACTATTGTAGATGTCAGAGCAGATTTCTCGAAGGTCAACGCATGTAAAGCAATTGGCCCGGATGGGGTACCTGGATGAGCATTCAGAACTTGTGTGGATCAGCTGGTGGAGGTATTCACAAACAGCTTCAACCTCTCTTTACAACAATCTGAGGTCCCTATCTGCTTCAAGAAGATGATCGTTATCCCAGTACCTAAGGAAAATCAAGCAACGTGCCTTAATGACTGTTGGCCAGTGGCTCTGACACCCATCATTATGAAGTGCTTTGAAAGGTTAGTCATGGCACAAATCAATTCCAGCCTCCCAGATTACCTGGATCCACTATAGTTTTCTTATCACCGCAATAGCTCCACACCAGACACCGTTTCCCTGGTCCTGCCCTCAACTAAAAAGGACACCTATGTCAGAATCCTATTTATTGACAACAGCTCAGCCTTCAATACTATTATTCCCACCTCATTTCCAAACTCTCTGGCCCAGGCCTCAGCATTTCCCTCCGTGCCTGGATCCTGAAATAACCCACAGACCGCAATCAGTAAGGAAAGGCAATAACACCTCCCCCATGATCATCCTCAACACCAGAGCCCTGGAAGGCTGTGTTCTCAACCCCGTACTATGCTCCTCATACATCTGTGACTGTGCAGCTAAATTCCTCTCCAATTTGATCTTCAAGTCTGCTGACGACACTACTGTGGTGGGTCGGATCTCAAACAATGACGACACAGAGTACAGGAATGTGATAGAGAATCTGGTGAACTGGTATGGCAACAATAATCTCTCCCTCAATGTCAAAAAATGAAGGAGATTGTCATTGGCTTCAGGAAGAGTAAAGAAGAACTTTATGCTTCCTGAAGCCAGTTTATATCAATGGAGATGAAGTGGAAAGGATTGAGATCTTCAGGTTTTTAGGCATGCAGATCACCAACCACCTTTTCCTGGTCCCTCCATGTCGACTCTACAGTTAAGAAAGCCCACCAATGTCTTTATTTTTGTCAGAAGAAATTTGGCATGTCAGTTACAACTCTCACCAAAATTTACAGATGCACCATGGAAAACATTCTTTCTGATCTGACCCAGACAGCAAGATCTACAAAGGGTCATGAATGTAGCCCAATCCATCTAAACCAGCCTTCCTTCCATTGACTCTATCTACACTTCCCGCTGCCTCAGCAAGTCAGCCAGCATAATTAAGGACCCCATGCACCCCAGACATTCTCTCTTCCACCTTCTTCCGTTAGGCATAAAATACAAAAGTCTGAGGTCATGTACCAACCTACTCAAGAACAGCTTCTTCCCTCCTGCTGTCAGACTTTTGAATGGACTTGCCTTGCATTAAGTTGACGTTTCTCTACACCCTTGCTATGACTGTAACACTACATTCTGCACTCTCTCATTTCCTTCTCTATGAACAGTATGCTTTGTCCCTTCAGTATGCAAGAAACAATACTTTTCACTGTATGTTAATACATGTGACAATAATAAATCAAATCAAAATTAGTGCAACAAAATTGCCACTAGGTAAGTGCTAACATCCTACTACTGCAGGTTCTAAAAAACACGTATCTACAGAAATGAAAGGCTATGGCAAAATCTACTATTGTGCAACTTTCAGTAGACAATTCCATGTTCTGGTTCCATGGTGGTGTTCAAGTACAATCAATTCACCTAAGTGTTCCAGATATTCTACATCATGGCACCTAAAGGGCTAGCGATTATGGATCACCTGCATGCCATGGTCTCACATTGGTGACAATCCATAGAATCAATCAGGCCTCATATGGCAGATCAACTTCAGAAACTACCCCATCACCTCGGTTCATAACCTAATATTGAAATATCCAGAATATTCATGTTTTGACAGAATTAGCAGTTTCAAGAGATCTGCAACACTGTTGCAGGAAAATGGAAGTCTGGCAATTGTTCCAATACATTTCAGCTAACTTTAATAGCTGCACCTACAAATAGAAACAGCGTAAGCTTCTGTCCTGCAGAAACTGTGAGACATCACCATTGAATAATGGTCTGTTCAAATCAGCATGCCCACAAACATATGAAATCATTTTTATCTTACTGGAATGAGCTAGACATCTCCGAGAGAATCACTTTTAAGGGTAAGCAGGTCATCATACCAGAATCTTTGAAATCTAATATTTGACAATTTCATCACTCACCCACGCATGAATATGGATGGGATGACAAGACATGCAAGAAAGACAGTCTAATGGCCGGGTATGAACAATGACACTGATGCGAGGTTTGCCAGGAACATATGCCAAGTCAGCACATTAAAAAAAAAATCCACATGAAGTTTCTAACTATCCTTAGTCCAAAATAATACTTTATCAAGTTTCTCATTATTCGAACAGTGCACAATACATCAAACACAACTGTGGTACACAATCCAAGTGTTATTTTCAATTTCTTTGGTGTTCCTAGTGAAATCATTACAGATAACAGTCCAAAATTTAATGTTAATCAATTTCAGGTTAAGTGTGAGAAGTGCAACATTGATCACATTACTTCTTCTCCTCATTACTCTTAATCTAATAACCTAGTTGAATGAATGTTTCATGCAGTGAAATTCCTAATTTTTAAACGTACATAGACCAAACAAGATCTACACATTGCAATGTTGCAACTGAGAGCGATAGCTTTAATTGCAAGTATACCATTATAAGCAGAGCTCATGTTTGGCAGATCAATGCGTACCAATTTACCTACTCTCACCAATTCTACTCTCCAGACATCAGACAGCAACTTTTAAAACTGCAAGAGAATGTGACCATCGTTCACTATAAAAATATAGGTGCAGAATTGCCTAGTTTACTGTTTGGACAATAGGTTCGCATTTAGAGTCATACATAAGTTATGTGGCAACCTACCAAGGAGACTGAGTTTTGTTCAGAACCAAAGTATGAAGTAATCATATAGGAAGGGGAAATGCTAAGGAATAATCAAGGAAGAATTAGATCCATTCCACTTCTCTATCACCATACAGTCCTATTACATAAGAACAAAAGAATATAAGAACTAGGAACAGGATTAGGCCAATTAGCCCTTTGAGCCTGCTCTAATATTCAATAAGATCATGGTCGATCTTTTTGTGGACTCAGCTCCTCTTACTCGCCCATTCATAACCCTTAACTCTTTTACTGTTCAAAAATTTATCTATCCTTACCTTAAAAACATTTAATTAGGTAGCCTCAACAGCTTCACTGGACAGGGAATCCCAAAGATTCACAACTCTTTATATGAATAAGTTCCTCCTCAACATCAACATTACATCAAAGACAAGATCCTAAATTCAACTAGGAAAGCCATCCAAGAATGTCAACTCCACAAATCATGATGAACAGTTAAAGAAACGTGATCCTGTACTCAAAACCTCTCACTATGAAGGCTAGCATACCATTTGCCTTCTTTACCACCTGCTGTAGCTCCACGCTTTCAATTATGGGCGTAAAAGAATATCCTGGTCTCATTGCACATTCAGCTCTCTCAATCTATAATTGTTTGTAAATTTATTAATGTGCTTTATGCAAAAATTCACAGCAACTTACTGTAGTGCATGGCCTTGTAACAGTCAAATTATTATGAATAGTATTTTGATTATAAAAGAAATTCTAAAGCTGTTATAAACAAATATGTTTAATTAAAATGATCTGTTACACATTTATGGCATAATTATTGTATTTCAGTAAACTATAAAAAATGACAAACCGTTTTCTAACAAACCGTATTCTTGATAACAAGAATATTAATGAGACATTTTCAAATATGACCTTATCAAATTTGGTTCCATTCCCTAAACCTTATTTTCTCCTGCTCAACCAATGTACATTTTTAATCTGAACTATTCTCATTTTAGCTGAAGAAACATCAAATAAAAAGTAAAGCTAGATTGAAGTTTCTGGACAGTAATGATCAAATATGATTAAAAATGATTGTTCAATTTCTGCTGGACTGTGGAAATGTCATCCATGGAAAGCAACCATCTAGAAATGAAATATAGAGGCCTTAATGTTCACACTTTTCATTAGAGGTCAGAAAGAAGTTTTTCATAACTTTTGCTCAGTGGATTAAAACAGTGAAGATAGAATCCACGAGGGATTAAATTTACATGTTATATAAAAGGAACAAGAATCTTTGGTCTGATATTGTAGACAACCCATAGAATCACAGAAAAAATAAAATGGTTACTACACAGAAAGAGGTCACTTGGCTCATTATTTGTCAACTAGCCTCCTGAGGGAGCAGTTCAGCTAATGCCACTCTCCTGCCTTTTCCCTAAAGCCCTGCAAATAGGTCCTTTTTGTATAATAATCCAATTTCCTTTTGAAAATTCCTTTTGAAAAAAGCTCCACCACATTCTCAGGTAGATTATTCCAGGTTCAGCCCACTTGCTGCTTGAAAAAAGATTTTTCATGTAACCATTGCTTCTTATATCATAACTGTGTCCTGAGATTCTCGATCTTTCCATCAATGGAAATAGTTGCTGCAGCTCTATTCTGTTGAAATATCTCATAGTATTGAATACCCATATCAAATCTCCTCTCGGCATTTTCTCATCCAAGGACATAAGTCCCAACTTCTTCAATCTATCTATGTAACTGAAGCTCCTCATCCCTGGAACTATTCTTATGAATCCTTTCTGCTACCTTTCCAATGCTTTCCCATCTTTCCTAAAGTGTGGTGAGCAGAACTGATTCCAAATATTACGGTTGAGCCTGAACCAGTGCTTTATACTGGAAAAGCAGTCCCCCATGGCTTACAAAATGAATTGAGGAAACTTTAGATCCAAAGAGGAGTCATATAAAACTGCTAGGAAAAGTAGCAAGTCTGTGGTTGGAAGAAGTTCAGTATTTAGCAAAATAGGACAAAGAGATTGTTTAGGAGGAGAGCATGAGACTAAACCAGCATGCAATATATGAAAGCAGAAGATAAAAGCTTCTACAAGTATCTAACAAGAAAAAGATAATGAAGATAAATGTAGGTCCCTTACAATCTGAAACACAGAATAGAGAACAAGGAAATGTCAGAGCAATTAAACACTGCTTTAGTTCTGTCTTCGTGCAAGAATTAAGGGTCTATTGAGAAGGAGAAATTGAAAGAAATGGGTATTACTAAAAAAATAGTGTTGGAGAATTAATGGGAGAGAAGGCGTATAATTCAATAGGCCCTGATCATCTACATCCTAGGGTACTGAAAGAAGTGGCCCTTGAAATAGTGGATGTGTTGGTTGTCATCTTCCAAAATTCTGGAGATTTTGAACCAATCCCAACAGACTGAAGGGTGTCAAATGTATTTACAAAGAGAGGGAGGGAGGTAGAAAACTGGGAATTACAAAGCAGTTAGCCTAGTAGGGAAAATATTAGAGTTTATTATAAAGGTTGTGATGACAGGACAGTTAGAAAATATCAAAAGGATTAGGATTATGAAAGGGGAATCATATTTAACAAACCGACTGGAGTTATTTGAGGATATAACTAGTAGAATAGATAAGGGGAACCAGTGAATGTGGTGTATTTGGATTTTCAGAAAACTTTTGATAAAGTCTGATCTAAGAAGTTACTGTGCAAAATTAAAGCTCATAGAATTGGAGGTAACATATTGATATGAATTGAGAATTAGTTAGCAGGCAGGAAACGGAACTGGGAGGATGCGATTCTCTGGGGCTTCTAGCTGCAGCCCAAGGTTCACAATGTCTCGTTGAATCACGCGTGATTGAATTCAGTGTCAAGCCTGCTACAAGTCTTTTGGCTCACTCTGTGAGTCCCGATCTGGGCGAGAACATGATAACCACTCATTAATATTCATTTAAATCTAATTACTGCGTTTGAGGCTGAATGCTCTAGCCTTCCAGTATGAACCCCCTCCCACCCCCACAGCACAAAGTCCAGCGGGCACCAATTAGTGACCAGGTATTTTGGACACCGAGGAAGGAGGCAAGGAGGTAGGTACTCTGCTCATGTGCCCTTCTGCTGCTGCCCAACTTCAGAGGAAGGGTCCCTAAAGAGACTTGGGGGTTGGGTATGTTTGTGCAGGGGCAAAGAGGTTGACTTCAGGACTTTCCCCCGGGTTGGAAGTTTAATGGCTAAATTATTCCTTCTTGACCAAGTGTAGTGTGTCAAAATTTGCAGACGACACCAAGATGGGTGGAAGAGCAAAGCATGCAGAGGACGCTGAAAGTTTGCAAATGATATAGATAATCTAAGTGAGTGGGTGAGGATCTGGCAGATGGAGTACAATTTTGGCAAATGTGAGGTCATCCATTTTGGGAGGAATAACAGAAAATTTAACTATTATTTAAATGGTAAAAAATTGCAGCATGCTGCTGTGCCATGGGACCTAGATGTCCTTGTGCAGGAATCTCAAGGAATTGGTTTGCAGTTGCAGCAGGTAATTAAGAAGACAAATAGAATTTTGTCCTTCATTGTTAGAGGGATGGAGTTTAAAAACAGTGAGATTATGTTGCAGCTGTATAAGGTACTGGTGAGGCTACATCTGGAGTACTGTGTACAGTTTTTGTCTCCTTACTTGAGAAAGGATATACTGGCACTGCAGGGGGTGCAGAGGAGATTCACTAGGTTGATTCCGGAGTTGACAGGATTAGTTTATGAAGAGAAACTGAGTAGACTGGAGCTATACTCATTTGAATCCAGAAAAATGAAAGGAGACCTTGTAGAAACATAAGATTAAGAAGGGAATAGATAAGATAGAAGCAGGGAAGTTGTTTCCACTGGCAGGTGAAACTAGAACTAGGGGACATAGCCTCAAAAAAGAGGAAGCAACTTTAGGACTGAGTTGAGAAGGACTTCTTCACACAAAGAATTGTGAATCTGTGGAATTCTCTGCCCAGTGAAGCAGTTGAGGCAATTGAATGCTTTTAAGGCAAGGATAGATAACATTTTTAAACAGTAAAGGAATCAAGGGCTATGGTGAGCGGGAAGGTAAGTGGAGTTGAGTCCACAAAAAGATCAGCCATGATCTTATTGAATGGCAGAGCAGGCTCAAGGGGCCAGACGGCCTACTCCTGCTCCTAGTTCTTATGAAACGTGGAGATCACTCTTAGTATGGTGATTTCAGGCAATTTCCTGAGAAAAATCTTTATTATTGTCTGTGTTCTATAAAATCTTTGAAGTGGCATAGCCACTTTGATATCCATGTCCCCTGAACACCTGAAAACCTTCAAACTCACAGCAGCATTGGGGTAAGGAGGTTCAGTTCACCTTCATGCCAACATGGTATGGGGGATTGGGGGAGGGCTGATCCTACATTTAGTGGTGGGAGGTAGAGGCTGTTCTCTTGGTCTGCAAAGAATAGCCATTTCTCTGGAGCAAGGAGAGAGGGGCCTGTTAATGAACTCTGAGATCAGGGCATCCTTTAAGGATGGCAGTTTTGCTGCTGACAGAAGCACTTAGTTTTTATTCTGGACAATTGTACCCAGCAAGTAAGAATGAATGGGGCTTTTTGAAAGAGCAGGCAGTGACTAATGAGGTCCCACAGATGTCAGTGCTTGGATATACACCAATAATTTGTTTGGTGGATCCAAGAGTAATATTTTCAAGTTTGCTGATAACAGAAAACATGTGGAAACGGGAATGATAGGGGGCTGGTTAAGAGACTTCAAAGTGATTTAGACAAGTTGACGGAGTGGACAAATACATAGATGCAGAATAATGAGAATAAATGTAAAGTTATCTATTTTGGAAGAAGAAACAGAATGGCAGTGTATTATTTAAATGGTAACGGATTGGCAAATGTTGATGTAGAAAGACACCTGGGTGTCCTAATACACCAGTCATGGAAGCAAGCATGTAGATAAGGGAAGCAGTTAGGAGGAGAAATAGTATGCTGGATTTCATTGCAAGAGGACTTGAGCAAAAGGATGCCTTACTGTAGCTGTCCAAGGTCTTGGTGAGACCACACCTGGAATATTGTGTGCAATTCTGGTCCCCCTATCTATGAAAAGATATATCTGCTATAGAGGGAGGGCAGTGAAGGTTCACCATACTGATTCTTGGAATGGTAGGATGGTTTTGTGAGGAGAGATTGGGTGAACTGGCACTGTATTCATTGGAATTTAGAAGAATGTGAGGGAATCTAATTGAGATGTATAAAATTCTGACAGGCCTGAACAGACTTGATGCAAGAATGTTGTTTCCTGTGGCTGGAGGGAGAATCTAGACTAAAGCATCACAGTCTCAACATATGGATTAGCTCAATTAGGACTGAGATGAAGAGAAACTGAAAGGGTGATGAGGCTCTGTACAGCTGCAGTGAGACATCTTTGCTTCTGTACTCAAGCTCTCTTGAACAAAGAACAATATACTATTTGTCTTCCTACCTGCAAGTTTTAGCTGTATTTTACCACAGAAGCTGCGGAAGCCAAACACTGAATATATTTAAGAAGAAAATAGGTAGATTTTTGTCTTTAAAGATGTCAAGGGATATGGGGAAAGCACTAGAACATGGTGTTGAGATGGAAGATCAGCCATGACCATCTTGAAATGCAGAGTAGGTTTGAAGGGCCAATAGCCTATGCCTGCTCTTATTTTCTATGCTTCTACATTAACACCTTTTGTTATTTAATTTCCCTGTCCTTCACCTTCACAGAAAATTTCCAATCTTGTCTGCAGCTGGCATTTTTCAGTGCCGCTTTGGTGAATGAAATTTTGGCTGGAACGCCAAATTCTCCGTTTTCACTTGCTGGGAGGCAGGTATGGATATAATCAGAGAATCCCATCCCTTCTTTTTTGTTCTTCCTGTCTTTACTGGATCACACTCCATACCCTACAAACTGACAGCAGCCCAATTCGTGGAAGATGCCTGGTTGATGACAAAAATCATCAATTGCAACTTGGTAACTGACCCGAGCTACGAAGTCACAGGTTTCAACTTTTCACAGAAAATCCGGAACACCCTCAGCTGCTTGAGGATGGGCTGGGAAAGCTACGGCCACTTCTTCCACAAGTGGGACACAGGGAACTTCTCAATTTGTGACTGTGACATTCCAAGTCAGACTATTGCCCATATACTGAACTCCTGCCTGAGAAATCCACTCAAACTACATCAACTAAAGGCAGTGAATGGGTTGCTAATCTAGACATCAGCCTGCTTCATTGTTTGACTGCTTCATCAGCTGTGTGAATAAAAACCTGGCACTTGATCTGCTTGGCCCGTTTAATTTCTAAGAACCAAGTGTAGTAGAGTGTCCTTTCTCATTGGACTGGAAAGCTACTGCTGTAGAAAATTCTCCTGAAACCACGTTAGGAACCCTTTCCCTTAGTGCTCTTTACATTATTAATATCCCAGCCTATATTCAGATAATTAAAGTCCTCCATCATAATTACTCTATAATTCTTGCACTTCAGTAATTTCCTTGCAAATTTGTTCCTCTACACTTTTCCCACTGGTTGGCCTGTACACGATACCAAGCAATATAATTGCACCTTTTATGTTCCTTATCTCTCACCAAATACATTCTGCTCTTGACACCTCTGGGATATCCTCTTTCTCCAGTACTGCAATGTTCTGTTTAATCAATATTCCCACCACTCCATCTTTCCTTCCTTTCCTATCTTTCCTGAACACCTTGTATCCAGGAATACTTAATATGCTTTGAGCGAGGATTCTGCTATCAGCACAACATCATATTTCCTGTGCTGCCTGCTGCTTTTATATTCTTAGAAGAATTATAGTGAGTTACAATTTAAGCATGCAGCCAAAATGAGATATACAAATACTAAAGCACATTGCATTATTCCGTGACAATAAATTATAGTGCTACTGCTTTCCCAGTGAATGTGTAGATCTTCCACCAACATTCGACCAGCACCACAATGAGTTTAGCTGCATTAATTACTCTGTCACACAACCTTGCTCATGAAAAGCCTGTATCATTGTTCTCTAATATTCTCGCATTTGACATGTAGTTGTCTCACACTAACTAATTCTAATTTGGCAATCAAATTAGATTTATCGTATTTGTTTATTTATTAAATTTATCCTTCTGGGGCTACTATTTTATAATTAACATGTAATTGCTCCCTTCATTTGGCATTTAGAAGTTAAATTTCTTCCTACCCTCATTTGTCAACCATCTTTTTTTCTGTAACTAACAGCATATGCATCATTGTTGTGTCTTCACTTGCGAGCTAGAACTGGACTAACCATATAAGTAGAAGAACAGGTCAGAGGCATGGAATAGTGCGATAAGTAACTCACCCCCTGACTCCCTATAGTCTTGATGTGGAGATGCCAGCATTGGACTGGGGCAAACACCAGGTTAAAGTCCAACAGGTGTATTTGGTAGCAAACGCCACTAACTTTCTGAGCGCTGCTTCTTCGTCAGGTGAGTGGGAGTTCTGAACTCTAACATGGTGCTGTGAGACTTCTTACTGTCCCTAAAGCTTGCCACCATCAAAAGGCACAAGTCAGGAACATAATGGAAAACTTGCCACTTGCCTGAATAAGTGTAGGTCCAACAACACTCAAGAAGTTTGATGCCTTTCAGAAGAAAGCAATCTGCTATATTGGCACCCCTTCCACAAACATTCACTCCCTCCATGGCCAATCTTGCCAAAGAATGGCAGAATGTTGGTTCTGGCACGAGGAACAGAGGGGTGATCTTACCAGCTTGGCTCACCAGTTGAATGGCATGATGGGCTGGTAAGATCACAAGACTGGTGAAAATCTGGCTTAATACTCAGTTTTTTACCTCTTGTGATCATACCAACCTGATCTGCCAGCATAATCCCAGGGCACGAAGCATATTTTAATATTCATTAGGTTTTTTATGGACCTCGAGATCATAGAGGTTTAAGCATAGAAACAAACCCTTTGGTCCAACTTGTCCATGCTGCCTAGTTTTTACCGTTAAGCTAGACCTAATTGCCCACATTTGGCCCATATCTATCTATACCCATCTTACCCATGTAACTTTTTAAAAGCTTTTTTAAAAAAAAAGAACCAAATCTGGCTCTACCAATACTTCTGGCAGCTTGTTCCAGACACTCATCACCCATTGTGTGAAAAATTGACCCTCTGGACCCCTTTGTATCATTTCCCTCTCATATTAAATCTATGCCCCCTCGTTTTAAACTCCTCAATCTTTGGGAAAAATGTTGACTACCTACCTTATCTATGGTCATTATTTTATCAACCTCTATAAGATCATTCCTAACTTTCCTACATTCCAGGGAAAAAACGTCCCAAACTATCCAGCCTCTCTTTATAACCAAACCATCAAGTTCTGGTAACATCCTAGTAAATCTTGTCTGCACTCTTTCTCGTTCAATAATATCCTTTCCATAATAGGATGACCAAAATTATACACAGTTACCAATGCTTTGTACAATTTCAACAGGATGTCCCAACTCCTGTATTTCTAACTTTCTTCCCTGGAGATTAGGAGGCTTAGGAATGATCTTATAGAGGTCTATAAAATATAACTAGCATGCTGATTGCTTTCTTCACCACCCTGTCCATCTATGAATCCATTTTCAAGGAGCTATGAACCTGGGCTCTTCGATCTCTTTGTTCTATAACTCTGTCCAGTGCCCTACTATGAACTAAGTAGGTCTTGCCCTGATTTGATCCACCAAAATGTATAACCTCATATTTATCTAAATTAAACTCCATCTACCATTCATCAACTCACTGGTCCAATTGACCAAGATCCCATTGCAATTTGAGATAACTTTCTTCACTCTCCATTATGCCATCAATTTTGGTGTCTTATTAACCATGCCCCATAAATGCCCATCCAAGTCATTATTATAAATCACAAATAACAGTGGACCCATCACTGATCCCTGATGCACACCACTGGTCAAAGACCTCCAGTTTGAAAAACAACTCTCTACAACAACCTTATGTTTTCTGTCATCAAGCCAATTTTGTATCCAATTGCTACCTCACTCTACATCCCGTGAGATTTAACCTCATGCAACAACCTACCATGTGGTAGGTATGAATGTTATTAGTGAGTCTTAGATGTAATGTGACTCACTTGCCTTGATGGCCTTGTGATGTAGGTCCTCACCAGTGAGGATTGTGCATAGATCCCAGTAATGGTACATGACGTTATGGCCTCGCCAGTGGAACCAGATGCCATTGTGGCCCCTGCATTTGGCAATTCCCAAGACACCCCCACCCCCACCGCCAAAAGAAACCTGGCATCACGTTAGAGGGCAGTTGAGTGGCTATATGTGACTAGTATCCTGAAGGAGGACCTCACCAATGCATCCCACTATTATCTCAATTGGGGTGCGTGCATCACCATCGTGCCTCAAGGGACACAGCAGTGTTACATATGTGATATTACAGCCTTTCTGGGAAAGTTAGATCAATGCTTGGTACGTATGTTTGCAAAGGTGAAAAGGTGGCCTCCACTAAATGGCTGTGCTGTTTGGCTGCACACCATTTAATAGCATAATCCTTATCAGTAGTAAGGGTTACCTGTTCAGCCAAGTGTCTTCCCCTTGTGGCAGACAAGGCATGGCTGAATCATGTGAGGCCAGCAATGAGCATGTCCAGAACATTCCCAGAGGACACCCTGTTTCTCCCAGGTCACAAGAGGTGCAGAGGTGGACAGCTTTCCATGACTCATTGAGATTGATCTTTATATGTAAACACCCCTGACAAATGGTTTCGGACTGCCGGGCAGCTTCTCCCCTTTATCCTCACTGCACTGCCTGAGTGTGAATTCCAAACATACTGCAGTCTTCCTCCTCCTGAGTATAAGGCCTTTCTGGCCACATGAGAGAGATGCAGCCCATTCCTGAATTCCCCATTCTGCTGACAATCCAACCTCTCACAGGGCTGGAAAACTCATTGTTGCCCCAATGCTGAGCTTCTTATTTTCAAGCTCTTGCACCCTCTTGCCAGCTTCTGCTATGGAAAGACTCTCCCTCAGCTGTGATATGGACAGGAACGCAGGACTGAGGACATGGGGAGTACTGCCTGCATACCAAATTTCACAACCTCTTTAAAGAAAGGAACAATTTTGGGACCACCACTCCTGGCCCTGGGTTGGACTTATCTGTATTCCACGTGTAGTCACATCTTGGAGGTGAAGGCACCAGGAGAGCACTATGTCGAGGTGTTGTAACTGGCATTGGCATGATGTCACACTAACGCCTGCTGAATATCCCAGAGGGGGCAAGTCCCAGAGAGAGTACTTACTCGTAACATGCCAAAGTGTTAAAATCACCTTTCTGCATTCCTGTGCCTTGTTTGATGCCACTTCACCAGTGTGGGGCGAAGAAGGTTGGAACTCAGAAACCTCCCCTCCTCTGCATTGTGTTTTTCAGATTTTGAGCATGCACTGCCGTTCCCGCAGATAGAGAGTGTAGGTTCAAAATTACCCTCAGCAGGCTGTACTATCTCCAAGATGCATTGCAGGAACTCACCAAGGATCCTTAGACAACATTTTCCAAACCAAAACCTCACCATCTGGAAGGACATGGCAACAGGCACGAATTTTATGGCACCTTCTGTTGAACGGGATAATATGATTCTGCCAAGCTAAATAGAGATTTAAATTGTTTGCCCTATCAGCCAGTGGGCAGACACTCCACAGCAAGATTGTAAAACCTGGTGTTGTGAGATTTCTTACTGTGTTTACTCCAGCATCTCCACATCATTTGGAAAAATCACCATGTGGAAGTTTCTGTCTAAGCCACTCATTATCCTGACTTGGAGATATATTGCAATTTGTTGATTGTCACTGGATGAAAATCCTATAATCCCCTCCCTAACAGCACTGTGGGTGTACCTATATCACATGGACTGCAGCAGTTTGAAAAGGCAGCTCACCATCATCTTCACTGGGGCAATTCAGATTGGGCAATAAATATTGGCTAAACTAGTGTCATCCTCATCTCATGAATGACATTTGAAACATTTGTCAGGAAGGAAGTAAGTTTTGTTTTGTTTGAAGATTCCATTGATATCTAATTTAGTTTGTTAATGGTCCTGGTGTCATTTTCACTGAGAAAAACATGGGATGAAAAAAAGTTACTTGGCCCATCAAATTTCTTCATGCCTAAACTATTTTCTAAATATTTTAAGGAACCTTCCATTGAAAGTTCATGTTACAGTTCCTCTCTACATCAACTTCAAAGACAAATAGAACAAATTTTTAGAATATCTACCTAACCTTAATATTATGAGTTAGGCTAATCCCTTACCCTGTGACATTGCTTCCTACTTCCAGACAGAAACAGCCTCTCAGTATTTGTGTTTGTCTGTGTAACAACAGTGACTACAATTTCAATTCAGTCGTTCTAAAATGCTTTGAATATCTGAAGGACATCTCACTGTCTTTTCTTTGTTACAGATGAAATCCTGGCTGCAGTTCTCCCAAAAGTGCTGAATTGATGGGAAAACTGTTCTTGATCCCGACTGTTTTGTCAGTTCAGTTTCTCACCTGGATCTCTGTATTCTATGCACTGCAGAGGTCCCAGTCATAAATTTCATTAAACACTCCCGGGGGGCAGGGCCTATTTGCACCGGAGTTTGACAGTTCTGGAACTCTGCACATGCGCAGTGGCCTCGATCTGTCAGACTCCCCATTTGCTGGTGAGCTCAATCATTAGCTAGCCTGGGACGCCCGCAGTGCTGCCCCTCCAGCATATCACCACCTCTCCTACGACCCAATCATGGCTCCCACAACAATTCCCAGGCCAGCCCTCACCCCCCCTCCCCCCACCACCCGATCCAGACTGCCTCACACCATCCCAGCAGTGGCAATCCTTCCACTCTGCCCCCCAACATTCTGGCAGATCCTTCACCCCACTGACCTCCCCCGGGGTCATTCCCCTTGGGAGGCAAGCACCCCCAGCAGACCACTCCCCCCCCCTCCCACAGCCCACTCCAATCACTGTTCTCCTTCCATCTCAGATCAAGCACCATGCAGAGAAGCAGTGGGACCCTTCACCCCACTGAACACCCCCAAGCCCTGCCCCACAACAGGCCCTGCCCAATGGGCAGTGCCAACGTACCCTCTGGGCATGGGCACTTTGCCCCTAGGGCAGTGCTATGGGCACAGGCTGGTACTGCCAGGGTGCTCATGCCCAGCGATACAAACCCCAACCTCCACTATCCAACCCTTGGTTTGGGCCCCAATTGCTCCCCCTTCGTTCCAGCGGGTCTCCCGCTAGTTCCCTATATGTGGGGAGCTAGTGTAAACCCTGCCAGCATGAAATACTCCTGGCGGCGTGGGAGACTCAATTAGGACCAATAAGTTCCTGATAATTGTATTGAAAACAGATTCAAATTATTTACCTGCCTTCCCACCAGTTTCCAGTGTGGTCTGACTGGCAACTGTTCGCCAGTTCTGGAAGGTGCGTGTGTTCCCACACATGTCAAACCCCGGTACAAGATCAACAACGTGCATCTCCCACTCCGATCCACCAGAAAAGTTGAGGGTCATGGTGGGAGAATCACGGCCCCTATGTGCCCCATGTTGCTGAAAAAGTAACTGCAAGATAATCCACAGAAGCTAGCTGACCTGCTGAGGTTTTCCAGCACTTCCTCTTTTCATGTCAGATCTCCAGAATCTGCAGTTTTTTTGCTTTTATTTGCATGTGGCTATGTTCTAATAGACCAGAGCATCAAAGGATGTCCCAATCATTTTTGGAAAATTGCCATGGGATCATTTACATTGACCAGGCAAACTTTTGGCTTAACACCTCTTCCAAAAGACAGCAGCTCCAATCATATATTATTGATCAAGTACTACACTTAAATGTCAACCTTGATTACATCCTAGAACAGGACTTGAAGCTACAGTTATCACCCTGAAGTAAGGTTGCTTCCATTGCGTCAACATCATATTCTTAGCCTTACAAATTATAGTCTGATTACAGCCTGCTTAATAATTTGACATCGAGGAATTTGAACTGTAGCTGCTCAAGAGTATTGGGAACATGCGTCAGTTTAACTCCACAGGTGCAGTCAGATTTATTATAATTTTACATAATAGAAGACAAGTTATAATATGGAGTTAAATTGACAATTAAAGTTAATTAAGATGAATTGAAGGATGTATGAATGCTACCTTTGCTACTTGAGTTTTTCACTAGGACATCATGTACATATTGTCAAAAATAAAGTTGTGTCATCTTATTACCAACTGTGCAATAATTTTAAGTGCATCTGCATCACTAACCTTTCTTATGCTTCATTTCAGATATTTGCATTTGATGTGATAATTGTAGATTATAATAAGCTGCTTTCTGTGTTGTAAAATAGTAATGAGTGCATGATATGATGTTATAACTTCGAAGCCAATTCGTGGCTTAAAGTTATAAAGGGTTTTTTACTAATGATAAATAGATATATACAAATAAGGGTCCAACCAAACTGAGCACACTATTACTCTCCACTTCTCCCTGCTCCAACTGATAGTCCCCACCCCAGGACGCACATCCTCATTCCTGATCGGCTTGCTTCCTGTGCTGCCACTTCACAGGATCTGGCCCAATCATGTGGCCCCTAGGGATTGCCCCCTTAAAGGGACCACTCTATCACATATAAGTTTAATATTTGCACCTTTATTATTAAAAAAGGAAAGAAAAACTTGTAGTTATACAGCAGTTTTCATGACCACCAGACATTTCTGAATGTTCTGCAGTCAATAAAGTGGAGTCGCTGTTGTCATGTAGGAAACCCAACAGCTAATTTTTAATTCAGCAAACTCTCACAAATGTAATAATGATCACAGAATCTGATTTCGTAATGTTGATTGAGGGATAAATATTGATCAGGACATGGGAAGAATTCCCCTCTTTGAAACGTCTTTGAAATGCAGAAGTGCCATGGAATCTTGTAAATCCACACAAGCAAGTCTACTCAGCCTTTAATATCTTAACCAAATACCATCACTTTTGGCTATGCAAAGCTCCTATAGTTCAACACTACTAAAGCTCAGTTGTTGTGCAACCATGTCTAAAAGATTTTGTCGGTGCATATCTGATATCCTAGCTATTGGCAGCCATAATGCATTCATCCAGTGAGACTTGGGTATTCCCACCTGGCTAACAACAAACAGCAAGGCGCTGGTTGCTGAATGACAAACTGGTACATGATTCTATTTGACCACCTCACCATCATGAATAGCTGGCGCACATACATGGCGCCACCCAAAATATTGTACAGTAAACCGCTAGCATCTTCAACAATAGTTACACTGGCTGGACCAATTGAAGTACTTCAGTACTTTTTGGAGTGGGGTCTCTGGAACCAAAGGATGCAGAAACATCTTTCTCCATATGGCAGCCAGTTGATTGTGAAATTAGTTGTATGAAATATGAAGTTGTGGCCGTTTCGTCCTCTTTTGCAATGCTCGCAGCTTTACGAGGTAAAATCTGACAGTAAAATCTCGACTGCAGCAGATAATTGTAGAAACAAATCAGTATTTTCTTGGAAACTAGCAGAAAGTAATTAAAGTAGCGGTCACAACCTGTACATCTAAATCCAACTCCCTGCAGCACAGATTAGGGGAATAAGAAATCATCAGCAGCTAACAACAGTCATGGCTACATCAGTGTGATAAATCCTTCTGAACTCCTTCGGGAAAAGACAGCTTGCCATTGCAAGAAGCACTCGAACTCTGGCAGATGGCTTTAAGGCATTTTCAACTCGTACTGCTTGCAACTTGAAGAATAGAGGTCAATCCTAAACTGCTGTGATTGGGATGATGGATTTAAAATGCTGCATCCAAGAACATGGAAGGCTCCAGAGATATTTTTATTTCAAAACTATAAGAAGATTACTTTTTGCCCATTAACTTAGAAATGACAGTATTAGTTTGGACAAGTTTTACAACAGGGAACAGTTTAATAATGTGTCCTCAAACTTTAAGATGATCTTAAAGTTTGATCAGAAGTACTAGAGTAGATTGTAAGGATACAATACACTAGGTGCACATAATAAGATATTTGAGATCATTGAATCCTGGCAGGATTTTGGGAACAAATTCCAAATCTGAACTCCCATACAAAGCAATAAAAGGATAATATGAATTCCTAATTATTATTTTAAATAGAAATAGTATTTACTGCATGATATATGCTTGCTTTTAATCACAATTACCCACTGTCCTTTTAATTGATTTATTTTTGTTTTGTTTTCAGTACTGGAATAGAACATTGATCCCTGAATGTAACCAGAAAATGCTAGAAATATGAAATAGATTTATCAGATTCTGAAGGAGATGGGTTAATGTCTCAGGTACAGACTTGGATAGAGACTATTAATGAATCCCATTATAGAACATAGAACATAGAACATTACAGCGCAGAACAGGCCCTTCGGCCTTCGATGTTGCGCCGACGAATTAAGAAAAAGCAATGACCCTCTAACCTAAACCATTCCCTTCTCTTCCGTAAACTTATCAACTAATCTCTTAAACGCCACCAAACTTGGCGCATCTACAACTGCCGCAGGCAGGGCATTCCACTCCCGAACCACCCTTTGGGTAAAGAACCTACCTCTGATATCCGTCCTATAACTATCACCCCTTATTTTAAAGCTGTGTCCCCTCGTGCTAGCTTTCTCCATCCTAGGAAAAAGGCTATCACTGTCCACCCTATCTAAACATCTAATCATCTTATATGTTTCGATTAGGTCCCCTCTTAACCGCCTCCTTTCTAACGAAAACCACCTCAAATCCCTCAGCCTCTCTTCATAAGACCTGCCCTCCATACCAGGCAACATCCTGGTAAACCTCATCTGTACCCTCTCCAATGCCTCCACATCTTTCTTTTATAATGCGGGGACCAGAACTGGACACAATACTCCAAGTGCAGCCGCACTAGAGTTTTGTATAGTTGCAACATGACGTTGCGGCTCCGAAATTCAATCCCCCTACCAATAAAAGCTAAGACTCCATATGCCTTCTTACAACCTTATCGACTTGACTGCCTACTTTCAGGGATCTATGCACAAATACACCAAGATCCCTCTGTTCATCAACACTATTAAGAATCCTACCATTAGCCCTATACTCTACACATTTATTATTCCTGCCAAGTGCATTACCTCACACTTTTCCACATTAAACTCCATTTGCCACCTCTCGGCCCAGCTCTGCAACTTGTCCAAGTCTCTCTGCAAACTATAACACCCCTCTTCACTGTCTACCACTCCACCGACTTTAGTGTCATCTGCAAATTTACTAATCCATCCTTCAATCCATTATATTCAGTGCTATCAAAAGATGTTTCTCCATCTTCCTTTTCTAACTCTGGTGAAGTGTCTTTATTTGAAACATTAACATATATGTTCTCATCACATTACTGGCAGACCTGCTGGGTATTTTAATCAGCTTCTGATTTTTGTACTTTGAATTTTTATTATTTATTATTATTTATTATTTTTATTATTTATTATTTGAGTTTTTGTGTTGATGAACAGAGGGATCTTGGTGTATATGTGCATAGATCCCTGAAAGTAGGCAGTCAAGTCGATAAGGTTGTTAAGAGGGCATACGGAGTCTTAGCTTTTATTGGTAGGGGGATTGAATTTAGGAGCTGCAACGTCATGTTGCAACTGTACAAAACTCTAATGCGGCTGCACTTGGATTATTGTGTGCAGTTCTGGTCCCCGCATTATAAGAAAGATGTGGAGGCATTGGAGAGGGTACAGAGGAGGTTTACCAGGATGTTGCCTGGTATGGAGGGCAGGTCTTATGAAGAGAGGCTGAGGGATTTGAGGTTGTTTTCGTTAGAAAGGAGGCGGCTAAGAGGGGACCTTATCGAAACATATAAGATGATTAGAGGTTTAGATAGGGTGGACAGTGATAGCCTTTTTCCTAGGATGGAGAAAGCTAGCACGAGGGGACACAGCTTTAAATTAAGGGTGATAGTTATAGGACGGATATCAGAGGTAGGTTCTTTACCCAAAGGGTGGTTCGGGAGTGGAATGCCCTGCCTGCAGCAGTTGTAGATGCGCCAAGTTTGGTGGCGTTTAAGAGGTTAGTTGATAAGTATATGGAAGAGAAGGGAATGGTTTAGTTTGGAGGGTCATTGCTTTTTATATTGGTCGGCGCAACATCGAAGGCCGAAGGGCCTGTTCTGTGCTGTAATGTTCTATGTTCTATGTTCTATTAGGATATCCTCATCTCGAGTTCATTCTAATGACGCTTTTTTTTTGTTTTAGGATGGTTTTTCCTGTAAGGGAACTTTTTCAAATAACACTGCCAGCAAGACCTCAGTTTTCAGCTTAGCAAGGTGATAAGTGATATTAAATCAAAATTTTTATGCGTATTTATCACCATAGTAAGCATTTTTTCAAGATAGATTTTCTATCACAGTATATACTGTGCAATGCAAGTATTTAAATTAAATTAAAATGGAACTATACACAGTATTGTAGAGCATAGTGTGGCACATTGTTCAGCACTATACTGCTGTACTGTATATATTACTGCATCATTACAACAAGCAAACCAAATGTTTCTAAAATAGTCTGTTAGTTATGTAATATATATATATACATATTTATATATATGAGACTGTTTTAAAAATCTATAAAATAGAACTGCACATTTACATTGCATGCATTAAAAAGTATCAATATCCAGTTTACTTTTCAGAAATCTAAGGACAATATTGCTCTGTAGATTGTTTTCATGTATTGAGCATTATATATTACTGGTGTATTATTTTCACTTATTCAACATCTATTGAATATTGTGCAACCACCTGTACTGTATTCTATGTAATTTGTACAGACTTTACCTAATTATGTCTAAGCAATTGTCTACATCATAACTCATAATTGCTAAGAGAAAGACCATTCATTTAGAGGTTAACATAGAACATAGAACATAGAACAATACAGCACAGAACAGGCCCTTCGGCCTTCGATGTTGTGCCGACCAAAATAAAAAGCAATGCCCCTCCTAACTAAACCATTCCCTTCTCATCCATATACTTATCAACTAACCTCTTAAACGCCACCAAACTTGGCGCATCTACAACAGCTGCAGGCAGGGCATTCCACTCCCTAATCACTCTTTGAGTAAAGAACCTACCTCTGATATCCGTCCTATAACTCATACCCCTTAATTTAAAGCTGTGTCCCCTCGTGCTAGCTTTCTCCATCCTAGGAAAAAGGCTATCACTGTCCACCCTATCTAAACCTCTAATCATCTTATATGCTTCAATAAGATCCCCTCTTAGCCGCCTCCTTTCTAACGAAAACAACCTCAAATCCTTCAACCTCTCTTCATAGGACCTGCCCTCCATACCAGGCAACATCCTGGTAACCTCCTCTGTACCCTCTCCAATGCCTCCACATCTTTCTTATAATGTGGCGACCAGAACTGCACACAATACTCCAAGTGCGGCCGCACTAGAGTTTTGTACAGCTGCAACATGATGCTGCGGCTCCTAAATTCAATCCCCCTACCAATAAAAGCTAAGACTCCATAAGCCTTCTTAACAACTTTATCCACTTGACTGCCTACTTTCAGGGATCTATTGACACATACACCAAGATCCTTCTGTTCCTCAACACTCGTGCTAGCTTAATTAAGGTTAAGCTTAATGTGTTTAGGTGTATTGAGTAAGGTGAATGCGTGATTGAAAATGGCAATTCCGTGAGCTTGGCTGAATCTATTGGGCATACTATTAGGAAAAATTAAGCTAAAATGAAGATCAACGATCAGATCTAATTCTTTCATCTGCCATGAAACAGCCACATGTGTTGGAGAGAATGTTGGGAGAATGGAGCACTTATTTGATGTTTGGATTATAGTTTCATCCCAATAGCAAATTAATTTAAGTCCCGGTGCAATTCAGTTCCCTTCAACAATTTGAAAATAAATGGCTTATTTGCAATGGCCCCATGCAGGGCTCCTTGAGAAGGTGAGAGGGCATGGGATCCAAGGGGCTTTGGCCTCGTGGATCCAGAACTGGCTTGCCGGCAGAAGGCAGAGAGTGGTTGTGGATGGGTCTTGTTCTACATGGAGGTTGGTAACCAGAGGAGTGCCCCAGGGATCTGTTCTGGGGCCCCTGCTGTTTGTCATTTCATAAATGACTTGGATGAGGAAGTGGAAGGATGGGTTAGTAAGTTCGCCGACGATACAAAGGTCTGGAGGGAAGCCAAAAGTTGCAGCGGGACATAGACAGGATGCAAGACTGGGAGGAGAAGTGGCAGATGGACTTCAATGCGGATAAATGTGTAGTGGTCCATTTTGGCAGGAATAATAGGATGAAGGGGTACAATATAAGGGGTAGGAGTCTTAGCTGTGTTGTAGAGCAGAAGGATCTCGGGGTCCATGTCCATAGGACTCTTAAATCGGCCTCGCAGGTGGACGAAGTGGTCAAGAAAGTGTACGGTGTACTGACCTTCATTAATCGAGGAATAGAGTTTAGGAGTCAGGAGGTAATGATGCAGCTCTATAAGACTGCTGTCAGACCCCAGTTGGAGTATTGTGCGCAGTTCTGGTCGCCTCATTATAGGAAGGATTTAGAGGCTATTGAGAGAGTGCAGAGGAGATTTACAAGGATGCTGCCTGGATTGGGAGGCAGGCCTTATGAAGATAGGTTGAGGGAGCTGGGACTCTTTTCACTGGAGAGACATAGGTTGAGAGGCGACCTGATAGAGGTTTATAAAATGTTGAGAGGAATAGATAGGGTGGACTCTCAGAGACTATTTCCCCGAGCTGAAATGGTCACTACGAGAGGACACAGATTTAAGGTGCAGGGAAGCATATACAAAGGAGATGTCAGGGGTAGGTTTTTCACTCAGAGGGTGGTGAGTGAATGGAACTGACTGCCGTCGGAGGTTGTTGAGGCAAACTCACTGGGGTCTTTCAAAAGACTTCTGGATGAGTACGTGGAAAAGAATACGATAGGGGGTTATAGACAGGTCTGTGGATTGGTAGATGTGATCGGCGCAACTCGTGGGCCGAAAGGTCTGTTTGTGCTGTATTGTTCTATGTTCTATGGAAGGAATATCAAATGCATCTTTTAAAGCACATTCAGGCTGGTTTTACAGTTTCAAGCAAAAGGAAAATTTGTGCTTTTCCTCTCACTGGTAAGAGAGTATATGCTAGTTCAAGTGTTGCAGATGCATATTATGAAACTGTAAAAGTAATTATTGAGGAGAAAAGATATTTGGCATGAAGAATCTTCAACATTGATGAGACAGGTCTCTATTGAAAAATAAATAACCTAATAAATGGAAATTTTTGCAGGAGATGTGCATGCTAATTGGTTTAAGGCTGTGAAAAATGGGTTAACTCTTCTACGATCCAATGAAAAAGATTTTTGCTTGAAGCTTTTGCTTGTATATTATAGCAAAAATTCAAGGACTCTGAAGGGATGAGTTGAGCTTATGGAATATTTTTGAAGATTGGTTTAATTCTTTCCACCCTGCAGCTGAAAATTATTGTAAAAAATAAGAAAGTGCTGTTGCTTCAGAATGTTGTCCCTGAGTCATTTTATTAATTTAAATGATGTATCTGACAACATTAAGGTTGAATATCTCCCAACAGATACTGCAATGTGCATCTAGCCAGTGGATCGAAGGGTAGTTATTACATTTAAGGAATATTACTTAAGAAAGATATTCATCCAGCTGATTCACGAAATTGTTGGAGAAGACAAGTTAACAGTTCATGAGTTTTGTTGAAATCTCAACATCCTGCATGCCATTAGCTTCATTGGTGAGTCTTGGGGTGAAGTTGAACCATCAACATTAAATATAGTTCGGCACAAGATTTAGCCAGAACGTGTGCATGATTTTTGGGCTTATCGAGTAAAATTACAGCTGGAATAAATAAGACTGTTTACAACCTGTCATGTTCTGTGGGTTTTGAATACTTATTGGAATCTCTTAACACTATTCTGTTAAATGAAGATTTGAAGATTTGGGTTGGAGAAGATATGGACATATTAAATATTGAAAAGGTGAAAGGAATTTTGGGGGACAATGATGATAATAACAAAGAAGAAATAGAAGTAACCTAGAAAATTATATTAGAAGTAAGGTATTCAGTTTTGTTGATAAGATACAGACAATCATTCGAGATATAGTGCCAGTGTTTGAATGACTTGAATAAATTCATTGAATGGCACAGAGAAATATGCAGGTAAAGGAAGAAATTTGTCAAACAATTTTTCAAGTCAAATTAACCATTAACTTCAAGCATTATTTCTCCCTTATTCAGCGGCTCCAATTACCACTCACCAATCAGATCATTGTTACTTTCAGTTTGTTAAGTGTAACCTTTTCTCTTGCTCTACTCCCCAGTTGTTTGTAACAGATTTTAAATGGGATGCTATAATCGATGATTTTATATATTTCAACATTCAGTGCAAGCAATCAACCAGCTACATTCAAGTAACAATTGCTTACTTGGGCAATGAAAAGAAATTATCAACAAAAGGTTCAAAATGCACTAAGTCCAACTTCCCACTAACACAAATAACATAAACACACAACAAATCCCTTCTGCCTACAACACCCCACCCTCCCATCACAACACCCTCACCTTCTCAAAAACATGTTTAAAAAGAGATAAAACTTCACAGAATGTCAGATCTTAAAATCAGAAAATATTTACATATTGTTTGGATGCTTGTTTGCAGCTAAGAGGCCACTTTCCACAATAGCTGTTTGTACTAGGGCTTTACACTGGAACAGTTGTTCTGCACTTGTGACTGTTTCTCTTTTCTTGGAGTAGTGGTATTGATTTGGAATTCTCTTTTAAGAACCCAGTTGGCAGCAATGCAGTCTTCCCGTGGATTTTCAAATCACAAAGAGCTTAGCTTTGATGAGAGAGATTTCATAGAATGGAGGATAAGTCTGTTGCCCATTTTAATTCAAAACAGAAGCTACAAAGGACAGGATTTTGTACACAACTCACTATGTGTTTTCTGGTGGCAGAGGCAGCCTACCAGTGGTCAATGGCAGAATCTTCTGCTCCTACTGTTCTCAAAAGTTTTCTTGTTAAATGCATCTCTTACCATTAGGGCACCCATGGCAGAGGTGCACCATCAGCAGAATCAGAAGATCCTGCATCTATGAACGGTCAGAAAATCTTGGTCATAAAAACTATTTCTCCTGGTGAGAGAATATGGAACAAAGGTCCATAATTTTAAAGTTAAAGCTAGGTCATTCAAGAGTGAAAACAACAAATGGTTTGGGGAAGTGGGGGTGTAGTGATACTGCTATTGGACTAATAATCCGGCCAGGGTTCAAATCCCACCACAGCAGATGGTGAAATTTGAATTCAGTGAAATCTGGAATAAAGATCTAATAATGATTATGAAATGATTGTTGTAAAAATCCATTTAGTTCACTCATATCCAATAAAAAAAAATCTGCCACCCTCCCCTGTCTGGCCCACATGCGATTCCAGACTCAGAATAAAAAAGATAAATGTCGTCGGCAAGTTAAGTTGCTGATGATAAGTGTAGTCGTCAAGTTAAGATGCTAAACTGGGGAAAGGCTAGTTATTACAACATTAGGCAGGACCTGAAGAATGTAGATTGGGGGCAGATGTTTGAGGGCAAATCAGCATGCGAGAGGTTTTCAAATTAAATTGATAGAAATTCAGGACCTTCTATAAGGATGAGGGATAAGTATGGCAAGTTTTGGGAACCTTGGATAATGAGAGATATTGTGAGCCCAGTCAAAGGAGAAAAGAAGACATTTAATCAAGATTTGGAGGCTGGGAACACACAAGCAAGTGTGGAATACAAAGAAAGAAGCTAAGCAAAGAGCAAAGAGGGCTAAAAGAGGTCACAAAAAATCATTAGCCAGCAGGATTAAGGAAAATCCAAAGGCTTTTTATATATATATAAACAGTGAGTGATGGCCCATTCAAGGAAAAGGAGGAATCTATGCGTGAAGCCAGAGGAAGTAGGCAAGGTATTAAATGAGTACTTTGCATCAGTGTTCACCAAACAGAAGGAGAGAATAGCCAATGTTATTCCTTTGTTTTAAAAGGGCAGCAAGAATAATCCAAGTAATTACAGGCTGGTGAGCCTTACGTCAGTCATACAAATTATTGGAGAGGATTCTTTGAGACAGAATTTAATCTACTTGGAAATAAATGGATATATTAGCAAGAGGCAACCTGGTTTTGTGAAGGAGAGGTCACGTCTCACGAACTTGATCAAGTTTTTCAAGGAAGTGTACAAAGATGATTGATTAGAATAGGACAGTGGATGTTGTCTACATGGACTTCAGTAAGTTCTTTGACAAGTCCCTCATGGCAGACTGATGCAGAAGGTGAAGTCGCATGGGATCAGAGGTGAGTTGGCAAGGTGGATACAGAACTGGCTTGGTGACAGAAGACAGAGTAGCAGTGAAAAGGTGTGTGTTTCTGAATGGAGAGCTGTGATAAGTGGCATTCATCAGGGATAGTGTTGGGATCTTTGCTGTTTGTAATATATATAAATGATTGAGGAAAATGTAATTGTTCTCACATGAGATGATGGCATCCGTGTCGATGTTCCAGCACATCTTGCAGGGGTTGCAGTGGCAGGGTTGTGTGGTGTTGTGATCACTGTTCTCCTGAAGGCTGGGTAATTTACTGTCAACAATGACCCTTTGGAGATTGTGCAGTTGTTTGAAAGCAAGTAACGGGAGTGGAGGGATAACCTTGGCGAGATGTTTGTCTTCATCAATGACATGTTGAAGTTCCGAAAGCTTCCCTGCTGTGGCACGTCGGAACTGTTAATCAATGAGTCAAGCTCCATATCCTGTTCTTATGAGGGCGTCTTTCAGCATCTGTAGGTGTCTGATGCATACCCCCTTATCTGAGCAGATCCTGAGTATACGAAGGGCTTGTCCATGGGGGATGCTTCTTTAACGTGTTTGGTGTGGAAGCTGGAAAAGTGGAGCACTGTACTTGCGGTACAGTGAAGTGCTGAGGTGAGCATCCTTGATGGAGATGTGAGTGTCCAAGAATGCAAACAATCCCGGAGAATAGTCCAAGGTGACTCTGATGGTGGGATGGAACTTGTTGATGTCGTCATGTAGTTGTTTCAGTGAGTGTTCGCCGTGAGTTCAAAGAAAGGAAATGTTATCGATGTACCTATTGTAGAGCATCGGTTGAAGGTCCTGTATGGTGAAGAGATCTAGTTCGAACCTATGCATGAAGATGTCAGCATATTGAGGTATGAATTTGGCCCCCATGGCTGTTCCGTGTGCCTGGATGAAGAACAAATTATTGAAGGTGAAGACATAGTCCAGGATGAAGCAGATGAGTTGTATAATTGCATTTAGAGATTGGCAGTTGTCGGCGTTGAGTACTGAGGCAGTTGCAGAAATGCCATCATTGTGGGAGATGCCAGTGTAGACCACCAAGACATCCATTGTGATGAGGAGTGCTCCTGGTTCAACTGTTCCATGGATGCTGAGTTTCTGTAGGAAGTCCTTAGTGTTGCGACAAAAACTGAGTATTCTTTGTACAGTGGGTTTCAGGGTGCCTTTGACGTAGTCGGAGAGTCTCTCACAGAGGGTCTCATTGCTTGATACAATGGGACAGCTGGGTGTATAAGTCTTGTGTATCTTCAGGGGGCAGGAGAGATCTCTAACGCAGGGAGTACGTAGGATGAGAGCATGGAGGGTGCTCTGAAGGTCCAGTTGAAAGGTTTTGATCAGCCTGTTCTTTGGTTGGATTTGTGGGTAACTGTAGTGTTCCTTGTTGTTCATTTGTCATTATATTTCTTTGCACAAATCCATTCTGTTCAGTATGACAGTGCCCATCCTTTGCTGGTTTGATGACAATGTTGTGGTTGGTCTTGAGAGTGTGGGTAGCATTGCATTGTGCTTGAATGGTGTTTGGGGTTGTCTTCTGAGTGGGGCTGACGAATCTGGCATTGATGCATCTCCTGATAGATTGGGAATAAATGTTGAGTGGAGGGCAGTGGCCTTCCGGAGGGATCCAATTCGACTCTTTACTCTTTAGTTGTTGCACCGTGGATCTCTCTGTTGGCTGTTCTGGTTCATTGGCTGTCTCATTGGGTTGTCATGTGAGAACACCATCCACCAGTTACACAGCACATACTCTTGTGACTAGGCCAGTGTTGTCCGCCCAATATGCTGCAGGAGGGAGTGTCCTGAAGTATGGTACATCGGCAAGACCATGCAGGCGCTATGACAATGGATGAATGGACACTGCTCAACAATCACCGGGCAAATGTGCTCCCTTCCAGTCAAACAACACTTCAGTAGTCACGGGCATTCAGCCTCTGATCTTTGAATAGCATTCTCCAAGGCGTTCTTCAAGACACACAACAATGCAGAATCACCGAGCAGAAATTGAGAGCCAAGTTCCGCACACGTGAGGATGGCCTCATTTTAGGTTCATGTCACACTGTCTGTATCATCCATTACTTGCCCAGACTTGCAAAATCCCATTAACTGTCCTGTTTTGAGACAATTCATGCCTCTTTAACCTGTGTTTAACTCTCTCTCCACTTGCATTATCTACACCTGTAAAGGCTTGATTATCTGTCAAGACTCACATTCCAACCATTATCTTGGAATTGAGTTTGTGTCTATATATGTGCTGTTCGTGAACACACTCTCCACTCACCTGCTGAAGAGCAGCACTCCGAAAGCTCATGCTACCAAATAAACCTGTTGGATTTTAAACTGATAGAAATCTACAAGATTATGAGGGAGATGGACAGAGTAGATAGTCAGAAGCTTTTCCCTAGGGTGGAAGAGTCAATTACTAGGGGGCATAGTTTTAAGATGCATGGAGCAAAGTTTAAAGGAGATGTACAAGGCAGGTTTTTTTTTACAGAGTTGGTGGTGGATGCCTGAAACTCGCTGCCAGAAGAGGGAGTGGAAGCAAATATGATAGTGTCTTTTAAGGGGTGTTTGACAAATACATGAATAGGATGGGAATGGAGGGATGTGATTACTGGAAGGGTAGGGGGTTTTAGTTCAGTCAGACAGCATGTTCGCTGCAGGCTTGGAGGGCCGAAGGGCCTGTTCCTGTGTTGTAATTGTCTTTGTTCTTTGCTCAATGTGGTGGACTCTTAAATGCTCTCTTAAATGGCCAAGCAAGCGATTCAGCTGAAGAGCAGTTAGGAATGGATAATAAATGCTGGCCCAACCAACGGTGTTTACAACCCATGAACGAATAATAAAATTACTTTTTCACATTAAAAGTAATGGAAATCAAGAATTCATTCTTGCAGTAATTTGAGTACTGGAATAAAATGGAAATTTTCAACATCAAGTTTCATAGATTTTAATTCAGTAAGGATAACAAGGAATGTTGAGAAGAAATGGGTATGTGTAGTTGTAGATCAGCAATGTTCTAATTGAATGGCAGACCAGATTTAAGGAGCTGAATGGCTTAATCCTGTTTCCTATATTCCTATTTATAGTGAGGATGTAAAACACACTGTTAAAATCAGAGTATAATTCTCTATTTCCTATACGAATGTGAATTCAAATCAGTTTTCCCACAGGAAAACTTGCACAACTTTTAAGGAAGAATATAAAGGTGAAAATTCTACAGACAGAACAATTTGTAACAAATGGATTTAATTATTTGAATCAGCATTAGCATTTATAATGTAAAACTTTTAAATATCATTGTCCAGTATAATGTAGCCCCATACTGATGATTTTCTCATAATTAGAAAAATGACTTAATTTAAAACATATTACCCTTCATTTTATAATAGATTTCAAAGATAGGATTTTTTTAATTGACATTAGTGGAGATAGAAATGCTAAGATTGCAGTTTCCCGCTAGCAATCTGCAGAAATTACATATATTTCACATTAGAAGTATCCTCTAAGGTAGATGAGTAGCAATGAATACTTATAAATTAACTGAATTTTTTAAAAAGTTATATATTTTTGGCTTTCTCAAACTAGATTTGAAATTTTACAGTCTGTACTGAATAAATTATTGTCAGCTCTCAGGTAGTTCAATAGTTTATTCCATGAGATATTATTGTCTGTTTTCAAAATTAATTGTTTGTCTATTAAATTGGCAGCCAACTTCTTTAATGCAAACACTTGGACTATTGTTCCATTTTCTGATTTATATTCCAGTTATTTCAGGGTGCAGTCTCCAGTGAAAAATTCACACCTCTCATATCATACTTGGGCCTTTCATTACACTTTATAAATGCTGACTTATTAAGAAAATTTCAATTTGCACTACCTTCCCGAATGCGTTGTATTTTTGACTGACCTATTTGTGGGTTGGAAAGTCATTGCTTCTAATCTTATTTTGTTTGTCACATTACAGACGTTTTGTGGCAGCATGCCTGCGCATTTGCAAATTTCTTTGCATCACATTGGTTAAAATTTCATATTCATGGAACACCAGAGTATCATGGCACTATTTTCTGCAGTTTTCAATTAATCATAGCATTTTTTTTTCATTTGGAGAAGTACTGTAATGCATGTCAACACTTATGCAGTGGTGGGCAATTTAATGGTCAACTTGAACAGAAATAGTCATGTGATCAATTTCTGCATTGAAAATATATTTATATTACAATGCTGTGTCTAATAGTGATATTTGAAGGTATAGAAATGTTTAATTCTTATAGAATTTTGGATAGGTGCAGAAAGAACAGAGTCGTTATAGTGGGAGATTTTAATCTCCCTAGGGTGGATTGGAAAGTACCTACAGCTGGGAGTTTGGATGGGCAGGAATTTGTAAAATGTGTACTGGAAGGATCGTTGGAAGAGTATGTGGCTAGCCCGACTAGAGAAGGGGCTATATTGGATTTAGTTCTGAGTAATGAGCCAGGGCAGGTGGTTGATGTTGTAGTAGGGGAACATGTGGCTAACAGTGACCACAATTCTGTCTACTTTAGGATTCAGATGGAAAAGGATGCTTGTTGCCCTAGGGGCAGGGTGTTGAATTGGGGGAAGGCTAACTATGGTTGGATTAAGCAGGAATTTAGGGAAACTGATTGGGAACGGTTGTTTGAGGGTAAGTCCATGCTAGGCATGTGGGACTCTTTCAAGGGAATACTGAAAATGTTGCAAGATAAGTATGTGCCGGCCAAGAGGAAAGATGGGAAAGGTCGGATTAGAGAGCTGTGGATTACTAGGGATATTGAGGACTTGGTTAGGAAGAAAAGAGAAGCGTATGATAGGTCGAAGCAGCTGGGAACCGAGACAGCATTGAAGGAATATAGAGAGAGTAGGAGGGAGCTCAAACAGGGAGTTAAAAGGGCAAAAAGGGGGCATGAAATGATTTTGGCGGATAGGATTAAGGAAAACCCAAAGGCTTTTTATTCCTATGTTAGGAATAAAAGGGTGGTTAGAGGAAAAATCGGACCTCTTAGGCACAGAGGAGGGGAACTGTGCTTAGAGCCCGAGGAAATGGTGGAAATCCTGAATGAATACTTTGCGTCGGTATTCACAAAGGAAAGGGGCTTGTTGACAACTCCTGTCTCTGAGGGAGCTGTGGAACAGTTGAGGGAAACATCCATACCGAGGGAGCAAGTGTTAGAGCTTCTAGGTAGCACTAAAACTGATAAATCTCCGGGGCCTGATGGCATTTATCCCAGACTGCTTAGGGAGGTGCGAGGTGAAATTGCTGGGCCTCTGACGCAAATCTTTGTCTCTTCTTTGGACACAGGTGAGGTCCCAGAGGACTGGAGAATAGCTAATGTTGTACCGTTGTTTAAAAAAGGTAGTAGGGATAACCCTGGAAATTATAGGCCGGTGAGTTTGAAGTCAGTGGTAGGGAAGCTGTTGGAGGGGATTCTTAGAGATAGGATGTATAGGCACTTAGAGCGTTGCGATCTGATTAGAGATATGCAGCATGGATTTGTTAAGGGGAGGTCGTGCCTTACAAATCTGGTAGAATTTTTTGAGGAGGTGATGAAAACGGTGGACGAAGGGCAAGCCGTTGATGTTGTCTATATGGATTTTAGTAAGGCGTTTGACAAAGTCCCTCATGGGAGGTTAGTTGAGAAGGTCAAGGCTCATGGGATACAAGGACAGGTAGCTAGATGGATAAGTAACTGGCTTGGTAATAGGAGACAGAGAGTAATAGTGGAAGGGTGTTGCTCTAGCTGGAGGTCAGTCACTAGTGGTGTGCCGCAGGGCTCGGTACTGGGACCTCTTCTATTTGTAATATATATAAATGAATTGGAAGAGGGAGTAAGTGGAGTGATCAGCAAGTTTGCAGACGATACAAAGATGGCTGGACTTGCGGATAGTGAGGAGCATTGTCAGGCGATGCAGCAGGACATAGATAGGCTGGAAGCTTAGGCAGACAGATGGCAGATGGAATTCAATCCTGATAAATGCGAGGTGATGCATTTCGGGAGAAAGAATGTAGGGGGAGGTATATGATAAAGGGTAGACCTATTAAGAGTATAGAAACGCAAAGGGACCTGGGGGTGCAGGTGAACAAGTCTCTGAAGGTGGCAGAGCAAGTGGAGAAGGTTGTGAAGAAAGCATATAGTATGTTAGCCTTTATAGGAAGGGGTATAGAGTACAAGAGCTGGCCTTTAATGTTGTAGTTGTATAAAACATTGGTTAGACCTCATTTGGAATACTGCGTCCAGTTCTGGTCACCTTACTACCGGAAGGACGTGGAGACTCTGGAAAGAGTGCAGAGGAGGTTTACCAGGAAGCTGCCTGGTATGAAAGGTCTGAGTTATGAGAGATTAGGCAAATTGGGACTGTTTTCCTTAGAAAGACTTAGAGGAGATCTGATAGAGGTGTACAAGATTTTGAAGGGGATTGATAGAGTAAACAGGGTTAAGCTTTTTCCTAGGATGGACTCAAATAGCATGAGGGGTCACGGGCTTAGGGTGAGGGGGGTAAGGTATAATTTGGATGCTAGAGGGAGTTTTTTCACACAGAGGGTGGTGGGGGTATGGAATGCGCTGCCAAGTAAAGTGGTGGAGGCAGGTACTCTGGAGTTATTTAAGAAATACTTAGATGGGCACATGAACATAATGGGAATGGAGGGGTATAGAAAACTGATTTAAAATAGGGATCATGAGCCTTGGGAGTCCCTGGGAAGTGTGTAAATAGATGATGATATTGATGTACTTGTTTTTATCCTACAGGTGCTTTGGTCCACATTGTTGTCTAACGAGGGGCATACACGCGATGGGTCGTGAGAGGACTGCTCTTGGATCTTTTTCGAGAGTATCCTACTGCTTCACGTTGTTAGTGTATGCTTGACCTGGACCTTCTGATGGGCAACACGACAGCTCAGTGACTATCGCTGTGCTGTGCAGATACATGGATTTGGGCCTGTGTCGGTCGGAGTTTGCGTATTCTCCCCGTGCTTGCATGGGTTTTCTCCAGGAGCTCCAGTTTCCTCCCACATCCCAAAGATGTGCTCTTAGGCTAATTGGCAAAACAAATTCTCCCTAAATTGTCTCAAATTTGGTTTTTAATCCATAGATCTATAAACATGGACAGGGATCACGGATAGAGATGGGAACATCGGGGTGGCGGCGCGGGCTCGTTGGGCAGAAGGGCCTGTTTCCCGTGCTGTTTTGTTCTTTGTTCTTTGTTGTTCTTTGTAATACCCACAGTGCAAAAAAAGACCATTTGGCCCATTGAATCTGCAGTAACGATAATGTCACCTAGGCCCTATCTCTGTAACCCCACGTATTTATCCTGCTAATCTCCCTGACACTAAGGGGCAATTTAACATGGCATTCAATCTAAACTACACTACTTTCCAGAGGAAACCCATGCAGACATGGGCAGAATGTGCAAACTCTATACAGAGAGTTCTGAAGCCAGAATTGAACTCAGGTCCATGGTGCTGTGAGGCAGCAGTGCTAATCACTGTGCCACCATGTTGCCCTATATAATATATGTCAAAATATCCCTAGCTTTACATTGCACTTCATTTGAGATCGATATCACCATTGTGAAGACCATGGAAAATTTAAATTTCTTTCTCCACACATTTTTTCATATGCTGATGGGGATTTTGGAAGTCTCAAAGACCCATCAGGTTTGAGAGATGAAGTCACTGAGGGAGGCTACTGACGATCTTGAACATTGTGACAGATAAGTATTAAATATTTCTATAGCTTCAAACGCCAGTATTAGATACAGCATTGTAATGTAGGTGTATTTTCAATCCAGAAATTAATCATAAGGCTATTTCTGTTCAAGGTAAGTTGACCAACAACGTGTAGGTGTTGACATGCATTACAGTACTTTTCCAAATGGGAAAAGTGCTATAATTAATTGAAAATTGCAGAAAAAGTTGTAACATTCTGACGTCCTGTGAACGTGAAATTTTAACCAAAGTGCTGCAAAGAAATCTATAAATACACAGACATGCTGCTACAGAATATCTGATGTAATGTGACAGACAAAATGAGATTAGAAACAATACCGATGATGGAGCTTCAAGTTTTCAGGTGTGTAATGTTAGCTAGATTGTACGATATGTGACAAATGGTATTGGAATGCTTATTCTTTGCAGGCTCTGTAGAACAGATTATATTGTGTCTGGAGAGGGAGGTGGAAAAATGATTGAGCAGTAGCTGACTGCCAGTTGCAGTTTTACTCTGGAACCAGGAGGAGTCCAATTGCTCCTCTGGCTCCACATTCAGGTAAGTTAAAAGATTTTGACATACCTTTATGGTGGCTGCCTCTGGCAGTTTCTTTAAAGACCACTAGTTTGACTGCTGTTCACCTGTAAAAACAACCAATTGCAATATAATATTGGAAATTGCTCTGAAATAGGCATAGATTCTTGATTTGCATAGGCAAGGGACCTAATGTCTGGATGACCACAGGGTTTCCGAATCAATACAGTGTGCTATACATAGCCTGCACAAAAGAATTAATGTGCAATGAGGCTCTGTGACATAGGTTATAAACTACAAGTCCATTCAAAATAAAATTTTAAAAAGCAGTTGCAGAAAATCAATACATGAGTGTGCACTTGAATGCAGAACATTCAACTCAGAAAACTGACTTGCATTTAGATGATGATTTTCACAACAATTCAAAGCACCGTACAGCTGATTAGTTACTCTTTGAAGGTAGGAAATGTGGACAGCCAATATGTGCATAGCAAGCTCCCATAAGCAGGGAATATAATAATGACCACTTAATTTGTTCTTTTGTGATGTTGATTGAGAGATAACTATCATCTGGGACACAGCAGTTAACCCTTTTCTCTGAAATAGTGCCCTGGATTTTTTGCACAGACAATTAAAAGACAGTGCCCCTGACAGTGCAGCACTCTATTAGTGTTGTTTTGGAGTGTCAGCAGTGATTTTTGTACTCAAGTCATGGAGTGGAATTTGAACTTAGAACCTTTTAGCTCACTGGTAATGATACCAACACAGTTATGGCTGATACAAAAAATTCCTGATATGTATATAAAACTCATAAAATAAACAACATGTTCCTAATTCTCCAACAAGTACTAAGTCATGAGCATCTTTTTTAAACTAACCTGCCAATAAGGTTTCATCCAGTAACTTAATCCCTTTGCATTTGAATTGGTTGATTTTCATTGTCAGTGTATACTTGGTGGACAATAGATTGATTGATTAAAATATCTGCCTGATGTTGACAAAAAAAAGATCTGGACAATTTTGATCATTGGTTCAAACATAGCTAGGAGCTTCTATTCTTTTGGGGGTGGAAATAAATAGTTCCTAGGGTGCAGAGATTGGTAATTGGGAAAACTGCTTCCACAGAGTTTTCACTTTGTGTGGATGTTCAATTCAAAGCTTTTTTGTCCATCTTTTCACCTCCGCCATGCTCCATTGACATTTGGATCATGCTTGGTTGCAATAGTGAGTCTACCATACAGTGTTTACCATCCATAAAGCTACAGCCGTAAGATCTGTCACAATCAGAGCTAAAATAGTTGCATGATTCTAGAAGAACTTGGAGCTGAATGTTCCCCAGTCCCGCAAGGGCAAGCTTGAAGGTGAAACTGAGAGGAAAGTGCAGAATATTAGTATCGCTTCGGTATGCCAATACACTTCTGTCTCCCGACAGGATATGGATTGCCAAGACAGAGGCCCACCCACTGATAGGACTGGGCAACCAATCTATATAATCAAGTCATGGACATTTGTGAACTGACTGTAAACATTGCCAAGATTTTCTGAGGACAAAGCCTGGCAGGCTCCAAATAACTGGGGATTGCTTGTTTGTGGCTGGTTTAAGGGAATCATAAAATCTCCTGTTAGATTCCACTCCCCCTAACCCTGCCCCTCCCCCACCCCTACTCCCACCCCCATCCCACTCCTCCCCACACCAAATCTATAGGAATTGGATGAACACAGCTGTAGCTGCTGACCATCTTATGAAGACTTTTCTTTCCACGTGGCTGTCTTGGCAGCTGTTTATTTTATTTAAATACACTTTGTGTCAGAGCATACCATAAGATATAGGGTAGCGAGTGGGGCTGCCGTCCTTCCAAGGCTGCAAGGTTTCTTATTGGGACTGCCGGGTATGGAATGCCTTGCCTGCATCAGTTGTAGATGCGCCAAGTTTGGTGGCGTTTAAGAGGTTAGTAGATAAGTTTATGGATGGAAAGGGAATGGTTTAGGTTAGAGGGTCACTGCTTGTTCCTAATTGGTCGGCGCAACATCGAAGGCCGAAGGGCCTGTTCTGTGCTGTAATGTTCTATGTTCTATGTAGATCTGGGCGTAAAACAGATCCGAGCCCGGAATCCTCATTCCAGCACTCCCATGCACTTTTTGCTGGATTGGGTCTGCACTGTGGGTGGGGCTCAGTGCTGCCGGAACGATCGGAACTCTGAATTGTGCATGCACAGTTAGAAAAAAATCTGAAACAGCGCATCTGGGCGCAAAAGACAAAAACAGCAGAGACAGCTGGTGAGGGAGGGGAAGGAGCTGCGATTGGACCCCCATGGGAGGCACACTTCCTGGTAGACAGCCCCCCATATCAGACCCCCCTGGGAGGCAGCCTCCCTCTCAACGATCAGATCCCCTTGGGAGGCAGGCCTCTCTTGGCAGAGCACACCCCCAACCTACCTCGATCGCTGCTCTCCCTCCACCAGTTTTCTGACCTGCAGTCATTGGACAGCCTGCAGCACCTTCCTGGCCTTCTGCTGCATCTGCCAGAGGAGGCGATCAGGTTCAGATGGATCTTCGGCTTGTGGGGGTGGTGGAGATTCTCCCAAGTCCTTTCCCCTGCTTTCCTCCTTTGGCCTCCCCTGGTGTGGGGGTGGGGTGGGGGGTGGGGGGTGTGGGGGGGGGGGGGGGGGGGGGGGGGGGGAGGGGGGGGGGAAGGGGGGAGTCCGATCGAGGTGAGGGGGGGGGAGCCTACTTCCCGGAGTGGATCCGATCGCGGAGGGGGGAGTGCTGCTCCCAGGGGGGATCCAATCACAGAGAGGGTCTGCTGGGAGGGGCATGCCTCCCGAGGGGGTCTGATCACGCAAGTTCGGGTCTGCTGGGGTGGTTAACAGGGGGTCTGCGAAGGGTGTTCGAAGAGGATGGGCTTCGGTGCTTCCCCAGCCCAATAGAAATCAGCTTCGGATTTTTATTCTGCAGGTTGGTAATAGTGCGGATCCAGAACGAATCCGATCTGAAGATGGTAAAGTGGGAATAGGCAGTAAAGTTGGGCGTGTGGTTCATTAATTCGATTTAAATGCACATTAATGCATTTAAATCATTGGGTTGCCCAATTGGGATGCGGACCGGATCTGCACCCAAATCAGGTAACGGTAAAGACGCAATTTGCTTGGATTTGGATGCACATCGCAATACAGGCCCGACGCCCGAATTTACCGCAATTCCGTGTCCAAAAACAAGCGCAAATATTTGGTAAAATCGGACCCTAAAAGCAACAACATTTTTAAAAAATCAGAGGAAGTTTTAATGGACTGCACAAGTAGTATTATAGCACTGCTGCCTCTCAGCACCAGGGACCTGGGTTCAATTCACAGCTTGGGTCATTATCTGTGCAGAATCTGCACATTCTCCCTGTGTCTGCATTTCCTCTGGGATTTCCTCCAGGTGCTCCGGTTCTGTCTGAGACCAAAAGTCGTACTAGTTAGGTGCATTGACCGTGCTAAATTCTCCCAGCCGAACAGATGCTGGAATATGACAATCGGGATTTTACATTCACTTCACTGTGGTGTTAATATAAGCCTACTTGTGACAACAATAAATAAACTTTATTGGGTGGAAATTTCGTTCAGCCTGTATATTCAGAAATTGAGATGTATCATTGAAAGATTTTCCTGGAAACTAGAAAATGCATGAATAATGATTGCCTTTCTGATTAATACCATAATGGACATAATCCAAGCCATGTCAACAGCGTTGAATAAATAAATAGGCCTTATAGGCTCTCACAAGGACCACCACATATGCTGAATATGGTTCTGATTTGAGATGTGCTATCATTGCATGAGGATAAAAATAAATAAGTGGGTTGGACTGCATGCCTGTTGAGGGATTTGACATTGAGAAGGATAAAGATGCATGTCCTTAAACAGTGCAGAAATGGGAATAGGCAAAATGCTCAATGGTTTTGTGCTTTTCAGGGAGTTCTGAGTCTCTCCAGAGAAATAGACTGGTTTTCTCTCCAGATCTTACGATACTCTGCCTGAAAAAAAATCAAGGGATCGTGTTTCTCATCATCATGCAGGGGGAACAGGACCTTAACACACCAGTAAAACCTGGCTGTACTTAGATCAGGGCATCCATCTTTAAAGAGTGCCCCAATTATCTTCCTCTTCTTTGCCCACCTTCTACCGACAATGAGCCCCTTGTCCCCCACCCCAAAGATTGATCCCTTCTCCTTACTCTTCCCGTGGTCACATCACTGCCTCCCCCGCCCCTACACACACACATCCCCATCCATCAGCAACAGCCATCGCCAGCATGTCTTGCTCCTCCATATGCTCCCAGCCACCACCTCATCTAAATAAATTCATCCCCTTCCCCATGAGACTCCCAATTGGGCCCATCTCTTGGCACAAGTTGACACTGGGTGTGGTGCCAACTTATTCCAGAGATAGTGCTAGAGACATTTCCAGGCCACTGCTTGGCTTTATCCCTCTTTCACGAGGGCATCCCTGTGACAAGTTTGCATCTAGGTGAACCTGTTGTAAACTACGTCAGTGTAATGTAACATTGGCACAGTGTCAACATGTGGCAGGAGAGCCCAGATTTGGTGAAGAGCAGATTAATGATATCTAAATATATCGAAATTTATGTAAAACATGATATCAGGGATTGATCTAAGATTGTGATCTCGCTGGCAAGATCTGAGACATTGGAATTTGAACCCCCACTGTCATTCACACAGATGATGAATGCGGATTCAAAATCCCCCCCTAGATGTCTGTGAGAGGGATGGGAATGGAGAGGGATGCATGAGCCTGATGGCTGCTGTAGGAAGTGTCTCATCATAGTACTCGCATAATCACGAGCATGAGATAGGTTGCTGGATGAGTTGCTTTCTGTAGGAGTCAATGTCACAGAATCACAAAATTGTTACAGTGCGAAAGGAAGCCATTAAGCCTATCATGTCTGCACTGACTCTTCAAATGAATACCATTTAGTGCTACTTTCCTGCTGTCTCCCCATAACCCTGCATTATTCCTTTCAAATAACAGACCAATTCCATTTTGAATGCATTGATTGAATCTGTCTTCACCTCAGTCTCAAACAATGCATAACAGGCCTCCCTTATTCATTGTATGAAAAAGATGTTACTCATATTGCTTTTTCTGTTTTTTGCCTAATTATTTTACTTTAAATCTGTGCTGTCTCATTCCTGACCCTTTCATGAGTGGGAATAGTTTCTTCCCATCTATTCGGTCCATACTCTTCTCCAAGGATACAGTTTTAATGTTTCCAATCCATCTTTATAAGTGAAGTTCTTCATCCATGGGACCATTATTCTGTGCTTTCTCCAATGCCTTTGCATTTTTTCTGAAGTGTGGCACCCAAAACTAGACACTATATTCCATACTTAAGGCTAAAATAGAAGACAATTTTCAGCTCACATTTGCCATCAGAGAGAAAGGCGACTTGGGCTGAAATTGATGATGGAATCGGAAAATGCAATTTGGAGAGATCACATTCTGAGATTTTCCCCAAGTAGTGAGGTTCATGCACACAAAGGACAGGAACTTCATTTAAATGTAGTTTAATATATACAAATATCATTAACCATTCTTTGCCATGTATTCCCCCTTGGCCATATTTTCAAACCTCACTGGCGTGATGTCACATCAGCAAGGTTTACAACAAGTCCACCTAGACATGAACCTGCCATGGGAATCTCTCTGGGAGTGTAAAGATGAGTGTAGCGACTGGGGAAGTGGGACATGGTTGGGCACTGCCCCTAGCACTGCCCCTGGCAGCAACGCACCAGTTTTCCGCCAGGTCCTGATACTTTACCATTTTCTGGCATGGTTCTGTTTTAACTAGTGTTTTATCCAAGTTCAGTATAACTTCTTTTCTCTTGTACTCTATGATCCTATTAATAAAGCTGAGGACACTATATGCTTTAGTAACCACTCTCTCAACCTGTCCTGCCATCTTCAATGACTTATACACAGATAACACAGGTCCTTCTGCTTCAGCATCCCCTTTTATACTTATACCATTAGAGATTTGTATTGCATTGTCTGAGCATCAATCCCAAGTCTTACATGTGGTGGGCAAGAATTCCAGTCCTGAATCACCAATGTAATTGTTGTGTACAGCCATATATGTGTAAACCACTTCCACAGAATTTTCCTGTACTTTCTTTTCATCAACTAAAAACAGGCTTTCAGTGCAAAATATATTTCCCAAATTAATGTTTCCAAAAAATTGTATCTAATTCAGAAGAATGAAGTAATATTATAAAGTGAAGCCATATACATCAGAATGCTCTACTTTAGATTCCCAGTCTGTGTTGAATTAGTTGGTTTCAAGCGGCACAGTTGTTGGATTTGCACTGCTTTCAGTACTGCTAAATTAAGGAGAGAAAACAGCCACAGTTTTCATGAATCATTGCTCTTTAGTGACTCCTGCTAGAAGTTTATGCACGACACCAGGTATGAATCAGAATCAGGCTTCACAACAGTATCTTCAATATTAAAATCTTACATTTTCCAATCAGATGCAATTGCAACCATCCAAATTGTAGCAATGTCATATTGCTTGATACGCTTTAAAACAAATATAGACTATGTTCAAAAATAGTATAAATTACTGATTATTTTGAAATTGAAATGCATAGTCTCATGAGATTTTTACTATTACCCTCAGTTAGTTAACACATCTAATATTCCTGTTATGTTCCAATGTTACAGAATACACTCCCATGCTGTTTCAGATTCACTAGCACTAATATGTTGCTTTTATGCTGCTTCAGTTTGTCAATGCAAATGAACATTTTCTCTCTATAATTATGGCCAAAAGCACAACACTGCCACATATGAAAAATAAATTAATTTGGGGTTTGTAGCAAAATCACAACCGTTCTGACGCAGTGCAGTGTGTTGGGAATGCCAGAGGTGTTGCAGTGATGTGTTGTTGCTTGTCTGTCTCTCTCCACTAACACTTGTCTGAAGATGTGAACAGAATCTGCTCATTGTAATCAGTACGAAATGAATCATATAATCAATTCAAATTTTACTGATTTTTGAAATCTGGCAAGCAGATTGACAACCAACTTTGAGGCATCTTATGTAAGATTTACTGCAAACGTTAAAAAAAAATGTGGAGGTGAAATTCAAGCTTGTTGAAAAGTGATGGATCATTGATCTATTATACAACTTATCTGATTTTCTTTACCGTTGTATATAAGAACATAAAAAAACAGGAGCAGGAGTAGGCTGTTCTGCCCTCTGGGACTTGTTTGCCATTCAATAAGACCATTAGCCCTCTGCTTGGAGCTTTAACTCCACTTTACAGCCTGTCTTCCATAACACTTGTCAGTCTGTCTAATTCTGCCTTAAATAAATTCAATGACTCAGCCTCCACTGCTCACTGGGGGAGAGAACTCTAAACGCTAATAGTCCCCTGGGAAAGGTAATTCTTCCTCATTAATGGGAGGCCCTTTATTTTTAGGTTCTGTCCCATTGTTCTAGATTCCATCACAGGGGGATTCAGCCTGTCATCATTTACCCTGTCTAGCTTCCTCAGACTCTTAATAAGAACCCCTCTTATTCTTCCAACCGGGTTCAACCTTTCCTTATAAGACAAACTTCTAATCTAAGGATCAACCTAATGAATCTTGTCTGAACTACTTCCAGTGCAAGTATGTGCCTTCTTAAATAAGGTAATAAAACTGTGCACCATACTCCAGATGCAGTCTCATCAATGCCCTGTACAGTTGTCTTTTCTACTTCTGTATTCCATTCCTCTTGCAACAAAGGCCAACATTCCACTTGCCTTCCTACTTAGATGCTGCATGCCAACTTATTATGATTCATGTACAATGTTACTCAAATCCCTCTGCACTGCAGATTCCTGTAGTTTCTCTCAATTTAAATAATATTCTGGTTTTCCATTTTTCTTCATTATGCTCCATCTCTATAATAAAATATTTCTGACATGTTTTTTCTCACTCACTTATATCTATATTCTTTTGGAGATTCCTGTACCTTCCAGTGAGGTGAGCTGGCTACATGGATACAAAACTGTCTCAGTCAAAGCAGACAGAGGGTAGCAGTGGAAGGGTGTGTTTCTGAATGGAGAGCTGTGACAAGTGGTATTCCTCAGGGATCATGCTGGGACCTTTGCTGTTTGTAATGCATATAAATGATCTGGAAGAAAATGTTACAGGATTGATTAGTAAGTTTGCAGATGACACAAAGGTTGGTGGATTTGCAGATAGCCATGAGGACTGTCAGAGGATACAGCAGGATATAGATCAATTGGAAACGTGGGGGAAGAGGTGGCAAGTGGAGTTTAATGCAGACAAATGTGACGTAATGCATTTTAGAAGGTGTAAAACAAATAGTAAATATACAGTAAATGGCAGAACTCTTAAGAGTATTGATGGGCAAAGGGATCTGGGTGTACAGGTACACAGGTCACTGTAAGGAGCAATGCAGGTGGAGAAGAAGGCATATGGCATACTTGTCTTCCTCGGCCAGGGCACTGAGTTTAAAAATTGGCAAGTCATGTTGCAACTTTATAGAACCTTAGTTAGACTGCACTTGGGATATAGAGCCCCATTTTACCATTGTGTCGCACCTGCTTTCCGGCATGAAAACATGATAAAGTCAGGTGTGAGGCCATTAGTGCAATCACCCCCTCGTCTGCACAGATGGCCACTTTACCGAGGCCCAGAAATGGCTGTGACCCAATTCGCGCCCGAAATGTGTGCAACAGCAATTTTAGTGCTTTTGCGTGCTTTTAAATTGAATTACTGAACTGTCTGCACAACTTTATCAGAATTTCCCCCTTTACCACCGTGTTTGCTAATCCGGAATTGCACCTAAATGGACATGCTGAATAAAAGTCTGTTTCGGGCTCTCCAGCTGCTGAGGAGTCGAGCTCAGAGCTTCCAATAGCGCTCTGACTTAGATGGGTAGTGAGATGCAGGGAGAGAGGCAGGCCATATCATTCTCTGGTGAGGAGGAGAAAGCTGAGGGAGGCCCGAGCGTTGTCTGGTTGGGGGCGATAAGGGGGGTTAGCTGTGAAGAGGAGAGCAGATTGTTGTTTGGTTAGGGCTGGGGGAGTGGGGGAAGGAGGCAGGCCTGTTCATTTTCTGGTGAGGTGGTGTGGAGATTGGAAGAGGCGGGTCAGATGTACCCCTGGATGGAGGGGGAAGGAAATGAGGCCAGATTGCTCTCGGGGTGGGGGGGGGGAGAGGGATGTTTGGAGGGGGGGGGGGATGTTGGGGGGGTGGGGCCAGATCATTCTCTGGTTTGGGAGGGGTGGGGGTGGAAGAGGGAGCCAGATAATCTCTGGGAGGTGTTGGGGAGTGAGGCCAGATCATTCTCTGGTTTGGGGGAGATAGGGTTCGGAGGCCAGATCATTATCTGTGGGGTGGGGACAGTGAGGCCACGTCATTCTCTGGCAGGGGGGGGGGGGGGAAGGAGCGAGGCCAGATTGTTCTCTGGTCTTTGGGGTGTGGCCAGATGTACCTCTAGTGGGGGGATAGGGGGGCAGGAGGGTCTGCTGCCATTCTGTGGGCGACCATGGGGGGAGAGGAGGGGGGGTTCATGATTGATCTGATTAGGTGTTTAAGGGGGAACAGTGACGTCTATGGGGGCCATCGCTCCCGCTTTTCATTCCCGCGCCGGTTCCTCCACTTTCTGCAGCCTGGGAGTGATCTGACACAGGCGCGCTTTTTCAAATATTTTTCTAACTGTGCATGCACAGTGCAGAGCTCTGAGCGCTTCGGTCATGCTAAGCCCCGCTCATAGCACGATCCAGACCCGTGATTTTTTTTTTCAGGCATGTGGGGGTGCCTGAAAGCAGATTTCCAAGTTGGATCTGATTTGCACCCAGATGATTCAGCACTTAGAAAGAAAATGGTAAAATCAAGTCCATGGTGTTCAATTCTGGTTGCCACAGTACTGGAGGGATGTGAAGGCTTTGGAGAGGTTACAGAAAAGATTTACCAGAATGTGGCCTGGCATGGAGGGCATTAGCTATAAGGAGAGGTTGGAGAAACTTGGTTTGTTCTCATTGGAACAACAGAGGTTGAGGGGGTGACCTGATAGATGTCTACAAGATTATGAAAGGCATGGACAGAGTGGATATTCAGAAGCTTTTTCCCAGGGTGGAAGAGTCAATTACCAGGGGACATAGGTTTAAGGTGTAAGGGGTAAAGTTTAAAGGAGATGTACAAGGCAGATTTTTTACACAGAGAGTAGTGGGTGCCTGGAATTCATTGCCAAGGGAAGCAGTGGAAGCAGATACAATAGTGACTTTTAAGGGGTGTCTTAACAAGTACATGATTAAGATGGAATAGAGGGATATAGTCTCCCGAAGGGCAGGAGGTTTTAGTTAAGTCAGGCAGTATGGTTGGTGCAGGTTCGGAGGACCAAAGATCCAGTTCCTGTGCTGTAATTTTCTTTGTTCTTTGTTCTTTTCACAAATTGCTTTCCTACCTATCTTTGTATCATCAGAAAATCTAGCTATAATACAGTTGATCCCTTCATCCGAGTCATTGTATATCATAGATGGTTAAGGCCCCCAGTACTGATTCCTCTGACACCCCACTAGTTTTATCCTGATAATGATCTATTTATCCCATTTATTTCCTATGAATTAGCCAGTCCTCTATCGTTGCTAATGTATCACCCCACAACACCATGCGCTTCTCCACAGTAATCTTTATGTGATGCTTTATCAAATGTCTTTTGGACATCCAAATGCTCTGCATCTACTGGTACTCCTTGATTCTACCTGCTTGTCACATTCTCGATGAATGCTAATAATTTTGTCTGACATGATTTTCTTTACGCAAAACCATATTGAATATGCTTTGTTTTACAATGATTTGTTAAACATCCTGCTACTATCTCTTTAATAATGGATTCTAGTATTTTTCCAATGACAGACATTGGATTAACTAACCTAAAATTTCCTACTTTCTGTCTCCTCTTTCCTTGAACCGAGGTATCGAACGTGTGGTTTTCCAATCTGCTGGTTCACTTCTAGCATCTAGGGAAACTTTGGAAAATTACAATCAATACACCCACTGGGCGCAATTTCCTCAACTCAGGTGAGAAAAGTCATGTGAAGCCTATTGGCTTTACTGCTGGCTTTACCCACCATCATCTTTGACATATAGTCAAAGAAAAAAATCAAGTGGTCGGTCAATGCCCACCCTGCCAGCAACATTAGCTTGCAAAACAACAGAGTGCCCATTAAAAAGGAACCACCTTATCACTACACAATTTACTCCCCCCCCCCCCCAAGTACCACCCACACCACTCCCTTCCCACCTCCCCTGTTCCCACAAACATAGAAGTCCTAACACCTCCCTCATGGATTACACTCACCCGCCGGCACTGCCCCCAGGCACTGTCCCCTGGAATCTGGTGCTGTCCCTTTTTACTGTCTGATGGCTTCAGGGATAGGAAAGGTGTATTTGCTCGTGTGGTGCTGGAGTCACTATCCAGGCACTATGATGCCAGTCAGACATGACCCTTGCCCCTCCTGGCGACTGTGCTTGAGACTGGTTCTGTTCGTCAATTTCCCTTTTGTAAAACCATTTGCAAACCCTGCCAATATGGTATCATATTCCAGGATAGAGGGAGATGTGGGATGTTACAGGGTGGAGGGCTACTTAATATGTGTAGTTGCATTGTCATGGGTACCCCATGATCGCATGGCAGGAACTCCAATAGTTCCCTGCTGGGACTGATCACAATCGAACAAGGTAATCCCATTGATGTGAATACCATTTTGGGATTCCTGCTGAGACACACATTGGGGCACACACTGACAATGCTGAGGTGCTGTTCAAACATAGATGTTATGTTAGCCATTCCACAGTTGTTGTATGTCCCAACTTTCAGCTACTTCTTCCACTTGTCTAGCTCGTTAATTATTTTTTAAACTTTTCCAATCTGGTGTTTTGGCTTTTACTTTAATTTTTGAAACTTTTTGCTGAATCTTACACTTAATCATGCTGTGACTCTCACTCTACAGTGGTCACTCACATTTCATTGGCATCGATTAGAACCAGCCTAAGGATTGTCTGCACCCCTTGTTGGCTGTCAAAGTTAGTGCTTGAGGAAGAAATTCTGCATGCTTAAAAATTCTTTGGTGGGATATAAGCATGGCTGATATTGTTGCCCATTCCTAATTACCCTGGAATTTTCTGTCAGTGGTGGAGGAACAGCGGGTTCACTACATTGACAACTCCTTACTGAGTTTTCACAAACTATTGAGTGGCAGCTTTCTATCATATAATTCAATGTGTTTGCCCCTGACAGTGGATCTGTGGTTCCTGTGAGCAGTATTAATGAATATTTTATATACCTCAATCAATGCAGTGATGACACATGTTTCTATATGTAACAGACATTATGCTTTAAAATGTCTGCAATTGCTTCAGCTCTATCTTTCAGCTCTCACCACAGCTTTGTTTACTTTTCTCTGAATCCACATCAATGCTTAACCAATCATTGTGAGCCTAGATCAGTCATGAGACACATATTATCAAACGTGGAATCGTGGAAGCATGTCTGCTGAATCAGCAGCAGCTGACTAAGCAAGTAGCCTTAGTGAAGTTGCAATGCTTCTAAAAAGTTCGATTACTGTTGCACAGACCAACATTTGGCAGGGAATTATCCATTTCTGAAAAGAACCACTGGAAGTCTACCGCCCACCAACCACAGGAATCAGAGGAGGCGAGAGGTGGACAACAAGAATGTTTATGGACCTTGGATAGGATTTTCTAGTTTCAGGTTGAGCAATGCTGTAAAATCCTGTCCAGCAAGCTACATTGAATGAAGAAGGGTCATCTCACCAAGGCATGTCAAATGAATAGAAGTGGAGGTACCACTGTCTGAAGGAAACAACAGTCATTGCATATATTTGTTAAACAGCAACAAGTTGGTTGAGAACCAAGTAACTAAAGCACAGTAATGTCCAATGGATTATTGCAAGGGCCATAGTTTGGATGGAGCTTTAGTGAACATAAAGATCAACGTAGGGACATCCATCAGTTTGATTCCTACAGTCACAAGTTGAGCCAGTAACAATTAGAGAAGCATGCACAGAATTATGGAAATATGGAGGAGAGAAATTTTCCATCATGGGAAATCTGTTGCTGCCAGTCAGATAAGATATAAAAAATTGCCCATTGTAGTACCAAAGTCAAATAGTAGTGTATGAATATATAGAACATAGAACATAGAACAATACAGCACAGAACAGGCCCTTCGGCCTTCGATGTTGTGCCGACCAAAATAAAAAGCAATGCCCCTCCAAACTAAACCATTCCCTTCTCTTCCATATACTTATCAATTAACCTCTTAAACGCCACCAAACTTGGCGCATCTACAACAGCTGCAGGCAGGGCATTCCACTCCCTAATCACTCTTTGAGTAAAGAACCTACCTCTGATATCCGTCCTATAACTCATACCCCTTAATTTAAAGCTGTGTCCCCTCGTGCTAGCTTTCTCCATCCTAGGAAAAAGGCTATCACTGTCCACCCTATCTAAACCTCTAATCATCTTATATGCTTCAATAAGATCCCCTCTTAGCCGCCTCCTTTCTAACGAAAACAACCTCAAATCCTTCAACCTCTCTTCATAGGACCTGCCCTCCATACCAGGCAACATCCTGGTAAACCTCCTCTGTACCCTCTCCAATGCCTCCACATCTTTCTTATAATGTGGGGACCAGAACTGCACACAATACTCCAAGTGCGGCCGCACTAGAGTTTTGTACAGTTGCAACATGATGCTGCGGCTCCTAAATTCAATCCCCCTACCAATAAAAGCTAAGACTCCATATGCCTTCTTAACAACTTTATCCACTTGACTGCCTACTTTCAGTGATCTATTGACACATACACCAAGATCCTTCTGTTCCTCAACACTATTAAGAGCCCTACCATTAGCCCTATACTCTACACATTTATTGTTCCTGCCAAAGTGCATTACCTCACACTTTTCCACATTAAACTCCATTTGCCACCTCTCGGCCCAGCTCTGCAACTTGTCCAAGTCACTCTGTAAACTATAACACCCCTCTTCACTATCTACCACTCCACCAACTTTAGTGTCATCTGCAAATTTACTGATCCATCCCTCAATACCCTCATCCAGATCATTTATAAAAATTACAAACAGCAGGGGCCCCAAAACAGACCCCTGAGGTACACCACTTGTCACCGAACTCCACGATGAATATCTCCCATCAACCACCACCCTCTGTCTTCTATCTGCCAGCCAATTCCTAATCCAATTAGCTAAATCACCCTCTATTCCACACATCTGCATTTTCTGTAGAAGTCTTCCATGGGCCACCTTATCAAACGCCTTACTAAAGTCCATATATACTACATCAACCGCCTTACCCCCATCCACCTCTCTGGTCACTTTCTCAAAAAACTCAATGAGGTTAGTAAGGCATGACCTACCCTTCACGAAACCATGCTGACTATCCCCAATCAATTCATTTCTCTCTAAATAACTATAAATCCTATCCCTAATAATTCTCTCCAATACCTTGCCCACAACAGAAGTAAGACTCACTGGCCTATAATTCCCTGGAAGGTCTCTCTTCCCCTTCTTAAACAATGGGACCACATTCGCTATCCTCCAGTCCTCCGGAACCACACCCGTAACCAACGAGGACCTGAAGATCAGAGCCAGAGGCTCTGCAATCTCCTCTCTAGCCTCCCAGAGAATTCTAGGGTAAATCCCGTCCGGCCCAGGGGACTTATCCAACTTCAAACCCTCGAGAATTTCTAACACATCCTCCCTATCTACTACAATACTTCCCAATTTGCAACCCTGTACCTCAGTGCTCTCCATAGCTACATTTCCAGCACTCTGCGTGAATACCGAAGAGAAATATTTATTCAGTGCCTCACCAATCTCTTCAGGCTCCACGCACAACTTCCCACTGCTGTCTATGACTGGCCCTAATCTTGCCCTAACCAATCTTCTATTCTTAACATATCGAAAGAAAGCTTTAGGATTCTCCTTAATCCTATCAGCCAACATCTTCTCGTGTCCCCTCTTAGCTCTCCTCAATTCACTTTTTACCTCCTTCCTGGCTAATCTATAGCTATCCATTGCACTATCTGAGCCTTCAAGCCTCATCCTGACATAAGCCTCCTTTTTCTTCTTAACCAGCAAATCAACTTTTTTCGTACACCAAGGCTCTCTTACTCGTCCATTTCCTCCCTGCCTGACAGGGACATACTTATCAAGGACTCGCAGCAGCTGCTCCTTGAATAAGCACCACATTCCAGATGTTCCCAGTCCCTGTAGTTCCCTAGTCCAATCTATGCACCCTAATTCTCTCCTGATGGCCTCATAATTACCCTTCCCCCAGCTATAACTACTGCCCCCAGCTTCATGCCTATCCCTGTCCATCACTAAGGTGAACGTAACCGAATTGTGGTCACTATCACCAAAATGTTCACTAACTTCCAAGCCTAACACCTGGTCTGGCTCATTGCCCAGCACCAAATCCAATGTAGCCTCACCTCTAGTTGGCCTATCTACATACTGAGTCAAAAAACCTTCCTGCACACTCTGTACGAAAACTGACCCCTCTAACGAGCTAGAGCTATAGCTATTCCAATCAATATTAGCAAAGTTAAAGTCCCCCATCACAATTACCCTACTACTTTCACTCCTAATCAGAATTGACTTCGCAATCCTTTCCTCAACCTCTCTAGAACTATTAGGAGGTCTGTAAAAGACTCCCAACAGGGTGACCTCTCCTCTCCTGTTTCTAATCTCAGCCCATACTACCTCAACAGACAAGTCCTCATCAAACTTCTTTTCTATCACCGTGATACAGTCTTTGACCAATAACGCCACTCCTCCCCCCCTTCTACCTCCTTCTCTACTCCGACTAAAGCATTTGTACCCCGGAACCTGCAACATCCATTCCTGTCCCTGCTCTACCCAAGTCTCTGAAATGGCCACAACATCGAAGTTCCAGGTACTGGTCCAAGCTGCAAGTTCCTCCCCCTTATTGCGAATACTCCTTGCATTAAAGTATACGCATCTCAAACCATGCCCCACCCCACCCGTACACCGCTGTGTTTTACATCTCTCTTCTATAACCCCCTTACTCTCATCCCTCTCAGCACCCCAACTACTTAGGATCCCACCCCCCCCCCGAATCAGTTTAAAGCCCCCATCATAGCCTTAGCAAATTTTCCCCCCAAGATATTAGTCCCCCTCTGGTTCAGGTGTAGACCATCTCTCTTGAAGAGGTCCCACCTATCCCAGAATGAGTCCCAATTGTTAAGGAACCTGAACCCCTCCCTCCTGCACCATCCACGCAGCCATGAGTTCAAACTATCCCTTTCTCTGTTCATCTCTAAACTATCTCTTGGCACAGGCAAGAGTCCAGAGATAACCACTCTGCCTGTTATGGACCTAAGCTTCCACCCTAACTCCATAAATTTCTGTTTAATATCCCCTTCCCTTGTCCTACCTACATCATGTGTCCCCACATGAACTATGACTTGGGGCTGACTCCCCTCACCCTTAAGAATCTTAAAAACCCGATCTGCAACATCCTGGACCCCAGCCCCTGGGAGGCAACACACCAGCCCTGAGTCCTGTTTATTACTATTTACCCTCCTATCTGTCCCTCTAACTATGGAGTCTCCTATAACTAGGCCTAATCTCTTATTCCCCCCACCCACCTTAGCATTCTCAGCAGACTCACCCCCAGAGACCTGCTCCCTTTGGTCAGCTCCAGTTGATTCTTCCTCAACTGTAGCCTCCAAGACAGAAAATTTATTTTGGAGGGGAACAGCCCCAGGGGATTGTCTCCCCGATTGCTTCTTACCCCTCCTCCTAATAGTTACCCAATTATCACTTTTAGGAGTTACAATCTCTTTGTTACTCCTGCCTATATCCTCCTCAACCTCTCGAATTACCCTGAGCTCCTCTAATTCCAGCTCCAGTTCCTTAACACGATCCTCAAGGAGCTGCAAATGTGCGCACTTCCTGCAGGTGTAATCAGCAGGAACACTACTGGTGTCCCTCACCTCATACATACTGCAGGAGGTGCAACGTACTGCCTGCACTGCCATCACTGTTACTTTAATTTCCAGGAGAGAAAAAAAAACTTCACACACACTTTTATTATTAGGTTAGAGGAGGGGGGAGGGTGGGATACTCTACCTGTGTTATATAGGAATTATAAGGTAGCTGTAAATCAGGTATTAAAGTATAGTCTATCTGATACCTTGCCAAACATGGAGGTTCTTTGCACAATGTTGTTAAAAAGCCAAATCCTTTTCAAAGTTAAATTTGACAAATGCCTATCGACAACTTGAGTTAGGTGATGGGTCTAAGTATCATGGAATCACAGAATCCTCCAGTGGACAAGGAGGCCATTTGGCCTACCGAATCTGAACCAACCACAATACTACCCAGGCCTTACCTCCCTACATTTACCTTAGCCAGTTCCCCAGCAATAATGGGCAATTCAGCATGGCCAATCCATCTAACCCGCAAATCTTTCAACTGTGGGAAGAAACCAAGTGAAATTGAACCCAGGTCTCTGACACTGTGAGACAGCAGTGCTAACCATTGTGCCACCGTGCTGCCCTTTGACTATTAACACAAACACGCATCTATTTCAGTTTCATAGACCACCATTTGTGTTTCTCCAGCCCCTGAAATTTTCAGTGGGTAGCGAAGCAAATATTTCAAGGAATTCAGGAATTATTGTGCTATTTAGATTACATTTATTTTAGCCCCAAACAGGCAGATCTTTGACAATGGGATGAAAAAAGTGCTCCATAGTTTGGAAAAGCATGGAGGTTGGCAAAAGTGCATAAATTAAACTCTATAGAGTATTTGGTTTACCAGGTAAACAAAGATGGAATCCATCTCCCCAAGAGTAAAATCCAAGCAATAAGAATATGCCATACCCTCTGAATACTGCTCAGATTTTTTATTCATAGTAAATTCATGCCAAATTTGGCAGCATTATTGAATCTATTCAGTTAATTCTTGAGGAAGGGTGTTCTGTGAAACTTCAAAAAGGAGTGCAACAAAGCATAACATTTGTGTAAAAGCAAATTGGAAGGTAGTACAATGCTTGTACATTATGATGTGTCCAAAAGGATTGTGCTAGCATATGATGTCTCGCCATGTGGTGTAGGTGCTCTCATCTATTATATGTTGATGAGATGAGAGCAATACATTTGCCTCATGCACTGTTAGTATCAGTGAGCAAAATTCTGCTCAGGTAGAATATGATCATTTTCTTTGTTCTTCGTATAAGAAGATTGCATAAATACTTGTGTGGCCATTGATTCACGATTTGAACTGATCGTTAGCCATTGACATCTATTTTCAATTTAAAATCTCCAGTGCACACTCACTGCAGCCCAAACGCAGAGATGAGCTGTAATTGTGTCTCCTTATGCGTACGACATTAAGTACAGATGATTGGAAGATGCAATCTCGAGATTACTATCCCCTTCCAAAAAGGAGCCCAACAGGGAGGATGCATTTTTCTTTTCACATGTAAATAAATTGTCAGTCACAGTAGATGACTTTGGTTGAACAACTCATAGTGACTTTGTATTGGCAAAGATAGATGAATATATCTGAAATAGGTGGCCAACACAAATACTGAATTTAGAAACCAGCCCAAGAACGTGTTTTCTGTTGCTAAAAATTGTGTTATGTGGGGAGCCGGAATTGTAATTCTTAAAAGGTACAGATTGCAGATTGCAGATGCTGTGTGATTTTCATATTCAACCCTTAGGGATGAGCTTGACAAAGAGTCCAGGAAGGACACACTTGGTGACTGGGATTAGGTAAGGACATAGAAGAAACAATGAAATCATATTCAATATGTCACGTTACAGAGAAAAGGCTGCCATCGGTACATCTGCAACCATGGAAATGGTCAGCTGAACAACGTCAGAGGCTTCACATTGACATTTTCAGCATTTGAAGGGAAAAAGCATTTAATTTTGATAGATAACCTGACAAACTGCATGAGAGGTTTCCAATGAATCCAACAACTGGCAAATGCCATATGCTTTCTTCACTACCTTTTCCACCTGCGCTGCCACTTTTAAGGTTCTGTAGACCTGTCCTCCCAGATTTCTCTGTGTGTCTGTGCTTCTGATGGTTCTGCCATTTATTTGTTAACTCCCACCTGAATTGGATCTATGAAAATGCAACAGCTCACATTTGTCCAGATTAAATTCCATCTCTTATTTCTATGCCCTATTTTCCAGCCCATCTATATCCTGCTGTATCCTCTGATAATCTTCATCACTATCCACAACTCCAGCAATCTTAGTATCATCCACAAACTTGCTGATCAGACCAGTTACGTTTTCTTCCAAATCATTTATATATGTTACAAGCAAGAGAGGTCCCAGCACTAATCCCTGTGGAGCATCACTGGTTACTGACCTTCACTCAGAAAAACACCTTTCCACTGCTGCCTCTGCCTTCTATGATCAAACCAGTCCTGAATCTATCTAACTAGTCCACCCTTGATTCTGTGTGATTTAACCTTTTGTACTAACCTACCAAGAGGGACCTTGTCAAATGCTTTACCATAGTCCATGTATTCAACATCCACAGCCTTTCCCTCATTAATCATTTTTGTCACTTCCTCAAAAAATGTAATCAAATTAGTGAGACCTGACCTCCTTCATACAAAACCATGCTATCTATCGCTGATAAGACCATTCAGTTCCAAACGTGTATAGACCCTATCCCTAAGAATCTTCTCCAACAATTTCCCTATCACTGACATCCAGCTCATTGGCCTATGATTACTTGGGTTATCCTTGCTGCCCATCTTAAATAATGGGACAATATTGGCTATCTTCCAGTCCTCTTTGTGAGAATACATAGCAAGAACCATTTCATCCTGTTTCCAATGGAGCTGTAGATCACACAGTACAAAATGTTAAGCATGTTTTTGTTGAACAAATGCTGGCATCAAATGGGAAGAAATGTCAGTTGTTATTGAATCACAAACTGAGGACTTTTTTTGTTTATTTATCGTAACATACCTCATACTGCCATTGGCAGAACATCAACTAAATTGTTTCTTCGGAGAAAGCCTAGAACTAAGTTTTCATTGCTGAATCCACATTTAGCACAATGTATAGAAGAGAAACAAACCAGGCAGTAAGGGAATCATGATAATGTTAGAGTGTGAGAAGGGAGTTAGAAGTTGAACCAGCAGGTTATAGTGAAAGAACATCATCAATAGTGGCTGAAATGGTTATGAAGAATGGTCATGAAAATATGTGGTTCGCACACATATTTGGTCCAGACTTTTGGTCATAAAAAGGGGGTCACGGTTTATCTTCAGGAGATTCATGATGAAGGAGGAAGTTAGGAAGAATCAAATGAATCTGATAGATTGGATATTTGAATATAAAAACATAGTAACAAAAATTCCTTCGAAAAATGTTTTGCCTGAAACCTGTTCAGGTCCAAAGTAGTGTCAGACTGGGCATGTAAAATGGAATGAAAAATTTAATTGAAGACCAAGTGCCAAATCAATCTCTTTTGGGAAAAAAAACTCGTCAGATTTATCCTTCCCCAAATTCTGAAAATTTGTTTCAATAAAGGTGGTTTTCGTAGGAATAGAGAATCAGTTATTAAGTCACATGCATAAATAAATGAAAAATAAGGAATATATATATAATTTGCATGGAGTTTGCACATTGTGTACTTTCTCATTAAGGGAGGGAGGATTATAAAAGCGCTCCTTGTGACCATTTGTTTGTGTAGATATAGTTAAACCAGACTAAACTAGTTTCCGTTGGTACTTTATCTCACATGTGGCATACAGTCTCTATTCTATCTGAAAATATATCACACCAGTGAAGACTGCAAGGGCAAACAAAATTTAGGTTCATCAACCAATCAGATTAAAAACTTATCAAAGAGACACACTATAAGCCATTTTGGTAGCATCTTCATGCGGTAATGATATTTTCAGGTGGATAAGCTAGAATAGTTTCAGGAGGCACAGGTGTGACTGATTTAACTTGGAAGTTTTTGTGATAGAGATGTTCAAAGTCTTGAATCAAATTCCAACTTGGATAGGTGCCAAGTAAAGTGCAACCATTGACTTGAGCTGCTAAGCACAATAGTGGAAGCTTGAATTGAGTTTAAACCATCGGCATGAATTTTTAAGGGTTGGCATGCATGGGAGACACTTAAATCATCTATCCTATCCCCTTGTTTCTGGACATCCTCTTGTGAGCAGGCTGCTAGATGGTAATGATGCTGTTGAAGTACTTTTATTATTATAGCCACAATCTGCTTCCCAATTACCATGAATCAAAATAAGACAGATTGCTAAAGATTGGAGCCAAATGCCTCTGGGCCCAGCAAGTGCATTAGTGGTGGAAATGATGTCTGAGCTTAGGAAATAAGCCAACAGGAGCTAGGGATGGGAAGTGGTCTACAGCAGATTTTCCATAGAAATTTGCATGGCATCAGATGGCTGTGCAGATTGTAGACTTCTCCATTGATGTCCCCAAACAATACAGTCTGCGTGCTACAATCTCAAATGACTGCACCAGCTGCTGATGCTGAGCTAACAAGCTGCAGTTATAGAGTTGCCTAACAGGACTGAATTCCTAGGCTGAACAATTCTAGTATTTTTGACTAATGTGATGCAGCTCTTCCAAATCCACAAAATTATTAAAAATCTGATATAATCATAACAATGAATAACAACTTCTCTGCGCTCACAATGTTTATTTCATGTTCAGATGATTGGATACACAGTGAAATGTGCTCAACATTGCAGTATTTCTCTTATCTAACTCACAGCAAATGAGGATTGTTTGTCAGGAACAGCCTAACTATTTCTGGTTTATTGTAAGGTGTTAAACAAAATAGTCTGTAGGTTAAAGTCCCATTTAAAAGATTTGTGTGTATAATGTAGGCTGATGTTTTAGAATCGTATCAAGGAGCACTGCATCATTGGATGTGCCATCTTTCAAATTGTCAAAGCCATTCTATCGTCTCAAGTAGATGTAAAAGATTCTGTGGAAGAATTCAGAAAGCATGGAAATTCCATTGGTGTGTTGACCGACACTTATCCCTTAATCAACTTCAACAAAACAGGCATTTATGTTATTACTTTATGGGAGATTGCTGTGTTCAATTTTGACTACCAGCCTTCCCTATGTTATAGCAGCAGAACTTAGGAATAGGAGCAGAATTAGACCATTCAGTCCCTTGAGCCAGCTGCACCATTCAACAAGATCATGGCAGAGCTTCTATCTCAATGCCATTTCCTACACTATGCCCTTTATATTTTTTCCGACTCTGCCTTGAACATACTCTATTTTCCTCAGGATTAGGGAGTTCTAAAGATTCATTGGCTCAGGCAGCACGGTGGCACAGTGGTTAGCACTGCTGCCTCACAGCACCAAAGACCCAGGTTCAATTACCAGCTAGAGTCACTCTCTATGCAGATTCTGCACATTCTTCCCGTGTTTGCGTGGGTTTCTTCTGGTTGCTCTGGTTTCCTCCCATAGTCCGAAAGACATGCTGGTTAGATATATTAGCTATGCTAAATTATCCCTCAGAGTACCTGAACTGGTGCCGGAGGGTGGTGGCAAGGGGATTTTCACAGTAACTGCATTGCAGTGTTAACGTAAGCCTACTTGTGACACTAATAAATAAACTTTAAAACTTTGAGTGAAGAAAAGTCCCTTCAGGTCAGAACTAAATATCAGATATAATTCTGAGGCTTTGTTGATTGAGATGTTGTTTGGGACATTCTGGGGATATAACAATCATTGTACAAATTCAGTCTCTTTATTTCTATGATCTACATAAAAATCAGATCCAGAATGTGACACAAATAACAGATAATGATTAAAAACCTGTTTCAGCTACTTATTAATCAGTTAACAATTTGACACGTGGTTTAAATGTTGAAGTAAAAGCATGAACAGCTGTTTGCAAAATTCATTATGCACGTTAAAATCCAATAAATGTGTTTTCAAAAATGTCTCAAGCAAAATAAATAGTTGTGGATACCATATTCATTTAGTGGAAAATTTATCATCTGTATTCAGAAAAAGCTGGAAATAGAAGAGAAATTCGATAGCTGGGTAGTGGAAATCAGAATATTGCACCTGTGTCCATAGAAAAAAAAATCCCACCTGCTGTCAGCCAGTTTAGGGCTAGCTCCAAATTGCCCTTACCCAGGCCTGATCTGCTTATTGACTTAATATTAACTCACCTGATGAAGAAGCAGTGCGCTGAAAGCTTGTGGTACCAGATAAACCTTTTGGACTTTAACATGTATTGTGAGACTTCTGACTGTGCCTACCCCTATCCAACGCTGACATCTCCACATCATGACTTAATATTGGGATTGACCAATCTTCCATAATCAGTGAACTACAGTACATTCACGACTTGCTATTAGAATTTTAAAAAGTTATTCTTTCATGGGATTTGGACTTCACATGGCAAAGCCAGCATTTGTTGTCCATCACTAATTACAGTTGAACTAAGTGATTTGTTATGCCATGTCAAAGGGCAGTAAAAGTCAACCAGATTGCTGTGGATATGGAGTCACATTATAGACCAAAGACCAAGTAAGGACAGCAGATTTTCTTCTTAAAGGTCATCAGTTAACCAGATGAGTTTTAATGACAATTGATAGTTTCATGATCACCATTACAGAGACCAGAGGTGGTTCTCCCAAAAGTGCTGAATTGGAAGGAAAACTGTTTTAAATCCCAATTGTTTTGTCATTTCAACTTCTCACCCAAATCTCCGCACTCTGTGTGCACTACAGAAGTCTCAATCGTGAATATCATTAAAAATCTAATCTGGGTGGGGCCTTTTCACATTGGAGTCTGACAGTTCTGGAACTCTGTGTATGCGCATTGGCTCTCATCTATCAGACTCCCTGTTTGCTGGCCAGCTCAATCACTGGCAGCCTGGGACTCCTACAGTGCTGCCCCTCCTACCCTCCCACCCCGCAGTCCAATTGTAGCCTCCACAGCAATTCCTGGGCCAGCCTTGACTCTTCCCTCGTCCTGGAATATCCCAATACACAACCCACCTCCCCTCATCCCGGCAGACCCCCCATTAACCTTGCCAAAGTTAGAATCTCCAGAGGTAGCCACCTCCAGCAGACCACCCTCCCCAGCTTGCCCCAATCGCTGCAAGTGGATTCTAATTTGTAGTGGCACTGCCACAAAGATTACACCAGTTAATGGCAACAATCACTGAACTGCCAAGCACTGTTTGAAATTTAAGCCAAAACAGATTGACCTAATTGGTCAAGATAGTGTGCTGTAAAATGAACTAGTGAATTGTGTCTCTTATTTTATTTAGCTGAAACAGGTGCAATATGTATATAATAATGCATTCACTTTCTCAACATTATTGACCACACACATTGTTCTATTAAATTAAAGCAATCTGCCCTACCCTCTAGTTGCAAACAAAATCTAATGCACAGTATTAAATTTTAGAAAATAAAGCACATTATAAGAGGCTCCACAGATGGATTTTATGAAGGTTGGTGAATTTTTATAGATTACTTTGAGGAACTACAGCCCTCTACATTTACATAAATGAGCCTAATTATTTTGTATGTGTTATACTATGTGAGACTGGGTCTATCCCTCAATTGTTCAAAAAGCAAAGAACAAAGATAATTACAGCACAGGAACAGGACTTTCGGCCCTCCAAGCCTGCACCCATCATGCTACCCGACTGAACTAAAGTCCCTTCCCATTCCAGGACATGTCCCTCTATTCCATCCTATTCATGTATTTGTCAAGATATTCCTTAAAAGTCACTATCGTATCTGCTTCCACTATTTCCCCCCACAGTGAGTTCCAGGCACCCACCATCATCTGTGTAAAAAACTTACCTTGTACATCTCCTTTAAACTTTGCCCCTCACATCTTAAACCTATGCCCACTAATAATTGGCTCTTCCACCCTGGAAAAAAGCTTCTGACTATCCACTCTATCCATGCCTCTTATAACCTTGTAGATTTCTATCAGGTCACCCCTCAACCTCTGTCGTTCCAGTGAGAAGAAACCAAGTTTCTCCAACTTCTCCTCATAGTTAATGCCGTCCATGCTAAGCAACATCCTGGTAAATCTTTTCTGTATCTTCTCCAAAGCCTCCATACCATTTTGGTGGTGTGGTGAGCAGAATTGAACATTATATTCCAAGTGCAGCTAACTAAGGTTCTATAAAACTGCAACTTTGCCAATTTTTAAACTCAGTGCCTCAGCCAATGAAGGCAAGCATGCCGTATGCCTTCTCCATCTGCATTGCTACTTTCAGCGACCTGTGTACTGTACAGCCAGATTTCTCTGCCTATCGATACTGCCATTTACTGTATAAGGGTTCTGACATTAACTGTATAAAGAATTCTGACATTTATTTTATACACTGTGTATTCACTTTTTGAGCTAGGAATGATTTTTCATCTTTTTTCCTTTTCAGTTTTTTTTCCTTTCTTTTTCTTCCTATTTCTCTTTACCTTTCAAAATTAAAGTTTAAATTATTGCTGTATTGAAAAGATATTTTGTAAAAAAGAGAGAAAAAAATGTACAGAATTGGTGATAAGCTTGTGAAATGTATTGGTGGTAATTTATTGGGAAGATTAGGTATAATGGATACATAGTCTGGTTGGTAGGATGCAATTATCCATGCTAAGGCTTCAGCTCTTCACCAATTATTTAACGATTGGTTGCCAATAAAAAAATTTATATCAGAGTTTACAGATGGTACTGTCTTGGAACTTCAATGAGATATGTGAGTTGGAGCAGGATGTTACCAAAGAACGTAGATTAAATGAGTGAACAAAGCTATGGCAGATGGGAAAATGTAAGATCACTGACTTTGGATCTACAAAAAGAAATTGGGAATAACAACTTACATTGATATTATGCATTTCATGACAAACAGATGCCTCAAAGTCATCTTTAAGTGTAGCCATTGTTGTACTGTAGGAAACACCATAGCTAATTTGTGCTTGATAAACTCATAAACAACAAACTTGGAAATATTGTGAATTGTGAGAAGTATGATGCAGCAATTTGAAAGAACTTTGACAGATTGGTAGAATGAATGAAATGATCATGTTCCATACAAGAGCCACCGTCACCATAACTTCTATTGGGCCTCCCCTCCCCTGAGGTGCCAGGTGTGTGAGTACCTTATGTAAGTGCCCGACCGTTTCCTCTGATAGGCCCTCAAATGACCCCCTGGTTTGGCATTGCCTTTGCCTCTACATTCTACTTCTCCCGGCCATCCTTACGGAGACTGCTCTCCCACCTCATGGACATCACCAGCAGTCCCTTCCCCTCCTTCCTCAGGGCCAGCCACTGGCTGCTCCTGGAGTGGCCTACCTACTCGCTCCACCTCCTGAACTGCCTCCTCCTCCTCAGCTGCCATCATGATGGCCAGCTCTAGACCAATAAGATTGTGATCCATTCTACATGGTGAGGTTTAGAGAGAGATTGATAGACACTTGTCATTGCTTGCAACTATCCCAGTAACCGATGCCTTCCCCTCACACCCACTCTCCGAATACTTCACTGGGACTGGTATTCCCACTTGTTGATGCTGACAACACAACACAATCTGTGGTGCCATGTGTCACCTGATTAGGTTGCCTGCCATTGGCATCATAAGCAGGCAGGCAGGGAGTGTATACAGGTTGGTGTGCAGGTGCAGCCATTGTGCTCCCTTGAGCCATTGCTATGAGTGCAACTATAGCATTCGCTTCCAGGCATGCACTGCAGGTCAGAGACACGTGCACAGACTCCTAACTATCATAAGATGTGTTCCCATTCACTGCATAGTACATGCACTATGACGCTCTATGTTAACCTGAGCACACCTACTTAGCGCACCAGTTGCCTGATTGGTGAACTCTCAAGCAGCAGATGGTGCACTTCCTATCCCCCATCTCTCAGCACTCAGTCCAGTCCCACACCACATCACCCCAGCCAGAGCAATGGAACAGCACAGTGGGTGCAAATAGCAGCCTGACCAGAACACAATAAAGGAATCCAGGCCACCCCACAGAGACAACATGGAATATTCAAGGTTTAGAGATAGCACTTCCAGCTTTTCAGGAACTTCCCTCACCAAGCAGAAAGTTTTGAGAGGCAGGGGGGAGACTTCATTCATGGAACCGCCAATCATATGTCAAGGAGATTGCACATTCTCCTTGTGTATGCGTGGGTTTCCGCCGGCTGCTCCGGTTTCTTCTCACACTCCAAAGATGTGCGGGTTAAGTTGATTGGCCATGCTAAAATTGCCCCTTAGTGTCCTGAGATGTGTAAGTTAGAGGGATTAATGGGTAAGATATGTAGGGTTATGGAGGTAGGGCTGGGTGGGATAGTGTTCGGTGCAGACTTGATGGGCCAAATGGCCTCTTTCTGCATCATAGGGTTTCTATGATTTCTATGTATGTTCACAGATGCAAACCGCTGCCATGCTGATTTTTAGCATGACTTGGTTAACGCGATAAGTCTTAGGCTGGGAGACACGCGGAGGTCTGGCCACCTGACAGCAAAGTCACAAAATGGCCAACACAGATGTCTCCTGGCCTGCTGCACTACTCAACCAGTCTGGTGGGATGGGAGAATCCACCAGCCACCACCAACCACCACCACCACCACCACCCTCCCCCCGCCCCCACCCCCCCACTTCTGTTAAATTTTGTAAAAACACTTGCCTGGTCTCAACTAGAATAACGCATGCACACTTCAGCAAGAATACGAAGGCATTTAAGATGATGCAGAAAAGATTCATGAAAATTTCCAGCGATGGGGAGCTACAGCTAAGTAGATAGACTGGAAAAGTTGGAAGTGTTCTCCTTGGAGAAAAGAAAATTGAGGACAGATTTGATAGAGGTATTTAAAATCAGGAGCGATCCAGACAAAACTAGAAAGAATAAGTTGTTCCAACTGATGGAAGGATTGAGAACCAATTGATATAGAGTTGAGGTAATTGGCAAAAGAAACAATAGTGAATTGAGCAAAAATGATTTTTACACATTGATGTGTTAAAATCTGGAATGCACTGCCTGGAAGTGCATTGGAGGCTTATTCAGTCAAGGTATTCAAAAGCAAACCAAACTACCTGAAAAAGAAGAATGAGAAGGCCTATGAGGAAAAGGCACAGGAACAGCACTAAATAAGAGTCAACACAGACACATAGAGCCAAATTGACTCATTCTGGATTATAACCATTCTATGATAATGACCAGATAATTTGTTTTTTGTGATGTTGATTAAAGCATATGTAATGGCCAGCAAACCATAGGCAACTCCTCTGCTCTTCTTTGCCATAGTACCATGGGCATGCACCAGAGCTGGGTGATGGGTCGTTGCTTTAATGCTTCATTCGAAAGACAGCATCTTTGACGGTGCAATACTTTCTCAGTACTGTTTTGAAGTAGCAATGTGAGTGTTTGTCCTCAAGTCCCTGGGATCTGAACTTAAAACCTTGCAATTTAAAGGCAAGTATGTTATCTAACCTGGTGTGTTACTGGCGCATCAGGTTGGGATGTTTTCCTAATGATGATAAATTAAGGGTTGTGTAGAAGCCAGGGAACTTGAGTGCCCAAGTGCACAGATCACTGAACACTAATGCACAGATGCAAACATTAATCAACAATCGGAGTGGAATGTGAACCTTTCTTCATTGAAGTACAAATATGACAAAATGATTTACCTGACCCTGGGAAATCTCCTCAATTACATGACTGGCAAGATTTATAAGAAGGGTTATCACGTCAATGCCAGGAATAAGGAGACGTTCTCTCTTACAGAAGGAAGCTGGTATTGAGTGTAATTATGCCGGGTTTGGTTCGGAAGGGAGTTTGGTGAGGTGGGGAGGGAGTTTCTCTTTTTTCTCTTTCTATTTCTCTTAGCTTCCAAGAGACCAGTTGAGAAGCAGCATAAAAGGGTTGAGTTTGTAAACAAAAATCCATGAAGTGACATTACAGAAGGAACACAAGTTTGTTGTTTGGTGAGAAACTGTTCTTGTGGGTTATGGGGAGTGGGTGAGGTGATCTTTAAGTGGCTGAAAGTTAGAAAAATGCATTATTTTTCGAAGAAGTAGCTATTTAGTTTTAAGTAAGACATCTGTACAATGAAGATGTATTGTTAAGTCAAAGCCAGTTAAATAAAGTAGTATAAGTAAACAAAAGTAAAATAAATATAATAAATATCAGAAATAAATTGAAGCCATGATAGGACTGCTTGATCTGTGGAATACATATCCTGTAATATGTATGAAGTTGTGGCTGTTACTAATGTCCTAAATGACCACATGTATAGGTGTCACCAACTGCTGATATTTGAGTTTTGTAGCTTGAGCAGCGACTTGAGTTATCTGTGAAACCATGTGGCTAGCATGTCCAGAGATTTGGTACACAACAAATTTACAATTATATCAGAGTTTGGACCAAAGCAATTAGACAACACTTGGTAAACAATCCTGAATGTGCAAAGAATTACATTGAACATCAATTTAATATTATCAGTCAAGCTTACAGTCTGGCTCGATTATGAATGCTAGAAGTTATGCATATTCACACACTGGGCCATGTGCTGTGCAGACAGTAAAACATTTCCATTCTTTATCACTAAACAAAAGCTTTGGAGACAGCCATTGCTTGGTACATTTTGCATTTTAATGTCTTGACCAATTAGAGTTGAGCTGCTGCATTCGTATTGAATAAAACTTGTCAGTTAACTATTCCCTGGTGCGTTAACCATGAAAATGCTTCTATCAATCAATGTCCACTTGCCAACTATTCAGCATTTTCTTCCCATGTAGTATAAATTGCTGTTCTCTTTATTATTGGTATTATTGTGAACTGATTAATGCAAGATGAACAGCTTCGACAACATATCTCTTTCTTCAGCATATTCGGACTACTTAATTTAGGTTTGTATCAAAGCCATATTGTGGAAAATTTAATAAGTGTGACCAATATTCTACTTACGCATAAAAATGAATACTATGAGGAATTTGGTCTTGCATCTTTTTTATTCCTAACAGTGTAGTGAGAAAGAAGCATTTCATACAGCTCCTTTTATGTAATGTGTCACAAAAGGATCAGCCCCATAACATTTACACATTGGCAAAATTTTCCGCCCGTGCTCACCCTGAATCTGGAAAATCCAGCCTGAAGTCAATAGAGTTTTCCATGGTCCGCCTCTCAACCACTACGATGCCTGTGATGGACGGAACAGGAAAATTTACCCCATTAATTATTCAACTATCAGTGATGATAGATAGAATGGCTGGTAAAGGAGGAGATAGAATATCATGCAGTATCTAGAAACAATGAGCTGAATTTTAAGCCGGTAGAGTGCATGGGTTTGGGTGAGAGTGCAGATAGAAATCTGGGAAAGTAAGAGTGTGTTAGGAAATTGGCTCCAATCCACCAGCTTCAGTATTTAATTCCAGCCCATTAGGCTAGGTACAAGACAAGAGGCAGGTTGTTAATTCACATGCATTGGTTACTCAATTAGAGTAAATTTACACTTTCAAGCTTAACACTGAATATATTCGATTCCTGCATTTCTTGAAAGTCACCACTGAAGGCAAGAGAAGAGCATAGCACGAATTGAGGGAGCAAAATTAAAGTCAAAGAAATATTGAAATAAATACTCAGTTCTTACAGATGATTTCTTATCTACCCACAGGAAAGAATTTCCCAAAGTACTTTTATACTTCTGGAAAAGGAGCAAAGTACTTTACTTTTTGCAGTTTGGGAGCTTTCTCAGCCACAGCACCTTGGGTGGTGCTGTTATGCCCTTGAATTGAAACTTAGGTAGGAATTAATATGATCTCTTCCAGTACTGACACAAGTCTACTATTAAGATAGCTATGACTGAATAGCAGAAAGGAGAAAATAGAAGGAACAAGGCAAAGAAATCAGAACATCCTCAGACAATTTGCATGAGAGAAGGAGGAACATAAGGGGGAGGAAGATTATGAAGTCAATACTTCAGGGTGTCAAAATATCTGTCACCCTTAAAGCTAGCATGAGGGGACATAGCTTTAAATTAAGGGGTGGTGGTTTTAGGACAGATGTCAGAGGTATGTTCTTTACCCAGAGGGTGGTAAGGGTATGGAATGCCTTGCCTGCGTCAGTTGTAGATGCGCCAAGTTTGGTGGCGTTTAAGAGGTTAGTAGATAAGTTTATGGATGAAAAGGGAATGGTTTAGGGTAGAGGGTCACTGCTTGTTCCTAATTGGTCGGCGCAACATCGAGGGCCGAAGGGCCTGTTCTGCGCTGTAATGTTCTATGTTCTATGTTCTATAAATAGATTGTCAAATAACTTACTTTGGCTCTATCATGCCTCAGTGGCCTATATCAAAGTGATCTCCACCATAGTATCATAGTGGCAGTCAGCCCAAGCGAGTGATAACGGCAAAAGGGGATTGGGTTCAAAGTTTTACATTTCTCACTCATTCTTCCCACTCAACATCCATGTGCTGGATGTGCTGTTTAATCTCTACAACCCCAACTACAGTAATCATCACCAGCATCAATATCCCTTAGCTGCTCTCATTCCTCACAAGGACGCCAAACATGCACTGAATGATGCAAGGTTTACTAAGGTTGCACCAATGGGCTTTCGCATATAACTTCAGCTGAAGTAGAAGCAGGTTGCTCAGGTTGTTGTTCTGGCTGTTGAGATACTTCTGCTGACAACCTTTGGACACTGAGTGTTGATGCTGATGACGATTGCTGCAGTTGGGGTTGTGGAGATTTTGATACAGGTCACTGAGGCACGGAAAGGCCAAGGTAAGTTATTTAAGGGTGGCAGATATTTTGACACTGAGAATCTGCATTTTGATATTAAAGATGTGCATGGACTCAATTGGCAACCCCACTTGATATTACACGGAGTTGGTAACTCTACCATGCAAGAAGACATGATCAAAATACTTTGAGACATTGACTCACTTATGCTTGACATGGACAGATCGGTTTTCTCAGCAATCATAATCAATGCCTTTGGAAGACCTGTCAGGACATAGCATATTCTTTGCTGCTGTTCAGTGATTCTCCTTTTCATCTACAGCCTCAGGGATACATCTGTGTCCAGATAAGCAAACCTTAGAAGGGCAGTGGCCTCTGATACAGCATCTCCCTTGTCCCTCTAAACATCTAGTCTTGCTCACTTCTGAGTTATCAAGCAAAAATCTAATTACCTGTTGATGAGCTCTCATAGAAGTGCGGGTATCTTTGCGAATGGGTCATCTCTGGTTCTCTTGCTTTCCATTATGTTCGGTGTTTTTTTTCCTGGAAGAGGAGAAAGAACAGGCCCATGTGTGGGTTTAATGTCATGTGTTCAATCAATGAATGGAGAATAATTGGTGAGGGTGAGTAAAAAGGAGAAACATGCCATTGCATTAGGATAAGGATGAACAGTGTGAATGGAGTTCTTTGCATAAACACAGAAAGATGGATGCACCTATAAGGTGAGATGAAGAGGTAAGCCTGAGATAGCAGAGCAAAGAGGGTGCACAAAGCAGAATGTTGGTGAATGCACAACTGTAATCCCCATTCCTGACCTGGTTAGATCATTAAACCACTACTTGAACGGCAGCCAGGAGTGTGTGACAACACTCTCCCTGTCAGCTCATGGGAAACCTCCAAACACATCAATTGCAAACAATTTCTTGAGTGGAATTTTATGGCCTTACTCATCCTAAAATCAGAAAATCCCACCCGAGATCAACGGAACATCCTGCCCATTTTGATTCCCATGTGTGTTGTATTATCATCTAAATCAATTTTCGCTTTAGAGATCAATAACATGAATAATCCAAACACTGAAGCCAAAACCAAAGAATCAGTAAGAAAATTAAACACAAAAATTTCTTGTATTTGGTAACAATTTATTTTCATTTCCCCCCTTTTAAAAATCAGAACTATCTGTTGAAATTGATCACTCATGAAAACTTAAACCTGTTGCAATTCCAGGGACAGGACATTAATTCAGGTGAAATTATAAATAATAATATTATGTAAATTTGCCAAGTAATTCCTTTAATTATTATCTTTAAAAAGAGATATGTTAATTCATGCTGTTTCATTAACATCAACTGCAGGGCCAGAGAGAAAAGTAACCTTAGCATGTCTATTATTAGCCTTTGGGCCACAAATCAATTTGGGTCCGGCCACAGATGAACGCTAGCTGAAAACTGCCCTTTGCCCTATGCTTAGTCTATCCATTCTGAGTGATACCTTAATTAGGAAGGGATTTTAATATTGTAGTTGGCTCAAACTGGTATATTATTAACCAAGAGTTGATTTGAATGACAACTGTAAAAGCTATATTATTTCTTCTCATATACATTTTTAAAAACCTAATACATTTTACCACTGAGCAATGCTCAAGAATCTATAGTTTTTTTTTAAACGTACAGTTGCCAACATTTTTGCTTCTTTCTGCTTGTCTGCATTCTAGACAAGTTTCCCGTGAATAATGGTCCCAGATGGGAAACTTTTGCCAGGTTACACAAACAAAATACTGCTGCAGGACGGCACTTTCCACCTGCTATACCTTTGACCACATCAGCGCAATAGTTAAACAGTCGGTAAGCAAAATGTTGACACATTTTTACTTGAAGTTTAATGCTGATTATTCCAAATCATTGTTGTAAACATGGGTGCTGAAAATAGACAAAAAAAACACCAAGCACCAAATTGGTAGGCTGAAAATATTTCAAATATATAAGCTGGTGGCTCCGAAATGTTGGAAAATCAACTGTAACATGAAGTATGAAAGATTATCGAGAAAGATGGGGAAGGTAATCCCTCACGTTTTCCTTGAGAATGCTATCTAATACATAAGCCACTAACCACTGCCAGCAAAACTCTTGGGAATCCTGATGAGGTGAATTACATTTTTGATCAGTCAATAAGAATGAGTAATATACACCTCCCTGAAGTCCCTGATCAAGATTCCCATCCACATGGCATTTATGCTTTTACTACTTACAGTGTTCATTGGTAAAATGATTCGATGAAATGTGTATGTTTTTTGATCATCTTGAGTACTTTACTTCCTTGGTTACTAAATGATGGTGGATGTCAAAGTAAATCAATACAAATGAAGTGAATTTGCTTGTATTGTATAAGTATATTAAACCATTTTCTACTACTATTAATACATGTGGATAAAATGATGTTGCGACAGCCTTCAACTGTGGTAAGTCCATTGGCCAATACCGCCCTTGAAAATAATTCTCATGCCGACAGTGCTTATCTTACATTTCAGAAATTTCTAAATCAATCACGGTGAAAAATATACTTTTGTTTCCTCTTCAACAGAAGTAGTGGGGCATTAGGATTTTATATCTGGTTGTGGAACCTTGCCAACTAAAGGTATGATTCAAAAATTTGGGCATGCATTGTGCTTGATTTTCTGATCATTTCAAATAATGTTCTGAGAACAACTCATGGCTTTCACCCAAATTTCTAATATACATGGAGGCACATAGGCAAGGCTCCCTGCAAATCACACTGACGTGGAGCATTATACTTGGGAAATGTGCTGGCAGTTTAACTTATTCAAAGCCCATGTCCCACTGCACTGCAGTACGAGTTTTGGATCTAAAAATGTTTGCTCCCATTCTGTCAGCAGCAGGAGCACCAGTGACCATTATTATTGCCTGAAGTGCTATTAGATATCTGTTGGCAACATCATCTATAACAGAAGAATAGAGGGACATTTTGAATGCCTGCCAGGGGAAGGAATGGAAATGTGGTGATGGCAAGTCACTAATACAGCCACAGGTGGCTTATTGGACTTGAAGTTTACAAGAACCTGGTTTTGGAGATGGTTAAAGGTTATTTATTAGTGTCACAAGTCAGCTTACATTAATACTGCAATGAAGTTACTGTCAAGGTCCCCTATGCCCTACACTTCAATTCTGCTTTGGGCACACAAAGAGAATTTAGCATGGTCAATGCACCTAATTAGCCTGTCTTTTGGACTGTGGGAGGAAACTAGAGCACTTGGAGGAAACCCATACAGACACAGGGAGAATGTGCAGAATCTGCACAGACAGTGACCCAAGTCAGGAATCAAACCAACTCAAACACTCCCCTGGTGCTGTGAGACAGCAGTGCTAACCACTGTGCCACTGTGCTGCCCAGATGGGGGAGGTGTTCGTTTGCCACAGAGTTGAACTCCATGAGGTACGCACTTTCATTTCTCAAACAGATTCTCCACCTAAGTATTAACCTATTTAATTGATCTGTCTGCTATCCAGCACCAAAAACTTGCAGCATAATGCCATAGTTCAGGCACAGATAAGGTTAGTGGTTGTAGAGAGTAAAATTTGTAGAGGGTGGGTAGACCATGGTTGAGAAGGTTAGGAAGGATTGTTGTTGAACTGGGAGTTGGGGGAGATGGTATTCAAGATGAAATGGAAGAACTGGGTTGGTTCAGGGAGGGCTGGAGAACTGTCAGATCAAGTGTAAGTAACGGTGAGGTGGTCAGTCTTGCGTTGGGTGTGTGAAATCATGGAGGGGTTGGTGAACGTGGGGAGAAGATTGTTTACAGGTTTCCTTACTGGGCATTGAGAAAACTTGGCCCATAAATAGAGCTGTGAAGACTGTTACCTGACAGTTCCACAATCTTCACACCACTTGCAATCAGCCATGTTTTCTGAGGCTGGGGAAACACAACCAACAAGGATTTAAAAATAGAAACCCTGCAAAAATAAAGCTTCATTCTCCTTCAAAGATATAAATGACCATCTGCCTCCTGAGAGCAGATTGGACAACTGCCCTTGTTACGCGTGAGTTAAGATCAGAAATGGCAGATGGGTATCGGGAGAATAGTGGGAGAGTGTGAGCTTCGAGATGGGTTAGTTATTTCGGGTTTTAACGTTTCTGCTTCTACTCAAGCCAATCCTATCCATTTTTGGGAGATGAAGTGACTCCTATAATCTCAATTATTGTATTTAATAGTCTCTGACCTTCTCGCAAATACTTTAAGTGATTCAGAATTTAAGAACATGTCCTGATGAAAACTTTAATTTTAAACCAAGTCCAGTTTCAACTCTTTCACTGCACTCCCAATAGACATATTATAAGACAGGGATGTAATACTGCAGGTCCTACAAATCTGAAATAGAGGTGAAAAGTGTTGGAAATATATTTTAGTGTTCCAAGCTGTGCTATCCTGTTGAATGCTACATGGCTGGTGATTGAACTTGAGTAACTCTGGCTTTAGATGCCTGGTTTCAGGTAGCACCATCTCGGCAAGGGAGATAGCAGCTTGGGCTGGCTGACAGGTAACAGCAAGGGCGCTGTTGGAGTGTCAGGGATGCCAAGTGCTATCATCCAGAGAGGGTCACGAGGTTAGTGTTCCACAGAATTACTGCCATTCCCCTGAGGTAGTGCTTCAACGATTCTTATAATGTTCTGGGACGACACTTAGCTGGACTGCTGAAACCTCCTGCAAAACATCTGAGCCCTGATGGCAGCAATCTGAGTTTGTATGACAGATACCTGAGCTCCGACTGCAACAGCTGAATATTCAGTGACTTCTGTTTGCTAAAGCTGGCTGCACTGAAATCGAGGCTGTCTCTGTAAAGGACACCTGATCAGACCAAGAAATAACCTCCTCATACCGTACCATGGAGGTCTCAATGGCTCCCTCCCAACCATCTCCAATCAATGCTGTCATCTCTCAACAATGCCAGCATCTTTCTTTCCCCTTATCTCACCCCGCAACACCTTTCATATACACACACTGCCCCCCACACAACAACCACACCGCTTCCAACAGTACCACCATTAATGCTGGTATCTCTCTCCTCCCTTCGTGGAATGCTCCCTCCCTCCCCAATACATGTACATGCTCTCTCCGTTTGAGATTTCCGCTAAGGTTTGTCCCTTGGCATTGCCTGCTGGCAGGTTGACACCATGCTTGCCCCCTCACCCATCCACAGCAGACATGAGCAGCAATTGGCTGGTGGCAGGATCTTCTAGTACCACCACTATCAACAGATTTTCCTATTGTTCCCACCCTCTTCCGTCGGTGGGGCCAGAAGATTGCACTATAGGGAATGGCCAGAAATTTCAACCAAGGAGGAGCAGACCAGAGAGGATGACCTGGGGGCTGGGCCAGGGCAAGGTGACCAGATGAGATGGGGTGAGGCAGATGTGACGTGAGAGGATAGGGTGAGGCAGATGGATGGGAGGGTCGGGGAGAGAAGTGGGGTGAGGTGGACCTGAGGGAAGGGAATGGGATGAGGCAGACTGAAAGGAAGGGGGGAACTGGAGAGATTCCCCAGTGCATCATTGGTATACCCCTAAATGAGACATTATGGATTTAATTTTCTGAGTATTTTAAAGCCACTGTTAAGGAGAAATTCTTACAGCTTCCAGTCATTCATTAAGAAAATCAAAAGTGAATAAATGGGGCATTGGCATTTCATCTGCAACTTCTAAAATTAGACATCAATTAGAAAATGTTTGTGACTCTGTTTGGAAGAAATGAACAGAAGAAATCTAAACAAATGCAATTACTGCTACAAACAATGACCAAAGGAACTCTGGTTCCAGATAGCTAAACATTCTTTAGTGATTGTTAGATCTGGATTTCATCCATTCTGTTGTATTTTGGTTATTTTTACGAAGGGTTTAGTTTAAGTCAAAATTCAAATTTGCATCTTTAAATAATTAATATACATTATGTCACATAATTTGACCTGGTCTATAAGAGGACCCCATTATTTTCGGGACTGGGTACATGTTTAGAAATATACTTGCTGTGTAATTTGTCTCCCCTGCCACTGTTCCTACCAACATTTTTCAATGAATAAATGCATATTTAGGGATGTATAGTGCTCAAATTAGGGGTCTCCTCAAATTTTCATCTCATCAATTGAAAATGTATGGAATAAGGTGACCTATGCAATTCCATAGCTTACTGATGGGGATATTTTGAGATCCCATGTAGCTAATGAAATCAAGAGACTTCTGCAAAGAAATGACACCACGTTACACTTCAATATCAAGGGTTTAGTTTGTGACTAAACTTTTGGATTTATGCCTCAACAAACCATTCAACGATCATATTTGTGCCGATTGGAATAGCTGGGTGTTTGACAGAGAAAAAAACCTTCAACATTCTGTCACATTGATGGTTTTGTCACCAAATTATGGGATGCAACCATTGTACAAACTATGGTTGGATCATTCAAAAAATGTCAACTATCCCACTCAATGGATAGAGTGGAAGGTGTCGTGAAGGATGATCCCAAAACTGAAAGTGTCACATCCAGTCCAGAGTAGGGTCTTTATGATATGACATTGCCAAAGTGACATCGTATCAAATGCTGAGGAAGATTAAATGGACGGTTTTAAAAATATGATTGTAGCCCAAACTATTCTTCCATAATTATTTCATTACATAAAACATGGCACATTGGGGTGCCTAAGAACAGGTCTAAAAGTCGGATCTGTAACACTCCCAGTTTTAAGTCTGCTCAGCACATAGAATGAAAATGTTAAAATCGGGCCTTATGTCTCTGCAAACGTTTCTCAGACGTCAAAAAAAGTGAAGAAACTGATGGCCAAGTTCTGCGTGCATGAGCATGGCCTCAACTAGGATCTTGGGTTCATGTCATAGTACTTGTAACCCTCACCATACCGCCTGGGTTTGCAGAATCCTAACAATTCTCCTGGCTTGAGACAATTCACATCTCTTTAACTTGTGTTTACCTCTATCTCTGCACACACTGTTTGTACCTGTAAAGAATAGATTACCTGTAAAGACTCACATTCCAACCGTTCTTCACATTCCAATCTGTAATTATCTTACAGTTGTGTCTTTGCCTATATATGCCATGTTTGTGAACCTACCTCCACTCATCTGATGAAGGAGCAATGCTTTGAAACTCGTGATTCCAAGTAAACCTATTGGACTTTAACTGGTGTTACGAAACTTAATGTGCCTACCCCAGTCCAAAGCCACCATCTCCATATCAATTACAATGTGGCAGAGACAGTGAAGGAATTCAAAATCTCCAGAAAAAAATTTTTGCAAATCTTTCCTAAATAAATGGGAAAACCAAAGACTTCAGCAAGACGGTTAAAACATCATCGGAAGATACGGAGGTTGAGAGGCAGAGAAGAAATCAACTATTCAGTTTACTAAAGGCTGCACCATAGCATGTAATGGTGGTGAAAAGTCCTGATCCAGCAACAGTATCAAACAACTTAGTGACAATATAGGAAGAGTGAGCAAATGTAGAAAGAAGCTTAAGAGCTTCAAATTCATGGTGTAATATGTACTTGGAGAAAATCAATTATAACAGCACAAGTCAAAATATCCCACAGCCCACGTCTGAGGTCAATGCTGTTTAACATGACCGGTTAGCAGCAGCTGAAATTAAAAATTTGCTGACCTCTGGTGAACCTATGTTTCACTCCCCCCATGGCCATTCTATCCTCCATTTGGTGTAATACTTCAAAATGCCTAAAGTGCTGCCAGTATCATCAAAGCATTGCTTTTCACAGCTTAATTATGACTTCTACAACCTTTTCTTCTTGTCCTCCAGGTATAAACAGCAGCATTCCATTAGCTTTTGGATTATCTTCTTCTCCTGCTCATAATAATTTAATGAGTTATATATCTGAAATCCCTGTTTGGATCCCAATGACTTATAGCTTTTTGCCATTTAGAAAGTACCCGAGTCTATCCTGGAGATGTCCCTATATGTGTTTCCATTGAAATCCATTTGCCACAGTTTTGCCTATTTATTTAATTTCTCAATTTCTTTTTGTAACTTATGCGTTGATCATATTCATCAATGTCTTGACTACAAAGTGATAAGTATAGTTACAACAACCTATTGTCAGCAGCAGGCATTGAGTTGGTTGTAGCAACTGTGATTAATAGGCCTGTTTAGACATATGGAGGTTATTTATGACTTTAGGCGACAGTGTAAAACAATCAACATTGGCTCAGTCACCTGTTAAATGGCTTTCCTCATTAACCGGGAGAGATGTTTAATGAGTAGCTGAGCCACTTTCCCCAACTATCAGAATTACCCCCAGAGTAAACTAGCCTGTTTATCTGGTCTTCATATATTGTCATACTGTACTTGAATCATCCCCAAACTAAAGACCTATTTCAATAATTAAATATGATGATGGAATTGAGCATTTAATACATTCTGCACAACATGGAATTTACATATTATTTTGAATCCTTGGTATAACCAAAAAAAAGCTATGTCTTCACTTATTTTGGTGGCAGTGAATGAACAACATCAAAGAAGCCATTTCTAATCATTTAAATAACTGTCTTCCTGTTCTCATTAATCCTTTGGATTTGATTATTGTGTTGCATACCCTCCAGGGAAAAAAACTTTATCTAAATTTTTGTCCAAAATCCCAGAAATATAATTATTGCTCTTATTCAACAGTATGATAGGTGCAGTAAACTGAATTAGTCGAGACTTGATAAATGCGTAGGATGCTAAAATATCCTTCGGCAATATATTGACATCAATAATGGTCCAATGTTTCCCTGTTGTTTTCCTATTAATAATGCCAATCTTCTCCAGTATAGCTATGATAATGACAAAGTATAACAAGAAGAATTTTTCTGTGTTCAGTATTAATTAAATACTCAAAAAATGGCTTTATGAATCTATGAACCAGTTTACTCCAGTGTGGTGTGCTTGAGGTGAAACCTGCCAAAAAAGTTGTGGGACACAATGGAAGAATCGTGCCCTATATCTCTATGTCTTTATTGGCACTGATAGTTGGATTACATGTTCCCCATTGACAGATTTAAAATTGGATGTCTTGAAAAACTCAGCACATGTTCTGCCAGCTGCCAACCTATCCATTCCTAACAATTCATAAATTCTATAGGGAGAGTGATGGAGGCATAGGGTGGCCAGCCCATTCTTATACCTGTTGAGACTCTTTTAAGCTGCCAATTAAAGGTCACTTCAGGGCGTCATTCCACCCTTGATGTGGTTTTATTTGTGACAGTGCAAAACCAATACTATGTGCGAAACCTGGTAGCTTAGGCTTCATAGATTGGTGTTCAGTCAGAGATGAGAGGAACCAATTTGCCAGACCTCTGTGTTCATCAGATGCACCCTCCCATGGTTATACTTCCTATTTATCCTTCTCTTCAAGCTTCTAATACCTATCTCCCCACCTCACCCCCTTCCAGATTCCTCGACAGGCTTGCCAGCCTAACCTAGCAAAGTCCCACATTCACCTTAATTCCTGGTTCCTCTATGTGAAGACTGTCTGTGATTTCTTCAGTTGTCTCTGCTCCTGCCTGGCACTGCTGGAACCAAAGAGCCAGATTATTGAAGGCAAGTCTTCCCTCTGAAATAGGAGGGGAAGTATCACCTTAAAACAATTGTGCTACAATTAAAACACTGCTCCTAGTTTTTAACAGCCAAGGGGCAGATGTCTCTTTTCATCACTGACATTTTAGCCAGGCGGTTGGTGACCATACCACTCAGTAAAATCCAACAGGGTCGAAACCTTAGAACTCCCTAGTTAACAGCAGTTTGAGAATACTTCCACTCCTCAGACTGCAACAGCTCAAGAATACTCACCATTAGCTTTTCAATAAATTCTGGCCTTAATAGTAATACCTATATACTGAGAATCAATTCAATAACACATTTGGAAACAAATGCTTCATAAAAGTGTTGCTGCATTTTTCCACAGTAAATGTGAATTTACAATTCAACCTTGACATTGTTTACACTCTATAAAGCAATATTAAATATGTTTTTGCAGCTTAAGTCTATAGTAAAAATGACCATCTTTGCAAGTAATCATGAATTATGTTTGCTAACATTTTGAATAACAAACGCAGGGTAGTTGCTACAGTGGAATTATTTTGAGATTTTGCAGTAGAGGAGTTTGGATATCAGTTTTCATAAAGGAGTTGATAAATATTTATAGAAGTTTATTGGCTGTTCCTCTTATTTCCATGCAATGTGCACAATTCACTGTGGTTGGAACTGAGAGATGGTTTCTGATAAGGATTATTGCTTCACTTGAAAGTGGACATTTGGCTCAGTGAAAACAGCAGTACTATTAATTTTACCTCTGATCTGATCACAATCGATGGAATGTCTTTTCATTCAAGATTCAGGAGTTTGCCCAAAATTCAGCTTGTTGCACTCAGAAGTGAAATTTAATAATTTAGATAGAACCATAGAAAATTACAGCTCAGAAACAGGCCTTTTGACCCTTCTTGTCTGTGCCAAACTATTTTTTGCCTAGTCCCACTGACCTACATTTAAACTATATCCCTCCACACCCCTCGCATCCATGAACCCGTCCAAGCTTTTCTTAAATGTTAAAAGTGACCCCACATTTATCACTTATCCGGCAGCTCATTCCACATTCCCACCACTCTGTGTGAAGAAGCCCCCGGCTAATATTCCCTTTAAACTTTTCTCTTTTCACCCTTAACTCATGCCCTCTGTTTCTTTTTCTCTGTAGCCTCAGTGGAAAAAGCCTGCTTGCATTCACTCTGTCTATACCCATCAAAATTTTATACACCCCTATCAAATCTCACTTCATTTTTCTATGCTCCAGGCAATAAAGTCCTAATCTATTCAATCTCTCTCTATAACTCAGCTTCTCAAGTCCCGGTAACATCCTTGTGAACCTTCTCTGTACTCTTTCAACTTTATTTACGTCCTTCCTGCAACTAGGTGACCAAAACTGTATACAATACTCTAAATTCGGCCTCACCAATGCCTTGTATAATCTTACCATAACATTCCAACTTTTATACTCAATACTCCAATTTATAAAGGCCAATGTACCAAAAGCACTCTTTATGATCCTATCCACCTATGACGGATTGCATATATGGATGTACAAAACCCGTTTAGTATCTCCCCATCTGTTTTGGTTCCATATACAGTCTACCACTCTGGTCTTCAAGAGGACCAATGGTCTCCCTCACTATCCTTTTGCTCCTAACATACATAGAGAAGCTTTTTGGATTTTCCTTCACTCTGTTTGCAACCTCATGCTTTCTTTTACCCTTCCTGATTTCCCTCTAAAGTAGCTTCTTGCGTTTTTATACTCCTCGAGCACCTAATTTGTTCCTTGCTACCTGTATATTTCAGATACTGTCACTTTTTCTTTCTGTTAGGCTTCTGCTGTCTGATTTATATTTTAGGTCCACACTTTGATTTTGGTATTCCTTGTTCAATGACATAGAGGAGCAAAAACTGACCCTAGGTGGTAGCGTAAAATGGATGTGAATGAATAGCCAGTTGACTTTAGTTTGCTCATTTTTTTCTTTTCCAATAACTATCGGCTGCTGATTCATTATTATCTGTTTTGTGCTAATATCCAAGATGTATTTTCAACCCCAAAATTTACTTAATTCATGTTTGGAAGCAAGAGTTTTTGATATGCTGTGATTCCGTCATAGCACTGCCCTCATCTTGCATATCTAAAGTAGTGTTCAATTAAAATATGACTTCCTTGGATGACATAAATATTAGTCATGATAAATGCAGAACAATCTTCATAACAGCAGGACTCAGGAAAGTGTCCTAAGCTTCACATTTCAATGCCTTCAAAAGTGCTGCTCCCTTTGCAAATGCTATTACCTTCCACATAAAGGTTAAATCTCTTTCTGAAAAGAAGTGACCAAATTGCTTCTGGTAAGTGTAAGCACAATTTGAAGCTAAGTCCTGCCTTCATTTACCAGAAGGTAAAATCAATACCTATCAAGAAATCTTAGCCAAAAAGTAGGTGGTTGGAACCTTGACATAAAAACACACAAAATAAGAGCAGAAGGAGGCCATGTAGCCCCTCAAAGCTTCTCTACCATTCAAAGAAGATCTTTTCTGATCTCAATGCCACTTTCCCATTCTATCCACATATTCTTTCATTCCCTTAGTATCCAAGAATATATGAATCTGAATCTTGAATATATTTATCAAATCTTCTGAGGAAGAGAATTTCAAAAATTATATTCTAGGAGTGAAGAGTTCTTTCTTCATCACTGCCCAAAATGCCCTCTAGTTCTATACTCTCCAGCCAGGGAAGATAATTGATAAAATTTGCTGTGATGTACACTGACTGGATCTTATGTTCCTGCCAATGGCACATCCCTTGCCATGGGTTCCAAGGCTGCAAGGAATGCATTCAATGAAAATGCTGCTGACTGCACCAGGGCCATTAGTTCCCACTGCTGAGAAGGAGCACACAGCCTCTGACTGCTGCGAAACTCACCACGGAGGTGGAGGTAAATCCCACCCCATTTTTTTGTATCAACTCTATCAAACCTTTCGGAAGCTTACACTGTTCAGCGGGATCATATCTTATTTTTCTAAACTTCCAGGGAATATCAACTTTTTTACTTATGGATCGATAGATCCCCTACAGTACAAAATTAGGTCATTCAGCCCATCAAGCCTGCACTGACAAAAATTCCACCCAGGCCCTATCGCTGTACCTCCGTATATTTACAGTGCTAACCTCTCAACACACACTAAGGGGTAATTTAGTATGGCCAATCAACCTAACTGTTGCATCTTTAGACTGTGGGAGGAAACCAGAGCATCCTGAGGAAACCCATGCAGACAGAGGAGAATGTGCAAACTCCACACTGACAGTCCACCTGAGGCCAGAATTGAGCCTGGGTCCCTGGTGCTGTGATACAGCAATGCTAATATCTGTGCCACAATTCCACCCACTCAAAACCAATCCAGATTGATGTGGTAAAAATGTTTTATTGGAAGAGGTTTTGTTGATATAACAATGTTGAAGATTACATTTTTGGAACATATAAAATCAAAAAAAATGTCTGAAATCAGACAACACACTCAGTTACTGTGCATCAGTCATCCACAGAAAATTGACTGTTGTTTATTTGTGATAGATTTCTCTTTTATGATGCACCAAATTTTATGATGCACTTTTGGAATGCAGAACTTAGGAGACTAGTATGCTGCTTTTAGGTAGAAACGCAGTAGGGCAGCCACCAATTATCTCTATCTGTTACTATCCCATCAATAAACTTATCTGGTAGGTGGGGTACATCACATCAGTGACTACATTTTGCTGCACCCAATGAAATCCTCAGTTAGTGTGTTGATGACCCTTTTTTACATACAGCTGTAATTCAAAAAAATGAAACATCTCCATTGTTTCCTTATTTCTCCGATGTCATCTCATTTTGAAATTGATTCAACAGCAAAACATTTTTAGGTACAATAGAAAAATAATGAGTTGGATTGTGAGATAGTGCCTGTCAAACTCTGAAGTTATAGCCTACCTTCATGGTGGGAAATTTGAGACTCAGGTGGAGTCCACTAACCAGGCAAGTTGCAGTACTGTTATAGAGTCATAAAATCCGACAGTGCAGAAGAAGGCCATTTAGCCCATCAAGTCTGCACCAACCACAAGTCCACACAGGCCCTATCCCCATAACCCCATGCATTTAACGTAGCAAGTCCCCCTAACACATAGGGATAATTTAGCATGGCCAATCCACCCTAACCCATACACCTTTGGACTGTGGGAGGAAATGGGAGCAGCTGCAAGAAACCCACTCAGACACAGGAAGAATGTGCAAACTCCACACAGACAGTGACTCATGCCAGAAGTCGAACCTGGGTCCCTGGCCCTGTGAGGCACCAGTGCAAATCACTGTGCCACCGTGACACCCACTTGTTACATTCACAATCTAAATGAGATTTACTATATATTTAAAAATATACCTCTCTCCTAATTCATACCTTTTCCTTTCATTAAATGCATGTAAAATTGTATCAGGTAACACTAAGCTTTCCCTCTACATCAAAAGTCCTCACACTGGCTATGTCATTATATGAAAGGTCCTCATTATCAAAACACCTTCAACAAAATGTGCACTATAAATAAAACATCTATTTTGTTTTGAAGAGAATCACAACTAATCCTGCATGATTTTTGAGCAGGATCACAATATCCTGACATTTTTTAAAGAAAGCTTATCCAGAAGCTGGAATTGGTTTTAATCATTCTAACATTTTCTGTGTAACTATTGACGCAACATTGTTGGAATCATCTGAAGTCTATTATTGAAATCACATTCACGGATGGTTCCCAGTACAGGGCAATTGCTTACGAGAAATTTGCAGTTCCTGGGCCTTTGCCATACAACATTTTTGGGATGGGGGCTTTGCATCTTTGCATCACAGAAATACAAAAAAATCCAGCACTAAGAATTCGGTAAAATACATATTTTCTGTATTAGTTTAGGAGCAGAGTGGAATGGGAAGTTGCTCCTAATCCTTATAAATAAATAAGTTCTATCAATCATTTCCAACATTTAAAAAAAACCTACTCTTACATCAGTTGTACTAAAGTAATATCTTGTTCAATTTATTTTTGACGTTTTTTTAATAAATCTTTTTGCTATCAACTGCAACTTGGGAGTTTAGCTTTGTTATTGTAACAGAATTTGATAATATGACTTTCGCTGAATGTGTTTGCATTTAGCTGCTGCAATTAGTTTTACAGATACCAGTGAACAGTTCCTATAGATCACATTCTCATAAAAATCAGATAATATTTTGATTCAAGTAATTATAAGTTTTTGTGAATATTGCACCAACAATGGTCTATACTTCATCCATGTTCCTCGAAGTATCAATGAATATAACTTTACTAATGCAAAAGCGATTTGTCTCAGTGTGAAATGTGTGCATGGTGAGTATCAAAAGAATCATTATTTATTGTTATTTGATTCCTCAAGTATTGGAAATTATCTTCAAGTAAAAAAGAAAGCAATAGTTCATTATCCATGGGGCAATTGGTTAATATATTGACTTATTGAATGATGTGCAGTATTTATTAAGCCAATTAATTTCATTCTTTGATTAAAATTGCACCATGAAGTTGAAATTGGTCCTCAGTTAAAACCTGAAATAGACAATAGCAAACCTGCAGAATCTGTTACATTGCATTCAGTTTTTATTTCTGTTGACTTCCACTGTAAGAAAATCAAAAAGAGTTTGTAAAAGGCTGCCAGTTTGCTGTCACCATTTTGTACATTCATTCACCACTGACCAATTTTACCTCCATTATGTTTTGGTCATTTCAAAATATCCTCAAATTAACCTTGGACAGTTCAAGGCATGATAATTGCTGTGACTGGAGAGCTGCCAGTTCTAGTTGGAGTTTGAACACAAGATGGAGGTCAGCAGAGAATAAGAATAATATATCAGAAACAAAGGTCATGTCTGGTCCAGCTGAGTCCTATACAGAGTAAGCACTGAATGTTCCGTTTAAAGTTTATTTATTAGGGTCACAAGTAGGTTTACATTGACACTGCAATGAAGTTACTGTGAAAATCCCCTAGTCGCCATAATCCAGTGCCTGTTCAGGTACACTGAGAGAGAATTTAGCACCTAACCAGCCTGTCTTTCAGACTGTGGGAGGAAACCAGAGCATCCGGAGGAAAAACATGTAGACATAGGAAGAATGTACAGACTCCACACAAGCAATCACTTAGCTGGGAATTGAACCTATGTCTCTGGCGCTGTGAGACAGTACTGCCAATAACTGTGTCACCGTAGCAGTTGGATGGGTCAGATCAGGATTAGGGAGTGGGGAGATAGGTCAGCCCTGCAGATTTCAGCAGGATTCTCACTCGCACACTCAACAGTGCACAGAGTGTGGGAGATTCATTTTTAAACTTCCACTGAAAAAAAACAAGCATGATTTACTTCAGATTTCACACAAATTTGACACTTAGAATTTTTGGGGGGTAGAATCCCACAGAGGTCCCATCATAACTACACAGAGTATATAAAAAATACTGAATATTCAAAGTTTAATATGAATAATCTATTTTGGAAGTTATGAATTAAAAAATATTAATTGTATCAGATTCTGTCAAATGATTCCTCAAATTGGAACTTAACTCTAATCATACCATCAACATCACACCAATGTTTCCAAAAGGCCAACTTAACATCATTGATTTTAATGTGAGATGAGCCAAATAAACTTTCAATTTTTTACTGAGGATTTCAAATGATACAAAACGATATTTGTGGTCCCAGAGTGTGGCTTTTAAGGGTTATTGGTGGTCTCACGACCTATCTGGCCAATCATGACAAGGCGTAGAATTGAGCACAGGAGACAGGCTTTCTGGTAGTTGGAGTTGGGGATTCAGAAGCATTTTTTTCTTAGCCTTGCATATAATTATTTTCCCCCAGATAAACCCCTATCATTTTACTATCTTGTTGGTCATTGCAGCTATTACATCGAGTATCCAGTTCCACTGTAAATTCTGCTATACACAAAACAACTTTAACATAAAATGGATTTGATTTTCAAGGTAATTAGCCTACCTGAATGTGGAGTTGTGCTCCTCCATATCTGGAGGAAGTGAAAAGTGGTATGTTTTGGACAGTTATAGAACATAAGTTTCAGCAAAGTGTTCCATATGCTCCAGTGACAAAAACTCAGTGAATTCCCTCCACCATGCCGCAGCTACCATCCCTCCCCTCCCCCCCATTCCCCACACAAGTATACACACTACAACTGGTTCCTCTACCCACAACGACAACACCGGAATCAGCTACGCTCCACTTGGCATTCCCACACACGTTCTATTATAAACCCTTCTACCCCCCACATTACAGTAGGCCCCTCTGCCCTCCCCACACACTGCAATCATCAACCTTACCCCCACACACATTGATTTCAGCCCCTCTTCTCACCAATTTTACAATCAGATCCTTTATCCCCTCACACTATAATAAGCCCCTCTAGCCCCACACATTATAATAAGCCCTTCAACCCCTATACAATCAGCTCCCCTATGCCTCCAAACTGTAATAAACCCTTCTACCTCCTTCCACACTGTAATCACCCCTCTTTCCCCTCGCACGCACAAAGTAACTTTACCCTTCCCCTTTCACTCACACACAATATAATCAAGTCATTTATTCCCCCATCCTCACCTTCCCCTGAACTGGGCTGACCTTTACCTGGGCCTTAATCTGAAGTGGAGTCTCGGAGGAGGAGGGGGAATTTGTGACACCAATTATTTTTTCTACAACCTCAGCTGAGTTGCATCCCACAGTCTGGGAATCACAAATTAAAGACATGAAGTGCATTGAAACAACAGTGAACAATGTAATGTTACTTAGTTAATAGCATAATTCTTTCAAAACTCCAAAACCAATATACCCATGTGCTATTGCAGGAACATGACATATTGAGTTATGTCTCCGGAGTATTTCAAAGACTGCATGGTCAACAGGATGTGCTATCTATTTGATGTTCCACATTAGAACCATTTGTTCTAAAATGTCAATGCTCCTCGCCATAAAAGCTAGATTCTCATTGTTTAGCAAAAACAAATAACCCAGGAGAAATGCCTGCTTTTTGTGGGAATTTACAGCCTGCCAGCAAAATAGCAGATATCTGTGTTGTGAGATTATGGTTCACCTTACCAGATAAAACAACAGCTAATTAAGGTGCATCTCAGTAATGATCCCTGAGACTTCCTGAAGATGAACAAATTTCTTTTTAATTAATTTTTATGGGATGTGGGCGTCGCTGGCTGAGCCATTATTTATTGCCCTTTCATAACTGCCCTCCATTTCAGATGGCATTTGAGAGTAAACCACGTTGATGTGGGCCTGGAGTCACATGTATGCCAGACTACATGGCAGATTTTCTTCCCTGAAAGACATAAATGAGCTAGATGGGTTTTTACAACAATCAGCAATGGTTTCATGGTCATCATCTGACTATTTTCCACATTGCCAGGTAGATGCCAATGTTGCTGCCGTGCCAAAACAGTTTGGCTAGAGGTGCAGAAAGTTCTGGAACACAAATCTTCAATATTATTGCCAAAATATTGTCAGGCCCCAAAGTTTTTGCAGTATCCAATGCTTTCAGCCATTTCTCGATATCACGTGGAGGTCAAAGACTGACATCAGTGGGATTAACTTAATCTGTTGCAACCATGGCATCAGATTTGACCTTTACTGAGTTTCTAATCTCATATTCAAACCATTACCAAAACCACCTACTTCCAGCCCCATAACATTACTCCATTTTCCTACTGTATTGAGTTTTCTGCTGCTGAAAAACCCATATCTATACCTTTGCTTCCTCTCGACTTGATTATCCCAGCACACTCACGGCTGGTTTCCCACACTCTACCCATGATATCAGCATGACTTGCTGAATGACAATGCAGCCTTGAGGCCAAGTGGCCAAATCCTGCTCATAAATCATATGTTTGTATGTACCCCCCTTAAAATTGAGATCATCCAAAATTCTGTTTCTTGTATCTTAACCCATATCACACAAAATATAAAATTCTTATCCATGTTTTCAGATCCCTCCAAGGCTTTGCCTTTCTGTAACTTCTCCAGTACACAAATCTCTGATATATCTACACTCCTCTAATTTCAGCCTCTTGTACATTCTGAGTTATAATTGTGCCGTGTGTTTAGCTGCTTTGATTCAAATCTCTGGAATTCGCTCCCTACACTTTTCCACCTGAATTTTCTCCTATAAAACATTCCGGAAAACCAACTTCCTTGAACAAGTCTTTGGACAACTATCCTACTATCTCCTTACATAGCTTGGCATTATATGATGTTTGAGAATGTTCCTTTGAAGTTCCTTGGGATGTTTCATTACATTAAAAATGTTACATGAGTATAACTTTTTTTTTAAATGTATTCTAATGTGGAAATGCCAGTACAGAGCAAATTCTCAAGTACAGTGTAAATCAATTGGAGAATAAAGATATAACCAATGAAAACCCTAGACCTGGACGATATATCAGAAACCAGGGAGGAGACCATATCCCTCTGATTAATCCTCATAAAAAAAGAACAAAAAAGCAAAGTAAAAAAGAAACTAAATCAAAAGAAATAAACAGATGTACAGGTCTAACTAGAAAGAGCTGGAGAATTTTGAAAGAAGACAATCTGTCTCAGAAAAAGGCTTCTTTTAGAGAATGTTTACGAATGCCAAAGTTGATTAATCATCTGTTCCAAGAAAAATGGATCATTTGCTCAATTAATCTCATTAAAAATCCCATTTGCTGCATTATACAAATATGTCATAAATTTGACAAATGAAATTAAATTTCTGACATGTTGAATAATCCTGCAAAATATTAGACTTGGTTCATGTGCATAAATTGCAGGACATCTCAGATCAGATATTATTAATCAGCAAGAAGTGAAAGATCATTTCAGGGAGAATTTTCCACCAAATCTTAATTTGAATGAATGGACGTGCCCATGTTGACCACACAACAACTGCAAAATTGGACAGGCAACGTAAAATTGCTGTCAATACAGTCTTTTATGGCTTTACTTGGCCCTTTAATAGTTGATGGGCATTGTTCCAACTCCCAAGCATGCCCAGCAACTGTCATATTACATTTGTGTGTGAAGACATTGAGGTGCATACCCAACATCTTCTGAAGTATTTTGGCATAAATTCAGGTCAGGCATGTGCCCATTTTAATTGCGTAAAATTCTGGCCTATCTTTCCACATCTCCCAATCCCAATCATCTCCCAGTACACTCCTTTGTAAAACCTTAGTCAATGAGAATAGCTTGGACAGAATTTATGCAACACGTTCAGGTTTTCGACTGTGGCAGAAAATCACGTATGTAAATAAGGAAATAATGACTTGATGTTGCTGGCCATTATAAATTCTGTCATTTCCACATTCACATTCACTGTCAAAAAAAATGCAATGTAAAATAAACAAAGTTGTTACACCCAGCTAATGAAGATCAAACTGGCTGCCGACAAGCTTGCGCACAATACCACCATTGATGTAGGAGTCCAGCTGAAGTTTGCCCTGCGTGGATCAAATGGTCAACTCATTGAACATGGCAGAGGTGTCCGTGTCGCTGCTGCATTCCATTATGGCATGGATGGAAAGGAATGCAGGTATGCAGTCCCTGGACAGTGGCTCCATGTAAGAGAATCAAGCTAGCCTCTTACAAAAAGACACCATAGCAGAGGGTGACTCTGCTGTCACCCTCACTCTGCAATATTTTTTAAAACATCTTTGAATTTGTTCCTTCATGTGGATGTCACTGATCAGAAGCGCATTTGTTCCCCATCCCTAATTCACAGAGTTACAAAATTGCTATGATGCAGAAGGTGGCCATTTAGCCCATTTCTTCAAACAGCGTCATGACTCAGTTGCATTCCCTGCCTTTTCCCCCCAAACTCTGCACATGATTTCTATTCAAATAACCCTATAGGGGTACCAAAATGGAATGCGCCTTGTTTTGTTGAAACAGTTCAGTTTTACTGAGGTAAATCCTCAAGGTGACATCTAAATAATTGATCGAATGAAAAACATCTCACCTTTGTGATTTCCCTTTTGAAGAAAGTTTAAAGACACTTTGGAAGGTGAAATCAAGTGGTCTTCTATTTTCCTGAACCCCATGTGATACAAAACTGAAGGCAATCTTCCTCCTAACTTTCATCAGTCCTGTTTCATCCTCCAATGACAGTAGATTTGCTTTCAGAACTCATTAAGGCTGTTTGTAATGCACTCTTTCGAAATCTGTTTTTTTCATCCTGGTAAAGCCTCACATTTACTGAAATCAATGCTGTGAATGCCAATGAGATACTAAAGGTACCCAGTGGCCTACACAAATGATCAATTATCCAAACTGCTTTCCCAGTTAAAAATGGTTGCAACAGCCCAAATGATCCTCATGTGCTGGAAATTCTAGGCAGATAAAATATCAAATAACCTTTACTGAATCCAACAAGCGCACCATTAAAAATATCAATAACCCTGTTACTTAATCCATACTGAAGTCAGCCACCAATTGCTTAGCCCCAGAATAAATTCTTGTTTGTGCAGATTTGCATTTTTATTAGTGTCGTCATTTAGGTTAGTCATTATTACCTTAGTTATGAGCCGCATAGTAATTTATTAGATTCTGGAATTTACATTCAAACTAAAGCAGCAGCGATGGTCTTTTGAGGCTTGCCAGTTTGAGCAAAGCATCCTTTGTTGCTTGGCAACGATATCTCACACTGCTAAAGGGCAACAGCATGCTTGCACTAATAATTTGGTGATGGCTCAATTCCAATATAGAATGACTACTGTTTTCTCAGTGGTTTTATCATTTATAGATTAGTCTGCTCACTACTTGGCAAAAATTATTTTAACATTCAAATACCAAAACCCCTATAAAGACATACGCTGGCAACAAGAAAATATCACAAAATCACATAATGACACTGATGGTAGCAACTATTGACGTCAGTTATGGTAATATAGAAATTAAGCTTTGTACTATACATATTTTACAGAAGTGAAGCTGAATATTATTGCAGAATTGTGGGGTCACAAATTTGTAACAACGCTTGTTCAAAAACGTAATAATAAATTCTCTGCTGTGCACTTTGTTCTCAAAATAATTATCTGAATAAAGCAGAAGATAAAAAGGAGCTATTGTTTCTAAATCCTGCTCAAATGTGACTTTTTAATTATATTCTCTGAACAAGCAGAAATGTGTGCGAATAAATAGTAGTAGCATATTTCAAAATGCATAAATATATTGTATAATAGTCTTACGAAGATTATAATAAATATATTCATAAATTAGAAATATCTTTAAAAGGTATAACAATGTAAGACAACGACAAGAATTATTATAATCAATTAGAAATCTCTGAAATGTTGCCTAGGCCTTGAGCACAGTAATGGCCAATATCACAGTTGCATACTGTTGTAGTCAAGGTTTAATTCATAGGCCATTAGAATGAAAGAACAAACAACAGCACAGCACAGGAATGGATCTTTTGGCCCAGCATGCCTGTGCTGACAATACTGTCTACCTAGACCAATCAACCTTCTAGTCCCCGCCTGTTCATATGTCTATCCAGATAATTCTTAAATGTCATTAACTTATCTGCCTCAACCATCTCACTTGGCAGTGCGTTCTGGGCCCCAGCTAGCCTCTGTGCAAAAAACCTCTCCGCCCATCTCTATAGAACATTTCCCCCCTTACCTTGAACTGGTACCACCTTGTAATTGTCATTTCTGCCCTGGGAAAAAGCTTCCAGCTATAGACCTTATCTATGCCTCTCATAACTTTATAAACTTCCATCAGGTGGCCCCTCAGCGTCTCCAGAGAGAGCAATTCCAGTTTATCTCTCCTCATGGCTAATACCCTTCATACCAGGCAACATCCTGGTAAACCTTTTCTGAACTCCCTCCAAAGCCTCCATGTCCTTCTGGTATTGTGGCAACTGGAATAGACACAGTATTCCAAATATTGCCTAACCAATGTTTTATATAACCATAACACAATTTACCAACATTCGTACTCGATGTACTCGATAAAAACAAGCATGCCATACGCTTTCTTCACCACCTTTTCTACCTATGCGACATGAAATGCATAGTATTCCATTTTTGGAATGAAAGAAAACAAATATATCTGCCCAAAACTACTCCATGGAGGAGTAGACAATTTATTGAATCAATCGTTCAGTCTAATTGTAGAAGTCCAAAGCAGTCAACAAAGAAGAATGGAATAAATTTCCATTTAAAAAAAAAATTGATTCACTACATAATGTACTGAGTAAAGGATCACTGAGTTCATGAAGAAGGATTTGACAAACCTTTCATCATTTATAAGCAGTCGGCACATTGACTCAAATCATGACAAGATTAACAATTCCTCTGATAAGGAAATATCCTAGACTAGTCTGCAGTAAGACTTTGATAACTTTAAATCTTATGTGGACAAATTACAGATACAAGTTACACCATATAAGTGGAAGGTAGATATTCATCTTGAAAAAGAGGAAGTTGAATTATTCCCCCTGGCCTTCAATGGAATCAAAAAGACTAACTCCTCACCACGATCAACTAGAGGTTGAAATGGGTCAGCCGTCATTCTGTCTCTGAACAGGGACCAGATGATCAGCAAGTAATAGTTCACATTTTCATCCCCTCCATACAGTTCTCCTGCATCTATTGGTTCAAATCACCGATGTGATGGACCACTCTTTAATGACCTGAATGAATGGAGTTCCAACTGAATTGAAAAAATTGAACACTAGCCAGAGCTGTTCACTTGAACAACACCCATTTCCACCCAGTGCAGAAAGAGGCCCTTCGGCCTATCGAATCTGCACCAAACACAATTCTACCCAGGCCCTATCCCCAAATCCCCACATATTATGCGATTAATCCCTCTAATCTACGCATCCCTGGACACTAAGAAGCAATTTCTTAGCATGACCAATCAACCTAACCCACGCATCTTTGGACTGTGGGAGGAAACAGGAATATCCAGAGGAAATCCCCTCAGACATGAGGAGAATGTGCAAACTCCAGAAAGATAGTGACGCGAGCTGGGAATCAAACCCAGGAACCTGGAGTTATGAAGCAACAGTGCTAACCACTGTGCTACTGTTCCACCCTTTTTTTTAGACTCAGACCCATCTACAACTGACGCATTCTGGCTGCAATATGTACAATATACAAGACACCACTACAAGTTACCAGACTCATGTCAATATCAGCTCCCTCCTGTGCAAACTCTACCATGAAGTGCAAGAACAACTCTTAAGTTCTCCTTTAACCCCATTCTGATTTTGGCATATATTGTTGCTATTTGTGTGGGTTAGGTTGATTGGCCATGGTATGTTGTCCCCTAGTGTGAATAGATTGGCAGGGTAAATATGTGGGGTTACAGGGATAGGGCCTGGGCTTGTTGCCAGTCAAGGTTTTATGGGCCAAATGGCCTTCTTCTGCACTATAGGGATTCTATGATTCATTACTGTTTGGCCAATATTTTCTATCCAGTAGCAATGCAACAATATGATTGCCCAAAGAAATGCCGCAGTTAAAGAAATAAGTCTTTCACTTTCTGAAGACATCTGAGGTTGGGCAGCCTATCTGCCACCTTCAGCATTTGCTCCCTTTATTACCAATGCATAGTGAAGCAGTGTGTGCTATATACAAAATTCAGTGCAGAAATTTTCCAAGCCTCCTCCAACAGCAGCTTCTAAACCCATGGCTTCTACCATCTAGAAAAACAAGAGTAGAAAACACATGGATGCACCATCACCTGCAAGTTCCCCTTCACACACCATCTTGACTTGAAAATATATCAACAGTTCTTCATTGTCACCAAGTGAAAATTGCTGAACTACTTGTGAGTGTACCTTAACCAGGCAGTTAAAGAAAGCAGCTCTACAGTCTCTTCTGAGGGGTAATCAGGATGTGATCCTCAGATTCCCGGATTGAATAAAATTATACAAATAAAAAAATGATGATCTGACCGATAACGTGTACTTCCTGCCAACATACGTCAAAGTAAACATATTTATATATGATGCCAAAAACTGTACACAATACTTATAAAGGCAAATTTTACTTCCCTCCAGTCAGCATATTTGCAGATGAGAAGGCATACAAAATACAAGGGTGACTAGCCCACCCCCTTCTCACCTACTCCTGATATTCCCCCATAATAGTCAACCTGCCCTTGTTTAGATCTACTAAGGCCCTAACTGGCCAACTGAAAAAAGAGAAGAAAAGAGGGAGATATCTGTTTTGAGGTGATGGGGAGGGGTTGGGGGCGTGGTGTCCTGTAACAAGGTCACCTCTTCAAGATGTTACCATCCGCTCCTATTTTGGTTCTCACGCTGGTCTCCAAGACTATCCTCTACCCCTGCATACCACTCCTCCTTCCTTCAAGTCCTTGACTCCTCCATGGCTAAAAACCCAGAACTTAACTAATTTTGTTCTCCGTGTTGCCTTGCTTCTTGGGACTGCCTGTAGCCCCAGTACCCCAACTGAGTTGTGGTGCTGCTGAGATTACTGAGCTGGCAGGTACTCAGATTGGCAGCTTTCGAAGGCAGGACTTCCTGTCTCTGAGAGTGTGGGGGTTCACAAACACCTTGCTAATTCTGTGCCCAACATATTATCACTGTGGGCAACCTTTTTTAATGTCACAGAAATTCCAATTTACCATTCTATTGTGCGTGGGGGGCACGGGGTGAGCAATATGTCCCTCATCCCCTTAAATTTAGCCCATAATCCTTCTCCATCTTCACAGTAAAAAGCAGCTTACTAACCAATTTTTCTTATCAAGACGGCATCACTTTAAGACACCAGAATGAATTGGTATCTTATCAACTCAGTATTAAGGATTGTCTGGACAAAACGCAGAAAGTACGATCAATCTGGGTGGCTTTTGCCTGTAAAACAATTCCATCGTATTTTCATTTACATTAACTTAAATAAAATACAGCCATGCAACCTTCCCCATTTGATTTCCTTCTCAGCCTGTCACTTAGGCAGTAAAGCAGTAAAGGTGAAAATCTGCTTCTCTTACTGCACAGACTACAGGTTTGCTTTGTGCTCCACTTCTTCAAACTACATCGCTGACAGCTTTTGCCAAGAGCTGAAGAAAAACTGCTTGTACCATCTTGACCACCAGCATGCACACCTCCTGCTTTATAAGCAGGCATTAACATTTGAACCAAAAGAAGCTGTGAAATTAGTTAGGCTCAATTAGCCTATTGAGTATGAATCTGTGGGATACAATAGCAAATAGCATCCAATGGTTACAACAGAAAATATGAAAATATTACAATCACCTTCATGAGACATTTTTACTTAAGATGTGAATTAACTAAGTTAATATATCATTTTAAATATATGCAACAACGTTTGCAAATTGAGAATCATTGAATCAATTTAATCCAGGTTGTACAATGCAAAATATTGTTCACCTCCATCAGCCAGTAAATGAGACTTATTCACACACTGTTGCCTTATTCATGCTTCTTAAATAATAGTTTCACTTATGTCATTCAGTTTTTATGGTGAGTGAATAATTGCTTGCCAGTATTTAATGTGATTGCAAATTAAATGTTCCTTTGAGTTCATTGTATGCATTCTTAGTCATGACATCGTTCATGACTATCGGCATGACACGTTCACCTTCTTAGAAGAGGTGGTATAGATGAGATACAACCAGGCTCCCTGCTATTCCTGGCTGTCAAAGCAATGCATCTGGTCAGATATTAGTGTCATGTTTACATAGAAATATATGGTGACAAAGTCACAGGAAGAACGCATATTTGGTCATTGGCACACATTCACATGTTAATCTATATCTATAAAATATTTAGAAATCATTTAATCTATAAATTGACACCTGTTATCTGAAAAATGCTGTAGAATATATTTCATTCCAATTTAACACTCCAACACCACTCATACCAGTTGCCTTCCCGTTCCTTTATGAGCTTAACTTATGAAGAATTAATTTCTCTTAAAATTATCAACTTCTATTCTGGAGAAAATTGTTGAAAGCAATTTTAAAGGTTTGTACTTGGAAAGGAACTTATATCAACAGAAAGATTCAGCTCTGTAACTATGATTCTCTTCAAGCCGATTTTGCAAAGTCAGGATAATGACATTTTGAACATTCACAAAGATATGTGTAATAAATCAAGAGCTAGTTGATGTGGCTGGAAGTACAAAAGGATTTATTGTCAACAATAAATAATTATTTACAAACAGGGGTTTTATAGTACCAACAATGCAACTATTATCCATTCCTTCCTGACTGCAACTGAAGATCATCCGTGATCCAGGATATACCCTATGGACCAGATTGGCTCAGCTTCCCGCCTCGACGCTTCATAAGGTCTGGCATAATCATGTGGCCCTCGGGGATCTCTCCTTTAAAGGAGTCATGCCATCACAATATGGATCCTAAATCAACAAGTCTGTCAGTATAAAGATAATTTAGAATCCGTGTCTTTGTGAATACTCAAAATATCATTGCTGATCACAACATATTTAAAGAACACTACGAAAGTATTAATCACCCACAGGCACTGTCAAATCATTGGTACTTTTTTTTTCATTTTTCCATGGCAATGCATTGGTAATGCTAATTCCTTCTGTTATCCATGCACAATATCAGTAACTACTATTCTTAAAAATGGCAAATCTACAGAACAGGAGATAATGTCTATTGCAAAGCAATTGTTATGATTGTGGATCTCCACTCTTAAGGCAACTATCAGTTTTATCAATTCAAGACTGGAAGAAGAGCTTGGAAAGAGTTAACTGATTTCACTTCATAAAAGAGCTTGGCAAAATATTATAAACTAGTTCAAGTTTTGTTTTGAGAAACTGTATCAGAGAGATTGCTTTCAACAGTCAGATGGATAGAGACCACAGTTGAAGGCAGGGTATAGAATCTACTCCCAGGAGTTCTGACTGGAGTTGAGGCAGATGAATGATATCAATACCATTTCAAACCAGTCCGAAATGAAAATCAACATAGCAAAGCAAGATGCACTCAATTCTTGGATACAGTTTTGAAATTCTATATAACGAAGTGCCAATATGAGTTACTTACTGAAAACTGGAAGGAACCCATTGCAGAGAAATTTATGGATGTTGTCACTGCTGTATTGCTGGCCTATACATTATCTGACAATCATCTGCACAGATTATTCTGCATGATTGCAGTATGCAACCATACTAGCCATGCTGTTGAGTGGCTGCATGCTTCAGTAGGGGAATTCCAAATGAATACATTTTGGTAAACTTAAATATTGTTATTTTAGCCATGCTTTTAGATAATGCCAATATCACAATGGGTGAATATTATAATTAATTTTTCTGATGAGAATGCACAGCAACATGCTTAGTGTTTTGAGAAGCCTGCCAGAAAGCCTGTGAACAATATAAAGAAGCAAGGAGAATTCTGGCACCAACTTTGAATCAAGCTTTTCACAGCCCAGAGCTTATTCTTTCTAACAAGGAAGTTGCAGCCAACTCCATCAGTACAGTTGAGGTTCCAATCAGGATTCAACATTTGATGGTCATTATCTCAGTTTCATCTGAAAAACTCTTATTATTGCGATACAACTTTAAACTGCTGCCATCATTGTAGTCATGTAGTGCTCAAAGGGCTTACAGGGTCTCATAGCAATCTGGTGATCTAGCCTCAACAGATTATTAGGATTGCAAAAACACTACTCTTGGGAAATGGTAGTGGCTCCATGGAGCATGAAGGGCTGTTCTCTCAAGATGACAGTATTTGGCCTCCCATCCTGGACACACCATCAGTGCTCTTGCTGTATCAGTCAGTCAGCCCTGACAACTGCCACCCATACAGGCACAACTGGGCAATCTAGGTTCATAGCTGCACCAACAACATCTATGGTGTCCTCCACTGAAATTCAGCTGCCTTCCATCATCTATGTTGCATCCAATTGAGTAAGAGCAATATGCCAGGCAAAAATGCACTGAAGACAGGAAGTAAATGAATACACAAGGGTGAATCATTGACATATATATGTAAAACTGAATTATTTCATTTATAAATTTAGTTTGTGAAGTTTAATTTAATTTATTTTTTGCATTATGATGAAGTAGATACTGCTAATGGTCAATAACAGAAGAGAGGTGAGGTGTGGGATTGTTTGTAAATTCAGAATTGGAATGTTGCAACTGGTAATAATAGAATATGTCTGTCATGGGCAGAAAGGGATGATGTTGATTGCCTCCTTTCTTCCCTTTCTTGCCCTTTCTTCCCTTTTTCCTCCTTCTCAGTTACTCACCATAAACCGGATATTTAAGTACTATTCCTTCATGATGCAGGGCTTTGTAACTTCCACCAGTCTACCAGGAATCTTGATATCCACTTTGTTGGTTACTGTGAAGGTCTTCAAGAGAAGTCAAGGCAGAAAAAGCATTAGACCAGATATTCTGTACTGATTGGGCAGCTTGAGAAAATAAATTTTCAGACTCAGCAGACCTGCTTTAATATAAAGAACCCTGTCATGTACAACTTTCACTCCAGGGAGTTGAAATCAGCAAAAAGTGTAGTCTGCCAACTGCAGGAACAGATTAGTAGCAGCCACAAGGGTTTGAGAGTGCAGAGGCACACTGTTTAGGAGGCCTGCCTTAGTTCCCTGGGATTGTATCCCTGTTGTTTTAAAAGCTGTTATGTTCTGTAGTTCATTCTCCATTCCCAGGGCTTCTCTGTGATTCAATGCCACTTCATGCCCCATGTCACCTCCATAGCCAGTCACTCAGTATTCATTATGAACAGATTTTAAGAGCCATGTGTAAATGAAAACAGTAAAACATTTAACAATCTAATACAACCCTCATTTATACAGACTTGATACTGAAAAACTGTAATTCATAAAACCCATTCAAAGATTTAAAACCCTGTTCAAGTTGTAAATCTGTTATAAAAACAAACTTCTCTTCTATTTGGTAAACATACCAAAACAACTATTTATTCATAGCCTCTTAAAACTGTTGATCAAAGTGTTAACTTAGGCACACAATCCCTTTGCCCACTGAGATAAGTGCTTTGGGAGCTTTTGAAACTCATCCAAGCATTCATAATTTGCTTAGTTGTACAAAATCCCTTGGTAAATGTCTAGAATAAATTCTATAATTGCAGGAATAGATGGCACTATTTGTTTTATTAGCTGGTCTGTAAATCAAAGCACTCTCTTGGAGAGACAGTGGTATAGTAGTGTCACTAGACTAATAATCCAGAAGCCCAAACTAATCATGGCAAGTAGTGGAATTTGAGCTCAAGTTAATAAAAAATCCAGAATTGAAAACTAATTTCAGTAATGGTAACCATGAAACTATCTTGAATTGGATGGCATGGTGCCACAGTGATTAACACTGCTGCCTCACAGTGCCAGGGATCTGGGTTCAATTCAGCATCTGTTTGGAGTGTGCAAATTCTCCTCATGTTTACGTGAGTTTTCTTTGAGTGCCCTGGTTTCCTCCCATAGTCCAAAGATCTGCAGGCTAGATTGTGATTGGCTATGCCAAGTTGGCCCTTAGTATCAAATGGACTAGCAGGGTAAATACATGGAGTTACGGGTATAGACCCTGGGTGGATTGTTGTTGGTGCATGCTTAATGGGCTGAATGGCCTCCTTCTGCACTGTAGGGATTTGATGATTCTATGATGTAAAAACCTATCTGATTCATTAATGTCTTTTAGGGAAGGAAATCATTACCTGTGCGACTTCAGACTCAAAGCAATGTGGTTGGCTCTTAAATACTCTTTGAAACGGCCCAGCACATCACTCAGTTAAAAAGAAACTAGGCATGGACAATAAATGCTGGCCTTGCCAACAACATTAACATTATATGAAAAACTAAAAAACTCCAGCATCATATCCTTGTCTTTTTTCATTAATTGACAATTACTTTCTGTTTCTTTTTCAAGTCAAAATTTGTGATTCAAATCACAAGACTTAAACAGTCCTTATTTACGCTTCAAGAGCATTTATGCGTCTTCCATTAATTTGTGACTCCCATACTATGGTCTGAGGCCCATGGAACAGCAAAAATGGGGTCTTTATGAATTAAGCACTGTGATTGACGCACTACCCCCTTCCCACTGGTGGCAAAAATGGAATCTTCTGGAAATGGGGCTGGGTCCTGAACGGTTGAGTTCTGTCTGCCATTTTTAAAAGGCCTTCGTGGTCGGTCCAACCCAAAACTTGGGAAAGTTGTTTCAGCTCGCCAATGGTCTACACTATCATATTCCACATGGCAGCATGGCCTATGCAATAGAGTCTTCAGCCACATGGCCAGTGCATGGCCTTGAATTTAAATTGTCACACTTTGGTTTGTCCTAGTAGCTTAAATGCAATTGGCAGAGTGGACTGTCTCAGAATGAAGGCTTTAATCTGGCTACCAAAATACTGAGTATTAACATTCTCTGCACCTGCTCAAACATCAACTTGAAGTTAAGGGAGTGAATCCCTCTTGGTTCCGATATATGGCAAGCGTACCATGCGATGTCCACAGAGAAATGTGTGTGCATTCTCTGGTAGGAGAGAATGAAATGTCATTAGCTTTCAATGAAGACAGAGTGGAAGTGAACCCACCACCTTCCTTCTTACGCAACAGTGGTTGGCAAACTGCAAAATATTGCAAATATCTTCAACTCCAGCATAAAAGTTCATTGCCACAGTCACCTTCACCAGGTAATTAGATCTATTAAAATGCTTATATTGTAACTATGACTGAGGTCAGCGAGCTCAGCATATCCTGGGGAAAGAAACGGGCCTTACTGCAATCAACTATATCGTAATTAAATTGGATGATCCTTCAGCAAACATATCATTTACATTTTATGATGCTATTTGTTTCCATGGCTGCTTCTAATTTTACAAATTCAGGTTTCGTCTGTATTGAAACACAGACAGCCAAAAACATTGGATGCAATTATAATCCTTGGCACTTCAAATGCACCCTGGGCTATTTAACTGCAGGCTTGCTGCTCGCTGAAAATGCAGAGTTAACATTGCATTTGCGTTCTAATGAGGGCATCAGAAACTAACAAGAGCAAAATTAATACAGCATCTAGCTCCATTGAGCAGGTTCAAAATCAGAAACCTTCAGCTCCCATCTTCTCCAGGGTTGATAAAAACCCTGAGCAAGTTTAATGCCTACTCAGCAATTAGTTTCTGCCAAGCAAGAAGAGTTAAATTTTTCTTTCTTCGTGTTCAGAAGTTGGAAACAAAAACAGACAATATTTAGACTTTCAAAAGGCGCTTGATAAAATGCCAGAAGAATAAAGGTGCATGGTGAAAAAATCAATATCTATAGGAAATAGATAGTAGAAAGTTTTGTGAATGATAGCATCCCTACAGACATTTGACCCATTGAATCTGCACCAACAGGATATCTTACCCAGACTCTCTCCCCCTTCTACTCCTGTAACCTCACTGAATCACCATGGCTCATCCCTCTAATGTATGCATCTTGGGACATCAAGGGGAAATTTGGTATGCCCAATCCACCTAACTTGCACATCTTTTGTCTGCGGGAGGAAACTGTAGCACCCAAAAGAAACCCATGCAGACACAGGGAGAATATGCAAACTCTGCAGTCATCCCAGAATTGGAATTAGACTTCAGTCCCTGGAACTGTTAGGCAGCAGTGCTAACCACTGTGTCACCGTGCTGCAAGTAAGATTTCAAGGTTTGGTGAGATGCAGCTAAATACATATAGCTCAGCATACATAGTTCAGTAACTAATCACCTCCACTCTAATGGATTACTGATTAGATTCCAGAGATTCCTCCTGATGCCCTCATTTTCAACAACATCATCTCTTCTATATGCTAAGAAATGTTGTCTTCTTTTATTTCGAAGAGATACAATTGATGTAATCATTAACCGGGAGCAGGTTTGAAACAATGCCAATTGATAGCAGTAATTTTAAAATAGGATATTGGAGTGGTTGTGTAGAATTAATGACTCATCCTGAGAGATATAATCTCATACGTAGACCTATGCTGATCTGATAATTTAACATCAACGGACTGGATCTTTGTTAACTATGCATGTTTGGTTTAGTTGCATCTCCGCTATAGATTTTATTCAAAATTCGCTAAAAATAACATTGTCACAAAGGAAAACTAAAAACCAAGAATTAAACTGATATCTTTGTGAAATTAGGGGCAGGATAATTAAGCTTATGACAATCACAAGTAATTGCCAAACATTTTTCCGTAATGACGCTGTTCATATATCAGGTAGATGAATCATTATTTACAACAGTATAAAATAAGTTAGAGCTACAGTGTGCATCATTGAATACCAAATTAGGTTATATAGTCCATGTTCAGAATTTCTGCTCCCAAGGCAAAGATCTCTCCACTGGAAATTCATATTTGAAATTCAATCAAAGGAGTCAATGGCTCTGAAAAGGACTTCCCACCTAGAGAATCCTGACAGCTCCAATGATTGTCATGCCCCATTTTTAAATATTAAATTCTGACAGGCAATTTCCAGCCCAGGGGCACATATTTGTAAAACTTATCTCAAGTGTTCACAAGTGTAACATAAAGTCAAGAGCCAAAGCAAAATACTACACGTGCTGAAAAACTGAAACAAAAACAGAAATGCTGCAGGAACTCAACAGGTGAGGCAGTATGTGTGGATAGAAACAGAAGTGACTATCGTTCAGTGGCTCTGACATCCACCATTATGAAGGTTATCATGGCATGTATCGATTCCATACTGCCTGGATCCACTACCGTTTGCCTATTGCTACAACACATCCACAGAGTCATCATTTCACTGCCTTCAACCCTGGAATATCTAGAAATCAAAGATACCTATGTCAGACTCCTATTTATTGATGACATTATTCCCATGAAACTTATTTCCAAACTCAGTGGCCTAGGCCCTGGCACCTCCCTCTGTGACTGGATCCTAAACTTCCTAACCGACAGATTGCAATCAGTAAAGATAGGCAACAACACTTCCTCCATGATCATTCTCAACACTGGTGCCCCACAAGGCTGTGTTCTCAGCCCTCTACTATACACCTTGTACACCTATGACTGTGCAGTCAAAGTCCCCTCCAATTCAATTTTCAAGTTTGTTGACGCTACCACCATAGTGGATTGGATCTCAAACAATGACGAGACAGAGTACAGGAATCTGGTGAACTGGTGTGGCAACAATAATCTCTTCCTCAATGTCAACAAAATGAAGGCGATTGTCATTGACTTCAGGAAGTGTAAAGGAGAGAATTCTACATCAACAGGGATGAAGTAAAAAGGGTCGAGAACTTCAATTTTTAGGTGTTCAGATCACCAACAACCTGTCCTGGTCCATGCCCACACTACAGTTAAGAAAGCCCACCATCGCCTCTACTTTCTCAGAAAACTAAGGAAATTTGGCATGTCAGCTATCTCTCTCCCCAGCTTTTATAAATGCATCATAGAAAGCATTGTCTCTGGTTATATCACAGCTTTGTATGGCTTCTGCTCTGCCCAAACACCACACGAACCTGTGAATGTACCTTAATCCATCATGCAAACCAGCCTTCAATCTACTGATTCTGTTTACACTTCCCGCTGCCTCAGCAAAGCAGCCAGCATAATCAAGAAGCCTACGCACCCCAGACATTCTCTCTTCCAACTTCTTACTTCAGGAAAAAGATACAAAAGTCTGAGGTCACATACAAACTGACTCAAGAACAGCTTCTTCCCTGCTGCTATCAGACTTTTGAATGGAGTTACTTTGCATTAAGTTGATCTTTCTCTACACTCTAGCTATGATTGTAACACTACATTCTTCACTTTCTCATTTCCTTCTCTATAAATGGTATGTTTTGTCTGTATATTGCACAAGAATACTTTTCACTATTTGATAATACACGTGACAATAATAAACCAAATCAAATCAGAACCTTCAAGTCAGTGATCCTTCAAAGAGTCACTGACTTGAAGCTTTAACAAGTATCTTACATTTGAAACCCAGAAGACTTGTTACTTTGCTTTGTATATCTTCTATGATAACTGCTTTGCTGAAGAATTTGAAAAAAATAGTCAATATGTGTGTAACTTGAACAATAAAGTAGTTTCCTCAAAATATGACCTCAATTTGAGAACATACTGGATTTTTTTGTTTCTTAATTTGTGGTACTTTTGTTTCTTAATTTGACTGTCACTGGCTGACCAGCATTTATTACCCATCCCTAATTGATCTTGGAGGGAGGTTGAAAGTCAACTATCTTGTTATGGATCTAGAGTCACATGTAGGCCAGGCCAGGCAAGGATGGCAGATTTTCTTCCCTAAAAGACATCAGTGAGCCAGGTGAGTTTTTCTGACAATTGACAATGATTTCATGGAAAAATCATTAGACTGAAAATCAGAAATACATGTATTAAAAGAACATCTGTGATTATGGATGACTTCAGCACGCATGTAGATTGGGAGACGGTATATCAAGGGGAATTTCAGGGGCACATATGGCATGGTTTTCTGGGGCAACACATTGAGAAACCAATGAAGGAACAGGCCATCCTGGATTGGGTGATGTGCAATGAGAAAAGATTTGTTGTCAATCTAGTTGTGAGTGACCATATGATAGAATTCTTTGTCAAGATGGACAGTGATGTAGTTGATTCTGAGACCAGATCCTGAATCTCAATAAAGGTAACTGTGATGGTATGAGACTTGAATTGGCCAGGAAAACATTACTGAAAGGAAAGACAGTGGACAGGCAATGGCAGGCATTTGAAGAATGAATAGAAAAATTTCAGAAGCTGTTTATTCCTGTTTTGCGCAACAATGGTAAGGGAATTGTGGCCAAACCATGGCTTACAAGTGAAATGAGAGATAGTGTACAAATAGTCAAGTGAAAGCAATAGGCCTAAGGATTGGGAGCAGTTTAAAATTCAGCAAAGGAGGACCAAGTAATTGATTAAGAAGAAAAAGGTAAAATATGAAAGTCAGCTAGCAGTGAGCATAAAAACTGACTATAAAAGTTTTTATAGGTATGTAAAGAAAAAAAGATTAAAAAAAAAACAAAGATAGACCCCTTACTGTCAGAAACAGGAAAAGTCATAATGGGGAATAAAGAAATGGTTGAGGAATTAAATTTGTATTTTGCTTCAGTCTTCACAAAGGAAGACATGAATGAAGTACCACAAGTTCTGAGAGAAGCAGGTTTTAGTGAGGAACTGAAGAAAATCAGCATTAGCAGAGAAATGTCACAGACAGCAGTGGGAAGTTGTGTGTGGAGCCTGAGGAGATTGGAGAGGTACTGAATAAATATTTCTCTTCGGTATTCACGCAGGGTGATGTAATGTAGTTATGGAGAACACTGAGGTACAGGGTAGCAAACTGGAAGGTATCGAAGTAGATAGGGAGGATGTGCTAGATATTCTCGAGGGTTTGAAGTTGGATAAGTCCCCTGGGCCGGACGGGATTTACCCTAGGATTCTCTGGGAGGCAAGAGAGGAGATTGCAGAGCCTCTGGCTCTGATCTTCAGGTCGTCGTTGGTTACGGGTGTGGTTCCGGAGGACTGGAGGATAGCGAATGTGGTCCCGTTGTTCAAGAAGGGGAAGAGAGACCTTCCAGGGAATTATAGGCCAGTGAGTCTTACTTCTGTTGTGGGCAAAGTATTGGAGAGAATAATTATGGATAGGATTTATAGTTATTTAGAGAGTAATGAATTGATTGGAGATAGTCAGCATGGTTTTGTGAAGGGTAGGTCGTGCCTTACTAACCTCATTGAGTTTTTTGAAAAAGTGACTAAGGAGGTGGATGGGGGTAAGGCGGTTGATGTGGTATATATGGACTTTAGTAAGGCGTTTGATAAGGTGGCCCATGGAAGACTTCTGCAGAAAATGCAGATGTATGGGATAGAGGGTGATTTAGCTAATTGGGTTAGGAATTGGCTAGCAGATAGAAGACAGAGGGTGGTGGTTGATGGGAGATATTCATCGTGGAGTTCGGTGACAAGTGGTGTACCTCAGGGGTCTGTTTTGGGGCCCCTGCTGTTTGTAATTTTTATAAATGATCTGGATGAGGGTATTGAAGGATGGATTAGTAAATTTGCGGATGACACCAAAGTCGGAGGAGTGGTAGATAGTGAAGAGGGGTGTTATAGTTTGCAGAGAGACTTGGACAAGTTGCAGAGCTGGGCCGAGAGGTGGCAAATGGAGTTTAATGTGGAAAAGTGTGAGGTAATGCACTATGGCAGAAATAATAAACGTGTAGAGTATAGGGCAAATGGTAGGATTCTTAGTAGTCTAGATGAACAGAGGGATCTTGGTGTGTATGTGCATAGATCCCTGAAAGTAGGCAGTCAGGTCGAGAAGGTTGTTGGGAAGGCATATGGAGTCCTGGCTTTTATTGGTAGAGGGATTGAATTTCGGAGCCGCAACGTCATGTTGCAACTGTACAAAACTCTAGTGCGGCCGCACTTGGAGTATTGTGTGCAGTTCTGGTCCCCACATTATAAGAAAGATGTGGAGGCATTGGAGAGGGTACAGAGGAGGTTTACCAGGATGTTGCCTGGTATGGAGGGCAGGTCTTATGAAGAGAGGCTGAGGGATTTGAGGTTGTTTTCGTTAGAAAAGAGGAGGCTAAGAGGGGACCTGATCGAAACATATAAGATGATTAGAGGTTTAGATAGGGTGGACAGTGATAGCCTTTTTCCTAGGATGGAAAAAGCTAGCACGAGGGGACACTGCTTTAAATTAAGGGGTGATAGTTATAGGACGGATATCAGAGGCAGGTTCTTTACCCAAAGGGTGGTTCGGGAGTGGAATGCCCTGCCTGCAGCAGTTGTAGATGCGCCAAGTTTGGTGGCGTTTAAGAGGTTAGTTGATAAGTATATGGAAGAGAAGGGAATGGTTTAGTTTGGAGGGGCATTGCTTTTTATATTGGTTGGCGCAACATCGAAGGCCGAAGGGCCTGTTCTGTGCTGTAATGTTCTATGTTCTATGTTCTAAATGTTTTGTTGAAATTGATGGGATTGAAGGTGGATAAAAATCCAGGTCCAGATAATCTTCATCCCAGAGGACTTAAGGAAGTAGCCCTGGAAATAGTAGATCCATTGGTGGTTATTTCCAAAATTCTTTGAACTCTGGACTGGTCTCTACAGGTTTGAGGATAGCTAATGTAACTATGCTATTGAAAAAAGGAGGTAGAGAAAAAACAGGGAACTATAGATCTGTGAGCCTAACTTCGCTACTGGGGAAGTTGCTAGAGTCTGCTATCAAGAATTTCATAACTCAACATTTGGAAAGCAGTGGTATAATCAGACAAAGTCAAAGTGGATTTACAAAAAGGAAATCATGCCTGATGAATCTATTGGAATTCTTTGAGGATGTAACCAATAGAGTTGACTGAAGAGAACAAGTCGATGTGATTTATTCAGGGTTTCAAAAAATCTTTCAACAAGATCACACATGACAAAATATTATTTAAAGTTAAAGTTTATGGAATTGAAGATAATGTCTTGAGATGGATAGAAGCTGGTTAGCAGATAGGAAGCAAAGAGTTGGCATAAATGGGTCTTTTTTCTGATTGGCAGTCAGTAACTAGTAGGATTCTGCAGGGATCTGTGCTAGGACCCTAGCTGTTCACATCATATATTAATGATCTGGAAGAGATTGGTATTATTACTGAATTTGCAGATAATGCAAAGTTAGGTGGGAGAGTAAGCTAAATGGAGAATGCAGGGATGTTTCAGTATGAGTGGACAGGTTGAATGTGTGGGCATGTGCATAGCAGATGCAATATAATGTGGATAAATGTAAGGTTATCCACTTTGGTAGCAAAAATAGGAAGGCGAATTATTGCTTGAATGAGTGTAACTTGAGAGAGATGGATGTTTAATGAGACTTTGGTGTCCTCCTGCAGCAGTTGCTACAAGTAAGTATACATTATGATACCTCAAGGAGAAGCTGAGCGGGGTGGTACAGTGGTTAGTATTGCTGCCTCACAGTGCCAGGGACCCGGGTTTGATTTTTAACTTGTCTGTATGAAGTTTGCGATCACTATTTTTAAAGAGGTAGTGCTGGATAAGCTAATGGGACTGACATTAGATACGTCCCCGGGTCCGGATGGAATGCATCCCAGGGTGCTAAAAGAAATGGCAGAAGTAATAGCAAATACATTAGTTGTAATTTATCAAAATTCGCTGGAGTCTGGGGAGGTGCCAGCTGATTGGAAAACAGCTAATGTAAAGCCACTGTTTAAAAAAGGAGGTATACAAAAAGCAGGAAACTATAGGCCAGTTAGCTTAACATTCATAGTTGGTAAAATACTGGAATCTATCTTTAAGGAAGAAATAGCAGGACACCTGGAAAAGAATGGTTCCATCAAGCAAACACAGCATGGATTCATGAATTGAAAGTCATGTTTGATGAATTTACTGGAATTTTATGAAGATGTCATGAATGCGGTTGACAGAGGGGAACTGGTGGATGTGCTATATTTAGATTTCCAGAAGGCATTCGATAACGTGCCTCACAAAACGTTGCTGTGTAAGATAAAGGTACACGGGGTCAGAGGTAAAGTATTAGCGTGGATTGAAGATTGGCTATCTAATAGAAATCAGAGTGTTGGAATAAATGGGTGTTTTTCCGGTTGGCAATCAGTGACTAGTGGCATGCCGCAGGGTTCAGTGCTGGGGCGTCAACTGTTTACTATATATATAGACGATCTGGAGGAGGGGACCGAGTGTAGGGAAACAAGGTTTGTGAATGATACAAAGATGAGTGGGAAAGTAAATTGTATGGAAGGCACAGAAAGTTTGCAAAGAGATTTGGATAGACTAAGTGAGTGGGCAAGGATTTGGCAGATGGGGTATAACATTGGTAAGTGTGAGGTTATCCACTTTGGAAGAAATAATAGTAGGTTGGAATATTATTTAAATAGTGAAAAATTACAACATACTACTGTGCAGAGGGACCTGAAGGTCCTTGTGCATGACTCACAAAAACTCAGTTTACAGGTACAGCAGGTAATAAAGAAGAAAAACGGAATGTTGGCCTTTATCGCGAAAGGGATAGAATATAAAAGCAGGGTGGTCTTGCTGCAACTGTACAAGGTACTGGTGAGGCCACAACTAGAGTACTACATACAATTTTGGTCTCATTATTTGCGAAAGGATATATTAGGTTTGGAGGGAGTGCAGAGAAGGTTCACCAGGTTGATTCCGGAGATAAGGGAGTTAGCTTATGAGGACAGATTGAGTAGATTGGGCCTGTACTCATTGGAGTTTAGAAGGTTGAGGAGAGATTGTATAGATACAAATAAAATAATGAAGGGGCTAGACAGGGTTCCACTTAGAATGGAAACAAGAACTAGGGGGCACAGCCTCAAAATACAGAGGAGTCACTTTAGAACAGAGTTGAGGAGGAACTTCTTCTCCTAGAGGATAGTGAATCTTTGAAATTCTCTGCCCATTAAAGTGGTGGAGGCTACTTTGTTAAATATGTTTAAGTCACAGATAGATAGATTTTTAACCAATAAGGGAATTAAGGGTTATGGGGAGCAGGAGGGTAAGTGGAACTGAACGACTATCAGATCAGCCATTAACTTGTTGAATGGTGGAACAGGCTTGAGGGGCTTCTATTTCTTAGGTTCTTTTGTTCTTTGCTTATTCTCCCTGTGTCTGCATGAGTTTCCTTTGGGTGCTCCAGTTTCTTTCCACAGACTGAAAGACATGCTGGTAAGGTACATTGGCCATGCTAAATTCTCTCTCAGTGTACTTGAACAAGTTCTAGAATGTGATGACTAGGGGATTTTCACAGTAATTTCATTGCCATATTACTGTAAGTCTGCCTGTAAATAAACATTGATCTTTGCCTTTTAGAAAGTCATTATACCTTCTTTAATTCTGTGGTACACGTTACAGTGCTGTTATGGAGGAGGCTCCAGAATTTTGTCCTGATGAGAGTAAAGAATGACAATGTATTTCCAAGTCAGGATGTTGTGTGACTTGAAGGAAAACTTGCAGTGGTGTCTTCCCACACATCTGCATCCCCTGTCCTTTCAGGTGATCAAGGTTGGAAGAGGCTGTGAAAGGCATCTTATAAACATTCTGTGATTTCAGCTGTACTTAGCATCAACAGTAATATTTTATGACAGGCATTTTAAGAAATAATCCCAGTGTGTTTTTCAGTGACTAATTCCAGCATTAATTCTTGATGGCATTTAATTCAAGTTGAAGCTAGACTTAATAAAACTAGAGTATGATAATAATAGTCAGATAATCGCATTCTGTTCAGATCACAAATGCAGTTTGTGCCGCAAACCATATTAGTGAAAAAAGAAAAGAAAGACTTGCAATTACTGAATGTGTCAAAGTGTTTTTTCAGTCAATGTAATTCTGTTGAAGTGCTCTTTCCTAATGCAGGAAATGCAGTAGCTCTTTCCTAATGCAGGAAATACACTGTAGGGTCCCTTAGAACATAATTTGACAATAACCATTTTCTTTTTGGGACATTGATTGAGGGGCAAATATTGCCTAAAACACTGGGGACAGTTTCTCTACTTCACTTCAAAATAATGCCCTGGGATCTTTTACATCCATCTGTCAAGGTAGATGGGATCTTGGTTTAACTTCTCATCTTAAAGACAACACCAACAATGCAGCACTCCCTCAATCCTGCACTAAGGTGTCAGCATGGACTTTTGTCCTCAAGTCCTGGAATGTGAATTGAACACAGAGCCTTCTGAGGATTCTACTAACGAAGTCATGGCTGGCACATTATGAATTAATGAATGCAGATCTCAGGGCAGAATGATGGCACACGGACCCAGTTTCAAGCCCTGGCTTGGGTCTCTGCCTGTGTGAAGTTTGCACATTCTCCCCGTGTTTGCATGGGTTTCCTTTGGATGCTCCAGTTTCATAGAACATAGAACATAGAACATTACAGCGCAGAACAGGCCCTTCGGCCTTCGATGTTGCGCTGACCAATTAGGAAAAAGCAATGACCCTCTAACCTAAACCGTTCCCTTTTCGTCCATAAACTTATCTATTAAACTCTTAAACGCCACCAAACTTGCCGCATCTACAACTGCACCAGGCAGGGCATTCCATACTCTTACCACCCTCTGGGTAAAGAACCTACCTCTGACATCCGTCCTATAACTACCACCCCTTAATTTAAAGCTATGTCCCCTCGTGCTAGCTTTCTCCATCCTAGGAAGAAGGCTATCACTGTCCACCCTATCTAAACCTCTAATCATCTTATATGTTTCAATAAGGTCTCCTCTTAGCCGCCTTCTTTCTAACGAAAACAACCTCAAATCCCTCAGCCTCTCTTCATAAGACCTGCCCTCCATACCAGGCAACATCCTGGTAAACCTCCTCTGTACCCTCTCCAATGCCTCCACATCTTTCTTATAATGTGGGGACCAGAACTGCACACAATACTCCAAGTGCGGCCGCACTAGAGTTTTGTACAGTTGCAACATGACGTTGCGGCTCCGAAATTCAATCCCCCTACCAATAAAAGCTAAGACTCCGTATGTCTTCTTAACAACCTTATCGACTTGATTGCCAACTTTCAGGGATCTATGCACATATACACCAAGATCCCTCTGTTCTTCAACACTATTAAGAGTCCTACCATTAGCCCTATACTCTACACATTTGTTTCCTCACACAGTCTGAAATATATGCTGGTTAGCTGCATTGTCCATGCTAGATTCTCCCTTAGTGTGCTTGAACAGAGTGTGGCAACTAGGGGATTTTCACAGTAATTTCATTGCAGTGTTAATATAAGGCTACTTGTGACACAAATAAATAAACTGTAAAACTGAATGATACTTGTTAAAAGGAATATCAAAAGATTTTAAACAGAGAGCAAAACCTGTAATGGCTGGAAATCTAAAACAAAAATGGAAAATAATTGAAACGTAATATAACATAAAGCTTCTTCCCTGCTGCCATCAGACTTTTGAATGGAGCTATCTTGTATTAAGTTGATCTTTCTCTACACTCTAGTTATGACTGTAACACTACATGCTGCAACTTCTCTTTTCCTTCTCCCCTAAGTAGTCTATGCTATGCTTTGACCACATAGCACATGTGACAATAATAAATAAAATCAAATCAAAAAGACCTGCACTTTATTTTGATGGACAGGCTGTGAGGAATCAGGAGATGAATTATTCATTTCAGAATTCCCAGCTTCTCATCTGCTTTTGCAGCTATTGTATTTTTACAACAGATCCAGTTCAGTATCTGGTCAATAGTAACCCCCCAGCAATGGTAACTATCAAGGGCAGAAGGTTAGATTCTCTTTTGTTGGAGATGTTCTTTGCCTGGCACTTGTGTGCATGAACGTTATTTGCCATTTATCAGGCCTAGCCTGAATGTTTTCCAATTTCTCAGTTATATGGGTTGTTTAAAGGTTTGTGTGTTTCCTTTGCCACTTAATTTCACAACTGTACATTCCTGACCATGTTTTTCCATGTGTTTGGTACCTTCTCGAATAAACCTTCCCCATATTGGTTGGTCACAAGCCAGGGTTTCCCATGAGTGAACAGGAAAGTTTGATTGCTTCAGAGATGCTTTAGGGCATCTCTAAAGCATTTCTGCTATCACTGTGGGAGGCTCGCTGCCATGGTTTAGTTCCAAGTAGAGCAGGTGGACAGCAGCAGGAGATTCTTAAGAGGATATCCTGAAGCACTTCTGCAGCAATGCCCTGGAGCATTTTAGCCTCCAAAAATCTCAATCGCTTTCCTTTGTAACTCCAACTAGTTGAAACTGTCTCTCCTGATTCTCATTGACTTCAGTTTTAGTGCTCCTTGACATTATACTCGATCAACTGCTGGCTTGATGTCGAGGGCAGTCACTCTCATCTCACCTCTTATGTTCAGCTCTTTTGTCCATGTTTGGATGACTGCTGTATTGTGGGCTGGAGCTAAGTGGCCCTGGTAAAAATCGAACTGAACATCAATGAGCAGGTTTATCGCTAAGTACTGCTTGATAGCACTATAAACGACATCTTCCATCACATTGTCAATTCATTAGAATTAACAGCTATCTAGATTCAGTTCTGAATATCAGCTGTTCAGATTCCAACCCATTTCCTTTTCACGGGGAGACACTTCAAAAAGGGCAGTTTTTTAAAATTTTGTTTAACTATTAGAGGACCTGGACAGCATTTTAGTACATAGTCCAATTGTAACAAATCAAATAGTACTCATCAATCTCAATGAAACACTGCTTAAGTAAAGATTATCTGTTATTGTTTCTACTTAATAATTTAATTGTGGAAAGCATGATCCCAGTAGCTGTTTCTTATTACATTATGAAATATAATGGAAAATTATTTAAAATGATGAAAGCCTGGACCTAAACACAACCTAATCAGTCACTTTAGTCAAGATAAATTTACTGCATTGGAAATTGCAAACTAGGATGTTTGACATTTTCCTTCTAAAAGAGACACTGTGAACATCTGGGTTGTTATATTTGCTGTGTGCATTGGAACTTTCATTTATGCTAATAGTACATTGATGTGTATTATGATTGCATCAAAATAGCTGGCACCAACTTGCTCATACTCACAAATTGCACTCTGGAAATAAATAGAATAATGCATGTTAATACACCATTTTCAACATTATTATTTCCTTTGTTAACTGGTTGTTAAGCAGTAATTAACAGGGGATGTATAAACTTACTCAATATTTTTCATTGGCACATTTCATTTATTTTTTACAGTTGAGGCTGGCATTTGAGGCAAACAGAACTGGGATAAAAAAAGAATATGGCAGCATAATTAGTGAAATATCATGCAGCAAATTTTACTGCTCCACCTACCACAGGACTCATAATGGGCAAGGGATGAACCATGCAAAGGTCCGTTAACCCTGGAAAACTTTCTTGGTTGCGGGGCAAGTGTGGCCAGGAAATCCTGCCCCATGGTTCCCTTTAATGGGTATTTCAGAGAAGTAAAAGCTGGAATAACTGGGGACATAATCTCAACAACTCAGGGAATAGTAGGAGAATTCCAGGACTTGCTACTGAGCAAGACAATGTGAGCAATACATACAAATCTTTGCCTTGAACTACAGTGAACCACAATGGATCCGAATTCTGAATTTGCCACAATTGATAGCTCTGAATTTTGTCAGCCTCAGAATCTGTCTGAAAGAAAAACAAAATTTTAAATACTTACATTTGCCTGACATAATCCATGACCTTATGATGGCACAAATCCTTACATCCAATAAAGTATAAACAAAGGAACCTGCCATTCAATAAGATCATGGCTGAGCTTATACATCAATTTCACCTTCCCACCCTCACCCCCATATTCCTCAATGCCTTGATTGCCCAAAAATATACCGGTCTCCATCTTAAATATAATCATCTTCAGCCCTCTGGGACAAAGAATTCTAAAAATTTGCAATTCCGTGAGTGAATTTTTTTTTTAATCATCTCAGTTCTAAACAACCAGCCTCTTATTCTGAGACCATGGAACCTTATTCTTGTCTCTCTAGACAGAGGAAACAATGCCTACCTTCCCAAGATATTTAAAAATGTTATGCTTTTCAATGAGATCACGTTGCATTCTTTTAAACTTCAGAGGAACAAGAACTCCCGATTAAATATCTCCTCATAGGACAATACTCGCATTCAGGTTACCATCTACATTTACATTTCTTATACTGCCTCTAAGACAAGTTTTCCCTTCCTTGGGGAAACTTAGCTTTTATTGGTAGGGGGATTGAATTTCGGAGCCACAACGTCATGTTGCAACTGTACAAAACTCTAGTGCGGCCGCACTTGGATTATTGTGTACAGTTCTGGTCCCTGCATTATAAGAAAAATGTGGAGGCATTGGAGAGGGTACAGAGGAGGTTTACCGGGATGTTGCCTGGTATGGAGGGCAGGTCTTATGAAGAGAGGCTGAGGGATTTGAGGTTGTTTTCGTTAGAAAGAAGGCAGCTAAGAGAAGACCTTATTGAAACATATAAGATGATTAGAGGTTTAGATAGGGTGGACAGTGATAGCCTTTTTCCTAGGATGGAGAAAGCTAGCTTTAAATAAATTAAACATAGCTTTAAATTGAGGGTTGGTAGTTATAGGACAGATGTCAGAGGTAGGTTCTTTACCCAGAGGGTGGTAAGGGTATGGAATGCCCTGCCTGGTGCAGTTGTAGGTGCGGCAAGTTTGGTGGTGTTTAAGAGGTTAGTAGATAAGTTTATGGATGAAAAGGGAATGGTTTAGGTTAGAGGGTCATTGCTTTTTCTTAATTCGTCGGCGCAACATCGAAGGCCGAAGGGCCTGTTCTGCGCTGTAATGTTCTATGTTCTATGTTCTATTTGGGTACAGAGGCATAAATGTACAGTGTATGCCAAGTGAGATCAACTAAAAATTGTTTTAGACCACAGACCACCAAGGGAAGGCAGTGGTATATCGGTATTGTTGCTGGATTGGTAATCTAGAGACCTAGGGTAATGTTCTGGGTGTTTAGGTTTGAATCCCACCACAGTAAATTATAGAATTTGAAACTGAATTCAGTAAAAAAATCTAGAATTGAAAATCTAATAATGATCATAAAACTAACTCAGACAGATTCTGAGGCTGACAAAATTCAGAGCTATCAATTGTAGCAAGTTCAGAATTCGGATCCATTGTTATTCACAGTAGTTCAAGACAAAGATTTGTATGTATTGTTCACATTGTCTTGCTCAGTAGCAAGTCCTGGAATTCTCCTACTATCCCCTGAATTGTTGAGATTATGTCCCCAGTTACTCCAGCTTTTACTTCTCTGAAATACCCACTAAAGGGAACCACGGGGCAGGATTTTCTGGCCACACTTGCCCCATAACCAAGAAAGTTTTCCAAGGTTAACGGACCTTTGCATGGTTCATCCCTTGCCCATTATGGGTCCTGTGGTAGGTGGAACAGTAAACTTTGTTTTTTAGAGAAGGAAATCTGCTGACCTTGCCCGGTCTGGCTTCTATGAGGCTCCAGACCCATGGCAATATCATTGACTTTTAATTCATTGGCAATTAGGAATGGACATCAGATGCTAGCCGAACCAGGGACACTCACATCCCATGAGCAAATTGAAAAATTCATTTTTAAAAATTGAAACAAAACATCCTTACTCTTATATTTCAGCTCCTTTGCGGTACATGTGCATATACCATTGCTGTACCATTGTGTTAACTTTCGGTCATTCATCTATAAGTACCTCATATCCCACTGGGTAGCAAAACTGACTAGTGCTTTATCTTTTAAAAATATTCTGCTTTATTATTCTTCCTACCAAAGTGGACGTTTACACATACCTTCACATATTCACCATATTTTTAGCCAATCACTTAACTGTGGGTCATTTTTAAGGTCTAATCTGAACAATTCTGATGAAAGATCATTGATCTAAAATGCTGGGATATTTAGTCAACTGCATGACAATCTTGATGGTGTAGCAGGAATTGTGTGCTGTACCTGCTCTCTTGCTTTTTACCATTTCCCACAAGATTAAAAGTAAAATGTAATGTGTAGGTGGCATGCACAACACAAACACGTGATCATACAACAGGGAAAGCTTTACAATGATGAAAGCTACCATCGGCTGACAATGCTACAGCTTTGGACTTGCTATAAAGATGTCTCCTAGAGAAACCACAAGGCTTTTTGTCACAACTGCAACTTTCCTGCCCAACTTCATTGACAAAGGCAGAAGAATCAAGAGCATAAAAGTGCATGGGTGTTTTCATTGTAGATTTCAATTGTAAATATTTCACAGCTCTTGGTTTTCCTTTATTCATGTGTGCATCATTATTATATGTTGAGACCAGCTTAGTCAGAGAGTTAAATGCACTGGTACTTCTCATGGTTGGCACACATTAATGGTTAGGACATTTTTTTATTGTGGAAGAAACAATGTTATTATTTTGCTTTCACTCTTTATTATTAGTGTCCAGTGTGATACTTGCCACCTTATTGAACTTGCAGGCTCAGATGGAGCTACCTTCTATGCATTGTAAAGGACATGGTCCAAATCACTCTGAGCATGTATAATTAGAGTGCTTTGGTTAACCTCAAAGCCCTGAGTTGGGCACACATTATTCTTTAGATCCTTCATTTTCTTATATGGATAAGTTAGTCCCTCAATCTAACTCATTGATATTGATTGTATATAACTGAACCTCACAGATGAGGCTTGCAGCACTCCACCAGTTGCATTATGCCATTCCATAATTACACTTTTACTCTCTGAGTTTTGTGCATTAACTCCTTAACTAATGCCCAATCACACTAGGTTTTAACTTATGTAACAACCTCTTATGTGGCAACTTATAAAATCCAAACATAGTACATCTACAGGTTTGTACTTATTTACACATTAGTTACATCTTTGAAAATATTCCAGTGTACTTGTCAAATGTGTTTTCCTTTTCATGAACTGTTGACTTTTCCTAATTATATTTTTCAAGTGTCATGCTACTGTGTCCTTAATATTGGATTTTAGCTGTTTTTGATAGCTGATGAGTGTCTATCTGACCTTTAGGTCCTTGTTTTCCCTTTCCCTCTGAATTGCGCCTTGTATTTGCTACCTTCTGATTAAAAAAAAGTACTATTCTAGAATCAAAGAAATTCTGCAACACCAAAACCAATGTATTTCCTAGCTCTGCAGCTGTCTCTTTGAAAACCTTTGGATATAAGCAATCACACCCTGGAGATTTCTCATATTTTAGCTTCATTTATTTCCCCAGTGGTTTGGTTATGAGTATTAATTATTTTTAAGCTCTGCACTGTCATTAAAACTTAGGTTTCCTATTAATTTCCAATATTTCCCTTGTGTCTTCAACATGAAATCAGACATAAGGGGGTGTGATTCTTTGGCCCCACATGCGCAGGAACAACTTGTGTCACAGCCAGTGCACAAGCAGACAAAGGGGCTGATTATCATTGTAATTGTTGCTTTTGCAGTCGAAATATTGAGAAAGCATGAAATCTACAATCCCATATTGCACTGGCTTGCAAATTACGGCAAGCCAGACACAACATACAATGCATTCCCGCACCGCCCCCCCACAACCCTCCCCCACCATCCCAGAGCCACACACACTCAGGATTGGAGTGAAATGTTAGCACATCTTTGCATTGGAATTTGGCTTTTTCGTCAAGTAAGAATACCTGGATATTACTGTCAAGGGAGGTAGGAATGGAAGCCATGCGACATCAAACTTCTCTCTGAATTCATGTTAAGCAGCCACTTGTGAGGGAATCAAGACCAAAATTAGAGTGAGGCCATTAAGTATCAATATCAGGAAACAGATTTTTTCACAAAGGGCAGTAGAGGTTTTGAATTCTCTTCTCTAGAAGGCTGCCATTTCTGAGATAACTTGATCTTTCAAGAGTGGCATAGCTTTGTGTTAGAAAAGATTATCGATGAACATGGAATAAAGGTGACTAAATAGAGCTGAAGTGAAGATTGGCTGTGATGTAACTGAATGGTGGAAAAGACCCAAGGATGATTGAACTGCCTTGTTCCTGATGTTCCTTTGTCTCAAAAGAATACATCTAGCAAATGTTACATTTTTAAAAAATACTTCTATATTGAAACCTGAGCACAGGTGTTGCATTTCAAACGGTCAATAAATGGGTTCAAGTCCAATCAACTACATTAGTATGTTTCAGTTAGAATCAACTTGAGTTTGACGTTAAAAAAACCTCATGAAAAAGCTCCACTGCTATCAAAAGCCTCCAGATTTTTCTTAAGGCTGTCTTGACAATTATTCAAAATACATGAATGCTAATTCCTTACATTGACGCAAGTCATCCAAATAGTTAGTAGGCATGTTTGCTGTTAAATTCTGCAGTAAAAATAGTTTCCTCTTGCAAACCTTCTTTATTGGCGGCTTATTTCTGCAGGCTACTTTCACTGCTGGTATAGCTTTCCACAGACTATACTTCATGATTTTCTAACAGATGGCCTGGGCTTCCTGAACAGATGCTTTATTCTTCTGTGTCGGCACTCCAGATGCCCTCACAAGATGTTTTATAGAACATTACATTGAAGATTTCACAAAATAATGTCCAGTATCCAAAAAATCTATGGCTTTTCTAGCTTACTCCAACCTATCTCAGTGGGGAGCTTCTGGAATAGTTAGAAACTAGGTTGACACCCAGTTTTCCTTGGTCCCAGATTTCCCACAAGATTTCATCAATGAATTTTGTGAGGTAGCACCTTCTCCATCACAAACATGGGGTGGAATAATATGTTGGCATATTAAGGGCTGGTCCCACACTCAGAAGGCTGCAGCGTTTTGTCTTTCATTTTACTGTTTGGACCTTATTAAGGTGAAGGGCAGCCTTCATCCCACCCAGTGAGTACTGGAGGGTGCAATGTCCAGTCTCCGAGACCATTGTCCATGATCTGGAACAAGGTTATGACAAGCCCTTTAAAGAGTTCTCTAGCACAGGACAGTTTCAGGGGATCCAGTTGATATTGGATGGCATGAAGCCTCTCTGTAAGTCTTGTTTCTGCACAGTTTGCAGTCCTTAAGGTGAGAGAATTTAATTTGGATTTCTACCTTCCAATCTTGGCACACTTCATAGCTGGCATAGTTGTTAAACTTCAGGAATTTTCCCACATCTTTGTGACTGAGAGCAACACAGTTGTATGTTTTCACACACAGGTATCAACACTATTGGAATGAGGGGAGAGACAGACTGAAAGGATTAATCTGGCACCTAGATTCTGTGAGGATCATTCAGAGCTATGCTGAGTGCAGTCTCATACCAATCAAGAGAAGGAGGGAATGAAGTCAGACAGTAGCAGGATGGGAGGAAATGGCTGATATGGTCAACGTTGTTGGCTAAGTCAGAAGAACCTCAGTCCCAAAGATCAAGTTGACAAGGTGACGATGGCTTCAGTATGATCAAGCTTGGACCAGTGTGCTACAGGGTGTGCTCATGAATGCAGGAGGGAATTGAGTAGTGCTGCTCTTCAAAGACAGCATGATTCAACAAAGGCACCAGTATTTGATATTGTCATTTTGCATCTCAAGCAATGCTCTAGTTATAGGATGAGAGGTTTGCAGGAAAGGCATATGGCAATGAGCATGGCATCCAGGCTGGCACACACTGAGAATGGGTTGGAGTCATGCTGGTTAAATGAATTTGTTAATGATTGCACTCTTGTAAATCTTTTCAGGAGAAGTGGCACATGTGGGTAGCATAGTGGTACAGTGTTTAGCACAGCTGTCTCTCAGGGACCTGGATTCAATTCTCAGCTTGGGTCATTCTCTGTGTGGGGTTTGCACACTCTCCCCGGGTCTGTGTGTGTTACCTCCGGGATGCTCCAGATTCCTCCCACAGTCCAAAGATGTGCTGGTTAGGATGATTGCCCATGCTAAATTGACCCTAGTTTCGGGGAGATTAGCAGGGTAGATACATGAGGTTACGGGAATAGGGTGGGATTGCTGTCAGTGCAAGCTTGATGGGCCGAATGACCTCCTTCTGTACAGTAGGGATTTTATGATTCTATGAAGCGAGCCCACAATGTGCGAGAAAGAAGCTGTATAGTTGGGAGTTTGCCAAACTTAAAGATCATGAGTCCTTTCGAAGAGGAGTTTCTGACACCTATGAACCTATAAGCAGAGGCAAGATTGAAGAGAGGCCTGTGACTGGTAAGACGGTTAAAAGCTAGAAAAGGGGACAAGGCTAGTGAAAGTACGTAACAAAGAGTACATATTAAACAATTAGGCAGGCAAATACAATTCATACATTGGAATCCTTACAAGATTCATCATATGAAGCTTCAGAAGATTGCTCAAGTTATATTGTGTTGTATATAGTGTCATCAGTCATGTCACACAATAGAATAGCCAACGAGAGCTTTTCAATAGATCTGACAAGGTTTTGAATGCCTACAAACCCTCTGATTTCTCTCTCTTTGTCGCAGGATTCACCCCATCCACTGATGCTGTTGTCGAAAGTCATGTCAGCACTCCCCTCTGAGGAAGAAGAAGCCATGAAGAATGTAGCATCACACCATCTCTCAACACAATGCACCACTGCAGATACTAGTACATGTCAGGGGTTAGTGCATTGCTTAGGGGACTCGCACACACTGGTGAGGGCACTTCACATTCCCATGTGCAGCTATCGGAAAGTGTGGTGAGCCAGACTTCAGGCAATGGCAAAGTGTCTGCTGTCATCAGAAGACTGATTCTAAGTCAGAAAATGAGCCTCTGGAGTTGGCTGTAAAGCAGCAGACACTGGACATTCACCAAAAAGTCTGTGGAATTTTAGTAGGTATACCAGAGGGGTAACATGCTGTAGCCTGGACTGTGTAGCTGTCTGTCCAGGCCATGTGCACTGCAATTTCTCATTCCTTGGAGTGCCAAGTTTCTACCATGCACAGACTGGTTACTATCCTGGAGATGGGCAAAACAAGCATATTGTTGACACAATCAACAGGATAAGCTGCACGTCATCACCCTGGTTCTGAACTTGGGGCACAGAGCCGGCGTATCAGGGAACCTGGGAGGTTAGTCCCAGCTCCTTCATCTTCTTTAGTTAGCAGAAAAGATCTTCCAATCCTTGTGGCAGAGGGTGAACAGCAGCTGTCTGCATTGGGAAGCTCCTCTCTGGGCATTTCTGATGAAATAGCATCTCCTTTGACTACCCACTATTGATGCGGAAATACCAGCATTGGACTGGGATGAACACAGTAAGAAGTCTCATAACATCAGGTTAAAGTCCAATAAGTTAGAGATAAGTTTTTCACTCAGAGGGTGATGAGTGAATGGAATCAGTTGCCATCAGTGGTGATAGAGGTGAACTCACTGCGGTCTTTTAAAAGACTTCTGGATGAGCACATGGGATTTAATGGGATTGGGAGTTAGATAGTTCTATGGCCTGGTAGGTACTGATCTGATCAGCACAACTTGTGGGCCAAAGGGCCTGTTTGTGCTGTAGTGTTCTATGTTCTATGTTTCATGTTCTACGTTCTAAGTTTACTTGGTAGCAAAAGCCATTAGCTTTCGGAGACTTGATTAGCTATTCTATTATGCACATGACTGATGACACTAGAGAAGACACGATATACACTTGAGCAATCTTCTGAAGCTTCATATGATGAAGCTTGTAAGGATCCCAATGTATGAACTGTATTCACTGCCTAATTGTTTAATACGTACTCTCCATTAAACTTCCACTACTCTTGTCCTCTTTCTAGCTTTCCCAGCTTTTAACCATCTTACCAGCGGCACAATAGCACAGAGGTTAGCGCTGCTGCTTCACAGCTCTAGGGACCTGGGTTCGAGTCCCAGCTCGGGTCACTGTCTGTGTGGAGTTTGCACATTCTCCTTGTGTCTGCATGAGTTTCCTCCGGTTTCCTCTGCGGGTTAGGTTGATTGGCCATGCTAAATAATTGCCCCTTGGTGTCTTGAAATGTGTAGGTTAGAGGGATTAGTGAATGAAATATATGTGGGTAGGGCCTGGGTGGGATTGTGTTCAGTGCAGGCTTGAAGGGCCTGTTTCTACACTGTAAGATTCTTTGATTACCTGTAAAGATTTGCATTCCAACCATTATTTTATAAATTGAGTTTGTGTCTTTATATGCCCTGTTTGTGAACAGAATTCCCATTTACCTGAAGAAGGAACAGCGCTCTGAAAGCTAGTGGCTTTTGCTACCAAATAAATCTGTTGGACTTTAACCTGGTATTGTGAGACTTCTTACTGTGTTTACCCACTGTTGACACAGGCCTTATGTACTGCTCTGGCAACTGGACAATCTCATGTGTCTCAGCAGGAGTTTTCTAAGTGTTGGATTGCTTAAGGTCACATCTACATAGAGGATGCTCCCCAAGATCAAACAGGACAAGAGTGAGTAGCAGATCAGCAATCTCTCACCAGTGCAGCCATGAATAATGGGGGAGTACTGCCCTGGATCATCCATCGATACATAAAGAAAAATCACATTACTCATAAAAAGTGGCATTTAGGCAAGTTACTGAGTTCTTGTTGTTAGTGATCCTTTAACATCTTGTAAATAAAAACACATCTTACATACCCTCTTACTGAATGTTTAACTATGAGTTGCTGTTGTGCCTGCAGATTAAGGAAAGATGAAAATGTGGAGACACAGAATGAATTGTGTCACCACGCAGGAAAGTGGATTGAGTATGGAGATGTGGGTGACAGGGTATGGGTAAAGGATCACCCAGATGTTCCCAAGCATTTCTGATCCAATGGCATCCAATGAAAGCCTTTGGTGTTTAAAGACATTTCTGGTGTCACAGCTCTCCATGCAATCACAAGGAGAGCCTTCAACACAAGCATCACTGTATTCTCTAACATCAACTGCACCCTCATCAGTTGAGGATTGGCCCTGATCTCACATTCTCCACAGAGGGCATCTCCTCTTTGATCACTGTTACAATTGATATCAGAATAACAAACTGCCCCATGACAGAAGTTCCCCAACTTTCATTCCAAGCACAGATTATTGCCTTCAGAAGCTATTATAGGATTCAATTATGTCATCAATAACCTAAATTACTATTTTAATTTGTAAAGTGGACAGATTTCTGAATTTTGACCCTACCTGCAAAGTATTTTATTGAATTCACTATGATGATGTTGGAAACACTGACGACATCCTCATGAGAGCAAATTATTCAGCCCATGAACACCGTAATAGGAAAAGAGTGGAAGGACTGGCAGCTGGCAACATTAAATATTCCCAAATACCAGAATTGGTTGAGACCTATTATATAGTCAACAAGATCAACTTGTTCAGATTACTTGTATCTCCCTTTCACAATAATAACATCTCAAACACATGTACAAAAGTGTAAATAATTATGGGGTGTTTGAAGGTCATGGAAGGTGCAATATACGCGCAAGACGTTCTTTCTCTCTGACTGATGTTTGTGAAATCCACAGCCGAAAAGACTAATGCTATAGCCTGAATCCTTAAATATTTAGCAGGGATTTTGCTCTGAATATGTATTCATTAAAAAAGGATCAACTTGTTTTCGGGAAGGTCCTCTAAACACATGGCCAAATTGCAGTGGAAACATATTCCTGATCAATGACAGGAACAAAGCCCAGAGAATCTGAATGCAGTGTCACATATCATAGAATCATAAAATCCTTACAGTGCAGAACGAGGCATTCAATCCATCAAGTGCACATCAACAACAATCCAACCCAGGCTTATCCCCACAACTCCATGTTTTACCCTGCTAATTTCCCTGAGACTGAGGGGCAATTTAGCATGGCCAATCAACCTGATCTACACATCTTTTTTCAATTACTTCGTATGAGTTGTCAAAGCCGGTGACTGCATCTTCAAATGCCATATCAACCGCATTACTAGTTTCAACCACTGTTAAATTCATCACATGTCCATCACTTCATGACCAACACATCTAACATCCATATGCTTCACCTTATCCTCACATACATGACACTACTGCAAATCTCACATCCACAAACCACAGCTTGCACACACTGCCAGTGATTGAATCATATCTCCTTTCTCAACTAAACAGTTTGTAAAGCATTCACTTACACATTCCTCTCTTCCTCTCTCTCTTGCAGGACAAGATGGCACACAACTGAAGTTCTTCAGCAACTGAGGAGGAATGAATGTGTCTGCTTGTGCTAAGTGCCGTGGGGGAATCACTGGTGGTCATTGTCTGAACAATCATTGCTGAGGTGGTGGTTGCTGGAAGAGAGGTTGAAATCATTGAGGATGACAACATCCTCATACCTAGTCCTCCTTTTTACATTCCACTTTCCTATCTTTGGTGTTAGATAAGTTTTGAGGGCTTGGCACTTGTTGCATTCTTATCTCTTTTTTCTCTTCTGTTTCCTTCTACTGCTTGTTCCTCATCCTTTCTTATGAAGGGTATCACCTTCATTGTGACTGGGACCAAAATCTTACAGTTGTGCTCCCATTGCCAGCTCCAGACTTGGAAATGCCCCTTGGCAGCTTTGCTATTCCTGTGATGGCTGAGGTGATGTGCCCATTCAATGTCCAGTCAAGGCCAAGTGTCAATTTGTTATGAAACTTGGGCTGACAAGTGGCAAGTAACATTCACACCAGCAATGACCATCATCAATAAGATTCACTCTAACTACTATCTCTTGGCATCCAATGGTGTAACCATCACTGAATCCCCCACTGTTAAAATTTTTGGGCTTATCATTGATCAGAAACTCAATTGGACTCATCACATAAACACAATTGCTACAAGAGCAAGGCAGGGGCTTAGAATACTTCAGCAAGTAACTTGCCTCCTGAGTCCCCAGAGCCTACTGCTAACTACGAGGCTTCAGGAGTGTGAAGGAATACTCCTCACTTGCCTGGATGAGTGCAGTTCCAATAACACTGAAGAAGCTTTGTTCAGGACAAAGCGGCTTGCTTCTTTGGAACAACATCTACAAACATTCAATCTCTCCACCACTGACACACAGTAGCAGCAGCGTGTAATATCTACAAGATGTACTGCAGCAATTCATGAAAGCTCCTTAGACAGCACATTTCAAATTCATGACCACTTCCATCTAGTAGGACTAGGGCAGCAAATACATGGGAACATCACCATCTGCAACTTTCCCTCCAAGCCACTCACGATCCTGACTTGGAAATATATTGCCGTTCTTTCGCAGTTGCTGGGTCAAAATCCTGGAATTCCCACCCTAATGGCATTGTGAATTAATGCACAGTATATGGATTGCAGCTATTCAAGAAGGCAGCTCACCTCCACCTTCTTAAGGGCAACTACGGGTGGTCAGTAAAAATGCTGACAATCAGTGATGTCTATGTCTTATAATGAATTTTAAAAAATCCCAGTCTCCTTTTGCCTTGCTGACCTTCATATGTGGCCTCAATGATGTCTTGGGGTCATGAGCAGTGTGCTCCACAGTGTAACCACTCTCCTTCATCTAATCAACAGCAGATAGCTCCTGAAATCCATATATTCCTGCAACTCCCACAATTCACCAACTTTTTCAATACTCTAACTGACCTCAGTGAGAAGGGGAGCAGGATTTCCGCTTTGTCCCAGTTAACATTGTTACAGCTGGGATCAGGGGAGGCAGAGCCATTCTACCCAGACTAATAGCCCAGCAAGTTAGGATAATGCTCTGGAAACCAGAATTCAAATCCTGCCATGACAGATGTTGAAATTTAAATTCAATCTGCAATTAGAAGCTTAATGATGATTATGAAACCATTGTTGATTGTCATTAAAAAAATTGAAAAGGTTCACTGATATCCTTGAGGGAAGGAAATTTGCCATCTTCACCAAGTCTGGCCAACATATAGCTCCAGACCACAGCATTGTGGTTGATTATTAGATGGCCACCAAGATCCAGGGCAATTAAGGATGTGTAATAAATGCTGGTGCAGCCAGCAACACTCGCATCCCATGAATAAATATAACAAAACTCACACATAGGTTGGCATCGATGTTTTCAGGTCTCCAGAACATTCCCCTCAAGTCCAAAAGGATGTCGATGCATTAAACCCTTAGGACAGAATTTTATTTTCTTTCACAGAGCGTTGCAGCAGTCAGGAAAAGACACTTCCTCCACCATAATGTTAAGAATGTAGCGCAAAAAAATCTTCAAGGTGCGGTCCCACAATGTCACACTGGCAGGATGTGGCTGATTCAGCTTTCTCCATCAGCAACTTTGTTTTCAAAGATCGGGGCCCCATTTTTAAAATTCACCCCATATACATAAAAGTTAGAATGGAATCACTTCCATCCCAGTACAACCTCTCCATATAGCCTGCCCCTTGGGCAGTGCACAGGCATTCACTGCACGAGCAAGACCGTCTCCTATGTGAGTGATAGATTCACCTGAGCTCCTGTTGAGACCTTCCCATCAGGTACCCACTATGGGACACCAATCATAATTCACACTGCTTGCCCTCATACCAATGTGAATGGATTATCTAATGGGATGGGAAAATCCAACATCAAGATCTGGCGCATCACTGCCCAGGCAGCTGGTGATAGGAACAATCTCGGTGAAACTTCCTTTTGATGTAAAATGCAATTTGGGCCTCTTGTAAGATCTTCTGCTCCTGTAACCAAACCCACCGAAAAGAATGGGAGCGGAAAGTCCCAGCCTTAGTGTTTTCTGGTCCACTATATTGATTATATCCATTCTATCTCTTTCAATTTTTTTTGTGGGAAATAAACATTTATTGCCAATCCCTAATTGCCCTTGGAAATATATGATGCATTGACTTCTTGAACTATGCTGTCCATGGAGTGTAAGAACATCCACAACACTGTTACAGAGGGAGTTCTAGGTTTTTTAATCTGTTGACAGTGAAGGAATGGTGATATCCAAATCAGGATGATGAATGATCTGGAGGGTAGCTTGCAGGAAGTGGTGTTCTCCTATATCAGCTCTCATTTCCCTCCCAGGTGGTAGAAGTCATGGGTTTGGAAGGTGCTGCCAAAGCAAACTTGGGCTGTGGTGTACTGTAGGTGTACCTATAGTACATGCACTGCAGCAGTTTCTCTGTTTCTCTGTTCTTCTTCATGCTCTTTTAGCCTCTCATGGTCATTTAAGATTTTATTAGGATTTAGTTTCTGTTGTGGATAGAGTTGTTAACTCAGAAGAGCTAGATTAAGATTTTCAATCTTCTTCATCTCGACTTTGATGGTTTGCACACCTCTCTTGGCTTCTTCAATTGCTTGAGGATAATGAGGTAAGCTGGTTATGTGAATGAATCCGCATCACTTCGCAGAAGTTTGGAATAATTCTTACAAATTGCAGACCATCGTCTGACACTAGAATTTGCAGAATGTCATGTGTTACATAATTTATCTTCAGTGATGGAGTCTGAAACTTCTGCTGTGATGCTGTGCAATCTGTTTACTTCAATCCATTCTGAATAGTAATCAATAACAATGAGGAATATCATGTCTTTAAAATCAAGTAAACCCATTCCCAGGCAATCCCCTAGGCTTGATGAAAAAGTAGAGGTGACAGTGGTTCAATTATTCTTGACTGTTCCCTGTACACATAGGACAATTAGAAATTGCTTCTTCTATTAAATGGGTAATGTTTGGGTTTTCTCTCGAAATTTTGCTATGCCTAAATAACTTTGGTGAAGTTTTTGAAAAATATCAAGCTGAAGTGTTTTTGGAATGACTATTCCATCATTAAAAACAAGCAGTCATTAATGATTGTGAGGTACTTTCTCTATTGGAAGCTCTGCCATACTATTGGATTGTTGGAAGCATAATTTGGCCATTCCTTCCAGATAGTATTTTCTTATCCGTACACATTTGTCATCTTGCTGCTGTGCGTGTTTTGTCTCCTGTAACCTCTTTGTAGTATCCAATAGGTGTTGAGTAATGAAGATATATATCTCCTTGATGGAATGAAAATCCTCAGGTTTGGTTCCTTTTACAAATATATTCAATAGTATATGTGCTGTCATCTTGAATGTGCTGTACTATGAAGTCCTATCTTATTAATTTCAATCTGAATTATTGAATTCTAGGTAAGATCTTTGCAAATTTTATCCTGTTCAAAATAGTGGCTGGTGGCTTCTGCTCTATTTCAATTTTGAACCACAATCCTATCATGTAGTTGGAAAATTTCTCAAATGTCCACATTGCAGCCATTTCTTCCCTTCTAATTGTAGATATCTGTTCTCTATGTCTGTGAGCGACCTTGAGGTGTACTAAACTTGTATATCTTTACTGTCCGTCTGTACTGATACTGCACCCTGGGGTTCCATCCAGTTCAAATTTAGTACTCCAGTATTTATTCTCTGTTTCATTTCTTCTCCAAGGAAAATTATTTACTTTCTCCCCTTCTAGTATGTAGTTTGGCTTTAATATTTTCCCTTTCTTTTGCAGGCTATGTTTTGGATCAGCAGGCAATTTTGAAATGTCCTAACTTTCCTCACTGCAGCAGCCTGTTCTCTCTGAAGATCACGACAAATGACGAATCATGACACATGTTCCACAGCAAGTTCTGCAGAGATCATTCAGAAGGATACAGCTGGTGGAAGCATTGCTTGAGCATTCAAATAGTCTTCTCACTGATGTTTTGTTTGGAAACTTGGCTCTATTTATATATATGCATGTAATATATTTCATTTAATATGTGCTGTCCTTGTGTGCTTTACATGTATATTTGTTTTTTCAGCTCTTCAGGAGACTCAATTCACTTTTCATGTGTTGCGAACTCAGTCATGTTTTCTGTGCAAATCTGGGACCCTAATATTTAGCAGGCCTAGGGGCATTGTGGTGGGAACTCACATCAAAAATAGCTGAACGGTCATAGAATGCAGAGGCTATGAATTACAGCAGCTAAAAACCATATAAATGGGGTAAAATTGTGCCCATAGGTTGGGAGAGAAAGGAAGAAAGCCATATGGGAGGAATAAATAGATTTTAGCCAGGTCTGGTGGATTTTTCTTATCGTATCGGGCACTGGACCCTGTGTGAGAACCTCTCTGGCTATGTTGAGGGCATCCTGAAACCCATTGTCTAAAAACCCCCCAGCTTTTGTTGTGAAACTACAGACTTCCTATGGAAACTCAGCACACATGGAGTAGTTGAACCAGGGACACTCCTCATCACAATGGATGTCTCAGCTTTCTACACCAACATCCCCCACGACGATGGCATTGCTGCAACTGCCTCAGTACTCAATCCCGACAGCTGTCAGTTTCCAGAGGCAATGTTACAATTCATCCGCTTTATCCTGGACCACAATGTCTTCACCTTCAACAACCAGCTTTTCATCCAGTCACACGGAGCAGTCATAGGGACCAAATTCACACCTCAATATGCCAACATCTTCATGCACAGGTTTGAACACACGGGATCTTCAACCGAGGCTATATACTAGATACATCAATGACATTTTTTTCCTTTGGACTCATGGGTGAACAATCATTGAACCAACTATATGATGATATCAACAAGTCCCATCCCACCATCAGATTCACCATGGACTATTCTCCAGAATTGGTTGTATTGTTGGACACACGCATTTCCATCAAGGATGGTCACCTCAGCACCTCACTGTACCGCAAGCCGACAGACAATCTCACAATGCTCCACTTCTCCAGTTCCATCCTAAACACGTTAAAGAAGTCATCCCCTACGGACAAGCCCTCCGTGTACACAGAATTTGCTCAGAGAGGAGGAGGATTGTGATAGACACCTCCAGATGCTGAAAGATGCCCTCATGAGAACAGGATATTGCACTTGACTCATCGATCGACAGTTCCGATGCGCCACAGCGATAAACCGCACTGACCTCCTCAGAAGACGAACACGGGACACAGTGGACAGAGTACCCTTTGTCGTCCAGTACTTCTCCGGAGCAGAGAAGCTATGACATCTTCTCCGGAATCTTCAATGTATCATTGACAAAGACGAACATCTTGCCAGGGCCATCCCCACACGCCCACCTGTTGCCTTCAGACAACCACGCAACCTCAAACAGACCATTGTTTGTAGCAAACTACCCAGCCTTCAGGAGAACAGTGACCACAATACCACACAACCCTCCCACAGCAACCTCTGCAAGACATGCCGGATCATCGACATGGATGACATCATCACTCGTGAGAATACCATCCACCAGGAACATGTTACGTGCTCTTGCAACTCGGCCAACGTTGTCTACCTAATACGTTGCAAGAAAGGATGCCTCGAAGCATGGTACATTGGGGAGACCATGCAGACACTATGACAGCGGATGAGTGGACATCGCTCGTCAATCACCAGGCAAGACTGCCTCCCTTCCTGGTGGCAAACACTTCAGTGGTCACAGGTATTCGGCCTCTGATCTTCGAGTAAGCATTCTCCAAGGTGGCCTTCACGAGACATGACAGCGCAGAGTCGCTGAGCAGAGACTGATAGCCAAGAACCACACACATGAGGACGGTCTCAACAGGGATCTTGGCTTTCATGTCACACTATCTGTAACCCCCATGACTTGCCTGGATTAGCAAAAAAACCTCATTTACTGTGCTGTCTGGAGACAATATACATCTCTTTAAACTGTGCTCAGTGCTCCTTCCATTCACATTGTCAACCACGTTAAGACTTGAATAGCAGGTTAGGTGTAAAGATTCGCATTCTAATCAGTAATCTATAAACATCTGCACTTTTATATGTGCTGTCGGAGATCAGAACACCTCATTTGCCTGACAAAGAGGGAAACCTCGAAAGCTTGTGAATTTACTATCAAAGAAATTGGTTGGACTTAAACCTGGTGTTGTCAAACTTCTTACGGACTTTTCTTTGACAATAGTATTGAATTTCACTTTTATTGTTGGCTGTTAGACCTATATGAATTTTTGACTTTATGTTTGAACTCAGTATTAATGCAAGCACAGAACTGCAGCCTTTTTCTCAATTCAAATACATGCATCCCTAACATTTGGATCATACCACAGGTGGTGTGACTCTTACTGCCTGAACATTTGTCAGAGTTTACATAATTCCCACAAATCTGTGTTAAGGAACCAAACAAATCTGGTTTGTCAAAGCATTCAACAGTTTTGGACCCCTCATTTAGGAGAAGATATACTGGCATTAGAGGTAATCCAGAGAAGGTCTTCTGGGTTGGTCCAGAGTGTGGGAATAAGTGATGACTACATTTGACTCATCCAACAGTCTTACATTAATCAGTTTGGGGTGTTTTTGAGGTTAATTTCACAAAATTTGATTAAACTACACATAACCCACTGAGTGAATGTGTTCTCCATTTTCTGCCAAATATGCATGCAGAATTAACTGCACTGAAAAAGGCCATTTGGTCCAACTGGTTCATGCTAGTGTTTCTGCTCCACAGAAGCCACCTCAAATCCAATTTCATGAAACGTACCAGCCTATCATTCTGTTCAATTTCCTTCAAATTATTTCCCCTTAACTGTATCTATGCTATTCACTTCAATTATTTCATATGAGGAGGGGTTAACTAGGTTGCGCTTATATTCATTGGAGTTTAGAAGAATAAGAAGTGATCTTACTGAGACATATAGGATTCTAAGGGGACTTGACAGGGTAAATTCTCCTTAATTTGTAAGTTTAAATGTTTCTATTAAATTTCTCCCTATTATTCTGTGCTTTAAGGACAATGATCACAATTCCTGCCATCTCTACATGAAATTGAATCCCCTCATCTCTTGTACAGTTTCTATTAAATCATTTCTGCATCATCTCTAAACTTGCGGCATCTTCCTAAAGCTTTCTATCCAGAAAGGACAAAAAAGGGAAATCTCCTCAAGTCTGTGGAGACAGGTTTGAAACAGTGGAACTGTGTAAACTGGGAAAATAGGCTTTCAAAGTGGTAGCACCTCTTTGCGCCTTTCCAAGGATGGATTATATCTACTATCTGCAACTTGCTCCACAGTAGTAGGAAGCCAACTGAACTTGTTAAGAAGTCAACTCAAAGTCTATTCAGAGTTCTTTTCTAAAGACAGTAGATCTATGTCGGCAGTACATGGGACCCTTACTGGTGGGATTTTCTGCATCCCCTGCAGTGTATATTGCCACAGCAGAGATGGCCCACCATTGGCCAACATTGTGTTTTTAAAATTCTGGTAAAATTAAAGTTGTGCACTGAAGTCAAAGAAAATAAAAACGGGTAAGATTTAACATGGGCTTTCACCTCACTATTTACTTGTCTCTTGCACTGCCAGATTGCGCCAAGATCTAACCAATCTTGTGTAAGCTCCTGTGCCTATGGTTGTATTATTTAGCACTGTGCACATGAACTACAGACTAAATCTCATGTGTTCACATGCAGTAATGTAAGAAGTCAGCACCTGATTCATATCAGTTTTAGCAGCATCACCCATCACATTATCTCTTCAGTGGCATAATCTGCTGAACCGTAGGGGCCCGTGCAGCAGTTCCAGCTCAAATGATATTGTTCCTATGGAGGACAGAGACACAGTCTACACTGCTGCAGTGTTGCAAAACAACATTGTGCCACTTGAAATTGAAGGTCAGATAGTCAGCTTTTCCCTGAAAATTCAGCAAATCAATCAGCTGAATCACGATCAAGCAAAAGAAAGTTTAATGTCTTTTTCTCCTGGTCACAGAGCTGTTAGCTCAGAAAGCACAAGCACTCAGATTCACAACGTCTTGTCTGACAAATTAGCTGCTCCGTTGTTTCATCTATTTTAGCCTTTCCTGTCAACTGGTATTTTCTTATTCAACTGGAAAATAATGAACAACGTCCCTATGCACAAGACAGGATGAAGGTCAGACACTGATAACTACAACCGGTATTCCTGCTGCTACTCATGTCGAAATGATGGAAATCAGAATTATAAACAACTGCTGCAAACTTGCAACTGAAGTATCTTACCACCGGTCACAAATTTGGTTGTAGAGAATATCAGTCACTTTGTGACAGGCTTCTGATGCAGCCACTGAATGATCTTCTCATTATCAGGATGTTGGGTTGTACATTTTGAGCTCAGCCTCTTTGAGAATCTGGCTTCTTTTAACATGAACCCCTATATATGCAACCTCTTCAGAGAATGCAAATGGTTGGAATTCACCAGCTGTTCATGCCCCACTTCTGCTGTCAATGAGAACAAATAATTTGGCATTCAGCCAAATCATTACTCATAGCAGCGGGACTGGAGAATTCCAGCTAAGACAAGGTTGGAGAATCCAGCCTAAAATCTTTTCAGGATGAGTGGGGGATTATACTTAGTTATTGGTTCAAAAATTAAATATTCTTGATCCTTCCCAATCTCTCATTTCCAAATGCAAGTAATTTGATGAAATACAGGAGCAAATTGATCCGTCCTTGTATTTTTTTTAAATGAATGGTTTGTGGGATGAGGACATTATTGCCCACTCTTAATTGTCCTTGAGAAGATGATGATGAACAGGCTTTTAGGCTGATGCAGCCTGTATGGTGTGTGTGCAACCACAGTGCTTTAGGAAGGGATTTCCAGTACTTTGACCCAGTAATAGTGAAGAAATGGCAATATAGTTCCAAGCCACCTGTACATTGGCTCACCTGGGAGCACAAGAACAAAGAATAACACAACACAGGAAACAGGCCCTTCAGCCCCTCAAGCCTCGCCACCAATTTAACATTCAAGCTTGAAGGAATTTTGCTGGGGAGGACAGCATATGCTTTAGGGAGCCTGTCCAATGTTTTTCCTATCAATATAAATGGATGGAAAATTGAAAAAGTTCCTTTGGGTAAATGTGAACCGCCGCACTCTGTTTCCCTCTGTCTGCTCCTTTAGATGGCCCAATGATCTCAGTCACAAGTCAATATACCCCATTGGTACCTGTCCTTATGAGACCACCATTTTTGTCATAAAGATTTACCTAACGGCAGGTCCGCTGCTCATTTCTCCACATCTCACAATTTTGTGCTTTCCTTTCAAGTACTGGTGAGGTCCTCCCATTTTCTATTTCAATGAACAAAGAGCAATATAAGTAGTGAAAATAATACATGAAGTTGTTGTCTGTTGGTTTCTTCAGATGTGTGTAAAGGAAACACTTCCTGAAGAATCCTCCTCTGCCTGTAAGCAGCCAAAGTCCCAAAAGGCTCCAGCTATTCTGCCATCATAAGCCATATTGTTGGTCCTTTGAATCCTTCTGTGCAAACCATGTTTTTTTGTTTTTGTGCAACCCCTAACATAGTTAGAACATTACAACATTGAGATCATTAATTATGTAGTTGGGTGCTTGACACCAAATCATATGGCAAAAAGTCACATTCTCCACCGTAATATCCAGGTGCCATATTAAAAAGACACTTGGACGTTCATTCATGGATCATGCAAAAACTCTGCAAAACAGCCATGTTGTCCAGGAAGAAGCAGACAGCAGCCTCATGCATCAAAGATGCTTCCCTGCAGGCTGTGGTGGACAAGAGAGACGTCCTCTTTCTTTAGGCTGAGGAGGAGGATGCCCACCCCGCCATCAGAGCTGCCTGCGAGGAGACTACCAATGTGATCAATGTCATATCTCGACAGAGAAGGTCTGCCCTACTTTGCAGAAAGTGAATAAATAATCTAACCTGCATCAGCAAGGTAAGTGAAACCTCTGCACTCTTACTCACTTTACTGAATACGTTTTGAAATGTGATCACCAATTGCAAGGCCATGATCTGTACATATAAAAGTCCTTTGTAAGGTGCATGGATTCTGTCTCAAAGCCACACTGCAGTTCATGTGGGTTTTAGGTTCTCTTGGGGACTAGCAGCAGTGCATCTTCCATGTGACAAACACAATTGTGTAGTGGAGGGACTGAATATTGAGGTGGGTGTCAGTCAAGCCATTACCTTGCACGATTTCTTTGTGCTGTTTTGGAAGGTGCTATCTAAGGAGGCTTGATGAACTCCTGCAGGAGGACTCAGAGGTCAGTATCCTGCAGTGAATAGTTCATCTTCTGACTCTCCAAAAGTTTGTTCACCATCTACAAGGTGCAAATCAAGACTGTGATAGAATACTCTTCACTTCCCTCTGTGAGTGCACTCCAACACTGATGAAGTTTGACATTATCTAGAAAAAAGTAGCCTACTTGATTGGCAATCCATCAACAAACATTTATTCCTTTTACCACTGATGCACAGTGATAGCCATGTATACCATTTACAAGATACACTGCAGGAATTCAGCAAGCTTCCTCAGACAGCCCTTTCCACACCTAATACCTCGGCCACCTAGATAAACAATGGTGGCACATGTAGGAACATCCCTACCTAGAGATTCCCTCCAAGTCACCTTCCCGACTTGGAAATACATTGCCATTGCTTCACAGTTGCTGAGTGAAAATCTGGAACTCCCTCTCTAATAGCATTGAGGATATACCAAAACTATTTGGGCAGCAGCAACTACATAACCACCTTCTCAAGGACAATTTGAGTGGGCAATAAATGCTGTCCTGGCCAATGATGCCCATATCCTATGCATGCATAGGTCGCCGTACTACCTATGGATGTAGAGGCCCTGGAGAGAGTGCAGAGGAGATTTACCAGGATGCTGCCTGGTATGGAAGGGCTGTCTTACGAGGAAAGATTAAACACACTGGGGTTGTTTTCCCTTGAAAGACGTCGGCTAAGAGGGGATCTATTAGAGGTATATAAGATTAAGAGGGGTATAGTATCACCGAGTAAGGTGGTGGGAGCAGGCACGCTAGAGTTGTTTAAGGGTCTCTTGGACAGCCACATGAGCAGTCTGCGGATAGAGGGATATAGTAGGACTGTCTAAATATCGGGAGCTTTGGGGCGACCAAATAGTATTAGAATATCTTTTAGTTTTGTCTCAGGGATGTCTATCCCTGAGTTTTTCTCATGTTTGCTGTCTTATTTGTTTCCACAGGCAATTCAGTCCACCTTGACCAACAAGGTGCATGCACTCGGCAGGTCGTACGAGGGCTGCTCTTGGATGTTGCTTCAGGAGTTGCCTAGTGCTTCACGTCATTAGTGTATGCTTCAACTGGACCATCTGATGGGCAACATGACAGCTCAGAGACTATCGCTGTTGCTGTGCTGACACATGGATTTGGGCCTGTGTCTGCGGGAGTTTGAGCGTTCTCCCCGTGGTTGCGTGGTTTTCCTCCGGGTGCTCCGGTTTCCTCCCACATCCCAAAAATGTGCTCTTAGGCTGATTGGGTAACGAATTGTCCCTATATTGGTCCCTATATGGGAATCTTCCACAATAGGCATAGCCTAAGGTCATGGTTATGTCATAAAGACGTTAAGACGGCGGCACGGGCTCGTTGGGCCGAAGGACCTGTTTCCCGTGCTGTGTTGTTCTTTGTTCTTTGATCTTTGCATAATAAAAATAGTGTAAGAAGTCTTACAACACCAGGTAAAAGTCCAGTAGGTTTATTTGGTTGTTAGGCCACTAGCTTTTGGGGTTTGCACCTTCATCAGGTGAGTGGAGAGTTCTGATCACAAACAAAGCATATAAAGGCACACACAGTTTACAGAATACTGATTAGAATGTGGGTCTTTACAGTTAATCAAAAATTAGCTGGGAAATCGTTCTCATTGTTCGTCAGAGCAAGCAGAGAGGAGCAAATTGTGGCAGGAATGTGAAGGGTAAGCGATTGACGTTTTTTCTTAGTTTTTCAAGGAGTTTCTCTTTTTTTTCCGCCAAATATTTAAAGGGTAAAGTGGAAGTAGGCCGAGGGATGACCTGGGAAGGCTTTCTTTCTCTCCCCCGTATATAAAAGCTACTTACCTGTGAAATCATTCACATTGTTCATCGGAGCAAGCAGAGAAGAGCTACTAGTGACGGGAGTGTGAAGGGTAAATGATTGACTTTTTTTCTTAGTTTTTCATGGGGTTTCTCTTTTTTTCCAAGTTTTTTAAGGGTGAAGTGGAAGCAGGCAAAATGGTGACTTGGGAAATGTTTGTTAGTGTGCGAGGTTCAAAAAGCAGGCCGCACTGTACAGTGGGCAGCACAGTGAGCAAGTAGCAAATTGAGAGCTGAAGGGCTTTAGCTCAATGGGCTTAGGCAAAAATGGGTGAGACAGGGTAGGTTTAATTCTTAGTTTATTTTTCTGTGGAATTTGAAGAAAAGGGGGATTATGAGTGTGAGACCAGTCAGTCGCTCTCAGTGTCAAATGTGGGAGGTACTGGAATCTCCTGGCCTCCCAGACGTCAATATCTGCACCGGATGTGTCGAGATGTGGCTCCTAAGAGACCGTGTTGGGGAACTGGAGCTGCAGCTCAATGACCTTCGTCTGGTCATAGAGAATAAGGAGATGATAGATAGGAGTGACAGACAGGTGGTCACACTAGGGCCATGGGACGCAAGCAAGTGGATCATGGTTAGGAAGGGGAAAGGTCAGGTGCTAGACAGTACCCCAGAGGATGTGCCCCTTAACAATAAGTACTTCTGCTTGAGTACTGTTGTGGGGGGACAACCTAGCTGGTGGAAGCAGCAGTGGCTGTGCCTCCGGTGCGGAGTCTGGCCCTGTAACTCAGAAGGGTAGGGAAAAGAGGAGGAAGGCAGTAGTGATAGGGGACTCTACAGTGAGGGGGTCGGACAGACGATTTTGTGGAGGCAAACGGGAAACTCGGATGGTAGTTTGTCTCCCTGGTGCCAGGATCTGGGACATTTCTGATTGCATCCAGGAGAGGAACCAGAGGTCATGGTACATACTGGTATGACTGACATAGGTAGGAAAAAGGAAGCGGTCATGAAAAGAGAATATAGGGAGTTAGGCAGACAGTTGAGAAGGAGGAACGCAAAGGTAGTAATCTCAGCTTTGCTGCCTGTGCCACAAGACAGTCAAAGTAGGAATGAAATGAGGTGGAGGATAAATGTGTGGCTGAGGGATTGGAACAGGGAGCAGGGATTCAGGTTCCTGGATCACTGGGACCTCTTTAGAGGCACGTATAACCTGTACAAAAAGGATGGGTTGCACTTGAATCCCAGGGGGACCAATATCCTGACAGGGAGGTTTGCTAATGCTAGGGGAGAGTTTAAACTAGAATGGTTGGGGTGTGGGAATCAAATTGAAGTGACTGGGAGAGAGGAGATTAGCTCACAAATAGAGACAGCTTGTCGACAATGTGAGAGAAAGGATAGTTAGATGATGAAAAAGGGGAGCACTCAGATTGAAGGATTGAGATGTGTCCATTTTAACGCAGAGTGTTGTGAACAAAGTGGATGAGCTTGGAGCATAGGTCACTACTTGAAAATATGATGTGGTGGCCATTACAAAGACTTGGATGATTCAAGGACAGAACTAGATACTTCAAGTGTTTCAAAAAGAGATGGAGGAGTGGCGCTGTTGATCAGAGATAGTGTCACAGCTGTAGAAAAGATGGATGCCATGAAGGGATTGTCGAGGGAGTCTCTGTGGGTGGAGGTTTGGAACAGGAAGGGGTCATTAACTTTACTGGGCGTTTTCTATAGACCACCCAATAGTAACAGGGATGTTGAGGAGCAGATAGGGAAACAGATCCTGGAAAGATGTAATAATAAAAGAGTGGTCATGATGGGAATTTTAATTTCCCAAATATCGATTGGAATCTCCCTAGGATAAAGGGTTTAGATGTGGAGGAGTTTATTAGGTGTGTTCAGGAGGGTTTTCTGACACAGTATGTGAATAAGCCTACAAAAGGAGAGGCTGTACTTGATTTGGTATTGGGAAATGAACCTGGACAGGTGTCAGATCTCTCAGTGGAACAGCATTTTGGGGATAGTGATCATTACTCGATCCCCTTTACATTAGCATTGGAGAGAGACAGCATCAGACAAGCTTGGAAAGTGTTTAATTGGAGTAAGGGGAATATGAGGATATCAAACAGGAAATTGTAGGCATAAATTGGAAAAAGGTTTTCTTAGGGAAATATACAGAAGAAGTGTCACAAATTTTCAAGGAATATTTGTCTGGAGTTCTGCACAGCAATGTTCCAATGAGGCAGGGAAGTTATGGTAGGTTACAGGAACAATGATGCACAGAAGCTATAATGAATTTAATCAAGAAGAAAAAAGCTTACAAAAGATTCAGGGAGGTAGGTAATGTTAGAGATCTAGAAGAGTGTACGGCTAGTAGGAAGGAACTAAAGGAGAAAATTAGAAGAGGCAGAAGGGGTCATGAGAAGGCCTTGGCAGGCAAGATTAAAGATAACACAAAGGCATTCTACAAGTATGTGAACAGCAAGAGGATAGGAGGTGAAAGAATAAAATCTATCAAGTATGACAATGAGAAAGTTTGTATAGAACAGGTAGAAATAGCAGAGGTACTCAATGAATACTTTACTTCAGTATTCACTATGGAAGAGGATCTTGGTGATTGTAGTGCAGACTTACAGCTGAGTGAAAAGCTTGAGCATGTAGACATTAAGAAAGAAGATGTGTTGGAGCTTTTGAAAAGCGTGAAGTTAGATAAGTCACCGGAACTGGATGAGATATACCCCAGGTTACCGTGGGAGGCGATGGAAGTGATGGCTGAGTCTCTGGTGATGACCTTTAAGTCATCAATGGAGATGGAAGAGGTTCCGGAAGATTGGAGGATTGCAGATGTGGTTACTATATTCAAGAAAGGGAGAAGAGATAGCCCAGGAAATTATAGATCAGTGAGTCTAGCCTCAGAGATTGATAAGCTAATGGAGAAGATCCTCAGAGGCAGGATTTATGAAGATTTGGAGATGCATAGTATGATCAAGAATAGTCAGCACGGCTTTGTGAAAGGCAGATCATGCCTTACGAGCCTGATTGAATTTTTTGAGAATGTGCCTAAACACATTGATGAAGGAAGAGCAGTAGATGTAGTTTGTATGGATTTCAGCAAGGGATTTGATAAGGTGCCCCATGCAAGGCTTATTGAGAAAGTGGGTGATGGGATCCAAGATGATATTGCTTTGTGGATTCAAAACTGGCTTGCCCACAGAAGGCAAAGAATGGTTGTGGACGGGTCTTCTTCTGTATGGATGTCGGTTACCAGCGAAGTGCCCCAGAGAGCGTTTTGGGACCCTTGGTCTTTGTGATTTTTATAAATGGCCTGGATGGGGAAGTGGAGAGATGGGTTGGTAAGTTTGCTGATGACACAAGGAGGCATTGTGGATAGTTTGGAGGAATGTCAAAAGTTGCAACGAGACATTGATAGGATGCAAGGCTGGGTGGAGAAGTGGCAGATGGACTTCAAACTAAATAAGTGTGTGGTGATTCATTTTGGTGGATCAAGTAGGATGACAGAATATAATATTTAAGGGTAAGACTCTTGGCAGTGTGGAAGATCAGAAGGATTTTGGGATCTGGGTTCATAGGATGCTCAAAGCAGCTTCAAAGGTAGATAGAGACTGTGGTTAAGAAGGCATATGGTGTGTACTGGCATTCATGAATTGAGGAATTGAGTTTTGGAGTCAGGAGATAATGCTGCAGCTGTATAAGACCCTGGTCAGACCCCACTTGGAGTATTGTGCTCAGTTCCGGTTACCTCATTACAGAAAGGATGTGGAAGACATAGAAAGGGTGCAGAGGAGACTTACAAGGGTGTTGAATGGATTGGGTGGTATGCCTTATGAGGATAGGTTGAGAAAGTTTGGTCTTTTTTCTTGGAGAGATGAAGGATGGGAGTGACCTGATAGAGCTGTATTTGATGATGAGAGGTACTGATCAAATAGATTCTCAGAAGCTTTTGCCCCAGGGTTGAAATAGTTGCCACAAGAGGACACAGGTTTAGGGTGCTGGGGAATAGGTACAGAGGAGGTGTCAGGGATAAGTTTTTCACTCAGAGGGTGGTGGGTGCGTGGAATCGGCTGCCGGCAATAGTAGTGGAGGTGGATTCGATAAGGTCTTTTAAGAAACTTTTGGATATGTACATGGAACTTAGAGGGTTATTGGTAAGCCTAGTAGGTAGGGACATGTTCAGTACAACTTATGGGCTGAAGGGCCTGTTTGTGCTATAGTTTTTCTATGTTTCTATGTTTTAAGTAATGGCAAATGCATTAGTTGTAATATGCCAAAATTCCCTGGACTCTGGGAAGAAGCCAGCTGGTTGGAAAACAGATAATGTAACACCACTGTTTAAAAAAGGAGGTAGGCAAAAGGCAGGTAACTACAAGCCAGCCAGCTTAACATCTGCAGTTAGGAAAATGCTGGATGTATCATTAAGGAAGAAATAGCAGGACACCTAGAAAAGAATGGTTCAATCAAGCAGACACAGCATGGATTCATGAATGGAAAGTCACGTCTGACGAATTTACTGGAATTTTATGGAAGTATAACAAGTGCAGTTGACAGAGGGGAACTGGAGGATGTGGTGTATTTGGATTTCCAGAAGGCGTTCAATAAGGTGTCTCACAAAAGGTGCTGCATAAGATAAAGGTACACAGATTTGGGGGTAAAGTGTTTGTGTGGATTGAGGATTAGCTATCTAATAGAAAGCAGAGAATTGCAATAAATGGTGTTTTTCTGGTTGATAACTAGTGGCATGCCGCAGGGATTAATGCTGGGGCATCAACTGTTTACCATGTACATAGACGATCTGGACGAGGGGACTGAGTATAGTGTAACAAAGTTTGCGGATGACACAAAGATGAGTGTGAAAGCAAATTGTGTGGAGGACACAAAAAGTCTGCAGAGAGATTTGGATAGGCTAAGTGAGTGGGCAAGGATCTGGCAGATAGATTATAACATTGGTAAGTGTGAGGTTATCCACTTTGGAAAGAATAATAGTAAAATGGACTATTACTTAAACAGTGAAAAATTACAACATGCTACTGTGAGAGAGACCTGGGGATCCTTGCGCATGAATCGCAAAAACTCAGTTTGCAGATGCAGAAGATAGTCAGGAAGGCAAATGGAATGTTGGTCTTTATTGCGAGAGGGAAAGAGTATAAAAGCAGGGGGGTCTTGCTGCAATTGTACAAGGTACTAGTGAGGCCGAACCTAGAGTACTGTGTCCAATTTTGGTCCCCTTATTTAAGAAAGGATACATTAGCTTTGGAGGGGGTACAGAGAAGGTTTACTAGGTTGATACTAGAGATGACAGTTTAGTTTATGAGGAGAGACTGGGCCTGTACTCATTGGAGTTAGAAGGCTGAGGGGAGATCTTATAGAGACATATAAGATAATGAAGGGGCTAGACAGGGTAGAAGCAGCGAGGTTATTTCCACTTAGAATGGAAACAAGAACTAGGGGGCACAGCCTCAAGATATGGGTGAGTCAATTTAGAACACAGTTGAGGAGGAACGTCTTCTCTCATGAGGTAGTGAATCTTTGGAATTTCTGCCCGTTGAAGCAATAGGCGCTACCTTGTTAAATGTGTTTAAGTCACAGATAGATAGATTTTTAACCAGTAAGAGAATTAACGGTTATGGGGAGCCAGTGGGTAAGTGGAACTGAACTACTATCAGATCAGCCATAATTTTACTGAATGGCAAAACAGGCTTGAGGGGCTAGATGGCCTACTCCTACTCCTATTTCTTATGTTCTTATTGACAAATCATATGAACTCCAAATCTACAATGGATGAAAAACATCACAAAAATCAGAGGGATCACGGTCAGATGCAAGCAACACGTCATGGTGGAATCAGAGAAGTTACTGCAAAGTGTACATCATTACATGTACACGTGAATCACTGGAGATGTAGTTAGGCCCCTGCACTGCAACTGCAGAGGAATCACAGATTTCAAAGTAGGCATACATTGTGCAAGCATTGTTGGAATTACGAGGGTCCGTGCCAGACATGCAATGCTGTAATTGCAGGGATTACAGGAGATAAAAGTCAAAGGCATTCATCACAACCACAGGAGATTGGCAGAGTTTGAGGCAATTATCTCTACTGCACAGTGTGACATGTAGGAAGATTGTCTTGAGATAGAATACAAATACACAATAAACAGGTTCAGGAAAAAAATTTGGTCAGAGTAAGTCATTTCAGACATACTTTTGTGCAATTATGTCAACAATTGATAGTCAAATGAAAAAGTGAGAAAGCTTTATCTTGTGTCAATAGTGGCATATTTCAATTTAGCACCTATTGCAGGTCATGATTCAGAGGTCACGTTAGCCATCAGCGTAAACTGTGATACAGCCTAAAATTTCATGAGAGTCGCCAAATGGTGTTCTTGCCGGCGAGATCTTGTTTCCTGATTTTCAGTGCCCCTCTGCTATGCTGTGTGTAAATTTAAATATCATTATAGGGTTTCCCTGCAATATGCTTCTCCTCAAAGTAAGTATTCATATTTCACTGATACAATGTCATACAATGAGGTTTACAACAGGTTTTTAAAACTTGAAGTAAAGGGAATACACACAGGTGCAATGAGGAGTGTAGCACCCCACACACCCCCACCTTCAGGGGAGAGGCACTTATAAGGCAGTGCTCTGCACTACCAACCTGGTGCTACCAACCTGATAGCCAACAATGCAAATGAAAAGATGGGCCTCTGGGGACACCCAATGGGAAGGGTTTTCCTTAAGTGTAGGGGATTACTCCAACTGATGCTTGTGATGGGGGGAGGGAGAGGGGCAGACGCACCAATGCTTGCATCAAGGGCAGTATTGCAATGCTAGTGGAGGGGGAAGGTTGCCCCAATGCTTGTGGGGTCTCCCATGTTCACAGTGGGAAGTGACAGTGGATGAAGCTTCGTTTGTGTGTACATTGGGTGCCCTTTAACGATGGGGTTGGTTCTATCGGGGCCTGTTAGAGTAACAACGAAAACCACAAGAGGAAACTCAGCTGTGCAGTTGGCAAGGCACACACCAATTTTCTCAATGAAACTGACAAAATATTGCAAGTCTCATGAATCACAAAGATGTTATCTGTAAGAGCATCTCAACTTGAAAAATTGGGTCATGTTGGTGTACAGTTTTGTTCTTGGAAAGGTGTGGGGAGGCATGTGAAACCCCCAGTGAGAATAGTCAGCTCAGTCATTGTAAAGTTAATGTTTATTTATTAGTCACAAATAGGCTTACCTTCACAAAGTTACTGTGAAAACCCCCTAGTCACCATACTCCGGCCCCTGTTCGGGTACACTGAGAGAGAATTTAGCATGGCCAATTCACCTAACCTGCACATCTTTGGATTGTGGGAGTAGTACCTGGAAGAGATCCACACAGATCTCTGTGAAGAACATGCCAATTCCACACAGGCAGTGACCCAAGAAGGGAATCAGACCCAGGTTCCTGGCACTCTGAGGCTTCATGTCACACTTCATGATCTTGGCTTCAAGTCACACTATCTGTAACCCCCATGACTTGCCTGGGTTAGCAAAAAACCTCACTTGCTGTGCTGTCTGGAGACAATACACATACCTCTAACCTCTGTTGTTAGCCACTTTAAGACTTGAATAGCAGGTTAGGTGTCAGGATTCACATTCTAATCAGCAATCTGTAAACTGTCTGTGCTGATATGTGTGCTTTTGGAGACCAGAACACTTCATTCGCCTGGCGAAGGCCACAAAGACCGAAAGCTCGCAGATTTACTATCAAATAAATCGGTTGGATTTAAAATTGGTGTTGCCAGGCTTTACTGAGTTTACCCCAGTCCAACGTCGGCATCTCTACATCACTCTGAGGCAGCAGTGCTAACCACTATGCAACAATTATGTGGAAATGGCAATGCTGGACTGGGGTAAATAACTACTACAGACTACTTATTAAATTGATGAAAAGACAAGTATACAAAAAATAGGATGATAACACTCTAAGACAACTCAATATATCAATTACTAAACACACACGCAGTTTATATCAACATTACCTTTGCTCCAAGATACATCAGTGATCCTTGAACTCCTTTAGACTTTCCCATTCCCAACTAACATCCAAATTAAGCAAAGCTTTCAGTCAAATCCAGTTTATAGTTACCACACAATATAAGGCAGATGATCAAATTTGTGAAAATTATTTTCCTGGTTCTGTGAAGATATTTAAACTGCCTTTATGAATGTTCCCATGCTGCCTTGGCTCTAATGTAAACTGTTTCTCAGCCTCTGAGATGTTAAAAATCGCCTTGCAGCTATGAAATGTTAAATTGGCCTCTCAGGCCTTTCAAAGTTACTACCTAACCTGCTGCTGCAGATGCTGGCTTTTTGTACACTGATTTCTTTTTGTGTATTTTGGGCTTTCTGTATCTCATATTCCATGACTCTCAAAATTAACATGTGTACCTGCATTGATCTCACGATCATAAGCGTAAGCTGTTTCCTGATGATAGGGCTATTTACAAATGATTGTGTCTGAATGCCTGTTTATCTCATGGTGGGAAAGGTTGCATCTCATCATCGCCTTTGAATGCTGGCCACTGTTATCACTGGGCAGGTTTTCGACCGGTTGCTAGTGGATCTTCCTAACATTCCTTGTTAAATTCTTACCCTACTATTAATAGGCTGACTCAATAACAGAAGATTTCATCCAATATTAGTAAAGACAGATACCGGGAATGTAGTGGCCAGTCAAAGGTCCACTGATTTTCAGCAGAACTGGAAGATCCCAGTGACAGGCAGGTGGATCGGAAAATCCCAACTACGGAATACGGCTAATCATGGTGACATTGTAAAGATGGAATTTCTGCAACTGAGGTGCTACTTAATAAGATTCCCCATAAATTCTCTTGCTCTCATAAATGTTGTGGAAGCATTGGATGGTTGAGGATAACAGTCTTTGTAAGATTTGAGTTAAGAATGCTCATAACTGTAGAGCAGTCATACAATGAATCTCTACTTGATTAAATCAAACATTTATTCAATTACTAAACAATTCAAGTTATTTTTCTCATTACATCACAGACTAATAGTTTACAGATGTCATAAATCAATGCATTTCCTTACCAAACAGACTTGCTTACCCCTGTTTTTGTCTGCTATTTATTGATAGATGTCAGGCCTTACTGCAACAAAATTAGTGACATGCACTGTAAAGTTCACTAAAAACAGGATATTACATTGATAATTAAACCCATGTTATTTTCCTGCATTTTTGATTGAATGGCAGGAATAGCAATGAATTGAAAGTGGTATAACATATCAACAATGTTTATCATGCTTCAATATTCTTAAAATAGTGAAGATTGTGAAAAGATTTTATGGATATTCAAAATCAGGAAGCGTTTTGCCAGGGTAAGTAAGAAGAAACTATTTCCAGTGAAATAGATGTAAATGGACATAATGAAGCAGCAAAAGAAATACAGGTGAAATGAGTACATTTAGGGGAATGGTAATGCAGGGCAGAATTCTCACATGCCTTCGCTGTCATGATCAATTATGGGTGAGATGGAAGAATTTGATGGGAGGCCAAAAAATCGGTTTCATACTGGCATGAAATGAGAGTGGAATAGAATCACAGAATCTCTACAGTGCAGAAGGAAACCATTCGGCCATCATGTCTATACTGACTCTCCAACAAAGCATCTTACTGTGGCCCTATCCCCATAATTCCATGTATTTATCCCACTAATTCCCCTAACTTACATATCTTAGGATACTGAGGGACAATTTGAAAAGGGTAATCTACCTAACCAGCACATGTTTGCACTATGAAAGGAAACCAGAGCACTCAGAGGACAGCCATGCACCACGAGGAGGCTGGCATTGTGAAGCAGCAGTGCTAACCACCGTGCCACACCATCAGACCTTCCCCTGTTGCCCACCATGGCAGGTCAAAAAACTCACTGGAGACTGGCATAACATTGAATGGTATCTCGCTAATAAGCAAATATCTCGCCTGCTAATCGACTCTCAACCACCCCAGGCAACTAGGGATGGGCAATAAATGTTGGCCATCCATGCGCAATGAAACAAGTATCAGATCAGTTAATCATTGGCCAGACAGCCCAAACTTAGCATATGGGGAATGATCTACTGACCATTCGGAAAGCTAAAACCTGGGACTGGATTTTATGCTGCCTCCTACACCACCCCACCCTCAGCAGTTTCCATCTTAGACCTCCAAGAGCCTTTTTGCAATCGCAGCAACATCCATACACAGACTTGGTACTGCTGGGACTGCAAGAGCTCCTGGCCAATCCAACTGGCTGGCTGCTGTCAAGCATGGGCTTTCCTTTCCACTGAGCAGTGGAAAGCCATAAAGGATCTCAACAATTGGAAAGTGAGAACTCCTCTGCCACGATGGCATAGTGGTTAGCACTGCTGCCCCTCAGCACCAGGGACACAGGTTCAATTCTAGCTTTTAGTGAGCTTCTATGTGGAGTTTGTACATTTGCCCCATGTCTGCGTAGGCTTCCTCTGGGTGCTCTAGTTTCCTCCCATAGTCTAAAAACATGCAGGTTAGGTGGATTGGCTATGCTGAATTACCCCCTAGTGTCTCAGGGTGTGTAAGTTAGCAAGATAAATAGTGGGGTTACTGAGATAGGACGGGAGGGGGGGGGTGGTGGGCATGGGTAAAATGCTCTGTTGGAGAGTTGATGCAGAATGGTCTCCTTCTGCACTGAAGGGATTTCATGATTCACCCTTCTTCCTCCTTCCACACCCCCAAAATCTCTTTGCCTCCTTACCACCCATATTGCTCACCTCTGGCTTGTGTCACTACATGACTTCCGCGGGTGATGTTTCTGGCTCTAGTCAATGTCTCCCCGGTGATGCTGCTGACCACAAGAGCTTCTGTCCTCTGATTGGCTCAGAGGTCCAATCTGGTTCTGGTCCAGAACACCTCATTCGCCTGACGAAGGCACGAACGCCGAAAGCTAGCAGATTTACTATCAAATAAATTGGTTGGATTTAAAATTGGTGTTGCCAGACTCTTACTGAGTTTACCCCAGTCCAACGCTGGCATCTCTACATCTCTGATTGGCTGGCAGCCTATGGTAAGTGTGACATTTTTGTCCCTGGTCCTCCTCTGGCCTTGCTACTACCTGATTGGATTGTGGCTTGGCTGGCTTTCCTGAAGAGAGAAAGCCTAGGTATTTCACCAGCTCTTAAATAGGCAAAGGAGACTCCCAAAGCCTGAACAGGATTGCACCCCTTATCCTCAATTCAAATGAAAAGGTGATGGTGGGCTTCTCATTATCTCTACAAGGCAGAAAAACACCATTCGTCCCATCCAGTCTGCTAACCATTGTGTAAACTGTTGTGGCCCCTGAATGCTCATAGAATCATAAAATCTCTAGTGCAGAAGGGGACCATTCAGCCCATCAAGCCTACATCGACAACAATCCCACCCAGGCGCTATCTCTGTAACCCTACGCATTCAGCTTTTAACATTCCAGGATATCACTGTTTTTCTTGGGACAGAAGGGGAAACAAAAGGGGAGTTGCATTGCTGATTTGGAAGCAGATCACAGCTGTAATAAGGGAGGACACATTGAAGGATCTTGTAGTGAGGATTATGACTGGAACTCAGGAATAAGAAGGGTGAAATCACTATGTTGGGAACATACCATAGACCTCCCGATAGGAGACAGGGGAGCAGTTGTGCAGAAAGATACTGAAAAAGTGTTAAAAAAACAAGGTAGTAGTGATAGGTGACTTTAACTTCCACCATATTGATTGGGACACTGTTACAGGCAAGGGCTTGGATGGAGAGCAATTTGTTAGATGTGTTCAGAAGGGCTTTTTCATGCTGTATGTTGACAATCCGACTAGGGAGAGGGCCATATGAGACTTGATATTGGGAATGAATCAGGCCAGATGATTCCGTAGGGGGAGCATTTTGGATTTAGTGACCATAATTCCGTAAGATTTTGGGTAATCATGGATGGCTCCATCCATGATGTGGAGATGCCAGTGTTGGAAGGGGTAAACCCAGTAAGAAGCTTAAAGGTTAAAGTCCAACAAGTTTATTTAAATAAACCTGTTGGAATTTAACCTGGTGTTGTGAGACTTGTTACTGGGCTCAATCCATCCAGGTCACTGTGGGACGCAAGGGGTGAAATAACTGTGGCCTTAATAGATATCTTCACATTCCCTTTGACCACAGGCAAGGTTCTTAAGGACTGGAGAGTAGTTGTTGTTCTCTTTTATTAAGAAAGGAAGCAGTTAATTATAGGTCAGTAAACCTGACATCAGAGGTGGGGAAGCTCATGGAGAAGACACTGAAGGACAGGATATTTGCACATTTGGGGGAAAGTGGGCTAGTGACAGGCAATGTGTTTTTTTACAAGGAAGGTCATGTCTCACTAACTGGATTGAGTTTTTTGAAGAGATGACAACGAAAATTGATGAGGGAAGGGCTGTGAATGTGGTTTATATGAACTTTAGTAAGGTATTTGAACAATGTCCCACTTGGCAAAGTGGTACAAATACTATAATCACATGGGATTTGGGGTGGGCTGGCTAGATGGATACAGAACTGGTTTGGTTATAGAAGACAAAGAGTAGCAGTGGAAGGGTGTTTTTCAGAATGGAAATCGATGGCTAGTGATGTTCCTCAGGGATGAGTCCTGGGAACCTCTGTTGTTCGTAGCATGTATAAATAATCTGGAGGAAAATGTGGAGTGATCTGATTAGCAATTTGAGGATGAACATAAAAATTGCTGGAGTTGCTGATAGGATTATCAGAGATAGATTTGTGTCTTGGGCACAGAAATGGCAGATGGAGTTTAATCTGGACAAACGCATTTTAGAAGATTACGTTTAGGTAAGACTTATACCATAAATGGCAGAACCCTTAAGCACATTAGCACACAGAAGAATCTGGACCTGCAAGTCCACAATTCCCTAAAAGTGGCAACACAGGTGGCCAAGGTGGTTGAGAAGGCAATTTAGCATGCTGGCCTTCATCAGCCGGGGCAATCAGTGCAGGGAGTTAGGAAATCATTTTGCAGATTTACAAATCCTTGGTTAGGCCACATTTAGAGTATTGCATGCAGTTCTGATCACCACACTATCAGAATAACGTGGAAGCTTTGGAAAGAGTGCAAAGAGGGTTTGCCAGGATGTTGTCTGGTCTCGAGGGTGTTATCCCTGAGGAGAGGTTGTATAAACTAGGATTGTTTCATTGGAAAGATGGAGGCTGAGGGGAGACCTGATGGGCATCTACAAAATTGAGAGGCATAGACAGGATGGATAATCAGAGGCATTTTCCCAGGTCAATTACAAGAGGGCACAGGTTCAAGATGAAAGGGGACAGTTTAGGGGAGATGTGTGAGGAAAGTTTTTCACTTAGAGGGTGGTGGGTGCATAGAATACACTGCCAGAGGAGGTGGTGGAAGAGGGATATTAGCAACATTCAAGAGGCATCTGGATATGTACACAAATAGGGAGGGAATAGAGGGATAGACTGAGTAAGGGCAGAAGGTTTTTTTTAGTTTAGCTAAGGCATCATGATCAGCACAGGCTTGGAAGGCCAAAGGGCCTGTTCTTGTGCCTGCTCTTTGTATTCTTCCAGACTCTAAGGGAAAATTTATCATGGTCAATCAACATAAGCCACACATCTTTGGACTGTGGGAGGAAACTGGGGCACCTGGAAGAAACTCACACAGACACAGAGAGAAAGTGCAAATTCAACACAGATGTTCATCCAAGACCAAAATGAACACGAGTCTCTGGCACTGTGGGGCAGCATTGTTAATCACTGTGTCATCGTCCCATCCAAGTTAGAACAAAGAACAAAGAACAACACAGCACGGGAAACAGGCCCTTCGGCCCAACGAGCCCGTGCCGCTGTCCTAACGTCTTAATGACATATAGAGACCAATATAGGGACAATTTGTTACCCAATCAGCCTAAGAGCACATTTTTGGGATGTGGGAGGAAACCGGAGCACCCGGAGAAAACCCACGCAACCAGGGGGAGAACGCGCAAACTCCCGCAGACACAGGCCCAAATCCATGTGTCTGCACAGCAACAGCGATAGTCTCTGAGCTGTCATGTTGCCCATCTGATGGTCCAGTTTAAGCATACACTAACGACATGAAGCACTAGGCCACTCCTGAAGTAGCATCCAAGAGCAGCCCTCGCACGACCTGCCGAATGCATGCACCTTGTTGGTCAACAAGGTGGACCGAATAGCCTGTGGAAACAAATAAAGTATTTACACAGTCCTCCTATATCCCTCTATCTGCAGACCGCTCATGTGGCTGTCCAAGAGACCCTTAAACAACCCTAGCGTGCCTGCTCCCACCACCTTACTCGGTAGTGCATTCCACACCCCCACTACCCTTTGTGTGAAAAACTGCCCTCTAATATTCGTTTTATACATAGCCCCCCTCACCCTAAGGCCGTGACCCCTCGTTCTATCCGATTCTAATGGTGGAAAAAGCTTACCACCATTTACTCTATCTATACCCCTCATAATCTTATATACCTCTAATAGATCCCCTCTCAGCCGACGTCTTTCAAGGGAAAACAACCCCAGTGCGTTCAATCTTTCCTCATAAGACGGCCCTTCCATACCAGGCAGCATCCTGGTAAATCTCCTCTGCACTCTCTCCAGAGCCTCCACATCCTTCCGGTAGTACGGCAACCAGAACTGGACAAAGTACTCCAAGTGAGGCCTAACCAATGTTCTATACACTTGCAACATCAGACTCCTACTCTTGTACTCTATACCCCTTCCTATGAAGGCTAACATACCATACGCTTTCTTTATCACATCTCCACCTGTACTGACACCTTCAGAGACTTGTGAACCTGCACCCCCAGGTCTCTCTGCTCTCTATACTCCGGATAGTTTTACCTTTTATCCTATAACTCCCCTCTACATTATTCCGGCCAAAATGCATCACCTCGCATTTATCCAGATTAAATTCCATTTGCCGTCTATCTGCCCAATCTACCAGCCTATCTATGTCCTGTTGTATTGCCTGGCACTGCTCCTCAGTCCCCGACAATCCAAGCATCTTAGTGTCATCAGCAGATTTGCTGATCACACCACCTACCCCCTCTTCCAAGTCATTTATATAAATCACAAATAGAAGATGTCCTAGTACTGAGCCCTGTGGCACACCACTAGTGACTGACCTCCAGTTGGAAAAAGAGCCTTCCACTACTACCCACTGTCTCCTCCTCCCAAGCCAGTTTGTTGCAGTTTTCACAATTGAATTATTTGTATCAACCCAATGGCAATGACAATAGGTTCATGTCAAAATGTTTTGGCAGGAAACTCCACATCCAAATGATTGAGCTGTGGTTTGGACATCTTTACCTGGATATAAGGGCTGGTTCTGACTGTTCTCAAATTCCAATGTTGTGTCCCTCTGTCTCCAATTCATCTCTAAAACGTGCAAAGAAATTGTAACAATCTTTCCCATTTTTTAGTTTCCAAAAAGTAGAGCTAAATCAAATACAGCATCTGATTTTTAATAAGCCAAAAATAGCATATTTACTAAAGTAGATTGAAGTCTGATCCTCAAGGAACCCCTCCCCACCTCACCACCCCACAACCCCAAAACACTCTCTTGGTCTTTTTACCTTACTCAACTGCAGGGGTAAACTCATTTCAAAAATGCAACTTAGTGCTAATACTGTATAACCAAATATTTACACAAACTTTTAATTCATCATGGGCATCAGATCAACAGCACTGTTCAATCTGTAATCAGATTGAAGGTTCCTGATCTATAAAGTTAGTCATTTATTCGGAACTGTTGCATTACTCAGCTAAACGGTCATTAAAAACGTAGTTAGTCTTCCCTTTTCAAATTGTCAGCCACCATAAATATGGGTGCTCGTTACTCAGTTTCATGGATTTCAAAAAGCAAATTTGCTCACAAAAGAAATCAAAGAGCAATTGTAAATATTAAATCATCTTGTTTTAATACCAGGATTTTAAATTAAAGTACATGCATTTAACATTTCTCAGCACTTTGTGCATGGATTTGTATTAAGTTTACAAGGTCTCTTATAGTACTGCTCAGCCCTGATCAAACATAACTTCAGTTGGTGACATGGTTGCTCATTCATGCAATATTGTTTACGTGTAAGATACTTAATTAAACAATATTGGATTCAGTAGCTGTTATTATACACAGAAGCAAGGTTTGCAGGCACCAGTTTGTTATTATTCACAGTGTAACCAGTTAGATTTTAGCAAATCACGATACATAGACACACAAAAAGAAGAGGACACATAACATTAAATTGCACATGCAATTGTCACAGGAATGAAGTCACAGCATTTCCGCTTTTGTCATCTTCCAATCTAGATTTTCTAGAAATTCTAGATTTACTGGAGACACTGAAGTTAATTTTTCTACAGCCACAGATACAGCACAAAAAACATTCAAAGTTAGGAGTAGGATTTAGGGATGCCAAGGTTCAATATTGTCATGGTACAATAACCATTTTAAAAAGTAGTTACATAAATGTAGCTTAAAACTACATTTTACAAAATAGGTATGTTGATTACCATGTCGTAAGGAAACACAAGGACTGCTGCAAATTGAACCATTTTAAGTTAAACAAACCTTAATGATATCCATCTCCTGTGGCTTTGTCATACTTATGAAAAATGAGGCCCTCTGATTTCAGGTTGCGTCTTATCACCATTTAAATTAAAATTTTAACTGAATACCAAAATTACAGCATGCGAGTCTAAATTACTGAAATTGCTTTGTCAGAATCTTAGCCTCATGGTTTGTTTCAGGAAGTCAAATGAGATGACCTTTACAATATTGCATACTCATTACATTTTATACTAGGATGTGCTTTGTGTGAACATTGTTGTGAAACAAATATTATGGGTTTTTCCCGATACAGTACTCAGAATTGCACAGAAACAGGCCATTCATCCGAACTAATCTATGCCGGTATTTCTACTTCTCAGAAGCCTCATCCCACTTCACTTCATTTCACTCTGTCATCATGCCCTTCTACTCTTTTATCCATAATATAATTACTTAGCTGCCGTGTAATCGTACTTACACCATTCATCACAACTATTCCTCATCATAGTAAATTCCACATATTAACCACACTCAAATTAAAGAAGTTCAATATATTAATCTACTTTGGTGTTTTGGAAATGTGTTGTGTCATGTTTCTGGATGCAAGGTAAAACCTTGAAAAAAGCGAGGGACAGAGATTATTCTGAAAATAACTGTAAGGCTAAAAGCACTCATTATTACTTAAGTGCAAATCAGATAGCAATTAATAGCGAATTAGCATACGCAGATACAGACAAAAAGTTGCTGTCCAAGATGCAATCATTTCTCCATAATGTGTGTGAAAGTGGCATTTTGCCACCTAACATCTCATTCAACTATACTGAATGGTGTGTAATTACTTTATTGATGTCATAGGTGTTATTCACTAAACTCACCTCAAGAATATCAGTGCTTGCCCTTTCCATCCTAAGTGCTCTTTTAATGTTGTGATAGGTCTGAAGTATTGTTAAACAACCTCTCTAGCACTGTAAATTAATTTTTTACAAGTGTGGAATCATATTCCTTCAGCTTTTCACGATTGCTGGAGATTTATATTTTTTAAAACTTTCCTTTTTGTCTCTTTGATCATGTAGCCCTATTCTTTCCCTCTTTTTTATTTCATCTTTGTTATCTGCCTTGACATTGAATCTATCATTCTAACATATACTTCCTGGTTCTTGTGCTATTTTGCTTATCGATAATTCCGCAATTTGATTGATTAAGGAAATGCATAGTTGTTTGCCTCATTCACGTAAGTTCCAAATGTTTCTTTGGAGGATGCTACATTATTTTAATGTTCCAATGACAATAAGTTGCTGTGAAAAATCCCATAGAACATCTATGGACAAACGCAAGTCTTATTTAACAGCAGGCACCACTTTGTTCAGTGGTCAGAGCAAAACCAAACCTATTAATGCAATGCCTTTTTTTAAAAGAAGGGATTAACTGAGGATAATGTGCACATTACAGACTGTTACCTGTCGAAAGATTTTAAATCTTTTGGCAATGGTACTACACTGAATGAAAGAACCTGGTTAGAGACTTATTTATATTGTTACAATCACTCATTATTTGCCTCAATGATCTACATTGATTCCTGGAATAGCAATACATTTCTGCACTCCTCCAATTCAGGTTCCTTTTGCTCCCCCAGCTTCATTCACCCCCATCATTGCTAGCTTTCCATGCAGCTACTTAGCCCAGAATTCCCAAATTCCCTCTGAGAACTTCTCTACCTCTCTCCCACCTATAAGATACTCCTTAATGCAATGCCAGATTGTGTCTAATGTGAAGCAAATTGAGGTGCTTTATTATACTAAAAGCACTAGATAAATGTAAATTATCTAAGTTGTTATTTTAGTTGCACAAAGGGATGGTATGTGACTTTATTCTGTGGCCAGGGCACCCAACAGCAATTAAGTGCAATCTCATTTTATCAAAAGTTAATAAAGTAAACTATTTATGCAAATATTTGGGAGTCCATGATGTAAACAGAGATAAGACATTGAAATTTTGAATTTTAGAGGCCAAAATACCAAATAGAAATCCAAAATGAGAAGATCCTAATCACCAATCATTGTTGTAACAAGGACAAAAACATAAGGAGTAAAAAAAACATACATCATAGAGCATGGTGTATCAGTGGATACTGATGGGATATACCTCTGGTTCCAATACCATGAGAAACCAACTGTAAGTTATTAGATTCAGTGATTGTATGTCACTAAAAGTGAAATGTACATATTGTTCATGTTACAAGGGAGATAACAGCACATAACATACATCTATGTATAAGACGAATATTAGAGGGCAGTTTTTCACATAAAGGGTAGTGGGGGTGTGGAATGCACTACCGAGTAAGGTGGTGGGAGCAGGCACGCTAGGGTTGTTTAAGGGTCTCTTGGACAGCCACATGAGCGGTCTGCAGATAGAGGGATATAGTAGGACTGTTTAAATATCCTATTTGTTTCCACAGGATGTTCGGTCCACCTTGTTGACCAACAAGGGCATGCATGCGACAGGTCGTGCGAGAGCTGCTCTTGGATGTTGCTTCAGGAGTGGCCTAGTGCTTCACGTCGTTAGCGTATGCTTAAACTGGACCATCTGATGGGCACCATGACAGCTCAGGGACTATCGCTGTTGCTGTGCAGACACATGGATTTGGGCCTGTGTCTGCGGGAGTTTGCGCGTTCTCCCGTGGTTGCGTGGGTTTTCTCCAGGTGCTCCGGTTTCCTCCCACGTCCCAAAAATGTGCTCTTAGGCTGATTGGGTAACAAATTGGTCCCTATATGTCATTAAGACATTAGGACGGTGGCGCGGGCTCGTTGGGCCGAAGGGCCTGTTTCCGGTGCTGTGTTGTTCTTTATTCTTTGTTCTTTATCAGGTATATGTCTCATAAACTTAGTTAAGTCATGATACAGTCTTCATTTAGAATCTTTGAGAGCCCTAGAAAAATAGCACGTAATAGCAACAGGCATGTTCAGGAGACAGAATCCTCCATTTGTAATTGGTAGTAAAACTAAACATAACCTTCATAAAGTTCAGGATTTAGTTAAGTGTGATAAGGAGAATCCTTGTCCAAGAGTATTCCTTATGGCTTTTTTTTTAGCTGGGGAACCATAAGCAATTATAATAGAAAAAAATTATGATATGGGATTGCTAGTGTACAAAATTCTTTTACAAAAATGTTCATTGGGTTGAAAGAAAGTTGGTATAATTTAAAGGGATATTGCAGGAGAACGAAACATGATAATATTATTTTCACAAGTATATCGGTAAAATAAGAATTGGTAGTCGCTTTGAATAAGCTTTTCTTTTACAAACTTCCCATATATGGTAATTAGCCTCCTGATTGAGCCTGAGATCTTCATCATAGTTTCATGGCCAAGATAATGAAACATGAAATTTTGCAGCTGAACCCCACAATGTTCCAACACCAGCAAAGAGAAATGATGAGAGACAGAACCCAACAATAGATCATGACCACTCTACAGATGAACTCTTGCAAATTGGGAAAGAAGGCTGCCCTGATTGGAAGGTCAGTCATTTTGTGGCAAGTTTGCAAAAAAGTGCTTCTAAATCATTTTTTTTTAATTAATGCATACAAGAATATATTTGTAAAGGAAACAACTCTATGATAAAGCTATTGGAGAGTTTCCTTGAGCATTATTTCACTATGTTCACAGTTTCAGTTCCTACAAAGCTCACCAGATGAACAATTACAAAAATATTGTGGACAATGAAAAGATGTAGGAGACATTTGCAGCCACTTTTCCCTGAAGAAGAATTCCAATTGCAGTTTTTATCATGAATTCTCACAGTCAAAGATATTCACTAAATGTAGCATTATAGCAAGGTTACAAAGGGACTATTTCACAGAAATTTTCTCAATTGCTGAACATTATATAACTTATTAACATTACCCTAATACTTATTATGGTCGTAATGAGGATCTATGCCATTAATGCCTCTAACTTTGTCATATAAATTTTCTGAATTTATGACTGCAAGATCTTACTTACGTACTTTTGCACTAATTTTCATTTTATAGCGCATTGCAGATTTTACATTTTTAAATTAATGATATTCACTAAAGATTAGGGTAAAGCAAAGCTTTATTTTCTTGATTCACCCTCTGGTGGAAGTTAATTGATGTGGTATCATAATTAATGATAAAGTCACATATCTTCCTAGGAACATGTTAAGCTCTCAATGATCCTCAATTGCTCTCACTTATGGTTTCCTGTTTTCACGCCCACATTTCAGACAAGAAGACCTGAAAAAACTTTCCTTAGATTCCACTGAAGACAATTTTCTCTCAATCATTGGGAGAAATGTCATTTCTCATCTTCCTTGTGGAGCTAATGTCAAGTCTGATTTAAAATCAACATAGCGAGAGGGTGATGCTGACGTTGGGACTTGACTCCAATGTACTATAATGCACAAATTTATTAATTGCAATATATAACAGAGACGAGGTCAGATTTGGTGCAGATTTAATCAGTAATGGAGAACAGAGGGACCTGGCAAATACATTTTATTCTTCAGTAAATTGAGTGGGGAACTCATAAATGATAATCATGAATAACTTCTCGTCATCAGAAAAAATCAAAAAATGAAATCAAATGCAATGCAGCTTTAGAATGTTTTCCATTTTTACCACATGGCTAACTTCCTGTGGTGTGTTTGGAAACTGAGATTAATTTGCAACTCTACAATGTTAAGAATATAGAACGAATTAGTTTGATCTTCTGTGAAGTCACTGTGAGATGAATGGCAAATTTGTTATGTATTGCAGAGATTATGCACAGTGAAGAACTCTAAGTAAAGAAATCAAGAAACAATGGCTGAACCACAGTGCCTAAAGTTGTGTGGAGCTTCTTTATTCCAAGGTGTTTTCTTGGGATAAGATTTTGCTAACAGATTGATAGATAAATTTTGTCTTTTTATAAGGAAGTCTGAGAGCATGGAAGTGAGAGTTTTATAAGTGGATTATGTATGTATGTGACTTCATTAATGCAATGCGCAATGGCTATTATTAGGCCCCAAAACAGTATTCACCTACTGAGTGGAATTGTGAGCCCTGCTCCACTCATGATTTATTCTGTAGCACACAATTTTGAATTTAAAGGGAACATATACTTAATTTGCACTAGAAATTAAACTACAGAACAGTGATATCAGCACTGTGATTGCAACTACTGCATGCTGTTTCAAACATCATATTTATGTTATTATTTAGATTAAGGTTTCAGAAATTTGCTAATTGTCAACTTGTGAAATGGGGTCACAATTTGACTGCAAGTGCTGTTGGTTTATTGCAATGAGTAAACAAAGCTATTCATTCATTCACAAAAGAATGAACCTGTGTTTATATATTGCACTTTATCAAATCTTTTAGAAACTTCGCAAACATTGTCACATACAACAAAATAGTTTGAAAATACAATTTTTTTTAAAGAGGGATGTACACAGCAAGATCTCACTATCAACAGGCAGAATTTACCCCAATGAAGTGAATGATCAACTAATCTGTTTATGAGGATGTTAGTTGAGGAAGGGATGCTAATTAAGACATGAGAAGAACTCTCTGCTTTTCAAATTTTGCTGCGGAATTCTTTGCCTTTACCTGAACCAGACTTCATTCTCATCCAAAACATAGTGCTCAGGTAACATTCATTCAGCTCAATAAATGACATTACAGGAGATCTTTTCCTGAATTATCCAGGAATATTTCCTCTTTCGAAGGAAATTTGGATTTTTTTTTTCACCAGCATGTGATTTAAGCTATCTAATATTTCAATGCTTACTTCATCCAGAGAATTCAGTCTGCAGACAAAGGGAAGTCTTCCCTTTTGTGATCAAGTTGGAAAGCAGATCTTGAACTTGCAACCTTTTGAATCAGAGGAATGAATGCTACCAAACTGACAGGTTGCTTCTGCTTTGTTTTAATGTGTATGTTCCTTAAACTGCTTTTGTGTTCACTGATCAATTCAACATCTCAGCAAGTCTCTGTAATGCTTGCTGTAGAATGTCTCTCTCTAGAGACAGAAATATACAGTTATTTTGTGGTCAACCAATTAATGTATGAGGTCTTCATAGTTTATAATCATAATAAGCTAAACTTTTGTAAAGCAAAAAACAATTTGCAGCATTAGACTTGGTCAAACATTCCTAAATCACCTGTCGACACTTTTTCCATTTGACAGAATCAGTAAACTAGTAGCTCTATTTCACAGAAGGGACATGCAACTACTTATAATTCAAGGCAAACATCAAAAGGAGCAAAAACAAAAAACATTAATCACAATACAACATTGCGGAATATCCTTTGAATCTGTTGATGAGTTATGGCAGCTAAAGATAATTTGAGGCAGTAAAATCAACATAAGATATTGGAATATATAGGTAATAAATACATTAGAATAGTTTCCACTGGTTTCATTTAAAAAAATGGAAAGAGGGAACATTTCCTGAAGTAACAATACAATGAATGCCGTAAAACTTTTCTTTTGATTCATTACTAAATAATGTGAAGGCAAGATTTAAAAGGGAAGTTGGTTTTTATATTTGTCCCAGAATACCTGATATGCCTTTTAAATAGTTTGATGATAAGTACAATTACAGGCTGGCAACTTCTCTACTGCAGTTACACAAAATCATTTGGACTTCTCCAAACGGAATTACTAAAGTGACCTGACTTATTTACTATCCAATTTCTGGCACCCATCCCGCTTCCCAGTAATGCATGCAGCAAGCTTATCATGACGAGTTGTAGGTATAGAGTCTGTAACTTTTTTAGCTGCTAGTTTTAATGGATAGAAAATTGTTGACTGCACACCTGTTATTCCCTGAGTGCATACCATTTATCATTAAACGTGTTGGATCCGAATCATCTACCATGAAGATCGAGTGCAGTAAGTACATTTCAATAACTGGTTGAAGTTGAAAAATTACACAACTTTGCTGACAGCATTTTTTTTCTCCAGATTGCTTTTTCTTCAGTTTAATCAGTCAACCTGGTTTGTGTTTTTTTTTATTTTCACTTCATTAAGTTCATTAGAATTGGATTTCAAATTTGATTTTCTTTCTCTTTAACAATAATTATCCCTCTTGTAAGTGGTGTACTCAGCTGTGCCTCCTTTCCAAATAGATAAAGGAAGGTGCACTTCTGTTTCTATCTTACTTCCAAAAGATCACAAGGTTTTTTTTATTGTATCTGTACCTGAAGGATCACAACAGCTCATGAAGGCAACTCATCACCATCTTTGAGGACAATTAGAGATGGGCAATAAATGCTGGCCTAGCCAGCAATGCCCACATCCCATAAGACTAATATTTTTAAATCTTACTGACATTGTTGTTTCAGTCAGCCCATTATAATTTATTTGTCCAGAAACAACAGTGGTCCCAGCATAAACCCTGGCAGACTTCAGCTGTATAATTCCCCCAATCTGATAAAACATCTCCATTGACCTCACATTATTTCTTACAACTGTACAACTAGATTTTTAAAATTAATTTGCAAGCTTTCCCTTTTGAATTTAATTATTAAGCCTTTTAGGAGGAATTTTTATCAAAGGCCTTTTCAAAGGCAAGTTACACCGCAGGCTGGATTTTGCAGGAGTAGTCGGGGTCTCATCCCACTGGTCAGAGATCCCTGTCACTCCAATGGGGGAGGGCTGAGGGAATCAAGAAACCTGCAAGTTTCTACTGTGATTCAATCCAGACCCACAGCGTAGATTTATTGTATTTTACAAGGATTGTCATCTCGTGTGGTTAGGTAAATTGGTTATCTCTTGCTTCTGAATCTACTGTTGTTAATTAGACTAGTGTAATATACACCCTCAACTCCATGGAGGAGACAGTATTGGTAATCATTGGAGTCGCCATAACTGAGGCAGTGAACAGCAGAGGGGCTGAGACCAGGAATGTGTTGCCATGTTCCTTTTTAATCCACCTTCTTGCATTCCACTTCACTCCCATCCCACAACCTGTACTATTCAACAATCCACAAATAAGATATTTGCAGTGTGCATATATTAGGGGGCAGAACAGAGGTAATCCTTGCATATGTAGGCACAGAGGGGCAGCAGCCAGTGTGAGGATCACACTGACACAAACTCTCCAGAGTGCAGTCACACACATGCAGAGGCCACAGGCGCGATGGACAAAGACTGATGATTCTTAACCTAATGATGCTCAAGAGCAGGAACGGGGATCTAAAGTTGTATACACTTAAAACAAGGTTAAATTAGATGTCACAGACAGTCCTGCTGGAACAGGAATATTCTATCTGCCTCCTTTCCTTCTCCTCCTCCTCCTCCTCCTCCTCCTCCTGAGGTGCTCACTAAATCCATGACACGTTATGATGGTCAGGCACTCTAGAAAGTGCTGCAGGATTCCTCTTGAGCAGAAGAGGCAGCATGAGTGTTGTTTCAGCACTTTAATCATGTGCTCAATGACATTTCTTGTGGCAACATGACTCTCATTGCATGCTGTTGTTCACATGGTTGGATCATGGGATGGGGTCATCAGTCAATTGTGGAGCAGGTAACTCCTGTCACTCAGCACCCACCCTCTGTTTTGACATCCTGGCTGTAAGATTGATGGAACTACAGACTGGAGGAGAATAAACAGATGACTATTACTAGCATAATGAAATTCACGAGTGCGACATGTTGGGCATTGTCACACACTGACCACGTGTTAGCGAGTGGTTTATTTTTATTATATGTTGACACTAAGATGTGGTGTCAACTAAACCTTGGGCAGAGTTTTCCCATCCAGCCTGGTGGGCAGGACTGAAAATTTGGTGGGTCATTTAAAGGTCTGTTGATCTTGGGAGGGAATTTGCAGTCTTGGAGAACCATAAAATCATTATGGTTGTGAAAACTGGTGTGATTTCTGGCATGAATCAGATTGCAATTTTCCTGCACTGGAATATTACCATTGTTCAGGATGGTGGGATGTTCCTACCCTGTTGCAGTGAACAGAGATTTGGCTAGGCATCAAATTCTCCGATCTTGCTGCAGTGGGAGCGTGGCAAGACCTGGACAATTTTCAGGCATGGGCTGATAAATGGCAAGCAACAGCTACACTGCACAAATGCCAGGCAGTGACTGGGTCTAACAAAAGAGGCTCCAACTCTCTCTTCTTGACCTTCAATGGCATGAGTATGGCTGAAACTGTCAGCATAATGGTGGTGGATGGTGGGGTGGGGTTGGGGGGGTGGTATGGATGGTTACCATTGACCAGATGTTTAACAGGATGAACCATAAAAATACTGTGGCACAAGTACATGTCAAAGGCTTGGAACTCACTTCCTAACTCCACTAAGCCTGTTCACAATCTAGAAGACACACATCAGAAACATGATAACTATTCTCCATTTGTCTGGATGAATGCAGCAACAACAACAATTAAGAGGCTCAACACCATCCTGTGCAAAGCAGTCTGCTTGATCAGTAAACCACCCACCGACTTAAACATTCACTGCTCCATTACTGGCACACATCTATAAGATGTACACCAGCACTCAACAAAGCTCCTCAGACAGCACCTTCCAAATCTGCAACCTCAAATTAGATTGACAAGTACAGCAGATGTATGCTAACAACACCACTTGCATGTTTCCTTCTCCATCAAGGCAGGTATTGCTTGAGCCCTTCCGGTCACAACAATACCTTTTCCACACGTAGCCTCACTCCCCATAGATGTCACCAGTTGTAACCGAATACACAATACACCCCTAATTCAAATGGAGTCATCAGAAAATAATAAGCAATTAAGTTACAAATTGATGATTAATTTTAAATAGGGCTGGTGACATATTCTTTAACAAATGTTTAGTTGAGCATATTTAAGAGAGATCATTATTTGGGGCATCAACGTTGCAGTGCGACATGCTGATTCTAACCACTTACTATTAACCATTTACTGTTACTTATATTTTCTGGTGCGGGCTCACAATAGCCTTGCTAAAGTTCTCACCAAGATATCTTGTGGTGTGGGCCATGCCATATGTGAATGGAATTGCCATCACTTTAATTTTGTCACTAAAATGGCATTTGCTCTATAGAGACAGCAATTGCTGCTCTGGCTTCCATTTGGCATTTCAAAATGTTAATCCTTTGAAGATTTACTATCTGCAATAACTACAAGTGACTGAGAAACAAAATCGTATGGACTTAACACACTGGGTGGAAAAGTGGCTTGCTGAACTTGAATAAGTTAAGAAAGTTCACAGAATTATCTCCTGCAAAAGAACCACATTGGATCTCCAGTTCAGTGACTATAATAATCTAGCACTTATTTGAGTTTTCGGTAACAAATGTCCTCTTTCTAAGTTTTAAGTTAGCTAAATATAATTTCATGCTTTCAACTGGCCTTTGCAAGATTCAAAGCCTAGATATACTAGATTTGGTAAAGACATTTGAGAAATTTTCACACATCTGCCTCTCTATAAATGCAAGGTCAAGTGTAAGAAAAGAAAGTTATATTTAGAGAGCTAAACAATGCAGCTGTCTTAAATCACAACCATGTTGTAAAAAGCTCTCTACAATTCAAAATTATAATTCATCGCAGCTTAAAAATCATGCCATGCTGTTTGAATGTTAATTGGACGCTATTAACATTTTCTGTGTGAACTCTTTTCTGACCTTAACTCCCAATTTTTAGCTGTTATGTGGAAGTCTTTTCCCTATAAAGCAGGTTCTCCAGTAATGTATCAGAATTAAGTGAGTTAAGCAGGTACAGTACTTAAACCTCTGTATCTGCAGAGTGGAGGTCAGGCTGGGGTTAATGATACAATTTCAATGTGAAATGGAGGCTGCCAGAATAAGAACTGCTTGATTTACTGACCTGAAAGTCTGAAGTGCAGGAAAGGAGAGTATTGGCCTCCAGCATGGAGATCCAGCTTAGTGCCTGCTTTAGTTGTACAGCCTAGGGATTGTTATGTCACAGGACCCACTTATAAAAGGAGATTGTTATCAAAAAAGTATCATTTAGAAGAGCCACTAGAAGTATCTGAGCAACAAATGACTATAATCAGAAGATTGGAAGCTTACACATAAATACTTTTTTATATGAAATCATGCATGCTATAACAAAACAGATAACTCAAGATAATATTGATTTGTTGATAGGCAATGTGCACAGCAGGATCAGCCATACCCAACAAGTTTGACAATCAGATAACAATATAATATTGATTCTCACCTCAGGGAGCCTCCTTTAACTACATTCACATCCAAGTTCCTCTTCCCTACCATCTGATCATCTCTAAGTTGACTCTTCTTTGAGGTGTGAATACTTCGGGTATATCTTGTGGATTTAGTTTAATCCCTGCCAAAATGGCGGGATAATTTGTGAGTCAGCAATCTGATTTACTAAAGGCTCTTTCCCTAATCCACTGCATCAGCATCCCACTTCTGGGTTCCCAGACCAATCAGGGGGAATGGATGAGATAACTTGTCTATTCTGTTCAAATTGAAAGGTCCTATTTTATGAGATTCCTCCAAATGCAGGAATAGAGAGGAGGCCTGGATGGGTCCTCCTTGGGTCCCTCATTCTGACCTGGAGATTCTGCTGTGGGATCTGAGAGATGTCATCTCTCCCAAAAAGACGGAAGATAATGGACAACATCTGTGTGCAAGCAGCATGGATGGAAGCAACTGAGGAAGCCAGCTGTAGGACAGTGGTCCCTCTACCATGGAACTGCATACCATGAGGATCCAGGTCCTCAAGGCATGATAAGTGAGTGACATAATACCTTCTGGTGCCAATGCACACACTATGACTTCGTCAGAATTTTCCTGAATAAAATTCCCTCGCCAAACACATCTTGCAGTGCAACTCATTTTTCTCTCTTGAGACACCTTACATCCCTATCTGAGCAGCAATATTCACATTTACTCTCAGCCTATTGCCTTCTTCACCAATGTCCTCCCTCTTCACAGAAGACATTTTGACCCCAAACACTTCATTGCTTTCTTCCCTTGCAGAAGAGAAGACACGCATTTGTAACAGGAATGGGGTAGAGGTTGGGAGTTGTGGAAGAGTTATGGGGGAAGGGGGAATGGCTTTCCACAGTTGGGCACCTTGTTAGCCACTTGCAAAGTGTACCCATCTGGTCCACTGGATTGAAAGTCTTGTTCCAGGAGGCTACAGATGTCAGAAGTGACTGGCAGTGACAATCTGAGCCTCCTGAGCCGCTGTTACTTAGACATGTCAAGCGGACTAATCTTGTGTTTGGGGCTCTCACTCCCTTCCAGTCTGTATCCATCATCCCTCCCTTTTGGAAGGCAGTTGGCAGAGGAAAAGGAAGCTGATGCTGGTGTTACTTCTGCTCATGTCTCCTATCGAGGTGCTAGATGGAGCTGCGTGAGTTGCTCCCATGCTGCAGTGAATGTTGGCAGCTGGTGACTGCAGCTGAAGGTGAGTGAAGTGCAAAACAAGCGATTTTACTTCAAATTGGCAGTCACTTGTCCAATCATGATAGTAGTCTCTCAACTGGGCATGATTGAAGCTTGAGTGTGTAATTGATTGAAACTTGTTTGTTGGTTTCACTGGAGATATTCTTCGCACTGTGCGCTCACTTCAGTGACCCTGGTGATATGGGAACAGGTCAAAAACTGATATCCTTGCTGAAGATTTCAATGATTAAGTATTAAAAGAGGGCTTCGTTGGGTTCTTAAGTACCTTAATTTCGTAGACAAACCCAAGTGGGTTCCCCATTGCCCTTCAATCTTATCTTGGTGAAACAAGAAATAGAAAAAATAATATCAAAATCCCAAGCTGGTGTCATTTTTAGGAAATTTTACTCCCTCCACACACACACACACACGCACACGCACACACACACACAAGCAAATCCATTGCCCTTGCATGGAAATCTTGCTTTTTTTCTGAGCATATGTTTTAATTTCCTTCGAGTCACTTGGGCCATTCCTAATAAACACTAAAATTCCACTTCCACTTCAGTAACATTAAGTCATTCTCACCTCAATTATTTGACCAGAGGAGATCAATAAAATGATCGAGTCCTGCAAGATTGGCAAAAACCTTTCAGCGTTCCAAACAAAACAAAACAAAAAAAAATAGTATTTGCTTTTCCTATCTCCTCTGTAGCCATGTAACCTGCAACACAATCCAGCATGGGGACCAAAACCACCACACATTAACTATAAAACCCTATACTGGAACAGGCACATGTGACATCCTCAACAGAATTAAAATTCAATCAACACCTTCCTCCAGAAGCCTTGCTTTGCAAATGGTGCTATATGCACTCAGTATCTAGACTACAAATGTACTGGGCAGTTGGCAACAAGCCCAGAGCAATCATTATGTGATGAGTGAGATAACACTTCTTAGCACAGGGAGCACTGTCTGCTCAAAATAGCATTGTGGGGCAAATGCTTACTGCCACCATCTTAATTGGTTCTTTAAAACTAGTAAACTTACACTTTTCAGTTAGATTAGAGAGACTCTCTTAGATAATAATTCTGCTGGTAGAGTAACATAAGGCCAAATTATGATTGAATTAGGCAATTGATAGCAATAATGGTAGAGATGATATAAATCTGTCTTTCCAGTTATATGATTAGGTTTCCAGCTTTTTTCTACTCTTTTTAATATGCTGCTTATAATATAAGATATATTGAAATAAGGAATACATAACTAAGTATTCTGTTTTACAGAAAATTTAGCAATGAGTATGTTTGGAACACTGTGAATAAAGAAATGCTGGCACCAGTCATCTTTTTAACCTGATGCTTTTTTTACTAAATGCTCTCCAGAAAGACTATTACTAATTTCTGGTGCTACAAATGTTCAGGCAAGGAAGGTGAAAGCTGAAAGGAACTAAAGGGCTGGTAACAAAAATTGAATAGTAAAATATAATATTTGTTGTATAAAATTCTAATGACATTCGCTATGTTGTGTCCACATGTCAAAACTCAGTAGATTCATTGAAATGTCTATATTACTGAATTAAGAAATGTCAATTATTATTTAGTGTAGGATTTAGGTACTAAGCTTAAATATTAAATATGGTTATATAAAAGCAATATTATTTAATGTCAACATGTTGATGAATTATGCAAAACATTTGCTTACATCCACATTAACATGTGTGTTTTATATACAAAAGAATCATATTTGCATTTATCTTTGACCACTTTCCTTCAAGAATGGATATAATGCCAGAATTCTCATTCCATATAAAAATGCAACATCCATCTTATACTTTTTTTTGGAAATTATTTTTCCCTTGAGATTATGATAATATTTGGAGAAGCTGTAATTTTTTTCTATAGATATATTTTTAATAGTTCTTAAAATTATCAATAAGATCCTCATTTTCAATTTCAATTAAGGCTTTGTAGTACCCATCATGAAGCATACTTATGGGTTTAGAACCTAATATGGCTGCAACAACATGTAGAGAGCAGTATCTTCTGGTCAGTTTGTATGTACAGGATTTCCAGGATGCTGGATAATAACATTTAAATTATGGTACAAAACCTGACATACCTATTAGCCAATTATAATACACAATTTGCACTGATGCAAAGCTCAAACTGCTTTAGATTGATACAAGTTATGTAATGCAATTCAGATGTGAAGTCACTGAAATAAAATTCAGGCAACTGACTCCCTGGGCTAAGAAATAATTTGGAACCTGGAGAATATGTACCCCTCTTAAGTATAACAGCACCCCAAGATGGATAATATGTATCATATCACAACTTGCTGACCAAGATCGCATTGATGTTAAGTGCACTTAGTCTTTATGAGATGCGAACATGATCAGCAAATCATGATAATGTCAAAAAATGAATTTATTGGTAGGATTTGTGATGCATTTTACATACCTTATATGAATATCTTATTAGAAATCACAACATCTAGTGATGTGTTGTATGCTACTGCAGACTACTGTAAAAATTTTAGTTTGAAAATGTGCTAAAGGTTAGTTGTGTTTATATTTTTGGTCATAATGCCAGTAAGTCACGTAGAGTGAAAGTATTGAGCAGAAAATGGACTGGTTTGCAGCTCATAGTTAACCATTCAACATTTGGAATTCCAGTTTAGATTGGATTTAATTCCATTTGGAATTTGGAATAACATCAGGATTCTCGAGATTTATCTTAAATAACAGCTATCTGTTGAAACTGCCCAAGATGCAATGCAGATCACCTATCCATCAGCTGTCTGCCATATGACAAAAATGCAAGAGTTAAAATGAATATAAATGTATGTATTTTTATCAAATGTTTATCTTGAAAAATATTATTATTTGAAAATGTGCATGACTCATATATATGGCACAAGAATTCAAGGTAAGCTGCACATTTGGCAGTAAGTCAACTGATTCAAAGATAATGATAGAAAATGATTATTTTTCACATTATTTTTCTTTTGCTGAAGATGTTAAGTAATATTGAACCATTGCATTTTTATGATTTCAACACAATCAAATGTTGTATAGGCTAAAATTCTACCACCGCAGTTTTATTCTTCCTCTTCTTATGTCACTGAAAATATTTTTTATAGATAAAGATAAGCAATCCAATAAACGAGATTGAACAAACCAAATGCTGTGGGGAAGAATATTCGAGAATAGGAATCAATTTTAGTAATCCGGATATGTATTCGGCCCTGCCTCCATGCACCTGTACGGCACTCCTCAAAACAACAGAAGAAGCTGTTGCAGTCTTTCCCATCCAAACACTCGTAGCCATAATCACCACGTTCCTGTAGATGTGTAATGTTGTTCACCTGAATTAATGTTGACCCTGGACGCACTTTAATGCCAGGTGATTTCTGCAAATACAGTGAAAAGTCATGTTATTGAATCTTAATTTTCCACTCAGATTTAGTTCTGCAGTGTCAGAGTAATGGAGATTAGTCACTGTCTCAGAAACACAAATGGAAGAAAACCATGTGCATTTTTGAATTACAGATGTTGAGTTAACTTGCAGTATATCAAGCATCTGCCTAGACAATCCAATGACACTTCATATGCCACAAAAGGCAGCCATTTCGCACATTGTGAGTTGGATACACATGCCCTCTGTACTCTCACACACCTATTGGAGGCACATAAAACAGGTTCAGTAATCCATCCATCCTCACAGTCCTCTTTATAATACATTAGGTATTATAGAGCCAATTAGGTTTGTTAGAAAGCATATTAACTTGTATGCTACCATGCCACAATATGGCTGTCACGGACAGTTTGGTGGGAGTGGGTATTCCATTTTTTTATGACTAACATGGTGGGGAGGAAACACCCCATCCAGGCAGTGCCTAGCGCATATTAGGGGCGAACATGAGATGCCATCCTCCGTCTGCATTGCCAGCCTGACAGAACACAGCTACCAACCCATTCTGCCCCTCCCTGGGGTGTAGGATACTCCCCTCCTTAAAATCCAGGAGTTATCTTGTCTGGACAAAGAAAATACCCTCTATTCAGCTCTGGACTGCCAGGAGTGATGAAGCTGTCACTTTATCATGAATGAGTGGTGGAAGTTCCAGTGATAGCCAATTTAGCTTCTGCTGGCACTCCAAGTATTTATCCAGTTCCTTTTTAAACATTATTCCTGAATCAGTTTCTACCACCGTTTTATGCAATGTATTCTAGATCATAACAACTTGCTGAATAAAAAATATCATTGGCACAATTCTCCCATTTGCATTTTAAGTGTTCCTGCCAGCAGGAAGTCCGGAGTGTTTCCCATTGCTGTTATCAGCATCTTTCAGGTGAGATTCACACACCTTTAGAATGTGAAAATATACGTAGTAAAAATTACACTGGCTAACCCAGCTTTTCAAAGATCGGGTCAACGTTATTAAAGGGCACCCGAAACTCAGCATACAGAGACAGGACCCCCTTCCCGCAACCATGGAGATGCTGAGCCTCTGCTTACATGGGGACAACTCCTGAATCCTCAGTATAGAGGGTCATCCTCTGCTCCTCTCCTACAACATCATGTAGACATGAGGGAAGCCTGACTACTCACAACCACCAAGAGAAATGGGGTCTTTCAGGCTCCACCCCACTCAGGTCCCTCTTTAGGTTCTGCCATTTGTCAGTACCAATCTTGCACTGCCACTTGGTATCCCAACCTAGTGTCTTGGACTTAGAAAGAGGGAAAGATGGTAAGTATTTTGCCCATGTGCCCCTCTGTCACTAATTAGTTCTGGGGGGAGTTTCACCCAAGGGATCTAGGGGTTGGATGGACTCAGGTTGGCAGGGGGAGATGTGAGCTTCAGGACTAAGCCCTAGAATAGGGTTTCATGGCTGGACTGCCCCTTCTAGCCTCGGAAAATCGGAAATCACTCACAGCATAGTGATCTCAAGCACCTTCTTATTTAAAATGTCTCTCTACTGTGAAACCCTTTGAACTGATCTAATCACTTTAATATCCATCCTGCATGGGTACCTAGTAGCCTTCAACATCACATCATCACTCCATTCTGCAGAAGGGATTGCTCTTGCCCTTTCTTAGAAGCCCGTGCATGAGAAGACCCCTTTGAAATCCTCTGACTGACAGGAGATGTAAGTTTCAGTAGGAGGATTCCCTTTTGTAGCCTGAATGAAGCAGGTATAGCTGAGCTACTTTTGAACTGTTTTGATTGACAGCTCCACAACAGATCAGACAGTTCATTGTTGATACAATCTACTAAGCCTCAAGAACCTTATTTTCAAAGATACGTTGGTTAGGTTGATTGGCCATGCTAAATTGTCCTTTAATGTCACAGGGTCTAGAAGGGTAAAAATGTGGAGTTATGGGGCTGGAGCATGAATGGGATTATTGTTAGTGCAGACTCAATGGGCTGCATGGCCTCATTCTGCGCTGTAGGCATTCTATGATTCAATTCTGCCAAACCTGCTTATTTAGTACTATTCTTTGAACACTGCATCTTTTTTTTAAGGACTTTGAGCCTTCCTGAAAGACTTATTCAATTTCATGCTTTAGTACCTTTAATAAGCCTTTGACTGACAGGTTGCATCAACTGCACACCAGGTAGGAGCTTTATTTGTTCTTCTTTTCCTTTATGGATGAATGCATCTTAAATACATTCTTTTAGAAAAAAAGGAAATGGAACCTGTTGCCTCACAGGTCCAGAAACCTGGGTTCAATTCCTGTTTCGGGTCACTGGGCTATGTGGAGATTGTGCCTTCTCCCTGTGTCAGTGTGGGTTTCCTCCAGGTGCCCCAGGTTTCCTCCCACCTGGAGGAAAGATGTGCAGGTTAGCTGTATTGGCTATGCTAAATTACCCATTGGTGTCCAAAAATCTGTAGGTTAGATGAATTAGTCATGGGGAATGTATCGGATTACAGGGATAGGGCAGGGGATAAGATATTCTGTCAGAGATTCAGTGCAGACTCAATGGGCCAAGTTGCCACTTTTGCATAGAGATTCTATGATTCAATGAACCTCTTGCCTGGTGTGTAATTAAGCCTCAGCTGGAATATTATGTATGATTCTGAGCACAACACTTTATAAGTTTATTTATTAGTGTCATGAGTTGGCTTATATTAACACTGCAAAGAAGCTACCACGAAAGCCCCTTAGTTGCTAGTTTTACAGTAGCTCCCCACTTGCAGAAAGCTCGCAGTCTGACCATGCTGAAGTGAAGGGAGGGCTATTGATGCCCCGCCCTACAGAGGGTAAGATGCGTGGGGGAGGGAAATAGGGGGATGGGTGGGTTCTAAGCTGACCCAGGCATATTTGGGGGGGTTAGTGATCGGGCCATGATGGGGTTGCACAGCTGGCAATGTGAGGGTTGCGGGGCTGGCCAGCAAATGGGAGGCTGGCAGATAGGGGCTACTGTGCACACACTGATCTCAGTACTGACAGATCAGCGTATGCGCATTGGCTCACTTAGCGCTATGCTGCTGGCCTCTCCAGCGGGGATAGTCCCTGCCCCAGATTTATAATGATATTCATGTTGGTACAGTCTGCAGTACACAGAGTGTGGGAGATTTATTTTGAAACTCCCGCTGAAAAAAAGAGCAGATTTACTTCAATTCTTTTGCAAATTCAACACTTAGAATTTTTTTGGAATAATCACCCTGTAGTGTTTCCTGAACTCCAAAGTAAATGATATGATCCAGGTCAACTATGCTTGTTTTATATTCAGTACACTTTTAACTAGTTATTGCACCAGCTATTTTTTCAGTTCAGGATTAAAGGGGCTTCAGGAAGGTAAAAGCAAATTATAGTTATTTGACTTGGAGTTGATTGGAATTGATGCTTAATGAAAAAGTAATATATTTATATGATATCTTTCATGTCCTCAGAGCCAATTAAGTCCATTTGAAGTTGTTATATATTTAAGAAAGGTTAGGGTGTGTGCTTAACTACTGTTTTACTTTCAGTTTTGCATTCTGATACAGTGCGAAGAACAGCTCCTCAATAAAACCTGTTATGTGTTATTTGAATCTATGTGTACAAACCAAGTCTTTTCTTTCTGTTAAAACCCACAACCTATAATATGGTTAGAACATTATGATAGTGTCTATACCTCTATAATGTAAGGAATAAACCATCAATTTGTGCAAATTCCCATAAATAGCTCAACCCTAATATCAAAGGAGATGTCAGGGGTAGGTTTTTCACTCAGAGGGTGGTGAGTGAATAGAACCGACTGCCGTCGGAGGTTGTTGAGGCAAACTCACTGGGGTCTTTTAAGAGACTTCTGGATGAGTATATGGAAAAGAATAGGATAGGGGGTTATAGATAGGTCTGTGGATTGGTAGATGTGATCGGCGCAACTCGTGGGTCGAAGGGCCTGTTTGTGCTGTATTGTTCTATGTTCTATGTTCTAAACATGACTAAATTCCTTTGGCTAAGTTCATTGGAAAATAAATATTAGTGAATATACTGAGATGACTCCAGCCCCCCCACCCCCCACCCCCCACCCCCACCCCCAACCCATGCTGCTTTTTGCCTTGGGAATTTTTGCACTAATCCTTGAGGATTCATGGAATCTTGGCTTAACATCTCATGAGAAAGGTGAGAAAGGACAACACCTCCATTAGTATATCACTCCCTTGGTATTATGCAAATGTCAGCATAGAGCATTTATTAAGCAACCCAAGTTGGCTTGTACTGCACCAGATTTTCAGTCATTAAGCAATTGCATAGTAGTGAGACAGTCAGCCTCCAAAATAGATAGGTCCTATTTCTATATTAGTGCAAGTCATACTTAGGCTTGGTTTGGTCTCGTGCAGCACCAAGTCCTGAAATTGGGACAAGATTGTACTCAATGCCCAAGTCTTTGGAATAAGTCCACAAATTTTTGACTCTGAGGTGATAATGATGCTACAAATGCAAGGCTGACAGCCAAGTACCATTTGCAATTTTTAGTAAAAACTAGTTTTAGAGTTCTTTGCATCTGATTCTGTATGTTTTGTGTCTTCAGAATTACAAGACTAAGCGAAATGGCAGATAGAGTCGATAAGTATAAGGATTAAATGATTTCTTAATTATTTTGAAACTGAAAGCATTCAGAACATAGTTATTAGGGATACTTAAATTCAAGTACCAGGGGACACTAATTGCCACATCAGAAACGAAACAGAAGGCTCTGTGAATGTTATTGGGGAAGGTTCAGATTTCGCCTGTGCTAAAGACCCTATGATATAGATGGTTCAATTTTAATGGTTTAATTAATGATTCATGATTTGAAATGTTACAGAGAATATAGAAGAATTGAAATATAGAACATATATATCACATTTGGCCTATCATGTCTACTGGCTAAAAAACGGCAGAATTTTCACACAGATAGAAAAGGTCTCTGTTGACACAGAGTCTTTAAAGGAACAAATTCAGAAGTTCCAAGCTCAGCCTCTGCCATTTTGCAGGGAGAGAAGGTGAATGGAGGTAGGTTCTAAATAGTACATCCATAGTTCTGAGAGGCAGCTTCTTGTATAAATTTGCAACTGCCTCCACTCGTGTGTGACTTTGGTGAAGTAGGCGTCAGAAACCAGAAATGTACAGATTATACATGGTATGAGCAGGTCTGGATTTTGTGGATTTGTTTGGATAGCCAGAGAATCCTTTTGGAGAAGTAAAATGGTTTATTATATTTGGTTATGGTGCTGGGACACTTTTGGGACAGGTCAGGAATTCTATGCTTTGGTAGAAGTAAACCTGATTGTGTGTAAAAGATTCACTGAAATTGTCAAGACTGTCAAAGAATTGTCAAGACTGTCAAAGTTCACTGGGACTGTCAAAGCTGTTAAACATAGAAATATAGAAACATTGAAAAAAGTACAGTGCAAACAGGCCCTTTGGCCCACAAGTTGCACCAAATGTGTCCCTACCTACTAGGCTTGCCTATAAACCTCCATCTTACTAAGTTCAATGTACTTATGCAAAAGTCTCTTAAAAGACCCGATTTTCCATTCTTCATTAAAGCAATTTTCCATTACTGGGTTCTAATTTTTACGTAAATGTAGAGTTTAAAAAAAAGCAGTGCTGATATTTCATTCTCTCTGTTGACACAAGGCTGAGGTTATCCTTATAAGATTTGTGCTGTATGACTAAGTTTACAACCTAACACTCTTACATTGGTGTGCCTATTAACTGGGCAATCTGTCAGTAATTTATAGAATAGAGCTACTTGGTTTCACAAGAGATTAATTGAAAGCATTTCAATGGATTGAACTTTTTTTAAATCACTGAGCTCTTTTAATGGTATCTCATCAACATAACTAAAACTTTAATTTAAGTCATCATAATCTTTGAAAGTTAATGAGTATTTATTTGTGGTGTAATAGTTACTAGAGACAGGTTGTGTGGCTGGTTTAACATATAAAAAGATAGAGGAGTTAGGGTCTTTGAGATATGTTGGTGGGTTTGAAGTTCAAGTCAATAGATTGGATCTAACATTTTTAGATAAGTTAAGAATGTGTTTGAATATTAAAGAGGAGTCAGAGGCAAGAGGAGACATATTGGGCAATATCTTGAGCCTGCATTCGCCATCTGTAAGGTTGCTGTTGGGGGCTCAAGATCTGCAAGTCACAGTTCTCACGGCAAGAGTGCAATTTCAGATCTCCCCCACCCTTTGCCAGTGATGATATCAGGTTTATGCCCATAACGGCCATGAACCTGCTTTATCTAGAATCGCTACTAGACATTTTAATATTATGAACCTGCGCCTGGCCAGATATTGATAACTGCCACCCCCCACCCCACCCCCCCATATCTCCAAATACCACCAATGCCATATCACAGCATGAATTACAACAGGTTCAAACAGACTTGGACCTATTATGAGGGGTCTGAAGTGGGGTGTAAAAATAAGTATAGTTGCAGAGGATAGGGACATGCCTGGCAGTGGCTTAGCACTGCCCCTTGGCATAGGTTGGTCCTGCTGGGTTTGTGGGCTGGGAGCAAATAGAGTAGCAGGGCATGCTGATTTTGGCCATGGTGGGAGTTGGGGATGGAGTGGAGGGGAGGCTGCCAGCTCTGTCAGTTGCAAGAGGGGAGGAAGACAGAAATTGTAGTTTTGTCCTGGCTTCAATGTCAGTCATGGAAATTCAACATTTTCTGCTGCAGCCAACTCTTTTTAAACCTTTTAGCATTCAACTTTAATTTGACTAAGAAAATAACTACCTACAGCATAATTTGTAAACTTTTGTAGATGTGTGTGATGCGAAGGGTTCACTGGCTTACCTTTTAAAATATACTTTCCAGTTAGCAGTGTGGATTTTTAAATCAATAAAAAATAACTTCTTTTTAATTTAAAACAAAGAAAGCTTTCCAGACTAGTTTTGTTGTAATCAACATGTAAATGTTTAAGCACAGACATGGGGAAATACTTTCATCTTTCTAAATTCACAAACAAAAATTGTATCAGACTTCGAGTGATCCGATAGGGTGTCATTATGACCCTATCTCACATGGCCATAACCATTCACAAAACAGCTTTTGAGTTTAGTTTGATTCATAAGACCATCAGACAGAGAAGCAGAAGTAGGCCATTTGGCCCATTGAGTCATTTGAAATGGTAATCCTCAACTCCACTTTCCTGTCTTATCCCCATAACCCTTGGTTTCTTTACAGATTAAAAATCTGTCTATCTCAGCCTTGAACATACTTAATGACCCAGCCCCTACAATTCTCTGTAGAATTCCACAGATTCAGTACTCTCTGAAAGAAGAAAGCTCTCCTCACCTGTGTTAAATGGGTGACCATAATGTGGAGATGCTGGAGTTGGACTGAGGTAAACACAGTAAGAAGTTTCACAACACTAGGTTAAAATCCAACAGGTTTATTTGGTAATAAATGCCACTAGCTTTCTTCAAAGCGGCTTTCACGACATACAACAACGCAGAGTCATTGAGCTGAAACAGATAGCCAAGTTCTGCACACCTCAATCATAATCTTGTGTTCATGTCACACTATCTAACCCCCACAACTTGCCTGGGCTTGCAACACCTGACTTACTGTCCTGTCTGGAGACAATACACATCTCTTTAACCTATGCTTAATGCTATCTCCACTCACTTTGTTTGCAATTTTAAGACTTGATTAGATGTAAAGACTTGCATTCTAATCAGTATTCTGTAAACTGTGTGTGCCTTTATATGCCCTGTTTGTGATCAGAACTCCCCACTCACCTGATGAAGGAACAGCACTCCGAAAGCTAGTGGTGTTTACTACCAGGTAAACCTGTTGGACTTTTACCTGGTATTGTGAGACTTCTGAAGTGGTAACCCTTTACTCTGAGAATGCCTTCTAGTCCTAGACCCTTCCACATTTAACCTGTCAAGCCCCTGGAGAATCCCAAATGCTGTAATAAGATCACTCCTCATTTTTCTATACTCCAATGAATACATGCCCAACTTACTCAATTTCTCCTCTTAAGAATATCACTCCATTCATGGGATCAACTTAGTGAACTTTTTCTAAACTGTCTCCAATGCCAGTATATCTTTCCTTAGATAAGGGGACCAAAACTGATCGCAATACTCCAGGTGTGGTCTAACTACTGTCTTGAGTAGTTTTCGCAAGGCTTTCCTATTTTTTATATTCCATTCCCTTTGAAATAAAGGCCAACATTTAATTTGCCTTTCCTATCACCTGCTGAACTTGCATGCTTGTTTTTTGTGGCTTATGTATTAGGACGCCCAAATTCCTCAGTGCTGCAGCTTTCTGCAATCTTTCTCCATTTAAATATTCAACTCCTTATTCTTCCTGCTATAGTGGGTAACTTCATATTTTCTTACATTATATTCCAACTATGAAGTTTTTATCCACTGAACTAACCTGTCTATAATCCCATCTGTAGATTATTTGATGTTACTTGCAAATGTTGTTCATTATTTCATTTGTATTTTTTTTTATGTAACTTGTAGAGATGACTGAGGAGAACCAGGGGATATAGTTTACTTAGATATTCAGAAGGCTTTTGACGAAGTCTCACATAGTAGATTACTATCTAAAGTTAAAGCACATAGGATTGCTAGTAATGTCTTGAGATGGATATAAAACTAGTGAGCAGATAGGAAGCAAAAATGTTAGTATAAATGAGTTTTTTCCTGATTGACAATCAGTGACTAGTGCCAGGACCTCAACTATTCACATTATATATTCACAATTTGGATGAGGGAACTTAGTGAATGTGTGTCTCCAAACTTGCAGATTATACAAAGTTGTGTGGATGGGTGAGCTGTGAGGAGGATGTAGAGATGCTTCAGCATGATTTGGACAAACTGAGTGTGTGGCCATTTACATGGCAGATGCAGTATAATGTGGTTAAATGTGGGGTTATCTACATTAGTAGTAAAATTAGGAAGACAGATAATTACTGTAATGGGTGTAAATAGAGAGAGTTGGATAGTCAATGAGACCTTGGTATCCTTGTGCAACAGTCACTGAAAATAAGTATGCAGATACAGCAGACAGTAAAGAAAGCAAATATATGTTGGCTTTGATAGCGAGAGGATTTGAGGATAGAGATGTTGCTGCAACTGTATAAGGTCTTTGTGAGGCTGCACCCAGAGTATTGTGTGCAGTTTTGGTGTCCTTATCTGAGAAGGATGTTCTTACTATCGAGGAAGTACAGAGAAGGTTCACCAGACTGATTCCTGGAATGGCACGTCTGTAATATGGAGAGAGACTAAATTGATTTGGATTATACTCACTGGACTTTAGGAGAGAAAGAGGGGAATCTCACAGAAACATATAAAATCATAACAAGGTTAGACAGGATAGATTCGGAAAGAATGTTGCCAATGGTGGGAGAATCCAGAAAAAGCAGTCATATGTGAGGACAAGGGGTAAACCTTTTAGGACTGAAGTTAGGAGAAATGTCTTCACCCTGAGAGTGATAAATATGGGGAATTAACTACTACAGAATATAGTTGAGGCCAAAACATTGTGTGATTTCAGGAAGAAATTAGATGTAGCTCCAGGAACTAAAGAGATCAAGGCTATGGTGAGGGGGTTGGGTGGGGGGGGAAGGATGGATCAGGATATTGAGTTTGATGATTAGTCATGATCAAACTGAATGGCGATGCAAGCTTAAAGGGCTGAATGGCCTCCTTTTTCTTATAGTTTCTAATATTCTATATTCATATATCAGCATGAAATAACACTCATCAAATTGCACATCAGTCCACATTTGGCCACAATAATGTATACACAAATCTCAGTGATGAAGCTGACAGGTATCATGCAATGGATTGTTCACATTGTACAAAATCCCTTTGCTCCTATCCTATTGGAAGTTTTCAAATAGACCATTAAACTTGACCTCCCTTTTATAGGTGGATGCAAAAGATCCCATTATATTATCCAAAGAATGGCAGGGTGTTCTGGTGACCTTGATATCATCTATAACTTAAGTAATGAATTGATGGACAACTCAACCACATTATCCTAAAATGCTCTTTCAACAATGAAAATATACTTTGCAATTATATTACAACACAACATAATGTTTTGCTGAGAATGTTTCTGAAAGGATGGACATCAGTGTCATAAAATTACTGCGTGATGATTACCATCTGAAATGTCTTTGTCAGCTACTTCAATAGACATTAATCCACTTCAGGTTATTCAAAAGAACTTATATTCATCAAAGCATCACAGCCAACAGAATATTTAAGACAGCAGCCAAATTTACTGACAGCAAGGAAAAATAATAAGATTCAATGACCAGGTAATCTGATTTAATGGTGCTATTTGAGGAATAGATGTCATCCAGGTAACCAGGATTGATCTTTGGGTTATGCCATAGGATCTTTCTCATTCATCCAGAAAAGCGATGAGGTCCTTGCTTTAATATTGGATTTGAAATCTCTAGTACAATGGGATGCAATGGAATTTTGTACAAACATGTCAGCTCTTTGTCTGCTTATATTTCCACAGATATTCTGTTGTAGATGCGCCAAGTTTGGTGGCGTTTAAGAGGTTAATTGATAAGTATATGGAAGAGAAGGGAATGGTTTAGTTTGGAGGGGCATTGCTTTTTATTTTGGTCGGCACAACATCGAAGGCCGAAGGGCCTGTTCTGTGCTGTAATGTTCTATGTTCTATGTTCTATGTTCTATTTTCTGTCTGCACCGACTCCAAAACTAGAAAATCCCACCCAAGGTCAATGGACATTTGCATGGTCCATTCCTTGCCCACTACAATTCCCATTGTGGTTGGGACAGGAAAATTCCCCCACAGTGTCATTTCAAGACTCAATTATATTGTAAAATTCAAAGTAATTTATATTGAAAGAAGCTTTCCTGAAAAGAAACTTACAGTGGGTTTGGATTTCTGCTTCTTTTTTTTGTTGTTATTTCTGTTGCTGACAAAATAGTGCAGGGTCCCATACTCCATGAGGGCAGCGAAGACAAAAAGGAAACACACAGATACAAAGAGATCCATGGCAGTTATATAGGACACCTTTGGCAGCGATTTCCTGGAAATTGTACTTAGCGTCGTCATAGTTAGAACTGTTGTAATACCTGATAAACATAGAAATCGTTATAAATTCCATGGCACACGTGAGACTTTGCCTACACTTTGCAAAATTAGTGATGCACAGAAAATAAAATCCATCCAATGTCTTTCATTTTTCTTTCTCAGTTGTCTCAAAGATCATTGCTGCATGTTATTTGTTAAAGGACACCTTTCTCCAGTTAATGATGGGAAAGTCAAGGATTTGAACTTCTCCATGGCTGCTTTCATTGGCATTACAACAGGAAGTAGCTTCAGAAATAAATAAACTAAAAAGTGTTGGGTTTCTCTACTGCATTCACACAATGCGTTCCCATTAAAAAGGTTGTCAGAGAACTGACAAAACTCAGCTTACCAAGACAGTAAATTGAAACATCAGGCATTGCCAATGTTCAAAACTTAAGATCATGAAGTCAGAATGTCAGGGCTTCTGTCCTCAAATTTATGAGCTTATGACTCAATTTGTAAAAGTGTTTAAACAATGTTAAAATTATCTGTGATTACAGTTCAGGCATCTGGCTGATGCAGCAGGTTTTAAAGTAAAGTCTAAAATTAGAGGACATAGTATTAAGGTGCGAGGGGAGAGATACAAAAGGATCCAGAGGGGCAATTTTTTTCACACAGAGGGCAGTAAGTGTCTGGAAGAAGCTGTCAGAGGTAGTAGTAAAGGTGGATACAATTTTGTCTTTTAAAAAGCATTTAAACAGTTATACAGATAAGATGGGACTAGCTTAGAGTGTAAAAAAAGGGCAGCATGGACAAGTTGGGCCGAAGGGCCTGTGTCCATGTAACAGCCCGTAAATCTCTATGACTCTATAAAGAAAAGTGCAGGATTTCCTGGCCTTTCACATTGTTTTATTTTGGTGGACCTGAAGTGAACCATATCTCATAGATATGTTTTGCCATGCTCCTATTTTATCACTTTATTTTCTAATCCCTTATTACTTGCTGCCTGGATGTAGTGGCATAGGCAGATATATTATAAGAAGATGAAAGTAGTTCATCCATTTCTGTTTATAAAACTCAGACACAAGTGTTTTTCCCTTGGAGTGACAAAATCTCTTCAGTCAACCGCTCAGGGATACAATGTACAGGAATGTAACAAAGAAGGGAGACAGTTGATGAAAACTGTCCACTTTTCTAGTAGTTTGGAGACTACTGGCCTCCTTACACTTTGCCAGATCTCCAAGTTTGCTCTAGCAACTCTCCGCCACTAATCCTGCAGCTCTTCCCAGTGGAGGTTGGCATTTGCCTAGAAGAAAGGCACCAAGGTTAAGCACTACTTTATATCAGGCAGATGTCTTTTTGTAGCAGGCGTACATCCTAATACTATTAGGTAGATTTAAAATGATCTAGTATAGCAACAAAAACAGTAACAACAATTTGCATTTATGTCAGCTTTCAACACAGAGAAAAATCCCAAGCTGCTTCACAGAAATATAACAGAAAAACACACATATAACCAAAGAAAGAGACTATAAGAGTTGAGAAAAAAACCATGGCCAAAGAAGTAGGTTTTAATAAGGCCCTACAGAAGGAATGGGATGCAGAAAGATTTACTGATAGGGAAGTTTGATGAGGACTTGTCTGTTGAGGTAGTATGGGCTGAGGTTAGAAACAGGAGAGGAGAGGTCACCCTGTTGGGAGTCTTTTATAGACCTCCTAAAAGTTCTAGAGAGGTAGAGGAAAGGATTGCAAAGTCAATCCTGGACAGGAGTGAAAGTAATAGGGTAATTGTTATGGGGGACTTTACTAATATTGATTGGAATAGCTATAGCTCTAGCTCGTTAGAGGGGTCAGTTTTTGTACAAAGTGTGCAGGAAGGTTTTTTGACTCAGTATGTAGATAAGCCAACTAGAGGTGAGGCTACATTGGATTTGGTGCTGGGCAATGAGCCAGACCAGGTGTTAGACTTGGAAGTTGGTGAACATTTTGGTGATAGTGACCACAATTCGGTTACGTTCACCTTAGTGATGGATAGGGATAGGCATGAAGCTGGGTTATAGCTGGGGGAATGGTAATTATGAGGCCATAAGGAGGGAATTAGGGTGCATAGGTTGGACTAGGAAACTACAGGGACTGGGCACATCTGAAATGTGGAGTTTATTCAAGGAGCAGCTACTGCGAGTCCTTGATAAGTATGTCCCTGTCAGGCAAGGAGGAAATGGTCGAATAAGGGAACCATGGTGTACTAAAAAAGTTAATTCGCTTGTTAAAAGGAAAAAAGAGGCTTATTTTAGGATGAGGCTTGAAGGCTCAGTTAGTGCAATGGATAGCTATAGATTAGCCAGGAGTGAGCTAAAGAGTGAGTTGAGGAGGGCTAAAAGGGGACACGAGAAGACTTTGGCTGATAGGATCAAGGAGAATCCTAAAGCTTTCTTTAGATATGTTAAGAATAGAAGATTGGTTAGGGCAAGGTTAGGGCCAGTTATGGACAGCAGTGGGAAGTTGTGCGTGGAGCCTGAAGAGATTGGAGAGGCACTGAACAAATATTTCTCTTCGGTATTCACGCAGGGAGATGTAAATGTAGTTGTGGAGAACACTGGGATACAGGGTTGCAAACTGGAAAGTATTGAAGTAGATAAGGAGGATGTGCTAGATATTCTTGAGGGTTTGAAGTTAGATAAGTCCCCTGGGCCGGACGGGATTTACCCTAGGATTCTCTGGGAGGCGAGAGAGGCGATTGCAGAGCCTCTGGCTCTGATCTTCAGGTCGTCGTTAGTTACGGGTATAGTGCCGGAAGACTGGAGGATAGCGAATGTGGTCCCATTGTTCAAGAAGGGGAATAGAGACTTTCCGGGGAATTATAGGCCGGTGAGTCTTACTTCTGTTGTGGGCAAAGTATTGGAGAGAATTATTAGGATAGGATTTATAGTTATTTAGAGAGAAATGAATTGATTGGGGATAATCAGCATGGTTTTGTGAAGGGTAGGTCATGCCTTACTAACCTTATTGAGTTTTTTGAAAAAGTGACCAAAGAGGTGGATGGAGGTAAGGCAGTTGATGTGGTATATATGGACTTTAGTAAGGCGTTCGATAAGGTGGAACATGGAAGGCTTCTGCAGAAAATGCAGATGTATGGGATTGAGGGTGATTTAGCTAATTGGATTAGGAATTGGCTAGCAGATAGAAGACAGAGGTGGTGGTTGATGGAAATTATTCATTGTGGAGTTCGGTTACAAGTGGTGTACCTCAGGGATCTGTTTTGGGGCCCCTGCTGTTTGTAATTTTTATAAATGATCTGGAGGAGGGTATTGAAGGATGGATTAGTAAATTTGCAGATGACACTAAAGTCGGTGGAGTGGTAGATAGTGAAGAGGGGTGTTATAGTTTGCAGAGGGACTTGGACAAGTTACAGAGCTGGGCCGAGAGGTGGCAAATGGAGTTTAATGTGGAAAAGTGTGAAGTAATTCACTTTGGCAGGAATAACAAATGTGTAGAGTATAGGGCTAATGGTAGGACTCTTAATAGTGTTGAAGAACAGAGGGATCTTGGTGTATATGTGCATAGATCCCTGAAAGTTGGCAATCAAGTCGATAAGGTTGTTAAGAAGCATACGGAGTCTTAGCTTTTATTGGTAGGGGGATTGAATTTCGGAGCGCAACGTCATGTTGCAACTGTACAAAACTCTAGTGTGGCCGCACTTGGAGTATTGTGTGCAGTTCTGGTCCCCACATTATAAGAAAGATGTGGAGGCATTGGAGAGGGTACAGAGGATGTTTACCAGGATGTTGCCTGGTATGGAAGGCAGGTCTTATGAAGAGAGGCTGAGAGATTTGAGGTTGTTTTCATTAGAAAGAAGGCAGCCAGGAGGAGACCTTATTGAAACATATAAGATGATTAGAGGTTTAGATAGGGTGGACAGTGATAGCCTTTTTCCTAAGATGGAGAAAGCTAGCACAAGGGGACATAGCTTTAAATTAAGGGATGGTGGTTTTAGGACAGATGTCAGAGGTAGGTTTTTTACCCAGAGGGTGGTAAAGGTATGGAATGCCTTGCTTGCGTCAGTTGTAGATGCGCCAAGTTTGGTGGCGTGTAAGAGGTTAGTAGATAAGTTTATGGATGAAAAGGGAATGGTCTAGGTTAGAGGGTCACTGCTTGTTCCTAATTGGTCGGCACAACATCGAAGGCCGAAGGGCCTGTTCTGCGCTGTAATGTTCTATGTTCTATGTTCTATGAATTGCTGAGCATTGAGGGCCTAAATAACTCAAGACCCAGCTGCCAAAGGTGAGCTGATGAATGTACAAGATGTCAGGGTTGGGGAAAAAGAAAATTGACAGCTGCCACACGAAGAGAAAGTGAGGAGACTGAGAGAATTAAACATAACGATAAGAATTTTAAACTACAAGAGTGATGGGCAAGCAAAACCTAATGCAGAATAGAGATATGGGAAGGTATGATTTCAGGTAACATGAAGTGTCTGGAATACAGAGAATGGATGCAGGTCAGAAAATCTTTTAAGTAGTTGAGTATAGTGAAGATAAAGACATCAGTGAAGATTTTGGCTCTGGGTGGGCTGAAGTGAGAACTGAAGTGAGTGATGTTATGGAGATGAAAGTAAACAGTTTAGAAAGGGTGAAGATCAGGAGTTTAGCTTAGAGTCACTTCAGCGTCCAAGATGGCAAATTGTCTGTGTCAGCATGGAGGGAGGAATAAGATTCATCGGGGAGATTGAACTCAATAGGTCGATCCTGCTGGCAGGATCTTCTGGTCCATGGGCGGGTACTACTGTGACGCAGCTGGCCAGCAATGCCACTGACTTTGGTGGGAACAGGAGGTCCAGCTGGCAGCCAATGGTGAACTCTCTGGGGAATGCTGGCGGGGTGAGGGCTGGTGGGTCAGAAAATCCAAGCCAATGTATTTTGCCTTTCAAAGCTTAACAGAAAGAAGCTGTGGTTCATTTAAAACTATCAGGCATGCTATCTGACAGCACAGAAGCTGCAGAAGGTTTAAGAGAGGACAGAGAGAGATAAAGTTGGATGTGATCAGTTATGTGAAGTAGTAAGTTTCATTTGAACATCTAAAAACATTCAAGCATTCAATTATTATTTAAGAATGGTTAAGATACAAAAGCAAGAATGCATGTTAAAACACTATTACCGTCAAGGAAACCTAATTCAAGTTGATTTTCTTCTATGGTAGTCACTAGAACTTTGATTTTCATGCAGCTTTTATCAAAATGCGTGGCACAGTAGCACAATGGTTAGCATTGCTGCTTCACAGCTCTAGGGACTTGGGTTCGATTCCCGGCTTGGGTCACTGTCAGTATGGAGTTTGCACATTTTCCCTGTGCCTGTGTGGGTTTCCTCTGGGTGCTCCAGTTTCCTCCCACAGTCCAAAGATGTGCAGGTTAGATTAATTGGCCATGTAAATTGTCCCTTTGCGTCCTAGACTGTGTAGGTTAGAGGGATTAGTTGGTAATATATGGGGATAGGGCCTGAGTGGGACTGTAGTCGGTGCATATTCGATGGGCTGAATGGCCTCTTTCTGCACTGTATCGTTTTTATGATTTCTATAAAATAAATGATGAGATTGAACACAGGTTAGGGGTATCAAATGGAAGTAAAGGTACTGGAGTGTAGGCCTGCTGTCAGAGGAAGTCTTTCTTGGGGCTCCTTACCCTGGGATTTGGGAGCTCCTAAGGCCTGTGTGACAACAACTTAGGTGATTGTGTTCAATTTGGTGTCGTGCTTATTTTTGTCTCTAACTTTGATCCAAGCAAAAGGAAATTTTCAAGATGGTGAAATACCTCTAAGCAGCCACTGTGAGAGGAATGTGCCCAATTATCCAGCGGCAGCATATTTTCTTGCATTTAGTACTTTTTGTGAACCTTTAATCTCCAATGTTTAAAATTTATAATGCTGCTTTTGTTCAGGTTTGAGTTATGTACTAATTTGTCTAAAACTGCGAGATTGTCTCCTTAAATTGGCCTTAAAATATGAATTGATGATGGGGTATATACAGTCATGCTTCAAATCCTGAAAAATTGGCAAACTGAAACTATCGTATCATCATCATGATAAGAAGTATAAGTAAATGTCTTCTTAAAGTGCTTTCTCTTTAAGGTCCAGATTAAGTAGAATAGCTTCTGTTATTGTGTCCTATTGGAGAAACAAATTCTCAATGGCAAATTAGGGGGAACCTTATGGTGCACAATAGTGTCAGGATGTTTGGGCCAGAAAGCTCTGTGTTCAAGTCCTGCGCTAAGACATGTTGACATAGAATGAGTGTTCACAACAGGTTGAAACAGGATGATAATCAGTTCAGGAATCCTTCTATCTTCTCCCCACTGTTCCCCAAAAGAGAAAAATGCTTGTGTAAAGATATGCCACAAAAAAATAGATTGTTGAACATTAAGGTGATCCCCTAATGATAGAGATATACATATTTTGTACATGCATTAATTAATCACATCTTCCTTCTCACATTGCATATTCAACAGTTAACTAATCGCTGCTTTTAAAAATTACAGCTACACCCCAAGGCTAAATGAATGAGCAACAAAACAGTTTTCTCAATCTGAACACCTGGTTGCGTTTCAGATGACTTCCCAAATAACCTATGCCCTACATTACTACTATATAATTATTGTTTAAACAGCTTTATTTGGAAATGGTGCAGTGAAGGTTCATCAGATTGATTCCTGAAATGGCAGGATTTCCATCTGAGGATAGATTGGGTCAACTGGGCCTATTCACTGGAATTTAGAAGAATGAAAGTGGATTTTATTGAAATACTGAGAGTTGGACTGACTGGATGCAGGGGTATTGTTTCCCCTGGTTGAGGGGTCTGGAACAAAGGCCTCAGAATGCAGGATAGGCCTTTTAAGATTTAGATGAAAAAGAATTTCTTAATCAAAAGGATAGTGAAACTGTGGAATTCTCCACCATAAAAGGCTGTGGAGGCCAAGTCACTGAATATAGTTAAGAAGAAAATAGATAGATTTCTAGATTCTAAAAGAGTCAAGAGGTCTGGGGAGAGTGCAGGAGTATTGCGCTGTGAGAGAGTCTCAGCCACGATTGTATTGAATGGGAGAGAAGACTGAAAGGACCAAATGACCTACTCTTATTTTCTATCTTTCTATGATTAAAAAGCCTTTGAAAATAGAAGGATTTCAGTGAGTAATGATCTGACACATTGACTACAATGCAGGCAAAACAAACTTCCTGTTGCCCACTTATTTAAATGATTTGTAAGTGCAGCTAACACTCATTGCACTGTTCATTGATTGGATGCATCAGCAGGGTCTAACATAGTCAATAGAATGCATCACTTAAAGCTAGCTTGCACTAGTTAAAATAGGGGACAGTGGGGGGAGGTCAAGGAAAGGACAGGAGGTGTACTCTGAGTGAAACAGGGGTTGGGAGTCATGGTTGAAGAGAATATAATCTCAGAAAGAGTGAGAAATAACATAAGGGAATGACGGAGCCCCACCATTATTAGACACTGTACTGGAGGTTTGGTGAAGGAGGGGATAGGATCTGGGTGGGATTATGGTTGGTGCAAACTTGATGGGCCACATGAGCTCCTTTTGCACTGTCGGGATCCTACGGATTCTAAGGAGGTGGGAAAGAAGAGCTCTGTATCTGCCGTGAAGAAGGCCCTCCAAACATAGTCAAAAATTGAACAGTATGATTAGATAGCCATAGAGCTGTTAAACATTAGTTGGCTTCTCGAGCCATTTGCTCTGCACTTTGTGTTTTTTCACAGAACAACCATAGTGACCTGCAAGTGCCATTTTAGAGTCTAAGGGAAATCATAGTGCCCAAAAACAGGCAAAAATTGAACGTAATTTTTTGTCCTTGTCTCTTAAACTGCATTCATTTCTTATGAATGTCCATTTTAACAAAATAATTTATATACATAGCTTCTTCACAAGTTCAATGTTTTGACCCTAAACCAAGAATCAAGCTGTACCTAATGATGTTCTCGCTGGTACAGCATCTTTATTGATCCAGAATGACACCCATGACAGGACCACTGTAAGTGAGCAAGGTATGTAGGTTTGAATAGTGAAGTATCCCATCCTTCTACTTAGATCAAAGAATATTGTCATTATGACATAATCTCCTGTAAAGAGAAAAATTAATTCACATTTTAGTTAACTTGAATAGGTGCTTTTGAGAATGTTAATAAACAAGAATTAGTTTATCAAATACTTTCTGAATCACATTTTCAATAGAATCACATTTTCAATAGAAACACCTTATTTGATTGCATTATAAAGCATACTTGCAATTATTCAGAATATAATGATGTTGTTAAGTGACCTATGTGAGCAGGAAGGTAAGGGGTTTTGTTTTTAAGCTGTAGTAACGAATTAATGCATTGATCTTTTAACATAGTGCTAAAATGGGACTATTGTAATAAGATATATTGGTGTCCCAGTAGAAATAATGAGGCCGAAAAACTGTGGCCCATTTGGTGCATTCTTGTGTCAAGTTCAACAGTCAGTCATTAGGCCATGGCCCAGTTACAGTAGGCCTTCTACAAAAGGTAAGGCCTCTGGTGGCCACTTAAAGAAGATGAAGCTGGGGACTAAAAGCCAAGAGTTCCAATCTCCCAAGTTCTGAGAAGAATTCTATCTAGAATCAGCAGCCCTTTATTGAGTGTATTTGAACATTATACATCAGAACTCTATTCCATCTGGGGATGCCAGACAGGACATGAAAATCAGTAGTAAGTCCACACAGGTATAAACACCACAGCTATAAGGACCTTGGGTGCTGACTCTATCAGGTGACTGGGAGTTTTACAGACTCTCAAATAGCTATTGGCAACTGTTTTGCCCAGTAAAAACAGGAATTACAGTAAGATGAATAGTGACATGGTTACCACAACTACACTTGACAAGTAATCATTTTGCATGAACATGCATACTATACTCAAATATTTAAACAACAAAGGTGGAAGTAAATGTAATCATTGAATACTGAAATACGATCTCTTTGTGCTGTACCATTAACTGAGTGAGTCCTGCCCTGGTTTGAACATCAAAAATGCCAGGCCTTGCATTTATCTAAATTAAACTCCATCTGCCATTCATCAGCCCACCGGCCCAATTGATCATCTTCCATTGAAATCCTAGATGATCTGCTTCACTCTCCATTATGTTACTGATCTTGGTGGAGACGGTGTTTAGGATGCACTACCCAGCTCTCGCAAAGAGGGTCTCAATAACCAGTGAGATGTAATGGTGAGCAACTACTTGAGAGATGCCAAGCTCCATAGCATATGATGAAATTCAAGGCCACAGTGACTTTGATGGCTATTGGCGGGATATGGAGAACAATGATGCAAAGTGTGACATCTTCTACTATAAAGACATAAACCTCAGTGACTATCTGCCTGGATTGGCCCATTGGTTCTCTGACATGTCCAAGTGGCTTCATCTTCGATGGTGTACCAGGGAGATTTCAATTGCCTTTCTGTTCCTCATATGCAATCCCATCACCAACTATTGCCTTACACACTCAGCCACAGCTCAAGTACACACACCATAGTTTCTGGCACACTTTTATGCTCACTTTTTATGCCATTGCAATGTTAGGGAGGTCACAACCTTCTCCATTGCTAAATGAGTGCAAACCACACTCCCTGCAACTTCTACACATCAATAACATCTCTGTGCTCCCTTAGTTTATCTTTATTCTTTCACAAGATGTGGGCATCACCTGCCAAATCAGTATTTGTTACCAATCCTTAATTGCTCTTGAAAAGAAACCACTTTCTTGAAGTGCTGCTGCCCATACAGTATGGGTACACCCACAATGCCTAATGAACAGACAATGAGTTTGTTGTCAAGATTCATTGACCTCAATTTCAAATATGGTAGATTTCCATTCTCAGGAAAATTGCTGAAGGCAGGAACAGAGATGTAAAAATGGCTGATTGACCAGCTGTACTAATTCCCATGCCTCCCAAATTCCGCAATGTGGGAAAATAAATTAATTTGGTAGGAACAATGGAATATTTTTCAAGAAGTGGGGAACTATTGGTGCTCAGAAACATCCTTTGTACTCAGACTCGGAAGACAAATGATATGTTGGCCATTATTGCAAAGGATTGAGATACAAGAGTAAAGAGGTCTTCTTTTTTTACAGATTTTGGTGAAACCTTACCCTGAATATTGTGTACAGTTTTGGTCTCAGTACCTAGATAAGGATATACTTGTTTTAGGGAAGGTTCACTAGACTGCTCCTTGGAATAAGTAGATCATCCTAGGTGCAGAGATTGAGTGTAGTGGGCCTTTCTATTGCGTAGTTTAAAAACTGAGAGCTAATTATATTGAAGCACATAAGATTCTGACAGGGCTTGACAGGATAGATGCCTAGAGACTGTTTTCCTCTGGCTGGAGAGTCTAGAAATAGGGGCATGGACTCAGTGTGAGTGTTTGATTTATTTAGGACTAAAATGAGGAGACATTTCTTCATTTTGAATATTATACGCCTTGGAATTCTCTACCGAGTTGTTCAAGGTTGAGATTGATAGATGTTTGGACTCAAAAGTGATTCAGCCGAGAAGTGAAGTTAGGATAATTATGACCTTATTGAATGGTGGAACAGAATCAGACAATATCGAACAGGCCCTTCGGCGCAACATCGAAGGCCGAAGGGTCTGTTCTGCGCTGTAATGTTCTATATTAATATGTGCTATACTTTTGCCACTATAATGTTCTAGTGCTCTGATGCTGTGATATCTAGTAGCTGCAACATGAAAGTGAAATGTTGAAATAAAAGAAAATACTGCAGATACTGTAAATCTGAAATAAAAGCTTTAAATGCTGGGTAAACTTAGATGGTCTGGCAGCATCTATGGAGAGTTCTGGAGAAGACTAATATGGATTTGAAACATTAGCTGGATTTCTCTATCCACAGATGATGTCAGACCTACTGTGTTTATCCAACATTTTCTGTTCATTCTTTACAAATAAAAGACTGATTTCTTTTGGATAACCTAGAATCTCTCTGGCCTTAGAAGGCCTAACTTTGGATTGCACTAACTTGTCTGTGCTGTACAGAGTTTGGGCTGGCTGGCAACAAAGGTGCTGCAGAGTGCAGAAAGATGAATGCTGCTACCCTAAATCACAGTTTCTTCCTGACACTGCTGGCATTTTTCTGATCGCACAAGAGCCCAGTGCCAGATGGGGAGACCACCAGTTAACATTGGTAGCTGCACAGTTAATTCCTCAGAGGTTGGGCAGGGGTGGTGCAATGGCCCACCAAGAATGGGCCGCAAGTGGTAATGACTAGTCTCACAGCTAAGGCTGTCAGGCTCTGGTCTTCTCAATAAACTTCAAAGGCATTGAGGTGTCCTTTCCTTCATGCTATAGCCTCAGCGCTAGTCATTTCCAATAGTGACGCTCTCAAACTGCCAGCCAACAGATGTGGTGCCTATTTTCATAGGTCGGGGAATTACCAACCAATGAGTCTGACCTCAGTGGTCGGTAAGTTGATGGAGAGGATTCTGAGGGACAGGATTTATGAGCATTTGGAGAAGTTCAATATGATCAGAAATAGTCAACATGGCTTTGTCATGGGAAGATCATGCCTTACGAGCCTAGTTGAGTTCTTTGAAAATGTGACTGAACACATTGACAAAGGAAGAGCAGTGGACGTGGTTTGCATTGGTTTCAGCAAGATGTTTGATAAGGCCCCCCATGCAAGACTTCTTGAGAAGGTGAGAGGGTATGAGATCCAAAGGGTTTTGACCTTGTGCATCCAGAACTGGCTTGCCTGTACTCATCGTCGAAGTAAAGCATAGACATGGTGCTGAGTTTGGTGGGGATGCAGCAGGAGTTCATGCTGCCCGGGTTCATGCCCCTCATGCGGTACTGGTTCACCACGGCTGTGTGGAAGGATGATGCGGAGCCCGGCGCCCCCGCCATGTAAGCCGGGCAGCTGCCTTCGCAATAGTTGCCATAGTAGCCGGTGGGGGCAATGATCCAGTCGTGGGCACTCCCTGTCACAATGGATGTCTTGGCGCTCTACACCAACATCCCCCACGACAATGGTATTGCTGCAACTGCCTCAGTACTCAATGCCAACAACTGCCAGTTTCCGGATGCAATTTTACAACTCATCCGCTTCATCTTGGACCACAATGTCTTCACCTTCAACAATCAGCTTTTCATCCAGACACATGGAACAGCCATGGGGACCAAATTTGCACCTCAGTATGCCAACATCTTCATGCACAGGTTCGAACAAGACTTCTTCACTACACGAGATCTTCAACCAAGGTTGTATACTAGATACATTGATGACATCTTTTTCCTTTGGACTTATGGTGAACAATCATTGAAACAACTGTATGATGATATCAACAAGTTCCATCCCACCATCAGACTCACCATGGACTATTCTCCAGAATCAGTTGCATTCTTGGACACACGCATCTCCATCAAGGACGGTCACCTCAGCACCTCACTGTACCGAAAACCGACAGACAACCTCACAATGCTCCACTTCTCCAGCTTCCACCCTAGACACGTTAAAGAAGCCATTCCCTATGGACAAGCCCTCCGTATACACAGAATTTGCTCAGATGAGGAGGATCGTGACAGACACCTCCAGACACTGAAGGATGCCCTCATGAGAACAGGATATGGCGCTCGACTCATCAACGACAGTTCCAACGTGCCACAGCGATAAACGCACTGACCTCCTCAGAAGACGAACACGGGACAAGGTGGACAGAGTACCCTTTGTTGTCCAGTACTTCCCCGGAGCGGAGAAGCTACGACATCTTCTCCGGAGTCTTCAACATGTCATTGATGACGATGAACATCTCGCTAGGGCCATCCCCACCCCCCCACTTCTTGCTTTCAGACAACCGCACAACCTCAAACAGATCATTGTTCGCAGCAAACTACCCAACCTTCAGGAGAACAGTGACCACAATACCACACAACCCTGCCACAGCAACCTCTGCAAGACATGCCAGATCATAGACATGGACGACATCATCAAACGTGAGGATACCATTCACCAGGTACATGGTACATACTCTTGCAACTCGGCCAACGTTGTCTACCTAATACGTTGCAAGAAAGGATGTCCCGAAGCATGGTACATTGGGGAGACCATGCAGACACTACGACAGCGGATGAATGAGCATCGCTCAACAATCACCAGGCAAAACAGTTCCCTTCCTGTGGGCGAACACTTCAGCAGTCATGGGCATTTGGCCTCTGACATGCGGGTAAATGTTCTTCAAGGGGGCCTTCGTGACACACGACAGCGCAGAGTTGCTGAGCAGAGACTGATAGCCGAGTTCCGCACACATGAGGACGGTCTTAACAGGGATCTTGGCTTCATGTCACACTATCTGTAACCCCCGTAACTTGCCTGGATTAGCAAAAAACCTCACTTACTGTGCTGTCTGGAGAAAATACACAATTCTCTAACCAATGCTCAGGATTTCCTTCACACACGTTGTTAGCCACTTTAACACTTGAATAGCAGGTTAGATGTAAGGATTCACATTCTAATCAGCAGTATGTAACTGTCTGTGTGGATATGAGTGCCTCTGCAGATCAGAACACTGCATTTGCCTGACGAAGGCACAACATAGTGTCGAAAGCTCAAGGATTTACTATCAAATAAATTGGTTGGATTTAAAATTGGTGTTGCAAAACTTTACTGAGTTTGCCTGCAGAAGGCAGAGACTGGTTATGGATGCGTCTTTTTCTGCATGGAGATCAGTCACCAGTGGAGTTCTGTTCCAGGGATCTGTTCTGGGACCCTTGCTGTTTGTCATTTTCATAAATGACCTGGATGAGGAAGTGGAGGGATGGGTTAGTAAGTTCGCTGACGATACAAAAGTTGGTGGTGTTGTGGATAGTCTGGAGGGATGTCAGAAGTTGCAGTGGGACATAGATAGGATGCAAGACTGGGCGAAGAAGTGGCAGATGGACTTCAACGCAGATAAATGTGTGGTGGTCCATTTTGGCAGGACCAATGGGATGAAGGAGTATAATATCAAGGATAGGAGTCTTGGCAATGTTGAGGAGCAGAAGGATTTTGGGGTCCGGGTCCATAGGACTCTTAAATAGGCCCTGCATGTGGAGGATGTGGTCAAGAAGGCATATGGTGTACTGGCCTTCATTAATAGAGGGATTGAGTTTAGGAGTCGGGAGGTAATGCCGCAACTTTATAAGACCCTTGTCAGGCCCCACTTCGAGTACTGTGTGCAGTTCTGATTGCCTTACTATAGGAAAGATGTGGAAGCTATTGAGACGGTGCAGAGGAGATTTACAAGGATGTTGCCTGGATTGGGAGGCATGCCCTATGAAGATAAGTTAGGTCTCTTCTCCCTGGAGAGCCGAAGGTTGAAAGGCGACCTGATAGAGGTTTATAAGATGTTGAGAGGAATAGATAGGGTGGATTCTTGGAGGCTATTTCCCAGGGCTGAAATGGTCACTACAAGAGGACACAGGTTTAAGGTGCTGGGGAGCAAGTACAGAGGAAATGTTAGAGGTAAGTTTTTCACTCAGAGAGTGGTGAGTGAATGGAATCGGCTGCCATCAGTGGTGGTGGAGGCGAACTCGCTGAGGTCTTTTAAGAGACTTCTGGATGAGTACATGGGATTTAATGGGATTGGGAGTTACAGATAGTTCTAAGGCTTGGTAGGTACTGATCTGATCAGCACAACTTGTGGGCCGAAGGGCCTGTTTGTGCTGTAGTGTTCTATGTTATATGTTCTATGTACCCTCAATTGGGTGACGACCACAGTGGCAGCCTCTTAATTAACCAATGCCAGTGAAATGTTGAACCGAAGTGTTGTTTTTGAAATAATACTAGGGATCGCACACAGGGAAGACAGTCCTCAGGCCCCAGCAACTTCCCTTGAGGGATTTCCCTCCATCATTTTAAAATTATTTCCTTGTTGCTGACCAGTTGCTCACCATCCTGCTTCAGAAGTGACCAGAGTTCCTAGTGGTGCTGCTGAGGCTCCTGAGCAGCCAGTAATGCAATTGGTCTGGCAGCTCATGGAAGGAAGGCAACTCTGGTGATTGCCACTTAATTGGCTGCCAGCAGTAAAACTGTAGGCCCAGTAGGTCCGGCTGGCATGCTGTGTGTGCCAGCAGCTGAATTTCAAGCATATGGTGGATAAATTTTTTCCTGTTATCTTTCTTAATGACAGGCAGCTTTAGTAATATCCTGTCTAGTTTTCCAAAAACCTCTTCCTGAGATTGATCTCTGCTTAAAATTACACATGGGTCATAGACCATTTGGTCCATCAATCCTGCTCTATCATTCAACTAGATCAAAGCTGATCTACTTTAACATCATTTTCCCATAATATCTTCATATTCCTTAACGGTTTTAATATCTGTCAATTTCTGTCTCAAATATATTCAATGTTTGAGCTCCACAATCCTCTGAGGTAGAGAATTCCGAAGAATCCCCACTATCTGAATAAAGAAATTCATCCTCACCTCAGTCTCAAATGGCCTTCCTCTTATTCCGAGACTATGTTCCTGGCTTTAGACTCACCCTAGCTGGGAGAAGCATCATTTCTGTGTCTACCCTATCAAACCATGTAAGAATTTTGAATGCTTTAATGAGATCACCTCTCAATCTTCTAAACTCTAGAGTCTATAGGCTTAGTTATAGTCTTAGGTAGGGAAAATAAAACTGTACAAAACTTCAGGTGAAATCTCACCAGGGCACTATACAATTGCAGCAAGGCTTCCTTATTCAGTCTTGTACTCAAATCCTCTTGTAACAAAGATATGTCATTTCCCTACCCAATTGCACCTGCTATTAGTTTTCAGTAACTCATGGACAGGAACACCCAGGTCCCTTCAGGCATAACATTTCCCAAGCTCTCCATTCATTTAAGAAATACTTTGAATTTTTATTTTTCCTATCAAAATGAATGACTTCACATTTGCCAGATTTATATCTGCCATGTTGTTTCCCATTCATAATACCTGTCTAAATTCCTTTGAAGTTTCTCTTCATTCTCTTCATAATTTATATTTCCATTTTTTTGTTTAACTCTTTTTCTTTTCACAGATGTTCCTGATCTGCTGAGCTTCCCCAGCATTTTCTGTTTCTGTATCACATTCCCACCTGATTTTGTGTCATCAGCAAAACTGTAAACATCTAAAGCATAGAAACAGATAGTGAATAGCTGGGACCCAAACACTGATCTTTGCAGTACCTCATCACTTACAGTCTGTTAGCCTGAAAATGACCTGTTTATTCCAACTCTGTTTTCAGCCCATGAACTAATTCTCAATCCACACCAGTATATTACCCCAATCCTTTGTACTCTCATTTTGTTTAATAAGTTCTTGTGTCTAACCTATCGAAAGACTTGTGAAAATCCAAATACATCACAGACATTGGTTCCTTCTTTAACTACTCTGCTAGTTACATCCTCAAAAAACTCCAACAAGTTTGTGAATCTGATATTCCTTTCACAAATCCATGTTGACATCCTACCATAGTTATCTAAATAGCCACTCATTTCATCCTATATAACTAATCCAGCATTTTCCTTCCTACTAATCTCAGGCTAACAGATCTATAGTTCCCCAGTATCTTGCTCCCTCTTTTCCTAAATCACTACTTTCCAATCTGAAGAAACTGTTCAGACTTTTGGAAGATCAGCACCAATGTATCAATTATTTCTACAGCCATCTTGTTACATTCTGGGATGTTGATCATCAAGTCCGGGGAACTTATTAAATTTCAGTCCTATTAAGTTCTCCAAGAGTATTTCTTATTAATACTAATTTCTTTCAGCTCCTCATTCTCATTTGTTTCTTGGCTTTCTCTTATTCCTGGGAGGTTCTTTCCTTGATGGGGTTTTGCACCTCAGAAGATTGTATACCGTTTGGAAAACATAACTATCAATATTTGCTGCCCCTTGCCATTACTTATTTCTACCCTACGTCTTTCTATATGATTCTTCATCTTGATCTATTGATCTAAAATTATTTTTCATGAAAGTACTGAGTTCATTGTTTGTTGATAGAACTACCCAACATACTTTTCCTTTTTGCCTATATTTTCTAAATGTCAAATACCCTTGAATATTTAGTTACTATCCTTTGTCAACCTGCAACAACATCTCCATAATGGCAATTAGATCATTCCTGTTCATTTTGTTTGTTGCCACTAATTTATGTACCGTATTGCAAATACATTCAGATAGAATGACTTTCTTATGCTCTATTCTTATCTACTGGCACACCCTCAAGCTTTTATACTCTGCGGCTTCCTGGCATAGTCAGGTTATCAATTCATTTATTGCTACTATGTTGTCTGAAATTTATTATAATTTCCTTTACTTGATTCCTTGCGCTCACTACTTATTTTAAAGACTTCTCTATTTTTCTAGTTATACAACTCGCCAGAACATTAGCCCCAGCACAGTTCAGGTGAAGACAGTCCCAACAGTACTCTTCCCAGTACTGGGGCCAGTGCCCGATGAATCAAAACCCATTCCTCCCACACCAAACCTTTGACCATGCATTAAACTCTCAAATTGTATTTACCCAAGGCAAATTATTTCATGGTTGAGATACTAGTCCAAAAATGATTAATTTTTATTTGCTGCTTTTTAATTTAATCCGTTGCTGCTCAAGCACAATAAAAAAGCAGAATCTTTTTTATAATCCCATGTCATTGGTAGCTATCTGGATCATGATAAATGGATCCACTGCAAATTCCTCTCCTGCCCAGAATAGATGCCCAAACCCAGGCATTGAGTGGGCAACACAACCTTCTGGACTTACATTCTTCGCTACAGAGAACTGTGTCTATCTTGCTGACTATGCTGAGCCCCGCTATGATGACATTCCTACAAACTCCCCCTGCTTCAATGGCTTCCTGTACTGTGATGCCATTGTTAGTTCAATCCTCCATCCTGCAACTCCTCTTCTCATCTAATCAAGCTGCAAGAGCCTCTAATTTGTTGGATAACTGAAAGGACTGGAGGTCTTCCACTTCTACCTTCTCAATCCAGCTACCTGTCTCACCCTAGTCACACCTTCCTGTCCCTGACCAAGGACAATCCTATTCCTAAGTGTGTGACAACCTCCAGGAATAAAGTTATTTTTCTCATTCCTCATGTGTCATAGTATCTGCAGATCAATCTCCAGCTCAATGATTCTGAGCTGAAGTTATTCCAGTCACAAATATTTACTGCAGATGGGCGGCATGGTGACACAATGGTTAGCACTGCTGCTCACAGTGCCAGGGACCTGGGTTCAATTACGGCCTTGGGTCACTCCCTGTGTTGAATTTGTACATTCTTCCCGTATCTGCATGTGTTTCTTCTGGGTGCTCCAGTTTCCTCCCACAAACCAAAGATGTACAAGTTAGATCAATTGCCCCTTAGTGTAAAGGAATTGTAGATGCAGGTTTGATAGGCCATTCTTTTAGGTGTGTCTGTCTCTTGATCTTCCTCTCTTTCCCTTTATCAGACAATGCTGTGTGGCTCCAGGTCCTCCACTCTCCCTCTGTTGCAGATGCTGTTGCCTGTTTCTGGGTCTCTTCCTCTCCTACTCTTTCAAGTACTGTTGCCTGTCTCTTGTCCTCCTGTCTCCAGCTCTTTTCTTTGTGGTCAAACATTTACCTATGCCACCTATCTGGAAACTGTCAGAATCAGATGCCATGCTGATTTTACACTCTGCCTGATTCTGCTCCCTAATTCTTCTGATTTTATTGAGTTTTGTATCTCAATACAATTTTTCATATCCTATTCTGAAACTACTGCCCTTTCCTGATATCCACATATTACATAGAAAATATATGTACACACAAACATGTCCATCAGGAAATTCTGCAGAGCGTTAGCGTTTCAGGCCCTAACACAGTTTTCTATTTCTCAGCCCAGGTCTGCAGAAACTTGTGAAAATCCTATTGTTAGGCTGATAAGATCTTATAATTCAATACAAATTAGAGAGCAAACCACCTCTTTTCAATCTTTATCACGCAATGCCACATTTGACAACCCACTTATCAACTGAGATACCTTTCTGAAAATATTTTATTGTTTTGTGAGAATGCAATATACTTTACATCGCAAAAAGAAGTTACATTAAAGATAATACTTTTGCAGAAATGTTGTTGCATTTTCCTCACCAGATTGTGTATGCATTACATCAGTGGTGTTTCGGAATCCATCAAATGCAAACTGGTAAAGCCTCCAATGTTTTTGATGAACGATTTCAACTGGTTCGTGCTTCCAGCGGTACATAATTTCATTTTTCGGGTACCCATCTGCAAATGACATTTATGAGATGTAGAGAAATATTAACTCATGCTGACTTCAAACATCTACTTCAAAAGCAAATGCCTTAAGCCACTGGACAGATTTTCTGCTTGTATTTTTTAGGCTCCCAGGTGTAATTTGAATGGCATGCAGTGGGAACTTGGGACCTGTTCCACAGCGAAATGATCACCCTAGCCATTGCTGGCATTAGGGGGTGACATCATTTTTAACTCCAATTCCAATCTCAAACAATTTAAAAAAAGAATCACAAAATCCCTGCAGTGCAGAAGGAAGCCATTCGGTCCATCGAGTTTGTACCGACAACAGTCCAACACAGGGCCTATTCCTGTAGTCCCACACATTTACACTGCTAATCCCCCTGACACCAAGGTTAATTTAGCATGGCCAATCCATCTAACCTGCGCACCTTTGGACTGTGGGAGGAAACCAGAGCACTCGGAGGAAACTGAGACATGGGAAGAAAGTGCAAACTCCACACAGTCAGTGACCAAAGGCCAGAATTGAATCTGAATTCTTGGCACTGTGAGGCAACAATGCCATCCCACTTACCAACTGAGATACTAGAAAATCTGTTCTTCATTGGCTATGCCAGGCACCAGGTCAATGGCGGGTCTCAGGCAGCCATTCACTAGCTGCTTCCAGGTAACCAATGCAATCTGATATCTTGACATGCAGTTGGCACCAGGGGCAATTCAACATGACCTGCCACACAGCATTTCAGTCAGCTTTATGGCTAACTGAAAAACGATCTTAATTAAATATGAATAAATGCCTTTCTGTAATGAACGACTAACCCTCATTTTTTTTGCCCAATCAGCTGCCAAAGTTACAGAATCTTCATGGACAGTTACAGCTAATTCTTTCATTTGATAGAATTTCAGAACTAATGTCTATAGATGCAAATAAACATTAGCAGCTGCAGCGTAATACACAAATATAAATGATACCAAATTCTGGACTGGTACTACTTGGAAGTAAAGGCATCACAATAAAAATAAAATGAATTTCTCTTCTCCTATGATGAGTGAAACAAAAAGCTTGCCTGACATTTTCTCATGAAATCAATGCCAATACATTTTGATCTTCAAACCAATGGAATGAATTTTTAGACACTTTCATGAATGGACAAGAAATCTTCTTTGCTCATTAGCACCCAGGCACTGAAGATCAGAAGGCTTATTCAAACGTCTCTTTAAAACCTGGGTACATGAGAATTATTGGCTGGAAATCATAACATGAGTTTACAACCTATTTCTCAGCTCCTGGAAGACTAATTACTTGTGCTAGCGATTCAAACAAATTTTATATTTGTAAATGACTAAATTGGAACTCCATTCCTCAATGAGTCCAATTTGGAGTAAAGTCTTGTTAGAAAAGATGTCACAGATCTTAAACAAAGTTCCCTCAAACTTCTGATTGCTGCACTTTGGATTGTTGTCATATCTTAAAGAGAATGTTGTATCAATTAAGCTTGTTTTTCCTTGTGGCACATTCCCATATTCTTCCTGACTATATGCAGCTTAGAGGGAATGTTTATCCTGAGTGAATACTTCCGAATATTTTCAATTCAATTCCCATTCACCATAGGTGGTTAGAGCAAAACAAAATATACCATGAATGGAGTTCATGGATTTAGCATTCTCTTTTTGGAGACAGAGGAATGAAGTGGAAAATGAAAATGAAGTACAAACAGAAAGCGCTGGAAAAACTCAACAGGTTTAGCAACATCTGCAAAAAGAGAAACACAGCCAATATTGAGTCTAATGGTAGATGGTGGAATTTTAATTCAACAAAAAATCTGAATTAAAAGTTGATTGTTTGGTTCACTATTGGGAAGGGAATCTGCCATGCTTACCTCATCTGGCCAATGTGAGATTCCAGATGCACAACAATGTGGTTGATTCAAACCATTAAAAATTCTATAAGGATTGAAATCTGTTGGGCTTGCAACATACACCTCACTAGGTTAGTGCCAAAATTGGGAGAACTATCTCACAGCCCAGTCAAGCAATAGCCTGATACTCACTGAATCATATTTTACCGATAATGTCCCACCACCGTCAGCATCCCTAGGTGTTTCCAGCTTGCAGAACAGATAAGGCAGAGAGGTGGTAGCACAGAGCATAGTGGAGAGGGAGTTTCCTTGGGAATCATCAACATTGAATCCAAACCCCATGAAATCTCAGGTTAAATATGGGAAGGAAGCCACATATTGCATCCCAACTGCCCACCCTCAGCTGATGAATAAGTACTCCTCCATTTTGAACACCATTTGCAGGAAGCACCAAGGGTGACAAGAGTACAGAATGTAATCTGGATAGAGGACATCCATTCCCATCACCCAAATTGACTCAGTAGTACTGTGGCAGACTGAATTAGTTGCATCACTATTAGATTGGGTGGCCACCAACTGCTCTGCCATAGATGCACTTGTTCATTGCAGTGTTAGTAGGACTGACCACTGCACATGCATTGTGGAGACAAAGTCCCTTCATCGTGTTGTGTGACACTATTACTATCTGAATGGGATAGACAAATCTAGCAAATCAAGGCTGTTCAACCATAAGGTGCAATGTGGTAGAAGAATTATACTCAACCACATCAGTAAACCTCATGACCCAAAATATCTCCCACTTTACCATTACCAACAAGCCAGGTTCAAGGAAGAGTGCAGGAGGACATCCAAGGAGCAGAACTAGACAAATTGGAAAGACTGACGAAAGCTCCTACAGAAGTTGAACTGGACTAGCCATATAAATATTATAGCTACAAGTATGGCTCCGCCTTCTCAACTTTGCCTCTCACCTGATGTGTGATGATATTCAGGTTAAATCACCACCAGTCAGCTCACTCCTTCAAAGACAGAGCAGCCTATGGTTATCTGGGACTATGGCATCTTAATGATGAAAACATTTTGTTCAAATTAATCATTGGAGGAAAAAGAACAATTGCTTTCTACTAATTGAAAGAGATTTGTTGAAGTATTCACATTAAATAAAGGGAGCTTTATTCATTATTCTAAAATAACAATCATCATTTCTTTCACACTGTAGTGCACTTTAAGTATTTTCAGATTGGATAGGTTACTTTGTCACAAGCACGTGACCAGCATGAAGCAAGCAAACATGTTAAGGCAATAAAGCAATGGTGCTTTGAAAGATCACTGAATACAAAAAGACTGCAATGCATCGTCAAATTCATTTAGACCATTATGCACCGAAGATAATGGTCCATCGATTACTTGATGCACCTACCCAGTAATTTGCTGTTATTGTAGTATTATTTATATCCCAAATTATTTTGTATTAAAAGTAAAGGTGCACGTTATGCAACACTTACAGCTTGAGAATGCCAGAGGGCAGGAATGATGATCCATCGGAAAGTCATGGAGCTGAAGGTAACATTCAGCATTGATGGTTAATCTAATGACAAATTAGAAAGGAATAAACAAAAGGATCAATTTTCTCCATTCTAAGTTAATATTAATTTTAGCGATTTAAGACGCACTTTAATATAACGTTATTTTGTTAAACTTGCCTGGTTGGTATTATAGTGGCGATGTTTAACTCAGAAACTTTCCACAGAATGTACCAGTATGGCAGGGCTTTTAAAAGTGACCATTATTATAAAACAGCCATAGAGTCATAGAAGTTTACAGCATGGAAACAGGCCCTTTGGCCCAACTTGTCCATGCCACCCTTTTTTTTTCAAAGACTCTAAGCTAATCCGAATTGTTTGCATTTGGCCCACATCCCTCTATACCCATTATATCCATTTAACTATCTGAATGCTTTTTAAAAGATAAAATTGTGGCCACCTCTTCTACTACTTCTGCAGTTGTTCCAAACACTCACTACTATCTCTGTGAAAAAATTGCCCTTCTGGATACTTTTGTATCACTCCCCTCTCACATCACACCTATGCCTTCTCAAAATATCTTCCAACAATTTACCCACCACAGATGTGAGGCTCACTGGCCTGTAATTCCCAGGCTTTTTGCTGCAGCCCTTTTTAAACAAAGGCACAACATTTGCCACTCTCCAATCTTTAGGCATCTCTCCCTGACTATCGCTGATCCAATATCTCAGTTAGGGGACCCGTATTTCCTCCATAGCCTCCCACAATGTTCTAGGATATACATCATCAAGTCCTGGGGATTTATCTACCTTGATGCACTTTAAGACTTCCAGCACCTCCTTCTCTGTAATATATACACTCCTCAAGACATCACTATTTATTTCCTCAAGTTCCCTCATAGCCATGCTTTTCTCAACAGTAAATACTGATGAGAAATATCTCTTGTGGATCTGCACATAGATGAGCTTGTTGATCCTTAAGAGGTCCTACTCTCTCCCTTTTTACTTTGTTCTGTTTATGTATTTTATCTTAGACCACCATGACAATAGCCTCTTGATAATATTAGGTCCCTGTACCTTATATAGAACAAGAAGGTAAACAGATAAATAACAACAGATTTCACCATAGGGCTGGATTTGACAGTTTTCAGTCCATCTGACCAACCCATCGATAACTTGCTGTAACCTACAACCTTCTTCTTCACTGTTAACTACCCCACCAATCTATGTCATTATCTATGTTATTTTTATATATAACAATAGGGGACCCAGCATTGAATCTTGTGGTATGCCCCTAGACATCGGTCTCCAGTCATTTAGACAACCTTCTCCCAAGACCCTTTGTATCGTATTACTAAACCGGTTTCAGATTCATTTTGCCAAGTTTCCCTGAATTCCATGTGTTTCAATACTTTCAATTAGTCTTCTATGTGAGACCTTGTCAAAGGCTTCATTAAAATCCATGTAAACTACATCAACAGCACTTCCCTCACCCACACACACTAATCATTTTTTTGAAGAATTCTATCAAATTTGTTTGGCATGACCTTCCTCTGACAAAGCTAAGCTGACTATCCCTAATCTACTCATGCCTTTCTAAGTGGAGATTAATTCTCTCCTTCAGAGTTTTCTCCAATAGTTTCCCTACCAGTGACATGAGATTCACTGGTCTATAGTTCCCTAGTTCATCACTACCACTCTTCCTGAAAAGTAGAACCACATTAATGATCCTCCCGTCTCCCGGCATCTCCTCCATGATATGGGGATGCCAGCGATGGTCTGGGGTAAACACAGTAAGAAGTCTCAAAACACCAGGTTAAAGTCCAACAAGTCTATTTGATAGTAAACCCACAAGCTTTCAGGATTTGCCTCTTTGTCAGATGAATGGAGAATTCTGGTCTCAAAGCATGTAAAGGCACGCACAGTTTACAGAATACTGATTAGAATCAAGTCTTTACAGCTATTCAATTCTTAAAGACGTAGACAATATGTGTGGCAATAGCATTAAGCATAGGTTAAGGAGATGTGTATTGTTTCCAGACAGGACAGTGAGTGAGATGTTGCAAGCCCAGGCAAATCATGGGGGTTACAGATGAGCCCAAGATCCTGGTTGAGGCCACCCTTATGCGCACGGAACTTGGCTATCAGTTTCTGCTCAGTGACTCTGCACTGTCGTATGTCGTGAAGGTCACCTTGGAGAACATTTACCTGAAGATCAGAGGCCGAATACCCGCGATCTCCCATTGGGGAGACCTTGCAGACATTATGACAATGGATGAATGAACCACGCTCGACAATCACCAAGCAAGGCTGTTCTCTTCCTGTTGGCGAGTACTTCATGGCCTTTCTTCTCAAATTGCTGCTGTCCATGATGAAAGGTGTCCTCATAATGCTTAGTTATGGTGCGCCATGATTTTGCCTTAACAATGACAAAGGATGATGCATGATTTGGAGATAAATATGGAGGCGGAGGCATTCACATAAATCTGCTCCCTTATTCTTCAACTTCGTGGAAGCCACGGACCTGCCAAAGAAGCCTTGGCAACCTGTAATATTGCTGCACATGTATATGGGTGGAATGTGTTGAATGGGGTTTCAATCAAATGCAGAATGTTATCCCGTATGGTGTTGAATTGCTTAGTGATGTTGCAGCTGTATCCATGCAAGCAATTGGAATACTGTCTATCAAACACTGACTGTACCTCAATAGGTGAAAAAAAGGATTTGGAGAGTTGGAAAATAAGCCACTTGTCACAGGATATCCAACCTTTGACACATTTGAGTAGCAACAGCATTTGTGTGAGAGGTCCAGTTGAGTTTGTGGTCAATGTGGTTATGGACAGGAGAGAGACAAATTGTAGTTCTTTATCCTCTCAACAGTGGTCCACAAGCAGAGCTGTTTTTGAATTATTTTTGAAGAGCATGTGGCATACCTTATGTGGTACAACTTTCTAACTAACAAGCAGCAAACTCTCTTTATGAAGAACTCAGCAGGTTAATTTATTTTACATATTCAAACTCAGATTGGGATGGGATGGGGAGGTGTGCAGGGAAGTATTTGCAAACCACATACACATACACACACACACACACACACAATTCATGTCATTTCTGAAATCTGAAAAATCAAATTTCAGAGGCTGTTTCCTTCATGGCAATGTTCAGTCCATATGAGTTCCCACTTGGAGCTAGCAGCACAAAATTCCTTGAAATGAATGACAATGCAGCACTGTTTCAGAATGCTTAGCAAGCTATGATCAAAGCTATTTCAAAATCGAACAAGTTAGAAAAGTTGAGACATTGTGACCAGCTGCTTGGTCAACCATAATGATCTTGATATGTTGATGTGATTCTAGTCATTAGAGCATTTTCCCCCTAATCCTCATTAACTGAAGTTTGATTAAAGGTCATGACATTAACAGTATTAGTTAAATTTAATTCATTGCTGCAGTCTTCCTTGGTGCCAGTGTAGATCCAGTTCCATTTTCACACGATCTTCATGGCTATCCTTAGATAATAATAGCTTCTCCCCTTTTCATGTATCTAGCAAGTCTTTGCCAGTTCTGATGCACTCATGAATATATGTCCAAACAGGGGTACACTGATCTTGTGACCCACAATTTTAACCACAAAGGTTCATCCTGCTTTTCATGAAACTAGTCTTTTTTGTGTTGCCAAATTAGGGTCAGTTAAATTGAGGTGGAAAGAAGTGGAATTGATCATTTGCTTAATATTCTAATTTCCTCACTGCACAAAATTTACAGCTTAACTGAAAATATTTGTGATCATGCACTTCATTAAAATCCTTGATAAGTGTAAAAATGAAAAATGGCTCATTGGCCTGACCAGGTTTTATTGAATTTGTGATACATAATTTAATACAAGTGCACCTGTCAGTGTGAGTGGCCAGCTGCTGCTCTGCACAGAAATGGATCAACAAAGGAAAAGAAATTTATGAAAGTGTTTTACCTTGCACCTAAAATTATGACTGCAATCAGGAAAATAATTAATTCTTTCTATTAGAAGTCATTTGGCTCGTGGTTTCATGGATAACAGAGTTGCTGCATTTAAAATTAAGCCAGTGCCTGATCATCAACAATAACTAAAGTCATTTGCTAAACAAAGCCCACAGAGCTTTGTGAGCAGTTGCAATTTTCTCTTAAACGTTATTGAAAACCTGGGTCGGAATTGTCCAACCTCATCCACGGTTGGGATTCTCCAGTCCCTGCTGCTATGAATTTGGCTGAGCACCAAATTCGCCATTCTCACTGGCAGCGATGGCAGGGCGAGAGAGAGATTAGAGAATTCCGGTCCTTATTTCAAGTTCCCTATTTACAATTTATTTGTTTATTTCAGAAGAATTTGAGAACTCGAATTAGGTTGATGCCCCTGACATTAGCTCCCTAGTCAATGACACTTAATAGAAGAAACCCTCAACTTAAAAATGAATACTTAAAGTAATGTTGCTGGCAAGCATTTTAGTGCATAAATAGATTATTGGTATATTTATAAAACCATAAGTCAATTGATTCCTAACAAATTCTCCATAGCTCCCAACAGACACCAGTTTATAACCATAATGACACATTGGATTTTTAAAATCTGAGCTTTTGTGTCAATTCTGAGATCTTCCTTTTATCTGTAAGGAAGTGGAATTGCAGCATTCCCAGCTAACTGGTTCATCCACCGCAATTAAGCATGTCATCCAACTATCTTACCTTAGTGTATACAATATTTTTCCATCATTCCTGATTCGTAACAATCGATTGGGAGTTGTTATCCAGTGAGCATCCGATTTTCTGGAGTTTCGAAAAAACGTGTCCGGAATCCAGATTTTGCCAACCATGTTACTATTCAGCAGGAGAACTTTCATTGTACCATTAAATTTCAGTCTGCTATCGAACCAAGACTGTGCAAAAAATATGTCAATGGTATATTCCTGAAAATAAATCAGATACTTACATTACATATGTATACACACACACTCACACGCACACACACACATGCACACACACACACGCACACCAGATATTTCAATCTATAATTAAACCTTGAATTAAATTGCTTTGAGCAGTCTATAAATAAGTCACATCATTTTCATGTGCTTAGCAATTTTCCAGGTTTCACAAATTAAAAACTTCATCACATTAATAAAATGTCATGGACAAGTTTTCAACACAAAATTGTCTTCTGCACTGAAGCTAACTTTAGAGTAATATTGAGACCAACATCTTCTAAACAATAAACCAAATATCTCACTTGTTTATAAAAATATCCAACCAATAAATGGAAACCAGTTTTAGAGATCATTCTGAAAATATTTTAAAAAACCTACACTGAACTTCATGAATGCAAATGAAAAGTGCAAAAACAAAACTTATTAATCTCTTCAGAAACATAGGAAGCATTGAACATGATCAAGTAACTGAATGGGATTTACTTCCAATGTAACACTTGTGAATTAATGTCAGTGAATGAGGTAACTTGAAGCATAATAAGACTTGCAGTGATCTGGTGCATCAAGAGACACAGCAGAATAGTAAATGTGTCCTGTTTGATTGTGGCTCATTGGTGAGACTGAGAACATGTAAAGCAGGAATTTTCAACACATCTTCTGAATATGTACACTCTGCGATTTCACCTGACTGTAATGGCAGCACAAAAATATCTTACATAGACCCTGACTACCTATTCTATTTCTCTTCCTGTTTATAAACTGGCTTCTAATTTTGATCCTGCAACAAGCACAAGAGCATTCCGAAGGTCAGAGCATTATGTTTTATGTAAATTATTAATGCTTTTTATGTTAATTGATGTGCTTTCAGACCATTTTCAGGATTGCATATCTCGTTCTCAATTGGCAGTAGGTTAAAAATCTCTGATCTATAAATGTTTAAACATTCAAACAAATGTACACAGATGGCTGTAGCACAGTCCGCTTAAACATTTGTGCCTGCTGCAGCCAGAAATGAAGCCAAGCCCCAGAGATGCCCATCAGTTTTCAGGGGGTGGAATAGCTGCAGCTGAGTTTTAACTATATCCCCTGTAATTATTTTCAATGTCTCCAGGAGTTTGCAGTTGGTCTAAATCCAATGTTTAATTAATAATAGAAGCAGTCATGCGTTTCAACGTACAGCAACAGTTGTTTGATGGGTGCAAGGATTGTATTATATTTAAATCTACAAATGCTGGATTTCCATAGGATAATACAAAAGATGGATAGAGTGCGATATAGTAAGGCAAAGCAATGTACAATTCTCTTAGGGGATACGATGGTCTTCAGTGCCCTATCATTTATAATAGTTAATACATCTTTTATAAGCGTGTACAACTTCTAAGGCATTCTAACAGTCGTGGAAAGTTTCTGGTTGCTTTTCCAAATCATGTAATAGGTCACTGATGATGGCCACATATGGATCGGTGCTGTTCTTTCACTACTTTTATCAATTTAGTAGACCAGGGCCAGAATTCTCCAATACCTTATGCCCTGCCACCACTGCCAGAGATAACAGAGAATTTGAGCTCAGCCAAATCTCCATTCCCAGAAGCAGGATCAGAAGATCCTGACTCTGGACGAAGTTGGAAAAATCTGGTCTCTGCCTATAATCCCTAGAATTAAGGAGACCTAATTGAAGTATGCAATATTCTTAAGAGGCTTGACAGCGTAGATGCTGGGAGAATGTTTCCCCTGGTTGGGGAAGCTAGAATGAGGAAGTACAATCTCAGAATAAGCAGTCAACCTTTTAGAACTGAACTGAAGAGCAATTTCTTCTCTCAAAACATTACACATCTTTGCAATATGATACCCAAGAAAGCAGTAGATATTCAGCCATAGAATACATTCAAGACTGAGGTCAATAAATTTTGGATACTGTGGGAAGATGGATTAAAAGTGTAAGGTTAGCCAACAAGCTCAAAGATTCAAATGGCCTACTCCTGTTCCTATTTTTTAAATTATTACTTGTTTAAAATAATACTGGCATCACTTAATAATAGTCAGACATCATCATAGATCTACGATTGGCAAACAAAGAGAAAAGGCTCACTGAACACTTGCTGCTGAACATGAAGATTCTTAAGGAATAATATTGTACAACAGTATTTGGTGAAGAGAATTAGTAACTTTGTTCACAGTGCTGTTTCGATCCTATTTTTCCTCAAAGTCTTATATAATAGTACTTTGAAAAATAAAAATAAAAGAGTGGTGATGAAGAAGCGGAGAGTTGTGCTACCATTGAGTAACATAGAAACTCAGTCATCCGTATTGATCAGTTTACTAATCTCTTCTGCACCACTGCTAAAGTATTGACTGCAGAACAAACATGTGTTTGGGGGAATCAAAGACTGAGTCACACCAAAACACAACTTTATAATTTTTCTAGCGGTTGCAATAGAAAACCCATTTCTCTGGGAGGCAAGAGAGGAGATTGCAGAGCCTCTGGCTCTGATCTTCAGGTCCTCGTTGGTTACGGGTGTGGTTCCGGAGGACTGGAGGATAGCGAATGTGGTCCCATTGTTTAAGAAGGGGAAGAGAGACCTTCCTGGGAATTATAGGCCAGTGAGTCTTACTTCTGGTGTGGGCAAGGTATTGGAGAGAATTATTAGGGATAGGATTTATAGTTATTTAGAGAGAAATGAATTGATTGGGGATAGTCAGCATGGTTTCGTGAAGGGTAGTTCATGCCTTACTAACCTCATTGAGTTTTTTGAGAAAATGACCAGAGAGATGGATGGGGGTAAGGCGGTTGATGTAGTATATATGGACTTTAGTAAGGCGTTTGATAAGGTGGCCCATGGAAGACTTCTACAGAAAATGCAGATGTGTGGAATAGAGGGTGATTAGCTAATTGGATTAGGAATTGGCTGGCAGATAGAAGACAGAGGGTGGTGGTTGATGGGAGATATTCATCGTGGAGTTCGGTGACGAGTGGTGTGCCTCAGGGTCTGTTTTGGGGCCCCTGCTGTTTGTAATTTTTATAAATGATCTGGATGAGGGTATTGAGGGATGGATCAGTAAATTTGCAGATGATACTAAAGTTGGTGGTGTGGTAGATAGTGAATAGGGGTGTTTTAGTTTACAGAGTGACTTGGACAAGTTGCAGAGCTGGGCCGAGAGGTGGCAAATGGAGTTTAATGTGGAAAAGTGTGAGGTAATGCACTTTGGCAGGAACAATAAATGTGTAGAGTATAGGGCTAATGGTAGGCTCTTAATAGTGTTGAGGAACAGAAGGATCTTGGTGTATGTGTCAATAGATCCCTGAAAGTAGGCAGTCAAGTGGATAAAGTTGTTAAGAAGGCTTATGGAGTCTTAGCTTTTCTTGGTAGGGGGATTGAATTTAGGAGCCGCAGCATCATGTTGCAGCTGTACAAAACTCTAGTGCGGCCGCACTTGGAGTATTGTGTGCAGTTCTGGTCGCCACATATAAGAAAGATGTGGAGGCATTGGAGAGGGTACAGAGGAGGTTTACTAGGATGTTGCCTGGTATGGAGGGCAGGTCCTATGAAGAGAGGTTGAAGGATTTGAGGCTGTTTTCGTTAGAAAGGAGGCGGCTAAGGGGGGATCTTATTGAAACATATAAGATAATTAGAGGTTTGGATAGGGTCGACAGTGATAGCCTTTTTCCTAGGATGGAAAAAGCTAGCACGAGGGGACACAACTTTAAATTACGGGGTATGAGTTATAGGACGGATATCAGAGGTAGGTTCTTTACTCAAAGAGTGATTAGGGAGTGGAATGCCCTGCCTGCAGCTGTTGTAGATGCGCCAAGTTTGGTGGCGTTAAGAGGTTAGTTGATAAGTATATGGATGAGAAGGGAATGGTTTAGTTAGGAGGGGCATTGCTTTTTATTTTGGTCGGCACAACATCGAGGGCCGAAGGGCCTGTTCTGTGCTGTATTGTTCTATGTTCTATGTTCTATGTTCTAAAAGATCCAGGATCTCAGGTTTTTGTGAATATATGATATGTTGGGAGTGTTCATCTTTAGGTACTAGGCAGCAGGTCACGCCATTGAAAACATCAGTTCTCAGGTTCTGCCAAGGACAGTGAAAACCTGAAGTCCCAAAGTACAATGCTTATCCCTGATATTGTTCTTAACATCCTTACCCTTTGTCTAAACAGCCTTGGATATAGCTATTAAAGGAAAATCAAAGGTTTTATTGAGGGATACTGGAGTACGGGGCTAAAAAACTTGCACTGATCAATGGTGAAGAATAGGCAAGTTGGCTGATTAAACATAATACAATTGTGTTGGGATTTCATTTTGCTTTTACAATGCAGCCACATTCTGCGGGGATGATCATGTGTTCTTTTGGTGCCCACCCTCGTACTGTAAAGGAGAATGCTTATGGGAATTGAGAAACTACACATTTAAATAGTTCCCAGAATGTTTCTATCAAATTCTGGGAATTATTTAAATCCGACATTCAAGTTGAAAAATTATATACATTTATGAATTGAATGCTCCTTTCCTTCAAATTAAGCAGAATATTTCTGTAGATTACGAGATTCAAAATTACGCAAAGAATTGTTTAAAACGGCATCTTGTGGATTTCCACAAAATGTACATGACAGATTAATCAAATTTTACAAATGTCAGGACAGGTTCTTGTATAAGAGGCCAGATTAAACATTACATCAAGAAGAAAATATCAGGTAGGAAATTATCCAATGTCACAAAATATGTTTTGCCTCATATTTTCCACTGATCTAAAATAGATCAAATGCCCTTTTTCCGTCTTTATGACCCTCTAATAATCGTACTGCAGAACAACTCCTCTCCCCACAAATATTCTTTAACACTGAACAAAGAAACTAAAGAGCCCTTAAACAATATGAATGACAAGTTTTCTTGATTCAGCTATGTTTTGCGACACCTTCGATGATCAAATTCACAAAATCTATGGCCGTAATCTTACTGTAAGAAGTCTAACAACACCAGGTTTAAGTCCAACCAATTTATTTGATAATAAACTCACAAGCTTTCGAAGCTGTCCTCTTCGTCAGATGAATCTTACTACCATTCATGCTAATGGGATTCTCTCATCCTGCCGCAATGAACATAGTTTTGGCTGGCCGCCAAATTTTTCAACTTCACTGCAGCGGGAGCATGGCGTAAACAGCCAGTGAGATCACATGATATTTTTCCCATGATATTTGGCTTGTTTGAAAGTCTGATCTCTGCATTCAACACATAAAATGCTACATGATTATGGTCAAGTGAGACGATTTCTGTGGAACTTTAGCACAGGATGTATATGGAGATCAATGAAAGTCATGGGCAAACATTTTCTGTAGAAAATATACTAACACATCCACATGAAAAAAGCCGAGACAAAGATAATGAGAAAGGATGAGAAGTCTGCACATAAAACCTTGCATATCTGTGTGAAGGCTGTTTCTTTTTTTACCGAATCTGTGTGAAGGCTGTTTCTTTTTTTGGGACTTGGACAAGTTGCAGAGCTGGGCCGAGAGGTGGCAAATGGAGTTTAATGTGGAAAAGTGTGAGGTAATGCACTATGGCAGAAATAATAAATGTGTAGAGTATAGGGCAAATGGTAGGATTCTTAGTAGTCTAGATGAACAGAGGGATCTTGGTGTGTATGTGCATAGATCCCTGAAAGTAGGCAGTCAGGTCGAGAAGGTTGTTAGGAAGGTATATGGAGTCTTGGCTTTTATTGGTAGAGGGATTGAATTTCGGAGCCGCAACGTCATGTTGCAACTGTACAAAACTCTAGTGCGGCCGCACTTGGAGTATTGTGTGCAGTTCTGGTCCCCACATTATAAGAAAGATGTGGAGGCATTGGAGAGGGTACAGAGGAGGTTTACCAGGATGTTGCCTGGTATGGAGGGCAGGTCTTATGAAGAGAGGCTGAGGGATTTGAGGTTGTTTTCGTTAGAAAGGAGGAGGCTAAGAGGGGACCTGATCGAAACATATAAGATGATTAGAGGTTTAGATAGGGTGGACAGTGATAGCCTTTTTCCTAGGATGGAAAAAGCTAGCACGAGGGGACACAGCTTTAAATTAAGGGGTGATAGTTATAGGACGGATATCAGAGGCAGGTTCTTTACCCAAAGGGTGGTTCGGGAGTGGAATGCCCTGCCTGCAGCAGTTGTAGATGCGCCAAGTTTGGTGGCGTTTAAGAGGTTAGTTGATAAGTATATGGAAGAGAAGGGAATGGTTTAGTTTGGAGGGGCATTGCTTTTTATATTGGTCGGCGCAACATCGAAGGCCGAAGGGCCTGTTCTGTGCTGTAATGTTCTATGTTCTATGTTCTATGAATGCCTGCATTCCGATTGATAATCAACACACCAAATAAATAATGGAGGTTTGAGTTCTGAGAGATGAACCATAAAAAAAATTATTTTGAACACTTCTTTGGCATTGTCTCAAAACATTTCAAAGCCTATCAGTATTCTACAAATTAATGATTTAAATTTGACCCTGACAATTATTCAATCTGCATGAAGTAATCTGACAATAAAATAGCTTTTCCTCCATAAATAAGGGGCAACATTTCTTAACAGTCCCAGATAACTGGAAAGATTGCAGTGGGAACATCATTTTCAACTACTGATAGCACGAAGAGCTGGCCATTTCCCCTCTTCTCGCCAGCATCTATAAAAGGAAGCTCCATCTTATGGCACTGGCAAGAATTAAATTTAAGTTTTAAGTTTATTTGTTAGTCACAAATAGGCTTACACTAACATTACAATGAAGTTATTGTGAAAATTCCCTAGTCACTACTTTCTGCCGCTTGTTCGGGTACACGGAGGGAAAATTTAACATGGCCAATGCACCTAACCAGCATGTTGTTCAGACTGTGGAAGAAAATTGGAGCACCCGGAGGAAACTCACAGATCTGGGGAGAACATGCAGAGACTCTGCACAGAGTCCCCAAGCTGGGAATTGAATATGGGTCCCTGACGCTGTGAGGCAGTAGTGCTAACCACTGTTCCAATCAGTTATATTTAGGATAAGAAAGATCACTAATAATCCACAAACCAAATTTCACACTGTAAAATGAGACAAGACCAGATCAAAATATGACCTTTGTATTTTCAGAATTAATAATTACACTTTGGTTACTTGATCAATACTAAAGAAATATGTGAACAACTGAAGGGAGTGTGGTGGATGTGAGTACATAAATGTTCATATTGCATACTGGGAATAATGGTTACATTTGGCTCCCACTGCCTACTATGATGATTGGCTTACCAACAGCAGCAGAAAAGAACAATAGGAAAATACTGCCAAACTTATCAAAGCAAGGCATGGTGAAGAAGTTCAAATGCTAACGCCAATCTGTGCAAGTCAAAATGGTTGCAATTTTAATCAATGCTCATTATCTCAAATGAAATACAAGGCTATATAATGGATAATGATGAGAACACTCAATAATCACTGCTATTTCAACTTGAATTTAATACCTATATTTCATACAATGCGTCATCATCATGGATTTACCTGCTCTTTACTCTTGAATTATCTGATTCGATACATTTTTTTCAAGAGACTCATAGCATGGCTAAGAATCAGATATCTCCTGCTTTAACTAAATCAACGTTATTGGCTTTAAACATATTTAAAAATAATAATCTAAGTAAGTGTTTTTGAACTGGGATTTAATCTGGGATTAATCTTCCATACCTACTAAGATTGAGAATGAGAACATTTATAGCACAATGAAGAAGCGCACAGATGCAGCAAGCTTAGGGCCTCTTTGTATGGATCTTTTTAATGGCCTCACCAAACCAACTCCAAAGAACCAAAAAATTAAAATTGAATTAATGTTTGTAACAGATCCAACCAGATAAAAAATGGGTTGGAATTTGGTTCACTAAAATTCCTAACTTGTATAGTTATTTAGTTAGACAAAGCAAATTGACATCAGGATGGATGCTGGAGAAGATAGGAGAATGGTTTTCTGATAGTTTTTTTATTTATTCATCATGGGACATGGGTGTTGCTGGCTGGCCAGCATTTATTGCCCATCCCTCATTGCCCTTTGGAAGGCAGTTGAGAGTCAATCAGATTGCTGTGGCTCTGGAGTCAGAAATAGGCTAGACCAGATAAGGATGGCAAATTTCCTTCCCTAATGGACATTAGTGAACTAGGTGGTTTTTCTAATAATCAACAATGGTTTCATGGTCACCAGTAGATACATAATTGCAAACTTTTTTTAATTGAATTCAAATTCTATCAGCTGCCATGGCAGGATTCGAATCTGGGTCCCCAGAACATTAGCTGAGCTTCTGAATTAATAGTCTAGTGATGATATCTCCCCCTGAGTTCTGCTTGAATGCCACCTATGTTTCCAGAGAAGCTCATGAGAACCATAATGAAATTCCAGGGCTTGTAACAATTGAGTATCAATTTATCTGGATCTGCATTTCAAGCCAGAAAATTAATATAGAAAGGGGGTGTTAACCTGTGCCATCTATGAATAAAAGACTTTTATTGAAGAAATAAACATTCTTCATGCTTGCCTCTAGAAAACTGTGCTGATTATGCCTTTTCACAGATAATTTAAAGCTAACTATAAAAATGCTACAGACTCAAAATATGTCTGCCTCGGAGAGTTCTTCCCTGGACTGATACCCCATTCTGAGTCTCAATTGATCACCTAGACCAGGTGACCCTTACTCAGCTGTGCTATCCTTAAAGGGACAACTATCACACAAGTACTTGACATTTCTGAAAAACAGATATTAATCCTGAAGTGCAAAAAGGCAAGTGTTAATAAATACCTCCTTCACTGATTGATGTTGATGAGAAAAGTTATATCCGAGAGCAGTTATAAAACACTAACAAATAATAAAAGAAGTACAAAAGTGAAACTGATACACAGAATAATTGACTTACCATATTAATTGCATCAACTGGTCCAATGCTATTCACATAAACATCACTTTCAATCACTGTTGGCTTCACTGCAAATGTACCACATTTCAGAATTGTAATCATAGTAGACAGATAACATTAAAACTTTGTTTCTACTGTAAAAGTTTATTTATAAACATTAGCAGACAAAAATTTGTTTTCCAAATACTCATCCTGATGTAATATTGTGCTATAAGTAATTATGTCTGCTTTATTAAACAGTTTCACAAGCACACATTTGATTTATTCTCATTTATAATTACAGTTTGAGCACAAAAATGCACTTTGCTCGATTTTAAATTGCAGTTGCATGTAAGATGGTACAGCTAAAACTGCAAGATAACATTGGGATTTCTTGAAATGTCATTAGATATTCATCTCTAAATTTGTGTTTATGTTTTTCACTTAACATTATAATTATGCTTGAAGTGTTGAAATATTCTCTTTAAGAATGAAAACATGTTGCTTTTGTCATTTTATAGCTAAATAAAAGCATAAAAGGAACTCCAGGAACAGAATAGAATTCAATAGAAGTTGCTCACTAGCATAAGTTAGAAAACATCTCAGTGATCACCCAATAAAAGCACTTCACATGTAGTTTACTTAACAGACATCTACCAATTCAGTAACCAAGGAAGTATATAATTTTTGCAATAATCAAAAACATTAACACATTCTGCTTTTTGTTTTACCATTTTATCCATAGCCATACTAAAAGGTGAAAATGCACATTCATTCGTTGTGCAAACACAAATATGGAGATCATATCCTGAGGGATGTTGTCTATTATTTATTTTCTATTTACAGATCAGAATCATTCACATACAAGTCAGCCCCATGTGGGCCCTGGAGTCTGAGATCATACAACCCTGCATCTGAGGGAAAATACATACTGCTTCCCCCTAAAGTTCATCTTTGTTTCTATCAAATGCTTATGGTCTGTATTTTAGAGCACACTCACCCTGATGTACTGACCAAAACCCTGAAATGGATATATGTGTGCTGGGGCTTGTAGCTGGTAGGATATGTTTAATTTTTAACTTTAATTTACTAGGTGAAAAACAAACAACCATAGAATCTCTAGAGGGCAGAAGGAAGCCATTTGGCCCATCGAGCCTGCACCAACAACAATCCCATTCAGGCCCATCCCCATGTAACCCCACATATTTATTCTGCAAATCCCTCTGACACTAAGGGTCAATTTACCATGGCCAATCAACCTAACTCACACATCTTTGGAATGTGAGAGGAAATTTGGGCATCCGGAGGAAACTCATGCAAACATGGGGAGAATATACAAAATCCACATAGTCAGTCACTGAAGGTTAGAACTGAACCTGGGTTCTTGGCACTATGATACAGCAGCACTGTGCCACCATGCCACGCATATGATAGTCAATCAGTATTCATTTTATTTCACTTGAGTGATGGGAATGAAAACCGAGGAAAGCTTTAAATGGATGGTTAATTTACTAATACTGAATATTTTGCCCAGCAATAAAAATTGACATGATCCCCATGAGTAGAATAAGGTACTGGTTTTGTGGATGCCACTCAGATTGGTAACTTATTCTTCTGGGTGCAATAGAAACAGACACATACATGCTATACTGGTGGCTGAGGACACATCTCTGAGACAAAGGTAGCAATGTTATTCATCCAGTCAACAATTGGAGGGTGGTAAAATAGTGATAATTACAAATGTAGCTCCTCCAGCTGGACTATTTCCTATTTTCTTAATTCTTAATAATAATCAAAAGCCACCTTGTCCAGAAAGATCTGCTCCTTTAACCAATCAATCTGACTAGCTCCTTCCTATTCCGTCTGCAAGCAGAGAACTTGTGCTGACATTTGAAAGTTGGAAGAGCATCCCAACAAGTGATAGATGAAATGCCATTCTGCATTGTAGTTCATGTGAGTAAATGTCCTTCAATAAGGAAAATAGCCAGCTTGCTTTGAGTAAGCGTTTTAATGATTGAGCAACAACAGATGCAGTTTAAAGAGTCAGCATGAAAAAGTATTAGCATACAGAATAAGTTTAGAAAGAATGTTTTGTGTAGGTTCATAGTGCATTAGGCTGCTGCAAGCTAGGAGAGAATATTAATGACATGCATACTTTGTCAATTGACCTGATGGACTGCAATGCTAGCCACATTTACCTTGATAGACCTTCAGAGGTTATTAATCATTTTTTCAACTGCTTCCATGCCCTTTCGTTTGTCCTCAGAGCCACCTCTTGTCAAAAAAACTGTATGTTTGTTCTTCTGAGGTTCTGTGAGATGCCAAACATGGCTCTGCAGTGTTTCATTGAAGACAACCTCAATACATGCTTCTAGGATTTGAAATGATCTGCATCCTCCAATTACCAATTCTCATTTTCTGTCCAGCAACAGTGAATGCACCTTTTAAAGGAGGCTGGAATTGAATGCTATTCCCTGACCCTGCTCACTCCAAGTTCCTGTGAGCATGGCCATTTAATTCAGTATTAATACATGATGAGATCCCAGTGCTGGATCCAGAAAATGTTTCTTAATATTTTTCTGCTTTCTTGAATATGTTGGCCCAAATCTTCCGATGTTCAAAATGGTGAAATCTGGATTGAAGTCTGTGTTGGGTGTTGTGACCCATCAGAGGTCCTAGAATATATATATATCTTATATATACACATATATACACTGTATTTACCCAGGTTTGAATTTCTAATGGTCAGATTTGTGCTGTCCTAGAGCCTCTGCAAATGACTCCAACCTTGATCTCACCAAGCCATCCACTCAGGCATGCGCAACTTAACCACCCACTCATGCACTCATTCAAATACCCACCCATCCACCTACAGTGGGCAATTCACCTCCTGACATCCTAAAACTGTCCATCATCTAGAAGGCACAAGCCATGAGGGTGATGGAATATTCTCCACTTGCCTGAATGATGCAGCTCAAACAACATTCATGAGGCTCAACACCATCTAGGGCAAAGCAGTCCACTTGATTGTTACCCCTTTGGAAAACATTCAATTCCTCCACCACTGACAAATGTAGTTTCTATGTGCATCATCTACAAGATGCACTACAGGAACTTGCCAAGGTTCTTTAGGCAGCACCTTTCAAACTCACGACTGCTCCTAAATAAAATGACAAAAGCAGCAGCTTCCTAAGAACAGCACCACCTGGGAGTTCTCCCCCAAGCCACTCACCATCCTGACTAGAACTATATTGCTGTTCGTTCACTGTCATGAGGTCAAAATGTTGGAAATCACTCCCTAACAGCACTGTGGATGCACCCACTCTTTAGGGGCCGCAGCTAACCATTTCCTTCTGAACAGCAGCTAGGGAAGGGCAGTAAATAATTAGCTAGCAATGATGGCCACATCCCATAAATGAATAAAAAAAATCTCCCAACCACACATCCACATCCTCATCCACCCATGCATCCATTCACTCACATACCCACTCAACCATCCATTCACTCAAGCACCAAACCACTCACTCACCCATCCACCCACCCACCCAACCACTCACTCACCCATCCATTCACTCACACAACCAGTCACTCACACAACTGCTTATCCACCCACTCACCCACCAACAATCCCACTAAGCCATACTAATTCATTAAAAGACTTGAGACCTTAAAAAAAAGCTGACCTGTATATGACAATTATTGCTGTCATAAGGAAGCATTACCTCTTCTTCTTTTGACTGTCTTGTACTTGCTTACCCTGGAGAGGCTACACTGATCCATTCCTGCTTCAGCCGGGATCAGAAGGCCTGGCTATAAATGGGAAGTTGCATCAAGGCACAGAAACCCTCACGGACAGCAGCAATGTACTCAGCATTGCCATTGACTGGAGAATGCACATCAGTGTCTTAATGATCCTTAATGTACATGGTGCTGGGTTATTTTTAGTATCAATGAAGATTTTTGTTACATCAGCATTCTTATTTCAAATATTTTTCGAGCTGACAAATTCATGTCTATGAAATGTTCACTTGCTGCTTGAACTGTGACATTAATTCATGGCCAGTGAACTCTGTGGGAACATACCAAAATAGTGTAAAGCTTATCATCTTCAGCTGTCTCCTGATTTGAGAATGATGTCTATTCAGGGTCACAAATTTTTGCCATAGGACTTCATGTGACTGGAAAAGCTGATTCTTCACACAAATATCTTTGGGCACATGAGGCAGGACATTCTTTGAGGTAGTGAAATCCAGAGTGCAGGATCTGCTTTCATTTCCTTCCTTCTCTGCTGCCATCCTGCTGATAACTACCATTCAGATGTTAAGTCATGATGCACAATTGCTGCCATTTTGAATGATTGATAGCGAGCTCCTCCCAAACATTAATGTCAATGTCACTGTGCATCAGAGAGAGCTTCAGAGTATTTTTGAAGCGCTTTCTTCATGCTATCCTGGAACACTGACCGTTTGAGAGCTGAGAAAATAGAAACTGACTGGAGAGGTAGTCTTTGGCCTTTTGGACACATTTATTGTGTTTGATTTTACAGGCATTTTACCTGAATGTTTGTTCAGCTGTCTTCAGGAAAAACACTAGTTTATTCAACAGTCTTCCCATTTAATCCAGAAGATGTAACGGAGATACTACTGATGGAATTTCTTTGGCTCTCATGGAATCACAGAATCCCACAAGTGTAGAAAGAGCCCCTGTGGCCCATTGAGTCTGCATCAACCGGAATCCCACCCAGCTCTTAGTCCCAAAATCCCATGTGTTTACCCTTGCTAGTCACCCTGACACTAAGGGGCAATTTAGCATGGCAATCCACCTTGCCTGCGTATATTTGGACCTTTCTGTCTCAAGATGTGGTGACAACTGTTCCCTATCCAGAAAGTTCTCTCAAGCCCATGTTGTAGTCTCTCAGTGGCAGAATGAGATCCGACTCAGTTTAATGTTTAAGGCCTAATCCTATTGGTAAATATGTCAATAGCAATGAAGTCATAGCTTCTAAATCATTGGCAAAATAATCTAATGGGTAGATGAGATGAATTTTTTTCACTCAGAGTTATTGAGGTGTGGAATGCTCTATTTGGAAAAATGGAGGAGTAGATTTCATAAATTGTTTTAAAATGAATTAGAGAGGAAGCTGAGAGTGAGGACAAAACACAACATTGTAGAACTAAACACATTCACCCTTTCATAGACCAAAGTAAAATATTGTGGTACTGGAAGTCCAAAATAAAAACAGAAAATGCTGGAAACACTCAATAGGTCTAACAGCATCTGTGGAGATATTACATCTTTAATATTTCCAGTTCTCCAAAAGTTCAGCAACCTGAAATTTTGGCCACGAAATTTTTGACTGTGTTGCACCCGGCACAAATCTTGTTGGGGCACCACAGGGTTGAAGAATTATAGGCGAGGCATTTAGCACTATTGGCGTGGGGCCTGAGGGAGTTGGGGCCTGAGAGGATGGAGCATGACAGGGTTCATGAGGTGTGGGTCATAAAGAGAGTCATGAAGGGGGACCTATTGGGAGGGTCTCAATGCTGTGATTTATTTTGGGGGGAATGTTGGAGAAATATGTCTTCAGCGAGGAGGGTGTCCTGATGTCCATGGGAGGGGGAAGGAGTTCTTTAATTTCACCTGAAGATTGGGCCCCTTTAAAAATGGTACCTGATCTCTGCAAAGCTGGGCTTGCCAGCAAGTTTAGGCCCCAGCTCTCTTAGAACTGGTGGAAAACAAAAATTTGATTCTCACCTGTGAATTACAGCCTTTTTCTCACCCAAAATGACACTTCAGTCATTTTTTGGGAAAATTCCACCCAATAACTCATTTCCCTCTGCACAGATGCTGCTGACCTGCAGATTATTTCTAGCATTTATGATTTTTTTTGGTTTTCCAGCAATTGCAGTATGTATGTTTTCATGTATATTTCTCCTGCAACTACATCTCCCATCTATTCAAAGGTAAACTTACTGTCACTGGAGTGAATAAAATTACAATTAATTATTTTAAAAATCATTAGTAATCCAATGAATTTGCAAATAAGATGCAAATACTTTCAGATTTCCTTTATCTCATTATAGAAAGTTCAATCCATTAAGAAAGAGCTTACCTCCAATATCTGGTCTAAGTTTGTTGTCATATCCTTTGAGTAGGTCATTGAGAATATTGGTCACGTCACTTTCATGGACTCTTGGAGCCAGGACCCATGTTCGATTTAATACATTGTCTTCATAGTCTTCATCATCTACTTTGTTTGCACTACACATGTAAAGAGTGTGAAAATAAAAAGGTTAAGAAATAGAGACAAGTAGAAAAGAAATGACAATTATGAATCAATTTAGAGCAAAATAAATAATGCAACAATCTTCTTCCATTGTCTCTACATTATGATGAGCAACACCCCTATATTTCAATTTCTATATTGCCTCATTGTGAACTCCGCAATTTGTTTAAGAAAAACCTTTAACTCATATAAATCCATTCTAATCACAGATTTCTACGTTGATACAACATAGAAAAAGAGCATGTGAATCATCGTGCTTGTGTTGGTTGTTTGACAAAAGCAATGCAATTATTCTCACTCTTGCTCTTCCCCAGAGCCCAGCAACTTCTTTTCTTTTCAAAGCTTCAATCAATTCTTTTTGAAAATTATTAAATTACTTTTACCACCCTTTCAATCATTGAATTCAGATCACAACAGTTTGCAGCATTACAGAAAAAACAATCTTTGAGTTTTCTTTCTAGTTGTTTTGCTAACTATCTCAAATCTATCACCTCTGGTTAACAACCACTTGAGGAAACTGTTCCTCCATCAAAATTTTTAACTCCTCTTATCCTGTTCTGCTGTCAGAATAATCCCATCTTCTCCAATCTCACCCCATAACAGAGATTCCTGATGCTTAGTATCATCCTGTCCTTCCCTCCATAATAAGATCCAAACTAATAATTCACTGATGATTGCACATTGTTCACTATCATTCACCATTTTTCAAATACAGTCTGTGTCCATAATCATTGAGATCCAGATGATATTCAGTAAGACAGAATCTAACCATCCCCACTTGACATTCAGTGGAATCACTAATGCTGGATCTAGTACCAACATGAATGGGGCAAATCTCCCACAAAAGTTCTAAGTGCTGAATTTGTGTAAAAACTGGAGTGAATCCCAATTGTTTTTTTTTTTAACCAGGATTTTCAAAATAAATTCCCACGTTGCAAAGTGGGGGCACGGCCTATTCCTGCTGGAGGGGTCAGCAACAAAATGCTGAGTGGGACACTGAACATGCACTGATCTGTCACAGCAGAGAGCAGTGCTTGCACAGTAGCCCCACACTGCCTGCCTCCCGATTGCTGGCCGTTCTATTGCTGGCCAGCACAGTATCCCCACATCGCTAGCATACCAATTCCACCCCCCTCCCCACAATTGTTGGCCTATCGTTCCTTCCACCCTCCAATTGTTGGCCTTCCAGATGTCTCTATAGCAGCCCTGATGTCTCCCCTACCCTGTCAGCCCTGATTAATGACTAGGGGGTACCCACTTCCTTATCCCCGACATCCTGGAGGGGGGCCTAAATGGCCTCCCTTCATTTTAACAGGGTTGACTACTGGTTCCTCATTAGTGGGAAGCTGTAAACTCCGCTTGAGTGAACAATTCAACACTAGCAGGAGAGATGCTAGTGAGTCCTGAGACTTCAGAGATTTAATGAGAGTTAAATGGTGATTTTATTGTTTAAATTGGAAATTGGCATGGAGCTGATAATGCCAGAAATGTTGGCCCCCAGTGATGCTTGAAGACTGTGGCACCCAGCGGTAAGCTTGCTAAATCACTTCTGCTAATGTCTCCTGCCCTGTTTCTTCCTGAGCTGGGAGAATTGCCCCCAACGTCTTTGCTGTTACCATTAACCAGAAATGGAACTGGATTAGCCATATAAATACAGTGGCTATAAGAGCAGGTCACTTCCTGACTCCCCTCCACTTAAAAGACACAAGGTAGGAGTGTGATGAAATACTCTCCACTTTCCTGGATGAGTGCGTCTGGCTCCAACACCACCCAATGAAGCCTTTACATTTTATTATACTGAGAAAAGCTGGTACGAGCAGTTTGACTACAATTTTATTCATTTGTATAAAATGCTGAAAACACTCTGCATAGAAACTCCAGAATTCATTTTCTTAATTGTAGGTCCAATGGATTCTGATTAATCCAATGGATTACCGTTTCTCTTATAGGTATTAGCAATTCAAAACTACTTGGTATTTTTTTTTACTATTTTCCTGTATTCTTTTTACCTTGGAGACAAGTGACCTGATTTTTTTTTCGAACAAGCTTAACACAATCTATGACAAAACAACAATTTGATCAGCACCTCATCTACTAATGTAGGGCAGCATGGTGGCACAATTGTTAGCATGGTGTCTCACAGGCCAGGGACCCAGGTTCAATTCTCAGCTTGGGTGACTGTGCAGAGACTGCACATTCTCCCTATGTCTGCATGGGATTCCTCCAGGTGCTCCAGTTTCCTTCCACTGAAAGATGTGCTGATTAGGTGATTTGGCCATGATAAATTCTCCCTTAGTGTACCCGAACAGGCACCAGAGTGTAGCGACTAGGAGATTTTCGTAGTAACTTCATTAATATAAGCCTACTTCTGACACTAATAAATAAACTTAAAATTTAAGATTTATTACCTCCACCAATGAAGTATAGTGTTAGCAACATGGGCCATCTGCACGATGCTCTACAACAATTCCCCTTTGACAGCACATTCCAAGCCCGAGCAGAGTGAGATTCCAAACAGTACCTGACATATTTGGAAAGAAGGGATGCTTTGCTGTTTGGCTCAAGTTGGTTGAAAAAAAAATCAAGTCACGGATCTCCGGATGCTGGTGCAAAGGGAGTGAGGAGGATTTCCTGTATTTTTGTTATAGTGCCCCACCAGGTATTGTCAGCCCCATATATTATTTTATTTTATTAATTTACTTTTTTTTCCCCAAAAGAACATACAAATGCAGGACCCCTCTTCCATTTTTTGCAAGAGTTGCAACTTAAGTTCAATATGCACTTCAGCTTCATGGCCCTGATCATTGATGATTTGTTGCAGAGCAGGTGCTGACTGGGGAAGAAGTGGGTGTTTGGGTTGATTGAGGGATCTCCTCAGGTTTGCTCCTGAACCTGGCCTAGGTGACCATTAACAGATCCAGGCTGGCTGTGGAGGTGATTCTAAGACACAACTGTCTACCCCTAATCTACTGCTACATTTGCAGCCAAATATCCCTAAAGAGAGAGCATGAGGTTTCTGTTAATACACTCGAAGCCTTTGTAGCCATTGAATGTCACAGGAGCTAGAATGCATCAAAGCCCTGGAAATTACATTTTAATTTTATTTGTTAAGTTCATTTTTGATTTTTTTTTGTTACAGTACTCTTTTAAGGGGCTTTCAATTAGCTTTTTTTTAATATTTGCTCATTTATGTTACAAAAGCGTACATAAATAAGAGACAACTGGGGCACTATTTATGTTAGAGGAGTGTTGAGACTGAATAAAATCAATCAATTCCATCAGTAAAGGAAAGGTTTATGCCTTGGTTTTGACTTCACCAACAGTCACACAGATTCCAAATAAGAAATCAGCCACTTAGGACTGAGATGAGGAGACATTTGTTCACCCAAAAGATGGTGTAACTTTGGGATTTTCTATGCCACAGATGTCTGGGTGCTACAGTTCTTGATGAGGGTGATAGATTTTGTGGTATTGAGAACATTAAGTAATATGGGGTACAGGAATGTGGAATGGTTGCAGACAATCAATCTTGTTGCATGGTAAAAAGGTTCACAGGTCCAAATGCCCAATTCCAATTGTTATTTATTATGGTCTTATGTTGTCATCTTCAGTATTAGCAGTGCAGCCTGGGTGCAGTGCCAAAATAAGCTTAGTGACCTCAAATAAGTGGTCAAGATCAGTAATGGATCTTCTTAAGCCATAACCCATTAGCTGCAGCACAAATCTCACACATTGCTCCAGTCAACACAATCCCTCCACTCTCTGCCAACAACTTCTAACAACTGTGACTCATATTTCACATTCATAGATTTAGCTCACGCTTCAACATTTATCAAGACTGCAAGTCTCACACTCATATCTCACAACTTGCACAGATTGCCAACCATCTTACTGTGACAGGCACAACACTCAAACACAACGAACTGCACTCACTGATGCATTTTAATCTCTGTGCTAGGACCAGGTGGCACACAGCAGGCAGCAACAGCAGTTGCTTGGCATTGTATAGAAATAGTTGAATATGTTCACCCCCTACAAGAGTTGATGCTTGAAATAATCAGAAAAACCATCACAGAGGAATTGGTCAGTGGCTCAAATGACTGAGGATGACTGTATTTTGCTGCATAATCCATCTCACACACCACAAATCAGTTACGATGTCCAACTTGTAGATTGTCTAACCATGGATTATGGATGAAAAGGGAATGGTTTAGGTTAGAGGGTCATTGCTTTTTCTTAATTGGTCAGTGCAACATCGAAGGCTGAAGGGCCTGTTCTGCGCTGTAATGTTCTATGTTCTATGTATTTTTCACTTTAACCCTCTTCCCTCATCCCAACCCTTCCATTACATAAGAAATAAAAAAAGGAATCAGCTGTTGCCCTATCAAGAGTACTCTGCTATTCAATAAGATCACATCTAATCTGCATGTAACTTTTCAGCCTGTACGTTGTAGCCTTAGACTCTCCTGTCACTCAAGTACTCAATCAACTCAGCCCTGAATATATTCAATGAACCAACCTCCACTGGACTCTGGAGTAGAGAATGCTATAGATTCAGGTCCCTTTCATTTCCATCTTAACTGAGAGATCCCTTCTTTTGAAACTGTATCCAGTAGTTCTTGGCCAGAACTTTTCGGCATACCCACCACCACTCTCCCACCCTCCCTCAGACTTGTGGCAAGGGTTGTCCTAGGCAAGACAAGAAGTTCTCGCCAGCAAAAGTGCTGGAAAATCCCACTTCTAGATTTCTCAACAAGGATCTATCCTGTCAAGTCCTCAGAATCTTAAATATTTCAATAAGATCACCTCTCATCCTTTCAAACACCAATGAGATTAGGCCCAATCTTTCCTCATTAGAAAACATTTTTATCCTAAAATTAACCTAGTGAACCTTCTCTAAACTGCCTTCAAATGCAAGGATATCCTTACATAGCAAGGAGACCAAAACTGGTACTCTGGGTGTGGTCTCACAATTGTAGCAAGACTTCCTTACTTATATACATCATTTCCCTTTCAATAAAAGCCAACATTCTATTGTCTTCTTAATTGCTTGCTATTCCTGCACTAACTGATTCATGTACAACGACATGAGGCCCCTTTGAACTGCAACATTTAACAATTTCTCTTCCTTTAAGTAATATTCTGCATTTCTATTCATCCTGCCAAAGTGGATAACCTCACATTTTCTTATGTTATATTTCAGTTGTCAGTTTGACACCACCCACTTGATCTATCTATATCCTCTTTAGGTAGAAATTTATGGAGGCAACAGGGATCTCAGTCGTTGGCTGGATAGCTGGTGGGACCCCATATTGCCTCTTTTCAAGAAGGCTTGCAGGAGGCAGGGCATTTACTGACCGGAGGGCTGACAACCAAGACAACCCTCTAGTACTCAGCAGCACCACCAGGAAGGCAGTGGCTGCTGCCAGTATTACACCAACCCAAAGCCTCAGATCGAGAAGGGACCCAGGCATACATGAGTGATAGTGGTAAAGAATCTCGAGCTGGGGTTTCAGCAGCTCAGTGGGACCCCTTTCCTGATGATTGGTCCCTTCATAGGCATTGAATGTTTCTGAATGAGGGGTTTCTCCCTCTCCCAATGCCTCCCTGTACCCCAACCCCCACCTTCACCCTCACCATCCGGAGACCACAAGCACCATAGTCTGCTTGTCCTGTCCCACCCACCACCACTCATAGTTGCTGCATGATAAGACCAGTGAGTGGGCATTAATTGCCCACTTAAGTCCTCAATTTATAGTGAAATGGAAAGACCATCCACATACCTTTTTACCATTAGCTTCATTGGAGTGGAGGAAGGAACACGTTGGGAGGATCCCAAACCACCACTTTCTCACTTGACTAAATGTCCCCTGCCCCCAACAACCACATAATCATCGAACATGCCACAGGGGAGGGCACAAGATTCTTCACTTTGTGTGCTGCTCTTAAACTTTTTTCTTCTCTTTGTGTGATCAGCAAAATTGGCTAACAGTATACTCAGTCCCTTCATCCAAGTCATTCCACTGCTGGGACAGGACTGTGTAGAGCACTGGGACAGACAGATGAAGGCACCAGCAAGACACTCACTAAGGGAATGCACAAGAGTTGAGTTTTGTATAGATTATTAGATAACAGAATGGTGTCTTTTAGTGGAGGAATTTGGCCAAGAAAATTCTGCGTTGGTCTCTATCAAAGAGATGGTAAGATGCAGGACTGTTGAACAATGGGGATATGGGGTAGTATTAAGAGAAATTAGAGTGGAATTAGGTTCTCGGAGATAGTCCAGCCAGAATGTGGATAGGCTGGTTAACTCCTGCTCCTACTCTTTCTGAGCTCACTGCCTAATCACCATTAATCGGAACAGCTATCCCGTAGAATAATGGGAGGATTTTAGCCAATAAAATAGGAGAGTCACAGTCACTACACTGTCACCAAGAGCACCATTTCACCTTATTCTAGGGATGCTGAACTGGAATGACAGAGTTTGATGACTACTGTCTTGTAAATTGCAGATGCCAAACATACTCTCCTTATTTAGTTGGAGGCAGGAAATGTTCCTGGATGACTCCAAACAACTAAGGCCTCTATCTGAAAGTCCTTTACCCTATCTTCCTCCTCCTTCTATGAGCAGTTTCCCTGCTTTTCTGCCTCTAGTTACATCTTTATTTCATACTGTTCCAGAGGGAACTGCTGATTTGGTAGTCATGGCTGGTACCAAATGTTATTACAGTGACAATTAATGCCTTCCCAAAAGAGAAAATTCTAAAAAATCTCAGTAGATCTGGCAGCATCTGTAAGGAGGGAAATGCCTTCCCCATGTGCAGCACCATTCCTTCCTGTTTTCACCAACTTTATGGAACTCCTCCAACAGCCAGCCTGCCACAAAGCCAAATAAAGTCAATAAAGACTCATAAGCAAGTACATTGCTAATTGGATGGTGATATCTTTGAACAATGCTAGGGAGGGGAAAGGGGAATTCTTCATGCTGCTGAATGCATGATCAACTGTGTATATAATAGGGAGGATGTTAATTAGAGCAGCGAAGTCCAAAAATGATAGGTTTGATGTCAAATCTGCATTTGATGTTAACGTGATGTAGACCTATCCACTCTGCATACTTTTGGTACATGCATGTGATGCATGCATTCATACACTCAATGAGATTACGCCATTCTTCTCATCCAGCACCTGGAGAGACAAAGCTACCAACGTAAATAGTAGCCTGTAATAAAACCAAGGTTTGTTGCCATTTTCAGATCCTTTGAATCAATTTAGTTGCCCTTCATTGCATGCTCTCCAATGCATATCTTCCTATGAGGGGACTAGAATTGCACAATGGATCAGACCAGTGCAATATAGTAATGTAAAATCACTTGCTGAGGTTTGTGATCAGGGAAAGCATGCACAGGAAGTACTTCTCAATCCATATTTGTCCAAGCTGAGGGTGATTTTAGGTGCAGTGTTGGCTGCTGGCTGCCCAGTATCTGGATCACCTTATGTATAAAATCTGTGAAAAACAATGAAGGGAAGCCATTAGTTCTCAGGCCATGTTATCGACAGAACTGTGGAATTTGAAGTGGGTCACAGTTACAGAGGGGTGGGGAGCAGCAGTGGGGACTATACTGAAGTTAACAGTTGTTGCAAATATATAATATTCTTTTAGGTGCTTTCTAAAACAACAACCAGGAGATGCCAACATTACACTTGCCTCCTTGTCTACTATATTGTGTGGCTGACAACATCCACTCGCTTTTTAACAGAAGCGATTAGTATGCAAATATGATGATGCTTCCAGTCATCTGTTGCTTCCTTTTATTAATTGCCAGATTATCCCATAAAAGCAAAATTATAAAACATTTCCGCACTGGTGCTTTTCAGGAAAGACCTTTGCCAGCACTCTGCTGAGTCTGTGAATTGGGATTTTGGGCATCAGCCCACTTGGCACTGGATGTCTTATTTGGCGGGGAAAAGTCATCTTAAAATTTTGAAGCAACATTATGTGCGTGGAGATCACCACGGTACACATTAGAAATGTTATCCTGACAACTGTACTTTGGGCATGGGCTGCATTCTCTGCAGTGTAACACTCGATTCATTGTGCACCTTTATTCAGCAGCACTGGGGGGGCTGCAAATTGTTCTGAACTCCATGACCTTCAAACTCCAGAAGAGTTCTCCTAAGCTGCTGCCTTAATTCAGTCGCAAAGCAGAAGTTATTTTCTATTGCTTATACCATTTCTTCCTGGATTCCACTAGTCTCCTTTAAAAGTTACAGCGGGAGAACAGAACATGAACCACACAATTTCATAGCCTTGTGCATAAAGTTAGGTTGCCATGGTAGTAGACTTTTCATTCTGAATACAGATAACTATAAGCTGAAAATATTGTTCCTCAGAACTTTTGATTCCCCCACTCATCCATACAGCTTCCCTTATTGCTGCTGCTTTCTTTCAATTTAGTATTCCTTTGGTATATGTCTAACAATGCAGTAATCATTCCAGCAACTATAAGCAGTAATGACCATTAGTTTTCCAGTAGGCTTTTCCAAAGTTATCCTGGATTTGTAGGAAGAAGGAGGGAGAATATTGCTACTGCACGCAGCATGGGATTACACAAAATCCAAATGCAACTAATTAGATATATTGGGACACTTTGCTTTTTATGATCGATAATTCAGCTGCAACAGATTACCAAGTGTGTCACCCACTACAGCCTAATCTTCAGCTGGAATCCTGTTGCAGTAAAATAACAATAATGTTCAACCTTCATGCTACCAAATCATCTCAAGCCACATTGCCAACATTTATCACATTAATTAACTATCTATTCACTGATGCTGATCATTGCTACCTTCTTAACCAGTGGCAAACTAAATGTTATTTGCTAGCTTCTAATTGTGTAACATGTTTTATTTACAAGAGTTTTTCAACCTCTGCAATCATAAAAAGCCTTCGCACATGTTTCCAGCCCAGCTTCTTGTAGCTTCTGTGGTGTCAGTTCACTTTGCTCTGAGTCTACACCCAGGCTTACCAAATTAAACAAAGGAAGCATAGATTAGTTTCCAGACTCATGCATTCAAATGCAGCACAATTAAACACTACCAGGCCCAACACTTCTACAAGGTAACTGGGTTCCCAAAGATGCAGGTGTACCAAACAACACTTTGAAAGTGTGAATCAATAAGGATTTAAACTGATCAAGATGCAAGTATTCTAAGATCACCCATAACAAATAAGGCATGGAACTGTAAAGCTTCCATCCTGCAATAGTTGACAGTGATGCAGCTCTTTGAGCGAGCAGAAGAAAACGTTGTTGGAAGATTTTGTCGAATCAATTATTCATCCAACTTGCATCCCAATGCAGAAACTGAAGAAAATACAGTGATGTTTCATCCAAACTTTTATGAAACATACTGTCAGGATGTTGAAACAGCTCTTCTGATGGCTGTGTCACATAGTACTTCCCTGAGAAAGTGTCAAAGACCGCTTGCATCTACTGTTCTATACAACATTCAGCCAGTGGAAGGGAAATCCATGCAACTAGAGCAAAATTGCCTCCTTGCCTGCAGAAAATGAACAGGAGGAGGAGAGAGAAATGGTCTGTCCTTAGCTGTTGCACAATCTTTGTGCAAGATTAAACAAGTTTGTTTAAAGATTAAACAAGTAGAACTTTAGTTGTAAGTATCTGAAAGCAAACAATACCAGGATCCATTATAGCTATAAAAACAGAAAATGTTGGAAAATCTCAGCAGGTCCAAAAGCCTCTGTGGAGAAAGTATAGAGCTAGAATGGGATTGAAAAACTTATCAGCCATAATGGAATGACGGAGCAGACTTAATAGGCCAAATGGTTTAATTCTACTCCTGTGTCTTATGTCTGGAAAGTTTTAGGAAGGAATGTGGACAGCACAATCAGAAAAGTTTATGAGGAATGGAGCTTGGAGCAGCTAAGACTCAAGTCATCTCATGAGGTCAAGAGGAACTGACAGGACCCTATCTGCTCGTATAATTGAACCTCTGCAAGCTTAATGAGATCGGCAGTTAAAACACTGTACATGCCCTGATTTTGATTTTGAAATAAGACTACTAATGGTGCTGGTGGCAACTCTGTGCCATAAGTCAGGCAAGTTAAGGAAACGGACAGGACGCAATGCTAAACCCCACCCTCCACCTTGACCTACACCCACACCATTATAGAATCATAGAATTCCAGCAGTGCGGAAGGAGGTCATTTGGCCCTTTGAGTCTGCACTGACCACAATCTCACCTTAGGCCCTATTCTGTAACCTTGCCAAAACCCATGACACTAGGTTCAATTTAGCATGGCCAATCTACTTAACACACACGTTTTTGGAGTCTTGCTGAGTGGTGATATGGGAAATGTTTAAAATCTCCGCCCACTTCAAAAAAATCATGGGCCAAATTCCTCTCTCCTAGAGACAGTGAGGGACAGTACAGACCCAAATGATATTCCTGATGAAAGACTGGCCTGAAATGTTAATTCTCACCATCAATGCTACCTGACCTACTGAGTAATTACAGCCTTTTTGTGTCTTTATCCCATTTTCTTTCTTGAAGACTTGGTTCCGGGAAGATTTTGAGTGCTGCCCAACAGCTTTCTTCTGCTGCGATGTATGAAAATGCGACAGTGAGGGTCTTCCTTCTTGTCAGTATTTATGTGTGGGGCAGAGAAATGCTTAGTGACCAACTCAGTGGGGGTGAACAGAGGAGAAGTTGAGATCGGGCAGGAGCTTCACCAGCCAAATTTGCCTCTGTTCCACCAATTCATGATGCAGTTATGAAGGAAAATCCAGTACCAAATGAATGCTTAAAACAAACAAAATAAATGATTTCCTAATTATTGTGAGCAAATAAGTTAATAACATGTTCATGACTTCATATCAAACATACTCATTGATAATTATGGATTAATGATTTTTATGTAATATAATTTTATATTGCCATTATATGTCTGTGCTGTACTCAGGGTGAAGACACTGTGGGCATTTATGCCAACCATTGATAATGTGAAGTTTAAAATTCATTTATTAATGTCACAAGTAGGCCTACATTAACACTGCAATGAAGTTACTGTGAAAACTTCCTAGTCGCTACACTCCAGTGCTGAGGGAAAACTTGGAGAATGTACCTAACCAGAGCATCTTTTGGACTGTGGGAGGAAATAGGGGTACCGGAGGAAATACATACAGATACGAGGAGGACATGCAAACTTTACACAGACAGTGACCCAAGCCAAAAATTGAACCAAGGTCTCTGGCAACGTGAGGCACAGTGCTAACCACTGTTCCACCATCTCACCACGACAGCCTCTGAGAGCCAAATTATGTGCTTATGTTAACTTTTCAATCAATGCTCTGGGGTTTAAATTCAATTATCCAATCTTATTCTGCAAAATATATTCTGTATAAATCAAGGAATTGTATTTTGTATCTTTCTAAATTATGTATCTAGTGTCTACCTCCTCCTATTTAAAACTGAGAATGTATAGCAAGGTGGTTTTCGGGGATGGTGGGGTAATGGTACTGGGTCAGTAATACAGAGCAACAAGCTAATGCTCTAGGGACCACGGTTCAAATTCCACCACAGCTTCTGGTGGAATTTAAGTTCAATTAATTAAATAATCTGTAGTTAAAAGTTAGTGCAAGGCTGACCATAAGTCCATCAGGTTTACGAATGTCATTCATCAAACAGAGGTATGAAAACCTTTTGCTGATAGCCACATATTACTTGGGCTAAGCTGATAATCAGTATTCTCCATGTTGAACATGAACTGGAACACACCAACCAGAGAGGGCCTGTGGAAAGTGGTGAGGGAACTGGCATTACCAAAATGTAAAAACAAGCTCTTAACTGATGCATCAATAGATGGATTTGCAAGTCTTTTTGGCCCAAACGTCTGCACACAAGTGAACAATTATAGTGCAGCTGCCACTAACCTTTGTCAGGGTGCCCTTAGGGTCAAGATTGACGTCTGGTTCACAGCCTGACCCTGTTTTCCCAGAGATCCTGCCCTAGAGCTCCAAGTGGGCATGCTGCCTTCTTTTCATTGATTGTTGGCCAGCTTCTCACTGGGAAACAGCTAATTTACTTCACTGAGGCTGGGAGCTGACGGACCACATACTCCTGTCCCTGACGAGAAGTATAAAATTCACCCCATAGTCTAATCCTGGGATTCTCAATCCTTTTGCTTCTAAAGACCCCCTTGCTCTTTCTATAAAAAATCCTGTAAGACAATAAGAGCATTTTTACCTGTATTAAGAATACAATGAAATATGAATTATGATTATTTCTGTTTTAATATATGATTAATAATCTGATAAGCCTTTGTAAAATGGATGGTAGGCTAGGTGTGCTGTTGCCATATCTGGTGCTTGGTTAATACCAATCGATCTGTCCAGTCAGACTTTGTAACAATCAGAGAGCATTTCAGATTCAACTACATTGCTGCGAGACCAGGCAAGGATGGCAGATTTCCTTCCATGAAGGGCCTTAGCGATTTGCATGGGTTTTAGAACAATCAATAATGGCTTCATAATCATCATTCTGAGACCAGTTTATAATTCCAAATTTCTTAAATGAATTTAAATTCCAATATTGCTATAATGGGATTTGAACACATCGCTCCAGTAAAATAGCCTAAGATTGCTGGTCCACTGACATTACCATGATTTCAGCACCTCCTCCCAGTTGCAGGTACATCAAAGTCACATGCTAAATGTTTTATGAGGATAGAAAGTACTGAGGGACAAAACAATGAACTAGACCTCAGGGCACACCTTTTCAGCTTCCCTCCTCTTTTTCCTCCCCACCAGAAGAGGAGCTTCTTCCAGGATGTTCAATCCCCATGGGAAAACCAAACTCAGAGTCCAATATTAGGGTACAATACAAGAGTAATTTTAACCTACTCTTAGCATCCTTTCCTGACAATATCTCCCAGTGAAAGCTCAAATTGATTGTTGAAATAACTTGCAAAACAAACAAACTCTTCCACTTTCACCAGCATACTGTCAGGGGGTAAGTTTCCCTTTCCGCCCACGAAGGGAATTGGAGCGGGAGGGGGTGAGAGTTTGGGGGGTAGATGGGGGGGAGGGAAGCCATACAAAGGCCCGTTGCCCTCGAGCGGAATTTTCTGGTTTTGGAACAAGCGCGGCTGAAAAATCCCACCCTTGAAATCAGTCATAGTACTGCTTGCAACCATTTGATTGGCCTCCTCAAAGTTGGCGCAACTCCCTCTGAACACTTTACCCAGCCACCCACTAAGGATTTGCATATGTAGTGTAAAGTCTTAGCCAATTGGCCTGTTAATGAGCTTAATAGTTTGTTAAGTGGTATTTTTCAAAATGTGGGCAGGCTCTGAATCTAATGTTCACCCAAGTTTCCTATTATTGGTGACTGATGTTATGACATTAGGTTAAAGTCCCAATGTCATCACACCAGATAGGCAGTGGTCCCAATATCAAAACGTAAAATTCATCCATATGTTTTAAGTGAATTCTGTGCTTAAGGCTGAGATTCCCTGACTATACTTACATTCAAAAGGAAACATGTACAGTTTCCACTATCAATAATTGCAGCTGCCTATCCATTAATTGAGTTAGGTCTTTGTGATTTGTGATTATAACTCTTTAGCCAGTGTCTTTCTCATTCATAGTCTATGTCTGACTTTAATTGCTGACAAGAATCATGTGGATGGCAGCTAGAGCAGAACAGCAGAAGGCATGTGAGAGTTTAATAACCTTGGTTCTCCATCACTAGTGACAAGGTGCCGGACTGTACCTTAGAACTTTCCATCTCTCTTTTCCCCTTTTAAACATCTCCTTCAAATTTTACCTCTTTCACCCAAGATTTTGGTCATTTGACCTAACACCTACTTATGTGACTCAGTGTCAGATTTTGTTTCATAATGCTCCTGTGAAGTGCTGGCGGATGTTTAGTTATGTTTAGATGCTATATAAATGCAAATTGTTTTGTTGTTGTTGTCTCCAGCCTGAACCTAGCAGTAAACATTAGCTGAGAGAGTAGAAGGACCCAAAGGAATGGTAAGGTAAGTAGCCCAGAGTATCAGTAATTGAAGTTTGACCTCTCATTTTTGTAGTAATTCAGCACACCAATGCAGTTTAAATGCAGTTCCTTAAATAGAAACAGCTTTTTGCCATATTTTTTCCATATTTTTATTACTTACTTTAATAACATAATGGGACATCTATTTTCCTCACTGGTGCTGATTGTAAATCAGCTCACATTCTTGAAAAAATGAATATTTGTTATTTTCCCAAGACAATTGACCAGATAGCACCAATGCCACAAATGGCCACCCTGTGTGCAGACATGTGTATCAGAGAAGAAGGTTTGAAAATCAAAGCATGAGCAGCAGGAGAGAGATGGATTTGCTGCTTGTTGACAGAATAAAATGTCGCTAGGATCTTCTGCCGAGAAAAAAGGAAAGGGTGCATGAGGTCACAATTTTAGCCACTACTGTAAAGTTTCAGAGATGCTGGCAGTCATGGAAAAGGAGATATAATAACATTAAATATTTTAGCAAATAGAATTCAGTAAATATTAAACAGGGAGAAATGTCAACAGATAGGATACCAACACCATATTTTTGGATTTGACAATGTACGAGGTGACTTGCAAAATCCACACATATAAAGACAAACCTTATCAAAATATAATCAGTATTCATCGAGCAGTATTCAAAAAATAAGCAAGAGACTGCTTCACTTGCCTTTGAATCAGTTTGTCAGATGTTCAGTGGAATGTGTGATCAGACTTATCAATGCTCATTTTCTAAAAGATTTTGTTACACAGTAGTCGATTTTAAGTCACTTCACCCAGCAGGGATGGGGAAGCTCTTGATCTGAAAAGTACTTACTGTCCCATTCTCACCTCACGTCCTGCCCGCCACCATTAAGCAAATAGGCCAGGGCCAGCTTAGAGCAGGTGGAATCCTCACTGAAATACAAATAAAGCTGGGCAGAGTGGAAAGCGAGCGTCCAATCTGACACTGTTGGTTTTCCACTTGACAAGTTAGGTTAGAATTAGAACTGTGTATGGCTCATGTACATCTTTATTTCAAATTTCAATTTTACATCCAGTTAGCACGGTGCACGAGCTCAACTATCATAGAAATAAAAACCTAAAAATGACATATCTCATGTTGATGCTGCACATATTGGTTCTCACTTCAACATGTATTGCATTTCATTGTAGAGCAAACTGTTGCATCAGAATAACGCCATACAAAACAAATGGAGATTGTTTTCAGAAAACATTGGAGTAGTATGAACTGCTCAAATGATTAGGTTGATTGGTGAATGAGCTTTTCATTTAAGTGGATTACACCGAAATTTATTTGAATGGCCTTGAATAACAGATTGAGACTCTGTTAATTAAAGATGAAAAATTCCAAAACAGTCAGCAAGGGAATCCAGGAAACATATTTTTTCTACGATATAGATTATGATGCAGCCCTAGTCTGTAGAGAGCAAAACTTGAATAAAATCCACAGAGAGGTATACTTCAACAAACTGGCTGTGCATTATATATGCCAAATGGAAAGAAAAAAATCTAGGTACCACCCCTGCAAGGAACTTTTCTAAAATTTTCTCACTAAAAAAAAACCTGATGAAGGGGCAAAACTCCAAAAACTTGTGCTACCAAATAAACCTGTTGGACTTTAACCTAGTGTTGTGAGACTACTTACTATGCTTACCCTAGCCTAATGCCAGCAACTCCACATCACAAAAAACAGAATACAGCTGCAATTGCATTAAAGGTCATATCATCTTCACATTTGATTTCTTTTCATGCCACAGCTACTTCAGTATTTTTCCTACATCAGACATCTTACATAGCATAATCTCAAATCATTTTGACTTTAAAATTTCAGCCATTGGGACCATACTAATGGCATTATATTGCTGCAGTGAGTTTTGCTGGTCAGTGTTTTTGAAGCACAGTTCAATGAATCACTCTATGACTTTACCTGTAAGAGTTTGTGATCTTGTTGTACAGTGTTAATAATTAATCCATTCCTTACAAATCAAGCAAGCAGTGTACAGAAGTATTCACTACACATGAGTGTGACCGAGCTTGCTGCTAAATAATTTAAGCCTAAAGAACTGCAAATGCCAGTCGTATTGTCAGCAACACTCAGAAAAGTCAATGCAAAAGGCATGAATCAAACATTTGCCACCATTTGCATGCAGAACTGCCAAGTGGATAATCTATCTCGGCCTGCCACTAACATTCCCACCATCGAAGACGTCAGTCTTCAACCAATTCACTTAATTCCATATGATATTGAGGACAGCTGAACACACTGGATACAGCAAAGACAATGGGCTGTGACAACATCCCATCTGTGCTACTGAAGACTTGTGTTCTAGAGATATCTGCACCGCAAGACAACTGTTCCAATACAGCTATCCCATTTGCAAGATCTGACAATGTGGAAAATTATGCAATATGTCCTGTCCACAAAAAGCCGGACAAATCCAACCCAGCAAAATGCTGCCACATCAGTCCACTCTCAATCAGCAGCAAAGTGATGGAAGATGTCAATCAAACAACATTTATTCAGCAGCAATCTTACTGGTGTTCAGCTTGTGCAGCCATTCAGCAACTGACTTCATTATAACCTTGGTCTAAACATGAACCAATGAGCTGAACTCAAGAGTTGAGCTCCCAGCAGCAGCTGAGATTGGGACTTTAGTTTAAACCTGTTCGATAATATAAATGCATCTCGAGCAGAAGCATCATATCAAAATCATAATTTTACAACAATGTAAACACATAATGTGAATGCTCCCTGAAGGTCCAAATTGTAAGTTACGTTGAAATGTTACTATAATTTAGATATGTTGAAGTTCTCCATAGGCAGTAATGAGCAATAAAAACCCAAAGCTGATAACTAAACCATTCTTTGTGTTTATTTCCATTTTTAATCATTCATTAATGATTAAAATCATTCAGTGAATTAACAATTATTGGTATATACAAACTAATGACTTCTGAAAGACAAGAGCAGTCTAAGATTTGGGAGGGCTTCTTTGCAGTTAGCTTCTTTTTCCTGAATGTGTCTTGTTTGTTAATGTATTTATGACAGACTATGAAAGTTCATGGCCTAGGTTCACTGTGAATAAGAATCAGAATGGTTCACATGTAAGTAAGGAGGCGAAGGTTGGCTGGATTTTGTTTGAACTCAGGGTACCGCTACAGGCATTGGAGGCACTGAGGGGACAGGGTGGAAAAGAGTCCTCTCCTTACCGCAGTGTGTTGTACTATGGATTTTGGTTTCTCAGTACCGGAACTACAGGCAATAATAGGTCACCTCATAAACACAAGGGGTGGGATTATCCGGCTTCGCTCAAGCGAGACTGGAAATTCACACCCGAGTTCAACAGACATTTCCATTGTCAGCCCCTCACCCACTCCAGTTCCGTGGCGGGTGAGGTGAGAAAGTTCCGGCATAGGCATCCAAATGATCTTGGAGGCAAGCATTCCACAAACTGCTTTGGAATAGTTAATGAGTCTCAGAACCAAGAAACTCACATGGTTGAGTTGTTTGCTGATATTATTTCCTAACCTTTGCTAATGTTGATATGGCCTTCGACACATAGAAAAGAACAAGTATCGCCACATGAATTCAATCATAGCGGATAGAAACTCATTCAACTTGGGCCCCATTTGCACGGTGTGATTCATTGTAAATCTGCTTCTGGCTGGTTACACAGTTTTTAGGACCATTTATGATGTAATGAAGTGGTCCGTACCTGCCTGGAGGAAGACCTGGACAACATTTAGATATGAAGGGAGTGGTAGGATGGGATAAGGAGCTGCTTTTTCACCAACAAATGGCTGCACCTTGGGAAGATGTCAACAGTGCATTTTATGATCAGTAAGTTTGCAAACGACACTAAAATAGGTAGTATTGTAGATAATGAGGAAGATTATCGAAATTTCAGCAGGATCTTAGTCAGCTGAGTAAGTAGGCTGAGAAATGACAAATGGAGTTCAACACAAATAAGTGTGAAGTGTTGCATTTTGAGAAATCAAATCAAGGTAGGATTTTCACAGTGAATGGTAGAACCTGAAGGAGTGTCCTAGAACAGAGGGGCCTTGGAGTTATTTCAGAACATAAGAAAATAAGAACTAGGAGCAGGAGTAGGCCATCTGGCCCATCAAGCCTGTCTTACCATTCATAAGATCACGGCTGATCTAATAGTGGTTCAGTTCCACTTACCCGCCTGCTCCCCATAACCCTTAATTCCCTTATTGATCAGAAATCTATCTACCTGTGACTTAAACACATTTAATGAAATAGCTTCCACTGCTTCAATGGGTAGAAAACTCCAAAGACCTGCCACCTTCTGAGAGAAGATGTTCCTTCTCAACTCTGTTCTAAATTGACACACCCTTATTTTGTGGCTGTACCCTCTAGTTCTTGTTTTCTTTCTAAGTGGAAATAATCTCTCTGCTCTACCCTGTCTAGCCCCTTCATTATCTTATATGTCTCTATAAGATCTCCCCTCAGCCTTCTAATCTCCAACGAGTACAGGCCCAATCCACTCAATCTCTCTTCATAAGCTAACACCCTCATCTCCGGGAACAACCTGGTGAACCTTCTCTGTACTCCCTCCATGGTCAATATATCCTTTCGCAAATAAGGGAATCAAAATGTCACACAGTACTCTAGTTGCAGCCTCATCAGTATGTTGTACAATTGCAGCAAGACCGCCCTGCTTTTATATTCCATCTCCCTCGTGATAAAGGCCAACACTCTATTTGCCTTCTTGGTCACCTGCTGCACTTGCAAACTGAATTTCTGCGATTCGTGCACAAGGAATCCCACGTCCTTCTGCACAGTAGCATGTTGCAATTTTTCAAGATGGTTCACACTTTTCTAAAGGTGGAGTCTCAGGTAAATAGGACAGTGAAGTAGGCTTTTGACATGCTGGCCTTCATTAGTCAGGGCATTGAATATAGAAGTTGTGAAGTTTGTTGCGTTGTATGGGACATTGGTAAAGCCACACCTGAAGCACAGTATTCAGTTTTGGTCATCGTGCTATAGGAAAAATATTATTAAACTGGAGAGAGTGAAGTAGAAATTTACAAGGATGGTACCAGAACTCAAGGAATTGGGTTATAAGGAGATATTGGGCAGGCTAGGACTTTTCTCTTTGAAGCATAGGAGATTGAGGGATGATCTTGTAGAGGTGCATAAGATCATGGGATGTCTGGACAGGATGAATACACTCAGTCATTTTCCCAGGGTTGGGAATTGAGAAGTAAAGGGCATAGGTTTAAATTAAGGGAGGAAAGAATTGATGAGAACCTGAGGAGCAACTTTTTTAACAGAGCGTGGTACATATGTAGAATGAGCTGCCAAATGTGGTTGAGGCAGGAACACTGAAAACATTTAAAAGATATCTGGACAGATATATGGATAGGAAGTGTTTAGAGGGATATGGGCCAAGTGCTGGCAAATGGGATTAGTTTAGATAGGTTTTTTTGATTGGTAAGGGCTAGTTTAGGATGAAGGGCCTGTCTCTGTGCCATAAATCTATGATTCTATGATAAGAGGGTTATTTCCTCTGTTGAAACAGTGGAAACAACATTAAGATAAAAGGTAAAAAAGAAAGGTTTGAAAAATTTCCTCTTTCATGACTTCACAACATCCCAAAGTACTTTACAGCTAATGAAGTACTTTTGAAATCAGTCTCTGCTCTGATGTGGGAAACATAGCTTTTTTTAATGCATAACAAGCTCCCAAATGTAGTAATGACCAGCCAATCTCTTTTAAGTGATGTGGTTTGATGAATAAATATTGGCCAGGTCACCAGGGAAAACTTGCGTGCTCCTTTGGAATTGTGGTCTCACTGGTATCATAATTCAAAGTTGCCACTGGTATAGGAAATTAGACAAAAAAAATGCAGGATCATGGAGTCTCCAGAAAGAAGATTTTCCATTATATGTCAGCTGGTCAGAAAACTGGGGAATATAAATTCAATTAATATATGAAAAGTTTAAAGATATGTGTATTTTTAATTCATTCATGGTGGCATCAGCATTGCTGGCAAAACCAGCATTTGTTACCCATCTCAAATTGTCCTGAAGATAGCACTGTGCTGCCTTCTTGAACCTCTGCAAGCAAATGGTGTATGCACCCATGTTGCTGTTAGGAACAGAATTTCAGTCGCAGTAAAGGAACTGGAGGAATTGTATAGCTTGGAAAGCAGCTTACAAGTGGTGGTGTTCCCATGTCTTTCTAGATAGAGGTCGCAGGTTCGGAAGGTGTTGTTGAAGGAGTCTTATTGAGTTGGTGGAGCAGATGGTTCACACTGCTGCTATTGTGTGTTGGTTGTGGAGGAAGTGAACGGTTAATGTTGTCAATTGGATGCTGATGTCACAATGATGTGATTGTGATTAATTTGTAATTTCATTGACAGATCAATCATCTATTTAACTGGTTAAAAAGGATTTCCAAAACACCAGCAAAGTAACTGACTTAAAATGGTTGCTACATGTCACCTGCTGTCTGGTATTGCAGGTTGACCAGCTTCTGGAAAGTTCCAACATGAATTGCAATTCAGACATGTCACAGCATCCTCATGGAATTTAAGACCTGCTGATGTCCTGAATTACTTCAAAAGGATTTACTGAAAACTATACTGGACTACAATTCTATACATCAATAAGGCTAATTGGTAAGCAGAAACAGATGGAAAGGTATTTTTAATATCTCATCAAAATGGACAATTCATCACTCAAAAGCTAATGCTTGGACATTATAGTCCACAAGACAAAAGCCATGGTCAGTTCATACATCAATGAAGCAAGTATCTTCTGAAATCATAATGGGGAGAGAGAAATCATGTGACTATATTACCCATTTTTTTGAAATCTTTCAGTAGACCACGTAAGCGGCTGACAAAATCTGGAAAAATCTGCCAGTGGGACAATAGTATTCTCCCCATTCCTTTCTGTCTCAAGTCAAAACCCTGGGGCAATTCTCCCATCCCGCTATGCTGATTTTGTGCAGCAGCAGGCTAGGAGACTCGAGTGAAGGCTGTTCTTTGGGCTCCCTGCTGGGCACCATGGGCTTCACACGTCTCTGAAAGTCAGATTTCCGGTGCCGTTAGCTCCATGCCAGATATCGCCAATCTTGGCACTGACAGATCGGCGCATGCACAGTAGCCTGTTCAGCACTATGCTGCAGGCCTCTCCTGTGGGAATAGGCACCACCCCCAGATTTTCAGCACGATTCATGCTAGTGCACTCGGCAATGCAGAGTATGGGAGATTCATTTTGAAAAGCCCACTGAGAAAAAGCAGCATGATTTACGCCAATTTTTACACGAGTTTGACACTTAAAACTTTTTGGGAGAATCGCACCCCTCCCCCGCCCCCCGCCCCTGCTATTTCTATTAAGGTTTACAATCTAGCATAGAGCTGGAGAATGTTGCAGATGCAAAAATTACTGACTTTTGGGAAAGATGGATTTTGTTTTAAAAATAAATTATTACCCGCAATTGCAGTTGTACATGTTTTAAAGTTTAAAGTTTATCTATTTGTGTCACAAGTAGGCTTACATTAACACTACAATGAAGTTACTGTGAAAATCCCCTTGTTGCCACACTTCGCCTGTTTGGGTACACTGAGGGAGAATTTAGCATGGCCAATGCACCTAACCAGCACGTCTTTTGGACTGTGGGTGGAAACTGGAACACCCAGACGAAACCTATTCAGACATGCTGCTATTGAGCATGCAGATTCCACACAGACAGTGACACAAACTAGGAATCGGACACAGGTCTCTGGCACTGTGAGACAGCAACGCTAACCACAAGACAAATTTTGGCAGTGAGAAGATTTATTCATTGTAGAACTCCAATAGCACAGTATTTATATGGCTAATCCATTCAATTGTAAACCACATGTATATGTTGCTGTGGGGGATTCAGTGATAGGATGATGGGAATATCATTGGACATTAAGTGGAAATCATTAGATTTCCCCCCTTGTTGGAGTTGGCCATTCAACTCTTTTGAGATATAAATATTTCTTGTTACTTATCAGTTGTTTTCAACATGCATGTTACTAATATTAATGTGATTCTCCAGTGCTCATGACTGCATTCCTTGCTTTTCACAGTATATATCAATGATTTAATTTTATTTGTTGGAGCCAGAATTAAAGACTTTGCAACTGGTACAAATTGGTTACATGTTTAATAGTGAGAGGATGGTCAAAATTTTTATCCTTGACATGGGTAGTGGGAGTCAGGAAAATTCACAGCTCAGTCTCTTGGGAGAGAGGAGGGTTGTCATTCCTGCGATTGGGTGAGATGGCTGCCACATGTTGATGCAGGCTGGGGTTGTGCCAAGAGGCCTGGGAAAAGGTTTGGAGGCAACCACAGAGATGCTGGGTATGGAGTGAGCTGTTTAAAAAGCCCACCTCAGTGCAGTGGGACTTAGTCCCAGTTAAAATAAGAACACAAGGGGCTTCCAAACATCAACCCTCACACCCCCAAAACTCTTTCTATGACCGCTCATTCCTCCACCCATCCATATGGCTCTACATTCCACAAAGCCTGAACAATAATACTATGGATATTAGAAATACTCAGCAAGTTTGGCAGTATCTATGGAGAGGAACAGATTTAATGACTGTGATATTCTTGAAAAAGGGCAGGACTATATGAAAACTGCATGGGTAGGCAGCGAGTGTGTGGTGATAACCTTTCCAGTTGCCATCTCTAAATTGGGTGCTTCCCAGCATGCCGAAGGAGTACAGAGCTGGCCCTCTCCAGAAGGCCAGAATCTCTGCAACCTCAGCTTCACTGCCGACAGAGGGAGCTTCCATGCAGCTGAAAGAAGAGCAAGGGAGCACCTCCATTCTGGGACTTCTTCAAAGGAGTGTTAGAAAAGCTTTGGGGGTCAAGCAGCTACGGCCCAGAGACTCAGCATCAAGGCTTTAATTTCAACTTCTTTTGTGCTGGGGGCATCTTTTGGCTCTGCAGCCAAGGCAAGCACACCTTCCAGCCACTAATTGGCCAATTCAGGGAAAATCGCTGGCAGGTAATTGTTTTTCAGACTGTGTAGGGTCAGATCCTCATATAACCCTGATTTTGGCATCTTGATTCAGAACGCAAAATCCTCATAAGGAGACTGCAAAGAGTCTGAATAGAGCCTTGAAAGTTTCAGAAAATAATTGGGCTTTAACATTCATTCACAAGCATGTGAATATTAGCATCAAAAGTCACAGCAGTGTAACAAAATAAAATTCTAATTGTGGGAATCTCAGAGTATCCTTTTTAAAAACTAAGTAAAGCTCACTGTATGCTCCCTATTTTAATTTTAAACCCTGACAATTCCATCAATGCACAAACGTGAAGATTAACATGAAACCAATCGATATATTTGCACTAGAAAACATTGTTCTTGTGTCAAATAGTGATATTATTTTTTGCAACAATTAACTGTCACACAAGAAAATCCCTGTGCATATCCCAGAAAAATGCCCTTTGGGGATTGTGGACATTTTTAAAATTCACCCTTCAAAAGGTTTTTCATTAATGTTATATGAAATAAATGTGTAACTGAAGTTAATCTTTTCTGAATCATCGTGAAGCGAAATGAAAACCCAAGGTTGCTAGGAAATGCTAATTATGTGGAAAGTACTCAGCAATATGAAAACACACTTATTTCAGGCAAGTTCTTAAATCTTTTCTTTTTCTGTTTTCTGTTCACATTTTGGGCAAGATCGGTAGTGGATGATTCAGGCAGTGCCTCTCCCTTATTAATTATGCACAGGCAGGTTCCCCTTCAAATTCCCTGCAGGCTAATTTTCTGCCCACCCTCAATGACAGGTTTAAAAGTCCTGGTACAATATATAAGTACCAATTCAGTGCATTCAGATCACTCTCTCCAACTCACTTGTCTTCACCAGACCTTGAAGGATGTGAGCAATCCCGAGGAAAAAGGCTATCAGCCTCAGTAAGAAGTCTGCTCCTCAATTCAACTACCTGCCTCCTGAGCTTGTCACCAATGAGGTGACTGTGCCACACTTGGATCTATATCTATGCATCGACAGTCTTTGCGCATTCCCTTCCAATAAACAATATGGTATCCCTTTGATTCCTACATTGGTGAGCTTTGCATGCAGCTTTGTCGAGGTCTAGCTACATTTCCATCTACCTTCCATTGTTCATTGTCCAACCTCTCTGACCCTCTGCCTATCACTGTGAGCCCTTACCCTCCCACCCCTCCTTACATAGCCCTCTTTCCCCATTATCCTCTTTGTCTTTGTCAGGACACCAGAAACCCCCATCCCTGTAGCTATTTTCAATATATAAATAAATGACCTGGAATAAGGGAATCAAATGTAACTTTTCAAAGTCAGCTAGTGACACAAAATTGTGAGTTGCAAAGAACATACAAAGAGGCTTCAAAGATTGCACGGATTGAGTGAATAAGCAATACACCTCAATGTGAAAAAATGAAAGTAAGATATTATTTAAAAGGAAGGGTGAATGTACAAAGGAATCTAGGTGTCTCATTCACCTCTCAGTGAAAATAGAGAGGTAGTTGCAAATGGTATGTTGGCCTTCATTCCAAAGGGATTTGTGTTCTTACATAGGGAAATCTTACTGCAGTAATACAGGACTTTGGTGAGACCACACCTGTACTATTGTGTGCAATTCTGATATTCCTACCGAAGAAACAATACAGTTTCATTGAAAGAGTGCAGCAGTGATTCATTACTCTGATATTAGGATTGGTGGGGCTGTCCAACGAGAAGAAATTAGTTCAACCGGTGCTGGTTTCAGTAGATTTTAGAAGGATAAAGGGAGATCTGATTAAAACATATAAAATTTGAATGGAACTTGGCAGACAAGATGCAGGAATTGGTCGAGGAATCTAGAGCCAGGTGGCATTGCTCAGGATACAGGGTGGACTTTTGAAACTGAGATGAGGAAATATTTCTTCACTCAAAGAGCAGCGAGCCTCTATAGTTCTGAACCACAGAAGGCTGCGGAGGCCAAGTCACCGAATATATTCAAGAAAGAGTTTTTTTTTAGATTTTAATGGCTTCAGGGGGTGTGGGGAACAAGCAGGAATATGGCATTGAGACCAAGGATCAGCCATGATCATATTGAATGGCAGAGCAAACTTGGGGGGGCCAAATGGTCTATGCTTGTTCCCAGTTTCTATATTACTATGTCATACAGCACAGTGCCATCCAGATAGACACTGATGTCTGACACCATGGGGAAAGAAAACCCAAGCATTCCCGAATCTCAGGCACAGATCTGATCCGACTCAGTGACACAAGATAATCTATGCCTCTAACAGCACGGTGCTGTCCATAATACAAGGCAGAGACTGGTCTGTCTTGGCAGAGCGACGTACAGCAAATCAGAAGCAGAACAGGACTTATGGTAGTGTTGCACTCACCTCAAAATCACTGGCAAACAGAGGATCACCTTGTGCAAAGCATTCTTTAGCAATTGGGTTTGGCACCAATGTGAATTCCAGCTGATGCAATGCAAAATTGGAAAGCTGAACTAGATGTTGGTGGGCAGCTGTTTTAATGAGATGCCAACCACCATTGGGATATCCACCCTTTATTTATATTAACATTAATTCTAACAGTAAATGAACAGTAAATGAAGTAATCATGGGAACCCCCCTCCCAACCTTTTCTGTGTACTTGCATGAATAAGCAGGCAGGTTGAGATGCTCTTTGCCATCTGGCAGTTACATGATACCCATATTTGCAAACAGCTAAACAAGCCGCTCTTCAGTTAAGATTAGAGCCTATCAATCTATTCCCAAAGAAAGCTGGGAGAGCAGACCCGAGAGCACAAAGATACTGTGGTGTTGAATGATTCCTTGAAAATAACTAAATCATAATATGATCTGTTGGAATGCCACTGCTGGAAGGGCAGAATGCCAGCAATCCCTAATGAGCCACAACTACGAAGAATCCACCAACTATATGTGAAGTCTATGTCATATCCACCTGCTAAAAGGTGTTTTCAATGGTTCCAGGTCATCAGAACCAAAAAACAAACTGTGTCATTTGCTGCAAGACTACTTACAGCCACTGTGCAACCTTTAGCTATCACAGCCAGTGACACTAACAATTAGCTGTCATTGTGGAGATGTTCAAAAGCTTACTTCTGTCTCATTCATCTTGTGGAGCACTATTTACTATTACAATCTCCATGGAAACTGATAATTTTTGAAAAGAGATTTGAACTTCTGGTTAGCAGTTGAAAGAATGGCCTAACAAGATTTCACATTTTTAAATTTTTACTCGATACAGTTTTCCTTTGTGTGGGTAACATTTGCTTTAACCACAGGAATAACATTCTCCTCGTAAGCTAATCACCCACCACACACACTACAGAATTAGAGTATTTTCAGCAAACTGTCTACAGTTGCTCCCAGTTTCCAACGGGTTCCTTTCTGCTCTTTTCGTTGAGTAGTAATTTGCAGTGAGAATATCCAGGCACTTTTGTCAGTTTCCAGAAAGTTCCTTAAATCTACCACCAGCTGTAAAGTCTTCTCCTGACCATGTCAGCAGAATTCTCCCAGAATCCTTAAATGGCTGCAGGATATGTCTCATTGACTTGAACACATCTCCCCCACGCATCTAATTGTGATAGCTCATAAACTAAGCAGCTTTTACTCCTTGTTGACCAAATTGAACCTCAACTGAATGCCTGTGTTATTTATGGATTTGTGGAGGAGCCTGTAATCTGATTTCAAAAGTATCTGTCCTTTTCCCCATGGCAATGTGAAACACATTAACCATGCACCTAAATAGAAATGGTAATTAGCTATTCACAATCCTAAATAAATGGGCAATTTACAACATAATTGTTTGCAACCTGCTACCCAATAGCACCTTGCTGGGATTTTAGGAGACTCAAACGCCACCAATTTTGACTCCAGTTGCTGTTGCTAAGTGTAAATAACTTGCACACCCTTCCCAGTAAAACAATCCAAACTTCTCTTTCATGTCTAACAATCAAATCATCCAGAATTACTGTCAGGTAACCTTCAAAACAGATTGTATGACCCTCTTCATTTACCCTGAATTTTGAGCTACAGCCCAAATTATTGTAACATAAGTTTCAACTAATGCCTTAACAAAACCTTTGTGTCCCTGCTTTTCTAAGTTGTAAGTCAGGTTTTAAAAAGTAATAGGCTATCTTACCTAATGTAATCAATCAATTAAATCAGTTTAACATTGTTTCATACATCATTTTCTGGACCTGGGAACTCATTGTCACTCTGTAATGCAATCTTCTTCTTCCTCTCACAGCTAATTGAGATCTTCACATCCCTTACGTGTATCGTGGCTAGTCACGGATCTTCATAAATTAAAATGGACAGAAAGCAGTAGGAACTCTTCTTCCTTACAAATCCATAAATAATAACATATATCCTTTCTTGAGTAGCCTTTAGTGTTCCCTTTAATAACCTTTGGACCAGCAGGTTAAGACTGGAAATCTTTGTTACTACGAGAGCATTAACAAATCTGATTAGCTGACATGAATTTCAGAGTCTGATGTGAAATGAATGCAGGAAGCTCAATTCATTATTAAAATTAAGTTTTTGCTCAGCTAAGACAATCTAACATTGTCCCAAATGACCTAAATGTTTGAACAGATTGAGCTCTGCTCTGAGTCTTTGCTCTGTTAAACTGGTTGTTATCATTGCACTCGTGTATAATAGGTATAGCAATGTTGAATTTGGAATCATAGAACCAAAACAGAATCGTAGAGTCCTTACACTGCAGAAGGAGTCCAATTTGGCACATTGAATCTGCACTGACTCTTTGACAGAGCATCATCCTCAGGTATTATCCTTGTAACCTCACTATTTACTGCACTAATTCCCCTAACCTATACATCTTGATAATTAAAGGTCAATTTTAGCATTGTCAATCCATCTAAATCATTCATCTTCAGACTGTGGGAGGAAACTGAAGCATCCAGAGGACATCCACATAGACACGGGGAGAATGTATAAACTCCACGGTGACCCAAAGCTAAAACTGAGGTCAGATGTGTTCAAAAATTCCAGTTGGTGATGTGTTAATACAATCGTTATCATATGTCATTTCAATTAAATGATTTAAATGTTGTGCCAAAAGTTTCTCAAAGAAGAAAGGAAACTTATTATTATAGAATATATTTGGTGGTGCAGATGATGGTGTGAGTATTCATGGTAGGAGCAGGTCACTATTGAAAATGGGGTAATAAAGTTTGCCCTTCTCCCAACCGCAGTGGGGGTTCCCCAAGTGAATGATGATGGTTCCATTTGTTTAAATACTTTTAAATATAATTAAAAGGCCTCCCTATTGTAACTTCCCACCATGCTGGAAAGTTTCTCTTCCTCACCCCTGACCTCCCCAAGCAGTGTGTGATCATGTCAGCACGGTTCATGATCATTTTGAAAAATGGGAAATTGTGGAACAGAATCTGCAGAGAGTGCATAAATAGATACAACCCTCAGAAGGAAAGGGTCATGCCTGGATAATACTCTTGTACTGCCCTTGGCAATACCTGGGCACAACTTGGGAGGGTTTGTGTTTCTGCTGGAAGGTTCACGAAGTGTGGTTCCATGTGCATGCAGGGAGATTCTGTGTACAGAGATCGTGTGTGTTCCTGGGAGGCAGGATTTAAGGTCTGTGTGGAGTGAGGTGGGGTTCGGTGTCTTTGAGGGTTCCATGTCCACAAAGAGGGAGCTGTCATGTCCATAGACGTGGCAATATCCCAGAGGTTCCTTGTCCTAGCTGTTTTAGATTTCTGTGGGGAGAGGTGCTTTCACAGGAGTCCCAGTCTGTAGGTGCGGGGTGGGGTGGGTTGGTTATGTATCCATGGGAGAGGGGCATTCCCAAGAGTTACAGATTCCAGTGGGTGGGGAGGTGGGCCTGGAGGTTTCAATTCCTACCCAAGTTGACACCTTAAAGAAAAATCAGAAAATTTACCTCAGTAGGTGCATGGAAACAATACGTTCCCCTCCAAGCCACATTGCATCCTGACTTGGACATATAATGCCATGCAAACATTGTATGAGTATCTTCATCACCCGGGCAATAGCTGTCCAAGGAAAAGGCTCCCACAACCTTCTCAAAAGCAATGAGGTATGGGATGTAAATGTTAGTCTTGCTACTGACATTCATATATTGAAGAACATTCCATCAAACGAATATACTTTAGCTAACAGCTCCAGTGAAGGATGCTAATGTTCTGATATGAATAGATTTTGTTTTCAAACTATGTATTCTCAAATCAGTGGGGCATCCCAATTTCTGATACCATCAAGGAGAAGTAAAAATTCTTACAAGCATTCATGCATTTCACAACCCCCTAACATAGTTTGAACATTACAAGGATATTTATCCCAATTTGTTCATCTAATGAAATAAGTGTGCGCACATAAAGTATTAGCACATGTAATTTGTAGCTATATTCTAAACTTTAATAAAATACATAGCGGAGGAAGTAATCAACCATGGGGTCAGCAGCTGAACCTGGGTGTAGTGCCACAAACAGGAAAATGGTCTTCATTCCACTAATGTGATTTCTCCATACCAGATCTTCTCTTTGGCGTTTGCATGACACAATGCAAGAAGATGCACTAAATGGGGAGGGAGTGACCAAGAGAGTGGAATAGGGCTGAGGCAACAGTATATTCTATTAGACGCATGGCTGTATCTTGGAGGAACAGTTGTCTGGCTTTTTTCAGAACGATGCATGGAAGGGGCATTTATAAATTCCCATGTGCATCGAAGGGATGCTACAACAAAAACATTGTGTTAACCACCTTGTGAAAACTAGCAGTGTGATTGCGTTTACAAGAGAATCAAGGAAACAATGATAAAGAGAAGGCTAAGAAAGGTACAAGGCCACCAGATCTCGTTGGAGGAGAAAGCAGCTCTCAAACTAACTGGGTTTCAGGGCAACAAATCATCAGTGTCATCACAGGAGAGTGAATGAACAAGTGCAGAGACGCAAGGAGTAAGCTATCACATTCACAGCCCTTCTTCTGTCATCCATCAATGGCCTCCATTCCCCACTCTCTGTCCCCCTGAACATTGTCTCCTTGCCGATTCCTTTAACCAATTGAGATCTTGAAGCCTTATGTATTGTGAGCCCTCTATAAAACTCTAAAAGCATCATAAGATTTATGTTAATTGCTACTTAAATAACTTTAATTGATATTTAATTGATAAAGATATATAAAGCTCCGGGGCCTGATGGCATTTACCCCAGGCTGCTAAGGGAGTTGAGGGAAGACTTGGCTGGGCCTCTGATGCAAATCTTTGTCTCTTCCTTGGACACAGGTGAGGTCCCAGAGGACTGGAGGATAGCAAACGTAGTACCGTTGTTTAAAAAAGGTCAGAGGGATTACCCAGGGAACTATAGGCCGGTGAGCTTGACTTCAGTTATAGGGAAGCTAATGGAGAGGATCCTTAGGGACAGGATGTATGAGCATCTGGAGCGCTGCGATCTGATCAGGGATACGCAGCATGGCTTCGTCAAGGGGAAGTCTTGTCTTACGAATCTGGGGGAATTTTTTGAAGAAGTGACAAAAACAGTTGATGAAGGACAGGCTGTTGATGTCGTCTACATGGATTTCAGTAAGGCGTTTGAAAAGGTTCCTCATGGTAGACTGATAGAGAAGGTGAAGGCGCATGGGATACAGGGTCGGGTATGTAGATGGGTCGAGAACTGGCTCGGGAGGAGGAGACAGAGGGTAGTAGTGGAAGGCTCTTTTTCAGGCTGGAAGCCTGTCACTAGTGGAGTGCCACAAGGCTCAGTACTAGGTCCTCTTCTATTTGTGGTCTACATAAATGACTTGGAAGTAGGGGTAGGTGGTGAGATCAGCAAATTTGCTGATGACACCAAGATGCTTGGATTGGCGGGTACAGAAGAGCAGTGTCAGGCAATACAACAGGACATAGAAAGGTTGGTAGATTGGGCAGATAGATGGCAAATGGAATTTAATCCGGAAAAATGCGAGGTGATGCATTTTGGCCGGAAAAATGTAGAAGAGAATTATAGGATAAAAGGTAAAAACTATACGGAGCATAGAGACGCAGAGAGACTTGGGGGTGCAGGTTCACAAGTCTCTGAAGGTGTCCTCACAGGTGGAGAAGGTGACAAATAAGGCGTATAGTATGTTAGCTTTCATAGAAAAGGGTATAGAATATAAGAGTAGGAGTTTGATGTTGCAGTTGTATACAACTTTGGTTAGGCCTCACTTGGAATACTGCGCCCAGTTCTGGTCTCCGTACTATCGGAAGGATGTGGAGTCCTTGGAGAGAGTGCAGCGGAGGTTTACCAGGATGCTGCCTGGTATGGAAGGACTGTCTTATGAGGAACGATTAGATAGACTGGGGTTGTTTTCCCTTGAAAGACGTCGGCTTAGAGGGAATCTCATAGAGGTGTATAAGATTATAAGGGGTATAGATAGAGTAAATGGAGGTAAACTTGTTCCACCTTTAGAAATGGATAGGACGAGAGGTCATGGCCATAGGGTGAGGGGGGCTATGTATAGGACGAATATTAGAAGGCAGTTTTTCACACAAAGGGTAGTGGGGGTGTGAATGCACTGCCGAGTAAGGTGGTGGGAGCAGGCACGCTGGGGCTGTTTAAGGGTCTCTTGGACAGCCACATGAGCAGTATGCAGATAGAGGGATATATTAGGACTGTTTAACTACGGCTTTTTTCCCACAGGTAATTCGGTCCATAATTTGAGCACGCATTCGGCAGGTGGTGCGGGTACAGCTCTTGGATGTTGATTCATGGGTTGCCTGGTACCTCATGTCGTATGAGTGCTTTATGTGGACCACCTGAAGGGCACCATGACAGCTCAGAGACTATCGATGTGGCTGTGCAGACACTTGGAATTGGGCCGGTGTCTGCGGGAGTTTGCGCGTTCTCCCCGTGGTTGCGTGGGTTTTCTCCGGGCAATCCGGTTTCCTCCCACAACCCAAAAATTCGCTCTTAGGCTGATTGGGAAACAAATTGTCCCTATGGTGAAAATTTTCCATATTAGGAATAATATATTATTATATAGGAATATTAAAATAGGATAATGTATTTGCTACTATTTGGTATGACGGCGGCGCGGGCTCGTTGGGCCGAAGGGCCTGTTTCCCGTGCTGTGTTGCTTAATAAAAAAAAAAATATGCTTCTGCATCATTATCTGAAGACCACAATACCATAGTCCAAGTTTGCAAAGAAAACTATGGCATCAGACTTCCAACTGAACATATCTGAACAATGGCCCCAGGCCTTCCAATACCAAGCGCATTCTCAGTGGCATAGTAAAATTCTGGCCAACTCAAAGTACCAGTAATGTGCAATCTTAATGTAAGCAGGTGCAATTTTTAAATCTATGTGACCATTCTACATACTTTTTTCACTGATTAGGCATTTATAATTTCTTTTGCATTAAGCTTGTTAACAGAATTAGTTGGATTTCTTTTCTGCACATCCTGCCTTTATACACCTCATCCTATATTTATCTGTATTCACATCCAGTAATCTCCTGTTCCATTCTGGAGCATGACAGTACTGTGTAACCAGTCATAGTTCAGCACATTAGATTGGATTTTAGTGTCCTATGCATTGTGTTTTGTACATAACACTATACCCATAGTCTTGTCTCCTCAGAATGAAAATAACATTTTCCAATAAGTTCCTGCAATGGTGAAGGCTCCTACTTTGGAGGTAACACAGTAATAAAACCTATAATTTGAATCCCTTGGTGCAAGTAAATTATCACATTCATTTCAAAAGTAAATTACATTGTAATAATTGCTTCATATTGTAAACGAGATGGAAATACTTGTAGACTCAACAGAAGCTCTTTGTTACCTTTTATTGCCCTGCCTTATGTTTTTGAACTATTGGGATAATGGTAGTCTGGGAGTAGATACTTTGACTGAATTATCACCATCAGCACAAGAAACAAGAACTGGGTTTGCTTTTGGGCGAGAAACCCACTCCCTGGGAGCGGCACTGAGGGAGGCTGATTAAAGTTAAAATATCCTTAACTGGCAGAGAGCGGGGATCCCTGTACATGTCAAGCAGACTGGAAGGCCAACCATTGTTTCACTGTTTTTTTGCTGCAGTTCTTTTTTTTAATCTAGCCAGGAATGTGGGCGTCACTGTCTCAACCAGCATTAATTGCCCGTCCTGAGGGCATTTAAAAGTCAACCACATTGTTGTGTGTTGCAGGGCAATATCAGGGATCATGTCTTTTATATTTTAATTTATGTGTCCGTTCATATTTTGTTTGATTTCAGTGTAATACATATAGAGGGCAAACCCAGAGAGCTAGGCCTCACCATAGGGAAGAAAAGGGTTAACACAGACAGCCTAGAGGCCTGCTCTGCCGTCAGATATATAACATGTACTATCAACTTCTAACAATAGTAACGCGCAGGAGTTATCACGACAATGGGAGACCCAGCATTGAGACAGCGAGGCTCCATGCAGCCTAGGGAGGTTATAGTGTTCTGGAAAATATGATCACCTAATAGAGGGGTGGAGCAATTAACACATCGCTTTGACATTATAATAGGGTAAACGAGATGTCCGGAGAAACCATTAGCAGTGATGTACTGAGCAATGTATTTGCACGATGAGATTAAAAGAAGCACCTTGTATCCAACTCGAGGAATTAATATGATAATGTAAAACTTTGCCACACGGAAAAGTATAATAGCCTATACGAATCTATGATGGACAGAAAGAACTCATAGGTAACATAGGATTTCAGGCCCTTGTTCATCTCTCCCTCATGTGTGTGGAATAAATTTTTTTCTTGAAGTTTGACACAGTCTCCAAGGTTCGACTTTATTTCTCTCCTATACTGTGGATCTGGAGTCACATGTAGGCCAGACCAGGTAAGGATGACAGATTTCCTTTCCTAAAGGGCTTTAGTGAACGAGATGGGTTTTTATTACAATTGACAATGGTTTCATGGTCATCATCAGATTTGTAATAAAAGCAAACCACTGCAGATGCTGGAATCTGAAACCAAAAGACAAAATGCTAGAAAATTTCAGCAAGTCTGCGAGTATCTGTAGGGAGAGAGAAGAGCTGATGTTTCAAGTCCAGAAGACCCTTTGTCAAAGCTAAAAGGCATGGAAAGTGGGAGATGTTTATACTGCAGGATGATGGAATGGAAGGTAAGACATAGCCACAGAAACAAGGGGAAAAGTTGCTACTGGGCATTCATAGAGACATTAGAAGGTGTGAATAGCCAAACAGCAGAGAAGCTGAAATCAGAGGATAAGCTGTTTCAGATGAAGATGTAGGGTTGGAGGGAGATTGGTGGGAGAGAGATAAAATAGAGAAAAAGGGGGAAAATGGGAAGCAGATGGAAAGAAAAGGTAAGAAAGGGAGATAAAATTAAGGGAAAGAGTAGGGGAGGAAGAACAATAAAGAAAGATAATAAAGAAATAAAAGGTAGAGAATAGTTAAAGATTAAACAAATTGAAAACAAAGGGGCCAGAGTGATGTAGAGCCAATCATCTGAAGTTCTTGAATTCGATATTGAGAACACTAGGCTGTAAAGTGCCTAGTTGGAAGATGAGATGCTGTTTCTCCAGTTTGAGTTGAGTTTCACTGGATCATTGCAGCAGGCCAAGGGCAGATATGTTGGCATGGGAGCAGGATCGTGTGTTAAAATGGCAAGCAACGAGAAGGTCAGAGTCCTGATTGCACACAGACAGAAGGTGCTCAGCAAAGTGATCACCCAGACTGTGTTTGGTCTCTCCGATATAGAGTATACAGCATAATGTAGAGGAGATTTTTAATTCCAGATTCTTTTTCTATTGAATTCAAATTCCATTGTCTGTCTGATTTGAATTCAGGTCCCTTGAGTATTACCTGGGTCTCTGGAGTACTAGTCCAACGATAATACCACTGTGCCTCTGCTTGCTATAAGTGGTGTCAAGACTCTATATTCATCAGCAACCAGCCATTTATTACCAAAGTGTCTTAAAACCAATGGATTCATCAAATGTTGTTACCAAATAATACTGACTGTAAGTTCTATGCTATTTGCACCTTGTTAACCAAACATGAGATGGCCACTAATGGGAGTAATCATGTTATCACCTCCAAAATCTTCTGCATGTCTGTTTAATTACTTGGCAGAATACTCCAAAGAGTCCAGAAATAAACATAAGTAGTTATTACCACACCAATTTGTTATTGAAACAAAATAGACTGGACATCCTTAATAGTCTTTTCAATAGAGACTTGGATTTATTTTTGATTGCACTTGTGAGCTACAAAAACAATTAGAAGATCCAATATTTGTTGAATGGTTATCTCAATACAGTTTAAGAATGAGAGGTGGAGTTTTCTCTAAATGTGAGATAATGCATTTTGGAAAATCTAATACAGATAGGGAATATACAGCAAATGGCAGAATCCTTAAGAGTATTGATAGGCAGGGAGATCTACAGATACACAGGTCACCGACAGTGGCAACACAGGTGAAGTAGGTACTCAAGTAGGCATATGGCATGCTTGCCTTAATTGGCAGTGGCATTGAGTTTAAAAATTGGTAAGTCATGTTGCAGTTTTATATAATGTTAGTTAGGCCGCACTTGGAAAATAGTATTCAATTCTGGTCGCCACACTACCAGAAGAATGTGGAGGTTTTGGAAAGCATACAGAAAAGATTTACCAGGATGTTTGGTAAAGGGCATTAGCTTTGAGGAGAGGTTGGAGAAACTTGGTCTGTCCTTACTGGACAGACAGAAATTGAGGGACAACCAGTTAGAATTCTACAAGATTATGAAGGGCATGAACTGAGTGGATAATCAAAAGCTTTTTCCCAGAGCGGAAGAGTCAATTACTAGGCCGCATAGGTTTAAGGTGCAAGGGGCAAGGTTTAAATGAGATCTACGAGCAAGTTTTTTAGACAGAGGTTGATGTGTACCTGGAACTCACTGCTGGGTGAAGGTAATGGAAATAAGTTCTCCTCACTAGGGGCTCACTGTGGGAGAGATGTGTTGTAATTTGTGCGTTGGTGTGCCCTCATACTGACATGAATGGATAATGACAGGTTACCAGGTGTAAATGACCCGATAATCAGATATTAGTTTATTGTATGGGCTTCCTGATGTTGAACATCAGAATTCTGGTGGGTGGGAGCAGAGACAATTGCATCACGCCTTTTATGTGTCAGCGTGAAACACGATTTGGGCCTCTTGTGGGATTTTCTGTTCCAGTCGTCAATCCCAACAGACAAAAACAGAGACCCCACAACATCCCCCTTGCACATCCCGCCCATCTCCGCCCCCCAGCCCCAGAATACAGCTTTCATGATAGTGCAAATATTCCTTCTCCTCAATTAACTCATCCGGGAGCTCATATCTTGCTCTTAATCCTTTCACAGCATGCTAATTTAAAGTGCTCATCATTGTCTTCTGTCAATTCCCTTATCTAAGATTGAACTAAACGTATGCATGCCTCATATTCCAATTTGTTTACAGCTCAGAAGGAGCTTTGCACACCACTGCTGGAATAATAAATACAAACCTTAGCAACACAAATTCAATTTTACAAATCCATGCTTCTAAAGCAGACTTCACCAGCTTGACACATGTTTCAGCAATGCAGTTGAGGAGGTCAAATTTAAGTTTAAAGTTTACTTATTAGTGTCACAAGTCAACTTACATTAACACTGCAATGAAGTGAAAATCGTCTAGTTGCCACACTCCAGCACCTGTTTGAGAGAGAACTTAGCATGACCAATGCATCTAACCAACACATCTTTTGGAGTGTTGGAGCTTAAGCCGAAGCACCTTAAGAAAAGTCTTGCAAACACAGGAAGAATGTGCAAACTCCACACAGACAGTGACCTGAAACTGGAATTGAACCCCGGTCCCTGGTGCTGTGAGGCAGCAGAGCTAACCACTGTGCCACCGACATTATCAAGAGTTTCAATGGGACCCATTATCTTTCCTGCCCATATTTGAACTGTGCACTCCCAAAGGACTGGCTGTGTTTTTTTGTAATCCACTCTCAAATCTGAACATTTCAGTTCTTGGGCAATTCTGTGAACGCAATCTATTCCACAGGTAAATTGATATAGTCTCTTCGCTTAGTACAACTGTTCTAAGAAACGATCTATATTCAGAATTCTTGAATGCAACCTTCTAAACTTAGGGACCTTTTTTATTTGAATAAATGTTGCTTAATACCTGATCTATTCACTCTCTATTTGGAGGGATTTGATTTTCAAGAGTGGACTTTAAATGAGATCTAGTGGATGGAAAGCAATGTGAAGCCTCAACCACTTTAACTCCAGGGCCTAATTAATATTTGAAAGATGGACTGCCTTGTGATTGCCTGAGGAGCTGAACAGCCCGTCTGTGTGACCCATGCAATTTTTAGTACATTTTCAGATTCTCATTAAAGCAGAGATGCATCTCTTAAAGCAATATTTTAATCACTTCTGCTAAAAGGCAACAAATTTAGTGCACTTCTTCACTTCTCTCAATACCAGCTTCTCACCTGTCCTCATCACCCTCAATGAGGAATTTTTTAAAATACAATCATACCACACCAAAATATCTCCCTTCCTCATTCAATACAAACTCATACTGTTCTTTACTTTCTTCATATCACACAGTAACAACATTCTCTTGTATAATCCAATACTAGCTCAACTACCGACGACTACCACCACTCTTTTCTCCATACACACGCAATCTAGTTGAAATTTTCTATAGTTTCCACCAGTGAGCTCTTCTGACTATGCCAATGGTGACCCCTTTCTCTGTCACAAGTTCCCCAGCAAGGGAGAGTGCAAACAGCAGGAAAACCCATTGAAAGCAGTGGGAGCTGAAGATTCCCCCGCCATCCAATGGCAGAGCACCTCTACTTCCGCAAAGCAAACTGTGAGGTGCCGGGGGACGTGTGAAAAATCCCATCCTCTTTCTTTGTTATTTATAAATCATGTTGCACTCACATAGCTTTTTCTACACCTTCACTACATCTACTTCAGGCACAACTCTCATTCAATGGCATGGTGGCACAGTGGTTAGCACTGTTGTCTTACAGCATCAAGCACCAGGGCTCGATTCCCAGTTTGGGTCACTGCTGTGTGGAGTTTACACATTCTCCTTGTATGTGGGTTTCCTTCCTGTACAGTCCAAAGATTTGTGAGTAAGGTGGATTGGCCATGATAAATTGCCCCTTAGTGTCAGAGGGACTAGATAGGATAAATGCATGAGGTTATAGGGTAACCTATAGGCAGATCTGATAGGCCCAATGGCCTCCTTCTGCACTGTAGGGACTCTATGATTAACTCTACCTCCCCGTCCCCATCCCATTCATACTCTCAAGGCATTCACTAACCCTCGCTCATTTTTGGTGGGTAGATGATGGTTCAAGGAGAGGCTGTTGGCTCTTGATGAGTCGGGACTGATATTGGAGGAGTTGGGATCTGAACAAGCCAGATGTTTGCAGCTCAACAGCCAGGTCAGGATACAAATCATTAGAGGAAGTTTTGCTAGTGCTGTTGGGGAGGAATTAAACCAGTTGAGCAAAAGAAAGGAACCTGAACACAGAATCAGTTGGGAGAGAAGAAAATCTGGAAATGGAAATGGAAGGCAGGAAATTAGTTAGCGAGTTTGGAAAGCAGAAGAAACAAAGGCTAGAAACCACTCCATTATTCTCCCCCCTCCCATCCCCACTCCACTCCCATCCCATTACCTCACTAAAAAAAAAGGAAAGGTAGAGGGAGGTAAGACCAAATATGTGGGCAAATTTCTGAGAAACAATAGGGCAATAATACTGGGGGTTGCACTGCAGTAATATTACCTTTCTCACTGATCCTATCCCAGTGTCAGAGCTGCAGAATTCTTAAAATGCATTCAAGAGAACATTTTAGTCAGTATATAGTAAGCCCAAGAAAATTGGAGGTCTAGTTTTAGAGAATTAAACTAATTGGTTGGAAAAGTGAGACTGCAATTTGGTGTTAGCAGTGAGTTGTCAGATTTAACCTAGTCATGGAAAAGGACAAGGGTAGACCAGGTGTAAATGTCCCTAGTTGGGGTAGTCCAATTTTGCAAAGCAGTGATGTGATTTAGCAAATACGGACAGGAAACAGTCACTGAAAGGTATGTCAGAACATTGGGAAGCATTCAAAAAGGGTTCAGAACAAATATGTCCCCATACAAAAAAGGGAATGATTAGTACCTGGAATTCAATGATTGAAATGGTGGTAAATGTGAAAGCCCTCATTAGATTTTAAAAATAACACTTGGATACTCATGTAATGTCCTCACTGTGAGAGGGGTTGTGAGTTTTACACAAAAGAAAAGAGCATGCTTTACACACTTTTCATCCTAACAATAACAGGTTCATTGGAAGAGATGTACTTGTGCACTGTTGGGATTCTAAGATAAAGATGTTGTCTGCTCAGGGAAAACTGAAAGTAAAACAGCAGCCTCTGCAAACACCTTAATGACATTACCATCAAATCATGTGATCAACTCTTAAAGCAACGGCAACCTTTTTAAATATATAATAAAACAGATAAAGTGCAATAACCTACTGGTCTCTGGTGCAAGAGCTGGATAGTAGGATTAGACTAGATAGCTATTTTTCAGTGGACCGATGGCTGAGAATGTAGAAAAATTGCATCAAGCCTTTAGAATGGCATCACATACCTGCAGTCCACCCTACATAAGAATCCAGACTAGCACCTTTTGCTGCTGCAAATGTCTAATATTTTAATGTCTGCCCTGCAGATGCTGGGCTTCACAATGGAGAGATTGGTGGATTAACTGGATAGGGCTTTGAAGGATTTATTATTCTCCACAATCTGCCTCTTTGCAGTCTCAAGAAATAATGACTCAGCCCCAACAGAGCGATAGTGCCAATATGTACTCTGGGCCAGAATGTCCCAGCGGAAGTGGATTTTTCAATAGTTTACAGCTATGCACTTACTTGTTCAATCATCTAGAGGTCACCATCTGTAACTATCTCAAAGATTGTGAGGAACCGCAATCTTCCAGCAGCTCTGCTCAAACCATTACATGAGAACTTTGGAGGAGTGGTAGAGTAGGCAAACTTTCCCATAACCAGTCTGCCAACAGTACGCACTCCAATCTAAAGCCTGCACTCACTTGTTTCCCTGACCTCTGTAACATTTTCTGTGCAAGTTTCCAACACCTGCCAAGCCTCGAAAAGCAATATGCATAATTGACAAACAGGAATATTGAGCTGTTTTGTTTTGTTAGCATCGGTGTAAAGATTAAGCCCTGGAATGAGGCTGGATTATCAATGGGGGAGTTGGAGTATGAACCTGATAAGAGAACTCTTAATACTTCTGGTTCCATAGGAATGCTTCCATTTTAACGTTTTTGAAGTTTAACTGTGATTGCAGCTTAGAAAGTTTGGATGTAGTCAGCCTAGTTCTTGTTCTGCTCAATGCAAGCTAATATCTGCGGGGGTGCGAGGGGTGGCGGACTTCTGAAAAACAGACATCAACACCTATATTTATGGGCCCTGTTTTATCATTTCGATTCCAAGTGCTGGGAAGAATTGTAAGTGGGAGTGTTTCAGATCTGAGTTTTAGACCTATTTTCAGGTGCTCCCATATGCACTATGGGAAAATATCAGCAATTCTGAATTGTGCTGCAGAAACTTGTGGGTGGGGCTTAAACACGCCCAAAACCATGCAGCTCCAATCGGTGCCTCCAACTGTATGTGTGCAGAAACAAAATGATAGAATGCAATTCCCCTCCCAGGCCAGATAGTGCCTCTCCCTAGCCCCCACAGATCCCCTTAGCCCCCACAAACATTGCTGCACCCCTACAACATTACTGACCCTCTTATCCCTCTGTACATTCTGCTATCCAGACCAATTATGGGCCTATTCTCCCCTTTCCCCAAATTGATCTCAGGTAGAGCGACAATAGATCCCCCCCTTCCTCCTTACTGATCACAGTCAGAGTGGCAGCGGACAACCCTTCCCCCTCACTGATCAAAGACAGAATGGCAGGGTTCGCCCCCAACCAATCTCAAGCAGAGAGCCATTGGGCCGTCTCCCCCACCGTTGGACCCATCTCCCCCTTCATCCCCCCACCACTGATCTCAAGCAGAAAGCCATCGGACACTTGACACTTACCCTCTCTCTAACTGGAACGTCTAAATTGGACTTTTGTGGAGCATGTTTGTTTTGTGCCAGTTCTGGATGGGCGAACACAGTGGTAAAGGGGAAGTGCTGGTAAGGTTGGGCGCACAGCCCATTAAGTCAATTTAAATGCATGCAAATGTGTCTAAACAGTTATCGCACTTGTTTCAGGGCGTCCCGATTGCAGCCATTTTCAGGTTCTGATAAAGAGGAAACCAGTGCAGGAGTGGGCTTACATTGTGCTACTCACCTCATGCCTGACTTTACCAAGTTTTTGCACCCATTTTGATGGTAAAATTTGACTCTATATATCTAATTGGACCAAGAAGTCTTTTGGGTTCTCACCCAGGATACCTATGTAATTATCTTTACCAATACAGCACTCTCCCCTCACCTCTGCAATGTAGGCGTTTATCAGAAATGGGACATGAAGCCTCACAATTGTTTATTTTGCCTCCTTTTACTTCAGGGAATGAATGCAAAAGTGAAAATTTCTACTGCATGATTTTTAATGATATTTGATGCTGCTGTCTGCAATGTTTGCAAAGGAGGAGGGGATGCTATGTTCTGAAGTGTCCATCTTGCCACTCCTGGATGGCACGTTGACACAGTGTTAGCGCCATTGCCTCACAACATTAGTGACCCAGGTTTGATTCCTAGCCTGGGTCATTGCCTGTGGAGTCTGCACATTCTCCCTGTGTCTGCATGGGTTTCCTCCAGGTGCTCCAGCTGACTCCCACAGTCTGAAAGATGTGCTGGTTAGGTGCATTGGCCATGCTAAATTCTCCCTCAGTGTATCCAGACAGGCACATGAGTGTGGTGACTTCGGGATTTTCACAGTAACTTCATTGCAGTGTTCATTTAGCCTACTTGTGACACTAACAAATAAACTAATAAATTTTGAACTACTTCAGAATACTCTTGTGTCTTCTTTCTTTCCTTCCATTTTAAGCAAATCCAACGCATGACCATCCCTTGATGGATGCAACAATATGACAGATAGCAATCTTGGGGGGCTGAATGGTTTAAATGTTTTTCAGTAAAGGCTGACATAATTGGCGGAAACTTTAACAAAATTTTCATCAAATTCCCAACTCAGCAACTGACTTGTCAATGAAGACTAATTAATAAAATCATGTGTGACTTTGATTTCCCAGCAATTGAGTAATATCGTGGGAAATTATATGAAGTAAATTAGAAGTTTAGTTGAAATGATACACAACCATCTCTTAATAAGAAAAAAAGAGATATTCATGTATTACATCAACTGCTTAGTCATGATCCAAAGTTGTCATCAGACCTCAATACACTTTAACTCTTGTGAAACAGTCACAATGATATAAGGTTCAGCTGGTAGAGCCAAAGGTAGTGGCAATCTGTAATTAATTCCAGATTTCAAAAGGATTAACTTAAATAAAATACATTCAGTTAATCAGTCTTATTAGGTAGGGTCCAATCCTACATTATAAATGAAAGGAAGTGTTTAAAGGGTGAATTACAACACAAGAAAGGACTGGACATGCCTAAAGTCAAAACGTGTATGCTTAAAAGAAGCTAAGATGGTTGACATTCAAAGGCAAGTAAAATGGGAATAAAAATAATTTCAGAAATATCTAGCAAAGACAAGTAGTTGAAGTACATGAAGTGACACACAACTGAGAGTGCTAATAAATCAGCTAAATGATTAAGTGGAAAGAATAACATGAACAAATTGCAAGTACTTCTTTGTTAAGACTCAGATGACTGTTAATGATTGTATTGGGCCAAAGAAAGGAATCTCTTTGCATGATAGAAGTAGTGAATACTCTGGTGGCACAGTAATTAACACTGACGCCTCACAGTGCCAGGGAGCCAGTTTCAATTCTGGCCTCAGCTAACTGTCTGTGTGGAGTTTGCACATTCTCCATGTGTTTATGTGGGTTTCCTCTAGTTGCTCTGGTTTCCTTCAATACTCCAAAAGCCGTACAGATTGGTTATGCTGAATTGCCCCTTAGTGTCCCAAGCTGTATAGGTTATGCGATTAGTGGGGTAAATATGTAGAATTATAGAGAGAGGGCCTCGGTGGGATTTTCGTGCAGGTTCAATGGGCCGAATGGCCTCCATCTGCTCTGTAGGAATTCTAGGTGTACCTGCTTTTCTTCAATTTCTTCCCCCAGCCTTCTATTATGCACCACCTTCTCCTTGAAGAAAGAAGGAAGTATGTCAGTGATTGGTTTGCACTGGTATGGTAAAATGCTGACACTGTAATTCTGAAGTAAACTATATGAATTGAAAGATTGAGTACTGATTGATAGAAATTGTTTATAGGTGCAGTGAGAGTTGTAGTGAATGGAACAGTGGATGAGGTTAGAGGTGCCATTGGTAGGATGTGCCAATTAAAATTAATTTCTCTCTGACAATTCATGTTAAATCATTATACTCCTTCCTGCATTGCATTTATATATTTGAGCAACACTCCTGGCATTGACTTCCATCTTTGCTCGTTCTCTCTGTCTTTTGAGTGTATATCCAGAGGGCTGCTGGCTCTTTGTGGACACGGGATGTTCCTCTTCCATAGCACAACTTCCACAAAGATTATCATACATTGACACAAAACATTAGTGTTCATTCTTATATTTGGAAGAGATGATGGTGTAGTGGTAATGTCATTGGACTAATAATCCCAAGGTCTCAGCTAATACACCAGAAAAAATAATTCACAGACTAATGTTCTGAGGACAGAGGTTCAAATCCCAACACAGCAACTGGCTGAATTTAAATTCCATTATTAAATTGAGAATATAAAGCTAATCTCAGTAATGTTGACTATAAAACCATCATTGATTGTTGGTAAAAACCCATATGATTCAATACTGTCCTTTAGAGAAGGTCTGGCCTACACGTTACTCCAGACTCATCACGATGTGGTTGACTCTTCACTTTTCTTGTAAATGGCCTTGCAAGCTATTCAGTTAAAGAAGAATTATGACTGAACTACAAATGCTAGCCTTGCTGCTGACACACATATCCCATGAAAGAATAAAAAGTGTTCAGCTATTTCACAAAGTATCAAAGTTATAGCTTTACTTTTCAAAAACGCCCACCACTTCTTGCAGCAACGCTTGTCACTTTAAAATATGTAGGTTGCCTTTTATGTCTTCTGAATCACTCAAGGTTTTTTTTTACATTCATTTTTGGGGATGTGAACATCACTTGCTGCACCAGCATTTATTGCCCATCCCTAACTGCCCTCCATTTCAGAGTGAGCCACATTGCTACGGCTCTGGAGTTACATGTATTTCAGCCCTGGTGAGGATGGCCGATTTCCTTCTCTAAAGGAGAGTCATGAATCAGATGGGCTTTTACAACAATTGACAATGGTTTTATGATCATCATTACTTGGTGCTGGCTAATGAACCAGGACAGGTGTCGGATCTCTCGGTAGGGGAGCATCTTTGGAATGGTGATCATAATTCTATCTCCTTCACGATAGCTTTGGAAAGACATAGGATCAGGCAGGATAGGAAATTATTTATCTGGATTAGGGGGAAATATGAAATCATTAGGCAGGAAACTGGAAGAGTAAACTGGAAGGAAGTGTTCCTGGGGAAAAGTACTGAAGGAAGGTGGCGGATTTTCAAGGAATGTTTGTCTGGAGCTCTGCACGACAATGTTCCAGTGAGACAAGGAGGTTTCGGTACGTCAAGAGAACCGTGGTGCACAAAAGTTGTGATGAACCTAGTTAGGAAGAAAAGAAAGTTGTACAATAGGTTTAGGGAGCTAGAGGATGTTAAGGATCTAGAGGCATATAAGACTTATAGAAGGGAGCTTAAAAAGGAAATTAGAAGAGCCAGAAGGGGTCACGAGAAGGCTTTGGCGGGTAGGATTAAGGAGAATCCCAATTCATTCTATAAATATGTGAAGAGTAAAAGGATGAGAAGAGAAGGGATAGGACCTATAAAAGGTGAAAGAGGAAAAGTCTGTGGAAACAAAGGAAATGGCAGAGGTGCTTAATAAGTACTTTGCTTCAGTATTCACAGTGGAGAGTGATCTGGGGGGTTGTACTACAGGAATGCGGCAAACTGAAAAGATTGAGTGTGTGGACATTAAGAAAGAGGAGGTGTTGGAACTGTTAAATTCCATCAAAGTAGGTAAGTCGCTGGGTCTGGATGGAATGTACCCCAGATTATTGTGGGAGGTGAGGGAAGTGATTGCAGAGCCCCGGCAATGATCTTTGCGTCGTTGATGGAGACGGGAGAGGTCCTGGAAGATTGGAGGATTGCGGATGTGGTGCCTATTTTCAAAAAGGGGAGATACGATAGCCCAGGCAATTACTGACCTCAGTGGTCAGTAAGTTGATGGAGAGGATTCTGAGAGATAGAATTTATGAGCATTTAGAGAAATTCAATATGATCAGGAATAGTCAACGCGGCTTTGTTAAGGCAGATCATGCCTTGCGAGCCGAGTTGAATTCTTCGAAAATGTGACTGAACACATTGACGAAGGAAGAGCAGTGGATGTGGTTTACATGGATTTCAGCAAGGCATTTGATAAGGTCCCCATGCAAGACTTCTTGAGAAGGTGAGAGGGCATGGGGTTCAAGGGGCTTTGGCCTTATGGATCCAGAACTGGCTTGCCTGCAGAAGGCAGAGAGTAGTTGTGGATGGGTCTTCTTCTGCATGGAGGTCAGTCATCAGTGGAGTGCCCCAGGGATCTGTTCTAGGACCCTTGCTGTTTATCATTTTCATAAATGACCTGGATGAGGAAGTGGAGGGATGGGTTAGTAAGTTTGCCGACGATACAAAAGTTGGTGTTGTTGTGGATAGTCTGGAGGGATGTCTGAAGTTGTAGCGAGACATAGATAGGATGCACGACTGGGCGGAGAAGTGGCAGATGGACTTCAATGCGGATAAATGTGTGGTGGTCCATTTTGGCAGGACCAATGGGATGAAGCAGTATAATATCAAGGGTAGGAGTCTTGGCAGTGTTGAGGAGCAGAAGGATCTTGGGGTCCGGGTCCATAGGTCTCTTAAATCTGCCCCGCAAGTGGAGGATGTGGTCAAGAAGGCATATGGTGTACTGGCCTTCATTAATAGAGGGATTGAGTTTAGGAGTCGGGAGTTAATGCTGCAACTTTATAAGACCCTTGTCAGACCCCACTTGGAGTACTCTGGTGGCCTCATTATAGGAAGGATGTGGAAGCTATTGAGAGGGTGCAGAGGAGATTTACAAGATGTTGCCTAGATTGGGGGGCATGCCTTGTGAAGATAGGTTGAGAGAGCTAAGTCTCTTCTCCCTGGAGAGACGAAGGTTGAGAGGCGACCTGATAGAGGTTTATAAGATGTTGAGAGGAATAGATGGCGTGGCTTCTCGGAGGGTATTTCCCAGAGCTGAAATGGTTGCTACGAGAGGACACAGGTTTAAGGTGCTGGGGGGCAAGTACAGAGGAGATGTTAGAGGTAAGTTTTTCACTCAGAGGGTGGTGAGTGAATGGCATCGGTTGCCGTCAGTGGTGGTAGAGGCAAACTCGCTGGGGTCTTTTAAGAGACTTCTGGATGAGTACATGGGATTTAATGGGATTGGGAGTTACAAATAGTTCTATGGCCTGGTAGGTATGGGTATGATCGGCGCAACTTGTGGGCCGAAGGGCCTGTTTGTGCTGTAGTGTTCTATGTTCTATGTTCTATTAGACTTTTCAGATTTTTATTGAATTCAAATTTCCTCATCTGCTGTGGTGAGATTTGTATCCTAGTTCCCAGATCCTATAGGAGCATTTGTTATTCATTCATAATTCTTCTTTAACTGAGCAGGTTGCGAGGCCGTTTACAAGGAAGAAACAAACAAATCGCTGCAGGTCTGGAGTAACATGTAGGCCAGACCTTCCCTGGATCTCATCCAATGTCTTTGACTTTCTAGTCTAGTGACAAGACCAGTATATCACTGCCTCCCTCAAGCTGCCCCACAGAAAGTCAATCACAATAATCCGGGGTCCCCCCAGCCTTCAGGACTCCATTGAGTGACTCCCAAGGTCATCCAAGACAACAGGGCCAAATGATAAGCTGGGGCATGGGAACGTAGAGATGCGATGGGGTTTACAGAGGGAGGTCAATGTCAATGGTGGATTCCTGGGATAGGAGGGGATGTTATGGGTTAAAGACATTTTGAGAGCCGGGGGAGGTGGGAGGGTGCGGTGCTAGAGTAGGGATGCCACCACCCTTGCTGCAAATATCAGGGGAGCACCACGAAGAAGTGGTAGGGAGAGAAAAATATAAAAATACTGAATTCCCATGTGATCGCACGGGTGTATTATTATTGTTAGATATCACACTTCTTTAAATGTAGTTCACTTGCACTTAAATCATGTCTTAGGTGCTATTTTAGCTATAGGTTTAAGCTTTAGAAATACTTGTCCCTCCCCATCCTAGGAATATCCCTTGACACCACAATGAGGTATGTGTAGGGAGTCAAAGATCTTTGTCAAAGCCCTAGTGAACCATATGCACACTCAGTGTTTGCTTCCCATACTCTCATCTGTTTTCTAAGACCTGAGCATTGTGAAGACTACATGCTGGGCTTTCCCTTCAGTTGTCCAGTTGAGCTGACCTGCATCTTGTTCACCTTCCCCCTGCCCAATGATTTAACTCCCATGAAGCATCTCGAGATCTCCACGATGAGGGTCTGTTCAGTTGCAATCAGTTCAGCCATGCTGGTAGTGAACTTTTGTCTATGCTGTACCACCTTTTCCCCTTCCAAGTCACAACACTCTTTCCCCATAACCATTGACTCCATCCCCCAATATCACTTTTGGCCTCTTATCAACCCTCCCCATCAGCTTCAGTAACACTGAGCTTATTGTTGAGGTCTCATTTCCTTCCTCAAAGCCCATTCCCTATAACTACAGACTTACCCACTCTCACCCTGCCAACCCCTCGAATTGTGTCCATCTCTATGTCTTCCTCCAAAAGTCCTCAGCACGCCTTCACATAATATCATTGCATCCTCACTCTAGCAATCCACTGGCTCCCAGAACCCCCTTTAACCCATAACATCCCCTCCTATCCCAGGAATCCACCATTGACATTGACCTCCCTCTGTAAACCTCTTCGTATCTCTACATTCCCATGCCCAAGCAGATGTCTATGCCCTTCCATGCCTTTTCAGGCCTTCGCAAACAACCCAAAAAGATCCTTCCTGTCCTCCTACTCCATTCTACCTGACCCATTGAAAAGGCCCTTCTGATTTTCTCTTCCTCAGCTCTTCCAGCATTCCCAACCCTCTAGGTCTGAACCCCATCCCATCTCTTTATTCTTCTCTTCCAATCTTCCCCCTCCCTCCACATTATGTCACCACCTCCACACACCCTTGCCACCCAGCAGTACCTCCTGTATACTTCCACTTGGAGCATGCAAGTCTGATCCCTCGGAGAAATCTCTGAAAGAAGATTTAAGCCTTTGTTGACATACTCTAGATGAAGGTCCGAGCTCTAGAAGAAGTTACTGCTAGAAGATACAATCCCTGGAAGAGGTAATTGGGTTATGATCTTAGCCCTGGGAGAAGCTGTTGCACTGAGAACAACCAGCTCCTGGATGCTGCTGCATTGAAAAGATCCACATGGTTGATGCTGCACCCAGCAAGTGTTGTGCATCGTGTTCCAGAGTCCTCCATCTTGTCATCATTTCTGCAAGCTGCCCCTTGCCTTATAACGTATGTCTTGACTTTCACGTTCCATTAGTCAGATGTGTTCAGGACCAGCTTTATTTCTCACTGGCATAGTGGACAATTCCAGTCACTGCTTCCCCTACATCCCATTATCATTGTCCCCATTACCTACTATTAAAACTATCATGAGGGGGCAAGGGAGAATTCTGCCTTCTGCTTCCTGGTTATGGACTCATTGGTGGGACAATAAGTTTTAATGTTTGTTTTGAGAAGGAGATTAACATTTGAATGGAATGTTTGTTTTTATAAGGCTGCAGTCAAAGGAGTGTAAACGTAACAAAACGTTTTAGGTAAGAACAAGGAGCAAGAGTAAGCAATTCAGTCCCTTGAGCCTGTTCTGCCATTCAACGTAATCACAGTTCATCTCAACAACAAAAAGTGCTGGAAAATCTTAGCAGGAGTCTGACAACATCCATGGAGAGAGAATAGAGCCAACATTTTGAGTTTGGATATGGTTTAGTTTATTTATTAGTCACAAGCACACTTCAGTAACATTGTAATGAAGTTACTGTAAAAAATATATGTGCAGGTATTTGAAAATAAGGATGAGAATTTTAAAATTGAGGTATTTCTTGACTGGGGGGTGGGGATGGAAATGAAGGTCTATGTGTGCATGGATAAAACTGAATGAAACTTGATGCAAGTTACGATATATTGAAGCAGAGTTTTGGATGACCTGAAGATTCTGAAAGGTAGAATATGGGAAATCAACCAGGAATGTGTTTGACTAGTGTCAAAACCAGAGGTAAACTCAGTAAGAGGTCTGACAACACCTATTTTAAATCCAACCGATTTATTTGATAGTAAACTTGCTAGCTTTCGGCATTTGTGCCTTCGTCAGGCGAATGAGGTGTTCTGGTCTCCCTCATTCGCCTGACGAAGGCACAAATGCCAAAAGCTAGCAAATTTACTACCAAATAAATCAGTTGGATTTAAAATTGGTGTTGTCAGACCTTTTACTGAGTTTACCCCTGTCCAACACCAGCATCTCTACATCAAAACCAAAGGTTACAGAAGTAGGAAGCCTAACATTTATACTGTAATGAGGTGAAGTGATTATTCCCAGCCTTCAGCCTTGTAGTGTTCACTGGACAATCCAACAAAGGGAAAGAAATAAGAATTGCCATAATAGGACATCGATGAGGAGATTTTTTTTTCTCTGAGTGTTGTATGACTTTGGAACTCTGTGGGTGGGATTTTCCAGCTGTGCTCGCCCCAAAATCGGAAAATCCCACCCAAGGCCAACGGACCTTTGCACAGTCTATCCCCCCTGCCTGCAATGATTCCTGCACCAAGCAGAATAGGAAAACTCCAACCCCCACCCTCCTCAGAAAGAAGTGGAAGCAGAGGCACTGAATATTCTTAAGGCAGAGGTAATAAGATTCTTGTTGTGCAAGGGAATCAAAGGTTATCAGGATAGGTGGGAATGTAGAACTCAACACAAACAGATCAGCCATGATCTTATTAAATGGTGGAGCAGGCTCAAGGGGCCGAATTGCCTACTTCTGCTCTTATTTCTTACGTGCATAAGACCTCCCAGAGAGAAAAATAATCTCAAAAAAATTGTTTAAGAAAGAGGCAAAAGATAACCCAGGAAACTACAATTTGTCAATTTGACATCAGTAGTAAGAAAACTGATGGTGGTCATAATATGAGACAAGTAAATATATACTTAGAGAAAAATAAGTTAATACTGGACAGTCAATATGGGTTTGTCATTGATAGATCATGTCTGACAAATTTAATTGAGTTCTTTGGTGAGGTAATATAGACAGTGGATGAGGACAATGCCATGAATGTTACATACTTGGAGTTTCAGAAAGAATTTAATATGTTGCCACATGGCAGATAGGTTAGCAAATTAGAAAAGTTTGGGATTGATGGGTCCTTGGCAGCATGGATTAGTCATTGGCTAAGAGGTAGAAAACAGGGGGTAGATATAGACGAGGATTTCTTTGAGTGGAGATAAGTTGAAAGAGATGTACCCCAGGAATCAGTGTTGGGACCCTTGCTTTTTCTGATTTATAGAAATGATTTATATATTTAGAGATGGATGTTGAGGGCCAAATCTCTAAATTTGCAGATGATACTGAGATGATACTAAGATAGGGAGAATAGTGAATTGTGAGGATGATACTGAACAACTTCAGAGGGACATTGGCAAGTTGGCCAAATGGGCAGACACCTGATAGATGAATTACAATACAGTGAAATGTGAGGGAAAGAACTTTGATAGAAGAAACTTGGGGAGAAAATACAGGCTCAATGGTACAACATTAAGGGGAAAATAGGAATAGAGGGACCTCAGGGTTCAAGTCTGTGATTCTGTGCAGGTAGCCTGTAAGTTGAAACAGTTGTAAAGAAGGCTGAGAGAATCCTTGGATATATAAATAGAGGCGTACATTATAAAAGCAAAAAAGTGATGCTACACTTCTACCAATCTTTGTCAGAACATTCGGAGTATTGTGTTCAGTTCTGGGCACCTTATTTAATGAAGGATGTTAAAGAGCTAGAGTGGATGCAAAAGAGATTTACTAGAATGATACTCAGAATGAGGATTTTTTGGTACAAGGAAAGATTCGAGAAATTGGGCTTATTCTCCTTAGAATGGAGAAGATTAAAAGATGATCTTCTTGAGGTATTCAAAATTATTCATAATTACTCACAATTTCAAGATGATCAGAACTAGGAGTGAGATGAGGAGAAACTTCTTTACTCAGAGTTCTTGGGATATGGAGTGTACTATCTAGGAAAATGGTGAAGGTTTGTTCCATTGGAGGTTTCAAAAGAGAAATGGATACAGATTTGAAAGTGTTGAATTTAGAGGGCTACGGAGACAAGGCTGGAGAATGGGATTAGCTTGTAGCTCTTTGGGAGCTGGTGCAGACACAATGGACCAAACGGCCTCCTTCTGTGCTGCAAAATTCTATGATTTTAATATTCTCTCCCTCTCCTCTGCAGCACACAGAAGGCCTTGAGCTTGGCAGCTGTGCTTCTGTTTACTGCCTAAGGTTTATGCACAGTGTTCAGTCAGGGATTGGATTTGAAGTGTCCTCAGGCTTTGTAAATGGCCCAAGGGGTAATAGATGCATATAGATGCTCTTTCCAACTACAGTGAGGCACACTGTGCATGACAGATGCCTTAACAGCACCATGAGAGCAAATTATACCTGATTATTTATACTGGTGGATTACAGCACTGTATTGCTTCTATGTTATATCTAGTCTAGTCAAAAAATTTGAATAAATATATTGTATTGATATTCATTTGATTTACACTTTAACAGCAGAAGGTATTCTGAACTTGAAATGAATCAATTGGATTAGTTGTTGAATACCAAACTGGAAATAATTTCAATGTTTTGGGTGCCAATATGCTTAAAATAAATAGTATCCTTTGAAGTGTATTTTAATATTTATCTGAATTATCAATTTCAATCTGAAATATGTTTCCTAATAAGAAAGGCAATGGCCTTCTGTGACTAAACACTCAGTGCCAAAAGTAAACTCAATTATTAATAACGATGGTGATCCATGTGCATGACTGCAGTCTGATGTAATGCACATCAATGATTGTGTCTATATTCGCAATATCGCCGAGTTAGTGTGGAACGAATGTAGGGTGCAGCCTCTAGGGAATGCCATTGATGAGGGATTTCCATTATGAGGAGATGGGGGGGGGTGGGGTGGATGATGGTGAGGTGATGCCCAGATACTGACGATGATGAGGGCGGGGGTTGTCAGGTTATCCCAGCATCTGCATCGTGTGTACATGTGTGACCAAATAGTGGGGGGGAAGTTGCCTGTCTGTTTTCTAGGGTTGGGCATAGTTCCCTCTCTGCTGGAGATCCAATGAGCATAGCTAACTACGATTCTATTAGGCAAGAACTGGGAAATGTAGGTTGGAGGAGACTGTTTGAGGGTAAATCCACATCTGTCATGTGAGAATCCTTTAAAGGCGCTTGATTTGAGTGCAGGACCACTACGTTGCTGTGAAAATGAAGGATGAGGATGGCATGATTTGGGAACCATGGATGACAAGAGCAATTGTGAATTTAGTCAAAAAGAAAAAGGAGGCATATATAAGTTTTAGGAAACTGAAAACAGACAAAGCTCTCAAATAAAATAAAGGCAGCAAGAAAACATCTTAAACAAGGTGTTGGGAAGACCAAAAGATGCCATGAAATGTCCTTAGCAAATGGGATTAAGGAAAATCCCATGACATTTTATACTTTTACAAGGAGCATGACAGTAGCTAGGGAAAGGGTAGGTCCACTCGAGATCAAAGAAGTGAATTTACACGTGGAGCTGGAGAAAGTGAGTGAGGTCCTTATCAAATACTTTGCATTGTTGGTATTCACAAAGAAGAAGGACACAGTGGCTAGTGAGACTACAGAGGGGTATGTTGATGTGCTAGGACATGTCGATATAAAAAGGAGGTGTTCCTAATTTGAAAGTCATTAAGATAGACAAGTTTCCAGGACGTGATAGGAGCAATCCCACAATACTGAGGGAGGTGAGGAGAAAATTGCTGGAGCTTGTACAAAATCTTTGTATCCTCTTTAGTCACAGGAGAATTCCCAGAGAAGTGGAGAACAGCAAATGGTTTTTCTTTGTTTAAGAAGGGCAACAGGGATAATCTGGGAAATTATCGGCTGGCGATCCTTATATCAGAGGAAATTATTGAAGACAGTTCTTAGGAACAGGAATTTACTCACAATTGGAAAATATGAATTTATTAGCAATAGGCAGTGTGCCTTTGTGCATGGGAGGTCATGTCTTACAAACTTAGAAATAACAAAGTTGTTGTGATGGGAAATAACAGATGTAGAAATAACAGAGTTGTTGTGATGGGAGACTTCAATTTCCCAAACATCGACTGGAATATCCCAAGGGTAAGGGGTTTGGATGGGGAGGAGTTTGTTAGGTGTGTTCAGGAGGGTTTCCTGACACAGCACGTGGACAAGCCTACCAGAGGAGAGGCTGTACTGGACCTGGTACTAGCTAATGAACCAGGACAGGTGATGGATCTCTCGGTAGGAGAGCATCTTGGGGATGGAGATCATAATTCTATCTCCTTCACCCTTGTGTTGGAAAAGGATAGGATCAGGCAGGCTAGGAAGGTGTTTGTCTGGAATAAGGGGAAATATGAAGACATCAGGCAGATGTTGGGGTGAATAAACTGGAAGGAGGTATTCTTGGGGAAAAGCACAGAAGGAAGGTGGCAGATATTCAAGGAATGCTTGTCTGGAGCTTTGCACAACAACATTCCGGTGAGACAAGGAGGTTTTGGTAGGACGCGGGAACCGTGGTGCACGAAGGCTGTGGTGAATATAGTCAGGAAGAAAAGAAAGGTGTATAAAACGTTCAAAGAGCTAGGAGATGTTGGGGATCTAGAGAAGTATAAGGCTTATAGAAGAGAGCTTAAAAAGGAAATTAGGAGAGCCAGAAGGGGTCATGATAAGGCCTTGGCTGGTAGGATTAAGGAGAATCCCAAGGCCTTCTACAAATATGTGAAAAGTAAAAGGCTGAGAAGAGAAGGGATAGGACCTATAAAAGGTGAAGGGGGAAAAGTCTGTCTGGAACCGGAAGAAATGGCAGAGGTGCTTAATGAGTACTTTGCCTCAGTATTCACGGTGAAAAGTGATCTGGGAGGATGCACTACAAGTTTGCGGCAGACTGAAAAGATTGAGTATGTAGATATTAAGGAAGCGGATGTATTAGAACTTTTAAATGCTATCAAGATAGACAAGTCTCCGGGACCAGATGGGATGTACCCCAGGTTATTGTGGGAAGTGAGGGATGTCATTGCAGAGCCCCTGGCAATGATCTTTGCATCGTTGATGGAGACGGGAGAGGTTCCGGAGGATTGGAGGATTGCGGATGTGGTCCCTATTTTCAAGAAAGGAAACAGGGATAGTCCTGGAAATTACCGACCGGTGAGTCTGACCTCAGTGGTTGGTAAGCTGATGGAGATGCTTCTGAGGGATAAGATTTACGAGCATTTGGAGAAGTTTAGGTTGATTAGAAATAGTCAACATGGTTTTGTAAAAGGCAGGTCGTGCCTTACGAGCTTAATTGAGTTCTTCGAAAATGTGACTGAACACATTGACGAAGGCAGAGCAGTGGACGTGGTGTACATGGACTTCAGCAAGGCATTTGACAAGGTCCCACATGCAAGACTTCTTGAGAAGGTGAGAGGCCATGGGATCCAAGGGGCTTTAGCCTTGTGGATCCAGAACTGGCTTGCCTGCAGAAGGCAGAGGGTGGTTGTGGATGGCTCTTTTTCTGCATGGAGGTCGGTCACCAGTGGAGTGCCCCAGGGATCTGTTCCAGGACCCTTGCTGTTTGTCATTTTCATAAATGACCTGGATGAGGAAGTGGAGGGATGGGTTAGTAAGTTCACCGATGACACAAAGGTCGGTGGTTTTGTGGATGGTCTGGAGGGATGTCAGAAGTTGCAGCATGACATTGACAGGATGCAAGACTGGGCGGAGAAGTGGCAGATGGACTTCAACACGGATAAATGTGTTGTGGTCCATTTTTGCAGATCCAACGGGATGAATGAGTACACTATCAAAGGTAGGAGTTTTAGCTGTGTGGAAGAGCAGAGGGATCTTGGGGTCCAGGTCCATAAGACTCTCAAATCGGCCTCCCAGGTGGAGGATGTGGTTAAGAAAGCTTACGGTGTACTGGCCTTCATTCATCGAGGGATTGAGTTCAGGAGTCAGGAGGTAATGCTGCAGCTTTATAGGACCCTTGTCTGACCACACTTGGAGTACTGTGTGCAGTTCTGGTCGCCTCACTATAGGAAGGACGTGGAAGCTATTGAAAGGGTGCAGAGGAGATTTACAAGGATGTTGCCTGGATTGGGAGGCATGCCTTATGAAGACAGGTTGAGGGAGCTGGGACTGTTTTCCCTGGAGAGACGAAGGTTGAGAGGCGACCTGATAGAGGTTTACAAGATGTTGAGAGGAATTGATAGGGTGGACTCTCAGAGACTATTTCCCAGGGCTGAAATGGTCGCGACGAGAGGGCACAGATTTAAGGTGCAGGGAAGCAAGTACAGAGGGGATACTAGGGGAAAGTTTTTCACTCAAAGGGTGGTGAGTGAATGGAATCGGCTGCCGTCGGTGGTGGTCGAGGCGAACTCGCTGGGGTCTTTTAAAAGACTTCTGGATGATTATATGGGATCTAATGGGATTGGGGTTTATAGATAGGTCTATGGCTGGGTAGGTTTTTGATGTGTTCGGCACAACTTGTGGGCCGAAGGGCCTGTTTGTGCTGTAGTGTTCTATGTTCTATGTAAACTTAATTTAAGTTTTTTGAGGGAGTGACAAAAATGACTGTGAGGACAGGGTATTAGATGTTGTCTATTATCCTGCACAACAACTCCATTACGACAAGCAGTGTCCATTTTAAGTTATGTGTAATTTTTCAGGGCTTCGTCTTTCAGGGATTTCATTTGAGCTGTTTTACCTCTCAGGGTTACAAATACTTCAAGTGTTCCACTTGAGGCCAGCCTTCCGGGATTACGTTACCAGAAAGATGTGGAGGCTTTGGAGAGGGCAGCGAAAAGATTTACCAGGATGTCACCTGGTATGGAGGGCATTAGCTATGAAGAAAGATTGGAGAAACTTGGAACGATGGAGGTTGAGAAGCAACCTGACAGACGTCTGCAAGATTATGAGGGGCATGGACAGAGTGGGTAGTCAGAAGCTTTTTCCCAGGATGGAAGAGTCAGTTACTAGGGGCATAGGTTTACTGTATGAGAGGCAAGGTTTAAAGGAGATATACAAAGCAGATTGTTTTACACACTGGGTCATTGGTGCTTGGAACTCGCTACCGGGGGAGATAGTGGAAGCAAATACGAAAGTGAGTTTTAAGGAGCATCTGGACAAATACATGAATAGGATGGGAATAGAGGTACATGGTCCCCGAAAGGGCAGGGTGTTTTAATTAAGTTGGGCAGCATGGTCGGTGCAGACTTTTAGAGGGCTGAAATGCCTGTTCCTATGCTGTAATTTACTTTGTTCTTTGTCTACATGGATGTTAGCAAGGCCTTTGACGAGGTTCCTCATGGCAGGTTGACATAGAAGATAAAGTCACATGGAATCTGCAGTGAGCTGCTAAATGGATACAGAACTGACTACGCCATAGAAGACAGGCAGTAGGTGTTTTTTCTGACTGGAGATTTGCGACCAATGGTGCTCTGCAGAGATCAGTGCTGGGACTTCTGTTGTTTATAATATGTGTAAATAATTTGGAGGAGGATGTATGTGGCCTGATTAGTACGTTTGCAAACAACATAAAGAACAAGAGAGTTGTGGATAGTAAGGAAGATTGCCAAGAGATATAGCAGGATATAGATAGACTGGAGGTTTGGGTGGAGAAATAGCAGATGGAATTTAATCCAGATAAATGTGAGGTGATGCATTTTCAAAGGTATGATGCATTATTGTATACTTATTTAAGTATACAATAAATGACAGATCCACAGAGGTTATTGCTGCTGTCTCAGCACCAGAGACCCAGGTTCAATTCCTAGCTTGGGTCTGCATGTTTTCTCCGTATCTGTGTGGTTTCCTCTGGGTGCTCTGGTTTCCTCCCATAATTCGAAAGGCATGCTGGTTAGGTCCATTAGTCACACTAAATTCTCTCTGTGTTCCTGAACAAGTGCCAAAGCTGAGCAACTAGAGGATTTTCACAGTAACTTCATTGCAGTGTGAATGTAAGCCTACTTGTGACATTAATAAATAAACTTTAAGACACTTAGAAATATTAACATACAGAGGGATCTAGGCATACAAGTCCACAGTTCCCTGAAAGTAACAACACAAGTGGATAAGGTGGCCAAGAATGCACATGGCATGCTTGCCTTCATCAATTGGAACATAGATTATAAAACTTGGCAAATCATGTTGCAGCTGTGTGGAGCTTTAGTTAGGCCACATTTGGAATATTGAGTACAATTCTAGTTGCTACATGACCAGAAGGATGTGGAGGCTTTGGAGAAGGTACAGAAAACGTTTGCCATGATGTTTGCTGGTTTGCAGGGTATTAGCTATGAGGAGAGATTGGACAAACTTTGTTTTCACCTGAAAGTCGGAAGCTGAGGAACGACCTGATAGGATTTTACAAAATTATGAGAGACATGGATAGAATGGATAACTGGAGTCTTTTTCCTAGGGTAGAAATATCAATTACTCAGGAATGTAGATTTAAGGTAAACAAGGGAAAGTTTAAAGGAGATGTGAGAAGCAAGGTTTTTAATACAGATGTGGTAAGCAGTTGGAATGCTTTGCCAGAGGAGGTGGTAGAAGCAGATACACTAGCAACATTTAAGAGGCATCTTGACAGAAATATGAATAGGCAGGGAATAGAGAGATAAAGATCTTGTAGATGCAAAAGGTCTTTAGTTTAGAAAAGCATCATGTGTTGGCACAGGTTTGGGAGGGGGGTCAAAGGGCCTCTTTCTGTGGTATATTGTTTTTTGTTCTCAAGTATTACAACTACAAGTTTTATAGGTTTATTATGTTTTGGAACTGTCTGTTTAAGGTAAAATGAGATAGTGAAGAGAAACTATGAAAAATACTGCAGATACTGGAATCTGAAACAAAAACAGAAAATGCTGGAAAAACTCAACAGTGAAGAGAGTCTGAATCCTGTTGGACAATAAGCCTGGTGACTTGGTTGCTATGGGGCAGTAAAGTCCAGATTGAATTGCTGGGAAGAAGGACAAAGGCAAGGCCATCTTTGATAACACTGGGTAGACTGTTAATCTCCAAATCTCACAGAGAAATGTTAGAAACTTTAGATTTTAGCAATGGTTATATTTTAAATGACTTAATTTTAAGCATAGAATGGAGTTGATTGATAATTAGAATTAATAATTAGAATAGCTACTTGGATAGAAGGTCTATGTGATTCATGTTACCATGGAGATGAGCTTTAAGTAGGGAAAGAGTCCATGGCAAGCTCTCATAGTATCAAGTTACAGGAACTTACTTAATTTTTGAACCTCACAAACTACTGAGTTTGCAAGAATCTGATTGAGGAGAAAAGAGCAGGGAGATAGAGGCAGCTAGTCATTATTATTCATCACACAGAATACAGATGGAAACTCATGCCTGAATTGGAAGTACCAAGTTTGTCACTATTTTAGTGAGGCTGGAGGATTAACCTAGATTTGGCTAAAAGTAACCTTCACTCTGAAACTTACTTCAGGAATTAAAAATTGCCTGTTTGGAAAAAAGAAAAGGAAGCAACTCCTTGCGAGCAGAAACCGCATTGTCCTTTGTTCCTGGAGGAAAAAGTATCATTTAAGATGCGATGTAAAGTACAACCATAATATGGGAATTTTTGGATGCATGAATAGTTAAATGGAGAAAGATCTTTTCTGTAGTTTGAAGTGTAAGATATCTACAAAAGTAGTGTTTAGTCAATATTCCCTTCAATTTGTTTGTTTCAGTGAAAGTCTTAAAGTTCTGCCATGTGATCCTGTCAGGCAGTCACTAGAAGTCCAAATATCTTTTCAAAAATTATGTCAGTACATGGATTCTATTAGAAGCATTTACTTAGCCTGAAAATTCTTCACACAAAGTTGATGTGAATAGAGGCTAGGGGAAGTGGAAAGTTTGGATCACTTAAGGAACATTTCGTTTTTGTAATCGAGTGTGATGAATTCTTCAATGGATGAATGATTAAGTTTGGGGAAAATGGTCTTTCTCCTCTATGTTAGTCAGTGCTAATGTTGTGAAAGTGCTGATGAATTATCTGCATCTTCATTGTACAAAGATAGCTTTTTAGTCAATACTAATGGACTTCTTGTGGCACTTCATTAAGCCATTGGGTGGTGATGGGAGTGGAGGTGTGCTGGTGGCTAAATGTGTAATAATTTAGCTCACAGTGTCTACCTTTCATTAATCTTGAATATTGCTTTCTGAGCTGCTGCACCCAAACTACACCAGATTTACACCAAATGCCATGTTGACTTTGGAGGCTTTTAGTCTTCGTGATAGCAATGGGAATATAAAAACTATTAGTAAATTAATGCCCTGGAGTTGATAAAGGATGCTTCTGCCAAAATGCACTTTAGGAGCATTGTATTGTTCACTCTTAAACGCTTCCACAAATCCTTAGTGGCAACAGTCAACAGAGACTCTACATCAGTGCTAATTAAAGAAATCCTCAGCTTCCTTCAAGCAAGACTCCAGCAAATGGTTTCAGACTACTTATAGACTTACAGGCCTATTTCTGGCAGTGTTGGCTGCACCAGACAAATTATAAAAAAATTATGTGGAGTTATTTAGCTGCACCAACTGTGACCTTCAAGCACCAAGAACATTGGGGCTGGAAGGTCACACTGAAGAAAAGTTGCAAGTTAGAGTGAAAAGACTCTGACTTAGTCTCTGAGTCATAGACGTTTACAGCTGGAAACAGGCCCTTTGGAACAACTTGTCTATGCTGCCCTTTTTAAAAAAAAATCCGAAGCAAATCCCAATTGCCCGCGTTTGGCCCATATCTCTCCATACCCATTGTACCCGTGTAACTATCTAAATGGTTTTTATAAGATAAAATTGTACCTGCCTTACTACTACCTCTGGCAGCTTGTTCCAGATGCTCACCACCCTTTGTGTGAAAATATTGCCCTATGGACACTTTCGTATCTCTTCCCTGTCACCTTAAACCTATGCCCTCCAATTTTAGACTCCTCTACCTTTGGGAAAAGATATTGACTATCTATCTTGTCTATGCCCCTCATTATTTTATCAACTCCTATAAGGTCACCCCTCAGCCTTCTACACTCCAGAGAAAAATGTCCCAGTCTATTCAGTCTCTCCTTATAACTCAATCCATCAAGTCCCAGTAGCATCTTAGTAAACTTTCCTGCATTATTTTGAATTTAATAATATCCTTTCTATAAAAGGATGACCAGAATTGCACACAGTATTCCAAGTGTGGCCTTATCAATGTCTTGTACATCTTCAACAAGGCATCCCAATTCCTGTATTCAATGTTCTGACCAATAAAACCAAGCATGCTGAATGCTTTCTTCACCACTCTGTCCATCTGTGACTCCACTTTCAAGGAGCTATGAACACGTACCCCTAGCTCTTTTTGTTCTGTAACTTTCCCCAACACCCTACCATTAACTGAGTAAGTTCCGCCCCGGTTCAATCTACCAAAATGCATCACCTCACATTTGTCTAAATTAAACTCCATCTGCCATTCACTAGCCCACTGGCCCAATTGATCAAGAGTCCATTACAATTGGAGAAAACTTTCTTTACTGTCCACTATGCCACCAATTTTGACGTCATCTGCAAACTTACTAATCATGCATCCTATATTCTCATCCAAATCATTAATATAAATGACAAATAACAGTGGGTCCGGCATTGATCTCTGAGGCACACTGCTGGTAACAGGCTACCAGTTTGAAAAACAGCTCTTTACATGAAGCCAATTTTGTAAGCATTTAGATACCTCACCCTAGATCCTGTGAGATTTAACTTTATGCAACAACTTACCATGCAGTACCTTGTCAAAGGCCTTGCTAAAGTCCATATAGACAATATCAACTGCATTGCCTTCATCTACCTTCTTGGTTACCCCTTGAAAAAACTCAATTAAATTTTTGAGACATGATTTTCTACTCACGAAGTCACGCTGACTGTCCCTAATCTATCTTTGCATCTCTAAAGGACTGTAAATCCTGTCTCTTAAAATACCTTCCAACAATTTACCCACCACAGGTATGAGGCTCACTAGCCTGTAGTTTCCAGGCCTTTCCTTGGAGCCTTTTTTAAACAAAGGCACAACATTTGCCACTCTCCAATTCTTAGGCACCTCACCCAATGATTCAAATGTCTCGGTCAGAGGACCTGCAATTTTCTCCCTAGCCTTCCACAATGTCCTGGGATATGCTTCAACAGGTCCTAGGGATTTATCTACCTTGATGCACTTTAAGACTTCCAGCACCTCCTTCTCTGTAATATGTACACTCCTCAAGACATCACTATTTATTTCTCCAAGTTTCCTAATATCCATGCTTTTCTCAATAATAAATACTGATGAGAAATATTCATTTAGGGTCTCACCCATCTCTTGTGGATCCGCATATAGATGTCCTTGTTGATCCTTAAAAGGTCCTATTCTCTCCCTTGTTACTCTTTTGCCCTTTATGTATTTGTAGAACCTTTTTGGATTCTCCTTTCCTTATCAACCAAAACAATTTTGAGGCCCCTTTTTAAAAGACAGCATGGAGAACGTCTCTTAACTAACATCCTCACTTTATAGAAATAACTCATTGCTATGATTCCAAAGATTTAAAGTGCACCTCCTTAAAATGGTATCACTGACATGCAAGTTCCACCCTAACAACCAATGAACTGCTAATAAACAACAATAATAGAGTTTGTGACTCGCCAATCACAGTCAAATAAAGCATGAACGTCATGTCTCTTGCCAACGCCATTGGGCACATATATGAACATCTATGCCGATTTTGCTCCTGTTTTCAATGCAAGTTGAAGTTCTTATCGTGTAGCCTGCAATTTAGTTATGTTTAGCTGCTAAGATGAAGCCATCTGTCTATGATTAGGCCTCTCCATCTATTACTGGTTACATCTACTGTTGAAAAAATTACTTCACCAAATTGTGATCTAAATATGAAGATTAGGCCAATGAAAGAGATATTGGATAGGGTAACCACAATTTGGTTGAAGAGGCAGATTTCAAAGCAAATTTTAAAGGATGCTCCAGTGATGGACGAATTAAAGGAAGGAATTCCCTAGTCAGCTGATTGCTGAAATTAAGTGAATTAAAATGTACAGAATCAGAGGAGTAAAATCTTTGAAGGCAACGTAGAGGTGGAAAAAGTGATAGAAATGGGGAGGATGAGGTCAGAATAGAGTTAAACACAGGTAAGAATTGTAAGCTCTGAGGTTGGGAGACCCAAAGCCAATAGAACTCAGCTGCGACTGGGACTTCAAACAGAACGGGGGTACAGGTAACATTTGATAAACTGAAGTCTCCAGAGTCTAAAAGATGGAAAGTCAGCCAAGAGAGCATTAGAATAATGGAGTCTGGAGATGACAATGGCACAGGTGAGAGCCAGCAGTAGATGGGGTGAGGTAGGGTAAGGTGGGAATTGAGCGATAATACGGAGATAAAAATAGTTAGTCTTTGTAATGGAAAGGATTTGAATATGGAAGTTCAGCTTGCGGTCAAAAGGATGCTAAGGGTATGAAATGCCTGATGTAAACAGGTCCCTAATCAAGTAGTTCCTGTGGAGAAGAGATCTAAATAGGTAAATGATGGTAATTGTAACTGTTTATAAACTCCCGAGGTTCATTAAAGGGTAATTGTAGCTCAGTGCAAATTTCTGGCTCCAAGTCAAAGAAACTTGACATGAACATACTGGCATTTCTCTTTGTTTTTAAGAAGATGGTTTGAAATTCTAACATTGGTGCATAATATCTTCAGTGGGAAGGATGCAAGCTCTAAAAGAAAGACATTTTTATGTATGAATGGATATTAATTTCAATTACTTAACTTGTAGTATGGTTGCTCTCTTCAACAGAGGTGAGGAAGTACATGGGATACCTAACCATGCACCGTACCTTGGCAAATGGTTCAAGGTGAATAATATTTTGAGATCACAACTGTTTTGAGTTTTTAACCAATCTAAATTACAAGCTATAAATCTAGCAATTTAAGAGTAAGACATCCCTGGATCTACCATAAAGTAGACATATTAATCTGATACCATGCAAATTTCGTGTGTATCCATGGGAGTAAATGTCATTCAGTGGAGCAAACTTCAAACACTTGCATAAAACACTTCAACGGGCAGAAAATCCACAAAATTTCTAACCTGCTAAATTATTTGAAGTTAATTTCAAAAACAATTCATTACTACTGTTTAAATTAAAAATACATTATAAAATAGCAATGCTACAACATCTGTTTATATAGATCAACATTGATCAAATAACAGTCCAATTTAAATGTCAGATGAATGAAAGTTAAAAGACACGATAGATTTAATAGCTGATAGCTCACAGTTATTGTATCAATATGTATCATATACTGAGTATTTAACACCATATTTTGAGAATTTAAATGAATGTAAACAATGCAGAATACACAACAAATGCAGTTTTAAATTAATTTACATCTTGAGGCCAAATATTAATGTAATATTGAATATGTTACAGCAATTATACTGAAGCTGCTTTCAAGGACACTGCTGCATGCATTTATAAGATTGAATTGATGTGCAAGCAGTGTACTAAGCAAAAAAAAAGCAAGCTCCCTTTGTCAGGCACAATTGCAACACATCTTTGGCCAGACACTTACCAGGCTCGCAAAACAAACACCATCAACACAGGGAGATATAATTTGAAGCAATAGGAAGAAGGTACATAAAACATAAAGGTGGAAAAATAATATTTCTCTGAACCCATCGCAGACACAGTATTGGTGGAAAAACCCTGACTCTGCTGCTGTAGAACAATCCAAACCAGTCTGCAACCGGAACTATACAGACAAATGCTAACAGACAGTGAAAGCAACCACAGAGGTTGTGGAGCCCTTCTATAAATTATAGCAATGAGTTTTCCTACAAATCAGAGCACAGTGGGGTGGGACTTCCAAGCTCAGTTGTGATTCACAATCAATTGCATTGAAGGTTTGTTGTGTTTCTGTTAAAGGTGCATTACTCACAAAATGCTATCTGAAATTCTTGTATCTAAAGATGTAATTCTTATCTTTAAGCTTTTGTTTAGCATGATACCAAGATGCTTTATTAAGATTTTAAAATGCTACATAAATATCTATGTATCTCTTAAAGGATTATAATTTTTTAAATGGTATTGGTGACAGCATTTTAAGGTCTTCAGCAAAGGTCTTCAGTAATGTACAGTACGGTGGCACAATGGTTAGCACTGCTGTGTCAGGGATCTGAGTTCAATTCCGGCCTCGGGTCACTGTCTGTGTGGAGGTTGCACATCATCCCTATGTCTGTGTGGATTTCCTTCAGGTGCTCCGGTTTCCTCCCACACTCCAAAGATGTACAGGTTAGGTTGATTGACCATGATAAATTGTCCCTGAGTGGTTGGGGATTGGCATGTAAATATGTGGAGTTGCGAGGATAGGATCTGGATGCAATTGTTGGCTCTGCAGGCTCAATGGACTGAATGGCCTTCTTCTACATTATAGGGATTCTATGATTTTATAAACAATGACAGAACTGAATTGAATCAACTAGAGTAGGATCCCCTATCATGTTTGATCAACATACATGAACTGGTTGTATAAGCAGAATCTAGGAGCGACAGATATTCATACATGTGGACCTATTCTCCTGAAACAAAGGAAACTCTGGGCATTTTCAAATAACCTGGGAGCCTATAATTGCTTGTTGCTTTCTCCATGGCAACATCTCAGCCTATCAGAATCTACTTGCCAATCGATCAGCAACCATTACTCCTGTAGTACAAATTGTGTTAAGAACACCATTGATGTTATCTATGAGAGTGTCTCAAAACCCCAAAGGGTAACTTGAAGTATTGGTTCTTAGTGGTGCATATTTGTTTGGAATCATGAGAAGTACAAGGTGCAACCCAGTGAGGAACCAGTCCAGTCAAACAATTATAAACAATTCATGAAGAATATTCATCAAAGTAAAAAAACACAAAAGAAGAATGACTAATACGCACAATCACACTTAACGACTTAATTTGTTATCCAATGACTTTTGGATGGTAAACTAACCTGCCTCCACAATGAAGACCCCAGCAGTTACACTGTGCAATTTTCTTGATGTTGCACTCTGTGGATTTGGATGTCTACATCACTCAAATTCCTTGTCTTTAGAAGTTTCATTTGTATTGCCTCATTGATTTCTGGTAAACAATATTTCTGATATGGCAATTTGCACCTCAATTTCTCTAGATGCCTGCTAATCTTGTTACTGGCAAATCACATCTCATTATTCTTCTGGACATCTACTAAGCTTTTTTCTTGTCCAGTATATTGCTTTCATCTCAAGCTCATCTTAACCTCATTAACTTCCGAAATTCATAACAATTGTTTTGATCGTTTGAAATTTGGTATTCTTGCATTTGTCCTGGTGATTGCAATATGAAAAGCTTCAGCAACATATCTCTCTTTTCAGAAATATTCAAATTCTGTTCTGCCAATTGACAGTGATGAATGGATTTTTTTTCTGATAGGGAAGATGTAACAACTACTGACATGCCAAGCATTTTGCTTTTCTCAGTACATATAAATAAAGTGGTTTGAGTATTGGAAGTACAGTATCAAAAATTGCAAAATGACACAAAAACACAGAAGTTGGTTAACAAGAGTATTGTAAACAATATTAAGTGGACATCCCCATTTGCTCTTCAGGAGGCAGTGATGGGACACCTTTTTGAACTGTTGCAATCTCTTCTAATTGACAAATTAACAAGTTTAAGAATGCACCTCTGACTTCGCCCACTCCCCTCAGCAAAACCTTACCCTTTTGCCTTTTCCCTTTCAGATACCTAAAATAGTTCCAATCTGGCTAGAGAGTAGGGCAAGATGAAAAACAGAATAATGCTGAAAACACAGTATTATCATTTGATTCAAACTCACAGATATTGACATTGCATTTGTTGTGGAAAAGAAATGAGGGGCAGGATTTGTATTGTGAGACACCAGGCACAACTAAGCCGCAACAAGGGCAGGGGGATGGAATAGTGCTGAAAGCAACACTCCAGAGGGTAAAGTTATACACAGGTTCTCTTGTAGTGAACTCAGATAGCTAGGGCACAGAGAAAGAGCAATTTAATGCAAGATAAATCCATTCAAAAGTCTGATGGCAGCAGGGAAGAAGCTGTTTTTAACACAGTTGGTACGTGTTCTCATACTTCTTTACCTTTTTCCCGATGGAAGAAGATAGGAGATTGTATATTTGGTGTGCATGGAGTCCTCAACTATGCTAGCTGCTTTTCCGATGCTGTGGAATGTGTTTTGCACGATAAACTGGGCTTCGTTCATGACCTTTTGTAGTTTCTTGCAGTCTTGGGCAGAGCAGGAGGCATACCAAGCTATGATACAACCAGAAAGAATGCTTTCTATGGTGCATCTGTAAAGTTGGTGAGAGTCGTAACAGATATGCCAAATTTCATTGGCTTCCTGAAAAAGTAGAGGAGTTGGTGAGCTTTCTTAACTATAGTGTTTTCATGGAGGGTGTAGGACAGGTTATTGGTGATAAATACCTAGAAACTTGAAGCTCTTGACCATTTCCACTTCATCCCTATTGTTGAAGATACGGGCATATCCTCCACTACACTTCCTGAAGTCGATGACTATTTCCTTCATTTTGTAGACATTGAGGGAGAGATTATTGATGTCATATCAGTACACCAGATTCTCTAGCACTTTCCTGTACTCTGTTTCATCATTGTCGGAGATCTGATCCACTATAGTGGTGTCGTCGGTATACTTGAAAATCAAGTTTGAGGAATATTTGATCACACAGTCATAAGTGTATAAGGACTATAGTAAGGGACTGAGGAGACAGCCTTGTGGGGCACCAGTATTGAGGATGATAGTGGAGGAGATGCTGTTGCCTATCCTTATTGATTGCAGTCCGTTAGGAATTCTAGAATCCAATCACAGAGGGAGTTGCTGAGCCCCAAACTGTGGAGTTTGGAGATGAGTTTTGCAGAAATAATGGTGAAGGCTGAGCTGCAGTCAATAAATAGGAGTCTTTATTATCTAGGTATTCCAGGGTTGAGTGCAGGACCAGTGAGATGGTGTCTGCTGTAGCCTTGTTGTGGCGATCAGTAAACTATAGTTGTTCCAGGCAATCTGGGATGCAGGAATTGATTTGTGCCATGCCTAACCTTTTGAAGCACTTCATGATGATGAATGTCAGAGTCACTGGATGATAGTCATTAAGGCACATTGCCTGGCTTGTCAAACACCTGTTATCAATGTCAAAGAATATGGAAGATATCAACTTGGGGGCTTTGCACACAGCTTGAAGGCCATCCTTTCCAACATGGGAGGCAGTGGTCAACTACAAACACAGACAGATGGATCAAATATAGTGGCCAATGTTGCTATTTCATTGCACTAAAAGCAGCAATAATCCAACATCTGAGTGCTGCATTGAAGGCTCAAACTACTGTCACCATGACAGCTGATTACAAAGATCTTGTAAGGTATCACAATGGCCCAGCAATCTTCCCTTCACCAGGGGACTTCTAGTGGATCTGTGAATCATGAGCCTATTGTATTCACACTAAAGAAGAGCATTTGTCCTCCCACTCCACCACTTAACAGCAGCCTAAGCCAGACTGCTGCTACACTTGCCGAGATGGTGCAGTTTAGCCATCTGACACATTAGAATTTGCTTGAGTTAGGTTGTTTAATTGCATCTAAAATGTAATTATCTGAATTTGAATTTGAATTTGTGTCAACCAGGTTACTGGTCAGAACAATGGAAATAGAAACTGTCACAGACATGTTGTCAGGACGCACATCAGCTGCAAGACTCTGGTATTGGCCAGAACAATGGAAATATCCAAACAGAATCACTTAACTATTTGAGATTGTCTGGATCATTTTGTAATATTAACAGTTGAACTATTAAATAGCCATTATATCAGGAGGAACTTGCTTCAATATCTGGATATGATCTGATATAAATCACAAACAAAGGGTACACTATATATCAGAGATCAGTCCTCAAAGATCAGAACTCACAGGACAGTCAGAATTTCAATCTCTACAGTGGCCAAGTTTAATCACCATAGGCTTTCCCGAAAGCAGGTTGTATGAATCTATTGTGAGACTGTAATTGTTGTTATGCTGAAGCTCTTTTAATTAATAAACTTGCATTTGGGCAATGCACTTCAGCCTGAATCATGAGGAATTCTTAAACTGTTTTTAAAGATTTCCAATATTTAATTGAAATGTTACCCATTTCTATTATGTTCCTTCTCCTCCTCTTCCTTGTGTGCCTGCTTCTCAAATGCTCACCAGTAACAAGGTGTGAGGCATCATACTGGCAAGGCTGTATCTCGTATTCACCCTGAATCTTGGCAGCTACTCTGACAAGTATTGCAATGTTCCTCCAGAGAAGTCCGGACAATTGCAGTGTTGGTTCACAATGCTAATAGTCTGTTATAGCATATTTTATGTGCTGACATAATTTCCAGTATTTCTGGCTCTTCACAGTTGTGTATGTTGAATATTGGAGTCCTGGGCCTTGTTTTTGGAGGTAGCCTTTGCCGTTATGGCTCAACGTACATGGCACAATGGATTGGTGCACAATGAAGGTATCATGATTGTTGCTTGGATACTTCACATTGACTTGCATGATTGGCTGCCAATGGGCGCATATCAACTGCAATTTAAGTTTGTAGAGTCTCAGATCTTCCAACACATTTGGCTAGGTTTGGAAAGAGGAGCAAAAAAGTTTGCAAGATTTCCAACTCACATTTCATACCAATGTAAACATGTATCTTCACCAGTGACTTGGCAGTTCAGATTCAGCACCCCTCCAGTCCCTCACCCTGTCAGAAAGTCCATTCATGTCAGTTTGAGGACTAACCTGTGTGAAACTCAGTCTCCCAAGGGATGCAACGACGGTGAGCAGACCTCCCGGAGGAACTCAGGTCAGCGAATCATTCAGGGGAGAGAGGGTAATAACTGGACACCATAAACAGCACAGTTGGTGTTTATGGTTTAACCGAATATAGGGTAAATTCTGGCCACAGTCCTACAGCAAGCTCTTCTGCAGTGGATGTAGCGAGCCAACCAAAAGTCTGTTGATTTCATCAGCACTGGTAAATGTCAACAACTGCCAGTTTCCACATGCAATTTTACAACTCATCCGCTTTATCCTGGACGACAATGTCTTCACCTTCAACAACCAGTTTTTCATCCAGACACACACAACAGCCATGGGGACCAAGTTCGCACCTCAATATGCCAACATCTTCAGGTTCGAACAAGACTTCTTCACTGCACAGGATCTTCAACCGAGGCTATACACTAGATACATCGATGACATTTTTTCCTTTGGACTCATGGGTGAACAATCATTTGTATGAGTTATAGGACGGATATCAGAGGTAGGTTCTTTACTCAAAGAGTGATTAGGGAGTGGAATGCCCTGCCTGCAGCTGTTGTAGATGCGCCAAGTTTGGTGGCGTTTAAGAGGTTAATTGATAAGTATATGGAAGAGAAGGGAATGGTTTAGTTTGGAGGGGCATTGCTTTTTATTTTGGTCGGCACAACATCGAAGGCCGAAGGGCCTGTTCTGTGCTGTAATGTTCTATGTTCTATGTTCTATGAAACAACTATATGATGATATCAACAAGTTCCATCCCTCCATCAGACTCATTATGGACTATTCTCCAGAATTGGTTGTATTCTTGGACACACACATCTCCATCAAGGATGGTCATCTCAGCACCTCACTGTACCGCAAACCGACAGGCAACCTCACAATGCTCCACTTCTCCAGCTTCCATCCTAAACACGTTAAAGAGGCCATCCCCTACAGACAAGTCCTCTATATACACAGAATTTGCTCAGATGAGGAGGATCGTGACAGACACCTCCAGACGCTGAAGGATGCCCTCATGAGAACAGGATATGGCGCTCAACTCATCAATCGACAGTTCCGACGTGCCACAGTGATAAACCACACTGACCTCCTCAGAAGACGAACACGGGACACAGTGGACAGAGTACCCTTTGTTATCCAGTACTTCCCTGGAGCAGAGAAGCTACGACATCTTCTCTGGAGTCTTCAACATATCATTGATGATGATGAACATCTCGCCAGGGCCATCCCCACACCCCCACTTCTTGCCTTCAGACAACCGCGCAACTCAAACAGACCATTGTTCACAGCAAACTACCCAACCTTCAGGAGAACAGTGACTAAAATACTACACAACCCTGCCACAGCAACCTCTGCAAGACATTCCAGATCAGCGACATGGATGACATCATCAAACGTGAGGATACCATTCACCAGGTACACAGTACATACTCTTGCAATTCGGCCAACGTTGTCTACCTAATACGTTGCAAGAAAGGATGTCCCGAAGCATGGTACATTGGGGAGACCATGCAGACACTACGACAGCGGATAAATGAACATTGCTCGAAAATCACCAGGCAAAACCGTTCCCTTCCTGTGGGCGAACACTTCAGTGGTCATGGGCATTTGGCCTCCAACCTTCGGGTAAACATTCTTCAAGGGGGCCTTCACAACACATGACAGTGCAGAGCCACTGAGCAGAGACTGATAGCCAAGTTCCGCACACATGAGCACGGTCTTAACAGGGATCTTGGTTTCATGTCATACTATCTGTAACCCCCATGACTTGCCTGGGTTAGCAACAAAACCTCACTTACTGTGCTGTGTGGAGAAAATACACAATTCTCTAACCAATGCTCAGGATTTCCTTCACACACATTGTTAGCCTCTTTAAGACTTGAGTAGCAGGTTAGGTGTAAAGATTCGCATTCTAACCAGTAATCCGTAAACTGTCTGTGCTGGTCTGTGCTGTCTGTGCTTGTTTTCGTTAGAAAGGAGGAGGCTAAGAGGGGACCTAATCGAAACATATAAGATGATTAGAGGTTTAGATAGGGTGGACAGTGATAGCCTTTTTCCTAGGATGGAGAAAGCTAGCACGAGGGGACACAGCTTTAAATTAAGGGGTGATAGTTATAGGACGGATATCAGAGGCAGGTTCTTTACCCAAAGGGTGGTTCGGGAGTGGAATGCCCTGCCTGCAGCAGTTGTAGATGCGCCAAGTTTGGTGGCGTTTAAGAGGTTAGTTGATAAGTATATGGAAGAGAAGGGAATGGTTTAGTTTGGAGGGGCATTGCTTTTTATATTGGTCGGCGCAACATCGAAGGCCGAAGGGCCTGTTCTGTGCTGTAATGTTCTATGTTCTATGTATGTGTGCTGTTGGAGACCAGAACACCTCATTCACCTGATAAAGGCCATAGGTCAAAAGCTTGTGAGTTTACCATCAAATAAATCGGTTGGATTTAAACCTGATGTTGTCAGACTTCTTACTGTGTTTACCCCAGTCCAATGCCGGCATCTCCACATAATCCTGCTGGTGGCCAAGATAGGAAACTCCCAGTTTTGGGGGTGATTTTTAGCCTGTGTTCACTGTCAGAGAGTATTAGGAAACACAATTTTCTCCAGAGAGATAATGTTCCACAATTTTCCCTGCCCTTCATTAGGACCATACCCACAAAAGGCAAGAACCTCATTTAAATGTATGATAATAAATTTTAATATCACAACCATCCACTGCAAGATATTGACCCCTCTATTTTAAATAGATTCAGCCAGGCATGAGTTTGTTGTGAGGATCCCCCGGAGCATAAAAGTGAGTATAGCTCTGGGGAAGAGGGACTTGGCTTGGCTGATTTTTCCAACAATCGATAATGGTTTCATGGTCATCAGTAGATTCTTAGGGCCCAATTTAACCATTGCGTTACGCCCATTTTTGGGCACAAAAGACTTGGTAAAGTCAAGCTAGGAAGAGTAGCGCCATCCATGCCCACCTCCACGCCAGTTCCCCTTTACCAAGACCTGAAAATGGATGCAATTAGGACAGCACCCGAAACAGGCATGATGGCCGTTTAAATGCATTTAAATTGACTTAATGGGCTGCATGACCAACTTTACCATCACATCCTCCTCTACCACCATGTCTGTCCATCACAGAATTGCCACAAAACAGACATGCTCCATATAAGTCCGATTTGGGTGCTTCAGTTAGTGAGGAGGTAGGTGCCTAGCATCTGATGGCTCTTTGCTTGAGATGTAGAGATACTGGCGTTGGGCTGGGGTAAACTCAGTAAGAACCTGGCAACACCGATTTTAAATCCAACCGATTTATTTGATAGTAAATCTGCGAGCTTTCGACTTTCGTCTTCGTTAGGCAAATGGAGTGTTCTGGTCTGCAATAGCACACATATCAGCACAGTCAGTCACAGATTGCTGATTAGAATGCGAATCCTTATACCTAACCTGCTGTTCAAGTCTTAAAGTGGCTAACAATGTGAGTGAAGTGAACACGGAGCATTGGTTAGAGGGATGTGTATTGTCTCTAAACAGCACAGTAAATGAGGTTTTTTGCTAACCCAGGCAAGTCATGGGGGTTATAGATAGTGTGACAAGAAGCTAAGATCCCTGTTAAGACCGTCCTCATGTGCGCGGAACTTGGCTATCAGTGTCTGCTCAGCGACTCTGCGCTGTCGTGTGTCGTGAAGGCCCCCTTGAAGAACATTTACCCGAAGGTCGGAGGCCGAATGCCCGTGACTGCTGAAGTGTTCGCCCACAGGAAGGGAACTGTTGTGCCTGGTGATTGTTGAGCAATGTCCATTCATCCGCTGTCGTAGTGTCTGCATTTGCCTGTCGAAGACAAAAGTCGAAAGCTTCACAGATTTACTATCAAATAAATCGGTTGGATTTAAAATTGGTGTTACCAGATTCTTACTGTCTTTGCTTGAAATCAGTGTTGGGGGGAGGAAGGGAGGGTGTACCACTACCACTCTGCTTGAGATTGGTGGGGGGAGTCTGCTGCCGCTCTGCCTGAGATCAGTGAAGGGAAAGGGTGGCTCCAGTGCTAATCTGCCTCAGATCAGTGAGGGGGAAGGCGGGGAGAAACCTGCCATTGGTCTGGATGGTGGGGGTGGTGTGGAAAAAGGGGCTAGTAATATATTGGGGTTGGGCAAGGTCAGAGGGAGGCATTATATAACCTGGGAGGGATGTGGCACGGAAGCAGCATCTATCGCTGATCTTTGCGCGTGCGCAGTTGGAGGCACTGATTGGACCTGCAGGGTTTTGGGGGCATTATCCCCACCCACAAGTTTGTGCAGCGTGAATCGGAATTGCTGATATTTTTTTCAAGCAGAGTGCGCATGGGAGCATTTGAGAATGGGTCTAAAAATTGGATTTGAAACAGTCTCAGTTTCAAGTCCATCCAGCAATCAGAATCAAAATGGGGTCCTTAATTCCAGATTTCTTTATTGAATTCAAATTCCAACATCTGCCATGGCAGGATTTGAATCTGGATTCCTGGAACATTAGTTGAGTTTCTGGATTAATAGTCCAGTGATAATACGATTAGGCTGTTGCCTCCCACAGGGTAAGTAATTAATTAAGATTGAAGAATGTGATGTTGGGGGGCAAGAGATAGAACGGATTCCAAGCTGCCTTCAGTATACAAAACAGACAATAGGAGTGCAAGTAAAGAGTAGTTACTAAGAGATAAAAAATAGAAAATGATGTTACCCAGAGAGTAGTGAGAAACTAGTACCATAAGGAACAGTTGAAGCAAATAGTATGGATGCGCGCTGGAGTCTTGATTAAACAGATGATGTAGAAGTTTATCACAGCTTTATGCTTCCTGATTCCCATTTTCACCGAAGATTCATTTGTTTTAAGCTTTGTATACTCGTTTTAGACATTCCTCTTATTTATGTCAAATTCTTTCCTTTGACTTGAGTGATTGCCATTTGGAAAGACTTGTCTTCCCTAGTAAAAACTTGGAGAAAATAATAACTTTGCATATTAAACACCTAAGTTCATCTTAATTTTCAGTTTCATTTGCAACTTTAATGAGTTTCACTTCCTCTCTGGTAGGCCACTGTTTGTTAAAGCATTAAAAAAAGCAATCCCTTTGGTTTAAATCTGTCACTGAGTTTTCACCCAATCATTTTTTGCATCTCTTTCTGACATTTTCAGACCAGCTATGAGGAAACAAAAAGCCTTGTCATTCTTATTGTGCAATATAGTGATGCTAAAATTCTGCTAATAGATTCATATTTTAGCAAGTAGGAAATAAAGGTGTCTTAATTAGGAATCATGTAACTCACATCAGGTTGTCATAAGTTGTGAAATAAAATAAATGGGGAAGAACTTTGTTCCCATTGTGCCTGATTTTTGAATGCAAACTTTAGGGAAGGGGTTGGAGGGGCAGGACCACTTGTTCGACCCCTAAAATTCCCATTGGCTGCCAAAATGGAAGCCAATGATATCCAAGCCACTTGGACTCGCTTGAAACAAATGACAAAAACTTTTAATATGCTAATGAAAGAAAGCCTGTTTTTAGAATTTCAATTAAATCCGTCTGCCACCTGCAATTCTTCATAGAAATCAGGCCTGAAGACCAGACTGGAGCCAACCCTGGGTCTCTATTTTCCAGCACTAGTTCCAGGTGTGCTGCTTACTTTGAGTAGGAACAAATCCAAACACAATTTATCCTCCACATTTTTAAACTCTCAACTGCGACTCAACAACGAGGCTTTTTGTGTGGCTGTTAAATGTTCCATTTTGTGAATCGTGTTTCTGTTGTGAAAAATGGGATTTATTTCACATCTCTAATTATTCAGAGCATAGAAATGTTCAATTACTATACAAGTGTCTCCATCTCCATCCATTTTGGAAAACTGTCATTCATTTGATGTTTGGAAGTATTATAAATCCATACTTTGTGAATATGTGCTGTATGATTAAGTTAAAGATATGGTTTCTGAATTTGAGGAAGGTGGGGGCATGCAGTTGTGGTCCCCGGCCCCTGACAAAATGACATTAGGAGTTAACCATGATCACAACGGCTGCTCTGCGGCAATTTATCACTGGGAGCAAAATTAATTGCTTTAAGATGAGACTTCTGCCTCTATCAACCTTACAGAGCTGCCAGTCAATTAGATGATCAGAAGATCTATAGTCCAGCAGTGCTAGACAGGAACAGTGACTTCTGCTGAGGAATACAAGTAAGTCTGGTGTTGGGAACTTAAGTGGGGTTAAGGGGTTGGGTTCAAGATATTGGGGGGAAGGTTTAAGGGTGGAGATAATCTGGCAAGATGTGGGGTGCCTCAGAAGTCTTTAAAGTGGATCCTGTCCATTTGATCAATACTAGCTTGTGCAACTAAAGTTTCCACATTGCATTGTCCTTCCTCCCACAGATAACATGTTAGTGGTGGCAGAATAAAGCTGCTCCATGACCATGAATTTATTGCTTAAGGACTTTGAATGGACCTACTTTGCATTAAGTTGATTATTCTCTACACCCTAGCTATGATTATAACATTACATTCTGCATTCGCTCCGTTCCTTCTCTATGAACAGTATATTTTATCTGTATAGAAGGAACAGTACTTTTCACTTTATGTTAATACATGTGACAATGATAAATTAAATCAATTGCTGACTCACTATTTTAATGCATACCCATGTTTTTGCGCCATGTTTAAATACGAGTATTATTATTGTGTTATGGTTTAGTCAGAAGATGTAGCTGACACTTCCTCACTCTATGTAAAATTACACTCAGCTTGAAGGTAGGTGAATAAATGGCAAGAGGATAAATGGCCCAGTGGAATTTATTGGTGGGGGGTGCTGCTGGAGAAAAATCCAACCCACGATCTCAACTCTGCCCGGCCTTCTGATGAATAGGTAAAACATTCTTTATTAGTTGAAATACATTAATCTGTGACTATAGGGAGATGGCTTGCCAAATTTATTCAAATAACTGAATTTCAATTCATGATTTACACAGTTAAGTGAAAGAGATTTAAAATTCTCCAGACTGGTGATGCCTACAGGAAAGCATGGTAGGAAGATTTAATTAATCTAGCATATCCAAAGGGTTGCTTCATTTCCCACACAGCACTCCACACTGTGATCTAGAAATGATATCATCAATTTGAATGATATGTTTTGCATATTGATTTTTTTCAATTGTAAATTTAAGTCTACATGCCTGCATTTTCTAAGAACAATTCATCCATCCATTTATTCATGTTATAGTTTGCAATACTGAGGGAAGAATTGTTTTCAGTTGCAATGATAATAAGGAATCATGACCAGCTTGGCAAAGGCATTTTAAATAATTTTATTCACAGGTAACTCATTTTCATGGCAGTTCCTTTACTGATGGAACCACAAGCCCAAACTTGTACCTGACTGCCCAAAGGTGGTAGACATGTTTTTCATTCATTCTAATAATCTAAAATCAAATATATTGATTTGCTGATTCACTATTTTAAAGCATACCCATGCTTTTGAGGCATGTTTAAATACGGACATTATTATTGTGTTATGGTTCAGGTCAGAAACTCCAAAGTATTTTATGAAGCCCACCTGTTTTGCACCATGAACTTGGCTAGGATAAGCAGGAGATGCTTCACTTCAGGTGTGATCCAAAAGACCCACAAGGGAGCTTTTATCAAACAAAGTTTATTTAAGAATACAAGGGGCGATTCTCCCAAAGATGTTCTAAGTGCTGGATTTGTGGGAAAATGATGTAAATCACAGTTTTTTTTCAGTGTGAGCTCACACTTGAATCTCCCACACTTTGTGCATTGCGGAGGTCACAATCATTAATATCATTAAAAGCTTGGGGAGTGGGGCCTATTCACACCAGAGTCTGACAATTCTGGAACTCTGTGCGCGTGCAGCGGTCTCGATCTGTCAACCTGCAGTTTGCTGGCTAGCTGGATCGTTGGCCAGCCCAGGACCGTTGCAGTTCTGCCCCTCTATCCCTCCACGGCCTGCTCTTAGTCTCCACAAAATTCCCAGGCCAGCCCTGAAACCCCCCATTCCCAGAGTGTCTGTGATCCTCCCACACAGACCCTTCCCCAGCTGAGAGGCACAGAGCCCTGCCAGCAGACACCCCCAAATGAGGCAGATCCTCTCTGGGTTACTAAGACACCCCCCCACCAGACCGCCCTGATCGCTAGCCTTCCTCCAATCTAGACCAATCCCACGCGGAGTGGCAGCAAAATACCCTACCCCCACAGATTGCCCCTAAGCTATGCTTCTCAGCCCTGTTCCCTAGGCCCCACCCTCTTGTTACTGCTTCATGCCTAGTGGACGGTGCCAAAGTACTGCCTGGGCATAGGCACATTGCCTCTTGACATAGGCTGGCATTGCCAGGGTGCCCATACCAAAGGAAGACCACCCCCTTGCTGCCTGACCCCCTGGGAGGAGCCCAATTGCCCTCTTCACTCCAGCATGGTCAGATCTCTAGTTCCCCAAAAGTGAAGAGCTACTCTGAACCTGCTGGAGTGAAATTGTTCTGGTGGGCTGGGAGATGCTCGCAGACCTGGAGACTTCAATTTTAGGCCTGCTAATCACATTAAAATAAGATTTAAAATAGAGTAAAATAACTTACCTGCTTTTCCCAACTGTTTTCAGCATGATCCTGACCATGCCGGATATCTGGCGTTCAAAGATTCACACGCAGCAGGAACACATGCACGAATCCTGTGAATTGATTTGCACGTGATTCTCCCAACCCATTGTGCTAAAACATTAGCATGGCAGTATTGGAGAATCGCCCCCAGTTAACATTACGGTAAGAAAATTAGCAGGAACTTTTATCAATTATGAACAAAAACCACACCAGCGTATAACCCTTAATGTATATATCAAATGATGTCCCAATCAAAACCAAATCCAAGAAACAAAACCCTTCAAACAGATTTATCACTGCACAGGCTAAAGCTCACATGATGCTAGAATCCAGTTGCTTCTGTTGAATGCTCATTTCAAATGATCTTGATAACTCAGCGCAGTTTGTATGGGTATCCCCAAAACACCAAAGTGCAAGTTCACTACTGCAGCATGGCAAAAGGCCTTCCTTTCAGCTAACTGGTAACAGTTTCAAAGAAAAACAGAGAGAGAGTGATTTCTTTTCCTGCTTGTTTTTAAGACTGTCTCCAACACTGCAGCCAAAACCAAACTGAAAGCTGAAAAACTTTGGTCACCTGACCTCCCACAGTTTCTATTTCCTCCTAACAATGATATCACCTCAGGCTGTCAGCATGAAACCAATGAAACTGAGTGCGGAAATCATGTTTTCAAAAAATAGATTTTAAAAATAGATTTAAGTGACTTTTTACCTCTTTTTTGAAAAGATTTACTGACGTCATGACTCTTAAGTACAGCTTTGAGATTGTGATTCATGTTGTATTTACATAAATGCAATCGAGCTTAATGGGGATCTTGTGAGTGGAAAGCACTTCCCACAGCCAGGAAAACAGTGGGTCCAGTTTTACCATCAACTTCCGCCCATTTTCAGGCGTCAAAACTTGGTAAAGTTGGGTGTGAGGCAAGTAGCATGATCCACGCTGCCTCCACATCAGTTCCCCCTTTATCAAGGCCTGAAAATGGACACAACTGAAACAACGCCTGAAACAGAGTATGACCGCTAAATAGCCATTAAATATATGCATTTGCGGATATTTAAATTGTTTTAATGGGTTGCACGCCCAACTTTACCAGCACCTCCTGCTTTACCAGCGCATTCACCAATCCTGAATCGATGCCGAAACAGACCTGCTCCATAGAAGTCCGATTCGGGCACTCCATCACTGAGGACTATTGAGGAGGTAAGTGCATGAGCATCCAATGGCTCTCTGCTGCTTATGGGTATCCTTTCGTTGTGGCCATTTTCTTTCTCGGGTTGGTGGAGGCTTTACAGTGGGGGGGGGGTGGAGGTGGCTATTGCCCAGTAGGATCATCAATGTTCCATTTGCAGCACGGACCTGGGTCTCAGCACTGACCTTGGCTCTTGCGGTGCTGCTGGGTCCTTCCAGCTGAATGATGTGCACAAAGCCCTTGCAAATTGCACTGCTGCAGCCTCTCAACTCTTCAAGGAGCTATGATTGTGGGGAGCATGTGGCTGGGGGAATTGGGGGGGACGCTGTGGGGAACATGTGGCTGGGGGAATCGGGAGGGTGCTGTGAACATGGGGACTGTGTGGCTGGGGGAACTGTGAGGTTGATGGGCTAGGGGCAAGATAGGATGCCTCTACATGTGTCCCTCTCCATCTCCAAACCCTACCCCCCTTCAGAGTGACGTGATGGCTTTCATGCTGCAACCAATCTGGCTTTAACAGCAATAATCTTGCTGTTCTTTTGGTTGCTGCTGGGAACTAATGGCTTCCTTTCTCATTAATACAGCGTTGAGGGGTCTCCCCATTTGACATCAACAGAAAGTATCCCTCCAGCAATCATCAATGGAAGAGGATTCCTGTTTGAGACAAATCTGAGACAAATTACTCACAGGTTGGTGGTGAAAAAACATTTGATAATTGCAATAGATAATATGTTTTAACATAGAAACTTGTGAACAGAAAATGTTAAGGTGCTTAAAGATCTAACTAACCAGTGCAGCCCTTCACCCCTGCCATTTCAGTGCAACTACAGCTTCCTAACCTTATGTGGCCTACCACTACATCTCAGTGACTGCCCAGTATGTACATCGGAGGTGGAGGGGGCCAGCTGCCTACCTCAATCCATGGCCTGTGATGCGCATGGCAGACATCCTCTGGAGGCTCTGGACCTTGAGGGCCCCAGCCGGCTTCCAGTTGTCTGCGACATTTCCATGACAACCTCTTCATCCCACAATTCCGGAGATGCCCTGATATCAGGAAGTGGGAAGTCAGAAGGTTTAGCCACAGTCACTGTCTCCTGACTGGAAGGCCCTGGCATGGTCTCAAGCCCTTCCTCCTCCCTTAGGGTTCCTGGGGGTCCCTAGGTCATTCCATGAGGTGGCGGTGCCTTTGCAGTGAGCTCCAGAAGCTTTGCATTACTTAGCCCTACCAGTCCTGGAGGACCACCTGTGCCCTACTCATGGTGGTCGAGCCCTCTGTGATGGCCACCTGAATCAGTGGCTACTTGTCAATGGTCGCAGCAAGTGCTCTCTGAGACTGGGCCCCTCTATGCAGCCCCTCAAACATGAGCCTCTGGGGCACATTCTGAAGGACTACTGCCATGTATCTCAGCGCTGTCTTACTGGGTTCCTGCAAACTCTCAAGCCTCTCAGCTATGGACCATAGAATCTTGAAAGCCTGTTCAATCCCTTAGATGTGGCCCGCTGTTACTCAGCTGTTGCCCTCTGTGACTGTACTGTGACCTGCTGTGACTTGGCCATCCCTTGGAGCTTGCCACTCATGGTGAGGATCCCCCTACTCCAGCCTTTCTACATGATGTAGAGATGGCGGCGTTGGACTGGGGTGAACACAGTAAGAAGTCTGACAAAGCCAGGTTTAAGTTTCTTCCAAGATGATGCAATGTTGAGACATATTCCTTTTTCCTACATATATTCATACAAAGAACCCTGTATGAATATATGTAGCTTCTAGGAAGTCTAAATAAGCACACTATGTAGCAGACAGTACGACAGTGGATGAATGAACATCGCTCGGCAATCACCAGGCAAGACTGTCACTTCCTGTGGGCGAACACTTCAGCGGTCACGGGCATTCGGCCTCCAACCTTCAAGTAAACATTCTGCAAGGGGGCCTTCACAACACACGACAGCGCAGTCGCTGAGCAGAGACTGACAGCCAAGTTCCGCACACATGAGGACAGTCTCAACCGGGATCTTGGGTTCATGTCACACTATCTGTAACCACTATGACTTGCCTGGGTTTATGATGTAGAGATGCCAGCGTTGGACTGGGGTAAACTCAGTAAAGTTTTGCAACACCAATTTTAAATCCAACCAATTTATTTGGTAGTAAATCCGCGAGCTTTCAACACTATGTTGTGCCTTCGTCAGGCAAATGCAGTGTTCTGATCTGCAGAGGCACTCATATCCATACAGACAGTTACAGATTGCTGATTAGAATGCGAATCCTTACATCTAACCTGATATTCAAGTGTTAAAGTGGCTAACAATGTGTGTGAAGGAAATCCTGAGCATTGGTTAGAGAATTGTGTATTTTCTCCAGACAGCACAGTAAATGAGGTTTTTTGCTAATCCAGGCAAGTTGCGGGGGTTACAGATAGTGTGACATGAAGCCAAGATCCCTGTTAAGACCGTCCTCATGTGTGCGGAACTTGGCTATCAGTCTCTGCTCAGCAACTCTGCGCTGTCGTGTGTCACGAAGGCCCCTTGAAGAACATTTACCCGCAGGTCGGAGGCCGAATGCCCATGACTGCTGAAGTGTTCGCCCACAGGACGGGAACTGTTTTGCCTGGTGATTGTTGAGCGATGCTCATTCATCTGCTGTCGTAGTGTCTGCATGGTCTCCCCAATGTACCATGTTTCGGGACATCCTTTCTTGCAACGTATTAGGTAGACAACGTTGGCCGAGTTGCAAGAGTATGTACCATGTACCTGGTGAATGGTATCCTCACGTTTGATTATGTCGTCCATGTCTATGATCTGGAATGTCTTGCAGAGGTTGCTGTGGCAGGGTTGTGTGGTATTGTGGTCACCGTTCTCCTGAAGGTTGGGTAGTTTGCTGCGAACAATGATCTGTTTAAGGTTGTGCGGTTGTCTGAAAGCAAGAAGTGGGGGGGTGGGGATGGCCCTAGCGAGATGTTCATTGTCATCAATGACATGTTGAAGACTCCGGAGAAGATGTGGTAGCTTCTCCGCTCCGGGGAAGTACTGGACAACAAAGGGTACTCTGTCCACCTTGTCCCGTGTTCGTCTTCTGAGGAGGTCAGTTTGGTTTATCGCTGTGGCATGTCGGAACTGTCGATTGATGAGTCGAGCGCCATATCCTGTTCTCATGAGGGCATCCTTCAGCGTCTGGAGGTGTCTGTCATGATCCTCCTCATCTGAGCAAATTCTGTGTATACTTTAACACTTGAATGTCAGGTTAGATGTAAGGATTTGCATTCTAATCAGCAATCTGTAACTGTCTGTATGGATATGAGTGCCTCTGCAGATCAGAACACTGCATTTGCCTGACGAAGGCACAACATAGTGTCGAAAGCTCGCGGATTTACTATCAAATAAATTGGTTGGATTTAAAATTGGTGTTGCAAAACTTTACTGAGTTTGCCTGGGTTTGCCAAACCTCACTTACTGAACTGTCTGGAGATAATACACATCTCTTTAACCTGTGCTCAGTGCTCCTTCCACTCACATTGTTAGCCACTTTAAGACTTGAATAGCATGTTAGGTTAAAGATTCGCATTCTAATCAGTAATCTGTAAATTGCCCGCACTGTTATATGCTCTGTCTGAGACCCGAGCACCTCATTCACCTGACAAAGAGGGAAACCTCGAAAGCTTGTGAGTTTGCTATCAAATAAATCAGTTGAACTTAAATCTGGTGTTGTCAGAATTTTTACTGTGTCCAGATTTTCTACTGCCGACTCCACTCTTACAGTGTTACAAAGAACAAAGAACAGTACAGCACAGGAACAGGTCCTTCAACCCTCCAAGCCTGTGTCAGTTAGGCGCCCAACTAGACCATTTGTTTGTATCCCTCTATTCCCAGTCTCTTCATGTGGCTATCTGGATAAGTCTTTAATGATCTCAGCATGTCTGCCTCAACCACCTTGCTTGGCAGTGCATTCCAGGCCCTACCACCCTCTGTGTCAAATACATTCCCCTGACATCTTGCCCCTCTCACCTTAAACTTGTGACCCCTTGTGATTGTCACCTCTGACTTGGTGAGTCAGACCTCCGGGTCTCACTCCCTTTGAGGATCAGGCGCTGGAGCACTCTGGAGAAGGGGAGAAATGGGTTGTCAGCGACAGCATGGTCCTCCAGTCAATTTGAGGCAAATTCTCAGGGGACAAACTCCCCGTGGCCTTCTGGACTATCTATATTTCAAGCCTATCTATATCCTGCTGTGGGAAGCACCAAAGATAAACAGTAGCTGGTCCACCTGAAAGCTTTGGAACTACTCCCAACAACCTCTCAGTTGATCCAATGTTGCCATCAGTCTCTCCTGCGTTCCCTGGTTCTGTTGCTGCATCTCTAGCAGCTGAGGGAGAAGTGATCACAGAAACCCCAATAGCCTGGAGCCAACCGAGTTCTTGCATCTGGCAGGCACCTGCATGCCAGAGGCCTCGGACGTTCTCTCCTGCTCCCAATGTACATCAGCTGATGTCTTGTGCTCACCAGAGAGTGACCCAGAGTCTCACCACTAACTGGACCCACCGACGTGTCAGTATCTGGGATGATGAACTGCGAGATGGGAGTTGACGAATAAATGGAGGTCCCCTCAGCATATTCTCTGAGGACTTGTCCGAGCTGTCCTAAACAGGATGAAGTCTGACAACACCAAGTTTAAATCCAACTAATTTATTTGATGGTAAACTCACAAGCTTTCGACTCTATTGTCTTCGTCAGGTGAATGAGGTGTTCGAGTCTCCAACAGCACACATACCAGCACAGACTGTTTATAGATTACTGATTAGAATGCGAATCTTTACACCTAACCTGCTATTCAAGTCTTATTGTGGCTAACAATGTGAGTGGTAGGAGCACTGATCACAGGTTAAAGAGATGTGTATTGTCTCCAGACAGCACAGTAAGTGAGGTTTTTTGCTAATCCAGGCAAGTCAGTCTCCACTCAGCGGCTCTGCGCTGTCATGTGTCGTGCTGGTATGTGTGCCATCGGAGACCAGAACACCTCATTCACCTGACGAAGACCAAAGAGTCGAAAGCTTGTGAGTTTACTAAAATAAATCGGTTGGATTTAAACCTGGCATTGTCAGATTTCTTATTGTGTTTACCCCAGTCCAACGCTGGCATTTCTACATCTGAACAGGATGGGTAGGAGCTGCAGCAGGAGCCTATAGTCCAGAAGGCCACAAGGAATTTGGTTTTGCCCCTGCAGCACAGGGAACACAACCGGAAAGCAGTGCTGGAAATAGGTCAATGACCTCAATTAGGCAGCAAGGATGAATGCTGAAAAGATGAATTTTGCATCTTCCCCCAAGTCGCCTTCAAATCCTCCCATTAAGTGTAAAGGAGGGAGAGGAATCTGGGAGGCATTGAAAGTAGAACAAAGCACCAAGAAAATTACATCAGAGGAACAGGCCCTTTAGCCCTCAAAGCCTGTAATGACCAGGCTGCCCATTTGATTTGTAGCCACCTACTCTTCCAGGGATCATATGCCTCTATGTATATGATCATTCATGTAGCTGTAAAATGCCCTTAAAGGTCACTTTGGCAACCTTCCTGACAGCGAGTTTTAGGCACTCACTACCCTTTCTGTGCAAATAAACATGCCTCATACATTTCCTTTAAACCTTGCCCCTCACAGTCACAACTCATGCCCCCGAGAATTTGCCTCAAATTGAGTGGAGGATTGACAAGTGCTCATGTCTGGATGGCAGATCGATCACGCTGTCACTGATAGCCCACGTCTCCCCTTCTCCGGAGAGTTTCAATGCCTGATCTTCAAAGGAAGTGAGGACTCAGAGGTCTGGCTCACCACCCTCTGTCTTCATCTTGTCTTCATCCTCTCATGCGTGTTAGGGTTGGTCTTCTCCTATGGAGACAGGATGATGTGGAGATGCTGGCGTTGGACTGGGGTAAACACAATAAGAAGTCTACAACAACAGGTTAAATTCCAAGTTTTATTTGGTAGCAAAAGCCATTATCTTTTGGAGCGCTGGCTGCTCCTTTGTCAGGTGAGTGGGAGTTCTAATCTCTCCTCTCACATTGTCTGTACCTTTAAGACTTGATTAGCAGTAAAGACTGGCATTGCAATCATTATTCTGTAAATAGTGGAGGCTGCAGTACTGATCCTTGTGGCACACCTTAGTAACAACCTGAAAATGATGGGGCAGCTCCTGCTTTCATTTTACTGCCTGTTACCCAATATTCAATCCATGCTTATATATTACCTCCAAACCCATAAGCCCTTTTTGAGGAGTACCCTCTTGTGCAGCATCTAATGGAATGCATTCTGAAAATCCAAACACAACACATCCACTGATTACCCCTTATTCAACCTCAAAGGTTTGTTAAAAAAAAGTTCCTTTCATAAATTTGTACTGACTCTGCCTAATTATATTATGATTTTCCAAATCCCTTTTTAATCACATCCCTAAGTTTAGTTTCCAGCATTTTTGCTAGTATTGATGTCAGGCTAACTGATCTGTGGATCACTGTTTCACTCTCCCACTTTTTTGACTAGCTGTCACATTTTCTACCTTCCAACACACATAGATTGTTTTAGAATCTAGAAATTTTTGGAAGGGCAAAATCAAGCATCTACTATCTTAATGCTGGCTCCTTTAAAACCCTTGGAAATAATCCATACTACCTACAAGATCTGTTGGCTTTTTATCGCAAATAATTTCCCTTTTGATCCTTGTTATATATTTAAGTAGCTGCATGATTGCTTTAAGAGATGATCATATGTCATTTGGGCGTTTCAAAGCTTAATGTTTCATTTCAGTTTCCATTCTGTGCAGAGAACAGTTTTTCAATAAATACATCTATGTTACTTTGAATCTGCGTGTGAAAACCATATATATCCTTTTTGTTTAAAATCCACAACACCTAAAATGGTTAGAACATTACAATCTTAATATATTTGCTATCCTTATTCCCAGTGGAACTTTGGTCCCCAGTATTTATGAATTTTTTTTGTCTTCTTTGCCATATAGATACATCTACTCAATCATTTCGCCATTTCCTTATTTCCCATTATATTTCCTCTATTGCTATTTCTGAGGGCCCATGATTAATTTTGCTAACGTCTTCTTTTTCAGAAAGCTTGTACAACTTATTTTATATCTCTTGCTAATTTACTCTTTACTATTCCTTTCCTTCTTTATCAACTTTTGGTTCTCATTGCTAAATTCTGAAATCCTCCCATTCCTCAAGACTAACCACATTTTTGGGCCAAAGGTTTTGGTAACATTATCAACCTCTTCTTTTAGTTTGAAACTATCTTTGACTTGATTTTTTGTAAGCCATGGTTGGGTCACTTTTCCCATTGGGCATGAGCATATGAAAGTAGAGTCAGCTAAACTAAGGTTAAGGGATTGCTCAATAGAGATGCAATGGCAGACATCTAAAGGGATATTTTAGAATACAAAGAGTACGTATATTCCAACAAGATGAAATCACTCCAAGGTACGGACCCACCATTTGAAGTTAACTAAAAACATTAAAAATAGTATCAAACTTAAAGGAAAATAATAAAATTCTGCGAAAATGGATAGCAGATCGGAAGAATGAAGTGAATATAAAGCAGCAAAGAGTAACTAAGAGATTATGAAGGGAAAAAAAAATTGAGTACGGAAGTTAGCTAGAAATGTAAAGACAAATAGTAAGAGTTACTACAGATATTTTAAAAAGTAGAGTTAACAAAGCGAGTGTTGGTCCTATAGAAAATGAGTCTGGAGAAGTAATAATGGGAAATAAAGAGGTGATAGATGAAATGAACAGGTATTTTGCATTAATCTTGATGATTAATGGTTCCAGTAGCACCCCAGAAGCAGCCGTAAATCAGAAATTGGAAGGAAGGGAGGAACTCAAGAAAATTACAATCCCCAGGAAAATAGTACGGAGAAAATTGTTGGAATTGTAGGTTGGCAGCCCCGGGTCCTGATGGATTTCATTCTAGGATCTTAAAAGAAGTGGTCAGTGATGTGTTAAGTTTTAAAAACTTAAAGTTTAATGTTTATTTTGTTTTAGGAGAGGCATTGCTTTTAATTTTCCAAAATTCACTGAATTTGGCAAAGGTTCCATTAGTTTGGAAAACCACTAATGTAACTCTTTCATTCAAAAAGGGAGAGAGACAAGACATAGAAAACTGCAGGCCAATTTGATTAACATCTGTCATAGCAGAGATGTTAGAAGCTATCATTAAAGATATTAAAGCAGGGCAGTTAGATAAATTCAAGGTAATCATGCTTAACCACTCTTTGAATTCTTTGAAGAAATAATATGTGCTATGAATAATACAGAACTAATGGATGTATTGTACTTAGATTTTCAGAAGCTAATTGATAATGTGCCATATCAAAAATTGTTGCAGAAAATAAAAAGCTTGTGGTACAGGGGATTACATACTGGCATAGATAGAAGATAGGCTAGCTAACAAGAAACAAAGTAGGCCTAAATGGATCTTTCTCTGCTTGGTCAGATGTGATGAATAAAAAATGGTCGGTGAGTATAAAATTCTGCACAAAAGCATGTGGATGTCCATTGCATGGATTGCAAAAGGTTAGCATGCAAGTTCAGCAACTAATTAGCAAAGTTAATAAAATGTTTATTGCAATGGAATTGAATAACAAAGTAATGAGGGTGTACTTCAGTTATGCATGGCATTGATGAGGCCACAACTGGAGCACTGTGTACATTGTTTTGTTTATAGCCAAAGAGTCATAGAGGAATACAGCATGAAAACAACCCAACTTGGCCATGCATCCTTTTTTTGTAAACTTCTAAGCTCATCCCAATTGGCTGCATTCAGCTCAAATCCCTCTATACCTATCTTATCCATGTAACTGTCTAAAAGGCAAAATTGTACTCTCTATTATTATCTCTGGCAACTCGTTCCACACACTCACCACCCTCTGTGTGAAAAATTTGCCCTTCTGGACACTTTTGAATCTTGCCCCTCTTAAACCTATCTCCTCTATTTTTTTTCAGATTCCAACACCTTTGGAAAAAGATATTGACTATTTAGCTGATCTGTGCCTCTCAATATTTTATAGCCCTCTATAGAATCACCCCTCAGCCTTCTACGCTCCAGAAAAAAAATTCCAGTCCAACTAGCCTTTCCTGATAACACAAACTATCAAGTCCCGGTAGCTTCCAAGTGAGTCTTTTCAGCACTCTTTCTAGTTTAATAATATCCTTTCTATAATAGAACTGTATACAGTATTCCAGTATTCCATAAGTTGTACAAGACTGATCAACAAGACATCCCAACTCTTATATTCAATGTTCTGATCAATGAAACCAAGCATGCTGAATGCCTTTTTCACCATTCTGTCCCCCCTGTGACTCAAGGAGCTATGAACATGTACCTTGAGGTCTTTTTGCTCTGCAACTCTCCCCAATGTCCTACCATTAACTCCTGCTCTTGTTCAATCTATCCAAATGCATCACCTCACATTGATCTAAATTAAATTCCATCTGCCATTCATCCACCCACTGGCCCAATTGATCAAGATCCCATTGCAATCCGAGATTACTTTCTTCACTATCCACAATGCCACCAATCTTGCTGTCATCTGCAAACTTACTAACTATGCCGCTTAATTTCTTATCCAAATCATTAATATAAGTGACAAATCACAGTAGACCCAGCATCCATTTCTGAGGGACACCATTGGTACAGGCCTCCACTTTGAAAAACAACCCTCTACAACCACACTCTGGCTTCTGTTTTGTAATACCTCATCCTGGATCCTATGAGATTTAATGTTATGCAACAACCTACCATGTGGTACCTTGTCAAAGACCTTGCTAAAGTCCACGTAGACAATATCACTTGCATTGCCCTCATCTTTCTTCCTTGTTATCCCTTCAAAAAACTCAATCAAATTTGTGAGACATGATTTTCCACCCACAACTCTCCCTAATCATTAGTTGTGTCTCTAAATGCCTGTAGATCCTGTCTCTTAAAATGTTTTCCAACAACTTATCCACCACAGATGTGAGGATCACTGGCCAGTAGTTCCCTGCAGCCCTTTTTAAACAAAGGAACAAATTTGTCACCCTTCAATCTTCAGGCACCATACCTGTTGACTATCGATGATTCAAATATCTCTGCTAGGGAAACCATAATTTTCTCCCCAGCCAAACACAATGTCCTGGGATACATTTCATCAGGTCCCAAGGATTTATCTACTTTGATGCGCTTTAAGACTCCCAGCACCCCTTTCTCTGTAATACGTACACTCCTCAAGGCATCACTATTTATTCCCCCAAGTTCCCTAACATCCACGCTTTTCTCAACAGTAAATACTGATGAGAAATATTCATTTAGGATCTCACCCATCCTTCGTGGATCCACACATAGATGACCTTGTTGATCTTTAAAAGGCCCTACGCTCTCCCTATTTCTCTTTTGCCCTTTATGTAAAGCTCTTTGAGTTCTCCTTTGTCTTATCAGCCAATACAATCTCGTGTCCTCTTTTTGCCCTCCTGATTTCTCTCTTAACTCTCCTCCTACACCCCCTATACTCTTCAAGGAATCCACTTGATTCCAGCTGCCTATGCATATCATGTGCCTCCATCTTCTTCTTAATCAGTGTCTCAATGTCCGGAGTCATCCAGTGTCCTGGACTTCTGCCAGCCTTGCCCTTCAGTCTAAAGTAATGTGCTTACCCTGAACCCTGGTTAACACACTTTTGAAAGCCCCCCACTTTAAAGAAAGATGGTATATGCTGTGGAAGTAGCTCAGAGAAGATTTACTCAACACGACATGGAATTAGAAGATTGTCTTGTGAAGAAAGGTTAATCATGTTAGACTTGTGTCCACTGAAGTTTGGGAGAATAAGAGGTGGCTTGATTGAAGCATATAAGATGTTAAGAGGTCTTGACAGGCTGGATGTGTAAACTCTTGTGGGTGAATCTACAACTGGGGACATTGGTTAAAAATAAAGGACACTCATTTAGGAGAGAGGAGACTTTTTTTTTCTCCAGAGGGTTGTGATATTTTCCTTCCTCAAAAAGTGCCTGAGGCAGAGTCTCTGAATATCTTTAAGGCAAAGATAGATATATTCTTGTTAAGTAAGGGGGTAAAAGGGGTAGGCAGCAGTGAGGAATTGAGTTTAAATTAGATTGGTTATGATCATATTGATTTATAGAGCAAGCTCAAAGAGCTGATGGCTACTGCTTCTCCTAATTCATAGGTTTGTAACATCATATTTCATCCTCAATGCAAATAGAAAGAATTGGGAAATTCCTGGCCTGCCCATCTCAGAAGAAGGTGCCAAGAAAGATGTGGGTTGGAATTCTCTAGCCATCCACACCAGTGGGATTCTCCAATGCTGCCAGCAGTGCATCCCATCTTTTGAGTTTTGCAGCAGCGCAGGGTGACATCAATGGGAAAGCCTATTGACAGTGGTGAGGCCAGAGCATCCCACTGCTAGTGATTAGCATGCTGCCTTCCACCATCGGGAAACACACGGCTGAGAGGCCGGAGAAGTTTGCCCATGATTTTCATTGTCAGGAGGAAAGTTGCACAATCGCGGAGACAAAGTGTTTAAAAATGCTTGTCTCAGTGCTTTGGGACTTCATCCCAGTTATAGTGAGAAAAGTAAAACCCTCCATCCCCCCTGCAATGACAATTCCATGCCCTTTCACCTACTTGTGTACAGGTTTTGTCTCCTTTTCTGAGGAAGCATGTTCTTGCTCTCAAGAAAGCACAGTGAAAGTTTACTGGGCTGATTCCAGGGACTGATGTATAAGGAGAGATTGACTGGGTTTAGGATTATTTTCACTGGAATACAGATAAATTAGGGGGATCTCATAGACACTTACCATAGAAAGTCATTGGTGTCAAAACATTGAATGTATTCAAGAGGTGACTGGATGTAGCACTTGAAATGAATGAAAGTAAAAATTTATGGGGAAAAAGCAGGATTAAGCTATTGAGTTACATGGTCAACCATGATTGTAATGAATGGTGGAGCAGGCTTGAAGGGCTAAATGGCCTCCTCTAGCTCCTATCTTCTATGTTTACTATGCACTGCATAGAACCATAGAAGTTATACTGACAAGAGGATTTATAAAACAGATTTTTAAAAAGTTGTTCAGTGTTAACTTTCCACTTTCCTAAAAAAACTCTTTTAATTACAGGCCTACAAAATATCAATATCTGAAACCGCAAACACTTAAAATCCTGTTACCTTGCGTAGATACACATTGCACAATTAAAAGAAATCACAAAGCAGACCTGACAATAAAGCAATGTTTTTCTTGGGAATCAGGGATCATTTCAGTATTTTATAGGATGTATGGGTTCTCAGCCAAGAATGTATGTTTTTAATTTTAGTTAAGGCCACTTAGCCAAGATTTATTTCTGTCAATACAGGACCAACTGCTTATGAGGTTAAAAAAACTCCCTGGTTAAGACTATCATTCTGGTAGGGAAACATAAAGATTACAACAGAAAGCACAGATGTTCTTTAATAAGTGAGGGCAAAGCTATTTTCAAATAGTATCTCATAGAATAGACTTAATTTGGCTCCAGCTTGCCTACTGTAAAAGTTATCTGAGACTGGACAATTCTGTGTAAAGGAAGTATCCCTCAGGGTGTCCTTGATGTGAACAAGAGCCATCCAAGTAAATAACATAGTTCCTGCTGTCAGCAGAGTGGTCCTACTTTTGCTGATATTTTTGATAATTTGCCTTTGTAAAAATAGACATGAGCACTTTAGCATCACTGGTGGAGAATAGTTTCATTTGTTTTCAGTAGCTTGTATAAGTAGCTGGTGTAAGTGATGGATAATACCTTCAGTATTTATTTTGTCGACCAGCTTCATTTTCACAGGCTATTAGAGTGCAGCCGGAGAGCATCCCAGAGGAGCTCACTGTCTTCAGTTCGTCACAATCTCAGTTTGTTTCGCCATCCAGTAGGGAGAAGCAGGAGCGATTCCTATTCCTCAATGCCCCACAAAGATGAAGAGGAGATCACAAATGTAATTTTTCTTGGGCAGATCTCTACTAATACAAGTCAGAATGTCCATAGCACACAGTCCACCCAGTAAGTCCAACAACAGAAATAAATGCAATATGTAGATTATGAGATTCTAATTCACAAGTCACGCACCATCCTGATTTGAAACTAATGTCACTTTTCCTTCACTGTTGCTGGGTTAAGATCCTGGAACTGTTTTCCTCACAGCATTATGGGTTTTCCCATGACACATGGATAGCAGTTTTTCAAGAAGACAGTTCACCACAATTTTTCCAAGGGTAATTAAGGATGGGGATAAATGTTGACCAATCTAGTGACACCACACCCAGTGAACAAATAAAAATACTTTAAGGGGGCTAACAGCTGATTCAGGGTATCACTCACATTGTCAACAGTACTCACATTGCCTTAATCATCCTTTTGGTAGCAACAAGGCAGTACTTCATTGCCCACCATTCTTGGGTTGCCACTGCCTCATTTTCATGAGATACAAAACCTGAAATATTATGAATGTATGCAATATGACTAATCATTGCTGTCAGGCAGAATTACTTTACAATCTGTCAATTTTCCCAGTTTTTATTGCTAATCCTATTTTCCATTAATCTGAAGAATCTTCTTTAAAGTCTCAGATCTGAAACTTTATAAAAGCTTTCTTAAAATCCAAATAATTAACAACCACTATATAACTACTGGATACAAACTCGAGAAATTTTCAAAGTGTTGTGACCTTTGTAGCCTTTAGATAATATAGTAGTATCCCTTTAAGCACTAAGAAGTTTTTATCCTATTACCTATATACTTGTACTTTTTTATTCTCGTTATCTTTCTAACCTCAATCTGATGAAGGTTCTCAGCAAATGGATCATGTTGTGGCTGGAATGGGCAGAGTGCACAGTTTATCTAGCCCCACTGCTCTGTGGGTAACACAATGAGGGTGATTCTCCCAGCCTACTGTGCTGCTCTCGCCTGCCATGGCCTCTGTGTGGCCAGCTGTTGGATTTCTGGCATCACCAGCTCTATGTCAGAAATTGGCTCAGAGCTGAATAGATTAGTTAAATCACAATTTATGATTTATTAGCAGGCCTGAAACTGAGGTCTCCAGGCTTGCTAGCCTCTCCCCACAGCTCTCCCCGCTTCCCCCTGCACCCCACCATCCCATCAGGAGAGTTTCACTGCATTGGGGTTTACAACAGCTACCACTTGGAAGTGCCAGCCTTGTCCCCGGCACTGCCCAAGTGGCAAATTGGCAATGCCCAGGAGACACCTTGGCACTGCCTACCATGCATCCAGGCAATGCCAGGGTGAGTTGGGGCAATTGGTGGGGATGGGGCCTTAGTGGAAGCTTTAAGTCAAACCGTAAAGAAGGAGAGAAAGACGGAGATATTTAGGGAAAGAATGCCAAAGCTTGGGAATTTGGGAGCTAAATGTGAAACAATTGAACTCAGATATGGGAAAGAGGCTGGAATTAGAGGAACACAAATCTGCAAGCGCTGCAGAAATGGAAGAAATGTTAGGGAGGGATGTGATCATTTCCCACAGAATCCCAAACCCTTAATGAATCCATGTCAAATTCAGTGTGATAGCTTAGGGCTTACAGGTTTACAACCCTACATATGGACATATGGCACACTCTGTCTGTGCCAGCTGCAGTAAATCTGAAGATGATTCGTTATACCCTCAAGCAACCATTAATTTATTAATAAGAATCTTTACGTATCTCCAATCAAGGATCTGACAGAACTTCAATACACATCCAATCTCTTTTCCTCACTGATTCCACTGAGGATCCTCCCCATCGCAGAATGCATGCCCTTGCTCCTGATTTGCTTAGTCCCATCTGGCCTCTCCATAGGATCAAGCCTGATCACATGGCAGTCAGGAATCTCCCTTAAAAAGAGCCACACAACTATACCAGCTCTTTGAAATGAGCTGATCGATTATTCCCAATCCCCTCCAAGGTCATACTCCATGTCTTTCAGTTTTCTCCAGATTCTCCAATAAGGCAAATGATTTGGGAAAGAAAGAGTGAGCTGTTGAGCAGATACCTTTGTGAGATGGTGGTATCATTTGTATTTTTCATTCAGGGATTCTTTTCAGAAAGTAACAATTTGAGGGATGTATTCTCTACGTAGGGTCTAATGTGTGCTTGGAGGGATCAGCTGACAGGGAACTTTGGACCTGAGGTTTCAAATGCTCTCTGCTACTGGGGATTTTCCTCAACTATTCTTTGGGTTTGCTGTTATTTTTATGATTCGTTCTCAGGATGATGTGTTGCTGACTAGCCAGCATTTAGTTGCTGTTTGATAGAAGTGAGTGCTTTGTCAGAAAAGATGCCACTTATCAAAAGGCCACTGGGGCTGTGTCTCAGAGGGAAGTGGGTCTGGCAGCACAGTGTGTGTGCAATGCTGGAAGGGCAGCATGAGAAACTCAATTAAAAAATAAATGCTACAGCAAGAGGGGAAAGTGTCTTCATGTTATTGCTCATGATCCACACATGCCTCCAGCCACTCCAACTTCATCTCCTTGTGTAAAGTTCCACATTCTCAGCATTCTCTGGATAAAGAGGTTTCTCCTGCCTTCCTTATTGAGTTTGTTGGGATTGTCTTACATTCTAATTCTGATCTTCCCCATAACTGGAACCAACTTTGCTACTTCTACTTTTTGAACAATTTGAATCATTTGAGTGCATTACATTGCACTCCCACCCTGTTAAGTCTCATGTGATGTCAGAACGGTGAAGATGTCTCATCTTCCATCTCATTCTGTTCAACCTTACGCTATTCCAGTCCTGCATCACAACAGCCTCCTGAAAGAAGTAACTCATTGTCTGTCCTTTGGGAAACCCTGAAAGGATGATAGGTTCTCTGGAAATGAAAATCCATTCTCTTTTCTGCGCTGTATTAACATGGAGCACCCCTTGTCTTAACATTTTGGTCTTTTTTTTCCTGGCTTGTGTCTCTAAATTGACGAATTCTAGAAGCTGATGACATCACGCTATCGGGGACGAGGCTATTGTGACATCATCCTGTGATGTGACAGTATCACCATGTTTGTGACATCATCTGCTTATGTGTTTCCATAGTGACCAAGTTTAAATGCTGCTGACAGAATGTTTACCATTGATTTTGTGTTCTACCTGCCAACTGTTCGTTCACCAAACAGATATTGTCAGTGTGCATTGGACACCCCAGAGTGAACAATGATTGTCACAACGTGGATCATTTAATGTTGGGGATTTGAAAGGTTAAACGGTCCAATGCATTCCATTCTCACCACAACAACGCTGAATGAAGCAGAAATGCCAATTAATGAAAATTACCAAGGAGGAAATCAGCTGCACAGATTCTTTAGATGTCATTGTGTCAGCACAACCATCCCTAAATAATGAGAAGATGGAAGATCCTACTGAAGAATCTGGAGAAGAAGAGGAGCTGAGTCTCCACAATCTATTGATGGACATTAAAAACCAGCAGCCTTGGAGGATGGGGATCCTGGAAGATTTCATTCAGTATTGTGAAAAGAGCCGAGAATACCAACCGTAACACACATGAGGTGTGAGGCACGGCACAATGCTAGAGTGATCACCGATGGCAACTCAACCACTGGTAGAGTCTCCTGATGCAACTGTGAATCTGACTGAGATAGAAGGCCAATTCGAAATGGACAACCTCAGTCTGGATGGCAGTATCTGTGGAATAGAATCATCCACTGGGGAAGTCTCCTCCATTGACCAGAAACCAGATGTAATAGAGGAACACGGCTCATGGATGAGTGACATTGAGGCATTCTCAATCAACAGTGATGTCACAAAGAATGCAAAAGGACATTTCCCCAATGTCACAATGACTCGGATTCAGACAGCAACGGTTCCATCTGGATTGCATCGAGGCCTGACATGTCCCAGTGAAAATGGGCAGCCATTCACAGTGTCTCTATCAGCAAGGACACCATTTATGAAGAAATCTATACAATGACTCAAATCTTGGATGGATAGAAGATCATCACACCAGAGAGAAAGAGAACAGGGGAAGAGACAGGTCGCTGCAACAACCATGCACTAGCTGCAGTGCTCCACTTTGCAACTGAAGAATTGAAAATCAAGGATTGAAGACAAGCTACCCAGTTGCCTGGGAAACTTCGACCTGTTTAAAGAAACACTGGCCCAGGCTGGAAAGGCTGAAAGCCCAGTAGAGGAAAGTTAGTGTTAAATTTCACTTTCAATGTTCCTGCTTTGCTCTAAACAACAGTATTGTGTTTGTGCAAGGACAATTCACCTCATGCCAATCTGCTGCTTTCCCTGTAGCCTCACACATTCTTGCTCTTCAGATGATCATCCAATTCTCATTGGAAAGCTACAAGTGAATCTGTCCCCAACACCATTCAGACGTAATATTGCAGTTCCTAACTACTGGCTGTGAGAAACATTTTCCTCATGTTCCTATGCATCTTTTACCAATCACAAATCAGTGGCCTCTAGTTCGCAATCACTTCACTAACAGGAACAGCTTCCCTCTATCAGCTCCTTCCTGTTCTCTTCATGATGAAATCACCTCTTAACTTTATCTTTGACAAAGAAAAGCAACACAAATTCTTCAATCTACCAACGTAACTGAATGCCTTCATTCATGGACCCTGGATCCCCATCCCCGCCACCCTTTCAGGCAATTCAAGATGGCACTGGAATGCAGCGACTGCTTGCGAGCTGTCCTCAGCATACCCTCTAATTCTATCTTTTACTCTTGTTCTATGCTTTTAAAAATGTATTCTGCTACAATCTGTAACCTGTCCTTTCTTTTTCCATGAACTGTATCCAAGAATAACACACAAGAAACAATGCTTTTCCCTATATGCTAATACATGCGACTATAATAAACCAAATTAAATCCTCTCAGTTCCAGACTCAGAGCACCTTTCGGTGAAAATGGTGAGGGCGATTCTCCCATCCTGCTGCACTGCCTTTTATCTCAGTGGACTAGGGATTCTGACAGTGGTCTATTTGCACAAGCCACACTGGGTGTCCAGGCCTCTGCATGTCTGCCAGTGTCGGATTTCTGACACTGTCAGCTCTGCATTGAAAATCGGTGTGGAGCAGCCTAATGCATGCAGCCTCTCATTTAAATGTTATTTGAATATCATTAGCAGGCCCGAGATTGAAGTCTCTAAGCCTGCAAGCTGTTCCTCCGTCCCTTGCCAGGAGTGCTTCACCCCAGCAGGGGTGAACTGGTGACCCAACCCGGCTGCAGTGAAGGACGGGCAATCAAGGCTTCCCTGGAGGTGCTGGGGATTGCCCCCTTGATATTGGCACCTTGGTGGTGCCAGCCTGGACTTGTTGGTACTGCCCAAGGGGTAAAGTGGCAATGCCCAGGAGTAATACTGCCGAAAATACTTCATCTTGAAAGGGAATTCACTATTTTGTTGCAATTTTTCTGCCGATCCTTGGTTCCAATTTATCCACGATGAATTTGTTCTCAAACCCTGAAATTGACACTGCTCCCATTAAGTGCTTTTATTCTGGATTTTTTTTATTCTTTTCCAGTGCTTATCTAACTCTTAGATGTCCTTATTTTTATTGTTCCCTAAATATTGTCGAGATCAGCAGGAACGGTAAAAGAACAGTGACAGCAGTGACTGTGAGATCAACAGTAAGGATCAAGGAGCAGCGAAAGCAATGGATAAACAACTGGTGACAGCAGCGAGACGGAGAAGATCGTCAGGGAGCTGGTGCAGTGTTTCAGAGCCCACCAACTACAACGAGAAAAACAAATCCTCATGTCGCGTCGGGCTTCACAATAAACAACCAGGAAAGACAGTCAGTTGAGCTGCCCAGTAACAGCATCAGAGTTGCTCATTTCCCTCTGTGAATCATCACATGGAAGAGCAGCCGGCATCATTTGCTGTGAGTAGCAATCTAGAGAATGCACTCGGCAGCTTCACCTGTGAAGGAAGCTCAACATCAAAACCAATTTTTCTATCAAGTCAAAGATACGCTTGAACTGAAACATTTTACTGATATATAGACTGCGTAAAGTTAGAAATGTGAAGGTCATGTCATTGATTCAGAGCACAATCTTATTGGTCGATCAATGTGGTGGGGGGGCTAGGGTAGGGGGGGGTTTGGTCTGCCACAGATGGTCAGGGTGTGGGGAGAAGTCCAGGCTGCAAGGAGAGGGGGCAGATGGTGTTGGGCCTGCGATGGAGGTGGGGGTTCAGTACTGCCAAAGCCAAAGGACAGACTGGATTTGAGGCAAGCCTGGGGGCAGGTAAGAGGGTGTCATAGCTGGCCTGGAGACGTCCAGAAAGCCAGCAATCAGGTATGGGGTGGTTTGGAGGGATGCTGTTGTGTAATCGTGGAGTGATCAGGATTGAGCTGGCCAATGATCAGAAACTGACAGTGCAGAGCCACTGCGCATGAATTGAACACCACACTGAGAGATTGGCACATGCCCAGTGGCCCACTCAACGGTATGCTGCCGGCCTCTCCAGCAAATTCTGCACTTAGAATTTTTTTGGGAGAATTCCACCCTATTAGTTTAAAAGTATAATTTACTCACCAAAGTGGCCAATCATTTTACTACCAATCATTACTACCAAAAATCATTTACTACCAAAAAAGTCTGATAGCAGCAGGAGAAAACTGTTCTTGAGTTGATTGGTACATGACCTCAGACCATTGTACCTTTTTCTTGATGGAAAAAGGTGGATGGGGGTAAGGCGGTTGATGTAGTATATATGGACTTTAGTAAGGCGTTTGATAAGGTGGCCCATGGAAGACTTCTACAGAAAATGCAGATGTGTGGAATAGAGGGTGATTTAGCTAATTGGATTAGGAATTGGCTGGCAGATAGAAGACAGAGGGTGGTGGTTGATGGGAGATATTCATCGTGGAGTTCGGTGACGAGTGGTGTGCCTCAGGGGTCTGTTTTGGGGCCCCTGCTGTTTGTAATTTTTATAAATGATCTGGATGAGGGTATTGAGGGATGGATTAGTAAATTTGCAGATGACACTAAAGTTGGTGGAGTGGTAGATAGTGAAGAGGGGTGTTATAGTTTGCAGAGAGACTTGGACAAGTTGCAGAGCTGGGCCGAGAGGTGGCAAATGGAGTTTAATGTGGAAAAGTGTGAGGTAATGCACTTTGGCAGGAACAATAAATGTGTAGAGTATAGGGCTAATGGTAGGGCTCTTAATAGTGTTGAGGAACAGAAGGATCTTGGTGTATGTGTCAATAGATCCCTGAAAGTAGGCAGTCAAGTGGATAAAGTTGTTAAGAAGGCATATGGAGTCTTAGCTTTTATTGGTAGGGGGATTGAATTTAGGAGCCGCAGCATCATGTTGCAACTGTACAAAACTCTAGTGCGGCCGCACTTGGAGTATTGTGTGCAGTTCTGGTCCCCACATTATAAGAAAGATGTGGAGGCATTGGAGAGGGTACAGAGGAGGTTTACCAGGATGTTGCCTGGTATGGAGGGCAGGTCCTATGAAGAGAGGTTGAAGGATTTGAGGTTGTTTTCGTTAGAAAGGAGGCGGCTAAGAGGGGATCTTATTGAAGCATATAAGATGATTAGAGGTTTAGATAGGGTGGACAGTGATAGCCTTTTTCCTAGGATGGAGAAAGCTAGCACGAGGGGACACAGCTTTAAATTAAGGGGTATGAGTTATAGGACGGATATCAGAGGTAGGTTCTTTACTCAAAGAGTGATTATGGAGTGGAATGCCCTGCCTGCAGCTGTTGTAGATGCGCCAAGTTTGGTGGCGTTTAAGAGGTTAATTGATAAGTATATGGAAGAGAAGGGAATGGTTTAGTTTGGAGGGGCATTGCTTTTTATTTTGGTCGGCACAACATCGAAGGCCGAAGGGCCTGTTCTGTGCTGTAATGTTCTATGTTCTATGTTCTATTTGCTACTGTTAAATGCAGAATACAAGAGACTTTAACCTGACTTCTTTTAATAAAGTCAGAGTCATGTTTTATTATAAAAAAAACTTTCTTTCAAACAAGTTGCAAGAACTGTTTAACACACAATTGTATTCTGGACGTATAACTATCCACCCTTTTAAAAATACCCCAGTACACACATAGGCCTGCAAATAAACAGACAAACAGAGAAGGTCTCTGCAGGGGTGAGTTTTAGAGGATAGGCTTTTAACTAAATAACAGCATTTTCACGATTTTGATGCTACTGATCAGGTGGTCCCTTGTGTGAACATAGGCTGCTGGTCCCAGTAGGTATCTAGTTGTTCTCAGCATGGAGAGAAATATAGAGCTGGATTCATTCTTATCGTCTTAGCTTCAAGCAAGATACAGTCAAGCTATAGAACAGCTTCTTCCCTGCTGCCATCAAACTTTTGAATGGATGTAACCTGCATTAAGTTGATCTTTCTCTATACTCTAGCTATAACTGTAATACTACATTCTACACTCTGTCCTTTCCTTCTCTATGAATGATATGCTTTGTACAGTGCATAAGAAACAGTACTTTTCACTGTATGTTAATACATGTGCCAATAACAAATCAAATCAAATCAAATCAGATGAGGATCCTGCAGCTACAGGTACATAATCACACACAGAATGTCAGGCAAGGCAGGGAGAGAGCAAGTCAGGGCCATTCTTCATTTTTGGCTTATTCGCCTAAACATGAATTAAAAAACAATTGTCATGTAATTTCCAATAACCAATTGCCTTTTAACCAGTTGTTTCACCCCATCAGTTGTTCTCACTGCTATCATTATGGATGAAAAGGGAATGGTTTAGGTTAGAGGGTCATTGCTTTTTCTTAATTGGTCGGCGCAACATCGAAGGCCGAAAGGCCTGTCCTGCGCTGTAATGTTCTATGTTCTATGTTCTATCAATTGAAATAACTGCAGTGCAAACAAGCACACAGCTCTTCCTTTTTCAAATGCCATGTTAGTCAGGTGAATTCAAAGGTGAGCTGATGATCTGTGTGCAAAAGAAATCCAAGCATCCGATTAATAGTGTCCTTCTTTATTTTAAATGAAAATTACAGCTCATAAAGATATGGTTTTCCCAATAATCACCTGAGTGATAGATCCTGAGAAGTACACTGGGCAATCTCTTTTCACACCATGCATCTTGTCCTATCATTAACTGAAACAATTCTTTCCTCAAAGCAGCTTTTTTTACATATTTCAACATTTTGATTATCAATCAAATCATTCCCATTCGTTTTCCTAAATCTTACAAACCCCATCAGTGATGCAAATTAAAGTATTTGAAACTGAGAGTTAATCTCGTGATCCTTCTCTGCACTTTTCAGAGCATTAATATTCTCCTTCCCCATCCTCCATTAGCTGAGGAGAGCAGAACTGGGCATTGTATTGTAACTGAAGACTGATCAGGGACAAACCGAAGTTCCAGCATCACTTTAATTGCTTAAAAAGCAAATAACTGTGATTGCTGGTAATCTGAAAAAAACATAACTCTGGAAAATGCCTAGCAAATCTGATTGTGTCTATAAGTAAAGCTAACATTTCAACTTAATGACCTCTCACCAGAACTGTTTTGTATTGTTCTCACTGCTATCATTTACTGACTCACTCTCACTGAAATCCATTCAACTATGCATTTGATCATGTCTCCAAACTGTTCTGATTCTACCCATCATTTATCATCTATATGAAGCTCATAAAACATTTTATTACATTCATTTCAAAGCAATTTTTGTAAAATTGTGTTGTAATGGACAGAATACTTCACACTGATTATAATTCAAAGTTGTGGAGGGCAGATTTCTAATCCCAAATCAATCCATTTATTATAATAACCAGGAGTTTTGAACCCAAAGATAAGCTATCTTAATTCACAGTCAGGCTCCATCTAATGTACCTTTTCTGTTACTCCAATTCTTCCTTCTATTATCAGCAAATATTTAATTGATTTACAATTAAATTATAATCCTTTCTCTAGATATCTTATCAATACAGCCAAGGAATTTTGTTTTGTACACAATTTCTCCTTGACAGTTGCTGCAATAACTCTTTCCTCCTAACTCTTATTCAAACTAACCAACATCATTTAATATCAGAGGGGTATCTTAGCAACTAAATTTCTGCTACCTTGTCAAGTCTAAGCTCCTATTATCATACAAAAGGGATTTAATAAACCTCTCAATTAGTGACTTTACAAGGGGAAAGAGCCTGTTTCATGCACAGACGTTTTTAACAATGAAACATTGACTATCAACATTTTTTATTAGGCAATATATTTAATTCGATATAGTACATCAAAAGATAGTTATCTGGATTGATTCTGTAGAAATCTGAATGGAAGAAATGGTCCCTGCAGCTTGTCACAGAAGCTCAGAGTGACATGACCTGACATCTGGTGTATGGAAATCTGTTCATATGATTAGACACTTCAGATTTCGATTTGAAGTGGAAGGCATAGGCCTGTTTAGAAGAGATCGAGTCAAACTGAAATATTCATGGAGTTAGAATTGAACATTTCCAATTGGGAAATACTTAAAGCAGAAACCATGGGAAAGGTCACAACATGACATGTCAAAACATACAGGGTAAGCAACAATGATGAAGGAGGTGAAAGGTTAAGAAATTGAGAAGTAAAATTAAGAAACAAGAACCTATACTGTGGAACTTCAATGATTTGCCATAATAGACAGCACATCTGACTGGCAGGCATGTTGTCTATTATTGGACAGCATGGTAGCACAGTGGTTAGTACTGCTGCCATGCAGCTCCAGGGATCTGGATTCGACTCTGGACTTGGGGCAGTGTCTGTGTGGATTTTGCACGTTCTCCCTGTGTTTGTGTGGATTTCCTCCGGGTGCTCCAGTTTCCTCCCATAGTCCACGGTGTGCAGGTTAGGTTGATCAACCATGCTAAATTGCCCCTTCGTGTCCAGAAATGTGTATGTTAGAGAGATTTTCAGTGTAAATATGTGGGGTTTTGGGGATAGGGCCTGGTGGGATTGTTGTCAGACTTGATGGGATGAATGACCTCCTTTTGCCCTGTAGGGTTTCTATAATTCTGAGATGTCAAATCTCGCTTGACTGATCCCTGGCCTGGCATTATTTGAACAATTGCATACAATAGTAAAGTCATTGATTGGGCTCATATTAATTTTCTGCTTATTAATTTTTGGATGTGCACTGACATTGTGCAAATCCCAGTGTCATTGGCAGGTTTCCACAGAACTCACACATTGGTGGAACAGGAAGCAACATAAGACTCAACCAAAATTGTAACTGTTCAAACTGGTTGCCCCGATTGATGCCAATCTGATTTGCAAAATATTTGAATAGAAGGGGAGAGAAATAAATGAGTCAGCCACTGTAATTGGAATTGCTAAACACTGAAGTAAAAAGCAGAAATATGTTTTATTACATAAGGATCATAAGTGAGTTACTAGAAATCAAAGGCTATGTTGGTGTTTGAGAAAAAGGCACATTAATGCTTAAGGCATAAGATTAGATGTGTTTCTTTCAATTTGCCTGAAATAAGAAAGGTATCTGTGCTACTGTTACAAAGAGAAAATACATGAAAAATAAAAAGCCATGGACACAAATTGCCTGATAAGTTTCATATTGATATTATTTCTCTCTCCTCATGCCTCGCCCTCATTTTTTCTGTCTCTCTCTGGGGAGTGTGCATGCTAAGAACAACTTTCAATTCACAGCATGATAGACATCATGCAAAGACCAGAAAGCTGAACTTCAATATAGAATACCTTAATGAAACATTTGAGACATTATTCATGAAGTTCCTTTATTTTTTTTACATGTATCATTGCATAATTATTTCAACTGTGAGATGCCTGTGCTGGTTTATAAGCTGTGGATTCATGTCCCAGAAATGTACAAGAGTTGGTTGATAAGTTAATTAGACCAGTTATAGTGACAAAAGCTTGTGCATGATCGGTAGAATTTAACTAGAATCATAGTGATCATTTTACATTGTAAATAAAATGTCAATAGAGATGTTGCAGTTTTTCTTAAATGAAAGTCTGATCATCCAAACAGACTCTTTGAAAGAGACTTGTGGATTTCTTGCTTCTTGCAGAGAATTATGAGTACATCAGGGCATTACACAGGTTTTCCTCAGTTCAATGATAATAGTATGAATAATTCCTCCGTTATAAATTTAACTAGCAAATTATATGAGCCAAAATTTGAAGAAATCACTTTTGCAGTTGTGTCACAGTTGGCTATTTTCTTTTAGCTTCACTTCTTTAAATTCTTGGTTTGTGAATTCAACTGCAGTGAAATTGCCTCCGGCACCCATTTTGAATTGTGTGATGCAAATCGACTAAAAGTAGTGCAAAGCAAAAAGATGAAAGTGTGGTCCACAATTCCAGGGTTGTATGACTCATATAATTTCAAGTGCTAGCTTTTTTCATATGCACTTATGAAATGGTGGTTGCTATGGAGACAGACATTATTCAACATGCACCATTAAAGCAGTGAATGTACCGAATGAATTCTTAACGTGAAGTAACAGCAATAAGACACATGCATAAATGACAAAACCATTTTAAGTGAATCAGTGCTCTGGTTTCTTGTTGCCACAATGGAATAAATAAGAGTGACCAGTCTCGACCTCCCACTTAGCAAGGACGTAAATCGTTGCAGCTCATCAACTCAACTCCTATCAATGCTTCATGACAAAATGATAAATACCTCACTTGCTGGATGAAAAATGGCAGCACTAGTGAACATTGAATACAGAGCAGTGCCCTCTACAAGAGTTAAATAATGTATAATCAGACGAAGGACAGGACTTTCCCCGTGGGTTTCTGAATCCCATCATCAGGCTCGGGGCGGGGGTTTGGGGCGGGGGGTGGGGGGGGGGGGGGGGGGGGGGGGGGGGGAGTGGAATCAGAAGCCCACATTGTGGGAGATCAGTCACTTGTTCTTGTCCCCAGGGTGTCCATTTAATGGTTAAAGGATAGGTTTACTGTCCAATTAAGGACAATGGAGAGTCGAACAGAGGTCTTCGGCTTAACAGCAGTTACTGGCTGCAGTGAGATGTGAGTGAGTGAGTGAGTGCTTCAACACCTGAACTTGGATGCTGCAGATTCTGAGGACCTGGAGGCCAACTGGAAAATCCCGATCTTCCTGTGGCCCCCAATAGCCCCATAGTGTCTTTCCAGTGAAAACAAACCTGGTTTATTCAAACTCTCCTCATAGCCAACACGCTCGAGACAGACTACATCCTGGTGAACCTCCTTTCCACTCTCTCCAAAGCTTCCATGTCCTTCTGATAGTGTGGTGACCAGGTAGGAGTGTTCTGTGCGCTGGCAATCAGAGGACTCCTGGAGACAAGGATGATGCTGAGCCTGAGGGAGATGATGAGTCTCCTGAGTCATCTGTAAGATTGTTTTCACTGGAAACATTCCTTCAAGAAAGAAAGTGGGCTGGAGCCGGGGAACTGACCAGCCAGCCTTGAGGTACTACTTTAGGCACTTCACCACCCCCACCATGCCTACAACCCTGATAGTGCAGTGAATGCATTCAGCTTAGAGCCGTCCTTCAATCAATGGGCTCTGAAGAGGGAGATTCACTCGATAACATTGCTGGGAATCCTCAATTGCTCAGACTCCTGGGATGAAGGGGAGGCTGGCAGAGAGATGGGAAAGCTGAGGTTGTCATCCAGGGCTCCATGAGCAGAGGCCACTGAAATGGCGGCCAGCTAATCTGCCACTCTGAGATAAATCCTCATATCTCTGCTAACCAAAGGGTAGCCATAGGTGACACTGGTTGGTGAGTCTGCCTCCCACACAGGCATTGACATGCTTAGATCAGTTTCTGACTGAGGGAAGGCAAGTTCGAGCACAATCTCAGTAACTCTCCATTGCACTCCTGGATGAGATTCTCCGACCTCTCACTGGGTGAGGCTATGTGTTCTGATCTCAGGATCACTGCAGTCTCATGCTCCAAAAAGATTCCTCCATGACAGAGACCATGGCATGCAGATCTTCAGGGAATCCTGCCAGATCTTCCCATGCACCCCAGTGGATATCCAGCAATTGACATCTTACAGATGACTCCGGAGACTCATCATCTCCTTCAGGCTCAGCATCATCCTTGTCTCCAGGAGTCCTCTTATTGCCAGCACACAAGACACTCCTACTTGGTCACCACACTATCAGAAGGACATGGAAGCTTTGGAGAGAATGGAAGGGAGGTTCACCAGGATGTAGTCTGGTCTCGAGGGTGTTGGCTATGAGGAGAGTTTGAATAAACCAGGATTGTTTTCACTGGAAAGACGGAGGCTGAGGGGAGATGTTATTTTGGACTACAAAATGATGAGAGGCGTAGACAGGGTGGATAGTTTGAGGCTTTTTTCAAGGATGGAAGTGTCAATTACAAGGAAGCACAGGTTCAAGAAGAGAGGAGAAAAGTTTAAGGGAGATGCGGAGGGGAAGTATTTCATGCAGAGTGGTGGGTGCCTGGAATGCACTGCCAGAGAAGATGGTTGAAGCAGGAAAGTTAGCAACATTTAAGAGGCATCTGGATGGATATACAAATAGGGAGGGAATAGAGGGATATGGACAAGCAAAGGCAGAAGGTATTTCTTCAGTTAGGACATCATGGTCGGGATAGGCTTTTAAAGCTGAAGGCTTGTTCTTGTGCTGTTCTTTGCTCTTTGCATCTCCACCACCTTCCCATGCAAGTGTGAATTGCTGTAGCCCAACAATTTACCTGTCATGGTCACGGTCATTGGTGTGCATGTGTCTATGCTGGGTGCTAGGAAATGGTTTGCCGTGCATGCATCCTCCATCTGCCTCTTGGCTGCCTCTGACATATGCCTTATCTGAGGGATGTAAATAAAGGGCGAGATTCATTCGTCATATCAATTGGATTTTGGGCAGCGCCAGGATTTACAGCCATTTACAGTTCTGCCCACCAAGCACACATGTCAAGGGTGAAATTCAACCCACAGAGTTTTCTTGGCCTCCAAAGGCATTTTGTAGCCCACTGCTAACTGGACTCACGTCAGGGTCTTGCCTGGCATCACAAAAAACAGCTCACTTTGTGATTTCTGACAGGCTCACTGTCTCCCAAAATTATACATCTCTCATGCCATTTTTTAAAAGATGGAGCAATGGCTCAAAATCTCAGATTTTTTATAATGTACATAATGCATATTATATATATTTACATATGGAATAATTCACATATTTCCTAGTTAAAAAAATAAGTTCACCGCAGATAGATTTGCTAACAGCTATGATATTGAGGCAATGAAAATACTCTGAAAAGCTTGGTATCCTATGAAATGAGAATATAATCACCTGACCCACCTACACTCAGTTATCAGTTAAAACATCGGAAATGTATTCCTCACAAGAACTCACTTTTATCCCTAGGGTTCTCATTAATTAGTTCATTCATGACAAATATAATGCCTTATATAGTGCTGACAATGAATTCCTCTATCTCTTACTGATGTTTGCATTTTATTTTGTGTTTACATCTTGCACACGTTGTCAGCATAAATATCAATAAAAAGTAGGTTGTATATTTAAGTAGTTGCATGATTACTTTAAGAGTAGGTCATGTGATTTGATAGTGATGTCATTGGGGATTTCAGAGATGTTTAGTTTCAGTTTGTTTTCTGTACAGGCATCAGCTTCTAGAATAATCCTGTTGTTAGTCTGAATCTAAATATGTGCAAACTATTGGGGTGATTCACCCATCCCATTATGCTGCATTAGCAGTAGGCTGCGAGATTCTAGTGGAGTCCATGTAGCGCATTCCCCAGTATCTCCCAGTGTCGTATTTCCAGCACTGATTTCTGAATGGAGCTGAATAATTTATGTAAAAGCTCATTATAATACTATTTAAATATTATTAGTGAGATGGTGGCTTAATTTTCCAGAATTGCCCCCACCCTTACCAGAGTATTTCAGTCCAGCGGGCTTTAGTATAACTGGCGGCCTGACCCCGCTGGAATGAAAGGAAGCAATCAAGGTCCCTTAAAAGTTCGGGCACTGGGGCTGCCACCTGCACATTACTACCTTGGCAGTGCCAGCCTGTGCCCCTGGCACTGCCCAAAGGGCAAAGTGTCAATGCCCATGGGCATCGTGGGTTTGCCCACTAGGTATCTGGCAGTACCAACTGGTTGTAGGAGGGAGGTGGTTCATATTTGGGTGTGAGGGGTTCAGAGAGGTCTACATCTACGGCTGTGAGTACCTGCAATTGTGGGGAGGGGGGGCAGTTGGCTACCTACAGTAGCAGGGGCCTGATAGCTCTGTCTTTCTCTTTCAGGCCCCTGAGACTGGTAATGCGCATGTGCAGCATCAGGGGTCCACACATGCATACTACCTCCTTCTGCAGGCTTTTGGCTGTGTTAAGCCCCACCCACGGGCTTCTGCAGCGAACAACAGGCTCACTCAAAATTTTGCAGCCAGATTCGGGGAGGGGGCAGCAGAGAGAGAAACACATCCAAAAGATGATCTGAAACTCTCCAGTTTCAAGTCCACCCAGCATTTAGAAAAAAAATGGTAAAATACCACTCAATGGGCTGAATGGATTGCTTTTGCACTGTAGGAATTCTCTGATTCTATGAAACATTGAAGGTGTGGTTCAACACAAATGGGCCAATAAAATATAACTCATTTCAAACATTGGGGATCTAAATCTTAATGTTTCTTCAATGCTCATGATTGCATTATGTTCAGCAGTAGTAATTCTGCATAGTGGGAAAATCTGTGCATTAATTTGAACTCCTCTTGTTTCTGATGAGAAAGGTTGAAAATCAGAGGACAATAAGTAGTCGCTAATGTTTATAAGCATTGTACTGAGGAGAAAGGACAGAGGTATAAGGAGCTGAATGGAGAGCAGGCTGAAGTATCTCTTTGTGAAGGTGATGAGAGTGGAGGTGATGAGAGTGGCAGATTAATAGCTGAAAATTTCTAAAATTCAAATCCTGACCATTGAGAGTGACAGAATAAAGGGGGACAAATGAAGGGACCAGCTCATTGTGACAGAGAAACATACTGATTTTAATTCAGCTAATTAATTGGAAGAACTTAGAAAATAAAAGGAAAAAAGCAGCATTAGAAAGTGATGAATGCAAAATTGAAAAGGTCAGTCGCAAAACCAACATTTGGGAAAATGTAACTCCAAATTACTGAGGTGATCGTGGGCAGGATTTTACAATTTTGCTCAGAATATGCCAATGGAGATTTCTGTTCTGCAAGCCTCAATTTCAGTGCGGGTGAGATGGTAAAATGCTTACACTAATTTCTCGAATAAAGTCAACATGGATAAACTTCATTTTCAGGACTGGTTGTGTTTTGTTTATTTATTTTGCACATACCAAATTTTGGGAGGATTTTCTGGGTCCACGAGCTGCCGACAAGAATCCTATGGCTCAGAGAATCAGGTTTCAGGCACTATGGCTCTGGGTTGCAATGTTTAAAGCTGCCCGCTGGCCTAGATAGGGTTCCTGCCCATGGTGGATGGCAACCTGATAATTATGCAAATCCGCGGGTTTGACGGCCTATTACCAGGCCCCACCATTCACCCATCTCACCAGTCAAATATGCTTTAAGTGCGTTTCGGTGCTGGTAATGGCCAGTATGTATGCCTCAGTTTATGATCTACAAAAGAAACCATCACTTTGTCCTTTTGAAGAGAAATCAACTAATGATCAGGCTTAGAGTCTATGTAAATATTGTGGTTAGGAACAATGGAAGTATTTGAGATGCATTTAAGCATGGAGGGAAATGTAAGTAAACACAACTGGCTGGAGACTGAGTAGAAACCCATTAGGCTGTCAATAGAAGCTTATTTTAAAGCACTATACCATGAAATTGCCAGTGATATAATGTTTCCAATCTAATAGAGAGGATTTCAAAGGTTTAGAAAGGCTCAAATTAATGCTATGTGAATATACTGAGGTAGGTCTGGAGAATGGAACCACCACCACCACCACGCCTCCCAAAAAAATGAAATTGGTATCTACTCTCTATCACGTGACTTTAAAGGGTTCTGCTCACATCTGCAGCTTCTAACAAAGAACAAAGAACAAAACAGCATGGGAAACAGGCCCTTTGGCCCAATGAGCCCACGCCGCCACCCCGATGTTCCCACCTCTACCCGTGATCCCTGTCTATGTTTATAGATCTATGGATTAAAACCAAATTTGAGACAATTTAGGGAGAATTTGTTTTGCCAATTAGCCTAAGAGCACATCTTTGGGATGTGGGAGGAAACTGGAGTGCCCAAAGAAAACCCACGCGAGCACGGGGAGAATGCACAAACTCCTACAGACACAGGCCCAAATCCGTGTACCTGCACAGCACAGCGATAGTCACTGAGCTGTCGTGTTGCCCATCAAATGGTCCAGGTCAAGCGTACACTAACAACGTGAAGCACTAGGATACTCCCAAAAAATAAATCCAAGAGCAGCCTCTCACGACCCATCGCATGTATACCCCTCGTTAGACAACAAGGTGGACCAAAGCACCTGTTGGATAAAAACAAGTACATCAATATCATCATCTATTTACACACTTCCCAGGGACTCCCAAGGCTCATGATCCCTATTTTAAATCAGTTTTCTATACCCCTCTATTCCCATTCTGTTCATGTGCCCATCTAAGTATTTCTTAAATAACTCCAGAGTACCTGCCCCCACCACTTTACTTGGCAGCGCATTCCATACCCCCACCATCCTCTGTGTGAAAAAATTCCCTCTAGCATCCAAATTATACCTCACCCCCCTCACCCTAAGCCCGTGACCTCTCATGCTATTCGAGTCCATCCTAGGAAAAAGCTTAATCCCCTGTTTACTCAATCTATACTAAAGTCTGGCAACACCAATTTTAAATCCAACTGATTTATTTGATAGTAAATCTGCGAGCTTACGGCCTTTGTGGCCTTCGTCAGGCAAATGCTCTATCTATATCCCTCATAATCTTATACAGCTCTATTAGATCTCCTCCAAGTCTACGTCTTTCTAAGGAAAACAGTCCCAATTTGCCTAACCTCTCCTCGTAACTCAGACCTTCCATACCAGGCAGCATCCTGGTAAACCTCCTCTGCACTCTCTGCAGAGTCTCCACATCCTTCCGGTAGTAAGGCGACCAGAACTGGACGCAGTATTCCAAATGGGGTCTAACCAAGGGGAATCTCTGCTACGGAATGGAGTGCTGCAATGATTTAAAAATTGACTAGAGGGCATGATAAAAGTGATTAAAATGACCTGGACATTTAAAATTCTCACAACTGACAGCTAGAAATGGCAGGTGTTGATCACAGGGCTGCCTAAAATCATCATGCCATGAGAGATCTTCAAGTCTGCCCAGGCTAGAAGGAGCAGTCCAGCTATGAGATCCCATCCTGGGTGAGCATAGCAAGATCAAACTTTTTCTGTCAGCCCAAGGCTATCCAGTGCCAGGATCATTGGGGCATCCTCCCTCTGCAGCTTAGAAATGGCACAAGGGCAAAAGCTCACCTGACCTATCTCCTTGAACACTAGAGTAAATCCTGCTGTTTTTTCAGTGGGAGTTTCAAAATGAATCTCCCCCACACCCAGAGTGCATTTGTATGATTCACTCCAGAAATCAGTGTGTTTCTTTATCAAGAGGCCAGCAGCAGAGCGCTGAGTGTGCCACTGTGAATGTGTTTATCTGTCAGAGCCGAGATTGGTGCATGCACAGTAGCCCCTTTTTGCCGGCCTCCCGATTGCGGGCTGGCACCATGACCTCTGCATCATTGACTATGCAGGCTCTGCCATGGCCCAACCGCTGGCACCCTGGACATGTCTGTGCCCAGCCCTGACACCTTTCTCCTGGCCCACCGCAATGTCCTGCACCCACCACCACTGCCCCAATACCCATCTCACCAGCACTACCAACCACACCTCGCAGTGCTGACCCCCACCCCCCACAACTGCAGCCCCGACCTCTCCCCCCCCCCACAGAAAGCTGACCCTCTCCCACCCTGATGACCATCCCCCAGCCTGAGTGCAGAGGAGCAGTGGCATCCACCATCCCCATTGATTGTTCCCCATTAGCCCCTTGCCTTTTGCCTCCCCAGGAGGCATTAATGGCCTCTGCTTCATAGAACATGGATCATAGAACATTACAGTGCAGTACAGGCCCTTCATCCCTCAATATTGTGCTGAGCTATGATCAATCCCAAGATCAATCTATCCCATTCCCTTCAATTCTGATGTGCTCTATATGCCTATCTAATAACTGCTTGAAAGTTCCCAAAGTGTCTGACTCCACTATGACAGCAGGCAGTCTGTTCCACACCCCAACCACTGTCTGAGTGAAGAATCTTCCTCGGACGTCTCTCAAAGAATAAAGAACAACACAGCACAGGAAACAGCCCCTTCAGCCCAACGAGCTCACGCCGCCATTTTAACATTGTGAGTTCCCTCTTCCACCCATGACCCTTGTCTATGCTTATGGCACTCCACATTGGAAACCAGATTGAGGGGAGAAAATTTAGGGACAATTTGTTACACCAATCAGCCTAAGAGCACATCTTTGGGGTGTGGGAGGAAACCAGAGCACCTGAAGAAAACCCATGCAACCACAGGACTCCAGTGGGCAAACTCCCACAGACACAGGCCCAAATCCATGTATCTGCACAGCAAACAGTGATAGTCACTGAGCTGTTGTGTTGCCCATCAGCTGGTCCAGTTTAAACGTCATAAGCACTAGGCTACTCTCGAAAAATCCAAGAGCAGCCTTCACACGACCCATCGCGTGTATGTGCTTTGTTGGACAACAAGGCGGACTGAAGCACCTGTGGATTAAAAGAGGAAAATATCAATAGCATGCACATCTTATGCAAACATTGAAGAAAATCCCCAGAAGCTCAAAAGTAAAAGAAATGAGCCAGAAAATATGTTGGAAGGTCCATAGAAATCAATTGATTCTCAGGAATGTCCCAAGGCTCTTGATCCCCATTTAAAATAGTCTTCTATACCCCTCCATCTCTATTCTGCTCATGTGCCTATCCAAGAATCCCTTAAACAACTCAGTGTGCCTGCCTCCACCACTTTACTTGGCAGTCATTCCATACCCCCACAACTCTCTGTGTGGAAAACCTCCCTCTAACATTGTAATTATACCTCGCCCCTCTCACCCTAAGCCATGGTGCCTTGTAATATTTGTTTACAATCTATTTCTGTTTATTCTATCTATATGGGCAAAGTATTGGAAAGAATTATTAGGGATAGGATTTATAGTTATTTAGAGAGAAATGAATTGATTGGGGATAGTCAGCATGGTTTTGTGAAGGTAGGTCATGCCTTACTAACCTTATTGAGTTTTTTGAAAAAGTGACCAAAGAGGTGGATGGGGGTAAGGCAGTTGATGTGGTATATATGGACTTTAGTAAGGCATTTGATAAGGTGCCCCATGGAAGGCTTCTGCAGAAAATGCAGATGTATGGGATTGAGGATGATTTAGCTAATTGGATTAGGAATTGGCTAGCTGATAGAAGACAGAGGGTGGTGGTTGATGAAAATTATTCATCATGGAGTTCGGTTACAAGTGGTGTACCTCAGGGATCTGTTTTGGGGCCCCTGCTGTTTGTAATTTTTATAAATGATCTGGATAAGGGTATTGAAGGATGGATTAGTAAACTGGCGGATGACACCAAAGTCGGAGGAGTGGTAGATAGTGAAGAGGGGTGTTATAGTTTGCAGAGAGACTTGGACAAGTTGCAGAGCTGGCCGAGAGGTGGCAAATGGAGTTTAATGTGGAAAAGTGTGAGGTAATTCACTTTGGCACGAATAACAAATGTGTAGAGTATAGGGCTAATGGTAGGACTCTTAATAGTGTTGATGAACAGAGGGATCTTGGTGTATATGTGCATAGAGCCCTGAAAGTTGGCAATCAAGTCGATAAGGTTGTTAAGAAGGCATACGGAGTCTTGGCTTTTATTGGTAGTGGGATTGAATTTCGGAGCCGCAACGTCATGTTGCAACTGTACAAAACTCTAGTGCGGCCGGACTTGGAGTATTGTGTGCAGTTCTGGTCCCCACATTATAAGAAAGATGTGGAGGCATTGGAGAGGGTACAGAGGAGGTTTACCAGGATTTGCCTGGTATGGAGGGCAGGTCTTATGAAGAGAGGCTGAGGGATTTGAGGTTGTTTTCGTTAGAAAGAAGGCGGCTAAGAGGAGACCTTATTGAAACATATATGATGATTAGAGGTTTAGATAGGGTGGACAGTGATAGCCTTTTTCCTAGGATGGAGAAAGCTAGCACGAGGGGACATAGCTTTAAATTAAGGGGTGATAGTTATAGGACGGATGTCAGAGGTAGGTTCTTTACCCAGAGGGTGGTAAGGGTAGGGAATGCCCTGCCTGCTGCAGTTGTAGATGCACCAAGTTTGGTGGCGTTTAAGAGGTTAGTAGATAAGTTTATGGATGAAAAGGGAATGGTTTAGGTTAGAGGGTCATTGCTTTTTCTTAATTGGTCGGTGCAACATCGAAGGCCAAAGGGCCTGTTCTGCACTATTATGTTCTATGTTCTATACCCTTCATAATCTTATACACCTCTATTAGATCTCCTCTCAGTTTCTGTCTTTCTAAGGAAAACAGCCCCAATTTGCCCAATCTTTCCTCGTAACCCAGTCCTTCCATACTAGGCAGCATCCTGGTAAACCTCCTCTGCACTCTCTCCAGGGCCTCCATATCTTTCCAATAGTAAAGTGACCCGAACTGGACACAGTACTCCAAATGAGGTCTAACCAATGTTCTATACAACTGCAACATTAAATGCCAGCTCTTGTACTCTATACCCCTTCCTATAAAGACTAGCATACCATAAGCTTTCTTCGCAACCTTCTCCACCTGTACTGCCACCTTCAAAGCTTTATGCACTTGCACCCCCTGGTCCCTCTGCATTTCTATATTCTTAACAGGTCTACCCTTTATCATATAACTCCCCCCTACATTATTTCTCCCAAAATGCATCACCTTGCATTTATCAGGATTAAATTCTACCTGCCATGTATCCGGCCAATCTACCAGCCTATCTATATCCTGCTGTATTGCCTAACACTGCTCCTCACTGTCCGCAAATCCAGCCATCTTCGTGTCATCCGCAAACTTGCTGATCCCACCATGTACTCCCACTTCCCAGTCATTTATATGTATGATGAATAGAAGAGGTCCCAGTACTGATCCCAGAACTAAATCCAGTATAGCCCCTTCTCTAGTTGGGCTAGCTACATACTGCTCAAATGACCCTTCTAGTACACATTTTACAAATTCCTCCCCATCTGAACCCCTGCTCTAGGCACCTTCCAATCCACCATAGGAGATTAAAATCTCCTACTACATCAACCCTACTCTTTCTGCACCTATCCAAAATGTCTTTACATATGTCTTCTTCCGCTGTCTGCGGGCTGTTGGGTGGTCTATAATACACCCCTAACATAGTAATTGCTCCCTTCCTATTCCTCAACTCCACTCACAGTGACTCAATTCCTAACTCCTCTATATTATCCTCCCTCTGCACTGCTGTGATATGCTCCCTAATAACATGCCACTCCCCCACCTCTTTTTGACCCTCCTAAAACACTTGTACCCAGGAATATTTAGCTGCCAGTGCTGCCTTTCCTTTAACTGCATCTCTTGTCACTGCAACCACATCTAAATTCCTTGCAACCATTAAGGCCTTAAGTACATCCGTTTTACCTGTTACGCTCCTAGCATTAAATCAAGTGCACTCCAGACCTCCAGGCCCACTCGAATCCTCCTTCTCCCAGATGATTTTCCTCTCATCCGAACTTACCCTGTCACCCAACTTGCTCTCAATCCCAGTGCCTACTGAGTTATCGGTCTCATCCCCACACCCCCTCCAAATTACTTTAAACCCTGCCGAAGCACTCCAGTTAACCTCCCAGCTAAGATATTCATGCCCTTCCCATTTAAATATTCCCCATCCCTCCTATACAAGTGCCCTTCTCTCACAAATATTTCCCAATGATCTACAAATATAAAACCCTCTGCGTTGCACCAATCCTTCAGCCACGCATTCAGCTGTAAGATCTCATTATTCCTAGTCCCACTATGACACTGGTAGTAGCCCAGAGATTGCCACCCTGGAAGCCCTGCTCTTCAGCCTGTCCCCCAACTCCCTGAACTGCCTACATATATCCCCCCTGCTCTTCCTTCCTATGTCCTTCTCTCCTATATGTGAAACTAATCAGCCTGGGTCCCTTCGCCCTTCAAAATTCCCTTTACCATCTCCGAAACATCCTGTACCCCTGCTCCAGGGAGGCAGGCTACCATACTGGAGTCTCGCTTTTGTTCACAGAACCGCCTATCTATTCCTTTAACCCTCCCATCCCCCACCATTTTTCACCCCCTTCCTTCCCTCTAAGGCATTCTGGTCCTCCTTTCTTACCTTTTTTACTCCAGATATTTTGGGGGACTACCACTGGGGTAGTCTTTGGACAATGACTCCTCTTCTTTTTCACCTTCCTTACGGTAACCCACCTGTTTCCACTGTCCCCCCACCCCCCCGGCTCTGAGATCTCCACTTGACTGTGGTTCCTGTCCATTATTGCCTCATTCTCCCTGACTAAAAATACATCCTAAAGATGCAGCTCTAATGCCTGACCCAGCCCTCAGGTGCTGCAGCTCCAAACACTTGATGCAGATGTGGACTTTTGGGAGACGTGTTGTCTTCAGGAACTCCCACATATGACACATAACACAGTTAAAGAGTCTCCCTCCTATATCTCCCACCATGAACCTTATAGTTATGCCCCCTAGTAACAGTTACATCCACCCGAAGAAATAGTCTCTGCTCGTCCACTTTACCAATCCCTCTCATCATCTGATAAACCTCTATCAATTTTCCTCTCATCCTCCTCCACTCCAAAGAGAAAAGCCCCAGCTCACTCAGCGTTTCCTTATAACATCTTCCCTCCAAACCAGGCAGCATCCTGGTAAATCTCCTCTGCACCCTCTCCAGTGCTTCCACATCCTTCTTACAGTGAGGTGACTAGAACTGAACACAATATTCCAAATGTGGTCTCACCAATGTCCAGTGTAGTTGCAGCACAACCCCACGGCTCTTAAACTCAAACCCTTGCTAATAAATGCTAACACACTATAATCCTTCTTCACAGCTCTATCCACTTGAGTGACAATCTTCAGAGATCTGTGCATATAAACGTCCAAGATCTCTCTGTTCTTCCACATTCCTTAGAATGCTGTCATTGACCCTGTAATCTGCATTCAAGTTTATCATATCAAAATGAATCACTTCACACATATCGGCATTAAACTCCATCTGCCACTTTTCGACCCAGCTCTGCATCCTATCAATGTATCTTTGTAGCCTACAAGAGCCCTCCATCTCATCCACCACTCCACCAATCTTGGTGTCATCAGCATATTTACTAACACACCCTTCAGCCCCATCTTCCAAGTCATTGATAAAAATTACAAATAGCAGAGGACCCAGCACTAATCTCTGTGGACACTGCTGGTAACTTGCCTCCAATCTGAAAATTTTCCTTCTACCACCACTCTCTGTCTCCTATGATACAGACAGTTATTTATCCATTCGGCCAAATTTCCTTCTATCCCACAAATCTTTATCTTCTTCATGAGCGTACCAAGTGTGAGGCCAAGTCAACTGCTCCCCTTTCATGGAGAGCATGTCTATTCCTTGTTGACGAGAACCTTTCCCGGCAAGGTCATACAGGCAAGCGAGCCCGGACTATTGAGTGCCGGACTCGCTAATGACAATGAAATGCTTATTTAAGTATATTTCAATGAATTAATCTGCCTTTCACCCATTTCCGACAAGAGGCTGACTCACACTAGAAATCTTATTGTTGTAAAACGATGCCAATTTGAAAACTGGTGCCAATTGTGTTAATCGCTTTATGCCCTACATTATGGTGCAACACGACGATGGACGCAACATCCCAGCCATCAAGTCTGCACTGACCACAATCCCACACAGACCCTATTCCTGCACCCCCACATATTTACTCTGCTAATTCCCTGGTACTAAGGTGCAATTTAGCTTAGCTAATCAACCTAACCCACACATCTTTGGACTATAGGTAGAAACCAGAGCACTCAAAGGAAACCCACTCAAACAAGGGGAGAATATGCAAACTCCACACAGACAGAATTGATCCCAGGTCCCAGATGTTGTGAAGCTATAATGCTAAGCCCAGTGCCACCCTGACACCTTTAACTTTCATATTATTTGAGTAATTCATTAGGGATCCTGTAACAGTTTGTGAACTGTTTCCCTGTGAACCTGATTAAAATCTTTAGTAATTTATCATTATGGTGATTCCAGCATTGTGATGGGAAATTCTTGAGTCGTGCAGACAGATATATATCACTGGACAGACAATTGATTTGCTTTGAAAGATAATCCATCAGTCATTCAACACATTCTCAAAGTATGGCAACATTAAAACCTCTGTAAGCATTAGTCACTCTGCAATTGCCATGTACTGGAGTATCATGTTGGCCTATTGTTTCTTTAATGTCATTGTTAATGCTTCACTATTCAGCATTTTATATAGAGGACGATGGAATAAAATAACTAATCCAAAGGTAACTAACATCTAGAAGGTAATTTTCCAAGTCCACAGGGATCATTTTCAGCTAGTTCACCACATGAAATCAGGTTGATAGTGAACTGAAAATAGCATCAAATTACTTAACTGTGAATTTACACAAATATTCTGGGTGCAATATCTTGGCTAGAATTCTGACCTGGACAGGTTAAAATCTCCACCTGCTACATAAAGGGGTACATAGTGCATGGGACCCCCAATGTAATTTTGAAATACTGATGGGCAAAAGATGTGCTATGCATGTCCGACACAGTTGTGCCAGGTGTTGAGCAGCCTAACCAGTTCCACTCAAATTGATAAGTGATAGCTGGCTGAAGTCCTGTAAATTGTCTTGAGCTTCCAGGATCCAACTGTTGGCTAGTTCAGCATGGAAGAAAGCTCTTTTCCTTCCACTATTGTACTGTAATGGGACACCTACCTAGGGCCTACATCTTATCAGCATCAGTTAAATGAGGTCCATCACCCAAAACAACGGAGACTTCATGTCAACAACATAGGGTGGGTGGTGGCTACAGGCGCATACACCAAAGTTGACCTGCCAGTTTCCTCGCATGGCATTGCCCCAGCCCAATAGTCCTTATATGATTACTGAAGGGTCTCATTTAACTTCTGGGCCAAAAGATCTTCCTCAACCCATCCCTCTTAGAACTTAATTGGTGTCAGTCAAGAAGGCAACAGTATCTTCCCCCCACACCTTCCTGTTCCTTATATAGCATGCACCCATCCATCTCCTCATTGTAGTTCAAATCACATTATGAATAGCAAATATATTAAATAAATTGAAATAAGCATAAGTAAATTACTTTTTCACCAGGAAGGAATAGCCTGGATGTTGAAAAAGGAAGGGATATAAGGACAGGTTTTGTATCTCCTGTACTTGCATTGGAAGGTGATGTGAGAAGGGGGTAATTGATGAGTTGGCCAGGAGGGAATTCTGAACAGTCAGCAGAGGGAATGACACATTTATTGGTGGAATCAGGCTGGAGAGAATGGAAATGGAACAGGATGATCTATTAAACACTGAGCTGCTGAGGTAGAATATGAAGGTGAAGAGGGCATCCTTAAGACTCTTGGAGGAAGGAGAAAGAGTGAGAGCAGAAATGTGGGAAATGGGACAAACACGTTGATATCTCTGTCAACCGTGATGGAAGGGAATCCTCAGTTGAGCAAAAAAGACATAGCAGAATTGGTGATGGGGAAAGCTGCATCATCTGAATAGATGCAATGGATAACAAGAAGAGTAGAATAGAGTCATAGAGGTTTACAGCCAAACTTGTCAATGCCATCCCTTCTCTTTAAAAAACACCTAAGCTAATTCTAATTGACCACATTTGACCATATCCTTCTATACCATCTTACCCCATGTGACTGTCTAAATGCTTTTTAAAAGATAAAATTGTACTCACTTCTACTACTTCACTTCTTGTATAAACATATTTTTTTAACTGGGTTTATTTTTAAAGTGCATCAGCTATAGTTAGTATCAGAGACAAACTGACATTCTGTATCATTAATCTACCAAATGAAACCACATTCTTGGCACACCAATCTGCCAATGGGCAAAATTAAATGGCCTCAACATACATCTGTTATATAGACACCAGCAACTCATTTCCATAGGGATGGGACTTCCAGCAACTATCAAATTAACTCTTTTCAATTATATGCTTCTGTCCCTTTCTAAAATTCATGTACAATGCAAAACAAATTGTTGCCCCCAAACTTAACAAGCAACTGACTGATGCAGAGACAATATTCACAGCTGATGCTACAGAAACATATGGAGAGAGATGGGCCATTCAGCACCTTGAGCCAGTTTTACCATTCATTTGATCTTAGCAGACTTATACCTTAATGCAATTTCCAGCATTAACTCTTTCTCCTGATGCCTTTCACTAATGAAACTCTGACAATCCTTGTTCCAGAAAATGCATTCAAGAAACAACATGGCACAGCATAAGAGCAATTTGGGAATAATTAGCACTGCGGGGTAAGAAGTTTAATCTGCATTCACATCCAGATGTTACATTCCAGAAAATTAGTTGCTGACAGAAAGAATTGAAGTCAATCCTTCCATTTTAAATTCTATTCTAACCTTGTCAGTAATACATTTCTGAAATTCCACCGTGTCACCTCATAAGAAATCATCAATACACATCAAGAAGGTGCTTGTAAGTTTTCTTTCTTGATATCAAAACAAGTTGTGGTACCTGCTTTTAGTTGAACATAGCCTATTTTCAGATAAGTGAATTCTATCAAAAAAGCCTCATTCAGACCACAGACACATGTGTTTCATTTCTCTAGTTTTCTTTCTACATTGGCTGTCTCTTAGGGGTGGGGGATGGGGGGGGGTGGTGGTGGCAGATTTCAGAAACACTTCGTCCTGCAGATATGAGGTTTTTATATCAATTGATCTTCACTCCCATGAACATGTGACAAAATATTTCAAGATTACCTTTCCAGCTGTGGGAAAGTCCACTCTAACATCTGTATCACCCAACCAATCTTTAAAACCCTGAGAAACTAGCCTCACTTTGATCATATATGCCTCATCTACAAGGACTTTATCAGTAAAAATCCACCAACATAACAACGCTCATTGACCCTTCTATAGTATCTCAGATTAAACTCCAACTCCCTCCAACTACTTAAGCCTTTTTGTTTTGACTCCTATATTGGTTTATCCTCAAATTTATTGACAATCACCAAAAAGTGATGGTCATGAGGACTTCAGTTTCTAGTTCTGTTCTGACACTCTTCTGAAAGCTTCATTTCATTGACTAATCTACTTAAATTATTGCATTTTTATATGTCAGGATTACTACTGTGAAATCTGCCTGTTGACAATCACTTTTTAAAATTTAGAAGTTTATTTATTAGTGTCATAAGTAGGCTTTCATTAACACTGCAATGAAGTTACTGTGAAAATTCCCTGGTGGTCACACTCCAGCACCTGTTTGGGTCAGCTGAGGCAGAATTTAGCATGGTCAATGCACCTCACCAGCATCTCTTTTGGACTGTGGGAGGAAACTGGAGCACCCAGAGGAAACCCATGCAAACACAGGGAGAACATACAAACTCCACACAGACAGTAACGCAAACGGTGAATTGAGCTCAGGTCCCTGGCACTCTAAGGCAGCAGTGCTAACCACTGTGCCACCATGCTGTCCATTTTTACTCTGTACTGTTTCATTTCTACCAGTCCATGGATCTTTTTTCTTAAAAATCATCCTGAATATTCAACTGATATTTAAATTGCCAGCATATTTTCCAGTATATCTGCAATTATCATATTCCTTCATTCTTTAGACTCTTGTAGAATACTCCTGTAACTTGCTGACTCCCTTGTGTTACGTTTAGGGGGTATCCCAATGATGTGCTGGGAAATCCTTCTTGGATGTTTCCAGGTAAGGATTTGCCCGGCAATTATTCAGAAGCACTATCTTCCTCTGGACAATTGTGCTAGGCTGGGAATCTAATGACAATGCAATGTAAGTGGCTAAATTCAGATGGTTCTGCCATTTTTATCCTCATAATTACTCTGAAAAAATTTGACTAAATGAAAGCACATCCAATGTCAGCATAACTATTTCAAAATCTTAGGCTGAGCCCCACATGGGGCACCCCCATATCTCTGGCCCTCCAGGGTTTCTTCAATACTATATTCCCAACTAAACACCCTACCCCTAAATTATTTCCCACCAAAACCCCCTTAACTTGATCCCCCCAACCTGATTGGGCCCAACCCCATACAGGCCACAATTACCCCTGACCTGAACAAACACACACCCTCTCCAGCTTTCACAACTCACCCATTTCCCCCTCCACTCCCCGCTTGATGTCTAACTTCTCCCACCAATGTCTGACACTCCCCTGATTTCAGATTCTACCACCCCCCCAACCCCCACTCCAACCGATGCCCGGCTATCCCCTCTTGCTGACTGACTCTTTTCTCCTATGTCCAATACCCCCCTCGGTATCCAGCAACATTCCCTCCCTTGATGTCCAATTCCACTCCCCATCCTAATGTCCAATATTTCCTTGATGTCCAGCAACTCCTCCAAAGTTCAACTTCATTCTCCCACCCTGTTGTCTGACTCCCTGCCTCTATGTCCAACACCCCTCCCCAGTATCCAGCAACACCCCCACCCCCACTCAATATCCAACTCCACAACCCCAAATAGATGTCCAACTCTCCCCTCCCATGTTGTCCAACTCCTCACCCCATGCCCAGATCTTGCCCCACCAATGTTGGAACACTCACTCCCACAAATCTTACATTGCTAGCACGAGGGGACACAGCTTTAAATTAAGGGGTATGAGTTATAGGACGGATATCAGAGGTAGGTTCTTTACTCAAAGAGTGATTAGGGAGTGGAATGCCCTGCCTGCAGCTGTTGTAGATGCGCCAAGTTTGGTGGCGTTTAAGAGGTTAATTGATAAGTATATGGAAGAGAAGGGAATGGTTTAGTTTGGAGGGGCATTGCTTTTTATTTTGGTCGGCACAACATCGAAGGCCGAAGGGCCTGTTCTGTGCTGTATTGTTCTATGTTCTATGTTCTATTACCATAGAAACTTATTTTTTCCCTTTTAATGGGAGCTTTAAACTCACCTAGGTTATGGCAACTAGTGCAATAAAAAGGGGGCATGTTGACCTTCGCTCGTCCCCTTTTACACTTCATTGCTGGAGCACGTTGCCGCCTCAGCCTCACCCAACCTGAACCACTGAAGATTGAGCCTATGATCAAGCTTGAGATCAGGCTTAATGTCTGTTTTTGTCAGTTTGGATCTTGTATGTCTCTCTTGTGGGACATAGTCATGAATTATTCAATTTGAATTGGAATTAGATTTTGGAGCAAGCAAGGAGATCAAGTTTTGCCCTGTCCACTCTGTGCATTGGCTTTATAATTCTGAGAAAGGATTACTTTTTTTGAAAAGGTCTGAGTCAGGAAGATGTTTGGGACAGATGCTTTAGAATTCAAGTGTGGGTAAGTCAATATGGAATGGCAAATGATTGCCACTCTGAAGAAGTAATGGCCTAATACATCATCCATATACTCATTCTGGCTAATTAACCTATGGATGAGATAACTCATGTTGCATGTCTCAGGTTCACTCATATAACCATTATGCATTTCTTGGTCTATCATATTCTGTCCCCCAGTGTGCCGCCCTTCAGAAGAGACATTAAACTGCTATCCCATCTGCTTGTTTGGTTGAGTCTAAAAGATCCAATAGAACCATCTTGAAGAAGAAATTATTGCCAGTGTTCTGCTCAATACTTATATCTCAATCTGCATCACAAAATATAGATTATCTATATTATTACTTTGCTGTTTATAGAAGTTTGCAGCCTGCACATAGTATTGGCTGTCACATTCTTTTTACTACAACATTGAGTAAAATTCAAAAAGTAATTTTTGTAAAGCACTTTGAGACATCCAGTTGTCATGAAAAGGATTATATGAATGCAAACCTTTCTTTCTTTTATCAGTATCCAATGGGCATCCATCTCACAAAATTACTTCTTATATTTCCTCCTGAGGGAATTGACAATGTCAATTGTCGTTTTGATTGAAACATAATCCGTGCCCACATAGCCAATTCATTCCCCCACTGATCATATATGTCAGACTCTGTGAACTTTGGAGCATAATTATTCACTGATCATTTACAAGTTTTCTCTGCATTTTCCATTATTGCCATTAAGATCACAATTTATTTCTGATTTTGTTTTAATTTTCCAACCTTCCACTTCAGGCCACAATCCCCTGTAACTGCATTATACTCTTGAAAATGAATTGGTGAAACTTAAAATTATGATCATTCTCTACAGACTTCTATCACCATTTATTTACAGAGTTACACTATAAGCATACATCTCCATACCCCAACAATCACAGTGTGATCTCCTTGTTTGCTCCAAAATCTAATTCCAATTCAAATTTACAGCGACACAAATGATTCCTTAATTCATGTCCGCCAGCGACATGCAATTAAATACAATTAATATACAATTAACACCATAGATATACATAATCAAGATTGAAATTAATAACACGGTTATGGATTTTGGAGCATGGGTAATTACAAAATGTCCAGATTTCCTCAATCTTTTACATTCCTCCAACAAATTCTTCATCCACAAAACTGACCACATCTTAACTTTCAAATAGAGATATTCTCCAATTGTGCTTGTTCAATTTCTTTACATTGTGACCAGGTTTTCAGGCATGACAGGAATGGCCATCATTCTTCTGTATCTTTTTTACAGCATTAAAAAAAATCCTCATTGACATTTACTCTGTATTGCCCATTCCCTTTAATTCATGTTATGTCAAAATTATAAATGACTTCAAAATAGAAAGACTTCCCTTATTGTCAGTTCCTAAATATGGTGTGTCTGATACATACGAATGAAGGTTAAATTGGCTGAAACTTCAATTTTCATAAAAAAGAATAGTGGCGCTTCCCTTACAGCTTCTTTTCTGCTGCTTAATACACATTTTTAATTTGAGCACATTTTAATGAGACTTGATGAATACATGGCATCAGCAAAATGGGTATTTAGTTCATCATATTTCAGTCAAACTTCTGGGATGTGCCCATGGAAGAAACTTAAGGTCATGGCAAGGATTCCACTAATGATGTGCATCAGGTTGACAGCACGAAACTATGAAATGTCTCAAGAAATCTGTCATTGCTGGTATCTGGAATTAGGCTGATGTCATCAATTAGGAGCTTCCTTGGGATTTTAAATTAATATAGCTTTTTGAGATGTGTGGAGAAAGCTTCAGACCTGCATTTAACAGACCCGCTGGTTCTTCACAATGACACAGAACTCGAGGAGAAAACAATGCTCTACTGAAAGAACTGCCATCCATCAATTAGACAAGCAGAAGAAAATACTCTACTTTTCCTCTATAAAAGATGCATCTTCTGCAGGTTAATATACTTGCAATTTTTGTGCTGTTACTGTCAAGAAATTGCCTTTTCCCTGATATCCTTTCTAACAACCGCTCGACTGTAAAGAACTAGTTTAGGCTCAACTGAGATAAGGAGACATGTCTTCCAGTAGCCTAGTAAATGGGTGATTTAAATGGCATGGAAATTTGCATGTCTCGATTATTTAATGTTTCCTATTCATCCCCAAAATAGTAAACAAAACTGAATGCACTCATGGACTCCTGTTGCAAAGACACAGATTCAATTATTCTATTTTGCGAGTGCAGAGATGTGAGCCTTGCAGTGGTTTTTTTTTGTAACAAATGCTTCGGCCCAATGTTGGAAAAGAATGTCAAATATAATGAAAGTTGATGATGATAATAATTTGCAATTATATAGCATCTTTAATGTAGGAAAATGTCCTAAATACTGACTTCATTTTCCATTCACTCAATCTGCAGAAATGAAATCTTCAAGTAGTATAAATGCTCCAAAAATATTGCTTATTGTGTGTTTAATTATCATTATTGTAAATTTTACAGTTGCTCACAATTGTTCTTGTGTTAAAATTATTAAGATGAATTTAACCAAATATCCATGTGAAAGAAATAGCTCTAGATTTTGCAATAAAAATGACGGAGTGGTGGTCAGCATTCACCATTATTAATAAAATAGTAACTTGCAGCGACTGCAGGTATGCAGTTAAGTACGGGAATCATGAAATTACTGTTCAAGTTACCCCTAATCCTCCATAAGCTTTGCCAGTATCACACTGAAAGGATCATACTGAAAGACATGGAATGCATGAAGTTGTTATATTTAACTACAAAATATGTCAGGAAAGCTTAAAACTTGTCCAATCTGGTGAAAATGGATTTTTAGCATTGTGATAAGTTTAAGGGATGATTTTTACTGAATACTTTTAGTGCTAGAGAGATAAAGTTGAGGCCAAGATGTTGTCTTAAGTTGAAAAGCTAGTTTATCTCATGTTTAGTGCCAGACATCTAAAGGAGTTGAAGTCAGCATTAGAAATGATCACCTCAAGGCTTGTCAAACAGCTGGCTACTACTTCAAATGCCTGTCAACACTTGTTACAAAGCATGCATTGCAGTTTGGTGGCCATAGTATCTCAGACACTTCAACTAATGCCCTCTACTAATAATGACCTACTGTTTGGGAGTAAACATGACATTGATGTTGGTTTCAAGTGCTACTTAAAGGAATACTCAGCATTTCATCTTCATTGCTGCTGCAGCTGTGAAAAAGAGCTCTCAGAAGGCTTTTTGAAACACTTTGTCAAAACTTTGGAAAATGTCGACTGACTTTGATAGGAATGATCAGGAGAAAGGGAACCTCCGGTCATAGATATCTGTGAGCTATCTGAATGAGGAATGGAGGAGAGTGTAAGGTTAGACACAGCAATACAAGCTGCTGCAAAAGAGAAAGCCAAGAGGTCAAAGGACAAAAGATGGCATTCTTTCTCAGTGTGGATAGAGCACTCACCCTTCGTCATAGAGTCATAGAGAGTTTCAGCATTGAAACAGGCCCTTTGGCCCAACATTCTGCCCTTTTTTTTAAAATCCCAAAGCTAGTCCCAATTGCCTGCATTTGACTCATACCCCTCGAAACTCATCTTACCCACGTAATTGTCTAAACGCTTTTTAAAAACAAAATTGTACCTGCCTCAACTGCTACCACTGGCACTCACCACCTTCTATGTGAAAAAATTGGCCCTCAGGACCCTTTTGTATCCCTCTCATCTCACCTTAAACCCATGCCCTTTAGTTTTAGACTCCCCTACCTTTAGAAAAAGATATTGACTATCCATTTGATCTGTGCCCCTCATTATTTTATAGACCTTTATAAGATCACCTCTCAGTCATCAGTCAGACCATGCTGGAAACCGGCAGGAAAGCAGTTAAGTAATTTGAACCTGTTTTAAATGTATTTTAAATATGTTTTCAATGTAATTATCGGGAACTTATCAGTCTCAATTGAATCTCCCACCCTGCCAGGAGTACTTCATTCCGGCAAAGTTTACACTAACTCCCTGAGTTCAGGGACCTAGCTGGAGACCCTGCCGGAATAAAAGGAGGGGGAGGCATATGGGGTCCCCCAGAGGATCGGGCGGGAGGATAGTGCCCCCTGGGCTTGGGCATCCTGGCAGTGCTAGCCTGTGCCTTCTGGCACTGCCCAAGGGACAAAGTGCACATGCTCATGGGGCACCTTGTCACTGCTCACCCGGTATTGGGTAGTGCCAAGGGGGTGGCACTATTCTCTTAACACCATGTATTTAACTTAGCTAGTCCCCCTGACACTGTAGGACAATTTAGCATGGCCAATCCACCTAAACTGTGTATTTCATTATAAAAATTCTTAATGTAAACAAAGTATGTTTCAAGCTGTTATGCAGAATTATATTTTAAAAGATCAAAAATTTCAGTCGGTATGAGGGCATCTGTGGAGAGAAGAGAGTCAACATATCGAGTGTGGAAGACTTCTTCAGAGCTGGAATTTACATAACATTTAAAATAGAATTTATTTATGGCTAAGAAAAGAATCACCAGCAATGGGTTTAAGCGCCCTGAATTGCACAGCAGAGTGCATTCACCTACAATTATGTTGTATTTTGTTTTATTATTAAACTAATTAATCACTGTGGCAAAGCTGAGGCACAAAGAACTCAGTAAAAAAGAAAATGTTGAATCTAAATAAATCCTTAGTGTTATGGAACTGAGATGTCATCCAGTTAAAGTGCCGTAGTCAATCTAATTCAGTGCATTATTCTATTAGTTCCAATTTCATCAAGTTGAACATTCTCTTTGATTATAATGATTATTTTGAGGACAGGGGAGGGCAGCGGGAGGAAAATTCCTTTGTATGCAATATGCTACAAACTCGTCAACATATCACATGCAGAAGAATTTTACCCTCCTCACATATCTTACTGTGAACATTTCCATCAGCCGAGATTACTAGGCGGCACAATGGCTCAGTGGTTAGCATTATTGCCTCACAGCTGCAAGAGCCTGGGTTCAATTTCCGGCTTGGGTCACTGTTTGTACAGAGTCTGCATGTTCTCCCCGTGACTGCATTGGTTTTCTCCAGGTGCCTCCCACATTCTAAAGAGATGTGGGTTAGGTGCATTGGCTAAATTGCCCTTTAGTGTCCCAGGATGTTTAGGTTGGAGCGATTAGCAGCATAAATACGTGGGGATAAGGTCTAGGTGTGATTGTTGTTGGTGGTGCAGGCTCGATGGGATGAATGGCCTTTTTCTGCACTGTAGGGATTTTATGTTTCTAAGATTGTCATCTGTTTGTTAGAGGAAGTCTTCAGCCCAATCTATTTTCTGAGTTACGCCTCATTACAGAATAGCAATAAATGGGTCATTTTCAGGCTGGAAATCAGTGATTATTTACAGTTACAAGGGTCAGTGCTGGGGGCCAAAGCTGTTCACAACCTATATAAATTATTTGAATATGAGGGCCAAATGTAAGATTTCCAAATTTGCTGATGCTATAAAGCAAGGTGAGAATGTGCATTGTAAGAGGATGCAAGGAGGTTTCAAGAAGATTTAGACAGGCTAAATGAGTGGGCAAGGACATGGCAGACAAACATAATATAAGTAATTGTCAAGTTATCCATTTTGGAAGAAAAGAACCAGAAAGGCATGATATTTCTTAAACGGTGAGAGGTTGGGAAATATTAATGTCCAAAGAAAGCTTTGTGTCACTATTCAAATCATCTAACCTGCTTATCTTTGATGTGTGGGAGTGTTTGGGGGAAGGGGATAGCAGGCTGAAGGTCAGTTTGGGTGGTTCCTGTCGGAGGAGAGGTCAGGTCAGGTTGGGGTGGAATGGTGGATTGGGTCTAGGGGATTGGGTTGGATCAGGAAGGTCAGTTCAGGAGGTCGTGTCAAGTGGTTAGATCGGTGCATCTGGTTTAGTCAGTGCATTGAGTGGATTCAGAGAGTTCAGAGAGGGTTGAGATTCTTGGAGCATCAGATTGATGTTTTGGATCAGTTCAGGAGATCATAGTGGGAATATGAGTCGGGGTTTTCATATGGTGGGGAGGGGATCACCTCATGGATCAGGTCAGATCAGGGGTGGGGTCGGGTCAGTTCCGGTCAGGTCAGGAGTAGTTTGAGATCAGGTTGGGGGTGTCATGTTATTAGTTAGGTCATACTGGGTCAGGTCATGGGGTTTTGGGTCAGTTCAGGAGGGTCGGGACCGTGAGGAATTGGGTCAGTGGTCAGGTTGGGGTCAGGTGCTCGAGAGTGGGAAAGGGTGTTGGGTTGTTGGGCTGGGAAGTCAGGTTCGGAGAGTGGGAGCTTTAGATCAGGGGTGGGATTGGATTGGAGGGTTGAAGAAGTGTTAAATTGGAGGATCGGTGGATCAGCTCAGGAATGTACTGGTCAGGGGATCAGGTTGAAGGTAGTCTGTTGAGTTGGAAAATTTAGTCATGGAGGTGGTGTGAGATCTGGTGCAAGGGCATGTCAGGATGCTGGTGTCGGGACCCTCTTTGGAAAAGGTGGGGAGTGGCAAATCTTATAGAAGTGGGACCACCATAGGAAATAGGGTGCTTAAATATGGGGGTTGTGGGGCAGTCTTTGGAGGTCAGGTATGTGCAGGATGTCCTGTATGGGGCTCGATCTGAGTGATTTCAATAGTATTCTGGAGTTAAAAGTGATTTTTTTTTTAACTTTTTCAGAGTAACCATGAGAGTAAAACTGGCAGAACCATCTAAAGGTAACTATTTAAATCACTTTGTTGTTAGTTCACAGCCCAGCACAATTGTGCAGGGGAAGTTATTCTTTCTTACATGGAAACTTCCAAGAGGAATTCCCCAGCAGATCATCTGGTTGAGCCAGTCTCACTCCATTGTTTTCTTCTTCATATTGCCGGCAGTCTCTCTGTGGGGGAGTTCAGTGGCCTTGGTCAGAATCCACACAGTGCAGTCAACTGTCTGTCTTAATGAGAAACTGAACTGAAGAACATTGCTGCAAATTAATAATGGCAAACTGAATACCAAAACAGAGAGGGGATTCCAGGGTGATGGGTGCAGTAATGAAGGAAGTGGTGACAGAGAGGGGTTGAAACAAAGATGCTGTAGGTTCACTGATGTGGGTATCAAGAGGTCTGGAGAACCCATCCACAAATGAGAGTTGGAGCAGGCGGCCACACTTCTCCATCAAGCACCTATCGATGCTGCTAATCTCACACCCTCCACTTCCTCATCCAGGTCATTTATGAAAGTGACAAACAGCAGGGGTCCCAGAACAGATCCCTGGGGCACTCCACTGGTGACCGACCTCCATGCAGAAAAAGATCTATCCACAACCACTCTCTGCCTTCTGCCGGCAAGCCAGTTCTGGATCCACAAGGCCAAAGCCCCTTGCATCCCATGCCCTCTCACCTTCTCAAGAAGCCTTGCATGGGGGACCTTATCAAACACAGATTTTTTAAAAAATGAACTTATCTACAATTTGGGTGCAAGGTCCTTTTAAATAATGTGGGTACAGCGCTCAATTTGCAATATCATATTGGTTTTTATATGGCCCAAATGAGGGAATCTGTTGTCATATCAGCAGGTTGGGCCATAATACAACAGGAAAATATCGGTTCAAGGATTCCAGTATACTCAAAGTATATACCTCCATCTTTCTCTTTACTATCAAGAGTATAGAAACACAGAAGGACCTCGGTGTGCAAGTCCACAAATTCTTGAAGGTGGCAGCACAGAGAAGGTGATGAAGAAGGAATATGGCATGCTTGCCTTTATAGACGGGGTATAGAGTATAAAAACTGGAGTCTGACGTTGCAGCTGTATAGAACATTGGTTAAGCCACATTTGGAGTACTGAGTCCAGTTTTGGTCACCACACTACCAGAAGGACATGGAAGCTTTGGAGAGACTGCAAAGGAGGTTTACCAAGATGTTGCCTAGTATAGAAGCTTTTAGCTATGAGGAGAGATTGGGTAAACTGGGGTTGTTCTCCCAGTAAAGACAAAGAATGAAGGGGTACCTAATAGAGATGTACAAAATTATAAAGGATATAAATAGGGTGAATAGTGGGAAGCTTCTTCCCAGGTCAGAGGTGACGATCACGAGGGGCCACGGGCACAAGGTGAAAGGGGCAAGATACAACTCAGATGTCAGAAGGACGTTTTTTTACACAGAGGGTGGTGGGGGCCTGGAATGCACTGCCAAGTAGGGTGGTGGAGGCAGACACGCTGAGGTCATTTAAGACTTATCTGGAGAATCACATGAGCAGACTGGGAATGGAGGGATACAAACGAATGGTCTAGTGGACCAATGAACAGCACAGGCTTGGAGGGCTGAAGGGCCTGTTTCCTGTGCTGTACTGTTCTTTGTTCTTTGTATACATCCCCTAGGCCATGCAGAATGTGTCAGATGGCATACGACATCCCTCAAAAGCAACCTTTCAGCATCTGCAAGTTATACAAGAGCATTTTGTGCATGATTCCAGAAGCTTCTCATCGCTGGGGATTTCCTTGTGCTATACTTGGGCCTGTTGTAGCCAAATTAATAGAGAGTGATTGGTATGATTAATCAACAACTCTATTATATTGTATCATCTGAATACCAGGATGGTAAGAGGTGGACCTTGATGTTTTATGATTAAAATCAATTTGGAGAAAGAATACTGAGTCTGCACAGAATAGCTATTAAATTATGACTTTTGAAATTACTTTGCAAGGATAATAAAGGTACAAGCTTTAGTGAAATTGAATTTCTGGCATTTTATTGATACTTATTTTTGCTGAGAACAATATTCAATATGGTTGAAAAAAGGGGCATGTTGCCAAAGCTTTAAATCTTGCACTCAACACGACAAACACAAGAATGTCAAATTTCAAAACATCACAACAATTGCTGGTTGGTTGGCAAGTAGACTCTGATTGGCTGAGGCATTGCCCTGGAAATACACAAGAGTTTCCCCAAGCTTTTGGGTAATTCAAGAAAACCGCGAGGCTTGAACTTATTTCTCTTGTTTGCCTAGAAAGAGCCTCCACTTATGAATGTATATCTGATTTTTTTAAAATCTATAAGCAAACATCAATTTAATTAATGCTTTATAAAGTCAACATGCTCTTTCACCAGGTGCTTTTGCACCATTATCTTTCAGTCCAAGTATCAGTGACATGAAAATTGGTTTTACTGCAGGAAAATGGCTCTTGCTATTGATTTCAAATGGGACAGAACTATTAAATGGTTAACTTCAGATGGTTCTGCCAGTTTTACCCTCAAATGGGGCAGAACTATTGTAGCTACCTCTGATTTTCTTGGAAATTTATAACAGCAGAGTAGCGTGTCACAAAAATGGCCAAAGAAGTACCATAATTATGATATAAATCACTTCATTCCATAACTTCTTTTTTCTTCTGCATTATTCAAGACCCTTAAGTCAGAAATATGTTCCAATAATGCAAGTCCACATGAAAGGCTAGACAATTAAAACTTACTGTTCTCTCGTTCTTAGTGATAAATGGCCCATACTTACCACCTGCTAGTTGTTATGCATGTGTGTTGATGGAATTAAAGTCCTTGCTAAATCTATAAATTCTGGTCAATTCTTCCCTGTATTTTCTACCTACTTATGGGCAAATAAACAAAGATAAAATCAATAATTAATAATAAAACAATGTATTTTTTATTGTAAAAAGGAGGCATGTCAAAGCTTTTCGTCTTGCACTCAACAGGGCATTCATGCTTTCATCCATCTTAAGCATTTTTTTAAAATTCCATTGTTACAAAGTCATATTATCAATATTAAAACTTACTTTTTATTATTTCTGCACTCTCAGTTATATTACTTCTCTTACCTGATGTTACTTTGGTTCCTTTCTGTTTTATTTATGATTCCTGGACTTTCTGACATTTGCATCTCTTTCCATAACAGTGATGTAAAAAAAAAATCTTACTATTAACCTAACCAATCTTCTGACTTAGAATCATAGAATCCCGACAGTGAGAAGACATCATTCAGCCCATCGGTTTGCAGTGTCTCTCTAACAGAATATTTTACCCAGGCCCTTTCCCTCACCTTTCCCTGTAACTCCACACATTTACTATGACTAATTTCCCTAACCTATACATCTGTGGACTTCACTTCTCCATTTCTTTCTCTTCTTTGGGCTTCCAACACTCTTTGCTCTACCTTCCTATCTGTGCCTTTGACTCAATCTCTAATGATATTATTTAAATCTCTCAACCAAGTGGCATACACCCTTAATCCCAACACAAAATGGGTTAGACATTCAAATTCAACACATTTCAACGCACAATCTCCATTAGGCACAAATATTAAATTATTTTATGCTAGAATGATCCTTTCCCCTTATGGCCATACTGATCTCAACCCATGTCATTTATTAAATTTCCACACAACAAGCAAAACACGTGAAATACACATTATTGCACCATCTGCCTCCTACCTCCCAAATAAACACATTTGTAATAAAAGATGAAAATTGTGCAATAAACCAGTGAAAACTGCAACAGCATCTTCCAGGCATGAAAAGCAGTCACTCCAGGGAGCATGGAAAATGTGCAGGCCTGCAGGTGAGAGTGAAACAACAGTCCTAAGGCCCCCTCCCCAGCTTACTCATAGCAAATGTCCAATCTCTGGAAAACAAGCTAGGCAAACTTAAAGCCAGACTTACTTTTCAAAGGGAACTGAGAGATGGCTATGTACTCTGTTTCAGGGGCTGGAATGTGCCCCACAATCAGGGGGCTTCTCAGTACACCAAATGAACCATACAACAGCATCATGCAATGTAGGGGACGTGGGGTCTGCCTTCTAATCAATATCTCTTGATGCCCAGATGTAGCAAAGCAAAAGTTTCTGCTCCCCAGACCTAGAGTACCTGATGCTAAAATGCCATACCTATTACCTTCCTCGGATGTTCACCTCTGTTATCCTGACAACAGCTTACATCCCACCCCATGCAGACATACAGGCCATGCTGGACAAAACATACACCATTACAAAACAACCTTGAGATGAAACATCCTGGGGCTTTGTTCATTGTGGCTGGTGACTTCAATCAGGCAAGCTCAAGAGCATCCTACCAAGATACCACCAACATGTCTCCTTTTCCACCAGAGGCCTAAACATTTTAGAACACCGGTCCTACCGCTCTATTGCTCTCCCATACTTTCGCAAATCAGTCCACAAGGCTGTGCTCCTGCTCCCAGCAAAAACTAAAATGGGAGAATCTGAAAAAGAAAGTCAAGCAATGCTGGTCTAAGGAATTGGATGATCCCCTACGAGGCTGCTTGGAGTCAATGGACTGGTCAGTATTTAAAAACTCTGCAAACAGCCGGAACAAGTATGCCACTACAGTAACTGACTTCATTAGTAAATGTGTAGAAGACGTGTGCTAAAGAAGCAAATCCATGTGTTCCCTAATCGGAAAACATGGATGAACAGGGATATCCACTGCTTGTTGAAAGCCAAGTCTGAGGAGTTCAAATCAGGAGACTCTGACTTACAGAATAAACCCAGATATGATCTATAGAGATCCATTAAAGATGCCAAGGGACAATAGTGGGCTCCTAGGCTAGCCACACGGACACCCACTGATTATGGCAAGGTCTGCAAGACATAACAGGCTACAAAATCGCCAGGCATGTAAAATCGCCAGTGTCAATGCTTTCCACACTCACGTCCCCTCCCCACCTCTGATGAGTTCAATGCATTCTATGCGGTTTTGAGCAAGAGCTCAGCGAGAGGATATCTTCCACTCGGTAGCCTTGGCCAAACAGTATTCAAGGTTGCCACTGCAAATGTCAGAGCAGCTTTCTCGAAAGTCAACCCACGAAAAGTGGCTGGCCCGATTGGGGTGTCTGGATGAGCACTCAGATCCTGTGTGGACCAGCTAATAGGGTACCCGCAGACATCTTTAGCTTCTCTTTATACCAATTTGAGGTCCCTATCTGCTTCAAGAAGACAACTATCATCCCAGTACCAAAGAAAAGCCAAGCAGCATACCTTAATGACTATTGTCCATGACTTAGACATCCATCATTGTAAAGTGCTTTGAATGCATGAATCAATTCCAGCCTCCCAGCTTGCCTGGATCCACTACAATTCACCTATCACTGTAACAGGTCCACAGCAGACAGCCATCTCCCTGGCCCCGCACTCAATCCTGCAACACCGAGATAACAAAGACACCTGTGTCAGACTCATGCTTATTGACTACAGCTCAGCTTCATCACCACTATTCCTACAAAACTCATCTTCAAACTCTGTAGTCTGGGGCTAGCCTCCTCCCTCTGTAACTGGATCCTAGACTTCCTAACCCACAGAATGCAATCATTAAGAATAGGTAACAACACCTCCCCCACAATCATCCTCAACACTGGTGCCCCAGAGCTCTGTGTCCTCAGCCACTTACTATACTCCTTATATACTTATGACTGTGCGGCCAACTTCCTCTCCAACTTGATTTTCAAGTTGACTGATGATGCCACTGTAGTAAGTCAGATTGCAAACAATGATGAAACAGAGTATCGGAATGAGATAAAGAATCTGGTGAACTGGTGCAACAACAATAATCTCTCTCTCAATTTCAGCAAAATGAAAGAGATAGTCATCAACTTCAGGAAGCATATGGAAGATGAAGTGGAAAAAGTCAAGAGCTTCAAGTTTCAAGGTGTCCAGATCACCAATAACCTGTCATAGTCCCTCCATGCCCACACTATAGTTAAGAAAGCCCACCAACACCTCTACATTCTCAGGAGCCTAAGGAAATTTGGCATTCCACAACATTCTCACCAATCTTTGCAAATGCACCATAGAAAGGATTCTTTTTGATTGTAATGCAGCCTGGTTTGGCTCCTGCTCTGTTTATACCACAAGAAATTTCAAAGGATCATGAATGAAGCCCAGTCTATCACGCAAACCAACCTCCCATCCATTGACTCTGTCTACACTTCCCACTACCTTGGAAAAGCATCCAGCATAATCAAGGACCCCACACATATAGACTCCTTCCACTACCTTACATCAGGAAAAAGGTACAAAAATCTGAGGTTATGTACCAACCAACTGAAGAACAGCTTCTTTCCTCTGCCATCAGATTTTTGAATGGACCTACCTCATATTAAGATAATCATTCTCTGCATCCTAGCTATGACAGTAGCACTACATTCTACACCCTTTCCTTTTTTTCTCTATATACAGTATGCTTTGTCTGTATTGCACACAAGAAAAAAAATCACTGTATATTAACACATGATAACAATAAATCAAGTCAAATCAAGTCAAAAGAAATCGCCTTTAAACTCAATTGGACAGTTGCCACTCTTAGCTCATAACTTTGAGTGGAATCCTATCAAATTTTTCAAAGTGTCAGGCTCAGACCAGAAACTGATATTAAACTTTCCAGCTTCTTGAATCAATTTTCTTTCCAGATTTTGAGACTCTGTGAATAAAAAAGATGATTGTGCAGTTTACACTCTCTCTCTGATGAGGCGGGACATTTAAAAGTGGGCAAGACTGGCTGCACAATGGGCGCCTGAATCCAAACAAAAAATAACCATCCCCCCCCCCCAAAACCCTGGTGCCTGGGCTCTCCCCTCACCCCCACCACCCTCCACCCCCCAACCCCATGATCATCACCAGCATCTCCCAACCCAAAATCATTGCTGGCACATCAACCGCCCTCAATTCTTGCTCTGCCCCACTGTTGGGATCACACTAGGACCTGTTCTGCACAGGTTGGCAGTGCCAACCTGGCATTGTCAACCTATGCCAGAGAACACTGCCTGGTAATGTCCCTGTCCCTGGAGGCTATAGTTACCTTTGCACCTCCAGAGGAAACCCCTCACGTCACATCAGCGAGGTAATGAATATACCATGAAGGGGGATAATTTGTGAGGGGAATACTTAATCATATTCAAATTTATTACAAATTATTAAAATCAGTTTCTTGCCCATTATGAGTGTGAACTTGATTATGTCATCGGCGACGGTCAATGAAAATCAGAGAGTATATTCATGCCAGAATGAACCATGCTTTTTGAAGCTCACGAGATTTTGAACCTACAGCGCCAATCCCACTCACAAAATGTGCAGGGTCAGAATCCACCAGCCCAATTCATCACCAACTATTGATTTTACAATTTTGAATACTTCAAAATCCAATAAACAGAATATTCGTCTTTTAATATGAAAGTAGATAGTAAAGTGGAAAGCATAAATAATGTAAAACATGGTCAATTGGAATGCAAAAGAAACCTTCTCAGAATTAGAAAATACCAGAGCAGAAAGTCTGCCGTCTCTTCATCAACTTTACCATTCACACAAAGCTTGACTTCTCATCTGCAAGTTGTGTCATCATTAAATTTTGAACAAACTCACTTGGTGTTTACTTAATAGCAATTAGGCTTGATATACGTAGAAAAACTTGAGCAGAATCAGCGTTTGAATTACATTATGTAATATTCCTGTTTTGAGCTGTAAGTGTGTTGTCCAAAGTACTATTAGTGCTATTAACCATGCCATAGGAATTGTGAGTTGTGAGTATCTCTCTCAATGTGGAAAGATAGCATGCATTTCGCACAATGCACTCTGACTTCAGCATTGCAGGCAAGACAAGGAAATTTGGAGAGTGGCCAAGAGTCTCTCCAAGATTTATTGTCCCACTTGAGATGGTGCCTGTGCTAGTGGGACTGAAGAACCCCACCCTTTGTTGATGTAACAAACTGTCAACTGCGTGCTTCCAATTTCATATTTATAATAAACCTGCAATGACAATTTGATGGATAGGTATACCAATTATCAAAAGCAAAGCAGAATGAAGATTTTCAAAACATAATGAATTGAAAATGGGCAGCAGTCACAAACAAAATAGATAAACTAATCAAATCACTTTAAATCAATGTTTTAGAATCTTCTTGATTAAAGTTTGTTTTTGCTTTAGTCAACTCTCTCACTGAACGGGCATTGGTAACTATGAACTTTTGTGTTGGCCCATGGCTCTGCTTGACAAGATACCATAGTGATTTGCCACCATCTGCAGATAGTTGACCAGGAAGGTCTCCCACTATTATCATGGGCATATCTGAAGATTTGCGGGTTGATAATCAATGTGACAGATTTAGCCATATTATGAACACATCTTCCATCAATATCAAGTCCTGGAATTGGACTTGAACCCACATCTGGGAAGCTACCATTGCACCACAAGACGACCTAGCCAGTCAATTGCAAACTATTAAATATAAAGGGGCCAAAAATCACTGCCTTTCTGGAAATCTCTTGTTATAACTTTATCCAGAATGTGCAATAAGTCATATTATATACTGGAACTGATTTACAGAAACCTTGCTGGAAGTTGGAATTTCCAATGATCATTGCATCAATCTATTCTAAACAGTCCATTGTCGCAGGTTGTACCTATATATCAGGCCTCACTCCTAGAACCCCTGCTTTCAAATCTTGGCACCCATGGGCCTTGTTTGAGAAACTTGGTGAGGGCTCCCAGAGATTCAGGCAGAATTTAATTACTTATAGCAGCACTATTACAAAAAAGTACTGAGGAGGCACAAGCATATTCTTATTAGGTGGAAGATTGTGGGTGGGAGGAAGAGGGATGGTGGATGAGGTGAGGAGGTGATTTCTACAACAATAATTGCAGCTTGCAGTCTTTGGGGACAGATGGCTGCCCACAATGTATCCAAAAAGGCATGATCACTTGCCATTAGTATAACTTCTGGCTTAAGCAAGATTCTGCAAACTTTAATCAAGTTAGTGATATATACATACCTATTGTTAGCCCTATGGTTTGTAATATTACAAGCACATTTCTGAATAACACTTATCTATCAGCTTACCTTTTGAAGCATCAGTGTACTATCCACATAGATTCTCCTACTGACCTGTCATTTTCCAGTATTTTCACATCTTCTGACAAAAGTTACAGTTGGTGGAAATTCATTCTCTCCCATTTGCCAACCCCCATTCATGGTTTACCTAAGTGCAGGCAGGCATCTATCTGATCTTTACCTGCCAGCAACTAACCAATTCCCATTTTGTACCCATTCCAACTGGGCAGCTGGGCCACTGAATGTTAATCAGAATTGGCTGTTAAAATCAAACAGCATCCCACAGCAGACAGTAGTCTACAGCCATTCCCCAACTTTCTACTCAGAATCATAATCACATTAAAATTGTATTTGCTAACCTAAGTGAAAGCTCACCTAATTTTGAGTCTGAGCTACTCTATCCAGTGTTATAACTTGTAAAAATACTGTTAGTTAGTCATAAGAACATCTTAGTATCGAAATTACTGTGATCAAGTTGAATTTTTAGAAATAATTTGCTGTTAAGTATAATTTATAAACAAAATTTGAAATACCGGGTAAAAAATTGGAGTAACTTTTCAACAGCGGAATTCCTGACCTTTCATCATAATCTCAGCGGAAACCTTGAAAAATGAGGAAAACAATGTTCTTGCTGTTTGCCTGGAGTTTCCATCGATCACTTCTGTGACAACAGCATATCAAAGAACTCCTCCACAGAAATTCTAACCACGTATGACCTTGAAAACCCCAAGGGAAATTCACTCCCAAGTTTGGAAATTTTCAGACATCACCAGGATTCCTGCCATTTTAATTTCATGTTGCATGAATCATTTTCATAAACTGAAGGACAAGTGGTGTTTACTACATCAATGTAAAAACATTATTAACCCCGCTTGCTTACTTTTTAAAATATTGTAAGTATAGACCATTTGAGCTTTACTGAACCTGAAAAGTGTTCAATTTATTTAACATAATGCATTTCTGGATAAGTTAGATTATTGAATTTCTTTCGATTAGCTTTTACCAATTATAATTACTGGATAACATTATATTCTCATTCATTATTGTTTAGTGAGTCAGCATACGATCTATATTTTCGTCAATTGGAGTAATGCACTCAATTCACATCCATTATTGGATAAGTGTGATTAAAGGTTCTTGTGACATTGATAGTTTATGTAGATAAAATCTGTGCTGCCTGGAAGGATTAGAATGAGGGTTTTCCAAAGTTGTAAATTAAGGAATTTGATTTAATCAAGCCATATTATCTGAATGAGAAGTAATGTCTCACTATTGTGCAGTCCAATATTTGAAAAAAAGAACAAGATTGATGATAGGACACCACAATGTTAATATTTGAAATATATTGATGATCTAGTTTCCATTGTTGCTCTGAGCTTAATTAAAGATCGTTTTATTAGTAACTGCATGCAGCTTAATTGAATATTAGAAAAAACATCATTTTCTCTTTCTTCTATTAATTTCTGTCCAAAATTTAATTTGCATCATTTAATATAACAACATCACAGCATAAGAACACAGAAATATGATAAAGTCAATCAAATCAACCAATTCCTCTACATTTTATGTGCTCTTTCGCCACAATGTTGCTTTGATAATAGAAGAATTCAACTCAACACCACACTGGTATAGAATGGGTGTTAAATTTCTGAATTTCACTTTGCAATTTGCTGTGCCAGTCCTGCACCAAATGTGCACCCGATTAAATAATGGCCTGGGTGATTTTCAGTCATTCTGGCTGCCTGTCTGAAAGATAAATATTTATAAACTCAAATTGGCATCCTGTTATCAGACCCCAGGTGCAAAATTCTTGTATAAAAAAGTGTTCTTCTGTTGCTAATGCTCCACCCAGTTGAATCAGGCATTGAGCAGCTTAACCAGTGATTTTAAAATAGAATGCCTTGCTTGCTCAATAAAAAAGCCTCAGAAAATTTGCTAATTGATCACCCTCTCAAATGGCAAGCAGGAATTTGGCACTTACTTTTAAATCAGACTCGATATTGAATATAGGGCCTTTTGGGCACCAGCCTGAATTAATTGCATTTGATGAAATTTCTCACTTAAACCAAATGAAGGGAGAAGAAATTAAATTTTAATCTGCTTATCTCTGAAGAGATGGTGGAGTGGGTCTTGTGAAGCAGTCCTGATGTGTTTCCACATCTCCCAATATTTACGTGCCTGAATTCAGGCATCAGAAGACCTCTTGGCCCTTTACAAGTGTAGATTGGTCCATTACAATTACATCACTGGGATGCACATATAGCTTATACCATGAAAAACTAAGGTCTGTACATTATCCAACTTGTCAGCTAACTCTGGCAGCAGTGAATATTCTGCCCATAGGAGACCTAAATCAGAAATAATATGGTTGATTTTTAAAGATCCCTTGTGGGCCATGAAGACCTAATAATGATAATTTGGGCATCTCCTGACCTGCCCAATTGTCCATTTTGTTACCTACTTTGCTGGAGAAGGGCTATCTAGGTTATTGGTAGAGTCTTATTCTTCAGGTGTTTTGACTTCTGTTTGTCTGAATCACTGCATTAAGGTGGAAGTCAATTATGAAATGCAAAGGAGATTAGGAAGGTAATATTTCCCAAACTTCTTTGGAAGGAAGGGGGTGGTGGAGTGGGGTTGGTGGGAGTAATGAGCAGATGGTTTGAAACCTGCTTCGGCCCACTCATGCCAGATTTCAAGCTCAAGTTAAGATTGGTCCTTTATCATCTTAAATAAACACATCGGCAAGAAGAAATCCTGTGGAAGCCAAGAGCTACTTGCTGTTCTTGGCATTAATCCATTTGGTCAGTTGCAGAAAAACACATTAAAATATTCACATTTTCAATTAAGAAGGTTATTATCTTTTAAAAGTTGCAGTCACCCGAGTGCATCTCAAATATCTCTAGAAGAAAATGACTTAATTCATTAAATTGCAATCTCCTGTTATTTTTATGGATTTGCTTTTCTACAAAACTGTCAAAATATTGACTTTACAGAAGAAAATCTATCAAACACAGCTTTGAGTTCATTTTTCTTTATTGTATCCCTCAAGGTTCTGCATTGTTAAAGTTGGTTCAGAAGATAAAATGGATTTCAGAGATGTTAATGTGGTTACTGAGGCAGATTTTCTGTGCATTGTATGATGCCATTGTTGGATAAGTCACACAATGTGCTCTGTGACCTCAGCACCAGTATCACCATGCAAATCTCCAAATCACATGCGTCATATTTAACATTAAAACCAAAATGGCAGCACAAAACAAATGTGGAAGAAATACAATAAAGTTAACATTAAAGTTGTGTTATGAGATTTTTTTGAGAAACCTAGTTCTTGTGTTTATTTAAACATTAACTATCTCTCGCAAGTATATAAGAAACAATTTTTTTTACAAGTAAAAGTTTTGCACTGGAACCGATGTAAATTGTGTACTAGACTCAGGAAATTAAAAATCACTAAGTACTACTGTTAACTATCAACACTTTCGTATAACATGTGGTCTTACAATAAAAAAAAAGACAGGAGTGTAACCTAATTGTTTAATTCAACCAATAAGTGCTAACATATGAACTCTTTTGATATTAAAGTATCGGCAATGCAAAACCTTGTAAACAGTAGTGTGGCACAAACCATTTGAATGTATGAACCCAAGTTTTCGTCATCACACTGTGAAATAAATTTCAATTTAGCCAGCTGGGTGGTAACCTGGCAGAGTGATGCACAACAATTGCCAATCCTAACTGATGTGTATCCCATTCTTTTCCATGGAACTGAAGTCTAGCAAATCCTATGATAGGTGAGTGCTCTGCTTCGCCAAGTTAATCACAGAGATAGCCAAATTGAAAATTACCCACCCAACACCAGCACTCCACTCAGTGTCTCTTGTCGATACTAATCCTTTTAGTGTCCAATATCTTGTTCAAACTGTTCTTTCATTGATTCCGTAGCATGAATCATTTTATAAATCAACTTGCGGATGGTGTGGTCTTTGCAATTCTTCTGTGTGTGAATCATGACAAAATAAAGGCTTATTTCTATAAACATACCAAAGTACATAGATTAGCAATTACAGGTTGTATTTGGCATCATCACCCTTTAGAAATTCCACATGCCTTAAAATGCATCAATGATTATTTTGAAGCATCATTGCTCATCCCTTTAACAACAAGTTCTCTGTTTAAATATGTAGCCCAGTACACTAAATTGAAAGTTCCAAATAAAACAGGGAACATTATCCTGGACATTCTGTCGATTTTGCTTACGCTGTTAAATGTTTTCTTGGCCTCCTGTGGCTTGGTCTCTGGTTTGGCTTCTTTTGGTTCTGCAGTTGCACTCTTTGCAATTGTTGGTAGTGCTGAGTCCTTAGTGATATTGGGTGCATAATTGGCAACTGCAACTGCATAAGCATTATTTTTCTTCATGACAGAAGCCTTTTCTTTCTTCTGTGGGAAGTAAATGAAATTTATTCATTGATTTATTCATTATTTTTGCTACAGAATTAGAAACACTGCACAAGAGGCTGCCATTCAATATGTTGTACCTATGCTGGCTCTTTGGAACGATTATCCAATTAGTCCCATTCCCCTGCTTTTTTCTTCAGAGCTGCCAATTGTCCCCCTCCAAGTATTTATCCAATTTTCTTTTCAAGATTTTTTTTTTAAATCTGCTTCACCATCCTTTCAGATTGCAGATTGTAACAACTTGTTGCATTAAAAACATATTCCTCGTGTCATCTATGATTCATTTGCCAATTACCTTCTTTGATAAAATAAGTTTGATAAAGTAAAGGAAATGATGGGATTTCTGGCTATTTTACTGACAGAGTAGCAAACTTTGAGTTAAATAAAATTACCAACAATATAAAAATGCATTTTCATCTAGAGATTTATTCCCCTCACTAGGAGAAGTAAACACTGCTCAAGCAGGGGGAAACCTAGAGTGCTGCATGATGAGTGTGCTTATGAATGGATGCAGGCAGCATGTTTAAAAAGAAGCCTCTGAACTATCAGGGTCATCAATGTGGAGGGGGGATGGAGGTATCATTTTCAGCCACAGGGATCATGGCAATGTGCACTAGCGAAAGGTTGCCCTCTCATTTTCACCCCCCCCCCCCCACCACTCCATGTAAAACTTATATCCCATTCAAAAGTGACCTCTAATTGAGGTCTTAAACATTTTGATTATACACCACCTAAGGCAAATGGGTGCTTTCAGGAAACCTGAACGATTAGAATTTCACAAAAGGGCTGGACAATTATGGTGAGCTTCCTGCCAATTGCCAGCCCTTCCCCATGTATCTGTAAGAGTCCAGGCAAATTCACCCTTGAGTTAATAATTTAAATTAAAACTTAGCTAAGGAATCAATGTGAAAATAATTGTTACATTGTGCAAGATAGACAAATAAATCACTATCCTTTCTATAAATATGATCTCAATAATTATTTAAGCATTTTGATTCCACCTCTACGGTGTTTTAAGAAATTATCATAAAAAAGTACATAAGACAGCAGATAAAAATCACTGCCAGGGTGCCAGGGATCAGAGCCTAGCTATGCCCCTGGCCACTCATTGGCTCCAATAGTCTCCAAGCCTCCCCGACACGGTCATCTCATCTGGCCTCCATTTGTGGAGAGCAATAGTGATTCCCCCAGATTTGCGTATTTAAATTTTCATTTAAATATGCTCATCTGGTTCTCACCTAGCAAGGGCGTAAAGCAAATTATTTCACCGGCCAGGGGTGGGGAGAATCACAAAATGAGTTCTACCCATTACAAATTATATTATAGCCCCTCTCACGAGCATCGCTGGCAATAACAGGAGTTATGCTTGCATGTGAGGGGCTGGAGAATAGTCCCCACTGTCTGTCATACCAAACATTAACTGAGAGTTCTCTTCATCCATTTGAAGGCGGGAGGATACAGTTTTGAGCAGAAGGTGAAAGCAAAATCTCAGTGTAACTGACATTCAGCTGTACTTTCTCCAAATATCCAAAACTTTGTGTGTCTGATTATTGCCTTCTGCCTGATAAGAGTAAAAACCCTGCATTCCTACAGGAGTATTTAATTGATTAGAGCAATTGATAGAGGTATTTAGCCTCTTCACAGCATGAATTTATTAGTTTTTAATGATAATTCCCAGTATTTTTATACATCTGTTGTTGTTTAAAATGGATTAAAAATAAGGAAGTTGAAATTGGTAATGGACAGTAGATAAAACAAGAAATAACAAATCAGCAGCCTGTTTTACAATCCACTCAACTTTCTTAACTGAAAAGAAACTCAGACAGGGTATAAAACTAGTAACTCATTTGCTACTGTGCATTTACTGCCTGAGAACTATATCTGCCTAAAGTTTCTGATAGTCCACTTCTGACTTGCCTACGCTCAATTTACTCCTAAAATTGGAATGCCATTGTACTTGTAGGGGTGCAGATCCTTGGGCACCAGCAGTTCTCTGATACTTCAGTCAATTAATATTCTTGCATGTGAATCTGGACAATAAATGATAGTCAGTGTACGAGCCTCATTACTGAATCTAAACAGATGACCTCAATTATTCACTTCCCAATGCAATTCCAATAGAAAGTGATCCGGAATGAAAATCAGGCTATGTTTTTCCTCCCTAGCATTGGTATGTGTATGTTACTTATTACAATTGTATTCCACACTGGCTGAGGAAACTGAGAACACTGAAACGGGCATCCTCCTAACGTGTATCCCTCTGAACGATGTTGTATGTTGTACCATAGAGGGTGAGCATGTTATGTCACCAGGGTTTACACATTAAAGTTGGATTTCAGCTGCTGAAGGAATTCCTTACCTTATCATTCACAACACTTTTGCCATCCCAAGCCCAGCCTCGTTTTGTAAAATAATTTACTGTGGCAAATTCTATTAGTGCAGAGAAGACAAAGGCGTAACAGACAGCAATAAACCAGTCCATGGCAGTGGCATATGCAACTTTAGGAAGAGAATTTCGGGCACTGATACTCAGAGTCGTCATTGTAAGCACTGTTGTAACACCTAGAAAAAGATAAAAATCAGGAAAAGAAAATCCATCACTTTATGCCGAAAAACAACAAGGTTTGTACAGTCTATAATATCTCTTGAATACATCTAATATATATATTTTTGGATGAAGCATGAACAATACCGAATGATTGCAAAAGTGAACATGACTATTTATTTGTGACACTGTAGAAGTGCTTCTCTACTGCATTTTTTCTAAACCAAACACACTTTATTGTGATGCACATTTCAGATGACATTCTTTACCAGTCCAGTGCCCTGTTGACAAGAAGCTGGAGGTCGCATCCATCAGGTGCCTGAGGTGCTGAACCTGTCTTTTAAATAAATTTGAATTTTACAATGACTTTTACAATGCCAAATACATTTTTCTGCCCAAGTGGGGTACCAGTGACTTATTATCACAAGATTATTTTTCTCTTACAAAATTATTTTATTTATATATGTATGTCCTGATCAGTTCCAAAGCATCTTAATATTTTCATCCTTACCATTAAAAATTAAACAATTCCTTTTCTATCTGTGGGGGAAAATGTTTGTATATTTTTATCCCCTATTCTTTGTTTCTGATTTCCATCCTGATGACTTATTGAAATTCCCATGGACCAAGACAGATGCTCACGAGCATATATTAAAATAATCTCATTAATATTTATTCAGGATAGAAAAATCCAATCTTTGATGAGATAACAGCCCTGATATTAATCTGAAGGTGGCTTCCAAGTCAGGGAAAGGACGCAAGATAGCACTGTGAGAGTACAATCAAGAAATCAAGTCACTGGGCCAAGTTTCTGTCTCTTCACGGAGAATCAGCTCACAAAATGTAGAATTTCATGTTTTTATTGCTGAAGAGTTTTTTTCTGCAGGAAAATTAATTTTAGTGTGCTTTCTTGACCTTGTGCCATTTTAATTTGCCATTTTTGCAGGTTGGGAAGGCTTTGGGTATAAAATACATAGGCAACTCTTCAAAGATCTAGCTTTCCATTGTGAAGAGGGCAAAAGAACTGAATTTCTCTCCATGCACTTTTTTCATATGCTGGTACAGGATTTGTAAGCCATAAATGGAATGAATTTTGGGGAAAGCCCAAAGAGGAATTTGCAATCTGGGAATACAGGTTCAATCCCACCGTAGCAGAGGACAGAATTTAAATTAAATTAATAACACCTGGAATTGAAAACCAGGATCTATAATGCTAACCACAAAACAATTATCGATCGCTTTTGAAAACCTATCGGGTGGATTAATGTCCTTTAGTGAAAGGAAATCTTGCCCCCCTCTCCTAGTCTGGACTATATATGATGCCAGGCTCACAGCAATGTGGTTGATGATAACTACCTTCCAAAATGATTAGCAAGCCACTCAGTTCAAGAGCAACTAGGGTTAGTCAACAAATTATGGCCTTGCAATAACACCTACATCCCAAGAATAAATTTTAAAATATAAGTAAGCTTCTATTCCTTAACACTCAAGCAAATGTAAATTTTAAAATTCTAGTGACATCAAACTACTTTGCTCATGATTCAAACATCATGACTAATTTATTTTCCTTAAACTCTGTGTCATGTATCTTACAAGCATGTTGGAACACTCATTATTGTATAAAATAGTAGTTTAAATTAAAATAAAAATTGTACTATGTTGGAGTGAAACAATTAGAGAACAAGGTGATAAAACAATATCTTGGTCATAGCACAGTGTTTGTGATGGCCCTTTCGAAAAACTAACAAATTAGTCACACTCTCCTGGTCTTTCTCCATAGCTATATAACTTTTCTTTTTCTAAATACTAATCCGATTCCCTTTTGAATATTACTATCGACTCTGTTTCTGCTACATTTTCAGGCAGTGCATTAAAAAAATTCTTCTCATCTTTGCAGTAAAATAATGATAAAGAAACCATTGATCAAAATCAGCTTAAATCAGTACTCTGTGATTACCACCTCTTTTCGCGAACATGGCAATGTAATGACTTGGAAGCCACTTGCAGATTAATATCAGAGCTATTAACTAGCCAATCATTGGATTAACCTTTTTCCATCCTGAATAAATATGAATGAGATTGTTTTAACATAAGTTTGTGAGCATTTGCCTTGGTCCATGAGAATTTCAATAAGTAGTCAAGTTGGAAATGGCCATCATCAATAGATCTTCATGGCGTACAAGCTGCCTTATTGAATGAGTGGAGGTTCACCCAATGGGAAGCAGCTAGCAGGAATTTTTTAAAAATTTTTTCTTGTAACTTCTATCTGGACCAGAGATGCAGATCTTGAGCAAGACTACTTGACTGTAAGCTGTGGGAGCACAATAAAGGATGTTGGTGTTCAGAAACTGGCATTTGGCTGAATTACTACAGGCAGGGTGTTTAATTATTTGAAGAGTTGTGAACTGGAACTGAACACTGAATCAGTGAACATCCATATTGCTGAGCTTATGATTCAGAGAAAATAATTGACAAAGCATTGGCAGGCCATTGTGGAAAAACCACTGATTTAAATGGAAATGTATTAGGCAATTTCTTGGAGCAACAAATCCATAGCTTGAATGAGAATTTTTGTACTGACTGCCCAAAGACAGTACAAGACCAAGTTAAAGTTCCAAGCTAGTCACACAGACTCCTGCTGATTATGGCAAGGTCTACAAGACATATCAGATTACAAGATGAAGGCATGTAAAATCCCCAGCACCAATGCACACCTCCCTGATAAACTCAATGCATTCTATGCCCTTTTTGAGCAAGAGGTCAGCAAGATCACATCTTCCAACCCAGAAGTCTCAGCCAAACCCATATCCGAAGTCACCAATGCAGACGTCAAATCAACCTTCTCAAAAGTCAATCCATGGAAAGCAACTGGTCCAGTGGGGTACCTGGACGAGCACTCAAGTCCTGTGAGGAATAGCTGATGTGGATATTCGCTGATATCTTTAATCTCTCTTTACACCAATATGAGGTCCCTATCTGCTTCAAGAAGATGGCTAGCATCCAGTACCAAAGAAAAGCTAAGCAGCGTGCCTTAATGACTATTGTCTGGTGGCTCTGACATTCATCATTATGAAATGCCTCGAAAGGATAGTCCTGGCACAAATCAATTTCAGCTTCCCATATTGTCTAGATCCACTACAATTCACCTACCACTGCAACAGGTCCACAACACACACCATCCCTGCCGCCCTACACTCATGCCTGGAGCACCTAGATACCAAAGACACCTGTGTCAGACTCCTACTTATTGACTACAACTCAGCATTAAACACCATCATTTCTATAAAACTCATCTACAAATTCCATGGCCTGGGGCTCGGCTTCTCCTGATATAACTGGATGCTGAACTTCGTAACCCAGAGGCTGCAATCAATAAGAATAGGCAACAACATCTCCTCTACAATCATCCTCAACACAAGTGCTCCACAAGGACTCAATTCTGTTGCACTAGGTGACAGTGGAGTAGCGATAGAGGAGGATAGTGTGGTCAACTAGCTCAAAGGTCATAGTTAGGTTGAGAAGGATGATGAGAGCAGATCTGAATTAGGAGGAACAATACCAGAGATCAGGAATAAGTGTAATGCTGGTACAGTTAGTTTACAACGATATGTAATAAACATTAGAAAGCAAATTCCAGATCCCAGTCTCTCCATGAGCAATGTGATCAAAGGACTATTCATCTAAGTCAAAATACTGCAACACTTCCAAACTTTAAATATGTAGGATATAGAAATTTGGAGATCATCAAGTGTGAGGACTTCATATTTCCATCCAGTGGCAAGAAGGTATCTTGCATCAATGCAGCAAAAGATTTCATAACCTGACTGGAACTATGTAAGTACGATTCTTAATTTTCTCATATTATTCTGTATAGTCCTGGTTACTTAGCAGTCACAACACTCCACCTCGCCCCATCCTCCCGCTCACTTCCTCTGACAAACTTCTTTTCTGCTCCTAATGCAACACATTGCATTTGCTTGTTTTCTCACTCTGACCTCTTCACACTCTTGATTATTAGCACACAAGCAACATTATTTGTTTCCGACATCCTTAAAATACCTCATCTGGATAGCTTTAGCTCAAGTCCATTTTTTTTGCAAAAGAATGTGGCACCGAATAAGTGAGAACAGGCAGTCATCGGAGGAGACCGAGCCTCAAAACACGCCCTCCCTTTCCATAAGAGAAAATCAGCTTAAATCAGTACTCTGTGGATTCTGCAGAGGCTACTGTTGGACATTCACCCTCTTTGCTTTCTCACTGAAATCGCAACCTCACGCAGTGTGGTTGCTTTCAGCAGTGACTTATCTGACTGTGTGCTTACCCTTGATACTCTATAAGGCATAACGCATGTGAGTAGGAGGAGACAACCCTCTACAAATTGCAATGCCTCACAACCATACTCAAGCAAGTACCAGTTGAGAGACTGAGTAATTTAAAGGCTAGTAAAATTTAGGAGAATTATCAAGTGCAAGAGCCCAGGAGCAAGGGCAAGTAGATAAGATGGCTCAGGGAACCTGTCATTGGAAGGCAATGTTATATTCTTGCCCTGCAACAGAAGAAAGAAGCTGATGACCTCAAGGACCCAGCCTAAAGAACAGAATTGTTCAATGTACCAGAAATATCTAATTGCAGAAGGCAGCCTGTCAGCTAATTTATGTCTAATGGCAGAATATTTCTTAAAATCATATGTCAGCATCATGGATGTCAGCATCAATGACAAAGGCAGCATTTGTTACCCATCCCTAACTGTCCTTCAGAATGTGGTGGTGAGTTGTCTTCTTGAACTGCTACATCCCTGAGGTTTACACACACCCCTAATGCTGTTAGGGAGTTCTAGGATTTTGACCCAGTGACAGTGAAGCAATTTTAATATAGTTCCAAGTCAGGGTGATGAGTAGCTTGGAGGAGAATATCTAGATAGTGGTCCCATATATCTATTGTTATTGTCCTTCTAGATGGTACAGGTTGTGGGTTTGCAAAGTGCTGCCTAAGGAACCTTGATGAGTTCCTGCAGTGCAATTTGTACATGGTGCATACAGCAATAACTGTTTGATATTGCAGCAGGAACTGAATATTAGTAGAAGGAGTAGGAATCAAGTGAGCTGTTTTGTTTTGGATGCTGTCAAGCTTTTTGAGTATTGTTGCAGCTGCAATCAACCTGGCAAGAAGAGAGTATTCCATAACACTCCTGACCTGTGCCATACAGATTGTGAAGAGGCATTGGGGAGTTAAGAAGTGAATTACTCACCACAGAATTCCTAGCCTTTGACCTGCTCTGGTAGCCAAAGTATTTATGTGGCTAGTCCTGTAAAGTTTCTGATTGATAGTAATCCATAGGATGTTGATAGTGGGGGAATCAGCAATGGTAATACCATTAAATGTCAAGGGATAATGGTTAGATCCTCTGTTGTTGGAGATGGTCATTGCCTTGCACTTGTGTGGTGTGAATGTTACTTGCCACTTATCAGTCCAAGCCTGGATATTATCCAGGTCTTGCTGCACTTGAACATGGACTGCTTCAGTATCTAAGGAGTTGTGAATGATACTGAATATTATGCAGTCAACAGAGGACATCACTACTCCTGATCTGAAGATGAAAGAAAGGTTATGGATGAAACAAATGAAGATAGTTGAGGCCTAGGACACTACCATGAGGAATTCCTGCAGTGATATCTTGCAGTTGAGATGATTGATCTCCAATTATCACAACCATCTTCCTTCATGCCAGGTATGACTCCAACCAGTGATGAGTTTTCCCCGATTCCCATTGACTCGTTTTGCTAGAGTTCCTTGATGCCATGTTTGGTCAAATGCTGCCTTGATGTCAAGGGTCCTCACTTTCATCTCATGTCTAGAGTTCAGTTCTTTTGTCCATGTTTGAACCAAAGCTGTAATGAAGTCATGAGCTGAGTCACCCTGGCAAAATCCAAACTGACCACCCATGAGCAGATTATTGCTAAGTGCCGATCAATAGCTCTGTTTCTTTTAATTTTTACTCCATTCTTAAAATTACAAAGCCAATGCTCAGAGTAGAACAGATAGACCCAAGTGTATTCCTTGTTCCAAAAACCAAATTTAAATTCCAATTGATAACCCCTTCTATCACTTTACTGATGATCAGAAGTAAACTGTTGGGGCAGTAATTGGCCAGGTTGGATTTGTTCTGTTTATTGTGTACAGCATGTACCTGGGCTATTTTTCACATTGTCGGGTGGATGCCAATGCTGTAACTTTCCTGGAACAGCTTGGCTGGGCATCCAACAAGTTCTGGAGCATCAGTCTTCAGCAATATTCTTGGAATATTGTCAGGGCCCAATATTTATCACTTTTGGTCCCTTCATTTAAGGAATGATATTATTCATCACAGTCGGTTCAGAGAAGGTTCACTATGATGTCCCCAATATGGAATTTAGAAGAATGACAGGTGATCTCACTGAAACATTTTAGGATTCTTAAGGGACTTGACAGGATAAATGCTGAGAAAATGTTTCCCCTCGTGGGAGTGTCTAAAACTGGAAGGAATAGTCTCACAATAAAGAGGCAATTATGAGGAGGAATTTCTTCTCTTAGAGGTTAAGAGTCTTTGGAAGCCATTGCCACAGAGAGCGGTGGGGGCAGAGTTCTTTGTGGGACCATAGGAATTGGGTAAGATCCTTAATGAGTATTGTGTATCAGTATTCACCAAGAAGAAGAACATGATGGATGTTGAGGTCGGGGATAGGTGTGTGAATGCTCTTGAGAACATCAATATATCGAAGGAGGAAGTGTAGAATATCTGTAATAATTCCATGGAGACAAAAGTCCTGTCACCAAGTTACTTTATTTACACCATACATTTGCACACAGCCAGCTCTCCAGTAGCTCCCTGCTAAATGCCACCTGAGAGATGACACACTTGCTTTAAAAAGGGAGCAAGAGGCTCCCTGATTTAACCATCAATTAAACTCAGTTACTTCTTTTCGAATGCCAACCAAATAAACTAACTCAAATTAGGGCTTGTTTGCACTCGAGCAAACCAACCTTATTAGCCTGGCTGAAATCATCACAGTATCCTAAATTGCATTGAGGTAGACAGGTTCCCAGGGCTGGATGGGATCTATTCTGGGATGCTGCAGGAGGCACGGGGAGAAATAGCCAGGGACTTCAGACATATTTTCACATCCTTTTTGACCACTGGGAAGGTTCCAAAGGACTGGAGAATAGCCAATGTTATTCCTTTGTTTAAGGAAGGAAGCAGGATAATCCAGCAACTTAAAGGCTGGTAAGCCTTGTATCTGTGATTGGAAGCTTTTGGAGAAGATACTGCGGCACAGGATATATGCATATTTGGAGGAAAATGGATGAGTTAGTGACATGCATTATGGTTCAGAAAGGGTCATGTCTCACCAATTTGGCTTTTTGAAGATATGACAAAGAACACTGATGAGCGAAGGGCGTTGGATGTAGTTTATATGGATATTAGCAAGCTGTTTAACAAGATCTCTCATGGCAGACTGTTACAAAATCTAAAATCACATGGGATTCAGGGTGGGTTGGCTACATGGATACAGAACTGCTTGGTTATAGAAGATAGAGAATAGTGATGGAGGCATGTTTTTCAGAATGGAGAGCTGTAGATAGTGGTGTTCTGCAGGAATCAGTGCTGGATCCTCTGTTGTTTGTAATATACATTTATGAAAGATCTGGACGAAAATGTCTGATTAGCAAATTTGCGGATCACACGAAAATTGGCAGAGTTGCGGATAGTGCCAAAGATTGTCAGAGGTTACAACAGGATATAGATAGATTGAAGATTAGGCCCAGAAATGGCAGTTTAATCCAGACAAATGTGAGGTGATGCATTTTGGAGGATCAAGTTTAGATATGAATAATAATGGGAATGGCAGAACTTTTAGGGACATTAACAGGGCATGCAAATCCACAGTTCCTTAAAAGTGGCAAGACAGATGGCCAAGATGATTAAGAAAACAGATGGCATGCTTGTCTTCATCAGCCAGGGCATTGAGTATAGGAGTTGGGTAATCATGTTGCAGCTATATAAAATCTTGGTTATGTCACATTTGAGTATTGTGTGCAGTTCAGGGCACCACATTATCAGAAGAATGTGGAAACTTTGGAAGAGTGCAAAGAAGGTTCACCGGGATGTCTTGAGGTATTGGCTTTGAGGTGAGGCTGAATAAACTAGGGATATTTTCACTGGAAAGATGAAGGTTGAAGGGAGACCTAATAGAGGTTTACAAAATTATGAAAGGCATAGACAGGGTGGATAATTAGAGGATTTTTCCAAGAGTGGAAGTGTCAATTACAAGGGGCACAGGTTCAAGGTGAGAGGGCTAAAGTTTAAGGGAAATGTGCAAGTGAAGTTTTTCATACAAAAAGAGGTGGATGCCTGGAATACGTTGCCAGAGGATGTGGTGGAAACAGGCACATTAGCAACATTTAAGAAACATCTGAATGTGATACAGACTGAGTAAGGGGCAGGAGGTCTTTTAGTTATGGCATCATGATCAGTACACGTTTGGAGGGCTGAATGGCCTGTTCCCATGCTGTACTTTTCTTTGTCTTTTTATATTTAAGGCTGAGATAGACAGATTTTTGTTCAGTAAGGGAATCAAGATTTACAGGGAAAGGATACGAGGAATGGCAGATCAGCCACGATCCTATTGAATTTCGAAGCAGGCTCCAGGGCCAGCAAGGGGAACAAACCGATCAGCTGCTCTCAAAAATGGGAGAATCTCGCATTCCTTGCAATAAGAACATAAGGCAAAGGCCATTTAGCACATCCAGCTGACCTTTCTATTGTCAAGCACAATCCACTTTCCAGTTCTTAAATGCTTTGAGAATAATTCCACATTTTCTCACTACCCCTATTGCACCCAGACAGTCATTAATCATTCTTTCAATGGAGAAGTGCTTCCTGACATCAATCCTGAACTTGTTCTGAGCTATCGCATTGCTGTCACATTCAATTTCATTTCAAGCTTCTTATTGAGTCATCTTCAGCTGAAAAAGGACGCACTCCACTACACTTCATGTGGGAAAATAACACTTTGTCCAAGTGTGCTAAAATAATTCCTTTTAGATGTTCTTACTTGAAAGTAACATATTCCTTGCATTTGTCACCTTTTTACATGGCTTTATTTCCATTTTTAAAGTATATTGTTGTATATTAACATACATGTCAAACCAACATGTAAGCATGAGAATAGCTCTTCAGAATTGTTATTAGAACATAATAATTATTTGGAGCAGTTGTTTGTTTTGGTATGTATAAGAACATAAGCAAAAGGAGCAGGAGTGGGCCATCCAGCCCCTTGAGCCTGCCCTGCCATTCAATAAGATCACGGCTGATCTGCAGTGGTTCAGTACCACTTTCCCGCTTTCTCCCCATAACTCTTAATTCTCTTGTCAGTCAATCAAAAACCTATCCACTCTTGACTTAAATACATTCAGTAAGGAAGCCTCCACCGCTCAACAGAGATTTCCAAAGATTCACCACCCTTTGCATGAAGAAATTCCTCTTCAATTCTGATTTGAACTGTCCTCACCCAAATCTTTAAGCTGTGTCCTCTAGTCCTGCTATCTTTGTTAAGCGGGAAGAGTCTCTCAACCTCTACCCTATCCATTCCCTTCATTATCTTATACGTCTCTATAAGATCCCCTCTCAGCCTTCTAAACTCCAAAGAGTACAAACCTAGCCTATTTAGTCTCTCCTCATAATCCAACGCCCTCATCTCCGGTATCAGCTTAATGAACCTTCTCTGCACCCCCTCCAAGGCTAATATATCCTTCCTTGAATGCAGCTACCAAAACTGCACACAGTACTCCAATTGCGACCTCACCAGTACCCTATACAACTGCAAAAGTATCTCCCTACTTTTATATTCTGCGACCTCACCAGTACCCTATACAACTGCAAAAGTATCTCCCTACTTTTATATTCTATCCCTCTAGCTATAAAGGCCAACATTGAATTTGCCTTCTTGATCACCTGCTGCACCTGCAGACTTTTTTTGTGATTTGTGCACAAGGACCACCAGCTCCTTCTGCACCGTGGCATGCTGCAGCTTTTCGCCATTTGAATAGTAATCCTTCCTACCATTATTCCTACCAAAGTGGATAACCTCACACTTGCTAACATTATAATCCATCTGCCAGGTCCTCACGCACTCACTGAACCTATCCAGATCCCTCCGCAGGCTTTCCACGCCCTCCACGCAATTTGCTTTTCTACTCATCTTCGTGTCATCAGCAAATTTCATCACCCTGCACTCAGCCCCTTCCTCCAAATCGTCTATGTAAATGGTAAATAGTTGAGGCCCCAGCACTGATCCCTGGGGCACTCCAATAGTCACTACTGCCAGTCAGAATAGCACCCATTAATATCTACCCTCTGCTTCCTATTAGACAACCAATCCTCTATCCAGTCTAATACCCCTGTACCCAACTCCCTGCATCCTAATCTTCTGCAGCACTTAGAAAATCTTGAAGCTTAATCTTATTTGATTCAAACTAAATATAGGTAATGAAAATTCCATGTGTTCCACAGTAATAGACTTAAGAAGTGTTAAATGATGTTTTTAAACAGATGTGATTTTACCATTGAACTAAAACAAGAAATGCCTATTTTAATCTCAGAAGATTAAAACCAATTCTGCACACCCTGGCTGTCTCTATGTATACTCAGAATCTAGGAATACTTCAGATTGGAACAAAATATGTTGGAGAATTTAAATTCATATTTCTGATCATTTACTTAGATAACAAAACATACATAATGGCAAAATATAGCAAATGCAATCAGAAAACTTTGGAGATGTGTCAACTATGCTTTGTACAAAGAAGATTCATGTATGAACAAGAGAAGGTAAACGGCCAATGGAGCTGTGATTCAGCAGAGCAGAGTATGCCTGATTTTCAATTGAAAATAAATCAGGTAAAGTTTGTACAATGATAAGGTAATATGATCTTCAAGGTTACCATCCATGAAGCAAAGACAGAGATTCCAAATTTAATGATGAATTAAATATTATGAAAATGTTTAGTCACTTTTCTATCCTCACCAGTACTGTTCACAAAGTGACATTCTATGCAGTCATAAAGCACAGGAAAGGCCCTTCGCAGTGGTTGAATGTTTTGTTCAGATGCTCATCCAAATACTTTTTAAAGGTTGTAAGATATCTGGCCTCCAATACTTTCCCTGATAGTCTACTGGAGATTCCCATAATCCTCTAAGAGAAAATAATTTTTCTCAAATCCCCTCTGAATCTCTTGCCCCTTACCCTAAATTATGTCCCCTGTTATTGATCCCTCAAACAAGACAGTAACTACTTCCTACTCACCCTATTCATAACACTCAGTTATGTCTCCGCACCCCCCCTCCCCCGCCCCCCCAACTCCCGGTCTACTCTGTTCTACAGAAAATAATGTAGAGATGCTGGCGTTGGATTGTGGTAAACACAATAATAAGTCTCACAACACCAGGTTAAAATCCAACCAGTTTATTTGATAGTAAACCCATAAGCTTTCAGAAGCGATATTCCTTCATCAAGTGTGTGGAAGGAACAGCATTTCCAAAAGCTTGTGGGATTACAATCAAATAAAGTGGTTGGACTTTAACCTGGTGTTGTGAGACTTCTTACTAAAGAAAATAATCCAAACTTATTCAGTCTCTCCTTATAGTTCAATGCTCCATCCCAGGCAACATCTTGGTGAATCCCCTCTGTACCCCCTCTAGTGCAATCACATTATTCCTATAGTGAGGTGACCAGAACTACGCCCCACTTTCAGCCCACAACTTTTGTGCATTGAAAATAACACACAGGCATGACTCCAGAAGTCCTGCTCCCAAACTCAGCCCCACATTTGCGTGTGGGCGGGGAGGGGGGATGGATCGAAGCAGGTTGAATTTTGTACATGTTTGGGGTATCTGAAAGTAAACACTTTGATTGACAGTTCCAGCTGTTCCAGCTTTGAACTAAGTTTATGAACACAATCATTTGTTTTTCATAGAATCCTAGAAACCTTTCAATTCAGAAAGGCAGTCTGTCAGATAGAAGCCTGCAACTTTCCTCCCCTTTCCCCTCACCCTATCTTCATAACTCCAGGCATTTACCATGGTCATCTACTTAACCTGCACATCTTTGGATTGTGGGAGGAAACCAGAGCACCAAGAGGAGATCCACGCAGACATGAGGAGAAAGTAAAAACTCCACACAGTCACCCAAGTTGAGAATCAAATCTGAATCCATGATAATGTGAAATAGTGTGCTAACTGCTGTGCCACTAATTAAAAGTTAAATGTAAGGTTCTTGATCAACAACAGTATTGCTTTTTTCCAAAATAGCGAATTAAACTGTAGCTGCTTCATTAGTTGGATGTCTAAAATACAACCTGTGCATGTTAGACTTAGTAAGAAAAATGTCTAAATTTATTAGAGTTCTTTTGAAAGATAGACTTCCCTTTTGGAGAGGTAACATGTCTTTTTGGACATGGTTCCTGGTCATTTTTGGGAGATTCGGAAATTTTAAAAGTAAATATGAATGCAAGTAAAAATGGAAAAACTCAGCTGGACTGTCCAGTCCATTGGAACTATTAAAAGGGCTATTAAGAGAACTGTCAAGATTCAAAGGAAACAGTCAACCTTCAATGTCTCTAAATCTCATGGCCTTTAAATAATTGAAAAATGCCTGTAGCACTCAAAAATTCAGTGCTTGCTATTTCATTTTGTTTTTGACACAAGCCTTAGAGTTTTCTTTATAACATTAGCACTGCAAGACTGATTTCACAACATATCTTTATCATGGTGGGAGGATACCTGCCAGTTCACAATTTGACTGACAGCTCCAAATGCCTACAAAGTCTTTGAAGTGAGTCTATGAATACAAATGCTTGTTTTTAATTGGAATTGAAGGAGGTTAAATATAGTAAATAGTTTATAACAATGAGGGTATATCATTTTCTGAAATATAGATTTAAGAAATGTATTTAATCTCAACATGGGTTCTGAGGTTCGCCCATGGTGGTTGACATGATGAGTTGACATGGGAGATAAAAAGGAATTGGTCAATGGATAGCAGAGGCCACAGGTTGGCATGAGTTAGCATAGGTGCTATACAGGGCCATGAGAATTGGTAGATATACATAGGTAGGTTTGGAGGGTATGGGGGATTTAAAAAAAAATTGTGAGACATGGATGTCACCGGCTTGCCAGCATTTATTGCCCAACCCTAGTTACCGTGGGAGGGCAGTTGAGAGTTAACCACATTGCTGTGGTTCTGGAGTCACAAGTAAGGATGGCAGATTTCCTTCCCTAAAGGATATTAATGAATCAGATGGGTTTTTTTGACAATCGACAATGGTTTCATGGTTATCAGCAGATTGTTAATTCCAGATTTTTTTTATTGAATTCGAATTCCACCATTTGGTGCAGTGGGACTTGAACCCAGGTCCCCAAAACATTAGCTGAGTTTCTGGATTAATAGTCTCATGACAATACCACTAGGCCATCGCTGGGGCAGGAGAGGAGTATGAGCGGTGAGAGCGTTTTTTGTTTCATCTGTTTTTTTTCTGTAATTTTGACAAAGTACTAGAACTTTAAGTCTTTCACCTAGCTGACTTCTACACCTAGCCAACACATACCAAACTCTTTGAGGGCAGTGATTATAACTCTCATCTTGAACTGCACCCCCTCCATGCTATCATCCGCTCCCCGTCCCCTTATCTCCAACAAACTGAAAATCTGAACCTGAGAGAGAAAATACAAATCTAAGATTCAATCTTTATCATAATTAATTATGATGCAGCAAAATGTGACAATAAGTGACAACAGTTTTTGAGCCTATGCATTTATTTCTTCAGTGTTGGAAACAACATGCATTAATTAAGCATCTTTTCAATTCCCAGAACACCTTAAATCTAGGCAAACCAATAGATTACTTTGGCAATGTAGTAACTGTTGGCTCTCGAAGCAAGCAAATTTGCATACATCAATTTAACCACAGCAATTCATAGCAGAAATTTACATGTGACAATTCACATGCAACAATTTACAAACTGCAATTTTCACTCAGCAATAAACATCCATAGTTTTCACAATTCATATACAGCAGTTTGCACACAATAATTCACATTCAGAAATTTACACGCAACAATGTTTATACAACAATAAACATGCAACAATTTACACACAATAATTCATACACAGCAGTTTACATGCAACAGATCACATGCAGTAATTTAAACTCAGCAATCTAAGCAGAAGTTTATACAAAACATGTGTACGTAGCAATTTGCGTACAATATGTGAACAGCAACTTACACGCAACAGTTTGTACGCAGCAACTTACACGCAACAGTTTGTACGCAGCAACTTACAAGCAATGCAGCTGATAATTTACATACAGCAAACTACATTAAGAGTGTCATAAAGGCACCAATCATTCATCAGGGGATTGTGCAATCATGTTTTGGGTTCATTTGAAGGTATAAAGGTATTGGTTTTTACAATAATGTGTAATTCAGCTGCCATTGACACATTAGCCAATGCAGGTGGACCGAGAAAGCAATGCACCAGTGTATCTTCACACATATGCCCAAAAATTGTACACTTTTAAAATTCTAGGCAAGGCATTTGGCATCAGAGGACACTAGAAGCACCAAGCAGAAAGCAAAAGTGGGCCAGATAATTCCACATCATTAGAAGATGCAACCAAAGGTCAGACATGTACAGAATGACATGAACATCACCAAATCAAAATGCACAAAATGACTAGCCAGATAGACCCATTATCATCTCCAACTCTCAGCTAAACAATTAAACTCCCTCCTCCACTGGAGTTAAAGTCCAGTCCCTTGGCCTGAAAACACGCACATGCACAAAAACACACACACGTGTACAAAAACACACACACATATTCAAGCATTAAAGTTAAACTGGTTAAATATAGCATGTGTTTTTGTGCATATGCATTATTAGAATAATGAAGTTTTTAATTAGAAAAGTAATAGTTCAATTAAATGGAAGCAGATAAATAAAAATTCTGAGCATTTTAATAGTAATATGCATTTTTTCTTGATACCAATACATAATAAAATGTCACTGATCATAAATCACAGCAGGACTACAAGTCTGACTGAAGTGTAAAATCAGTTTTTAGTCTAGTTTATTGACTTTCTTTAAGGGTTACATTTTACATTTTATTAAAAATGTCACATGTACTTTCACTAAATCCAGGTTATCGGTATATGTGGTTTAGAAAATATTATCAGTTCAACAACCAATTTTAACTTTCAGTATTGAGATGTGGATCATTTCTGATCTATTCAATTATTGCTGCTCCTTTCCATATGTAGAATGACTCCCCCCAGCAGTCTGTCTTCTCTATCAGCATTGTGGATGGACAATGGACATGAACAGCAGCAGTTTATTATCACCTTCTCAAGGGCAGTTAAGGATGAGTAATAAGAATTCTGACGTAGCCAGGGCCTGCACCGTCCGAATGATTAAAAAAGATTTGCTATGGTGATAAAGGGACACAGTGTCTGTAGTAGATACTCCTGAATATCCCATCCGTAGCTAAGGAAACCTGGATACTTTTTCCCTGCCTCCTCTTCTTCCCTGTGTGTAGGACTTCCCCACCATTAGCCTCTGTCTTGTATTGCTCTCATTAAGCAAAGCTAAATTGATGCTGCCAGAATGTGATTTTAACTTCTGGTGACAGAGCAAATATGGGTGATATTCAATTGGCCATTCAGTTATGCATCTCTCTCAATGTTCGCTTCTATTGAAATCAAATATTACAATTCCCCCATATAAGCCTGAATTATAAGGGTGTCAGATTTGCCACTAACCTGGCTAAAATGTTATGGAGGAACCCACCAGGGGTTAACAATGGAGCTAATTTGCTATTAATAGACTAAAGGAGGGTCTGCTGCCTATTTGGATTAGAAAGTCCTGCCTCAGAATTCTGCTGGCTAATCAGAGGCTGGCAGCTCTCTGGTACTAGCAGCATCATGGGGAGTAGTGGCCATCGCCAGTATTTGAGGAAGCAAACTGCAATGGATTCAGCCCAGTAAGTGAGTCAGGTCTCTCCTCATAAGCCATGCTGGCAGGGGGATGAGGGTCAAGGGTTTGAGGGGTCCTGGGTGGAGCAGGAGAACCTGAAAGAGTTACCACCTTCTGAGAGTACACCGATGGACCAAGGGGGCCTCTTTAGGAGGGGCATTCCTCATTCATCCATTGGCAGTAGGAAAACTGGCTAGGCTGAGCCCTTTGCATGATCCTCTTAATTAATTTGTCATTTCAGGGCTCCCATTGGCCCACTGACCAACATAAGAACATAATAGCCAACTAACATCTGGCTCCTCGAGCCTGTTCCCCAATTAAATAATCTCATGGCTGATGTTTTCATGGACTCAGCTCCACTTATCTGCCCACTCACCATAACTCCTAATTCCTTTATTGTTCAAACATCTATCATTGCTTTAAAAGCATTCAATGAAGTAGCCTCAAATGCTTCACTGGGCAGGGAATTCCACAGATTCATAACTCGTGTGAAGATGTTCCTCCTCAACTCAGTCCTAAATCTGCACCCCCTTATTTTGAGGCTACGTCTTCAAATTCTAGTGGAAACAACTTCCCATCTTCTATCTTGTCTATTCTCTTCACAGTCTTATATATTTCTACAAGATCTCCCCTAATTCTTCTAAATTCCAATGAGTATAGCCCCAGTTTTACTCAGTCTCTCCTTATTAGCCAACCCTCTCAACTTTAGGATCAACCAAGTGAATCTCCTCTGCACCCTCTCCAGTGCCAGTACATTGTTTCTCAAGTAAAGAGACTAAATCTGTACACAGTAGTCCAGGCGTGGCCTCACCAGCATCTTATACAGCTGCAAAATAACCTCCCTATTTTTAAACTCCATGCCTCGAGAAATGAAGGACAAAATTCCAGTTGCCTTCTTAATTACCTGCTGCACCTGCAAACCACTTCCTTGTGACTCTTGCACAAGGCCACCCAGGTCCCTCTGCACAACAGCATGCTGCAATTTTTTTACCATTTAAATAGTTGTCCATTTTACTGCTTTTCCTACCGAAATGGATGACCTCACATTTACCAACATTGTACTCCATCTGTCAGACCCTCACTCAATCACTTAGATTGTATAAATCCCTTTGCAGACTTTCAGCGTGCTCTGCAACTTCGCTCTGCATTTTATCTTAATATCATCTGCGAATTTTGACACACTACACTTGGTCCCCAATTCTAAATCATCTATGTAAATCATAAACAATCGTGATCCCATGATCTGAAGCACACCACTAATTACCGATCGCCAGTCAGAAAAACATCCATTTACCCCTACTCTTTGCTTTCTGTTAGTCAACCAATCCTCTATCCATGCTAATACACTACCCATAACACCATGCACCTTTATCTTATGTAGCAGTCTTTGATATGGCATCTTGTCAAATGCCTTTTGGAAATCCAGATACACCATATCCACAGGTTCTCCATTGTCCACTGTGCATATGATGTTCTCAAAGAATTCCACCAAATTAATCAAACATGACCTGCCCTTTATGAGCCCATGCTGCATCTTATCAATGGGACAACTTATATCCAGATGTCTTGCTATTTCTTCCTTGATGATAGATTCAAGCATTTTTCCTTAATAGGCAGAAGTTAAGTTAATCAGCGTATAGTTACCCATCTTGTGTCTATCTTCTTTTTTAATCAGTAGTGTCACATTTGCTGTTTTCTAATCTGCAGGAACCACCCCAGAGTCCAGCAAATTTTTGTAAATTACCACCAGTGCATTTGCTATTTCCCCCACCATCTCTTTTATTACCCTGGGATGCATTCCATCAGGGACAGGAGACTTGTCTACTGTTAGCCCCATTAACTTGCCCAGCACTACCTCTTTCATGATAATGATAGTTTTTAGATGCTCACATGCCATAGTTTTCCTGTCATCAATTTCTGCAATTTTATTTGTGTCTTCTACTCTGAAGAATGACACAAAATACCTGTTCAATGTCTTAGCCATTTTCTCATTTCCAGTTATTACATCCTCCTTCTCATCTTCTAGAGGATCAATGTTTAGTTTAGCCACTCTTTTTTGTTTATATTTGTAGAAACTTTTGCTATCTATTTTATATCCTGAGCTAGTTTACTCTCATAATCCATCTTACGTTCTTCACAGCTGTTTTCATGGCTTTCTGTTGACCTTTAAAGATTTCCCAATCCTCTAGTTTTCCACTAATCTTTGCACTTTGTATGCATTTTCTTGCAATTTGATACCCTCCATTATTTCCTTAAATATCCATGGCTGATTATCTCTTTTTCTACAGTCCTTCCTTATCACTGGTATATATTTTTGCTGAGCACTGTGAAAGATTGTTTTGAAAGTTTTCCACTTTCCTCAATTGTCCATAAAGTTCATGTTACTAGTCTTCATGTTGACTAGTTACTAGTTAACACCTCCCTCATTCCCTTTGGGGTCTCCTTTGTTTAAGCACAAGACACTGATATTGAATTTTACCTTCTGACCCTAAATTCAACAGTACTGTGATTGCTTCTTCCGAGATGATCCCTGACTGTAAGATCATTAATTATTCCTGCCTCATTACACAGGACCAGATCTAAGATAGCTTACTCCCTTGTAGATTCCATTTGAGGAAACTATTGCAGATACATTCTACGAACTCCTCCTGAAGGCTGTCTTAACCAACTTGATTTGGCCAATTGATGTATAGATTAAAATCCCCCAGAATTGCTGTTCCATTTTTACATGCAATAGTTTTTTTTTTGTTTATTTCTTGCCCCATCATGATGTTATTACTCAGTGGCCTATAGACTATACCTATCAGTGACTTTTTCTCCTTACTATTTCTAATTTCCACCCAAAAAGATTCAACCTTTTTTTCCATAGAACTTGTATCATCTCTCACTATCACCCTGATGTCATCTTAAATATCAGAGCTACACCACTCTCTTGCCTTCCTTCGAACAGTCTAATACCTCTGGATATTTGACTCTCAGTCATGACCATCATGCAACCATGTCTCCGTAATGGCCATCAAATCATACTCGTTCGCAATGATTTGTGCCGTTATTTGCCTTGTTTCAAATGCTATGAGCATTCAGATAAAATGCCCTTATGCTAGTTATGTAGCTTTTTTTTGAATTCTAACACTTCCATTAATAACATCTCTTAGGTTCTCCTTCCTTTTAATTTTTTTCCTGATTTTTAATGTAGTTAGAACTTTTCCCTACCTTTTTTTCTTGCTCCCTCCTTCTTGGACTCCTTACATAGGTTCCCATTCCCCTGCTATATTAGTTTAAGCCCTCACAACTGCTCGAGCAAACACTCCCCCAGGATGTCAATCCCAATCCTATCCATTTGGTACAGATCCCACCTCCTCCAGAACCAGTCCCAACGCTCCAGGAATCTGAAATCCTCCCCCTAACACCATCTCTTTAGCCACTTATTTATCCAATCTATCCTATCATTTCTACTCTGAGTAGCACATGGCACCTTAGTAATTCTGAGATCATTACCTTTGAGATCTGATTTCTTAACTTTCTTTCTAGCTCCCTGTATTCTGCTTTTAGGACCTCATCTCTTTTTTCACCTATGTTGTTTGTACCAAAGTGTTCTATGACCACTGGCTATTCGCCCTGCCCCTTCAAAATGTCTTGCAGCCGCTTTGAGGCTCCTTGACCATAGCACCAGGGAGGAAACATTGCATCCTGGAATCTCATTTGCGACCATTGAAACACCTGTCTATTTCCTTTACAACTGAATCCCCATGACTATTGCACTGGCACATTTTTTACACCTCCCCTTTGCAGCAGAACAAAGCATAGTGCAACGAGTTTGGCTCCTGCTGCTTTCCCTAAAGAGGTCATTACCCTCAACAGTATCTAAAGTCGTACATCTGTTTTGTAGGGGAATGGCCACAGGAGATTCCTGCACTACCTGCCTACATCTCTTGCTTTTCTGGTGGTCACGCATTCCCTTCCTGCCTCAGGAGTCTGAGCCTACAGTGTGACCACCTCTCTACAGGTGCTATCCATGATACTCTCTGACTTGCCGACGCTCCACAGTGTCTCCAGCCACTGTCCCAGCTTTGAAACTCGAGTTTTCAGGAACTGTGGCTGGAGACACTTCCAGCACACATGATGACCCAAGAGACTGGAACTGTCCCCAGCCTACAAGGAGCAAGAGGAGCAAACTACAGCTTGGCGCTCTCCTGTCATTGTTTTACCTCTTTAAATTAAACTTTTAAAAGATATTTTATTTCAGATTATATCCAATTTTCTAGGGCTCTTCTTTCCTGCTTGTTGTTACTACTGAATATAACCTTTCCAAACTATAAACCACAGAAATTACAGAAACACTACTGTCATGTACAACAACAACAATAACAATGCCAAGAGCAAAGAGGGAAAAAAACATTCTCCCTTGTAGCCTCTGCTGCCTGTTTCACCTTACTCCCTGTTTTTTCCAACTCCAAAAAGCACTCCTCATAGCCTGGCAGCATTCACTGTGCAGTCAAAACAGTATGCTGAGGCCTCTGCTTTTATAGGCATGACTTACAAAGCCTTGGAACTGGTTTAACTAGCTGTACAAACAACCAGCCAAGTTCAGTTGAGAGCTGATTCAGCTGATTCTGTTGCAGGAATGCACTAAAATGCAGCTTTTAATTTCCCAAACTAAGAACTAATTTAGCTCACCCTGAAAGCAAGTTTAATGATGACTTACCTCCTTATAACTTACCATGCCCTGTTTTCACCCAACTCTAAAAGCAAACCTCTCAGTCAGGCAGCACTCACTGTGCAGTCAGAACACCCCCATTGCTGGTCAAATTGCAGTGTGGACGGGGACAGGTGGATAGACCCACCAGGAAATATTTAATTCAGCCCATAGAAACTACAATGCGTGCACCTTTTAGCTCAAGCAGCTCAGAGCAGTGTTATTCTCCACACTTCTAAATACTTCTAAATTATTTGTCTGCTTTGCTCCCGTGTTCTTTCATTCCTTTTCATTAAGTTACCAAACTAGTCTATTTTACAATGTTGTCCTCTCTTCAGTTATTAACTCTTGTAATGCAATCCACAGCCTCAACCTTCTGTGCCAGGTTTCTTCTTCTCTGTGTCTACACCTCCTACTTTTAATCATTCTATTTCCTCTTGTTCCGAAGCTCTGAACCACTGCAAATAATCTGTTGTCCATTACCCTGTTATATATTTAACTGGCTGCATGATTGCCTTAAGAGCTAGACACATGATTTGATAGTGATATCATTATTGTTTTACAGGCTCCTGTCTGAGTTTACTTTTCTACTCTGTACAGTCAACAATTCCTACATTAAATTTTAAATTTACCTTTGTTATTTTGAATCCATGTGTGTAAACCATGTATTTTTCTTTCAGTTTAAAACCCACAACACCTAACATAGTTGGAACATTACAAAAAGAAAATTGGTGACAAGTCAGAATTTTGTTACATCGAGAACATCAAGAAACGATCCTAAGTTAAAAAACAAAACATTGTGGGGCCTCGCACTTCAAACATAACAGGATTACAGATCGAAGTGCAAGTGAAGGAAGACCAAATAAAGAAAAAAGGGAAAAGGAAAAACCAATCATGCATCTTGCTGAAGGAAAAAAAAAGTCAGGTAGAATCCTCTAAGCTTCCAGGTCTGCGTGTGTGTTGCAGTTTTTGGCAGCAGAGTGAAAGATGCATCACACAGTTAAAAAAAATGGAAGCTGTGTGTAGTTTTAAAAGTGGAAGGGGGAGTTTATGATCAATGAAGGCAGCATTTGAAATATTTTAGAAGGGATGCTTTGCTGTATGGTTGGGGCCATTTAAAAAAAATACATCAAATCAATAATTTCATGGCAAAAGGACAACAGTAAAAAACAATACTGAGCAGTTTTGAGTCGCTAGCGTACAAGTGAAATGCTGGGTCAATTAGGTACCATGGATACCTTTCAATTAAGAAAATGAATCATAGATTTCCTATGCATAGCATTTTCAATAGTTTGTAGAAGCAAATAAAATTGAAAATGAGTTGCTCATGCCTGCTTTTCTCAGTACATTAGGAACTGAAACCTTTGAAGCAAATCAAAAGTTGATTCATCAAGCAAAGCATAAAGCAAAATTTACGATGACTTAAAGATCCTTAAAGATCATTACTCTCCAATGACATTGATCATCGTGGAATGGTTCAGGTTTTATGAAAGAAATCAAATGGAAGACGAAAGCATTGTTCAGTTTGTGACAACCTTAAAAAGGCTGGCACAACATTGTGAGTTTTATAGAAACCCTACAGAACAGAAAGAGGCCATTCAGCCCATCAAGTCTGCACTGACCACAATCCCACCCAGGCTCTACCCCCCATATCCCCATATATTTGTAAAGAACCACAAGTCGGGAACTGACTATAAGAAGTCAAAACAGCAACAACCATTTGCAAAAATGGTCCATTCAACGAGTGAGTGCTGGAGCAAGGGTAGTCAATGCAAGAAGTGTAGCAAAATGGGTCATATTATTCAAAGTTTGTTGAGCTAGACCAGCTTCCACTGAGAAGCATATTCAGAAGAAGAATGAGTATCTTCAAGATGAAGAACAAATTGCATTTGTCAAAAATAATTTACAACATAGAAAAAAAGAATTACAACTGTGAAGAGAATATCCAGAAATATGATGAAGAGCTACAAGTGAACGTCTTATCCATACAGGATGAAACATACAGATTCTGGGTGATTCCAAAGATAAGTGGACAACCTATTAGGATGAAGGTTGATACTGATACTGCTGTATCTTGAGATGTTATTCCTTAGACTACATACCTACAAAAACTGAAGCATATTCCTTTAAAACCAGATATGATTTTTTAGGATATACACAGAAGAGGTCATGCTGTTAAAACTGTTATGTCATGGCCAGCATAAAGCTGAGTGGACAAGCTCAATGACAATCCAATGATCATTTCTCCTATGCTGTCTGTGTGGAAGATTTCTTGAATAACTATGTGAAGGACATCCTGGATGAAAGAATTAGCATGTATTTATTTTTGGTGGCTAGGTTTGGATACTCAGATTGAAAAGAAAGTGGGACAGTATCAATCTGTGCATGAAGAAGAAATACGCCACATCTGCCTCCTGCACATCCTTGGCCTAAATGCTATGACAACAATTCCTTGTAGATTTTGCTAGTCTGTTTGAGGGTTACATATTCTTAGTCATAATTGATGCACGCCCAAAATGGCACGAAGTTACCATGAGATCTACTGCATCTGAACAAACCATTGAAAAACTTCATGAAATTTTTGCAAGATCTGGTAAGTTGAAACAGATTATTAGCAATAAATGTTCACATTTACTTCACAAGAGTTTGAGGATTATCTCAAAGTAAATGGTATTCAACATATAAAATTTGCACATTATCATCGATCAATCAATCGATTAGCTGAAAGATTCATACAATCCTTAAAACAATCTTTAAAAGCTTCAAAAGAGAAATGCTCATTATCACATCATATGAATAGCTTCCTACATCGTACAGAAACTCTACTCACATGACTACATGAAGTGCGTGTGTTGCCTACTCATCTTTAAGAAAATATTCAGCACCGTGTTGGATTTGTTATTATCATCATGAAATTATTTCTTAGCATCATCTCCAGAAGTATCAACTTCTTTAGTCCTTAGTGTTATGAATATTATTACATAAGACTTCATTGAATCTGAGTTGCCTGATGATTGTGTAAATGCTATTACATCTTGCGAGAATAATGCTAAATTAGTTCCGAGAGAAAAAATGCCGACTGAAATTCCAAATCATACTTAGTGTAATTCCAGAACATCTTTTCCAGCCAGAGAGAAATATGTGTCAACTTTCTTACTGACTGATAATATAATAATTAATGGTGCAAATATGGTGTCTAGAGTATTATTGATCTTATGTATAACATTGGAGTAATCTATTGTCATGACTAAAGAAATAAAGAGGAAGGAATGTTATATATTTAAGTGGTTTCTTGATTGCTTTAAGAACCAATCTCATGATTTGATAGTGATGTCATCGGGATGTTTTACAGGCCCATGCCCAAATTTCATTTTCAACTCTGCACAATCAATAGATCCTCCAATAAATCTGTTGTTGTTACTTTTCAACTTCCAACCCCTTAGGACATTATACTTTTCCATTTCTTCATAAATTTAAATCTTTTTATAAAAATCAACAACAACCTCAATTTTTCAAATGTTATTTATACTTGCAGCCCCCACAAATAATTTATTGTGTTGCTGTTTAAACATGCAAGTTGGCCCGTATAGTTATTCTTTTATGGAACATTGGCAGAGGCAGCATTGAGGGGGAAGTTAAGAGTTAACCAGATCAAGCTTCATGACTACTCTGAGGGGTCAGGCCTGACGTCAAGAAAATTTTGGATCTGGAGTCACATGCAGGCCAGACCAAGTAAGAATGGCAGATTTCCTTCCCTAAAGAAGATCAATGAATCAGCTGATTTTTGTCTCAGAAAAATTAATAATGGTTTCATGATCGTCATTACAATCTTAATTCCAGACTTTTATTGAACTCAGATTTCACCAGTTGCCAGGGTAGAATTTGAACCTTTCCCTGGGTCTCTGCATTAGTATTTTAGCGAAATGACATTAGGCCACCATTTTCCCTCGTTGAATCTGGCTTTATGACGAGTTGAAACTTTGAATGATTTTCACACCCCACTCTAAACAAAATCCAGGTCTTCTTCCTGGTTAACATTTTCCTCTATGCCCTTCCAACTCTCATGACCAATTTTGCCTCCTATGCCAAGCTATAGCCCTCATTCTTCCATGCCCATTGACTGAGAGCCCAATCATCCCAATTAAAAAGCTGTGCCCCAGGGAAAAACCTTGCTAGAGTGACAGCTCTGGTTCTCTATTGTCAGTGGTAAATTTTACAATGTTTATTTACATCAAGTTGAGAGATTTCAATGGTTTGTGGTTTCTGTTATTCATATTTCAAAGAGTTTGGATGATTGACACTTTTATTGATTTGGAAAGAAATAACTTTTTGGAAAATGATATTGAAGAGCAATAAATGAATGAATTCTACAGTTTAAGAGAAAACATAACTTATTGTCCTTATTGGGTTCATTGGTCCTATCCAGTGCAGTACAGAGTAGGTGAATGGGCGTGGAAATGCCATTGCTTGGTATATAAAAAAAATGACCTCACCGATCTCATGATTTGATAGTGATGTCATCGAGATGTTTTATAGGCCCATACCCGAATTTCATTTTCAACTCTGCAAGGCCCTTTGAAAGGCCCTCACATGCAGACCAAGTTTCATGACTACTCTGAGGGGTCTGGCCTGACCTCAAGAAAATTGTGGCTGTGTAGGACATGCCAATCACCACAATGGAGCCAGCCAACTTGGCAGTGCCAGATACAGGCTTTTGTCAGGGATCAGATTGCATCTTTAAAGGCATTCTCAAAAATTAGACAGCCCAGAAAAGAGATAATGAATCATACAATCAAGACCCACTTGCCATTTCTAAAGGATTCCTGGGTCATCCTGACCCGGTGGAAATTCAGCCCACTTTGCTTAAGGTATTTAAGAAGAGTCTGAAGATGCTAAAATTTGCCAGCACTTAATGTTGTGTAAATGGTTACTAAAGTGTCAGCCTTGCTCACTCACACTTCTGAGTCCGCAGCTGAGGGTTCAAAGTGCCTTCCAGAAACATTACCATGTATCTAGGTTGAGTGCAGAATTGTCAAAGTTGCCCTTTTTTGGTTATGACATTAATCTGAAGCCCCATCTATTCTCCTCACTGAATATAAATGATTACATGGCATTCCAAGATGAGAAAAGGGCTTCTCTTGGTGAGCTGCCAATACTTATCCCTTAATCGACATCATAGCAGATAACCACGTCACTGTACAACTGTAAGACTTTGTAGAGTTAGCACTTTTCTCTGCTAGCTATACACATTTCTATATGAAATACTGACAGAGTCTCCATAACATGATTTGTGAAAGACTACTGGACTTAAAAAGAAAAAAAATCCATTAGTTCCTTTCTCAGTAATCGGTTTTATTTCAGGTTTACATTAACTATCTCAAATTAACTGTTACCAAATAATCACAGCAGTTATCCATCTTGTGTTGCTACTTGAATTCTTATAACACAGAAGAATTGGGGATTTCTCTATGCTCATGAAAACCATGATGCACAACAATTTTATACTCCACAACTATATCACTAAACCTTTTATCTTTTATATCAGGGAAGAAGCGCAAGACAGGAGGTACGGAAATGACAGATTTGAGCCATTTACTGCTTTAGACAGGATACCGATGATGGTGACCAGGTTTGTGCTCTTTAGCTACTTCAAAAGCATTAATTGTGTTGCGATTGGCAGATTGCATTCATTCTGTCTTACAAATTTGAATTAAACAGCATTGGACTTAATAGCACTCATCTGCATTTATATTGAGAGGAGTAACTAAAATGTACATGTAATAAGGTCTAATACCTTCTCAAAAAAAAGCCGCTTATAACTTAGTTCAAAGCTGAACTAACTCAATACATTTGGAACCTTTACGTCACCCAATTCTATTCAGGTAATGCATTTATCGGTTTGAAAAATGTGAGTGACTAACATTTTAAGCTGACTCATAACAAGATCATATCAGTTACTAATATGTGGGATAAATGAAAATTCAGTTTTGGAGTGAACAAACTTGGAGAATTCCTGCAGCTTCATGTTGTCCCATGTTTTTCAATAAGTTTGGATAATGTATATTCATTCACAGCACATTTATACCAAACTTATTTATGGTTGGTGATTTCCCAGTTCAGTACCTTGTATTTATCATCTTCAGTATCGTTTGCAATCAATTAAAAATCTGCCATTTGCAAAGATTAGCTTGTAATAATTTAACAATGCGGTTTGCCCGTTCACATGATCACAATGAGCAAGCATTACATTTTCTGATAGCTGTAAGTTGAATGTTACATTTTAGTAGTTATTTATTCATTTTCCTGTATTGTATATTTAAAAGTTATAAATGTAACATGGAAAACAACCTTCATCAAGCACGTACTAACATGAGCTTAATAGTGCAAAACCAATTTACCCGTTTGACCTTTCTATCTCGAGGCTTAAAAATAAAAGATAACCGTATTCATTGAAAATCAAGACATACTTATTTTAATTCAATATTGTCACAGGATTTGTCAAAGATATCCCTATATTAGTTTTTAAATATTCCACTGGCTGTGTTAAATTTACTTACCAAAGACGGTCCTTGCAGGGACTGACTCTCTGTTCAACCAAAATGACACTTGTGAAAGAATGACAGTCATGATACATGGCAGATACGTCTGGATCACAAAATATCCAATTTTTCTCTTCAAATGGAAATATGTTGTCATGACTTTGTATTCACCTGAAATTAAACAGCAATAAAAAATGTTTCTACAGTGAAAAAATAAACTAATTGTGTAAGATAAGACAATAATTAAACAATAATTAATGTTCTCAATAAACTGTATGCACAAATTATAAACTTAATTTACTTACTTAACTTAAACCAACTAAAGGGAGAAGATCAGCATCAATGCTAATCCCTGTAGTTATTTGTTGTTCTGGTTTGACATGCTATAGAAATGTTAGAGATTCAAACTGCAAAAATGTATTAGATTTCGATACTAGATATCAAGCAGCACACAAGTGCTGCAAACACAAAATCATTTTAAGTGGATTTTGTTCACAGAAATGAAATAATGTTTTCAAAGTAATTCAAATTGCAAAACTGTAAAATGGATTTTTTTTTTAATTTTTGGGGTGGCATGATGACACAGTGGTTAGTACTGTTGACCCACAGACCCACGGTCTCAGGTTCAATTCTGGTCTCAGATCCCTGTCTGTATGGAATTTGCACATTCTCCCCGTCTGTGTGGGTTTCCTCTAGGTGCTCTGGTTTCCACCCACAGTCATGATGTAGAGATGCTGGCGTTGGACTGGGGTAGTAAGAACTCAATAAGAATCTAGCAAGACCAATTTTAAATCCAACCGATTTATTTGATAGTAAATTTGCGAGCTTTCAACTTTCTGTCTTCGTCAGGCAAATGCAGTGTTCTGGTCTGCAACTTTCTGTCTTCGTCAGGCAAATGCAGTGTTCTGGTCTGCAATAGCACACATATCAACACAGATAGTCACAGATTGCTGATTAGAATGCGAATCCTTACATCTAACCTGCTATTCAAGTGTCAAAGTGGCTAACAATGTGTGTGAAGAGAATCCTGAGCATTGGTTAAAGAATTGTGTATTTTCTCCAGACAGCACAGTAAGTGAGGTTTTTTGCTAACCCAGGCAAGTTAGGGGGTTACAGATAGTGTGATATGAAGCCAAGATCCCTGTAACTTGCCTGGGTTGTCTGTGTTGATATGTGTGCTATTGCAGACCAGAACACTGCGTTTGCCTGACGAAGACAGAAAGTTGAAAGCTCGCAAATTTACTATCAAACAAATTGGTTGGATTTAAAATTGGCGTTGCTAGATTCTTACTGAGTTGTTCCTCCCACAGTCCAAAGATATACACGTTAGGGGAGTGGCCATGCTAATTTGCCCCTTAGTGTCAAGGAGAACTAGCTGTTAAATGCCTGAGGTTATGGAAATAGGTCCTGGGTGGGATTATGATTGGTGCAGACTCAATGAACCAAACAGCTTCCTTCAGTTGTAAGACTTCAAAGATCTTTCAAATAATCTAAGAAAGAACACATGAAGTTCAGGCTTTAACAGCAATTCTGACCATTCTGTATGCATTTCTCACTATCTCTTGCAATGCAGTAATGGTGTTCCCAGGTATCTGCTGTCCTGTCCTTCTAGGTGGATGGAGGTCCTCAGTTTAGATGATGTTGTCAGAGGAGCCTTAATAAGTTGCTGCAGTGCAAATTGTAAATGATACACAGTGCTACAGTCACTGTACATCAGTGTTCCCTGTGTGTCCACAATGGTAACTTAAGCAACATCGACAGCTGGCCAGGCTCCCAGGGTTTAGGGCTTGGAATAGAGAAGGTCACATTGCATGGGAGGTGCAAAGCGAAACAAAGGAGAGAAGCACCAGAGCTTATTGGAACCACACTCAGAACTTGGATCCCTGCAGACATGGAATCCATCATTGTCCCCTTGCCTTTGCAGGGAAATAAGATCCAGAACATGCATAAGGACTGATGGGAAGGTGCTGATTCTCAGTGTCTCATTAAAAATTGGAGCAAGGCATTCTGATTCTGGCCATTCTGGTAGATCAGCTGAATGAGGAGAAGACACAGTTAGTTCTGGGAGGATAGTAAGGATCTGAGAAACTATGTATTGGCCCTGTGGGAGTGCAAGGGAGTACATCTGGGACAGGGGGTGGAATGGGCATATGTATGTGGCACTGGCTGGAGATCACCACCTCTGTGACAAGTGTAAGTCACAGAACTCAGGTCAATAATGCTGCAATCACCTTCTAATAAATGTCTAACCCTCAAAACAGAACCAGGCCTCCTGCTGAAATTATTAAACGTAAACTGGCATGCTCTGCTTGCTAGTTAATGTTCACTTGGGCAATCCATATTAATACCTGTATTTTTATAATTTGTTTTCTTTTTCTTTTTCTGAGAAAACCCAAGACTTTTTCAAACTGGCAGGTGTACTTGTGATCACAGTATTGAATACCAAAGCATTTGGAAGTGTCCTTAAAATGCTTCATCAGAATATGAAAGAACAAACAAGCAAAGAAATTAGTATGTTTAAACACCAGTTTATTTTCCCACTATAGTTACTGGTATAAACTGAGAACAAAATTTATTTAATTTCCCTATGAAAAGTCCACTAAGATTCTGCAATGGTCCTCTGCTTTCACACAGATTTGAAAGTACTCTAATTTGTAATTGATATATATAATTTCTGTTAAAATTAACCATCCCAGGCAACTGGTCTTAAAACCGGGATCGAAACAACAATAAAATATCTTGGACTGGGCAGGTAGTTAGTAAGAATTAAAGATTACAAACGGCAGCCTGTTTATTGCAGACAGCTTGCTCACTCACTGGAAGTGCAGTGAGTCACAATTTCTAATTTCCATATTCTGCTGGATCTCACCCCATCATAATGTTGGAAGTAGTTTAAAGTTAAAGTAGTTTATTTATTAGTCACAAGCAAGGCTTACATTAACACTGCAATGAAGTTACTGTGAAATTCCCTTAGTTGACACACTCCGGCACCTGTTAGGGTCAATGCACCTAACCAGCACATGGGGAAAAACCAGAGCACCGGAGGAAACCCATGCAGACATGGAGAGAGTGTGCAAACTCCACACAGACAGTGACTCAAGTTGGAAATTAAACCAGGTCCCTGGTGCTGTGAGGCAGCAGCGCTAACCACTGTGCCACCTTGTCTTCCTACCGTGCATTCATTTGCTTAATAGTGGTAGAAACTGAAGCCATTAATGGCGCTATGGGAATAGCACCAGAATTTCAGAACTGTACTATCCCACTCTATTGAGAGAGCGTGGCAAGCTCACCTAATAAGACCTATGTGACCAGGGGTTTATGTTTAAACTGAAATAATAACCTTCCCAACAGTATGTGGCATGATGGGGCCATCTACAGGGTGATTACAGCAAAGCTGGCCATTTTATTTTGGGAGGGGTGGAAAAGAGGAGGGTCTTTCCAGCATAATATGATTCCTGTCTCTACATGTGAAGGCCGGAGAGACCAAGGAAGTATACAGTAGAATTTATAGGAATGTCCACAAAAGACCGAAAACCTTGCAGAAACTGGTTCTGTTTCAAATTCCTACTATTCCCCACTCTAATCTCTCCACCAATCAGCTCGTAACCCTGCCCATGACCACCACTGCTCCCATGTTCAGAAAACAGTAATTCTCTAACCAAAACAAATTTAGGGTAAGGGCATTTTTTCCCAGGATGAGATCATTTTTGAGTAAGTATTTTCATGACATACTGAGCACCTAAATATATTTTTTAGTATCAGCTTTATTTATTCTTCTTTACAAACCTGTGCTGGACTGGACAAGTTCCTCCCCAACGGTTTGTCCAAGTAAATCATATTGATTCAGGCGAGAGCCATCTTCTGCGACTTCCACAGAGCGTTCTGGTCCATTGGTCCAGTTATAATTCACCTCTGCACTTGTATATGCATCTGCAAACACAATAAAGGAGAGCCTGATCATGCAGAACAAAGATCATTGCCACTGGCTTAAATGCCAGTCTGAGTCTCTGTGTCTTGTCCCGAGAGACCAATATTTAGATTCAACCAGAGATGAAGGCAGGAGGTAGATATTTTTGTTTCTTCAAAAAATAATTGCTGGCAGTCCCCAGCTGATCATCATTAGATGCGAGTCAAGATCTCAAAGCCTTTATAACTAAATGGGACTTACTTTGGCTCAGGTTCTGAACAAAGCAGGAGAGAATCCAGCCTATAAAACAGCAACGGAGAGAAGCACCAACAGTCTTCTAAGTTTAGAACTAAAATGCTTTTCTGCAGACTCAAATGTAAGAAGAGACATTGATCTAGGTTTTGCTGTACTAATAATGTTAAGGCTGTTACGCTCACCATTATTACAAGGTAAAATTGATAGCTTCTGATTTCCAGTAAAATGTAGAAATGCAGAAGTTTCTTTCAGAATCATCCTGCTCCTCAAAAGGCTGCATTGTTTAGTGTTTGCCAATGAAATCACCAAGAACTCAATGATTATGCTGTGAATTTAAGTGATTTACTCACCACTCTCGAGGCTGAAGAAAAAGTCAAATAATTGTTCAATCAAAATTAATGACAATTGATAGAATGCACTGATGTATAAGCTCTCTGGCTTCAAAAGTTTACAAAACTTTGTAAGTGTGGAGTATAATCTCTAGGCAGAAAATTTTAACAAAGAGTTAAGTATTTTTGTTTATTGTTTGCATTTTCCCTTAATTCCATAAATGTGTAACAAACTTTATTTTGTTTTCTATAAAATGATTTAATTTTAATTTAGCTTTTCTGTTTTATTTTCGGGGTGTGTGTCTGTGTCAGTGAGGATTCTTCAATTGGTAAAACCACCCCCCCCCCCCAACTACTCACAGACTCCACAGAGGCTGTTGCAGAGAACACCAAATTCAAACTAATGCTGGATGAGTGAAAGTCTCCAACAACAAGACCACAAAATTTACGGACGTTCCTCGCTATCAAAGTGGGGAACATTGAGTTCTGTGGTAATACCAGTTCTCATTATAATTATGCTAATAGACAGTGGGTGGAATCTTAACATATTTTGTTTCATTGTCAACTCAGACAGGAAAAGCAGTGTGTAGGTGACTGGTTCTACTGCCATCTTTTCCTGCCATCATTTTTACCACTTAGAATCAATATGGTAAAATAGGGCACTAAGTGTTGGGCAGACTGGAAACTGGGAATACTTCAGATCTGACTCTTAGACCCATTCTGAGCCACCCTCTCCCCATGTGCCCTCTGCCTACTCAAATATCAACAATTCCGATTGTGCTGCACAAGCACATAGGTGGGGCTTAACGCACCCAAAACCCTGCAGTTCCGATTGGCACAACCAACTGCGCGTGTGGAGATAAAAAAATTGATAGAATGCGGTTCCTCTGCCATATCGTTCCCAGACCAGATAGTACCTCCCCCAGCCCCACAGATATTGCCCCACCCCCACAACATTACTGACGCCCCCCTCTTATCCCCACAACCCCCGCCATCCAGACCAATCACAGCCTCTCCCCCCCCCACACTCCACTGTTCTCAGGCAGAGTGATTCACCCTCCCCCTTCTCCCCCCAGTGCTCTCAGGCAGAGTGGCAGCAGCTCCATCTCCATCAACACTGCCCCCCTCCCCCCCACCACCTCCCTCACCAATCTCTTCTCAGCATATACCACCTCACTATTTGGACTGCCCAAATCAGAATTATATGGAGCATGTCTTTTTCACGCCAATTCTGGATGGGCAAACATAGTGATAAAGGGGGAAATGCTGGTGAAGATCGGCATGCAGCCCATTAAGTCAAGTTAAATGCATGCAATCGTATTTAAATGGCTGTCGCACCCATTTCAGACATGGTTCCGATCATGGCCATTTTTGGGTCTTGGTAAAAGGGGAACCAGTGCTGAGGCGGGCGCAGATCATGCTCCTTGCCTCATGCCAGAGTTTACCAAGTTTTCACACCCGAAAATGGGCACAACGCGATGGTAAAATTGGGCCCTTTGTCAAACAAAGTCTTGGAGGTAGGTTCCACATACAGGCAGGGCAAGCTCAAATAGCAGCCCGATGTAAAAAAAAATCTAAAAAAGCATCGCTCCCAACACATGCACAAGAACACTCCTCAATCTCCACAAAGCTCTCCAATGGAAGCATCCTCCCACCCCCTCTTCGGCACTGCCAGGATTAAGTGCACGCATGACCCTCTCCCCACCCTGGGGGCTGTACTTACCTGTATAGTCCAGGTGGTGATTGTTCATCAGATCCTTGTTTGTCAGATCTCTGCAGAGATAACGTCACGTCAGTTGAGTGGGGGACCCCAACTTCATGTGGGGAGGGGGGAGGGCTGTGGTTCTGCAGAAAAGCTTGTTAATGATATTTAAATGTATGGTTACGGGGTTCTCAAACTTTCTTGGTGGGGACCCAATTACAGATTGGGCAGGGACAGGAAAGTCCCACCATGCACAAGCTGTTTGTGAATTCTTCCTGTTGGATTCTCTGTCCCCACTGACTTTCACAACCCACCAAAACAAGGGTGAAGGAGAATCAGTATATAGGCCAAGATGATAGATTCCTATTATCGTGTCACATTTACCTTACCAACCAAAATAACTGATACATATTTCATTGTGAACTGATGTTTTCACCAATTTCACCAGAAATTATGAAGTATAAAGATTGCAAAAATAAGTCAGCTCCTTTCACAAATTATTTGTACTGCAACTTTATAACATTTTTCTGGATCTGTCCATTTGGAAATAATGAATGCTGTGATGACATGTGGATGCAAAATATTTGGACAAAATAAACCGGTCTTCTGGTCTTTTACTGCTGCTGCACTTAAACCCCATCAACCATTTACCTGGAAGTTCTGCTGATCTCCTGTCAAGGGTTATGACAGCAGACTGGGAGAATGGAATCCTAAATCTAGTCATCGTTTCACTTTTGTTCTGTTGACAACAATTACACATCAAGATCAGGAACATGATGCTGAGATGAAACTTTAATTTGCTTTTTGTCACTATTGTCAGCATTAAAAAATAGTACAGCACAGTTAAAAGCAAAATTCCCTTTGTATCTTCCAAATTTATATCTTAACAAAGTTCAGATTTTTAAATCTCTTTCATCTCCCATTTTATGCACTCTAAATAAGTCAATTTATGTTAAACTGTCAGCAATTCTGTGGTGTTTATATTATTCATCAAAGAACAATGTGTGAAATCTCAGATGTAAGTGTAGAGCGGGCAACAAGAGAGGTAACCCATTTTATGGTCCATCTAATTTTCCTTTCCATGGTGCAAAATAGATAGCCCATTTTGTACTATTGTTCAAGAGTTAGCCACTCTGTATTAATATTGTTCAAATATAAAGGGTGGAATAATCATCAGCTGTCTGAAACCAATATCTAATCTGAAATTCCTTTTTTTAAAATTTTTCTCCATCCTTGCAAACATTTTATCCTCTTAAAGAACTTGGTGCTTATTTTCCTTCCTGTTTCCACATTGGTGACGAGAAATCTACTGATACTGTGACAAAAAAAAATTGTGCTCACCCTCATCCAAACACAAACCCCAGGTAAATTCCTGGAGTTAGTTCTGTGAACTAGATCAGCTTAGGAAAGCCTGCTTCAAAGGAGGGACAGAAATGCATTCTATTAGCATTGGAAGCCTGCAGTAGCATCATATGTCTTGTGGTCCCTGGGATGCCTTATATTTTTTTAAAAATTAAAATGTTTGGGACATTACTTTTAATGGAGAGAAGTCAAGGGTCTGCATTCTCTGCGTGCTCTACCTCTTACTTAATCAGCTTGTGTTCTTGGAGTTCAGAAGAACAAGAAGTGACTTGATTGAAACATAAGATCCTGAAGGTTTTGATAGGATGGATGTAGAGAGGATGTTTCCTCTTGTGGGAAAATCTAGAAATAGGGGTCACTGTTTAAAAATAAAAGAGTCACCATTTAAAGTAGATGAGGCGAATATTTTTCTCTGTGAGGATTGAAAATCTTTGGAATTTTCCTTCTGTCAAGATGTGGGTAGATTTTTGGTAAGAAAGAGTGTGATAGGTTACTGGGGGCAGCTGAGATGCAAATTTGAAATTACTATTAGATCATTCATGATCTTTATTAAATGGAGGAGCAGGCTCGATGGTCTGAATTGTCTACTTCTTTCTTCTCCTTGTTTGTATAACAGTTAATGAATTTTCATAATAGCAGTGACTGGCAGTGGTAGCAAGTAATTGGCAAAAAAAAAATACACGCAATAATTATTAAAATTCTCCATTTACAAAATGGTTCTGAGATATTCCTTTGAAAACCAGATGTATATATTCCAGAAGGTGGAAAATAAATGATAGTGTCAGAATTATGTAAAGAAGGAGCCTGACAATACGTGGAATGGTCCAGTAAAGTGGAAATATGTTAACACAACCATCAAAAAGTAAAGTTAAATGACTACCTTCAGTGTTTTATTGAGCCAGAGAATGATTTATTCCACATCTGTTTTTTGTTGCTTCATTTGTACATGAAACATGACTCATAAATAACAAGCATTTTTGTAAACTGTAGTTTTATAATCAGATGGCTGCACACCACTTCAAGGAGCTATATCATTTAGAGTGTTTATGAGTTTCCGAATAATAGATCATCAGTAGCAACAGGAATTATAAAACTGAAAAATTCAAAAATCACTGCCATCACAGATCAACAAGCAACAATCTTGGAGGAGACTGGTTGGGGCAGGGGGCTAAAATTCAAAAACTCACTCAAAATGACAGCAATGGCACAAATTATATTGTAGTAATATAGTTTTGTGATTTTCAATACAGGTACATGAAATTATTCCCTGTGAACATAATACTGGAGATTAATCTTTATCTTTATTTCTACTTCAGACAACACTATTATATAGACAAAAACTGTGTCACTAGTCTGTCTTTGTCATGATTTGGAGGGAAGAGTAAATTTTAAATATTGGATATTAATTCACCAAATGCCCTCAGAAGTTTTCAAAATGCTTTCTCATATGCTGGATCAAAAAGTCTTGGAGGTTGAATGGGATGCCTTTCCCCAACACTGCTAATTTCTATGCTTGGCATGGGATCAGCCAGTTTAAATACTGCTAACTGTGGGCTGTGTAAGTATGGCCACCAATTTGATGCTATGAACGAACTGAGGGGGGACAATGCAGCATGGAAGGCTGTTTAGAGATGCAATCAGGCAAATAGGTGCTCAGAAGTTTCAATCATTGTCCTTCTTAAAAAAAGAAATGTAAAACAGATAAATTTCCAAATCAAACTTCATGGCATAAGTCAAGAGAATCTAATGTTCTCTACTTCTGCCCACAAAGTTTAGCAAGGAAGAGCTGCGACGGGCAGTAACTAGTTATCTCTTGGCAGGTGATTTTTGAACATGGAACTGTTTTGTCATGTGAAATGGCTAAGCAAAGACAATTGCATCTTTTAAAGGAAAATAGGATAAATGTTTGATGCGGAGGAAATGATAGGGCTGTAAGAATACAGGGTATGGCATTAATTTAATTTTCTTCTGACAAATTATTTCCACAAATTTAATAAGCTGAGTGACTACCTCCTGTGCTGTAAACCTCTATAGTTCTATGAGACTTTTGCCAATGACTGAAATCCAGGTATCGTGGTCTCCATTTGGGCCCCACTGGGCTGTCCAGTGGCCATTGCTGGGCATTACCTGGCCATGCTTCTGACCACCAGGGCTTCAGTGGCCTCCAAGTCCCCTGGCATGACTGTTGCACCAGTGGTGATTCTCACTGTTACCACACTGTGCCTGAAGGCTACTGAGTTCCGTAGACTGGGATTCAAATGGACCATGCATATTTAAATACTACTTCAAATATGTTAAATCAGGCCTGCATCCTTTCTGGGTGCAAACCCAACTTCCATCATTGGAAAGAGACTGTGAGACAATTGTTTGGCGCTGGCAATGAAACTGAGTTTTGGGCCCATGCACTATTCTCAGGGATTGGTGCGATCTACTAATGGTGCAGCGAGGCTGAAGAAACATTCCCATTGTTTGCTCTCAGATAGAAAAATGTTTGATACGTAAGAAAAATCTCTCTGCAACACTAAGGGGAGATGGTTGGACTGTCACTGCTCTTTAAGATTCTGACTAGAGTGATAACAAGCATTTCCAGTATGTGAGTCATGTTTATCTGGAAACATGCAGCTACATTTTTAAAATTCTTTTGTTCAGAAAATCTGTACAATGTGTCTTATTCCCTATTTCTGTTACTTTTGGAGCTCTCCCAGATTCATTATCACTGGGAATTTTGCCCTTTGCAATGCATTTAAAAGGAAATTAAATACATTCTTGAGGAAATTGATTTAGGTATTTAAGCAATGTTGGCCAGACCATATTGATTGATAATCATTTTATCTGAAATTTACTTAAGAAATTGGTACGTTTCTTTGCCTTGAAAGAGTGTAATCTTTCCCACAACATTATTGCTCTTGTCCTCATTGGTGGTAGAAAGGTGCTATTGAAGTAACTTTGGTCAGTTACTGGAGTGCATCTTTGCATCAGTCATTCCAAAAGTAGGGTGTCTGTGTTGAAGAAGGTCAATTTGAAGTGGACATTGAGTCAAGCAGTAGAGTCCTGATCAAGGGAATTGCTTTATCCTGGATAATCTCAAACCTCTTGAGTATTGTTGCAAACATACTCACCCAAGTAAACTATGAGTATTCCATCACACTCTGGACTTGATCCTTGTTGAATTCTGACAGGTTTTGAGCATCAGATTCTGACACACATTGCAAAGTACTCAGTATTGATCTTTGTTCTGCTGTTATATCACACTCTAAATGTGGCCGTTCAAGTTCAGCTTCTGGTCAGTGATGACTCAAAGATATTGATGGTGGTGCCATTGAAGGTCAAGAAGAAATGTTACTGTCTTTTTTTTAAATGATCATTACCTAGTGATTATATGGTGCAAATGCTACCTGCTGCTTGTCAACTCAAGCCTGGATGTCATCCAGGTCCGCAGTATATTGACATGGGCTGTTTCATTATTGAAGATCTATGGACAGACAACACTGTGCAAGTCAGTGAAATGCCCACACCTGGGCTTACGGTGAAGTAAGGACACAGTTGATGATGCTCGAGTCAAGAATGCTTCCACAAATTTGTGATAACTGACTTCCTAAAATCACAATCACTGTCTTCTATGGAAAGGATGACTATAGCCACCTGAGGGGCTTCCATTGCGTCATGATTTGTTTTGATGGAGCTTCTTGCTGTCATATTCAATCAAATATTGCCTTGATATTATTTACATTCTTCATACAACATCGGGCCTTTAACCATCACATTTAGTTTGTGACAGTCATTGTTGGTATACTCTAATATTAAAAAGCATGTTGATCTCAAGGATGTTTGACTACAATATTAATTCGAGACACCTGCAGTGCAAAGGTAGTCTGTCATCAAATGGCCAAATTGGAAGGGTTTTCAATGCATTTGACTGAAATTTTCACTCAGCCATTTTATTCTGTCTTTACTCCTGGATTTGGCATTCAATGTGTGGCAGCAGGCATGATGCAGCCCCATGGGATACAATCTCAGCTTCAGTAGTTAAAGACGTATCCATTGCAGAGGGACTGCAGAACAGATTATCTTCACAGCATGAAGTTCTAACACCCTTATACTGTCAACACAAATTCATATTTTTTTCTCTCCAAGTCCTTTATGAACTTTATAGGATAAAAGGTAAAAAACTATACGGAGCATAGAGACGCAGAGAGACTTGGGGGTGCAGGTTCACAAGTCTCTGAAGGTGTGTGAGGAGGAGAAGGTGATAAAGAAGGCGTATAGTATGTTAGCTTTCATAGAAAAGGGTATAGAATACAAGAGTAGGAGTTTGATGTTGCAATTGTATAGAACGTTGGTTAGGCCTCACTTGGAATATTGCGTCCAGTTCTGGTCGCTGTACTATCGGAAGGATGTGGAGTCCTTGGAGAGAGTGCAGAGGAGGTTTACCAGGATGCTGCCTGGTATGGCAGGACTGTCTTATGAGGAACGATTAAATAGACTGGGGTTGTTTTCCCTTGAAAGACGTCGGCTTAGAGGGGATCTCATCGAGGTGTATAAGATTATAAGGGGTATAGATAGAGTAAATGGAGGTAAACTTTTTCCACCTTTAGAAATGGATAGGACGAGAGGTCATGGCCATAGGGTGAGGGGGGCTATGTATAGGACGAATATTAGAGGGAAGTTTTTCACACAAAGGGTAGTGGGGGTGTGGAATGCACTGCCGAGTAAGGTGGTGGGAGCAGGCACGCTGGGGCTGTTTAAGGGTCTCTTGGACAGCCACATGAGCGGTATGCAGATAGAGGGATATATTAGGACTGTTTAACTACGGCTTTTTTCCACAGGTAATTTGGTCCATACTTGACCAACATTGAGCATGCATTCGGCAGGTGGTGCGAGTACAGCTCTTGGATGTTGATTCATGGGTTGCCTGGTACCTCATGTCGTAAATGAGTGCTTTATGTGGACCATCTGAAGGGCACCAAGACAGCTCAGAGACTATCGATGTGGCTGTGCAGACACTTGGAATTGGGCCGGTGTCTGCTGGAGTTTGCGCGTTCTCCCCGTGGTTGCGTGGGTTTTCTCCGGGCACTCCGGTTTCCTCCCACAACCCAAAAATTCGCTCTTAGGCTGATTGGGAAACAAATTGTCCCTATAGTGAGAGTCTTCCATATTAGTAATAACCTAAATCTATAATAGGATAATGGAATTGCTACTATATAGTTATGACGGCGGCGTGGGCTCGTTGGGCCGAAAGGCCTGTTTCCCATGCTGTGTTGCTCTTAAATCTTAAAACTTAGCAACGCTTGCTAAAGTGGATGACAAATCCTTGAAGTTGCTCATTACTTCTATGTCTGCACCATCACTGGAATCATGCTTGCCATGCACTGGCAAGGATACTTACTTGATTATTACCCAATGATTCTTAGCCCTCAAACCATCAAGGGTAGACAGCGGTGGCAGGGATAGTTGCAGAGAGTCTGTGGAACAGGGTAGATGCCTTCTTTAAGCTCAGCTCAGATGAACACAGATTATACTCTGATGGCTGACATTGCAATGCATAATCACCGAGGAACAACAGAAAATTTGTAATATATTGTTGGGAATTTCACAAACACAGAATGAAAGAGTTCACATTAAGCATGACTGGCTTGATTGATGGTAAGAAGTATGACAATGCCAAGTTTAGGTCCAACCAATTTATTTGATAGTAAACTCAGAAGCTTTGGGGGTTTGTCCCTTTGTCAGGTGAGTGAACTGTTCTGGCCTCAGGCAGAGCATATAACACACAGAAGTTTACAGATTACTGATTAGAATGCGAGTCTTTACAACTAACCTGCTATTTAAGTCTTAACGATGCCGACAATATGAGTGGAAAGAGCATTATGCATAGGTTAAAGAGATGTGTATTGTCTCCAGACAGTACAGTAAGTGAGGTTTTGCAACCCAGGCAAGTCATGAGGGTTACAGATAGTGCAACATGAACCCAAGATCCCAGTTGAGACTGTCCTCGTGTGTGCGGAACTTGGCTACCAGTCTCTGCTCAGCGATTCCGTGTTGTCATGTGTTGTGAAGGCCGCCTTGGTCAGAGGCCAAATGTGCTTGACTGCTGAAGTGTTCACCAACAGGAAGGGAACAATCTTGCCTGGTAATTGTCGAGCAATGTTCATTCATCCATTGCCATAGCGTCTTCATGGTCTCCCCAATGTACCATGCTTCAGGACATCCTTTCCTGCAGCGTGTGAGATAGGCAACATTGGCCAAGTTGCAAGAGTACATGCCGTGTACCTGGTGGAAGGTGTTCTCATGTGTGATGACGTTATCCATGTTGATGATCCGGTATGTCTTGCAGAGGTTGCTGTGGCAGGATTGTATGGTGTTGTGGTCACTGTTCTTCTGAAGGCTGGATAGTTTGCTGCAAACAATGGTCTGTTTGAGGTTGTGTGGTTGTTTAAAGGCAAGAAGTAAGGACCTGGCAAGATGTTCGTCCTCATCAATGAGATGTTGAAAACTCTGGAGAAGATGTCGCAGCTTTTCCGCTCTGGGGAAGTACTGGATGACGAAGGGTATTCTGTCCACCGTGCTTCCACCCTAAATGCATTAAAGGGGCCATCCATATACACAGATGAGAAGGATTGTGACATACACCTCCAGAAGCTGAAAGATGCCCTCATAAGGATATGGTGCTTGACTCATCGATCGATAGTTGCAACGCGCCACAGCAAAAAACCGCACCAACCTCCTCAGAAGACAAACACGGGACATGGTTTTTAATGAGATTCACGACTGTGACCTCTGCATTGCACAAAGTGCAGAGATTTGAGCGCTAAGTTGAACTGAAAAAATAGTTGTGATCTAGAACAGTTTTTCCACCAATTCAGCACTTTTGAGAGAATTGTCCCCACTGTTCTTCAGGGACAATATGAAAGTTGGGCTGCTGCTTGTACATTCTGTGGTACAGACAGTGTTGCAATTTTGCTGCAGGGCTCAACAGAGCAGGCTCTTATTGCTCCTGACGTTTATCTTACTCCTCATCCAAGATCAGTTATCTTTCTCTGAAACGCAATAACTCCAAGCGCAGAAAGCAATTTCTCACCACAAGTACTGTGAACAAGCCTTTGCCCAATGAGAGGTGTCTTCAATTCTGGCCTCGTGAACACCAGCAAAAGCTATCTATGTTTATGCAGCACTTTTAATAGAAAAAAAATTCCAAGTTAAGCTTCATCTGGAATATACTGTCCAGTTCTGGACACCGTACATGAGGAAGGATGTGAAAACATTGGAGAGAGCACAGAGGAGATTCACAAGAATAATTCTAGGGATAAACAACTGTAGCTACGAGGACAGATTGTAGATTGCCAGAGATAGTTGGAGAAAAGAAGACCAAGAGAAGGTTTGATAGAAGCATTCTAGATCCTGAAGACTATGAACAGGATAAGTAGTGGGAAACTGTTCCCATTCAAGAGTACCTTAAGAATTAAAGGGCACAGATTTAAAATAATTGATCAAAGAAGTAAATGTACTATGAAGAAACGTTTTTCTTGGAATCTGGAATGAATTTCTGAGGGGATGGGATGGGGGGGCAGATTTAATGGAGGTATTCAAAAGATAACTGAATTGCTCTCTGAAGAGAATGCAGAAATTAACAGAGATAAGGTTTGGGACTAGGTAGAATGTTCTTTCAGAGAACCAGTGCAGTCACAAATAGGCCAAATGGCCTCCTTATGCATTGTTCTGTGAAATATTCTGTGGTTTTATAAAGATGCTGTGAAGCACCTTCACAGAATAAGGAATGGCAACAAACCACAGAGGCATCACTATTTAATCACTTCACCACTGAAGACATTGCTTTGAACTGTCAAAAACTTAAATTCTGGAATATCCTCCTTAAAACACTCCACTTCTATTCCTTCAAGACACTCTTTAAAATCTACCTCTGACCAAGCTTTTAGAAATCTGCTCAAGTATCTCCTTAGGTGACTCACTGTCAAATCTTGTTTGATAATGCACCTATGGATGCGCTGTATTAGCTGTGAGCAATGAATATTTATTACTGTTTTTGCCTGACCTTCAATGAGCCCTAGGAATTGCCATAAAACTTTACATTCAATAGAAGTTTTAGGAAACCCATGATTTAAATTAGATTGAAATAGCACTAGAATTCAGTGGTTGACAGCTTTAATTTGATACTTCTTGAGAAAGCTATATGCAACAAATCAAACACTTATTAAATCTGGAAGTCAGCAAATTTGCCCATTTTAAATCCAAACCAGAATATTCTGGGGTTTATAACACTTTAACTGCTCAAATGCAAATTTGCAAAACATAAAGAGGATGTGAAATAAATTATAGGTGCAAGTTCAAACTCAATCTAACCTCCACAAAATGGCAAACAGAATGTCATATGAATCTACAAGTTTATCAACTGAAAAGTATTTATATCAAATATAAAGATTCAATTTTTAAGTCATGTGTAAACAGGCAGACCTGGCAGGATTGAGGCAAATTCCACAAAGATGCCACTGACTTCAACAGTATGAGGCCAATGCAAATTCCCAGGCCTCATCTATGTGTTTTTGGTCATTGCCTGTCAAGGTGATTTGGAAGAGACAGCTGACTGGCAAATAGGAACAGAACATTCAGTGTCAAAAAGTCACTAGCAAGGCTGAAGGAGCAGTCCTCTGCACAGGTTAGAAACATGAGAAGGTCCCAGAAAAACTGAGGACCTGGAAAAGGTGGGGATAGGATACCTTAACTTTTCTTGTAGAGCCCAAGAGAACAATCATAATCCGGTTGTACTTACAAGAAATGTGAAAATAATCATTGACAAGAAGTAATTTTGTTTCTTTTGTTTGCAACACTTCTTTACACGAGCTTCACCTGGTGTGAAAGCCACAAGTAGTTGTAATATCTTGTAAGTTCTGATGACCACCACATATATTAAAAATAAATGGTTTATTATGGTAACTATTCACAGTAAATGAGATAAAGGTTATCCATATTCGCCACTCCAGGTGCCTAACTGACAGGACAAACCGATGTTCAGCCCCAGTATTCACACACACTCTAGCCAGATTGGCTAACAGTCAAATGACCCTCCAAGAGATCGCCCATTGAGAGGCATGCTACCACTGCGGTCAAATCTCAATGTCATCATCAAGACTAGGTGTCTTTGCTCTGAAGAGCAAAGGAGAGCAAGCTTGGTAGTAAATCTTGTCAAATTTAATTGCTGGCCTTACTGGCTCTAAATGGGAAGACAATCAGAGACAATCACTGATAATCGGCAAAACTAATGTGAAATTTGAAAAGGAGTGGAAATACTTTGCAGATCTGCAATAATTCCACATACAAGATTTTCAATCTTCACACTGTGGCATGTGGAGACTAGATTTCATAGGAGTAAATGAAACCTGAACAGCTGTCTCCTGGGCTTCTTTTGGTGCCAATAAAATTGGTGGCAGTCCAGAAACAAGTCAGAGACTGACAGGACTAAGTTTTAACCCCTAAAAATTGGGTATCACATGAAATTCAGAAATTTCAATCCCAACCTAATTCTGCCCACCTCTACATTTGATGAATACAGGACAAGGGAGCACAAGGCAAATTGATAATTTAATTAGTTTAACGAGACTGGTAACTTATTGTTCTAACTTGCTTTTCAGATTTATCTCTGGCCTTCCCAGAATTTAGGAAACCTGGCAGCTTAAGGAAGGTGGGGCCAATTCTCTCAACACATTAATCTCTCCGTGCCATATATTCACGGCCGTCAAAGTCTTTCACAAAATTCCCATGAGCAACAGTGGGTGACTTACCTGTGGGTACAATGTGCTTCCTACCTGACTGAAAATCAAAATGGTCAATCAGACTGTCTTCTGTGATCAACCAGATTATCCTCTGCGGTCAAAGCAGTACTTCACAGCAGGTAGTGAAACTAGAATTCCTGGGTTTTCTGGCAGAACCTCTACATCCTACCTGCCTACACATCCCCATTCTGTCTATGTTCAATCACACTCCCAGCCATGAAAGAATGATAGAAAGATAGAGATATGAAGATTGGGTGGCTGGGTGGGGTGTGTGTGTGTGGGGGGGGGGAGAGCTAGTGGGAGAGAGAGAAAGCGAGAGAGAGAAAGCGAGAGAGAGAGAGCGAGAGAGAGTGTGAAGCAAGGGAGACAGTTCTCTAAAGAAGCAGCTTAGTTAATTGTTAGGTCTATTAAATACCAACAAGATACAAGATTTTCTGCAATCATTAATTTCACTACAACTTGTCCCATTACATTTCAGAGAGTTGAAACGTATTTGGTTTGCAAATATGAATAATTTTCAGCTGGCACCTGTTACTGTTGAAATAGATTGTAAATGTCTAGCATCAGGAGCCCAATAAGTATTCTGAGAATTAGTGCCGACAATTACAAAAGTGAAAGAGATAATCCTAAATGGAGAACGCACAACAGGGTAGATGTTGAATCTGTATATAAAATGGATGATAAGCAAGTTGGCAGCTCACTTTATATCTCTCTCAATTCTTATTTCCATTGAATTTGAGAAAATTGTGATTTAATCATAAATTTTGCAGCATACAATAGGCTTGAAATGACATTTGATGAATATTAAGGTACAGCACTTACAGTATTCTTAAGAAATATTGTATACTATTTTAACGAAACTGTTAATTTAGTTTAAGTGGATTAACATCTCTGGTTAATATCACGTATTTAGCTCAAGATTAATGAGCATAAATAGTAAATCATGAGGTTCAAAATCGTGGAAGAAAATAGTATCAAACAAACCAGATCATATACAAATTTAAATACTTACAGCTTCCAAATTTCAAGGGGCAAGCATGTGCATCCATTGGAAAATCCTCCAAGTGCATTGGGCACTCTGCCTGGACAGTAAGCCTGTGAGAACACACATTCAGTGACTAGCTAAAATAAACTGCTGCTGTAATACAGCATGACATGTCATGAGCATTTTTATTGCATAAGGGATGGACTATACAAGTGGGGAAGTCTGGCACCAATTGTAGAGGGTATTGGGGAGATTGCATTTAGAGTACTGCATACAGTTTTGGTCTCCTTCCTTGAGGAGTGATGTACTTGGATTGGAGGCAGTTCAGGAAAGATTCGCTAGGTTTATGCTGGGAATGCATGAGTTATGAGGAAAGGTTGAGCAAATTAGGGCTATACTCATTGGAGTTTAGAAGAATGAGATGTGATATTGAAATAGAAGATTCTGAAGGGACTTAACATGGTAGATGCTGACAGGATGTCTTCCCTTGCAAAGGGATCTAAAACCAGGGGACACATTTTAAAAATAAGAGGTCACTGTTAAGGTGGGGATGAAGAGGAATTTCTTCTTTTAGAGTTGTTAATCTTTGGAATTCTATACTCCAGAAAACAGTGGAGGCTGAGTTTTAAAATATGTTCAAGGCTAAGATAAGAGATTGTTTGGACTGACGAGGGAGTCAAGGATTATGGGTGGGTAGGCAGGACAGTGCAATTGAGGAAACAATAGCCATGATCTGACTGAATGGTGGAATAGGTTCAAGGAATCAAATAGCCTACTTCTGCTACATTTTTTTTTGTTCTCATTTTCAAATATATATTACGAAAATTGCATTGTGCCATTTATAAATCTTTTAGCCTGCAAAACCTATTGCAATTGACATCGTCAAAAGGAAAGTAAGGTTAATTAAACTAGCAGTTTTTTGCCAGTTTTAATATTAATAGATGTACTGGACAGTTGTCTTCTTCAAGGTCATATAACTTCAATTGGACATAGTGATCTTACTATACTATATGAGAATGACGATTATTCCATTAGTCACTGCAATGCGACATCAATGAAATATAAAAATGCACACTGATCATTTCAGATAATGCATACATCTGCAAATGCTGATTATTTGCTGTTTGTGTTTCTGATGTAGTAATCTCAAAATAATTATTTTAAATTAATCTTCCAACTTTAATACAAAAGATGCTTATCCTGCAAATTAATCATTTCACGTAACTCAACTTTGAAATAAAAAAAATCACTTATTTTGCAGGTAGCCCAAAATTTAAAAGAGCATAAAGTAGTGAGAAGAATAGTAACAGGCTTCCAGAAGACATGGACAATTTGGGGAAATGGGAAGATGCATGACAGGTGAAATTTGATACAGAGTAGCATATTTGTTAAGCTATGGGGAAAGAATTAAGTGCATACCTCTTTCAAAAAGCCAAACATGATGCGCCAAATATGCAGTCGGATTCATTTACGCATTCTTTATAATTTATTCTACTGGTATTCTCAGAAATATTACCAAAACTCATGTTGAAGACAAAATAACAAACTGAGAACAAAATCACAGAACTAGAAATTTGGCCATGCCATATTCCAAAGTATAGAGTGGGTAAACTTCATTTCCTGCCATTGATCTTGATTGTCTTAGAATATGGCCTTTATAATGAGTCCAAACTGAAACGCGTGCAAACTTCATGGCCACCCTAAGATAAGTGGATTCATGGATTGTATTTGGCATAAGGGTCAGGAATCTGGTAGATCAGGAGGTGATCAGAGTGTAGACCAAGGGCAATGGCAAGGAGAGCAGCGACAATTGATTTCTTTAAGTACTCCTTGTGACACTATGTTTAGGTAAGTTACTTCTTGGCACGGCATTAGAGAGGATCCTGATACAACTCCATGTGAAAAAGGGTTGCTGACAGTTTCAAGCATCGATAAACAATGCATTTTTTTCTTTACCACAAAAAAAGGTGGGTGGTGCATTACTAACTGGAATTACACACATGCTTCTTATCCACCATAGCGGGACCTTTGCCGTTAGAGTTTTCGGGTCAATTTCTAGGCTGCGGATTTTAAAAGATGAATAAAAAATGAAAGGTCAAAGTGTGAAAGGTATTAGGTCAACTAGCACATCTTGGTACAGCAGAAATGTGAATTTTCTTTGCTGTAATATGGGTCAGGTCATGGGGCGGGGGGGAGGTGGCAGATTATGGAGCCAGAAAGAATGTGCTATGTGGCGGGGAGAGGTGACTTAATTAGGCAGGAGTTTAAATTTTACTTTCATGACAATGATGGATCCGGTCTCACACTGTCCCATGGTTGTTTTCTACTTGTAATACATTTGCACTCCATGAATTCTCAAATTATATCAAAATATTCTTCAATTACATGCTACCTTAATGGTGTCAGCAGCATCCAAGAATCTTATGACACCCAGTCCACATTCATTTAAAGGTGACATGTAACAGTTGGCTTTGTGAAGTTGTGTTTTGGGGTAGTGGCTTTCATTGTTCCACTCTGTGCGCACAAGGGGAGCAAGAGAATGGTAGCTTGCATGGCTGTTCAGGACCATCAAGGTGAGAGGTGAATCACTGCTGGTGGTGGTGGGAAGCTTGTGGAGTCAGCGCATGGAGATACAAAAGAGGGATACAAGGGAACAAAGGGTGGATTCAGGAATTTGGAAAAGTGAAATCGGAAGGACCCCGGTGTGGCCGGGGGCACTGGGAACAGTCAAGGTAAGAAAATAAGGGGCCTAAAGGGGAGTGTTGTCCGTGAGTGTCCATTACAAGCTGGTGGCTGTTAGAGTTCTAAAAGGGTTTGGAATTCATCTGAACATTTCATTTATCTCCACTGAAAGTGCTCTCAAACGTTGTCCTTTACAATGCATATTCAGGAGGACCAGCTAGCTGAGTCTGCAAGTTCAGCCGTGTCCTGCACATTGGTGAGTACGTCACTGGACACTAACATAAATATTCAATAAAAAATGAACATGAAGACATAGCATTGTTTTGTTCACAATTTAAAAAATGACCCTAAAATCCCTGCAAGCATCAATGCATGCCAAGCATGAGCCCATTTAGCTCTCTGATTAGTCTCAATAAATACCACTAATGCACGCATGAATGAAGTGAAACCTGTGCGGTGTGAAATATTTACAGATAAAATTTAAAAAAACATACTTTTTTTTCTGTGCTACTTTTGAGCTCTCAATAAATTATATGTTAGTGGCAAGGACTAGGCAGGAAACTAGTGGCTGTGATGAAGTACCTTGTTGCTTGTCCTAACCATACCAGCCACACAATGAGCAGCTTTCACCAGTGTATAACCTTGCATTGCTGTATGACTACACATCTCTCATGAGCATCCCAGGCATACTAAATTTTAACTAATTGTCTGGAACCAACAAAACACAACAGATCAGAATGTCCTGGTGCATCACTGGGAACTCTATACAGTTGGAATTCTATACACACGCGCACAGACACAATTACAATGGTGAGCTTCAAGCACAATTCCTACCATTTTCAGGACTGGAAAAATGAATTTTGCTGCTGTTAAGCAAATTAAGAAACAATATAAAATTAAGATTTGTAATCGTTATCTACCATGTAACCACTACAAAGAGACAGCAAAATGTTATACATGATTTGTTTATTTGAAATCTGTTTCTCTACCTTGTGCATTTCTCTGCATTCACACTAGCTTCGTGATAGGGATACATGATACCAGACTTTCAAATGGCAAAGTTATAAACATAGTTATTGGAACTTTTAATGTTGAGCATTTTACCTCATTGTATAAAGAAGCTTCCCATCATCTTGGATTCGTAGCAGCTTGTTAGGCATGGTCATATTATGTGCCACTGACTTCTTGCCATTATAAAAGAATGTGTCTGGTGTCCATATCTTACTGGCCATCAGGTTGTTCAATCGAAGAATGTTCATTGGACCCTTAAACTTAAGCCTTTCATCATTCCAACTTTGCCGAAAGAACACATCAATTGTGTATTCCTGTTAACATCAATCAGTTTATATTCAGAACAGTAAATACATTTTAGCGGCAAAAAAATGCATGAAGTTACTGTCTCAGCACGTGATGGGAAGCAAAGATCAATTCCATCATTTTTCCCTTTATTTTCTCATAACACCTAAAAAGACTATTCTTCATACAGCATCAAGACAATTTGATTTAGATGGTAAGGAGCTGGGAGTGCAGTTCTCAACTAAAAATGTAAGACTCAAAAACATCATACATCACCACCATATAATTTAAAGACATTATTTACTTCATTTTTGAAGCTATAACATTGTTGAATCCTGCCAGTAGCATAATGTCATTGTGTAGAGTTATGGTGAGCTAGAAACAAACAGTTTCTTGCAGTTTATTTATTCAGTAGTTGAATTATTTTAGCAAATATAGGCAAACACTGTAATACTTTGACCACACAAAATATTTCTGCTTCTTAATGTGCATATAATTTTAGTTCAGTTACTGAGTAGGTAATTATTATTTAAAATGGTAAAAAATTGCAGCATGCTGCCATGCAGAGGTACCTGGGTATCCATGTGCATGAATCGCAAAAAATTGGTGTGCAGGTGCAGTAGGTAATTAAGAAGGCAAATGGAATTTTGTCCTTCATTACTAGAAGGATGGAGGTTGAAAACAGGAGGTTGTGTTGCAGCTGTATCAGGTGCTGGTGAGGCCACACCTATTGTACTATGTATAGTTTTGGTCTCCTCACTTGAGAAAAGATGTGCTGGCACTGGAAGGGATACAGAGGAGGTTCGTTCCAAGATTGAGAGGGTTGGCTTATGAGGACAGACTGAATAGCCTGGATTATATGCATTGCAATTTAGAAAAATGAGGATGGATCTCATAGAAACATATAAAATTATGAAGGGAATAGATAAGATAGAAGCAGAGAGATTATTTCCACTGGCGGGTGAAACTAGAATTAGGGGCATAGCCTCAAAATAAAGAGGATCAGATTTAAAACAGAGTTAAGGAGGAACTTCTTCATTCAAACGATTGAGAATCTGAGGAATTCCCTGCCCTGTGAAGCAGTTTGGCTAACCTGCTGAATGTTTTTAAAGCAAGAATAGATAAATGTTTGAACAGTAAAGGAATTAAAGGTTATGGTGAGCGGGTGTGTAAGTGGAGTGGAGTTCACAAAAAGATCAGCCATGATCTTATTAAATGGCAGAATAGGCTTGAAGGGCCAAATAGCGTACTCCTGCTCCTAGTTCTTACGTTCTCAATGGCACAATAGGATCAGATAGTAGTATAGTGATAATGTCTATGGAGTGGTAATCCAGGCTCCTAGACTAAACACTTGGGGCTGGTGAGCAGCAACTGGTGGGATTTAAATTCAACTGAAAAAACTGACTAACAAAGTCTGGATTTGAAAGCTGGACTCAGTTATGTGGCCATAAAACTATTATTGATTGTAGAAAGAAAACATTTGGTTCATTGTATGGCCTTTAGGGAAAGAAATCTATCATCCTTATTTTAAATAGGTGTGGCCCTTACGTGAATCCAGACCCACAGCAATATGTTTGAAGTTTAACTGCCTTCGGAAATGGCCTAACAAGTCACTCAGTTATCCCAAAAGGAGTAAACTGGATTGACTACTTGGTATCAACTTACACGGTCAGAAGGAGTGGTCCAGTTGTCCTTAACATTGACTCTGGATCCCATGAAGCCTCATAAGGTTGGTTAAACATGGGCAAGGAAACTCCTGCTGATTAGCACCGCCCTTCTTGGTGAACTTGCACACACCAGTGTCAGAGAGACTGCTGCTGGAGTGAGATTCAGCCAGAGTGAGGGCATTGGAAGTTTGGAGCTGAGTGGGAATTCAGTGCTGAGGGGAAACAGGTGCTCATTTTCGGGAGCAATGGAGAGGTGCACCTGCGAGGAAAACTCAAGGGCAAGTGAAAGGTAGAAAGAAACTGAACTGTGACATCACTGCCAGCAGGTAAGTGATGGACTGGTGACTGTGAAATAATTTTTCTTTTCTTTTCTCTCTTGGCAGTGTCATTGTTGTTGTAAGTTAACTTGAGGGTTAAGTCATGGCAGGAGATCCCAGGCCTGTGTCATGCTCTCTTGTATGGTGGGAATTCTGGTGTCCTTGGCTCTTTCACTTGCAAGAAGTGTATTCAACTGCAGCTCCTGTTAGACCGCTTGATGGCTCTGAAGCTACAGATGGATTCACTTGAGCATTCACGATGCTGATAAAGTTGTGGATAGCACATTCAGTGAGTTGGTCACACCGCAGATAAAAATTACTGAGGTTGATAGAGAACGGGTGACCATCAGACAGGGGAAGAGTACGAAGGCAGTGCAAGAGTCCCCTGTGATCATTTCCTTCCAAAACAGATATACCATTTTGGATACTGCTGGGGGAGATGGCTTACTTTGAGAAAGTGGCAGTAGCCAGGTTCATTGCACCATGGCTGGCTCTGCTTCACAAGAGGGCAGGAAAAAATTGTGGCAGAACTATAGTGATAGGGGACTCAATTGTAAGGGGAATAGACAGGTGTTTCTGCGGATGCAATTGCAACTCCAGGATAGTATGTTGCCTCCCTGGTGCAAATATCAAGGATATCTTGGGCAGTTGCAGGACATTCTGGAGAGGAAGGGTGAACAGTCAGCTGTCATGGTGCATATAGGCACTAACAATGTAAGTAAAAAAAAGGATGAGGTACTATAGACTGAAATGAGAAAGTTAGGAATTCTAATCACAAAGGATCTCAAAGGTAGTAATCTTAGGATTGCTATCAGTGCCATGTACTAGTCACAGCAGGAATATTAGGATAGCTAAGTTGAATATGGTGCTCGTGAGAGGGATTCAAATTTTTGGGACATTGGAACCAGTTCTGCAGGAGGTGGGACCAATACAAAACAGACTGTCTGCACCTAAGCAGAACTAGAACCAATATCCAAGGTGGAGTGTTTGCTAGTGTAGCTGGAGAGGGTTTAAACTAATGAGGAAGGGGGATAGGAACCAATGCCAGAGGTCAGAGGGAAGTAAAGTGGAGACAGAAACAAAAGGCAATAAAGGGAAAAGTGGAAGGCAGAGAAATCAAAGACAAAACTAAAAATGGCCACAGTACAGAGACTGCAGAGAACTCAGTGAATGGGTCCAATAAGACTAAGAGAAATAAAACACAGAGAGACAGTACAAAACTTGACAGGACAAATGGTTTGAGGTGTGTTTGCTTTAACGCAAGGAGCATGACAGGTAAGGCGGATGAACGAAGAAGAAAAGTACAGCACAGAAATAGACTCTTCAGCCCTCTAAGCCTGCACTGATCACAATGCCTGCCTAACCTAAAACATTATGCACTTACAGAGTCCATTTCCTTCTAATCCCATCCTATTCATGTATTCATCTAGTTGCCCCTTAAATCCCATTATCGTACTTACTCCCACCACCTCTCCAGGCAGTACATTGCAGACATTCATCACACTCATTTTATAAAAAAACTTGCCTTGCGCATCTCCTTTAAACTTTTCCCAATGCACCTTAAACTTATGTTCCCTAGTACTTGACTGAAGGAGCTCCCTGCGCTAATCCATCCACTGCACCTACTCCCATCTCCAGCTGTCTTGACTCTAGTCTTGCCACTGGATCCAGATGGGAATTGGGAAGAGAGAGAATGAGGCTGATGCTGTGCAACTCTCCCTCAAATCAAGTCCTAGCCTTGACACCATCACCAATATCATTATCCACTCTGTCCGTGCCACTTGTAAAACTCAATCAGGTCACCCCTCAGCCTCGGTTATTCCAGTGAGAACAAACCGAGTTTATTTAACCTCTCCTCATAGCTAATGCCCTCCAGACCAGGAAACATCTTGGTAAACCTCTTCTGTACCCTCTCCAAAGCATCCATATCCTTCTGATAGTGTGATTGACCAGAATTGTACATAATATTCTAGGGTGTGTGGGGTATCAGGGAGGGGAAGTATCTCTGGTGGGGGAACATGTCATGACCTTTTCAGGGCAGTTTGTCCACCCTTTATCCCCACTTGGCACTCAGCTCTCAACCGCGGCTATTTGCATGTGATAGCGGGCACACCATGGCAACAGCTTCAACAAGCTGGCTAAACCAGCCGACGGGTCTCTATCCCAGCATGTGAAAACATTCTCCAGCAGATTGAGTGGACAAGACTAATGGAAGATCTAACGGTCAAGAAGGCAGCCTCTGCAAGTGTCGTGGAACGTGAAGAACAGGACAAGATACAGAAGACATCCTGAAGAGTCTATTTCTATGCTGTACTTTTCTTCTTTGTTCATCTGCCTTACCTGTCATGCTCCTTGCGTTAAAGCAAACACACCTCAAACCATTTGTCCTGTCATGTTTTGTACTCTCTCTCTGCGCCTAGTCATCCACTGCGCCTAGTCCCATTTCCAGCTGTCTTGCCTCTAGTCTTGCCACTGGATCCAGATGGGAATTGGGAAGAGAGAGAGTGAGGCTGACGCTGCGCAACTCTGCCTCACTTTAATCCAAACCAAGTCCTAGTCTCGACACTATCATCAATATCATTATTTTATTTTTCCCCCGCAGTGTTACACCAATAACATTGGTCTGCATATCTAGACAAGCTCCTAAACTAAAAACAAAACAAAATAAGCACAAAGATTTTGAAGTTCATACGTGCTACACAGAAAGATTGGGGAATGGGAAGTCAGCTACCCTGGATTCATTAGTTAATTTGCCCTCCAGTCAAGTTACACAGGCCAGAATGCCCATGCTCTTAAAAAGAAAAGTCAGCAACCAAGAAGCAAGAAATAATCTTAAGACAAAGGCATCACCGTCCGTTACCATATCCTGGAAATAATTGGGTTAGAAGAGTCTGCAGACATTTGTTGACTGTCAAACTGCAGTTTTTACCAATGTCATAGCGGCAAGCAGGACAGGTATACACATCAGCCTTGAAGGAACGTTGTAAGCAGCTTGGACCATCTTTAAGTTTGGACCATCTTGGACCATTTTTAACTTTGCAGTTACAAGTGGTGTACCTCAAGGATCTGTTTTATGGCCACTGCTGTTGGTCATTTTTATAAATGACCTAGATGAGGGTGCAGAGGGTTGGATTAGTAAATTTGCTGACGATACCAAAGTGGGGGGAGTTGTAGACAGCGAGGATGGATGTTACAGTTTGCAGAGGGACATAGATAGGTTGCAGAGCTGGGCCGTGAGGTGGCAAATGGAATTCAATACGGATAAGTGTGAGGTGATTCACTCTGGTAGGAATAACAGGCATATGAAATATAGGGCTAATGGAAGGACCCTTAATAGTGTTGTCGAGCAGAGGGATCTTGGGGTACAAGTACATAGCTCTTTGAAAGTTGGCACACAGGTTGATAAAGTTGTTAAGAAGGCGTACGGTGTGTTAGCTTTTATTGGTAGAGGGATTGAATTTAGGAGCCGCGAGGTTATGTTACAACTGTACAAAACTCTGGTGCGGCCGCACTTGGAGTATTGCGTACAGTTCTGGTCGCCGCATTAGAAGAAAGATGTGGAAGCATTGGAAAGGGTGCAGAGGAGGTTTACCAGGATGTTGCCTGGTATGGTGGGAAGGCCTTATGAGGAAAGGCTGAGGGACCTGAGGTTATTTTCATTAGAGAGAAGGTTACGTGGTGACCTAATTGAGGCATATAAGATGATCAAGGGATTGGATAGGGTGGATAGTGAGAGCCTTTTTCCTCGGATGGTGATGACCAACACGAGGGGACAAAACTTTAAATTAAGAGGTGGTAGTTATAGGACGGATGTCAGAGGCAGTTTCTTTACACAGAGGGTGGTGAGAGCGTGGAATGCCCTGCCTGCAGCAGTTGTGGACTCGCCTACTTTTGGGGCATTCAAATGTTTGGTGGATAGGCATATGGATGATATTGGAATTGTTTAGTTTAGAAGGTCCACTGGCCGGCGCAACATCGAGGGCCGAAGGGCCTGTACTGCGCTGTAATGTTCTATGTTCTATTATTGTCCTGTTCAACCTTTGAACTCCTGTGGTGATGGGCGAGTGATGAAGCAGCAAGTGCAGATACACTGGAAGCTATAGTCACGGACCTGCACACAGGCAGCTCAGGTCTAATCATCATTTTCCGCTGACCGAAGCAGCAGTGAAACGTGGCATCTACCCGGGCAACTGAGCAGTCCTCTTAAGGAATGCACTGCTCACCTCTGTAGAATGAGGAAGTGGCTGGAAGAGGTGCCCTAAACATTACTTGCTTCACTAATCCTGGCCAGTTTACCCTGGCAGTGATCCCATCTTGCGGTCCAACAAACAAAGTAAAACACAAGGTGACACCACTCACCATTGGCACTTGGAATATGCACACACTTTTGGACAACCCTATAGCAGACAGACCAGAAAGAACAGCCTTAGTTGCCATTGATCTTGCAAGGTACAACATTGATATTGCAGCCCTGAGTGAAACTCGTTTTCTCAACATAGGTCAATTGACTGAAACTGCAGTTGGATACACTTGGAGCGGTCGTAGCAGCAATGAGTGTCGTGATGCTGGGGTTAGATTCGCCGTCAAGAATCACTTTGTTTGGAAACTTACTAGTCTACCCAATGGTGTGAACAACCGGCTTATGACACCACAGAACACAAGTCAAGCCACTCTGATCAGCACTTATGCCCCCACAATGAACAACCCAGATGAGATGAAAGACAAGGTCTATAAAGAACTAGACGCTCTACCATCAGCAGTAAGCACTACTGACAAGCTGATCTTGCTTAGCTATTTCAATGCAAGAGTAGGATGTGACTCGACAATCTGGCAGGGAATCACTGGGAAGCATTGATTGGGCAAGTCCAACAATGACAGCCTACTCTTAATGAAGACATGTGCAACACATGATCTCGTCATCACCAACACACCTTCCGTCTGCCTACCCGTAACAAGGCCTCCTGGATGCACCCCTGCTCTAAGCATTGGCATCTTATCAACTATGTTATTGTCAGGAGAAAAGACAGGCAGGATGTCACAGTGACCAAGGCCATGCGTGGTGCTGACTGCTGGACAGATCGCAGGCTCATTGTCTCCAAAATGAGGCTCTGTATCAGACACAAAGACGACAACAAGGAAGCGAGGTTATGAAAAGAATTGAGGCAGCCAAGCTTAAGAATCCTAGCATTGCTTCAGCACTGGCTGAAGACTTAGAAATCAAGCTTGCTGACCTACACCTCACAATCCTCACTGAGGACAACTGGGAACGCTTCAGGGATTCTATCCATTCATCTGCACTGAAGATGCTCAGGCCCTCTACCCACAAGCAGCATGACCGGTTCGATGAGAATGATGAGGCGATACAGGCTCTACTTGTTGAAAAGCACCATCTTCATTGGGCCTGTCAGAACAACCCATCATCAGCTGCCAAGAAAAATGCTTTTACCAGTGCTCGCAGCACAGTCCACAATAAACTGCATGAAATGCAGATGCTTGGCTGAGTGCCAAGGCAGATGAAATACAGGGATACGCTAACAGAAACAACTTGTAACGGTTCTATGAAGCTCTCAATATTTTCTATGGACCTCAATCTCTCAGGAGTTCCCCCTCCTGAGTATAGATGGTACAACTCTCATTACAGAGAGGGCTCAGATCCTACAGAGATAGGATGAATACTTTGAAGTGATATTCAACCAACCGTCATCTATTAATGATGAGGCAATAGACAGGAGTCCCCAGGTCGATATCAACAGTGCCATGGATGATCCACCGGTAATCACTCCAGCTGTCAGCCAGCTATCCAGTGGCAAAGCCCCAGGTGCAGATGCCATACCCATACAGATCTACAAAGATGCTGGTCCTGTACTTATTGAGAAGCTCACCAAGTTGCTCCAGTCCTTTTGGAAGCAAGAATCCATTCCTCAAGACTTAAAGATGCTTCCATCATACACCTCTACAAGAGGAAGGGCAATCAGCAAGTATGCGACAACCACGGAACAATCTCGCTTCTCTCCATCACAGGAAAAACCCTCGCAAGAATCCTGCTAAATCATCTGGTCACTCATCTGGAGCTGGGCCTGCTTCCAGAGTCATGGTGTAGCTTCTGCAAAGGTCGCGGGACTATTGACATGATTTTTGCTGCACGCCAACTTCAGGAGAAGTGTCAGGAGCAGAATCGCGAGCTCTACACAATGTTTGTTGACCTCGTGAAAGCCTTTAACAGTGAGTCGAAAGCCTGTGGAGGATCATATTGAAGTTCAACTGCCCTCCAAATTCATTCGCACGGTACGCCAGTTCCATGATGGCCAGAATACTAGATGGCGGAGAATCCTCTGAGGCATTCCCAGTCATCAATGGCGTCAAACTGGGCTGTGTGCTCACATCTGTATTGTTCAGCATGATGTTTACTGCTATGCTGAATGAAGCCTTCTAGGATACTGTTGCTGGAATCAGCCTCAAGTACAGAGTGCATGGGAAGCTCTTCAACCTATAGGTTAGTTATTTAGAACATTATGTTCTAAAGTGCCCCAGGGATCAGTGCTTGGGCTCAACTATTTACCATTTACATAGACGATCTGGAGAAAGGGACTGAATGCAGGGTAACGAAATTTGCTGATGACACGAAGATGAGTGGAAAAGCAAATTGCATGGAGGATGTGGAAAGCCTGCAGAGGGATCTGGATAGGTTGAGTGAGGGGGCGAGGACCTGGCAGATGGAGTATAATGTTAGCAAGTGTGAGGTTATCCACTTTGGTAGGAATAATGGTAGGAAGGATTACTATTTAAATGGCGAAAAGCTGCAGCATGCGACGGTGCAGAGGGACCTGGGGGTCCTTGCGCACGAATCCCAAAAACACAGTATGCAGGTGCAGCAGGTGATCCAAGAAGGCGAATGCAATGTTGGCTTTTATAGCTAGGGGATAGAATATAAAAGTAGGGAGGTTCTGTTGCAGCTGTATAGGGTATTGGTGAGGCCGCAGTTAGAGTACAGTGTGCAGTTTTGGTCGCCACATTCGAGGAAGGCTTTGGAGGGGGTGCAGAGAAGGTTCACTAGGCTAATACCGGAGATGATGCCGTTGGATTATGAGGAGAGACTAAATAGGCTAAGTTTGTACTCTTTGGAGTTTAGAAGGTTGAGAGGAGATCTTATAGAGACGTATAAGATAATGAAGGGGATGGATAGGGTAGAGGTTGAGACACACTTCCTGCTTAGCAAAGATAGCAGGACTAGAGGGCACAGCCTCAAGATTTGGGGAGGGGGGGCTGTGCAGTTCAGATCAGAGTTGAGGAGGAATTTCTTCACGCAAAGAGTGGTAAATCTTTGGAATTTTCTGCCTGATGACGTGGTGGAGGCTTCCTCGCTGAATATGTTTAAGTCAAGAGTGGATAGGTTTTTGATTGACAAGGGAATTAAGGGTTACTGGGAAAAAGTGGGAAAATAGTACTGAACCACTATAGATCAGCCATGATCTTATTGAATGGCGGGGCAGGCTCGAGGGAGCAAGATGGCCTACTCCTGCTCTTTTTTCTTATGTTCTTAACCTGAGGAGATTTCAAGATATTACCAAAGTCCTCTTTACCAATAACTGTGTCCTGTATATTGGCTCAGAACCAGAGATGCAAGTCAATATGGACAAATTTTCCATGCTTGTGAGAATTTTGGACTCAACATCAACATTAAAAAAAACGAAGTCATACACCAACCTACTCCTCGTGCACCGTACACAGAACCCATAATCACAATCAAAGGGCAGAAACTACAGGCAGTGGACCAGTTCACTTATCTTGGCAGCATCCTCTGCCAAGCAGTGACTATTGATACAGAAGTTAACTACAGAATAGCAAAGACAAGTTTTGCTTTCGGTAGACAGCACTCCACTGTACGGGAATGTCAAGGAATCAGCCCAGCAACAAAACTGAAGGTCTACAACACTGTGGTATTCACTACCCTCCCGTATGGCTGTTAAATGTGGACTGTGCACCGAAGGCATGCAAGACAGCTCAATCATTTCCACATGACTTGTCTTCACAGAATACTACGCATCAGAATGGCAAGATGAAGTACCAGACACTGAAATTCTCTCTAGAGCAAGTCTACTAGCAGTCAACACACTACTGATGAGAGCGCAGACCGAGTGAACAGATCATGTCATCCATACGTCAGATGAGCACATACCAAGCAGCTCCTTTTTGGGAAATTCTCTGCTGGAAGACGCTTCCATGGACAGCAGGAAAAACATTACAAAGGCACACTCAAGGTCTCTCTGAAGTCGCTTGACTTAGACACGACCACTTGGGAAACGCTGGCACAAAATCACCCTACATGGCGCTGCCTCATCCATAGAGGCTGTCAAGCTTACGAAGCAAAGTGCATTGCTGAACACAACTTAAGTGCAAGCTGCATCAGTGTAATAACTACAGTCCCTACACAAGTTTGTCCAATATGTACCAGGACATTCTGTGCCCAAAGTGGCCTGATCAGTCATCTTCAGACACATTGCATCCGGCGTCAACATGACAGATGGTGTTGAGGTTGTCATTGTCATCATCATCATCAACAACATAATGTTCTAAATGAAGCCTAACTAAGACTCTGTATAGCTGCAGCGTGATCTACAAAACATTTATACCCAATGCCCTAATCGATGAAGGCAAGCATGCCGTATGCTTTCTTGGCTACATTATTCACTTGCGTTGCCACTTTCCGTGATTGGTGGACACGTATGCCCAGATCTCTCTGCTTGTCAACACTCTTGAGGGTTTTACCATTTACTATACAATTCCTACATGCATTGGACCTTCCAAAATGCATTATCTCATACTTGTCAGGATTAAACTCCATCTGCCATTTCTCTGCCCAAGTCTCCAGCTGATCTATATCCTCCTATATCCTCTGATAATACTCTTCACTATCCACAATTCCACCAATTTTTTTGTTGTTTTCAAACTTACTAGTCAGACCAGCTACATTTTCCTCCAAATCATTTATATATACTATGAACAACAAAGGTCCCAGAACTGAGCCCTGTGAAACATCACTAACTCAGTAAGAATTTAGCAACACCAATTTATAATTCAACCAATTTATCTGATAGTAAAAACGCAAGCTTTCAACACTCTGTGTCTTCCTCAGGCAAATGCAGAGTTTGCCTGAGGAAGACACAGAGTGTTGAAAGCTCGCGTTTTTACTATCAAATAAATCGGTTGGATTATAAATTGGTGTTGCTAAATTCTTACTGAGTTCTTACCACCCCAATCCAACGCCGGCATCTGTATATCAAAACATCACTAACCACAGCCGTCCATTCAGTAAAGCACCTCTCTACTGCTACTTCCTATCTTCTGGCCAAACCAGTTTTGTATCCACTTTGCCAGCTCTCTTTCGATCCTGTGTGACTTCATCTTTCATACCAGTCTACCATAAGGTGCCTTGCCAAAGGCTTTACTGAAGTCCATGTAGACAATATCCACTGCTGTCGAAAAGAGCTCTAACTATCCATTCTGTCTATGCCACTCATAATTTTGATGAGGTCACTCCTCAACGTGTGTTATTTCAGTGAAAACAAACTGAGTTTATCCTCACTACGAGAAGACACAGGTTTAAGGTGCTGGGGAATACGTACAGAGGAGACAGAAACATAGAACATTATAGCTCAGAACAGGCCCTTCGGCCTTCGATGTTGTGCTGACCAATTAAGAAAAAGCAATGACCCTCTAACCTAAACCATTCCCTTTTCATCCATAAACTTATCTACTAACCTCTTAAATGCCACCAAACTTGGCGCATCTACAACTGCAGCAGGCAGGGCATTCCATACCCTTTACCAGAGATGTAAGGGGTAAGTTTTTCACTCAGAGGGTGGTGAGTGAGTGGAATTGGCTGCCGTCGGTGTTGATGGAGGTGAACTCGTTGGGGTCTTTTAAGAGGCTTCTAGATGAGTACATGGGATTTAATGGGATTGAGACTTATAGATAGGTCTGTAGTAGGGATACGATTGGCGCAACTTGTGGGCCGAAAGGCCTGTTTCTGCTGTAGTGTTCTATATTCTGTGTTCTATGTTCTAACTTCTCCTCATAATTAATATCCTCAAGACCAGGTAACATCCTGTCAATACATCTAAGGGTTCTCATCTATCATCTTCATCAAAAAACTCAAAGAAGTCCATCAAGTTAGTGAGGCATGACTCTCCCTTGAACTTAAAGCTTGAATTACCACATGGAACTATGATGTTGTGGCAATTACAGGGACTTGAATGAAAGAAGGGCAGGACTGGCAGCTTAGCATTCCAGGATTTAGATGCTTCAGGTGAGATAGAAAGGATGGCAAAAGCTTTACCAATAGGGAGAATGTCACAGCTATACAAAGGGAGGATACCTTGGTAGGATAATGCAGTGAGGCCATAGGGGTAGAACTCAGGAACAGGATCTATGCAATCACACAGTTGGGGTTGTACTACAAACCTCCCAATAGCCAGCATGAAGTGGAGGTACTGATATGTTAGTAGATTATGGGAAGATGCAAGAACAACAGGATTATTGTGATGCGTGATTTTAAGTTTGCCAGCATAGACTGGGATTCCTTTAGTGCCAGGGACTTGGACGGGGCAGAGTTTGTTCAGTGTGGCCAAGGATGCTTCTTGAGACAATATGTAGATAGTCCAACGTAGAAAAGGCCATCTTAGACCTAGTTCTGGGAAGTGAACCTGGACAGATGATTGATGTCTCAGTTGGGGTCATTTTGGAACTGTAATCACAATTCTATAAGTTCCAAGATACTAGTAGAAAAGGATAATAGTTGTCCCAGAGTTAAGATAGTAAATTTGGGGAAGGCCAAATATGATAATGGTAGGCAAGAGCTAGGAAATGTAGACTGGTAGGAGCTGTTTGTGGATAAATCCACATCCAATATGTGGGAGTCTTTTAAAAGTCAATTGTTAACAATTCAGAACAAGTATCTCCTATAAAAATGAAGGAGAAAGATGGCAAGATTCAGGAACTCTGGATGACAAGAGAGATTGTGAGCTGAGTGAAAAAGAAGAAGGACGTACACATAAATTTCAGGAAATTGAAAACGGATAAGGCTCTTGAAGAATACAAAGGTAACAGAGGTTTAGGATGGCAAAAAGGGACAATGAAATGTCCTTGGCAAGCAGGATTAAGGAGAATCCCAAGGCTTTTTGTGTTTATAAGGAAGAAGAGGGTATCTAAGGAAAGGATAGATCCACTCAAGGAAAGTGGAGAGAATTTGAATGTGGAGCCAAATTAGATGGGTGAGATCCTTAATGAGTACTTTGCATCGGTAGTCACTAAGGAGATGTGTGGATGGTGAGTGTATAAAGGAGGATGTTGACATTATAGGACATGTTGAGATAAAAAGGGAGGAAGTATTGGACGTTTTAAAAAAAAACAAACATTCAGGTAGACAGGTTCCCAGGGCCAGATAAAGTCTATCTCAGAATACTGAGAGAGACAAGGGAAGAAATTGCCTTGGCCAAAATCTTGTATCCTCTTCAGTCCCGGGCATGGTACCAGAGGATTGGTGAGTAGCTAATATTGTTCCTGTTTAAGAAGGGCAGATGCGACAATCCAGTAAATTATAAGCTGGTGTGCCTTACATCAGTAGTAGGGAAATTATTCTCAGGGACACAATGTACTCAGGTCGGGAAGAAAATAGGCATATTAGTGATAGGCAGCATGATTTTATGAAGGGGAGTTCATGTCTCACAAATTTGATTTAGTTCTTTGCAGAAGTGTCAAGGAAAATTGACCAGGGCAGAGCACTGTATGTTGTATGCATGAATTTTAGTAAAGCCTTTGATAAGGTTCCTCATGGCAGGCTGATACAGAAGGTAAAGTCATATAGGATACAAGGTGATCAGGTAAGATGGATACAAAACTGGCTTGGACACCAAAAGCACAGAGTAGCAATGGAAGGGTACTTTTCTAATTGGAGGTCTGTGACAAATGGTGGTCCACAAAGATCACTGCTAGGGCTTCTGTAAATGATTTGGAGAAAAATATGGGTAACCTGATTGGTAAATTTGCAGACGACACAAAAATTGGGGGAGTAGCAGTAGTAGGATAGTGAGGATTGTCAGAAGATACAGAAGGGTATAAGAGACCTAGGCTAAAAGATGGCAGATGGAATTTAACCCAGACTGATTTGGACGATATGGGCTATAATGAAAAGTTGAATAAATTTGGATTTTTTTTATTGGAATGTTGGAGGATGGGGATGGGGTGGAGGTGCTGATAGAGGTTCACAAGACTATGACAGGCTTGTATAGAGTGCATAATCAGAGTCGTTTTCCAAGAGTCACAGGATCAATTACTTGGAGGCATAGATTGAAAGTGAGTGAGGGGGGGGGGGGTGAGTTTAAAAGAGATGCAAGGGGCAAGTTTTCACAGAGAGTAGTGAATGTCTGGAATGCGCTGTTGGAGAAGGTGGTGGAAGCAGATTCTATAATGATGTTCAAGAGGCATCTGGATAGATACATGAATAGGCAGGGAATAGAGAGAGATGGATCATATATAGATCAGAGGGGCATCTGTGTCGGCACCGACTTGGTGGGCCGAAGAGCCTGTTCCTGTGCTATACTATTCTTAGTTCTTCAGTTGATGAATCAGTATTTTTCACATGAAACATAATTTAGAGGAAATACTAAGGATGGCAAGAGCACAGAGTGTACTTGAGCTGGTATATCTTAATATTAATCAATAAAAGTAGCTTGCTAGCACCACAAGTGAATGAAGTCATAAAGTTCTTAAGGACCTGGCTGCTAGGCTGAGTCTGCAGCGGATGGTGAAAAAAACCAAAGAGGGTGAAAAACCTACTAGACCTTGTTCTCATCAGTTTACCTGTCATGGATGCATCTGTCTATGACAGTATTGGAAGGAGTGACCATTGCACAGTCCTTGAGAATAGAGATCATTTAATGTGACACTTCCACCATGCTAACTGGGATAGATTCAGAACAGATCAAACAACTCAAAACTGGGCTTCCACAGGGTATTGTGCACTATCAGCAGAATTGAATGTGATCATAACCTGGCATATTCCTCACTTTACTGTTGCTATTAAGCCAAGGAATCCATACTGGTTCATTGAAGAATGCAGAAAGTCATGCCAAGAGCAGCACTCAGCATACTTAAAAATAAAATATCAATCTAGTGAAGCTGTGACCGTCTCATTCCCCAAACCCTGTTTACCATCTACAGGATCTGGTTGCTTACTCTCCACTTGCCTCGATAAGTGCAGCTACAGCAATACAAGAAGTTCAATGCCATCGAGGACAAAACAATCCACTTAATCGGCACCCCATCCACCAACAAACATTCACCCCCTTCACCACTGATGACTAGTGGCAGTATTGTGTTGGACGTATAAGATGCACTTCAGCAATTCATCAAGACTCCTTCAACAGAACCTTTCAAATCCATGGCCTCCATCACTTAGAAGGCCAAGGGCAGCAAATGTATGAGATAACAAACTGCAAGATTCTCTCCACCCCTCTGCCTCGAGCTCACCCAACCTCACAGCTCTCCAATCCAGTTGTATCACCATTCCTTCACTGTCACTGAATCAAAGCCTTGTACTCACTCTCTAACAGATTGACTGTGATGGTTCAAGAAGGCAACTTACCATCATCTTCTAAAAGGTGGTTAGGAATGGGCAGTGATGCTCATATCCCACAAAGGCATAAAATATTTTGTGAAAATAGCATGTGGGCAATAACAGTACATTGTCAGTAACAAACATTACAAACATGCCCATCATTACTGTGCCATAATTCTTTTCAATTATTTTTCCTAACATTAGTTATGTATTTTATGTATTATGTATTTACTCCAGTTACTGCAGCAAGATGTCAATTTGATTTACTATAATGAGTATCAATGACATTTGTTGACACATAGATAGTAAAGAAAATTTATTCAGCTATCCTTGATGAGCAAAATTAGACTTTTGATCTTTTCTAATTAGATTCCAGAAAGAAAGATTATCTATATGTTAGATGCTTTCAGTGCTAAAAATAAATAAAGCAACCCATACGGTAAATCACTTAAATGAAATGATTAACTAATCAAATATTTGTATGTCATGCAATATAAATCTTGTTTAGAATATGAAAACCTCTGAGAATAATAAATAAACTTTTCCAACTTTTTTTTATTACAATGCCTACCCATTCACTCGCCTATTTACTAACATGAACCTTTTAATTTCAAAGATGTGTGGATTAGGTTGATCGGCCATGCTAAATTGCTTCTTAGTATTGGGAGATTAGTAGGGTAAATACATGGGGTTACAGGGATAGAGCCTGGATGGGACTGCTGTTGGTGCAAATTTGATGGGCTGAATGGTCTCCTTCAGCACTATATGGATTCTATGAACTTATCATATGCAGTTAGTGTGCAAAGTAAAAGGGGGAGGGGGTGTCTTGGATCCTACTCCACTTGAACAGAGTTCTCCAAAGGATGTGGTTTTCTACAGTTCTGTTAAAGCTGGGTTCAATAGACCCAGCAAGGAATGCAGAGCAGCATCTCCGAGAGCTGTATTAGCATTAGAGTTTCTTTCTTTTAATATAGGAAATGAAGGAATGATCTAGTTAAGGTGTGTAAGATGATGGATTAAAGCGAAATCCAGGCCGCAGTTCTTCCATTGCAACCTGCAACTTTTCTGGCTGGGAGATGCGCATTGTTGGCCTTACACCAGGATTTATGCATGTGCTGGGAACACATGCGTAAATCCTGGAGCCAGCAAACAGTTAGACTGTGCTGGAAACCAGTGGGAAGGTAGTAAGGAGTTTGAATCTGTTTTAAATGTAATTTAAACATGTTTAGCAGCTCATTATTGGAAATATTCAGGTCCCTATTGAATCTCCCATGCTGCCAGGAGTACTTCATTCCAACAGGGTTTACATTAGCTCCCTACATTCAGGGAACGAGTGGAAGTCCCCCTTGGAAAGAAGGGAGGACAATCAAGGCCCCGAAAGGGCCGGGCAATGGGGGTGGTGCCCCCTGGCATGTGCACCCTGTCAGTCCCAGCCTGTGCTCCTTGGTACTGCTCAACAGGCAAAATGCATATGCCCAGGGCAACCTTGGCACTGTCCATTGGGCATCAGGCAGCACCAAAGGGCAGGACCTAAGAGTGATTGCTGGGGGATGGCTGGCACTCTGCAGACAGGATCTGTCTGGGATGGAGACAGGACAGCAATTGGGGTGGGTTAGGGTGACTGGTCTGCCGGGGAGAGGTGGGCTGCACATCGGGGTGCTCCGGGATGGGGCAAGAGAGGGTCAGGGTTAACCCGGCAATTGTTGTGAGGTCATATCATAATTGGGCCATTTAAGTGTAAAAAGTTTTGATAAATTGATATAAATCACTCGTTAGCTTACTGTGTGCGATTTTGAGGAAATATGTAGTGCCTCCAACCATGGAATGCTATGAAACAGAAGCAAAAGTAAATAAACATCTACTTTTTGTTTTGACTTACAGTTGGTCTAAGCAGAACACAGAAACACTCACGCAGACACAAATCCTTTGAAGAAGCAAAGGAAACTTCTCTGAGAATAGAGCTGTGAGTGTAAGGCAGCTGAGATGAGAAATCATGGCAACTAGCAAAGAAGATCAAAAAGATTAATTCTGGAAGCCAGGCAGTGAGTCTGGGAAGGATGTGCCATTTGGGACCTGGAGAAATCAGGCAGGATGAGACTGCTGTCTCAAGGGATTTCAGGCTTACCACATGTATGTGGAAGGGAACTGTTTACTACCTGGGAAATGCAAAGGGCCATGGGACTTGGTAGCTTAGTTTAAAGCTATATGTGCTGTAGGAGGGAGAGATTGTAGCTTTGTTTTAATTCATCTTTGTTGCATCAACTATAAGGTGAAATGTACTTTTCTGTAATGAATGTTAGTGTTTTAATTATGTTGATTTTGGTTTGTTACTATAAATGTTTTTTCAAAAAATAAAATCTTATCTAATGTGTTTTCCTTTGACATCATGGGAATTATTTTCTTTTTAAAAAGTATTGGTCTCCACCTTAACATCATACTATCCTCATATCCATTAATTTGCTTAATTTCTAAATATCTAACAAACTTTGTCTTATGCATCTGGAGTCTTTGGGGTAGAACATTCCAAAGATTTACAACCTTCTGGAAAGAACATTTCCCTTCATTTTATTCAATGAAAAATCAAATCAAAGACAAGTCCTTCATCCCTGGAATCAATCTATTCAACCTTCTCTGAACCACCTCTGAAGTATTTACATCCTTACTTGTGTGTGCAATACTCCAAATACAGTCCACCAATGCCCTATACAGTTGCAAAAGCACATCCCTACTGTTATAGTCTATGCCATAAGCAATGAATGCCAAAATTCAAATTGTCTTCCTTATTACCAGCTGCACCTACATACTAACTTTCTGCAATTCATGCATGAGGACATCAAATTGTAGAATCCCATTTGGCCCATCAAGTCTGCACCAACCACAACCCTCCCAGGCCCTATTCCCATAGCTCCAAAGATTTACCCTGCTAATTCTTGATACTAGGATCAATTTATCATGGCAAATTGACCCATCCCACACACCTCTGGACTGTGGGAGGAAACGAGATCCCGGAGGAAACACAAGCAGATGCAAGAAATGTGCAAACTCAACACAGACAGTGACCTGAGACCGGAATTGAACCTGGGTCTGAGCTTCCGAGGTAGTAGTGCTAATGACTGTGCCACAATAGCAGATATTTAAGGAGATACTCAATTCTTTCCAACTAAAATATATTCCAGAGAGCAAGAAAGATTGCAAGAGGGGGAAAATGCATCTGTGGCTAAGGAAGGAAGTTAAAGATAGAACAAAGGCAAAATCTATGGCATATCACATTGCAGAATTCAGTGGCAGGCTGAAGGATTGGGAAACCTTTCAAGAACAATGGAGGGTTATTAAAAAAAGTAGAAGTGAAAATGTAAATGAAAGAAATTTAGCACAAAATATAAAATTAAAAAGCAAAAGATTCTACAAACATATAAAAAGAGGGTAGCTAAAGTCAACATTGGTCTCTTCGAGGACAAGATTGCGGGATTAATGATGGGGAACACAGAAATGCTAGGGACACTAAATCAGTATTTTGCCTTGGTTTTCATGGTAGACAACACTAGAAATAAACTCAAAATAATAGGTAATGTAGGGCTGTTGAAAAGGAGGAACAATCGCCATCATAGGGAAAAAGTACCAAGCAAGCTATTGGGATTAATGGCAGACAAGTCCCCAAGACCTGATGACTTACATCCCAGGATCTGAAGTGGCAGCAGAAATAGTATAGGCATTGATTATAATATTCCAAAATTCCCCTGGTTTTGGAAATGTTCCAGTGGATTGAAAAAAGTCCAAAATAACATCCCTGTTCAAAAAGGGAGAAAGACATAAAAATAAAAAACTACAGACTAGATAGTTTAATGTCTGTGGTTGGGAAACTTTTGGAATCTATTATTAAGGAAGTATTAATGGGATATTTGGAAAGCCAAAACACAATCCATCAGTCAGCATAGTTTTATGAAGGGTGGATTGTGTTTGACTAATTTTCTGGAGTTCTTTGAAGAGGTATCAAACAAATAGATAGTGGGGGTTCTGTAAATGTTGCACACCTGGACTTCCAGGTGGCATTTTATAAGATGCCACACAAAAGATTAATACACAAGATGCCACAGGGTGGGGGTAATATATTTGCCTGGATAGAGGATTGGTTAACCAACAAAAAGCAGAGTGAGGATGAATGGGTCCTTCTGTAGTTGGCAAGCTATAACTAGTGGTGCTCCACAGTGGTCGTTCCTCGGGAGTGTGTACGTAAGTGGAGCTGAGTCCACGAAAAGATCAGCATGGTCTTATTGAATGGCAGAGCAGGTTTGAGAGCAGATGGCCTACATATGCTTCTAGTTCTTATGTTCTACTATGTTCATCAACTGTCCTACCTTTTAGTCTTTTTGCCTGATCCACTAGGGCCAAATATGTCCTCTTGTCCATATAGTACCATAGTTCATCAGTTCAGTAATGTGGGACTCAAGTTTGTTGCTCTTGAATTGAATTTGAAATTCAAGCATGCAATGATCACTCTTCCCTAGAGGATTCTTTACTGTGAGATCATTAATTAATCCTATCTCGTTACTTAATACTAAATCCAAAATAGCCTGCTCCCTAGTTGGTTCGACAATGTTCTGTTCCAAGAAACAATCTCGAATAATACTCTATGAGCGTTCCCTCAAGGCTACCCTTGCCAAATTAATTAATCCATTCTATATTTATATTAAAATTACCCGTGATTATTGTCATATTTTGCTTATTTCCTGGCTTATGCTGTATCCTACAGTAGAACTGCTTTTAAGGGACCTATACATTGCTCCCTCCAGGGACTTCTTTCCCCCGCAATTTTTTGTTTCTACCCAGACTGATTCTACCTCTTGATTTCCAGTGCCAATATAATTTCTCACTACAGCACTGATGCCTTCCTTTATTAACAAAGCTACACTGGCTTCTTTTCCTTTTAGTTTATCTTTCCTAATTACTGAGTACCCTTGGTCTCCTTGTAACCATGTCCCAGTAATCACCACCCAATCCTTTCTCATTGACTGTATTTGTGTGGTTCATTCATTAATTTTATTCTGAATCCTATGCGTATTCAGATACAAAGTCTTTAAGTTGCTTCTATTATATGTGTTCCTTAATCATGTCTGATCCACTCGTGTAATATGGCATTCACACACTGTTTCTTCATTTCATTATCCAGTAATAAATTGTCTCATCATTAACCTGTACCCCTATCTTCTCCTTGCATGTTGATCTTTAAAATCTCCATGAAATTAAACCACTGCCCAACTAGTTTAAAACCCCATCTAAAGCTCTAGATATTTGATTTACTAAGACACTGGTTCCAACATGATTCAGGTGAAGCCATTCCAACGGAAAAGCTCCCCCTTTCACCAGTACTGTGCCAATAATCCATGAATTCAAACCCATTTCCTCACACCAATCTGTGAGCCACACATTTATCTCTTTAATCTTATTGACCACATGCCAATTAGTTTGTAAGACAGATTATCACTTATGTGGTTTTGCTTCTTAATTTAGCACCTAGCTGCTCATAATCGTTCTACAAAACCTCTTTTCTCTATGCCACCTATGATCTTCTTGAATGGAGGATTAGGCTTGAGGAACCAAATGGACTACTTCTACTTTGTATGTCTGTACAAGAGATTTAGATTGTTATCTGAAAAGAAGTAATGTACAAGGTTATGGGGATAGAGCAATGGGGTGGAACTCAGTAAAATACTTTATCAGAAGGGCATTGCAGATGCAATGGGCTGAATGGCCTCCTTCTACACTCTGAATATTCTATGATTCAGTGCGGGCTGCTGGCCTTCATTTTACATCGATGCCCATGTTGAGACACATCACTTCAATTTTTTAATCTAATAAATTTAAAAGTGCCTTCAGCATCTGGACTACAAATGTGAAGGAGGAATCCCATTCTGCTGCTAAGAGACTGCCATCAGACGGGTCCCCAGTGCTTTGAGAGCCCAGAGGCCTTTTAAAAAATTCCTATCAGGCTCTGACAATAGGCCTTAATTTGATAACTCTTTCTGGGGGTGGGAAGGTGATTCCCCCCACTCACCAGCAACACATAGTTAATTAGGGATGGGCTGGAATACCCCCCCCCCACCACCACTCAACAATGGTTCACTCATTAATTTTATTTTGAATCCTACGCACATTCAGATACAAACCCTTTAAAGTTTCTTCTATTATTAGCTTTCCTTAATATTGTCTGATCCCCTTGTGTAATACGGCATTCACATGCTCTGTTCTTCATTTCATTATCCGGTAACCCTTCTTCCCCTTGCATCTCTCACATTTGGACAAATATATAATCTACAAAGCTTCCATCATCTTTGAAATAGTACACCAATGGTAAGTCAACCTTAATTGTATTATTTTGTCATTTATAACTCAAGTGTTTTAGAATGATTCATCATACATATGCTGACATCTGTATACAATCAGGTTGTGGGATACAATTTAACTCCCTAACAATTAATCAAAATAAATTAATTGTCCTTTAAATTTAACAAAAACATATGGTTGTCATAAAATGTTTCAGTTTGTTATTAATTACTGAACTAAGATTCAGCAGGCAAAACTTTTCAGTGGGTCTTTTTTGCACATATATTACTGTCTTTACTCAATCGATTTGACACATTTGAAAGACTGACAGAATGGTTTGAAACCATAAGGAAAGAAAGAAATGAATGGCAGAAACATGTCTAATGGATATATTTGTTTCAAAACATCTAACTGCTGTAAAAGTTGAATCTGATTTGCCATCAAGGAAATATTTTATACATAACTCATGTCAGATAACAAAAACAATGTAAACACTGTTGGTGTTTACCAATGTTAATAATAATGTTATCTGAAAAGATAACATTATTTCAACAAAAAAAAACTTACAAAGATTAGGTCTGAAGAATTGTTTTCTAAAAATATAAAAGGTACCAACATCAAACATCACAGGGAGTTACTAATTTGATTTCCATTTGCTTTGGTATGCACTATTAGCATAGATCTCATTTTGTTCCCAACTTGTGGATAAATATAATGAATTTTTTGTCCATTTTGTTGGGAAAGCATTATCTATACATATTTAATATAGGCTGAAGAAGAGTATTTAATTCCTCATTCAAAACTGTGGAAACTGACATATTTTCTGTCTATATAAATGAAAGAGATAAATAACATTCTATATAATATGGATGTTATAACTTTAATCAGTGGCCTACAAGTGCCTTATTTATCATCTGAAATTTAAAAAATCATATTAGAAAAGTACTTTCAAATTAAAATTATCAGCTGAAATTTAAAAGGTAGCTTTAAAAATTTAAAGGTTGCCGATGCACCTGATGCCATCCTGACTGGTTGGCCATAAAATTTAATTATTGGTTTTGTTATCAGACAACAAATTTTATGAAATTGGGCACGCAATATGGAAGCAGACTAAAATCACACTCAGAGCCTCTCCTCTAAAATCACAAAGCACAGACACAGGCTAGCAGGCAGGAGCATGCTTTTAGAATGCAAATGAGGGCTAGCATCCAGGGGAAGCTGGTCAAGATGGCACCCGAGGAAATAACTTAAAAAACATGTCCACACCCCACTAAATCAGCACTTCTAATCCAAACAACCTAAGGAGATACCTTCAGATTAGCATAGCTAAGGAAGCATCCCTGGCCCCTCAACCTTCCTGAGAATAATTGCACACTTATTGTTCAAACCCCAGAGATTCCAGACCATTGATAACCAGACAAAAACAATTAACACCCACTTGAAAAAAACCATCCCAATACTTGAAAACATTGAGACAGGATGGCTGAAGTCAAATACTGTAAATAAAGCATTAACATTTGAATCGCATACTGCACCGAAGTTCGGTGTAACTATAGCTCCGTAACAGCAGGTCTTTAGTGTGCTTTCAGGACAGTCTGATTGTATATCCTGACAAGATCTCCGTCGATGTAAAAGAAAATAAAGCTGTACCGTTGTTGAACTTGACCCTAAGCACATAGTGTTCGTTTCATCCACTCACGCTAACAACTTTAATGTATATAGAACATTACAGCACAGAACAGGCCCTTCGGCCTTCGATGTTGCGCCGACCAATATAAAAAGCAATGCCCCTCCAAACCAAACCATTCCCTTCTCTTCAAGTTGATATACTTATCAACTAACCTCTTAAACGCCACCAAACTTGGCGCATCTACAACTGCTGCAGGCAGGGCATTCCACTCCTGAACCACCCTTTGGGTAAAGAACCTACCTCTGATATCCGTCCTATAACCATCACCCCTTAATTTAAAGCTGTGTCCCCTCGTGCTAGCTTTCTCCATCCTAGGAAAAAGGCTATCACTGTCCACCCTATCTAAACCTCTAATCATCTTATATGTTTCGATCAGGTCCCCTCTTAGCCGCCTCCTTTCTAACGAAAACAACCTCAAATCCCTCAGCCTCTCTTCATAAGACCTGCCCTCCATACCAGGCAACATCCTGGTAAACCTCCTCTGTACCCTCTCCAATGCCTCCACATCTTTCTTATAATGTGGGGACCAGAACTGCACACAATACTCCAAGTGCGGCCGCACTAGAGTTTTGTACAGTTGCAACATGACGTTGCGGCTCCGAAATTCAATCCCCCTACCAATAAAAGCTAAGACTCCATATGCCTTCTTAACAACCTTATCGACTTGACTGCCTACTTTCAGGGATCTATGCACAAATACACCAAGATCCCTCTGTTCATCAACACTATTAAGAATCCTACCATTAGCCCTATACTCTACACATTTATTATTCCTGCCAAAGTGCATTACCTCACACTTTTCCACATTAAACTCCATTTGCCACCTCTCGGCCCAGCTCTGCAACTTGTCCAAGTCTCTCTGCAAACTATAACACCCCTCTTCACTATCTACCACTCCACCGACTTTAGTGTCATCTGCAAATTTACTAATCCATCCCTCAATACCCTCATCCAGATCATTTATAAAAATTACAAACAGCAGGCTGTTTATATAGGCTGACTGTGATCCAAAAAAAATTTCAAACATTTTCTGCATACATGTTCATTAGATGTAAAGCATTTTAAGATTGAAATATTTCATTTGAAAGGCCCAGCATGAGTTTCCACGAGTTGGTGGAAATTCAAGCATTCTGCACAGTTCTGACAACCACCCATAATGTATTTGCTCTGGATTTGCAAAACTGCTTGAGTGGCTCTCACTGTAGCTTCTTAGTATAGACCAACAACTCCTGATTCCATCCTGTTCATAACCTTGTTATGACAGCCCTAAAGGGCAACAACCATCCCTACCAGCAATCCCTCCCCCTTCCAAAGCTTGTTTGTGGACCACTTATTCATACATATTAAAATTCAGTTGTTTAATTCTTAAATGCTAATTATTTCCATTTTCCCACTTACCTCCATAAAGTTTTTTTTTAACTAATTTTAACAGGTCTGGAACAGGAAACTGGAACTGAAATATAAATATAGGTGTACAAGGTTTGTTGTCCTGTGGTGTCATCAAGACTGACCAATAATGGCAAAACTGAATCGGTGAAACAAAGTTAGGGATAAAAAGTAGAACATCTATTAGAAACTCTGATCCAGGGAAGGTTATGTAGACAGAAAGTATAGATAATGCTTTCCCAGCAAAATGGAAAATACAAATTATATTTATCCACAAGTTAGAAACAAAATGAGATCCATGCTAATAGTGTATAACAAAGCAAATGGAAATCAAGCGAGACATTTAAGTCAGCTGAAATATCACAAAGTCAACGACCTGCTGTTCAGCCATCAATGTGGCATTAGACCAGGTGAATTCAATCTGAAACTTATTACCTTGAAGTGGATTGATTCTTTTGACACCCAGCACAAAGTTATTTCTTGAGCCTTTGATTCAAAACGGTTGCCATAGGATAAGCCGTATTGTTTGTATGGAGAGAATTTCTAATCTATATATTTAATTTTCTCAAACAACAGAAACATTGGATCATGATAAATGGGGCATTAATCTTCTCACTGCAATAGCTATGCAAGATCCCCTCAGGAGCAAAGTATGCTCGACGTTACTTGGTTTCTTGTCTTGATCAAAGATCTGGTAGATGTCATCAAAAGTAATGCTCTCTTTGCTGATGACACCACCAAAGATAGTTAATTTCCCAGCTGAAAGACAAGTGGTAACCAAGTCTCTGCAAACAGATAGTGATATAATTTGGCACTGGTGCAGTGAAAAAATAATGTGTTATCTTGAATGCTGAGAAAAGCAAATTAAAAATTCTTTTGATAACCCCTCCTGTTCTTTTAAAGTCTGCAAACTCTTTTCAGTTAGAAATATTCATTTGTTTGATTTGGTTAATTATAGATGGCTAGCAAACCGAAGTTAACAAGTCTACCTGTAACTTCAAGGAGAAAAAAGTGGGAATCCTCAAGGAAGTTTCACCCACTGAAAATCTCCATCCATCTCACAGCTAGAATTCTCCAGTGCAGTGAAAACTGAATGGAATTTTGGTTGGAATGCCAAATTCCCACTTGCAGTGGGTGGTCATGGACATAATTGGATAATCTCACCCACCATATCTGTTATCAAAAACTTGTTCTATAAAGCTTCTATACAAATATGTACTGAAATACTGCAGCTCTGCTGTTCTGCAGAAAAATTAATTCCTTGCTCCTTGATTCTGTATATGTCAAATGAATTTATACCAGAGAAAATGTTAAGAATGCCAGGGTGTGGCATCTACAATAGTTAAAATATGACATGGGCAATGAGTCGAAGGCTGCAGTAAGGCAAAGCTCACAGGTGGCATTGGTCAGGAAATCATTGACCAAAGCCTCTGATTTTGCATCTGGTCATTTAAACAGATAGAAAAAAAGGCACATGGGTCTATAATTTACTGATCAGTAATCCATGCAAAGGGTGATCTTTGCTGGTTTGGGAAATCAGTCTAAATATTTGCTTGCACTGAAGACAGGAATAAAAATGTTATGGTTCCATGACTCTATTCATTCAAAGTCTGTTTGGATATCACTAGAGACAGTTAACACATTATATTAACAGCCTGTGGAACCCTTTACCAGATGGTGCCATCTCCTGGAACTGTGACTTACCTGAAATACTCAATTATGATTGACAACTGTGTCACACGCACAAGGCATGAAAGAGATCATAAACTGTTTAAATTAAGTTTTATTTTATTTAAAAGTTGATTTTGCTGGGCCAAAACATGGCTGCTACAGGTTACATGATTTGCAAGTTGGCTACAGCTCCAGAAACATCAAATTGTAATTACAGGATAAAGCTTAACTTTTATCTTTATGGAATCTCACGCCTATCATTATATGGATCTATTAATATTAATGAAACAAAAGAACAGCAGATTGTTATAAATCCATGATGGGGAGACAAAGAGAGAGAGCTATTGAAACTTGTCACACCATGGATGTGTTAATAGCCATAAGAGAAAACACTGGAAAATCTCAGCATATTGGCAACATCTGTCAGGAAAGAAAAGAGCTGGCATTTGAGTCCAGATGACCCTTTGTCAAAGCCAAAAAGGCATTGAATATGGAAGATATTTATTCTGCAGGTGAGAGAATGAAAGATGAATCATAGCTACAGAAACCAAGTTTCAGATTCCAACATCTGCAGTAATTTGCTTTTATCCTGTGTTAATAGCCATCATCCATCACATAACGTGAACAACGGATTTTGACCAGAAATGTAGAGCAGGCTTTTCTGGTCCCATCAGTGACAGGTAAAATCATAGACAGGAAGGAACAATTTGGGGAGCGACTAAAAGTCAATTGTTGCTCTCCAAATTTTTCTATTCTGCCTGCGAAGAAGCCTCCTCCAACATCACATGGCCCAAATTCCTCTGATCTTTGGAAAGTTTTCATGTTGCATTCCTGGACTCCTCAAGCAGTCTGCTGTTAACATTCGGCCTATTAACACCAGAAGCAGGATTTCCAACTGACAACCAAGCCTGGCTCAATCTAAACCTCTCAAAGTCTGGCCCTCTGGAAGATTTCTCCCATTACCTGCAGGGGAGACCACGGCCAGAACTTTCTGGCTGTTCATGCTGGTCTCACTGAAAAGAATGGAAATTTGAGTGAATGTCAAATTCTTCGTCCTTGCTTGCAGCAGCAGTGGGGCAAAATATGGCCAGAAAACTCCAGCCCAAGTCTCTGTATACCAATCTCATTTTGCTGCATTGTCGCCAACTGGAAAGGAATTCTACAACTCCTGCTTTAATCCACCTGAATTTTAACTCCTTTGGAAGAAATCCTCATTGAATTTTGACATTCACTTGAATTCATAACCATACCTTTGGGTTTTTTTTTGTTTCAAGTTGTTTCTAGTTGTAAAACTCTTTTCCCTATTTATTTTATGTAGTGTGATGATCATTTCCCAAGTTTAAATGTATGGATAATATTTTTGGTTTAACCCCATAAGACAGTGTTCTTCAAGTCACTCTTCTCTAAGTCACTTTAAAATTGACTTCACAGAGAGCTTGGGGAAACACAATATAGTCTATTTCAAAAACTAAAGCACCTTTGCTTACAGTTGGACACCAAGAAAAATAAAGGCATTTGGGTGGTTTCTCTTCCCAATTTACAACAGTTGTAATAATATAGAGAATGTATTTGGTATTGACAATGCATTGTACTGTAAACTCAGCATTCAACTGAGTTACTTCTGGTGAGATAACTATGCTCTCTGCAACTTCCTGCATCCTACTGCACTATCATGATATAATTAATATAATTATAATTAACTTAAAACTCAAAATACAGACCAAAAATCTTGGAGATTTTTGTACATAACTCCAATTTTCATTTATCCCTCATAATATAGTCCCATTGCAGTTCAGATGCAACGTTAGATGACAAAATTATTGTAAATGATATTATATTAATGGAAGAGATATTACATTAAGAGAAAAAGAGAAGGCGCCCCCTACTATTTAAGCAGTGACAGGAACACAGGAAGAGCAGCAGGCTATTCAGCCCCTTGAGCCTGTCCTATCATTCAACAAAGAATTCTAATTTAATTTATCACATAAAAGTTAAAGTTTATTTATTAGTCACAAGTAGGCTTACATTCACACTGAAATGTAGTTACTCTGAAAATCCCCTAATCACCACACTCTAGCATCTGTTTGGGTACACTGAATTTTGCATGGCCAATTCACCTAAACTGCACATCTTTGAACTGTGCGAAGAAACTAGAGCACCCGGAGACAAGGGGAGAATATGCAAACTCCACACAGACAGTAACTCAAACTGGGAGTTGAGCCTAAATTCCTGATGCTATGAGGCAGCAGTGCTAACTATTGTGCCACCATGCCACCCATGTACATGTATTAGTAAAAGTATTGTTTCTTGTCACTATACAAAGTAAACCGTACATAGGGAAGGAGAGAGTGCAGAATGCAGTGTTACAGTCAAAGCTAGGGTGTAGAGAAAGATCAACTTAATGCAAGGTAGATCCATTCAAAAGTCTGATGGCAGCAGGGAAAAAGATGTTCTTGAGTCTGTTGGTACATATCTTGAGACTTATGTATCTTTTTCCTCCCAAGGGAAGAGTGCGTGTCCGGGAAGTGTGGGGTCCTTGATTGTGCTGACTGCTTTTCTGAGGTAGCAGGAAGTATAGATAGTATCAATGGCTGCAAAGCTGGTTTCAGTGATAGACTAGGCTTCAGTGATGACCTCTAGTAGTTGCTTGTGGTTTTGGACAAAGGAGGAGCCATACCAAGCTGTGATACAGTCAGAATGAATGCTTTCTATGGTGCACTTGCAAAAGTTGGTGAGAATCAATGCGGATATGCCAAATTTTCTTAGTGTTCTAAGGAAGTAGAGATATTGGTGGGCTTTATTTAACTACAGTGTCAGCACGGGAGGACTAGGGCAGGTTGTTGATGACCTGGACACCTAAAAATTTGAAGCTTTTGATCATTTCTATTTCATCCCCATTATGTAGACACCCCACTATGCTTCCTGAAGTTGATGACTATCTCCTTTGTTTTGTTGACATTGAGGGAGAGATTATTGTTGTTGCACCAGTTCACCGGATTCTCTACCTCTTTCCACATGCACTGACAGCTAGGGCCAAACCTTCTGTGGGCTCAAGAGAACCTGACTATGCACCTCTGTGGCTTGCAATCTGCACATCCAATCCATGTGTAACTTCACATGCCATTTCTGCTTTTTCACATCAGGTCCAATTTTGAGTGTTATATTAGAGAGTAAGAGAAGTGTGTATGAAGTAAGAGAAGGAGTGGGCAGTTAGAAGAACTGCCTCAGTTTTCCAACAGAGTATTTCAGCTTCCAACTGTGTTTAAACCTTATTCTTCACCTCTATCTAATCCCAAGCAGGCCTCATGTCAGCTAATATCAATTCAGATTTTCCATGCCATCCCCATGGCTACACTGCATTCTCCATACCTCCATGGATCATCCATGCCACCCTATGCTATGTCTATGCCATCCCATGTATCTTATATAACCACTCATCCAGTATGAGCTATGTACAGTCCTCAGGAAAGTGTAATTTTGATAATTTACAATTAATTTGTAGTTTAATTATGAGCATTAGTCAAATGATCAAAGTATGTCAACCCAATATAGTTTAATGCTGAATTCTGGGACACTAAATCATTACAGGGTGCCTGGAACTCGCTGCCAGAGGTGGAGTGGAAGTAGATATGATAATGACATTTAAGAGGCGTCTTGACAGATACATAAATAGGATGGGAGTAGAGGGGTACGGCCCTCAGAAAGATGTGGCGGTGGGGGTGGGGGTGGGGGTGGGGGTGGGGGGCTGGTGTTATAGTTCAACCGGGCCGCATAGTCGGGCAGGCTTGGAGCGCCGAAGGGTCTGTTGCTGTGCTGTATCTTTTTTTCTTTGTACATGATTTGGTCTCAGCATCACACTAAAAATTGAGAAGAGAATAAAAGGGCTCTTGAGTGAGTATTGCAAGACATCAAGGTTAAACAATTACTGATATGAAACCATGATATAGAGATGCCAGCACTAGACTGGGGTGGGCCCAGTAAGAAGTCTCACACCACCAGGTTAAAGTCCAACAGGTTTATTTGGTAATACGAGCTTATGGAGCACTGCTCTAAATTTCTCTAAATTCAAAGACCTATTGTGCAAAAGAAAAGGTTAAAACATTCTGCCTTCTGCATTAAATTGGTACAGTTTAACTTACGATGTCCAGGAAAAGTTTCTTCTTTTGACACTATGTAATCATCTTTGATTTTGTAAGTTTAAAATTAAGTTCCATAATTAATTTCTGTAACCTCATAGTTCTTTAAAATTTTAAGATGTTTTAGTTGGATGTGTTATGTTATTTAACACACCAATTTTCAAGCATTGATTTGATATGTATTTAATATAGACTATATTAATTATGAGGGCTTCAAGTTGATTGGTAAGTTTTGCAAAGCTATTCAGTATTTTTAATTGACTTATATCAAGCACAGGCAGATACAACTAAAATGTACAATGGCAAAGCCATTTTCTCAACAAAAACACATTAAAACAGGCACTTATCAATGAAGTTCAGTAGGATATACTGATATCTATAGATCACTTAGACATTGGACTGATGAAACCATATTTCCAGGCATTACATGTTGTCCAATCTCAAACAAAAGCTGACATGAAAACCATTTTCACTTATATGTACTCTACAAAAACAACTTTGCTACTACCTCCTTTAATCTAAAAGTAAAGTAACTCATTCAAAGTAACCACAGAGAAAAAATAACACCAACTTTCAAATGACATGTAGAAAACAGTCACACTTGATAGGCGTCTAACCAATTGAAAGTCTGAAGCAATGAGCTTATGATATTAATTATGAGGGCATGACAGCATATTTCCTCCATTCTGGACAAGTAGACAAGAAAGGCATTATAAAACATTATTTCATTGTCGCAAGATGGTCCCACAAGTAATTGATACCTCAAGACGACCTGTTAGGGCATAATAGGAAATGACATCAATAGATGACCACCACCCTCCAGAAACTAATCAGAAGCTGACAATGCACCACACAGATTAACACAGATTGATCATGCACCCCTTAAGCCAATTAAGAAATAGCCTCGCTTCATTTAGGACAATCAGTACGTAATAACATCATTGATCATACGGTGGGCTGTGGCTTGGAGAAACAACAAAGAAATTGCAGGGTAAGTTAAAAGCAAAAAGGCAAAAGTAGTGATCATAAAGAAAAGGACCGGCAGTTTTATAATTTAATAAGTACCATCCTTGAGAATGGCAGCCGTGTGACAGCAAATTTCAAACTGTTTATTTTGAATAATTTGGGATTACAAAAAAAAGTTAACAAGCAGCAGCTTTCAGTGAACAAGTTGCACAACAAGAGCCTGCTGTCTACACAGAAGTAGAAGATACGAGAAGAAAAAAGAGACCAAATGTCAATCTATGCCTGAGGCTGAACCAGAAATCCAGAGGGTATTATGTTAGTCCAATTCCCACCTTGTCTTTGATGAGCATTGATCTACAACTTAAGAAAGATGTCCTGAGTTACTTCACCAAACTGTTCCCTGTTGTTCAAAGTGTCAAAATGAACAGTTAGAATTTAACTTCAAATAATACTTAGAACTTACACATGCAATATTAATGAAAAATATTTTACATTCTTCAGGGAGAAAAGGAACCACTCACTTTCTAATGAAAGCCTTCTATTATTAATCTGAAAAAAATTACATTATGCCATGTGAAAATAATCTGCATCAACAAACCAGAAACCATATCAAAGGCACAATCTGTTATTACAACTTATTTGAGGGGATTTTCCTTCTCTACTTTTGGATGATAGAAACAGTGGAGATGGTGAAGAATCTAGTGGGAGACCCAAAACTCCAGTGACATTTTCTCATTCAATTGTCTCTGCATCTGAATGACATCATGGAAAGCCCAACTTTAAAAGTCAGGACCCCAGTAATATCTGTTTGCATATACATCTCTGACATTTACATCCAATTGTTTTGATTTATTATTGTTACATATGCTAGTATAGAATGAAAAAGATTATTTCTTGTGTGCTATACAAAGCATACCATTCATAGAGAATGAAAGGAGAGAGTGCAGATTGTAGTGTTGTAGTCAGAGTTGGTGTTGAGTAAGATCAACTTAATGTGAGGTAGTCTGATGGCAGCAGGAAAGAAGCTGTTTTTGAGTCAGTTGGTACGAGACCTCAGATTTTTGTATCTTTTTCCTGACAGAACAAGGTGGAAGTACATCTGGGGTGTGTGCGGTTCTTAATTGTGCTGGCTACTTTTCTGAGGCAGCAGGAATTGATGGGAGGCTGGTTTGAATGATGGTTTGGGCTACATTCACAACCTTTTGTAGTTCATTGCTGTTTTGGACAGAGCAGAAACTATATCAGACAGGAAAAATGCTTTAAGTTAGTGAGTCATAGCAGACATGCCAAATTTCCTTTGACTGATTGGCTGAAATCACGACAGGTCTCTTATGATGTGCATCCAGCGAACAGAACTCATTGGAGTCACCCAATGAGTACAATCCCAGGGTGAGGGGGTCAGGCCCAGGTGGAATCCTATCACTGCCTCTGTCATCATCTGGGTGCAGTACCAGAGTGGGTGGGGGGAAAAGAGTTCCTCGTGGGATTTGCTGGAGTCCTGGGGAATTGGGTGTTTTATGTGTCTGTGGGAGATTTCGCTAATCAGCCAGAGACATTTAAATCACAATAGAAAAGGTGAACATATAGGCCATTTTATAACGTTTGTACTGTATTATGGTGCTCATCATTAGACAGCACTATAATACACAATGTAAGGTTCAACATACCTTAAGAGGACAGATCCTGACAATGAATCCCATCTAAATTCAACTAATAGTGGCATTTGAAGATATGAAAATACATTAATTCACCTTCCACAATGTTCCAGATTCACAAGCAGACTTTTAATTTTTAATTTTGCAAACTCTCAAGCCTAATGTGTTGTTAGTGGGTTTCCAAAATTTCTGACCACCAGATGAAAATGGTGGGGACACCACAACCTTCCCACTTTCAGCACAATTATGCCCAGGTTGAGAATGCATTCTGATGTACATTTGATGCCCGTAAGTAGGCAATTAATACATTGAGAAGGGGGAGGTGGGGACCATTCAGAGGGGTATCCTTTACCCCCACCTCCCCCATAAATCCAATGCAGCAGAAGCACTGCCACTATCACTTACCTCTGGCCTGGGTTTCTCCACACTAACAAGTCTGACAGCACCTGTTTAAATCCAACCAATTTATTTGATAGTAAATTTGCAAGCTTTCGACTCTATGGCCTTCGTCAGGCGAATGAGGTGTTCTGGTCTCCAACAGCACACATACCAGCACAGCCTGTTTACAGATTACTGATTAGAATGTGAATCTTTACACCTAACCTGCTATTCAAGTCTTAAAGTGGCTAACAATGTGAATGGAAGGAGCACTGAACACAGGTTAAAGAGATGTGTATTGTCTCCAGACAGCACAGTAAGTGAGGTTTTTTGCTAACCCAGACAAGTCATGGGGGTTACAGATAGTGTGATATGAAGCTAAGATCCCTGTTAAGACCATCCTCATGTGTGCAGAACTCGACTATCAGTCTCTGCTCAGCGGCTCTGCGCTGTCGTGTGCCGTGAAGGCCTGCTTGAAGAACGTTTACCCGAAGGTCGGAGGCCGAATGCCCGTGACCACTGAAGTGGTCAACAGAAAGGGAACAGTTTTGCCTGGTGATTGTCGAGTGATGTTCATTCTTTCTCTGTCGTAGTGTCTGCATGGTCTCCCCAAGAGAACTGCATATGGTGCTCGACTGATTGATCGACAGTTCCGATGTGCCACAGCGATAAACCAAACTGACCTCCTCAGAAGATGAACACGGACACGGTGGACAGAGTACTCTTTGTTGTCCAGTACTTCCCCGGACAGAGAAGCTATGATATCTTCTCCGGAGTCTTCAACATATCATTGATGACGACGAACATCTCGCTAGGGCCATCCCCACACCCCCACTTCTTGCCTTCAGACAACCGCGCAACCTCAAACAGACCATTGTTCACAGCACACTACCCAGCCTTCAGGAGAACAGTGACCACAATACCACACAACCCTGCCGCAGCAACCTCTGCAAGACACGCCGGATCATCAACATGGATGACATCATCGAACGTGAGAATACCATTCACCAGGTACACGGTACATACTTCTGCAACTCGGCCAACGTTGTCTACCTAATACATTGCAAGAATAGATGTCCCGAAGCATGGGACATTGGGGAGAACATGCAGACACTACGACAGAGAAAGAATGAACATCACTCGACAATCACCAGGCAAAACTGTTCCCTTTCTGTTGACCACTTCAGCGGTCACGGGCATTCGGCCTCCGATCTTCAGGTAAACGTTCTTCAAGGGGGCCTTTACGACACACGACAGCGCAGAGCCGCTGAGCAGAGACTGATAGTCGAGTTCTGCACACATGAGGATGGTCTTAACAGGGATCTTGGCTTCATGTCACACTATCTGTAACCCCCATGACTTCTCTGGGTTAGCAAAAAACCTCACTTACTGTGCTGTCTGGAGACAATACACATCTCTTTAACCTGTGTTCAGTGCTTCTTCCACTACACTGCTGACCACTTTAAGACTGGAATAGCAGGTTAGGTGTAAAGATTCGCATTCTAATCAGTAATCTGTAAACAGGCTGTGCTGGTATGTGTGCTGTTGGAGACCAGAATACCTCATTCACCTGACGAAGGCCATACAGTCGAAAGCTTGTGAATTTACTATCAAATAAATCGGTTGGATTTAAACTGATGTTGTCAGACTTCTTACTGTGTTTACCCCAGTCCAACGCCAGCATCTCTACATCATTTCTCCATACTCCCAGGCCTTTGGTGTCAATATTTTTTGTAGCAGCCATTGCCCAGTGTGGCTGAGCAAAAGCTGATGGTATCTGATTGATCAGGATCTCTAGGTGAGCAGGACTTCCCTGGTCTTGGTCCCAGTGGATGGCTCACTGATGGCCTGTTAATTACCTTCATTGAGGCAGATCTGGCAAATTACAAATCAATGAAAGGTCTCTTGCCAGCTTTCAAGCTAGTGACAGAGCCCCCTCTTGTCTCCATAAGGTTCACTTCTTGGCATTTCTGACCTGCAAATAGGCCAAGAGGACAATATTGTGGGATCAAAAATACAGAGAAAAATTGGATTTCCTCCAAATGAAACTAAGCGTGACTTCAATATTGTCTCTGCATCCAAATGATAGTTTGGCCACAAAAATGGTCTTGGGTTTTCTGTTCAGGCATCCTCTATTTATGTAATATTGAGTCAGAGCCCAAAGGTGAGGCCAGATTAATTTCCAGCCCATAAATAAGTCTCCATGTGATGAAAAAGGATTGTCCACAATACTATTAATAATTGATACTTGCTTGATGTTTTTTTTTGGGGTAAGCTGCCAGGCCTCTATTGATTTTATACTCTTTGTATTGGTAATATCCCTACTAGTTGACATCATAAATTACTTTATTTCTATTTGCCTGACGGAACAAAAGCAAATCAAACATTCAGTTTCTTCCAATTACTTATAACCTTACAGCTTTTTACAGGTTGATGCACTGATCGTGGTCAAATGGCACAAATGTTAGGAATTTAATTGTTGCAGCAGTGGCTGGAGAGGTAGTGGCAATTTCACTATGATCATTTTTAAATACCTTATAATGGGGTACCTGTCATATGCATGATGGGAATCCTGTTACATCAATAGTGGCACAGGAAACAATCAAGAGGGGAAATCCCACCAGCCTAAAAGTCATTTTGGGTCTGCCACTTGATTCTCCACCTCTCCTCCATTCATGCCTGCTGTAAATGGGGGTGGAAACTCTCCTCTTTATTTTTTTCTTTTGTCTCTTAATATTGTATTACAGATGTGTGATCTTCATAGTTGAGAGGCAGCAGTAGTCCATATTCCAGATGATCCTGCAAAATTACTTTTGAATACTCTGACTGGGCATTTTAGAGCTGCCTAATTGAGATTGCATTATGACATTCTGCCATGACAAATGGAACAGAAATAGTCCCAGTCATCATGTTGTCTCAAGGACAGAAAAAAAAGAATGGATTTTACATGCGAGATATAATAGATCTTATGGGTGGAATTTAATGCGTGTGACCAGTCTGGGTCCATCAGGGTTAAATTTCCGTCAGGCAGAGAAGTGGACCTGCTGGTGACCGAGTTGTCTAATCTTGAAGAGTATTTCTCCTGTGGGACATATGTCCTGCCTCCAAGATCTGCAGGCTAGTCAGAGGTGGAAACTCTCCAATATCAGCAACACCACTTGGGACAGTGGCTACTGCTAATATTTGCAGCAGGCCCAAGAATAAGAATCATTGCTGGACCTCTGGAACACGTATAGGTGGGGAGAAATCGTCAGGGCCTTGGTAATGGTGGAAGCATGATGTAAAGGAGATAAAGGTATTGTCAATGGTTAACTTCCTTGTCATTGGTGGACTCCACTATTGGATAGAGGGTCCCCAAGAATGAGTGATTCCTGCAGGTATAGCCACAGGTTTACCTGGCAGTTTGTTCACTTGTCAAGCCTCCTCTGCCCACCACTGCTGGTTGAATAGTATTATTGGCAGAATGCAGCTCTTATGTGGCAACTCAAGGGCCTCAATCAATTGGTCTCTGGGTGGGAAGGCTGTACTTGATCTTTGTTCTGGACATAGCTGGATTATGAATTACCACCAGCTCTCAGGGTTTGATTACCTGGGATGCACCACATTGTCCACGTAAGTACCTAATTGCATGGTAATTGTGTCAGCTCTCCAAGGGCAAAACTGGTTGGTGACAGGCTGATCACACACATTAAATCCCACCCATAAGATCTATTATATCTTGCTTGTAAAATCCATTCATTTTTTTCTGTCTTTGACACAACATGATGACCGGAACTATTTCTGTTCCATTTGCCATGACAGAATGTCATAATGCAATCTCAACTGGGCAGCTCTAAAATATCTAGTTAGAGTATTCAAAAATAAGTTTACAGGATCATCTGGAATATGGACTACTGCTGCCTCTCAGAACTATGAAGGTCACACATCTGTAACACAATATTGGGAGACAAAAAATAACTAAAGGGGGGTGTTTCTACCCTCATTTTCAGCAGGTAGGAATGGAGGAGAGGTGGAGAATCAAGTGACAGACTTAAAATGACTTTTAGGATTTTCCCTCAATTGTTTCCCGTGCCGCTATCGACGTAATAAGATTCCCATGATGCAATGACAGGTACCCAATATAACATATCTAAATATACTTAGCAGGTCTCCCAAACATAGCATGCCACATAGCAAAGTCTCATCAGTGATGTAACATCACATCGGCTTGGTTTACAACAGGTTTTAATAATGGAGAATTGGCAAACAGAACCCATTGGTGCACACAGTCCCTGGGGATAGTAGGTTATTCCCAAACAGTACCCTGGCACTGCCCAATCACTGCCTCCAGAGCTTCTCCAGCATTGACCAGGAACTGCCCCCTGAAGAATCACACCACTCAAAACGTTAACTCTGTTTCTCCACCTCCTGAAACTGCCAGACCTGTTTAGCACTTCCAGCATTCTCTGATTTTATTTCAGATTTCCATTTATAATATTTTGCTTTTATTCCTCTATTTTTAATATTCTGATACAGAAACAATTTAAAATGAGTGTAAAAGCCCAAGAGGTTTTTTTATTTTATAAGGAGAAGGTTAATTACCATTCTACTGCCAAATATAACAATCACTCTTCAACTTAGTAGAGGATATCATCTTGTTGTGGCGGATGTAGTGAAAAGCATATTGGCTGTTGGGAGTAGTGACTGATAAATATACAGCTATAATAATACTCCTTTCACATTTGCCATCAGGACCATGTTCCAGAATAATGTTTTGACTATGTCATTGTCTTCATTATAATTCTGTAGACAGAGACGTATAAAAGCTATTGTTCTGTTGAAAATTTGGGACTACATAATCCTCCAAGCATTGGCGGATCTTCCTGAACTTGGTGAAGATCACGAAAGCCAGAGTCCTGATTCACTCCACTGTAGTTTGCAGGAGAGATTAAAGCTCCAGTTTAGACTTGAACAAGAATAGAGCATGAAGCTAGTGGAGTGAGTGGCAGCCTCAGCCCAATTTGCCAGCATGGAGCCTGGATCGTTATAATGCCTGTGTCCCCATTACTATATCCCTGTTTGGAAAAGGCAAGGAAATCATGCAGCAGCCGATGAATGCTGGGGACCCAAGAAAACCATTCTCAGTGTTCAGTTAAATGAATCAGGATGTGGTCCACTAGAGATCAGACCTCCTGGCTGACAAAGAATTTAAAAACCAATTCAAATAACTTAATTATCAGCCCACTCTCGCATAGTCTCATTATTTGTCAATGAGGTCAGAGCATTTAAATCTGTTGGGCTGCAATTTATGGCACCAACTTTGAATATTTATGAAACCTTCAGTTCTCAGCAACAAGAGCCTCACATACCTCGGAGACCAGGAAGCTCAAAGTATAGCCTTGATTTGATTTATTGCCACATGTATTGAGATACAGTGAAAAGTATCATTTCTTACATGCAAAATAGACAAAGCATACAGTTAAGGAAAGGAGAGAATGCAGAATGTAGTGTTACAGTCATAGTTAGTGTAGAGAAAGATCAATTTAATATAATGCAAGTCCATTCAAAAGTCTGATGGCAGCAGTGAAGAAACTGTTTTTGAATCATTTGGTACGTGATCTCAGACTTTTGTATCTTTTTCCCAATGGAAGATGTTGGAGAGAATACGTTTAGGGTGCATGGGATCCTTGATTATGAAGGCTGCTTTTCTGTGACAGCAGGAAGCGCAGGTGGAGTCAATGATTGGGAGATTGGTTTGCTGGATTGGGCTACATTCACAACCCCTTTGCAGTTTCTTGCAGTCTTGATTGGAACAGGAGCAATACCAAGTAGTGATATGTGGATTGCAACACCAGACCAGTTGGCACAGCCTCTGTTTTATGCTCTATTTGTTCCATTCTCACCAGGTACGGGGAAAGAATTAGCTTTTAAGAGAATGGGCAATAGTGCTTTGGTAGAAGATACCAACAGCAAAAGAAGGTCACTTAATCATAGAAATCATGTCCTCATCCCATACAGAAACCTCATAATTTTATTCACAACATCCGTATTTAACATCAAAAGTTGGATTCTCATTTTGAATTCAAGTAACACGCCTCAGGATATGGTCAAAAACCAGATGGAAAAGAAAATCTAAACAAGGATATATGCTGCATGAGTGTATTCAAAGCTGTTAAGGCCGTGACTCACTCAATTCCTCAAGAAACCCTGCAGCATTTTTCCACATGTTTAATTTACTTGATTAAAATAATTAAAGGCAATCTAAGTTCACGAATAATGCAAAAGTTCAGGTGCAAATCTTTCCAATGTTTGGTATTGTTAAAAATATATTATATGGTTTTAAATGTTTATAAATTCTGTCACATTTAGTACAATGACTCTTAGTGAATCATATCACTATTTTATCAATAGTGACATGCTAATGCCATTAAATAATTTATATATTTTATTTCAAGTGTACAAAGTATTGAGCACAATAAACCTAAATTGTATGCTTAATAAATTGTTCTGTTAATTATAGTATTTGAAATTGAATCTTTAAATGTTGTGAGCTAAGGATTTGTCAAGTGCCCCCGCTCTCTTCCCACCCGAAATGTAGGCCCCTTCTTTTTCTGGCCTTCCAACGTCTGATAAATCCTCCCACTAGCCTAAATATTGAGGTTGTGCAGAAACAGTCTTTAATATCCTCTGAAAGGCCTCAAGTGATGAGAGAGTTAGCTTCCCATCCGGGTCCTTGATTGTCCCACCGTAAAAGTGTCGCATGGTCTTCGTAGGTGGGAGCTCAGAGGGAATCCTGTTCGCCCAGTTCCTCTATCCTGTCTAAAAGCCACTGGTGGTGCATGAAATTCTGATTCATGAGCATAACTTGGCCCAATCAGGGTCTGTGCACTGAAATCACATGGTGTAGTCAGCCTATTCTTTTTAACATCTGTCTGTCGTTCAGAGGAGCTGCACTCAGTAAAACATATACACTGCTGGCTGCGTGTAGATTATAGGACCATATAATACAGGAACAGAGTTAAGTCATTCGGCCCATTGAATGTCAGAGCAGACTCAATCATGGCTGATAAGTTTCTCAATCCCATTCTCCCACCTTTTCCCTGTAAACTTTGATCTTCATTAGAAATCAAGAACCTATCTCTGTCTTAAATATATTCAATGACCTGGTTGCCACAGCCTACTGTGGCAATAAAGCCCATAGATTCACCACTCTCTGGCTGAAGAAATTCCTCCTCATCTCGGTTCTAAAAGATCATCCCTTTATTCTGAGGCTGTGCCCTCGGATTCTACTCTCACCTACTAATGGAAACATCTACCCTATGTCCTTCGATCCAGGCCTTTCAGAACTCTCTTAAGTTTCCATAAGACCATAAAACATAGGAGCAGAATTAGGCCATTCAGCCCATCAAGTCTGTTCTGCCATTCAATCATGGCTAATATTTTTCTCATCCCCATTTTCCTGCTTTTTCCCCCAACCCCTGACGCCCCCCTTATTAATCAAGAAGCCATCTATCCCTCAATGACCTGGCCTCCACAGCCTTCTGCGACAAAGAGTGCCACAGATTCACTATTCTCTGTTCTCCTCCTCATCTCTGTTCCAAAGGATTGTTCTTTTAATCTAAGATTGTGCCCTCTGGTTCTAGTTTTTCCTACTAGTGAAAACATCCTCTCCATGTCCACTCTTCGCAGCATCCTGTATGTTTCAATAAAATCCCCCTCATATTTCTAAACACCAATGGATACAGACCCAGACTCCTCAATCATTCCTCATACGACAAGCTCTTCAGGCCAGTGATCATTCTTGTAAACCTCCTCTGGACTGTTTCCAAGGCCAGTGCATTTTTCCTTAGATTTGGGGCCTAAAACTGCTCACGATACTCCAAATGGGATCTGACCAGAGCCTTATACAGCCTCAGAAGTACATCCCTGCTCTTGTATTCTAGCCCTCGACATGAATGCTAACATCGAATCTACCTTCCTAACTACATGTTAATCTTAACAGAATCTTGAACAATGACTTCCAAGTCTTTTTGTGCTCATTTCCTAAGCATTTCCCCATTTAGGAATGAGTCTATGCTTCCATTCCTCCTTCTAAAATGCATAACCTCACACTTTTCCACATTGTATCCATCTGCCACTTCTTTGCCCACTCTCCTAACCTGTCCATCTCCTTCTGCAGCCCCCTGCTTCTACTTGTTCCTCTACATATCTTTGTATCATCTGCAAATTTAGCAACAGAGCCTTCAGTTCCTTCCTCCAAATTGTTAATGTAAATTGTGAAAAGTTGTGGTTCAAGCACTGACCCCTGAAGGCACATCACTAGTCATGGGTTGCCATTCTGAAAAAGCCCCCTTTATCCCCAGTCTGCCTTCTGCCAGTCAACCAATCCTTTATCCATGCCGGGATCTTACCTTTAACATCATGGGCACTTAACTTATTTAACAGTTTCCTATGCAGCACCTTGTCAAAGGCTTTCTGGAAATCTACATAAATCATGTTTCGATGCAAAGTAACTATTCAGTTCCTCTACCTTTCTTTGTTATTACTTTTCTAGCCTCAGTTTACAATGGTCCAATGTCTATTTTTGCCTCTCTCTTCCCTTTTATATATTGGAAAAAACTCTACCTTATTTTACATTACTAGCTCGCTTACACTCATATTTCATCTTCTCTCCCCCCCTCCCCCATTGCTTTTTTCGTTGTCCTCTGTTCGTTTTTAAAGGCTTCCCAATAATCCTCACAGCATTAATCCAGTAGGCACAGTAAGTATACTCACAACACCAAGTTAAAGTCTGCTAGATTTATTTAGTAGCACAAGCTTTCAGAGTACTGCCCCTTCATCAGGTGAGTGCAGGATTTGTTTCACAAACAGGGCATATGTAGACACAAACTCAATTACAAGATAATGATTGGGAAACTCGAATTCCAATCATTATCTTGTAACTAAGTTTGTGTCTATATATGTCCTGTTTGTGAAACAAATCTTGCACTCATCTGATGAAAGGGCAGTGCTCCAAAAGCTAGTGCAATCAAATAAACCTTCTACTTTTATAGGTTTCTACCTACAATGCCCTGGAACTGGTTTGAACTAGTTGTACAATTAGGCAAACAAAGTTTCAACTGAGAACTGACTCCTGTTTCAGGAATGCACTGGCTAAAGTGCAACTTTTAACTTCCCAATTAAAGAATTAGTTTAGCTAACCCTGAAAGCAAGTTTAATGACTATTTACCTCCTTATAATTTACCACTTGAAGTCTTTGTTTCCACCCAACTCCAAAAGCACTCTCACACAGCCAGGAACACATTTTAATGATATGCCTCCTTTTCTTTCTAAACTCCTGCTAGTACAGATAGAGTCCTCAAACACTGCTCATATGTCAAGATTTTCATTCCTGGGATCATTCTCGCAAACTTCCTCTGGACCGTCTCCAGGCCCAGCACATCTTTCCTTAGGTTCGGAGAACTTAAAATTATAAACAGAATTACATCTCTTATGTTGTATTCTAGTCCTCATGAAATGAACGATAATGTTGCATTTGCCTTCCTAACTACTAACTCAAACTGAAAGTTAACCTTAAGAGAATCCTGAATTAGGACTCCCAAGTCCCTGTGCACTTCCAATTTATGAACTCTCTCCCCATTTATGTACTGACACTTGTGTAAGTAGGAGCAATACCAGGGACGAGAAATGACTCCCGAGCTTACAGATGCACATTATAGGTTTTAAAAGTGGAAAGTTGACAGGAGGAGAGTGATCACGTTTCTTTGAGGGCTAGGAGTTCCTCAAGGTAAGCTCTCTGAGGAAACACAAAAACATAATAAAATAGGTCATCTTGACCTTTGAGCTTGCTCCATCATTCAGTATGATTATGGTCGATCAGACCAATCTTCTTCACCGCCCCCCCCAATCCCTTCATATTCTTTGATCTCCTTTGCCCCAAGAGGTATTTTATCTCCATCTTGAAAACATACAATGTTTTGGCCTCAACTACTTTGAGGCAGCAAATTCCACAAACTCACTCATTGTTATCAGTCAATTAACTCAAGGGAGACAGCTGAAAATGGGAATTTGAGGTTGAGGCTATGGCAAGTATGGCATCATTTTTAAAAGGGTTGCCTGATCACACTCAAACCATCCAAGCAGCTGGCCTGAAGGCTACATTAAGAATGACAGGTGGAAAACCCAGGCGGCCGGTAGTTCAGCAATGCCTCCCTTGCAAGCTCTCCTCCAAGATGCCAGGGTAAGGCAGGAGGTTCTGTTCCCCAGGAGGGAAGAGGACAGGAGTGCACCTTAGTAAGCAATCCTGCATGCTGTTTGCTGAGGAGGCCAGCAGCTATAGAGATACCCAGAAAACATGGATCAGTGCTACATTTCAATAATCTTATTTGGTCCACCATGGTGAGTACTGCAGAATGAAGGGTTAACATTAGCAGCATTCAATACTTACGTAATTACTAATGTTACTATGGACTTTATTCAATTAAATAAATCAATAAAGTGCAAGATCTGCCCAACAGCAGTGAATTAATGTCTTGCCAAATTAGTAAAGAAGCGTGCCATCACAAAACTTGATGCTGACATCAGCTTCTGGCAGTTGCCTTTGGACGAAGAATCCAGATTGCGAACTACTTATGTCACCCAATTTGGTCATTATTGTTTTGACAGATTACCATTCAGACTTGCTTCTGCACCTGAGACATTCAAAAGAAAAACACCTTGGACCCTGGATGGGCATGGGATAAGTATCATGCCAATGGCCCATTGTGGGAAAACATGACCATCGGTATTTGAAGTTCTTTTGAAGCATTAAGTAGCAAATGTGAATTTGCAAAACATATAATAAAATCTTAGGGCACATTATGCAAGCTTCAGAAATTTCTGCCGATCCTCAGACAGAGAGCGATTACGACAGCTGCTGTAACAAAGTCAACAATGGTGCTGGAATGTGAATGATCAAAATGCTTTTGAAAAGACCAAAAATCTTCAATGTCACCAGAGATTTAAGTAGACTATGATTCAGAGTTGCCAAATCATTCTTTGGCTTGAGCACAATGCTGTTTCAAGTTTAACAAGATGGACGAAGAAAACTAGTTTATCACACCTTCAAATCACTAACAGATACAGTGAAGAGGAATGTAATCATACAGAAAGAAGCATTAGCAGCCTAAACCAACTATAAACTTTTCGTTATATCTCTTAATTGAAAGGAAATTGCAAAACCGCTACCTAGAATTCAATGTTTTAGACCAAGATTCATGAAATATGATTCATTTACTGAGTACATACAATGGAAGCGCCAGACCACAGCAGATGTATTATCAAGAATGCCAGTGGAAGAAGTCAAACTGGAAGATTTGAATTTAATTAAGGAAGTGAAAACATGTATCTCACTCATTACCAAATACTTATCAGCCACCAAGAAGAGATTTTAAAAAATTAAGCAAGCACAGCAGCAAGATGATAAGTGCATCAAAATAAAAGCCTGGTAGTTGAGGTGGCCTCTATCTCATTCCAACGCCTTCTATCCAGAAAGCCTCCCCGTTCCCTTAAAACATTCAGTCTCTTGTTTCTTTGGAGTAAGTGCCAGTACTTAGCATGTCCTTTCAATGCTGGCAATTTCTCCCCCTTTTACCATTGTGTGGCAAAACCCACTGTGCTTTCCACTACCAACCACTGCGTGCTTGATCTATTCAAGCCTGCCTAAGGGAGCCAGCATTTAGTCTTGCTTCATTGCCACCTCATTTAACCAGGCAAGATTATGAAGCATTTTACTCTGTTTGCTTCATTGTTAAAATGTGAAATGTGCCTTATTATTGCTGTTAATTAAACTTTTAAATACATAACTGATCTCTAGTTATGTTGCTGCTGTCATTGGTAAAATCCAGAAGCGATATAAAGAAATCAAACTTCTAGCTAAACACGGTCCATTCCTATTTTATAGCCTCATCACCTTCCAACTTTTGTAAGCGGCCTGTTAAAATTCTGGCCCTTTTCTCTTTGCTGATGATACCTGACCTGCTGAATGTTTGTAGCTGGAGAAGATTATAGAAATAGGAGGAGATGAGAATTTGAAAATGACAATCTTAAAATCAAAGTCTTCCAGAGCTGGGGAAAGTATGTGCAGAACCAATCTCCATCCGTTGTCAGCCTCTCTGTGAATATGCTTGTTTTCATTTTGAGAAATGTCCATTTAAACTTCCTTAACTACTCCATGTAAAAGAAACAATGCTGTCTCAGTTATGCCTGTATTTCTGTTAAATATGTTAAAAACTCTATATGCCAAATCTACTCAGGATCCTTCTTTGACCTCTTTTTCTCTTACATTGATAATTGTGTTTTGTGTTCTTTACCGGTCTTACTATAATCCACCATTAATTATGAGAAAAATGTTCAATTTCATCCATCAGAGCAGATTATCAAAACCACCTGATTTTTCATTTGCTTCAAAGACTGAGTGATTCACTCTGCTGGTTTATACTATCTAGGAGGCAAAGTTGAAGTTTACCACCTATGCCTTTATTTTCTATGGTTACCTCTGATTCCTTCCCAGGCTTGTATCTCGCTTTACTTTTGGTTTTCCACAGAAATCAATGGCAGGTCAAATCTTCAGCATCTACAGTATTACAGACCTACCTAGATTATACTATTTCTCACATCCCACCTTGCAAAGGCGCCAACCTTTTCTCCTTGCTTTGCCAGTTGTTTTCATGACTCCACTTTTCACACCAGAACTTCTGCAGGTCTTTTTCCTTAAATCTTAAGTCAATGATTCCATATAGATTGATGCTGTCTGTTCCACTTTCACGATCACACATCACTTTTCCCCTCTTCCACTCTCATCAACAGGATCCCTTATCATCACTTCCAGCCAATCAACATCTATGCTCATTAGGTCATCTTCTGCTTTTTCCACCACCTAAAACACATCAACTATCTTCCTTGCTTCACTGTTTTTCAGAGGAATCCTTTTTAGTTCCAAGATAGCTTTCTGCAATCTTCCACAAATTCTACTTCCAGCTGTCTTTTCTCCAATAATTTTCCATGCAACAACAGATCTACAACATCAGTGAAGCTACTTCTTTCTCCACCCCTATACAGAGTGCCAAATTTTCCTTCAATTTACACACACTTTCACCATTTACGGCTCATGCTGCATTCTTCCATACAGTAGGCAAATCAAACACAGATTAAACTGATACTTGGCTGACATCCAATATTCTATCAGCAAGAGTAAAGCTGACCTCCCTGAAGTTAGCCACTTTTCAATTCCTTTATCTATTCTCTCAAAGTTCTGCACTAATCAACAACTGCATTCTTGCACTAATCAAGGTTCAGCACAAACTTTATCACTGATAATAGAAAATCAGTTTGTAGTTATAGTTTGAGCACGCATTAAAAAAACTGATTGTTTACATTTTAGTCCACTCACAAATTATTGGACTTCAGTATGCTTTTCTCCATAAAAAAGAACATTTATATAGCATCCTCCACATCTTCATTACACCTATCATTGTTATTTTAGGCAAACGCAGTAGTTGGTTTTGGTTCAGCAAGGTCCTACAATTAAATGAAAAATGAGATTATCTATTTTAGTTGTTGGCCAAAGAAAGCAAACCTAGAGAATTCCCCTAGTCTTCCTCAGAAATTGCAATGAAGTTTCTACATTCACCTGAACATCCATTTCATTAGTGCCTAAAGATTGAACAGTATTATGATGATACTTTGAATTCTTACAAATAACTATGCTGCACAAAAACCTTAAATTTACAAATTAATTTGTAAAGGATATAGGTATCCTATAATATTTTCTTTGCTTGGTAGTGACTTATTTCATCTATTAGCCAAGATTTTGCAGCAGTAATGATAACAAAACAGTCAATGTTGGCTGTCATTATTCCAATGAAACATCCAGCAATTTCAAGTGTCCACAAACGCAGAACAATGTAGAAATCACAAGTTTCTATCAGGATAACACAACAGTTATAATGGGGGCTTTAAGTGTCCTAATTTAGACTGGGACGATAATAATGAAAGGGGAAGAGAAAGGCAAGAGTTTCAACAGTGTTCAGGAGAATTTTCTATATCAGTATGTTTCCAGTCCATCAAAGGAAAGAGGCATGGCTGGAAATGGTTCTGAGAAATGAAGGATACAAGTGTCAATGATATAACACTTAGAAACAGTAACCACAGTATCATAACATTTAGTTTGCTTATGGAAAAGGTCAAGGAGCAATGCAGAGTAAAAATAATCAACTTGAAAGAGAAAAGATCTGGTCCAAGTAAACTGAAACAGCATAATAAAAGCAAAATGCTGTGAATGCTGTAAGTTTAAAATAAGAACAGAAAATGCTGGATAAATTCAGCAGGCCTGGCAGCCTCTGGGAGAGAAACAGAATTAATGTTTTGAGTCTTTCTGACCCCTCTAAAGAATTGAGGGATTGAAATTCTATCCCTCTTTGGTTCTTTAGCAGGGACAAAACATTGATTTTCTCTCCATAGACGCTGTCAGACCTGCTGAGTTTATTCCAATCTTCTGTTTAAATTAGAACAACAGACTGGCAAGTAAAATTGCCCCAGAATAATGGGCTGCCTTTAAAGAGTAGATGAGTAGTTCAGAAAGAATCAAGGGATATTGCAAGGGGAAAAAAGGCATGGCAGAAAAATTCAGAGCCCCTGGCATAATGAAAGAAAACGTCTGGCAGAGCGTGGATACATGCGGCAAATGACTGATGGAAAACACAATTGACAGCTAGAGTGAAAATCGCAGGTTTTGGGGGGAAATTGATAAAACAAGTAACAGAAGCTAAGTGAGGGTGTGAAAATGAACTGGCAGTTAACAAAGAGGATTCAGAATTCTTGTATAGACGTATAAATTGTAAAAGGGTAATAAGTTGAGGAATGGGACCGATTATGAATCAAAAAGAGTAATTTTGCATGGAAGCATAGTGCATGAATGAGGCATTAAATGAATAATTTGCACCAGCCTTTACCAAAGAAGTGGATGCTTCCCAAGTCTTAGTGAAAAAAAAACAGGTAGTTCAGTCACGGGAGTTTTAAATATTTGGGATATACTTAAAATCATCACAATGTAGAAGGAGACAATTTGGTTCATTCTTTCTGTGCTGGTTTTCTGCAAGTTCAAATCACCTCGTCCCCTTCACCTCCCTTACCTCAGTCTTGCAAATCTCTTTTGAAAGCCACAATTGAATCTGTTTCCACACACTCTAAGGCAGTGCATTCCAGACCCAACAGTTAATGTAAAAAAGATTTTATTCATGTGTCGTTACTTCTTTTGCCAATTACCAACTTCAGGTCACCAATTTAAGGTAAGTTATCAAGACTGATTGAGATACATCCAAGGATACCAAGGGAAGTGTGGGTGGAAAAGTGCAGACCATGATTTTTACCCTTCAGATACAAAGATGGTGTCTGAGAACTAACTGCAAATGTTCAGAAAGAATTAAGACAAGCTCAGCAACAGCAGGTCACTCAATTTAACCTCAGCAATGCAGAAGCTTTTAGAAACAATGGCTGGAACTTTATGCACCTGAGGATGGAAAGGCAGATGAGGACAGGGTCCATGAAATTAAGAGCTATACCAGTGGAGATGTGTCCAGACACTATGTGACTTCACCAGGTCCCTCTTCAATTTTAGCAAAAATGGGGTGGGGGAGAGGATCCCTATGGCCAATTGAGGATACTTAAGACCCTCCTTCAGCCGCTACTGGGATTGTACTAGGTGGGGTAGACCATCATCAAACATCCAGCTCATCAGATGAAACCTGGCAGACTAGTGGCTGGACAAAGGAGGCTCTTTTTCAAGACAACTATGTCTATCAGAGGTATTCCCCCTGCCTGTATTTTCCTCTCTTCTACCCTAACCACCCCGGTCCCCAACCCAAAGGTTGCCTGAACTCAGCAAGACTTAACTTTGTCCAGGCTCTGTCGCAGTTTGCTTTTGTTAGGAACTCTCGACAGTTCTAGCAACAGAACATAGAACATAGAGCATTACAGCGAAGAACAGGCCCTTCGGCCTTCGATGTTGCGCCGACCAATTCGGAAAAAGCAATGACCCTCTAACTTAAACCATTCCCTTTTCGTCCATAAACTTATCTACTAACCTCTTAAACGCCACCAAACTTGGCGCATCTACAATTGACACAGGCAGGGCATTCCATACCCTTACCACCCTCTGGGTAAAGAGCCTACCTCTGATATCCGTCCTATAACCACCACCCCTTAATTTAAAGCTATGTCCCCTCGTGCTAGCTTTCTTCATCCTAGGAAAAAGGCTATCACTGTCCACCCTATCTAAACCTCTAATCATCTTATATGTTTCAATAAGGTCTCTCTTAGCCGCCTTCTTTCTAACGAAAACAACCTCAAATCCCTCAGCCTCTCTTCATAAGACCTGCCCTCCATACCAGGCAACATCCTGGTAAACCTCCTCTGTACCCTCTCCAATGCCTCCACATCTTTCTTATAATGTGGGGACCAGAACTGCACACAATACTCCAAGTGCGGCCGCACTAGAGTTTTGTACAGTTGCAACATGACGCTGCGGCTCCGAAATTCAATCCCCCTACCAATAAAAGCTAAGACTCCGTATGCCTTCTTAACAACCTCATCGACTTGATTGCCAACTTTCAGGGATCTATGCACACATACACCAAGATCCCTCTGTTCATCAACACTATTAAGAGTCCTACCATTAGCCCTATACTCTACACATTTGTTATTCCTGCCAAAGTGAATTACCTCACACTTTTCCACATTAAACTCCATTTGCCACCTCTCGGCCCAGCTCTGCAACTTGTCCAAGTCTCTCTGCAAACTAGAACACCCCTCTTCACTATCTACCACTCCTCCGACTTTGGTGTCATCCGCAAATTTACTAATCCATCCTTCAATACCCTCATCCAGATCATTTATAAAAATTACAAACAGCAGGGGCCCCAAAACAGATCCCTGAGGTACTCCACTTGTAACCGAACTCCACGATGAATATCTTCCATCAACCACTACCCTCTGTCTTCTATCTGCTAGCCAATTCCTAATCCAATTAGCTAAATCACCCTCTATCCCATACATCTGCATTTTCTGCAGAAGTCTTCCATGGGCCACCTTATCAAACGCCTTACTAAAGTCCATATATACCACATCAACCGCCTTACCCCCATCCACCTCTTTGGTCACTTTTTCAAAAAACTCAATGAGGTTAGTAAGGCACGACCTACCCTTCACAAAACCATGCTGACTATCCCCAATCAATTCATTTCTCTCTAAATAACTATAAATCCTATCCCTAATAATTCTCTCCAATACTTTGCCCACAACAGAAGTAAGACTCACTGGCCTATAATTCCCTGGAAAGTCTCTCTTCCCCTTCTTGAACAATGGGACCACATTCGCTATCCTCCAGTCTTCCGGAACTATACCCGTAACCAACGACGACCTGAAGATCAGAGCCAGAGGCTCTGCAATCGCCTCTCTCGCCTCCCAGAGAATCCTAGGGTAAATCCCGTCCGGCCCAGGGGACTTATCTAACTTCAAACCCTCAAGAACATCTAGCACATCCTCCCTATCTACTTCAATACTTTCCAGTTTGCAACCCTGTACCTCAGTGTTCTCCACAACTACATTTACATCTCCCTGCGTGAATACCGAAGAGAAATATTTGTTCAGTGCCTCTCCAATCTCTTCAGGCTCCACGCACAACTTCCCACTGCTGTCTATGACTGGCCCTAACCTTGCCCTAACCAATCTTCTATTCTTAACATATCTAAAGAAAGCTTTAGGATTCTCCTTGATCCTATCAGCCAAAGTCTTCTCGTGTCCCCTTTTAGCTCTCCTTAACTCACTCTTTAGCTCCCTCCTGGCTAATCTATAGCTATCCATTGCACTAACTGAGCCTTCAAGCCTCATCCTGACATAAGCCTCCTTTTTCCTTTTAACCAGCAAATTAACTTTTTTAGTACACCATGGTTCCCTTACTCGACCATTTCCTCCTTGCCTGACAGGGACATACTTATCAAGGACTCGCAGTAGCTGCTCCTTGAATAAGCTCCACATTTCAGATGTTCCCAGTCCCTGTAGTTTCCTAGTCCAACCTATGCACCCTAATTCCCTCCTTATGGCCTCATAATTACCATTCCCCCAGCTATAACTACTGCCCCCATCTTCATGCCTATCCCTATCCATCACTAAGGTGAATGTAACCGAATTGTGGTCACTATCACCAAAATGTTCACCAACTTCCAAGCCTAACACCTGGTCTGGCTCATTGCCCAACACCAAATCCAATGTAGCCTCACCTCTAGTTGGCCTATCTACATACTGAGTCAAAAAACCTTCCTGCACACCTTGTACAAAAACTGACCCCGAGCAATGGTTGCTTTGCCCTTGAATTCTGAAGAGGGTAGTTTCAACTTCAAAAGAACATAGATGAAATGGGTGGTCAAATACCATCTTAAATTAATGCTGTGTTAAATGCTTCATCTTCAGAGGAAGAATGATGCAAGGTAATATAAAACAAAGAGTACAATTCTAAAGGAATTCACAAACAGAGACACCCAAATTAAAAATGCACAGATCATTGATGCTGGAAGCACAGATGTTATCAAGTATACAGGGTGCTGGGCTTTATAAACAGAGGTATTGGATACAAAAGCAAGGAAGCTTTGCTGATTCCGTAATTCTACTCTCCTAAAGAGGGTACCACATTGATGTTGCCAGCAAACCTAAGCTGGTTAATGAATTGATGAAAAGTTGCGCTTTTGTTTAGTTATTTCTCACTCTTGAAAAACTTAGACCTTGCTGAATGAGTGTAATTGTCTTTTTAACAATTGATAAGTCATAATTACTGTTAATGACCATGATTAGCTTTGAAAAATTCACTTTATATTTGTGGAATGTCACATTTTTCCATTATTTAAAAAAAATAGATTTAGCATTTTGTTTTCTGTGTCAATCTAAGTATAATACTTATTTAGCTATATGAAAATTTGAAGTGAAGTATACTCAGTATTACTTCTTTTCTATGAGAATACTTCAGTGGGAATGGCTGCTTTCCTTGTTTCTCGTTAGCACCGTATATTGGATGCATTGCAATCCCCTTGTCTATTCACCAGACGTAAACAGCCATCAGGAAAAGGGGAAATCCAAGTTACAGAGATCATTAGATCTTTGTGGGCAGCTTTTGAGATCAATAGTGAGTTCATTGCTTTGCCTCTGAATTCAAAATCCCACCAATAATTACATCCTGCTGGCACAATACTCACAGCACCAGGGACCCAGGTTTGATTCCCAGCTTGGGTGACTGTGTGGAATCTGCATGTTCTGTGTCTGCGTAGATTTCATCCGGGTGCTCTAGTTTTCTCCTACAATCCATGCTGGCTAGGTGCATTGGCCATGCTAAATTCTCCTTCAGTGTACCCAAACAGGCGCAAGAGTGTGGCAATTCGGGGATTTTCACAGTAACTTCGTTGCAGTGTCAATGTAAGCCTACTTATGACAATAATAAACTAAACTTTTTATCCATTATTATTATTTCTGTTGTATGCATTGAAAAAAAAATGGAATAGTTGACATGCTTGTATTTTAAAAATATATTGGTACTAACCATGTCAGTGTCTGAAACAGGTCCAAAGCTTGTAACATAGATGTCTGTCTTGACTTCAGTTATTCTTTCTGATAAAATAAGAAAATATAAAAAACTGGTGGTGAGTATAATCTTTTCAGTTTATGACGCTATTCCTATCACAAGTAACAGGCTCCTTATTTTATAACACTATTCTAAATTTGCTATATAATATGTTAAATGTGTAACTCAAGAGAATTATGATTTGATTAAAATTCTATATTATGAATGAAATATACCATAAATATTGAGATTTAGAAAATATGGAGCAGTTTTTTGCAGAGATATTAGAAATACTTATATTTGACATTTTATGGAGCATACTGAATTCTGAGAGGAGCTACTCATTTTTCCAAGGAATGGCAGTGAATGCAAAGAGATGACGACAACAATACCTGAATCTCTAATCATGGGTTTCAGTCCATATCTGTCGCAATGATTGAATACAAATGCCCAGAAATATTGAAATCAAAATTCATAGATACATTTCTGACCACCTATCTACTCATCAAGACTGTCTCATACTTCTATCTCAGTAAGGAAGACCAGTTGTGATTATTGGAAGTCAATCATCATAGATGCAGGGCACCTCTTCTGGAGTTTTCTTGTGTAGTGACATGGCCCCAAAATCTTCAGCTCTTTAGTCATTGATCTTTACTCCATTATAAAGGCCAGAAAGGGGGATGTTTGTTGATGATTGAACCATGCTCAACACCATTTGTGATACTGAACTAGATGGTGTCCATACACCAACAATCAGGCTTGGGTTGATCAGTGGCTGTTAGTATTCATGTCACACAAAGACTAGGCAATGATGATCTATAACTGCAGATTTTCAAGAGTTGACCAACATTGAGCATGCATTTGGCAGGTGGTGCGGGTACAGCTCTTGGATGTTGATTCATGGGTTGCCTGGTACCTCATGTCGTAAGTGAGTGCTTTATGTGGACCATCTGAAGGGCACCATGACAGCTCAGAGACTATCGATGTGGCTGTGCAGACACTTGGAATTGGGCCGGTGTCTGCGGGAGTTTGCGCGTTCTCCCCGTGGTTGCGTGGGTTTTCTCCGGGCACTCCGGGTTCCTCCCACAACCCAAAAATTCGCTCTTAGGCTGATTGGGAAACAAATTGTCCCTATGGTGAAAATTTTCCATATTAGGAATAATATATATATTATTATATAGGAATATTAAAATAGGATAATATATTTGCTACTATATAGTATGACGGCGGCGCGGGCTCGTTGGGCCGAAGGGCCTGTTTCCCGTGCTGTGTTGCTTAAAAAAAAAGAGTGTGATGGAATACTCTGCACTTGACTAGATGAGTGCAGCTTCAACAACACTCAAAAAGCTCATCACTAGCCAGGCCAAAGCAGCCTACTTGATTGGCAAATCCTGACCCTGCAGCATCTTAAGTATTTACTCCCTCCTCTGACAGTACCTTCCAAACCTGTGACTTGTACCATTTAGAAGGACCTGAGCAATAGATGCATGAGTACATCACCATCTGCAGTTCTCCTCAACATCACCCACCATACTAACATGGAACAATATCTTTGTTCCTTCACTGCAGTGTGTTTATAATCCTAGAAAGCCCATCCTAAAAACACTGCAGGTAAAACTGCTCCACATGAATTGCAGCTTTTAAGAAGACAACTCACCGCCAAATTTTTAAGGGAAAATAGGGATGAGAAACAAATACTGGCCCACCCATCCTTTGATTTTTTTTTAAATTAACCATCTATGCTCAGTTGCTGCTAAAATACTCATTCATGCTCTGTTCCCTTCCAAGCTTTTCTATTAAAATGATGGCCAGACTTCTATCTTCCACAGACCTGAACTGATTCAAACCTCTACTTTCCATACTCTAATTTGTACCAAGTCCATTCGTTTTGACCTACATTTGCTCCCAACCTGGACGCAACAATTTGAACATTCTCACCCTTGTTTGCAAATCTATTTTTGCCCTTGTCCATCTCTAGTTTTGTGATTTTGATTTGATTTGATTTATTAATGTCACATGTATTAACATATAGTGAAAAGTATTGTTCTTGTGCGCTATACAAAACATACCATTCATAGAGAAGGAAAAAAAGATAGTGCAGAATGTAGCTAGATTACAATTATAGGTAGGGTATAGAAAAAGATCAACTTAATGCAAAGTAAGTCCATTCAAATGTCTGACAGCAGCAGGGAAGAAGCTGTTCTTGAGTCAGTTGGTACGTGACCTCAGACTTTTGTATCTTTCCCTGAAGAAAAAGGTGGAAGAGAGAATGTTCGGGGTGCATGGGGTCCTTAATTATGATCTCCCCCACCACCAAACTTCTGAGATCTCAATGTTTAGTCAATTGCAACCTTACCCAATTTCAATTATTGCACCAATGGCAGCAGCGTTTTTAAACTGCTTGTGTCCTGTACTCCACAATTCCCTTCTAAATCTCTTCACTTCTTTCGTTTCATTGCTCTTTGAAGGTGCTCTTTAAAATCTACTTCTTTGACCAAGCTGTTAGTCACCTATCTACTGAGTTCTTAAGTGGATCAGACAATTTTCTTTCGATAATGTTCCTCTGAAGCACTTTGTAATGTCTTGCCATTCTAAATGTACAATATAAATGCAAGTTAATGTATTTGTTGTTGATAGAGAATAGAATAGAACTCATCACCCGAGTTGTTACTGGGGAAAAAAAAATCTAAAAAGGAATGAGATATGGACAATGTAGTTGATGGGAAGGACACACAGCAGGAATTTGTTTAGAAATTCAGGTATTGGATACTATCTATCGCACTGGGACATCTGAGGCAATGACAGGTGAAACAGTTTTCAAGAGCTGATTCCCAGAAGTACATAACTGGTAATCACTTATAACTGGAACATTGTACATTCTGTCACATGGAAGCAATGTACTGATATATTTCACAAATATTACCAGTCTACGTTTCATGGTTAATATCTATGGAGGATTCACAATGTAGCTAGGATACAGAATGTAACTTCTTTCGTAATATTTTCGTAAAGTGAATATCGTAATATTCACTTTAGTCAAAGTGAAGAAACTATTTTCTGTAAATAGAACACGGCAGGAAGGTGAAAGAGCTGATACTAATAATCTAATCTAGGATGTAATTACAATAGTTGTATGAATAACAGACATTTTCACAATGCAATGACATATATAAAATAAAATCTACCATTTGAAGTGTGATTTCAAATAGTTCTGCGATTTTGATTTGATTTGATTTATAAAGTCACATGTATTAAAATACAGTGAAAAGAACTGTTCTTAAGCATGATAAAAACATACCTCTCATAGAGAAGGAAACAAGAGAGTGCAGAATGTAGCTAGGTTGCAATTATAGCTAGGGTGCAGAGAAAAATCAACTTAATGCAAGGTAAGTCCATTCAAAAGTCTGACAGCAGCAAGGAAGAACCTGTTCTTGAGTCAGTTGGTACATGACCTTAGACTTTTGTATCTTTTTCCCAAAGGAAGAAGATGGAAGAGAGAATGTCTGGGGTGCGTAAGGCCTTTAATGATGCTGGTAGCTTACCAAGGCAGTGGAAAATGTAGACAGAAACAATGGATGGGAGGCTGCTTTGAGTGATGGATTGGGCTACATTCATGACCTTTTGTAGTTCCTTGAGTTTTCACAAAGCAGGAGCTATACCAATCTGTGATACTACCAGAAAGAAAGCTTTCTATGGTGCATCTGTAAAGGTTGGTGAGAGTCATAGGTGACTTGCTAAATTTCCTAATCTTCTGAGAAAGTAGAGGTGTTTGGCTTTTTTAATTATAGTTTTGGCATGGTGGGGACCTGGACAGGTCGTTTATGATCTCCACACTCTCGACCCTTTCTACTTCGTCCCTTTGACGTAGACGGAGGCATGTGCTCCTTTCTGCTTCCTGAAGTTGATGACAATCTCCTTCTTTTTGTTGACATTATCGTTGTTGCTCCAGTTTACCAGATTCTCTCTCATTCCTGTACTCTGGCTCATTTGCTGACTACGATGGTGTGTCAGCAAACTTGAAAATCAAATTGGAGGGGAATTTGGCCACACAGTCATAGGTGGATAAGGAGTATTGTAGAGGGTTGGGAACCCAGCCTTGTGGGCCATCAGTGTTGAAGATGATCATGGAGGAAGTGCTGAGGCCCAGGCCATGGTGTTGGAGATCTATGTCATTTAGTATTTTATATATCCTCATGAGGTTACCCTTAAATTCCTTTTTGCTAGGACACAATACCTTCATAAGCTTTTGCACTTGACAACAGTCACATCCCTTCGTGGCACAATGGTTAGCACTGCTGCCTCTCAGTGCCAGGACCCAGGTTCGAATCCCAACTTGGGTTACTCAGTGTGGAGTATGGGTTTCCTCCGAGTCCTCAGGGCTCCTCCTTCAGTCCGAAAGACATGCTGGTTAAGTGCATTGGCCCAAACAGGTGCTCAATTGTGGCGACTCGGGGAGTTTCACATTAACTTTATTGCAGTGTTAATGTAAGCCTTACTTGTGATTAATAAATAAATGAAACTTTACTTTTCCATGTTTCTGACTGTAGGAATCCTTTTAATTAACTTTTATAATTGTATTATCACATTTTTGCTTTTTTCCTAAAATTTGAACATCAATTTTGATTATTTGTATTCTCTATGCTTAGGGACCCATTATTAACTCTATGCTTTACTCAACCTTTCCACAAAGTTAAATGAAATCAATATAGGATTATAATACAGTTCACTTAGAATTTTCCTTTTGTATCAACGTTGCCTAGTGAATAGCAAAAACAACAAGTCTTTTGAGTTAAATAATGATTTATTGTCCTATTTAGTCAGTGTCTTTATCATGAAGCCCTTTGATAATGTGACAGTTTGTAGATTTGCAAAGCCGATAGTCATTCTTACATTGGGCAGAAATGGCCTGTTGTTATTTGTAAATTAAAGTCTAGTAATATTTTAGCTACAGGTGTTTTGGATTTCTTTGAAATTCCTGGAGATATAATTTGGTATTGCATATCACTAACAATGGTCAATACTGGATTTCTATCCATCAAGCAGATTTCTTTCTCACAAGACCACACTAATCGATTACAAAAAGAATTGCAGAGATCAATTCCCTTGTTTTTGCCCCTTCCAAGGACATATAATTACCAAATAACCTATTTTAAGCATTTGCAATATAAAGTAACTGATATTCATGGAAATAAAATATTCTATTTTGTTATTTAATTCCTGTAGAGTTGTTTTTCATGCTGTTTTATTTAAATGTACAATCTTTATAATGTGAGATCAGTGGAGTCCCAGAACTGTGCTTGCAAGGATTGAATGAACCAAAGACTTATTTAGAATTCTTGTCATTCTGGTTGAAGTTACTTACCAACACAGCAACTTAGGAAGATGGATGATAAGGAAGAAAAAGGTATTAATCAGGTGACACACCAGAACTTGGCATGTCACCTGAGAGAAGTTCCAAGAGTCAAAAGGCACACAAATCATAAACATACATAAACAAAGCTATGACGCACCAACTATACCTAAAGATTATCTTCCCATTTCCCTGCACAGCAATGCCTGTGAGGTCAAGAGATCTCATGTTTGACAGGTATCGCTGGGCATAGACCCAGGTGTGTAAGAAACACTTGTTCAGAGCCACAGTTCCTTTGCCACAGAATGGTCACAAATTAGACCTGTAGCAAGATTGATCAGGACCAGATTCATATTGGAATATGAATTATTACACATCAATGCTACCATAAATTCCAAAGTGACCAATAGAATAGAACGAGATAGAAACTCCCAATATCAAGCATTTCAGTAGCTAGATCAGAGGCCAGTTAAAAGTGCTTTGCAACTGAAGGGCTACTTGTAAGCATGGTCACTCTTGTATTGGAGGGAAAGCAGCTGTCAGTTTGCACAGTTGGGTCTAACACATGGCAAAATAAAAACATCCAATTAAATTGCTTTTGTGATATTGGCAGAGGGAAAATGTTTGACCAGGAAACTGTGGAGGATTCGCCTGATCTGTTTTGAATGGTGCTGCAATTTTTAATGAGCAGAGCAGGCAAACAAGGTTTGATGCATCATTCATAAGACCTCTTCAGTGTTGCACTAAAGTCTCCACCTTAAGCTTAGCTTAGCACTAGGTGGATCTGAAAAGTGGAATTGGAGTGTAGAACGTCAAAGGAATCAAACACTTTCAGAAAGTGTTAACCTTTTTCAAAAAGCCTCCTTTAGCGGATGAGTGGCCCAGATGTACCAGAGTGCAAATGTGGAATCTCCTCCTGATCCCAGAAGGTCCTTCAGGTTCAGCGACAAAGGTTCCAAAAGCTTTCTGGCACCAAAGGTTGTACACAAAGAATAACAATAATAGTTAGAGAGGCTCCTAATATGACAAACATTCCAGAATACTGCTCCTCTTTTAACAAGGCAAACTTTGTTGAATCACAGTTCATTCAGGGACAGACCTAACAAGTTAACTGTAAGATAGAACATAGAACATAGAACAATACAGCACAAACAGGCCCTTCGGCCCACAAGTTGCGCCGATCACATCTACCAATCCACAGACCTATCTATAACCCCCTATCCTATTCTTTTCCATATACTCATCCAGAAGTCTTTTAAAAGACCCCAGTGAGTTTGCCTCAACAACCTCCGACGGCAGTCGGTTCCATTCACTCACCACCCTCTGAGTGAAAAACCTACCCCTGACATCTCCTTTGTATTTGCTTCCCTGCACCTTAAATCTGTGTCCTCTCGTAGTGACCATTTCAGCTCGGGGAAATAGTCTCTGAGAGTCCACCCTATCTATTCCTCTCAACATTTTATAAACCTCTATCAGGTCGCCTCTCAACCTACGTCTCTCCAGTGAGAAGAGTCCCAGCTCCCTCAACCTATCTTCATAAGGCCTGCCTCCCAATCCAGGCAGCATCCTTGTAAATCTCCTCTGAACCCTCTCAATAGCCTCTACATCCTTCCTATAATGAGGCGACCAGAACTGCGCACAATACTCCAACTGGGGTCTGACAAGAGTCTTATAGAGCTGCATCATTACCTCCTGACTCCTGAACTCTATTCCTCGATTAATGAAGGCCAGTACACCATACGCCTTCTTGACCACTTCCTCCACCTGCGAGGCCGATTTAAGAGTCCTATGGACCCGGACCCCGAGATCCTTCTGCTCTACAACACAGCTAAGACTCCTACCCCTTATATTGTACTCCTTCATCCCATTATTCCTGCCAAAATGGACCACTACACATTTATCTGCGTTGAAGTCCATCTGCCACTTCTCCGCCCAGTCTTGCATCCTGTCTATGTCCCGCTGCAACTTTTGGCATCCCTCCAGACCATCCACAACACCACCGATCTTTGTATCGTCGGCGAACTTGCTAACCCATCCCTCCACTTCCTCATCCAGGTCATTTATGAAAATGACAAACAGCAGGAGTCCCAGAACAGATCCCTGGGGCACTCCACTGGTTACCGACCTCCATGCAGAACAAGACCCATCCACAACCACTCTCTGCCTTCTGCCAGCAAGCCAGTTCTGGATCCACGAGGCCAAAGCCCCTTGGATCCCATGCCCTCTCACCTTCTCCAGAAGCCTTGCATGTGGGACCTTATCAAACGCCTTACTAAAGTCCATGTACACTACGTCCACCGCCCTTCCTTCGTCAATGTGTTCAGTCACATTTTCGAAGAACTCAACTAGGCTTGTAAGGCATGACCTGCCCTTGACAAAACCATGCTGACTATTTCTAATCATTCCAAACTTCTCCAAATGTTCATATATCTCATCTCTCAGAAGCCTCTCCATCAGCTTACCAACCACTGAAGTCAAACTCACCGGTCAGTAATTTCCTGAACTGTCCCTGTTCCCTTTCTTAAAGATAGGAACCACATCCACAATCCTCCAATCCTCCGGAATCTCTCCTGTTTCCATGGACGACGCAAAGATCATCGCCAGGGGCTCTGTAACCACTTCTCTCACCTCCCACAATAACCTGGGGTACATCCCATCTGGTCCCGGTGACTTGTCTATCTTGATAGAATTTAACAGGTCTAACACATCCTCTTTCCTAACATCCACATACTCAATCTTTTCCGTATGCCGCAAACCTGCAGTGCAATCTCCCAGTTCACTTTCCACCATGAATACCGAGGCAAAGTACTCGTTAAGCACCTCTGCCATTTCTTCGATTCACACAGACTTTTCCCCCTTCACCTTTTATAGGCCCTATCCCTTCTCTTCTCATCCTTTTACTTTTCACATATTTGTAGAAGGCCTTGGGATTCTCCTTAATCTTACCTGCCAAGGCCTTCTCATGACCCCTTCTGGCTCTCCTAATTTCCTTTTTAAGTTCCCTTCTACACACCTTATACTCCTCTAGATCCCTAACATCCCCTCGCTCTCTGAACCTTGTATATACCATTTTTTCTTCCTAACTAGGTTCACCATTACCTTCGTGCACCACGGTTCCCGCATCCTACCTGAACCTCCTTGACTCCTCGGGATGTTGTCTTGCAGTGCCCTAGACAAACATTCCTTGAAAAACCGCCACTTCTCTTCTGTACTCTTCCCCAAGAACACCTCCTTCCAGTTTATGTGTCCAATAACCTGCCTAATGTTTTCATATTTCCCCTTACTCCAGACATACACCTTCCTAGCCTGCCGGATCCTATCTCTTTCCATCGCTATCGTGAAAGAGTCAGAATTATGATCCCCATTCCCAAGAAGCTCACCTACCGAGAGATCCGACACCTGCCCTGGCTCATTAGCAAGCACCAGGTCAAGTACAGCCTCTCCTCTCATAGGCTTTTCCACGTACTGTGTCAGGAAACCTTCCTGAACACACCTTACAAACTCCACACTATCCAAACCCCTTACCCTTGGGATATTCCAGTCGATGTTTGGGAAATTGAAATCTCCCATCACGACAACCCTGTTATTTCTACATCTGTCTAGGATCTGTTTCCCTAACTGCACCTCAAGTACCCTGCCGCTGTTGGGCGGCCTATAGAGTACACCCAGCAAAGTTATTGAGCCTTTGCTGTTCCTAACTTCCACCCACAGAGACTCCGTAGACAATCCCTCCCCGTCTTCCACCTTCTCTACAGCCATGACACTGTCCCTGATCAACAGTGCCACACCACCTCCTCTTTTGCCCCCAACCCTGTCCCTCCTGAAGCACCTGAATCCCGGCACCTGAAGTACCCAGTCCTGTCCCTGAGACAACCAAGTCTCTATAATGGCCACCACATCACACTCCCAAGCAGCAATCCACGCCCTAAGCTCATCTACTTTATTTACTACACTCCTGGTATTAAAATAGACACACCGCAGCCCCTCAGTCAGGATATTTCCCTTTTCCACCACCTGCCTAACCCCCCCTCTCAGAGTGCCTACAGTCCTTCCCTACCTGGAAACTAACCTCCTTATTCACCGTCCCATCGGTATTCCCACCCCCCAGCTTTTCCAGATCCATTAAAAATGAATACTAAAGATATGGCATGCTTTTACTGATGTTACTTCCATTTACAATTTTCAATCCTTGATGGACATTTGTCTCAAAAGAATAATCCATTCAAACCTGAGGCAATACTGAGTAACTAAAGCAAATCATACTTTTATGGGGATAACCTAGCAGCAAAATTCTTTGACCAACAAAACAGCAAGTTCTAAATTAATATGAGGCAACAAGAAAAGCCTTTGAAAGAAATAGAGTATGTGCTATAAAAAGAAGGCTTACTTCATGGATATTACAGAATATAAGACACCCTGAATTATTGTATTCAGTTCAGTAATACTCTACCATTGTACAAATGCATTTAGTGTGCTCAGCTGCACTTTTTCAGAAAGGTAACTGGGTGATCCAAATATAACATATTTATTCATATCATGAAAAATAAGACCACCAAAACGAGTCTATAGTCCTCAGAGGATAGGACTGGAAGGAATTAGCTGCTTCATTTGTCTGGGAAGCCTAATAGCAGCTGACGTCACAATCCAAAAAGCTGCTAGTGCTTTCAGCTGCTAAGGGGACTTAATACAATCACAGAAAATCCCAAGGAATTCATTCCTATCTGCCTTCTCCATGGCACTCAAAACCAATTAAACAAGATACAATGTAGACATTGCTTAGAAAGAACGAAGGATACAAGATGGCAATGCCAGATACGGATATCATTGTACAGCACAAGTTGAAGAACAAGCTGAGCAGTGACATTAACAAGGACACATCATGAAGAAACTCACTGAATAGCATAAGAACATCAGAAACAGGAACACGAGTAGATCATACAGCACATTGGCAAAGAAGGCTCATTCAATATGATCACATCTGAAATTCAGCTTCAACTTCACTTTGCCAATTGCTCACCATATTCCTTGATTTTCTGAGAGGCCAAAAATCCATCTATCACAGCCTGCACTGTTGGAGCATCCATAAACTACCAGTGTAGAGAACTGTAGAGGTTCTCAACTCGGAGAATAAATATATTCTCTAATAAGTCCTAAATAATCAGCCCTTATTGGGAGACTGTGTCCATTCACCAGCATTTTAACTTTCTTGCGGCCCCACTGCCTCTTGCTCCTCAGGGGCATGTTCCTTCTGGCTCTGTGTCCACTTATGATGGATCCTGATTATGTCACCTTGATAAAAGCCATTTCCAATGCAGGATTTCATGCAGAATGCTCAGTGGATATGTGAATGAATTGAATTCAGTTCCTTGGTTGCTCCGATTACCTCCCTCAGTCCAAAGGTGTGCAGATTAGGCTGATTGGCCGTGCTAAGTGTCCCCTTAAAGTCGGCGAGATTAGTAGGGTAAATACATGTGTGACAGGTTAGTGTCTGGATGGGATTGTTGTCAGAGTAGCTCTATGGACCAAGTGGCCTCCTTCTGCACTATAGGGATTCTATAACACATTAAGTGAGAATATTCTTCACAGGTTTCTCCTTATCTCAAAACTAGCATGCAAGTGTTAAACCTTTCACTTAGTCTCCTTGTAGATGTGGCTTCACAGTTGCACAACTTTCAGGTAAAGACACCCTGGGGAACCAGAGATGGGTGTTTCTCTTGCTCATTCATGACTGTACATGGAGAACTTGCCCTTTGATCAATGGTCTGTGATCCATGCGAAAGAAGCCTCCCCAACACTATTTCACTTGCTTCCACAATCCTCAAATCTTTAGAGAGATAAACCATAGTCTTTCCATGCTACCAAGGCTAAATTGTGTATCTTGTCAGCCATGATCATTCAACTGGCAGAATGGAGGTGTGAAGTTGTAAGTTCACTACCATCTACCACAATATCCCTTGGAGGCATCCATCTCTCATCATCCCTGCCTCTGACTTCAGCAGATGACAAATGGCAGAGAATGAATGGTAACTCCACACCTTGCTGGGATCTCAATGTTATGATCCATGAGTCAGGGATAAACCTGCTGCAATGTGGTCTTCATCATAGAGAGAGAAGAATACAACTGAGCATCTTTGGCACTTAGTTGTCTTGCAATTTTTAGGGTGTCCTTTTAGTCTGCTAGTTGTATTGACCATGAACTCCGCCCACATAAAAATACCCTCCTTCCACCTCAAGGAATCTCACTGACTGACCAATAGTATGGTCAAGATCACATTTGAAAAACGGTGTGTGTCACATTTTTGATTCACTTCACCATCTTCTGTCTTCCTGTTGCCACCCACCAACTTCCCCCTACCATTGTGGAACATCCAATATTACCAATGATCTCCCTCTGTCTCCACTCTTGAAGCTCCTCTAGTTACCCTCAGCCCAATCACCATTCACCTTCAAAGGGATTTCCTCCTCTCAGAGTCAACACTTGTATGTCCCCATGTTGACCCTGCTCCTTCCTGTTATCTAAGTCATCAGTCTAGTTACCTTCTGTGATATACCAAATGGGACTACCAGACTCCTACTCTGGACTTGCCACCCTAATGCAACTCCCTTCACCACTGCCCTCCCACTTCCACTTCCTTGGGCGCTCTCTTTCTTTCCCACTTCTCGCCCTCCCAGTTAATCAAAACCTAATCTTAGCACATCACACGTACATCCAAGCATTTATTTCTCCAACTTGCTTAATCCTATGCCAATTGGTGCATGATTTAGTTATTAGTCCAGAGATTACCATTTTTGATGATGTGAGTTTGGACCCTAACTATTCAAACTCAAATATTCTCAGTGGAACACCATTCCTCATTCTACTGATGCCATTCATCCCCTCATGCAGAAAACCATAGATTCTTCTATTACCAGTCCAAAGTTGGCCCTTTGTAGGAGGGAATGTGCTTAATCCTGGCACTGGGCAGGCAATACAAACTTTATGTCTGATGATCCTGCTCCCCCTCATCACTACCAGATTGCTTTATGGTACTCCTCCCTTCCATTGAATGAAATCTTTCCCCCATTGTAAATACAGGACTGGGATGTGGGCACCAGAAGATGGAGGAAAAGGAATTTCACACCTTAGAAAAGGTGGGACTGATAGAGATGTGGAGCTAATAATCACAGGCTGAAATGAGGTTTTGAAGATAAAGAAGATGAATGCATGTCTGGAAAGATGGGCTCCAAGCTCTTAAACTTGGAGCTGGTTTGGCAGCAGGCTCCCCTATCCTTCATAACAATGACAACAAGCAATTTGGTAAGTCTACCAATACAACAAACATTTTTGTCTGAATGTCCATCAGCCTTTGCTTGTACCTCGCCTCATCAAAGTCCCCACTGAGTTGTGATGTGACAGGATTAATTAATTAATGATCTCAGAGTGAAAACACCCTAGGTAGCAGTGACTACAATATGATTGAATTTTACATCCAGTTTGAAGGGGTGAAGAGTGAATCTAAGACTGGTGTTTTAAATTTAAATAAGATTGATTATGTGGGTATGAAAGCTGAGCCAGCTAAAGTGAACTGGGATACTAGGCTAAATGATTGATAATAGAAAAGCAGTGACAGACATTGAAGGGGATATTTCACAATATTCAGTACACGTATATTCCCACTATGAAGAAACAATTTAAGGAGAGGACCTATCATCCACGGTCAATGAAAAAAGGTAGAGAAAACATCAAATGCAAGGGATAAAGCATATCACTATACAAAGATGAGTGGTAGGACAGATGATTCATCAGAATATAAAGGACAGTAAGAAGTCTGACAACACCAGGTTTAAGTCCAATTTATTTGATAGGAAACTCATTAGCTTGAGGTTCCCCTCTTCGTCAGGTAACTGGAGAGTTCTAGCTTCAGACACTACATATAACAGCACAGACAGTTTACAGATTACTGATTAGAATGTGAATCTTTACACCTAACCTGCTATTCAAGTCTTAAAATGGCTAACAATGTGAGTGGAAGGAGCACTGAACAAGGTTAAAGAGTACAGTACAGTAAGTGAGGTTTTGCAAACCCAGGCAACTGTACTGTCTGGAGACAATACACATCTCTTTAACTTGTGCTCAGTGCTCCTTCCACTCACATTGTTAGCCACTTTAAGACTTGAAAAACAGGTTAGGTGAAAAGGTTTGCATTCTAATCAGTAATCTGTGAAACTGTCTATGCTGTTATATGCTCTGTCTGAGGCCAGAACTCTGCATTTACCTGACAAAGAGGGGAACCTCGAAAGCTTGTGAGTTCACTATCAAATAAATCGGTTGGACTTAAACCTGGTGTCGTTAGACTTCTTACTGTGTTTACCCCAGTCCAACGCTGGCAACGCCACATCAATATAAAAGAACACCAGAGAATGATTAAAAGATAAAATAAATGAGGGTATGAGAGGAAGTTACTAGAAACCAGACAGCAAGAGTTTCGACAGGTAATTAAAAAGGAAAGTAGTAAAGTGAGTGTTGGCCATCTACAGAGTGACAATGGAGAGCTAATAGTAGATAATAAGGAAATGGCGGATGAAATCAACAATTATTTTTCTTCTGTCTTCACTAATAAGGATACAGAACACATCCTAGTAAAAGCTACAAATCAGGAAGTGGAGGGGAAAGCAGAGCTTGGTGAAATTGCAATGACGAGAGAAGCTGTGTAAACTGAATAAACTTATGGAGGCTGCCAAGTTTCTGGGTCCTGATGAACTCCAACTTTTGGGTGTAAAGAAATGGCGAATGTGTTAGTAGATGTTATGTTAATTTTCCAATATTTATTAGATTCTAGAAAGGTTCCATTGAACTGGGAAGTAGCAAATATAACCCTTCTGTTCAGGGTGGGAGCAAAGTAGAAAAAAGGAAAGTACAGGGCAGTTAGTTTGATGTCTATCAAGGGACATGTCTCTGGGGCGGTCATCAGGAAGGTTATAGCTGGATTCTTAGGAAAAAATCCAAGTACTTGTGAAGGGTCAGTGTGGTTTTGTGAATTTTACATTCAGTTTGAGGGAGAGAAGGGCATGTCTAAGATATATATTTCAAATTACAAAAGATCGTGAATGTAGCCCATCCCATCAGCAAACCAGCCATCCATCCACTGTCTTTGCTTACAGTTCTCCCTGCCTTGGCAAACAGCCAGCATAATTAAGAATCACATGCACCCTAGACATTCTCTCTTCCACCTTCTTCCATTAGGAAAAACAAACAGAAGTCTGAGGTCACATACCAATGGACTCAAGAACAGCTTCTTCCCTGCTGCCATCCTTGCATTATATTGATCTTTCTCTACCCTAGTTATGACTGTAAAACTACATTCTGCACTCTTTTGTTTCTTTCTCTACGAACGGTATGCTTTGTCTATATTGTGTACAAGAAACACCACCTTTCACTGTATGCTAACAAATGTGACAATAATAAATGAAACTAAACCAAAAAATTCCAAGGGAAGGGCACATCATTCATGGTTAACTAAAAAAGTAAAAGACTGTACTAAGCATAACGAAAAAGCATGCATTTGCTCAAAGACTGTTGGCAGATCAGAAGATTGGAAACAACATAAGGAAATCAAAGGTTGACAAAAAGATTATTTCAGAGGGAAAACTTATGTATGAGAGAAAGTAATAAACATAAATGGTAAGAGTTCCTATAGATATTTTAAAAAGAAAAAAGTGAACATTGGTCCTTTAGAAAGTGCACCTGAGGAATTACTAATGGAAAGTTGGGCTATAGCAGATGCATTGAATAGGTATTTTGCATCAGTCTTTATTATAGAGGACACAAGTATCACCCCACAATAGCAATCAGAAAAATTAAAATCACCAGAGAAGTAAATGGTATTGAGCAAATGGTTGGGTCTGCATGCTGATAAGTCTCTGATCCACACAGTCTTCACTCACAGATCTTGAAAGAAATGGTTAATGAGATAGTTGATGCATTGGTTTTAATTTTCCAAAATTCCTAGATTCAGAGATGGATTATTAGATTGGAAGATAGCAAATGCAACTCTTTTATTCAAAAAGGAAGACAGAAGCCAGGAAACTAGAGGCCAGTTAGCCTAACATATCTGCCATAGGAAAAACATTAGAAACTATTATTAAAGATTCAAACACTTACAAATATTCAAGGCAATCAGGCAGAGTCAACATGGTTTTGTGAAAAGGAAATCATCTTTAATTTGTTAAAGTTCTTTGAAGTCAAAGACACATGCTTGGATAAAGGGAAACCAGTGGATACACTGTATTTAGATTACTAGAGATTATCACAACAGGCAGGAGGGACAAGCAGGTGGACTTAAAAAAAACGAGAATGGAAGGCAATGGCAAGACCAACGGGTGGAAGGTGGACCCCAACAAATTTGCATGAACATCTCCCTCACAAGAGGGAAGGATGGGGGGGGGTAGTCAAAGGGATAAGACATCATACACAGTTGCTGTGCATAATTAATAAGGTTTCAAGCACAGAATCCAGCACACAATCCCATTTTTCAGGCCAATGGGAATGGTGCCACCCGCCACAGCACTTAGTCTCAGAAACTGAAAATTTTACCTTTAAAGTATCAAAAGCAGAAACCACAAGGATTTGACCCCTCTTCATCACAAAATAGATCCAGGAATAAAAGCCATCAATCAAGCATCATTTTGCCTTGTGAGCAGCTGTTTCAACAAACTACTGGATGTCTGAATTCTCAGCCAATTAAATAAGGTCAGTGATAGTCATGAAGAAAATGGATTGATGTATGGTGGTGATGTCACAGTCCATGGGAAAATAGGAGGAAGTGTCGGAGAATTGGCATTCAGCATCTGCAAAGTGGAGGTCAGATAACAAAAGCACAACTTGTAAGTATGTTTTATAACAATATTAGTATTGAGTCTGAAAGCACAGAGTTTAGAGAGAGATAGGTTTAAGAGAAAGGTATGAGGAGACAAGATCTCACAACATATAGAAGGCAGCTGAAAAATTGCAACATCAAAGGTTATCATGGGAAATAAAAGCTCATGTTATAGGGCTAATATATTGATAAAGATTGAAGATTGGCTGAGTAGACATAAATGGATGTTTTTTTTCAAGTTGACAAGATGTAATGAGTGGTGTGTCACAGTGATAAAATGTTGGGACCTCAAATGTTTGCAATTTATTTTAATGACATCAACAAACAGATTGAAGGGATGGTTGCCAAGTTTGCTGATGACACAGATAGGTAGAAACACAAGTTCTGAAGAGGACATTAGGAAGTTACAAAAAGATATGGATAGGTTAAGTGAGTAGGCAAAGGTCAACAAATGGGGCCTGAATTTTACTGCCTTGTCCACTCTGGAAATCAGGGCAAGTGTGGCTCACAGAATGGAATTCTTCTTTGGCTTCAGGCAGGTTTTTACAAGCCTCACCTGAACGAGGTCGTAAAGTCCTGCCTATCGAGTCTAATGTGGGAAATGTGAAGTTGTCTATTTTGGCTGAAAGTAAGAAATTGCAATTCTGAGATGCAGAGGGATCAGGGTGGCCTAGTGCATAAATCACAAAAGGCTAGTATACAGGTACAGCAAATATTTGAGAGAGCTGATAGAATGTTACCCCTTTATTACAAGGAAAATTGAATACAAAAGTATTCAGGTTATGTGCAGAAACATAGGGCACTAATGAGGGCACATTTGGAGCACTTGTACAGTATTGGTCTCCCTTTTATGTGCAAATGCATTGGAAACAGTTCACCAAACTAATACTTAGAACGGGTATGTTCTACTTAGGAAGAAAGATTGGAGTCCAAAGTACATTTACATCAGCTCAAGTTTTAAAAATAGGCAACTTGATTGAAACATAAAAGATCATGTACATGGTGGATGTGGAGAGGATGGTTTTTCTTCTGGGAGAATCAAACTACAGGATCACTGATTAAAAATAAGTAGTCACCCATTTAAAATGGAGATGAGGTGAACTCTTCACTGAAAGTTAAGCATCTTTGGAACTCTGTTCCTGAAAAGGTGTTGGGAACAGGTTTTGAATATTTTTAAAGCAGAAATGAGTAGAATTTTGATAAGCAATGTGGTGATCAGTTATCGGGGGTAAGTGGGATGAATATTTGAGATAATTAGCACATCAGCAATTATGTCATTAAATGGCAGAGTAGGCTCAAGGGACTGAATGGCCAACTCATGCTTTGATTGTATGCTTGTTCATATGTTTAAAAATACATATAGATATCCTCATGTCTATTTCTAAAATTTTAAAAACTATACAAAGACATTTTCAAGGTCCAAAATCTAACAGATGGAGTGTAATATGGGAAAATGTGAACTTCACTACTTTGACAGGAAGAATAAAAAAAAACAGAATATTATTTAAATCTTAGTTGTTCATCCATTGTTGTCAATGCAGTAGTCATTTTGAGACTGGATGCAATGTGTCGAAGATGGTTGATCAGGCCAATTCCGGCACAGAATGTTCTGGTACCTATTGGACAGAATTGTGGAACAAATACAGTGCTACACTGGTGGTTCTGGACTTGCGCAGTTCTCGCTTAAGTTGTGCTTCAGCAATACACCTTGCTTTGTAAGCTTGACAGCCCTTGTGGATGAGGCAGCACCAGGTAGGGCAGTTTGGTGCCAGTGTTTCCCCGGTGGTTGTGTCTATGTCAAGTGACATCAGGGAGACCTTGAGTGTGTCTTTGTAATGTTTCTTCTGCCCTTCATGCCAGCATCTTCCAACAGAGCATTCCCCAAAAAGGAGCTGCTTGGGTATGCGCTTATCTGGCATACAAATGACATGACCTGCCCACTGGGTCTGCACTCCCATCTGTAGTGTGTGGACTGATGGTAGACTTGCTCTAGAGAGAGCTTCAGTGTCTGGTACTTTGTCTTGCTATCTGATGCGTAATATTCTGTGAAGACAAGTCATATGGAAGTGATTGAGCTGTCTTGCACGCCTTTGATGCACAGTCCACATTTCACAGGTGTACAGGAGGGTAGCTTGAACCACAGCACTGTAGTCATTCAGTTTTCTTGCTGGGCTGATTCCTTGACTTTCCCATACATCGAAGCGCAATCTACTGAAAGCAAAACTTGCTTTTGCTATTCTGCAGTTAACTCGCAATATCAATAGTGACTGCTTGGGAGAGGGTGCTGCCAAGATAAATGAACTGGTCCACGGCCTGTAGTTTCCACCCTCCTATTGTGATAATGGGTTCTGTGTATGGTGCTTGAGGAACAGGCCAGTGCATGACTTCTATCTTTTTAATGTTGATGGTAAGTCCAAAGTTCTCACAAGTCATGGAAAATTTATCCAAACTGGCTTGCATTTCTGACTTTGAGCCAGTATATAGGACACAATCATTGGCAAACAGGAGGTCTCTCAGAACAGTCTCTTTCACTTTGTCAATAGTCTGAAGTCTCCTCAGGTTGAAGAGCTTCCCATCCACTCTGTACTTGAGGCTGATTCCAGCAGTACTGTCCTGGAAGGCATTATTCAACATGGCAGTAAACATCACGTTGAACAGTGTGGGTGCGAGCACACAGCCCTGTTTGACGCCACTGGTGACTGGGAATGCCTTCGAGGATTCTCTGCCATCCAGTACTCTGGTCATCATGCCATTATGGAACACGTGTACCATCTGATTGAATTTGGCGAGGGGCAGCTGAACTTTGACATGGTTCTCCACAGGCCTTGTCGGCTGACAGTGTTGAAGGCTTTCACGAGGTCAAAGGTTGCATTAGAGCTTGCAATTCTGCTCCTGACACTTCTCCTGAAGTTGGCGCACAGCAAAAATCACGTTAATAGTCCTACAACCTTTGTGGAAGCCACAATGACTCTGGAAGCAGGCCCAGCTGCAGATGAGTGTCCAGACAATTTAGCAGGACTTTTGCAAGAGTTTTACCTGTGATGGAGAGCAGCGAGATTCCTTGGTTGCCGCATACTTGCCGATTGCCCTTCGTCTTGTAGAGGTGTAAGATGGAAGCATCTTTAAGTCCTGAAGAATGGATCCTTGCTTCTAAAAAGAATGGAACAGCTCGGTGAGCTTTTTGACAAGTATAGAACCAGCAGCTTTAAAGATCTCTGCAGGTATGGCATCTGCCCTTGGGGCTTTGCCACTGAATAGCTGGTTAACAGCTTTCATACTTTGGCTACTACTGATGGGTCATCCATGGCACTGTTGATATTAACCTGGGGAATCCTGTCTATTGTCTCATTGTTAATAAATCATGGGCAGTTGAGGATGGCTTCAAAACGTTCAGCCCAGCTCTGCAGGATCTAAGCCCTCTCTGTAATAAGTTGTACCATCTGTACACAGGAGGGGAGAACTCCTGAGAGATAGAGGTCCATGGAGAGTGTTGAGGGCTTCATAGAACCGTTTTAAGTCGTTGGCGTCAGCGTATCCCTGTATTTCATCTGCCTTGGCGCTCAGTGTAAAAGATAAGGCTGAGGCATTTGCAATCACATTCAGCCAGAAGAATCAAATAACTGATCCATTTCAGCCTCCTCCTGAGGTCCCCAACAGTTAACAGTATTCAGCCAAATTAATTCATTCTACGTAAACAGCAGAAGCCACTGGATATTGCAAAAGCTATGGGCCCTAACAATGTCCTACCTGTAGCATTGAAGATTGGTGTTTCAGAACAGTTGCTTCCCTAGCCAAGCTGTTCTAGCACATCTAGAACACCATTTTAAGATCCTGGATCAAACCCCTAAGTTCTTGATATGATTTAGTTAAGAGACCAGTAACTTTTTGTTTAAAGTAGATAAAGATTGAGTTTTAAGACACATGCTAAGAGAATAAAATCACTGAACACAGCTGACACAGACCCTGGATTTCTCTGAACTCCAGTCTCCCAACGATATCTGGCTCTTAGGCTTCTACTCAGGCCCAACCCCTTTCAGCACAGTGCCAGTCACCTCTTCAGTTCATCCACACTTCGTAGACCTCAACTATCTAGAGTCTTTACCAGCAACACTTTTTCTGCCTGGAAATGATTTCTTCTGTTTTCCTTCCTCCTTATCTGGAAGCTATCCTTGTCCCCTAGCCTTTTGGGACACCTCTCTGCCCCTTCCTTGGAGGCACTCTACCCCCAAGTCACATGCTCAGAGTTTTTGTGCTTTTTTTGTGCAGGCGCCTGTCCTCAACTCAGTGACAAAAACACCAGGGACGCCAGTGCCCAGTTCTCGCATACATTGAAACTCCCGAGGAAGGCTGGGAGTTGTAGTTTCCAGACCTTGCTCCAAGTAAAAGGAAAATATGGATCTATCAACACTGTTCTGTCCATAAAAGTCTACTCTTAATCAATCATCAACAAGATGATGGAAAGTATTATTGACAGTGCCATGAAGTTGCACTTACACAGCAATAATCTGCTCATTGACATGGTGACAGAGTTGAATTCCAGGCGTAATGAGAGTGACTGACCTTGACATCAAGAAAGCATTTGACCAAGAGTGTTGTCAAGGATCTATGGTAAAATTGAAGTCAATGGAAGGTGGGGAAAAGCTCTCCATGGTTGAAGTCATATCCAGCAGTAAGGAAGGCGGCTCTGGTTGTTGGAGAGCAATCATCACCATTCCAGAACATCACTGTAGGTGTTCCTTAGGCTAATGTCCAGGCCCACCTATTTTTAGTTGTTTCATTGATGACTTTCTCTCCAATGTAAAGACCTTTTTTTTTCCTGAATTAGATACCTGCAGTTGGGAAATTTCCCAGCTTTCCACATTTCTTGGAAAAAAGTGCAACAAATGGTGGGATATTCTTTCCGAGAAGCGGGTGCAAATTTTGGGATAGAGTCAGACCAGCCTTCCAGAATATAGATTGAAGGTGGTCACAAATATGGTCAAGTGCTGAGACGGGCTGTTTAAGAGACTTGCCTAGTTCCATGTGTTCCTGTTGCTTTCTTAATCATTAGGATCCCTACTCCTAACTCTCATACTCCCTTCAGTCCACCCACTCCCCATGTCTATGCATGCCAATTTTACAAGCTTATAAGCAAAAACTGAAATGGGAGAATCCAAAGAGAGTCGTGCAATTTCATCTGAGGGACTGGATGATCTCCAATAGAGCTGCTTGGAGTAAGGGGACAGGTCAGTATTTAAAAATTGTGTGGCCAGCCTGAATGAGTACGCCACTACAATAACTGACTTCATTTGGATGCGTGTGAAGATTATGTGCCAAAGAAGCAAATTCTTGTGTTTCCCAACCAGAAACCATGGATGAACAGGGATATCCACTGCTTGCTGAAGTCCAGGTCTGAGGTATTCAAATCAGGTGACACAGATCTATTCAAGAAAGCCAGGTACAATCTAAGAAGATCCATCAAAGATGCCAAAAGACAATACCAGGCCAACCTAGAATCCCAGGCTAGCCACACTGATCCCCACTGACTATGGCAAGGTCTGCAAGACATAACAGGCTACAAGATGAAGGCATATAAAATTGCCAACTCCAACTCACCCCTCCCTGGTGAGGTCAATGTATTCTATGTCCATTTTGAGCAAGAGGTCAGGAAGAGCATGCCAGGAAGCTCTGGATAAACCTATATCAGGGATCATTATTGTAGATGTCAGAGCAGCTTTCACAAAAATCAACCCACAGAAAGTGCATGTTCTGGATGGGATACCCTGACGAACACTCAGATCCTATGCGGATAAGCTGGCGGAGATATTCACAGACATCTTTAACCTCTGTTTACAACAATCTGAAATCTCCAACTGCTTCAAAAAGATGACCATGGTTGTAATCCAAAAAAAAAACAAGCAGTGTGCTTTAATGACTATCGGCCAGTGGCTCTGACATCCATCATTATGAAGTGCTTTGAAAGGTTAATCATGGCACAAATCCATTCCAACATCCCAGACTACCTGGATCCACTACAGTTTGCCTAATGCCACAACAGGTCAATAGCAGACATCATCTCCCTGGTCCTGCACTCACCCTGCAACACGTAGATAACAAGGACATCTATGATGTCAGACTGCTATTTATTGACTACAACTCAGCTTCAACATTATTATTCCCATGAAACTCATCTCCAAACTCCGTGGTCTGGGCCTTGGCATCTCCCTCTGTGACTGGATCCTGAACTTCCTGATTCACAGACAACACCTCCTCCATGATCATCCTCAACACTGGTGCCCCACAAAGCTGTGTTGTCAGACCCCTACAATACTTCTTATACACCTATGATTGTATAACCAAATTCCCTTCCAATTCGATTTTCAAGTTTGCTGACAACATCACCATTGTTGGTCGGATCTCAAACAATCATGACACAGAGTAAAGAAACGAGATAGAGGATCTGGTGGACTGGTACAGCAACAATAATCTCTCCCTCAATGTTAACAAAAGGGAGATTGTCATCGACTTCAGGAAACGTAAAGGAGAACATGCCCCTGTTTACATCAATGGGGAAGAAACAGAAAGAGAACTTCAACTTTTTAGGTGTGCAGATCACAAATAATCTGTTCTGGTTCTCCCATGCCAATATTATAGTTAAGAAAGCCCGTCAACACCTCTACTTTCTCGGAAACTATGGAAATTTGGCATGTCAGCTATGACTCTCACCAACTTTCACAGATCCACTATAAAAAACATTCTTTTTGATTGTATCACAGCATGGTATGGCTCCTGCTTTGCCTAAGACCGCAAGGAACTCCAAACGGTCATGAATATTGCCCAATCAATCAAACAAACCAACCTCCCATCCATTGACTCTGTCTAAACTTCACACTGCCTCAGCAAAGCAGTCAGCATAATAAGGACTCTATGCACCACCTTCTTCCATTGGGAAAAATACACAGAAGTCTGAGTCATGTACCAATCGACTCTAGTACAGCATTTACCCCGCTGCTGTCAGACTTTTGAATGCACTTATCTTGCATTAAGTTGATCCTTCTCTACACTCTAATTATGTCTGTAACACTATATTCTGCACTCTCTCGCTTCCTTCTCTATGAACGGTATGCTTTGTCTGTACAGCGCACAAGAAACAATACTTTTCAGTGTATGTTAATATATGTGACAATAATAAATCAAATCAACTTACTACCAACTCATACCCCCAGCCATCCACTATGGCCCCTCATCTTTTTATGTCAACCCATGCCCTCCATCTTGGCTTCATATACAGCCTGAATGTCAACTCAGTGCAACCTTATACGAATACCTGATCACCCACCCACTGTCCTTACATCATCCATGCCAACTCACCTACTACTTACCATGGGCAAATCTCAGGGGCCATCTTTAGATTAAACAAAATAAAGCATTAACACAGATCAGTGTATATTTAAAAAATATATTTTTCTTAGAAGTTTTTTAGTTAGGATCTAAGGAAAGATCATTTCTTATGGTTAGGAAGTGAGTAATTTTGAAACTGCCAGTGGAGAGAGAACAGGGGAATTTTCTAACATGGAGAACTGTCAGAATATGGAACATTTTGTCACATGGTATATTTGAAGCAGAGATAATTAATTCTATTAAGAAATAGAATTAAATATTGTCTTTAATAAGACAAATATTACAGGGTATCTGGAGAGCAAGCAGGAGAATGGAATTGGACTATACAAGTCTGTGGAGTAAAACATAACCTATAAATATATAAACCTAATTAAATATCAGTCCTAAATTTTCTGAAGTTCTAATCCTAATTGTTGGGGGATAAGGAGGGGATACTTATTTGACATGAGACCACCTACTCTGGTATCTCTGTCATGCCAAAGCACAAAATTTGTTGAGGGTTCACAAATAGAACCATATGGCAATTCACATTTAGCAAAACTCTCTTCGTAAACTGACGATGGTTATGTATGCAAAGAAAATCTTCAAAGGCTGTGAAAGAACTGAAGGGCATTTCTTAACAACTACTGCTCTATTAAAAATCTTTAACTAAATCATTTATTTATTAAGATAATGCTTTGTGCATTTTTAATATAGCGATGCAACTTACTGAACCGATGAATACTTGGATCATAACCAAGTTCAACTTTTGTCATTTAGAATTGTTTACCTTATTTAAGTAAGTCTTAAATAAATTAATTGTATTTTACTCTCTGCTTCAGGTACCTACCTACTATGCACCATACCTTGACTGAAAAAAATCAGATGGTTAAAATATTATTTTTCCACAGCCAATGTTAAAAATAAAGCGTTAAAATTCCTCGTGTTTAGTCGAGCACATCTCATGCCAGGAAGAGAAGTTCTGCTTGGGACCCAGTTCTGTATCACCTATGCATCTTTCTTTGCTTAATCCAGTTTTTCACTGGAAGGCATGCGATTTGCATGATGACGTCACAATCCAAAGTCTTGGAAGCGCCAGGTAGAAAACGGGTGACAGTGAATTGGTCCGTTATGTTTACATCTCACTGAATTTTGTTTCTATTAGAAAGTTTATATAAAATGAGCTGTAATCCGTTGTTGCATGGCTTCTGACTTATACAAGTGGAAATTCACTCCAGTATATTTACTCTGGCACACAATGAGTTAGAATTAAATCATGAGATCAGAAATAAGAAACAGGAATAGAAGACTATCACATGGCCAACTAATCCTGATTTGCTATTAAATATGATCATGGCTGATCTTGGCCTTCAACTCCATTTTTACACCCATTCCCTATATTCCTTGCTAAATTTGCTAACCTCCAATCAGGACAATTCCAGAATCTAGGAAGTTTTGGAAGATCAAGAACATAAGAATTAGGAGCAGGAGTGGAACATGTGGCCCCTTGAGATTGCTCCAGCAATTGCTGAGATCATTACTGATCTGATTGAGACCTCAACACCACTTTCCTGACTTGATTGCTTAGCTGATTAATAATCTAATTCTACCATAAATATATTCAATGATTCACTCTCCACTGCTCTCTGACAAAGCAAATTACACAGACTAACAGCCCTCAAGGAGAAACAAAATTCTCCTCATTTCAGTCTTAAATGGAAGAACCCTTATTTTTAAGTTGTGTCCCCTAGATTTAGACTCTCCCACAAAGGGAAAATATACCCTCAACATTTATTGCCCACTTGGGATTTTATATGTTTCAATAAGATCACCTCCTTTTTCTGAACTCCAGTGGGAACTCCACCTACTTAACCCCTTCATCCCAGGAATCAGTCAAGTGAACTTTCTTTCAACTGCTTTTAATGCAGTTATATCCACAACTGTAAATATTCTAACATCGCCCTGTATAGCTGTAACAATGTTTTCAAATTTTCACAGGAAGGAGTGGGACATGCATGATGATATCAGCCATCCTGCTTTTATACTCAATTCACCTTTCAATAAATGCCAACTTTCCACTTACCTCCTATGGTGCCTGGTCCCATAAAGTGATCTTCTGAAAGGGTCACATGAGTCAGGTTGACCAATCAGAAACTAAGTTGGGGCTTCACTACAACCTGTCTGGGCTTGTCCAACAGTTAGATCCTAGAGTCATGCCTAGAAGCATTGAATCTGCATCACCTTGTAATTTGTTTTTATTCACTCATGAGATATAGATGTCGCTGGCTGGCCAGCATTTATTACCCATCCCTAGTTGCCAGAGGGCAGTTGAGAGCCAACCACATTGCTGTAGTTCTAGAGTTCTCAGTAAGAGGTCTGACAACACCAATTTTAAATCCAACCGATTTATTTGATAGTAAACTTGCTAGCTTTCGGCCTTTGTAGCCTTCCTCAGGCAAATGAGGTGTTCTGGCAAATGAGGTGTGTCTGCAGACCAGAACACCTCATTCGCCTGAGGAAGGCTACAAAGGCCGAAAGCTTGCAAGTTTACTATCAAATAAATCTGTTGGATTTAAAATTGATGTTGTCAGACCTCTTACTGACTTTATCCCAGTCCAACGCCGGCATCTCTACATCAGTTCTAGAATTCTACCAGACCAGGTAAGAACAGCAGATTTCCTTCTCTAAGGAACATTAGTAAACCAGATGGGTTTTTACAACAATAAACGACAGTTTCCTGGTAATCTGATAATTATAAACCAGTTAGTCTAACTTCAGTGGTCAGTAAGTTAATGAAAGGGTCCTGAGAGATAGGATTTATGACCATGTGAAAAGATGTAGTTTAATCTGAGATAGTCAGCACAGTTTCATGAGGGGTAAGTCCTGCCTCACAAATTTGATTGAATTCTTTGAGGAGATAACTAAATATGTAGACAAAGGTAGAGCAGTTGAAGGCGTATAAATGGATTTTAGTAAGCGAGCCTTCATGGTAGACTCATGAAGAAGATAAGGATGTGTGGGTTAGAAGGAAATTTGGCTGATTGGATAAGTAACAGGCTGTATCATAGAAGACAGAAGGTGGTAGTGGAAGGAAAATTTTCGGACTGGAGGTCAGTTACCAGTGGTGTACCATAGGGGTCAGTACTGGGTCCTCTGCTATTTGCAACTTTTATCAATGACTTGGAGGAGGAGGCTGAAGGATGGGTTTGCTGATGACACCAAGATTGGTGGAGTAGTGGATGAGGTGGAGGGCTCTTGCAGGCTGCAAAGAGACATTGACAGGATGCAGAGCCAGGCTGAAAAGTGGAAGATGGAGTTTGACCCTGATAAGTGTGAAGTGATTCATTTTGGTAAGTCAAACTTGAATGCAAATTACAGGGTCAATGGCAGGATTCTAAGGAATATGGAGGAACAGAGAGATCTTGGAGTTCATACCCACAGTTCTCTGAAGGTTGCCACTCAACTGGATAGAGCTGTGAAGAAGGTTTATAGTGTGTTAGCGTTTATTAACAGGGGGTTTGAGTTTAAGAGCCGTGGGGTTATGCTGCAACTATACTGGACGTTAGTGAGATCACATTTGGAACACTGTGTTCAGTTCTGGTCACCTCACTATAAGGAGGATGTGGAAGCATTGGAGAGAATGCAGAGAAGGTTTACCAGGATGCTGCCTGGTTTAGAGGGTAGGTCTTATGAGGAAAGGTTGAGGGAGCTGGGGCTTTTCTCTTTGGAGCGGAAGAGGATGAGAGGCAACTTAATAGAAGTTTATAAGATGAGGGGGATTGATAGTCTCTGCACCTCTACTTTATTTCCTCAGGTGGATGTAGCTGTTACTAGGGGGATAACTAAAAGGTTCATGGTGAGAGATATAGGATGGATGTCCAAGGTAGATTCTTCACTTGGGGCACTTTAGGAACTTTCAAGCGATTACTGGATAGGCACATGGAGCACACCAGAATTATATAGAATGGGATAGCTTAATCTTGGGATTGGACGTAGCTCGGCAGAACATTGAGGGCTGAAGGGCTTGTACTGTGCTGTAATGTTCTATGTTTCTATGTTTCAAGAGATTCTCAATTCCAGATATTTTTTATTGAATTCAAATTCCATTATCTGCCATGGTGAGTTTCGAACCTGGGTCACCGGAATATCAGCTGAGTTTCTGAATTAATTGTCTAGAGATAATACCATTAGCCCATTACCTCCCCATATTTGTTGTTTGTCAATAAACATCTGTTACAGCCAAGTTACTACACCTTACTAATAACTTGCTGAACCTGCATACTAACCTTTGTGCTTCATATACCCAGATTCCTCCATATCTAGATCTGCAGTCTCTTTCCATTCAAATATACTGCTTTTCTATTCTTCCTGATAATGTGGACAAGTTCACAGTTTCTCATGATAATTACCAATGCAGTTGCCATAATTGTGAAGGATGGATCCCCACTGACTCTGGGTGAGATGGGATGGGAAACTCCATCAGCTGAAAAACTTGTCCCATGTCTCTGTAATGGTGATTTAAACCATTTATCTGTTTGTGCTCATCTATCTTAGTCTGAATGCTCTAAGCATTTCAAATAGTGATTTTAATTTTATTTTTCTTTAGTGCTATTCTATGCATTACTTTACACTCTGATGCACTATTGTCATTAACCTCTCTCTCTCTCTTTCTCCCCCAACCTGTCCCACTTAGCTTTTTTTTAACCCACATGTTTCTATTGGTCCACCTTGGTCTTGAATTTTTGAATCTCACTTCACCTGAACCCTCCTCCCACTCTGTTAGTTTACAGCAGTTAGTTGTCCTTACTGACCATATATTTGCTGATGCACTATTGTGTTTGCTCTGTCTATTGCCATCACACGCTCTTCACCACTACCTGTATCACGCTCTTCACCACTACCTGTATTACTGACTGTTTCACTATTCACCTTTCTCTTCAAATTTCCAAATATCCTAAAGATATCTCACCCTACCCTTCCTCTCTCGCTCTACTCATTTTGTTTTAAAGTCCCTTAAAACCAATAACTGGCCATATGACTCACTGGAATGCTTGTCCTAGAGCAGTTCAGGTGAAGACCATCCCACTGGTACAGCTATCTCTTTCCCCAATACTGATGCCAGTATCCCATTATTGAAATCAATTTCTCCTACATCAATCTTTGAGCCATGCATTCAACTATCAGGTCCTAGTTATCCTTTGACAATCTGCTTGTGGCTCAGGTAGCAATCCAGAGATTATCACCTTTGTGGTTCCACTTTTTAATTTAGCCCAGAATTGCTCATGCTCCCTCAACAGAATCACTTTCTTAGTCCAACTTATGTCATTGTACAACTTTCTCCTTTCCCACCTGAGGAAATGTCTTTAAGCTTGTCACCATGCAGAAAACACCCATTTTGGGACTATTAGTGTCTATTCCTCTAACTACACTCTTTTTTTAACTCTTCCATTTTAATGGATCCTTGCACCTCAACACAGAGATCAGTGTGCTCATTTATTTTGAAGTCTGTGCTCTCAGTCACACTTGCTGCAAAATCACCAGATGTGTTGAACAATTGTAGGGGCTGAGGCTCATCCATTTACATCTTCTGAAGTTGCCTGGATTGAAAGGCATGCCTTATGAAGATAGGTTAAAGGAGCTAGATCTCTTTTCCCTGCAAAGACGAAGATTGAGAGGCGATCTGATAGAGATTTAATAAGATGTTGACAGGTATAGATAAGATGGATTCTCAGAGGGTATTTCCCAGGGCTGAAATGGTCGCTACGAGAGGACACAGGTTTAAGGTGCTGGGGAGCAGGTACAGAGGAGATGTTAGAGGTAAGTTCTTCATTCAAAGGGCGGTGAGTGAGTGGAATCGGCTGCCATCGGTGGTGGTAGAGGCAAACTCGCTGGGTCTTTTAAAAGACCTCTGGATGAGTATATGGGATTTAATGAGATTGGGAGTTATCGTTCTATGGCCTGGTAGGTATGGATATGATCGGCACAACTTGTCAAGTATCCCTGAAAGTAGGCAGTCAAGTCGATAAGGTTGTTAAGAAGGCATATGAAGTCTTAGCTTTTATTGGTAGGGGGATTGAATTTCGGAGCCGCAACGTCATGTTGCAACTGTACAAAACTCTAGTGCGGCCGCACTTGGAGTATTGTGTGCAGTTCTGGTCCCCACATTATAAGAAAGATGTGGAGGCATTGGAGAGGGTACAGAGGAGGTTTACCAGGATGTTGCCTGGTATGGAGGGCAGGTCTTATGAAGAGAGGCTGAAGGATTTGAGGTTGTTTTCGTTAGAAAGGAGGCGGCTAAGAGGGGACCTTATTGAAACATATAAGATGATTAGAGGTTTAGATAGGGTGGACAGTGATAGCCTTTTTCCTAGGATGGAGAAAGCTAGCACGAGGGGACACAGCTTTAAATTAAGGGGTGATAGTTATAGGACGGATATCAGAGGTAGGTTCTTTACCCAAAGGGTGGTTCGGGAGTGGAATGCCCTGCCTGCGGCAGTTGTAGATGCGCCAAGTTTGGTGGCGTTTAAGAGGTTAGTTGATAAGTATATGGAAGAGAAGGGAATGGTTTAGTTTGGAGGGTCATTGCTTTTTATATTGGTCGGCGCAACATCGAAGGCCGAAGGGCCTGTTCTGTGCTTTAATGTTCTATGTTCTATAACTTGTGGGCCGAAGGGTCTGTTGGTGCTGTAGTATTCTACATTCTATGTTCTCAGTTGCCACATCTGCCTCACTCAGTCACACACTCCTGTTCCTGACAGCAGACAGTCCTAATGCAAAAGTGTTGACTAGCTTAACTACCCTAGATCAAAATAGCAAGGTGTTACAGCAAAATCTCTCTTCCCTTTGTTGGAAAATGCTGAAATTGTGCTCAAGTTGGAGAGATTAATCATATAGGGAATTTCTTATGGAGTCAGCAGTATGATCAATTAGTGGGTAAAAGTCCTGCCAGGCTTTTGGTTCAGCTTCACAATGATCCATTAGAAATTTTAGTACTCATCTTTCCAGACTGCATTATTTTCCAATTGTTTCCCCAAATGTCAAAGCAATGGAACTCCTTACTTCCTTCAAACTTTTCTTGCACATATTTTTCAGGATGCATTCAGCAATTCAGACAAGGTCTAGTTTAATCCCTGATTTGAACCATTGCATTTAAACTGAGAAAGCGTTGAAGTGGGCTACAACAGACCAACACACCTGTGAACTCAGCGGAAGAAATTTGATCCCTGTTGTCTCAATTATTCAGCCATGAAGCAAGGGCAATGAAATGTAACTTCAGGTCACACCCAAAAATAGGCACTTTCACATAGATGAAGGTGGCTCTTGGGTGTCTGTAGCACATGCCTAAAACAAATGTCCAGAAGCTTGCATATGTAAATACTACAGTACAGAAACAGCTGAAAGGGATCCTTAGAGGCCATCACCAAAAAGTAAGTTTTATGCTATACTTAGCTTTGTGTGGACTTGAGACAAGCAAAAGAATGGTTCAAAGAATTTTAATCCCATGAGATTTATGCAGAATTTTTACCATTTCAATCAAGTAATAAACTATTACCTAATACATGTTATTATTTGATGAGGACAGGATGACACTTGGCTAAGATGCTTCCCATAGTTCAAATAGCTTGCCACCTGCGCTGTTTTGGTACCAACATTTAAACAGCTATCTAGACAACTGGTGCTCATGCAGATCTTTCAGGACAGGGAAGAATACCACACACGTTTGAAATTGAAATTAAATTCTTTAGTACAATATACTTAACATATTCTACTTTATTAATCAAACTGTAGAACTATGTGGGAAATAAATTTTAAAGATATATATAAGGACAAACTTGATGCCAAATATGTCCTTTTACAGAAATTAGATCAAAGTTTACTGTAAATTCCCACCCAAAATCAACAATTCCATCATGGGTGGAACCATAAAATCCCACCACAGTCTCTATACCATATTTGTCGATGGAAATTTAAACCAAATTTTGTGAAAATCGTATTAAGCCAAAATGTAAATATCAGCATATAACATGTGGAAATTAGTAAAAACAATTGGTACCTGATGGAATCTCACATTGTCTTTCTTTTTTAAGTCCTTCTTTATCTTATTGATATGATGACAAGCCATTTTGTTTTGTCATCAAGCAACCATCTCTTATATTAATCACATCACATAAATGGAAGTTTTCTCAATTCTGATGCCATAAAAGGTACAAAGATATAGAAAATACAATGCGGGTTTCAAAAAATAATTAAAAACTACAAGAAATGTGCCTTCGGCTTCTGTTACACCAGCGGAGACTCTCATTTTCTGGTCTTTTGCATGGGATAAAATTATATTAATGAACCAAATAGTGTCAGAAATAGTGATACAACTTACTAAAGGAAGTTTGCATGTAGCAATGTTTGAGTGCAAAACTTACATACATGAGTTTTTACCTCAGGAAGGGAAAAAAAGGAGCAGCTCCAGTCTTACTACATCAAAATTTTCCTGTAAATTCCAGGTCAATGTATACTCAAAGCTAAGAAATATTTTCATTCTCAGTATTTGAAATCCATCTTCTTTAATCCAGGTAAAATCATTGTCACAAAATATGCAATTTTAACTAATGTGAGTCAGACTTTCAAATTCCAATTCCTCCATAATTCTGCATGTGTGTGCATTATGTGCGTGGTACAATTTTGGTATCCTCCTTATAAACTAGAACACAAAATGTACATGCTTCATTTTAATAAGCATTTATTTACTGAAAGAGTTTATAAATACTAATGATTAAACATCAATACTATTTTTGTTTTCCAACGTTGTTCAAAATTACTGTTATTTCTTGTGTCTGCGTAATATGTAAATTATTTCTCTTTTTAGATGGGTCTACAACTTGGTTTCAACCCAAACACAGGCCAGTACCATTAGTGGTAAATACAAATTGTGCAAAATTATGCAAATATTCTCAGAAATTAAGCAGGGCAATTAGTGGGATTTGTAGATTCCAATGTGTCAACTTTTCAGTTTTTGATTCTATTTACTAGCCACCTGCTGCTTTAAGAGACATCCACCATATGCAGTTTCTCTCCTGAAATGTTTGCCTGTACAATAATTGCAAATATTCACAGTTGTCTAGAGTCTCGTGTTGATAAAACAAAAGTGCTTCTTTCAGTTCTTCTGCTGACGGCTTCTGGTCCAATGTTGTTTTGGCATTGTTGGCATTGTTCAGACATTTTGAATGCTCTAAGACAATATCCAAGCTCATTGGCTTGCCAATCTTTATTTCAGATGTCTCTTTTGCAACAGCAGACAGAGCTGCTAATGTCGCTGAAGAAATGTCCTCTTTCACACAATTAGTTTCCTGCCTTCCTACTCTCCTGTCACACTTATGGGTCTTCCTTGAATAAACTCAGCTAACCTTTGCAATTTACTTGGCATTCTCCAAAAGACTCACTGAAGGACTTACTGCTATCTCCTTCAAAGCAATCAGGTTTACTGTTTCATCCTTGTTTTCACCAAATTAAATACTCAGCACTCACCAGCCTCTGAACCTTCTAGCTGTCCTGCTCACTCCAACTAGCAATGCCACCTGAATTCTTCAAATAGATCTAAAATCAATATTCCCTCTCTTTCTATTTCCTCCCAAAATGTTTGGTCACTCGCAAAAACGTTGCTAACACCTGCAATCTTGTTGTAAGTGACTGCATTAATACTCTGGCTTTGACTGGAAATTGGCTCTCGGATAATAATACCTGGCCCCTTAGTTACCCTATCCAGTTTTCTAATACTTGTATCACCCAAATTGCTGGAAGTGGTGTTGCCCCAATCACATCATGGGATCCTTTCTTGCCGATTGCTCGCCAGCTCTCATCAACGTATCACTGAGGTAATCCTTGTTCTTTTAGCCCTCAACTCTTGCACTGAGTGATTCTTTCTCCTTGATGATTTCAAACTTCATTTCAGCTCCCTTTGTCTTCTCTTTTCTGAGCTAATTTTCTTTCTTCACACATAGCATATCCAAACTTATTTACGAGAGCCATATCCTGCTACACTTAATGCCAATAAAATTCTCACCATTTATTCTTCTTTCCTGGTCTCCAAGATTGTCACCAGTTCCATCTTTTCTCTTTCAAAACTGCCATTACCAACTCTTTTTCCAAAGGTCCACGCAGAATTTCTCCATCTTTGAAAATTTTCATTCCACCTCTAAGTTCCCTTTCTCTCGATAGTTCTTAAACAAGTTATTGCCTCTGAACTGGAGTTACCCTTGTCAAACTCCATCTTCAAATCTTTGTCATCAGGCAAACCAAATATCTGGCAACCATGGCACTAAAACAGCTCTGGTCAATGTTACAAATGAAAAGTCACAATGTAATATTGATTCTCACTGTATCTAAATTTTCTGTTTTTGACTTTTTTCACTCACATCATTCCCCTCAAACAATTCTTTTCCATTGTCCAGTTCGGTGGACTGCCATCCACTTTTACCTCTCCAATTGTAGCCCCCACTCCCCTGACCTCTACTCCACAATCTGAAATTCTTTCTCCAAACTCCTTCATCTTTTCCTCTCCAGCTCCTTTTCTAACATCATTTGAAAAACTTTTCCTCATCCTTCCTAACATTTGCTTCTTACCCAGTGTGTTCAAATTATTCCTCTGCTTTGATACTTGTTTCCATGTTAAGAGTGCTATATAAATGCAAGTAGTTATTGTTGATGCTGTTGATTTCTTTCTTCAGTTCTGATGCAGTCTCTATATGAATTATTCCACTTCAGATATCTTGAATTTTGGTGTGATTTGTCAGTTTATAAAGTAAATCAGCACTTACCAAAACTGGTCTATCCCAGACCAGAATGCTGGAATCAGTGTATGAGGTTTCCAGGTAACCGAGTGATAAATGCACTGCTCTGACCCGTTCCCTAATCTATGAGGATTACGGATAAAAAAAATTCCGGATTAAACTAGGTAGACTGTAGTGCTTCATTATTTTACTGCAACACCATATCGTGATTATTGGAGCTTTAAATTTATACTTTTTTTCAGGAAGGCACAATTATTTAGAAAGGTTATCTTATTCTGAATAAAAGAAAACAAAAAACTGAAATTCCAAGTACTTTGCTGACCTCCTAATCCTGGTCTCAAACGATTGTCGTAGCCATCCAGGAGTCGGTCAAGAATTCTGGTAAAGATGGTGATGTTGTCCCTTGCTTCATCTTCCACTGAGCCAGGCTCCCCTCTTCTGAATACAAAATTGTACACATTAACATCTATATGACCAGCAATCCAGCAATCATATTAAGCAGTCAAGCAGATAAAGCTGTTATATGTTTAAGTAATGACATATATGCAAAACATATTACTGATATAATATACAGCTCAGCCTGTGACAAAATAAATATCTCTATACTCAAAGTATATTATGTAATAAAAATTATGAGAACATTTCTTCAGTTCACTGTTTATAATGAAATCATAGACATACACATTTGCAAGTATACTTCTGAATTTTCCGCAAATACTACAGAGAGAAGATTATTTTCCCATGAATACTCCTCTTGGCTGTACCATCATAACACAAACGAGATAAAGTCACAGCTTCAAAGCATGAGTAAAACAAAGCAAAAAAAAAATTGCTGAAAAATCTTAGCAGGTCTGGCAGCATCTGTAAGGAGAGAAAAGAGCTGACGTTTCAAATCAAGTAACCCTTTCTCAAAGCTTTGTCAAAGGATCATCTGGACTCAAAACATCAGCTTTTTTCTCTCCTTACAAATGCTGCCAGACCTGCTGAGATTTTCTAGCATTTTCTCTTTTGATTTTGGATTCGACCATCTGCAGTAATTTGCTTTTATGAGTAAAACAAGTTGTGCCAAGAGCTTTAATCAACTTCAGGGACCAGGTTTTTACGTGCTTCTGCCAATGTGTTTTCAGCGGGGTAGGCAGGAAATGGTATGGCTTTCAAAATAAATGCTCAGTCCATTCATCCCCCAACTCACCACTATAACACAGCAAAGGGCTGGCATCAAAATGAGCAGCTTGCTGCTATATGTCAATTGAACAAGTTATCAAACTAATTGAACCTAATAAGGGCTAACAATGACCTCATCTCCTCCAAAGATCTTCCTTTTTCAGCTTCCAACTTCCGTCAGCTCACTTCTACCTTCTCCCAAAAAGCTACAGCAAAACTGGCCTGGTAGGTTCATTGTGTCAGCCTGTTCCTGCCCTACTGAACTCATTTCCTCCTATCTTGACTCCATTTTCTCTCCTTTCATCCAGTCCCTTCCCATCGATATCTGCAATTCCACCGATGCCCTACGCCATGTCAACAATTTCCAGCCCAAATCACCTCCTCCTCACCACAGATGTCCAATCGTCTCCATATCTCCATTCCCCACCAAGATGTCCTCAAAGCTCTAGCTTCTTCCTCAAACAGAGATCTGAACAATTCCCATCTATCAACAGTCTCCTCCATCTGGCTAAAATGGTTCTCTCATTCAATAACTTCTCCTTTAACTCATCTCACTTCCTCCAAATAAAATGTGTGGCCATGGCCAGTCACGTGGGTCCTCTTTGAGTTATGTGGAGCGTGTCCTGTTCCAGTGCTACCTTGACCTCTCCCACAGCTCCTTTAATCGGTACATCGATGACTATTTTGATGCCGCTTCATGCTCTCATCTGAATCCAGACAAATTTATAAATTTTGCTTCCAATTTCCACCCCTCCATCACTTTCACATGGTCAATCTCTGACACATTTCTTCCCTTCTTTGAACTCTCTGTCTCCATTTTTAGTGATTAAACTGTCTACTAGTATCCATTACAGGCCCACAATTATCTCGAATACAGTTCTTCACACCTCACATCCTGCAGGGACTCCATCCCATTCGCTCAGTTCCTTTGCTTTGCCGCATCTGTTTTGATGATGCCACTTTCCAAACTAGTGCTGCCGATATGTCTTCCTCAATCATGGTTTTCCACCCACTGTGGTTGACAGATCTCTCAACTACATCCAATCTTCGCAGTCGCTGAGTCAAAATCCTGGAATTCCCTTCTTAATGGCATTGTGGGTTAACCCAGAGCACAGCGACTGCAGCAATTCAAGAAGGCAGCTCACCACCATCTTCTCAACTAGGGATAGGCAATAAATGCTGGCCAGCTAATGACATCCATGTCCCACAAATGATTTTAAAACACCCATCCCCGGGCCACCACTCTCACCCCCTCCCTCATAGAACCAGGATAAGGTCCCCCTTGTTCTCACTTTTCATCTCACCAGTCTCTGCAATCAAAGGATCATCCTCTGCTATTTTCGCCAACTCCAACATGATGCCACTTCTCAACACATCTTCCTCTCATTCACCCATCAGCATTCTGCAGGGACTGATCTCTCCTGGTCCACTCCTCCATTACACCAAACACCTCACTCCCTGCCCACAGCACCTTCCCATGCAATTGTAGAAGGAGCAACACCTGCCCCTTTACCTCCTCCCTGCTCACTGACCCAGGTCCTAAAACACCTCTTGCAAGTGGAGTAGTGCTTCAAATATATCTCCTTCAACCAGTCTATTGCATTCACTGCTCCCAATGTAGTCTATGCTACATCGGTGAGACCAAATGTAGACTGGGTGATCACTTTGCTGAACACCTCCAGTCTGTCTGCAAGCAGGACCCAGGCCTTCCTGTTGCTTGCCACTTCAACATACCATCTTGCTCGTCTGTCACATGTGCCCTTGGCCTTTTGCAATGTTCTAGCAAACCTAAATGCAAGCTCAAGGAACAGCACTTCCATCTTCATTTGGGCAGTTTACAGCCTTCTGGACTGAATGTTGAGTTCAACAACTTCAGAGCATGAACTCTCCCTTCCACCTTATATTTATTTCATTTTATTCATTTCTTTCATGTTTTTTTCCTTACTTTTATTTTTCTACTTCTCATTTCAGCTCTCCTTCTTGCCCCCACACTCCTCCCCCCCACCATCTTTCAGGGCAACTGCCATAATTCTCAGACAGTCCCTTAACCATCTGTACCTCTGTTCTGACATCCACACATTCTGATCACTTAATGGACACTTCTGCCAACTTTCTCTACTTTTGTATGCTCATTTATATTCCTTTTATCTCATTCCTGCTCCCCCCATCCCCCATAGTATAAATCTCTGCTGATTCTCTTTGCTTTTAGCTCTGATGAAGGGTCATAAAGACTTGAAATGTTGGCTCCATTCTGTCCCCAGAGATACAGAGGTTTTTCAGCATTTTCTATTTTTGTTGACCCTAATATTATATATGCTTTAATATGGGTGGCATGGGGGAGCAGGCCATTTTTTAAAAAAAAAGTTTTAAAAGGAAAGAGGGGCATTATCTTTTGGAAGTGCCATTTGCTCATCAGTTGCAGCCTCCAAGCTAATATTTCCCATTCCTTCTGATCTTCCTACTCTGCAAAACTATGCCTTCCCATCCCAGGCTCAAGCTGGTCCAACCCTTCTCCCACCCAAAACTCTGAAGTTAGCTTTTGCCAGGATCCATTACACCTTCTTCCTGGGACTGGTTACAGTCCCAACAGTACCCATTATCTTTTTTTTTTAATTCATTCATGGGATGTGGCTACTTCTGGCTCAGCCAGCATTTGTTACCATCCCCAATTGCCCTTGAAGTGAGTGCCTTCCTAGGCCATTTCAGAGTCATCCACGTTGCTATGATTACACGTAGGCCTGACCTATGTTACGACAATGAAGAAAAAACCCTGGAATTATACAACAAAACATTGGACTTTAGAAGAACACCTGAGGCGTAAATTTTAAAAATGTTCATAGTGGTTGACAATGTACAACTAGCCACTGATAGGAATGGCTGCAGAGAGTTTCTCTGAAGAATAATGGAATCCCTCCTGTGCTTCCACACAAGATACTTGTAAAACTATCCAAAGTGATCACCCATCTCCAGATAGGTAGCAAATAGACATAATGGTCCTCTCATCTCCAAGGCCTAGGTATAATGGGCTACATAGGATAGTACATTGGGTCTTCTTGGAAATACACATATCTGCAATTAAAAGCCTTGCTACCAGCCAGTACACTTGACTGCTTTAACTAACATTTCACAAGTTCTGCATTTTTGCAAATATCTATCACTTCTGAGTGTAGGTTTCTCCCTTTCAGTAAACTTTATCTCACTGCAGGATCTGGTATGCCTGCGATTATTTGATTTTTAGATCAGATTTTTTTTAGCTTTCTTAATTCTCATGATTCTGAAAGCTGTGTTACAACAGTCACATACAGGTCAATACATCCTTTTCATCTTGAACTCCAGTCTTGAATATATAGAGTTAAGAAGTTATGTTAACTCAGCATTCAAAACATTTATTCAAGACTTTCAAAATATCTGCCATTTGTTTTCTTTGTTCATTTGGTTATTTAGAGTGTTATGCACTCTACCCAATGCTGTTAGAAGATGGCTACTTTCATCAGTTCTGACTTATTATGTGACTCAGTTGCTAGCTCTTAAGTGTTGCAATTGCAAGTGGGCCAATTCTGCCACATATCGTATTTCATTTCTACAGGAGCTAAGGCTAGAAAGTTTAGAGTCTGTTATATTTACTCACCCAGTATTGACTTGCAGCATTTTTTGTGATTCCTTTCCAGCAGCATTGAAGCTGAATAAGGACACTAAGAGAATACATGCATGATACCATTGGATGACATCATCAATCGTTTGTGTGGGGAACTGCAGTGCAGGAGCACAGCGTATAGTCTTGAAATGTCCTGAATAAAGCTTTTAGTTTTGCTGAACTTCCATGGCCTCCTGAAGTCAATTCTGTGAATACTACACAAAAACTGATTATAACGGAGTCAAACAATGCTTGTAGCCAGCCGGGGGAAAAAAGCATCAAAAAATTCATAGAAAATAACTTAGACAAGAAGCTCGCCACATTGTCTGCTTGAAACAAATTCAGTACTCATAAGAAGCAAGTACTGTGCAACAAATTTAGAGCTGGGGTGTTTTAAAATCCAAGGAGAAATAAGCTAATGTTTGGGTTGTGTTTTGGGAAAATGAAGCAAGGTAGTGCTGAAAATCCATGACACATTGTGCTCACACAGATCCTTCCATGGAGAGAAAATGACAAGAGTTTTTGGCACCTGGGGCTGTTTGATGAGAATACAGTGCGCTGGACCTTGTACATGGCACAGTTTGACTATTTTGTACAAGCTAACAAAATAGCAGAAGACACAAAGGTTCCCATGTTCCTCAGCACGATGGAGGTGAACATTGGGGCAGCAGTCTTGCTGGTGCCAGAGACTGATTATAAGAAGACTCTGTTATATCTAGTGCAAGTTTTCAACAATATCTTCAAACATTTCAGAAAGATAAGCGAGGGGGCATAGTGCAGTATGGTTGAATAGATAGCTGGTAGATTTGTCCTTAAACATAGTCAAAGGAAATTATCTGGCACGAATGGGAATAACGTGGTTGGAAAAGTTCAGATTAAATTTGGCCAAAGTAAATCTACCGACAGATTCCAAATCAGACCTCACCAAAATCCTGAAGAAAAATAGTAATTTCCACATTGTGGAGTAGTTTGTTGATACTGATATGCCTATATTTGCTATAAAGAACCACAATGAATTTGCTAATCTGTATTTAAAATGTGCATTATTGAGTCAAAAAGGATATGTATGAAAAGCACTGACTACATGCAGGAGGTCACTTACTAAACCTTACGTAGTATAATTTAGTTTAAATTGTGTGGCTGGAAATGGCCATTCTAAGTTTGACTATGATATTGACATTAATTATAATTATGCTTTTTTATATGGCCTGTTTTGAGAGCAAAATGTACTTTGCTCAATGTGCAATGCTTCCTAGTAAAGGATCGGTTTCAGAATGATCCATAGTTTTATTTATCGTATTACGCATCAGCAAGGTAATATGAATATTACTTAAACATATTTTGTTTCTCTTTAATGTCATGCCATCTATATAATTAATCATTGTTGAAAATGAGCAACATTTAATGAAATCCATTTAGTTTTGAAAAATAAATCCTAATTTGTTATTTGTAATATTGTAAATTAATATTGTTATTTACTACTGTTATAATTTTATCAAGTTGGCAAATTCAGATTGTAGAATCTTCCTGGATCTGAAATTTTAGCAGATTCTGAAGTTTTTCTGAAAAAAAAGGGTATGACTTTTAGCAGTGTTGAGGAGCAGAAGGACCTTGGGATCCGGGTCCATGGGACTCTTAAATCGGCCTCGCAGATGGAGGATGTGGTCAAAAACGAGTATGGTGTGCTAGCCTTCATTAATCAAGGGATTGAGTTTAGGAGTCGGGAGGTAATGTTGCAACTTTATAAGACCCTTGTCAGACCCCACTTGGAGTACTGTGCACAGTTCTGGTTGCCTCACTACAGGAAGGATGTGGAAGCTATTAAGGAGGGTGTACAGGAGATTTACAAGCATGTTACCTGAATTGGGAGGCATGTCTTATGAAGAAAGGTTGAGGGAGCTAGGTCTCTTCTCCCTGGAGAGATGAAGGTTGAGAGGCAACGTGATAAAGATTTATAAAATGTTGAGAGGTAGAGATGGGGTGGATTCTTGGAGGCTATTTCCCAGGGCTGAAATGGTCACTACGTGAGGACACAGGTTTAAGGTGCTGGGGAGCAGGTACTGACAAGATGTCAGGGGTAAGTTTTTCACTCAGAGGGTGGTGAGTGAATGGAATCAGCTGCTGTCAGTGGTAGTAGAGGCAAACTTGCTGGGTCTTTTAAAAGACTTCTGGATGAGTACATGGGATTTAATGGGATCGAGAGTTACAGATAGTTCTATGGCCTGGTAGGTATGGATATGATTGGCGCAACTTGTGGGCCGAAGGGCCTGTTTGTGCTGTAGTGTTCTATGTTCTCTATGAAAAACATACCACAGTTTTCAACGGTGAAATGGGAAGTATGAAGAATGTCTCAATAAAGTAGAAGATCAAAGAAGAAATCAGATAAAATGCTTAAAGGCTAGGTCAGTGCCTAACGCATTCACACCTGAAACAGATGTGGAATTAGAACAACTGGTTAAGATGGGAGTCCTACAGCATGTTAATGAAAGTGAATGGGCTACACCAATTGTACTAGTAATGAAAAAAGACAGAACTGTACAGATTTGTGGTGACTTCAAACTAACCATTAATTCAGTACTTTGCGCGAGAGAGAGACAGAACGCGAGAGAGAGACAGAACGCGAGAAAAAGGAAACCCAACTGAGCGAAGTCAGGATCTGGGTCTTTCTGAAAACTTGACATTAACAAAACCAACTTGGGAAAATAGCACTTCAATTGCAAATCAAGTAACAAGTCAACATCAGGTCATAACATCGACTTCTGTTGAAGCAACCACTGATGCTGTTCACATCAACACAAAGACACCAAAAGGTTAGAGCAAAGACTAAGAAGCAGACACTTGAGATTCATTGATAACCAAATCGTCTGACATATTGACTGTTGCTGCTAATAGATTGTTTAATATGTTGGGGATGTTTGATTTCAAGGGGGAGAAATTGTTTTGTATTTATAGCATTTTTAGTGATTCTCTACCAACAGCATTACACCTCTACCTCAGATGACATCAGAGACTGTTTGCCTGGGCACCTGTGCAGTGCAAGATCGCAGCCTGTACAGTCACATGTTCTGAGTAAAACTCTTAGTTGTATGAACCTCCTCGGCCTCCTAAAATCAATCCTGCGAACACCACCTGTACACGTTTGCTTTTCTTAGTTCTTCTTCAATAGTATTTTTGCAGGTTTAAACATTGTGTGTGCCTTTCAGCTGTGTTTTCTGTCCAATATTTCCAGCATTCAATATATTTTATCTCCACTTCCTAGTACCTTGTTTTGTGTTTCAAAACTGCACAGCTTCATCAGTGTCTTCTCAGCGAGAGTTCTTGATAAACTGCTTGGCACTGTGGCACAGTGGTTAGCACTGCTGCTCACAGCGCCAGGGACCCAGGTTCGATTCCCAGTTTGTCTGTCTGTGTGGAGTCTGCATGTTCTCTCTATGTTTGCACGGGTTTCCTCTGGGTGCTCCAGTTTCTTGCCATCAGCCGAAAGACGTGCTGGTTAAGTGCATTGGCCATGTTAAATTCTCCCTCAGTGTACCCAAACAGGTGTCTGAATGTGGCGACTACAGGATTTTCACAGTAACTTTATTGCAGTGTTAATGGAAATCTACTTGTGGCAGTAATAAAGTTTAAAATTTTAGAACCAGTCTCAGGATGATAGCCTTGAGATAGAAGTCCTAATGGCATAGAAACATGATTACAGAAAACCAGATTTTACACATAGAAATGATTGCATTTCAAACCCAAACACAGGCTGCTGGAGCTGTGGGCAAACTCAAACTGACTGGCAGCACCCAGAGAGGGCAAAGGTCCCAGTATTACACAATTTAACCCACCCACAGGTGTTATACCTGTAGAATAGGCTTGTACAGAGTGAGTTGGCTTCCAGCCACATTTGTTCCAGAGACTAGGAAAGTTGTAACCAACAAAATCCATACATCCATACCATCACACTCCTCTACCACCATCCTGCCACATCAACCACCCCTCACCCTTGCTGCAAAATGTAGCTGATTAATCTTTGAAAAGCAGAACATTTATCTAGAATATTCAATTGAGACACACAGGTCAACAGAATCTTCAGAATTGATCCCACTCCATCTGAAAAACGGTTGAAACCCCAGATAGTTGCTCTGGAAAGTTGGGAGCTACTTTCAAACACTGTTTAAGAAGATGCATGGGAGGTTATGCAGCAGGTAACCCAAAAGGGATTTTGCCTTTTGGGTCAGGTTCTCCATGGCAGTGTCGTATCACCACACTGGGAGTGATCCCCCTGATACTGATCAATCAAAACAAAAAAGTGCAGGTTAGGTTGACTGGCCATGCTAAAATTGACCGAAGTATCAGGGGGATTAGCAGAGTAAATGCTTGGGGTTATGGGAATAGGGCCTGGGTGGGGTTGTGGTCGGTGCAGACTCGATGGACGAATTGGCTTCCTTCTGGGATTCTATGATTTTATGATCAATTAGTGCATATAGGGCGTGTCTAATTAGGATGAAAAGCTGGAGAGACATTTAAAAGACATGGAACATCAACAGCCTGCAGTTTAAGCAGGGGAAAGCGACAGCAGCTCATTTTAAAATGCTTTCCTTGATGAATTTTTAAGTTTCCTGCACGTGGTAGTCCACTGTAGCAGCTATTGTTAAGCAGGAGAACTTCCTCGAAACTTGCGGAGGGTGCTGCCTATGCACCACACCAACTCCTTCATATCTGTTGGTAGGAAGCCACCTAATCTCCAATGCTTCAGTCCATCTCTGAGAATAGGGCAATATTTTTACTTAATTGGCTATCCATCACATGTGATTGTGTAGACTTTCAACAGTTAATCCTGTACTGGGGAAAATGCAAGGGGGAAGGACAGTACTGGCAAACAAGCCCTGAGCCAGATTTTTGCAACTGACCACTTCTGTACTCTGCTAATTTGTGAATGAAAATCCTGTCCCCGTATTTGGAACCTAATGAAGATCATCTTAATTTTGGAGGTAGTTTAAATTATTATGAATTAAAATTCCCTTCCCATGCATCCCAGCAGTATGAAATCCCCAATTCAAGTCTATACAGTAATGAAAAATGCTTTATGTTCTTTGCTTTACATATTTGTAAATTATTAGCTATTAATGTTATAAAATCTCATGAGAAGGTTCTGTACTCAATTACTCTACCACAATTGAGCCACTGAAGCATTTGGTATCTGCAGAAGTAATTTTGCATTGGCAGTACCCATTTAGACCAAGTTAACATCATGTGAGTTGGACTAGCCTTTGGCCAGAGAACTCAAGTTGATGATGTAATGCCTCTCCCTGAAATGGAGTTAGCCAGTTCAAGATGCAAGGAGCACGCTGCACTCAAACCCTGCAAAATTTTTGGCATCAGGAACTGGGTGGGAGCCTTGGAATTGGGGTCATGCAGAGTTTCAAATGAGTCTGGAATCCATGAAAATTCAGGCCATAGTACTTTAAACCAGCTATTTTCACAAGCATCTTTCATATAATGTTACTCTATACATTTAACACAAAAAAAACACTGATTGCATACTGGTAAATATATTGATTTGATAATATGAGTGGATAGCGTATTGATGCTAGTTAATCTATACAAAGGACAAAACAGCATGGGAAACAGGCCCTTTGGCCCAACGAGCCCGCGCCGCCACCTCAATGTTCCCACCTCTACCCGTGATCCCTGTCTACGTTTATAGATCTATGGATTAAAAACCAAATTTGACACAATTTAGGGAGAATTTGTTTTGCCAATTAGCCTAAGAGCACATCTTTGGGATGTGGGAGGAAACCGGAGCTCCCGGAGAAAACCCACGCAAGCACGGGGAGAATGCACAAACTCCCACACACAGGCCTAAATCCATGTATCTGCACAGCACAGCGATAGTCACTGAGCTGTCGTGTTGCCCATCAAATGGTCCAGGTCAAGCGTACACTAACGACGTGATGCACTAGGACACTCTCGAAAAAAAATCCAAGAGCAGCCCTCTTACAACCCATCGCATGCATGCCCCTCGTTAGACAACAAGGTGAACCAAAGCACCTGCAGGATAAAAACAAGTACATCAATATCATCATCTATTTACACACTTCCCAGGGATTCCCAAGGCTCATAATCCCTATTTTAAATTAGTTTTCTATACCCCTCCATTCCCATTCTGTTCATGTGCCCATCTAAGTATTTCTTAAACAACTCCAGAGTACCTGCCTCCACCACATTACTTGGCAGTACATTCCATACCCCCACCACCCTCTGTGTGAAAAAACTCCCTCTAGCATCCAAATTATACCTTACCCCCCTCACCCTAAGCCCGTGACCCCTCGTGCTATTCGATTCCATCCTAGGAAAAAGCTTAACCCTGTTTACTCTATCTATACCCCTCATAATCTTGTACACCTCTATTAGATCTCCTCTAAGTCTACGTCTTTCTAAGGAAAACAGTCCCAATTTGCCTAACCTCTCCTCGTAACTCAGACCTTCCATACCAGGCAGCATCCTGGTAAACCTCCTCTGCACTCTCTCCAGAGTCTCCACGTCCTTCCGGTAGTAAGGCGACCAGAACTGGACGCAGTATTCCAAATGAGGTCTAACCAACGTTTTATACAACTGCAACATTAAAGGCCAGCTTTTGTACTCTATACCCCTTCCTATAAAGGCTAGCATACCATATGCTTTCTTCACAACTTCTCCACTTGCTCTGCCACCTTCAGAGACTTGTTCACCTACATCCCCATGTCCCTCTGCATTTCTATACTCTTAATAGGTCTACCCTTTATCATATACCTCCCCCCTACATTCTTTCTCCCGAAATGCATCAGCTCGCATTTATCAGGATTGAATTCCATCTGCCATCTATCTGCCCAAGCTACCAGCATATCTACGTCCTGCTGCATTGCCTGACAATGCTCCTCACTATCGGCAAGTCCAGCCCTCTTTGTATTGTCTGCAAACTTGCTGATCACTCCACTTACTCCCTCTTCCAAGTCATTTATATATGTTACAAATAGAAGAGGTCCCAGTACCGAGCCCTACGGCACACCACTAGTGACCAATCTCCAGCTAGACAAACACCCTTCCACTATTACTCTCTGTCTCCTATTACCAAGCCAGTTACTTATCCATCTAGCTACCTTTCCTTGTATCCCATGAGCCTTGACCTTCTCAACTAACCTCCATGAGGGACTTTGTCAAACGCCTTACTAAAATCCATATAGACAACATCAACAGCTCGCCCTTCATCCACCATTTTCATCACCTCCTCAAAAAATTCTACCAGATTTGTAAGGCACGACCTCCCTTTAACAAATCCAGGCTGCGTACCCTAATCAGATCGCAACGCTCTAAGTGCCTATACATCCTATCTCTAAGAATCCCCTCCAACAGCTTCCCTACCACTGACGTCAAGCTCACCGGCCTATAATTTCCAGGGTTATCTCTACTACCCTTTTTAAACAACGGTACAACATTAGCTATTCTCCAGTCCTCTGGGACCTCACCTGGTCCAAAGGAGAGACAAAGATTTGCGTCAGAGGCCCAGCAATTTCAGCTTGCACCTCCCTAAGCAATCTGGGATAAATGCCATCAGGCCCAGGAGATTTATCAGTTTTAATGCTACCTAGAAGCTCTAACACTTCCTCCCTCGGTATGGATATTTCCCTCAACTGGTCCACAGCTCCCTTAGAGACAGAAGCTGTCAACAAGCCCCTCTCCTTTGTGAATACCGACGCAAAGTATTCATTAAATAAAGGATATAGTTTTCTTATTTCTGTTTCCATTGTTCTTTTTCTCTTTCCATTATAGTTTTCACATCATTTCATTATTTTGAAGGCTTCAATGTGCTGGTTTCTCACTTCTCTGGATAGAATTACAATCATAGAGTCATAGAGGTTTTACAGCATGGAAACAAGTCCTTTAACCCGACTTGTCCATTCCATCCTTTTTTTTTTAAACCCCTAAGCTAGTCCCAATTGCCCCAATTTGGCCCCATATCCCTCTATACCCATCTTATCCATGTAACTGTCTAAATGCTTTTTCAAATCAAATTGTACCCGCCTCTACTACCACCTCTGGTAGCTTGTTCTAGACGTTCATCACCTTTTCAAGTGAAAAAAAATGCCCCTCTAGACCCTTCTGTATCTCTCCTCTCTCACCTTAAACCTGTGCCTTCTAGTTTTAGGCTCCCCTACCTTTGGAAAAAAATATTGACTATATAGCTCATCTATGCCCCTCATTATTTTAAAGACCTTTATAAGATCATTCCTTTAGCTCCTACGCTCCAGAGGGAAAAAGTCCCAGTCTATCAGCTTTTCCTTATAGTTGAAGCCATCAAGTCCCAGTAGCATCTAGTAAATCTTCTTTGCACTCTTTTTAGTTTAACAATTTCCTTTCTATAATAGGGTGGCCAGAACTGTACACAATATTTCCATGTGTTGTCTTACCAATGTCTTGTATAACTTCAACAAGATGTCCAACTCCTGTATTCAATGTTCTAACCAATGAAACCAAGCATGCCAAATGCCTTCTTCACCACTGTCCACCAGTGACTCCACTGTCAAGGAACTATAAACTTGTACTCCTAGATCTTTTTGTTCTATAACTCTCCCTAACACCCTACCATTAACTGAGTAAGTCCTATCCTGGTTTGATCTACCTAAATGCATCGCCTCATATTTATCTAAATTAAACTTCATCGGCCATTCGTCAGCCCACTGGCTCAATTGATCAAGATCCCATTGCAATTCTAGATAACCTTCTTCACTGTCCATTATGCCATCAATCTTGATGTCATCTGCAAAATTACAAGAATACCTAGTAAATTCTCACCGAAACCACTAATGTAAATGACAAGAAACAGCGGACCTAGCAGCAATCCCCGAGGCACATTGCTGGCCACAAGCCTACAGTCTGAAATACACCTCTCTACAATTATTAAAGTTTCCTGAATAGTTTATAACGTTAGTCTTTCTTTATGGGTCCCACCAACCTAGACATATTCAGAAAGATGCCAACTTGTCCTGTGTCATTTGCAAAAGAGAAATCAATTTAACCACTAAAGAATCCACATGCATCTGTGGTCAATGTGTGCATTCAGAATATGCACCAATCTAATGTCATTCCAAGGTTCACTATGCTGAATAGCTACAAGTGAAATTTCCTTATGAAAATAAAATCTGTTCTGAGCACTAAGAGGTTACAACCAGGATTCTCCAATACATTTTGCCCTGCCAACACTGCCAGTGAGAATGGAGAATTTGATGCTCAGCAAAACTGAATTGACTGCAATGGTGCTGGACAATCCCAGTCAAGGGTGAGGTTAGCGCATTCAAAGACTACACTTTTTAAGATTCAGAATGTGCAATACAAATAAAGTGGATCTCTAACCTCTACCCAATATTTGGCTAAAGGACACTTTTGGAGCACCAGCTTAAAAGAAATTTACCTCATATGTCAGAATATGAAACTGATGATCTAGCCTCGAGGTTTTTTAATACCTGAACTCTCAATAGCCAATTGATAAATCTATGTTTAAAAACTACTTTGTAGATCTTAGCACAGAATTCCTGTTCCCTCAGCAAACAGAATCATTCAGATCTATTGATATATTTAGTAATTATTTGCAACATGATCAAGTTTAACATGGTCTACTTTGTTTTAATTAACTATGGATGATAAACCCTCCCCTTGGAATTTTTCTTTCAAGCCAAAATGTGCATGTTCTGTGTAGTGTGAGGTATTCCTTTAAATGTCTGCCACTGAGCCACTAGTAATCAATCCCTTAAGCACATTTGCCAGCTCGTTTTAGTTAGCTCTGCTTTTGATTCTTCATAATTGCACTCAACTTTAAAATACTAGTCTTGCGTGCATTCTGTTCTTCCTTAAACTGAATGTAAAATGAAATCATACCATGATCACTGCTTATTGAAGTTGCCTATTTAAGTGAGTGAAAGTTGGATTAAATATGAATTTGGACTGAACCAGAATATTTTACTAATGGTAAGCTGCAACTGATGCTGAGTAAAATTGGTGCATTTTCAATTTACATCAGAATACATGAACCAGAGCCATTACCACTCAAAATGAATCACTAGTTCTGCATACCCTACCCCTCCATTATTTCTAAACTCTCCTGCTGAGAATAACAGAAAACAGCATATTGAATATGGGTGGAAATATTCAAAAAAGTTATATGCATGCTAAATGATGTGCATCAGGCCACGATATGGCTCTGCACCAGGACATTTCTTTAATCATATTAAATGCTGCACGAAGCTTGAGGGAAGGATTTAAATGTTAACGAGCTGTCTTGCCTGGTGCAATTCCCAAAATAGCTAACTGCGTTGGTGAAGATGGAATTTACTTGCAGCCAGCAAATTTCCGAAGCACATCAGAGCCAGTATCTTCACACCCACCCTCCAAAATGGCAGGCTTCCAGTTGAGGTGAATATTTTAACAGCTCCAGAATTGCAGCCATTGTGCAGACACAAAAGCACTCCTCTACATTGATGTTGGGATTCCAATAACAGTATTAAAACAGGAAGGTTTGGTGAGCACAACTACTAATGCCCACATGCTTGGAAAAGATGATAAATAAGAATTCCTTTGGTTTATAATGTTTAAACTTATTATAAAATGCCTCCATCATGATGGAATGGTCAGTTCATTTGCTAATTGTGGACAAAGGTCACATTACATTTTATCCTTAAAAATGTAATATTTGTATTTATTATAATTTGCATTATGGGCAGGTGATGGTAGTGGTATTATTGCTACTCTCTTAATTTAGAAACTCAGCTAATGTTCTGGGTATCTGGGTTCGCATCGCACTAAGACAGATGATGGAATTTGATTTCAATAAAAACAAAATTGAGAACAGAATTAAGAATCTACTGATGACCATGAAACCATTATTGATTGTTGAAAAATTCCATCTGGAATTCTGTCCACAGCACTATCAAGTAGTACTTCTAAACCAATAACCTGCTTGCTGATGCTCACTTTGCTTCTGCCAGGACCACGCACCTTCAGATCTCATTACAGCTCTGTTCTAAATATGAAAAAAGAAAAGATGAATGCCAGAGCAAAGGGGAGGGTGGCTACCCATAAAATCAAGGCAGCTTTTGACGTAATATGCCAATAAGGAACCTTAGTAAAATTGAAGCCAATGAGAAACAAAGGGAAAAAACTTTCCATTGGTTGGAGTGATACTGAGCAAAATGGGAATCAATGATGATTGTTGGAGGCCAATCATCTCAGGACATTATCACTGCACTTGCAGTAATCTACAGCTCTTCATCAATGATTTTCCTTTTACCATAGGATCAAAAGTCAAAATATTTGCTAATTGATTGCCTAGTGTTCAGTTCCATCCACAATTCCATCAATAATGAAACAGTCAAAATATGCATGCAGCACAACCCAGACAACATTCAGATTCAGACTGAAAAATGGCAAGAAAGACAAATGACATGTAATGACTAACTCCAACATGAGAGAATCTGAAATTGTCCCCCACTCTTAATAGCTGGAGACAGCCAGCACCAAGTCCCCATTTGTTTGCCATCTCCTTTACCAAATGAGACTCTGAAGCTCCATTTTTCCTGTGCACCTTTAGTAAAACTGAAAAACACCACATTGCTCACAGCTGGCTATTTAAGTGCCTTAATTAACACATTACCATGGCAAAGAACAAAGCCCGCCCTCCATGTTGGCTGCTGTCAGTAAAATACAGAAACCAAGCAAAAGATGCCAGATTTCCCTTTCCGATGTCTTCATTTATACATCCTCACACCTTCTCTCAAATTCTGTTCCAAAAAGCCCCATAAAATCTCAGTCTACATTTATCTTGGACATAAAGCAGAGTATCAACTTGTTTAAGTTCAGTTGATCCAAATAACCATAGTACACTTAATCTGCCTTTGTAACCCCATATATTAATTCCATTAGTTTCTAATGTCTATCTACATTACTCAATGAATTACATAAATGTGGTTTCCTGTTACTGTTAATATCTTGTAGCGGGTTACATTCATGCTGTTGTGATGTTATTGGATCGGTTTTAAAAAAGCTATTTTTAAAAGCTAAAATAAAGGACTGAAATTCAGAATTGTTTCTGAAAACACCGAATGTTTTTGCGGATTACAAAACATTATCTTGTCTCCAGAGAGAGAGAGAGAGAAAAAGGACTCTTTCTGATACTGACTCAATGTTTATCAACGCAGGAAAGATCCAAAACCACAGCAAAACCTCAATTATAAAAATGTGAATTTGTCTTTTCAAGCAGAAATGACTACTGAAACCACAGGTGGGAGAAAAATCCAATTGCTTAATGGGATTACCATAGGACCTTATTTGGACAATGACTCAACATCGGTGTGAGATCGCACAATGAAGTGGCCATCCTTGCTCCCTGCTAACAGAAGTACAAACTGACTATTAACTTTGTAAGTAAATATCAAGGATAACCCACTATCATCGGACCGGTCAAACTGACTATTGAGAGACGTGTTTTTAGAGATTTCAAGACCAACTTCCCTCAGAGAGAGTCATGCACCTTCTGCAGTCAGTTAAGCAGCCTAAGTATATAACTATAATACTTTGCCAGAAGATCAATAACTCATTCCACTAACCTGTTCCCCGCCACATTCACCAGAATTCTCAAAACTCTACAAGATTTACTACAAGAGAATTTGTAGCCATGGAAAAATCTCTGCCTTTCAAAATCTTTGTTTCCAGCTAAAATATCAACTCAACCAAAACACATCAGGGCTCACAATAAGATAGAGATGAAGTTATGTTCCATTTTTAATTATGGTTTTACCTTGAACTGTATCTAATTTTTGTGTGGTAATGTGAGTGAGACATCAAGTTTTCACTTAATCTTTAGGATGAATGTGTATGAGAAATCATTTTTAAAAATACAAAAGCTTACTTCTGGGTTATTTAAAGTGGTTCAATCATTCGAAAATTAAGAAAAAACACACATTCACATACAAATATACTTGAACACCAGCAATAAAAGCTAATATCTTAAAACTGTCCATGACTAATGCGTATTCCCTCAGGAAACATCAACACAAGACAACTTTTGAAAATTGGAATTTAATTTGTTGCAAAATGGATAGCATAATCAATTTATCATTACTGTCATTTTGTCCCCTCCATCCCATTAATTATCTTTCACAGTCTTCTTTTACCACTAATCTACTCTTGTTATCTGAAAGATTTGGGATTTCAGATTATGATAATTTCAGGTTCCATTGTTTTGTGGAATCTCTCTCTCTCTGTCATTTTCTGAGGCAGACAGCACGAAAAGTATAACAATTATCTTTGAGCATTAGAAATGCTATCAAATATTAGCAAAGAAGACACAATTAAATATGAATAGGCTATTGCATGAATAGAAAAGTATAGAAATAACATTAGTAAAAGGCTTGATATGGTAGGTGCAAAAAAAGAGTGAAAACAATAGAAAAACAATCCAGAACAAATTTTGATAGAGAAAAAAAATGATAAGCATATAAATAGTCAGGTTAAACAGGCAAGGAATAAAATGTCCACTCAAATAGGGTGGAATTTAAGGTGAAATTATGTATCTTTCCAGATAGTCTTTTGTTCTTGAAATGATAACATCCTCATATATCCTAAGATGGCCAACTTTGGTTAGTTTTGGATAAATTATACGCTGAGCATGCCCATAAATGAACCTTACTATTACACTGGCTGTTCACAATGTGAGCTACTCATGACTTCTACAATTCCCAGGATCCATATCATAAAAATCAGTTCATATAATACAGCATAGAGGTGTCGACCAATATCACCCTCTAATACCTAACCAACCCCAAAAGAACTCCAGAGAGGATGGTTGGAAAAAATGGTGTTTGTAAATAATTCTTCAAAGTATACCAAAAGTTCAGCAAGGTCAGTGAGCCTATTTTGTTCTTTATTTGCATCCTTCACATAGTGTTGCTACCATCTGATAGTAGTAGAAATTTGGTAAGAATAGGGAATATATAGACGGGACAACATAATCCCTGCTGCCAAAGAGATCTAATGAAAATGCTGTTTTGGATGCAGGCCAAATTTAAACAGCAATGTCTGGTTAAATGAATGAGGGGGTGCTTTAACAACCTGCAAACAATGTCACTTGAAACCAGGATGCAGTAGAGGGATAAATAGAATAGTCCTTAACTAGACCTCTGGGATTTTTTTTGTGGCTAAATGGCAACAACAAAAGATTGACTATTACTGTGCGCTGCTTACTCTTAAACTATTTACCATGAGATAAATATGTTTGAGGACTTACTAATCTCCAGAGCTCAGTGAACAGAAAAACAAGGCACTTTCCGTGCAGATACTCAGGAAATCAACAATTCCCATCCAATTGATAGAGAGTTGGATAAAAAAAGAGAATGTGACATTCTCCTGAACAAAAACGTTTGAATGATGGATCTATTAGCTAATTCAGGAACCAGGTTTTCTGATTGTGTGTGTTGGGAATCTTGCTGATCAGGAATTTATATTAATATGTGCGTGCTGCATAATTTTCTATGCATTTATGCCTATTCTTGGCTTGGATCACCGTCTGTGCAGAATCTGCACGTTCTCCCCATTTTGGGTTTCCTCCGGGTGCTCCAGTTTCTTCCTCAGTCATACAGTCATAGAGGTTTACAGCATGGAAACAGGTCCTTTGGCCCAACTTGTCCATGCCATCTTTTTTTTTTAAACTCCTTAGTTCCAGTTGCCCATATTTGGCCCATATCCCCCTATACGCATCTTACCCATGTAATAGTCTAAATGCTTTTTAAAAGACAAAATTGTACCCACCTCTACTGTTGCCTCTGACAGCTTGTTCCAGACACTCACCACCCTCCCTGTGAAAAAACTGCCCCTCTGGACCATTTTGTATCTCTCCCCCTCTCATCTTAAGCCTAAGCCCTCTAGTTTTAGACTCCCTACCTTTAGAAAAAGATATTGACTATCTAGCTAATGAATGCCCCTCATTATTTTATAAAGCTCTGTAAGATTGCCCCTCAGCCTCCTACATTCCAGAGAAAAAAGTTCCAGTCTATCTAGCCTCTCCTTATAACCCAAAGCATCAAATCCTGGTAGCGTCCTGGTAAATCTTTTCTGCACTCTTTCAAGTTTAATAATATGCTTTCTATAATAAGATGTTCAGAATTGTACACCATCCAAAAGATGTGCTAGTTAGGTGCATTGGCTATGCTAACTTCTTCCTTAAGGTACCCGAACATGCAGAAGAGTGTGGCAACTAGAGCATTTTCACAGAAACTTCATTGCAGTGTTAATGTAAGCCTACTGCTGACCCAATAAATAAACAAACTGAATAGAATATGTAAAGCATGTACCAGAAATTTCATATGTTTCCAGATGAAACTTCTTGACAACAGGGCATAGCTGAAAAATGTGCTGTGACAACTCAGTTACGAGAAAAAGACAGCTTATTTGATCGCAACTGCAGTTTGTTTCAAATAAAGAACAATTTGAAGTATGAGAAGAGACTGACCTTCAAATGAATGGTTGGTGAAGGGTGGCGGTCACAAGTATTTGAACAGGACTGGACATTAAATATAGCTCAAAATAAAACTGCAGATCTTCAAGACTGAATGAACCTTGTGAGTAATAAGAATAGAACTGGCCACCCACCATAACATAACTTTCGACATTTGATTTTATAAGCCTGGTTGAAGATGATTTTCTGATACTCAGCAAGGTCTCAAGTATCGATAAATAAAACCCCTTGGGCTCAAAGTTGATAGTTTAATAACCATATTATCAGCAAATGTAAACCAGTTCAGGAAGCAAAATCTGGCCCCAACCTCAAAAAACTCCATTATGGGAGGACGTATAGTAAGAAACTGGCACTGCTCATTCCTAAAATTATTTGGAAAAGACGATGGTGGATTAGTCCTCAGTCAAGTGAATGGCAAAAATGAGTGCCGAATATTTCATGCACAGTAAAAGTTAAAGGTCTGGTAATAGGTGCAGCAATTTGACAAGAAAGACTGTAATGATTCCAGAAATGCAAAACAATCCATCAATCCCTTTCTGCAGATATTACATCTTGCTAGGTGGGCACTGAGGTGACAATAAGGGCAGTACAGTGGCACACTGTTTAGCACTGTTGGATTCGATTCCCAGCTTTAATAACCTTCTGTGGAGTTTGCACTCTCTCTCCATGTCTGCATGAGTTTCCATGGGGTGCTCCAGTTTCTCCCACAATCTGAAAAATGTACCAGTTGGGTGCATTGGCTGCGCTAAATTTTCCTCCAGTGTACTTGCACACGTGCTGGAGAGTGGCGACTAGGGGATTTTCACAGTAGCATCATTGCAGTGTTTATGTAAGCCTACTTGTGAATAATAAATTAATAAACTTTAAAAACTAAGGGTACCCAATGTTTCCAATGATATCTTGAATGACAGGACCATCCCATAATTAGACACCTATATATTAGGCAGCCTGTTCATTGATTAAATGCTAAAAGAGGTTTCTTCTTTGCTCATGGAGTAGGTCACACAAAATTTTCTATTTGAATGCACATTGCCATGCCTTCAGGTAACAATTCAAAATGTTACAACATCTGTCTTACTAGATCCAAATTGTCAATTTACCATATGGTCTGTGCCACTGGACCTTTCCTTTTGCCCAATTCTATCAAAATGTGCCTCATAGTCTAACAAATCTAACTGTCGCCATTGAGAGGATATTGGGAGGAATTCTAAAACACAACAAATTGGATGGAATCACAATGAAAGATACTGAAAATGTCAGTAAAATATCCAGAAGTTGCATCAAAAACAGAATATCAATTATTAATTCACTGTTAAACAGTGGCTATGTCATAAACTATTTCCTTGATCTATCCTTAGGGAATCCTGTAATAGTTCATCATCCATTTAAATAGATAGGACAACGAAAACCATGAGAGGTAACCACTGTCTGAGCAGATTAATTTGAAAGTGTGTTAAGAATAGACAAGCAGTGAGGCTATGAAAAATTGGGACTGCTCCCTCCTTTAGGAAATTCCTGAAAGTTAAACCAATCCTTAATGAAAACCATTCAAAAGGACATTCGTTTAGATTCCTGCGGATTAGAAAGAATCACATAGCTAAGAGTCTCTGTTTATGAATTACCAAATGCACTTACTGTCGACATTGAGATTATGGGCAGGATTTTATTGCCCCACTCTGGTCAGAGAATCCCACGCAAGGTAAACGGATATTTCCATTGTCTGCCCCTTGCCTTCTTTGATTCCATGATGGGCAGGAGAGTAAAATTCCAATCATCAGGTGGGCTTTTACAGCCTTGCTCATCTCGAAACCATGAAATCCCACCCAAGGTCAACAGATCTTTCCATGGTCTGCCCTCTCCCACTCTGATTCCCGTGGTGGGCAGGACAGTAAAATTCTGGCCATTTTGTTTTGTTTGCTTCTGTAAATTAGTATTCAATGCTCCTCCTCAAGACTGAATCATATCCCACAATTCTGGAGGGAGAAGACTGAGTATTTTAGTATCCAAAATCAAAAGGCAGTTGAGATAAAACTGCATTAAAGCTGTGTCATACTATTATGCATGAAGAGTAAGCTAGTGTAAGAAATATGGGTCAGATGGGATCCTTCACTGATGGTTGTACAAACGTCCTCAGGTACTGAAGCTGCCTGTGCCCAAATACACAAGACCTACACAATGTTCAGGGTAATGAATGGCAAGTAATATTCATGCTACATAAGTGCCATGCAATGACCATCTCCAAGAAGAGGTAATCTAACTATGTCCCCTTGGCACTTAAGGGTAATAACATCATTAAATCCCATGCTATAGATACTCTGAGGGTGAATTTTGATCAGAAACTTAACTGGACCAGCCATACTGTGGACACTGAGGCTGGAATTCTATCATTGATTCATCTTCTGACTTCTCCAAGACAATCCATCATTTGCAAGGCACAAGTCAACAGTATCATGGAATACTGTTGACTTACCTGGATGAATGCAGTTCCAACAAATGAAGATCAAGCCCTTCTAAAACAATGACATCTGCTCGATTGCCACACCATCTTACACATATACTTCCCGTATCACCAGTGCACAGTAGCAGTTGTGTATACCATTAACAAGATGCAATGCAGCAACTTGCCAAGGCTTGCCAGCACCTGCCATACCTGCAATATCTACCACTTAGAAAGAAAAAAATTGTTGTAAATGCTGGAGAGCACGACCACCAGCAAGTTCCCATCCAAGTCATACCATCCTGACTTGTAAGTGCATCTCAACTCCTTCACTGTCACTGGATCCTAGAACATCCTTCTTTACAGCACACTGGGTGTAGCTATGTCAGACGAATGCAATAGATCAAGCACAGAGATCACTCCACCTTCTCAGAGCAATTAGCAATTGACAATAAATGCTGTCCTTGACTTCCAAGTGCGAGTAGGAAAAAAAGATCCAATTCAGTGGTAGATTTAATGGACCACCATTGTATCTATAGGATCATTGATTCTTCTCAGTGCAAATTAGAAATAAGCAAAGTTATAATTAAAGAGATGGCTGAAGACACTGGCAGGGTCTAAGGAGGAGGAAAGGATGCCCTTTGTATTTTTAGATTTTATGCATAAAGAAGTGCAGCAAAAGAAGTTAACTTCCTTGTGTATGAGTGGCATAGTCCTCTGAAGTCTAATTTCTCTAGAAAGAGGTGAGAAAATCTTAAATGTACTGAGGAATTTCACCTCAAATAAAACTGCATCATGTATGATAGTGTGCTATAACTCAATGTACAGTTTTATCTGAACTAGTAGGTCGTGAAGGGTAGGTCGTGCCTCACAAACCTTATTGAGTTTTTTGAGGAGGTGACCAAAGAGGTAGATAAGGGTAAGGCAGTTGATGTAGTGTATATGGATTTTAGCAAAGCGTTTGATAAGGTTCCCCATGGTAGGCTACTGCAGAAAGTGCAGATGCATGGGATTGAAGGTGATTTAGCAGTTTGGATTAGGAATTGGCTAGCTGATAGAAGACAGAGGGTGGTGGTTGATGGGAAATATTCAACCTGGAGTGCAGTTACAAGTGGTGTACCTCAAGGATCTGTTTTAGGGCCACTGCTGTTTGTCATTTTTATAAATGACTAGATGAGGGTGTAGAGGGTTGGATTAGTAAATTTGCTGACGATACCAAAGTGGGGGGAGTTGTAGACAGCGAGGATGGATGTTACAGTTTGCAGAGGGACATAGATAGGTTGCAGAGCTGGGCCGTGAGGTGGCAAATGGAATTCAATATGGATAAGTGTGAGGTGATTCACTTTGGTAGGAATAACAGGCATATGAAATATAGGGCTAATGGAAGGACCCTTAATAGTGTTGTCGAGCAGAGGGATCTTGGGGTACAAGTACATAGCTCTTTGAAAGTTGGCACCCAGGTTGATAAAGTTGTTAAGAAGGCGTACGGTATGTTAGCTTTTATTGGTAGAGGGATTGAATTTAGGAGCCGTGAGGTTATGTTACAACTGTACAAAACTCTGGTGCGGCCGCACTTGGAGTATTGCGTACAGTTCTGGTCGCCGCATTATAAGAAAGATGTGGAAGCATTGGAAAGGGTGCAGAGGAGGTTTACCAGGATGTTGCCTGGTATGGTGGGAAAGCCTTATGAGGAAAGGCTGAGGGACCTGAGGTTATTTTCATTAGAGAGAAGAAGGTTACGCGGTGACCTAATTGAGGCGTATAAGATGATCAAGGGATTGGATAGGGTGGATAGTGAGAGCCTTTTTCCTCGGATGGTGATGACCAACACGAGGGGACATAACTTTAAATTAAGAGGTGGTAGTTATAGGACGGATGTCAGAGGCAGGTTCTTTACACAGAGGGTGGTGAGGGCGTGGAATGCCCTGCCTGCAGCAGTTGTGGACTCGCCTACTTTGGGGGCATTCAAATGTTCGGTGGATAGGCATATGGATGATATTGGAATAGTTTAGGTTAGAGGGTCCACTGGCCGGCGCAACATCGAGGGCCAAAGGGCCTGTACTGCACTGTAATGTTTTACATTCTATGTTTGAGTACATCAAGTCCTTTTGGAATCTGGAGTTAAGGCCACAAATCAGATCAGCCATGTAATAACCCCTACAAGGTCCTTGGGGAAAATCAATGATTGATCTCCCTGTGGGACTCATTGAGTAGGAGTTCCCCTGGTAACAAGTAGTGGAACTTGTTACTAGAGATTTTCATAAAGCTCATAAAGCTCAGAATTGAGCCCGCTGAACTATAGTCCCAGGCAGAAACTAGTGTATACACTGCGGTAGTGGTGTTATTTTGCAAACTATAATAAACTATGTTCCTTTCTAGTCATCTTACTGAATTATCATAAGCCATGATGCTACTTAATAACATAGCAGGCTCAATGAGTTGAATCTTACTTCTATTTCTTATGATTTCATGCCCATGCATGGCACATTATTCAGCTCCCGTGCAAATCTCTGAATGCCGTGCTTCACTTATCAGAAAACAAGTTAGAAACTCAGGTTCACTTTTTTTAAAAGATAGAATGGCCACTTGTATGACAACATCAGTATTCTCCAAACATGCAGAACATACAGGAAATAAAAGGGATATTTCACGGGAGAGAGAGCTGTGCAACAAAGGCATGTTTTGGGATGGATGTCAACTTTTGCTGACAAATTCCAGATTTCTACCATTTGTGCAAAAAGGTATATTATGTAAATTTCTAAAAGGCCTAGCTTTAATTTTAAGCCTCTACACCCTTATTCTGGATTCGCACACCAAAGAAATATTTGATCTTTATTTCTCCTAAAGAATTATTTTCTCATTTTAAAACCCTTGATAAACTCATGTCTCAGCTTTCTAAATTCAAAGGGAATACAAAACAAGTTTACACAACATGTTCCCATAATTTAGCCCTCTAAACCCTCATATTATGGGAAACTAACTTTTTTCCATCATGTCAATATGAATGCCCCCGCCCACCACCATTCCCACCTCTGCTGAGAGTAGAAAAATTCCATTTCCTGGTTCAGGACATGTCAACAGTGTGTTCCCATCTCACCGAGGAAGGCCAGGAATCACTTCCATTCCACAGAATCCATTCAATAGAAGAGGCTAGTTGTGTATGACATCTTACCAGGACAAGTTATATTTTATTGCTTCACCCAGGCAGACTGGACCATAGATATGGAAAGCAGGAGCAGCCCATTCAATCCCTTACGATTGACCAATCCTGGAAATTGAGATATTCAGTAGCAGCACTACTCAAGCTGTTTCCTAATATGAAAGCCACTCTAAAATACAAGCATGTTATTGGAAAGAACTTTATACAAGGCATTCATAGTAGGGGCAAAACGGATGCTGAAGATTTTTTTAAAATGATTATACATCAAGCGTGATTCTATGTGGAGTTTGCAGGGCAGCACAGTAGAACAATGGTTAGCACTGCTGCTTCACAACTCCAGGGTCCTGGGTTCGATTCCCAGCTCGGATCACTGTCTGTGTGGAGGTTGCACATTCTCCTTGTGTCTGCGTGGGTTTCCTCCGGATACTCCGGTTTCCTCCCACAGTCCACAGATGTGCAGGGTTAGGTTGATTGGCCATGCTAAGAAATTTCCCTTTAGTGTCCAGGGATGCATGGTGAGTATAGTACGTAGGGATACGGGGATAGGGTCTGGGTGGGATCGTGTTCGGTGCAGACTCGATAGGCCGAAAGGCCTCTTTCTGCAGTATAGCCTTGTATATTCATTGATTAATAGGCTTATGGCTCAGTGGGTAATGTCCCTATCTCTCAGCCTGGAACTCTGGGTTTAAGTTCCACTTCAGGACTTGATGGTCAAGGAAGACAAATTCATAATGCAGCCAATCAGGCATCAGCTTATAAATCCTTCCAACATGGGGCAATGACAGGTAGGAAAACTGGCAGAAATTCCTGGTCAGCCATGTAATGGAATGAAATTGGAGCCTCCACCATCACAACCTATAGTTCTAGCTGCAAGATGCTTGTATACTGTCACAGTAACCTAGGCTCCTTGGAGGAAGATAGTTGACTGGATAGCAGGTATCAATCAGATTAGCATCAACAGCATGGGTTTCGATTTCTCCATTGCAGTTGGGTGGAGGCCGTGAAACTCTAGGTCGGACCTGCCTTCCAACAGGAACTCAAGAGGAAGAAGGAGAAATGATTGGAACTGGATTTCAACTTCTGCATAAAGATTATTTGTATTGGCTACATTACTGTAGCAGATAAACTTAATGCAAGTGCATGCTGAACTTATACTCTCTGCACAGATGAAAAATGGATATCAGCTTCCTGACTTCTACTCATTCTTAATTTCACCCACCCTACAGTCACCCCCAATCCCACCAAATCTTGTTCAGTAGCTTGGCTCTTCCTGACATACAAGCCTAGGACTGTGCAGTCACTGTTGGCTTTCGGTTTGATATATTCTACATTCAATATAGATGTCAGCTATGGTTCAGTGGGTAGCACTCGCACCAGAGTCTAAAGGTCATGGACGATTAACAGAAATTAAACAGAAGATAACATGCATGTGGTGTTTGATAAAACATATATAAAGTATTGCTTCTGCTGAGGTGACTTTGAATTCTAACTGAAATGGTTATTCATTAAATATTGCAGGATTTGTTTGCCTGGCTGAGGCTGTAGTAACACTGGAAACTAGTTTGACCTTATACTTATTATCAGCATCCTCTTCAAGACCTACCTAACTATTCTCTTCCATCAGATGGTTTGAAGAATATAAATTATGCAGCGTATTATTTAGAATACCTTTCCAGGGCTGTACAGTAGGTCACTCCAATTTAGCTTGAACAATGCAGTCATTGCTTCAGCATGCCTACTTAATACTCCAACTGCATCCTGTTAGAAACATGAGGCTCATATATATTCTTTAAACTGCGATTCATGGATTTCATCCTGGCATTATGAGCCATGGCTCAATATTCCTTGTACCCTCGGATCCATTGATCAACTGCTGATATTCTGATTAAGTAACAATGACAGTGTCAATTGCGAGAGTGTAAACACACTGTGGTAGGTTTTAAGGCTGCCTGAAATGCAATTGCATGATGGTTCCTAACAAGCTGTAAGCGAATAGATTGGAACCCGCTCCTACTAATTAACACCACAGCCTTATAAAAGGAAGCAGGGTTCATGACTCTATTCTGCATCCAAAAAAATGTCAACAGCCTTCCACTATGGAAGTGATTAAAGCCATTGGCAGTGATTTGAAGGATATAACATGAGGCAACCTAAAAATGCACTGTGACCATTCAGGTGGACATTCTGTTAGCTGCCATAAACAAACCATCCTTAAATTATAGGCCTGCCAGTGCTTGGTTTTTGCTTCGAGAATCAAGCCCTTTCCAAATAGCAAAAAAATGAATGAATAAATTAAAGCAATGCAATTGAGCAAAGAAGTAAAATAGCTAAAAATAATAGACCAAAAAAACCATAAACCCCAAGAAAGTATAACATAGTCCCATACTCAGTCTTAAGACGGCTGAAAACAGCTTCAAGAAACTCAAATGATACCAACAAATAAGTTTCTAATGCAGTGACATCACATTTCAAAGGCAGAGACCAAAAAAGACAGTGTGAAAGTTGTTCCCTAATTAAAATAATATTTGCAATCTCAATGAGGTAAAAGGACACCAGCAGATAAAGCTCTTTAGCTAATCAAACATATGCTGGATAGGAAAAAAACATACATTAATGCAACCCTGGCTCAAATGAGGAAAATTTTAACCCTGTCTACACAGAGCACATAGGACATACTTTCTATCCCTGAAAGCAGGCAGTCAAGTGGATAAAGTTGTTAAGAAGGCATATGGAGTCTTAGCTTTTATTGGTAGGGGGATTGAATTTAGGAGCTGCAGCATCATGTTCTTTACTCAAAGAGTGATTTGGGAGTGGAATGCCTTGCCTGCAGCTGTTGTAGATGCGCCAAGTTTGGTGGCGTTTAAGAGGTTAATTGATAAGTATATGGAAGAGAAGGGAATGGTTTAGTTTGGAGGGGCATTGCTTTTTATTTTGGTCGGCACAACATCGAAGGCCGAAGGGCCTGTTCTGTGCTGTAATGTTTTATGTTCTATGACATGCAGATATCTAAAATTGATTTCAGAGCATAACGTTACATTGCAGATGCATTTTCACCTTTCCACATTTGAGAAGCTAGACATGGTAGGTCAGGAAGGATTTATCTCCTGACTGAAGAATATAGAACTAAGTCACTGTTTCCAAATAAAGGGATCACCAATTAGGTCCCAGGAGTCTGACTCTTTGGAACTCTGCAACCCAAATGGCAGTGGATGCTCGGTCATTGAAATTCAAGGGATTGGTAGATTTTTGAACACAATGCAAATCAAATGATATGAGAATAATGTGGAAAAATGGAGCTGAGATTGTAAGTCAGTCATTGTTCCATTGAATGGCAAAGCATGTTCAAAGGGCCTAATGGTCCACTCCTGCTTATGTTTTTAAATATAGGGTTTATGACACCACTGGGACTGTCCAACATAGATGAGTGATACTTAAATATTTAAAGCAGAGTTTAGTGATGATTTTCTGCCCTCAGAATTCAAACAATTATCAAAATCCTTTCCCTTAAACTGCCATAGCTGCCTTCAAGATAGAGATTTGCAGCAGCTATTGTTTATGCTTCAGTCTGAGCAAATTTGCAATGAATGCACTGAATACATTCTTTGTTTGATCTAACAATTATTGTCTGAAATTACATAGCTCCGAGAAAAATAAAACTCAATCCATGTACTTAAACAAAACTCTATGAACTGGAACATAGATTTATATAAATTCTATGCATCGTGATTGTAGCGATTGGCCCCTTTTGAGGATGTATACTGGGAGGGTCATGTGACCCAATCATCCAATGTGGAATGAGCCACTGGGATCTTGATGCAACCAGAGTAGACCATAGAGCTGGAAGTGTTGTCATGAAAGTATTCTGCATACATAACTGCTAGTAAATACGCTTGTTATTCTAATTGACGATTGCCAATCCTTGCCATTATTATAGTGGTCTATCCACCCCATCAACAACAATTTATTAGAACTTTTAGTGTAATTAAGTTTTTCAGAAACACTTTTTTAAATGACACCGAGCCATACAAAGAGATATTAGGCTAACTGATCAAAGTTTTAGCCAAAGGAGTTGGATGGGATACTCCAGTCACATCATGAGGAATCTAATGCAAGTGAGAATGGAAAATATAGATTGCAGCCAAAACGCCACTAACTCTCAGTGGCGTCGGAAAATCCCAGCCATGAATGAGGACAGAAGATTTTGGCTGTCGGTTTTAAGGAGCATCTTAAAGCAAGAAAGAGAAGTAGAGAGGGGGAGGGATGTAGAGAGGGTATTCCTGAGGCACAGTCAACTCAAAGGATAACCTTCAATGTGACAGCAATTAAAGATTCAAAGAGGTTGGATTAGAAAAGCACTGATGGAGGGTTGTGCAGCTGGAGGAGATAACAGTGATTAGGTGAGGTATGGTTATGGAGAGATTTGAAAACAAGGGCCACTTTTCACATTGGGGCATCTTCCCCTAGATGTTACCTCCTCCATCTGGGCATCACTTTCAAGACCCCCAACCCCCTTTCCCCACCATTCCCAAGCTTCCCTTTCATCCCTAACACAAGACCCCAGACCTAACTGGTTTTAAGACACTTCAAGTGGTGGGACTGCTTGCAGAAGTGAAGGGCAGGAAATCCTTTCCATTATCTCAAAGAACCACATGAACCAAATATCATTTTATTCCTCCAAATCTATTTTGTTCTTTAGAACATAACATTCTAAGTGCTAACTAACTTTGTTCTGGAATTTTACCTCCAAAACATTTTCCCAATTCTGACATCGAACTGGCTAGCCTGAAGTTGCAAAGTCTATAGGAATATAAGAGCATAAGAAACAGGAGCAGGAGGCCATAATGTCTTTCAAGTCTGCTCACATTTAATAAATCAAAGCTGCTTTGTTACTTCAATCCCATACTGCCCACATTCCTTGAGTCCAAAAATTTATCAAGCTCAATCTTGAATGTATTGCATCCACAGCCCTTTGATACAGAACTCCAGGGATTAACAACTCTTTGAAGGAGGAAATTTCTCCTCATTGAAGTTCAAAATGACCGACCCCTTATCATGCCACACTTCCATAAATCTCGGCACTTCACTGCACAGCAGCTATCCTATCATATCAAGCACTCTCTGAATCCTGCACTTCAATAGATCCTATCATCCTTTTAAACAATGGAACATAGGCCCATTCTGCTTAATCTCCACTGTTTGGACAAAGCCTCTGATTCCAGGACTTGTTGTAGTAAACCTTGGCTGCATTCCCTGCAAGTACATTCTTCCCCAGATACTGAGTCTAAAACTACCCACAGTACTCCAGGGTGGGTTTCATCAAAGCGCTGTACAACTGCAGGTTACTCTTCTCATCTGATTCTTTTACAATAAAAGGTAAACATGCCATTTGTCTTCCTAATTGCTTGCTATCTTCTACATGAACAAAAATACCCAAAAATGCCCTTAGCAATATTTAATATTTTTTCACTTTTTTTTCTATTCTTCCTACCAAACTGAACTTCATATTCCCCCACATGATACTCCATTTGCCACTTTCTTAGCCACTTGTTTACCCTATCTATATCACATTGAAGACTCTCAGCTCAGTGTTCAGTTCCTCCACACCAATAAGTCAGGTCCTACCGAAGCCAATTAAAGTATTTTTTAAAACTTGCTAAAGCTGGCTGTTCATTTTTTATTTATGATTTCTAGCACTGGCAGCACTCAACTTATGTTTTTGTCACAGCTTTCTCATTTCTTAAACACTATGACCCTATTTACGAATGAACTCTGGATTCTGTGTACTTTATCAGTCACTATTTCAAGCTGCCCTTCCATCTTCAATGCTTATATATCCATATATTCCAATGCCCTCTGCTGCTTCTGTAGAATTGTACCTTTTATTTTATATTTTCTCTCTTTATTCTACATACCAAAATGAAACACTTCAGACTTCTCCAAAGTAAATTTCATTCATCATTTGTCAGCCCATTCTACCAGCATATTCATGTTCTTGGGAAAATTATCACTATCATGGTTCGCAATACAAATTTTGACAATGTGCCTTTTACACCAACGTATAGGTCATTTATATATATCAAGAGAAGCAGTGGTCCTTACACCAACTAGTGCACCAACATTCATTCAGGCAGCATGTTTCAGTACCTCACCAGTTCCTCCAGCCCTCCTCTAATGTTCTGGCCCTCAAATTTATGTCCCTTTTTGCGAGTATTGTCCTCTCTGCCAAGGTGATTCTTGTATACCATCTCAGTACACCATCTTGCAGTCCAAAAAAATCTCTCTATCAATCTATTAGTTGGAAGAGAAGAAAATCCTTGGAATATGAAAACATAGAAAATTAATGACACATGTGGCCATCATCTGGTTCATTTTGCCTGTGCCAGCTAAAAAGAACTATCCAGCCTAACAACTTTCGAACTCTTGTCCCACAGTCTGTAAGTTAAAACACTTCAAGTACATATCCAAGTGTGCTCTAAACGTTCTGAGGGCTTCTGCACCTACATTCATTCAGGCAACAAGTTTCAGTACCTCATCAGTTCCTCCAGCCCTCCTCTAATGTTCTGGCCCTCAAATTTATGTCCCTTTTTGTGAGTATTGTCCTCTCTGCCAAGGTGATTCTTGTATACAAGGTGATCTAACTCCTTATTTGTACATGCAGTTGAATCAATAAGGGAAATGCTGGGTTTCAATAATACAATGCTTAAAAACAGATCAAGGCAAAGGCCTGGAAAACTACAAGCCAGTGAGTTCATTCTATTGTGGGAAAATTGTTGGAGGGCATCAAAAAGGGGATAAAGACATCCTCAAGACAGGTATGGTATAATGAACAGGGTTCATTGTGAATTCATGGGAGGATGCACCTGCTTAATAGCTTAACATTTCCAAGGAATTACCACAAATTTAGCCGAAATACAAATTTGCTGAAGTGAAGGCTTTTGATACCATGCCACGTAGCAATTTTTTGCTAAATGGTGGATGACATGGAATAAGAAGTAAAGCTCTGAAAACTAGTTAAGCAGAAAAAGCAAAGAATAGTTGTGACTGGAGCTACATTGATGTGACAAGGGTCATTAGCAGGATGATGCTGAGGGTAATGAAGTTCACAGCATAGATTAATGATTTCATGCTGGGGTCAAAAAAACTGTCTATGTTTGTGAATTACATCAATTTATAGGGAGGAACAGTTCAAATTAAAGAAACGAGCAAAGCAAAGACAAGATGATCTAGATAGGTTAGGAAGGTTAGCGGATAAGGACAAAATGGTATTCATTGTAGACAAATGCAAAGTAATGAGACTGAGAAATAAAGAATCTGAATGTAAACTAAATGGTTCTGGGCTTTAAGAAGCATCCCAGCAGAGGAAATAGAAAATGTATGGCACATGCCACCACACTGAATTCAGGACTCAAAGCTGGAGGAATACAGCAATCTATAATGTGATGTGCATGGATAGGTAGAATGCGCACTTGTGTTTTTAATTTGCAGTCTCAGGGCATGGGAAAAAGCAGGGAAAAATGTAACTTCAGCAAAAGGAGTCAGAATAATATATAATTATATATATCTAGAATAATAAAAAGAAAGATGGATTGAAATATGATTAAGTCACAAAATGTTCATTTCCACAGCACTGCTTGACATTCAGAATTTTGACAAGCACAAATGGTTCAACTGATTATTTTCCTCAGGAATGAGTTTTATCATATTCATTTGTACAACGATGTGCATTTATATAAATATTTCTTATATAACAGAAGTTTTATGAAATCCCAGGCATACTGAATTTGCCACTAGATATGCTGACCATGTTTTTAGTTTTGCAATTTTTCCGATGCAATCGGATTTCATAAGGTTGGTTGCAGATTGTTCAAAAAATATTTGGCATAATTCAGTGAAATAAAACTTGCTGATGACCTTTCACTCCCATGTATGGAACTGAGCACATTGATCTGATGGAAATAAAATGTTCTTCAGTTATAACTTGTATGAATCTTGTGAAGTTAGGACTATGGACAATTCTCTTGATGTTCCTTTTCAAGTACAACAATTTCCCAATAAGCAATTTTAATTAACTTGGAAATTTCCTTTTATATTAAGAAAAGCTCTTTAGAAAGGAGGAGAGAACAGCCAAAGCATGAAACATTGGTCCACTGAATTTTTTGTGCGTTTCCAGAACACTTATTTTCAAAAGGTGTAAATCAGAAAATATTCCAAATCAATATTTTTTCAATAAAAAAGGTCCTGAGAAGTTAACTTACCATGAATAGTATATCACCAGTTGACCATGTGAGTTTGGCTAAAGATATGCACAATATGTGAATCTCAGGGTAACTACAAGTCTGAAAACATACTGGTGAAAGTGATAACGAACAATCTGGTGCTCACCTTACAGGGTCAATGTTCCCAAAGAAGGGCCTTTTGAAGCTGTGCACATAGTGGAAATCAATGCCTGTGGAATGGTAAAGAAACAGATAAAAAATGTCTTGCAGTGTGGCAGAGAAAAATTTGAAGGGAAGCCAAGAGTGCCACTTTGTATCAAACTGCATGAAATCTAAACAATTACTACAACACACTTCAGGGAGATTAAACAGCAAGTTTGATCAGTAACCTATGACTGGACTCGCGTACTGGATCACAGCAAGCATTTGCGTGCCATGCACAGGAGTGATCAACTTAGAAAGTATTAATACTTAGGACAAAAAGTGACGAAAATACCTATGTTTTTTACATTAATGATGCAATTACAAACGGGTATGCAGAGACAAGGAGGCACTTCACCGATTCTTTTAAAATTTAGAAACTAAACCGAATAGCCAAAAGCAGAAAACTACCAAGATTAAAAAGTACCAAAAAGTGTATTAGGAAGTCAACCACATTCAAGCATAGGATTTAAAAGCCTGTAAATTGAGGGGGAGGCAGGATCTGTGGTCCTTCAAAGCAATGGGTTAAAAAGAGAAAGCTGTCTGATGAGTCTTGATTTTAATACAATGGTAATTGGAAGGAGCAACAATGTGTAGGATAACATATTTGGAGCTTAAAAGGAACATGAGGAATGTTTAGAGAAACATTGATTGGTAGGATTATGAAAAAAAGTCTTGCAACAGATAATTGAAGGTTAGCGATGAGAGAGGGAGTAGCAAATAGATGACAAGTTTTTCCTCCTATTCTGTTCAGGAGTTCACAAGGTTCTGAAAGAGCATCCAAACATGGAAGCAATAATCAAATCTCGACAAGTTAGGTTCATCTGAAATTGGTTAAAGAGATTGTGATTTGTAACTAATATATTTGTATCCCACAGTATGCTCACAAAGATGTACAGAAAGAATCAACAAGTCATCAGGATTCAGTAAAACAGATGCCTAAGAAATGTGAGAAAAAAAATCCAACTTAATACCATTTTGTTCATTGGTTTGTGGTCTTCTGTACACCGGGAGCTCTGCAATTTGCTTAATTCAGGAAATATCAACAAAACCTCCAAATAATTCATCAAACCATGCATATATTGAAGAACATTTACAGAATACTTCCATTCGTATATGAAAACAATATCATTCTATTATTAGTTTTGTTTTCTTTTTAATAGTACATTGGAGTTTTAGATAAAAGCATATCACCTGGTTTCCCAAAGTATGTGTCTTCATTCACTTTATGCTGGAGGTATATCTCGCATAACACATATACTTCAAACATAAAAACTCATCTTAAAAATTTGTGTTCACCTACAAGGAAATATATTCGAAAGATAGGATGACGTTCCCTATGATTTTCCATTTATCTACATTTTAATGCGTAGGTAATTGTGAGGATCACACCCCCAGATTCCTAATATGCAATGTCAATGGCAAAATTCCACATTCAGGCCCAGATATTCATGGAGTCAGAGACTCTGGGGATCTTCCAAATGGCTGGCGGAACCTAAATACAAAAGTCCGGTGTTCATTTTTTCAGAGAAAGGGGGACATGGCATGATTCATTTTGGACGGAAATTTAAAGGCAACAAGGTCATCTGAACTCAGTGCTGAACTTAAAAAGACCAACCTGAAAAGGACCTTAAACTGTAGTGTGAAAGTTATGAATTTTTAGAATGTAAGTAATTAAAGATCTGTAGAATTGTCACACATTCCTCTGCCTTTTAAAAGTTAAAATTCTTTTCCTGTGTCAGTGAGAGATAAAAAGCTCTATTTAACCAGTAACAATAGTTGTTTATTGATAATACCCTAAAGATTATCATTCTGCTGTTATTAGTGCTTGGCTGTTTTCCATAATTATTGCAAAGGGTTTTGGGAGGGGTTAGGGCTCAAAGTTCAGTTTTATTGGCAACTCAAAGAGGTTATTAAAGCATTAGGTACATTGATGTGTGGTTACAAATAAGTATTTTTTTTTAAAAAAAGGGATGCAACTTGATAAGATGTAAAAGTATTGAATTGGCTTTCATGAGTGGGGTCATTTTATTATAATGAAAGCTGTAATAGTTCTTTAGACCGATATGATTGATACTGGAGGATTTGTAATGGAGACTGTAAGGGCCAAAGATAGTGGGTGAGTTGAAATTAAGTTGGGCTGGAGAACATGAAAGATGGAAGGACTAAAGCATAGAGGGACTAAAACATTAACAAATAATTTTGGTGATATTCCAGCGAACTGAGAGGGGTCTCTTAAACTGCCTGCCTCAGTACATGGCAACCTCCTTGCTATCTCTGATCTACAGCAAACCTGACTGTATCCTGCACACATACCTGCCCCTCCGGAACAAATGTCCCACCTTGTTGGGGGGAAAAAGGGGGCACTCTTCCGAGGCAGATGCAGCGAGCCAAGGAATTTTCCGACTTGTACTATTTGCCTTAGAATAATACTCCAAGCCTAAAAATGTGATTTTATACAAAGACCTACACTGTCTTAATAGAATCTTTTACAAGATTTCCTAGACTTGCTATGACGGATGTAAGTTATTAAATTTTTACAGAATTCAAACATTCCAGGAGTGTGAAAAACTGCAGGTGCAGAAAATCTAAAATCAATGACAAATAGCTTTTCATTTGAAAGTAATCCTATAAACTTTACAAAAAAAGCTAACAAAAATATTGAATACATACCTTACCTTAACTACAAGCTATAAACCCTTCCTGTTTTGTATACTTAATTCCTCACAGTTTAGGTGGTTTGTCTTTGACTGTCACGGACACAATGGGCCAAAAGATCTTTTTCTGTGCTGTCTACCTCTATGACTCTACTTTTTGGATATTTTCCACTCATTCATTTTTTTAAAGAAACGTTTATTTAGTTTTAGTTACATTAACACTGCAATGAAGTTACAATGAAAATCCCCTAATTGCCACACTCCAACGCCTGTTCAGGTACTCAGAAGGAGAATTTAGCATAACTAATGCACCTGACCAGCACGTCCTTGGACTGTGAAGGAAACCGGAGCTCCTGGAGGAAGCCCACGCAGACATAGGAAGAATGTGCAAACTTCACACAGACAGTAACCCAAGCCAGGAATCGAACCCGGATTCCTGGTACTGAGTGGCAGAAGTACTAACCACTGTGTCACTGCACCTCCCCACAATATGCTACCTGTAAGGTTGTTTCTGACACATAGGGTCAGATTTTGATTCCCAAGGTGGATAGTGTAGTCAGGAAAAACTTTCCCAAATGGCAGAATTTTGTTCTGGAGTGGGTGTTGGTGCAGGATTGAGTCAAAGTTGCCATCCCTGGATGCAGAACGGACGTGACTACAGGGACAGCCACATGTGAAGAAGGTAATTTAAAAGGCCTTTCTCCAGTTATTTTGTCATATTTCAGGCATGGTGGCCCATCCCTCACACCCAATCTCCCCTCTTACCCAGAACCACCACCTACTCCCCAATCCACTCTCCATTCTATATCCATGCTAACTCATGCTCCTTATCAATCCCATGGGCCCTTGTACCCTACATGTCACAACCAATATTTCCACCCACTACGACCGTTATAGCCTACAATGTCAACCCACCCACCACCTTTAGTCCTTTCGCCCTCCATGGCAGTTCCTTCAGTATAGGTAGACCTTAGGAGCCATGTTGAGATTAAATAATATTCAAAATATCTATTTCACCACTGCATTAAGAAATCTCTCATTCATGAAAGCACATGATTTTTTTTATAAATACCTTAATTCCTTCACAAAATGAAGTCCTTCCAACAAACAGCTTTTGCAATCACTACCATATTTCTTACATTTCCAGGCATGAGCAAGTTTTGCTTTTATTTTTAAAGGGCTGGAAATTTGAATAATTTGTAGATAGACAATTCTGCCCCTGAAAAGTTTGAATATCCTTCCTAAGCAATTACTACTCCCACACTACAAACAAAAACTCTGAATCCTGCATATTTTAACTTCCAGGTAGGGAACATAGCTACATACTTATCTAAGCCTAACTACTACTGCTTTCTGCTTAGGTGGCACTGTGGCTCCTGGCTATTGCAGCCTTCAGGTGATCCTTATTGTAACTTACATCTGACATTTCAAAAAAGGAAATAAATATTAAGCACAGTGCGGACCTTGTATATGACCTTTGCATATATTGTAGAAACTTTCACAGAAGGAGGTTAATCAGACTCTCAGCAATTGCCAACTTTTTGAAGCAGCTCCCCAATTAGTCCCACTTGCCTGCTTCTTTACAAATAAATATCTAATTTTCTTTTGAAAATTACAATCAAATCTGTTCTGATCATCCTTTCAAGTAGTGAATACCAGATCACAAGTCGCATTACATAAAACATTTTTATTTATCTGCCCCTTGGTTATTTTGTCAATTAAGTTAAATTTGTGTCCTCTGGTTACTGTTCCTCCTCCCAGTGGAAATAGTATCCATTTATCAGCCAAAATCTTCTGTTTTCATCTGCGGTTGGGATTTTCAGGTGCCACTGAATGTGAATAGAGTTTTGGCTGAAGCATCGAATTTTCTGTTCTTGCTTGCAACAGGTCCTGCCACAGACAAGAGAATCCCACCCATTGATTCTATCAAAACCTTCCATAATTTTAAGCACCCCTGTAAAATATCTCTTCACCTTCTATAGGTTAGGAGAAAACATTCCACTCTCTCTCCTTTTTCTGTTTTTCGGAGGCAGGAACAGTGAAGGGGGCTGAGAATCAATTGGGAATACCAAACATCTTTTATGACAGCAGGATTTCCCTGGTCAATTCCCCCAACTCCAACCCCATAAAATGACATAATGGGAATTTTCAGTTGCATGTATTTAAATTTGCATATCAGGACTTTACATCTGATGCACAGGTGTATATACAGTCCCTAGAGTGGCAAAAGGTCAATGCCTGCCGTGGCGGGGGGGAATCTGTGCAGTGGGAATATATTTTTGAGCAATGTGGGGATAACGATCAGCCATGCAGCCTGCAATTACAGGAAGGAGAGGGGCGATGTCGAGGTTGGCTGCAACAGCAGAGGCCTGACAGCTCTCTCTCCCTCTGTCAGGCCTCTGCTGTTGGAATTATGCGTATGCAGCCACAGAGATCTGCATATATGCAACAGCTCCCTCTGCTGCCTGATCAGGCTGGCTGGTTCATTTATTTCTGTCCAGTGCCTCAAGCTTCTAGCCCATTTTTTTCAAGCACTGTGTGCATAAGATTGAGAGTAAAAACTCACCGAAAAACAGATCTCCAATTCTTCTATTTTCACATGAGCTGGACACTTCAATTTTTTTTCACAAAATTCTACCCTTTATCTCTCCATTGATGCTGACAGATCTGTTGAATATTTCCAAATTCATGTAGCTTTTACTTCAGATCTTAAAATTTTGCTTTCACACATGCATCAATGTAGTCAGAAAAAGCCAAGGAAATGATCCATCTCCGCCGATCCGAGGTCATCACCAAAAAAGTTTGTTGTGGCCAGTTCAATGATATAAAGATGATCCAAAGAGTAAGGTGCGCAGCAAAGGCTAGGGACCTTGACAATATCTCAACTTGAGCTATGAGGCATCCTGAATGTATAGCCCTGTTTGCTTCAGTCTATACAATGACTTCATTTTAAGATATTTCTGCCAGTGCACAATTAAACACGAGACTATAGGGTTCAACCAACTCTGCTAAACTCAACAACTGTAGCTCACTTGACTAAATGTAAAATCGGAAGGCATGATGGGTTAGCTAAATATTGACTGCATTCCTGAAGGACAAACAACGCAGGCAAACAACAGTTTCCCACAACAGCAGCTGGGAGAATTGTTTTTCTAGATGGAGACAGCATGTGACAAACACTTCCAATAACAAGATGAATGTTAAAACATATTTTGATTTTATTCAGTTGAATTCTTAGATTCCACTCATTTCAGTACTTTTTTTTATATAGAGAGCCTGTCTAAGAAGACAGTCTCCAAATTCACTTTTTTGCATCTGTCATTTCTTTAAGTTATTTTCAATAAAAGAAAGCCATTTTAAAATTCATACCAGTTTCATCTCTTCAAATGAATGAACAGACCCAACAGCTTCAAAGCAGCATCTTTAATCAAGCTGTTCCAGTAAAACTAGAAGACTTGCATCAATCCAACAATGTCAGAAATTGCCCACAAAGGTCTTGCCTTCAAACAACAGAAAGTAATCCAATCCAGCCAATTACAGTTTTATTAATGTACTCTGAATCATCTGCAAAGAACAAGGTCTCAATAACAAGGCTAAAAAGAAGCATATACAAATAATTTATACATAGAAGCAGTGTCTGGCTTCTGCTAAGGCCACTCAACTTCAAACCTCATTACAGCCTTGATTCAAGAATGGATAAAGGATCTGAATTTCAGAGGGGGTTGAGAGTGGCTACTGTTCAGTTTAAGGCAGTATTTAACCAAATATCCACTAAGGAGCCCCAATAAAATTGTTCTAATGGGAATCAGGGGAAAATTTATCACTGACTGAAGTCATGTCCAGCAGCAAAAGATGATGGTTTTGGTGTTGGAAACTAATCATTTCATCCTGGACATAAAAGGTCGGTAGTTCCTCGGGATTCCTTCTGCCCAACCGTTTTTAGCTGCTTTATCTTCGTTCTATCATAAGGTCAGAAGTGGGAATATTTGCATAGCGTTCAATTAATTCACAATTCCTCTAGAATCATAGAATCCTACAGTGCAGAAAGAGGCCATTCGGCCTATCAGGTCTGCACCGACCATAATCCTACCCAGGCCCTACCCCCATACTCCTACATAGTTTACCTGCTAATCCCTCTAACCTATGCATCTCAGGACACTAAGGGGCAATTTTAGCATAGCCAATCAATCTACCCTGCACATCTTTGGACTCGAATATCGAAACAGTCTGCAACTGCAAGCAGTCTTACCTGGATGACATTAAACCTTGGTTGATACATAGAGTGAGTGCTGCTTCCATGTAAGTGCCAGACAATGATTATATCTAAGAGGGAGTCTGATTACCTCTTTTTGACATTCAACAAGATAACAAATATTGTTGCCTCAACATCTTGAGGGGAGTGAGGTAGTCACCATTTGCCAACATCTAAACTGGACAAGCCACATAAATAAGTACATTTCAAGAGCAGGTCACAAATTAGACATTCTGTAGTGAGAAACTCACATGTTAATTCCGATCTGCTGTCTACAAGGTACATATCAGAAGTGCTATGGAAGACTTTCACTTGCCTGGATAAAAGCAATTTCAAAAATACTCAAGAATTTCAACAGCATCCCAGGTAACGAGGCCACTTAATTAACAATCCATCCAACATATTTAAACATTTTTGTTCTTTGTTCTTTGATTTACCTCCATCAGCCGGAAAACTGGAGGATGGCAAATATTGTTCCCTTGTTTAAGAAGGGGAGCAGAGACCATCCTGTAAATTATAGACCAGTGAGCCTTACATCTGTAATGGGGAAAGTTTTGGAAAGAATTATAAGGGATAGGATTTATAGTCATTTAGAAAGAAATGAATTGTTTAGGGATAGTCAGCATGGATTTGTGAAGGGAAGGTAGTGCCTCACAAACCTTATTGAGTTTTTTGAAAAGGTGACTAAAGAGGTGGATAAGGGTAAGGCAGTTGATGTGGTGTACATAGATTTTAGCAAGGTGTTTGATAAGGTTCCCCATGGAAGATTACTGCAGAAAATGCAGATGCATGGGATTGAGGGAGATTTTTAGCAATTTGGATTAGGAATTGGCTAGCTGATAGAAGACAGAGCGTGGTGGTTGATGGGATATATTCAACCTGGAGTTTAGTTACAAGTGGTGTACCTCAGGGATCTGTTTTGGGGCCACTGTTGTTTGTTGTTTTTATAAATGACTTGGATAAGGGTGTAGAGGGATGGGTTAGTAAATTCGCTGACGACACCAAAGTCAGAGGAATTGTAGACAATGAGGATGGATGTTACAGTTTGCAGAGGGACATAGGTAAGTTGCAGAGCTGGGCCGAGAAGTGGCAAATAGAGTTTAACGTGGAAAAGTGTGAGGTGATTCACTTTGGTAGGAATAATATGTGTGCAGAATGTAGGGCTAATGGTAGGAATCTTAGTAGTGTAGATGAGCAGAGATATCTCGGTGTACAGGTGCATAGATCTCTGAAAGTTGGTACTCAAGTTGATAAGGTTGTTAAGAAGGCGTTTCGTGTGTTAGCATTTATTGGTAGAGGGATTGAATTTCGGAGCCGAGATGTTATGTTGCAACTGTACAAAACTCTGATGTGGCCGCACTTGGAGTATTGTGTACAGTTTTGGTCGCCACATTATAAGAAAGATGTGGAAGGCATTGGAAAGGGTGCAAAAGAGGTTTACCAGGATGTTGCCTGGTATGATGGGTAGGTCTTATGAGGAAAGGCTAAGGGACTTGAAGTTATTTTCATTAGAGAGAAGAAGACTAAGAGGTGACTTAATTGAGACATATAAGATGATCAGAGGATTAGATAGGGTGGATAGTGAGAGCCTTCTACCTCGGATAGAGATGGATAGCACGAGAGGACACAGCTTTAAATTAAGGGGTGGTATTTATAGGACGGATGCTAGAGGTGGGTTCTTTACTCAGGGGGTAGTAAGGGCATGGAATGCCCTGCCTGAAGCAGTTGTGGACTCATCAAGTTTAAGGGTGTTCAAATGGTCAGTGGATAGGCATATGGATAGCATTGGAATAGTTTAGGATAGAGGGTCATAAAATTGATTATATTGGTCGACGCAACATCGAGGGCCGAAGGGCCTGTACTGTGCTGTTATGTTCTATATTTTAGTGACTCACAGTAGCAGCAGAATGCACACCACCTACAAGATGCACAGCAGTAACTTAAGGTTTCTTCAATAATATTTTCCAAATTCAACACCTTGAACACATGGAAAAACAAGGATGGAGGTGCATGGGCACATTACCACCAGCAATTACCTCTCCAAATCACACAACAAATTGACTAGAAATACATCATTCCTTCATCATCACCGACTTAAAATCCTGGAATTTTCTCCCTACCAACACTGTCAACTTCATTTTCAAGAGCAATTAGGATGAATAATCAACTAAGCTTAATGACATTGCATCCCATAAAGAAATGAGACAAGGTTAAAGGCATTTTTTCACATTAATGGCAAGTGATAACCACACGAATTGTTGTTGGCAACTCTGTTGTCAATGATTTACATGAATAATTTGAACTTATGAATGCAATTTCAAAATGCGCAGATGAAATCAAATTGGGTGATACAGTTAAAGCAAAAGAGGTTGTCCCAAAATAAACTTGAATTGCATGCAATTGGCAAATTAACTTCTATATTAATAAAGTCCAAAGCAGTACTGTTACATGAGTAAGATGGCTGTGGAGGGATATGGGCCAAACGCGGGCAATTGGGACTAGCTTAGTCACTTAAAAAAAGAGAGGCGTGGACAAGTTGGGCCAAAGGGCTATTTCCATGCTGTAAACTCAATGATCCTAGTACATGTCAGTCATCAGAATAACAGCACTGCATACTCCTTGGAGCAAATGGGAAAAGAGATCTGCCAATACATGTTATAGATCAATAAATATAATGACGTGGCTAGGTAAAGTTATTAAAAAGCAAGCAAAACTCAAGTTAATTTCTGCAGGGTTAAAAATAAAAGGCAGAGGAGTTATGTTAAACCTGTTTTAGACAATATTTGGAGTATGTGCACAGTTCTGGTCAACAAGTTACATGTAGGATATAAAAGCACTGAAGTAGATGAAAAAGTAATTCACGGTAATAATTCTGTAATTGAGAGGTTCAATTAGCAGTGCTTCTATTGAGAACTGACCTGATAGCAATCATTAAGATTATGAAAAGTTTTGGAAGAGATGGAGAAGACATTTCCATTTGCAGATGAAATGGAAACGAGGGGCTATATTTATAAGGTAGTCACTAATAAATCAATAAAAAAGTTGCTCATGAATCCCCCGAAGCATAGTTAAAACATTGTGTAACTCTCTATCATAAGTTGAAGTGACTCTTATAAACACACGAGGGGAAAAAGAAATAGGTTAAAGGAGTTTGACTGACAAGAATAGCAGAAGACATGTGTGAAGCATAAATATTGACATCAGTCTGTTTGTGCTATAAATATGTTGTCATTTTAGGTGGATGTGAAAGAGCCCATGATATTACTCCAATAATATCAGAAGAGTTCCTCCAGTATCCAAGTCATTTTTTATCCGTCAACCAATATCACTAAATCAAGTTATAAAATATGTATCTCCTTGCTGCTGACAAGACCCATGCTGCATGCAAATTGGCTATTACATTTCCTACATAACACTACAAAATTACTTGTGAAACAGTAGAATGTCCTGAGCTTGAGTGACACTAAATAATTATAAGTTCTTTATTCATAAGAAGTGAACAATCATTTTCAGTAATTTTGTCATTTTGAATAGTGATTTAAATAAATATTTTTTGCTATTTTAATATTTTGTGAAAGAAAATCAGGTGCATTAAACCTGGGCACTCTCTGTGCTTGGAGAGCATTGTAACACCAAAGGAAGGAGAAAATAGCATCAGCAACAAAACCAAAAGCCAGAGACCAGCCTAAGGATCAAAGAGTCATAGGATCATTACAGCAGTGAAGGGGGGAATTCAGTCCATCACTTTGATGCTGGCTCTCCTAAGGAGCATGTACTGCCCTGCCTTCCCCTACAACCTAAGTTTTCGGTATTTTGAAAACATAAAAACAGTTACGGCACAGGCAGAGGCTATTCCATCCGTCAGATTTATGCAGTCCAAAACTGAGCCATCAAGTCTAATCCAGCTCTGAAGAAGAGCCACAAAGTCATTGTTAACTCTGGTTTCTCGTTGAATAGATATCACCAGACCTGCTGAGTTTTTCCAGCATTTCTTGTTTTTATTTCACCCAACCCAATTCCATTTTCAAGCACTTGGTCTTAGACCTGGAAGTTATAAGATGCCAGGTGTATATTCAGATGCATTTAAAATAAGTGAGGTTTTCTGTCTATACAGCCCTCTCAAGCAGTGACTTTCAGACCCCTACAGTCCTCTAGGTGAAAATATTTTCTTTATCTCTTCTCTGATCGGCCAATCATTTTAAATTTATGTCTTCAAATCACTGGTCTATCTTGCTAAGGGGAATATATGCTCCCCCTATCAACTCTATCCAGGCACTTCACAACTCAGTGCACCTCAATTAAATCTCCCTTCAGCCTACTCTAGTCCCAAGACCACAAGTCCTCAGTCACCCGATGAAGGAGTGAGACTCCAAAAATTTGTGCTGTCAAGTAAACCTACTGGACTTTAACCTGGTGTTGGGAGACTTCTTATTGTGTTTACTCCAGTCCAACGCCGGCATTTCCACACCCAGGTGATAACTCCAGCTTACCCAATATTTCCTCATAGCCTAAATTTTCTAGCCCGGCTAACATCCTCACAATTCTCTTCTGTAGTCTGATGCAATTATATCACATGACAGAGGTCAAGTTTAAGTTTGAACCTGCTGTTTTTTTAACTTGTGTTTTGGGGAATAAGAACTCAGTAAGAATTTAGCAACACCAATTATTAATCCAACCGATTTATTTGATAGTAAAAAAGCGAGCTTTCAACACTCCCGTGTCTTCCTCAGGCAAGTGCAGTGCAAGTGCAAGTGAAAGTTTGGGGAATAAGCAGAGAAGGAAGGCTGCCCTATATTACTTTCTCCCTGCCTTGCCTGAAATTTCATGTGTGCTTATTATACCACTCTCAGAAAATGCTATGGGAGTTTAATTTGTCTGCATTTGGAAATCTGATGTGTGGAGACAAGAATTAATCCAGCTGTACATTCTTCTATGTTAAAGTTCCACTGAGAGAACTTCCAGATGTCTACTAGGTCCAGTAATTGTCATCAAATAAGGGAGTTCCAGATCTGTAGTGTTGAAACCCTTTGAACTTTATCCTTTATTTTATAAACCCATCTTCTGAAGCTCTTACCTATCTGTTTGTCGTTTGTATGGATATATGTGTGCTTGTCTATTTTTAAAAAGGGATATGTAGCTATACTTCCAGAGTACAATTCTATGTGTACCAGCCCTGCAATTTGTTTTACAAAAATAAGCTGTTTTAAAAATCAACCACTGAGTTTATTGAAATAATCCTTGTTAAAATCTTCTGCGTTCTGAGTTTTAAATAGTAGTAAAGGCAAGTTATGGATCATTCTGGTGAATTAATTAAAGTTTTAAACTGCACACTCCATCCCTGCTGGTCGTAACAGTATTGAATAAACTGAGCCAAGGCTGATAAGTCCCTTGTCCTGTGAGTTGTATCAAAACATAGAGAATTTAAGGAAGAGATAGCAGAGGCATTACTGCACACATTAATAATTCATTCAATAAAGGTGCAGGACCAGTGAACTTATGAATAGCTATCATAATTCCTACATTTAAGTAATGGGACAGAACACATCCAGGGAATAATTGAATTATCAGCTTAACATCAGTGGTAGGAAAAATAATAAAATCCTGACTAAAGGAACAACTAGAAAAGAATATAATATTGAATGGTTAGCATACACCGCGAAAAGGAAATTCTTACTGAATTTTTAAGTAACAGTGAGAGTAAATAACAGTGATGCAATTGATCTGGATTTCTAAAATTCCTTCAGAAAGGAATCTCATAATAAGTTAACCAATAAGGTCAACAAATGCAGATTATGGGAAAAGTGGCAGAATAGATTGCTAGCTGGCTTAACAGACAGCGAGAGTGAAATGTAATTTTTTGGACAGATAGAAGGTGGTAAGTGTGTTTATTTTCCACAGGGGTCACAGATTTGGATTTTGGAATCCAAATCACAATTTGTGGAAGACATCAAATTGGAGAGGACAGTTAATACTGAGGGGGATTGCAATAAATTTCAGGACAAAGGTCAATAATAAACTTGCAGAATAGAAAAAGTTTTGACAATTGAAGTTCAGAGATAACTGTGAGGTAGCACATTTTACTGTCGGTTTTGGTCAGCGTATTATATAAGTGATAGTGAGACACTGCAGAGTGTAGGGAAAATTTACAAGGAAAATACAGAAATGTGTGGGTATACAGGTTCAGTCTGTTGATTAAAAAAATAGGTTTGACCTAACAGGCATTCAAAATTATGAAAGGTTTAGATTGAGAGGGTGCAGATACAATGGCAGAACTTTTCGGCCATTCACGTCACCGCTGCACGGACTACTTGGGAAAATGGGCAATTTCTGCACAGTATAAACAGTATAATCCTGTGTTCTGGTCAATTGGTTTCTGGCAAGGATTCATTTTTCAGAATGAGGGAACAGCAACGTTAACCATTGGGTTGCATGAGCATGCCACCAGTGACAAAAACTTCCTTTCCTCAGTTTATGAAGAAAAGTCTAAACGCTGCTTTGAATTGTATCATGTGCTTTGGATTCCCTTCGCTCCAGAAATCACCTAATGAACAAGCTAGTGCAGCTTCTCTCTCAAGTTGTAGTTAACATAGGAATAAGCAGCCAATTTGCATATTTGCAGAAAGACCCAGCCATTGTCAGTTGGGTGCTGTTGCCATCTGTTCAACAAGCAAGTTAATTGTAGGATCCAGGCAAAATGTCAGCGCGTTAGGCCAGAATGGTTCAACAGTCCAGTTTCTACTAGCCAGAATAGATGAAAATGAATCAATCCTCTCAGTGAGATAGGATCTTATAAAAACTTAAACTCTAACAGGGTAGATTCAGGAAAAATATTCCCAGTGGTGGGGAATCCAGAACTAAATCATAGCTTGAGGATAAGGGATAAACCATTTAGAGCTAAGGTGAGGAGAAATTTCTTCACCCAGACGCTGCTGAATGTGTGGAATTCACTGCCATAGAAAGTAGTTGAGGCCAAAATATTGTGTGATTTCAAGAAGAAATAAGATATAGCTCTAGCGGCTAAAGGGATCAAGGGACATGGGAGGAAAGTGGGATAGGGAATCAGGTTATTGAATTTGATGATCAACCATGATCAAAATGAATGGCGGAGCAGGCTCAAAGGCTGAATGGCCTATTCCTGCTTTCAGTTTCTATGTTTCCCTATGTGTTTGCTGACCAATAAATTTTTACAAGAGCCTTTTTCACCCTCAAACATTGACTATTTGTCTCTTCATAGATATTGCCAAACCTGTTGAATGTTTTCAACATTTTGTTTTTTTTTTCCCCAATACAAGAGCTACATATACTCTGGGTTTGAATCTCGCCACAGCAGATGGTGGAGTTTGAATTCAACATATTAAAGAAAAACACCTGTAATTAAGAATCTACTGATGACCATGAAACTATTGTCAATTGTTGGAAAACAAAAACATCTGGCTCACTAATGCCCTTTAGGGAAGGAAATGTACTGTACTTACCTGACCTGGCCTGTATGTGATTCCAGAGGCACAGCAATGTGATTGACCCTCAGGCAACTAGAAATGGGCAATAAATGCTGGCCAGCCAGTGATGCTCATGTCCTGCAAATGAATATTAAAAAAAAATACACAATTGTTTTCACTACAGAAGCTGGCATATGTGGGATATTCTTTGTCTCATGCAATAAAGATTCAGATCTACCTCCGAATCTTCAGATCTCACTATCTTGTTTTTTCTTCTTCCACACAAATGATTTTATGCTGTACCCATCTCTGTGACCAATAACCACATACAACCCTATGATCAAACTAACTCTGCCTACTCTGTCTGTGCAAACTGTCATTAAACAGGCATGATGTAATTGGAATTGTGGAGATCTGGCTCCAGGGTGACCAGGGATGGGAACTCAAAATCCAGAGGTTTTTAATATTCAGGAAAGATAGATGAAAGAAAAAGTGTTGGGATAGCATTGTTGGTTAAAGGGGAGATTAATGTAAAGTAAGGGAGGACATTTGCTTGGACAATGTGATATCCATATGGGTGAAACTGCAGAACATCAAAGGATAAAAATCACGGGTACGAGTTGTGTACAGACCACCAAACAGTAATAGTGATGTTGGGAATAGAATCATGAAATTAGAGATGCGTGCAGTAAGAGTACAGCAGTTATCATGGGTGACTTCAATCTGCATATTGATTAGGCTCACCAAACTGGTAGCAGTGCAATGGAGGATGGTTTTCCTCAACCAAAATGTTGAGGAACCCACTAGATAGAGAGCAAGCACCCAAGATTGTGGATTGTGTAATAAGAGAAGGTTAATTAGCAACCTTGTGGTGTGAGACCTTTTAGGGAAGATTGACCATAATGTGGTGGCTTCATTCATTAAGATGAAGAGAGAGAACTGTGAACTGAACTTCAGGAAAGGTAACTTTGATGGAATGAGAGGTGCATTGATTAGAATAAGCTGGCAAAGAATATTTAAGGGGCTGACAGTGGATAGACAATGGCAAACATTTAAGTAACAGATGGATGAACCGATGAGCCCAAACAATTGTATACCCCTACCAGGGAAAATTAGGGATAGTGTTAATGTCAAAGAGAAAGCATATAAATTGGCCCAAAAAAGCAGCAAACCCGAGGACTAGGAGAAATTTAAAATCAGCAGAGGAGGAGAAACTTGTCATAGAAAGTTGTTGGGGCCAGTTTGTTAGATGCAGTCAAATGTACCCATTTACTATGTTGCTCGATAAGTGAAGGTGGAAAATAGCATAAACGTCAGTTCCCTGAACTACATACACCATTTTATTCTAATGCAAACTTGTGTTTACTTTGTAATGCATAAGCTCCAATTATATCATTTTGGAATGTTAATGACACCAAATTGGATTTGCTGTGGCAGTATTACCACATTCATGAAGAACCATAAGAGAATAAAACCTATCCTGTTAACAAGAGAATCTAACTGAACTCCTTCTTCTACAATAACTGAGGATGATATATGGGGCAGCATGGTGGTGCAGTGGTTAGCACTGCTGCCCCATTGCTCCAGGGAGCTGGGTTCAATTTCCAGCTTGGATCAGTGACTCATGGAGTTTGCACATTCTCCCCATGTCAGTGCGGGTCTCCTCTAAGTGATCTGATTTCCTCCCACAGTCCAAAGACGTGCAAGTTAGGTTGATTGACCATGCTAAATTGCCTTCCAATGTACTGGGCTGCATAGATTAGAGTGACTAGCAGGGTAAGTGTGAGGGGTTGTCATACTACCAAATTCTGGCTTGATGTCAAGGGTAATTATTCTCATCTTTTGTCATGTTTGGATCAAAACTGTAATGCATTAGGCTGGCATTCAGTACCTCTGATAGAACCCAAACTGAGTATCAATGACAAGAGATTGTTGTGTAAGTGTCTCTTAACAGCACTGTCAATGACAAGTTCCATCAATTTGCTGATGATGGAGAGCAAACAGATGGTGTTAATTGGCTAGATTTGTCCTGCAATTTGTAGACAGGATGGGAAGCCCTTATCCCCAGCAACCATCCCTGCATACTTACTGGCTTCTCAAAGAATCCAGTCACCTGGGCATGACTGAGGATGTAAGGGAACATGGCAACTCCCAGGGGAACAGTGCACTACTTCTTTTTGATGGTCACAAACCAAATGTACGTTGACAGAATGGAAGCCAACATAGTTGATGAATATCAACTGCCAGGGAGCCTGTGTAGCCTACTGGGTACAATGTATTGCTTCCTGTAGTCTTGGGAACCCAACGATAGCTTTGAAGCCAGCAAAATTCTCAGGTTAGCCTGAATTTGGCTATTCTCATCCAGAGCAAAGTTTATGTAATGATGAACTCTCCCCTAAAGGGCACTGGTACATTCAGGAGCTGACCAATGTGTTGCTAACTGAGAAGTGCCACACAGGCTTCAGTTATTCCCTTGCAAGGCACAGAGATAAAGAAATCAAGTTCTGCCATCACCTTCTTGGCCACTGGCAGGGAGACTTCCAAAACACACATCAGTCTTTTTTGGAGAATGTGGGATGTGTGTGGACCAAATCTCTGCAGGCCTTCATTCATTTGCAGAAAGAACACTGGTAGATGATAGACCTTTTGCCGTAGCCAGTCGTCTCCACTGTCTAGATCTCTACTGTACAATCCCTTGTTAATGCTCACGCTCCTACAGCCTTGGCCCCCCCTGCAGTGTCTTCTGTTGGAATTAAGTGTAGATGCCTCTCTCTCCTTTGCCCCCTGACTCAAATAAGGATACATATGAAAGCTTGCTCTGCCATTCAATAGGAGCATGGCTGATCCAACATTTCTATATCCACTTTCTTGCCCTTTCCCCCATAACTCTTGATTCCCTAACTGAGCAAAAATCTATCTCAGCCTTAAATACACAAGGACTCTGTGCTGCCCCCCCCCCCAGCTCTTTGTGGCAAGAAGCTCCAAAGACTTACAACTCCCTTGGTGATTTTCACAGTAATTTCACTGCAGTTTTAATATAAGCCTACTAATGACACTAATAAATAAATTTTAAAAAACTTTAAACTTAAGAAATTCCTCCTCCTTTCAGTCTTAAACTGGCACCTCTTCATTCTAAGACTATGCCTCTGGTCCTAGATTATCTCATGAAGGAAAACATCATCTCAGCATTTATCCTATCATGCCCTTGAGTCCTATATGTTTTAATGGGATCATTTCTCATTCTAAGTTCCAATGAGTACAGTCCCAACCTGTTTAACTTTTCCTCACAAGACAGAGCAGGGAACACCCCAGTAAACCTTCTCTGAACTGCCTCCACTGAAATATCTTTCCTTAAATAAGGAGCCCATAATCTGCAGTCTGTGTTCATTCCCTTCCAGTAATATATGTGCTTTCCCTATTATCTTGTTTATCTTCATGTCCTTCAGCCTTATCAGAGTTGAACTTTCCTCCCCACAGTCTTAGCTCTTTATTCATCTATTTCATCCACTTCTTGCCATCTTGAATCCTTGCCCTCCACTCCCTTCTTTATGCAGTCCTCCCTCCACATTGCCCACTCCCCCATTTTTGCCCTTCTCCCACTACCTCATTAAACATCCCTCCTTGTTCTCAACAGCCCTACTCCCCCCACCTCTCCTCCCATCTACCACCGCTTGCACCCAACTCCTAGTCAAATGGTAGACATTTGCTACAGTGGCAACACGAGTCCTACAGCACAGTGCTGTACTCCTCAACACCAGGCACAGTGAGAAGTCTCACAGTACCAGGTTAAAGTCCAACAGGTTATTTGATAGCACAAGCCACTACCTTTTGGAGCGTTGAATCTTTATCAGATAAGTGGAAGTTCTGTTAACAAATGGGGCATATAAAGACACAAACTCAATTCATAAAATAATGGTTGGAATGTGAGATAATCAAGTCTCAAAAAGTAGAGACAATGTTAGTGGAGAGGTTTAAGCACAGGTTAAAGGGATGTGTATTGTCTCCAGTCAGGACAGTTACTGAGATTTTGTAAGGCCAAGCAAGTTGTGGGAGTTACAGATAGCCTGACATGAACTCAAGATCCTGGTTGATGTCATCTTCATGTATGCGGAAGTTGACTATCAGTCTCTGCTCAACGACTCTACATTGTGAAGGCTGCCTTGAAAAATGCTCACCTGAAAATCAGAGGCTGAATGCCCTTGACCACTGAAGTGTTCCCCAACAGGAAGAGAAAATTCTTGCCTGGTGATTGTCAGGCATTGTCGTAGCGTCTGCACAGTCTCTCCAATGTACGATGCCTCGAGATATCCTTTCCTGCAGCGTATCAGGTAGACAACTTTGGTGGAGTTGCAAGTGTACGTACCGTGTACCTACTGTATGATATTCTCACGTGAGATAATGGCATCCAATTAGATGATCCAGCACGTCTTGCAGAGGTTGCCGTGGCAGGGGTTGTATGGTGTTATGGTTACTGTTCTTCTGAAGGCTGGGTAGTTTGTTGCAGACAATGGTCTGTTTGAAGTTGTGCAACTGTTTGAAAGCAAGAAGTGGGGGAGCAGGGATGGCCTTGGCAAGATGTTCGACTTCATCAGTGACATGTTGAAGGCTCTGGAGAAGATACTGTGAAGGTGTTGTGAACAGAACTCCCACTTACCTGATAATATCCAGATGCTACAACAGCGGATGAATGAACATCGCTCGACAATCACCAGGCAAGAGTGTTCTCTTCCTGTTGGGGAACACTTCAGCGGTTATGGGTATTTAGCCTCTGATCTTTGGGGTGAGCGTTCTCCAAGGCAGCCTTCACGACACATGACAACATAGAGTCACTGAGCAGAGACTGATAACCAGGTTCCGCACACACGAGAACGGCCTCAACCAGGATCTTGGGTTCACGTCACACTATCTATAACCTCCAGAACTTGCCTGAACTTGCAAAATCTCACTAAGTGTCCTGTCTGGAGACAATACACATTTCTTTAATCTATGCTTAGCGCTCTCTGCACTCTCATTGTCTGTACCTTTAAGACTTGATTATCTGTAAAGACTCGCATTCCCATCACTATTCTGTAAATTGAGTTTGTGTCTTTATCTGCCCTGCTTGTTAACAGAACTCCCACTTATCTGATGAAGGAGCAGCTCTCTGAAAGCTAGTGGCTTGTGCTACTAAATAAACCTGTTGGACTTTAACCTGGTGTTGTGAGACTTTTTTTTACTGTGTTTACCCTAGCATCTCCACATCACGGATTCAGTGATACAGGAAGGTAAATATGTCCAGCGGCATGGCACTGTCCATAAAGGCCAGCTGGGCATGAAGATGGAGGGCAGGAACCAGTTTGCACAGCAGAGTGGTGGACAACTATAGCAGAAAGTTGTTGCACTCCCCTCAAAGTCTCTGGTTAGCTGATGATTGTCTTTTACACCTCATTCTTTATCAATCAGGTTTCAGAATAACACAATTTCCAGTTTAACACAGGCTTGGATGACCTGACAGGATTCTGCTGGGTAGCTGCTTTAATGAGTATTCATGGAGATGCAAATAGAATTCATGGTACCTGCCAGTGAAAGACCAACTCACACTGGGAGAACTGCAATACGATTTCACATAGATGGGTTTGTGACATTTGATTCTGGCTATATACTTCACTCCCATTTCCCACCAAACCCCCATGGGCAGGATGGAAGAATTCCACTTCGTGTTTTGTAAGCTCAAGCTGGTTAGGTACAGTCTGTACCATTACATGTTGAGAACATATAGTGCCAAGGCTCCTTGATGCCACACTCTGCCAAAAACTCATTGATGTCAAGGGCAAGCATTTTCATCCCACTTCTGGGATTCAGTCACCCATTCTGAACATGTGTTTTAAGTTAACCAAAAAACTACTTATTTTATCTAATACAAACTCAGTAATTTCTGTACATTTACAAAGGGGGAAAAACATCCATTGTCTTCAATCAATTTCCCTAATAGTGTGTGCATTAATTTAAAGAGCTTAACTATCAAACAAAGTTCAGGCTGTAATTAGAACGGATTAAAAGAAAGCACATTATTCCCTTCAGACAGTGTAACTTCCCAGTTTGTTCCTTGCATCAAGTAGTTTCAAATATCAGTGCAAGACATACTGGCAGCATCCCTCAAGTAGGTCCTGGAAACAAGAGTAAGGTTGGTGGCTGGGAGTAGAGGGAAAGGTAATGACAAAGACAAAGTGGAAGCAAATTGGGACAATGGTAACAGCAAGGAGTGTGCCCAGGAGGGGGAAATGTCTGAAAGGGGTCCAGTAACAACATGGCAGTGAACCCAAGAGATGTACAATTCAACCTCCAAGATCCACATTTTTGAAAAACAAATGTGCAGGCTTTTGTGGTGCTTTGAAAATTGATGAAAAAAGTTTCCTTTCTTGCAGCAGTTCAAATAGCCCACAATTCCACAGGAGGGCTTCTAGTAGCTCTTTTTGCTTAAGTAAAAGGCACATTCCTGTTTTAGGAGAGTATTTTTCTCTTCATTAATAGGAAGGCAGTACACCTTTGGCCAATATTGTACACTTCCAATTCACTGTACGAGATACTAGCAAGATATTTATTATAATTATCTTCCACTCCATCTTAATCCACACTCTTATTGTTAAATGCAAAAGTAAAGCATAATCTGAGAAAAGGAACTGCAACATGCAGAGGAGTCGTTTGGAAGAAATCATTAACTGCATTAATCAATTAATTTGGCCAATTGCCTGGATAGTTTTCAAAGACATTAATTAGGTTCATTGAATTTGGAGAGGAATGTAAATAGATGTCTAAAGTGTGCAAGTCATATCCTATGATGCGCTATTATATTTACACACACACACACGCACACACACACACGCACACACAATGTTGACACAAAATAATTGTGTAAAATGCTTAGAAGTTTGCATCATAATTAAAGGCTTAAATAAATAGGAGATGTGTTGCTACAGGATGCATTTTTATTCGGCAATGGATGGGACTTGTTTCTACTGCTATCGCCAAAGTTAGAAATGCAAAACTAAGAAATCTCCTGCAGAAATTCACCCTACAATATCTCTAAAGCTCTTTCAAAAGGAATCAAGAAGTCTGTCACGACCAATAAAACTCAAAACAGCAACATGTTTCAGGATTATTCCCTACTCCAGCCTATTTGCTTAGTAACACTTTCCTGGAACTGTCACAATCTGCATTACCTGCATATTCATTGCAATCTCATAAAAATATTCATGTTATATGCTGTTATACCCATCCACAGTTAAGGTAACTCTGGGTGATACTGCCTGTTTTATACCATTGACCAAGGTAAAATCTACCTTCAGTATCTTGAAAAATATGATACCAATTCTGTATGATGGTTTAAGATTCATTTTGTCTTTATCTATATTCCCATCCCTTTCCTCTGCCCTCCACTACACAATTCTACATTTTTTAATGACAAGCTTCTAACAAAGCCTTTATATTTGCAATTATTCATATTATTCTGTTAATTTTCCTATATTTATTTCATGCAAGACTTAAAATCCATTATTATTTTCTACTCAATTTGTTCACATCTATTTAATTAATTAGTAAAACACTCTTCTTATAACTTCTACAGAAATGTGTTTGACAGCAAAGGCTCCAATAGTCCACAAATAAATTCAAGAACTGGTGAAAAAGACAAATAAATGCATGCATTGCTTATTAAATGCTAATCATAAAAAGATAGTTAATTCATTGTTTAAAGTCAATGAGGAAAAATATGCAAATTTAGGCAGGGAAAAAATTTTCACTCAGCCAGGACAGTCAGGTCAATGCAAATGGAAAAATGTTTAGATTTCTACTTACACAGACTATGGTACAATAGCAGTTGTGGCTACATCCCCTAATGTATGAAAAGGAGTAGCCATTCAGCCCATCAAGCCTGTTCTGCCATTTAATACAAATCATGGTTGATCAGACACTTCAATGCCTTTTACATCCTCTATTCCAATAAACTTTTATGTTATTGTTAATCAGTACCCTATCAATCTCTGCTTTAACACAGACAATGACTGAGTTTCCATAACCCTCTAGAGTAGAGAGTTCCAAAGATTCAGAACAGCAAGAAACAACAAAGGATTGTGAATGTAACCCAGTACATGATGCAAATTAACCTCCCATCCATTGACTCCATCTGCACTTCCCACTGATTCAGAAAAACAGCCAACATAATCAAGGATTCCATGCACCTGAGCATATTCTCTTTCATCTTCTTCCATTAGGAAAAAGAAATACAAGTGTGTGACTACGTACCAACTGATTCAAAAACAGCTTCTTCCCTGCTGCCATTAGACTTCTGAATGGACCTACCATCTATTAAGCTGATCTTTCCCTGCACCCTAGCTATGACTAACATTAGATTCTGCACCTTCTCCTTTTGTTCTCTACGTACTCTATCAGCGGTACGTTTTGTCTGTGTAGCGCACAAGAAACAATACTTTTCATGTATTTCAATATATGTGACAATAATAAAATCAAATAAAAGCAATTTCTCCTCAGCTCGGCCCTAATTTACCTCTTCCTTATTTTGAGATTGTGCCGCCTAGTTCTGGAGTTCCTAACCAAAAGGAACATCTCACCTGCATCTATCCTTTTTATCCCTGTAAGTATTTTGTAGACTTCAGAGAGATCACCTCTCACGTTCTCTATGGATTTGAAGAATAAGACCAGTTTACCCAATCTCTCAAAACAAACTTAGTGAACATTTGTTGCACTCCCCAAATGGCAATAATATCCTAAGAGGACCAAAACTGCCTACAGTACTCCAGGTGCTGTCTAGCCAAGCTCCTATGCAATTGAAACAAGATCTTACAACTCCTGTACTCAGATCCTCTTGCAATAAAGGTTAACATTCCATTAGCCTTCCTAATAGTTTGCTGCACTTGTATGCTAGCCTTCAGTGACTTACAGACAAGGACACCCAGGTCCCTTTTCTACATTTACACTTTCCAATTTCTTACCTTTACAAAGTACTCTGCAGATCTGTTCCTTCTACCAAAATGGATTGCCTCATATTTTATTCCATCTGACAAGTTCTTACCCATTCACTAAGTCAGTCCAAATCCTTGAGTAGCTGCTTTACATCTTGTAAGAAGTCTGACAACACCAGGTTAAAGTCCAACAGGTTTATCTGGTATCATGAGCTTTCGGAAAGTTGCTCCTTCATCAAGTGAGTGGAGAGTTGGGTTCACAAACACAGAATATATAGACAGAGACTCAATTGTAAGACAATGGTTGGAATGTGAACCTTAACAGGTAATCAAGTCTTTCCAGGAACATACAGACAATGTGAGTGGAGAAAGGAATAATCACAGATTATATAGGTGGCACAGTGGCAGTGATTAGTATTGCTGCCTCACAGCTCCAGGAACCTGAGTGTGATTCCAGGCTTGGTCAATGTTTGTGTGAAGTTTGCACTTTCTCCCCGTGTCTGTGTGGTTTTCCTCCAGATGCTCCGATTTCCTCCCATAGTCCAAAGATGTTCAAATTACATGCATTGGCTATCCTAAGTTGCCCATTAGTTGTCCCAGGTTGTACATGTGGGGTTACAGGGATAAAGTCTAGCTGGAATTGCAGTCAGTGCAGACAGACCTGTTGAGCTGAATAGCCTGGGATTTCTATGACTCTATCTCCCTCACAAGACACGTTCATATCTGGCTTTGTTTTATCCATGAATTTGGAAATATTACAAGCTGACTTCAGCTGCAAGTCAACTTAAACCAGGTCATAACCTAATTCCAGTTTTCTACACTAATGTAACATCCATTTGTGACCATCGTACAATTTCTAGTGACAATCAAGACCTGACTCCAGACAACTCCTTCCCCCGCCCAAACAAGGAAAGAAATGCTTGTACCTTCAGTCTCTCAACTCATCCTGGTTTATTTATGAGTATCACAAGTGGGCTTACATTAATACTATAATGAAGTTACTGTGAAAATCTCCTAGTTTCCACACTCCGGCACCTGTTGGGTACATAGAGGGAGAATTTGGCATAGCCATTGCACCTTACTGGAGCATCCAGAGGAAACCCACACAGACATGGGGAGAACATACAGACTCCGCAATGACCCAAGCCAGAAATCGAAGTTGGCTCCCTAGCACTATAAGCGCTAAAATTGTCATCACACTGAAGTGAATATTATAGCACACCAAGAGTGTTCTAATCTTTGCCAATTAGCTTAAAGTGCAGTAAGAAATTAAGGACATTGCAAGTGTGCACTCCAGTATGCCTAACATTATTACTCACTGAACCCAAGTGACCCAATTAACCTTTGATTTCAAGTCCAGATGACCCTTTATATCAGCTCTTTTCTCTCCTTAAGATTCTGCCAGACCAGCTTTTCCAGCATTTTCTCTTTTAAACCCAATTAACCAGGTGCCAATCAAGGAAAGTCATCCCTTGCATGATAAGTCTGATTGATTTTTGGAAGAATAACACTTTCTTCGCAATAAAGGACTGATGCAGAGATATTCAAGGTAACAAATGCATTTATTGCACAAGTGAATGAGGTGTGAGCCTTTAACAAGCGAGATATTTTAAATGACCACTTAAGACTCCTGCAGTTCTAAGTATGGATTGTACATGTGCGCCATTCCTCGGCTTTCCATTGGAGGATTAGTTACTGGCCTAACTGATCAAGCTAGGAACTCAGAAGATATGCCACTTGAAATCTTTGTATGTGCCACAGTTCCAGATTTCCTGCACTGTAGTTTGCTGCTTTTTGATGTCACATCCAGTCACTTATATATGGAGTGAGAATCACCGGTGATGTTATTGTTTACTTGATTTTTCCTGTGCGTCACCACCCATTAATTTCTTCATAATTCCCTTGTTCCATTTGAACATACAATATTGGACTTCTACAACTTGATGTAGATCTATGATATAAGCATTATCCAAGTAAGCTGAAACTGATTTTGACCACTTCTTGGATCTTAAAGTCCAAAGAACATCCATAGTAGCTATGAAGAATTCATACAAGATATTCCTGCTATTTTACCCATGATTTCATTAAAATTAGCTGCCATTAGAATTGGTACTTGCATTGTTCCTTTTTCAGCTTCAGCCTCGAGTATAGACAATCATTTATTCAAATCTTACACTCCTTCAATCATGGAAAAAGTATCTGGCTAATACTGTCCATGTGTGCTACCATCCTTTGTTGGAAAGCAAGCTCCTTAAATTCTACATCCCCAAGGATATTGATGAGGGCCATACGACATACTGCCTAAAACTACTACCCATTATTAGCCACCAGTTAACTTTAGATGCTAATTTGTACTTCACTCTGTGCTTTTTTTAAATTAAGTATGTTAAAATATCTGCATCTAAGCTGCTGACTGATGCAAGTGTTGGTGATAGTTTGTGAATGTTCCTCCTGATGGCCACTGGATTCTCCATGCTCTGTGAAGAGAGGAGATGAACTATCATTAGTGACAAAGCACATTACCCATTTGAGAGTTGTTTTCCTTACATGACCTATGAAAGACTTGTGTATAGTCCACACACAGACCGGTTAATGAAATATATGGAACATATGACAGGATATATGATTATATATACACACCAGGTAGTGCTCATTTGAAACCTTCTGAGGAACCTCCCTAAAATTTTTACTTGTCCTGATCGTGTGTTATCAGGGACCTTTCAAAATGAGGTCTACCTGCGAATTATACAGTTATCTTTCTGTTCACAGCAAGCTTTTGTTTAAATATTAGTGTTAATTGATACCAGCCTATTTGTCACTTCCCATTGCACTCATCTAAACATTATCATGTTTTATTTATCTCATTCTTTTTTGTAAAAATGTCAGTTACAATTGAATTCACCCATAAATGTTCATTCAGCAATCAGCTAGAAATCCATTCCTTTTAATATGTTAGTATGTTGTTTACTTGAAATCACTCAAAAGGTATGAAAAGGACAGGCAGGAAACGACTATCTGGTACATCAAGCCTTCCATTAAAAGTTTAGATGTGTGAAGTATCACAATTAGACACTGATTTCCCAACAGCAGCAATATGATCTCCTTGGTAAGGGATTTTAAAAATATATAAAAATCAAAAATTGTTTCGGGAGACAAGAATCAGAAAAATTTCTCTTGGACCTCTTCAAATGATTGAAAATCAGAGTAGGAGATCACCTTGGCAATGGTTTTATTGCCTCATATTCTACTAATGAGATCTCTGCTCCAGCCAGGTACTGATTCAGCTTTCTACTGAAGGATTATAGAGAGTTAGTTCACCAGAGAGGCTGACAACATGATCCAGAGGCCTACTATGCTCTGGGAAAACCTACCTCTATCCTTGTATTGCTTAATTGTATGACTTGTGTTCTTATGGATAGATTACAGAAGACTAAAGTCCACGAACTATTTATTTTATTTCAATTCTTTGCTAAATCTTCACATCTCTAAAGAGTGAATAGACAGCCTTTGCTGAAAAACTAAAGATCTAAACTGCGATCTATACCTGTGAATTTCCTATGAACTTATCCCAAGGCAGCTATGTTACACACTATGGCAGGCCCAAAATTAGACCCAGCATCGTCTAGACAAGCCCTTATATAAGGGGAAGATGGTGTGCTTGTATTAATTAGGGCTAATCAATACATAACCTGAAACACTACTTGCTTTGGGTTGACTTCAGTATTATAAATCTTTAGTGAATTATGGATGATATCAAAGAGCATTTCTTGCATGTTTCAAATTTTTTCCACATAGTGTAGAAATATAGTAGGTGTTGCTCTTACCCAAAGATGAATACAGAGTTTGACTCATTTTCTTAGTACATCAAAATCTGCTCAGTCGTTCACAGTTCTAATAACCACAATTTTTGCATCAGCAGATCATTCTTTCAATTTACCCGGTTATTTATAAAAAGCAATAAACCCTCATGCATATCTAGTAACAGCCTCCAAACAGATCCATAGCCTATAGTAATATAGTCGATTCTTTATCTATTGCAAAAGTATCCCAACTATTTGACAACATTCTGTCAAATATGCAATATCAAAGATCTGCTAAAAATCCAAGTAAACAAAGTTTGTTGGGTTATCCTCATCCAAGCAACTTCAAAGTATTTCAGCAAATTAGTAAAATTAATTTGTATTTTAAAAAAACCACTTCATTCTATTTGCAAGCATTTTCTTTCCTTCCACATCAAGAATGGTTGAACTTACTATTCACTTTGTTAACTTTCTTCCAGATCTTAATCACAGGTATGAGTTGACAGAATTTGCTGATAATCTCCATGCATCCTGTAACCATCAATTGATTTCCAAACTTGGTTCAGTGTATTTTTGACTATGCTAGGGGCAGAATTCTCTCATCTAACCCATTGTGGGTTTGGTGGCAGCAGGAATGGAGAACCTAGTGGAAGCCAAGAAGTCAGAAATCCACCGGTATAAAATCAGTTTGCAGTTCTCCCAATGGTGGGTCAGCCTTCCCGCTGACTGGTAGCATGAATGCAATTTGCATTCAATTTTTACCTCATGAACATTAATTAAAACAGCAGGTCACCTATATCCTGTGAGTCTCTCTGATCTTGCATCACAGCCTGCATGAAATTTCATTAGTCTAAAAACTGATTGCTAAAGAGTGATGTGCACAAGAAAATTTGCAAGAAACCTCAAGGTAAATGCATCAAGTCTTTCTGCCATAATACTGCACTGCTCCTGATTTGCTGTACATCACTCTACCGGGGCAGACCAGTTCCTACCTCCAACTCCATGTCAAGTTGGACTTCATGGATAGCAGCCTCCTGCTGAACCCATGGACCATCCTCTGTCACTGTCTCAGATCAGTACTGTGTCTGGGGCTGGACATACAGGATTCTCCTTCCACGTGGTACCACATATCAGTATCTATCTGGACAGCACTGTGCTATACGATTCATGCTGTCACTGCAACAAAAGTTCCAAAACTTAATTGGGGATGGTGGCCTGATGAAAACAAGGGTGGCAATTTTAAAGGAGGGTTGTAGGGTAGGGAGAGGAAAAGGGCAAGAGCTCGGGCCTGCAATAGCAGACAGAAAAAGAGGAAGAATAACAATAGAAGGGAAGGCCAAGGGGAGGAAAGCTGGACCCTAACTAGGCTACACAAAAAAAAACTGAAAATCAAGGGGGTCAAAGGAATACCATGTTGTTTATTGAAAGGGAATCCACAAAAACTTCAGTTGCATGTAGCAAGGTCCAAGTGGACGAGTTGAGAAACAGACTTCTTGGGATGCTAGCCTTTTCCCTCTTGGTTGCTGGCAACCTGCATGGTGGGGTAAAGACAGCTTGACTGGAGAGAAGCTGAGTGACCGGAGCATGGTGGATTAAACAGTTGATGGCAGGCTAGCGGGTCCATTACTGAACTGCCAGGAAATTTGGAAGGAAATTGCACAGGCACAAAATCTGCTGTGGGATCTTATCATTCTGGCCAGTGGGAAAGGTGCTGCTAGAGCTGCCCACCACCACATCTCAGAAAAGGAGAACGCCACCCAAAATCAGGTGAAGCACTCGCTACAGAGTCAGAAGTCAACCCCATTGTCTAATATTTGAGTACAATATAAGGATTTGAGTGAACTGCCATCTTTTAGAAATGTCATCAACTAAGTCCCCAGTCTGTTCTCACAGGTGAATGCAAGAGATCCTGCACCACTATTTGAAGCACAAAGTAGCACCTTTTGTTGTGTTGCACAGGATTTATTGTAACTAACACTAAAATTTGGTCATTAATCATATTGCTGTTTTTGGAATATTGATGTGTACAAATTGGCTGTCATGTTTCCTTCATGACAACAACTATATTTCAAAAGTATTTAAATGACTGCACAAAACATTTAGAAATACCAGTTATTTCATTCTTCCTTATCTCCAAGTCTAGGTCCCTAAAATAAAGCTTTATAAAAGCTTTATTGAACAAATTTTATTGTACAGATGTTAGCTACCTAGCTTAAAATAAGCTTGTCTTAAATGACAAATATTATGTTCAAATTTTTAGGATGTGAAGTGCAAAAGCAGCATTACAACAAGCATACCCCGGCAATAATGCATCAGTGTGCACAAAAACTTTACATCTGTGAATGGTACATGTGGCTTTGATTTGTTAAATTTCAAAAAGGTTATTGACAGAGAAAAAAAGGTGAACAATGTTTTTACAGGCTAATGGGGATTATATTTTGTAGCCCACATAAGTGGTGATATTCATGCATGTTGGGCTGTAATTGTAATATGCTCCAGGTTTTAGGGGTCTGCAAATGGAAAATGAGAATTTGAGATGTTCCAAAAGAAAATGAATGAATGCCACAAGCAGCTCAAAATGGCCATGCACGAGTGGTCAAGGTTAATAAATGTTATCAATTGTCATATCCTATCATTTGCACCAGTTAATCTATCTCGACACCCTAGCTACGACTGTAACACTACATTCTGCACTTTCTTCTTTCCTTTTCTATGAATGGTACGCTTTGTCTGTATAGCGCAAGGAACGATATTTTTCACTGTATACTAATACATACTATGTATGCTAATACATACAGCCAATGGGCGGCATGGTAGCACAGTAGTTAACACTGCTGCTTCAAAGCTGCAGGAAGGGTTTGATTCCCGGCTTGGGTCACTGTGTGGAGTTTGCACATTCTCGTGTCCACATGGGTTTCCTCCAAGTGCTCCATTTCCTCCCAAGTCCAAAGATGCGCGGATTAGGTCAATTGGCCATGCTAAAATTGCCCTTTACTGTCTTGAAATGCAGAGGTTAGAGGTATTAGCTGGTAAATGTGTAGAGGTGTGGGGGTGGGATTGTGGTCAGTGCAGACTCGATGGCCTCTTTCTGCACTGAGGGTTTTTATGATCTCCATGTGACAATAATAAATCAAATCAGCTTTGGACAATGCTTATTTCCATCAAACCCCATTTGCTCACCTACCAGTGTTGATCAATCAGTACTTAAACCTACATGTAGATGTCCCACCACACTCACATATTAGATGTCCTCAGACCACACCTCAAACTGAAAAGTATTTTTTGTCTTTATTCACAGGTGATATGAGTATTAGTAGCAAGGTTAGCATTAATTGACCATTGAATTGCTTGAGAATGTGACAGTCAGTTACCTTGCTGAACTATTGCATTCCATACAATGTTAAGCAGTGAGTTCCAAGATTTTGACCCAGCCACAATGAATGAACAACAATTTATTCCAAGTAGCTGATGAGTGACTTGGAGGAGATTACGTTCCCATGCACCTGCTGTCTTCATCAATCAAGGGATAGGGTCAGCTTTGGTGCTGTAAATTGCGGTTAAATATAATTATGCTGCTGACGACAGTCCACAATACCAGATGAATGCTTGTTGAAAGCTGTACAGAGTCTCTCTCACTTAGTGTGGGTGCAGTGTTGCAAAATATGGAGGAAGATCTTCAGTGTGAAGGTGAATTCCTGTTTCCATAAGGACTGTGTGATCAGCTTACCAATAACTTAATAGAAGATCAGTTTACATAAGATGGATTGACAAGGATGGAGTCAAGAATGTTGGTTGTATTGCTTCCTGTCAAAGGTCCACTCTGGCAGGAATGGAAGGGAATGGGGTAGTTAGGTGGGATCAGGGTATTAAATATGATCAGCCATGCTCATGAGAGATGGAGCAGGAGCAAAAGGCCAAATGGCCTACTCTTGCTTCTATTTTCCATGTATATTTCTATGTAATACCTTGGGGTGAAAACATCTAATACCAAGGATTTGTCTATCCTTAATCTCATTAGTTTTTTTAATCACCATGTTTTAAATGAATATTAGGTAGCTATTTAATAAACCAGTTATTTCTTGATTTCCTGGCAAGGAAAGTGAAACACTAGTCGATGTGTTACATAGAAAGTTGGAAGACTACTCTGCATTATTAAAGTAAAGCTCAGGCAATAGTCAAAAAAAAAATTACAAAACAGCCAATTTTGACAAAACCTTCCAAAGTCTTCCATCTGTAGCGATTTGGAGCTTTTATTCCCATGTGACAACTTCAAAATAGATGCAAGCACATAGACAAAAAAAAGTGTTGCGTTTTTTAACCATAGATATGTGGAATGCAAACCTGAAATGGTTTATTGCCCCAATTCTGAGTGCTTCAAGTATCTCAATCTTCAAAGCAGGACTATCACTAGGTGCCCAAAGTAAGAAGTTCAAGCAGTAAATACTTCAAATATACAAATTAGGATTCTATCGCATCCACACAAGCTCTGCAAAGTTTCAGGTTGGCAGTACATCTAATAAGCTTCTCAAAGATACCTTGCTATATATTTTTGTGGAACTAGAAGCAGATATTCTACTGGCATAAAAAATAACCATTGTGGCACCAAGTATTTCTCTCCCTACGAGAAAGACTGGATTCCTCCAAAACATTTTTTTGCGCCAGATTATCTTTTGGGCTGCATGATGGCCAACCCAGAGCCAGTGGACTGCAACAGGATACCTGCGGGTTATGAGAGGTTTGGTCTTTAAAAAAAAAAGGAACACAGCTGGAATGTTTATTAAGAGTCTTAATAAAGGCAAGAGTGGGCTTGCCATCTGAAGCCCCACCCGACCATAAAACTGTGTCTAGTTCAGGGCAGGCAGGATCCCAGAGAGAATCTCATCTATGCAGTTTCTCACCACCTCCATCCCCTCAGGTCCACCTAGCAGGAAAATTCAGATGTATGCCTCTATGGGCACAGTGAGGTGGCTGTCCAACATACTCTACCTGCCAGTTATCCCAGCCTGGTTTCTTGAAAAAGTTTTACAGCCTCTGAACATCATGCTGACTGGCTCAACAGAATCATTCTTCTGAATAGCTGAAATACAACTATAATAACTAAACCTTGCTTATTTGTGTTGGAAAATTCAAAAGGTATGTGAAAAGTGAAAGTCAGATGGTTACATGGGTTCACTGTTTGTAAAAAGTTACTTGGCAGTACATCTAAATAAATGTGCTATTTAATATGCAGCATAGTATTTTGTGCATTACCAGCTGTCCCTCAATTCCAGAATGATGTCAACTCAAGGTTGAGAATTTCTGCCATAGATCTTTACATGATTGAAAGGGCCAATTCTCAACCTGAAATACTTTGGGTACTTAAGCAGATGTCCCATGAGGTAGTGGAATCTGGAGTGCAAGATTTACTTCCTTTTCTTCATCATTCAGGTCTTAGGGTTTGGACTCAGCATGATGTAGGCCAGGTTATCATTTTGAACGACTGGTACCACAATCATAAATGTCAAAGTTACTACACTTCTAGGAGAGCATCACATGTCTTTGTAACATTGCCTTTATCTTCCCCAGAAGCACTGGCCATTTGAAGTGGAGAAAACATGATCTGACAGGGGAAAGTTTCAGACATCTCGGCACACTGTGCAGTCCAAAGTCGATTTTGCAGGAATCCTGACTGAATCTTTGTAAAGTTGGCTTCAAGAGCATAGGAATTAGAAGCAGCAATCAGCAAATTCAGCCCATCAAGCCTGATCCACCATTCAAATCAGACCATGGCTAATTGCTCCCCGGTCTCAAATCTATCTTCCCACCTGTTCTTCACATCCCTATTTTTAAAATTAGAAATATATCCATTTCCTTCTTGAAACCATTTAACGATTCAGACTTCATCGCGCTATGGGGTAGCAAGTTCCAAAATTCCACAAGGGATGACACTAGTGGGAGTCTTCCTATTGAATCTGGAGTATGAGGCAGAGGTATTGCTGGTGGAATTTCTCTTGCACTTGCGTGTCACCAATGCACAATTCAGGTCTCACTGCAGTGGAGTATGGTGATAACAACTGCTCTGTACAAGGATTTTAAAAGACAAAGTTTTTATGTCTCATTGCATTGTGAAAAGGAAAATATTTCTGAAAGCCAATTATATACATAAAAGAAAGTTGATATTTACATTACACACCTCCCTATATCATGAAAAATCTGATCCAACTATCAAGATGTGAACTAACAAAAAACAATTATTCAGCTACATTCCATACATGGTGTGGTGCACAGACCATAGAACGTAAGTGCAGTACAGGTCCTCTGGCCCCCGATATTGTGCCAACCAATCTAAAGCCCATCTAACTTACACTATTCCAATATCATCCATATGTTTATCCAATGACCATTTAAAATGTCCTTAATGTTGGCAAAAATATATGACCAAAAGTATACTTTTTATTCAAAAAATATTGAATTATGAAGATTCAAGTGAGCAGAGACAGTGGGCTCATGCACTGATCATCTCTAAAAATTAACATTGTGTGAACCTTGAACATTTTTTTAAAACTCCTTTATGTAGATGTTGCTAATTACCCATGAACTGACTAGTTTGTTAAATTTTCTTCCCTAAAGAATATTAATGAACGCAATGGGTTTTCTTTTTACAATAATTAACAATGGTTTCAGGCTCAAAAAACTTTTGATTCTGGATTCTTATTGAATTAAAATTTCTGTGGTGGAGTTCTAACCTGGCCCTCAGAGTATTACTCTGGTAAGTGGATCCATTTACCATACCAATACACCATCACCTCTCCTATCAGATCAATCATAAGAGCCTGATCGATCTTGTTTTATTTTCAGTCAAGTTAATAGCTACATTATTACATAGAAATCCTTAACTACTAACCAGATGTGAAAGAAGTCTCTGGTTGTGTGCTATTCCAAGCAATTGTGCTGTCTTTTCCCCATCCCAACATGCTTGTAATTCAAGCTTGATTAGAAACCTTAAGATGAATGTTGTAACATTGAACGGCTGTTTCACAAAAGACACTTCACCTATGATTAATTGTGCCATCAAGGCATTGCAGTTCCCCGAAATAAATCGCTAATTATTGACAAAATGTACTTATTTCAATTCTGCATGCATTTACAAAATCTCAGAAGCTGGTCTGTTGACAACAATACACATACAGCTACAAAATATTATACTAATATTGCCTGTGGAAATGATGAAAAAGCTCTGATGTTAAATTTTGAAAGTAATGAGGCAGGATAACATGGGCAGAATATCATGCCTATATCCACGTTTAGGCTCTTCTAGGTTATTCTGAAACATTAGTATTTGTTCCTGAACCAAAACAGACAAGTAAATTGCTCCAAAATATTCCAGATTTATACAACTCACTTAAACTATCTTTCAATAAATACTCCAAGCCCACAGAAAGTAGCAGCTAAATATTGGTAATAGGCTAAAGTTATACACACTTAAATATGTTCCTTCATTCCAAAGATGTCAGCTCACTTTTTCCAGCATTTTTCAAAAAGAGAAATTTATAAAATATCACTTGCAGATGACAATTCATTTGGTTCCTTGACATTTTCCAATTTTCATTTTCTAATACACTGCTGGCTTCTCAGAACTACGTTACAATTTTCAAGTAATAATTTATTTAAAAAGCACTTAGGAAAAAAATTCTTAATGTTGTTAGAACTGAGATGTGGTCATGTTGTACTCATTTCTCAATCATAAAATGTTAACTAATTATTTAAGCAAATATTCTTTGAATCTGGGTGCAATTTAAAGCACTAACCAATTTCAAGTCTTGTTTTCTGTAAATCAATTTCAATCACTTCATCACTGTAAATATTCACCAGTGGCAAAAAAATTCTTCTATTTGGTTTTGCCAGTTGAAATGAATGACAATGATAAGTATCAAATATATCCAAAAGTATTTCAAAATATAATTTGAGACAGGATTACAACCTAACAACATAAATGCAGGGACTGTTTAATCGGTTTCCAGCAGCATGGTAACACAGTGGTTAGCCCTGCTGCTTCACGGCTCCAGGTTCCTGGGTTCTATTTCCGGCTTAGGTCACTGTCTGTGTAAAGTTTGCACATTCTCCTCGTATCTGTATGGGTTCCCTCCCACAGTCTAAAGATGTGCAGGTTAGGTTGATTGGCCATGCTTAGTGTCCTGAGACATGCAATTTGGAGGGATTAGTGGATATATATGTAAGGATATGGGGGTATGGCCTGGATGGAATTGTGGTCAGTGCAGACTAGATGGACCGAATGGCCTCATTCTGAGCTGTAGGGTTTCTATGATTTCTGTTTATAAGAAAGCAGCAAATCTGGATAAAAAGCATAAATGATGCTTGCTAACATTCAAAAAGAGGAAGAAAAAAATGCCCTATATAGTTAGCACAAATATCGAATCAAACAGAATGTTGGATAAAGATGAAATGAAACTTAATTACATAAACAAGTAAATTGAATGGAAGTGGCGCCACAACAAATAAAACAAAGTTTACAATAAAGCACAGACACAATCAAACAAAAATGTATACAATGATTTTCATCACACCAGAGTTTAAGGTCAGTGGCAAAAGATCATGGTACTCAATGCTGACCTCAAAGAAAGCAGTTTTCTATGTTGCTAACAGCAGTTTAAATCTGGTGCAATGTTAAGAGGTTAGCCCCTGCATGCAGGGGCTATGTTGTCAGCAAACAGGAAAAAGCCAATCAGTGAAGAGCCAAGCAGGAAGTTAAACACACTTAGCATTCTTTACCTTTAAATACAATTTTTCGGATAACAGAATAAATGACTAGGATTGGAATAAAGTAAAAGCTGAAATAAAGATGAACAAATTTTCAAAAAAATGGTTTTATTAATGTCACATTTCACAACTTTGCAGTGTTGAAATCCCCTCGTGAATTATTATGGTGGTTTGATAGTCCACAAATATTAAAATAGTTTCTTGAATGAGGTATAATTACATCCCTTCCAACAGATTTTAAATTTTTTTAAAGGGTTTTTACAACTAAACTAACAGCACAGGAGTGGAGTACTCATCAATTCAATTAACAACCCATTGATTTCAGTTTAGGAATGATTCATCAGCACATCCTTTGGGAAAGCATAGGATTACTGACAGCAACTTCTGGGTATCCCATGTTATTCTGTGCATTCATGGTTGCAGAAGTTACTGTCAGTTTCGGTGAATTAATGACAGAGAATGTGATTATTAACACCACAATATCCTGGCCATTAACTGTGGTTGATATCAGCTGCAGTCCAGTATTAATAAATATGATTTGCCCCGATTATCATTCAAAGCACCCACTGGATTTCAAAAGGAATGCAAATCAGATGGACTCTACATACAGACAGGCAATCCATCTATGCTTTGTTGTTAAAATACTTTGGGACATCTTCAGATTATGAAAGATAATATATGAATGGGAATTATTTAATTAAAGGCAAAAATATATTCCCATACTTTCTGAAATTCCACGGAGTGCTTAAAAATGGAGGGTGTCAAATGATTTTCTGTAACTACAAATGCAACAGGAAACCATTTATTAACTTCTGGTGTCCATCATGAAAGAAGGAATAATCCAGAACAAATGCCAAGTGGAAGCAAAACCTGTAGACAAAGGATGGAGCAACACAATGGGATATGAAGGAAGTTCTCTTCAGTAGTCATATGTCTTCCACCACCACCACCACCACCAACCCCCCCTCCCCCCCATACGAAATGTGTCCTGTTCATGGAGTAAAATGGATAAGCTGTGGGTTGCGCTTTACATTAGAAAAGCTGGCAATGCACAATTTAAAAACAGACCAAAAATGGTGCAATTCTTTGATTAATTTAAGAAAGCAGATGAAGATTAAATGATTTTTCTCATTTAACCAATTTCTATTTTATACTAATGACACTTCGATTATCCATATACAATGTGTAACACAAGCAACATTCATTATATACAAAACAACTGTACTAGCGAATTGAAATTAGTAGGAAATCTGAAATTGTGCACAAAGATAAACAATTAACAGAAAAAAAGCAGCAATAAATTTTCTACATCAGATAAATCACTGCTACATAAAAAGATAAGCCTTTTATGAATTAGTCATATAGTGTTACAGCTCATTTTATATTGTTTGGATACTTTTGAGTATGCCATAGTCAATACAGAAACAACAAAATCAGTGGACAATGCAATCCAATGATTTCATTGCCCTATCTTGTTATTTATGATGAAAATGCATAGGTTGAAAAATAAATTCTGCAACATTTCAACAGAGTAATCCTACCAACACTACAAAACATGCCCAAAAAAAGTGTGCACTCTATTACATGTACACCTAATTTATATCTAAAAGACCCACTGTAAAATACAAAATTATGCACCAGTTGATGCCCTATGACAAATGCAAACCACCATGAGTACAAGTTTTCATACAAAAGTAAAAATCATTTTTATTTGACAACATTTCCCTTTATATACAGATTTGTCTTACATTACTCTGGACCCACTCCTGGCCTAAATTACACCTTCAGAAGGAAGTTTTCAACTATTTGCTAAGTCCATACAGAATTACCCTCATCAAATGATTGCTCATAAATTTGAGATATCCACAAGCAGCAAAGTCTCAGCGTCATAACTGGACTCAAAACAATACTGCTTTTCATCAAGAATTCCAGTTCTTTCACAGATGTGTCATACAATCTCTCTTGTATACAACAGGACCATAACACTTGATTTAATGCTTGCATCAACAGTTAGTTAAAAAGTTCTACTTTATTGATTCATTGATTCTGTGCATTTTTTTTTGTTTACAAGTATCATAGATGTTTAATATTTTATGTAATTGGATAACCAGTTTATATGTGGAGGTTTACTTTTATTGTTCCGAACACCTGAGCTCAGCATTGCCAGAGTTTTGACTGTAGGAAGTGTGTAGCACAGACTATGTGGAATGAAAAAAAAAGGCCAGATCTTTCATTCTCTAGGTTGTTGGAAACAGAACATATTTCACAAGATATGCTTTGGCACCCCTCAGAATTCCTAGGGCAACAACCCCATGGAAACTGTCTGGGGACTTTGAACTTCTGTAATGGACAATTCTCCTGCTCAACACCCTCCTAAAAAGGTCTCTGACTCTGAGTTAGAGTCGAAATCTTCAGATAGTTCCAACTTAATTAGCTGGAAAATTACGTAGGAAGCTTTAAGCAGAAAAATCCTAGTCTAACTCCTTTAACATGCGACTCCAACACCCACTACCCAACTCCACTAACCTGATGTGACAATGCCTCCTAACCCAACTACCTACCTCATTTATCTATCCAATTTTCATCATTACCACATGTCCATACACTGTTGTTTAAGTATTGCACAGCTTTTCAGTATGTTTGCGAACTCTTAACAGAATACGGCAGCTAGGGCCATAAAGAAAAGGGGATGGAGTGGGTCTTCTCCCGAAAATCCAACACCATGAAGAAGCAGTTCAGTTGGAGAACACTTTACATTTCTGAAGATAACTGGATTGGGAGACTGATCAGAAATGTAGAGCTCTGTCAAGATGCAGAAAAGAAGTGGAATGACAATCTAATCGTGATTGTTGCACTTTGAAAGATTTGAACTCATTACTTCAGTTTTCTGTGTGCATTCTTTGGATCTTCTTGAAACTGCCGAACAGGCAAATGTAAAATTAAATACATGGTTCAATTAGTTGAACCAATAGCACGTGGATCTTCAGTAAAATAAAAAATACTGTGGATGGCAGAAATGTGAAATAAAAACAGAAAATTCTGGAAAACTAAGCAGATCCAACAACATTTGTGGAAAGAGAAACAGAGTTAATGTTTTCAGTCTTGCTTTGAAGAGTCGTATTGGACTTGAAACATTAACTCGGTTTTTATCTCCACAGATGCTGCTGAAACTGATGAGTTTTTCCAGCATTTTGTTTTTATATCACAGATCTTCAGTGTTTTGTACATGTATTGTACAATTCGTGCACCCATGTTATTTTTGGGCATACCCACTGAATAGAGTCAATTGAGAATACAAAATATTTGATTGTGAATTAGAAGTACACAGTGGTTATGACATGGATGCAAGCCCAGCACTGGAGGCCAATTGCCTCATGTGTCTGGGCTGGATGTCTTTAACAGATCACTGAGTGCTACCACTCCACCATTCCCCTAGCCCTGCAATTGTTTCACTGATGAGACGATGATGTACTAATCAAGTAGTTTAAAAGTCATAAACTGTAAAGTAAAACTTATGTGGTTTACCTTCATCACATCACTATAAATTTACAGGCTAGTAAACTTTTGATACTTTTTAATAACTATATCATCATTATATGACCACTTCATTTGACATTGTAAGTTTGATTTAATTAGTACAAAGTGAGCAACATTGCAAAAGCTACAATGTAACAATTTCTAAGCATCTGACATATTGATAGGAATTGCAAAAAACGTCCTGCCTAATTCAGTCTTGAATTATATCCAAGACAACATGTTTTTAAGTAAATAAGTCAAATTCTATTTCTACTGAACAGAAATTTGGAGTTCTTAAACTAATACTTTTCAGAAATGATGTTCAGTGCTTCTCACAAATTATTAGGTTAACATTTTTATGACAATTAACACCAAGTTCCATTTTTGGACAAAACAGTGCATCATCTTCTGGAAGTTCTGGGATCATACTCCCAAAATCTCAGAAAATGAACTGTGATAACATCACAATTCCAGACTTCTTTAAAGAATATTAAATTACAAATCAATGGGCTTGATTATATCCCCATGCTACCACCCTCCATTCCATAGCTCACATTTATTACCTTTATGCTACTATGATTGCAGGCAGTTGAACACTGAAAATTTACATGCATTTTCTTTTTGTAATTTTGACCCATATTTTCAAACTTCAAATTTTGATACAATATGAAAAAATCAACACAATCCTTTAGCAAGATTCGCTATACAATTGCAAATTGTTTTTATTTGATATCAATTGAATCTGTAACACACACTTCCAAGTTGCATTTGGTATACAAATGCAACTAAAATGATTGGCATTTTTTTTGATAGAAGGATTCAAAATAATCTAATTAGATAAATAATCACTAATGAATGCAATCATTTTGACAAATAAGAAGTTGTTTTGACTTTTGATACTTGTGGTTCACCATCTATCAATCCACCAAAAGGAAATCATTTCTTTCAAAGCCAGATTGAAAGAAGGGCACCAGATGTCATATAAACTTAATAGTATTAGTCTTTTTCATTGCTTAGTGACATTCAGTAGTGGGCGCATGACTTCTAGAAAATACCATCAACCAACTATGTCAATAATTCTTATTGACACATGGTTACTAGCTGTATCATACCATGTAGGATTTAACTTCAAAAGTTACACTATAAAATAATTGCAAAGTTATCATTTAATTGGCAACTGCAAGATTTATTTAATTCTTGTTATTAAGCTGATTTTTCCACACTATTACATACTTCAGATCTTAACTGTAGACTGCTGCTGATGGATCTTCTTCAAAGAAAATAATGAAGTCATGACAATGCTGAATGCTTCCGGAATATTTATAACATACTGTTTGCATTGATCATGTTGAATACATTTTTTACTCTGTATGCAAAAAAAAAAGCTCTAAAAGGAAAAATAATAGAGTGCTGTTTGTCATAACACCAGGATGAGCCAAAATACAGGCTTGCTTCGCCCACAGGTTCAGTGGGTGGATGCCGTATGTCAGGCATGAACGACTGCAGCAGAGTTCACAAGACAATGATTTTGACTTTTGCATATCTTGATTTTTTTTTCATTAGCCTTAGATTGCATCTATCATTATGGTAATTATTATAACTATGAATTTATTATATTCCATATAATTGGAAACATTAAAAAATTAATGCTCCTCATTAAAGCAAAGAAAGAGCAGAATTACTTTTCTTTAAAACATACATTCAACATAACTGAAGTCCGAATACAGGCCTACTTTATGTTTTTAAAAATACGACAGTAATTGTGAATGAAAACTTCACAGCACTAACTAGCCCTGATACACATTTAACAGACTTAAATGTCACCAATAATTTGGACTGCTAATTATGATATGCGAGTGTATCAAAAACCCTGCCACTGTGAGAAATCTAGCACGATTCCTCTGCATCAGTTCTGACACAGCATTAGAATTAACCTGTCTTTCACATTCAGATGTGGATTGACCTGCTATGCATTAAAAGCATTTTCTATTTTTATTTCACAATCCCATAGCTGGTGTGTGAATTATTTATATACACTATATAAAGAAAATATATCAACAATTATGATGCACAGCTATTTGATATTCTGAATGGATATTCCCATTGAAGGAGTTGTATTTGAAAAACTAATAACCAAACATGCTGTCAATTAGCAACGAAAGTGATAAACATTATGCTTATTATAAAAGACTGGTTTTATTAAACATACCACTGCCAACTACTTGCTATATCATGTTTGCTGCAATATTCAGGATTAGATACATACCATAGAGATTCACAACCCCCATGTGTAGTTTCAATCAACATTTACCAAATTTTATAAAATTCTCAAGCTCCATCTATTAACTTACTTTGGATCTCTGATTTAGGATTTATCCATCAGTGAGACAACAGCAGCAAGCACAGCTCTCCAATTTCCAAGCCCACAGAAGTACAATGGGACACATGGAGGATAGTAAAAACAAGAGTCACCCACATTGCCGGGGTCTGCGGACCCCACGTGGATCATAATCAGGATATCCCTACCTTACCACCCATCGTGAAAATGGTCAGCCATGCCATAAAAGGTAGTTGAAAAATCACAACAATCATACTGCTCAAATCAAAACGAAGGAGAAAAGATAATTTTAGAAAGTTTGAGTGGATGATTTATGTTTTACCTTTTATTCCTACAGAAGTAATTTGGATTATGCAAGAAACACCAGAGGAAATTTTTTTCATAACAATCCCTAACACACAAAACACAAAAGTATTTCCCTCAGTTTTTAAAAAAAGTGATCTTGAGATTGTTCCATTTATATCTGGTGCACAAGACAAGTTTAGAAACATCATATTGAAACACATTTCTAAATCAACTCTTAATGATTTGACTTACAGTTATGTTTCTTTAAAACTCAGTTTAACAGCTGACTAACTTTGTATATTTATCCGAACTGATCCTCTAAAACATCAACACTAACTGGTATCATCATGACCCCTGAAAAAGCTTTATAAATTCTATAATATAAATGCACTATTTTGCAGATAGTTTTCCGGTAAGCATACATTATTTTAAATTCCTACAACCAACCAAGCAGTTTTCACAGTTTTAACCAGTAAGACCCTTGCTCATTGAAGCAGCAACAATGGTTCTTTTTGCTGAAGCTGTGCGCTAACTCCACCTAGAGGTTTTAAATGAGTAGCAGCTGTTTGCTTCTCAGAGTGAACTAAGGTGAAAACCACCTGATTATTATTTCTATAAACGATAGTTATTAACATGTGAATAATTTTCCAAATTTCACTGGATTAAAATGCATTTTTTTCCATTTTCTTCAAATAACCACAAATTTTATTCATACCAGCCATTTTGAAATTTCAATATGGCAGCCTTTTACTTAAAAACCTCCAATATTTTCTAGTTCTCCTGAAACAAGCAACTGAGTCTACTGTCATTTGCACATTAATACAACACATTACAATTAACAAGTTCTACTGAAAGCCTGTGTGTGAACTAAATGAATTCTTGCTTCATAAATACATGCTACATTATTGACCATTCCCCTATAACAGAGAAACACATCTCAGTAATTCAGAGAACTAAACCCATCTCCCGACTTTTCAGATTTCAGTGTCGCTTTTGATCAACTCTATCAATTGTTTTTATTTAAAACATATTATGTCTCATGAAGATATACAAAATAAATGGGATTTTGGTGGCCATTCAACTAGGCACACTGACATTTTTCACTCCCTTCCAAAAGGCAGGTTTAACACTGGATTCAGAAAAGCACACAAGTGCAGGGAACAGAAAATGCATTTAAAACAATAAATTATCGCAGCTTCTGACTGAAGTGGCCAAGGCAGAAACACCAGACATATTATTTTATAGATCTAAGATTGGAAATTGCTTATATCTGAAGCTGGACATGTTCCCTCTTACTTAACACAAGTAAAGTTTATAAAAAGGTTAAGTAGGAAGCCATAGGTGAAAAATGTTTAATATTCATCACTCCTCTACTCACCCGGCTAGCCAAGAGATCACCAACGCCAGACTAATCAGGGCTGACGGCAGAAATTTGTTCATGGTCAGGTTTCTCTTCATGGCTGTTTCTTTAAAAAAAAGTTAAAAACAGCAAAGCTATAGAATCAGGAAAGCAGCAGGACTGCAAAAACCGCTACAAGTGTCGGAATCATACTCGTTAGCTTACACTGACTTCAGTACCGAACATCAAACTGATGTGACAAAGCCTATCTTACCACAGGTCAGTTGTATGATCCACAAAGTACTAGAGCATTTTTTTCCCCAAGTGATGCATTCAGAAATAGAAAGCGAGCGTTTAAAATCAGATTTTTTTTTACATTTATATTAACACATGTGGGGATGATTTTTGAGGCACTATTTTGGAGGGGGTTGCTGTTATAAAGCCATTGCAATATTAAGAGACTTTAGGACAATTGCACATCTGTCTAATTGCAGCCAAACAGCCTGGCTTTTACAAATCTTACACCGATCGCGATGCTAAAGCTCCGAACGATTGCAGCCAGCAGATTATTTTTCCTCAGAACACCAAGTGTGCAACTGGGCGAGCGCAAGGCGGAGGGGTAAGATAGTTTCCCCCTTTACTGAGTGAGTGTTGTTGCCAGCTGAGGACCGGGGCGCTCGCGACTCTTACCTGGGTGCCCGAGGGAGGTGGCGGTGGAGGGGGCGGGGGGAGGGTGGGGGTGGTGGGAAGGAGGGAGGAGGGGCTCCGAGCCTCCTGCTGAAGCTGAGGCGGCTGCAGTCCGCCGGCACGCCAGGGAAAGCCCTGAGCCGGGAAAGTTGGCTTGCTCCGAGTGCGATGCTGCAGCGGCAGCGGGCGACAGCCAAGTGCGCGCGCCACGCCGCCACCTCGGGGCCGCGCGCTCATCCGGGAGCGCGCGCGCGCCCCGCTCTATGCTGACACGACTCCCGGCGACGCTAATTTATGCTGATCCATCGTGGCACCCGAGTGATGAGCGTCCACTATCCATAACCTGCATCGAATTGCTGGAGAAGCGCCTCTCACACACTGTCCCGGGCCACTCCAGACATACACCCTGTCCACAGCACCCCGCGAGGTCTTAAGTGCCTACTCATTGCAAACCAGCAGTACCCACCCACACAGCAAACACAACCACACCCACCAAACCCACTCCCACCAAACACAAACACACCCACTTCAGCCAAACATAGCCACTCACACCAAACCCACCCAAGTTTAACCAAACACACCATTACCAACCTACCCACTCCCACCAAGCACAACCACATCCACTTCAACCAAACATACCCACTCACACCAAACTACACCCATCCACTCACTCACAGCAAACCCACTCAGTCCAGCCAAATACACTCACACCAACTAAATACACTCATTCCAACCTACCCACTCACTTCATACCTACACCAACCCGCTCACCAAACCCACTCAGTCCAACCAAACACTCACGCCAACTAAATACACTCATACCAACCTACCCACTCACTTCAAACACAACCATATCTACACCAACCCACTCACCAAACCTATCCAGTCCAACCAAACACATTCATATCAAGCCCACGCAGTCCAACCACACACTGACACCAGACACACCCAGTCCAACCAAACACACCCACCGAAGTGAAACTATACCCACTCTTATAAACAATTAAACTAAATAGTCGCAGCCACATAAGCCACCTGCCATGTTAGCCATCCACTTCAACTCAACACATAAACCACCCATTCACATAAACACCCATCCCATCTAAACCCATCACTCAACTAAACCACCCACCCCAGTTTACCACAGTGCCTAAACCATATGCACCGCCATTTGAACGTACCTACACACAAGAGGTCTACAACCCAACTAAGGTCTCCCTCCCACATACATCAAATAAATGCGCCTCCTTAAACAAATCTCCTACCACATAGGTCACCCACTATAACTAAAGACACCCATCCCAGTTAAGCATATAACCGCCCACATAGAGCGCCCATCCCAACACTCGCACCCATATAAACTATCCACCTCAGCTTACCATAGTGTCTGAACTATTTAACCACCCACATCAACAAAGTATTCCCACCCACAATTTAGCCCAGTGTCCGGACCAACAGCCCCCTTCCCACTCGCCCCGCTAAACACTCCCACACACATAAACCTTCCATTCATATGAACAGCCACCCCAACTAAACACAGCACCCACATAAACTGCCCACCCTAATTTAGCCCAATGTCCGGACCAAACTACCCGCACGGGTCAAAACTCCCACCCACATAAATCTCACAACTCAATTAAAGGCACCCAGCCAAATAAACCACCTACCACATAAGCCACCAATTTCAACTAAACACTCCCATCCACATCGCTCACCCAGCCCAACTAAACCCACCTACCCAGCACTAAAAATCACCCAATCACAGAAAACACCCGTTTCTCAAACACAGTTTCTCAACTACATAAACACAAACACGCTAGCTAAACATGCCCCCTCCCAACCCTCACCGTAAACCAGCCATGCCAGTTAAACACACCTTCTCCTCCACCCATGGGAAGCCCACGTGAATTAAGCTAATATTTAGTCGCCTCACTACCTCTTCCACTGTTAATTTAGGATAACTAGTAATATATCTTAAATGATCAACGGCACAATTGTTGCCGTTGTATAGTGATATGCTGGGTTTGGCGTGGCTGTGCTATCGTCAGTCCATTGTGTGTATTTTTAAATGTAAATACAATGTGTGCTCCTTTCTCGAAAGATGATTTGCTTCTGGCGTCTGCTCCGTATACCCCACAAACACACGACAGAAAGCAGGATGTCAATCCAATCGCTTTAATATTCATTTCAATCGCTGTCACTCCGTTCCCTATTCTCCGCGATTCCTTTCTGGTTTTTCCAACGAATCATCCAGGGACCTTTGATCGTTTCCGTTGCAGCTGTCACTTCGTTTACTTATGCCTTAGATTTTTCTTTCGTCACATTTAAAAATACTTTAATAGGCAAATTATTTGTTTTAATTTGTAGATTGTAATTGTTTACTGTAACTAATGTGCCTTTGTTTGAAATTTATGAGTATATTTTATGTCAGATTTCATTTGTCCGTATTTATGTCCGTCTTTGTCCGGACACTTTCATCTGCTTGATTTTGTCTTGTGCGGAAGGCAAGAAATAGCTGGATACTTACTATCATTAAAACGAGTGACCTGATATGCAAAACATTCTAATCAATAAAGTGATTCGCTGCTTTTTTAACCTACTTTCTAATCTGATTCACAGCACTTAACGCCAGTATAAAGCACTTCAAGTTATACAGATCAGTCATTTAAATTCTGCCTATGTACACTTCCAATGAATAATTAAACGCCTGTATTTTCACAGCCTCTCTTGACAAGGAAGATAGAGAAACTGCAGAAGAGCAGAGCAAAGATTGTGAACGCGCATTAACTGTTATTACAACACCAACACGCTACGCGCCTTTTTTTATTCCTGGGCTAGTTTCCATTGCTGCATGAATATTAGACATGAATATTATTTCAACTCAGTGTTTGCAGTACCTTTTGTCCTTATGAGTTAAGTACCTGTTTGTAATTGCATTTTGTCCAATTTGCAGATAATTTGCATTTTATGAAACCGAATTAATGGAACAATAAATGTATAACTTTAAAAAATGTATAGTTAAATAGTGGTTGTCATTTTGATACATTCTTAAAGATCCTGACTTAATGTGCCATTCAACAAAAACAAGTATTCCTAATATTTCAATGTGAATTGCTCTTTCATTATTTTCTGGCACATACTAAACTTAAAAACGTCAATAATAAACTTTCTGTAGTGCAACCTGCTATATTTTGGTGAGAAGACAAACATTGGAGGTGTCTAGGCAACTGTGGAAAATGGAGCTTTAAATATGACAGACATTGTGGTCAGTAGGCAAATATGTATTCTGCATGCCCAATTTATACATCTAAAATTATTAACTACAATGCAACAAATGCACATGGATAAACGGATGTGCGTTCCCATTCTATATCAGTCAACAAAGCCTCTCAGAATTATATGTCCCTTTGCAATGGATTTTTCAGTGTTTGCAGATTCAAGTTTCTCTGTAAACAATCACACAATTGTATGTTTTTTTTTAATTGTGATTTTGTTTAAGCAAGACTTAGTCATTTTGAATGAGTTTTCAGAGTTGTTTAGTGGTGCTAGCCCCCCAATGTTTTTTCACCAAGGTGTTCATTCTTATCATGTACGTTTACGCAACCATTCAGCTATTGATCGTAAGAGGCATTTGGAGACAAACCCAAACCTATTCCCCTCTCGAATCAATATTTTCAAAAGAAGATCACTGGCTAGTGACCAACAATAGGTACCCCATGTTATGATGTTTTCCTAGGAAAGGATTGATTCCTAAGACAATCCGAAATTGCAACTGTTCTTACGGTGGGGCAGTTTGAACTAGCCTGTCTTGTAATATAACCAGAAATGCCTTGGAAGAAGGAAGAGCAGGGCATTTAACAATTTTATATATCAGTAACTAATATTTTTATAATTGTACAAAGGTATTGAGGAAATATTCAGAACAAAAATGTTCCCAACAGCCCACCTCATCTTCCCCAAACCTTAGAATTTCCTTTCTCTTTAAGTAGAATTTTAAAGTGGTTCTTGTCAAATTTGTTTCAAATAAATCCACAGAAAGTAATGATCAGTAATTATTTTACTTACATGTGGAAAAGTTAAAGCAGAAAGAGCTATGTTAGAAATCTTGATCTGACATGGACAAAAAAACTGCACTGATTTCTTGATGATTTAGAACATTCCTGTTCCTTTGTGATAACAAGGATTGAATCAATTCATTTGAAGCAGAAGCATGCAAAATCTATTTGTCTTCAGCTTATAGACTCAAAACTATAAATAAAACTAGTAGTTTGGTGTTTTAAAGATAGGTGCACATCAATATTTGAGGCCAAACGATCACACACACCAACACTAAAAGCACAAAATGCAACAAGATTAAAAAACAATAAAGTTCAATTTAGGGCATGGTGTCATGATAAACTGCAATAATTTGTGTCAAGCCTCAATTTCAATCTAAACTAGAATGGTAGGTTAAAAGTTTATCTGTACGGTGCAACCTAGCATCATAAAACAGCCCATATTTCGCATAAAGATTGGAAAATTGGTAAATCACAAAACAAAAGAGCTGGAACAGCATATGTGGTGGAAAATGCATATATCACACATTGATTCTATAAGTACTTCCTGAGGAACTGTAGAGAAGCTTTGCCTTGCACTTGGCCTATATTATACCATTCTTGAAATGACTTGAACTTAACATCAGATACCAAAAATAATTGTTGTTTTATTCCACAGAACTGTTTTTTTTGGAGGAAGGAAAACTCATTTTATTTTCGTGGTTTTTGTCTCCATTATCTCCCTTAATTTCCTCTGGCTTTGTATTTCCTGCAGCCTGGAGATAGTGTGGTGAATCTGCACAGATAGCTAATTGGCCTAGAATTTGCAATAAGGATGCCAATGAGACTATCAGTGCACACTGAGATCCAATAGAAATCTCTGGAGTATGCACGTCCACATTAAAAAGTGGATATCCGTAAGTAGCTGTCAAAGGTAAGCCCACTATGCACATGGTGCACCATACAGGCTTTACCAATCAACTTGGTATTGGAATGACTGCAACAATGTGAACTTGGGGGACTTGGCTGTTATGCGTGCAATAGTTAGGGCTGATGTATTTAGGAGTCGGTGTTATTAACAGCACATAAGTAATAATTTCTGATGAACAATCTCTTGGGTCTTGAAAATATAATTTTACGGTATGGAATATTATTCCTTGAGAAAAAAAAATTAAGACAGGATATTTATTTTTCCTTTCTCTTATCCTATCATTATTTTGCAATCTTTAGAACAGTTTTTGTACAAATTTAAATCTAATTTGTGAAGATCCTTCAGTCTGATTTGTTGAAGAGCTCATTGTATTTTGCCTGTTCACACGGAAGTGATTTCTTGGAGAAAATGCTGTATGAATCAGATGCCAGGAATGGGATTTTTCTTGAAACAACTGGTCCGTTAACATGGATAGGAGCAGTTGTTTTGTGTGATTTTCCCGTGTGACAAATTAATGGTCAGGTGCTGGGCTTGATATCTAATTAAGTCTGGTGGTGCGCTTTCAAAGATGGAAGGCTTTCCAAGTCAAAAACAGTGGCAGATAAGTAAGGGAGAGGACACTTCAAATTGAAGGTACTCTTTCACCAATCTTGGTTAAATTTTCAGCAAAGTTGTTACTTTGAGAATGGGAGAAATCATGGAGCCCATCTATAAATCAGCATGTGGCTGCTCCTGCAACATGCAGATAGAAAAGGCCTTTAAGTCAGCCTGAAATGCCAATCTTGCCATTCTGCCATGGGCAGCTAAACTGCCCCGCTGTCACCAGGAGCCTGGAGGTTGATTGAAACATTCTTACCAATCTACTTCAAATTAACCTTAATATTTTAATTTCCATTTATGGGCAGACAGCCCTGTCACCACTACCCTACCCTACTGCAGGAAATACAAAGCCAGAGGAAATTAAGGGAGATAATGGAGACAAAAACCACGAAAATAAAATGAGTTTTCCTTCCTCCAAAAAAAACAGTTCTGTGGAATAAAACAACAATTACTTTTGGTATCTGATGTTAAGTTCAAGTCATTTCAAGAATGGTATAATATAGGCCAAGTGCAAGGCCTAGCAAAATTGTCCAAGGACAGGATGGAACTGGAGAACTTTCATATAGACCAGCAATGATACATTTATCATCCATCAGGCTCTGTTACAGGCCCTAATGAGAGCTAAAAATCCAACTCCAGATTATTGGGTGTCTTATATAACAAAAACAAAAAGCTGCAGAGGCTAGAGATATAAAATAAAGAGCTGGAAAAAGCCATAGGTCTGGTAGCATCTGAGAAGAGAGAAACAGAGTCAACAGGTTGAGTTCAAGATGACTTCTTCTCTCGAGGAAACATATTGGACTTAAAAGGTATACTCAGGTGCTTCAGGGAAAATTCTGTTCCTGGTGTCTGATTTCGCAGAACACTCTACAAGGGATTTGTTGCAAATGTGAGCAGGCAAGAAATAGTGAGATTATTCAACAAATCACAAAGATATGCAACTAGTGGAATAAAGGTTGAGAAATACAGATGGATTACAGGAAAGAGTAAAGAGACAAAAGTACTACCAAAAAATCCAGTATTCATTTTCTTTTCAAGCAATGACACTCTGCACTGTAAAATTACATTTTCAAGACCAGAGGTTGTTCAAAAATAACTGCTGCTTATTGTGCTTTCATTAACACTCACTCACTCACTCCTAAACTCACTCCCTAACTTTTAGTTGCTTTTTTTAAACTCTCCATAGATGCTGCCAGCTCTGTTGCGTTTTTCCAACACTTCATGTTTTTATTGATAGAAATCTCCACAGACCAGCCCACATTGACTCAAAAAGCAACTTCCAGGTGGGTGAATGTTAAACACTGTTCCATCATTGCTGAGAGCAAAATTGAGAAAAATGCTATCCAGAACAATGGGTCAACATGTGCACATAAACCGTGATGGATAATTGTGGTTTCAGACTTTTGACTGAGAATGAATAGGGGTGGGAGATGGGAGGAGAGGGACTGATGGGATTTGGATATTAAGAAGGAGTTCTCCAAGGAAAAGACAACAATCTTCAGGGGGCACCGGAAACCTCCCAAAGGAGGAAACCCCTCCACTTCTTTCCAATCTTTTCACATGAGATTGAAAAATATTCAGCTGGCCTTCCTGGCTAGTACCTCTCTAGTTGCACACATTAGTGTAGCAATGCAGGGGAAACAAGCCCTTAACTGGCAACTGGCCATTGATCGGTAAGTTGAGGGTCTCAATAGGCCTAATGGCTGGTATGCTGGCTCATACCTGACTCACCTACTGTATTGTGGGAGACAGATCAGGATGGGTCAGAAGGCAGTGGGCTCACCACCTGTCATATTTTACATGCCACTGTCACTTGCCAATATACCAGCCAGGACCTGTAAAACTCCTCCATAAAAACAGAAGTAGTCCATTCAGTCCCTTGAACTTATTCTGCATTCAGTTAGATCATAGTAATCTGTACCTTAATGGAGATCTTGTGCTGCAATGGATGGCATTGCTGTTTCTGAGCCAGTTTTCTGAGCCATTGCTGTTTCTTAAGCTCAGGCACTGAGCTTAAGTCCCACACAAGGACTTCATGTTCTCCAAGGCCATTTTAGATGTGTTCTTAATGTGGCAAAACAAGTTGAATAGCAACCTGTAAATCCTTCCAATATGTATATGGCAAGTGGCAAGTATTGGAGAGTCCCCTGGTCAGTCATGCAGAGTGATGCCCTCAAACTATAGCCTCTGGCTAATGACCTGTTCCAGGGAGAAAAAACAGCGGTGGAAATAGACTTAAGCATAGGCTTTGTCTGTCATTTACATCACTAAGCATGGTTGAAAATCAAGGAAGAAATCTGTATCTTTCCTCCATACACTGACTAAAGATTCCTTAATATTTCTGTACAGCAAAAGTCTATCAGTCAAATTATGAATTGAGTTAACATTGACTGCTGCTTGTGGAAGAGAATTCCACATTTCAACCACCTCTTCTGTGAATAAGGGTTTCTTAGCTTCTCTCCTGAATAGTATAGCTCTGATTTTAAGGTTCTAGACTCCTTCACCAAAAGCAAACAATTCTCTCTCTTTCTCTCTCTCACACTCTAACCTATCAATTCATTGCACAATTCTAAATGTTTCACTCAAATTTAACTTCTTAATTTCCAGAGAATGATTTATGTTATTTCCCATTACAGTGTAATGCTCAAAGCTCTGGTGAGTCTGTACTGCACTCCTTTCAAGACCAAATATCTTATTTAAGTTCTGATGTTCAGAATTGTAGAGAGTAATCCAGATGTGCTCCAACTAGTGTTTGTATAGCTACAGCTATATATATATTGCCCTCTAGATGTAAAGGCAAATATTCCATGAGCCGACTTAATTATGTTTTGTACATGTCCACTATATTCAACATGAGTCCCTAAATTGCTTTGTAACTCCACTGTTCCTAACTTTTAACATTTAAAAAATATTCAGATTGTTCTATCTTAGATGCAAAAATAGATAACTTCATACTTCTTTGATTGAAATTGAGTTGCTGAATTTTGCCCACTCACTTAACTTGTTGACTTCCTCTTTATAATATTCGACTTATTAAGCCACCTATTTTTGTGTCATTAGCAACTTGGATATGTGGCTTGTTATTACCTGAGCCATTCATAAATAAGTGAACAGCTGAGAATACGTCACAGGTTGTTGTGGAACACTACTTCTTTCAAATTTCAGTATATTCCCATCATCTCTTTCTTTTGCAACTCAACTAATCACCTAACCAGGTCAGTAATTCACTATTGATCATGTAAGCTTTAACTTAAGCTAATAATCTCTTCTGTACAATCTTATCAAATATCTTTTGAAGTCCATATAAACTGCATCCATGAACATTCCCCTCTCTATTCCTTTGGTCACTTTCTAATAAAATCATCTAAGTTAATTAGGTATGACATACCCTCTAAAACTTCATGTTGGCTGTAATTGGCTGAAATTTCTAAGTACTCAGTCACTTTTTGCTTAACTGGTTCATGAAGGTGATTCATCACTACTATTTCTTATGTTTATTTATGATTGTGCGCCTCACTGACAGTGTTTTGCTCAACCCTAATTGTCATTGAAAAGGTGTGAATGTATCATGTCTTAAACCATTATAGTTCATTTAGTATAGGTTCACCCATAACTTCTCTCCTGAATAGTCTGGCTCTGATCTTAAGTTCCACACTCCTCCACCAAGAACAAATGTTTTTCTCTCTCTCACACACACTCTAACCTATCAATTCATTTCACAATTCTAAATGTTTCGATCAAATCACTTAACTTTCTAATTTCCAGATAATGATTTATATTATCTCCCCTCATAATGTAACGCTCAAAGCTCTGGTGAATTTGCACTGCACTTCTTTTGTGGCCAAATGCCATATTTAAAGGTGTGGTGCTTAGAATTATAGATAATAATCCAGATGTGCTCCAACCAGTGTTTGTACAGTTACCGCCAAGCTGCCTCCCTTTCATATTAGAGCTTATAATGGGAAATTAGGGATGACAATAATAGCTAGTGATGCTGTATCCCATGAACAAATAATCAGAATTGAGGAGAAGAGATGAGATGGGCAAAGAGAGAGTATGAACAGAAATTAGCAATTAACATAAAAGAGAATTGATAACTAAAAAAAATGGTGAGGCTAATTAAGAATAGAAAATAAATTCTTCTCATAGAGGCTAAGTTACTCAAGAGTACTATATAACTGTCTTCATAACCAACAAGAATTTGTTAACAGCAAATTGTATCTGATGAAACTAAATGAGCTGTTTGATGAACCAGCAGAGAAATTTGATAAGATAGTGTAGTATTGATAAGCATATATCTGATGAAGTAACGTACATATTAAGTCATAGACAGAGAGTAATGGAGAAAAGTTGGAGAGAATTTTGCATTAGATGGAGGGCATATAATTTTGAAGTTTGCAGATCAAATAAAACTTGGCATAGCAATAATAAACAGTGTAAATGATAGTTCAGAATGAGTGCAGATTATTTAAATGCCAGATATATGGTAGATGCAACTTAACATAGATAAGCCTCACAGTGTCAGGGATTTGGCTTTGATTCTGGCCCTGGGAGACTATGTGGAATTTGCATGTTCTCCCTGCGTCGGCATGGATTTCCTCCACATGCTGCAATTTCCTCCCACAGTCCAAAGTTGCGTAGGTTAGGGAGATTGGCCATGATAAATTACTCCTTAGTGTTCCAAGATCTGTATGTTGGGGGATTAGCAAAATAATACATGGAATTACAGGGATAGTTTTAGTTTAGTTTGTTTATTATCATTACAAGTAGGCTTACATTAGCACTGCAATTCAAAGAAGTTACTGTGAAAATCCCCCTAGTCGTCACACTCCAGTGCCTGTTTGGGTATACTGAGGGAAAATTTAGCATGGCCAATGCACCTAACTTAACCTGGATCAGATATCTATCAGAGACTCAGTTCAGACTCGAAAGGCTAAATGGATTTCTTCTACACAATAGGGATTCTATGATTCTATGATGTGCTGCACTTTGGGAAAAATCTGGTGGAGAGGCTGTATAAATTAAAAGGTACAAGTTGGAGTGATATGCAAGACTATGTGCTTTGGGAATAGATACTCAGAAGTTTTTGAAAGTGGCAGGGTAATGTGAAAAGGGGGGAAAGGAAGTTTATGGGATATTTAACTTTGTGAATAGGACATTGAATACAAAAATTCAAGGAAATCATGCTAAACCTTTACAAATTACTGATTGGGTTTCATTTAGAGTGATGTGTAGAAATTGGGCACCACAGTCTAGAAAAATTGTCAAGGTCTTGAAATGGATACTGAGGAGTTTACCAGGATGACATCAGGGATAAAAGACTTTTGAGAGATTGGAGAAAATGAGATTGTTCTTTGTAAAGTCAAGAAGACCAAGAGATAAGATAGAGGTATTTGAACTTATGTAACAAGTAGGGAGAAGCTATTTCCCCTGCCAATTGTGTTGGTATCCAAATGTTTTGATCCCACTCTCCGGCATCTGGTCTGTAGCCTTGCAGGTTACAGCACTTCACATGCAAATCCAGGTGAAGACACACAATATCGCCACATACAGGATGTAAAATATTTGCACAATTTTATGTATTTTGTGGACAGGTTTTCAGGTGGGATGATCCATAAAATGCCATGCTAGCAAGTAATATTGCTTTAGCTTTAGTTGGAAAGGGGAGGATGGAGGGGGGTGCAGTTTGCACCATCTTGGCTGGACCTCTGATTTGATGGAAACACTGCCCTCCCCAAAGGTTTAGACATCCTTTTGCTTTCTCTCACCCTGACCCTATCAATCCTATCCCCTTGTCAGGCAATGCCAGGCAATGACCGTCTTCAACAAGAGAGGATCTAACCATTAACCCTTGACATTTAATGGCATTAACCATTGCTAAATCCCCCACTATCAACATCCTGGTTGTCACCGTTGACCAGAAACTGAATTTAAATGACTAACCATTTAAATGTTATGGCTACCAGAGCAGGTCAAAGCAGACTCCTGATTGCATCCCCCTATCGTCTCTCCCCTGCCTCCCTCCACTTTCAAACACCAAAAGTCTATCCATCATCTACAAGGCACAAATCAGGGATATAAGGGAATACTCTCCACTTGCCTGGATGAGTGCAGCTCCAAAAACACTCAACAAGATCAACACCATCCAAGACAAAGCAGCCCATTTGATTTCTATTCCTTCCAAAAATATTCAATCCGTCCACTACTGATAAACAGTGGCAGACGTGTGAGCGTTGGTGAGCAGGTTATTGCTAAGTAGGTGGCATTTAATAGCACTGTTGATGCCAAGTTCCACCGCTTTGTTTGATTTGATTTATTATTATCGCATGTATTGGAATATAGTGAAAATTATTATTTCTTGCATGCTATACAAACAAAGCACATTGTTCATGGAGAAGGAAAGGATAGAGTCAAAATGTAGTGTTAAGCCATAGCTAAGATGTAGAGAAAGATCAACTTAATGTGAGGTAAGTTCATTCAGAAGTCTGACAGCAGCAGGAAAGAAGTCAGTCGAGAAGTGTCCTCAGACTTTTGTATCATTTTCCTGATGGAAGAAGGCAGACGAGAGAATGACTGGGGTGCATGGGGTCCTTGATTATTATGCTGGTTGCTCTTCTGAGGCAGCAAGACGTGTAGACAATGTCAATGCGTGGGAGGCAGATTTGAATGAAGGGCTTCAATCACAACCTTTTATAATGACAGTGTTGGGCAGAGCAGGAGCCATACCAAGCTGTGAAACAGCCAGAAAGAATGCTTTCTATGGTGCAGTTGCAGAAATTGGTAAGAGTTGTTTATGACATGCCAAATTTCCTCAGTCTTCTGAGAAAGTAGAGGCACTGATGGGCTTCCTTAACGATAGTGTCGGCATGGGAGGACCGGGATACATTGTTGGTGATCTGGACATCTGAAATCTTGAAGCTCTCAACCATTTCTTCTTCGATCTTATTGATGTAGACAGGGGCATATTCTACGCTATGCTTTTTGAAGTCAATGACTTTCTCTTTCATTCTGTTGACGTTAAGGGAGAGATTATTGTCATTACATAGTTCGCCAGGTTCTTTATCTCATTTGTGTGCTCTGTTTCATCATTGAAAATCCAATACATTACGGTGATGTCATCAGTAAACTTGAAAATTGAGTTGGAGGGGCATTTGGCCACATGGTCATAGGTGTATAAGGAGCATAGTAAGGGGCTGAGAACACAGTCATGTGGGTACCAGTGTTGAGGATGATCGTGGAGGAAGTGTTTTTGCCTATCCTTGTTAATTGTGGTCTCTGAGTTAGGAAGTTCAGGATCCAGTCGCATAGGGAGGAGCTGAGGCCCAGGTCATGGAGTTTGGAGATGAATTTCATAGGAATAATGGTGTTGAAGGTGAGCTGTAGTCAATAAACAGGAATCTGCCATAGGTGTCTTTGTTATCTAGGTGTTCCAGGTTTGAGTGCAGGGCCAGGGAAATGGCATCTGCTGTGGACCTCTTGCAGCAGTAGGCAAACTGTAGTGATCCAGGCTATCTGGGAAGCCGGAATTGATTCGTGCCATGACTAACCTTTCGAAGGACTTCATAATGATGGATGTCAGAACCACCAATGATAGCCATTAAGGAATACTGACTGGCTTTTCTTTGGTACCAGGATGATGGTTGTCTTCTTGAAGCAGTTAAGGACCTTGGATCGGTGTAAAGAGAGATTGAAGATGTCTGCAAATACCCCTGCCAGCTGATTCGCTCAGGATCTGAATGTTAGTCTGGGTACACCCTATGGGTTGACCTTCAAGAAAGCTGCTCTGAGGTCTGCAATGGTGACCTTGGATATAGGTTTGACTGAGGCTTCCAGGCTGGAGGGCATATTTTCACTCTTGTTGATGATTGAGAGTAGATTAATGTTGTGGTAATTGACTAGATTGGATTGGTACTGCTTTTTGTGGATAAAAATTGGGCAAATTTTCTTATGGAATGTCTGAGGAGTCATTTGGGACCATGGGTTGGCATGAGTTGGCACGGCAAGTGACTCAGGGGGAGAAATGTTGCAGGGATGTGATGTGTGAGGTTAGAGGACATAATGATCAACAATATAACTGAGATAAAGTCTCAGTGCACAGAGGTGTGCCTTTTAATCAGTTTGCCTTGGCATACAACACTAACTGCAGGTGCACCTGAACTCTTTCTGGGGATGGTGGACTTGAATGCCCCTTTACTGATCCTGGAATGAAGATACTGTTGTTCGGGGCAGTTTATCCCGAGCCCAGTGTTGTGAGCCAATAAATTTCTGAACTCCAAGCACCTGCAGTGGGAGTGAAAATCCAGGCAAAGGATACAGTAGGTTAAGTGAGTCAGCAAAAACTTTGCACTTGTAGTACAATGTGGAAAAATGGGAGATTGTCCACTTCACAAAAAGTATAGGGAAACAGATGATTTAAATGGAGTGAGATTGCACAATGCTGCAATACAGAGGGGGATCTGGGTGTCCTAGGATGTGAACACTAAAGGTCAGCATGCAGGTACAGCAAGTGATTAGGAAGGCAAATAGAATGGTGGCTTCTATTGAAAGGGGGATGGAGTATAAAAATAGAGAAGTCTTGGTCCAACTGTATAGAGCCTTGGTAAAACCACATGTGGAGTAGTGTATACAGTTTTAATAACCTTATTTAAAGGGAAACATATTTTCATTAGAAGTGGTTCAGAGAAGGTTTATTCAGCTAATTTCTGAGATAAGGGCTTCATCTCATGAGGAAAGATTGAGCAGGTTAGATCTGGGCATTATGGGCCTTCGCTTCTCTGCAGCCATCGGATTTCCAGTGTCATCAGCTCTGCACCAGAAAGCAGTGCAGAACTAGCTTAAGTTTTTAAATTCTAATTTTAATGTGATTAGCAGGCTTGAAACTGAAGTCTCCTGGTCTGCTAGTCTCTCTCCCGTCCACCAGGTGGAGTTTATAGCAGCACTCACAAATTGGCGGCTGGCAGCCTGCCCTTGTTGGAATCAAAGAGGACCATGGAGGCCCCGCCAGAAACTCCCCCCACCCCCCACCACCCCCGCCCCGGCATCATCAACCTGGAAGTGCAAACCTGGTCTCCCCAGCACTACCAAGGGGGCAAAGTGGCAGTATGCAAGGGGCATCTTGTGACTGTCCACTTGGCATCGGGCAATGTTAAGAGGGCAGGACCTATTGGAGTGGGGTATCGGGGGGGGAGTTGCAATGCTGCTTGACATTTGGGATCAGTGATAGGGGGCTGATTGAAGCTGGCCGTTGGGATGATGGGGTGGGTGGTCTGCTGGGGACAGTGTTGAAACTGCAATGGGGCGTGAGAGGCAAGGGAGGGAGAGACTGAGGTGGGCCAGTATTGTTGGAGTGGGGTGGTGTTGGGGCTGACCTAGAAATATCCGGAAGGCCAGTGATCAGAGTTTGAGAGGGCTGGAGGGGCATCGTTATGGGGTTGTGAGGCTGCCCAGTGATCAAGCTGGTGAACAATCGGGAGGCTGGCAGTGCGCTGCTACTACACATGCGCTGATTTCAATGCTGACAGATCAGTACACGCGCAATAGCCCACTCAGCACTATGCTGCTGACCTCTCGGGTGAAAAGAGTCCCGCCCCCGGATTTGTAATGAGATTCATGCTAGTGCACTTTGCAGTACACAGATTGTGGGAGATTCATTTTGATTTCGGCATTTAGAATCTTCTTGGGAGAATGCCCCCCATAAGATTCACAGAAAGCTGGAGAGGGTAAATGCTGAGAGGATACTTTGTCTAGTGGGGAGGGGGGAGTCTAGATTTCAAGAGCACAGGCATGGTTAGCACTGCTGTCTTACAGCGCTAGATTCCCAACTTGGATCACTGTGCAGAGTTTGTATGTTCTCCCTGTGTCTGCATTGGTTTCTTATGGGTGCTCTGGTTTCCTTCCATAGTCCAAAAAACATGCTGGTTAGATGCATTGACCATGTTAAATTCTCCCTCAAGTGTACCCGTACAGGCACTGGAGTGTCGTGAGTAGCGGATTTTCACTGTAAATTAATATAAACTTACTTATGACTAATAAATTAACTTTAACAATTTGAAAATAAGGGGTCTCCATTTAAAATGGAAATGAGGAGGATCTCAGTGGATCGTTAGTCTTTGGAATTCTGGAGGATGGATCATTGAATATATCCATGGGTGAGTTAGACAGATTTTTGATTGACTAGGAAATCAAGGTTAATGAAGGGGAGGAGAACAGGCAGAAAAGTTGAGTTATAGCCGAGATTTTACTGAATTACTGACTCCTGCTCTTGTATTTTCCTAATAATGTTATTGTAAACTGATAACTAACTCCTACCATTATTTCAAAGGATTAGGGTGAAAAAAATTGCAGTAAAATTAGTTTAAGACAATTTGGTTTGTTTAATTTAAGTCTTACTGCTGGTATTAACTTGTTTTGAAAAAACAGTTTCACAGTAGTATTCATATACACTTGCGTTAGAATTGCCACATTAATAAACAATGAACATGGGAAGCTTCTAAATATAAGTAAGTATCTCAACAAATGTGTCAAAATAGTGGTGCTTAGTTTCAGATCAGTAAAGGTTTACAACTTCACAGAGATCAGCAACAGTTTACAACCTAACACCTCTGAAATCATTTTGGCAGAAGAAATCTCGGAAGTGCTGTTCCTTTAAACTGGAAGAGTTCTCCACAACTTTAGTTCATGCATTATAGAGACCAATTTTTGTGGATTGATCATCCAGGAGCACAAGCAAAAATGTGAAAATATGGATATTGCAAGCAGATATAGATATATCCTTTGAAAAGTCAATTCATATGCAAGATAGCAGAACAACAGATGCAGCTGGAGGAATTATAGCCCGGCTGCATGGCTCCAGTGATATCTGAAAGTGAAAAAAATGCCCAGATAATAGGTGCTACACTTTTAGCAGTTACAAGTTGTTCAACTATCAAATTATCAGCTAATAGTTATTCTTTTTGGATGGGCCTCAAATAAGTTTTCTCTTAAACTTTGATTAAGTTGACATGCCTTGTGATGGAAGAATGAAATCAAATCAATCCTCTGTGGCTTGATAATTGGCTATTTAAGCTGACAGATTGAGTGCTGTCAATGATTGACTATCGTGAAGTGTCAAACAATAGACTGGAAGTTGTGAACGCTCTGAATGCTCAACAAGTATGAGTTGGAAAGAAATGGGAAGGTCATCAAGCGCACAAGCAAATAAAATGTTATTTAAGAAGCATTTGGAATCAGACAGAAAGATGATAAATGCTGCTGCTGGCAATTACCTGAAAGATAAGCTCTAATACTGGAGTTGCGATTTAGCATTAGAAGAATGGAGAATTCAGGTAGGGAAGTACAGATAGAAAAATTGCTCATTTAGAATTTAAATCTAAATTGGAAAGCTGTGGACAAGCAAAAATGGGGATGAAGGTCCTGAAGTGAATTTGCACGTAGTACTGACAAACACCAAAAGCAGTGGAGTGTGATTTGGAGTGGAAATGGAAGGGCCATTAGATAGAGTATTGGCAAGGGCAATTAGCTACAAATGCTGAGCTTCCAGCAGCACTTAGATCGAATGAAAGAACAAAATAATACTTTATTATTTAAAAGCAGAAATAATAGTGTCATTGGCCAGGTCAACATTTGTTGCTCGGCCCTAATTACCCCTGAGAAGGTGGTAGTAAGCCATCTTCTTGAACCGTGGCAATGTGGCCTAGGTGCACCTTCAGTGCTGTTAGGAAGGGAATTCCAAGATCATGACTCGAAGACAATGACGGGGCAGTGTTGTAGTCCCAAGTCAGGATATTTTGTGGCTTAGAGGATAACGTGCAGATAGAGGTGCTCCCATGTCTCTGCTGCCTTTGTCCTAAATGGTGGCAGGGACGGGTTTGGAAGGTGTTGACGGAGTTTTGGTGAGTTGCTGCAGAAGGTACACAATGCTACTATTATGTGCCAGTGGTGAAAGGAATGAATGTTTTAGTGGTGTGCCAGTCAAGTTAGCTGCTTTGTCCTGTTTTGAACATTGTTGGAGCTACACTCAACCAGGGAATTGGTGGGCTATTCTATCACATTCCTGATTTGTGCCTCATACGAAGGCTTTGTAGGGTTAGGGGGTGAATTATTTGCCACAGAATTTCCAGCCTCTAACCTGCTCTTGTATCTACAATATTTCTATTACTGCTCCAATTCAGATTTTGGACAATGGTAAAGATTAGGATGTTAAAATGGAGGATTCTGTGGTAATAATGCCATTGAATGTCATAAGGACATCTTGTTAGACATGCTTATTGCCTCTCACTTATGTGGAACAAATGTTACTTACCACTTATCAGTCCAAGCCTGAGTCTTGTTCAGTCTTGTCGCATATAGACACAGACTGATAGAGATGATGAAGTTATGAATAGAGTCCTCTGTGACTGTGAGGGAAGAGCTATATGAATAAGCAGACAAAGAAATAGAAGCAAAGAATCTTGGCAACAGACTTCAAGTTGAGTTAAATCTCAGCTTGAAATTGAACAGGATGCTGAAGTTGTTTACCTCTATTTTATCCTGACAGGGATACTAGGAGGTTGATGAACTCAAGTGCTGGCAGGAGACAAAATAGATAGTTTTCGTTTTGTCAATGTTGAAGCCGAAGGAAATTTTGATGCCTTTAGAACTCAATATCAGACAGGCAATCAAAAAGTAAAGCAATAGCCTTGACATGAATGATGGAGACAGAAAGACAGGGTTGTAGAAGTTGAAAATGTGCGCACAGATCAAGTTATAAATTCCGAAAACAAAAACCTATTAGAGCAGACATAGTTGCCTGTGCACAAATTAACTTAACTTTCCTGATAATTTAAGACACACTCTGTTGCATAATTTTCTGGACCTTTAGCACATGACATTCTGGGAGTTCAAAGTCGGTCAGTTATAGCTGCTGATTTTCCATTGTCGCCAGCCAATTCTATTGTATGGATGAACAGGCAACAGCTGTGAAACTGAGATCATGGCGTTATCTGGCTTTTAATTTAAATATCTTGCAAGCATTCCAGTTTAATGAAACAAACAAGGACAGTAATTAATTCTTTATTTCACTCAACTATACTTCTTTATTTAATATTTCTGGTACCAATTCAAACATAAACAGTTACAACTCATTAACTCTTTTACTGAACTTTAACACTTAACTGAACATCAATTCTCAATGGAACTTTAACACTTAACTGCATATTAATTTTGATATGGTTCAGGTTAGAAATTCCAAAGTGTTTAATGAAGTTTGCCTGAATCATAAGTTTTACTTTTTGAATTTGGCTAGGATAAGCATGATATCTCCACTTCAGGTGTGATTCAAAAGATTCTACAGGGAGCTTTTATCAAACAAAGTTTATTTAAGAACACAGTTAACATGTATAGGAAGAACTTTTATCAATTACAAACAAGAAACAAAACAACCACTATAACATTTAACAAAGATATCCTATGTGTTCCAATCAAACCAAAACTCTTACCATAGACATAATCCTTAAAACAGGTTCAATACAACAAAGTCCACTGCTCAGGTGATGTGGGAATTTGAGTCCTTTGATTGAATTCTGCAGTCAAATGTTCTCAAGACTCAGAACAGTTCGAAGACAAGACAGCTTCCCAAAACACCAGAGATTCTGATCCAGGCCCCAACAACAGCAGATTTTCACCCTTCAGAAAACAACAGAATTTCCAAAGAAAAAGGGAGAGAAACTTTTCTTTCAGTGATGCTGCTAACACTCCAATTTTCAAAACTGAAACTGAAAGCGAACTCCTGTTACCTGACCCGCCTATAATTTTTCATCCTTCCAACAATGATATCACCTAATGCTATGAACACAAATTTTAAAAAAACTGTTAAGCATGCGATGACATTACCATTTTAACTGGACATCAACTTTAACTATTTAACTGAACATAGATACTACTAAGTTTAGGAAAAACCTTGGCTAAGAAATATCTTCTTTATAGAATCAATTTTCTTCTTCTCTAAAGCATTCTTCAGGATACATAGCATGCAATGGTTAGTTCCTATTGTGTTGGACTGCACATGTCTTTTATCCACAAAGCATCTCATACTTGGCATATACTACGGTGTGAATTTTCCCTCAGAGATGGACTCTCTGGTCCATAACTTATTCAGCGTGGCAATCTCCAATGGATAGCCAACCTAGCTGAACTTGCCCACATTAAAGTTCCAAAACTCTTCTCTTGCCCAATCTTCCTCACTCAGACTGGGTGAGACAGGTGCAGTGAAATACTTCAGGAAGAAGTAATCGGGGTCCAGGTAAGAAAGGAATGCTCCATTTTTATGGCACTTGCTGCTGTAAAGGAGATGTTTATAAGGACAATTTAAGGGGAGAAGGTAAGTTTCAAACAGAAATGGATCAAACAACTGAGGAAAAGAAGAAGGAAAGGGGTTATCAAACCAAAGATGGTAGGGTTGGATTGGGGCTGCGAGGGATGGGGTGAAATACCAGTGTGGAGGATCCACTGGGGTGCTAAGGGGATTGATTTTATGCGAGGCTTGGTCTGGACTTTTTAAGTACTTATTCTGGAGTTAAAAGAGATTTTCTTTGCCTCTAACACTTTCACATTTACTATTAAGATAAAACGGGCAGAACCATCCAAAATTAACAATTTAACTCACTTCTGTTGGATAGTTCCCAGCCTAAATCAATTGTCCAGTAGAAGATACCACTTCTGGACAATTGCTGGGTAAATACTTATGTGGGAACTTTTTAAAGGGATACCCCAGCACATCATTGGTGTTCTCTGCAAAGTGTAACATCGGGGAACCAGGAAGTTATCAGCCTCTATCTTTGTAAAATTGGAGTTGTTAGTGCCTAAAGTCCTGCTTTTGAGCCCAACCCCACAATTTATGGGGAATGGAAAAGGAGCAGGCCAAACTTTGTACATCTTTGGCTCATGAAGGTTGCTGCACATGCTAAAGTACAGCGGCCTTGAATCGGATCTGATTTTTGGAAGAAGGAAGTGGGAAATATAATTTAAGCATACTGGACCTCTCGAAGAGGGTCAAAGCTTACTGAAGTTCTTCAGAGAGGTTAGGGTGCCCTTTTAGGGTACATTTATCAATATAATCCCAGGAAACCTTTGGCAAAGGTCAGGTTCCCACTGGGGGAATAAAGTATAATTTGGAACAGATAAAATGGCATTTGGGATTGTTTAAAAATAGACAGGAATGTGCATTAAAAAGTAGATACACACATTGGAACTGACAAGTTCACTGGAGCTGTTATGAGAATATCAAAGGGATATGTTATGGGAGCTGTCAAAGGGAGCTTTCAATCTGTCAAGACACTTAAATCTTTCTTTCAAAGATTTGAAAAGAATGTCTTCAGTGTTGTTTCATTTTGTCTGCTGATAGGGTTACCATTACAGGATTAGTGCTACATGACTGATTTCACAGCTTATCATTATCACAGTGGAGTGCCTGTCAGTTAACAGTTTGATTGACAAGTGCTTATAAACTTTTTGGAGTGGGACTATGAATGCAAATGCTTGTTCTGCCCGTGAATTAAAGGAAGTTAAATGCAATGAACAAGTTTATATCAAAAAGAGTGTTTAAAAAAATACTAACAAATCCATCAATACACAGTTAAGAATTTTATTTAATCTCAGCATGGTTCTGAAGGTCTGCCACAATCTTCTGATTGTGCATGATCTCTTTCAAAAACTATATTCTTACTTCGATAAGAAGAGAGAAAATACACATCAATGGAAACAGTCCTTGTGAATGAAGAAGGATTATCTTGATTAAAGATCACTCCTAAGCAATGTACAGGCATCTCAGATTGACAACCTGAAGTGTAATTGTATGATTAATTGAAGCTCTTCTGTGTAAAATTCTCAACAAAGCTGTTGGCATAATTGTGGAATTGCATCAATCATAGTTCTAAGAAAGAAGTGCAGCAGTTTGACAGTCCAGAGGAATAAATATTGGGGTGATGATGATGGTTTCGAAAGGGTGGAGGGGGACAGTGCATGAGAAGAGAGAAAACTATTCATAAAGTCAGGCACCATGGTGGGATGGCATACAGGAAAGGAATTTGGATAGTGGGGTTAAATAATAACAAGATGTGGAGCAGGAAGTGACTGCAATGAACATGCTGTGGTCAGCATAGGAATGGGAAAAATAAGAGAAAAACTTGAGATGACGGGATTAGTTAGATTCGAGATGTCTGCACTGGAGTAAGTGGAACAGGGGAGTTTGGCAGAGACAGGTGAATGGTCTCGGAGAATAACCACTGGAATATGGTCTTGATTAGCTCCTCACAAATGTAGAAATGTCAGCAACAGGTTGTGAAAACAGGGAACAAAGCATTATCCTATAATTTACATTAGATACTATTCTAGATGATATAAGGGGAAACTGTAGGGGGAGAAACATCTTTTGGATTTTGCTGATAGAATTTGATAGTTTGCATGACAATCTGATACTTGCATATATACATATATATAAATCAATGCAGTCTGACATACCGATCCTGTTTCATTCAATTCAGAATCAGGAGTAAGTTGTTCTAACCACCCTGCCCTTTCTACTTCCCTGATATGCAACACATATAACGTTACCAGATGGACAGCTCAGTGGAAAATAGATTACCTGCTGGCTGAATGTGTCGTTTTGTGAATGATTTACATTGATTTGGTAGATTTATATCCTACATGACTATCTACAAAATGCAAAGCTGCTGGGCTGCATATTTTATTGGTATTGATTCCAGCTGCAAGGATTACTACATGTCTTTGTTTCAACGTACTGTTCCTATTTTACTGACACATGTGACAATCCATCCAAAACCCCCCAAGAATAAAAAGGAAGCATATGTCTATGAAGCTGCGATTAAATATGAAAAGCTTGCATTCAATTTTGGACTTGTACTTTATTACTATAACCATTAACTGCTGTCATTCTCTTACTGAAAGCTGTAATCAGTGTCTGGTTTATTAAATCCTGATCTGACATTTATTTTTAGCTTTAAGTTTATTTGTTGTCATTGCCAGCAGTTAGACTGAAGCCTAGAAAATTCTAAGAAGAAAGTATTGATGGCCTTGGCCCTAGGCAGAAGTAGCAAATTACAGCAGAGGAACTGCAATGCTTTAGAGAGAATCACAGAAGAAATACCTAAGACAGATGCTGACCTAGGAATTCCCCACGTGATGAAGAACCTCTGTTAGTCCATTCAGTATAATGAGCTCCCTGGCCATATACAGCCACTAAGCGTCTAATTTATAATGGTAGCTTGATGACTAGACATTATGCTTATTGGATATTGGCACAATTTCAACTGTCACAGAGTAAACTGTAGCTGTCTTTGAATAAACAATCACAGATGCAGTGGCAAATAAACATTTTAAACATGGATTGTTTCATCTTTAGCTTTACAACATCAATTGATGACACATTTCTGTTCTTGTTGCTTGATTAGATCATATACTGAATTACCAATTTAAATGATTAAAAATTATTTTTGTACATGTACACCAATTCTTTGGCTAACCTCAGGTGATCTTTGCAAGTTTGACTTTAAGACTTCAATCCACCTCAATTCAGACAGTCAGGTTTTGAATTGTCTCCAACACTTTGGTAAATTTATCCAGTGGGCAATTGAGCCATAAAATCCAAGGCCTTCTATTCCACAATCTATGGAAGTCAGTTTGTCTCAGTTGGCCACAATTTGTAAAACATGCACCTGTTTTTTTTTAATTAAAGATATATTAATGATGACAGTAACTTTTGTAGGTTGGATCTTGTTAATGTACTCTCATTTTTAAATTAGCTTCATCCTGTTCTCCATGTTTGCTCAAGTGAAAATGAACATATGGGCATAAGGATTAGCAGCAAGAGTAGGTCAATCAGCCCCTTGAGCCTGCTTTGCCATACAACAAGGCCAGGCTGATCTGACTGTTGCCTCAACACCACATTCCTGCCTACACCCTGATAACCTTTCATCCCTTTGCTCATTAAAACTCAATCTAGCTGGGCCTTAAAAATATTCATTCTCTGCTTCCACAACCAAAGTTCTAAAGGCTCACAAGAGTCTGAAAGAAAATAATTCGTCTCATTTCTTTTTTAAATGGGTGACTCCTTATTTTTAAACAGTGACTCCTAAGTCTAGATCCACCCACAAGGAAAAACATCCTTCCTACATTTACCCTGTCAAGGCCCTTCAGGGTCTTCTATTTCAATCAAGTCAATACTTTTTTTTCTAGATTTCAGCAGATACAAGCTTAGTATAAGAAGATAGCCTGCTTATTCCATGTATTAGTTTAGTATATCTTCTATGAACTGCTTCCAATGAACTTGCATCCTTCCTTAAAAAAACTTGACTCCAGATGTGGTATCGCCAATGTCCTGTGTAACTGAAGCTTTCCGACTATTGTATTCAATTGCTCTTGAAATAAATGATAACATTCTGTTATCATTCTAATTATTTTCTGTACCTGCATACTAGGTTTTGCAATTCATACACTAGGATACTTATACCTCTCTGCATCTCAGAATTCTGCAATTGCTAATATGTTTTCTAGTTTAAAATGGACAAAATGGACAGTTTCACATTTTCCCACATTGTACTTCATTTGCCAGATCCTTACCCATTTATTTAACCTATCTCTATCCCTTTGTAACCACCTGTGCCCTCTTTATACCTTGCTTTCCTACCTATCTTTGTGTCATCGTAAATTTATAAATCATATCTCTGGACCTTTTATCCAGGTTATTTATCTTAAATAGTTACTGATCTACAAGCATACTATTTGTAAAAGATTTTATGGATTTGTTCAAATAACTGAATAGATGTAATTTTCGTCATTACACTATAACCGGTATGTATTGGAAATCTATCTAAAGTTGCAGCTTTGCTGTTTCTGATGTTTGCTGCAGCCATGTTGCAAACAAAGAACAAGATATTCTGCTTAAAACAGATGTACTGAGTCAATGTATTTCATGGCGAATGCAAGGTAAACTATTGAGATTGAAAGATATCAACCCCCGATATATTTGCAATTTACAAAAATTGCTTCTACACTTCCTATATGGGCTTCTAATGCACAAAGTTATGCCCAAGGAATGTAAATTTGAAATATTTCCTCTTGCTTCTCAGTTTTTATATAATGTGTGTATATTTGCTACACTTCACATGGCAAATTTGCATTTTTTCTGTTGTAAGTAAACACCAAAATGGCCCTAGCCAGAGTCATAGATAACATATTAGGTTACTGTTTTGAAAAATCTCTCCCATCCTTTCCAGTGCATTTGTATATGTGATCATGCAATTCACTATCCTCTTCCTATGCCTTTACTTCATTGTCCAACTCACGGACGGTTGCTCTCTATTGCTTAATATTGATCTATCCAAAACCAGTCAGAGCATTTCATGCAATAACTTCCCCAGCATTCACGTGGAGCGTTCGTAAGGATTCTACCTTTGATCTTGATTTGTTCCTCATTTACATGCTGTCCCATGCTAATATTATCTGTCATCAATGATAAATGCTTTTAGGGAAGTTGCACATGTAGTAGTTGGTAAATGGAATGTTATCAAGCAATATGGACATTTTTCCGTGTTAAATTCAAGATGTTTAACTGTATAACTAAATGCTTAGTTTATAATAAGCTTACAAATTTAAATTCATTTTTCTTATTCTAGCTAGGATAATCAGTGATAACAGAATTTTATTTACTTTGACATATCATTGGTAATAGCCAATTTTAATTATTGACTATGTGAAAACATAATTTCTTAAACATCACAAAAGTATAATCTCTCTGAGATACTCCAAGTAATATGTAAAGACTTTTTCCTTCTCTACACATTCAAGTGTGTTCCTACCTGTGTTATTTTAACTCAATAGTAAATCTGTTTGTTTTAAAATAACAAAAAGATGAATTTACGTAAATCCATTTACCAGTACACTAAAAATAGCACAGAGAAGTTACGTCCAGCCTTGATTTTTAAAAGAAATTATGACTGTCAGCTAACAGATGCCACCAGTGTAAAGTTAGACTGAGGCCAATGAGCGTGATGTGTTTTCATGACAATCTTCTGTTCTTTATCTTAAGAGACTCTGAACTATTTAAAGTAATAAGTGAAGGAATGTAAATATTCAACCAGGAGCAAATTTGCTATATAATGATAATTTGTATTGTTTTGTTAATATTTTAAATGAATTGTTTGGATAGATATAAGAGATTTTCTTCATCACCACTGCTGAGAAATTGCAATTTATGGTTGATGAACTCAATCATTGTTGAGGAATCAGAAGCACCATGTGTTGATTGCAAAAGTCTCAAATATTTTCTAGATGTAGTTCCAACAGCAGATAAGAATGCAAGAACTAGGACAGGAGTGGTCTTAGACTATGCTATGTCAGTGGCTTTTTCTTCCTACTGTTTCTAATTTCCACCCAAATGGATTCAATCTTTTTCTCCATAGAATCTATATAATCTCTTACTACCCCTAATGTCATTGTTAAATATCAGAGCTACCATCTCCGTTACCTTCCTGTCTGTCCTTCTGAATAGTCTGATACCTCTGTACGTTTAAATCCCAGTTGTGACCATTCTGCAACCAAATCTCATAATGGCCACTAAATCATACTACTTCACAATGATTTGTGTCGTCAACTCATTTACCTTGTTCAAATGCTACAAACATAATGCTAGTTTTTATATCTGTTTCACTATTTTTTGTAATCCTTTCATAGTATATGAATGACACTGGCTAGGCCAGATTTGCCTTTCATTCCGAATTACCCTTGAAAAGATGGTGGTGAGCTGCTTTCTTGAATCACTGGCATCCATGCAGTGTAGGTACACCTTCAGCACTGTTAGGGAAGAACTGCCAGGGTTTCTGATCCAGTGAAGGTGAAAGAATGGCAATATGTTTCCAAGTCAGGATGGAGCATGACTGAAAGGATTACATGAAAGTGATAGTGTCCCATTGTGTCTGCTGCCCTTGTCACAGAAAGATAGCATGCTGGGCAGCCCATGTATTTTCGGCTTCACCCACCTGCATTTACAGACTTTGGTGCGGACTAAAAATCCAGCCTATGGTGATAAATTTAGATTACATGAGTGGGCAAACATTTGACAGATGGAGTACGATGTGTGAACATGTGAGTATATCCATTTTGTTAGGAAAAGTAGAAAAGTAAAATATTACTTAAATGGATAGAGACTGCAGAATGCAGCTGCAGAATTTCATGTTTTGCTAAATCGCGGCCCTGGTTGTCGATTGGCTCTTATTGTACTATACTGAACATCCATTTGCAGATTCCTCACTGGGCTCGCAAGCTGTCTCCTCAACAGATATCTCATCATCCAGAATCCATCCATTAATTTGTGCTGCAAGGGGCACCTGGGAGGGTGTAGGGCTCATAACTACTCTCATGTAACAATGCGCAAAACTGCATTATCCTTGATGGTTACGTACAATTTGAACATTTCAGGAATGGAACCCTTTGTGGGCCATATGGCCCTAACTGGCCACTGGGCTATTTTAATGGTCAAATGTGCAGTCAATGCCTCCCTGGGCCCTAAGAAAAACTCCCACACAGTTGAAATGTTTTTTAACCCTGTCAACATCTTGCACAGAGGCATCAGTGGAGATGGAAATGAGGAAGAATTTGTTCTGAAGAGGCTCATAATTCCCTACTGCAGGCAGCTATGAACACTGGGTCATTGAATATATTCAAAGCTGAATTACACTGATTAATGAACTTGAATGGAGTCATGGGTAAGAGAACAGGCAGGAGCCAAAATTTTGAAGCCAAAATAGGTCAGATCAGCCATGCACATATTGAATAGTGAAATTGGGCCATTTTTCCTAAGCCCTACTGCTACTTCTTATGTTCTTCAATCCTAGAGGTAAGTTTTTTGAAGATCCCTTGAAATCTTGTGTCCCCTTAGGGATCCACAGAGCACAGTTCAGAAACTCTGCAATAAATGGTTCTTGGCAAAGCTTTTCACATTTAACAAAATTAATATGAATGATTTGTTGTTCTTTAAGAATCATGGTTTACTTTGTAAATTTTACCTGCATTATTATTTTGCTAACTAACTCAATAAAATCAACTTACAAAATTCACAGTAATACATGTAAGTTATAGGAGAGTTTGCCATAGGAGCAGCATGATGATGTAGTGGTTAGCACTTCTGCCTCATACCAGGATCCGGGTGTGGTACTCAGCTTGGATCATTATCTGTGCGGAGTCTGCACGTTCTTCTCATGCCTGTGTGAGTTTTCTCCGTATGCTCCGGTTTCCTCCCGCAGTTGGAAAGGCATGTTGGTTAGATGGATTGGCCATGCTAAATTCTCCCTCAGTGTATCCAAGCAGGCTCCGGGGTGTGGTGACTGGGGGATGTTCACAGTAACTCATTGCAGTGTTAATATAAGCATACTTGTGACAGTAATAAATTTAATTAATTAACTAAAAAATGCACCAATTATAAGGGAATTAACACAACTCCTAATGCTGTGCCACCACTTCCTGCAGTGATGATGCAATGATATTTACACATTCAATAAAAGCAATATCGCAGCACTATTCAGGCTTGCTGGCTTCGGTAGTGAGGTTTCTTTTTTCCATCCTGTAGCATGAGAAAACATTTTGTTGCTCACTCACAGCGTGAAGAAGGCTGTACAGTGAGTTATCATCAAAACGTCGGGATATCTGGCTTCTGGACTCTTCCATAGCTCATAGGTGTCATCAATTTGTGAATGAGTCAAAATGAACCAATGCAGGGTGTTGGGATTGGGGGGAGGGGGGTGCTGAGTGTTGGTGCCTGGAAGAACTGTTATCTGTCCCTCTTGTATTCTGTGGTGATGGCAGGAATGCAGCTGTGACTGGAGTTGTTATGCTGACGACTGATATTCCGCCTATCGACCTCATGAAGGGATTTGAATTTCTTGCAACACTGCATCCAGAGTGTCAAAGTTAGACTCCTGCAATTGACTGCCATGGTTATCTGCTCCAATTGTCTTCACAGAATTGGCTTGGAGACCTCCAGAGGATGCAAGATATCTTTTCCTCTCTCCAAATCCTGCACCAAAGCTTCCAGTGCAGCTTTGTAACATATCAGAGCTTGTTCACTGACCTATTGAATCATTCTTATAACTTTCCCAGTTCAAACTCACTTAGCAATGACTCACAGCATCTGTTCCAGCTTTAAGTAATGCAGGCTAGCTGGAACTCATGCCTATTTCACACAATTTTGTGCCCCTGCTGAGGTGTACATCCACTTCGCAGCACACTTTAATGCTGGTGACACACACACGGGCACCGGTTAATCATACATAGCAATCTCTATGGTTATTTTCTGAGTTATCCAAATTCACAGCCTTGATATCTTAGTAACCAGACTATGGAGGACACAAATATAACAGCATAGCTTTCAATGAAAGAAAATGCAAATGGTCATTTGCTTAAGTAATGGTTTTGACATTTGGACTCCTCTGGTGTTTTTGAATGAGCCACAGCAAGCTAAGCCACAGGAGAAGGATGGGAAGGATAGTGATGGCTATTAATAAAGCTGTACAAGTGTAGCAGGCTTTGATTGAAGAGGACTTTATCTGCAGCCATTGCAGCGGGAGGCAGGATAAATTGAAGGTAGTTAAAAACTTTCATCATTTATTTTTCTGAATAATTCATGTGATGGACTCTTGGCTTCCTCCTGAAATGGTCCAGCAAGCCATTCAGTTCAAGGGCAATTAAGATGGGCAACAATTGCTGCCAGTGAGGCTCACATCCCCAGAAAAAAATACAGTTAAACAATTAAAATTTTGGTTCCAGCAATCACCGCAACGTATATTTTCTATGTGCCTTTAAAATGGCAAATCATGCCAAATTGATGTTGAATGACACTAGCAGAAGAGTTATGGGTTGTGACAGAAGGCATCATCAAACAGTTAAGGGGCGATCTGACCAGATAAATCCTAAGTGCCAAATAAGTGTGAAAGCAGAAGAAATTTGTGCCTTTTTTTGGGCCAGATAAAAATCAAATCTCACTTTACTCTGTCAAAAAAAAGGCCAAACTTGTTTCCCACCAGTAGGGGGATTGGGTGGGCCAGCTTGGCCTAAAGTCAGCTGATGGCAGCAGAGAGGGCAATTGTGCATGCTATTATCTGTGTTCCGTAAACAGAGCAATCTGATGGTCACTGTCTTCCCAGCTATTGCTGGTCCACGTGTTTGAAATTCCCAATTCCTGCTACTGCCAAGATATTAAAATATCTGCTGTCCAGTTCAGGGAATTATTTCAGAACAGTAAAGGAGGTTAACAGACTAGACAGGAAATGATTCTGAATTCACAGTTGAAGGGTGTCCACAAGTTTATTGCAAAGGGAATTTGATAATTTCTTTAATAAAATAATATTAAAAGGGTACAGGAATCAAGCAGCAGAAAACTGCTATGCTGCAATGTTCTATGATTCAATGTGACAGATTTTCACCTTTGTAGTTTTCAATTATTTGGCATTTGATTATGTGTAGCTGGTATCTGTTCTCTATGTGTGCTTGATTGAACTGGACAGCAGATATTTTAAAACATTGAATAGAACTCCTGTGCATGCAGATAACCTGAAGTATTGGTCCGGCCAAGATGGCCTTCAGTAGGTCCACGCTGTTGAAGAGATTATGTTAAAATGTCAGGTTGGATAATTTGATAGTTTTTGTTTTGTCACAACGTCCCTTTAAGGTAACCATTGTGCCACCATGCCACTGAATTTTATCTTTGATTATGCGAAAAATTTTCTCTGAGACTTCTGCCTTGGTGAGTGGCCTTCTCTATGCATACAGAGCATTCATGTGTGCAGAAAAGATAGAATTTATTGGAGTCCCTTCTGAGGCTGGGAGACAATCACATTGCACAGAAGGTATTTTAGCGTTCCTCCCATAGACCAACAGATGCGGACTTATGTGCTGCAATTTTACTGCCTCGCCTGCTCGAGGCTTGTAATATCTCACCTGAGGCCAATGGAGAATACTGTTCTGCAAGTCGTGCTTGTCCCAATTCTGGGGTGGGTGAGGCAGTAAAATTCTGGCCATAGACACCAATGATTTGAAGCAACCTTTTGTGCATGGACTGCCCATGCAAGGGAAGATGCACTTCGATTGGTCAGCTATGACTTTTTCCAGCATCTCAACAATTGAAAGGACTTTCAGTTCCGCTGTTCATTATGGCAATGTTCTTATTCTTGCACATGTATCTAAACTTGCCATTGGCAAACTGAGGAATTTAGCCGATGTTTCCAGTTCAATGCCTATCCATTTTTTTTTTGACAATTACTCTTGCTTTTACTATGTTTTACTGTAGAAAGATGGAATCTTGTTGCCATATCAATAAAACTCAAGATGAAAATGTTTCTATTGTTATCTTCCACCTTTAAATCCATAGCTATTTCTTCAATAAAGTCACATGCTAATGGGAGACTTACATTGACTGTATTGACATCCCTTTAATGAGCTTTATTTTTAATGTTCATTCAAGGAAGGCAGACTAGATAAGCATTCATTGCCCATTCCTAATTGCCCTTGAAAAAGTGGTGGTAGCTTCCTTCTTGAACTGCTGCAAATTCACATGATGTTGGTATACCCACAGTGCTGTTAGGAAAGGAGTTTCAGAATTTTGACCAGTGACAGTAAAGAAACAGTGATATATTCCAAGTCAGAATGATGACTAACTTGGAAGGAACCTCCAGATGGTAGGGTTCCTAGGTATCTGCTGCCCTTATCTTCTGAATAGTAGTGGCCATGTGTTTGGAAGGTGCTGCCCAAAGAAATCTCATGAGTTTCTGTAGTGCATTTTGTAAATGATACACACTGCTAACCACTACGTTAATGGGTGGATGGGGAGGGGGGCTATTTTGTCCTGCAAGGGGTCAAGCTTCTTGAATATTGGGAACTGCACTCATCCAGGCAAGGGGAGGGTTTCCATCACACTCCTGACTTGTGCCTTGTTGTTTGCAGACAGGCTTTAGGGAATCAGGAGATGAGTTACTCATTGCAAAATTCTTAGCCTCTGATCTGTCTTGTAGCCACATTATTTATATGACTAGTCCACTTTAGTTTCTGATCAATGGTAACCCCCAGGATGTTGATGGTGGGACATTTAGTAATGTCAAGGAGCAATGATTTATTCATCATTGACAAACCCCTTTGGGAGAAGTTTTTAATCTATATCAAGAAGAATAATCAAATTAAAGTCATAGACTCATAGAGGTTTACAGCATGGAACAAGCCTTTTTGTCCAACTTGTCCATGCCATCCTTTTTTTTTAAACCCCAAAGCCATTCCCAATTGCCTTCATTTGGCCCATGTCCCTCTATACCCATCATACCCATCTAATTCTCTGAATGCTCTTTAAAAGACAAAATTGTACCCGCCTCTACCACTCCCTCTGGTAGCTTTCCAGACACTCACCGCCCTCTGTGTGAAAAAATTGCCCCTCTGGACACTTTTGTATTTCTCCCCTCTTGCCTTCTAGTTTTAGACTCCCCTACCGTTGGGAAAAGATATTGACTATCTAGCTGATCTCTACCCTTCGTTATTTTATAGATCTCTGTAAGATCACTCCTCAGCCTCCTACGCTCCAGAGAAAAAAGTCCCAGTCTATCCAGCCTCTCCTTATAACTCAACCACCAAGTCCCAGGAGCATCCTAGTAAATCATTTGTACACTCTTTCTAGTTTAATAATATCCTTTCTATGATAGGATGACCAGAACTGATGTGATTTTTTTCCTGAACACCTATCAATTGATGCCATTAACATGTCGTGAACATTCTGATTAGAGATGCTGGGGGTTGTTAAATGTTTTTTTTTATTCGTGGGACATGGGAGTCGCTGGTTGACCAGCATTTATCGTCCATCCCGAATTGCCCGGAGACAGTTGAGAGTCAATAATGTTGCTGTGGCTCCACAGTCATAAGTAGGACAGATAAGGCAAGCATGGCAGATTTCCTTCCCTAAAGGATATAAGTGAACCAGATAGGTTTTTCCTGACAATTGACAACGGTTTCATGATCATCAGTAGTTTCTTAAATCCAGATTTTTTTTTAACTGAATTCAAATTCCATTTTCCAAGGCAGGATTCGAACCTAGGTCCCCAGAACATTCACTGGTCATCTGAATTGATAGTCCAGCGATAATGCCATGACCCTTATGGTACATTCATATCATGATTGGGTAAGTTTTAAATCGACTGACTTTTCAAGAATAATTGTTTTATCATGTTTCTTGTCCAGTTTCATTTGTGCCTTTTTGTCTTGCTCAGCAATAACGATATCTTAGTATTAGTAAATCCATTCTTATATGGTGGTTTAGTCCAGCTATTCTGCAAGGAATATCCATTTTTTTCAATGACCTCAATATGTTATCACATCCAAACCTGAAACAAGTAGAAGTTTCATATTCTCTGACCTTACTTTGATCTTCTCTATTGAGCATACCTAAGAACATTTTAAACAATCTTTTGCACATATTGCTGATGTGCAACCATTGTTCAACATGACACAATTAAATAAATCCATTCATTACCAGACTGAAAGTTCTTGTGTCTTGTGACCAGTACAACTCCATCAGACCGATCAATATCATAAGTGTGGTGATGACTGGTTCAGTCATGACATTCAAGAGGGCATTAGATGATTATTTCAACAGAAACAATGTGTAGGGATTTGATGAAAAGGGAGTTGAATGGCACTAAGTCATGATATTAAATTGGAGAACTGGTGCAGACACGAAGGCCAAATAGCCATTATCTGCACCATAACAATTCTGTGATTCTGTGTGAAAGGCCTTTCATTGCCTGCCAATGCATTTAATTATTATTTAATTCTTTTTCTCTTCAACATTCATCTAGTTTCCCTATTTTAAATTTGTATCATTGGCACAATATATTCATATCATATTAGACATTTTTAAATTGTGCATTTTGTTTTATTCATACTGCTGTAGATTTTTGCATAACTGACATGGAGCTTCATTAGAATTTGTCTTTTGTTACATGGCAATTACTATTAACAAATATTGTCAGAAAAGATATCAACTCCCACTGGCAGTATTTGCCTTTAGTACACTGCCTTTTTTATCATATTCAAAGGATTCAGTCATTGGCAGGTCTCCATTTCCCATATATTTTGATGTAGAACATTTAGTGTTTTCCACACTTTTGTGACTAGTAGTGGATAATTGGATCAGGGTATAGTTATGAGACCTGTTTATACATTCTAAAAAAGTATTTTAAATAGTGTGATGTCCATTCATTAGTTTTTAATTCACCATTCCAGTCTGATGTAATTTTTATTAGATTTGTTACCTTGATATTATGCTGTTGTCACCAATATATTAACAATGCATTAGAAGCAGTGCAGATTACTACTTTTCTCATTTAAAGTTCCTTCATGAAACAAGGAAACAATTGTTAGTATATTGTGAGGTACCTTGACTCTACAGATGCTGAATTATAATGAGAGCACAGCTAATAATAGAAAACAGAGCACATTAAAAGTAATGGCTTTTCAACTTTATAAACATATGTCCTGCTAATGCAACCTTAAAACAATGACTCTAACTTGATGAGATGTGAAATTAATTTAATGGGTGAAACCATATCATAATTTACTTTAATTTTGTGCAGTTCATCACTCACTCATCTGTTGGTTATTAAACCCAATGATAGAAAGCCAAATTAGTATAAAATATAAAAAATACTTTAATATACAGGGCAGAGAATTTTCCCATGACATCAGGGTAAATCTCAATATGCTTCAGAACTATGAAAGTATTGAGATGATGGTAAATGAAAATTATTGTGTCTGCTAAATAGAAGTATCATAGAATAGGATTCCTACAGTGCAAAAGGAGGCCATTCGGCCCATTGAACCTGCACTGTCAACAATCCCACCCAGCCCCTATTTGCCCTACTAATCCCCCAACACTAAAGTGCAATTTAGCAATGCCAATCAATCCAACCCACACAATCTTTTTATTACATGGGCCATGGGTGTTGCTGACTGACCAGCCTTTATATTGCCCATCCTAATTGTTCTTGAGATGGTAGGGGTGAGCCACTTCCTTAAATCGCAGCAGTGGATCGACCCAAATGCCATTAGGGAGGGGATTCCAGGATTTTGACCCAGCGACTACGAAGGAACCACGATATATTTCCAAGTCAGGATGGTGAGTGGCTCGGAGGGGAACTTGCAGGTGGTGGTGTTCCCATGTATCTGCTCCCCTTGTCCTTTTAGATGGAAATGGTCATGGATTTGGAAGGATCTAATGATCTTTGGTGAATTGCTGCACTGCATCTTGTAGATAGAACACACTGCTGCTACTGAGCATCAGCAGTAGAGGGAGTGGATGTTTGTAGATGTGATGTCAATCAAACAGGCTGCTTTGTTCTGGATGGTGTCAAGCTTCTTGAGCATTGTTGGAACTGCACCTATCCAGGCAAACTGGGAGTATCCCATCACATTCCTGACTTGTGCCTTGTAGATGATAGACATTGTATTTTTCAGATTACCAATATACCCATATTGCTGTGGTTCTGGAGTTACATGTAGGCCAGACCTGGTAAGGGCCGTAGATTTCCCTTCCTAAAGGACATTAGTTAACCAGATACATTTTTCTGATAATTGACAATGGTTTCCTAGTGATCAGTAGATTCTTTATTCCAGATTTTTTTTATTGAATTCAAATTCCACTACCTGCCATGGCAGGATTTGAACTTGCGCCACCAAAATATTAACAGAGTTTCTGGATTAATAGTCTAGTGATAATACCACTTGGCCATCATCTCTCCAACATGTTACTGTGTAAGCAATAATTAAGACAAGGACCTGCCTCAAAATTCTTAATCGTAACCTGGTAATCTGTTATCTCATTTTATTAACATGTTTATAGATATCATGGAATAGAAAATATTGGAAACAACCATCAAATCGGACAACATCTGTGAAGTAAGAAATAAAGTTGGTCAGGATTCTCCGATGTTGTACCACTGCCAGTGAGAATGAAGAATTTGGTGCTCAGCCAAATACTGGTTACAGTATTCAATGTCTCTCTACAGCTATCTGAGCTTTTCTGTGTTCTCTGCAGCTTCTGTTATTATTCCAGATGCCCAGCATCTGCAGTGCTTTGCTTTAGTTGATATGCATAATTTTGTTCTGCATGAAAGACAGAATGGAAAAAAATTGTCACAATATATCCACCGTTGTGTTCACATCATAGCATTTTCTTTCATTTACACTTTGATTACATCAAAATATTTTCTGTTGTAGCATCAGATAAATCAAAAAGAATTACTTGTGAAAGCTTCAAAGAATGATGTGGATCTGTGATAACTGAATATAGCCCTGAAAGTATAGGAACAATTTTAATCCCAAAAAGTTTCACCCTTACCAGCTACGATGATCAGCCCTGGAGTCTATAAAAACTTTCAGTCAAAGCTTAAGTAATCCCTATTTAATCACAGAGGTGGTATTACTTCTCATTTTGAGGCAGACTGTATTCAGAGCTGTGACTGACAAGAGGCATTGACCTAGGGGCAGGTAGAAAGCCTGACAATTCAAAAACATCACTTTTATATTGTCTTGTCTGCCACCCTGACAGCTGTGTAGAAACAGGAATTGAAGTGAAAATAATAGAATTGATGGGTGGAATTTAATCATGGCAGCATGCATTCTGCAGGTGGACCCTGAAGGGGATGGTATTGCTGTACGGATAGAAATGGTTTCGGAATGTCGTTCCTTCTCCATTTACCTGAAGAAGGAGCGACACTCTGAAAGTTCAAGCTACCAAATAAATCTGTTGGATTTTAACCTGGTATTCATAGACTTCTCACTGTGCACACCCCGGTCCAACGCCAGCAGCTCCACGTCATGGATAGAAATGGTCAGCTGAACATAAATAGGTGGCACCCGGTCAATTACCAAGCAGAAGGCATCACGTCTATTCAATCACATGATGAGGAAGTAATCTTGGTGGCAGCTCATTTTGTGCAGGTGTAGACCCCATTTCAAAAACTTAAAATTTTTAAGTTTATTCGTTAGTGCTGCAAGTAGGCTTACATTAACTTTGTAATGAAAATACTGTGAAAATCCTCTAGTCACCATACTCTGGTACCTGTTCGAGAACACTGAATTTAGAATGACTAACGTATCTAACCAGCATGTCTTTAGACTGCTGGAGGAAATCAGAGCAGCCGGAGGAAATCCATGCATTCACGAGGAGAATGTGGAGATTCCGCATAGACAGCGACTCAAGCAGGAATTAGTGCTAACCACTCTGCCATTATGCCACTCAGCCCTGCATAGTTTCAATACTCTTTCACTGCTTCTCTGATAGTAATATAGTAAAGGAGAAGAGAATTTAACACCACACCCTCAATGCTGAGAAGGACCTGGATCTGAACTCTCCATGTTCAAAAACTGTGATGATTGTCAAGATTGTCAACTACAAAGGCATATGGATAGATAAAGGCAAAATATTGACAAGTAGAGTGTAATGTGACAAAGTATGAAATTGTCTATTTTGGGAGAAAAAAATAAAAAAAAAGTATTACCTAAATGGTAAGATTGTAGGTTTTTGAGATGCAAGGGATCTCAGTGCCTTCATATGTGAATTGCAAAAGACTAGTACGCAGGTACAACAAGTAATTATGAAATTCAATAGAATGTTATAATTTATTGCAATAAGATTTGAATACAAAAGAAGGGAGGTTATGCTTCAGTTACGTAGAGTACTGGTGAGACCATATCAGGGAGTATTGTGTACAGTATTGGTCTTCTTATTTAAGGAGGGATGTGAATGCATTGGAAGTAATTCAGAAAGGCTTTTTTAAACTAATGCTTGGATTGTGCGGGTTATATTATGAAGAAAGGTTGCATTAGCCAAGCTGAAGTTTGGAAGAATGAGTTAACTTGATTGAAATATGTAAGATCCTGAGGGGTCTTGATAGGATCAATGTGCAAGGGATGTTTCCTCTTGTGGAAGAATCTGGTACTTGTGACCATTGTTTAAAAATACAGAATCACCCATTTAGGACAGAGATTACGAGAATTTATTTCCCCTCAGCGGACAGTGAGTCTTTGGAATTCTCTTCCTCAAAAAGCAATGGAAGCAGAATCTCTGAAAATTTTCAAGGGAGAGTTAGATAGAATTACTTAGAATAAGTAAAGGAGTGAAAGGTTATTGGGGGTAAATGGGAATTTGGCACTGAGGTTACAATCAGCTCAGACGTGATCGTCTTGAATAGCAGAGTGGGCTACCACTCTCAATTTGTATGTTCATATTGCTCCCATTGTGGCCCCTCACATCCTCAAAGCAAAGCTTTCCCTTAAATCTTTTCCCTTCAGCTACCATTACTTCTCTTTCTCCTTAGTCCAAGAGTGTCCTCAATGAAAAGCAGATTAGATTTTCCACAGGAAATCAAGGTTCATGTGAAAATGTCCAGCTCTCTGATATAGTTTTAGACTTAGCACCCTTGCAATGAGCTTATCTCACAGCACCAGGGACCTAGGTTCAATTCCAGCTTTGGGTGACAGTGTGCAGTTTACACTTCCATCTTCCAGGTGCTCTCATTTCCTCCCACACTTCTAACTGGAGGTAGTCACACTTTAAAGAGAAGTGATCGCTACCCTTTGAAAAATTGAGGTCATAAAATAATAGAAATAACTTTTTTGTTAGCTTAGGTAAATGTGATTAGCAAAATAGGTAAGTGGTTGTTCTAGATAGGTAAATGTGATTGTCCAACTTTTCTCTCATTTACTGAAATCATTCTTCCCCTCTCTTTATTTTCTGTGTATGATTTGACATTGAATTTGCTAGGTTCTGACTATATGCTGCTTATTAATAAATCTTCATTGTGATTGGCTGAGGAGATACACAGATGCTGCCCCATTCACACAGTCTCCATATTTCCTATAAAAGGCATTATGTTGTTTGTCTTTAAATCACTGCCTGTTCCTCTAAAATCCCATAAAACACTGTGGACAATTGCAAATACTATAGGCAGCTGATGTTGTCCACTTGTCACTAAGATCAAAACATTCCATCGGCAGATTGTACAAGGACTAGTTAAGATCTTGGACAAGAGATACAGGAGGGTTGTAAGAAAATACTTTATTATGCAGCAAATGATAATGACCTGGAACTAACTGCTAATGAGGGTGGTGGAGATGAAGTTGATAAATTTTAGAAGGGAACTGGATAGGCATTAGCAGGGTTAGCATAATAGATTGGAGGAGGAATGAGATTGACTGGATTGTTCCACTGTACGGGCACAATGGACTGATTGGCCTCCTTCTGTGCCAAATCAATTCTACGAGCACCTCACTTTATTTCATACAATCGTAGAACCCCCAAGTGCAGAGACCATTAGGTCCATCAAGTCTGCAACTGACTACAATCCTACCCAGGACCTACCCCCATATCCCTACATATTTACCCACTAATCCCTCTAACCTACGCATTTTAGGAGACTAAGGTGCAATTTTTAGTATTGCCAATCAACCTAATCTGCACATCTTTGGGACTGAAAGAAAGTTGAACTTTTCCCTTTCTCCTCCTTCATCCTGAACTTAGAGCCAACAGCACTGAGAACCCGCTGGATTATTCAGTCATGAGAATCATCACATCAAAAGGCCCAATCTATCCATGAATCCAAGTCTTCTGCTAGTTGGCAAAGATATATTGTTCCAAGTTAGGTAATATTCAGTTTTCTCCTGAATAACCGTGTTAACTACAAAAGAAATGCACCAGCAGTGGGAGGCCAGCAGTGAACACTTTGTGAATGACTTTGAACTTACATGCCTGAAGCTTTTGTCTTACCAACTTGATAACAGCCCAGCAGTCAGCAAAAATATGGTTTCCACTTGCATTGATCTGAAGTTGCCACTAATACCACAACCTTCAGTGCAGTTTAAATAACACTATGATATATTCTATTTTTTCTGTTCTCTCATCTTTTCTCTGTATTCATCTTCCTCTTTATTTTGGCATCACTATTATTTTATCTTCTATTCTACTGATGATGGAGGGAACTCAGCCACTTTGCTAGTCACTCTGGAGGGAATTATACCACTTCTTTCTTACTTCCATTTAAGTTGCCATTGATATCCAGTCAAATTAATAATTCTACTGAAAAACTTAGTAAATAATACATGCATAGTATTGGGAATATTCATTTGGTCCGAGGGCAATCTTTCACTAGGATAGGAAAAGTTTTCATTGCATCCATGGACCCAGTTGTTGGGAAGTGTGAACATGAGCAAAAAACCTTCCAACCAAAGCCTTCAGTTGGCATGTAATAACACTGTGAATGCATAGCACTCACAGAATCTGGGCCAATATTTCTGAAAACATGAATCTTTGATGTGATTTTTGTTCAAATTGCCAAGTCTGGCACATTTTTGTGCAATGGGCTCATAACAATTGGAAACTATAACAGACCCCTTCTTCATGCAAGGTCTTTTGAGCTTGTGAGGGAAAAATAAAGGTTAATCTTTGAGCTGAATTTGAACCAGGTCTGAAATTGAAAATAAAAATCTGCTGAGCCACTCTAGCATTGATAATTTTATTATTTGAATCAAAAGATTACTTCAAATAAAGAACATATTTTGGCAATTAGTGCTCCCAGCATTTCAAACATTTTTCAACAAAAATTGTCCAAAGTTGAAGAGCCATCATTGTGGAAGGTGAACCAGCCAGCTATAGGCAGAGAGAAAAGGCCTCAAACCTGTCTGGAGCACAGGCCACTTGGTCTGTCATCAGGAGATCATTTTCAAGTAGCTGACTTGTTCCCATACAACAGAAAGTTCCAGTCAACTTCTAGTGATTGGCTTTAATTGACCTTTTATTTGATTTAAGCTACTTACACAGCACTTGCTGGCAAATATCCCTTTTGTTCCAAATCCCATCTTTGGGAAATGGCTCAAGAGTGGGATGATGCCGACAAGCTGTAATGGCAGCTGCTGGTGCAAAATGACATGCCTGCAGCCTTATTAGGATGAAAAGTCTGCTCAGCACCAACATCAAAGAATAGGTCAGTAGGTTTGAAGGAAATAGTCACTGTAGTTATGGCCAATGCGGTCACTTAAAATCCTTGTTCATCCTTTGAAGTGAAGATCACAATATTCATTATCTGAAATGTTTAATTGAGTTACAGTGCACACATAGGTGACCCTTAAGGCCAGTCTACATCTGGAAGACTGTGTTGCAAATTGAACAGGATACTTCAGTTTTGGAAGAGTTGCTTGGTTTAGGATTTCCTCCCTTCCTCTGATAATGCATTTGCTTTTAAAAGAGGCTGCATCATTTTTATTTGGTTGTTCCAAATGCAATGATGCCCCGTTAGCTTTTCACAGGACTCATAGTCAATATCAAAATTCCTCAGTGATAAGTGCAAGGTGTCCTTGTAGCGTTTCCTTTGACTATGGTGAGATTGCACCCCAGACTCAAACTCTCCATAGAAGATTCACTTTGGTAAGTGAGTCAGGCATCCTCACGAATGACCAGCTCAACTCAGTGGCAATTGTCTCAATATGGTGAGAATACTTGGCATGCCAGCCTGAGTGAGCAACTCAGGGTCTGGTACTTTGTTCTACCATCTGATTTTCAGGAGCTTAGATAGCTCAAGTGAAACTGGTTGAATTTCTTGACATGGTACTGGTAACACAATTCGAGTTCTGCATGCCTACAGCAGGGTGAGTAAAAATATTGCTAGGTAGAGTGACTTTCAGTTTGGTAGGCAAATTTACTCCTCTTCATTCATGGACTGATTTTCAAAATCTAACCTGGACGATAGCTGCATCATCAATAACCATATGCAAACAAAACTCCTACAATGTGTCCAGATGGCTGAAAAACATCTCCTTCACCAGGTCCCATTTTCTTAACTCTCAAATAGCTAGCAATTTAGGAAAGCACAGAGAAAATGCTACAAAAACACTCTGAAGTTCTTCTTGAGCAACACTAAGAGGGGATTTCTATCCATCATTCAAAATGCATCAATTGTTCTTCGAACTGCTTCAAGCTTCAAATCCAAATGCTTTGATGAGGCAGAGTGGTATAGAAAAGGAAAGAAAAAGAAGCAAATCCTACATTCCAGACTGTATCAGTTTGTGGGATGTCCTACTCCCAGGAGCCAGAAGATCTGTAGATTGAGAATTGGCTTGTTCAGGCAAATGAAAATCTGTGGCAGATACTTGTGTCCCTGAACGTATACCATCCTCAAATCAAGGGACAGTTTATGATGACATTATCAATAGAAACAGCATGGGAACTGTGCTGCCGAGAGAAGTGAACTTATCCACTGCTGAAAGATTCTGGTCATGGATTGAAACTTTGGGTTTGAGAAATGGATTTCTTGGAGCCAACTGATACTTCAATTTTCTACCTACTGATTGTGAGGCTGAAGTTGTCACATGGATTATTTCTCCTCCAATAGTTTCTCAATTACCTTACTGTTTTTATTGAACCATTCTTGATGCTTCAAAAGGGGTAGTGCCAAGGGGTTGTTGAGCAGTGGAGTATAGCATATCGCTGAAAGTTGCCCATTCATCTTCAATGCAGTAATTATCCATTTTCTCAGTACACCTCAATTTTCGACTTTCTAAGGGAGAGATTCCTTCATGACTGACTGTTTGAGCATTGAAATATTGGCATACTTCTGGACTTTCACACCCTGGTGTGTCCAGGCGGATAGATCGTGATACTTAACTTTGAAATGTTTTGACACTGATCAGTCCAGAAGCCAGTGTTCCCATGTCTTTTGTTACATTTGCATCCTGCCTGTCCCTCTGCCATCTAATTGAAGATGTCATCCCAGACAATATGTAGAACAGGATGCATCTAAGATGTCTTGTTGCAATTCACGAGGCAGAAAATGTGATGATCAGCACACATCATCTGCAAAAGGAGACCACTGATGTTATACCTGCTATCCCCATTTTTTTATTTCCATGCATGGTGATCTGCACCAACTCTCACACTGAACATCAAGAATGAGTAGCTTATCTCACTTTGGAACAATAGCAATCAAGGAGTCATCGTTATCATAGAAGTTATCCTTGATGTTATCAAGGTTTGTCATAGTTAGGCTATACACACTGTTGAGCTTTGCTTGCCTGTTGCTGTGTAGGGGAGTTTAAGCACCATCAGATGATTAATACCCTTGGGGAGGAAAGTCAACATACAATTGAGTTGGTTCATGACAGCAAAACCTGCACTGGCTCGGCGCCATTCTTCTTTTTCATAGACACTCCAAAAGAATACATTAGTTGCAGCAATATCTTTGAGCTAACCTCCATCACTAACCTGATTCTTTCTGAAAAAAGAAAATCTGGGTGTTGTACTAGCCTGTTTTCTACTGACAAGAGCAGTTCTTCTTCTAGATCTTGTGGTGTTATCCATGAAGGTGAATGCGTTCCAAGAATCAATGGTGACAGACATCGCTTTTACTTAGTTGAGACTGATTTAAGCCCACATTGGTGAGATCCTTGCCAGCTACGGTCTGCTAGTTTGGGAAGTACAACAGTCAATGTTTAGGCCACCCTTTCTAGCCCTTCCTTCCTATTAGAGAGATGAGCAGCGTTGTCCTGAAAAGGGATGCTCTGTCACTCACAGGACTGCCAGGTTCCACTTCTGCTTCATTCTAGTAAAAATGACCCACTGTCTAAACCTGAGCTGTCTATGTGCAAGTTCATAGCTACAATCCCTAGTAAATACATACTTGCTGCCATGACACTCATCTACCAACTGGTGATATTTAGATCATGAATATAGCGGGGTGTGAATTGGATTATAGTGAGGTGGCGTTGTATATTGTCAGTAGCAGTCTTTCACCCTGATCTAGCTTGGAGCAAGAGGAGTCTCAACAGCTGAAGACAGGTCTGGATCCAGAGCAATTAGGATATCTTCAGCATCTGTGTCTTAAGTTCTTTGTGTGTCACATTATAGTGCTGATTTCTCTTCCAAGAACATTGGACCAATCTGCTCGAATCAGTTTTAAATGCAGGGATTGACAATCTCTAAATCACTGAGAGCAGGAGAGCCAATGACTACCCTCAACTGATTTGGTCAAAGTGTTTTACTGAGGTATCGTCCCTGTTGCAACTACTCGAACCTATAGGTGAGGAGCAGTACGGAATGAGCCACGCTAAAAAGTGCAGCAAGCCCCATCTTTATCAGTGTGACCCCCTCCCTTACACACCTTCTATCTGTTACACTTAAGAATAGTGAGGAACATAAATGCCAACATGAATGGTTGAACCAAATGGATGTTTCCTTCTCCTAATTTATTTGGAATAAATTTTCATTTTCACCAAATTGCTGGTAATTTAGCTCAGCGGATCACATTGTAATCCCACTGAAATCAGTGCAATGCAGATCAGATGAGTTGTATAATAGGTGAACAATCCATTTCACTATACAGGAGAGCTTTCAAACTTGCCCTTCCTCCCACCACCCCACTGTAATTTGATACATTTTGGCCTTATGTTTTGTTTTGTTGGACAGCTTGCTTAACTGTGCATTCCAAATCATTGCAAGTTTTCTAGAAATTAGTAAAGGGTTGGCGGGGGTGGGGGCAGGGAAGCGCAGATACTCTCATCTCGTTGCACCTGGTGCAGATCACACCAATCCCAAGGATAGCGTGCAGGCCTATTTTGATTTCATCGGCAAATCAGCACTGGTAACATCGCAAGAGGCAAGAAACTTGGCACGAACTTTTTCACTTTTCGTCCAATCATACTGACTCACCACACTGATCAACTGGCAGGACCAGCTTGTAAAATTGCATCCTTAATCATTTTTGGGAGAATTCCATTCATAGAAATTTTTATTTAATGGTACATTATTTCTGAAGTGTGATGGACTTTTGAATTAAGACGGGGGCAATCTTTTATATTGCACATAGATGCATCGATTCCCAGCTTGGGTCACTGTCTGTGTGGAGTTTGTACGGTCACTCTGTGTTTGCATGGGTTTCCTCCCACGGTCTAAATATATGCAGGTTAGGTGGATTGGCCATGCTAAATTGACCCTTACTGTCCCAAAGATTAGAGGGTAAATATGTGGGGTTATGGGGATAGAGCCTAGGTGGGATCGTTGTTGATGCAGGCTTGATGGGCTGAATGGCCTTCTTCTGCACTGTACAGACTCTATGATTCTATTCTATGATTTGAAATTGTATTGTCTGGGAAATGACGTATCAGTAGCCCTTAACCTCAACTTTTAGTGGAAGGATATGTAAAACAGGCTGTTAAGTCACTCTGATCTATTTGTCACTCTGCATGAAAAGTTAAAATTATTCCCCGATGGTTAATAAAAGACATTTCTTCATGGAGTATGAATTAAAGTCAGAACAGTTTAATTATCTCAATAAAGTATGAAACATGGCTACTTTCATTATATATCCAATTGCATTTATCTATCATGTTCTCTCTGTGCCTTGTGTGCAAGAAGATTGAAAATGCAAACATGGACCTGCCTTCTTCTCTCTTACTTTTAATCCAGCAGCAGTTCCATCACACTTGATTAATTTATCAACACACAGCTCATGGCCTGTTTAGAATTCTCAATGTTTTGCAGAATAGAAAAGCAACCATTCTGCATGAAGTGTCAGGCTGGTAACATACAGCCTCTTCAAACTGCATCAAATTCATCCTTTAGAAAAAGGTTGCAAGCAAATATGAAATGGATGAGATTTAAGTGTATCCAAGATTGATATTACTTTCAAGTTTGATTGTGCAAATACATGTCTTTTTTTTTCTGTGGGATAGTTGCACAGAGCTGCAGTGCTACATTTATTTATGGCATTCAGTGTTGTCATTATTAAGCTTTACTCTGTGAGGTGAGCCTAGAATTCTGAGTACATGTTAAGCTCTTATACTGCTTCAGTTAATCTTTTGTTGGTGTTCTCTTGCTCGTTGAGCACTGCAAATTGAGAGAAAAAAAATCAAATTCTGAATCAGAGAGGCTCAAAAGGCACATCATTTTGGATGGGCAGGGTATTAAGGTAGCTGTTGTTGTTTTTTTCTTTATTTCTTCATGGGATGTGCGCATCCCTGGCAGGACCAGCATTTGTTGCCCATCCCTCCTTGGACTGCATGGCTTGCTCGATCATTTCAGAAGGAAATTAAGGGGGCAATTCTCCCATCGCGACCAGCAAATTTTCTGGCGGACCCAATCCATAAAATTACATGTCAATCATTTTGTGGGATTTGCCCATGTGTTCCTGATGCATACACATCTTGCAGATCCAGGGAACAATCAGAGTCGGGACTGTGCTGGAAATCGGTGGGGAGAGGGGTAAGTGATTTTAAACTTTTTTTTAAAATGTAGATTATCGGGTCTGGCAGCATCCCCCACTCCACCAGGGGTACTTCATCCTGGTGGGGTTTACACTAGCTCCCCACATTCGGGGAACTAGTGGGAGACCTCGCCAGAATGAAGGGGGGCAATCAGGACTTTGCTAGGGGGTCGGACGGTGAAGGATGGGGCCACTTGGCACGACCCAAACAGCAAAGTGTCCAGGCCCAGGGGTACCTTGGCACTGCCCACTGCACATTGGGCAGTGCTAAGAGGGCAGAGCTAGGGAGCTATTGGCGCTGGTGGGAAGGTCCCGCTGCCATTCTGCATAGGGATCGGTTTGGGTAGGAGGGAGGCCAGTGATCGAGGCGGGCATCTGTCGGGGTTGTGGGGTCTGCCTCCCATCTGGAGGTGCTGGGTGTGAGGGGGAAGAAGGGGTCAGCAGGGGAGAGGAGTCTGCCTTGGTGGGCTCAGGCCTGATTCAGGAATTGTCATGGGGATTGTGAAGCGGGCTGGGGGGACAGCACTGTGGGATTTCTGGGCTGGCCAGCAATGGGGAGATTGACAGATCAGGGCCACTGCGCATGCGCAGAGTTCCAGAACTGTCAAACTCTGGTGTAAATAGGCCCCGCCCCACTGGGGTTTTTAATGATCTTCATGATTGGGACTTCTGCAGGGCACAGACTGCGGAGATTCGGGTCTGAATGTTGCACTGAAAATACAGTCAAGATATAGAGCAATTTTCCCACCAATTAGATATATAGATATAGATATAGATACAGCACTTTTGGAAGAATCACTCTCAAAGTCAGCCTAAGAGCACAGAAAGGTGGTTCTGTGTGAGGCCAAACCAGGCAAGGGATTTCCTTCAAGGCGAGGGAAGGACTTCCTTCCCTTCCCAGCGAGGGAAGGATTTCCATCCCTCGCCGACACAAGTGAACTAGATGGATTTTTATAACAATCAATGATAGTTTCACAGTCACCATTACGGAGACTAGATTTATCTTCCAAATTTTGTTTCTCTTTTAATTGAATTAATTCTATCAGTTGCCCATGGTGGGATTTGAACTCATGTCCCCAGACTATTAACTTGGGCGTCTACTCTACCAGTCCAATGATATTACCTCCGTGCCTATCCTACTTACTTGCACCCACTGCTGTTTTGACTACCAGTTTCTGTCAGTGTTCAGTTCATTGCTGCAGGCTGGCAATGGCCCCATGAGCATTTACATATCTTAACTATTGAACGCTGTGAAGATGTTCAATATCTGGACCCCTGTAAAACCAAATGGCAGGCAGAATACTATCCAGGAAAGATTCAGGTAAGTATAAATGTTTTTTCTGCTGAAGCATCCTTGGGCCTCTCAAGTCCTGGGAGTTCTATCCCTGGCTGCCATTACCCCAGAGGCCTCCTTAAATGCTTTACTCATGCCAGGGGCTGAGGTACTATATCCGCAGGTCCCCTGATAGTAGCAGTCTCTTGCCACCTGCTGACTAGATAGCAACTGTTCAGGCAGCAGTCTGATTTAATTGTGTCCCAGATTACTCCTGGTCTAGGGAGCATTTGGATGTCTTACTTATGCTCTTGAGTTAAAATTGGGAACGAGATACTTCACCTAGTCAAAACAGCCTTTTAAAACTGATGCAGTTCCTGGAAACTAATCAAGTGACATATTTTTCTCTGTATGATTAACTGCTAAATCGAAGAAATTTATTTTGGTGGTTTAACAGAAAAAAAACCTTCTTTAGCTTTCAGAATAGGAAGTTATATAACCCAACGTTTGTTCAATTTGTTGAGAAACTTAAAAGCAAATATCCCTTCATTCAACTGGTTTGAAATTTCATAGAATCCCACAGTGCAGAAGAAGGTTGTTCGCTCCTTCGAGGCTGTACCGACCACAATCCCACTCAGGCCCTATCCCACAACCCCATGCATTTACCCTAGCTAGATGCCCTGACCCTAAGGGGCAATTTAGCATGGCCAATGCACCTAACCTACACATCTTTGGACTGTGAGAGGAAACCGGAGCACCCAGTGGAAAACCACACAGATAGGAGGAGAATGTGCAAACTCCACACAGACAATGAACAAAACCAGCAATTGAACCTGGGTAGCAGGCACTGTGAGACAGCAGCACTAACTATGTGCCACCATGCTGCCCTGGAAAAAAATTTCAAATTTTATAATGAACCAAAACTGAGTCATCAATATTGTTGATTTTTTAAAAATGGACAAAAATTGCAAAAACATATAAAGACATTTTACGACACAATAACTTTGAAACAAGGACAGATGTGACCCATTAATTTATTTAAGTTTTTTTCACTTCACCTTTGCTGGGGCATTACTGTTTGGACTGAATTTAGACAGAGAATTTGATGAAATGAGAAAAAAATCTTAATAAATTATTGCTAATTTCATTCTTATATGAAGTTAAGGTCAGGAATATATTTTTGTAAAGGATCACAAACCTAGGTATTTCTTTTGTACTTTCATTTATGTCTCATTGGTCTTTACTTTCTCTCTCCCCTCCTCTCCTGAAAGTTCGGAAATGCAGATCGACAGGAAGCTGGCAATCATCCTGCATTTATAACTGTTTACTTTCTGGGCTAGAGAGATTGATTGACAGTAATTAACATTTATTGCATTGTTCAAAAGGTTTTTAAATTATTAATTAAAAGACTTGGCAATCTGTGGCAAGTTTCATGAGCAATTGATGTGCAAATACAGTAACTTGGTGAAAATCATGAGGAGATTGAGCTCAAATGCCATTTCTATGAAGCAAATGGTGGTACAGTGTAAATTGCCTGCCAAACGATCATTGCTGGCTGATTTGTGCATCAATGACAACCTGTATCATTCTGGTACCCTTTTTTCAGCAACATCTGGCTTATCATTTGTACATATGCCCAATTTAAAGATTCACCCAGATGTAAACCTGTTGTGGGGATCTGCATCCCCACCCGCCCACTTGCCGCCCCGAGGGGTGTAAATGTGAGTATAGCCCCTGGGAGAGATATTAATATCTCCTAGAATACTTGATGCTTTATTAACTATTCTGTCAACCTGTCCTGCCATCTTCAATGACTTATACACAGTGTAAAATGCCTGCAGGATTTGTCTCATCATCATGGCCCGGTTAGCATCTTCTTCTTTGGTAAAGACATATGCAAAGTGTTAATTTAATACCTTGGAAATTCCGATGCTCCCAAGTGTAATTCTCTTTTTGGCCTCGATTCCTCTTTTTGTCATCAGTATGCCTATAGAAGGTTTTGCGTTTCCCTATTCTGCTGGCTGCCAGTCTATTGCATTAACACTCTCTCCTGTTCTCTTGTTTGATTTTCACCTCCCCTTTTATATTCAGGTAGGTTCTCCACTGTATTTACCACCAGCTTCTGATTTATGCACACTTTTCCTGCTTCAGCTTAATCTTTCCCTCTTGTCGTAAAGAGTGTTCTGGCTTTGTTGACCTACCATTCCCTTTCAAGGGAATGTACCTTAGTTGAAATTTACCAGCCCTTCCCAAGACAGGGATCTTCCAGTCCCACAGATAGCTATCCCTCATGCGCTTTCCCTGGCAGTATAGCGTGTGGGTTATCCAAATCCCCGGACACATTGGTGGGACCAAAAAATCCCACCACTAACCAATGGCAATTCACCTGCAGGAAAATATACTGTGGGGGAAAGGAATGGGAACATGATCAGGGTCGGCAGGAACCTGGGGCAAATCCCAAGTCTTCACATCCATCAGGAATGCCAATTTTTGGCTGATGCCCCATTCACCGGGGCATCAGGATTCTAGCCGGCCATCTGAGGAGCTCAGAGAATCACCCTCCATATCTTTGGAAAACTTTAAACTCCTGTTGATCCTAATGTGTTCGGCCCGTGTAGACCATAATTCCCAATTGCTGGAAGAATTTTTTTGGTTTGCTTGTCTGGTTCAAAAACACCTGAATAAAGAAACCATAGCTCTGTATGCTGTTTAAACATTTTGAATTCAGATAGTGAGTGAGCTGTATCCCAATTCAAACAGAGGAATTTAATGGACATTCTGACTTTATCCCTTTGACCTTTTTTCCTCTGTAGCACCTGGGGCGAGGGTCGCTGCAGCTGCTTATATATATGTTTCTGAAGCTCCACCTGCAAAGATGAGTTGTGGTGGGAATGCATCATGAAACAATGCCGTCTTTGCTTTTTATTCAATTTATTGTTCTGCAATTCCCAAAGACATTCATTGTAATTGCAATCTTCTCCAGCTTGATTTTTATGATGGTTTTTCTTTTTGTTTGACTCCCTCTTGCTTGCTATTGATTTAGCCCACATCCTGGTTACTCACCTTTCCTGACTGAACTAACCTAGTGCTGGTTCTCTTGAGACGCAGACCCACTCATGGATCTAATAGACAATGCACTATAATCTCATCTCATGGGATCTGTCTGCTTACCAGCTTTTTACACGAACCTTAGCTCATCATTGTATCTATAAAGCTTTTTTTCTCTGTGATTTCACCATTTACTGAGTGCATGCAGTCTATCCTAAACATCAAGGGTTGTCTCATGCCATATCATACAATTTAAACCTGCTTTCCGTGTACTTAATCTTGCTGCTGCCTGACTTATCACTGCTGATTACACAATACAACAAATGGGCTTCTGTAATGTACAAAGCACAATGCACAAGTCAGTCATAAGGAATTGGATAAAATCTTTATAGTTTCATCTATTAAGATTCAGCACTCAAGAATAGTTCTATATAGAGAGAAAGCTTAACGATAGAGCTGTTTATATTTGCTCTGCTCAAAGCAAAACTGAAACTAAAACTGGACCACATGACACACTTCCCTTCTAGTGATGCCATGCTGATATTCCTTAAATTAATATTACAATATCGACCCTATAACCTGCTACTTTTTGAATCTACATTTAGATAAGTAATGTCATTCACTACAACTTTAGCTTGGGACTTTAGCTTGCGTCATCTTTTATGAATCTCCTTAGATCATACCTGGCTTTCTTATATAGACCTGGATTTCAGCAAGCAGTGGATATCCCTGTTCACTGCTCGCCAAAAGACAATACTGGACCAAGCTAGAGTCCCAGGCTAGCAACATTAGCCCCTCACCAACTATGTCAAGGTCTGCAAGACATAACAGGTTACAAGATGAAAGCATATAAAATTGCTGTCTCTAATGCACCCATCCCTGATGAGTTCAATGCATTCTATACCTATTTTGAGCAAAAGGTCAGTGAGAGAGTGCCTTCTTCCCTGGATGAACCTGTATCTAGGCTCACCATTACAGATGTCAGAATAGCTTTCTTGAAGGTCAACCTGTGGAAAGTGACTAGCCTGAATGTGGTACCTGCACATGCACTCAGGTCCTGCATGGATCAGCTGGTGGAGGTATTCACAGACATCTTCAACCTCTCTTTACAATAATCTGAGGTCCCTATCTGCTTCAAGAAGATCATCATCATCCCAGTACCAAAGAAAAGCCAAGCAGCATGCCTTAATGACTCTTGGCCGGTGGCTCTGACATCCGTCTTTATGAAGTGCTTCGAAAGGTTAGTCATGGCACAAATCAATTCCAGCCTTGCAGACTATCCGGATGCACTACAGATTGCTTACTGCCACAACAAGTCCGTAGCAGATGCCATTTTCTTGGTCCTGCATTCAACTTGGAAAACCTAGATTACTCAATGTCAGGCTCCTATTTATTCACGACAGATCAGCCTATTATTCCCAAGAAACTCATCTCCAAATTCCATGGCCTGAGTCTCAACACCTCCCTCTGCGGCTGGATCCTGAACTTCCCAACTCACAGACCACAATCAGTAAGTATAGGCAACAACATCTCCTCCATGATCATCCTCAACACCAGTGCCCACAAAGCTGTGTTTTCAGCCCCCTACTTATACACCTATGATTGTGCAGCCAAATTCATCTCCAATTTGATTTTCAAGTTTCCTGACGACACCACCAAAGTGGGTCAGATCTCAAACAATGATGAGACAGAGTATAGGAATGAGTTACAGAATCTGGTGAACTGGTGCAGCAACAATAATCTCTCCCTAAATGTCAACAAAACAAAGAAGATTGTCATTGACTTCAGGAAGTGTAAAAGAGAACTTGTTCTTGTCTACTTCAATAGGGATGAAGTAGAAAGGATTGAGAGCTTCAAGTTTTTAGGTGTCCAGGTCACCAACAATTGTCCTGATGCCCCCCACCATGCCGACACTATAGTTAAGAAAGCCCTACTTCTCAGAAGATTAAGGAAATTTGACATGTCAGCTATAATTCTCACCGACTTTTACAGATGCATTATAGACAGCATTTTTTCTGGTTGCATCACAGCTTCCTTTGTCTCTTGCTCTGCCCAAGACTGCAAGGAACTACAAAAGGTTGTGAATGTAGCCCAATCCATCATGCAAACCAGCCTCCCATCCATTGTGTCTGTCTACGCTTCCCACTGTCTTGGCAAAACAGCCAGCATAATTAAGGATCCTAAGCATCCCAGACACTTTCTCTTCCACCTTCTTCCTTTGGGAAAGAGATACAAACAATCTTAGGTCATGTACCAACCGATTCAAGAACAGCTGCTGTCAGACTTTTGAACAGACTTATATTGTATTAAGTTGATTGTTCTCTACATCCTAGCTGCACTGTAATACTGCATCCACACTCTCTCATTTCCTTCTCTATGAATGGTATGTTTTGTCAATTGCGTGCAAAAAAACAATTCATTTCAATGTATGTTAATACATGTGACAATAATAAATCAAATAATTTCCCAATAATTCTTGCATCTCCCTATAATTTCTTTACAGATATGTTCCTCTACATAGAACATAGATCATAGAATGGTACAGCACAATACAGGCCCTTCGGCCCTTGATGTTGTGTCCCATTTTGTCCGAAACCAAATCAAGCTATTCCACTCCTTATCATTCTAGTGTGTTCGATTTGCTTATCCACTAACAACTTGAAAATTCCTAAAGTGTCCAACTCCACTATCACAGCAGGCATTGCGTTCCACACCCCCAACCACTCTCTGAGTAAAGAATCTAGCTCGGACATCCCTCCTGTATCTTCCACCATGAACCTTATAGTTATTCCCCCTAGTAACAGCTATATCCACCTGAGGAAATAGTCTCTGTACATCCACTTTATTAATCCATCTCATCATCTTATAAACTTCTATTAAGTCGCCTCTCATCCTCCTCCACTCTGAAGAGAAAAGCTCCAACTCCCTCAACCTTTCCGCATAAAATCTACCTCCCAAAACAGACAACATCCTGGTAAATCTCCTTTGCACTCTCTCCAATGCTTCCATATCCTTCTTATAGTGAGGTGACCAGAACTGAATACAATATTCCAAATGTGGTCTCACCAACGTCCGATATAGATATAGTGGATATGAACACCAAGATTTTTCTGTTTCTCCACATTCCTCAGAACTCTGCCGTTGATCCTATAATCCACATTCAAGTTTGTCCTACCAGAATGAATCACCTCGCACTTATTGGTGTTAAACTCCATCTGCCACATTGCAGCCCAGCTCTGCATCCTATCAATGTCTCTTTACAATCTACAAGAGCCCTCCACCTCATCCACTACTCCACCAATCTTGGAGTCATCAGCAAATTTACTAACCCACCCTTCAACCCCTCTTCCAAATCATTGATAAAAATCGTAAATAGCAGAGCACCCAGCACCGCTGTTAACCGGTCTCCAGTCTGAAAATTTTCCCTCCATGCCCCTCTTATGCCTCCCTGCCTTCTGTGAGATAACCAGCTACTTATCCAATTGGCCAAATTTCCTTCTATCCCACACGTTCTTACTTCTTCATATGTCTACCATAAGGAGCCTTATCAAATGCCTTACTAAAATCCATGGATACAACATCAACTGCTCTACCTTTGTCAACACACTTAGTTGCCTCCTCAAAGAATCCAATCAAATTTGTGAGGCAAGACTTACCCCTCACAAAACCGTGCCGACTATCCGGATTAACCGGCATCCTTCCAAATAGTCATAAATCCTATCTCTCAAGAACTTTTCCATTAATTTACTGACCATCTAAGTAAGACTAACTGGCCTATAATTTTCAGGGCATTCCTATTTCCTTTCTTGAAAAGAGGAACAAAATTCACCATTCTCCAATCCTCTGGCACAATCTGCATTTAAGAAGTCTCACAACATCAGGTTAAAGTCCAACAAGTTTATTCACTCACCCAACAAAGTGGCAGACTCAGGAAGCTAGTGGGTGTACTATCAAATAAGCTTGTTGGATTTTAACCTGGTATTGTGAGACTTTTTATTGTGTTTACCCTAGTCCAATGCCAGCATTTCCACATCATGACAATCCCCGTGGACAGTGAGGACCCAAAGATCAAAGCTAAAGGCTCTGTAATCTCATCCCTTGCCTCTCAAAATATTGTAGGATGTATCCCATCTGGCTCAGGGCACTTATTGACACTCAGATTTTTCAAAATTGCTAATACATTTTTTCTTCAAAACATCTATCTCCTCTATCCTCTTAGCCTCTATCACACACTCATCCTCAAAAACATGGCCTCACTCCTTAATGAACACTGAAGAAAAGTATTCATTCAACACCTCACCTATCTCTTCTGACTCCATGCACAAATTACCACTACTATCCTTCACTGGCCCTAACCTTACCCTTGTTATTCTTTTATTTTTCACATAAGACTAAAAAGCTTGGGGGTTTTCTTAATCCAACCCACCAAGAACTTCTCACACCCTCTCTTAGCTCTCCTAAGCCCTTTGTTTTAGCTCATTCCGAGTTACCTTGTAACCCTCAAGCAACCTAACTGAACCTTGTTTTCTCATCCCGACATACGCTTCCTTTATCCTCTTGACAAGACATTCAACTTCCTTTGCGACCATGGTTCCCTCACTCAGCCATTTCCTCCCTGCCTGCCAGGGACATACCTATCATGGACACGCAGTATTTGTTCCTTGAACAAGCTCCGCTTTTTATTTGTCCTTTAACTGACAGTTTCTGTTCCCATCTTATGCTCCCTAATCCTTGCCTAATCGCATTATAATTACCCCACCCCAATTATAAACATTGCCCTGCCATGTGACTCTATCCCTCTCCACTGCAATAATGAAAGACACCGAATTGTAGTCATTATCTCCGAAGTGCTTTCCCACAAACAAATCTAACACTTGGATCGGTTCATTACCCAGTATCAAGTCCAATGTGGCCCCACCTCTTGTCGGTTTATCCACATATTGTGTCAGGAAACCCTCCTGCACACACTATACAAAAAGTGCCCCATCCAAACTATTTGACCTAGAAATGTTCTAATCAATATATAAACCCATGATAACTATTTCCATCATACTACAACAAGCAATATATTGTACCTTTTATGTTCTTTATCAAAGCCAATAATGTTCCATTTCCTATTTTTAGCCTATATTCAAATTAAATAAAACATGGGAAAAGTTTTCCTCTGCCTACTGCAGGTTAATAAATGCACATAAAAACTTTCTATGATTCTTTGAACCAGAAAATAACCATGGGCTGTTGATAGAAGAAGATAGTAGGATTAGAAAAAGTAAATTTGGGAGAAATAACATTTGAAAGGCATTAAGAAAAGATTTATCAATGACCAGCTATTAAAGTGATGTCCATGGCATAACATATTTAGGCTCATCTTCACTATGAGCTGTTTGACTGAATTTTAATGCTGTATGATTTTACAAGGTATGGTTGTCTATTAAATATTTATTCTGTCTCTGTTTCTGAGTTCAAATGGCAGCAGAGGTCAGGAGTAAATGATTACCATCTGTCGACAATTATTTTACATAAGTATTATTTGCATATTAAACTTAGATGCTCCAAATTATACATGTAAATTCTGAAAATAACTAAAACCACCTGCAAATTGGAAAGCATAAACAGGTGCACATTAAGCAATATCCTTCAGCTGTTGGCAGTTGACAAAGGTCATTTGCTGACATGTTTCTATTCTGTTAGTTCTTGAATTTAGTTAAAATGCAAGTCTATTTAATGTTTGCACCTCCCAACAAATGGCTATTGTTACCGTAACTAATGATAATTAGTGATTTAGAAAGACATAATTGCAAACTATACAAATCAAGGATCATAATTTTATTTTAATGATTTTTAAACTAAGATGAGAGATAAATGTGTTTAAAATTTCTGTATTTTATAAGCCTAGAGTTAGGTTTAGTTTAAGTTAAGCATTTTTGATTATGCTCCAAAAAAATGCCTTAACTCTAACCAAATTGAGGGGACGTAAGCTCAAGGTGAGAGGCAAAGATTTAGTGTGGATGTGAAGAAAACTTTTTTACCCAGAGGGTGGATTGCACTGTCTGAGACTGTGGTACAAAGAACAACAAGAACAAAGAGCAACACAGTACGGGAAACAGGCCCTTCGGCCCAACGAGCCCACGCCGCCGTCCTAACATCCTAATGACATATCCTCGTCTTTAGGCGATGCCTATTGTTGAAGATTCCCATATAGGGATCAATATAGGGATGATTTGTTACCCAATCAGCCTAAGAGCACATTTTTGGGATGTGGGAGGAAACCGGAGCACCCAGAGGAAACCCACGCAACCACGGGGAGAACGCGCAAACTCCCGCAGACACAAGCCCAAATCCATGTGTCCGCACAGCAACAGCGATAGTCTCTGAGCTGTCATGTTGCCCATCAGATGGTCCAGTTTAAGCATACACTGATGACGTGAAGCACTAGGCAACTCCTGAAGCAACCTCCAAGAGCAGCTCTCGCACGACATGCCGCATGCATGCCCCTTGTTGGTCAACAAGGTGGACCGAATTGCCTGCGGAAACAAATAAGACTTAATTAAACATGCTAAAAAAAAACTAAGACATTCCCGAGACATGGTAGAGGCAAGTTGCCTCACATCCTTTGACAAGTTCCTCGATGAGCATTTGGCACATCAGAATTTTCAGGACTATGAGCCTAGTGTCAGATAAGATGAGTCCTCAATTTTCCCTCCCTTTCATGTCACCTGCCAACAATATTTTCAGATCAAGAAACTTGCCTCCCACAGCACTCTAGCGCACAGTTCATCTGGACCTAGAGATTTATCCATTTTTAAAGCTGACAGCATCTCAAATACTTTGTCCTCCTCTATATCAATTTGGTCAAGAACTTCACAGTCTCTTTCCTTGAATTCCATACCATTATCCTAATTTCTTAGGTAAAGATGGATATGAAGTATTCATTCACTCCAACAATGTCCTCTGGCTTCACCCATAAATTGTTCTCTTGGTCCCTATTCTTTCTCTGATTATTCTTTTTCCATTGTTATGCTTATACAATATCTTGGGATTTTCCCTACTTTTATCAGCCAGGGCTTTCTTATATTCCATCTTTGCATTCCTAATTGCTTCCTTAAGCTCCACTCTGCACTTTCTATACCTCACTGAAGCCTCCACTGATTTGGTCTCCTTGTCGTTTTTAAAAGTCTTTCTTTTCCTTCTCATTGTATTCTGAATATTTTTAGTCATTGATGCTTCTCTGGGTTTATTATTCTACCTATCACTCTAGGGAGAACATGCTGGAGTTGCACCTTCCCCATTTCCGTTTTTGAATGCCCCCCAACTGCTCTTTGTGTTTCTCCTCCACATTAAAAAATACTTTCAATAACAAAATCAATAATTATTTGCTCTCGTGATAAAACTAAATAAGAAGCATAGGGCTCATTTTCCTCTTTGTGGCTCCCAAGGATTGAGTGTACTGCAATGGATTACAGAAGACTTTTTCATCAATAACACTGTACCTGAAGTTCTGAAATGCTTGTCTGATTGTGGTGCCCAACTACACCTGAAGAAGATGCAGAAGTGTAAATTACATGATAATGAGTATCAGTAGGTTTAACTCAAATTTCCTCTTAAACCACCAGATGCATTCATAAAAATCCAGCAGAACTGCTTAATGGATTAACATTCAGCTGCTATCAGTCTTAAGGGATAGAGTTTTGTCAAAAAACACCAGCGCCTGAATCTTGGGTTCATTGGATGTGCACAATCGGTGAGCTCAGAAACAGATACAATATGTGCTTCCAGCCACGATCAGTCCCCAACAGAATTTCACGCTGCCTGGCCATTTCACTGGCAGCTAGTATGAACTGCTTTCTGAGAAAGGTTCAGTGCTGCTGAGGGGAGATTAATGGAAAAGATGTGCAGGATAGGTTGGTTGGCCATGGTAAATTGCCCCATTGTGTCAGAGGATTAGCAGCAGGATTAATACAGGTTAGCGGAATAGGGCCTGGTGGATTGTGATTGGTGTAGACTAGATGGGTCAAATGGCCTCCTTCTGCACTGTAGAGTTCTGTGGAAAGGTAGGCACTCCGCGAAGGCTGACAGTTGCTTTAGAGATGTCTCAGGGAGCTGTACTGCTGTAAAAGATGAAATCAGTTCAAAGAAATGCTGCAAACTCTGTCATTACTGAAAATTCAAGCAGCTGACAGCTGACCTCCTAGGATGTTATCCCCAAGCATCTTATTTTATTTTCTTGCACTTAGGTCATTTTTTCCTACCATGGGTAGCAAAAATGTGAAGACCACCTGGTCAATTGGCCTATCTGCCAACAGTCAAAGTGGACAGACCACACAGAATCATGGACAGTTACCTCCTTAATGGGTCTAGTTATGCGCTTAATTGGCAGCGAATGTATTCCTGGCTTCTGAGTGCACATGACAACAATAATCAATATTGCATGCAAGTGATTTCTTGCAATTCCAGATTTGGCACATTCCCTCAGGTTTTAAGTAAAATTCTGGTCCAGATGTTCTGAATAAAATGACCTTGCTGCTTCAGGGTTGCAGCAGAATGTTGTTATTCGTTTGCATATGGCAAGATTTTGTTTGAGGCCATGACTACAACATCAGAGTTAAATGGAGGCTAAGTTTTATGTTTTCCGGTGAGGTGGGGTGGGGTGGGGTGGGGTAGGCAGAATGGGAATCCACTCAGCCTTGGCTCCTCCAGCTCAGCAGGCCGGATCTAACATCAGCTGGTCAATTAACGGGCTCCCAATGAGAAGGAGGAAGAGGTCTCCATGTCTAACTGGTGGTTAGACAAGGTGGAAGTGAGGTTTGACCATGAACCATAAGTCTATCACAGCCATCCTCTGGCATCATGTTGATAGCAACTTCATGAGAAATCCACTTTTGCCAACTGCATTCTTTTATTAAGGCAGCACCTAGAGCAAATACCAAAGTAGTACTGCAGCAGCAGTTGAGAACATATTATTCCATTCTGGGGACTACTGTACAGCAGCATCTCATTCAGGGCCCTTGTCAAAGAGAAAATAACATCTGGCCACATATCCGATTCTCCATTTGAATAAGAAGTGTTCAGAAAATAAGTCATATTGACACATTTCATTCTGTTTATCTCTCCACGGAGGCTGAAAGACCACCTGACTATTCCCAGCATTTTCTGATTCATATCTTGTACATTGATTGGTTGACTTAAGTCGGATGCAGTGGGCTTGAGGAAGACTTCTTAGAATGCTGTCGGGATAGTTTCCTTTGAACAGTGTGTAACGGAACCTACGAGGGAACGAGTTATCTTAGATCTGGTACTGTGCAACAAGGCAGGTAGAATTAAGGATCTTCTTGTGAGGGATCCTCTTGGGACGAGTGATCACAATATAGTTGAATTTCTGAGTCAGGTGGAGGGTGAGAAAGTAGAATCCCAAACCAGTGTCTCCTGCTTGAACAGAGGGGAGTACGATAGGATGAGGGCGGAATTGGATAATATAGACTAGGAGCACAGACTGGTTAGTAGGACAGCTGAGGATTTTTGGAGGATTTTTAAGGAGATTTTTTTCAGTACTCAAAATATATTCAGTACTCAGAAATATATTCCAGTGATAAAGAAGGACTGTAAGAAAAGGGATAACCAGCCATGGATAACGAAGGAAATGTAGGAGAGTATTAAATTAGAAACCGATGCATACAGAGTACCAAAAATAGTGGGGAATTAGAAGATTGGGAAAGCTTTAAAAAACAACAAAGAATCACTAAGAAAGCGATAAAGAAAGGAAAGATAGTTTATGAAACTAAACTAACTCAAAATATAAAAAATGATAGTATAAGTTTTTACAAATATATAAAAAGAGAGTGGCTAGAGTGAATATTGGATCCTTGGAGGACGAGAGGGGGGGATTTAATAGTGGGAAACGAGGACATGGCTGAGACTTTAAATAAGTATTTTGTGTTGGTCTTCACGAAGGAGGACACAAATAGCTTACCGAATATCAACGATCGAGGGTTGGTAGGAGGTGAGGTCCTTAATACTGTTACTAAAGAGATAATGCTTGGTACACAAATGAAACTGAAGGTCGACAAGTACCTGGCCCAGATGGAATGCATCCCAGGATACTGAAAGAAATGGTAGAAGTAATAGCAGATGCGTTAATAGTTATTTATCAAAATTTGCTGGACTCTGGGGAAGTGTGGCTGATGGAAAACAGTTACTGTTATGTCACTGTTTAACAAAGGAAGTAGACAAAAGGCAGGTAAGCTTAGCCGGTAGCTTAATGTCGCTAGCTTAAGCTTGGCTGGTTAGCTTAATGTCTGTAGTTGGGAAAATGCTGGGATCCATCATTAAAAAAGAAATAGCAGGACACCTGGAAAAGAATGGTTCAATCAAGCAGACACAGCATGGAGTCATGAAGGGAAAGTCGTGTTTGATGAATTTACTGGATTTTTATGAAGATGTGACCAGTGCGGTGAACAGAGGGGAACCAATAGATGTGGTGTTTTTAGATTTCCAGAAGGCGTTCGATAAAGTGCCTTGCAAAAGGTTGTTGCAGAAGATTAGGGTACACGGAGTTGGGGGTAAAGTGTTAGCATAGATTGAGGATTGGCTATCTAACAGGAAGCAGAGAGTTGGAATAAATGGGTGCTTTTCTGGTTGATGGTTGGTGACTAAAAACGTACCACAGGGATTGGTGCTGGGGCCTCAACTGTTTACCATATATATAGACGATCTGGAGGAGGGGACTGAGTGTAGGGTAACAAAGTTTGCTGATGACACAAAGATGAGTGGGAAAGTGAATTGCGTGGAGGACGTGGAAAGTCTGCAGAGAGATTTGGATCGCTGAGTGAGTGAGCAAGGATCTGGCAGATGGAGTATAACGTTGGCAAATGTGAGGTTATCCACTTTGGAAGAAATAATAGTAAAATGGAATATTATTTAAATGGTGAAAAATTATAACATGCTACTGTGCAGAGTATGTTGTAATTGCATATGAATGGGCAAAAACTCAGTCTGCAGGCGCAGCAGGTGATCAAGAAGGCAAATGGAATGTTGGTCTTTATAGTGAGGGGAATAGAATATAAAAGCAGGGAGGTCTTGCCACAGTTGTACAAGATACTGGTGAGGCCGCAACTAGAGTACTGTGTGCAGTTTTGGTCCCCTTATTTGCGAAGGGACATATTGGCCTTGGAGGGAGTACAGAGAAGGTTCATCAGGCTGATACCAGAGACGGAGGGGTTAGCTTACGAGGAGAAATTAAATAGGTTGGAATTGTTGGACTTTAGAAGGCTGAGGAGTGATCTTATAGAGATATGTGAGATAATGAAGGGACTAGACAGGGTAGAGATAGAGAGATTCTTTCCATATGGAAAGAAAACCAGAACTAGAGGGCGTAGCCTCAAAATAGGGGGGAGGAGGGCAGTTTAGAACAGAGGTGAGGAAGAATTTCTTCTCTCAGAGGGCAATGAATCTTTGGAATTCTCCCCCTCCCTCCCCCCATCCCCCCTCATTGAAGTGATGGAGGCTACTTCATTAAATATGTTTAAGTCACAGGTAGATAGATTTCTGATAGATAAGGGAATTAAGGGTTATGGGGAACAGGCAGATAAGTGGAACTGATCCACTTCAGATCAGCCATGATCTTATTGAATGGCAGGGCAGGCTCGAGGGGCTAGATGGCCTACTCCTGCTCCTATTTCTTATGTTCTTATGTATATTTTCACCATCTCTTGCAGTTGCTGTGCCCAGGGATGACACTCAGACCACAAATAACCTCATGGCTGAAAAATGACTTCCCATCTGTCCTCAATGAGTTCTGAACTTGTTGTCAGAGCATCTGACTCAATTCATCAATCAAATCAATTCCAACCTCCCAGACTTCCTGGATGCACTACAATTTGCCTATCGCCACACAAGTCCACAGCAGATGCCATAGTCTCCACAGTCCTATACTCAACCATGGAACACATGGATAACAAAGACATCTATGTCATTGTCTAATTTATTGACTACAACTCAGCCTTCAGCATCATTATTCCCACTCATCTCCAAATTTTGTGGCCTAGGGCTTGGTTCCTCCCTCTGCAACTGGATCCTGGACTTCCTAATCCACAGATCATAGTTAGTAAGGATAGGCAACAACACTTCCTCCACGATCATCCTCAATACCAGTGCTCTGCAAAGCTCTGTCCTCAGCCCCTTACTATACTCCTTAAATACCTTTGATAAAGAAAAGGACTTAGTGGATGATGAGTCTGGGGAAGGTTGTGTAGATAGTTTGAATCATGTTGAGATCAAAAAGATGTTGGGGTTCTTGAAAAACATTAAGATAGACAAGTCTCCAGAGCCTGATGGGATATACCCCAGAATATTGAGAGAGGCAAGGGAGGAAATTGCTGGGCTTTGAGAGAAATCTTTGTATCCTCACTGGCTACAGGGGAGGCCCCAGAGGATTGGCGAATAGACAATATTGTTCTTTTGTTTGAGAAGAGTAGCAAGAATAATCCAGGTAATTACAGGTCGGTGAGCCTTACATCAGTGGTAGAGAAATTATTGGAAAGGATTCTTCGAGACAGGGTTTACTCCCACTTGGAAATAAGTGGACATATTAGCGAGAGGCAACAGGGTCTTATGAAGGGGATGTTGTGTCTCACTAACTTGATCGAGTTTTTTGAGAAAGTGACGAAGGTTATTAAATGAATATAGGGCAGTGGATGTTGTCTGCATGGACTTTGACAAGATCACTCATGGCAGACTGCTACAGAAGATGAAGTCACATGAGAGCAGAAGTGAACTGGCAAGAGGGATATAAAACTGGCTCAGTCATAGAAGACAGAGGATAGCATTGGAAAAGTGTATTTCTGAATGGAGGGCTGTGATAAGTGGTGTCCCTCAGCATTCAGTGCTGGGACCTTTGCTGTTTGTAATAAATCCCGGTGATTTGGAGGAAAATGTAACTGGTTTGATTGCGGATGACACAAAAGTTGATGGATTTGTGGATAGTGATGAGGACTGCCAGAGGATACAGCAGAATATAGATCAGTTGGAGACTTGGGCAGAGAGATGGCAGATAGAGTTTAATCTGGACAAATGTGAGATAATGCATCTTAGAAGACCTAATAAAGATAGGAAATATACAGTAAATGGCAGAACGCTTCAGAGTATTAATAGGCAGTGCGATCTTGGTTGCAGGTACATAGGTCACTAAGAATGGAAACACAGGGTGGGGAAGATAGTCAAGAAGACATAAGGCATGTTTGTCTTCATTGGTCGGGGCACTGAGTTTAAAAATTGGCAAGTCATGTTGCAAATTTATAAAACCTTAGTTAGGCCACAATTGGAATATAGTGTTCAATGCTGGTTGTCACACCATCAGAAGGATGTGGAGGCTTTGGAGAGGGTACAAAAAAGATTTACCAGGATGTTGCCTCATATGAAGGACATTAGCTATGAGGAGAGATTGGAGAAACTTGGTTTGTTCTCACTGGAATGACTGAGGTTGAGGGGTGACCTCAACAAGAATCTACAAGATTATGAGAAGCATGGGCAGAGTCGATAGTCAGAAGCTTTTTCCAGGGATGGAAGAGTCAATTACTGGGAGGTATAAGTTTAAGGTGCGAGGGGTAAGGTTTAAAGGAGACGTACGAGACCAGTTTTCTGCAAAGGGTAGTGAATGCCTGGAAATTGTTATCAGGGGAGGTAGTGGAAGTAAATACAATCGTGATTTTTAAAGAGAGTCTGGGCAAATACATGAATAGGGTGGGAATAGAGGGATATGGTCCCTGGAAGGGTAGGGGGTTTTAGTTCAGTTGGGCAGCATGGTCAGTGCAGGCTTGGAGGGCCTCTGGGCCTGTTCCTGTGCTGTATTTTTAGAACATAGAACACTACAACACAAACAGGCCCTTTGGCCCACAAGTTGTGCCGATCATACCCATACCCTAGTAGGCCATAGAACTATCTGTAACTCCCAATCCCACTTAATTCCATGTACTCATCCAGAAGTCTTTTAAAAGACCCCAGCAAGTTCGCCTCTACCACCACTGACGGCAGCTGATTCCATTCACTCACCACCCTCTGAGTGAAAAACTTACCTCTAACATCTGTTCTGTACTTGTTCCTCAGCACCTTAAACCTTTGTCTTCTCATAGCTACCATTTCAGCCCTGGGAAATAGCCTCTGAGAATCCACCCTATCTATTCTTCTCAACATCTTATAAACCTCTATCAGGATGCCTCTCAACTTTCGTCTCTCCAGGGAAAGAGACCTAGATCCCTCAATCTATCTTCATAAGGCATGCCTCTCAATCCAGGCAACATTCTTGTAAATCTCCTCTCAATAGCTTCCACATCCTTCCTGTAGTGAGGCGAACAGAATTGCACACAGTACTCCAAGTGGGGTCTGACAAGGGTCTTATAAAGTTGCAGCATTACCTCCCGACTCCTAAACTCAGTCCCTCGATTAATGAAGGCCAGTACACCATATGCCTTCTTGACCACATCCTCTTCCTGCGAGGCCGATTTAAAAGTCCTATGGACCCAGACTCAAGATCCTTCTGCTCCTCAACGCTGTTAAGATTCCTACCCTTGATATTATACTCCTTCATCCCATTGGTCCTGCCAAAATGAACTACTGCACATTTATATGCATTGAAATCCATCTGCCACTTCTGCGCCCATTCTTGCATCCTATCTATGTCTTGCTGCAACTTCTGACATCCCTCCAGACTATCCACAACACTACCAACTTTCGTATCGTCAACAAACTTACTAACCCATCCTTCCACTTCTTCATCTAGGTCATTTATGAAAATGACAAACAGCAAGGGCCCTAGAACAGATCCCTGGGGCACTCCACTGGTGACCAATCTCATGCAGAAAAAGACACATCCACAACCATCCTCTGCCTTCTGCAGGCAAGCCAGTTCCAGATCCGCAAGGCCAAAGCCCCTTGGATTCCATGTCTTCTCACCTTCTCAAGAAGTCTTGCAGGGGGGACCTTATCAAATGCCTTGCTGAAATCCATGTAAACCACATCCACTGCTCTTCCTTCATCAATGTGTTCAGTCACATTTTCAAAGAACTCCACTAGGCTCGTAAAGCACGACCTGCCCTTGACAAAGCCGTGTTGACTATTTCTGATCGAGCTAAATGTCTCTAAATGCTCATAAATCCTGTCCCTCAGGATTTTCTCCATCAACTTAGCAACCACTGGGGTCAGACTCACTGGTCGGTAATTTCCTGGGCTATCTCTGTTCCCTTTCTTGAAAATAGGAACCACATCTGCAATCCTCCAGTCTTCCAGAATCTCTCCCATCTCCATTGACAATGCAAAGATCTTCGCCAGAGGCTCTGCAATCACTTCCCTCATCTCTCACAGTAACCTGGGGTACATCCCATCCTGTCACGGTGACTTATCTATCTTGATAGAATTTAAAAGTTCCAACACATGCTGTTTCTTAACGTCCACATACTCAACCTTTTCAGTCTGCCTCATTCCTGTGGTACAACCCGCCAGATCACTTTCCACTGTGAATACTGAGGTAAAGTACTTATTAAGCACATCTGCTGTTTCTTCCAGTTCCATGCAGACATTTTCCCCTTCACTTTTTAAAGGTTCAATCCTTTCACTTCTCATCCTTTTACTGTTCTCATATTTGTAGACAGCCTTGGGATTCTCCTTAATGTTACCCGCCAAGGCCTTCTCATGACCCATTCTGGCTCTCCTAATTTCCTTTTTAAGCTCCTTTCTTCAAGCCTTATACTCCTCTAGATCCTTAACATTTCCTAGTTCTTTGAATCTTTTGTACATCTTTCTTTTCTTTCTGATTAGATTCATCACAACCTTTGTGCACCACGGTTCCCGCGACCTACCAAAACCTCCTTGTCTCATCAGAAAGTTGTTGTGCAGAGCGCCAGATAAACATTCCTTGAAAATCCGCCACCTTCTTCAGTACTTTTCCCCAAGAACACCTCCTTCCAGTTTACTTGTCCAATTTTCTGCCTGATAATTTCATATTTCCCCCTATTCCAGGTAAACACCTTCCTATCCTACCTGATCCTATCTCTTTCCAATGCTATCGTGAAGGAGATAGAATTATGATCGCCATTCCCGAGATGCTCTCCTACCGAGAGATCTGACACCTATCCTGGTTCATTAGCCAGTACTAGGTCAAGTACAGCCTCTCCTCTCGTAGGCTTATCCACGTGCTGTGTCAGGAAACCCTCTTGAACATGCCTAACAATCTCGTCCCCATCCAAACCCCTTACCCTAGGGATATTCCAGTCGATGTTTGGGAAATTAAAGTCTCCCATCATAACAACTCTGTTATTACTACATCTCTCTAGGATCTGTTTCCCTATCTGCACCTCAACTTCCCCATCACTATTGGACAGCCTACAGAAAACACCCAGCAAAGTTATCGACCCCTTTTCTTTGATCTTTGTTCTTTGCGGGTCAAATTCCTCTCCAACTCGATTTTCAAGTTTGCTGATGACATCACCGTTGTGAATCAGATGTCAAACAATGACGAGACAGAGTACAGGAATGAGATGAAAAATCTGGTGAATTGCTGTGGCAACAATAATCTCTTCCTCAATGTCAACAAAATGAAGGAGTTTGTCATTGACTTCAGGAAGCGTAGAGGAGGACATGCCCTGTGTACATCAATTGGAATGAAGTAGAAAGAATTGACAACTTCAAGGTTTTAGATGTCCAGATCACCAACAATCTGTCCTGGTCCCTCCATGCAGAAGCTATAGTTAAGAAAGTCCATCAATGCCTCTACTTTCACAAGAAACTAAAAAACATTGGCATGTCTATCACAACTCTCACCAACCCCTGCAGATGCACCATATAAAGCATTATTTCCAGTTGTATCAGTTTGGTGTTGTTCTTACTCTGTCCAAGAGACAATAAACTACAAAAGATCATAAACAAAGCCCAGTCCATCACTCAAACCAGCCTTCCAACTATTGACACTACACTTCCCGTTGCCTAGGAAAGCAACCAGCATAATCAAGAACCCCATGCACCCCAGACATCAGGAAAGAGATTCAAAAGTCTGAGGAAATTTACCAACTGACTCAAAAACAGCTTCTTTTCTGCTACCATCAGGCTTTTTAATGGATCTATCTCGCATTAAGTTGATCTTTCTCAACATCCTAGCAATAACTGTAGCATCATATTCTGCATCTCTCCTTTCCTTCCCTAGGTACGCTATGTTTTATCTGTTTATCTTGCAAGAATCAATACTTTTCACTATATACCAAAACATATGACAAATAATAAGTCAAATCAATTCAAAAATCAAAGACTTTTATAGAGTGCCAAGTTTCAACTTGTTACTTATTGCCACCCTTCCATAGCATAGCCATAAATAATACAACATTTAATTGGAAATTACTCAAAAGATGATCTGTAAAGATGTGGGACAAAGCAATGACACAGTGATGTAGCAAAGGATGCTCTTCTGAAGATGGGAGTAATTCACAGTGTAGTGCGAGCTTTTCCTTTGTATATGAAGCAATAAGCCTGGTCAGGAGGTTGATGCTGGAACTAATTGCATGAGGTGGAAAATCCTCTGTTCTGCAGCATTGCAATGTTTCACTTTGATGTGATTAATTTAGTCACTGGTAAGGGAGCTGATTTAAAAAAATGAAAACCACATTCAACCCCAAAGCTTTTCCAACCAAGCAAGTTTGATGAAGATTTCTGTAGGATTGTAGCAATTTCATTTACAACATGACCTGGTAAAATTGCAGTACTGGTGTTCTATTCTCTGCAGTATATAATACATTGTTGTTGTAAGTAATTGTTTATACACCTATTACAGATCATTTGGGTTTGCAGCAGCATCAAATTCATAGCTCAAAAATATTGAGATTTTACTCTTACTCCTTAGTTAAGATTTATGTAATGAAACAGAAACACTGGCCATCTGCAACAATAGATGTATCAAATTTAATATTGATTGCTCTTTTTGGAAATTGCAGAAATTTAATCTGGCCAGTTTTGCAACTGTCAACATTTACAGAAGCTTCTGTTCTACAACATAGCAACATTAATTTCTTTGGGAAAGTTAAAATAGCATATTCTGCATCAGCAAAAAGAACATGGCTATGTTACTAATTGTATTCATTAGAAAACCATCAATGCTTTTAATTGCTGTATTTTAATTCTTATTGCTTTTCTGATAAGCCATTTCTAACAGTATTGAACAAAGGATTAAGTTGTTTTGTATAACTTTAGACCTTAGAAAACTCATACAAACTTGACTACACAGGTGTAAGGAGTTGTTTCTATGATGTAGTGGTTATCATGATTATTCTGGAGTGGCGTGATGGTAAAGTGATTTGCACTGCTGCCTCACAGCACCAGGGACCTGTGTTCAATTCCAACCTTGGGTGACTATCTGTGTGGAGTTGCACTTTGCCTACTCTGAGTCATATATCTTATGTTTTTATGTTCTATTGGCTGGCCATACACATTCCAACCTCTGAAAACTTAAACTCATCAAAAATGTGCTGCCAACATCCTAACTTGCACCAAGTCCCATTCACTGTTCACCACTGTGCTGGTTGACTTACGTTGGCTTCCAATGCAGCAGCCTTTAGCTTTTCAAATTCCCAACATTGTGTTCAAATCTTTTCCTGACCTTGCCTACTTCTGTCTCTATAACTTGCTCCAGCCACATAACCCTCCCCACACTCCATCCTCACCCAATACCTTCATGTTCTTCCAAGTCTTGACTAATTCACATTGCATTGTGTGCTTCATCATTGCAGTCTGTGCCTTTAGCTCTCTTGAACAAGAGCTCTGGAGTTCCTGCTCTTAGCACCTCCTCCTCTCTCTTCTCCTTTAAGTCGCTCCTGAAACCTTAATCTTTCACCAAGCTTTTGGTCAGCTGATCAAATATCATTTTGTATATATTGTGATATCAAATTCTGTTTGATAATGGTTCTATGGGACCTTGGGATATTACCTATGTTGAAGACATTTTATAAATACACACCGTTGCTTCTGTTGTTATCTGAGGAGCTGATTGTCACAGACATGGCACAATGACATGAACTTATTCACTACATTCAGCACATTTAAATTAATATGAAAGTCAATGTCAAGTAATTACAGCTTTTAGTTGCCTTATACTTTTCAACATTCATCAATAACTTATGCCCACACCATTATTCATGAGACATGGGCAACACTGGCTGGCCAGCATTTATTGCCCATCCCAAGTTGCCCTTGTTCAAAGGATAGCTGAGAGTCAATCACATTGCCTTACCTGGTCTGGAGTCACATGTAGGCCAAATGAGGTAAGGTTGGCAAATTTCCTTCTCTAAAGGACATTAGTGAACCAGATGGGTTTTTCTGAAATCTTCACTCTATAACCCCCCAAATATACATAAATCAATTTCTGAGGTTCAAGCTGTGCTTGTCTTCTCAAGGGTGCAGACACAATTTCAACCTTCCGAAGGAAGAACAATTTTTGTTCATTTTTATTTATATAGGAGTACACAAGAAGCACAGACACAAATGAACAATTTTAATGATCTACAGAGGAATTTTATTTTTTAAAGTGGTGAAATTCGATATTGGTTGGGAGTTAATCAAAGATTTTAAATGCTGCTGCCAACTGTGTTTTTGGCTGAGGTGGACACATAGAATGGTTAGTCTATCACCTTGCTGCCCAACTCTGAGCTGACCTCCATAATACCTTGGATGGGCAAGCTGCTCACAATATGTAAATTAAAAAAAGTCAATTAGGTTGCTAGCGAATCTAATTGACATGGATAATATGTTGCCCATAGAGGAGGTGATGGCCTAGTGGTATTATTACTAGACTACTAATCCAAAAACTTAATTAATTTTCTGGGAATCTGTGTTCGAATACCACCATGGCAAAGAGTGGATTTTGAATTCAATAAAAAAAAAATCTGGAATTAAGAATCTTTTGATGACCATGAAACCATTGTCAGTCGTCAGAAAAACCCATCTAGTTCACTAATGTCCTTTAGAGAAGGAAATTTGCCAATCTTACCTCATCTGGCCTACATGTGACTCCAGACCAGGTAAGGCAATGTATTGACTCTCAGCTACCTTTTGAACAAGGGCAACTTGGGATGGGCAATAAATGCTGGTCAGCCAGTGTTGCCCATGTCTCATGAATAATATATAAGTATGGCTAGTGTGGGCATAAGAGGAAGAATGCAAGGGTTGTTTTTTATGGCCTAGATAATAAAAAGACAAGAAGAAAAGGGAGAACTTCATTTAGGGGTGCAACCAGTGCATGGGGAGCACCCATTCAAAATGTCACTCCCCTCTCCTTTGGGGAGGAGGATCAGTCACAGATCATGGTGCACATTGGTACCAATTATGTAGATAGAAGAAGGGATGGGAATTTAAAACAGGAATTTAGGGAGCTAGGCTGGAAGCTGAAAGCTAGAACAAAGCATGTTGTCATCTCTGGTTTGTACCTCAGGCTAGTGAGTTGAGGAACAGGGAGAGAGTTCAGATTAAGATGTGGCTGTAGAGATGGTGTAGGAGAAATGGTTTCATTTACTTGGATAATTGGAGCACATCCTGGGGAAGCTGGGACCTGTACAAACAGGACGATTTGCACCTGAACCAGAGGGGCACTAATATCCTGAGAGGGAAATTTGCATCTGCTCTTTGGGGAGGGGGGATAGGGTTTAAACTAATTTGTCAGGGGCTTGGGAAAATGAGATGTAGTCCAAAAGCCAGTGTTGAGGGTCGCGAGGTACTGAGGAAGGTAGCAAGCTCATAGGATTGTACAAGCAGACAGGATGGTGGGTTGAAGTGTGTCTACCTCAATGCAAGGAGCATCAGAAATAAGGTAAGTGAACTTGGAGCATGGATTGGTACTTGGGAGTATAATGTTATGGCCATTACGGAGACATGGTTAGAACAGGGATAGGAATGGTTGTTGGCAGTTCTGGGTATAGATGTTTCAGTAAGAGTTGGGAAGGTGGTAAAAGAGGTGGAGGAGTAGCAATGTTAATCAGGGATAGTTTAATGGCTGCTGGAAGGCATTTTGAGGGTGACCTGCCTACTGAGGTAATATGGGCTGAAGTTAGAAATAGGAAAGGATCAGTCACGTTGTTAGGAGTTTTCTATAGCCCCGAATAGTAACAGAGATGTGGAGGAGGAAATGGCAAAGCAGATTATAGATAGGTGTAGAGGTCACAGGGTAGTTATCATGGGTGACTTTAACTTTCCAAATATTGATTGGAACCTTTATGGGTCAAATAGTTCCGATGGGACACTTTGTGTATAGTGTGTGCAGGAGAGTTTCCTGACACAATATGTGGATAAGGTGACAAAACGTAGGGCCAAATTGGACTTGGTACTGGGTAATGGCCAAGTGTTAGATTTGATTGTGTGAGAGCACTTTGGAGATAGTGTCCACAATTCAGTGTCCTTCATTTTTGCAATGGAGAGGCATAGGGTCACATGACAGGGCAAGTTTTATAATTGGGTTAGAGGTAATTATGATGCAATTAGGCAAGAATAATTAGTGAACATAAGATGGGAACAGAAACTGTCAGGCATGGGCACAAACGAAAAGTGGAGCTTTTTCAAGGAACAAATACTACGTGTCCTTGATAGTATGTCCCTGGCACGCAGGGAGGAAATGGCTGAATGAGGTTCACAAAGGAGGTTGAATGTCTTGTTATGAGGAAAAAGGAAGCATATGTAAGGATGAAAAAAACAAGGTTCAGTTGGGTCGCTTGAGTATTACAAGGTAGCTAGGAAGAAAAGGCTTAGGAGAGGTAGGAGGGGGCATGAGAAGTCCTTGGCGGGTCCGATAAAAGAAAACCCCAGGCTTTTTACTTTTATGTGAGAAATAAAAGAATGACAGGTAATGTTAGGGATAGTCAAGGATAGCAGTGGGAACTTATGCATGGAGTCAGAAGAGATAGGTGAGGTGTTGAATGAATACTTTTCTTCAGTGTTCACTAAGGAGAGAGGCCATGATTTTGAGGATGAGTGTATGATACAGGTTGATAGGATGGAAGAGGTAGATGTTCCAAGGGAAGATACATTAGCAATTTTGAAAACCTGAGGGTGGATAAGTCCCCTGGGCCAGATTGGATACATCCTAGGATACTTTGAAAGGCAAGGGATGAGATTGCAGAGCCTTTAGCTTTGATCTTTGGGTCCTCACTATCCACGGCAATAGTGCCAGAGGACTGGAGAATGGCGAATATTATTCCCTTCTTCAAAAAAGGAAATAGGAATGACCCTGGTAATTATAGGCCAGTTAATCTTACTTCGGTGGTTGGAGAGATAGGATTTATGACCATTTGGAAAGATGCAGTTCAATCTGGGATAGTCAGCACAGTTTTGTGTGGAGTAAGTCCTGCCTCACAAATTTGATTGAATTCTTTTTAGGAGGTAACTAAGTGTCTGGATGAAGGTAGAGAAGTTGATGTTGTATACATGGATTTTAGTAAGGCATTTGATAAGGTTCCCCATGGTAGGCTCATGAAGAAGATAAGGATGTGTGGGATCGAAGGAAATTTGGCCAATTAGATAAGTAACCAGCTGTATCATAGAAGACAAAGGGTGGTGGGAAACAATATTTTTCAGACTGGAGGCCAGTTACCAGTGGTGTTCCACAAGGATCAGTGCTAGGTCCTCAATGACTTGGAAGAGGACGCTGAAGGGTGGGTTAGTAAATTTGTTGATGACATCAACATTGATAGACTAGTGGATGAGGTGGGGGGACCTTGCAGGCTGCAAAGAGACATTGAAAGGATGAAGAGCTGGGCTGAAAAGCGGCAGATGGAGTTTAACCTTAATAAGTGTGAAGTGATTCATTTTGGTAGGACAAATTTGAATGCAGATTACAGGATCAACGGCAGGGTTCTAAGGAATGTGGAAGAACAGAGAGATCTTGGGGCTCATATCCACAGATCTCTGAAGGTTGCCACTCAAGTCAATAGAGCTGTGAAGAAGTCTTCTAATGTGTTAGCGTTTATTAACAGGTGTTTTGAGTTTAAGGGCCATGGAGTTAAGCTGCAACTATACCGGACGTTGGTGAGACCACATTTGGAATATTATGTTCAGTTCTGGTCACCTCACTCTAAGAAGGATGTGGTAGCATTGGGGAGAGTGCAGAGGAGATTTAGTAGGATGCTGCCTGATTTGGAGGGAAGGTCTTATGAGAAAAGGTTGAGGGAGCTGGGGCTTTTCTCGTTAGAGTGAAGGAGGTTGAGAGGTGATTTAATAGAGATTTATAAGATGATGAGAGGAATTGATAGAATGTACGTGCAGAGACTATTTCCTCGGATGGATGTAGCTGTTACTAGGGGGCATAACTATAAGCTTCATGGTGGGAGGTATGGGACCAATGTCTGAGGTAGATTCTTCACTCAGATATTGGTTGGGGCATGGAATAGGCTGCCTGCTGTGATAGTGGAGTCAGACACTTTAGAAACTTTCAAGTGGTTATTGGATAAGCCCATGGAGCACACCAGAATGATAGGGAGTGGGATAGCTGGATCTTAGGATTGGACACAGCTCGACACAACATTGAGGAACAAAGGGCTTGTACTGTGCTGTTATGTTCTATATTCTTTCCTTCCATGTCACTTGTCTCAAACTCTCTCTATCCTCACTTTGTTCCAGGATCCCTACCCACTTTAAAATCCAGGACTTATCTTTCCAGGCCAGCCATGATTTTTTCCTAGCAGCATCCATTAGATGTTCCAGGTATTAGGCCAGCAGCTCTCACAGGTGTATTTTTCCGTCAGTGAGGTGATAGGCACAGTCTCTAGCCCATAACCAGTACATTGTGACTTGTTACTGTCTTATTAGCTTCTGACTGTCTTTCTATCCAGAGGTGAGGACGGGTGGACCCTTAAAGTAGAAACCCAAGTACTAGCATATCGGCCATCCATGGTGCACACTTAACCTCTGCACTCTCCCCCATTGATCGCAGAGAAAAGGAATCTCGAGAGGTTGAGTATAGCACGGATCTATTCCCATCAGTTTTACTGAAGTTACATTTCGTCTCCAAAATGTCCAAAATGAGACCTTCATGTCAGACAATAGGTTAATAATTCATCAAGCTTTCATTTCACTTCGTAAACACCGATCGTTGATTAACCTGACAGCAAAATCGTGAGATTTCCTAAAGTCTTCCGGTAGCACCAATTGTGCACCACCCAGCCCACTGCATGCCTACTGGGTGCCTGGTTTATCTTAATGAGGCGCTAGGGTTCTTCAATGGACTCCCTGTGTGCCTGCAGAATAAAATCAGTCCTCAGTTTTCTCCTTTTTGTAATGCCAGTTTTTAAATAATTCCGTGTGAAGATTTCTTAACATGTCTCAGTATTGTAATTTTGTACTTCTGTGTTAAATGAAATATTTTCACCAGAATTTACATCTGGAATCTGAAGAACAGGCCTTTTACTGTAATTGGAAAACCTATCTCTCTTATTTATGATTCAATGGTCGGACTCTATTACTCTCTCCAGCTGCTATCAAGTGGTGATACTCTTATGCTTTTACTAGGTCTCTCCCTCATTATCATTGTATAATCAGTGACCATGTATTATTGTCTTATTTCCACTCTCCTTATCAGATAGTAGAATAAACGTTGAGATTCTCTTGCTAACTTTCTTTGATGTGTTCTTAGAATGCAAGTAAACTGAGAAGATGACCTGGGTGTGAAGAGTTCATCACATATTTCAGGACTGGAATCACCATTGGCTGATTCATTTTCCTGAATAAAATTTATGATTATCCAACAATTTTCACACTCACCGTCCAGTGTTACCCTACAAATTCGCACATTTATTGAGTTCAATTTCACAAATAGTCATAGTGGGATATAGAACTCTTACTCATAAAAGTAAGTTTTTATTGCTCACTTTAATAATAACTGAGAGGTTATTGTACCCTAGTTTGTCAACTAATATTTAGTTGTAATTATACTTGTTTAACTTTATTCAATGTAACAAGAAGGAGATTGTGACAGAGACTCTCAGATGGTTTGTTGCCTCCTGAGTGCCAGGGTCAAAGATATTTCTGATCGTGTGCACAGTATTCTGAAGTGGGAGGGTGACGTTATGGTACACATCAGTATCAATGATGTCGGTAGGAAGAGTGTGGAGTTCCTAAAAAGTGAGTATAGAGAGTTTGGTAGGAAGTTAAAAAACAGGACTCTGAGGGTAGTAATCTCAGGATTGCTACCTATGCCATGTGGCAGTGAGGGTAAGAGTAGGATGCATAGGCAGATGAACATGTGGCTGAGAAAATGGTGTAGAGGCAGGGTTACACCTGAACTGCAAGGGGACCAATATACTTGCAGGGAGGTTTGCTAATGTAATTGGGGAGTGTTTAAACTAGATTTGCAGGGGGTTGGGAATGAGAGTGCCAGAGCAGATAGTGGAGTGGGGCTGAAAATAAATGAAGATAGTTCATGAAAAATCACAAATAGAAGGGTTGTGTATGATGATAATAATATTCTAAGGTGTGTTTATTTCAATGCTAGGAGTATTGTGGAGAAGGCAGACGAATTGAAGGGGTGGATTGACACGTGGAATTATAACATCATAGCCATGAGTGAAACTTGGCTACATGAGGGGCAGGACTGGCAGCTCAATGTTCCTGGGTTCCAATGTTTCAGACGTGATAGAGGCAGAGATATGAAGGATGGGGAGGTGGCATTACTAGTCATGGAAAATGTTGCAGCAGTGCTCAGGCAAGACAGATTAGAGGGCTTGTCTACCAAGGCCATAAGTGTGGAGCTGAGAAATAGGAAAGGTATGACCACATTAATGGGGTTGTATTATAGACCACTCAATAATCAGCAAGAATTGAAGGAGCAAATCTGCAGAGAGATAGCAGCCAACAGCTGGAAACATAAAGTTGTGATAATAGGAGATTTTAATTTTCCGTATAAAGATTAGGACTCCCATACTGTTAAAGGTCTAGATAGGGTGGAGTTTGTAAAATGTGTTCAGGAAAATTTTCTGAAGCAATATATATAGAGGTTCCAACTGGAGAGGATGCAATATTAGATCTCCTATTAGGAAATGAGTTCAGGCAAGTGATGGAAGTGTGTGTAGGGGAACACTTTGGTTTCAGTGATCATAACACCATTAGTTTCAACTTGATCATGGATAAAAATAGACCTGATCCTCGGGTTGAGATTCTGAACTGGAAACAGGCAAAATTTGAAGAAATGAGAAAGGTTCTAAAAAGTGGGGATTGGGACAGGCTGTTCTCTGGCAAGGATTTGATTGGTAAGTGGGAGGCCTTCAAAGGAGAAATATTGAGAGTGCAGAGGTTGTATATTCCTGTCAGGATTAAAGGCAAAGTAAATAAGAATAAGGAGCCTTGATTCTCGAAGGATATTGCACATCTGATAAAGAAGAGAGAGTTGTAAGACATGTATAGGCAACAGGAAGCAAATAAGATGCTTGAGGTGTATAAAAAGTGCAATAAACTACTTAAGAAGGAAATCAGAAGAGCTAAAAGAAAACATGAGGTTGCCTTGGCAGTCAAGGTGAAGGATAAGCCTAAGCGCTTCTACAGGTATATTAAGTTGTTAGTCCCTGTTAGTCCCTCGACACTAAAGCACAATTTAACATGGCCAGTCAACATTAGGGTCCCTGTGTGTGCAGAGTCAGTGCGTCCTCCTCATGTCCATTTGGGTTTCCTCCGGGACACCCCCTCGTTTCCTCCTGCAGTCTGGAGGACATGCTGGTGGGGCATATTGGCCATGCTAAACTCTCCCTTAGTGTATTCAAACAGGTGCCAAAGTGTGGTGACTGGGGAGTTTTCACAATGGCTTCATTCAGTGTTAATACAGACCTTCATTTGATGCAAATAAATAAACTTTAAAGTCTTATTGTGCAGGATTTACAATCCAGACACAACTGATAATTACAAAAGAAGAGCACAAAAAACTGTGGATGCTGGATTCTGAAACAAAAACGGAAAAATGCTGGGAAATCCACAGATGCTGTCAGGCCTGCTGAGATTTTCCAGCCTTGTTCTGAAATAATTACAAAACTTTATTCTATGCATAAATGTTCCCTGTTATGGATTTGTTTTGACACTCAGCATGTAAGATAGTCTTGGCCTTGTCAATGCCTTTTCAGGAACATAACAAGTGTTTATAACCACTCCAGCATTTCAAACGCTTTGGCAAAGAAAATGTTCTTGCTTTTGCTCCAATGCAACTGTTGAATGAACAGGTCAATTGACGACATTATTTGGGCGGAGTGGCACAGTGGTTAGCACTTGTGCCTTACAGCACCAGAGACCCAGGTTTGATTTCTGGCTTGGGTCATTGTCTGTGTGAAGTTTGCACGTTCTCCCCCTATCTGCATGGGTTTCCTTCAGATGTTCACGTTTCCTCCTACAATCTGAAAGATATGCTGGTTTGGTGCATTGATCTGAACAGGCGCCAGAATGTAATGATTAGGGGAATTTCATAGTAACTTCATTGTAGTGTTAATGTAAGCCTTACTTGTGACACTAATAAATAAACTTCAAATGTTTTAAACTTTAAACTTTGTTGGCATTGGTTTTGTGCCATGTTCTTGTGGTAAGTATTAATAATTAACCTTTTATTGCTGCATTTTATTTATCTTAATCATTGACTGACAATTTCTTTAAGTGAGTCAGCTTATGTAGGATGTATTCCCTCACTCAACAGCATGTATAAAATCCAAGAGTTAAATGTTCATATAGTTCTTCCTATTAAATCTTCAATTTGGTTTTTCCTGGAGTATTTCTACCAAATTTATTTCAGTACGGCTGCTATCAGTTGATGAAGCTATGTGATATCAGTTTTATCTCTGGTTATTATCAGAAATTCGGAATAAATACAGCTCCAAGGTTTGCTGCCTGACAGTTAACAGAGAGTTATGATATTGTATGAATTACTAAATTCTCTCTTTCGTTATTTGGTAGTAAAGGCGTTTGCAATATTTAAAGCAAAAAGCTTGCATTTATATAACACCTTTATGTGTTTTAGCACATCCTAAAAGGTTTCAATTCAATTACTTTTGAAGTGTAGTTATTGTTAAGTAATTAAATTTTGCAGCTAATTTGTATGCATCAAATTCTCACAATAAAATGAGATAATTGACAAGCTAATTCTGTTTTTAGTGGTGTTGTTAGAGAGGATGTTGACCAAGACATCAAGAATATTATGAAAAGATTTTTAATGTCCATTGTAATGCATAGAAGGACCATGGTTCAAATGACGGGTAGCACCACATTAAGGTGACACCCTAGATTATCTGGTCAAGACATTGTATGGAGCACAAGCTCATAGGCTTCTGATTCAAAGTCAATAACTGAGCTAACCTGAGAGAAACTCATGAATCAATATCTTGGCAGTGGTTAAAAATTGGAATCATACATAAGTTATGTTTTCAAAATTGAGTGAATATAGTCTCAACATATTGAGCATTGAACAAAAAGATCAGGTCAGGATTGAACATGACACCAAAGTTGAACATCATCAATGTCAGCCTTAGAGTGCCATAAAGACAATTAATCAAATAAAATTAGGTGAACGAATGTCGTCAGCATGATTGTTGTTATGGTAAGGAAGTACTAATGGATTCAAGAGTTAGGACAAACAGTAAACCAGAAAGTAAAGTAGTAACACCCTCAAAGTTGGTTGGCAAAGAAAGACAAAGTTGAGGTCAAACCCATTGTTCAGATGCAGGCAAGTTCCAGATCCATAGTGCCAAAGCAATGGAAGTTCACCACAGAATGCATTAAAAGATGGAATAAATACATTTATAAGGATATAGCATTATAATGGTGGAAAGGTGTAACACTCTTGTCCCTTGTTTTATGTCTGCCAACATAAAATGGCATAGAATAGGGTAGTAAGCAGTATTGATCTCATAGCTACTCTAGGTCAGTTTTCCTCAGGATAACATTGCAATATTATTCTATCACTGGCAGCAGTTGGCACATGTAACTTGTGACATATTATACCATGAATCATGAAGTTTTCTGGAAGGAGGCAGAGGAAAAAGTCACAGCAACACAATTACCTGTTACCACTAGGAGTACTAGGCATACAGTATACATAACTGCAGTATATTTACAGGAGGGTTTAATGTCCTACTGATTGGTAACCCGTTTAGCCCATTCCATAAGGTTAGAACTTGTAAATAGTTTTCTAAATTTGAGGGCGATGTTTTGGTTTCAATGTATCGAATGGGATGTGAAAAAAATCATTTTTGAATAACTGAATAACTGTGGCCCACAGAAATGAATAGTGACAAGGTGCCAATATCTGACTGGGGGTGGCAGGGGGGAGGGGTGTGCACCAACAGTCCGAAAGACTCCAACAGTCCAAAAGCCATGATGGTTAGGTGCATTGATCATACTGCTGAAGGAGAGAGAAAATGTGGCAGCTCACATTCTCTTATTTCCTGCACACGCTAAGATCTAATATTGTAAACTATTCTGTAAAACCTTTCTGTAAGCCATTAGGGGACTGCTTTTTTGAACACTGTAAATCTAATTTTATTACAATCACAAAAGATCTGGGGCATTATTCTCTGGATTTCAAATGTTTCCTCAATGTACCAAATTGCAGAAATACAATTGAGGGCACTTGTTTCAAGTTTCCCTTGTGAGATTTGAAAAAACTCAGCATTTACCATCAGCCGTGTCCTTAACAAAATTCAATCTAACTTGGCCTTCTCATGTTGCGGTGCCATCTGGTGCTGCAGCTTTCCTCCAGCTGCCCTCTGGATGTGCTGAGCTGTTGGCTGCCTTTTTCAAAAGAAGTTATTTCGGTTTTTAACTATTTTGCTCACATTGTTTTGATTTGCGCGTCCTTGGACTATGCCTTCACTCAGATCTGTTTCATCATCTACACAATGATTTCTTTGTCACATGCATTTTCCCCTGTTTTTATATAAAAATTCCTTCATGATCAGGCTCAATCCCTTGAATTTGCCTTTTGAAAACTATGGATCAATGAATTGGCAATGGGTCTCCATTTGCCCTCATGGTTATCCTTCAGTTTCCATGTCCACAGTAGAGCTTTCTAATCTCCAACTGTTCTTTCATTTTTCTTCTGAAGTAACCTCCAACTCTGGATGGAACTCCCCCATCTGGGACTACTTCCCCATAGTGGGGGCAGGGAAGTGGAGTGTTTCCCACTGCAGAGGTCAATAGGAAATCACACCCCAAAGTCACATACTGAATGGCTCTGAACTCATTAATTATGCGTTCAGATAATTAATGAATTAATTATCATTAATTCATTCTCTGGGCACAATAGCACAGGTCCTGTCATCATATCAAAATGCCATTTTGAAAAGCCATCCAATATTACTGACCACATTTGATGAAAAAAGATGGGCCTCTTGAAAAAGAAGATGGATCTCCAGGGACACGATGAAACTGGGAGCTGAATTTCCTTGATGAAACCAAACCAGGAAGATCCATCTGCAGATACTACCCCACCCCATCCACCCCCTACACCCAGCCCCACCCACTGCTGCAGTGTCCTGGCATCCAGAGTTGCTGGGGGCTGCCATTCTGAACTCCAGAGACAGTCTCCAGCATTGCTGAGGTGAGTCCTGACTTCTGCACTCTATATTGTTCCAAATGTGTTCTAGACTTTCCAACTGGCATAATGGAGTATAAGGATGAGAGACAGCTCCAGGTGAGGCCTTCATCTGCAAATGGATTGCAAATCGGTTTCATGCCAGGCTCCAGCGGGCTTCCAGATCTGCCATGTTGGGCACCAGTGGAAGATCCCAAGGGAAAATCGTGCTGGTGTGAAAATAAGTTTTCAACGTTAGCCGAATTCTCCATCCCCATCCACAATTGGATACATCAGCAGGGTGTGGAGAATTCCACCCAGTTGTCTTCAATGTAGCCACACTTAATTCAGGACAGTCCTTGGTTTCTTCAGGTTTGCGTACCTTGGGATCCCAAAGCCTTTCTCCAACTACTTAGAGGCTCTGGGTTTGTTCAGTTAGTTGCCCCGATGTGGTAAAAGCTAATTTTGTCTCTCTCTAAGAGGTCTTGAGGGTTGTATGTTTAAGCATATACCACTTCTTGTTAGGTTATAACTGTATACATATCCCAGGTTTTGCCATACCTGGATGCTGTCTCCATGTGGCTTACTTCTAGACTCTACTCTCTTGTAACTCTCTGCAATAACCCTTGCTGTGTTGAACACGTTTACACTGTAATGGCATGCTACTTTTACTAAAAGGCAAATAACAGTCAAAACCATAGATATCCAGCAGTTAGAAATTATTTCATTTCTTCTAAATTATTCTGGGTAACAATTCCTGCAAGACAACCAGAACTATCAGAAATTGCTGATTTAGATCAGAGTTTTGAATGATTTCCAATACAGGGCAATTGCATGGTAGAAGTTTGAACTTCCCAATGAATTGCAGTATCATTCTTATATTGGGACTTCTGTGGAGGTAACCCAGTGAATCTTTGGGCTACTCACCAACCACCCACCCCTCCCCGGTATGGCATCCCAGAGATCAGAAGTTATGGGCCAATATGTCTTAGCACAATAATCCAATCATTTCATAGTTCTCTTCTGTTTAAACTACATTAAAAGCATTAAAAACTTATTTTATTTCGCCAACTATCTAAAAGCGTAATCATTACTGTAATAATGGTTCAATAAACTGCTTAATTAACACTGCTGGAGAGCATTCAATTCACTTTTAAAATACTAGAATCATGAAGCTTTTGCTTTTTACCTCGATGCTGCAGGTTTTGTGAAGTAACACAGATGAGTTAATTTTTCGTTAAATTGTCACTGGCAACATCTGATTCTCTCTTCCTGAAACTGTATTCTCTAGATACCGAGTCTTTGAATTTCCTTGTAGATCCTGATAAACCCTTGCTGTAACTCAAACAATGTTTTTCAGACCCCATAGGGAAATGAGAAGAAACCCGTTGCGTCAGGGTCTGGCTGTTTCTGGGACTTTATTCAGGCATTCTTGAAGGGCATTGAAATTCAGTTTTGTTTATTCAGTTAGATTTGGGTACAGAATGATAATGCTGAGTGAACTGAAGTGAACAATCTCTATGTTAGGGGAGTGGAGTTAAAGTCAAGGAAGCAGTTTGGATGTTCAAAACTGAGCAATTTTTTTTTATTGGGATGATCTTGCTTGATGCCTTACCCATTCAAGGGTAGGGCAGCTGCACCCAAGTGCTTGCAAACACTTAACACAGGAATTTCCAGCCACAGGCATCCCATAACCGAAAAATTCCGCGCAGAATCAACGGACCTTTGCATGGTGCCTCCTTCTCCCCCAGCCCCCACCACCACCCACCACAATTCCCATGACAGGAGAGATGGGAAAATTCCAAACTTACACTGGTGTTTTCTAGCCCCGCTATGACAGAATCCGCTGTGTGAGATTTGACAGGTCAGCCAAAAGTCTATTGAATTTCTGTGGGATTGGATGATGCTGGCGATGGATGGGAGAAGAAAATCTCATCCTTGGATGTTGCATTATGGCTACTGGTTTGCATAAGTTATAAATAATATTCTTTAGGCTCAAAATGCTAGAACATCATTGAGTGTATTTCTTTCAGCTCTTCATGTGGCTGGTGGATTGATAGACATTATTACTCGACACATGATTGAAACGCAACAATAAAACGTGACATCCGGATATATATTCTTAGAACTGCTCCCCACTATTGGGGGACAGACAGCCCATCCCACTGGAGTGAAGGAAGACCTGAAGAGGTTGAGGAGTAAGTGGCAGCCTAGCCCCCTGGCATTGTTCAAGGAGCAAACTGACAATGCCCAAGGGGCACATTAACACTGCCGGCTGGGCATTGGACAGTGCCAAAAGAGCGGGGCCTATGGAAGGGCAAGTGCAGAGGGAGGGACCCACTGTCATTCTGCCACAGGATCATGGGAAGAAGCTATCGGAGCTGGCCGTCTGGATAGGGTGGCGGGGAAGGGAGAGGAATTGGGAGATTGGGACCGGTCGGATGGAGGATTGGAGAGACTGGGGAAGGCCAGGGAAACCGGGACTAGCTCAGGGAGGTCTGCAATCAGGGGTAGGGGCTCTGCAAGGCTTATAATGGATGCTGCAGGGCTGGCCAGTAATTGTGCTAGCCAGTGATCAGGAGGCTGGCAATGCAGCAATCCTGATCAGCACTGACAGATCGGCACATGCACAGTGGCCCAATCAAAGCAATGTTGGTAGCTTCTCAGATGGGAATAGCTCCTCCCTCCTATTTTCAGAGGTAATCATCCTGCTACCATACTCTGCAGTGTTCAAAGTGTGAGAGATTCAACCTAAAAATCCCACTAAAAAAAAACAGCAGGAGTTACTTTCGTTTTCACACAAATTCGGAACTTAGAATTCTTTTGGGAGAATCCTGAGCATTATTCATGATATTGATTAGGTGCTGGCATTTTGTGCCTCTACCTCATCAGTTGCGCATTCCTCACTCTTAGTGGTGAATTGGCTCACTGCTCAAAGGATGTTGTGTGTGTTGCTGCTGATATTGTGATGTGAAATTTCAGGGCGTGTATGCATGAGAAAAGTGAAGCATTACACAAAACAGAATTTGAATACCAGTGTTTCAATAGAAAAACAATTTTATTTATGAAGTGTTATTTATTGGAATATTTATAAATCTTGATTGTTGGCTTATTCACATGGAGTATAGTAGCACAATGATTAATATTGCTGCCTCACAGTGCTAGGGTCCCAGGTTCAACTCTGGCCTCAGGTCACTCTCTGTGTGCGGTTTGCATGTTCCCCCTGTGTCTGTGTGGGTTTCCTTCAGGTATTCTGGTTTCCTCCCATAACCAAAGATGTGCAGGTTAATTTGATTGATCATGCTAACTGACCCTAGTGTCGGACTGTTAGTAGGGTAAATGTGTGAGGTTACAGGAGTAGGGCCTGGGTGGGATTGTGTTCAGTACAGACTCGATGAACTGAATGGCCTGTTTCTGTGTTGTAGGGATTCTATGATTCTCTGATTAATGTCAAACATTCAGATTGATCCAATACATTTTTAATTGCATGTTGACAACTAAAATAGGAGAATTGAATCCAGAAATTCACAGTAACTTCTACATGCAATTCATTCTGTGCAGACTATATTATTGCATAAAACTAACAGGTGGAGGATTATACAGTTTATTACATAACATTTACAGCATAGAATCAGCACTTGCGATACATTGAAAGGTGTCACTAATTATCACCTGAGCTTTATGGTGTCACCCGCTGCGACAGCATTCAGAAAGGGCAGTTGTGATGTTCAGTAATTACTCCCTTAATGAGATACATTCATGGACAGCTAATTGGGCCGGTCCTGTGGGAAGAAATCACTCTTTGAAAGGAACAAGATAGTGCTAAACTTTCATCACAGAATGATGACACAAACTCTGGTATTATAGACAAAATCCATTTTTAGCTTCACAAATAAACCCTCTGAACTGCAAGAAATAACAAAGGTTTGTACAAACAATAAAATGAAAAAAAATGACATTTTAATACAAGGCTGTGTAAATTCAATTTGGCTTTTCCCTTATTTAGTTTTCTCTCTGAGAAATTGTAAAATGGATATCAATTTCACTTTGAGTTTGAAATACAGTTTAGAAATGAAATAAATGATTTTTCCGTCCAGCGGCTGAATATTTTCCAGATATGAGGACCATCTCACAGTTCTTTTGTGATTCACAATAAATGAATAAATGCTACAAAGTCTATAAAGGATAACATTGGAAAAAGGATATGATTACCAATACGGATGCTGCTGTGTGACAAAGGATGGACAATTAAACAACTCATTGCAGGAGGAGGCTCCAAAAATATCCCCATCTTCAATGATAGAGGAGCCCAACACATCAGTGCAAAAGGTAAGGCTGAAACATTTGCAATTGTCTTCAGCCAGAAGTGTTGCATGGATGATCCATCCCGGCCTCCTCCAGAGGTCCCCAGCATCACAGCTGACAGTCTCCAGCCAATTCAGTTCACACCACGTGATATCAAAAAACAGCTGAAAGCACTGGATGCTGCAAAGGCAATGTTCTCTGATAATATTCTGGCAATTGTAATGAAGACCTGTGCTCCAGAACTTGCCGTGCTCCTAAGTCAAGCTGTTCCAGTACACAATAATAATACCTGGCAATGTAGAAAATTACACAGATATGTCCTGTACACAAAAATAGAACAAATCCAACATGACCAATCAGTTTACTATTGATTGTCAGCAAATTGGTGAAAGAGGTCATCAATGGAGCTATCAAGCAGCGCTTATTCAGCAATAACCTGTTCATGGAGGCTTAGTTTGGGTTCCGCCAGGGTCACTCAGATCCTGATCCTGAGGAAACATGCTAAGAGGAGGATGAGGTATCCATGGCTGACGAGGGAAGTCAAGGACAGCATACAAGCAAAAGAAAAAGCATACGGGGTGGTGAGGATTAGTGGGAAGCTAAAGGGTTGGGAAGTCTTTAAAGCGAACAGAGAACAACCAGAAAAGCAATAAAGAGGACAGAATATGAAATATGAGTGTAAGCTAGCTAGTAATATAAAAGAAGATAGGAAGAGTTTTTTTTTATGTATAGAAGGTAAGAGACGGCAAAAGTAGCCATTGGACCACAGTAAAATAAAGCTGGAGGTGTAATAATAGGAAACAGAGCAATGGCAGAGGAACTGAATAGTTACTTTGCATCAGTCTTTGTGGTGGAAGATATCAGTGAGTTGCTAGAGCTTCAGGAGAATCAGGGGGCACAGATGAGTGTAGGGGCCATTGCTAAGGAGAAGGTTCTAGGGAAACTGAAAGGTCTGAAGGTGGATATTTCACTTGGATTGGATAGATTGCACCCCAGGGTTCTAAAAGAAATAGCCGAGGAAATTGTGGAGGTATTGATGGTGATCTTTCAGGAATCACTGGAGACAAAAAGGGTATTTACTATCAAATAAATTGGTTGGATTTAAAATTGGCGTTGTAAAACTTTACTGAGTTTACCCCAGTCCAACGCTGGCATCTCTACATCATGACAAAAAGGGTACCAGAGGACTGGAAAGTAATTAATGTAACACTGTTGTTTAAGAAGGGAGAGAGACAGCAGATGGTAAATTATAAGCCGGTTTGCCTGACTTTGGTCATTGGCAAGGTTTTAGATTCCATTATTAAAGATGAGATTGCAGAGTGCTTGGAAGTGCATGATGAAGTAAGACTGAGTCAGCTTTGTCAAGGGAATGTCATGACTGGCAAATCTGCTAGAATTCTTTGAGGAGGTAACAAGAAAGTTAGATAAAGGAGAACCAGTGGATGTGATTTATTTAAATTTTCAGAAGGCCTTTGACAAGGTGCCACATAGGAGACTGTTAAATAAGTTAAGAGCCCTTGGTGCTAAGGGTAAGATCCTGGCAGGGGTAGAGGAGTGGCTGACTGGCAAAAGGCAGTGCATGGAGTTAAAGGGGTCTTTTTTCAGAATGGCATCTGGTGAGTTCAGGGGTCAGTGCTGGGACCACAACATTTTACAATGTACATTAATGATTTGGAGGAAGGAACTGAAGGAACTGTTGCTAAGTTTGCAGATGATACAAAGATATGTGGAGAGACAGGTAGTGGTGAGGAAGCAGGAGTGTTGCAGAAGGACTTGGAAAGGTTAGGAGAGTGAGCAAAGAAGTGACAGATGGAATACAATGTGGACAAGTGTGAGGTTATGCACTTTGATAGGAGGAAAAGAGGCATAGACTACTTTCTAAATGGGCAAATGATTAGGAAATCAGAAAATGATTAGGGGCTTGGGAGTTATTGTTCAAGATTCTCTTAAGGTTAATGTGCAGGTTCAGTCATCAGTTAGGAAGGCAAATGCAATGTTAGCATTCATGTCAAGAGGGCTAGAATACAAGAGCAGGGATGTACTTCTGGGGGTGCATAAGTTTCTGGTCAGACCCTATTTGGAGTAATGTGAGCAGTTTTGTGTCCTATATTTAAGGAAGGATCCAGGAAAAGTTCGCAAGAATGACACCCGGAATAAAGAGCTTGTTGTATGAGGAATGGTTGAGGACTCCGGGTCTGTACATATTGGAGTTTAGAAGATTGAGGGGGGATCTCATTGAAATTTGGAGAAAACTGTGAAGTCTGGATAAAGTCTGGACATGGAGTGGATATTTCCACTAGTAGGAGAAACTAGAACCAGAGGACACAACCTCATGCTAAGGGGACGATCCTTTAAAACAGGGATGAGGAGGAATTTCCCCAGCCAGAGAATGGTGAATATGTGCTGCAGAAGGTTGTGGAGGCCAGGTCACTGAGGGTCTTTAAGAAAAACATAAATAGGTTCATGATTAATAAGAGGATCAAGGGTTATGAGCAAAAGATAGGAGAATGGGGATGAGAAAAATATCAGCCATGTTTGAATGGAGGAACAGACTTAATTGGCTGAGTGGCCTAATTCTGTTTCCATGTCTTATGGTCTTATGGTTTGATTTTATTTATTTGATTTATTATTGTCACATGCAATAACATTCAGCGAAAAGTTTTTTTTTTGCCCACTACAGAAAAAACAGACTATTCATAGAGAAGGCAATGAAAAAGTGTAGTATACTGTGTTACAGTCATAGCCAGGGTGTAGAGAAAAATCAACTTAATGCAAGGTAAGTCCATTCAAAAGTCTGACAGCATCAGGGAAGAAGCTGTTCCTGAGTCGATTGGTATGTGGCCTCAGACTTTCGTATCTTTTTCCCGACAAAAGGAAGCCGAAGAGAGAATGTCTGCAGTGCATGACATCCTTAATTATGCTGACTGCTTTGCCAAGTCTTGGTCTTATGGGATCTCATTTCAGCTTTGGTACAATCATGGACAAAAGAGCTGGATTCTAGAGGGGAGGTGAGAGTGACTGTCCTTGACATCAAGGCAGCATTTGATCAATTATGGCATCAAGGAGCCCTTAGAAAACTGGAGTGAATGAGAATCAAGGGAAAATCCTCCACTGATTGAATTCATACTTGCCACAAAGAAAGATGATTGTGACTGTTAGAGATCAATCATCTCTATCCCAGTACATCACTTCAGGAATTCCTCAGAATAGTGACTAGGCCCAACCATCTTCAGCTGCTTTACCAATGACCTTCCTTCCCTGTGATCATATGACTGTCACATTAGAAGCAATTAAGTTGGTTAAGACAATATTCTTTGGAATTTAGAAGAGTGAGGGTGGATCTCATTAGAAACTTACAAAAATCTGACAGGATGAGAAAGAATTGATTCAGAAAGAATGTTCTGGATTTCGGGAGTGGGAGAGTAGTGGGTGGAAAGAGTTCAGAACTAGGGGTCATAGTTGGAAGATTAATGGTATAACTTTAAGAACGGAAGTAAGGAGAAACTTCTTCACCCAGAGAGTGATGAATCTGAAAGTGCACTACCACAGTAAGTGGTTGAGGTCAAAATGTTGGATGATTTCAAGATATATTTCTTGGAGCTAAAGGGATATGGGGGAAAGGCATGATCAGGGTATTGAATTTGGTGATCAGCAACGATCGTAATAAATAGCAGAGCAGGCTGAAGGGGCTGAATGGCCTATCCCTGCTACTATTTTCTTTGTATGTTTCTTTGTATGCTTCTTAATGCCTCAGACATTTGATTATGTAAAAGGCACTAAACAAATATGAATTGTTATTTCTCAATATCACATATATCAGGAGAATTTAAGAGAACTAATACTTAGAGAGCCAAATGGAATGTTAGTTATTATAAGGGGAGAATGGATTTTAAAACTGGGTATGCTTTGTTACAATTGCACAGAGCATTAGTGAGACCACATTTGGAGCTGTGTACAACTTTGGTCTCCTTATTTAAGAAAGGATATCAATGCATAAGAAGCAATTGGGAGAAAGTTCACTCATTTAATTCCTGGGGTAATGGCCTTATTGCATGAGGAAAGCTTGGGTGGGTTCAATCTATGTTATTGTTCTTCTTGGGAAATCCCTCAGAGTTGAGGATGACTTGCTTCCACTCTATAACTGGGTTCACAGGTTACTGAGGAAGACCAACGCACAGCCTACATTCACTGTCACAGGTGGTCAGACACAATGGTAAGTGTATTAAATGGGTGGAATACCCAGGTTGCCTCGCAGTCCTTTCACTGTCGATGTTTGCTTCAGCATACTCTCAGCAATGAAACTTGAGATGTTGGGATTTTTCCCAGATACTTTTCCTCCACTTCAGGCAGTGTTGATTAGGGGTTCTCAGTGTCAGTGGGAATGTTGCATGTTTTCAAAGAGGCTTTGAGGATGTCTGTGAAGTGTTTCCTCAGCTCTCCTGGAACTCACTTGTTGTGGTGGAGCTCTGAATACAGTGTTTGTTTTCAGAGTCTCATGTCAGGCATGTGGACATTGGAATTTAGAAGAATGAAAGATGGTTTTAGTGAAACACATAAAATCCTGAGGGAATTAACAGGGTGGATGCTGTGAGGATTCCTCCTCTTGTAGGAGAGAATAGGACACAGTCACACAGTTTAAAAATAAAGGGTCTCCCATTTAAGATGAACATGAGGAGAAATTTTTTCTCTCAAATGTTCATTGATCTGTGGAATTCTCTTCCCCAGACAGCAGTGGAGGCAAGGTCATTGTATATTTTTAAGGTTGATAGATTCTTGATTTGCAAGGGAGCCAAAGGGTTTAGGGAGTAGACAGGAAAGTAGATTTGAGGCCACAATCATATCAGCCATGACTGAATCAAATGATGGAGCAGGCTTGAGTGGATGAATTGCTGACTCGCACTCCTAATCATATATTCACACTTGCTAATAATAAATGTTCTTTCTTAAAGGTCTTAGTTCCATATAAGCTAATAGCTCAGTTGTTTAAATAGCAGTGCTGCTGAGGAGTGGCTGATAATTTCTACCATTTTACAATCCAATCCATTGTGTCTGATCTCCATGTCTCTGCCTTTAGTTATCAGTCTTAAACACTTGTCAACTTTCTTTCTTCTCATCCCAGTGCGCTCACCCCATCTGCACCTCAAGCATTCTCTGTTGCTTTTGTTTTACAGCCTACAGATCACCAATTCTTCTCTGAATCTCAATCTAACAATAAAATCTGAACTTCCATCTTCCACTGTTAATAGAGCAATGGTTCAGAAAAAGACTGGACCTAATGCCTGATGAATATTTGCATATCTATGCAAATACTTATTAATCGACCTTCAAACCAGACATTTATGCATTTCTATTTAGAGTAAATAAACGTATCGATTAACTCTGATCAAAAACATTTCATACATCAAACATTTAAATCAATAGTCTCATTTAAAGCCTGCCAATAAGCACCCTCATCTTCTACTAATACAGTCAAAGATTATACTAAATAACTTGACTATATCCACATTATTCATGTCTTGCAGCATGCTAAATACCCAGATTATTTCCACATTCTACTTATTGTTTTCCACTAAGAACATTTCATTCCCTTATCTCATCCTCCTGTGCTATTTTGAGTCCTAGATGATAATTTTAACTTTAAGTGACAATGTAAAATTAGTGATGTTTATTGGAAACAGAAATATTTATATTTATATAGCATCTTTCATGACCGCAGGACATCCCACAGCACCTGACACACCATCAAGTATTTTTGAAGTGTAATCACTGTTGTAATATATGAAACACAGCAGTTAAGAAAGTGTCTGCAATCAGCAACATGATAATGACTGATAACCTCAATCAGTCATGTTGATTGAGAGATAAACATTGGTGAAGACATGGGGCAGAATTCTCCCAGAGAAGTGTCATAACGGCGAGAAGAATGGAATGGTTTACGCCGATTTCTCAGGCATCTCCCAGACTCGCTCACTTTTTTGGAGCATTTGGAGTTTGCACCAGTATTGAGGTGGGGGTTGGAGGGCTAGGTGTGGGGGGAGATAAGTCTTAACACACCAATGAATCCAACTTCAGCTCACTTAGGCGTTGTTTCTCAAGTGTATCCTCATCTCAGTGGGTTCTGGGAGACCCCCCCTCCCTTAACCTACCATCAACAACATATTCCCCCACTCCTCCCCAACATAGATCGATAGTATCAGGACCCATCCGATGGTACCCCCAACATACTCTCCTAATCCCGATATGCCCCCTACTATGGCAACTGACATTCCCTCCCTACCATGACCATCAGGATGCCACCCCCATCATTACCCATCACTGGATCTAACCCTTGCATGACCACACCCCCCTGCATAGACCCCCATCACAAACTGGGCCTAGCCCTCTCTCATCATAGCTCCCACTCAAGCCCCACACCCTTTTGCACTGCCTGACACACTGGCAATGCTCAACTGCCACTGCTGAGATGTCTGGTGGGCCCTGCCAGGTGGGCATTGTCAATGGACAAACCTGGCCATGCTCCCAATAACCTGGTGGCTTCACAGGCCTCCGGTTTCCTCAGTGTGATCATCATGCTAGATCTTCATTGATGGAGACCAGAGTGATTCTTGTGCCCAAAGGCCTAAGAGTTCCACGTTGTGCGATTTGACTAAGCTCTGTCTACTGAAATGCTACTTTAAGTACGCTAACTGGCCTCATGCTCTTTCTGAGCTTCATCCAGTTGATGCCACTAGAAAGGGGCCAGGAGACTGTTTGGCACTGGGGACAAAACTAATTCTGAAGCCCTCATGCTATTTTTTGGTGTCAAAATGATCTGTGCCATGTGTGGTGAAGTTGGGGAAATCACATCCCCCTGCCTCAGGAGAGTAATCTCCTTCTTTTCCCCAAAGCACTGATGACATTTTTTATACCTACCTGAGAGGGTAGATGAGATCTCAGTTTAACATTAACATGGTACCTCCAACAATGCAGCACTGCCTCAGTACTGCACTGAAATGTCAGACTTGATCTTTGGACTGGAATGGGACTTGAGTTCACAATCATCTGACTCAGAGGCAAGAGAACTACCAACTGAGCCACAGCGCACACTTCTGCACTCTTCACGATTTCTGTCTGTTGAATTGAATGGAAAAGATAGTGGTCGATAACTTGCCAATCCCCCAACATCAGATTTTGGAGGAGGAGGGGGGAATTCAACGATGTTGTGGGGAATCCCTCGAGGAAGTTTCCGTATAAGAGTTTACCCAGAAATTGTTCAGAATTGTTAACTTCCCCTGGACAATGGCATTGCACTGGGAACCATCCAACAGAAGTGATTTAAATTGCTAATTTAGGATGGTTATGCCAGCTTTACCCTGATAGTTACCATAAAAGAGTTGGAAGGTAAAAAAAAACTTCTAATTACAGAGCAATTACTTAAGCAGTAAAACTGAGCCCCACACAGACCATCCTGCACACACACATGGCCCCACATATCCCGGCCAGGTGGATCCCTCACCCCTAGGCCAGGCTTAACACACTCGCCATCCCACTGCCAGCCCAACCATAGCCCACCCTCAACCCAGTCTGACTGCTATATTGTTGTACAGTTTTGATTAATATATACCCCTTTCATCCCTGAAAGTAGGCAGTCAAGTCGAGAAGGTTGTTAAGAAGGCATATGGAGTCTTAGCTTTTATTGGTAGGGGGATTGAATTTCGGAGCCGCAACATCATGTTGCAACTGTACAAAACTCTAGTGCGGCCGCACTTGGAGTATTGTGTGCAGTTCTGGTCCCCACATTATAAGAAAGATGTGGAGGCATTGGAGAGGGTACAGAGGAGGTTTACCAGGATGTTGCCTGGTATGGAGGGCAGGTCTTATGAAGAGAGGCTGAGGGATTTGAGGTTGTTTTCGTTAGAAAGGAGGCGGCTAAGAGGGGACCTAATCGAAACATATAAGATGATTAGAGGTTTAGATAGGGTGGACAGTGATAGCCTTTTTCCTAGGATGGAGAAAGCTAGCACGAGGGGACACAGCTTTAAATTAAGGGGTGATAGTTATAGGACGGATATCAGAGGTAGGTTCTTTACCCAAAGGGTGGTTCGGGAGTGGAATGCCCTGCCTGCAGCAGTTGTAGATGCGCCAAGTTTGGTGGTGTTTAAGAGGTTAGTTGATAAGTATATGGAAGAGAAGGGAATGGTTTAGTTTGGAGGGGCATTGCTTTTTATATTGGTTGACGCAACATCGAAGGCCGAAGGGCCTGTTCTGTGCTGTAATGTTCTATGTTCTATGTTCTATACCTTATGTTTCAAATGAAGTCTATGAATGTGCATGATTGCACTAAGGAAGGCCAATTAGGGCAGCTGATTCTTTGTCATCTGTTATATTCTCTTGGCAGAAGTTCCCACCCTGCCCACCCACTGCCCCCGTGCTTCCCCACCCACCCACCCACCCACACAAATAGCAATAGAGATGTGGAGGAGGAAATGGCAAAACAGATTATGGATAGATGTGGAGGTCACAGGGTAGTTATCATGGGTGACTTTAACTTGCCAAATATTGATTGGAATCTTTATAGATAAATAGTTTGGATGTGATAGTTTTTGTACAGTGAGTGCAGAAGATTTCCTGACACAATATGTGAATAAGCTGACAAGAAGTGGGGCCACATTGGACTTGGTATTGGGTAATGAACCAGGCCAAGTGTTAGATTTGTTTGTGAGAGCACTTTGGAGATAGTGACACAATTTGGTGTCCTTCATTATTGCAATGGAGAGGGATAGGGTCACACAACAGGGCAAGGTTTATAATTGGGGCAGGAGTAATTATGATGCGATTAGGCAATAATTAGGGAGCATAAGATGGAAGCAGAAACTGTCAGGTGTGGGCACAAATTGGAAAGTGGAGCTTTTTCAAGGAACAAATACTGCGTGTCATTGATAGGTATGTCCCTGGCAGGCAGGGAGGAAATAGCCGAGTAATGGGACCATAGTTCACGAAGGAGGTTGAATGTCTTGTCAAGAGGAGAAAGGAAGCGTATGTAAGGATGATAAAACAAGGTTTAGTTGGGTCGCCTGAAGGTTACAAGATACCTAGGTAAGAAAAGGGCTTAGGAGAGCTAGGAGGGGGCATGAAAAGTCCTTGGCGGGTCAGATAAAGGAAAAACCCAAGGCTTTTTACTCTTATGTGAGAAATAAAAGAATAACCAGGATGAGGTTAGGGCTAGTCAAGAGTAGTAGTAGGAACTTGTACATGGAGTCAGAGGTGAGGTATCGAATGAATACTTTTCTTCAGGTGTTCACTAAGGAGAGGGGCCATGTTTTTGAGGATGAGTGTGTCTTACGGGATGATAGGATGGAAGAGGTAGATATTCTGAGGTAAGATGTATTAGCAATTTTGAAAAACCTGAGGGTCAATAAGTGCCCTGGGCCTGATGGGATACATCCTAGGATACATTGAGAGGCAAGAGATGAGATTGTGGAGCATTTAGTTGTGATTTTTAGGTTCTCGCTGTCCATGGGGATTGTGCGAGAGGACTAGAGAGTGGCAAATGTTGTTCCTCTCTTCAAGAAAGGAAATAGGAATGACCCTGGTAATTATAGACCAATTAGTCTTACTTTCGTCGTCAATAAGTTAATGGAAAGGGTCCTGAGAAATAGGATTTATGACCATTTGGAAAGATGTTGTTTAATCCGGGATAGTCAGCACAGTTTCATGAAGGGTAAATCCTGCCTCACAAATTTAAATGAATACTTTGAGGAGGTAACTAAACATGTAGATGAAGGTATAGCAGTTGATGTCATATACATGGATTTTAGTAAGGCATTTGATAAGGTTCCCGATGGTAGACTCATGAATAAATTAAGGAGATGTGTGATAGAAGGAAATTTAACCAATTGCATAAGTAAGTGGCTGTCTCATTGAAGCCAGAGGATGGTAGTGGAGGGAAAATTTTCAGACTGGAGGCCAGTTACCAGCGGTGTACTACAGGGATCAGTGCTGGGTCCTCTGCTTTTTGTGATTTTTATCAATGACTTGAAAGAGGGAGCTGAAGGGTGGGTTAGTAAATTTGCTGATGACACCAAGATTGGTGGAGTAGTGGATGAGGTGGAGAGCTCTTGCAGGCCGCAAAGAGACATTGATAGGATGTAGAGCTGGGCTGAAAAGTGGAAGATGGCGTTTAACCCTGATAAGTGTGAGTTGATTCATTTTGGTAAGACAAACTTGAATTTGGATTATAGGGTCAATGGCAGGGTTCTGAGGAATGTGGAGAAACAGCGAGATCTTGGGGTTCATATCCACAGATCTCTGAAGGTTGCCACTCAAGTGGATAGAGCCATGAAGAAGGCTTATAGTATGTTAGCATTTACTAACCAGGGGTTTGAGTTTAAAAGCCGTGGGGTTATGCTGCAACTATACCAGACATTGGTGAGACCACATTTGGAATATTGTGTGCAGTTCTGGGTCACCTCACTATAAGAAGAATGTGGAAGCATTGAGGAGAGTGCAGAGGTTTACCAGGATGTTGCCTGGTTTGGAAGGTAGGTCTTATGAGGAAAATTTGAGGGAGCTGGGGCTTTTCTCTTTAGAGCAGAGGAGGATGAGAGGTGACTTAATAGAGGTTTATAAGATGATGAGAGATGAGAGAGATAGACAGAGTGGACATGCAAAGACTATTTCCTCGGGTGGATGTAGCTGTTACCAGGGGGTATAAATATAAGGTTCATGGTGAGAGATATAGGAAGGATGTCTGAGGTAGATTCTTTATTCAGAGTGTGGTTGGGGTGTGACATGCACTGCCTGCTGAGATATTGGAGTCGGACACTTTAGGAACTTTCAAGCAGTTATTGGATAGGCACATCAAGTACACCAGAATGATAGAGAATGGGATAGCTTGATCTTGGGTTTGGACATAGCTCAGCACAACATTGAGGGCCAAAGGGCCTGTATTTTGCTATACTGTTCTATGTTTCTATGTTTCCATGTTATTTTACTGTATTTTTACATCTATTGAAATGAGGGGAAGATTAATTACAGACATGTCAGGTGATTTGTGACAGTCCTCTTAAATTAACATCTTTGCTTTCTTTAAAAAATCCTTTTAAAAAATTCAATATATATTTCAGTAGCTGGTGAAATTAAAGATTCATATTGCACTTGCACATGTTGTGTCAAGATGATAGTATGCAAAAAATTAAAAGTTAAAGGAACTAATGGCAAATTATAAGTGCAATTTAAAATTCAGAGGTTAAAAATTCTTGCACTCTTTTAAATGGATGGAAGATGTCATGGCGAGACTTTTGTTTGCTGCCTTGGCTTGCTGTTAATCTTGTCACCCATCATTTGATTTGAATATTTAATGTTGATATCCATACCTGTCATGTTGCAAGAGTAATTTCAAAACCACCAAGAAGAAAAAAGTTAAAGTTTTCTTGCATATTCATGTGATGCAGATATCACTAGCAAGATCAACATTTATTGCACATCCTTCATGGCCCTCAGAAAAATGGTGGTGAGCCATCTTTTTCAGCCACTGAAAGACTTGTGGTGTAACTATATGCAGTGTACCATGAGGGAGTTCTAAGATTTTGACCCAGTGGCAGTGAAGGAACTGTACATTTCAAATTTAGGTTGATTTGTGACTTGAAAGGGAACTTACATATGGTAGTGCATTCAGCCTTTACTATATCTGTCTTTCCAAGTGTAGAGGTTGGGAGTTTGGCAGGTGCTGTCAAAAAAGTCTCAGCAAGTTGCTGCTGTGCTGCCCTTATTGTTTTATGATGTTGCAAGTTTGGAAGGTACTGCCAAAGGAGCTCTGGTGAATTACTGCAGCATATCTTGTAGAAGGTACACACTGTTGCCAAAATGCAGTTCAGTCGAGAGTGATAGTTTAAGGTAGTGAACAAGGTGCCAATCAAACAGGCTGCAATATTTTGGTTGCTACTGAGCGTCTTGATGTTGTTAGAGCTGCATTCATCCAGGCAAGTGGACAGTATTCCAACACAGTCCTGACCTGTATCTTGTAGATGGTAGACAGGTATCAGAAGTCAGGAAGCAATTTTACTCTTTGATCTGCACTTCTAGGTCTTGTATATTTGTGGTTGATCCAGTCAAGTTTTCTGATCAATGGTAATCCATGGAATGCTGATGGTGAGAGAATGCCATTGAATATCAAGGTGAGATGGTCAAATTTACCCTTGTCGAAGATAGTCTTTGCCTGGCACTTCTGAGGCATGAATACTATTTGCCACTTACCAGCGCAAGCCTGAATAAAAGCAAAATTTTGCAGATACTGGAAACCTAAAACAAAAATAGAAAATGCTGGAAAAGCTCAGCAGGTCTGGCAGATCTGTGCAGAAAGTAACAGAGTTAGTGTTTTGAGTCCAAGTGACTCTTCTTCAGAGTGTGAATGTTGTTCATGTGTTGCTAAAAGCAGCCCTGGACGGCTTCATTATGAGACATTAGAAATGGTGCTGAACAATGTGCAATTATCAGCAAACATCCCCAGTTCCAACTTTCAACAACCACAGTCATCTTCTTTTGTGCTTCTGACTCCACTCATTGGAGAGCCTTAATCATGATGCCAATTAACTTAAATTTTATTCAACACTATCTGGGACAAAGCAGTTCACTTGATTGTCACCCCTTTCACTGGACTCACACTGCACTATGGCAACCTCTAACACTAAGAAAGACAAAAGAAGGAACATTGTGGGGACACCATCAGTTAGTAGCTGATTCAATATTCTGAATTTGTTTCCCAACACCTTTGTGGAAACATTATCGTCACAGCAATGTTTGATTGGCCGATGAAATTCAAGGAGAAGGAACAAGAGCAAATGTTTCAAGGCAATTGTGAATGGGTAATAAATATGACCTTGCCAGCAGTGCCTGCATCCCCAGAACACATTCAAAAAATAAAATTAGGAGGTTTATTTTCTGAATGTCACATACCACCCACTATTGAGGAAACAGTTAATGGAATACAGCAACAGTGTCTCCACCTACGTAGCACCAACCACACAAAACAGAAAATGTTACTGTCAAATTAACTTTTCTTTTTGCATTGTTGAAGACTTGATTTAACTTGGCAGAGCTCTAGAACTGTGCATCTGTCACTTCCTGAAACGGAGGTGGGCATGGTGCCCTGATTAATACCAGCAAAATCACCTCCCTAACTAAGCCCTCGGCCAAAAGAAAGTAATGACTTCCATTATAAATGTACACCATAAGCAAAGCAGAGCAGAGCTGGTGGGTGGAAAGGTTCAAAGATTTTTTTTTAACACTACGAGTTACACTCCAAATGAGGAAGTGTTATTTGGTATAAGGAAAGAGCTCAAACTCTGTTCTGTTTCTTTTAGATGCCAGAGAAATTAAACCAAAGAGAAAGATTTAGATCCTTGTTTCAATTTTCCACAGTAAGTTTATCTCCAATGCCAATTCTCCCCTTTATTTCATCCCTCGCTTCAAATCTACCCCGTACTCATAACCTTTCTTGCTATTCTGTTGAAACTCATCTGGCATCATAGTTCTTGTTTTCTGATCAATCGCTGGTGCTATAAGGTAGTGGTTAGTTAGTAAGGTGAGGGAGGTAGTCAAGGAGAATAATGTCAAGTCAAGGGAAACAGATAGGATCTGACTAATTAATAAAATAGACAGAAATAACAGGGCAATTTTCCCCCATCACTGCAAAAAAAAACTCTAGATGTCAAATTCACATAAAAATTAGAGTAAATCCCACTGGTTTCTTCAGGGGAAGTCTCAAATGAATCTCCCACACTTTATGTATTGCAGAATGCACTAACATGATCCACATGAAAAATCAGTATGTGGAGCCTATTCCCACTGGAGAGACCGGTAGCATATGGCTGAGCGGTCCACTATCCATTTGCCTATCTGTCAGCACCAAGACTGGCACATGTGCTGTAGTCTGCATTGCCAGCCTCCTGGTTGCTAGCCAGCTCGATTTCTGGCCAGGCCTGCACCCCCTGCATTACTGCCCCTCAGACATTCCCATGGCCCAGTTGCTGTCCTCATGTGATGTATCAAGGCCAGCCTCAACCACCACACCTCCTGCCTGCCTTGATCTCCCCCCAACCTCACCCAGTAGCATTGACCACCCCGTCCAACACACTGCAGCCCCAAACCCCTTCTCCTCAGCCCCAACCAACCACATACACCCCCACTCCTCACTCCTCAAGCGCTGGCCTTCCTCTCTCTGTTCACCAGAGGGGCAGCAGGACCTCCCCCCCCCATGCCCAGTCTCGCTGATCACCCCAGAGGCTCTGCCGAGGTGCCTTCAGGTATCGCTACTTTGCCTTTTCGGCAGTGCCAGGGTCCAGGCTGACACTACCAAGCTGGCAATGCCCAGGGAGCATCTCCCCTTATCCAAGACCCTTTGGATGCCTCAAATGTCCTTCTTCACCCCACTGGGGTCAGTCTGCCAGCTCTCCGCAAGTGAGGAGCTGATGTAAACCCTGCTCAAGAAGTGAAACACTCCTGGTTGGGAAGGAGATGCCAATGGGCTTGGAGACTTCAGTCCTGGGCCTGCTAATGATATTCAAATTGTATGAAAATGTGCATTTGAATAAATTATTTAGTTACGCACTAATTTTTTTGAACAGAGCTGATGGCATCGGAAGTCGGTGCCTGGAGACTTATGGGAGTCCATAGTCCCCAGTAGGAAGCCCACCACCACTTGCATTTCCCAACACGTTGCACTACAAAAGCAAAAGCTGGGAGAATTGCCTCCAACATGTTGGGAGAATAAAGCAGTAACATAGATACATTGTTAGTATGCACATTAGAAAATGAGAAGTTAGATTTCTATCATTCACTGACCATTTCAATATGCTTTGCAATAAAATGCAGAACTATTTAAAAGTAAAATAAATATTATCCAATCCCAATGTTGTATCTTGAGTGCTTGCTCCATGTCTGGACAGCGAGAAACAAAGGGAACAGCTAAATATTGGGATTGTTACCACGAAGGTCAGACATCTGATCTCCTGCAATTGATGGGTGAAATATAGATTTGAGAAATTGGGGTTCTTCAATCTCAAGAAAATATAATTGTGGGGAATAAATGGAAGCACATAAAACAGAAGATTTTGACCTCACATAATGAGAACTCCTCACAAAGTTCTTCCTAACTCCTAACAGCTGCTAGAGAGGCTTCAGCTGGAAGGGTCTTACACATGTTCTGGACATTTGGCAATCAAGTCGATAAGGTTGTTAAGAAGGCATATGGAGTCTTAGCTTTTATTGGTAGGGGGATTGAATTTCGGAGTCGCAACGTCATGTTGCAACTGTACAAAACTCTAGTGCGGCCGCACTTGGAGTATTGTGTGCAGTTCTGGTCCCCGCATTATAAGAAAGATGTGGAGGCATTGGAGAGGGTACAGAGGAGGTTTACCAGGATGTTGCCTGGTATGGAGGGCAGGTCTTATGAAGAGAGGCTGAGGGATTTGAGGTTGTTTTCGTTAGAAAGAAGGCGGCTAAGAGGAGACCTTATTGAAACATATAAGATGATTAGAGGTTTAGATAGGGTGGACAGTGATAGCCTTTTTCCTAGGATGGAGAAAGCTAGCACATGGGGACATAGCTTTAAATTAAGGGGTGGTAGTTATAGGACGGATGTCAGAGGTAGGTTCTTTACCCAGAGGGTGGTAAGGGTATGGAATGCCCTGCCTGTGTCAGTTGTAGATGCGCCAAGTTTGGTGGCGTTTAAGAGGTTAGTAGATAAGTTTATGGACGAAAAGGGAATGGTTTAAGTTAGAGGGTCATTGCTTTTTCCTAATTGGTCGGTGCAACATCGAAGGCCAAAGGGCCTGTTCGGCGCTGTAATGTTCTATGTTCTATTTCTCCATGTTCTATCATTAATAGTCCAGTAAAATGTAAAATAAATACGGCACACTTTCTGCTGATCCTACTGACGGGAGATTGACAAGTAAAAGAGGATACAACTCCACAGTAGTGAAATGTGGCCTTCTGAACGAAAAACATAGGGCAAAAAAAAACGCCTGTGGGTCAAGCTGTAGTCAAAATGATTCATCCTAAGCCTAAGCCTAGAATGAGAAATGCTAAGCATCTGCGACCTATTTACGAAGGACTTGCTTAGTGTAATTTCCCACTCCATCTCCTAAAACATTTTACAACTGTGTTATTTGTTTTTATTCCTTCACAGGATGTGAGCATTATTGGCTATGGCAGTATTTGTTGCCCAACTGAATTGTTCTGAAGAAGGTGAAGGTGATGGTGAGCTCCCTTAAAACTGCTGCAGTTCCTCTGTGCAGGTACATCCACAATGTTGTCAGGAAAGAAGTTCCAGGATCTTGACCCTGTGACAGTGAAGGATTGGAGATTTGGTTGCAAGACAGGAAGGTGTGTGAGTTTGAGGGGTCATGGCATATGGTGGGGTCCCCATGGATCTACTTCGCTTGTCCTTCTAAATGGTAGAGATTTTGGATTTAAATGATGCTGTCTAAGCAGCCTTGGTAAGTTGCTGCAGTGCATCTTGTATATGGTACACACTAACCAGTGATGCAGAGAATGAATGTTTAGGTTGGTGGATGGGTTGCTAATCAAACAGCCTGCTTTGTCCCAGAAGGTGTTGAACATATTTGAACATAAAAGTGAGTATTCTATCAAACTCCTGACTTGTGCGAAGATGGTGGACAGGCTTTAGAGAATCAGGAAGTGAGTTACTCACCACAGAATTCCTTAGCCTCTGACCTGCTCTTGTAGTCACAGTATTTAAGTGATTGACCCAATTCAGATTCTGGTCAATGTTGATGTTGGGGTTTCAGCAATTGTAATGCCAAAGAATGTCAGGGGGTGATGGTTAAATATTCTTTTGCAGGAGACGATCATTGGCCAGCACTTGGCACCATGAATTTTATTAGCACTTGTAGGAGAACGTGGGGCCCAATGGCCCAATTAGAGACAAGCAAAGTGTGATATTTGTCTTGGGAGGTTTGCATCAAATGTGCGGTCATGCAATGGTAGCCTGTTTTACACTCTGCCTAATTTACACTTGCCTGAAGTACGTTCTGCCGATTTACACTCCGTCCAATCCTCTTTCCCAATTAATTCAACAGGAAAGAAAATCAGGCAGAATATAAATGATTTTCTTTGACTGGCTGCAGTGCCGACCAAGATAAATTCCACACTTGAGTACTCCAATCAACTTGAGTTCCCCACCATGTCCTGACCCAACAACACTCCAGAGAGCAGAACTTCCATTAAATTCATATTAGACCCAACAAAGACACACCAAGAAATCTAATATAGCAACTTTCTCATCTTATAACACTCTATTAAGTTCAATCCTCTTAATGCAGTCTAATTTAAATTATCTGATAACTCACTTTAGTGAGTTGTGTTACCTAATTCAAATTATTCCATTATTCAGATGTAAAATTTCAAAATACGGCTTGAATTATTAGTTATAAATTGTAATTAAAATATTCTGCAGATTCATTAACTCTTAGTATGAATATAAACTATCGAAACATCAATAGAAGAATAAAATAATTTGAATGCATAGAGAGGACGTAAGGCGAAACATTTCAACAGGACACAAATGAAAACTGCAAGATGATGAAAGCAAATGGCACAAAAAGAAATAAATCCTTGCAATAGAACTGTAGAAACAGTCACGGAGAGAAATCTACAAGATCAGTCTGTCCAAGGTACAGACTGAGTGTCAGATGTAGTTCTCAAAACTCCTATAAACAGAGGGGAGTTAATTTCAAAATAAAGTAACTCAATAAGACCTAAAGACCTAATCAATAATTCCTCCATGCATCCAATCCTGAAAATGGATAACATTGAAAAAGGTTGGGAGAGTTCAGTGCTGTAGGCCATGGAAAAGAACTCTGAAGGAAGACTCTGGTCAATACCACTTGAGTGGTTTCAGAAGTTGAGAAGATTTGGGACATCAAAAAGAGAGAAATAGAAGAATAAAGAATGTTATTTGTATGTGCCAGCTGTCCTGGCCCAAGCTAAACCATTACTCACTGTTACGTTCGTATGTTTTTTGCGATGTAATATGATTTGTGTTTTACATATCATCTTAAACCCTGATTAAACTCAACATCACACTATATTGATTGTTGATGGTTGCTAAGGTACTGATGACTCAAATATCTTTCAAAGATTAAGAATAGTATACACAACTGACCAGTGTCCCTTGTCTCAAAATGGAAAATACAATCCAAAAACTTCTACCTCAAAGTACATGAGTAATGAGCAAAATGGAACCAGTCTTGATTGGGATGCCATCAGACTGGATAATATGCAGATATAATAGATTACATGAATACACAAACTATGTTCAACAAAATGACTATTGTTGCTTACTATGTGAGAACTGGGAGTGCCTATACTTCTCAAAAGAGTCTTCTTGAGATGCTATATTCTTTTGCTATCAACACTGATTCCATTATGTTCACTATCCATGTAACTTTCATTGTATTCAATAGAGATTCTTACATTCTTAGTTGAGGGACATTGATCAGTTGTGAGCATTCACTCCACTTTCTTTATTCAGTTTTACTAATTCACTAACAGTTCACTGTTAGTTGGAATAAACTTTCTGAATTATTCTTTGGTCAGAGTTTGCCACAAGTAGCTGCTTACAAGTTCCTCACACCAACCGCCTGACTCTCGTACAAAGATACATTCTTGCTCTCACACCACCTGCTTTAGCGTGAGAATGATGTTTGAATGATGAAGAATGAATGTGCCAGCAGGGTGGAGTCTCTCACTTTCATGGTAGCTGATCAAAAAAAAAATTACTGCTAAGCTCCATATGCCACCAATGCATTCTCCCAACTCAACTACTAATAAACAAAGTCCAAACCCAGCAAAATGGGGAAAAATATCTTTTTTCACTGAGAAATTCTCCAGTCTCGATGAGCTCATAAAATTCATGCACATGCAATCCTAAAACATTGTCAAAATGAAGGAAGCACAAATTGAGAAGGGGTCTTTGTCATTCTTTTAATATTGAAAACATTTTGCATCGAGTGAGAAAGAATCATAGCTTATAATAACTGAGGAAGCCGACTGGAAAGGAACAATGTTTATTATTAATCATAAAGTTAAATCATAACTCTGTGGTATATATATATGAGACTCGATTGTTCTCCAGACCCTTCCTGCAATCTGCCTTATCAAGGGCTTGGGCAACGAGTGTCACCTGGGTAGATAATTTGCCTGTCACCATGGGAACTCGTCCTCCATGACCCCCACAGGGAGATCAATTAAGCTTTCCTATGGAAGTCCTGGGGGTTATCGCATAGGCAAAAAAGAATAGAACAAGATGAAACTGAGGTACACAACTGAATTTAATGGTTGCAGTTGTTGTCCGTCCGCTGACTGGAGAGTTATTGGTAACCCTCCCTTGGCCATTCCCAGGATCGGTCAGTGTTAGGATTTTTGGGTCCTAACTCCAGAGAGTTGCTGCTCGGTTGAAGGCTGGCAACTCTACCGATAGAATACCAGAAGTGGCAGGCTGGGGCCCTTCCTAAAAATCAACCACTTCAGGGACTCAATTGACCAAGCAGCCTTGACCCTTCCCATCCCAGGTCCCTGGCCCAAGGTGGAGCTGGGAAGGCAACACATCTTCACTGTCTCCAACTCATAGCCTGTTCCTGAGAACGAAGGGAACCAAAAATTTACTGAAAAGCTGGATATTAAGTTATTAAAAAAGAGAAAAAAATGGAAAGGTGGTGGCAGGTTTTTGATCAACAGTTCCTGAATGAGTATTCAAAACTTTAATTTTTAGGGTCACTTCCAAAAAAAACACTGAAAATTCTTGTGCCTATTGTGTGCATAATTTCAGCAACTGACTCTGAACAACTGTGAACTTCAAATAGAAGCACATCCTGTTTGAAATACTCATCAGATCAGGCAGCATCTGTGGAGGGGGATATGTTGTGTTAACCAATGGGAATGAGGACTTTTTCCCCTTCAGACTTTCAGTACCCACAGTATTTTGCTTTTTGTTAGATTGTGAACTTCATATCAATGCAACCCCTCTTCTTTTCCTAAAAATTCCACACAAAAAGAACTGAATTTAAAATCTTCTCTTTGCCACCGAATTTGACTCATATGCAGAAAAATGAGCAAAAATTGACTTGCACAAATTTCCACAGGTGTGAGGAAACTATTTATTGCCTAGGTGAATGGTTCTTTGTTCAGTTCAGAACCATAAACTGTAGGAGCAGTGGTAGGCCATTTAGCCCATCAAGTAAGCCCTGTCATTAAGATCATGACTGATGAAATGATAATCCTCAACCCCACTATCCACTTTATCCCCATTACCTTTGATTCTGTTACTGATTCAAAATTTATCTACTTCAGTCTTGAACAACTTAATGACTCAACCCCACAGCTCTCTGTGATAAAGAATTCCACAGATTCACTAAGCTTTTTTTTTCCAAAATTTATTTATTAGTGCCACAAGTAGGCTTACATTAACACTGTAATGAAGTTATCTTGAAAGTCCCCTACCCTCAGAGAAGAAATTCCTCCTCATCTCTGTTTTAAATGGGCTACCCTACTCAGATTATGCCTTCTGATACTAGACTCTTCCAAAAAGAAAGACAACTTCTCAGCATCTATCCTGTTGAGTCCACTGAGCATTTTAAGGGCAGGATTTTCCAGCCACATCCACCCAAGATCAATTAACCTTTGCATGGTTCACCCCCCACCACCCCACCCCACCCCCACCCCCACCCCTCCATACTACAATTCCCATGGCAAATAGAACAGGAAAATTTTCTCCAATATGTATTAATAAGGTCACCTCTCATTCTTCTAAACTCCAATGAGCGCACTGCAGTCCCACTTACTCAACTCCCCTCATAAGCATGCATGATTCCTTCTAAAACAAAACTCAAAATTCAACTGTCCAAAATTATTGCTGCAGAGCATGAGTATAATTTCATGTAGGTGCAAGGGGTGCTAATTCATGGAGAAATAATTCATATGGAGAAATAATGCAACAGCTTGTCTTTTACCATCAGCCAGTTTCATTTTCACACATCTTAATGAAATTACAAACTCAGTATAATTCCCACCCCCAGCTGTTCCAACTGTGTCCATTTATAGTCTTTTGGAGATTGTGCCAATGATCATCCATCTTTAATAATGCAATTGGCTTAACAATCCAATTACCAAAGGATGCAATTGCTGATGCACTGGCAAGGAGATTTTATGGAGAAGGTATTTCATTGTATCACTACGCAAAGAACAAGCATGTTGATAATCATTTGACATTGGTTCTGATAAGGTGTAAAGTTGGCTTTTTGCCTACAATTCAGCTGAAGCTTCTGTTTTTGATGTTGAGTGACATGAAGACACTGAATGAATAAAGGTGATAGAGAGGCCTATGTGATCAGTATGAAGCAGGCAGTGAAAAGATATTGAGAGTAGTAAGGATCATTATTGTGCAGCTGACAGACTAGAAATGTGAATTTTCTGTAATAGCCTGTGCAGCCAATGCTGTGCAATTTGAAATGATTCCAAGAATGTTAAGAAATAAGAATTTATGCCACGTACTTCTCAGAGCAGTAAAAAAATCTAACTTTATTTGTTGGAATGATTACTATAACAAAAGTGTATAGAAAGCTGGTGCCCACCTATACAATATAATACTGAAACTGAGATATAAATGTGTAAAGATTAAATCAGGTTGGTTTCATCAATTTAGGAGGGGAGAGGAAGATGAATATTGAGTTACTATGACCAATTCCCAGGGTTCCCCAGGGAAATTTGGGGCAGAGCTGAATGAACTAAAAGAACTTATTATATAAGTACTTAGTCTATACGCTACAATTGGCTTGAATCCATAGTTTTCTAACTCAGAGATTAGAGGAAACCATTAACTATTCTCAAGATCCCACATGACAGACTGGCACAAAAACTACTATCACATTGGATATGGGGAGACGGATGCAGAACTGGTGTGTTCTCTGTAGAGAGAATACAGTTGGAAGGCTCTTTTTCAGAATGGGGATCTGTAGCTAGTGGTGTTCTGCAGGGATCAATGCTGGGACCTCTGTTGTTTGTAACATATATAGATAATCTGGAGGAAAATGTGGGCGGTTCGATTAGTAAAATGGGGAATAAGTATTACTCATAACTTTGCTTCTCACTTAAACAATAGTATTCCTTTAAGTTGTGAATGAAAATAAAAATTCCTTGAAGATAAAAGTAGTGGACAACATATTCAGATAGTTTGCTAAGTTTACATCCCAAAAACCTATAAGATTTGGGTGGTGTTATATTGCTGTCTACAGACTGCATGAGTCATACAGATAAGGAATACTATTCAATCCATCTCCATTCATAAAAAGCAACCCTACCATTTTCCCATTGCTGCCTCTAATTAGTCCTGAAACAATTCAAGGCTTTTGCCTCAGTCAGCTTTTCATTTCTCCACATGAGTTTTATGATTGTATAAGAGTCAGTTTTTGAACTCTTCCAACACAATTATTTCACTTAATCCCTTTTGCACAGTCAATGTTGAATGTTTGTACCCACTGGTCAAATATGAGCAGTCTAATTTTTTTTCAAATATGAGGAGATCAGAGTGGACTTCTTGTGAAAATTCCTAAATCTCTGGTAGTATGCTTCCGGCACTTAAACATAAGCACTCAAGATCAGACGTTTCACCTATTCATAACTTGCAGAGCTGTATGCAGGCAGCAAGGAATAAATCTCGTTATGTTAGATGAATCCAAGCTTTGAATGGCCACTTTAACTGATCTGTTAACTTCACAAAAGCTGTTGATAATGTTTCCACATTCTCTTCTTCAAACCTGGGCACTAGTCAAGAATACTTTAATAAATCAGATCCTGTTTCTGAGCTAGGGAATAGTTAAATTGCCAACAACATCCAAAGTTGATAAAAGTAAGCTCTCTCAAGCTGCTTCAATCTATCCTTTGTGTTTTTATTTCAACCTTTGGCTGGTATTTTCTTTCTCCCTTGCCTGAAACTTTATCTCTAGCTTTCACTCTTCTCGGTGACTTTTGACTAAGATAACCTGGTCTGTTTCAAAAATGAAAACAGAAACTTCTGGAAAATCTTAGCATGTCTGTCGGCAACTATGTAGAGAGAATCGGAGCTAATTTGCATTTCAAATCCAAAATGACTCATCTTTAGAACCGTGGGCTATTTCAGGATCTACATATTCTGCCTGTTCTAAGTTTGGGATGAAGCTAAGAGTCTCAGCGAGCATCCTTAATACCCTAGGATTTGTCATATTATTACAATGATATAACACTTATTTACTTTACAAGACACAAAGTGTGAAATATTCCCGTCCCACCCTCCACAGGAATCAATATCCTGATTTCCCCTTCCCTATTATTCCTTGATCCCTTTAGCCCCAAGAGCTGTATCTAATTTCCTCATGAAATCAGATAATGTTTTGGCTTCAATTACATTCTGTGGTAGTGAATTCCATACATTAACCACCCTTGGGTGAAGAAATTTTTCCTCAACTCTGTTCCAAAGGTTTACTCCTTATTGTCAAATTATGTCCTCTAGTTTTGGATTCCACCGTCACTGGGGGCTTTCTTTGTGAATCTACCCTACCTAATCCTGTTATTATTTCATAGGTTTCTATGAGATCCCTTCTCATTCTTCTAAACTCCAATATTGAAACATAGAAACTAGAAACAGGGTTGGGCCATTCAGCCCCAATCACTAATAAAGGATTTGATGAACATGTTGTGGGTTCATTTCTTAAGACTAGACACAGGAGAATAATTATAAATTCTGTATAAAACCTGACGACACCATGCATACATGATCTGTTCAAAATAAGTGAAATTAAAACTGGATGACATAACACATTTCCCTTCTAATAACATCATGCTGATATGCTTTAAAGCCATATTATAACATCACCCTTTCTTTTTAAAGATACTTTCCTCCTTCCAAAAATGTTATTTAGTTACTAGTACACAAATGTGTAGTATTGATAGATCTGTGAGTCTCTGAAGTGTAAAGGTATTCTGCTGCTATACTCAACTGTTGTAATAAAGGCATCTTTAATTGCTTTCATTGGATCTTGGTTCTGAACAAATCCTCATCACCTCAGCTGGTGCTATGTACCTTCTGTGGGATCTGGATGTGAACTTGTTATCCCAACTGTAACCTTGATAATGCTATGCCTATGTTTTTATTGTGTACGTTGATCATCTTCTTGCTTTGTTTTTCCCACAACAATGATATCTTCCACGATAAAGATACATCCTGGTACAGTGTATGAAATGCAGTCATTGTCAGCTTAAAAGGGGTCCTGGCTAACAAATAATCTAAAAAGAAGTCACTGAAAACTGTAGCATCCGAATGGGGCATGCAATGTAGTCAGCTCTTGGGACTTCTTTGTGAGATATAGTGACCAATAACCGTACTTGGCATCAATTTTCAAGGACAATTTGCAACTCAAATCTTGGATTCAATTCTTCTAATGTGGATTCTTGCACAAGGAGACACAGGTCCCTCTGCACAGCAGCATGCTGTTTTTTTTTACCATTTAAAGAATAGTCCATTTTGCTTTTATTCCTACCAAATGGATGACCTCACATTTACCAACATTATACTCCATCTGCCAGACTCTTGCCCACTCACTTAGACTATCTATATCCCTTTGTAAACTTTCAGCATCCTCTGCACATTTTACTCTGCCACTTATCTTAATGTCACCTGTGAATTTTGATACACTATACTTGGTCTCCCAGCTCCAAATCATCTATGTAAATTGTAAACAATTGCGGTCCTAACTCTGATCCCTGAGGCACACCATTAGTCACTGATTGCCATCCAGAAAAACACCCATTTACCCCCACTTTTTGCTTTCTGTTAGTTCACCAATCCTCTATCTATGCTAATACATTACCTGCAACATCTTTATCTTATGTAGCAGCATTTGGTGTGGGATCTTGTCAAATGCATTCTGGAAATCCAAATACACCACATCCACAGTTCCACATTGTCCATGTAATGTTCTCAAAGAATTCCACAAATTAGTTAAACATGACCTGCCCTTCATAAATCCATGCTGCATCTACCAATGGGACAATTTATATCCAGATGTCTTACTATTTGTTCCTTGATAATAGATTTAAGCATTTTCCGTACTACAGAAGTTAAACTAATCAGTCTGTTGTTACCCACCTTTTGTCTACCTACTTTTCAAACAGTGGCATTACATTTGCTGTTTTCCAATTTGTGGAGAACCACTCAGATTCCAGTGAGTTAGTGTAAGTTACCATTTGTGCATTTGCTATTTCCCTCGCTATCTCTTTTAGTATTCGGGGATGTATTCCATCAAGGCCAGGAGACTTGCTTACTTTTAGCCCCATTTGTTTGCCCAAAACAACCTTTTTCATGATAATGATAGTTTCTAGGTCCTCACCTGCCATACCCTTCTTGTCATCAATTTTTGGCATGTTATTTGTGTCTTCCACTGTGAAAACCAACACAAAATACCTGTTCAATACCTCAGCCATTTTCTCATTTCCAGTTATTACATCCCTCTTCTCATTTGCTAAAGGACCAATGTTTACTTTAACCACTCTTTTTCATTTTCTATATTTGTAGAAACTTTTATTATCTGTTTTTATATTCTGAGTTGTTTATTCTCACAATCCATCTTACTTTTCTTCATAGTTTTTCCTTGGCCTTCTGTTGACTTTTAAAGATTTCCAATCCTCTAGTTTCCCACTAATCTTTGCCACGTTGTATGCATTTTCTTTCAATTTGATACCGTCCTTTATTTCCTTAGAAATCCATGGCTGATTATCTCTTTTTCTACAGTCCTTCCTTACCAATGGTATATACTTTTGCTGAGCATTGTGAAAGATCGCTTTGAAAGTCCTCCACTATTCCTCAATAGTCCCACCATAAAAATTTCGCTCCCAGTCTATCTTAGCCAATTCCTCCTTCATCCTATTGTAGTCTCCTTTGATTAAGCACAAGATACAGGTATTGGGTTTTACCTTCTCACACTCTATCTGTACTGTGATCACTTCTTCCGAGAGGATCCCTATCTGTAAAGTCATTAACTATTCCTGTCTCATTACACAGAACCAGATCTAGTATAGCTTTCTCCCTCGTAGATACATAATGCTCAAGGAAGCTGTTGCAGATACATTCTATGAACTCCTGCTCATAGACTGTCTTGACAGACTTGGTTTACCAATTGATATGTAGATTAAAATCCCCCATGATAATTGCTGTACTATTTTTACATGCATCAGTTATTTCTTTGTTTATTTCTTGCCCAATCATGATGTTATTATTTGGTGGGCTATAGATTACACCTATCAGGGACTTTTACTCCTACTATTTCTAATTTCCACCCAAATGGATTCAACCTTTTTTTCCATAGAACCCTATATCATCCCTCACTACCTCCCTTATATATCAGAGCTACACCATCTCGCTTATCTTCCTGTCGGCACCTCCGAACAGTCTGATACCCCTGGATATTTAACTGCCTGTCGTGACCATCCTGCAACCACATCTCCATAATTGTCACCAAATCATACTCATTCACAATGATTTGTGCCGTCAACTTATTTTCCTTATTTCGAATGCTATGAACATTTAGATAAAATGCCCTTATGTAAGTCTTTGTACTTTCTTTTTGAATTCTAATACTTCTATTAATAACACTTCCTGAGTTCTCCTTTCTTTTAACTTTTTTCCTGATTTTTAATGTAGTTAGAATCTTCTCCCCACATTTTATTCTTGCTCCCTCCTTCTCAGACTCCTTACATAGGTTCCCATCCTCTGACACATTCATTTAGACCCTCTCCAAAATAATTTCAATTCTACTGTACAATTTCCAATCTCTCACATGCCAAGTCATTTTCTTGAATGGCTTCAATATTTTGAAGACCTTTAAAGAGAAGGTTCCCAGCAGGTTGCAAGGTTTCTTGTCATCAGATTTCTAGGATTTAGTTCTTGGATGAATTTTGAAACTGAAACTGATTAAGTATTCCAGCTGCTTGATGACTTGCAGCTAGTTTGAGACTCTGGTTTTGAGACTAATGGATGACTGATGATTCTGATGGAACTATTGGGTCCAGGGGTAACAAAGATCTTGTCTCAGAAACCAGTTTCGATCACATGACTGCTGAGTTGACACTTCTGAGGCTCACCAGTCTAGTTTGTAAATGCATTTAGAACTACTTAATCCAGAAAGACTGGATTGCCTGGTCACAGTGAATACAAGAATCTCAATTAGGTGGAGGCAGTAGCGTAGAGGTATTATGATTAGATTAGTAATCCAGAGATCCAGGGTAATGCTCAGGTGACCCAAGTTTGAATCCCACTGCAGCAGATAGTAAAATCTGAATTCAATAAAAATCTACAATTAACATTCTAATGATGACCATGAAACCATTGTCAATTGTCATTCACTAATATCCTTTAGGGAAAGAAATCTGACATCTCATCTGGTCTGGTCTACATGTGACTCCAGATCCCTTAATCTGCACATCTAGGGAAACTAAGAGGTAATTTAGCAAGGTCAATCCATCTAACCTACTCAGCTTTGGACTGTGGGAGGAAACCAGAGCACCCAAAGGAAACCCACAGAGACACAGGGAAAAGGGCAAACTCCACATAGGTAGTGGCCCAAGGCCAGGTTTGAACCTGGATCCATGGCACTGTGAGGCAGCAATGCTAACCACTGAGCCACTGTGCTGCCCACAAGATAGTGTTTATTTAAAAGATTGTGAATGATAATATAGAGCCAGTAGATCAGATTGTAAATTATCTACCTTTCACTCCATTTAATTATTTGTTCAGTGCAATTCAAAACCTGCCAGCATTTTCAATTACTTATGCAGAACAAGCTTTAAAACATTTCTTTTTCATGAATTCAATCGATTTGTCAGAAAGCACAATGTTTCTGCTTGAAGTTGAACAAGGATGACCATGTAATCTTGAAGTTTGTATTTTAAGCTAGCAAGTTCCAATCATTTGCTCATTCTTCCATTGATTGCTCACCAACTTGAAGGGCCTATAATGAATTACTGCACACTGCAGTGCTGCAAGGTTCATTACAGTAAATAAATGAAGGAATGGTGCTGCAACTGTAGGAGAGTGAGAGAAAAGATCAGCCAGAATTTCTACCATTGGTGTTTATATACTGATGTTGGAAAATGGGAAGGTATTTGGGGAAATAAAGTGTAATCATCATACACCATGTGGTCAGATAACCTGCAAATATTTTCTAACCCCATGAGGAGTATCTCTGTGTTGCAATAGTTGAGAAGATTATAGTCAGCAATCTCCCCAAAAAATTCGAAATTCCCAATGTGTGGAAAAATGGGAGTAAATCCCATTTTTTTTAGCATAATTTCCAGAATGCATCACGGAGTGTCCAAGCATGATTCACTCTGGAAATCAGGAACAAGGGCCTATTTTGGCCTGAGAGGCTGGCAACATAGCACTGAGCAGGCTACTGTACATGCACTGATCTGCCAGCACAGAGATCGGTGCACATGCAGTTGCCCTGAATTGCTGGGCTCCCATTCACTAGCCAGCTCCACAACCCCTTGCCATCGTTGGTCTTCCAATCCCCGAATCACTGGCCTTCTGGACCCCCTCCTGGGCACAGTAAGAAGTCTCACACTAGTTAAAACACAACAGGTTTATTTGATAGCACAAGCCACAAACTTTCAGAGCGCTGCTCTTCATCAAGTGAGTGGGAGTTCTGTTCACAAACAGGGCATATAAAGACACAAACGCAATTTACAAAATAATTATTGGAATACGAGTCTTTACAGGTAATCAAGTCTGAAAGGTAAGACAATGTGAATGGAGAGAGAGTTAAGCACATGTTAGAGATATGTATTGTCTCCAGCTTGGACTGTTAGTGAGATTTTGCAAGTCCAGGCAAGTCGTGGGGATTACAGATAGTGTGACATAAACCCAAGATCCTGGTTGAGGAAGTCGTCATGTGTGTGGAACTTGTTTATCAGTTTCTGCTCAGTAAATCGGTGTTGTGTGTCGTGAAGGCCACCTTGGAGAATGCTTACCTGAAGATTAGAGGCTGACCTGAACCACAACATCTTCACCTCCATCAATTCTTCATGCAGATACATGCAACAGCCATGGGGACCAAATTCACACTTCAATATGCCAATGTCTTCATGCACAGGTTTGAACAAGACTTTTTCAGAACACAGGCCCTTCAACCGATGCTACACACTAGATATACCGATAACATTTTCTTTCTTTGGACTCATGGTGAACAATCACTGAAACAACTATATGATAACATCAACAAATTCCATCCCACCATCAGACTCACCATGGACTACTCTCCGGAATCAGTTGCATTCTTGGACACACGTATCTTCAACAAGGACGGTCACCTCAGCAATTCGCTGTACCACAAGCCTAAGGATAACCTCACAATCCTCCACTTCTCCAACTTCCATGCTAAATACATTAAAGAAGTCATCCCGTATGGACAAGTATATGTTCAGATGAGGAGGATTGCAACAGACACCTCTAATCACTGAAAGATGCCCCCAAAAGAGCAGGATATGGCACAGAACTCATTGATTGACAGTTCCAATGTGCCACAGCGAATAACCACACCGACCTCCTCAGAAGACAAACACGGGACATGACAAACAGAGTACCCTTCATCATCCAGTACTTCCCCGGAGCGGAGAAGCTACAACATCTTCTCCAGGGCCTTCAACATGTTATCAATGAAGATGAGCATCTTACCATCCCCACAACCTCACTTCTTGCCTTCAAACAATTGCATGACCTCAAACAGACCATTGTTCGCAGCAGCTATCCAGTCTTCAGGAGAACAGTGACCACAATACCACACAACCCTGCCACAGCAAGACGTGCTGGATCATTGACACAGATGCCATCATCTCATATGAGAACACAATTCACCAGGTACACTGTACATACTCTTGCAACTGAGCCAATGTTTCTATGCTGCAGGAAAGGATGTCCCGAGGCATGGTACATTGGGGAGAACATGCAGACGCTTTGACAAAAGATAAATGAACACTGTTCGACAATCACCAGGCAGGAGTGTTTTCTTCCTACTGAGAACATTTCAGCAGTCACAGCCATTCAGCCTCTGATCTGCGGGTAAGCGTTCTCCAAGGTGGCCTTCACAACACACAATAATGCAGAGTCGCGAAGCAGAAACTGATAGCTAAGTTCAACACACATGAGGACGGCTCAACTGGGATCTTGGGTTCATGTCACACTATCTGTAACCCCCATGACTCGCCTGGGCTTGCAAACCCTCTGGTTAACTGCCCTGGCTGGTGACAATACACATCTCTTTAACCTGTGCTTACCCCTTTCTCCACTCACATTGCCTGTACCTTTGAGACTTGACTACCTATAAAGATTTGCATTCTAATCATTATCTTGTAAACTGAGTTTGTGTCTTTATATGCCCTATTTGTGAACAGAACTCCCGCTCACCTGACGAAGGAGCAGCACTTGAAACCTTATGGCTTGCACTACCAAATAAACCTGTTAGGCTTTAACCTGGTCTTGTGAGACTTCTTACTCCAGTCTAACGCTGACATCTCCGCATAATGAGCCCCTCCTGAGGCCAGTCCCTGCATGCCTCCCAACTCGGCCAGCCCCAATCCCCCCAACATTGCCACCCAGCAAGCCTCAATCTCTCAATCCCTCTCCCACCCCCCAGGCAGTCCTAATCTCCTGCCCCCCTTCTGGCCCCATCCCCTTGGCACTGCCCAATGCCCAGTGGACAGTGTCAATGTGCTTCTTGGGCAGTGTCAGTGTGCCAGGCTGGTACTGCCAAGGGGCACTCTCTTGCCCTCAACCTGCTGAGGGAAGGCCCCATTGGCCTCTCCTCCCTCCAGCAGGGCTGACCTGCTTGTTTCCCATTAGTGAGGAGCAAGACTAAATCCCACTGGAGAGAACAATTCCCAGAAGATGGAGAGAAGGCCCAGGCCCACTAATGAAATGTAAGGGCCCAATTTTACCATTTGGAATCCAAGGGCTGCATCCAGACCTAATACAGATCCGAGCCTGGGATTCTCTTTGCAGCACACCCATACGCTTTTTGCCAGCTCTGGTCCAATTCATGCGCAGTTTGAAAAAAGTTTGAAGAAGCGTGCCTGGCTCGGGAAAGAGTAAAAAAGCAGAAAGCAGAAAGAGTAGCTGCCTGACACAGTTCATCCTCTGGGGAGGTTGGGGTCAGGAGGAAGAAGAGGACGGTCAGAGCATCCTCTTGGGGGGGGGTAGGATGAAGAGCTGGGACAAAGCATCCTCTGGGGGGAAGGAGGAGGTGGAGGTAGGTCAGATGTATCTCTGGGCAGGGGGGTGCGAGAGGACTGATCATTGTCTGGTGGTGGCGGGGATGGTCAATCACTCACTGATGGGAGGTGTGGATTGATCTCTGATTAGGTGGGGAGGGGGGCGGCAGTGGAGGTGGGGATGGGGGAAGGGTATCCGCTGCCACTCTGTAAGCAATCAGTGGGGAGTGGACATGCGGCCATTCCGAGAAGAGGGATTCATTTCTTCAGTGGGGAGGAGGGATCATCCACAGAGTCCTACCCCTCCACCAGGGATCCATCACCATCACCCTCCCCCACCCCATAGTGAGCGACAGGCCTGCCCCCAACACCCGACAACAATCAGCCCTCTCGCTCCCCCCCCGCCAAGATACATCTGACCTGCCTCCTCCACGCTCCATCCCCAGAGGATGGTCTGACTCACCTCCACCCCTCTGCAGAGGACGATCTGGGTCAGAAAGCCATTACAGGCTCTGAAGCCGCTTTCTCCTGCAAAATAAAAATCGGCTTCAGATTTTTATTTTGCAGGTTGCTTACAGCGCAGATCCAGAATGGACCCGAAGAAAGGAAAGTGGGATTTGGTGGGGCAATTGGACGCACAGTTCATTAAATCAATTTAAATGCATGCTAATGCACTTAAATCATTGGGCTACCCAATTCGGGCACGGGCCAGATCCACACCCGAATTGGATGTCGGTAAAGCTGTGATCTGCTCGGATTCAGGTGCAGATCGCATTAAAGACCCAACGTCCGAATTTAGTGCGATTTCACACCCGAATTTTTGGTAAAAGTGGGCCCTAAATTGAGATGTCCGGTGCAGAGTTAATTGCAGTGGAAATTTAGTCACAGAGACCGTGATACCCAGTAGGAAGCCCACAAAACAGCCTTTGCTGATGTCTCCCAGCCCACTGTGCTACTCGAGCAGTGTAGCGGGCTGGGAGAATCACCCCCTATATACTTGTGATAATCCTAATTGACCCTTGACAGTTAAAGGCAACTTTCTCTTTAGTGCTTTGTGAATATTATTGAAACATCTTCAGATCCATCACTACCAGCACTCATAGGTTATACATGCACCTTGAAATTTTTAGATTTTTTTTCCCAAATGCCTGTGCTTTGCTGAGAACATTTAAAAATGTGTTAGCCAAATTCAATTTACCCACATGAAATACAAGTGTTTTCAAAGACACTTCTGCAAATTACATGGCTTGGATGTAAATTGCAAGTGCTGCGGATACCGTGACCTCCTGCTTCGTCCTGTGATTGGGAGAGATGACAAAGAACAGCCTTGTTATTTCCTCCCAGGCTTGGCAGCTATCTTGACAAGTGCATTTTTGTGCCAGAGTTAACTGCACTTTTCATCAGTCTCTATTCAGTAATAAACGTCTGGATCAGTAGAACGTATCATTCATACTTTCGAAATATTAGGTTTCCATAGTCAACATGCCTGTCAGTCTAATGGTCAAGAGGTTTATCTCCTGCATCTTAAGTGTTAAAATAGCTACCACTGCCAAGTAAGAATCACAATAATGCTGATTGGAATAATCAAATTAAATATTGGGAGGACTGAACTCGTTACTCCACAGTGCAGTGGATATTGGGACAGTGAGTAAATTTAAGAAGGAGTTAGACAGGTTTTTAATTGGTAATTGGTTGAAGGGTTTCTTCACAATCTTCAGCACTTAATTCATTATTACGTCATTATTGTGCTAAAAATGTCAGCTACAACTCTCACCAACTTTTACAGATGCACTATACAAAGCATTCTTTTTGGTTGTGTCACAGCTTGATATGGTTCCTGCTCTGCCCAAGATTGCAAGGAACTATAAAGGGTTGTGAACAAAACCCAATCCATCACGCAAACCAGCCTCCCATCCACTGACTCTACCTCACTTCCAGCTGTCTCGGCAAAGCAGCTGACGTAATTAAGGACCCCAGACTTTTTCTCTTTCACCTTCTTCCTTTGAGAAAAAGATACAAAAGTCTGAGGTCACATACCAACCGACCCAAGAGCAGCTTCTTTCCTGCTGCTATGAGACTTTTGAATAGACTCACCTTGCATTGAGTTGATCTTTCTCTATACCCTAGCTATAACACTACATTATGCACTCTCTTTTCCTTCTCTATGAACAGTATGTTTTGTCTCTATGGTGTGCAAGAAACAATACTTTTCATTGTATAGTAATACATGAGACAATAATAAATCAAATCAAATCAAAAAATAATTGGATTAATCTCACCTATGTACATTTAATGCTGTAGAATCCTTGCACATTTTAGAAGTTTTGTTGATTCGCCTTCACAAGACTCTTGGGGCATGGGAATGCTACTCAATTACTGTTCAGGAACATCTGCTGATTTTGTCTCCCTTTGTGGGAAATGCCTGGCCCTCATTTTGCATCTGCTCATTGTTACTCAACCTAAAGCCTGACCTTGCCCAGTGCAATACCACTGCACATGGACATTCTGGCAAATTAATCACCACACTTTCTAAATCATCTTATCCATTCTCACAAATGACTCAGGTCAAGGTGAGTAGAGAGACAGGAAGCAACATTGCTGATTGCCACAATAAAGTTCCAAGAGAATCCAAATCATATAAGATGACCTGTAGTTTGCAGCATTGCAACAGGACATTCAGCCTAATAAGTCTATGTTGGTGTTTTCCTCCACCTTACTTCATCTTACTCTATCTGCTGTTCTTTTATTCCTGATTTTCTTCATGCAGCTTCCACTTAAATGCACCTATATTAATCATCTCAACTATTCCGTATAGTGGTGACTTGATGTTTGAGTCATTCTGTAAGTTTCTCCTGAATTATGTTAGAACTCTTTACATAATTCGATTGCACCTGCTTTGAGACTGGAAATTCCTGTCCGAGGTCAACGAATCTTTGAATGGCCTGTCAAATTATCCATTCTGTCCATGATAATTCTTGCAATGGGCGAGACTGGAAAATTTACCCCGTGATTTTACCCCATCGCATCTTAATGTTCAAAAACATTAGCTACTCAGTTGCTTAATATTTTGCTCAATGAACAATTGTAATCTTGGGGATGAAAATCAGCCAGTTTGTGCAGTCGATATGCAATGTACAGTAATCCCCATAAGGCAAGGGTGAAAATTACCTCCAATGAAATTAGTTAACCTGTCAAATTTGTGCTAATGCACAATCACTGTTCAGTCAGAATAACCACTTCAACCTATTTTCTGAGCATTGTTTTATATTGTCCCTTTTTTAGTATTTAGCCAATCCCATTTTGCATTAGTCTCTGCCTCAATAGCAATTTGTGATGCAGCATTCCATGTCGTAATAGTCAACTGTGTGGAAAAGGTTCCTTAATGATTCCCATATTTTGATTGCCTTTACTGACAATTTTGCCAAATTCAAAAGGATACTGCCAGATGACACACAGTCAGTAAATATCAGAACAAGTTATTTTTAGTTGCTGACGGAAACGAACCAAAAAAACAAATGATAGATGCATACGCAAATGGTAAAAATAGCACAGCAAGAGAGACTATAAATCGGTGAGCTAAAATGCTTCTAGTAAATTATGGGTGGGAGGTCATGACACTTGATTCAACCCTACCAATCCATCATGGGGAGCAGGAAGTCAATGTAAGCATCTTTCATTAATACTCCTCTCATTTCAACAGATTGTAAGAAAGGAAAAAATAACATGAAATAACATGAAAAGCTCCAGATGGGGGGAGTTCCTGTTGATGGTATCAAACAGGTGATAAGGAATCAGATGCCCATTTTAAACATCTCCTAAATTGGCTTCCTCTATGTGATGATACATTTTCACAGACTTCATGAGAGACAGATTAATGAGAAAACTGTACAGTAGCAGCGAGGAAAGAGTTGTGCAGAGGGTTGTTGGGTTGTTTGAGCAGTGGGGGCTTGGATCTGGTCAGGTAGGGATGAGGATAGTGTGGTAATCCATTTGGGTAAAGAAAGGGGGGATGGTAGGGTGAGTTACTATATATATATGGGGCGTCTTTTGCAGGGCTCAGGTTGGGTGATTAAATAATTACTCTGGATTAGAAGTTTTTTTTATTTCTAACTCTTTGAGGGTAACTATCAGAGCAAAGTTAGCACAAACATCACACATTACATAATTGCTTCTATCAAGTGGTTCCTAGCCAATACAATTGTACTAAGAAAGCTAAATCTTCTGGATAATTGGTGGGTAAAGTTTCACACAGAAACTCCCCAGAGGGATTCCCCAGCACATTATTGATGTACCCACCAAATCTGATGTTGAGGAATCAGGAAGTTATGATTGGTGTGGTGGCACAGTGGTTAGCATTGCTGCCTCAGCATTAGAGATTCAGGTTCAATTCCGGTCTCAGATAAATGTCTGTATGGATTTCTCCCTGTTTCCTCTGGTTTCTTCCTACACTTCAAAGATGTGCGGGTTAGGTTGCTAAATTGCCCCTTATTTTCAAGGAGATTAGCAAGGTAAATATGTTACAGGGGTTACAGGAATATGGTGGGATTGTGGTTGGTGCAACCTTGATGGGCTGAATGACTTTCTTCTGCATTGTACTGATTCTACGATTATCATTTCCATTTACTTTAACAGAAGCTGTGGCTCAGTTGGTAGCACTCTTGCCTTTGAGTCAGATGATTGTGAGCTCAAGCTCCACCGCAGCCCAAAGATCAAGACTAATATTTCAGTGCAGGAGTGAGGCAGTGCTGCACTGTTGGAGGTACCTTGTTGTGGATGCAATGTTAAACTGAGATCCCATCTAACCTGTCAGATGGATATTTATCCCTCAATTAACATCACTGAAATAGGGTATCAGTCATTATCATTATCTAGGCACTTGCTGATAATCATTTGTCAGGGTAGGAGGCATACTGGGGGAACGTGTTGTGGGTCAGGGGAGGGGAACCCATCGGGTGTGTCCTGTGCCATCGATCTGTGTCGGGGTGGGGGAATATATTGTGATGGTAGGTTGAGGGAGGGGGTCTCCCAGAGCTGAGATCAGGACACTCTTGCAAAATGGAGCCTGAGTGCTCTGAAACCTTGTTCACCGGTGTGTTAAAGCTCTGCTCTGCCCTTCGCCAATATTGGTGCAAAACTCCAAACTCTCCAAAAAAGTGAGTATCTGAGAGACCATTCTTCTTGTTATTATGATACTTAGATATTTTCTGGAGAATTCTGCCCCATGCCTTTGCCAATGTTTATCTCTCAATCAACATGACTGAAATAGGTTATCAGTCATTATCATGTTGCTGATTGCAGACACTTTCTTAACTGCTGTGTTTCATATATTACAACAGTGATTACACTTCAAAAATACTTGATGGTGTGTCAGGTGCTGTGGGATGTCCTGCGGTCATGAAAGATGCTATATAAATATAAATATTTCTGTTTCCAATAAACATCAGGTCTGTGATCACTAATTTTACACTGTCATTCAAAGTTAAAATTATCATCTAGGACTCAAAATAGCACAGGAGAATGAGATAAGGAAATGAAAGATTCTTAGTGGGTAACAATAAGTGGAACGTGGAAATAATCCAGGTATTCAGCATGCTGCGCGACATGAATAATGTGGATATAGGCAAGTTATTTAGCGTAATCTTTGATTGTATTAGTAGAAGATGAGAGTGCTTATTGGCAGTCTTCAAGTGAGACTAGAAATGTAAGCATTTGATGTATGAAATGCTTTTCATCAGAGTTAATCAATACGTTTAATTATTGTAAATGGAACTGGATAAATGTCTGGTTTGAAGGCTGATGAAATAATTAGGCATTAGGTCCATTGCTAAACCATTGCATCATTAACTGAACAAAATAAAATTTAAGGGGTGGGTTTCCTCCCAAAAAAATTCGAAGTGTCAAATTCGCATAAAACTGAAGTAAATCTTGCTGGTTTTTTCAGTGGGATTTTCAAAATGAATTTCCCATGCTCTGTGCATCACTGAGAGCTTCAGCGTGAATCATGCAAAAGTATATAGGCAGGACCCATTCCCACTGGAGAGGCCAGCAGCACAGCGCTGAGCGGACCACTTCACATGCACCAATCTGTTAGAACTGACATGTGCAGTTGCCCCTGTCTGCCAGCCTCCTGATTGTTGGCCAGCCCTGCAACATTACATCACTGCCCCTCCAACCACTCCATGTCCTGATCGCTAGTCCCCGGATGTGTCCAGCCCAGCTTCCATCTTCCTTGGCCTGCCTCAATCTCCCTCTACCTCCACTGGCAGTTCCAATCTCCCTCCACCACACCCCACCCCCAAACCAGTAGCCCCGAGTGTCTCCATCCATGCCCTGACCCTGCCTCCACTCCCCGATGGCCAGCCCCAATCACTGGCCTCCCTCCCTCTATCATCAAGTGCAGAGCGGTAGCGTGACCCTCCCACCAATTTTTCTCCCAAGGGTCTCATCACCTATAGGCTCCATCCCATCTGACCCCACATTCTTGGCACAGGCTGATGCCCAGTAGTCAGTGTCAAGATGCTCCCTGGACATTGCCACTTTTTTCCTTAGGGGCTGAGGTGTCCCTTACACCCGACCTCCTTGGGGCTACAATGACCTCCCTTCATTCCAGTGGGATTGGGCTGCCAGCTCCCTGCAAGTGGTGAGCTATATTAAATTCTGCTGGATGAAATACTGATGGCGTAGGGGAGGTGGTGGGTGGCGGGTGACGAGTGGCGAGAAGCTAATGGACCTGGAGGCTTCAATCTCGGGCCCGTTAATTAGATGCAAATTGTCATTTAAATAATTCTGCTTTAATTTCTGGCCTAAAACCTGGCAATCTGGGACATGGAAGCCAATGAACGCAATGGGAAGCCAGTTAAACAGTTTCCCCTTGAGTCTTCTGGCCTACTGCGCTGCTTTAGCAGTGCAGCAGGGTGGGAGAATCGTTCCCTGGATTTTATTGTTAGATTGATATTGAGGGAAGAATTGATGAGCTGTTGTTTGTAAAACAAAAGCAACAGAGAATGCTTGATGTGCAGATAGGGTGAATGCATTGGGATGAGAAGGGAGAAAGTTGACGAGTATTTAAGGCTGATAACTGAAGGCAGGGACATAGGGATCAGATACAATGGGTTGGATTGTAAAATGGCAGAAATTATCAATCATTCCTCAGGAGTGCTTTTACATAAACAACTGACCTATTAGCTTATATGGAACTAAGACCTTGAAGAAAGAACATTTATTTTTAACAAGTGTGAACATGTGACTTAGGAGTACAAGTCAGCCATTTGTCCACTCGAGCTGCTCCATCATTTGATGCAGTCATGGCTGATATGATTGTGGCCTCAAATCTACTTTCCTGTCTACTCCCTAAACCCTTTGGCTCCCTTGCAAATCAAGAGTCTATCAACCTTAAAAATATTCAATGACTCTGCCTCCACTGCTCTCTGGAGAAGAGAATTCCACAGACCAATGAACATCTGACAGAAAAAAATTTTCCTTATGTTCATCTTAAATAGGAGATCCCTTGGCTGAAATCTTTCCCTTTCCACCCACCATAGGAATCGATGTGAGTGGGACACAGACCATGCACTGAGTGCGACCTTATTTTTAAACTGTGTCCCCATGTCTAACTTTTCCCACAAAGGAAAGATTCCCCACAGCATCCACTCTGTTAATTCCCTCAGTATTTTATATGTTTCACTAAGATTACCTCTCGTTCTTCTAAATTCCAATGTCCATATGTCTGACATGGGACTATAAACAAATACTGCACTCAGAGCTTCGACATGACAAGTGAGCTCCAAGACGGCTAAGGGAACACTTCACGGACACTCTCAAAGCCTCTTTGAAAACACGCAACATTCCCACTGACACCTGGAAATCTCTAATCAAGACTGCCTGAAGTGGAGGAAAAGTATCTGGGAAAAAGCTGAACATCTCAAGTTTCATTGCTGAGAGTATGCTGAAGGCAAACATCGAAAGTGAAAGAAGTGCAAGGCAACCTTAAATGACTAAAAGTTTGGTCCAAGAGATAGGTTTTAAGGAATGTCTCAATGAAGGTAAGTGAAGCAAATAGCCATTAATTGTGGAGGCAGGATGAGTTTCCAGGACTTGGGGCATAGCCACCAATGTGCATGCAATTATAATTGGGAATGCATCAGAGGCCAGAATTAGAGGAGTATGTCAAGATGTCTTGGTAAGTTATGGGGTTGGAGGAGATTACAGAGATAGGAAGAAGCAAGATGATGGTGAGGTACAGCTGGTTGAGATTAATATACAAGTGAAACTAATACTGTTCCTTTGGATGATGTTGCTGACAATCGGTCTGTAGATGAGAAAGAGGTTAGGGTCAACAATAGATCCTTAGAAAACAATAGCAGTAGTGGTACAGGAGCAGGTAGAGAAGGCATTGCAAGTGATTTTTTTGGTTGCAATTAGGCAAGATTGGAAGTGAGAGAAGTCACACTCAGCTGGACAACAGTGGAGAGATACTGGAGGGGGACGGTGTGGTCACTTGTGTCAAAACCTGCAGACACTTCAAAAAAGGTGAGGAGAGAAAGTTTGACTTTATCACAATCACATGGGATGCAATTCAGGACTTTGATAAGAGTTGTTTCTGTCCTGAGATCAGGACAGAAACCTGATTGGAGGGATTCAGTCACCAAGTTCTGAGAAAGATGAGAACACATTTATGAGGACTTTGGAGAGGAGAGGGAGTTTTGAGATAGTTCAGTAGTTTGCAAAAATGGAGGGGTCAAAGGTGAGGAGCAGTGACAGTATTGATCAAAATAATATGTAATGCCATTCATTCCATGGCATCAAAATTGGATGAGGAGTTTAATTTATGGCATACTTTTCACAATCATAGGACATCTCTAAGTACTTTGTAATTACATTTAAAATGTGGTTACTGTTAGAATGCAGGGAAACACAATAGCGCATGATAAGAATCTACAAACAACCTGGAGATGCCATACAGCTTTACCTTAATGTCTGAATCATAAGAACCTCAAATGTGTAGCACACTCAAAGAACAAAGAACAAAACAGCACAAGAAACAGACCCTTTGGCCCAACGAGCCCGTGCCGCCACCTCGATGTTCCCACCTCTACCCGTGATCCCTGTCCATGTTTATAGATCTGTGGATTAAAAACCAAATTTGAGACAATTTAGGGAGAATTTGTTTTGCCAATTAGCCTAAGAGCACATTTTTGTGATGTGGGAGGAAACCAGAGCACCCAGAGAAAACCCACGCAAGCATGGGGAGAATGCGCAAACTCCCACAGACACAGGCCCAAATCCATGTATGTGCACAGCACAGCGATAGTCACTGAGCTGTCATGTTACCCATCAAATAGTCCAGGTCAAGCGTACACTTGAAAAAAATCCAAGAGCAGCCCTCTCACGACCCATCGCGTGTATGCCCCTCGCTAGACAACAAGGTGAACCAAAGCACTTGTAGGATAAAAACAAGTACTTCAATATCATCATCTATTTACACGCTTCCCTGGGACTCCCAAGGCTCATGTGATTCTGGCTAGCAATTCTCACAGAGCTACTCCAAATTCGTCATGAACCTCGCAAGAAGTAAGGTGGGAATATCAAGGGAATTTATGGCCTCAGTACTCAATTCTCTGACCTGGGAATGCAAGCTATTCCCTTTTTATTCAGAAGCAGGAGAGCTGCAACTGAACTGAGGTTGAAAAAAAAATATTGTGAATAACTCAAGAGGTGAAAATTAAACAAAAGTTGGCTTTTAAAAGACAGAAGATTTGAGAAATTAGGTAAAATTAAGTATAGACAGGAAATTTCAGTTTTGAAATCCCAATAAATAATGAAATAAAAAATTAAAAAGTTTATTCATTAGTGTTGCAAGTAGGCTTATATTAACACTGCAATGAAGTTACTATGAAAATTCCCTAGTCACCACGTTGTGTCATCTGTTCAGGTACACAGAAGAAGAATTTAGCATGACCAATATATAAATAATGTACAAAAATGCTTTGATTTCCACAAAGTAGCAGTGTAAGGAGGAACATATATATTTGCCATGTTTAATATGTTTCCCTGGCATAGTAAAGGCAAACAAGTGGTCTTAGAGGAATAATTGAACAGAGTTAGTCATCTGAGCACCAACCATTATAAACCTCAGCACAAAGGAATCAGTACAGGTGCAAATATTAAGAGAGAAGAACTTAGCAATGCTGAGGAGAAAGAAAAGGAAGGAACAACAAGAGGTCAACGAGTATAATACAGAGCTCCAGCATGCTATGTCCCCTTTGTGAAATAAAAATTATGAAAATATACAGCCGGCACATTAGCATCTTTAAAGTGAAAATACAGGTTAATTTTTCAAATGGAAACCATTCATCAGAACTGGATCAGAGATTGGCAGCAATGCAGCAGTCTGCAAAGAAAGTTCAGCATTCTAACAGTTAACTAGGACATACTTGTGCATGGCTGGTCCTTTTAATACAAAAAATAAAAACAAATAATTAAAATGCAATGACTTCATAATTATTATAATTAAAGTAGGATGAAATTGGCAGGCCATCGTGGTATGTCTGAGTTTTTTTTTGTGAAAACTTGCTGCAGATTGTGGATCTCTTGATTAAGATTCAACACAACATGCACACTTTGGTGTCTGCAAAGAATCATCATGAAAACAACTTTGCAAACCACCCACTAAATGCCAAAATTAGCAGGTGCAATTAGCAGATAGATAGAGCTGCCTCCAAACCCTCTTCAGAAACCACATTCTGGCATTTTCAAATTCCATATGTGTAGAGTGTCAGAAAATGTGATATTATTCACAGTTTTATTTTTCCCAGTGATGCACAAAAATGTTAACCCTTTCACACATTTCACACTCAAATTGGCTTCACTGATTTCAGAAAGTCATCTTCGATGGCAGAATTCCAAATATAAAATCAGCTATCTATTGGGAGATGTGCAATTTTCTTAGCTTCATGAGAAAACGGAGACAATTTCTTCAGGACATTAGTGCTAGAACTTGACCGTCTCACCCACCCAAGGCTTGTAAGAAGCCGTCGAGGCCAATAGAGCCTTGCCCGCCCTGATTCTGGAGCGGGTGAAGTGGTAAAATTTCAGCTTAGATGTTGCATTTGTCTCTGTAAGTTTTAAGTTTTCCCATTCTATTGACCTCTTCATTCATTCTGATACAAAATAGATTGAGGATAAAAGTACATTCTTTTGTCTTTCACTTAAGGCTTCACAGGAAGGCTGACAAAGTCTGAACCTCAAAATAGGAAGTGAGCTTAAACCTTGCTAGAGAATGCCAGCTAATGTGAATAACTCAAGAGAAAGGGAATCAATGCTCTGTGTTTGAAATGAGTGTGAATGTATAGATTGGAAAAAAAACTGAGAGCAAAAATAGAAGTAACAGTGGACATCTATAGGAATTCAGTCTCATACTTCACAGCAAAGACTGTTTCAGCATTGTGAGTGCATTTTGGATCCAAAATAGTGTCTGCACTGTGAGATGCACTGGATGGCATTTTTGTGAGATTGTTGGTATGCATCTGTTTAACATCTGTGACACAATGGTTGGAATTGCTGCCTCACAGTACAAGGGACCAGGTTTGATTCCAGGCTTGAACATAAGAACATAATAAATAAGAACAGGAATAGGCCAGCTGGCCCTTCAAGACTGCCCCAGCATTCAATAAGATCATGGCTGATCTGAAGTGGATCAGTTCCACTTAGCCACCTGCTCCCCATAACCCTTAATTCTCTTATTAATCAGAAATCTATCTACCGTGATTTAAACATATTCAACGAGGTAGCCTCCACCACTTCAATGGGCAGAGAATTCCAGAGATTCCAGAGATTCACCACCCTCTGAGAGAAGAAGTTCCTCCTCAACTCTGTTCTAAACTGCTCCCCTCCCCCGCCTTATTTTGAGGTTGTGCCATCTAGTTCTGGTTTCCTCTCTAAGTGGAAAGAATCTATCTACCTCTACCCTATCTAGTCTTTTCATTATCTTATATGTCTCTATAAGATCCCCGTTATCTTATATGTCTCTATAAGATCCTATAAGATTGGGTCAGTGTATGGAGTTTTCAAGGTCTCCATGCATAGGGTTGCTATGAATGCTCCGGTTTCCTCCCACAGTCCAAAGTTGTGTGTTAGTTGCTTTGGCTATACTAAATTCTCCTTCAGTGTACCCAAACAAGCACCGGAATGTGGCCACAGTGTTAATGTAAGCCTACTTGTGATACTAGTGAAATAAACTTTATAGGCAGATATTTCAAATGGTACAGTTTTCCACTCTACCATCCAAAGAGTCAGCTGAGAACCAATATTGCTGATCAGAACAGCCCACAACTATTTAACACTCAGAGGAAGTCTTGCCTCAGATCAACCTGATTGGTCAGCAGCTCTGAAGTCCCAACAACATTACTAACAGCCATGACCAGGACTGGAACTACAAAGAGTGCCCAGATTTTAAGTCCTAGAATCCAAGACAGGGTAAATGTGAGAATCTTATGATGGGGAGGAAAAGAAATGTGGAGGAGGAAGAGAAGGAATAAAAGAAAGAGGATGAAAAGGAGAGTGGGGAAGAGGGAGGAAAGAGTCAGTCAACATAGCTCCTTTCTGAGTAGGGCTCTCCATGACTGACTCATCAATGGTGATATCAGTAATAGCAACCCCACCCACCAATGTAAACAATGATGAGACAGATCAGACAAGCCAGTGATGAAAATTGAGTATGATTTCATATACTTCACACAACTTCTATTCTTGAAATATCACTTTGAAATTGCTCTTCTATAAAATTAATTCATTTCTTTCAGTGAAATTAAATGAAAACATTCTCCCAAATTTGATTGCCATATAATTGTCCATTAAAAAAAATGACTGCATAGTGAATTCTATTTAAGAGTATTGAAAGAAGCAAACTTTGCAGCTGGCATCACCACATAATCAGACATGCAACCCTGTGCTAAATATATTCTACATTTATAGAACAGTGGAGATTTGAATTATTCAACGTGCAATGCTGAACTGCCACTCCACTGAAGTTCTGGGCCCAAAATACGCTTTGTGATGCTGGGTGGGAGTCAGAAATAAGTAGCTCACCATCTCTCAACCTCACTGTTCCAGCACTATGTATAAAACGTTAATCAAATGATTATCATACACCAAGCGGGATTCCAAATCAGCACGTTACAGTAATGTGGCCTGTCTACCCAATAGGTGTTGGAGGACATGATGTCCAGACTCTGAGCTGGCTGGCAGTGATCTGAATAGAGGTCACATTGACTGACTTAAAGGACCAACTGGCCCAGGATTGTGTCAGGTACAGTAGGGTTTGGAATGATCCAGAAGCAAGAAGATTTTTGTGCAGTGCAAAAATATTTTCAATTATTGGCACAGATGAGTTTGAGTTTTCCAGTTATCCTGACAATTTTCACAGCGGGTCAGTAGTAAGAACTTTTGGAAGCGATGGCACAGACATGACATGAATTGTAAACATAAGCAGCATGAAAATAAGGAAATATGGAGGAGATGGCAGAGAGAAGGGTGTGAAGTGATAGGGAGGGAAGATATCCCATAACCATTCCAAGATTTGTAATGACTCTCTGAAAGGCTTCCTTTCAATTATGAGGAATGCCTGGATATGGGAAGAGGAGGCTTCCCTGTATCACCAGAGCACATTTGACAAAGGAGAAGGGCCTTCTGTCGCTCTGCAGGATAGCAACACCTCATCCACATTACTTCCAAATTCATCTATGAGAGAGACAACTTCTCTCCACTGCAGCTGAATGTAGTGCAGAAATTAGGAAAAACTCACAGTAGGCCACATATCAGCTCTGACCAAGCAAGAGATCCAAGAGACCAAGAGGTTGTTCACGTATCAGCTCCACATATCAGCTCACATGGATGCGTTTAGGTTTTGGGTAACTGAGAAGGCTCATTGTTTTTTTGTAAATAAACTGTGCACTTCTTAACTGTAATGCAGAGGTTGGGTGAATCAATTATGCTTTAAGAAAATGATGGGGAAGGTGGTCCATGCAGACTAATTCTTTCTTTAGAGTTCTGAACACAGAACAATAAATTTACTCAATTCAGAAGCCACAAATCCCCTTAATATTTTGGGATTTTTAAGCTTTAAGTTAAAACATTTATTAACAAAAGAAAATAAAACCAAAACACACAAAATTATATTTACACAGTTCAAATTAGTTTTTAAAAATCATTCCCCAAAAAAGGCCTCTTACTTGGTCAGACTCACAAGTAAATGCTCTTTAGACAACAAGAGATGTTTAACTATACAAATTCCAGTAATATTACCACAAGACAAAACCATTATTACTGTAGGAAAGATATATTTGTAGACTTCTCACTGACTCCCAGTCTGCTGTGAAAATTCAGGGAATATCAAAACAAAACCCTGCTTTCTGAAAAGCAAACAATTCTTCACTTTGGATGAAACGTCTACTTTAACTCTTTACCGGAGACAATGTGGTATTCCAGGAGGTCTCACATAATCAGCCCTGCCTCAGCTTTCAACATCTCTCTGTAAGTATTCTTTTTGCTACTTTCATCTTTGATTCCATTATCATTAGCCCTTCTTCGAAATTTAACTTGCCCAGAATGTAAACATCTTTCCATGTTCTACATTTTGCCTCCACTTTTAGGTCAAGTAAAATTTTATAACTTTGTCTCATTTAGTTATGACCTTTTTTAACCTGGAATTTTTATTTTATTCTCCTTTAAGATTTAATAGCTAAAAATCAAAATCCTCATTTAATTCCTAATGCAAATTTCTACCCACTACTTATTTACTCATAGAAAACTTACTTGCCATTCTTATTTCAAGTACATGTTTTTCACACCTACATTCTTTTGATGTCCTAAACTTTGTAGACTTTGGTTTAATTAAATTATGTTCATATTCACAGACACACAAGTCTGTTTCACATAATAATACAACAAACCCCAATAATGTTAAATAAAATGTCATCTTCCATTCATCTGCCTTGCCATCGGCTGTTGGGTTTGAAGGTCTTGGCACCATACTGAAATACCAATCCAGCGCACTCATATCACTCTCTCCAACTAACCTGTCTTCATCACAGAATACTGGATGTTAGCATCCCAGAGGGAAAAAATTAACAGCGTCAAGAAGAAAACTGTACCTCAAACTCAACTATTCTCCTTCCATCAGCTATAAGGCACTTATGCTCCACTTGGACCTCTATTCACCACGTCTGGAGTCTTTGTGTATCCCCTTCCAGTAAACAGTGTGGCATCCCTTTGAGCTCCTTGTTTGTGAGTTTTCCATGCAGTCTTATCGAGATCCAGCTTCCCTTCCCTCAGTCTTCCTTCTGCCATCTATTTTTGATCTTCTTCATCCACCTGCTTGTCTTTCTACTTGCCATTGTGAGCCCTGGCCATTCTTCCCCCAAACCTTGCACAACCCTCCTTTCATATTGCCTCCCTTGTATCAGTGTAGTCTCAATTAACAACAAGATGATAGAAGGTGCTGTCACCACTGTGATCAATCAGCATTTACACAGCAATAATTTGCTCATTGACACTCAGTTTGGGGTTTGCCAGCTCAACTTCTGACCATATTGCAGTTTTGCGAAGTGCTGAATTCAAGAGGTGAGTGGAAGTGATTGTGTGCATTTGACAGAAGCTAGGAATTCTACAGTGGCTAACTTATCTCCTGACTCCCCAGAGCTTATCCATCATCTTCTAGACACAAGTATTGGAACAAGAAGCTTACACCATCCAGAATAAAGCTGCCCACTTGATCAGCACCATATCCATCACCTTAAATATTCTCTCCCTCCACCACAAGAATACAGTGGTAACAATGGATCCCATCCATAAGATGCATTGCAGCAACTAGCCAAACCTCCTTCACCAGCACATTCCAAATCTGCAACCTCTACCATCTAGAGGGACAAGAAAAAAACAGATGTGTTGGATAACAGCCACCTGCAAGTTCCCCTCCAAGTTGCACATCATCCTGGCTTGGAACTATTTCACCATCTTCCATTGTCTCTGCATCATAAAACTGGAACTCCCTTTCCAACAGTACTACGTGTGTATCTATACTAAATGGGATGCAGAGGTTCAAGAAGGTAGTTCAGCACTATTTTCTCAAGTTCAATAAATGCTGGCCTTTGTAATAACACTCACTCCCCGTGAAAGAATCAAAACAAAAATTTATCTTTTCTCCAACAATATGGCTACCTATCAGATGAATGTAACTTCAGCCCACAGAAAAGCTGTGAAGCAACATTGAAAGAATTTAGAACTGCAGCCAAGGACAACAACAAAAGCCAACGTAGGAATCAACAGCTACAGCAGTAAGAACTGTAATTGTAGAAAATGAACTCTTGACACATTTAAAGACAAAAGACTGTTGATCACTTTAGCCTGGAGGTTGTCAGAATGTGCAGCTGGGGTTTTATCTCCTGGCTCCGTAAGCAGGCACACCGTCTGGTTTTCAGCAGTTCACTGTGTGGTGTGCGTGGACACTTCAAAGGATTATTTTCCTTTGATGATTAGATTTCAGCTAATTGGGAATAAAATAAAGCAACGAGGGCAATTGCTTACTATTATGATCTTAGTACTCAGAAGAGCATCAACTCTGAAATTTAAAATTAAATATCTAATGGGGGAGACGATGACCTAGTGATATTATCGATAGACTATTAATCCAGAAAATCAGTTAATGTTCTGGGGACCTAGGTTTGTAGCCCACCGTGGCAGATGGTAGAATTTGAATTCAATAAAAAATATTTGAAATTAAGAATCTACAGATGAAACCATTGTCAATTGTCAGCAAAATCCATCTGGTTCATTAATGTAATTCCAGGAGGAAATCTGCCATCCTTACCTGGTCTGGCCTGTATGTGACTCCAGAGCCACAGTAGCATGGTTGACTCTCAACTGCCCTCTGAAATGGCTTGGCAAGTCACTCAATTTCAAGGATAATAAATGTTGGCCAGTCAGCAATGTTGTTGTACCACAAATGAGTAAAGAAATCCCGAATGTGATCTAATTTGGACAATCTAAGTTTCAAAAAAAAGACTCCTTTTTCAAGTACACCTATTCAAAATAAGTGAGTTAACACAGGAGTTTCATACAAGCCTTGCTATCCCAAATATCCCATTCAAGGCCTGGGAGATTCTAGGAATATTGTGAAGTTCAGTGCCCATTATAGGATCTGTCTGATTTCTGACTCTCCCAACTGCCTACCTTCAAAATCAATGGAATGAAAGTTGGGCATGTTCCACAATGGATGGATGATTTGCTCTACCAGGTTAGCAACCAAGTAGTGAAGTTGAAGATTTCCTCATTTCAGAGCCGTGTTAAAAATTTGAGGACTTCAGAAACCATTGTCTCTAACAGATTCACAAAAAGACATGACAATCTGCAAGGTAAGTGTCAATACTTACATTGTTACAAATCTGATGGCATGGCCTCATTATTCTACTAGTAATTATTTAATGTTGGAGTATTTTGACCTACAGTTGCATCCAGTTTGTCTGCATTGTGTTAAGTTTTTTCGAATACTTTTAGGTGGGACTTCTGGGCATAATCTTTGTATTAATCTGCACCTGTCCCCTTTAGATCTTAAATAGATAATTATGAAATTTGCATTTTTAATTTGCAATTGAAGCTGTGTAATTTGCATTGATTTTTCCTTTACATATTCACAGAAACATACTTTGCCCATTATCTTAACTGAAGTGAAGATTTATTGAAATGAACAAAAAAGGGACTGCCTAACAGATCTGTGTTTCCATTACAGTCTCATGCAGAGATAAGATTGAATAAGATTACACCAAAGAATTATCTGCAAATGCTTTATGCATTAAACCACTAACATAGATAAAACATATCATTTTAAGGTATTGGTTTTTGGTATTTACTGTGAAAACTATTGATAACTTAATTCTGATTTATAATAGCAATATAATTGCTAAGAATACATTTAGATCAATTTGCTGCTCACTTTCAGATTCTAACCAAGCCTTTGGCATTGATCAAAAATCTGCAATGTCTTCTGCTGTAAGTGATTCAGCAAATGAATGGAGGTAAAGCCAGGATTCAAATAATACTTCTTCTTACCTTGATTACTTATTGCCCAGCCTCACTTCCTGTAAACACTCATTGGGATCTCACTTTGCCAAAATCTCCAGTCAATATGTGAGCATGAACCTAAGCCTCAGTTACTTTACATTTTAATTCCTTGCCTCTCTCTGACTACTACTCTGACCTCGCTGTCCTTAACCATCTATATTGTTTAGTGAAGCTCAGCACATATTTGATGAACTGCATTTCATCTTTTATTATCAACTTTACAACCTTTTGGATTCAATACTGAGTTCACTAATTTCAGATCATAACTGCTGCTCTGAATTTTTCTGTCAGCAGATTCTTTTGCTATTCATCCATGGGATGCAAACATGATTGGCAAGACCATCATTTATTGTCTACTATTAGTTTCCTTTGAGTAGCCAGCGGTGAACTGCTTTCTTGAAGTACTGCAGTCAATATAGCGTAGATACATCATCTGCTGACCTTGTGTTTCTAGGTGATAAAGTTGCAGGTTTGAATAGTATTCTTGGAGGAGCCTTGAGTGAGTTTATACAGTGCACCTTATAAATGGAACACACCGTTGCCACTATGCATTGGTGGTAGAGGAAATGTTCGTTTAAGATAGTGGATGTGATGTCACTCAAATGGGTTGCTTTGCCCTGTATGGCGTTGAGCTTCGTAAGTGTTTAGATGAACTTTGAGGAGTCAGGAGGCAAGTAACTTGCTGCACAATTCATAGCCTCTGACCTCCTCTTGTAGCCATAGTATTTATTAAGTTCAGAGTCTGGTCAGTAGTTACTCTCAGAATGTTAATGGTGCTGGGGACAGGGGTTGGGGTTTGGTTTCAGTAATGACAATGTAAACTAATGTCAAAGAGAAATTATTAAACTCTTACCTGTTGGACCAAAATTGAAAATGGTGGAAAATCTCAGCAAGTTTAATAGCATCTGTGGAGTGGGAATGGATCTAACATTTCAAGTCTGGATAATTCTTCATCAGAGCTCTGAGCTGCAGGCTTAAAAACCAATATTGCACTATCTTGGACACTAGCGCAGAGATGATATCATAACATGGTGATCCATTTGCTACAAGTCAGCTGCAAACAGGCTAGGAGTAAAGAATGGTCAGTTTCCTAGGATACTGGAGAATGATGATTGAGAAGTTTATTTATTCACTATGGGATGTGGCCATTGCTGGCTTGGGCTGCATTTATTGCCCATCACTAATTGCTCTTGAGTATTGATGGTAAGCTTATTTTTTAAATCATTGCAATCCATGTGATGTTAGAGAGGGAATTCCATGATTTTGACCCAGCAACAATGAAGGAACGGTGATAAATTTCCAAGACAGAATGGTGAGTGATTTGGAGGGAAATTTTCAGGTAGTGGTGTTCCCATGTCTACTATCTCTGTGCTTCTGGATGGTAACGGTCCCAAGTTTGGAAGGTTTAAGGAACTTTGGTGAGTTCAAAAGGTGCATTTTATAGATGGTACACATTGCTCTCACTGTTGTCGGGTTGGTCGCAGTGAATGTTTGTGGAAAAGATGCCAATCAAGTGGTTGCTTTCTCTTTGATAGTGTCAAGCTTGTTGAATGTTTTTGAAGCTGCACTTTTCCAGGCAAATGGAGACTACGCCATCACGTTCCTGAGTTGTATATGATGGATAGACTTTAAGTAGTCAACAAGTGAATTAGTTGCTGCAGGGTTCCTAGTACCTGACTGGCCCTTGTAGCTGTAATATTTATATGGTTAGTCTAGTTAAGTTTTTGGTCAATAGCAACACCCAGGATCTGTTTGTGTGGGATTCAGCAATATTAATGCTATTGAATGTCAAGGAGCAATGGTCAAAATCTATATGTTGGAGATGGTTTTTGTCTGGCACTTGTAACATAGTGACACAGACGTTACTTGCCACTTGTCAGCTCAAGCCAATGGTCCAGGTTTGCTGTATTTGGACATGGACTGCTGCAGATAATTCAGATGTGGATCTTAATGTGGGCAGAATGCAAGCCAGCAATGAATAATCTTACACAATAAGATTCTGGGCACATTGATTGGCCTGGGAAAGATATATTTGAAGTGGAACTACTGCTTTAAGAGGAAGAGCAATTTGACTAGCACACTTCATAGAGCAAATTAAGACAAAGGGCAGAAATAAGAAGAATGTATGAACCTAGATTTTCCAATTGTGCTCACAATTAAGTTCTCTAGTTTGACAATTTGTGTGATAGTTTATAATACATTTTACACAATGCACAAACAGGTTGGGCCTTGCATTAAAGTTAATTTTGAGTTGTATACATGGTGTACTCCATTTTCCAATGTTCAAATGTGTGGTCCATTTATAATTGCGCTTCTGTGATTGTATCAATGGCTGCTAGATAATGGTACATTCAAAGTAAACCATAAAAAATGTTACATAATGGTGAGGTTGGTATATTTGAAGTAATTCTCAACCTGTTTTCCTTGTTTTGTTTTCTTTCTGCTGGGACTTAAATTCTGTTAAATTTTTGTATTAGTTATTCCATTACTAGCACCAATGGGTTTCTCACAGGGAATCCTTTGATGGAGCTGTTTAACTGAATACCAATCAATGAATGGAAGATAGCTCAGGTCACACGAGAAATGGTCTAAACATCATCAGGTGGCAGTGAACAAGTCTTGTGGTAACTAAATCCTATTCCTCGTGAAAGTCAGTGAAATTTGATAGAATTAATCAAAACTCTAAGGAATTGTAATAGATATAGTGTGCTTTCTCAATCAGAATATGTCATTTCTTCAGTGAGTCTGAATGAAAATAATTGAAAGCAAGGTGTTCAACAGCCAGCACAGCTTCATTAGCTCCACTCACCAAGGTGTCACTAAGCATTGTCACACTTACCTGGAGACAACTGTGGAGAATTATCTTCACGGGTCAATGCAAGGGTAAATGTAAAATTGTGCCATCTACTGCCAGGATATCTAAATTACCTGCAGCTTAAGGCAATAGCTAATGATAGTACCTAGCAAGGCCTGGATGTACTACATAGTGGCATACCTTGTTTTGGACTTTAGTAAGGCGTTTGATAAGGTGGCCCATGGAAGACTTCTACAGAAAATGCAGATGTGTGGAATAGAGGGTGATTTAGCTAATTGGATTAGGAATTGGCTGGCAGATAGAAGACAGAGGGTGGTGGTTGATGGGAGATATTCATCGTGGAGTTCGGTGACAAGTGGTGTGCCTCAGGGGTCTGTTTTGGGGCCCCTGCTGTTTGTAATTTTTATAAATGATCTGGATGAGGGTATTGAGGGATGGATCAGTAAATTTGCAGATGACACTAAAGTCGGTGGAGTGGTAGATAGTGAAGAGGGGTGTTTTAGTTTACAGAGTGACTTGGACAAGTTGCAGAGCTGGGCCGAGAGGTGGCAAATGGAGTTTAATGTGGAAAAGTGTGAGGTAATGCACTTTGGCAGGAACAATAAATGTGTAGAGTATAGGGCTAATGGTAGGGCTCTTAATAGTGTTGAGGAACAGAAGGATCTTGGTGTATGTGTCAATAGATCCCTGAAAGTAGGCAGTCAAGTGGATAAAGTTGTTAAGAAGGCATATGGAGTCTTAGCTTTTATTGGTAGGGGGATTGAATTTAGGAGCCGCAGCATCATGTTGCAACTGTACAAAACTCTAGTGCGGCCGCACTTGGAGTATTGTGTGCAGTTCTGGTCCCCACATTATAAGAAAGATGTGGAGGCATTGGAGAGGGTACAGAGGAGGTTTACCAGGATGTTGCCTGGTATGGAGGGCAGGTCCTATGAAGAGAGGTTGAAGGATTTGAGGTTGTTTTCGTTAGAAAGGAGGCGGCTAAGAGGGGATCTTATTGAAGCATATAAGATGATTAGAGGTTTAGATAGGGTGGACAGTGATAGCCTTTTTCCTAGGATGGAGAAAGCTAGCACGAGGGGACACAGCTTTAAATTAAGGGGTATGAGTTATAGGACGGATATCAGAGGTAGGTTCTTTACTCAAAGAGTGATTAGGGAGTGGAATGCCCTGCCTGCAGCTGTTGTAGATGCGCCAAGTTTGGTGGCGTTTAAGAGGTTAATTGATAAGTATATGGAAGAGAAGGGAATGGTTTAGTTTGGAGGGGCATTGCTTTTTATTTTGGTCGGCACAACATCGAAGGCCGAAGGGCCTGTTCTGTGCTGTATTGTTCTATGTTCTATGTTCTTCCTTGTATCCAAATAATGCAGCACTAATTTCAACTAAACAGTCATCATACAGGCATCAAAGGCCATGACTGCACTGTAGTTTACTACATAAATTCATGACTGCATTCTGGGTTTCATTTCATTTATTTCTACCACATCCACTGCCCCTCAATCTAGGTTCTAAAGCCTTTTAGATGACTTAAAAATGAAAAAAAATTTGTCATCCTTTTCTGACACCATCCATTAATTGTTTTTAAACTTTAAAATTCATCCATGTACAATTTTCTAACTCTCCACTGCAATTATCATAGGTGATTATAATCTATGTACAGATTGAATGAATCAAATTGGCAAAGGTAGCCTGGAAGATGAGTTTGTAAGAGTGCATTTGGGACAATTCCTTAGAGCAGCACATTCTAGAGTCAACCAGACAGTTGACAATTCTGGACCTGGAATTGTGCAATAAAACAGATTGATTAATTACGTCAAAGTGAAGGAACCTCCAGGTAGCAGTGGTCATAATATAATTGAATTTCACATTCAGTTGAGGGTGAAAGAGTGGGTCTCAAGAGAGTATTTCAAAGTTAAATAAAGGCAATTACAATGCTTATGAACACAGAACTGGCTAAAGTGAGTTGGAAAATTAAGTTAAAGTGTCGGACAGTAGAGATGCAGTAGCAGGCATTTAAGGTGACACTTCATAATACTTGGTCAGGTATTTCATTCTAATGAGAAAGCAATTCAAGGAGATGCACCATCCTATGGTTAAATAAAAATGTTAAAGATACACTCGATTTGAAAGAAGAAATGGAGCCTTTGCACAGGTTGATAATAGATCAGAAGATTAGATAGAATTAAGAAAAAAATAACAAATTAAGACTTCAAATACATTGAGGAAGGAAATAGAATATGAGGGAAAAATAAGGCTAACAATAAAATACAAACAGTTAATAGTTTTTACATGTATCAGCCAGAATCAATGTGCTTTTTTTTTGAAAGAGAATCTTTCCTTTGATTAAGCAAATTAATTGATTAGGATTCTTTCAGGAAGTAACAAGCAACATGGATAAACGGGAACCTGTCGTTGTGGTATACTACATCCGAAAGACATTTGATAAGGCCCAGAGGAACCTTAGTATCCTGGTATATTGATCACAAAAAGTTAGTAAGCAAATGATCAGGAAGGCAATGGAAATTGTAAATAAAAGCAGGAAAGCTTTGCTACATTTGAATCAAGGACCGGTGAGACCCCCGTCTGGAGTATTGCATTTGGCGTTGGTCTCCTTTGTTTTTTGCTTAAGAAAGGATATAATTCAATTAGAAGCAATTCAGAGAAGATTCATTCAACTGATTCCTGGGATGAAAATCTTTTGCAGCAGAGTTAGATAAGTTAGACTTGGAGTGCCCATTGGAGTTAAGAAGATTAGGAGGTTATCTTATTCTCAATGCAAGATCCTGAGGAGACTTAACAGGTTTGATGCTGAGAAAATGTTCCACCTTGTGGGAGAACAAGAAGCCACAGTTCAAAAATAAGGAGTCTCCTATTTAAGACAGAGATGAGGAAAATGTTTTCTCTGATGATTGTTAGCCTGTGAAAGTCTCTTCTCCAGGCTAGATGGGTAGCAGGGGTTTAAATATTTATAAAGCTGAATTAAAAGATTCTTGATTAATAAGGGGGTCGGCAGATAATAAAGTGGACAGAAAAATGGAGTTGAGGCCACAATCAAATCAATCATGACCTTATCAAATGGCAGAACAATCTCAAAGGGCTGAATGACTTACTCCTTACTTCATATGTTTTAATGCTCTAACTGATCTCTGTATGTGCCTAAATCTGAATTAGAACTAAAACTCATCTCTAAGGCCAAGACTGCATCTCTGTTAGAAGATGTCTGTTATCTGATTCTGCAAATCTATTGCCTGATTTCTGTTACCATTGCCTGACAATTGAATAATGGTGCCTATTTCCTTTTGATTATACATGGACAATAATGTATCAGTCAGGAATTTTCTCAGGGTTTCTCCTACTGTGCCACAATTTCCACATAAATGAAATTTCTACCAAACTTATGATGCAACGGTGGAATTTTTGGAGAAAATTTCCCCCCAACAATTTAGTAAAGGAAATTAAGAATTTTGTTAGCACGGTTTTGTTCGTCATAATTAATATGATAGCTTTCATGTTGAGACTTTTTAAATATCTTTTGGATTCTAATTTTTAATATTTTGAATATTTGCCCATTCACAATCTTGAATTGTGTCATTGGGAAGACATTGACAGTAGATATGATGGGAAAATGCTGTATTTATTTCCAAAGGCTAAGGAGCAGGAAGTGGAAAATTTGGCTGATTGGCACAGGATATGCTGGTTTTCCCACTCTCTAAAAAGTTTTCCCATATGTTCGACAATATGCACATCTGCACGATACAGTGACGGCCTTTTCAAGTAAATGATGTCATGCTCTTGAAACATGTGGTTAGCTTCTAATAATAGAAATAGCTTCACCCAATCATCTTTAATTTTGAGTATTGCAGCCACATTTTGGTTCAATCTTCACTGATCTAGAGATTCAAGGCAAATAACAGATTGCAAGACTGGCTGATGGGTAAACATACTTTCTTGACTTCTACTAGAACAGGATGGCTGAACCTAATTGCTTTTCTGCTTTAACCATGCACTTAGTTTATATGTTATTTCTTGTTTTCCACAAACACTGATTGCTTTTCAGAAGTTGAACCTATATTTCTACAACTTTATCCTCGAATCCTGTAGAAAATAGATATAGGAAAGTATGCTACTCCCATCAAATGCATACAATACATAGTAGGTTGAAAATGCAGTTTAGTATGTGGATAAATCAAGTTGAATGTTGTAATGTACATCTCAAAAGATTTGCCTCTTTATGCTCTATTGTATCCTTCAAAACATCACGCCCACAGAGGGATAATGTTAACCTTCAAAAGGAATGGATAATTGCATTTAAATCACAGACAGCAGATCTTAATGTTCCTTCTGAACCAGGCTGGTTTCTTCTGTGACCAGAAATGTAAAGACCCAGTAATTGCCCATTGTTTTGTGTAATAGTAGGAATTTAATACTTGCCTTGGATACTACTGTTTGAGAGACTTTACCTATTGTTGAATGCTAAATAGTTATCTTCATTGTGATTTGGTTGGCCTTTCTTGCTTGGTATCTTTGAAATTGATCAGAGAAGAAGAAAAATAAAACTATAAAAAATATACTGGTTCTGTGTTCTTTTTGTATGTGTGCACATGCTTATTCTGTCAGTTACTTGGACAGAAGAAAATGGTTGAAGGACCAAGGCTGACAATGCACAACACAACCAAAGTTGAGAGCCTCAGGCAAAAATAAGTGAGGGCAGAGGTTTTAAAAAATCAATGGATTGGAAGTGAAAGGAAAAACTGAGAGAAGAAATGTCTTCCTTCATTTTCAGTGCCCAAAAATACATTTTTTTTATTTGATTTATTATTTATATTAGTATGCAGTGAAAAGTATTGTTTCTTGCATGATATACAGACAAAGCATACCGTACATTGGGAAGGAAGAAAGAGATTGCAGAATGTAGTGTTATAGTCATAGCCAGGGTGTAGAGAAAGATCAACTTAATATGAGGGAGATCCATTCAAAAGTTAGATGACAGTAAGGAAGAAGCTATTCTTGATTCAGTTGGTAGATGACCTCAAACTTTAGTATCTTTTTCCAGATGGAAGAAAATGGAGTATGTTCAGGGTGCACAGGGTTCTTGGTTAGGCTGGCTGCTTTGTCGAGGCAGTGGGTGGTGTAGACAGTGTCAATTTGTGGGAAGCAGGTTTGCATGATGGACTGGGCTTCATTCATGACCTCATTGTGGTTTCTTGTGGTCCTGAACAGAGCAGGAGCCACACAAAGTTGTGATGTAATCAGAAAGAATGTTTTCTGTGGTGTATCTGTAAAGGTTGGTGAGAGTCATAGAGGATATGCCGAATTTCCTTAGTCTTTGAGAAAGTAGCGGTATTGGTGGGCTTTCTTAACCATAGCGTTGGCGTTGAGAGACCATGATAGGTTGTTGGTGATATGGACATCTAGAAACTTGAAGCTCTCGACCATTTCTGCTTCAGACCCACTGATGCAAACAGAGGCCATATTCTCCACTATGCTTCCTGAAGTCGACGACGATTTATAGTTTGAGAAGAAACATTGTCTGAAAACTAAGGTGTTACGTGTAATTAGCTAAAAACCAATGAGCTAATTCTTATTTCATAATCAAATCTTAGTAGATAATTAAAAAACATACACTAATAATTGTATAGATTAAAAAATAGTTCGCACAGATTAAAGAGACTATTGTGAATAGTAATGTGCTAATCATTCATATTTGGAAAGTGAACATAGCAAGCACAAAAATGTAGGAATGGAAAATGTTGAAGCTATGAACTTGCTGTTAAATGACTGTTTCCTTGTAACACAATGAAACCTGATAATGCACAACTGAGAATGAGAAGCATTCAGGTTATTGAAGAATACAAGTTGTGAAACTTACTGGTAGTTCAGCAAACTATATTTTGAATATATCCTTTCTGTTTGTATTGAAACCATTCAACACAAGCATTAATAAAGAATTGTGAAAAAGATTTATATTAATAGCGCCAATGAAGCATTCAAACGAGCTCTCGTCTGAACCAGAAAGTCTCCTGTAATGACTTGATAATATTAACATGAAATGCAAAACAATAGCTCTGTTCAAAATATGTTTAACTGAAGAAAAGAGGAATTACTTCACTTTCAAATGATTTTGCAATACTTTTGTACAAAGAAAGAAGTAACTCAGTTATATAAGACATTCTCCATCAGCAGAGCATCCCTTAGTTCTTTTCAGCCAATAATATCCTTTCCGAATTGACGTCACTAGTGTAATGTGATGAATTGCAACCTCCAATTTACACGTAGGAAGTTCTCACAGAGATAAATCATCAGGAAATCTGCTCTAGTGATGTTGGTTGAGTAATGCATTTTGGAAAGGATACCAAGAGAGGTCCCCTCCTCTTCTTCTGTAAGTGCCATGATTTTTTTGTGTACCAGTAAGGATGCTCAGCCTCAGTTTAACACCTCATCTGAAAGACAGTGGACTGAATTTTCCTGTCCCATCTGCCACGGGAATCGTGGTGGGCAAGAATATGGACCGTGCAAAATTCTGTTGACCGTGGGTGGAATTTCTGATAATGCTGCTTTAAAGGTTATCCTACATTACGGTTTGAACCCACAATGTTTTGAATGACAATGACAATGGTAATTGTAATATTGATGCTGATGTTTACAGCTAATTGCTTTATTTTTTTCCCTAGCACTTTGCACTCCCACATTTTAATTAAGCCATGTCATTACAGTGACCTATATATTCAGCAGTTAGTGTGACTGTGGTAAGTGTTTTTTTGGTGTAAATAATGAATCTTTCTGGACTTGCTCACTGTTGATCTAGCCTGAACCACAACCACATGCTTTTCCTGACTAATACAACCCTCTTAATAGGGATCTTGGCTTCATGACACACTATCTGTAACCCCCGTAACTTGCCTGGGTTAGCAAAAAACCTCACTTACTGTGCTGTCTGGGGAAAATACACAATTCTCTAACCAATGCTCAGGATTCCCTTCACACACATTGTTAGCCACTTTAACGCTTGAATAGCAGGTTAGATGTAAGGATTCGCATTCTAATCAGTAATCTATGACTGTCTGTGCTGATGTGTGCTATTGCAGACCAGAACACTACATTTGCCTGACAAAGACACAGAGTGTTGAAAGCTCGCAATTTTACTATCAAATAAATCGGTTGGATTTAAAATTGGAGTTGCTAAATTCTTACTGAGTTCTTACTACCCCAGTCCAACGCCGGCATCTTTACATCAATACAACCCTTTGCCAGTCCACCTGGTGTGCTGGCCTGCTCACCACGGGAACCTATCTGCTGAGCAGCTTTTTATTTAAGCACTATCCTGGAGCCTTGCTGTGCAGTCCACTTTAATAAGGGGATGAGCAGGCCAAACAAATCTTCAAGGGAAGTCTCACAAAGATTTCAGTAAACTGCACACATGCCTCTAATCCTACACTATTAAATGCTTCTTGCAGTCAAGGCTAACTTACCTGTTGCCACCTCAGTTGCAGCCTGCACTTGTATGTTAGCTCAAAATGACAAATCTGTAAAATAAGCCATTAAAAATTGAATAGATTTGCCACAGCTTTCTTCAAAATGTAGGGAACCCTCTGGTTTTCTATCATTAAAATTGTGTAAAAGATACAGTCAACATAGTCCCAGGTGACCATAATGTTTCCCTCTCCTTTGAAGGGAGAACTGACTGTTGCTGATATAACCTGAGGATCATCAGACCTCACGTTAAGGGGGTAAGGTTTAGAAGGTGAGGCCTTCATTAATAACATCAACCAGTACGGAAATTGAACCCACGCTGTTGGCATCGCTCAGCATCAGCCAGCAGGCATCCAGCTAACTGAGCTAATTGACCCACAGGCATCACTCTCCTGCAATAACTGATGATGGTATCACCTTTAGCATAGGCATAATTCTGCTCTTCTCTGGCGATCTCTGTGATCTGCTCCTCATACAGGATGAGGACTTGAATGCCCAGAATTCTGCCTCTGGTTTGAGAGTGCTCCTACTTTTTGTGGGAGTTATTGCCCTACATTTGGGCAAGAAGATGACTTGTCATCCCAATGGTTGCATGAGCAGTTCAGGCAGCTGCTGAGCTTTCTCCGGAAAGTGATTAAGAAGCAGGATGTTCTGTAATTAACACAAATTGAGAGCATGAAGTGGCTGGCACACATTCAGTGCAGGTGTCCCATCTGAGTGCCACAACCCAAACTCTCATGTGACATTCCTGTGCACTCACATACTGAGACTGCCTGTTGCCTTTATGAATATCAGTATGCAGTGAGAAGATGGTGCACTTACACTGGCAGCGCGCAATAGATCATTCATTCCCTTGCATCACTGATGGGCATTTTTGTGTCAGGACTATGGGCATTCCCCACCATTGTACCCTCTGCCCAGGACATCATGATCGGAAAGGAGAGGTTCCTGATGTCATCCCTGGGAACAGGACCTTCTCCTTTCCTGTAAGGCTGGGAGGAGAGTCTTGAGGGAGACTTTGCTGAACTGTGGGTTCGTGTGTTGCTTTCTTTCCCAGCCATGTAGATTCAGTAGAATCCAGAGTTCCTGTGAGTAAGTGGATGTGAAGGTGCCCTTTAAAATCTTTGAACTCATGAGGTAACAGTGAAAATGGTGACTTCTTGATTTCCACAAGCTTCACCTTACTCCACATGGATGCATACATGTGTGATGAACTGAAAACTGCAAGATCATACATGACCAACCTCCTTTCCCCCAAAAAATCACTCCCACCTTTGAGCCAGCCACAAAACTTAGACGTAATAATGGGAGACTCCGTCCTTTAAATTGAATCTGAAATCTCTAAGGAGCTGCCATCAGACTGAAGGATTGAACTCATGTTGAACTCATGTTGTGCGATGTTAACAACATTGAGGCAATGTTTTTGTACAGTATTCATTACACCACTATCTTGATGAAGAGTATAATACTTCCTTTTGGCTTTTACTTTTAGTTTAAATGGAGGACAGAAGAATTTAATATAAATGAGTTAATATATCAAATACTAATATTGTACAGTGAAATTTCATGTTTTAAGAATCTAATATTTTTATAACAGATAATAACAGTCCTTTTATTTTTTTCTTATAATTTTTCAAATGCAGCTTTATTTAATTACTTGTGTTTTGGATACAGCTCATTGCTTCTATTCACAGTGCCTTTGCTTCAGCGCTAAATAAGAGAGAGTTATGTACAAAAAAAGCACAGTATTCTTAAGCTAATGCCGAATACTTTAAACAGGACTTTGGCAGATTTTTTAGTATCAAAGTTCTGAATTTTGTAATGTTTGTAACTTAGCTGACATCAATTAGTTAAGTTATTAAACATATTACAGCTTGAAAATTTTAATTCTAGAATATTGCAGTCACTCATTTATAAGCATACAAATAACAAAATCTAAAATTTAATTTCAAAGAGGTTAACTATTAAGTACAATAACTATGACGCATCAGATAATTCTTCATAGTGAGGGATAATGAGGACTAGTTAAATGCCTCCCAACAAATCAATACTGTTGTAAAACTGATGCAATACCTGTCAGGGCCGGTGTAAAACAGTGGATGTATTCAGTCCTACTTTGAGACTGATTGAGAATTTTTTAGCATGGCCTCTTATAAAATTGGAACTTCTTCCAGTGAGGCCTGTTAATACTTGTAATAATGGACCAGTAATCCAGAATCATGGATGAATTATTTGAAGAATATGAATTCAAACTACATTATGCCAGTTTAGGAATTAGAATTCTCTTTAAAATGAACTGGAACCAAAAAGGAACTGCAATCAGTGAACGTGAAGCTGTTAGATTCACTCAAAAGGTTCACTAATGTTCATCAACATTTGTTGCCCATGGCCAATGGCCCTTGAAAAGGTGCTGGTGAGCTGTGTTCTTGAATTGCTATAGTCAATCTGCTGTAGTTACACCCATAGTACTGTTGGGAGAGAATTTCAGGATTTTGACCTAGTGCTGGCAATATATTTCTAAGTCAGGATGGTATGTGGTTTGTGAGAAGGAGGTCCTTATGGGTGGTTCTGTTCCAAAATAACTGCTGTCCTTGTCCTTCTAGGTAGTAGAGATTGTGGGTTTGGAATTTGCTACTGAACTATTCTTGTTGAGTTGCTGCAGTGCCTCTTGCGTATGTACATTGTGCACTGGTGGTAGAAGGAATGAATGTGTAATTCCCTCATCTTGCCTTCTTAGAGCAGGGAACCAGTATCTTGTAAGTCACATACTCCTTGATGATGAAAATGTAACTCTTTAATTGATTTGTTCAGTTTCCTTTCCCATGTAATTGATTCTGATTTGTGGGATGCAAAATAACAAAACATTATCAAACATGTATTCCTTGATTTTAACTTCACACCTAGTGGAGACCAAGCAGAGGAGCAGTTAAAGTTGAGTGGCAGACTTGTTTGCTCCTTTTCCATCCATCTGCAATTTTAACATGTTGGCAGCAAGTAACTCCACCTCAAAATGACAGGCCCTCTTTAACTATGTAGATCAGGCTCCAGTTGGCCATTTTAAATTGAGATGTGACAGGGGAAGCAGTACCGTCTGGGCTAAACCCATCAGGAACAGCAGCCAGGGCCAGAATAGGCATTGAGAGGGTGTTTGCTTTGCATTTTAATAACAGAAGTCAGTAATAATAGCCTGGTTATATTACACTATTGCTTTCAGTTCATGCTGAATTTAAAAATATTTACATGATTAAATGTTGAAAATGATTCCTGCAGAAACAGACTGTAAACTGCTTAGCTGCAAATTGGATGACAGAGCACAGAACATGTGCTGGACAATAATTTTGCATTGTCTCATGCAAATATTCTAAAGCAGATCGGATTCAAATATTGCCAAGCCAAATTTAGCATTCATTTGAGTTAACAAAAGAATGAAGGCAAGCCACAAATTTTGCATCTACTTTAAATATTCTTTCAGGTTCAGTGGTACAAGTTACTTGTATAAGCAGCCCCCATGTTATATATTCAGAAATGCTCTGTACTGTCTAATATCTAATCATTGAATAAAAAACTTGCGGCCTTAATTATAAGATCCCTCATTATCAGATCAGAATATTGTGCCATTCACAATTCCTCATATCTGTTTCTTATTAGAAATTATCTTTTCTCATTCTCAAGACAAATGGGAATAAACGTGGTGAAATGTGAGGTGATGTATTTTGGTTGGAAAAACATTGTCAGATGATCCAAAATATGGGATAAAATTCTTGAAAGGATACAGAGCAGAAGGACTTGAACATTTTTGTGCATAAATCATTGAAAGTGGCAGAATAGGTGAAAGATCAGTTAATAAAGTGTATAGTATCCTGGACTTTATTAATAGGGGCATACAGAACAAGAACAAGGAGGTTATCCTCAACCTGTATGAGATATTAGTTAGAGTGCAACTGGTGTATCACGTACAGTTCTGGGCACCACCCTATAGGAAGTATATGAACACATTGGTGAGTATACAAGAAGTTTACAAGAATGGTTTCATTACTACAATTATGAAGGTAAATTGGAGAGGTTGAGAATGTTCTCCTTGGAGGGAAGAAGGTGAAGAGGAAATATGATAGAGATGTTCATGTGGGTGATGGACAGAGTAAATATGCAGAAATTGTATCCACTCGTAAAAGTTTAAAGAGTGAGAGAGCACAGATTTAAAGTGATATGCAGAAGAAAGAAATGCGATGTAAGAGAAAACTTTTTCACACGAGGAGTAGTTCAGGTCTGTAACGTAATGCTTTCAAGTGTGGTGAAGGCAGATTTATTCAAGGTATTTAACAGGCCATTAGATGATTATCTGAAAAGAAAAATGTGCAGGGGTACATGGAAAAGACAGGAGAATGGCACTAAGTCACGATGTTCATTTGGAGGGCAGGTGCAAACGATGGGCCAAATGGCCTCCTTATACACTGTAACAATTCTGTGATCTTGACATATAACATGAGTTTCCTTTATGAGAAACAATGTGGTAGAGAGGTTAAAAATAGAAATTGCTAGAAAAAGCCAGTAAGTCTGGCAGCATCTGTGGGGAAAGAAACCAAATTAATGTTTCCAGTTAGACATGACTCTTCTTTAGAACTCCAGCAGCTGCAGTATATTCTTATTATGGTAGAGATGTATTCTCACAAGGGAAATGAAGAGAGGAATCTATCCAACCTAAACTGGACTGCTCAGATTTCCTTCACTGACTTTGATGTGGGCTGTATTTGTCTATCACACATGTTGGTGAAGGCAGAGGCTTGTGGTTTAGTGCTTCCACAATAGACGCCTGCTTTAGCATTGGCATTCTGTCTCAGAATACACTAGCTATATAAATAGGGAGCAGTCCAGACTTGGAAAATAATTGTGAGAGGCAGAGGTCAATGTAATTGGGATTCCTACAGGCCTTTGTTTAGAATTTATTTTCATCACACAACATTGTTTGGATTTAATATTATTGCTGCTATTTGTAATTTAAGCTAATGATGCAATAAATCATTTTCTCTATCGTTTTATTTGTCTTTAGCGTTGTGGAAGAAGCTGATGATGACAAGGAGGAGGTGAAGAAAAAACCATGAAAGACTGGAGTCATGAAGATAGACACCTCAAAACATTGGTACCAATGCCAGAAGATCTGCTGACCTGGGAGATTTTGTCTTGATTTCTCCCATAGGCAGTGTACATAGCTTACAACCAGGCATTAACCTCTTCCCACATGGGGCACAGTAGCTGTCAAGGTAACAACAGATCTAAATTTTTGTGTAACTAGTTGTTGCCAGGCAACATATGATTGCATAAGACAATTCGCATTGCATCACTGCGTTAAGTAGGTGGCAGATAAATTGTACAGGTAAGGCAAAAACGTTACGTATTCCAACCATAGCAGAGATATCATTATGTGGTGGGATTTCCACAAGGATAGGATGTTGTTGATGCCACCATGTGGATGTTAAAGGCCCTGACTGAAGAACCCAAAAGTTCATCACCATGAAAGGTCTTTTGTGAATGTACACCTATTGAATGATGCTCATGATCCAGAGGCCCACACTAATGCTCTGGAACTTGGGTTCAAATCCCACCATGGCAGCTGGCGGAATTTAAATTTAATGTGTAAACAAAAATCCCGAACATTAAAAAGCCAAGTCTCTGTAATAGTAATCATTAAACTATCATTGATTGTTGTAAAAATGTTTGCTTCACTAATATCCTTTGAGGAAGGAAATCTGCTATCCTTACCTGATCTGGACTATACATGACTCCACACCCACAACAATGTGTGATTGACTCTTAACTGCTCTCTGAAATAACCTAGCAAGCGAGCCACTCAATTAAAGGGCAATTATGATGCAACAAATGCTGATCTTTTCAGTGATGTTCTCATCCCATGAAAGAATTAAAATAAAATTCTGCAGAGAGGGCATACTACCCTCTAATAATCAAGAATCCCTCCAATATAATCCAGCAAAAATCTCAAGAGTTAGAGAGGTATACTGAATGCTGCATACCTTTTGAAGTTAGGAAGGAATTGAGTGTTCCATTTACAGATGAATAGGAAGAATAGGAAGAAGATGTAGGCCATGTACGTACCAATGAAGGGAATGGTATAATATTACAGACTAATCTACAGATCTGAACTAATCTTCCGAGAGGTTACAAGCAATTAATTGGTGCAGCTAACGGAATTTCAATATAATTAATTAATCAGATCAGAATCTTTAAAACTAGTGCCAATAATGACAACCATGAAAAAGCTAGTGTCATCAAAATTCAGCTGATTTACTATCCTTTAATGAAGTAAATCTACCATCCATACCATCCCTACCTGAACTGCAGATCCTTAACAGTTTGGTCGATTCTTTATTACTGTCTGAAATGGCCGAGTGAGCCATTCTGCTATATCAGACCACTGCAAAAGCAAGAGTATGGACTGTAGCAGCTCACTGCCACCTTCACGAGGTCAATTCAGAAATGACAATGATGGCCACATCTCAGGAATGAATTTTTAAAAATCATTGCAAAAATGCCTTGAAGGATGACATGGATTATGCAAGCAGTTGCCCACAATTCATGACATGTGGCAGAAATGGTCAACAAACGTTTGTTCTGGAAAGGATGTATGTCATCTCTATAACACATAATGATGTTAATTAGTATTTGGAAGGTCATGAATAACCACAACTCACAGTGCTACATCTTTACCATCTTTTCAGAAAAAGTATACTTACAATTCTCCATGAACAAATTAAAAATGAACCAAATGCTTTATAAAAATAATCAATAAGTCCCTTCACAGCCTTCATAAATAGAAAGAGGTTCCACTTCTTTACTATGTGAGTAGTTTGTGACTATTAATGCAAAATTATACATGTGACTGACTCATACTTTGATAACACAGAGTTACCCTGTGCAGTGTTTGCAAATGTTGAATTACTACTGATGAACAGGAGTGCTATGTATGTATATTAACGAATGGAATAACCTTAATTCCTTTGGCTACATACACTTTTTCTAACTCTTCTATGATATTCATCTGCTATTTGCAGGGATTATATAGAAACATTTAAAGGATGCAGTCTAGCAAATGGAGTTTAATGTGGAAAAGTGTGAGGTAATGCACTTTGGCAGGAACAATAAATGTGTAGAGTATAGGGCTAATGGTAGGGCTCTTAATAGTGTTGAGGAACAGAAGGATCTTGGTGTATGTGTCAATAGATCCCTGAAAGTAGGCAGTCAAGTGGATAAAGTTGTTAAGAAGGCATATGGAGTCTTAGCTTTTATTGGTAGGGGGATTGAATTTAGGAGCCGCAGCATCATGTTGCAACTGTACAAAACTCTAGTGCGGCCGCACTTGGAGTATTGTGTGCAGTTCTGGTCCCCACATTATAAGAAAGATGTGGAGGCATTGGAGAGGGTACAGAGGAGGTTTACCAGGATGTTGCCTGGTATGGAGGGCAGGTCCTATGAAGAGAGGTTGAAGGATTTGAGGTTGTTTTCGTTAGAAAGGAGGCGGCTAAGAGGGGATCTTATTGAAGCATATAAGATGATTAGAGGTTTAGATAGGGTGGACAGTGATAGCCTTTTTCCTAGGATGGAGAAAGCTAGCACGAGGGGACACAGCTTTAAATTAAGGGGTATGAGTTATAGGACGGATATCAGAGGTAGGTTCTTTACTCAAAGAGTGATTAGGGAGTGGAATGCCCTGCCTGCAGCTGTTGTAGATGCGCCAAGTTTGGTGGCGTTTAAGAGGTTAATTGATAAGTATATGGAAGAGAAGGGAATGGTTTAGTTTGGAGGGGCATTGCTTTTTATTTTGGTCGGCACAACATCGAAGGCCGAAGGGCCTGTTCTGTGCTGTAATGTTCTATGTTCTATGTTCTATTGTTGGCTCAGATTTCAATGGGCTATTATTATTTTATTCTAATTGAATGAAAACGTTTAATGTTGACAATGTGGCTCTGTCTATTTTTAACATAAATGAGGAAAGTCTATAAAGAAAAGTGGGATTAAGTGACAAAATGCAATATAATTATAATATTAATGAACTTCAAATTGATTTGGTTATTGATATCATTTTTCATGGTTTGATCCCAAATGAATGAAGTGTAATAGGAAAGAAGAATTTTATGACTTTTGTTCTGTTTCAGGGGCCATAATTTGAGATTTGGTTGAATATGAATTATGGTCTTGCTTCAGATATTACTAAATTTAGCTTAGATTTATGATCTATCACAGTCCCTGTCTGAATACTTTATAACATGACAGGCCAATTAGCTTGTGTTTTCTTTATTACCTGCTGTTTTTTTCATACACTGCCCCTTCCAAGCAGAGTTATTCCTTCCTAAAGGTTTCTAGTTTATTGTAAGAAAAATCATCTGTACTTCATAGTATTAAATGCTGTGTCAGTATTTTTTGTGACCCTATCATCCTATTTGTGTTTCAAAATGCGACAATTGCAGGCCAGAAGAGCATAACTGAACGCAGCATCAATGTAATGCTTGCTTCCCGCCATTTTGTATCCTTGGCATCCAAAACTTCTTGTTGCAAACAGCTAGGAACCTTGTTAGTAAATTGCAGACTGGGTCAAGTGATCTTTAACACCATGTGTGCCTCTACATATCAGCTTATTTTGAGTTCTTGTTTTCAATCACCAACTGTGGGCAGCAGACGTTGGAAGGTTGAAACTTTGAATGCTCATTAAAGGGATCCTTGGTTGCAATCAGAGAAGTTGACTGTAGTTTTAGCATGCATTTTAATGCAAATGATTTAAATGTTTGAGGTTTAAAGGCATCTAGATTTAACATCCTTGCTGCTATAGGTATTACAACATCTTAGCCTGTCCTGCTCGAGTTCCCATGGTACAGTTCTGCAAACTGCAGCATTTTAATTACTGGCAATTTACCAAATTAATGTAAACACGATCCAACCATAAACATGGCTTGGCCCAAGCTGATACTTTCATGCAGACACAATGCAAGCCAACCATTTATCATTCACTCTTAGTTGTCCCTGAAGTAGCTAAGCTGCTTTGTCACATTACAGCACCTCAAAAAGTTCAGTTCAAAAACATGGTCCTATTCCCAGCTACCGGAAGGACTGGGGATTGCAGTATTTCACACTGACTGACTTGAGTATAATACCACTGGGTTAAAACCAAGCAATTCCCATCCTAACATGATACAAGCCCATGACAAAACCAGAACTGTAGTGTTCCAGACCCCACAGGAAAAGGGAAATAAGTGGAACTGGATTTCTGTCCTTTCCAGATTTTGACTGCAAGGAGCAGAGCCTCTGCCTACTCCTTACAAGACAAATATCTTTAAGGACAAAGGTAGATGTAGGGACTCTGTACAGTAGGGAATTCCCACTTCCATGTCTCTTTTGGGACTTGGATAGTACTGGAAGACATTCTCCCAATAAATTGATGTGTACTTGCCTCCATATAGCTGGAAATGTGTGTGTGTGTGTGTGTGTCCCCAAAGAAGAAATCCTAGTCAGACAAGCAATGCTGTCCTGCAGGGAGCCCAATAAGTAATCTCACAACACCAGATTAAAATCCAACAGGTTTATTTGGTAGCACAAGCTTTCAGAGTGCTGCTCCTTCATCGGACAAGTGCCAGGAATGGCCACCCTAGTCCAACACCGGCATCTCCGCATCATGGTTCCAGAAAGCCAATGGTGAAGAATGTTGCTGGAGATAATCTTTATTCAACCTTACACTTATTTGCAAAGTGAAATATGACAAGCATACACATTCACCCTGAACCATATCACAGTTACAGAAAATGTCTCTTTCTATGCCCTGAAGAGAAACTCCAATTAATATCCATTGTTCGTAACATGTGAAATACTGTTCCTGATTTCAAGGGAGAGGACAATCAAAAGGTTTTTCTAATAGGCAGTTGATCTTCAATATCAGATGTATGCCTGAGTGGTAGTTAAAAATCAATCTCATTGTGTTTTACGCTCCATCAAAAGTTGCAGTTTAGATACTTGACTGGATGACAGGAAATGTCATTGGAAATTTATCAGTGAGAATTCCATTTACAATAAATACTCTGAGAGTAATATTGCTTTAGCTGATAATGTAAACTTGATGTTTTCAAATAATGTGCCCATTATACACCTCAGCCAATTTTTTATTCCTGATGTGGAGATGCCGGCGCTGGACCAGGGTAAGCACAACAAAAAGTCTCACAACATTAGGTTAAAGTCCAACAAGTTTATTTGGCAGCACAAATTTTTGGAGCACTGCACCTTCATCAAATAAGTGAGGACTTGTGTTCACAAACAGGGCATATAAAGACTAAACTCAATTTACAGGATACTGGTTGCGGTATGCGTCTTTACAGGTAACTAAGTCTTAAAGGTACAGACAATATGAGTGGAGAGAGGGCCAAGCACATGTTAAAGAGATGTGTATTGTCTCCAGCCAGGACAGTTAGTGAGATTTTGCAAGCCTAGGCAAGTCATAGGCGTTGCAGATTTTTTATTCCCACAGGCTTCAAACAACTGTTTTGATATCACCTGTTTCACATTGCCAATAGAATGATTCCCACTGTGTGCATTAAATAAAAATCTGAATGGGATATTCAGACAGTTTGAAATTCTTACCAAATTCATTCAAGTTTATTTCAGAGGTATTTCAAATATAATCTACTGTGGAATGTGGATCTGGTTCAGGATGAGAATAAAGTAATCATACACTGCCATTTTTAATAAAGTGGCAACATTTAATAGTTGCTGTTAATTTTTGTATTCATCTTATATGCAGTGACCTGTAAGGTGGATTTCCTGCCTGTTGTATCTTTTATATCTCAGAAGTGTGTTTAACAAATTTTATTCACAGTTACTAAACTGACTGCTCCAGGGCTTATAGCCGAAGACTGAGGTTCTTCTCATTGCTGGTTCCCCTCTCGACATGGTTATGGTAATCATAACTATGTGAGTGATTACCTGATTTAATCAATGAGGGACTTTAGCTCTGTAACTAAAGTAGAAAAAACTGGTCTGCAAAGAGAGAGGACAATTCAGAACCCAAGTTCCAGTCAACAAAATCTTCTTGTTGGAATTCCCAGGAGCTTCTAGTTCTTTATCTTTTATGATAATGATTAATCTAATGTTTTCTGTCATTTTGAGGTGATTCAGGATTATACAGGATTTTCTGCTCAAGAGGGAATAAGACTGGTTACAGATGGTGTACATCAGCTTGAAGAATTGTTTGCTATCGTATGTTAATTATTCCAGAATCATGCTTATGACCAGAAGTCAGATTCCTCCAGACCCATAAAGCCATAAAGACTGTTGTTCTAGCCAGAGATCCCTCAGCTATGGTTCTTTGTCTGATAGATCCATAATTCTGGCTTCCATTTCTATTAAGGCATTATGCATTAATGATTATTGGCCAGTGTTCTGACATCCATCATTATGAAATGCTTGGAAAGGCTAAACATGGCATGAATCAATTCCAGCTTCCCGGACTGCCTGGATCCACAACTCTTCAATTACTGCTACAATAGGGCCACGGCAGATGCCAACTTCCTGATCCTGCACTCAATCCTGAAACACCTAGATAACCTATGGCAGACTCCTATTGATTGACTACAGCTCAGCCTTCAACATTATTCCTGTGAAACTCATCTCCAAACTCCTTGGCCTCGGCCCTGGTTCCTCTCTCTGTGACTGGATTCTGAACTTCCTAACCCGCACTCTGCAATCAGTAAGGATAGGCAACAACGCCTCTTCATGATCATCCTCAATACCAATGCCCCACAAGTCTGTGTTCTCAGCCCCCTACTATACTCCTTAAACACCTATGACTGTGATCCATAATGGATCAGATTTCAAACAATGACGAGACAGAGTGCAGGAATGAGTTACAGAATGTGGTGAACTGGTGCTGCAACAATAATCTCTCCCTCAATATCAACAAAATAAAAAAGATTGTAATCAAATTCAGGAAATGTAGAGGAGAACATGCCACTGTCTACTTAATGGGGACAAAGTAGAAAGGGTCAAGAGCTTCAAATTTTTAAGTGTCCAGATCACCAATAACCTTTTCTGGATCCCCTATGCCAACACTATAGTTAAGAAAGCCCACCAACATCTGTAGCATCCAGACTAAGGAAATTGGTCATGTCAGCAACAACTCTCACCAACTTTTACAGATGCATCATAGAAAGCATTCTTTCTGGTTGTGTCAAGCATGGTATGGCTCCTGCTCTGCCCAAGACTGCAAGAAACTACAAAAGGTGATGAAAGCAGCCCAATCTATCACTCAAACCAACTTCACTTGCATTGGGTCTGTCTACACTTCCTGCTGCCTCAGCAAAGTAGTCAGCATAATTAAGGACCCCACATAAATCGGACATTCTCTCTTCCACCTTCTTCCATCGGGAAAAAATACAAAAGTTTGACGTCACATACAAACCAACACAAGAATAGCTTCTTCCCTGCTACCATCAGACTTTTGAATGGGCCTACCTTGCATTAAGTTGATCTTTCTGTACATCCTAGATATGATTGTAACATTACATTCTGCATGCTCTTGTTTCCTTCGTTATGTACAGTATGCCTTGCCTGTATATCAAGCAAGTTACAATACTTTTCACTAAATACTAATATCAATAATAAAATCAAATCAAAGTATTTTCAAGCACTGAAAATGAAGGAAGCCATTTCTTTTCAGTTTTGTCTTCCACCTCCAGTCCAGTGACTTCTTAAAACAGTAGATGTGATCCTGTGATTGAATTGCACTTACTGGATATTCCTGAGTATATTAACAACCAATTTAAAGTTATCAATCAGGCATGGAATATGGTTCACTACTGCTTGCTAGAAGCTATATATACATGTAGGTCCATCTTCTACAGACAGGAAGAACATGTCTAGACATTATATCTCTTTACAATTAAACAAAAGCTTGATGGACAACTGTTCCCTGGTGCATTCCGGATAATAACATCTTGACCAATACTGTTGGCCTGCCAACAATCAGCATCTTTCTTTCTTTTGCAGTATAAAGTTTTGTTCCTTAAGAAATTTGGTATTTTGCATCTGTTTTAATGAGTGCAAGTTGAAAGGTTTCAACACTGTGTCTATTTTTTCTGCAATACTCCTGAATTATACTAATAGAGAATAGATAAGGAAGGACACATAAGACAAGCCATCCATTGAAGAATAAATATAGGCATGAACTGGTTTATGAGTATTAATTGATGAGTTATATAGTCTAAATAATTCTGTAGTAGCTAGTCTTTTAAGGGGCATACACTGGAAAGGTCATGTGATCTGTCTGCCCAATTGGGAACGAGTGCAGGGATCTCAGGGCAGAGTGTAGGCCTTTGCAATCAGATTGCTGAGAATGAACCCATCAATTGTAATACTGTGGCCAAATTTTACAATCTCGCTCAGGCGAGGCTTGTAAAATCCAGCCTGAGGCTAACAGGGAATTCTGTACTGTGAGTCTCCCCAACCCAGATTCCAGAGCAGGTAAGACAATAAAATTCCAAACTATGCACACAGTTGTAAGTAGTAATAAACCTGTTGTTTTTATTTGATAATTAGTGAGTGGTAATTATTGCATTTACTACATTGGCCACAAGAATAAAAATGGCAACTCAGATTGCAACAAAAAATTTGAAGGAAACTTTGTTTGCAAGAGCTGCGGATCAAGTCCAATTAAGTCCAGCTTGCAAAAGAGGAAATTGTAGTCATGTCTTACTTTGGAATACTAGAAACTTTTGACATTGCTACAGAAGATTAGGTACAGCATGGTAAGCATTTAGCATATTTTTCCATGCTAATTGATAAGAGGGGGAAGGTAAGAAGAAAGTTATATTGTTGACTGCATGTTGTGTCCAAATGTATAACTTGATCTAAAGCCAAGTTTAACTTGATCTAAAGCTAAGTTAGGAAATGTTTTCCTAACATGAAAACATTTTCAGAGCTTGTTGAGCTAGCAAACAGCATTACCATCCTTAGCCTTCAGTAATATTATCAAGATACAAATCTAACTCAATAAGGAGAGTCCCAGGGGAAACCTTTGTAGACTTTATAGCCAGATCAAGATAAATCGTGGGAGCATTGTGATTTTGAGTTAGCATTGAATGACACGTTAAGGGACTGATTGGAAAGTGGTATTAACATTGCAGCTATACTGAGGAAATTGTTAACTAAACCAGTGATTATTATAAAAATGATGCTGAAAATGGTCTTGGTGAAGGAAAGCAACAAGAAAGATGTTGAGGAGCAAAAAAGTGCACAGAGCAATGAAGTCCCCAGCTAGGGCTGTGAGCAGCAGTGGCACCACCAGTGAGGGCATTGGTTTGAGTGAGAGAGTTAAATGCAGAAACGAAAAAGAATCACAAAGTATAGAAAATTTAAATTCTTGGTCATCAATTATTCCTGCATTTACTACAAATTCTATATAAAGATAAGAAGAAAATACTTGAATTACAGAGAAGGTCAGTCAACATTTGTATAGAAGTAAAACAGAAAATTTAGATAAATTCAGTAGGTCTGACATCATTTATGGAGAAAAACAGTTAACGTTTTCAGTCTAAATGATCCTTCTACAGAACTGAAGAAAAACAGAAATGTAAAGAATTATATCATTGGAAAGGAGGTGGGGTAAAATAGAAGAACAGGGATAAATTAGGGGAAAGGGGATATTGGCAAATTTGTCATTTGACAAGACAGAGTGTTAGTGGTGCTATTAAGGGATGAAGAGTGCTAATAGTGGCCAAAGGTGAGATAGTAGAATGTGTTCATGGGAGCAACTGGAAACAACATTTGTAAAGAGAAGGATAGTGTAATTTTCTGGGTTAAGCCTTCATTACAACTGAAAATTAAGTTTGGCATGAAGAATGGAAAGATTTTGTAATCATATAATGTTTCTCATGGTCTCAGCAGGCTGCAAAGCAGTGAAATATTTTTGATGTGTCATCACTGTCGTAAAGTAGAATTGGAGAAGAAAGGAGTTTAGGCAACAGTTGGTCATGAATAATCATCATAAGCGAGTGACAAAACCTCACTATAGCATGATTAGCCCTCTGTCAATGCCTGCAGCTGACTGTTATCACTCTGATTTCTGTTATTATCTCAGCTTTGGTATTCCAAGTTATCTCATCCAAGCTTATTCCATCAATACCTGACTAGTATTCAGCCATAGGGCATACATACCTCCATCAGCACTGTCCTCTCACTAAAAAATGTTTCATTGCAATAAACAGACTGCACCTTCTCTTTAATGCATTGCTGAGCAATCTATCTTGCCAGCTAATTCACAAAAATATCCTTGTGTAAGAGATCAAACTATGCATTTAAAATGTCATTAATCTTTGAGTGGCTAGTCAATCAGATGCTCTGTCAGAATTTAGGGTCATGGAGTTATACAGTACAGAGACAGAGCCTTCAGCTCGTCATGTTTATGCTGACATAAAATGACACAGTGGTTAGCACTGCTGCCTCACAGTGGCAGGGACCTGGGTTCAATTCCGTCCTTGGGTGACTGACTTATGTGGAGTTTGCAGACTCTCCCCATGTCGGTGTGGATTTCCTCCAAGTGCTCCTCCTACATTTCAAAAATATGTGGCTTAGGTTAATTGGTCAGACTAAATGTCAGGGGGTTTAGTGTCAGTGGGATTAGCAGGATAAATATGTGGGGTTATGGGAATAGGGTCTGAGTAGAATTGTTGTTGGTGCAAGCTTGATGCTCTGTAGTGATTTTATGATTCAAGTATCAATCTATACTAATCCCGTTTACCATCATCTAGACCATAGTCTACCGTGCTTTGGCGATTTAAGTGTGCATCCTAAATATTGTGAGAGTATCTATCTCCACCATGCTCTCAGACAGCACATTTCATATTTCCACCAGCCTCTGGGTGAAAAAATATTTTCTTAGATCCCTTCTAAGCTACTTACTCCTCACTGCAAATCTATGCCCTTTGGTCTTAGACACCACTGCCACGGGGTAAAGATTCTTATGATCTGCCCTATCTATGTATGCCTCTCATAAATGTGTATACTTTTACTAGGTCCTACTTCAGCCTCCTCTGCTCCAGGGCAAACAAACTCAGCCTTTCCAGTCTCTCCACACATCTGATCCTTTCCATCCCAGACGACATCCTGACCAAATCAGTTGTGGAAAGTCAATTTAGGCACCGTGTAAAACCTTGGCAGGTTAACATTATTCCTAAGTCCCATCACCCATTCACATCAACTGCTCTGTGTGTATTTACATAACCATTCAAACAATATGCACAGTATATGCTGCAGCCTCTCTTGCATCCATCATTCCACCTTTTGTTCTTTTTATCTTAGTCTGGTAGACCAGTGTCCCAAAAGTCAAAAGTATCATACAAGCCCCAGCATTCTGCTGATCAATGTTTGCACTTACCGATTCAGACAGATTGCAGAGAATGCAGTGGGTGAATTTGAGAAAGCAATGCCCTGTACGTAACAGTTCCAAGGCAAACAGAAGTGAGTTGTGGTTGCGGAGGCGAATCTGTTTTTGACATCAGGCCTAATTGCACTCTCACTCTGCGGGAAGTGGATAGGATCATATGTCATAGCTCACTGTGACAGAATGGAATTGCTGAACACTTTCAATTTTCTGAAAATCCTGAACCAAGATCAAGAATGAGTTAAGCATTTTCTTTGTTGTTTGAAAAGCTAAAGATGACTGGCACTGTTGCTTGCTGTTGGGCTGTTAATAAAAAATCAACTATTTATTTTCAGGGAGAGTTTAACCATCACACCTTCCCGGCCTGGTTGACTTTCAGAGGAGTCGAAAGGGCTAGATCTCATGTTTGCAAATCAGGGCAGATGCCCTAGTGTGCCTGCATAAAATCTAGCATGATGACATTGGGTCATGAACCTAAAGTTAACATGTAGTTTCCCAGAATGAGGGTAGATGGACAAGTGTTGAAATGGGCAATCTACCCCTCATTTAAAATATGTATAATTACCAGGCAACTGAGCTTGTTAACAAGACAGTTGACCAAATATTATACTGTCATAATACAGTTGGTGTGTGTAGGATAGTGGGGAGTCTACTTTTTCACCATCTGACATGAAAAAGCAGTAATGAAATGTGGGCACATCTTTTGTCCAAGTCTTGCTGCATTTGGACCTGGACTACTTCAGTACTGAGGAGTCATGAATGGTGCTGAACATTATGCAGTCATCAGCAAACATGTCCACTTCTGATATTATGATGAAAGGAAGGTATTGATGAAGCAGATGAAGATGGTTGTGTCTCGGACTCGACCCCAAAGAACTCCTGCTGAAATGTCCTGGAGCTGAGATGATTGGCCTCCAAAGGCCACAACCATAGTCCTTTGCTTTAGGTAATGGAGAGTTTTCTCCCTATTTCCCATTGACTCCTGTTTTTCTAAGGCCCTTTAATGCCACACTTAAGCAAGTACTGCCTTGATGTCAAGGGTAGTCACTATCATGTCACCTCTGGTGTTCAGCTCTTTTGTCCATGTTTGGATCAAGTAGTGAGGTCAGGAGCTAGATGATCCTGTGGAACATGTGAAACTAACTCTGCACTTTTGGATGTTGTAACAAATGACAGCATATCAGTGAAAAATAGAAGAGACCATGGGTAGGTCCTTGGGAGATGCCACAGATAATGGTGCTTGAGCAGGAAGTGAAACTATTTCAAGAAATTCTCTGGCTATGATTAGTTGGATAAGATTGGAATCGATATGAACCCACCCAGATGGGCAATAGTAGGAAGACATTAGAAGAAGAAGGGTGAGTAATAGGGGAAATCATAGAATCCTTACAGTTCAGAAGTAAACCATTCAGCCAATCAAGCCTGCACCAACGGCAATCCCACCCTATTCCCAGAACTTCATATATTTACTCTGCTAATTTCCCTGACACTAAGGGATAATGTGGCATGGTTAATTAACCTAACCCACACATCTTTGGAATGTGGGAGGAAACCAGAGCACCCAAAGGAACTCACGCAGACATGGGAGGACATGCAAACTCCACACAGTCAACCAAGCTGGGAATAGAACTCAGGTCACTGGTGCTGTGAGGCAGCAATACTAACCAGTGTGCCACTTGTAAGACACAAAATTGTTGGTGAATGGGGAATTGATGTTGTATTTTCTGGAACAGTTGTTGTAGAGCCCACTCAGAAAGGAGCCGCCAAATTTCCCTTCTCCTTTCTCCTTTCTCAACTCCTTCACCTCTTCCTTCTCTTCCTCTGCTGTTTGCAGTGTGACAGGTACAAGGACTTTGCCTTCATGGTAGCAAAGTTTTGCAGCATGTACAGGCTTCAGTGATATTGACAGCCACTCTGCGGCGTAATGTGGGGTTCCAAGTGGTCCAGACTGGAAGAGTTGTTTCAGCATCCTGACGGTCCACTCTATCATAATTCACATGGCAGCATAGTTTTAATTGTGTGCATGCTTTTCACTTGTTGGGTTGTGTACAGGAGCCATCATCCACGCTGTCAGCCCATTGCCCTTGGAGCCACCTTTGGTTTGTGATTGTGGATCAAATAAAGTGGCACAGCAGCTGCCTCACATTGACAGCTACCAGGATATGGGGCAATGATGCATGATTCACTGTGTATGGCTGCACCCAGCTGTGTGTTGAAGGAATGGAATCCCTTCTCCTTGCCATACATCTCAGAGATGATATGCAGCAGCTACAGAGTGAAGTGCATACAATCAACAGCAGCTTACATCATAGTAAAGACCGAAATTCTCATAAAACTATGTATTCAATCCATCTGCTTCTCTCTGAGCCTCAGTCACTTCCCTTATGCAACAGTGAACAACAAACTGGGAGATGTTGCAACTTTCTATGCCTGCCTGTCCCCAAATGGGGTTGTAAATACTCATGTAATATCTAAGCATAATCCATCTTTTGTGATGCTAATTGAAGAATAAATATTGGCCAGGACACCAGTGACACCAGAGAGTTTTGGTCTTCTTCAAACCTAAATCAGTCTAATAACTAAGTTAAATTTGTCCTACAGAGTATATGACATAAAACCAACCAAACTGATATAGATATTAGTATCAACATCAAAAATGATCACAGTGGCTTTGTGGTTAGCACTGCTGCCTCACAGTGCCAGGGAGCCCAGGTTTGACTCCAGGCTTGGATCATTGTCTGTGCGGTGTCTGCACATTCTCCCAATGTCTCTGTGGGTTTCTTCCAGGTACTCCAGCTTCTTTCCACAGTCTGAAAGATGTGCTGGTTAGGTGCATTGGCAATGCTGAATTCTCCCTCAGTGTACCCAAATAGGCACTGGAATGTGGCGATTAGGGGATTTTCACAGAAACTTCATTGCAGTGTCAACGTAAGCGTACTTGTAGCACTGATAAACTACTATTTAAGCAAATATGCATTTGATCTCTGTGGATAAAGTAGCAAAATATCATTTTGATTGTGAAATAGAGTTAGCACAGCGGCATGGTGGCCCAGTGATTAGCACTGCTGCCTCACAGCGCCAGGGGCTTGGGTTCAATTCCCGGCTTGAGTCATTATATATGCTGAGTTTGCATGTTCTCCCTGTATCTGCATTGGGTTTCTCTGGTTTTTTTTTTCCCACAGTTGGAAAGATGTGGGATGGGATTCTCTTAAAACAGTTTTAAGTGCTGAATTTATACAAAAACGGGAGTAACTCCCGTTGGTTATTTAAGCAGGATTTTCAAAATGTATCTCCCGCACTCTGAGCATCACAGAATGCCTCTGGATAATCATGCTGAAAATCTGTGTGCGGAGCCTATTCCCACTCGAGAGGCCAGCAGCATGGCATGAGCGGGCCACTGTGCTTATGACAATCTTTCATAGTGGAGATCGACACATGTGCAGTAGCCCCACACTGTCAGACTCCTGATTGCTAGCTACCACCCTACAATACTGCCCCCCCCCCCAATTCCCCCCTTCCTGTTTACTGGCCTTCGTGACATCTCTTGATGTCCCCCCATCCTACCAGGCCCATTTTCCCCAACATCCCCCCCCACTCTCCCAACGGTCCCAATCTCCATCCCCCTCGCAGCCATGCCCCACCCCCCAGCAGTCTCCCATGCCAATGGCCGGCCCCAATCAGCCTCTTCCCTCCCTCTGTCTGGTGGGCAGTGCCAATGTGTTCTTTCGTCAGTACCTCTTTGCCCCTTGGGCAGTTCCAAAAGGCCAGGCTGACACAGCCCAGGGGGCAGGCCCCCTTTTACACCTAATCTCCTGGGGGGCTTCAGTATGACGGGTGGATGCTAGCAGGCCTGCAAACTTCAGTTCTGGGCCTGCTAATGATATTAAAATGAGAATTTTAAAATGAAAATTAGCTGATGACTCTGAAAATCCAGGCCCCAGTAAAATACGGAGGTCATGATGCCAGTGGGAAGCCTGCCAAACTGCCTCTGTTGATTTGTCCCAGCCTTAGAGCAGCACAGCAGGCTGGGAAAATCACTCCCATGCTGATTAGATGCATTGGCCAAGCTAAATTCTCCCTCAGTGTACTCAAACAGGCACCAGAGTGTGGCAACTGGGGATTTTCATAGTAACTTCATTGCATTGTTAATGTAAGCTTACTTGTGCCTAATAACTAAACTTTTAAAAAAAGTGCTCATTTGAACATTATTGAAATCTTTAATCTTCAGGCAATACATTCCTGACAGAGACTGTATACATTATAGTTGATATTTTTCAAGCAATATACAGTTTTGATCAGTGTGGAAGCTGTATAATATATTTAATATAAAATGTAAGTAAAAACATTTTAGTCGACTAACACAATTATTGTTATTTTTGCCATCCAAGTGTTTTTTTCACTATATAAAGCACTTGCCCATCAGCAGGCCAGAAATGTTTTATACAAACTACATCTTTTTGAATATGTCGAAATCTACTGTTTTGGACTATAATTCCAGTAATGCAAGAGACCACTTTACATCAGCTACTAAGTTTGTAAACTGTTCATTCCAACTTATTTATTGCTCTCATTTATAACTTGTTTATTTTGGAAAACCTACTAAATGTATTTACTGTTGTAGTGAACATATTCATTTATAAACATCTGAGACTAACTGGTCTATCAATGTGACTTCTGCAACATAATTAAAAATAATAATGAAAGGTATATAAAATTAAGATTTATATGTCAATTATCATGGCAGTAATGGAAGTAATAAGTAAATACCATCCCAAAATGCACTGTCTGCCATTTTATAATTGACTTTCCTATTTCTACACATAACAACACTTTTTTTTAAGAGAATCTCTTCAAATCATTATGGTTCTTCATGGGTAACTGTTTTCTTTTTGCTTCACATTTTGAAAGTAATATTTTCTTTCTGTTTTTCAATCCCTTGCTGAGGGAATTGGAAAGCAATATGTGCTGCCCCTCACTAGTCACGCTCTTTAATTATTACCTGGAAAGTATTTGAGAATGATTTAGGGTCAATCAATCTCTAATCTTCCCTCCCCACTGTGAAATTGTTTCCCTCCACGCTACATCTCTTCATGCGATTGAGACTGAAGTTGGGACTCGCATGTGAAATGTCAGGTGCTCTATAACTGCAAGGAACAGCTTTTTCTGCATTAACTTCAGAGTAACCAACCATTCCACACTTAATTTGAAGCAATTATAGAACTGTACAGCTTTAGATCCTGTTCAATGCAGGCATATATTCTTCTTCAATAAATGATGTAGCCACTGTGAGTGCATGTTTGAATGAATCTTTTTTTTAATCCAATACTATTCTTGGTAAGCCATCATTTCAGCTTGCTACCACAACAACTTTCATTATGATGTATATAATCTGTTGAAGGAATTACTCATTCTAAAGGAAAAGGACATTGGTCAGAGGTTAATTTGAACAACAGTAATTCCATTTATTAAGTACACCTACACTATTCCTATTTTAGACTAGGAAAATATAATTCTGTTTTCCCATTCTGTTATCAAAATGCAACACTGACCTTTTCAGGTTGCCTTAGGATGTTACTGTCATAGGTAAAAGCACGCATCATAATATTATGATACCCATTAGCATATTACAGATATTGAAATATTTTTTACAATAGAAATGAAATATTGTGATGGCAAGAGCATGTTAAACCAACTGACTAGTTGATTTTACCAATTGTACCTACTTTGTTTTTTTTGGAATATGAGCATTGCTGACGTCAATATTTGTCACCCATCCTCAGTGGCTTTTGAGTAGGTGGTGGTGAACTCCTTTTTGAACCTTTACAGTCAATGGCCACGATCTTATCTGAATAGCAGCGAGAGCTGGCAGCAAGCCAAATCTCTGTTCACTGCAGCAGATAGGAAAATCACGCCAATGTGAATGGTGATAAGATTCTGGCCTATGTATTGTAAGTACATCTACAGTGCTGTTAAGCAGAGAGTTCCTTGGTTTTAACCCAGTATCAGTGGAAGGAACAGCGATGCAGCTTCAAGTCAAGGTGGTGTGTGACTTTGAAGAGAACTTGTAGGTGGTGCTGCTGCTTTGTATCTGTTGTAGGTGCAGATTTGGAAATTGCTACGGAGGGAACATTAGTGTGTTGTTGTAGAGCATCTTATAGATGATATACACTGTTGTCATGTGTGCTGGTAAAGAAGGGAGGGAGTGTTTAAGCTGAATGGAGTTTCAGTCAAGTAGGCTGCATTATCCTAGATAGTGCTGAGTTTCTGAATATCGTTGGAGCTGCATTTATCCAGGTAATTAGAGAGTATTTCAACACACTCCTCACCATGCCTTTTAAATAGTGGATACGATTTGGCCAGTAACCCTCATTCGAAAGTACTTTCCAAACTCACTAGGTGGGATTTTATGTCCTTGCTTGTCCCAAAACCAGAAAATCCAAAGTCAACAGACCTTCCCACTGTCCGGCCCTCACCTGCTTTGATTCCCATGGTGGCAGGGCAGTAGAATTCCAGTCTCCATCTGTGATGCCTGGAACAAGGGCAGTTATTGCAACATGAATTACTCACCACAGAAAACCTAGCCTCTGACCTGCTTTTGCCATTGGCTCAGTTAAGTTTCTAACCAATAGTGACCTGTGAATGATGTTGGTGAGGGATTAAATGATGGTGATATCATTAAATATCAAGGAGAGATGGCGAGATTATCATGAGAGATGGTCATTGCCTGACACTTGTGTGTCATGAATGTTATTTACCACTTGTCAGCCCAAGCATGAATATTATCCAGGTCTTCCTGCATGTGTGCAGACATTTCTTCCATCTGAGAAGCTGCATATGGTTCAGAACATTATGCAATCATCAGTGAACATACCCACTTCTGATATTATTTTGGAGGGAAGATCATTAATTGAGTTGGACCTAGGAACTCCTACTATGCGCTGGGATTGAGATCATTGGTTTTCAACAACTACAACCAAATTATTTCTTTGCGCTGATATGACCAAATCTATGATGAGTGTCCCTCTGATTCCCATTGACTTCAATTTTGCTAATTCTCCTTAACATCTCTCCTTGTTTAGTCAAATACTCCCTTGGTCATTCTGATGTAGAGCTGAAATTTAGATCTTCTGTCCATATTTTTACCAAGGTTTTATTGATATCTGAAGCCAAGTGGTTGTGAGAGAACTCAAAAGAAGTATCATTGAGGAGGTTATTGCTGAATAAGTGCCACTTGATAGCATTGTCAATGACACCTTCCATCACATTGCTATGATTGAAGGTTAGATTGATGGAGTGGTAATTGGTTTGATTGAATTTACCAAGCTTTTTATGAACATCTCCAGGCAATTTTCCATATTGTTAGGAAGATAAGTTAACTCACTACTCGAAGCATTTTGTTTGGCCAATTCTACAAGGATATGTACTGTCATTAACAGAAAGAGAAAGCAATTAAATGGAGTGAGAATGTGTGCTTGATAACTATCAGAGTTACTAGCAGACTTCTTCCAAAACTTTGATTTAATCATATCAAGTAAGTGGAAATGGTTTAATATCTGTATTCACTATTTATTTTGACTATAGAGCATACATATGTAATATACAAGCACTCAGTAAAGACTACTTTGCAGGTAAAATTGTAAAATATTCACATTCCCATGTATGATTCAATAAAGAATGATTCAATAACATGCAAATAAAGGAAGTGGATTACAATGTTTTACGAAGGAGAGAGAATGGATATTTCAGTGATTCTACAGAAAAGGTGCTGTCCTTGATGGTATTATATTAACATCACTTTACAAATAATTGTTTTTTTCCTCTTTTGCACTTGGCATCCTTAAAGGGATGCACGGGTCAAAATCGGATGAGAATAGAACACCAGTAACAAAGCCCATCTGATTTTCCACCCATCTCAATTGAGTCATGCAAAATTGCATATGCTGCATTATAAGTGCTTGATCCTCCTCATCCAATCATCCTCTGCATGTAGAGCTCAAACAATTATTTCACGTTTAAAAACAAAAGAGGGAAAATTTGCCTATATTCAATACTTAGTTTTGAAATATGGCAAATCTTTTATACCCATGATTTGAGAAAACAAGGTTTGCATGTTTATTGTTCCTCTAGTAAGATATCGATACCTTTATCCTCTGACGTACTTTGCACCATTTTTAAAAAAAAGATTTATTAAAGTGACTGAAAAAGATATATACCATAAAGATTCCATTGCAACTAGAAATTCATTTTGTCAGATGACTGATTAGCCCTCCAAAATTGTGGTAACTTTAACAACATTCACACTCACAGAGAAATTCATTACATATGTATATTGCTTTAATAATCTATTGACATTTAAAGTCAAACCCCAAAATTGTAATAACATGAATGATGCGTGAACTTTTTTTGCTTGCAAAATAACATTGGTCTCGGGCCTGCACTTTTCAAGTACATGATATGTTAGTCAACCAACACATTTATTCGGCATCGCTTTCAAAAAATACATTTAAAGTGTGAAAATGTGCATGTTCACATTACATTCTCTTCCATTGTGGCTGTTTAACCTGTAATTGATGTAATACAAAGTCTACAAAGTGTAATTTTACATCCAATCAAATAAAACGAAAGGGCCTGGCATAGTTAAATGCTATAACGACAAGCATTTTCAAATACTTTATTCATACAATAGGTTTTTTTTTGCAGGGGCTTCATTAGAAGGTAGATAACAGTGAGGCACACATTTATTTAACAAAGATGAAAACTTTGGATTCTCAATAGAAGGAATGCAGAAAAGGTTACAGAAAATAGTTCTTTCATGACTGAAATCAAGTGAATTAACTGGCAGAGATTCACCATGACAATCATCTATAAAGTGATCAGTAAGGATAGATATTTGCATTTAATAACATATTTATTTAAAATATTTATATATTATATGTACAATCAGATGCTACAGTACACAAGACATCAATCAGTAGCACAACCTAACATAGCACAGAACTTTGCAAAAGGGTAATGCATTCATCAGGGGACATACAACACATAGGCAAGAGTAAGATGTTCCATGTGATCCAAAACATGGTTTAGGTTTCTTTATTTCCCCAAGTCTATCTGCAGCTTCTGATATTAACATCAAATATTTGTAATCATAAATTTTGACAGAATTCCTACAACTCAAAGATTATTTCCTATTGTTCCTCCAGTTACTTTCTTTAGTTTTGCGAAGCCTAGTAATCCCAACAGAAAACAAACATGGATTAGTATTTAGACCATAAACTGATATTAAAGTACCAATATACGATCAGTGTAAGAGTTGATCCTGTGAACTGGAAGTGCCATTCCTTTTTCTTATGGAATGGGAACTCTTACTGCTTATTAATAATTGAAAAAAATTATAATGGGTTAATATATTTAGTTTACTCAACCGATACCTTATAAAAAGATATTAATCCTAAAGTGTCAGTCTTATTATCATGTTTACCCATTTAAATATAGACTGGTCTCAATGTATAACTATATTGGTATCCTTGAATTAGAGCATACTGCTATTATTTTTTATCTTCAAGCTTATCAGTTATCTCAGCAGATGTTCTTTTTCATTTGGGATGGTGACTTTGAAACATAGCAATTATCTTTAATGAAAACATACTCAGGCATAAAGATTGTATGACATAATCAAATAGTTTAAAATGGCTGATAGAATTTTATGTGTTCAAATTTGAATTGCTGTGGAGAGACTAAAACTTTGATGAACAAATGATTATTGCTGACTAAGAAGAAAGAATAAATAATAAAACAAGAGAAAGAAATGCAAATCTAATTAAGCAGCAATAAGGAGAAGAATAAGCTGAAATAACACTGAAGTGCTTTGAAATGAACTGACAAAAAAGACTGATGTCATGGGCAGGCTTCAAAGAGACAATTGTCAAGATGGCACAAAATGTTTTGTAAAGATAGATAAAGTTTATTTATTAGTGTCACAAGTAGGCTTATATTGACACTACTGTTAAAAACCTCTAGTCTCCACACTCGGTGCCCATTCGGATACATTGAGGGAGAATTCAGCATGGCCAATGCATCTAACCTGCACATCTTTTAGATTGTGGGAGGAAATTGGATCGCCCAGAAGAAAAATAGCGAGGAAACATATGGGAAAGTGCAGACTCCACACAGACAGTGACCCAAGCTGGGAATTAAACCTGGGTCCCTGGCGCTGTAAGGCAGCAATGCTAACCTCTGTGCCATTGTGCCACCCTTGGAGAAGTGATATTACAAATAATATAGTGGAAGCGAAGATGGTCGGAATAGTTTTGGATAAAATTATTACACATAAGGCCAACAAAATAATGATCATTTAGTCTCTGTTGGCAATTGCCAGTTCAGGGTGAACAAACAGACAGGTAAAGCTGATGCAAGTAGAAGAGTCAACATCTTCACATCAAAGACAAATCAAACTGGGAACAAAACGCTAACAGTACCATAAAGACAGGAAGATATATAACTTACACTCTTTGCAGCTTGGCGGTATATCTTACGCTGAGCAGACAATATGCACACCACAAATATATATGTTGCTGGCCAACCTTCCAGTCTCATGTTGATGAGCATAGTAGAGATGGAATTCACATTGCAAAGCATAGATCAATGTAAACTATTTAATAAAAAGGATTACAAATTAAAATAAATATCTTGCTAATATAAAAGAAAAATACTGTGGATAGTGGAAATCTGAAATAAAAACAAAACTGCTGAAAATACTCAATAGGTCAGGCAACATTCCATGTCTGAAAATCTCTGTAGGCGGATTGTCTCTGAATATCTGTAAGGGTGGATAGTGGGCGGAAAAAACAGTGATGAAGCTGTCAGCATCAAAGGCAGCTTTCTCCACTGCATTGTTCAGAACATAGTACAAAAAATGTAAAGGGATGGGTCTCACGTCATGCTGAAGCCAGCAACTTAGCTTTTTGACGTTTGAGGCACAATTTGTAAAGGTCACCCAAGGGCACAAAGGTTCATATGAAACATCCCGTACACACGTGCAACACTCCCATACACTATGTGGGCACTGCCGAGGGCAGTGTCAAAGATCAGTGTTGAGGTAATGTTCAGACATGACCCTTTCTCCCCTAAGTGAATGCACTCACTTAAGCAGCATGTGGAACAGTGGTTAGCACTGCTGCTTTACAGTTCCAGGGACTTGGGTTCAAATCCCAGCTTGGGTCACTGTCTGTGTGGAGTTTCCACATTCTCCCTGAGTCTACATAAGTTTCCTCTGGATGCTCTGGTTTCCTCCCACAGTCCAAAGATGTGTAAGTTAGGTTGATTGGTCATTCTAAATTTCCCTTTAGTGTCCTGGATGCATAGGTTAGAGGGATTCATGGGCAAATATGTAGGGATACGGGGATAGGGCGAAATGGGATTGTGGTCGGTGCAGACTCAAATGGCCTCTTTCTGCACTGTAAGATTCTATGATCTAAGCTCGTCTGGGAGATTTGCTCCCAGGTGCACACCTTGGGAGACCAGTCATAGTTCTGCCCTCACGCTGAAGTCAATGGATTTCGTATGAGGGAGTGGGGATAATTCAGGTGTAGAGGCCTGATAATTATATGTAAATGTATAGAAATGTTCCCAATGTTGAACGTTGGGAATCCTATTATGTCACTGGCAGATGATAGGGATAATCGTGTCATGCCTTCACATCGGTGTGAAACATAACTTGGACATCTCACAAGATTTTCTACTCTCACCGCTAATCCTGCCCAAAGAAAACAGGAGCAAAAAATTCCTCCTCCCCACATGTTTCTCTCCACAGGTGTCATTGTAGTTCAAAAACAGAGCTGGAAAATTGCAGCAAGTCTGACAGCATCTGCAGGGAGAGAATAGAGGCAATGTTTTGAGGGTGATTCTCCCAGAAATATTCTAGGTATCAAATTTGCGTGAAAACTGGAATTAAGCATGCAGGTTAAGCATGCCTCCTGATTGTTGGCCAGCTCATTCGCTGGAAAGTCTCATGACCCCCATAGCACCAGCCTTCTGCCTCCCATGGCCTGATCACCCTCCAAGCATGTTTGGGCACAGCCCTATATGCCCCCCTGCCCCAGTGCACCTCAATCACTTCCCGCACCCATATCCCACAGTTCTAGTCATCTATTCAATACCCCTGACACTTTCCACCCCCCCCCCACACCTCCCCTCCCTTCCCAGACAGGCTGAACACCTCCAACCCCCCAATTAATCACCCCAATGTCCAGCAGCAATCACTGATCTCCCTCTCTCTCCTCTCGATCCCAAAGTGCATTGTGGCAATGGAGACCCATCACTCCTACTAATCGCCCCCAGATTGCTCAGCTCCTTTGAGCTCCTTTTATCAGGCCCCACCCCAATAGGCAGTGTCCCCTTAACACTGCCCTATGCCCAGTTGGCACTTTGCCCCTTGAGCAGTGCCAGGGGCATAGGCTAATACTTTTAAAGTGCAAATACCCAGGAGGTTATCCTCTTGCCTAACCCACTGGGAGGGTCCCGATTGCTCCCCCCCCCCCCCCCCCCAAGTCCTTTAGCCCAGCAGGGACAGGCCACTAGCTGCCCAAAAGTGGGAAGCTACTGTAAACCACACTGTAGTAAAACACTCCTGACAGGGAGAAAGAGACTGGCAGGCCCAGAGACTTCAGTTCCGGGTCTGCTAATGATATTCAGATTGGATTTGTGTACTTCTTTGCATGCAATACATAGCTCTGCACCTATTTCTGGTGCAGAGCTGATGACACTGGAAATCCGGCGCTGGAAAATGCGCTCAGGACCGGTCACTAAAAATCTAGTGGAGCAGCTTGGGAGAATCACCCCCTTTGAATCAACATGACTTGGCTCTGACAAAGCGTCTTCCAGACTTGAAACTTCGGCTGTACTCTCTCCCCACAGGCGCTGTCAGGCATGCTGAGATTTTCCAGCATTCTGTTTTTGTTTCACATTCCAGCAACCGCAGTATTTAGCATTTACCTATGAAAAAATTGACTCAGTGATTAGCTACAGTAAAAGGGACAAATAATTTCCTGCATTACATTAATAGAAGAGTAAAATAGAAATTTAAGCACATTTATTGCAGTGATAAAAAGCACTAGTTAGACTCCAAGTGGAATTTTCTCATTCTTCCCACCACAGGAACTGTGGCAGGCAGGACACAGACACAGACCATACAAAAGTCTGTTGACCTTGGGCAGGATTTTCCGGTCTTGGAGCAAGTGCAGCCGAAAAAATCCTGCCCTCTATCTTAGGTTTACATTGCATTCTGGAGCTCAGTTGTAGGAAGTCTAACATTGCCCTTGATAGTGACATAAAGGCAAGTCAGAGAATAAATCTGGGCATCAAGAATTTAAAATGAAAACAGAAAATTTTAGAAAAACTCAGCCGGTCTGGCCACATCTGTAGAGAGCAAAAACAAAGTTAATGTTTTGCGTCCGTACAACTCTCCTTTAGAGTCATGCACATCTTCAGCTCTGAAAAAGGCCATATGGAAAAGAGTTAAGAAAGAGGTAAAGGAAGACCCAACATAAACATTCACTGTTTCACTTCTCACTTAACTAACATAGCAGATAATACCTCTTACCCGTAAAGTTAAATACCTCACTGAGGGAAGAAATTGATGGATAAAATTGGAAGGATAATAATTGAGAAAAATAATAGACATGTAAAGTGAACTTTTTAGTCCCACAAAGGACAGTAGTGTTGTGAAAGAAGGAGCTAGGAAAGATCATCAAAGCAAACATTTTCAAAGAATATTGGACTAGATACATTCCTAGAGAGTAGAGAAATTGATGAACGTGGTGAATAAAGTGATCAGTATGATGGATTTAGAAAAATTAAACAAGGGATAGAACTATATCAGCAGCCAGTTTCAGAAACCAAGTTGGCAATTTGTCCACACTGGGCTACATAGTTAGGCAGACACTACTTAGGCCATGGCAGTCACTGAACAATCCTGAGTGGAACAGGCCTATAGCTACTCAAAACAGGCCAATTTTATCAAGGGGCCAAAAACAGGCATAAGGTCCTTTATTGACATACATAAAGTGTCTAACACCTGTGTTAGGTATCCATTTCTCAAGCCATTAACATTCCCATTTCAGAAAATGAAATGGATTCAGCTATATAGTAATATATAATCAACAAAATAAATCACTGAACATGGCCAAGTCCTTGTGCAGCCTGACATCATGGTGTGGGAGCATTGTGGATTGAAGTGGAATATGAATACAATGAAAATTTTCTCTTGCCTTATGGTTTAAGTGTTCTGTTTTTATCAGGTTTGATTGACTCAAAGGTGTGTCTCTTCCCTGCCACTTGAAGTAAACGTGGGTTCACTGTTAATATTCTGACTTCGTCCTATTTTAGCTACATTCTATTTCTATCAAGACTACATAGGCACTTTTCCAGCTATTAGAAACACGTACTTTTAAAAATTTTGTTGCTGTTTCCAAACGTACCGTAAAACAAAATATAATTTGAAAATAATCGTTACTATAAAAATATCAAAGGTGAATTATTTTTCTTTTTTATGTTGTGGCTAGCCTGAAAAAGAGGACATCACGTTAAAATATATCAAACTGCCACAGAAAATTTCATCTTTTGTTGAGTGGATTTTCAAGCTGCAGAATTAAAAATTACTTTAACTTGACTTGAATCCAGACATAAGAGCAGAAATTCTGAAGAAGGCGTCCAGATGTTGCTGGTAACATGAATTTGTTATTTCTCCTTCAGACACTGATGAGCCTGCAGTGTATTTCTTGTATTACTGTTTTTTTAAAATACAGATGTTTATCTGTGTTTATTCTTTGTGCCACCCCTTTCTTTTCAATGCTGATTACCTTCGAACATTCCACTTTCTAATTCTTTATTTGAGTCTTAGGCAAATCATTATGCCATGTTGGAGGATAACAACTGCAATACAAACTTATCCTCAGCAATAAGCTATGGTAGTTCTATGTATGTGAGTACTGTTCAATTGAAATCAGCCATTACTGAGAACCCTGCTGTCTGTACACAATAGATTAATAAACCTTAAATGAAACCCCTGCATTATTCCATGGATTAGGAATTGTTCTAAAAGATAATACTATTTTTTCTGTAGCAGCAAAATTACAAATCACCTTCTGTTTTTTCCATGGTATCTTTGGAGAGGTAGACTACCCAGTAGACCATGTTAAATGCACCAAATGTTACCGGAAAAAGTATGCGAGCATATTTGTCAATTTTACTGGTCCCACTATTCGCAGGTGAAGCTGCAGGGGGTGCTGTGGCTGACACAAGAATGGTGGGTGAAGAATGCTTCGAGGTTTGTCCAAATTGTCTGGATGGTGGTGGCAGATTTTGTTCAAGTGCTGCTCCAGATTGGCGATGAACCGGTGTGGGTCTCAGTGAGCTTATTGTGGGAGTGCAAGGAGGAGGTGGTGGTGTGCTTCTCTTCAACGCCGTTGTCGGGGATGCATGGGTGTGCCCAAATTTACTGGGACTTGGCAGAGAAGAGGGCGGCGCAATAGTTGAGGGAGGTACCTGGCCAATTATGGATGATCTTGGTGTTACGTTCTTGCTATCATTTCCCAAGTGATCTCTTTGACTGCCAAGAATATCAGATTGCACCAAGAAGTTCATTCTCTTTCTCAAATTGCCATTTGAGTCAGGGTGCTTTAAGAGAAGGGAGAAAGAATTGTTTCAATAGCAGAAAGTAAGAATTGACACTGCATTTATTGGCTGAAAATCATTACATGTCATGGATTTTGAGGATCAACCAACAAAAATGTTTCTTAAGCTAAATGTTTTTAGCTGTTCATCAGATAAAACTGAACCATTTAATCAGAGAAAACTTTAGAATCTGGATTCTCAGCAATAATCTCAAGGAAACCAATTCTTTAAATGTCTGTCCAGTCCATTTTCAAAACCAAACTATTGAAGCCCAGTAGATGTGAGAATACTGATGTTGATGCTGAAGGAAAGCTTATTGTCCAGACAAATATATTTTACCCATTTTACTCATTGATGTGCATCTGTACTTCACAAAGTAGAATGCCAATCCACAGGTGGCTGTAACAACAAAGGGCTACACAGAACAGAATTGTTCTTCCACAGCAAAGGGAAATTTGAGAGCATTTTATACTCAAATTGCTTTTGCATGCTTATCATTCCCATTCAAATCATCCAAGTTGAATGCCTGCAAGCAGACGAGTTGCATAATTGGATAGATTATACTGAGAAGAAGGGAAATTACTATAAATGGTAAATATATATGCAAACTATGTGTAAATTTGTTCAATAGGATTCTGAAGGTCACAGACCAGGACTTTCTAAGGTTCAGTCTGCACAGAGATAGCTAATATTGGTTAGTTGGAGGTGTGAAAATAGCTACAATTTCCACACCCGATCATTTAGCCTAAGATTATAGAAAAGTTGAAGGTTTGAAAAATAATATGGTATTGCCTTGTTCATCTTCCAACTATCACAATTTGATTTTTAAGGTAAAATTGAGAAGGTATGAATGGACTGCTCTGTCAAGGACACATACCTGAGGCCCAGAAATGCCCTTGAGATGCAGAGTTCCATCTTAGCAAAATCAACTTGTCCACATGAGGTTAATTATCATAGTTATTGTCAGTCTTTCCCAAGGTGCATGAGTACTGAGCAATCAGCTACAGATATAGAATTTTTCTCTTTAGCCTCAAGAATTTTCTGATCCATTTTTTAAAAATTATTTGAAGTTGACAGGACTAATCTTAAAAGCTTTAGTCAAGTAAGGGTTACATTGATCCTTTTTTTGAAATGATGTAAGCTGGGTGGACATTAGTAGTGATCTGGAGGAATGGGTCATCCATCCAGCGGACAACCCACCAAATTTTTATCCCATTGAAATCAATGGTACAAGAATTGGGTGGATTCTAGCATAGGTAGATCGATAAGCTCTTCCACATTACCAGCCAGATAGAAAAATAAATATGATTTCACCTATGAGTGAATGAGCGCGTGATTGATTGTAACGTGCTGAAATTGATGTTGCTGGGTTGGTAAAGGATTCAAAAAGAGTTACTTCCCAATAAATTCCAATAAACCGCCTATACCAGTTTCATAAAACCTACTACTGGGCAACTGAAACACCTACACTTCAGGCTCCCTTTAATATGCAAATCTGGAATCTATGGCTAACATTGGACTCCCATTATTTTGCAAGATAGAATGAGGTGGAGTGTGCTCTGTGAAGCTCCGAAAAGATAATCTGGCCTGCTGCAGCCTCAGGCTCCGCCTGTTAGTGATAGCAACCCTTTTCTGTACACTACAACCTGCAACTAAGTGGCCCTGAGTTGAATATATTTGCCCAAGTTAGGCAAATTTCAAAGGTTTGCTCATTGGGTAACCAAAACATGTGTTTTGATCTCATCACTGTTTGAATGAAAGGCTCCATCAACCAATCATTGAAAAGTTAAAATCAGCATCTGTTTGTAAATAGGAATGTAAGGTCGAGATTATCGTCAGATCAAGTATGAATGACAAGGCAAATTCAAAGGGCCTAGTGGCCTATTCATGCTCCTAATTTGTATGTTGATATGTATTGGTTTATGTAATGTTTTACATGCTATTTACAGATCTATACAAAAGAGTAGTTACAATATATGCTAGAATCATCAGTTTCACATAGAGGGGCAATGGAGACTGCAGCTAGTAGAGCAGCTTTGTGACAGCTATAATGGGAAGGATGTTGACTTGGTTTCTGTCCATGTAAAGACTTTGTCCAGTACCAGTTTTGTGCTCCATCATCTGTTACACAAGATATCCTCACTTGACCTGCTGCTGGATCAGTGTGTTCCTTGCAACAATAGTAGCCTGCTTTAATTCCTTTCCATGTCTTCTGGCCCCATCCTGTGTCATATCTGTGTGGTCCACCTTGTCTTTCTGCCTCCACTGGCTCACATTCTCCATTTCCTTCTTAGTCTCCCTCTTTTTCTTCCAGTGATATGTTCCTCCATAGTACTTTGTCTCCTCAAGTATCACATCCATCTGGTGTACCATGTGCAGCACATGATGATCATGCAAGAAAAACTGGCAAGCAAATATTACCTGCTTATCCAGTGTCCTAGTGTGAGAGTGGCTTTCATTGTTCTAATGCTAGGACTCTGTTAGAAGACCCCTCAGTGTGGGCAGAAACTACCTCCTCAGAGAGTAGCCTTTATATCCAAGAATCCATCCATTATGAGTTGGGGAAGAGGAGCTGAGACAGCTTTGACTCACGAGTCCTGGCAATCTCCTGAAAGCATTCACAAACATGCAAGCTCCTCCTATGATCACAGACCACGACACTGCTGCAATGGTATCCCTCTTGTAAATTAATGGGCAAAGTTTTACCAGCACGTCTGCCCAAGTTTCACACAATCCCGCCTGAGGCCAACGGAGAATGCCATTCTCCGAGCCGTGCCTGTCTCCAGAATTGGGAGTGGCATGCCGGCAAAATTCTGCCCATTATGTTTGGTCTTTCCATAGCTGCCTTCTCGGCTATATGGGTATAGACTATGATCCCTGATCATAGTCTATACCAATAGACTATGTATATAGGTGTACCTCAGGGATCTGTATATACAGGTGTACCTCAGGGATCTGTTTTGGGGCTCCTGCTGTTTGTAATTTTTATAAATGATCTGGATGAGGGTATTGAAGGATGGATTAGTAAATTTTCGGATGACACCAAAGTCGGAGGAGTGGTAGATAGTGAAGAGGGGTGTTATAGTTTGCAGAGAGACTTGGACAAGTTGCAGAGCTGGGCTGAGAGGTGGCAAATGGAGTTTAATGTGGAAAAGTGTGAGGTAATGCACTTTGGCAGGAATAATAAATGTGTAGAGTATAGGGCTAATGTTAGGATTCTTAATAGTGTTGATGAACAGAGGGATCTTGGTGTATTTGTGCATAGATCCCTGAAAGTAGGCAGTCAAGTCGATAAGGTTGTTAAGAAGGCATATGGAGTCTTAGCTTTTATTGGTAGGGGGATTGATTTTCGGAGCCGCAACGTCATGTTGCAACTGTACAAAACTCTAGTGCGGCCGCACTTGGAGTATTGTGTACAGTTCTGGTCCCCACATTATAATGTGGACGCATTGGAGAGGGTACAGAGGAGGTTTACCAGGATGTTGCCTGGTATGGAGGGCAGGTCTTATGAAGAGAGGCTGAGGGATTTGAGGTTGTTTTCGTTAGAAAGAAGGCGGCTAAGAGGAGAACTTATTGAAACATATAAGATGATTAGAGGTTTAGATAGGGTGGACAGTGATAGCCCTTTTCCTAGGATGGAGAAAGCTAGCACAAGGGGACATAGCTTTAAATTAAGGGGTGGTGGTTATAGGACGGATGTCAGAGGTAGGTTCTTTACCCAGAGGGTGGTAAGGGTATGGAATGCCCTGCCTGCTGCCGTTGTAGATGCGCCAAGTTTGGTGGCGTTTAAGAGGTTAGTAGATAAGCTTATGGACGAAAAGGGAATGGTTTAGGTTAGAGGGTCATTGCTTTTTCTTAATTGGTCGGCGCAACATCAAAGGCCGAAGGGCCTGTTCTGCGCTGTAATGTTCTATGTTCTATGATGCCATGGACCTGGGGAAAGCTGACTATTTACAGGAAATCCTCTGTCTTTGCCAGGTCAGGAAACTGATGAAGACAATGACTTCTTTGAAGATGGCATCTACAACAGCAAGGAAGCAGGGGTGAGCAAACAACTGAGATATTCCACAGGGATCAGCAGCAAACACTGAAATGAAGCCAAGGTGAAGAAGTTCACAACCACAGTCATCTTCATCTTCCTGCAGTGATGTTCAGACACCCCAGATAAGTGAGTCTGATGCAATTATATGAACATACGAAGCTTGGACTATTTTTAGCTTCTTCTCCTCCTTGATGTTGGCTGCTGGTGTTATGACTCTTGCTGCCTGAAAATCTTTCTTCCTGGCATGCAAAACTACTGCTGCAGCTGCTTGGCCTGAAAGGCATGCAGATATAAGAGAGCTGTATCCATATCCAATGGCAGACTTCTTCTCTTGGGGTTAAGATTTAGCCTGGATGGATTGATGCCCCATTGGTGATAGAAATTTGTTCAGACTCTTTTTTATGCAGGTACCACAATCCTGTCTTCATTCTTCTCCTACTGTTTCAAATCTAGGATCTTCCAGAGGCTTTTCTGGCCAAAGTGCAGCAAAAGTTTCTTTACTTGCACCTTTTTCAGGGTTTTTGTACATTGCTCAGGGGTTTCTTACTGTGTTGCCAATTGCACTGAGGAGGCATGAGCTACATTGTCTTCTGAACTTGCATGACTCTCTCTAAACAGAAAAAGGATTACTTCAGCAGTCCCTTGTTGTGCACGTTAGTTCCTGACCTACCCACTTGTTGGTGAAGATGGTGAATGTTTAAAATGGGGGGAGGATTCCAGACCTGGGTCCTACCCACCTATTCCTTTCGCCACCAATGATGTGGAGATTCCTGCAGTGGACTTTGCTCACCAATGTAATTTTTCACTTGTGGGGATGGGAAATCTAACCCTTGATTTCAGTTGCTGACTGGTTAAATTCAGTGATGGGGGATGTCTAATAAGTTTTAACAGCAACAACATGGAAGGAGCTGCATTGCTTTGAAAATTAAAGGTATTTTTTCAGTTGCATCATTCAACATCATTACAGTAACTACTGATAAAGCTATTACCTGAAGTACAACCTCTGAAGCAGACACTGTCTTTATCGGAGTCGGTGAAGATGTAGCTGAAGGCTTGGATGCCCTTTTTTTGGCTTTTTCGGCTTGTATATTTGTGAAGTAGTTAACAGCAGCAAATTCAATTAGAGCAGAGAAGACAAATGCAAAGCAGACTGCAATGAACCAGTCCATGGCTGTGGCATAGGAGACCTTTGGCAGAGAATGGCGAGCACTGATGCTCAGCGTTGTCATGGTTAGAACTGTTGTTATACCTTTAATTGAGAAAATACATTGTTTTATTGGAAGAGGAATACAAGCACAAGAACAGCAATGGTAAACAAATGCCTTTTTGTAATATTCATATATATAAGCTATTCTTTGGTATCAAGTAGACTTTTATTTGTACAATAACCTTCATTTGTGGTGTCAGTGAATTCAAAATGTTTGTCAGGGCACTCCAGCCAAACTGTGGCCCAAAAAAAACTTGGAGTTCGAGTAAGGTTGGGTGAAAATTTATGTTTTGTACGATAACATCATTTAAAGTGGCAAAGCCCATTGGAGCTATTCCCATTTCACAAATATAAAACAGATGCTTAAGTATTGAATATGTGTATGTACATTCGGCAGCAGAAGTGTATGTACATTCGGCAGCAGAAGCCCTGCTGGTAATGGTTTCTATACTGTACAAGTATTCGGGAACCATACCTGAAACAAATGTTAACATTTCTGAAATGTTTATTAACTAATTTTGTTGTGGAACCAGGGAGAAGGAGAGCACTATACCCAGAGCTATATGAAATTCATAGGCAGCTGCCAGCCACCATTTGCCCCATCATGATTGCTTCATCACATTATGATCGCATCACCTCTGTAGGGAGAGAGAGAGATACCTATTTCTGCCAGCACATCCCAAAGAGCAGCCTCCAACGAGAAAGAGAGAGAGAGAGAAAGATACGCCTCTTCCTTCTTTCAAAAGCTGGCAGTAACTTCTTGCTTTTCCCTTTAAACTTAGCTCCTCCCTTTAAGCACATGACCCTGTCAGTCAATCTAACCAAAACCCAATTCTGAAACCACAGGGGAAAAACCAAATATACAAAAATGCATTAACTTACTTTAAAAAAAATACATCTCTAGCTAAAATTAAACCTGCATTCTCAGCATGTGAACTATCTGTTTCATAGACAAATTGGCACCGAGTGAAACAAAGCTGAATTTCATAAGAAACATGTTTCTTAAAAGGCACAGTATCATCAAGTACAGCAGAATGAAACCCTTATCTACCTCACTCTGCTGCTGAAGTGACGGGATTTTTAACTATGTTCAAGGCTGAGATAAGAAGATTTTTAATCAGTAAAGGAATCAAGATTAGGGGGACAAGGTGGGAAAGTGAAGCTGAGATTATTATATCAGGCTAAACATGATCTCATTGAATGACAAAATAGACTCGATGGGTTCAATGCCCACTTCTGCTCCTGTCGAAGAAGCTATTGCGCATGTGCAGAAACCTGATGTTGCACATGCATAATTCCAACAGCAGGGGTCTGACAGAGAGAGTGATGTCAGGCTTCTGCTGCTACAAGCAATCTAACACAGCCACCTCCTACCCACAAATGTGGGAATCTGTGATTGATCACAAGCCCCACCTGAGATGCCACCCCCTTCTCTGCTGCCCCCACTGTCCAGACCAATCACATCACCTTCCCCCTCCAACTGATTGTGTTGCAGAGTGACAGCAGTAGCCCCCTCCCTTTTCATTGGGTTGCTCCTTCAGACCCATCTACTTCAGGCCCCACCCCACATGCCTCATCCTCCCCCCCCCCATACTGAGCAATGCCAAGGTGCCTGGTGGGCATTACCCAGCTATCAGGTTAGCAGTGCCAAGTTGTTAGGGTGGCACTGCCCAAGGGGCATCCCTCTTGTCCTCAGCCTCCCTGGGGGGCCTCAATGGTCTTCAGTTCCACCAGTAAAGCCAATATGACTGTTCCCCGTTCATTGCTTTTTCTCTCTTCCTCACCAAAGAGAATCTCTCATGATGAAGTCGTAAAGGCAAGTGAACCCGGACAGTTCAGCGCTGGGCTCACTAAACAGATGTAAATGGAGATTTTAATAAAATTGAATAAATTTATTCTCCTGCCCATCTTTGACGAGAGGCTGACCGCGTCATAAATTCTGCTCTTGTAAAATCATGAGAGCCAAGTCTATATAAGTTGTGCGTGTTTATTGATGTCTTTTAATCCACAGGTGATTCAGTCCGCCTTGTTGTCCAACAAGGGGCATACGTGCGGTGGGTCGTGTGAGGGCTGCTTTTGGATGTTGCTTCTAAATGCCTAGTGCTTCACATCATTAATGTACGCTTAATGGCTGATGGGCAACATGACAGCTCAGTGGTTATCACTGTTTGCTATGCAGACACATGGATTTGAGCCAGTGTCTGTGGGAGTTTGCACATTCTCCTCATGCTTGTGTGGGTTTTCTCTGGTTGTTCTGGTTTCCTCTCACACCCCAAAAACGTGCTCTTAGGCTGATTGGTCGTAACAAATTGTCCCTAAATTAGTCGTCCCTCAATCTAGTTATGGTTCCTTTATTGTGGAGTCCAATAGGTGTAGACAAAGATCATAGGTAGAAGAGGGCACTCACAATATTAAAATGGTGACATAGGCTCATTGGACCGAAGGGCCTGTTTCCCGTGTTGTGTTGTTCTTTGTTCTTTATAACTTGGGAGTGATTCTTGTTTCTCGGCTCTCGTGTGATTTTACTGGCTCACTTTGCCAGTCAATGGGAAAACTGATAAAATCTTACTCATTAAATTTAAAGATTTGATCTTTATTCATTCTGTTCAAAGTTCAGTGTCAATATTCTTAAAGTGGTCAAGCATGAGTTTTACATGAACTTTGTTTAAATGGTTGATTCTAATTCAATTATAGAAAGTCTGAAGTTATGCTAATTGATACGTGTATCCCTATCTATCCTATCACCAGGATTGAAATTTAATTCCCAAAAACTGGATGGTTGAGTTGTGTCAAATTTAAAACATCTGGAACGGGAAACCACCCCACGTTGAACCCAACCATCTGGGATTTTAATGGAGGCAGACCAAAGGGAGGCAGCCAATCAGCTAACAAGAAATGAATTAGTCATTTATATTATTATAATGAAGCAGTGTCTTTCCTTTTACATTTTGGTCCAGGTTTCCCAGGCCTCAGGAAACTCACCAGCCAAACGGAGGTGGGATACTCTCTGCATCCATAAGGTTAGTGCCACTAGCTAGTAACCCCTCCCTCACCACCAGAAATGTTCTGATCTCCACCCATGACCATCAGACAGCTGGGCATCAATTGCACTTACCAACCATTAACTTATCCCACGTACACTGACCATCAATTACTCCCATTGACTAGCACCAGATGTCTCCTCTGATGACCTTATCACAGTCAAACTTCTTCATGATCCAGAAACACCTCACCTCACCAAAGATGTCCCAACCTACCTGCTCTCATAGGCTTCAGCCCTATGATGCTTGCTTTCCACACAAAAGACCTCCAGCCTGTCAATCCGACTAACTGTGAAAGCAATCCCCACTTCAGGATATCCTGCAATTACATTTTGCTGGACATTTGAGAAATGGATTCTTCTTCAACCTGACAGTATCACTTCTACCCAACAGTGAATTGTGCACCTTTAGATTATAATTCAAGCCATTTTGCCTTTCACTGTGTTATTGTTTGCTAAGGATTGCCAGTTGACAATATATGAAGCATCAATAGGAGATCAGCACAACAAATATAAAAAAGAGGGAATGTGAATTACGAGCTCTTTCAATACAGATTTCATGAATCTTCAAAGAACCACAAATCATCAAATTCAGTCTATGGAATCCTGTATGGGTGCGGGACATGGAAGAAATAAAAAGGTAAATTAATGATAGGCTTGCTTTAGATCCATCTCAAATAAAATATTTTGTGTTTGAAGAAGTGCAGATAAAATAAGGCACGCTCAACCAGCAGTGACTACAACTGCAATTTTATCGATCGTGTTTGCAAGCCTTAGTACCCTGATCTCCAACTAATTAAGTTCATTATTTTACATATATTACAATTATGGCAACACTCTACTTACTCTGAAATACATTGAAATAATCTAAGGGCTTAAAAAGATATCATAGTACTTAGTACCAAATAAGATATTAAATAAACACAATGTTCTTTCTTTGGTCCTCATAGATGGCATGGCCATAGTGAGCCAATTTGGAGTTTTATAACTATAACATAGGGGATAGCAGCACTCAATGACAGTCGAGATAATTTTATTCTTAATTTTTTGGTACCCTTCTAATATTCCATAATGTGCCAGTCATACATGTAGCAAACAAGCAATTTATGTGACCATCATCATAATGTTTGTTTATTCGGGACTTCCATTCAAATTGGCATCCAATTTGGCAAAATAACAGTAAGCATATAAGTGATGGAAAGAGTTCAGTAATGTAAAGAAACGGTTAACTGCTTTTCCTTTTTCTGTTCTCCCTCTGTTGCAATTTACTTTCTCATTAGTTTTGTTCTGATTACTCTAATTTATCTTATTCCCTGACCCTGTTACTTACAACAATGGCTTTTCCAATGGAAATTCCCTTACCTAATGTGTTTAAAAGAATAAATGCAAGAAGAGCAGGCAGTGTGAGAGATGCTTTGCTCAGACCTAGCATCTGAGAACAAAGATAAACATAGCTTGCATTAGCAGCAGTGCTATGTAAGAGTATTAGGAACCCTAGACAAACCTTCAGCCTTGCAGGCAATCACCCTGCCCCCAATTAACCTTCAAAAAGGAATTTTGTTCATTAGTCTGAATAAAAGTTCCGCACTGAGGAAGGCAAAATCAGAAGACAGGTTCTATTTGAATGAGTGTAAATTGAAAGAAGTGGATATTCAGCGAGACCTTGGAGTCCTCATGCATCAGTTATGATAGTAAGTATGCAGGTATAGCAGGCAATAAAGATGGCAAATGGTATTGGTAGCAGGGGGCATGTAAAACAAGATGTGTGCCACCCAGCTAGAGCTCACCCCCCTAATACAGGAAAGCCCGATAAATCAGCAGCATGCCCACCATATTTAAATAGAGAACCAAGGTTATCAAGCTAATTGATCTTTATAATACACTGCCATGCCATCAGTTTATTGACATGGGCAGTGGGGCAGGAGTGGGCAGCCCAATTGTTTACGTCCTCTCTTCAAAGGGCAGGAAGGAATATGAAGCATTATTTCTGTGTGTTGCCCTTTGTGGATTGGGTGTTATTACTTTTTCTTCATCCTACCAGCCAGCAGCATAACCCCATCCCCACACCTTCCCTGACCAAAATACTGGACTTACCAGTCTCTGACAAGCACTTTTTCCTTATCCCTATTTCAGTCCCAGCAATGCTATTGATGTGATCTTGGCGCTGACAGGACTCATGGAACTACTAGTCAATTAGAATAGCCAGTAGCTCCAAAGAGAAAGAGGTGAAAGTCTCACATGCTCTCTGTTAAACCTGCCCAGAGTATGTTTTGACTGTAGGGCAGGGTGGCACCAGATGGGCCAGCTCCATACCAACTTTGTTTCCGAGGCATTGAGTCCATCCATCACAACCCATTAATCTGCCCCCTTCCTCCTTAACCCCACCACCATATTATTCAGCCCAATGTGTTGCTACAACACGATTTTATGCCCAATTTACACAATCAATAATCATTAGGATAGAATGTACTAGATTAAATTATGTTATTTGATATCATGGTTCACAGTTTTGGAGTAGTGATACAGAAATATAGATTTATGAATAAGGTGAATAGTGGGAAGCTTTTTCCCGGGTCAGACATGACAAACACAAGGGGTCACAGGTTCAAGGTGAGGGGAGTGAGGTTTAACTCAAATGTCAGAGGGACGTATTTTACACAGAGTGGTGGGGGCCTGGAATGCACTGCCAAGCAGGGTGGTGGAGACGGACACGTTGGGATCATTTAAGATTTATCTGGATAGTCAACATGAGCAGACTGGAAATGGAGGGAAACAAAAGAATGGTCTAGTTGGACCAATGAGTGGCGCAGGCTTAGAGGGCCGAAGGGCCTGTTTCCTGTGCTGTATTGTTCTTTGTTCTAATTGTTGAATAAATGAGTGAGGAATATAGTATACAATTTTTGAAAAGACTGCAATGTAAATACTTGAAAATGTATCTGTATATCAGTCTATGTGGATATATATCAATAGATCTGGACCTATTATTTCCAATGCTGAAGTCTGTTTAATTACTTACATTGATTTATGAATAGTTCATTAATTATTCTGCCACTGCCCCACAACCATGCAGCTCCCCTCCCCCCACCCACTGACAAAAATATTTGACTAGGTGACTGCCTAGTTTGTCTCGTGGTTGCACCAACTCAGATTGGCAGACAGTTAATGCAGGAGAGTGGGGAAAACAGAGTAGCTACAGGATTGAGTGGTTTGTTAACAACTGGAAATATGGTGCATTTGGACAGTTGGAGCAGATGGGGAAGAGGTGTCTTTTTTTATCCTTTCTTGTAGATCCACCATCTGCGAAGTGTTTTCTTCTGTCCCTAAGCTAGGAAGCTTTAACTTGCTGTTAGTTTACCAAATTAGAAACTTAAATGAGAACATTAATTAAATGAAAAGAATAGATCCAATTAAAAATACTCAACTAATTAACTAATTAAGTCAAAAACTAAATAAACTTCATAAACATGGCATGGTAGGTGGTGTGCTGTAACCACAGGACGCAGCAGGTTTTGGAGGACATTCCTATCTCCAACAACTATATTTGTATTAAGTGTCTGCAGCTAGAGAAACTTCAATTCTGAGTAGTTAAGCTGGATTTAAGGTGAAGATATTGCTTGGTATCAGGGATTGAGAGACTTTGTTCAGGAGGCAGTCACACTCATTAGATTAAGTAGAACATTAGAGTTGGTCAACGATTATGGAAAGGAGGGTATGACTACGAGTTAGGCAGGTACGGAGATCCATCATGAAGAAGTCTCAATGCTTCACTAGATGAAAAGATACAAGGTACCTGCCACCTGTGTGAATGAGAATAAGGACTGCAATTTGAATGAACAAACTGACCTCAGCAGCACGGAGACATTTAAGTGGCATAAGCGCAAAGGATTGATAGGGTAACAATGCAGTCAGGAAAATATAGCATCCTCAGCCAGAAGTTCTGACCATTTTGTTGCTTACCTGATGTCAAGATTTTGGACATCTCCATGCAGCTGGGGAAGAACTCAAGCAAGAGCGAACAAATAGTTTTAGTCGATATAGGAAACAGCAACATAGGTACATTGTGGAGTTTGGATCTAAATTAAAAAGCAGAACCTCAAAAATAGAAATTTCTGGATTGGTACATGAGTCACCCCAGAATACCATATTGGGTGAACAGATTAACATGATCAAGTTAAGTGCATACTTGACAGCATGATATGGGAGGCAAGGGTTTTGATTCATGGACCACTGGCCTCAGCACTGGGTAAAAATAGAGCTATTCAGTTTGGATGAGCTCTGCTTAAACTAGGCTGTGACATGTGTGCTGAAAAGACAAATGACTAGGATGGTAGGCTGAGGTTGAACTATTGAAGTTGGCGTTGTAGGATTCAGAAAGAACAAAAATCAAAAACAAATGTCAAGAATGAAGTGATGTTGTGGATTAAATAAACAGAGTGAGTTAGGAAGGGATAAAGGGCATTAGAGGCAAAGGTGACATCAGCAAAAATTTGAAGAGCATCAAAACTAAAGCATTAAACCTGCATGTGTGAAGTATTCACAATAAACTAGATATACTAATAGCACAGATAAAGATTAGTAGGTATCTTCTAATAGATATTGATGCTTGCAAGGTGGCCAGATTAGGAATTAAATATTCCTGGATACTTAACCTTTAGAAGAGAAAGACAACATGGAAATGAAAGACAGTTTTCCTTGATAATAAAAATTAGAATAAAGACAGCAGAGAGAAAGGATCTTAGCTTAGTTAATCAAGATGTGGTATCAGTTTGGGTGGAGTTCAGAAGCGGCAAACCTTTGTGCAAATTGTTCAGAAGCTGTGCTAATTGTAGTTGTAGTGTACAGCAGAGGACATTCGAAGCACATGTAATAAGGATAATAAAATAATCATGAGGATCTTTAATCATTATACAGACTGGACACACCAAATTTGTAGTCATAGGCCAAAAACATCTGTCCTCATTCACAGCTGGGATTCTCCAGTGCTGCTGAAAGTGAATGGAATTTGGTTGGAACACTAAATTTTCTATTCCTGCTTGCAGCGGGGAGGCCACAGACAAGATCGGAGAATCCTGCCTATAGCATGGAGGGTGAGTTTATGGAACCTGTACAACATAATTTTCCAGATTCTTACAACAGAGAACCAACTAAGGAACTGGCTATTTTGGACCTGATATTGTTCAAGGGCAAAGTTTTTAACAAATTGCCTTTTGTAAAGTGGCCTTCAAGGAAGATGGATCATTATATTATCACATTTTATATTGCATTTTGGAAATTAGTTAGGTCCGAAGCTAGGTCCTAAATCAAAACAAAACAAACTATATAAGTACGTGGGGTAGGTTAAATAAGGTAGATTAGAAAAATAAATTTAAAAAAACATTAAAAATATGACAGTAGACATGAACAACTAACTAAATAATTGATACAAAATTTGCAGCAAGTAACATTTCATAAAAGGCACACAAATTCTACAGAAAAAGTTGTGCACATGTGACCAAGAGGAGATAAAAATAGCATTTCATTATAGTATGAGGCTTATGATGTTGCCATAAGGATTGGGAAGCTTAAGGAGGGAGAGAGTTTTAGAATTCAGCATAGGGGTCCAAAAATTGATAAGTAAAAAGAAAAAAGGATTTGTGAATAGACCAAGGGGCATAAAATTCATTACATATATTCTTATAGTGTTGTGAACATTCATTTAAAATGTCATTGACTAGACATATATTACTTTACAATACCATCGACTAGATATACACTTGTATAAAATTCTTTGAAAAGAAAACTTTTCCGAAACAAAGGATATTAGCTTACAGTAGATATTATTGAACTTGTGTATAACACAAGCTACTTTTATGGAGGCACTGAGTTAATGAAAATCTCAGAAAGAAGTCACATGTACGAGCTTAGATATAAAGAGATATTGGATTTAGAACATTACAGCGCAATACAGGCCCTTCGACCCTCGATGAAAAGGCACAGAGAGACTGCCAAAGGGACAAAAGGCTTATCCTACTTATATTCTGAAATTTTTCTCATAAAAGATGAGCTGTTTGTGATTAAAAAACACACCAGAAGATCTCATTGCTGAAAACTAAGAGTTCTTAAATGAGAATTCTGAATAAACAGGATTATCTGTAGTGAGGTATCACAAGAACCAGCGGTTACTAAGGATCATGTCCCTTAATCTATAAACAAGCATCTGGATACTCTGAACATTTTTTTCTGACTTTAATTATTACTTCTAATATCTGAAATCTTCAGAATTTTATTCATTATCACAGAGTTTTTGGGGAAGTATGCATGTTTTTTGGATTAGTGGATAGTTGGACATATCCATACATTTACAACATTCTATTAATAATTTTTGCACCTTTATCTAGGTAAGGTTTAGTAATAAAAGTAATTCTTGTTAATTTAAGATACCTTGCTGACTAATTTCTTCCATTAGGGCACACACAGTTATATAAACATTAAATTAGTAACATTGGCTTTTTAAATTCAAACTCTGGAGCGGGACAGAGAGGAATCACTTTATTGCTGTTAACCTGGTTGCAACAATAGAATTATTAAAAGTTAAGCATGGGCCCACTAGAGGTTGAGAGAGGTGAAATTGAGAGATGAGAAAGTAGCAGTGACATTAGCCAAATACTTTGTTGGAATGTTATGATCCTATTGCGGTGGGGACGGGCCCAGAAAATGCAGCAGGCCATTCGAAACTCCATTGACTTCAACGGGACTGGAAGATCCCACCAGCAGAAGGGGTCATAAAATTTCCACCCCTTGTATGTGTCTTCACAGTGGAAGACACAAAAAACGTTCTGGGAATAATGTGAAAGCAAGAGTCTAGCAAGTATTGGGAATTTGAAGAAGTTTATGCAAGTAAAGAAACAGTACTAAAGAAATCAGTATGATTAAATGGCAACAAATTCCCTGAATCTGATGATCTGCATCCTAGAATTTTAAAAAAGGGAGCTGCAGAGATAGTGGATGCATTGGTTTTAATCTTCCAGAATTCATTGGATGCTAGAATAGTTCCCTAGAACTGAAAAGCAACAAAAATAAACATGCTATTTCAGAAATGGGAAAGGTAATAAAGAGGGAGGATTAGCTGAACATCAACAGTAGGCACAATGCTAGAATCTATCATTCGGATAACAAGAAACTTTCAAAATCACAATATGATTAAGCAGAAGCAATTCAGACTTATGAAAGTATGTTTGACAAATCGATTGAGTGTGTTTTTGAACATGTAACTATAGTTACTATGCTAGCTGCAGTAGATAAATGATGGAGAATCAGTAACGCTATTGTATTTGGATTTTCAAAAGGCATTCTATTTCACACAAAAGGTTATTTCATCAAATTAGGACTCATGGGGTTAGAGTAAACATATTAACACAAGTTGAGGATTAATTAATGACAGAAAAAAGAATTGAAATAAATGGGACTTTTTGAGTTGGTAGATTGTAAATTGCAGGATATGGCAAGGATCAGTACTTTGGCTTCAGCTATTTATAATCTATATTAACTGTTTAAATGAAAAGATTCCACATGTGCACATACAAATCACAAACTGCAACAACATCAGCTAGCATACAGTGTTGCACAATTTAGCATCTTACAATAAAATTCTCATTGAAAAACCCTCTCCATATGTTTTTCATATACATTGAAAAACTTGGGCAATAATTTAGCTCAATAAACAACTTGCAAATTAGTTAGATCAGTGCAGCAACCTGGAATCTGTTTGAATGGCTTTTTATATTTCCAACTTATAGAATGAGAATATTCGCACAGCAATTAATAGTTGTTTTATGATATTAAGGATTACAATTGGTCAGTGACTTGTACTTGAATCTGATGCAGTTTCCTTTATATTTCCTATTCCATCATGCTGAGCAGTTCAAGGCTGGAAATATATGATAGCAAAATGTTTTCTATTTCAGTAACATACCTGTGCAGATCTGAATGTATATGTTAATAAAATTCATACTCCTGCAAAACTAACATTTGCTCTCCTCAACATGAACAAAATGTGTATGTTGGCCACTGTACACATCAATATCCTTCAGCTAGAATCCATTGACTAGAATGTGGTTTAAACTGATTTTGGGCTATGAGGTTATGGTTTGCTGAGTGGGGTGAACAATTTCAATTACCATCCTATCTACATGATGTCTGTATTGACACAAGCAGCTCCAACTGCTGCTTTGGTCGGCATGCTGTTAACAGTCTCTGTGTACAACAGGAGGCCAAGCAGCATTATTTGCCAATCTTAAAAGTTCAGTGCCTATTAAAGAAAGACAGAAAATCAATTTTCAACATTGGAAGGAAAATGTAGCAGTCAAGAGAGAAGATTCCCTGCTTTTGTTATATCACACTGCATGTTCTAGTCAACAGGCTGGGCTCCAGAGAGACAAAATAATTCCCCAGGTGGAAAACAGCCTGAAGAAAGAATGGGAACACATTTCCCAGGAGATGAATGCCCAGAGTTTGAAAGCAAACACAGGTCAGCAAAGGAGGAAGAAATGCAATGACTTTACACAACTGGTCAAGATGAGTGAATATATCCATCACATGCTCAGCTTACTCTGCTCAATGTATGACCCCTCCCCGCATCACACACACATCAAAAATCCCTGCAAGTCAGGATTCATATTTGAACACAGTCAAACACACACATCTATTTCAATTCAGCCAGCAACAGACCCAGTCAACCATTCAGCTATTAAAGACACATAACCTAAGCCAGTGCCACATATTCTCTGACACTCTGCTCTTTCCCTTGCAGAGGAAGGTGACACATAACATAAGTGAGAGGCAGAGGACCAGACAGAAGGATACCATGACCAAAATCCATCTCTTGTGTTCCCTGGAGGAGATAGTCTGAAAGGTCATGAATGGCAAACAATAGAGCCTGTGGCAACCAGACAATAGAGGCTATCCTGGATAGTGATAAGTAAGGCCTTGTGCCTTTTTTCAACTCCTTTCTCACCCTCATCTTGAGATATGGTATCAAATGGGAGCTGAAGATAATGTGATCATGCAGCTCCTATTTTCCCTCTCACTCCCTTCCCTTCAGCTCATATCTCCTTTTCTGTTTGTGTGCACTCAAATACAGAGGAGCCAGGGGCTGGACAAACTCAGCAGAGGCAGAGGAAGAGCTACTCCATGAAAGTGATGATGATAATGATGCATTGCCACTTGACCTTATACTCAGTCACCAGCTCAGGGACTGCAAGCGCCTGACAGAGTAGTACCATAGGATCCCTACAGTGTAGAAAAAGGCCATTCAGCCCATTGAGATTGCATTGAGCTTCCAAAGAGCATTGCACCCAGACTTTCCCCTTCACTATAATCCTATGCATTTAGTGTGGCTGATCCTCTTAACTAAGGGGCAATTCAACATGGCCAATCCATCTAACCTGCACATCTTTGGACTGTGGAATGAAATGGAGCAACCCATCAGACGTGGGGAGAATGTGCTAATTCCACAGTTATCCAAAGCCAAATTTGAAACCAGGTTCCCGACTTTGTGAGACAGCAGTGCTAGCCAACATGCCACTCCATGGTGTACTTGATATTGATAAGCACATGATGAAATTACCTGCCCTGCTACAACTGAGGAATTGCCAGTTTTTGGATTGGTCAGCAATCTTTAGTGGTAGAGTCTCCACCATTAAACAGCCCGATTCCAATTAATTTCCAACAGACCTTCTGAAAATAATCATGGCTGGCTTCCCTAGCTTGTTGGCTGATGGATGATGTCACTATCATGGCCATTAAATTTAACATGTGAATTACCAAGTTTAATCAAGGTCTGATCCAAATAATAAGTTCTAAAGTTTACATGTCCTGTTGTAACACAGCATCATTTAATATATTTATCTGTAGTCAGATCTCTATTGGTGCAAGAGGGCCATAGCACTGAGCATTTTGCAGTAAGGCTGTTGTTTATCTTACAGTAGAAAATATTTTTTCTCCCTGGAAGGTACATATTCCAATACAAACATAATTCAATTATACTCCATAACCTTTAGTTGAAAGAGGCAACCAGATTAATCATCCGTATTTTATAAATTGTTTCCCTGCAGCTGAATGATGTTCATGCTGGGAATGGAACACCCTCACTTCAACATAAAACATCAATAAAAATGTAATAGGATGCCAGGGAAAATTGTTTGTCCTCCCTTCTGAATGAAACAGCCAGTTTGATGCTAAACTAGAGCATGTAATGACTTAGGAAGCCCAACTGGCAAAGAACACAGTACATTACAGAATGCAAAGTAGAACCAGTCCCTGCTTGGAACTGCAGTTCAGCAGGCCTAGTCCTGGGCCTGCCATGTAAAAGGTTCAGGTAATGAATTCCATCAGGGCAAGTCACTGCCTGTTACTAGGACAACTCATACTCAATAAGCCTCACACAGGGAGATCAATCAGTTATTCCCCATGGACCTAATGGGGGTTTCCACAGAACAGTTTTCTCCAAAGAAAACATGAGTTTATAATGCCCAAATTCATTTTGCATAGACTTGTTACAGCCAACAGACACTGGACACTCTAATTCTAATAACTGGGTTTAGAGTTGAATCCAAAGGTGCAATGCCACTGCCTAAGCTATTGCACCATCTTATGTCTTTCTACAAATTCTGTAAATCCATCAATGCCTGGGGCATTCCTGCAGATCAATGTCACATTAATTCATCAAGGAATGAAATATTACAAAGCTCGTTGTTATATATTATTCAGATGGATCTTGTTGACCCAAAGGGCAATTCTGGAAAAATAACCTTAAACATTTATTGGAAATAAATATATTTTGTTTTTCAATTGCAGCAAAGTGTTGATTCTTGTTTTGTCTATAGTTGGGAAGTGAAAAGAAAAGAGAAAAGTTGGGCGAAAGAAATCCATCGTATTGGTTAAATGGGCCATCTATTAAACATTAACAGAAACATTGCAAAAACAGAAGAAATTAAAATGTCACATGTGGTTTTCTTCTTTGTTATGTATTTCTAATCTATGAGTTCAACAATTACTTACTCTATTATTCTTACTGGTTTTGTGTAACTGTGTTAAAGCACTTTTAATATAGCAAATCATTCTAAGGTGATTTTTTTTTTATTCATTCATGGGATGTGAGGCCAGCATTTGTTATCCATCACTAATTGCCCTTGAGAAGATGGTAGGCAATGAGCTGCCTTCTTGAATCACTGCAGTCTATGTGGTGCAGGTCCATCCACAGCACTGTTAGGGAGAGTGTTTGAGGATTTTAGTTCACCAAAGTGAAGGAATGGTGATATATATCCAAGGCAGGATGGTGGGTCTGAAAAACTGATTAGGTGCATTGGCCATGCTAAAATTCTCCCTCAGTGCACCGGATTTTCGGAATAACTTCATTGCAGTGTTAATGTAAGTCTATCTGTGATACGAATAGATAAATTTTAAAACTAGAGTTGTACCTCCAAGTAGCAGTATTCCCACATGTCTACTGCCCTTGTGCTTCTAGTGGCTTGGATTTGGAAGGTGCTGTCTGAAAGTCTTGCTATGCTCCTGCCAGTGCACTTTGTAGGTAGTACACACTGATGCTTCTGTGCATTGGTGATGGAGGGAGTAAATGTTTGTGGAAAGAGCACCAATCAATTGGACGACTCTGCCCTGGACAGTGTCAAGCTTGCTGAGTATTGTTGGAGCTGCATTCATCCAGGCAAGTGGAGAGTATTCCAGTAAACTCCTGACTTGTGCCTTGGAGATTGAGCTTTGGGGGTTTGGAGGTGAGTTATTCTGCAGCAGGTAGTGAAGGAATCAACAAGAGGGAAAAACATAGTTGATCACCAACCTGCCTTCTGTCCATGAAGAAATCAGTAGGAATAACTAGCATACAGTCCTTGTGGAGATAAAGTCCAGTCTTCATAATGAGGATATTCTCCGATGTGTTGTATGGTGCTACCGCGATGCTGAATAGGATAGACTTCGAATAGATCTAGCAACTCAAGATTCAGTGTTTCTGCGGCACTATGGACAACCAGCAGAAGTATACTCATCCACAACCTGGACTCCTAGCCTTTCACCAGCTCTTGTAGCCATTATATTTATATGGATAGCCCAGTTGTTGTTCTGGTTAATGGTAATTCCCAGAACATTGATAGCAGGGGATTCAGTGATGATAAACCATTAAATGTCAATGGATGATGGTTAGATTCTCTTTTTTCAGAGATTGGCCATGGCCTAGCACTTGTGTAGTGTGAATGTTACTTGCCATTGACAGTCCAAGCCTGAATATTGTCCAGGTCTTGTTGCGTTTGGAATGGACTGCTCCAGTATCTGAGGAGTCATGAATCGAACTGAATATTGTGCAGTCATCAGTGAATATCCTCACTTCTGACATGATGGAAGAAATGTCATTGGTGAAACAGCTGAAGGCAGTTGGACTGAGGCCACTACCCTGAGGAAGTGATGTCCTGGAGCTGAGATAACTACTTCTAAGAACCACAACCATCTATCTTTCTGCTAAGTATGACTTCAGCAAGCAGAGGGTTTTTTTCCAATTCCCATTGACTTCAGTTTTGCTAAAGCTCCTTGACACCACATTCAGTCAAATTTGACCTTAATATCAAGGGCAGTCGCTCTCATCTCAGGGTTCATCCTCTGGCTTGGTGGTAATGATAGAATGGGCTATGAGGCTGTGGATGAGTATATGTCTGCTTTTATTGATTGTCCACACAGCCCCAGGAAAGCTGAGTCTTGAATTGCTAGATCTGTTCAAAGTCTATCCTATTTAGCATAAATAGAAGAGTCACACAATACATTGGAGGGTATCCTCATTATGAAGACTGGACTTCATCCCCAAAATGACTATGTGCTAGTTACTCCTACTGATTCCTTCATGGACAGAGGGCAGGTTGGTGTGGATGAGGTCAACTATGTTTTTCCTTCTTGTTGGTTCCTTCACCACCTGCTAAAGATCCAATCGAGCAGTTATGTCCTTCAGGACTTGATCAGCTCGGTCTGGTGGTGATGCTATTGAGCTATTCAAGCTGAAGGACATCAAAGATCCCACCAAGAGCATTTTCTGTACCTTTGCCACTGTCAGTGCTTTTTCCAAGAGGTGCTCAACACGGAGGAGTACTGATTCATCAGCTGAGTGGGGGTGGTACATGATAATCAGCAGGATGTTTCCTTGCCCATGTCTGACTTCCTAAGACGAGACTTTATGGGATCCAGAGTCAATGTTGAGGATCTCTAGGGAAACTCCCTCCTGATTGTATCTCACTGTGTCAGCATATCTTAATTCATGAGCCATAATCAGAAAACTTGGATATTTTGCCTTTATATATTATTTATTGTGAATCAGAGGCACTGTAATTGTCTAATAAGATTCCTGATTTTTCTGACTAAGATTATACCTTCGCATAGTTTTAGAGCAGCTGTGCTTTAATGATCTAGAATCCTACAGTGCAAAAGGAGGCCATTGAGCCCATCAAGTCTGCACCAACTACAATCTCACATGGGGTCTATCCCCATAATCTCATGCATTTGCCCTAGCTAGTCCCCCTGACATTAAGGGGTAATTTAGCATGGCCAATCAACCTAACTCACACACCTGTGGGAGGAAAGCAGAGCACCCGAGGGAAACCCATGCAGACACAGGGAAAATATGCAAACTCCACACTGTGATCTAAGCCAGGAATCAAACCTGGGACCCTGGCACTGTGAGGCAGCAGTGCTAACCATTGTGCCTATGGTGCAGGAATGTGTTAATTTCAACAATTGAATCCAAATCATTGTTTTAAATTGGTAAGCAGACAGGGTTACACAATACTCCAAAAATTGAAAAAGGCAACCAGTTCAAACAACGGTATGATGCTGTAATACAATGATAAATTCACTTGACTGTGGAAATGATGCTTGTGCCATGGGCAAATATTAAAATCAGGAGCTGATACATTATCGATTAATGATGAGGAAGTATTAAAAGGAATGGCAATCGCTGTTTCTGACTTTTTGTGTAGCTTATTCAGTAGGAAACATGGAGTACAGATATTTGGAACATTTTCAAGGCAGCAAGCTGTAACTAGTGGAGTACTGATACCAAATAAAGCTGTGACCTCAACTATTTACACTCTATCTTTAATGACTTAGAAAGGACCACAAGTAATATGTCCAAATTTGCTAATGATACGAGGTTAGTTAGATGGAAATGTAAGATCTGAGAAGTACACAAAATGGCTGCAAAGAGATATAGGAAAGTTAAATGAGTGGGATGTAGAATGTGAGGCTATTCACATTGGTAATAAGAATGAAAGAAACATTTTCTTTTTAAAAAAGGCATGACACTTTAAATGTTAAAGTTCAGAGGGATTTGGATGTAAAGTTGGCAGACCCCTTATACAAAGTCCCACAAACCGGAAGGATCTGTAAAACCGACTTTGATTGACAATGGCCCCTTGTGTAACAATTTGAAATTGCTGTGCAGATTACTTTATCGAGCTCCCACTTTATCTGTGGCACTGCAGATTCTCATATTGACAACTTGTACACACAATTTAAACAAGTGTCTCTTTGTAATTCTTCTTTTGTTTAATTTCAAAAATGCCAAAAGTTCTGAGGCTGGCAGGAGCGTCAAGAAGAAGTAATTGTCACTAAATTGTGAAAGTGAAATTACTAATGGGTCTAAAGAAGGAAGGTCAATTAAAAGATTATGTGAAGAATTTTCACGTCAACCACTCATGACTTGAAGAGGTGAAAGAAAAAGTTGTTTTTGTTGATAGCGATTTGCCCAATGGATAGTAAAGAAATGATCCATCAGTCAATGGCTGTCCATGTAGACAAAGTATTATTAAAGTGAATGAAGCAGTATCAGAATGACAAGTATCTATTGAATCACTCCATTATCATCATAGAATCACTGAATTTTTATGGCCATTTGGCCTATTATGTCTTTACTGCCTCTCTGAATAATCATTATGACATATTTCTGTGGAAGTTCTTTTGGACTTTAAACATTAACTTTGCTTCTCTCCATGGATGCTGCCAGGCCTGTTGAGTTGATCCGTAAATTTTTGTTTTATTTCAGATTTTCAGCAAGCACATTTTTTTGCTTTAATTATTATGATATAGTACCTTGCAGTATCTGTCCACAATAATTTCAAGGAAGGGTGAAGGAGAAAGACTGGGGTCAATGCCACTATCTCCTGAAGCAGACCCAAGGTAGGAATGGAGGTGGGCAGTATCAAGGCAGACAGGTTACAATGTCTGTCTCAGTTTACTGGGTCATCTGCCCAATTCTGATATGTGTACATTAGGTACCCTAGACCTTATTCCTCACCTCCATCTGCCCCAGAGCTCCTCATTTCACACATCGCCTTCTCATACTCACTGTTTTTCATCATATCCTCCGTAGGCCACCCATCCAGTATCCAATATGGACAGAACTCATGAGAACTTTAACAACATCTGGAGATCTCTGAGATGCTCATGAAATGGTCAACAGCACTGGAAGACTGGAGGATAGCAAATGTTGTCCCCTTGTTCAAGAAGGGGAGTAGAGACCATCCTGGGAATTATAGTCTGGTGAGCTTTACTTCTGTTGTGGGCAAAGTTTAGGAAAGAATTATGAGATAGGATTTATAATCATCTTGAGAGAAATAAATTATTAAGGATAGTCAATACGGTTTTGTGAAAGGTAAGTCGTGCCTCAGAAACCTTATCAAGTTTTTTGAGAAGGTGACCAAGAGATGGATAAGGGTAAGGCAGTTGACGCGGTATATATGGATTTTAGTAGAGCATTTGATAAGCATTTGATAAGGTTCTCCATGGTAGGCTATTACAAAAATTGCAGATGCATGGGATTGAGGGTGATTTAGCAATTTGGATTAGAAATTGAATAGCTGATAGAAGACAGAAGGTGGTGGTTGATGGGAAATATTCAGCCTATAGTTCAGGTAATTCAGGGATCTGTTTTGGGGCCACTGTTGTTTGTCATTTTTATAAATGACCTGGATGAGGTTGTAGAAGGATGACTTAGTAAATTTGTTGATGACACCAAAGTCAGAGCAGTTGTAGACAGTGAGGATGGACGTTACAATTTGTAGATGGAAATAGATAAGCTGGGCTGAGGGATGGCAAATGGAGTTTAATGCGGAAAAGTGTGAGGTGATTCACTTTGGAAAGAGTAACAAGGGTTGAGAATATAGGGCTAATGGAAGGATTCTTGGCAGTGTCGACGAGCAGAGAGATCTTGATGTACGTGTGCATAGATCCCTAAAAGTTGGCACTGAGGTTGATAAAGTTGTTAAGAAGGCGTACGATGTGTTAGCTTTTATTGGTAGAGGGATTGAATTTCGGCATCGTGAGATCATTTTGCAACTGTACAAAACTCTGGTGCGGCCGCACTTGGAGTATTGCATACAGTTCTGGTCACCACATTACAAGAAAGATGTGGAGGCATTGGAAGGGGTGCAGAGGAGGTTTACCAGGGTGTTGCCTGTATGTGGGAAGGTCTTGTTAGGAAAGGCTGAGGGAGTTGAGGTTACTTTTGTTAGAGAGAAGGTTAAGAGGTGACCTATTTAAGGCATACAAGATGATCAGAGAGTTAGATCGGGTAGACAGTGAGAGACTTTTTCCTCGGATAGCGATAGCTAGCTTTAAATTGAGGAGTGATAACTATAGGACAGATGTCCGAGGGAGATTCTTTACTCAGAGGGTAATAAGGGCATGGAATGCCTTGCCTGCAGCAGTTGTGGACTCGCCAACTTTAAGGGTGTTCAAATGGTCAGTGGATAGGCATACGGATAATATTGGAATAGTTTAGGCTAGAGGGTCATTAGATTCGTTCTGCTGGTTGGCGCAACATCTAACATCATCAACAGTCATTCAAACATTTCCTTTTAATGTCTTTGGGTGGCACAGTGGCACTGTGGTTAGCATGCTGCCTTATAGCTCCAGGGACCCGGGTTCAATTCCCAGCTTGGGTCACTATCTGTGTGGAGTATGCACATTCTTCATTTATGTGTATGGGTTTCCTCTGAATGCTCCAGTTTCCTCCCACAGTCTGAAAGACGTGCTGGTTAGGTGCATTGGCCTTGCTAAATTCTCCTTCAGTCTTTCTGAACAGGCACCGGAGTGTGGAGACGAGGAGACTTACACAGTAACTTCATTACAATGTTAATATAAGCCCACTTGTGACACTAATAAATAAATTTGAAACTTTAAAACTTTCAATCAAACACATTGCCACATAAACACCACTTGAAAAAAAATATTCCTCTTAAATGGTCATTAAAGTGTCAAATAAACAAATAGCTATTCAGACCCTCTTTAAAAAATTTCAATCCTATTAACTTCTCATAAAACAGTCAATAAGAACAAAGCTTGCATCAACATGACATTTGTGTTAACAACCCCAGTTGGGCAAAATTCATTAGTGGGTTTAGAACTCAGTCAACATTCATAATGTGATTTCATTGTGCAGCTGTGTCAATAAAACCTCCAGAGCTAAGTAAATTAAAACCATTAATATCTTTGAAGAACCTCAGCCATTTATTCAACCTCAGGAGATGGGAAACAGATGGACATCTGTTCCATTATTCCAAAGGTCAAACTGATGACCAGACTTTCAATCAAAGAACAGATTAAATCAAATGGGGAAATTGACACATTAAGATCTTAATCTCTATACTGTTGAATTTAAAATGGTATGTTATTCATTGGATAAATATTGAAATGCTTCTTAACATTTTTACAGTGCTGGTCAAGTTAATGGCCATTTACCATTTCTAAACAAAGCCCTATCATTAAACACTGTATTAAGGACATATTTAACTTATCATATGTCATTATGTTATGAAATATGAAGTGCTCAATATCTATTGAACTCACCCGCTAATAGATTCCCAACTGCAGACAGCTCACAATTTCTCTGAGGTGCCCTGGGCCATGTTTCCTTCCAGAGTGAGCCAAAGTCTATGGAAATAGTGGGGTCTTTAAAATGACTACCCTAATAATGAGGTAGGCAACGGCGGGATGTGTGTGTGTTCACAACCTGCATCAGGGCCATAAGAATGTCTCATTGCTGCTATTCTGACAAAACATTCTGGCCCAGTACATAAACAAAGCATATCTCCAGCAGTTCACAACAGTCCAAGAAACAGATTAAAAAGCTATTGTGAACACAGTCTTAAAATACATGTTGCTGCAAGATTAACAGACCTTCAAGAAGGACAGTTCTTCTTCAGGTACAAATACAGATTTAACCTCTACTACTTCTTTCCTGCTTTCCCGAGTCCTACATTCAATCTTTCTGTCTGTGTCCCTCTTGCTTGCCCGCTCACTCTCAATTCATTTCTCTTCATGTACAGAATGATATAAAATACATAAATACATATGCCTATCAAGTGCATTGGTATATAACAGAAAATGTAGACTACCTGGTTTGATGTTGCTGCTTGAAACAAATTAATTTGATTTAATTGATACAATTAACTTAAACCTTGCTCAAATGTATGCATTAAGGAATCTGCTGAACCACATCAGCAGATGTGTCTGATTTGTCTGATGTATTTCTGCCATGCCTATTGTACTGACTGGTAGCTATAAATGAATCAATTTAGTTTTAGTGAATTGTGCCCTAAACTCCACTAAATATGGGTTTTTGATATTGGCCTTAGATTGTACCCTGACAGAATTGGGATGTGAGTCCCTTGTTACAATTAAACACATGATGTGTTTAATTTTAAAATGCTATTTGTTCTATAAGGGTTCACGGTTTGAAGTCTGCGTTTTTAGATGAATTTAAACAATTTTTTTCTGGTTAGGAAATTGAAGTCATAATTAACAATCAATAAGCATCTAAAGTTAGAGGTTGAACTATGGGTTCTTTAGATTAACTAACTGGCTGTACTGTTGGTCTGCTGAGGTGAGGAGGAATTTCTTCATTCGGGGGTGATGAGTCTTAAAAATTCTCTATGCCTGAAGCCTGTGAAAAGTCAATCACTGAGCACATTCAAGACAGAAATCAATAGATTTCGGGATACTAATGACATCAAGGGATATGGGGATAGCGTAAAAAAGTGGTGTTGAGATAGATGATCAGCCATGATCTAATTGAATGGCAGAATGGAGTCAATGAGCCAAATGGCCTACTCCTGCTTGCATATTCCGATGTTCCTATAAAATACGCAAATTAGAACTTCCAACAAGAGATCTGGAAAACACTACTAGAAGAACTCTGTTGTATGTAAAAAAACTGGATAAAAGCAAATTACTGAACCAAAGCTTTGACGAAGGGTCATCTGGACTCAAAACATCAGCTTTTTTTCTGTCCTTACAGATGCTGCCACACTTGCTGAGATTTTCCAGCATTTTCTTTTTTGGTCTCTGTTATATGTACTTCCCTGCAAGTTTCAGGCACAAAACAATAAGATTATTCAGAAGCACATATCAAATGCATTCTTAATGTCCTTATTGCTCAGATCAAATAGCTTTGTTTCATCTTGTTGAAACTGATAACTGTATCCTGCCAGATAAGAATTCAATTTATTTTGTTTTCTCCCATATATCACTGGCAAACTTTCAATAAACATAATCAACACATGTTTTTGATCTGAAACTTGTCTCCTATAGTGCAATGTGCATCAATAAGACATATATTATATGATACAGCAAGGACTTTTAATCATTTGACCAGGGACCAAAAAAGGAAAATTCAGAATTTGTTTTACACAAAATATGCCTCCCTTTCTCAATCTGGGAATTAATACTGAGGTCTTAGTCTTTGAGGACCTGCATGTTTCTCAAAGTCTGTCACATACTTAGTTGCGGCATTGGAATAACTTATTCAAAATGAGATAGGTTCCTGTCCCCACATGATTTGTCTCCTTTTCTCAGTCAGTTAATCTTAGAGCTAAAAATCTCCAGACTTCATAACTTACTAGGAGTGTAAAAGAATACTTTTCTTTATGCGTATAAAGTCTTATGAGTCAATAACTACTGGAAGGTTTTTTTGAGTGTACCAAAGACTGCCATAACCTAACAAATACTCCAACAATTCTGGAACAGACTGTTAATCTGTCACCAGAATCTAATAGCACCATTCCACATTGAGTATAAATGAGCAGCAGAATCTCCTCTTACTGCCTGCCATTTGCATGTGTTGGAAGGATTTTTCAGGTTGCTACTCCATCCGTTGTCTGCATTATAAACACACCTTCCTTGGCATGTAAGTCCTGGGGTGGGACTTGAACATAGGGCTTTTGGATGAGAGGCAGGGACACTACCTACTGTGCTACAAGATCTCCTCAGAATATGGCATGGTGGCACAATGGTTAGCACTTCTGCCTCACAGCACTAGGGACCTGGGTTCAATTCCTGGTTTGGATCACCTGGTTTGGAGTTTGCACATTCTCCCCATGTCTGTGTGGGTTTCTACCAAGTGCTTTGATTAGGTGAATTGGTCATGCTAAATTCTCCCTCAGCGTACTCAAACACGTGCAGGAGTGTTGGGACTGGGGGATTTTCACAGAACCTTCATTGCAGCTTGAATGTAAACCTACTTGTGACTAATAAATAAACCTTAACTTAATGTGCAACTTCATTAATTTAAAGTTTCTAGCACAGAAATGTCTAATCACTGTTAACCATGGGCTGACAATTCAGCAATATTTCTCCAATGCTACAAACAATAAACTAGTTTCACAAAGTCCACTACTTGGTGAACTTTGCTCTTCACTGAATCGATGGATGAGAAATTTTCTACAGTCTGAAAGGCAAGGCTGCAAAAGCCATCACGTGTCCACCCATCTTGTTCTACGTAATGTAGATCAGTTGTAGCTATCGTGCCACAGAGTTCAATGTTCACAGTTGAACAGAGTTTTGAACAATATTATGATCAATATTTCTTGACAGTGCTATTGATTTGGTTTGTTCAGCATGGCTTTTAGCAACATGACTTCCAGGTGATAGGTGCCTTCTTTTGAGCATTTCTTTTACTTCTGTATCTCATCTGGAGATGCAAAATCTGAACAAAACTTGCATTTGTATTAAAAGCAAAAAAATACCCATGGCCTGGGTTTCCAACTACATGATAAGCAGCAACATTTCAAATTGAGAATCAAATATTCAAACAATGTGAAGTTTTCTTGGTGCTGGAACAATTTGCAATTTTCGCCAGGATTGGAGGCTGTCAGTGTTAAACAATCAGATCAGGTAGAATTACAAGCTGTAGAACCAATCAGATTGGTGGAAGCAAAATACTGGAAACTGACTAAAACAAATCGATCAATTGGAAGTGGAAATTGATGTGGTCAGAACAAATCGATTGGACATTTATTTTCTCCCACTTTTGGTTGCACACAACTTTGATGAAGGAAAGTTCCAAGATAACATCCGAAAGCTATCATTATACCCTGCATTTATTTAGTAGTTGATGCCAAAAATGTTGTTTATGACAAATGACCTTATAATTTTTCAACTTTTAATAACTTCTCATTTTTATCAAAAGAACATTCTGCAGCGTGCTTGGCAGATGTCTCAGTTGTGGTTTATTTTCTTCTGGTTGTAAAATGTTTCCAGGTGTGATATCATTAACACATTGAATTTTAGTATTCATTCATTGTCAGGATTCAGAAATAAATTATTTTTCGAGATTACATTGAGCTTTCTGTAATCACCTCAATGAGGCCCATGAGGCTGGCCTCTTGGAATATGAGCTCCCTGACTGAGGTAATGATTGCCTGCCCAGTCAGGGAATCTTATTCATGTATATACTGAGGAGTGTCAGGTCTACTGATACTGCAGATTGTGACTTTGTACCTGAAGCACTATTAGGAGTGGAGATAGATTTATAAATAAAGGGAATTGAGTGAAGGAACACAGATCTCTGAGGAGTTATTTCACTTTCCTTGTTGAGAAAAGCTCCAACATTCCAAGGTGATATGTTATGTATGCTATTGAATTGTTTGCCTAAGTGCCTGAGTACCTTCTGTAGTTCTGACAGCTATTTTCAGTTTGTTTATGTGCGCATGGTAAAGATTTAGGAATATTTAATAAGGGGCAATAATTGAAAGAGAGCCCATGCTATTTGTGGTCAACATTGGTTCAAAGATTTAATTTTAGTGACATTGGCTTATTCCTTATTCCTCTTCAAATTAGAGAAAGTAAAATAGTTAGGTCAGGCTGGCCCAAATTCAAGTAAACACTGTCTGCCATTGTGTTGCAATGGGGTCAGGATCAAAATAAGAAGTCTCACAACACCAGGTTAAAATCCAACAGGTTTAATTGGTAATAAACATCAATAGCTTTCGAAACGCTGTTCCTTCGTCAGGTGAGTGGAGAGTTCTGATCGCAAACAGGGCATATAACGGCACACACAGTTTACAGAATACTGATTAGAATGCAACTCGCCTTTATGTGCCCTGTTTGCGATCAGAACTCTCCACTCAACTGACGAAGGATCAGTCTTCTGAAAGCTAGTGGTGTTTACTGCCAAATAAACCTGTTAGACTTTAACCTGATGTTGTAAGACTTCTTACTGTGTTTACCCCAGTCCAATGCCACTTCAGGATCAAAGCAGATGAAATAAGGAGCCACTTCTGTTCTGTGGATATAGAATACTTCCCAGTAGAGGTAATTGTATGTGTCTGCTGGTAAACATTTCCATCCGCAAAATAATACGATGCATTTGAGGTTAGGTTCTCAATGAAAGGAGCTGAACACTTACAGTCTGTTCCAACTTCTTTTATTTTTATCCTTAATACGTCGGCCACAATTAGTTTTGAATCAAAAGTCAGAATTCAAATGAAGCTTATAAGCAAAGCCAAAACTTTTGGTGTGGAGTATCTCCATAGACATTGCTAGAATATAAAATATTATGGCCTGAAGCCTCCACTCAGTTTTGCTAGAGCTTTTGGCACATTTCGATGGAAATTGACGCAATCGGTGCAAATAAGTATGGAATTTGTGTTCATAGCAAATCTATTTAAAAGCAGGCTCCAACAACAAAGGTGAAAATATTCACAGGTAAATGATTCACCTGTGGGCATTCCCCCAATTGTGTGTTTGAAGAGGTCATGAAAATTTAAGGTGCATTTTAAAAACTTTTTCATGTAATTAGGTTTTGATTTACTATGAAACTGGCTACTGTACTTCAGGAAAATGGAAACGGTTTTGTACTATTTTTAAGTCAGGTTGAATCATTTAACCTCAATTTAGTCAAAGCTGATCCACTGACCCTGTGATTAAAAATGTGTATTTGTTCTGATAATCGTGTTTCCAGATAAATTAATGGAACCTCACCAGCATTACCAGTCTTAAATATACATTGATATGTGGTCCCAATCTGACAGTGCCAACCTGTGCCAAGTGACAGTGCCTGGAAGCACTGTCAGGCTATGCCTGACTATGTCCCTCTCCCCCAGGGACTATACTGACCTTAATACCACTGGGGTGATCCCTATGACACGTTCACATCTGAGTTAACCTGCTGTGTGATATCATGTCAGGGCAGTTTAAATATGTGGCACAGGTTCAATACATCAAGGAGAAGTCTCTCATTCCACCCACAACTAGAATTGTAGTTGGGTTGGGTGGTGCGAAGACCATACAAAGATCCATTAAACTCGGGCAGGATTCTCCAGTTTCGGGACAAGTGCGGCTGGAGAACCCCATCCATAGTGAGGGGGGAGGGGGGAATTAATGACATGCAAATCCATTAAGATTTGCGCCAACAACTGGAAGTGTGAAAATTGAATAACATGAAAATTAATGACATGCAAATCCATTAATATGTTCTTAAATCAGGTTCACGCCAACAACTAGGGTGTGAAAATTGAAATCACGATTTCACCAACAAAATCAATAACTTTTGGGAATTCGCCAAATCTTGAGCCCCTGCTGCCATTCCTGTGGATAGTTAGCATGGATTTAAGGTCAATCCCATTATCTCTATTTGACTTTTATTACATTGCTCATATAGATTATAATTTTTTTATCCTATATTGTATCTGGGGAGTTGACCTGAGAGGTTGGGTTAGGTTTGGTTCAAACAGTGCAATAAGCATTGGTGTGCCTTGTTTTGGTGACTGAAAGTTAAAAATCTTCTCATCGCTTTTGGCTTTAGGTTGGCCTCATTACCAAAATAGTAAATGCTTTTTTTGCACCGTACTTACAAATCCCATAAGAAATAGTAAACAGGATAAGCCTAGCATTTGGTTATTACATCACCAGACATAGCAACCGAACAAAGTCATTTCCACAGTTATTAGAGTCTATGCTATCTGAATATTTATAACCAAACTTCTGCCATGATACTTTCAGACTGATCTGCTGCTTCTGCATACTGTTTGATGTAAATTCTTACATGGAGATTAATGACCTTCCTTTTAATTGACTCTAAAATTCTCCAAAGGGAGGATGCCTGGAATTCCTCAAGTTTCAATTTATCTATAAATATAAGTTACTTTCCAGTTTGTTTCCTGGAACAAAACTGAACTAGAATTTTTTTTTTTCTCTTAAATTGCTGTAAATGGCTGTTAGGTACAGAGAAAGCTATAAAACAACAATAAGCTTGAAATAAACAAAAGATAATTTGGCATATCTGTTTAGGTGGACAAATCCTAATGTTCAACTCAATTAATTAACTTCTCTCCCCTCAAGCTCAAAGAAAAATAAGAGCACGTAATCCAATTGTTACTACAATCTCAATGACATGGGGTAATGCTATACTGCGGCATTTCAATGTCAATACTTTCAACACATTCCGATAATATCATGTTAGATTTAAAGTGATAAAATCAACTCTGTTTTAGAGAAAATGAAGTAGTAATCGTGACTGGAATTAAATTAACTTACTGATAGTAACATTCAAAATTAATAATGGTTAATAACACAGGAAAGAGGTTGGTCTCTGAGTCCTTCGGCGGATGTAAGATTAGAGTTATTTATTAGTGTCACAGGTAAGCTGACATTAACACTGCAATAAAGTTACTGTGAAAATCCCCTAGTCATCACACTTCGGCACCTGTTTAGGTACACTGAGGGAGAATTTAGCATGATCAATGTACCTAAACAGCATGTCTTTCAGATGGTGGACGGAAACGGGAGCACCAGGAGGAAACCCACACAGACACAGAGAGAACGTGCAGAATCTGCACAGAAAGCGACCCAAGCTGGGAACGGAACCTGGGTCCTAGTGCTGTGTGGCAGCAATGCTAACCACTGTGCTGTCAACATAGAGTTGCACAGGGGAAATGGACTTATCAGAAAGGGATTCAAGCCTTGGATAGTGACAAGAGAGTCTGGGGGAGTAGTGATGGATTGGGGTTAGAAACCAATAGGGATGCAAAGCACCCAAAAGGGAGAAATGTAATGTGGCATGACTGGGAGACAGGAAGAAAGAGAATAATTCAAAAAGCAATGAGAGGAAAATAAGTGAGAGAGATAGAAGCCCAGGACTTTGTTGCTGCTGAAATGTCATGAATGGATGGAAGTAATTCACAACAAATTGACATATCAGTGCGGCCGCACTTGGAGTATTGTGTGCAGTTCTGGTCCCCGCATTATAAGAAAGATGTGGAGGCTTTGGAGAGGGTACAGAGGAGGTTTACCAGGATGTTGCCTGGTATGGAGGGCAGGTCTTATGAGGAGAGGCTGAGGGATTTGAGGTTGTTTTCGTTAGAAAGGAGGAGGCTAAGAGGGGACCTGATCGAAACATATAAGATGATTAGAGGTTTAGATAGGGTGGACAGTGATAGCCTTTTTCCTAGGATGGAAAAAGCTAGCACGAGGGGACACAGCTTTAAATTAAGGGGTGATAGTTATAGGACGGATATCAGAGGCAGGTTCTTTACCCAAAGGGTGGTTCGGGAGTGGAATGCCCTGCCTGCAGCAGTTGTAGATGCGCCAAGTTTGGTGGCGTTTAAGAGGTTAGTTGATAAGTATATGGAAGAGAAGGGAATGGTTTAGTTTGGAGGGGCATTGCTTTTTATATTGGTCGGCGCAACATCGAAAGCCAAAGGGCCTGTTCTGTGCTGTAATGTTCTATGTTCTATGTATGTTCTATATCAGGGATTAGGAGAACCGTATCCCTGAGCAGAACTGGAGAATTAATACATACAAAGTTAAAGTTTGAAGTCATGTGATGGAATGAATTGGATTTGCAGGTGATGGGGAACCAGCTTGTTGCATCAATGAATAAGTGTCCACCTTTGGCGACCATCCCAGACATGAAAAGAATTCAGTAGCTATTTGCTTGGCAGAATACAGTGAGTGCATTGCTAGATGATGTTCAGTGCAACAGAGGACAAAGGAGGAGTTTTTGCAGTAGGTAGCCAGCAGCGCTGAGCACCAGCAGAAAAGTGCAGAATAATGGGAGTGAACCAAGAACAATGAACTTGTGTGAATCGGGCAAGATGAAAGGTAAATCCAAGGGGATCATTGTCGATAACAGAGCTGGTAGTGGTGATGTAGTGCTATTGTCACAGACTAGTAATGCTAGAGACCAGGGTAATGCTTTACTCAGATGCAATGTGAGAAAACCATTTTCACACAAGTTCAGGTCTGGAATGCACTACCTGGAAGTGTGATGGAGGCAGGTTCAATTGAGGCTTTTAAGAGATAGATGATTACTTAAAACAATGTGCAGGGGTATGGGGAAAAGATAGAGGAATGGCATTGCGTCATGATGCTCATTTGAAGAGCTAATACTGTCATGATGTGCCTTAACAATTCTGTGATTCTGACAATTGTTTTACTGGTACATCACTTCATATGGTAATTTTTCTAGCAATTCATAATTTTGTTCTGATATTAATTTTATGCAGGAACAATGCATAACTAAGAATGTGCATTGGTTTGCAAAGGTGAAATGTCCCAATCCTTCCTCATTTATGACTTGTTTAATCTCTTTCACAATAGGGCCTAGAAATATGATGATGTTATGATCTTTTCAGAGATATAACACAAGAGCTGAAGCTTTTAAAATGGCCAGCAACACTCTGAGAAAGGGGTTTATTCTTCATCATGTTTGTGCCAGCAGCAAAAAGAAATCCAGAGCATGCCATTGAAACATTTATTAGGCTCTTTAAATGAGCAAATGAGCAGGCTAATGATATTTTCATGCCAAATTGGTCCAGTCAACAACTGGTTGGTTGCATCAGAAAAACCCACAACTCTTCAGAGTGCATCTGTAGGCTGCCACCAAAATGGGAAGGTTGTTTTCATAAAATGCCCATCTAAAGCTGGAGCCAGGAAGAGCAGGAGTGCTTCCACCAGGCGCACATAAATCACAGCTTGCTGTTGACTCCTTCTCCCAATCGCTGCCTCCTTGCCTCCCATGATGTTTGCTCAACTCCTGTCCCAAACTCTGTCTTGACCTCTTTCCCAATTAGTCCCTTCCCATTCTCAACCAATTCCTTGGACACTTCCCCTTCTGGTTGTCCCCCTCTCTCGATTATTCCTCCCATTGCAACACCTACCTGAGGGCTATGATCTGTAAGGCAGCAACCTGGAAACCAAATAGTCTTCACCAGTGAGCTGCATAAAGAGACCTAAGCAGTTATGTTCAGCTGGCTGACTGAAGTGAGATACCAGGCCCAATAGCGATGGTAAAATCAACACACCCTATTGAAAGTTATACAGGCAATGCTTTGAGCTCATTTCTCTAATTGTCACATGCAATTGTCACCCAGCAGTTGAATGGCTGCACACTTGGCAGCAACTCAAGTTCCCACAAGGATAGCACCAATTAAAATTAGCCCCCACTTCTCATAGGCAGGTGCATTCTAGTTCAGCAGTTCATTCAACGGCTAGGACACATGTTCGGAATAGGAAGATTCCAGTGTATTGCGGAAGCAGATCAGAGAGGGGACTCTTACAGGAGGTTGAAAGATTTGCATTTCAAAGATTTGGTCTGGTTTTGTCTCTGGATTCATTAGTTTCTTACTCCAGAAAAGATTTTAAAAGAGATGTTGTGAGAAACAGTGGTCTTTTGTTCAAAAACATCTAGTTCCATGTGAAGTATTTACAAAGGTTAAATAGAGCTAAGACATTGCTGGCATTACCCTTTGAAATGGTTCACACTAATCTCCTCTCAGCAACGTCACTGTGACATTGCTCATTATGCATGTTGGGCCCCATATCTAAGGAAAAATGTGCTGGCCTTGGAAAGGGTCCAGAGGAGGAAATCAAGAATGATTTCTAGAATGAAGAGCTTATTACATAAGGAACTGTTAAGGATTCTGGGTCTGTACTCGTTGGAGTTTAGAAGGATGAGGGCTGGATAGAGTGAATGTGCAGAGGATATTTCCATTAGTAGGAAAAACTAGAGTCAAAGGACACAATCTCAGGTTAAAGGGTCAATCCCTTAAAATAGAGATGAGGAGGAACTTTTTCAGCCACTGTGTGGTGAATTGTGGAACTCCTTGCCACTAGAGGGCTGTGGATGCCAGGTCATTGAATGTCTTTGAGACAGAGATAAATAGGTTCTTAATTAAGAAGAGGATCAGGGATTATGGGGAAGTGGCAGGAGCATGGGGATGAGAAAAAAATCAGCCATGATTAAATGGCGGAGTGGACTTGATGGGCTGACTGGTCTAATTCTGCTCCTATGTCTTACAGTCTATGGTCTTATGCTCAGTATTATCATTAAGGTTAGATACTTTACAGAGGAAAGAAAGGTTCATAGAATCTCCACAGTGCAGAAGGAGGCCACTTGCCCATTGAGTTCATATCAATATCTGACACAGTATGTTACCCAAACCTTCTCCCCAAAGACAAACACAGATACCATGGCTAATCCAACTAATCTACACATATTTGAACTGTGAGTGGAAACCGGAGCACCCAGAGGAAAATGTGCAAACGCTGACACAGGGAAAATATGCAAACTCCACACAGACAGAAACTCATGGATGGAATTGAACCCGAGACCCTGGTGCCGTGAGACAGCAGTGCTAACCATTGTGCCATTGTGCAGCCCAAAGGTAATCTATCCACAAGGATCCAGGAGGCAGTTTACACAGAAACTGGAGGAACAGATAGCCATGGAGATCAACTCCAGCACAATGGGCCTGAGATGTTGGAAAATATTCAATGATCTCACATTCGATGATGGAGGTCAATTAATTCATCTTCAAATGCCACATCTTATCAACTGTCCCACTAGTCTCACACACTGATTAATGCACATATATCATCACTCCATAAATCCAGCAATCCATAGCAAACATATGCTTCCCCCTCACCATCATGCACTTAGTAGTATTGGAAGTATCACACTCACATCTCACAGTTTCCACATGCACATCATCCAAACACATGGGGGTGATTTTCCCAAAAAAATTTTCTAAGTGCTTAATATGCAGAAATACTGGTGTAAATCACAATTGTTGGCAGGGGAGGGCAGGGGGAACGAATCTCCCAAAAGTGCTGAATAGGAGTTCACAGTAGAATTTTCAGTGCAAATCGGGTCCCAAACATGAATATCATTAAAATCCCCCAGGACAGGGGTGGGGGGGCCTATTTGTGCCAAAGTTTAACTTCTGGAACTCTGTGCATGTACAGTGGTCCCGATTGGTCAGACTCCCCATTTGCTGGCCAGCCTGGGACTTCCCGCAGTGCTGCTCTTCCAGCCCCTCACACGGCCTGATCACGGCCTCGATGACAATTCCCAGACCAGCTGCCTCTTCCCGGAGTGCCCAATCCCAGCAGTGGCGACCTGACCCCACCCCCACCTCCACAGCAAGCCCCCCAACCCCCGGCAGACCAACACCTCGCCCCAGCTCCGGAGGCAGACCTCCACGATGGGAGGCAGCTTCCCTACCTGCAGCCCACCCCAATCACTCTCCTGCCTCCAGCCCATACCAATCCCCATGCAGATTGGCAGTGGGACGCCCCACTCCTCCATATCTACCCCCACCAATGACCCTCTAAGTCTTACCCACAATAAGCTCCACTCCCCTTGGCATTCCCCAAGCCATGGGTGTTTTGCCACTTGGGCAATGCCAGGGGGCACATACTGGTAATGCCAGGGTGCCCATGCCATGGGGTAACCCCCAATGCTCAACCCCCCCGGGGGACCCTGATTGTCCCCCCTTCACCCTGGCAACGTCTCCCACTCTTTCCCCGAAGGTGGGGAGCTAGTGTAAACCCCATCGAAATGAAATACTCCTGGAAGATGGGAGATGCTATTGGGCATGGCAGGTTCCGTGCCAGGCCTGATAATTGCATTTAAACTACGTTTAAAATATATATCTAAAACAAATTAAAATCACTCACCTCTCTTCCCATCAGTTTCCAGTGAGATCCCGACTGCGCATGTTTCCTGGCTCTGGGATACATACACACACGCGCGAGTCCCATGAAATGACCAGCACACAATTCTCCCGACCAAACCTACCAGGAAATTTGTGGGTTGTGATGGGAGTTTCTTTCAATGAGGGTTCACACTTGAATCTCCCATACTCTGCGCAATGCAGAGCTCACAATCGTGAATATCATTAAAAACCCTGGGGAGCAAGGCCTATTCACACCAGAGTCTGACAATTCGGCATGTGCAGTCATCCTGAACTGTGAACCTCCTGTTTGCTGACACCCATCCCTCCACCCAGCTCCCCCCATATCCTGATCAGAGCCCAATTGCAGCCCCCGTGAGCATTCCCGGGCCAGCCTCAACTTCACTCCCCCATCCAAGAATGCCCCAAACTCCAGTCCCCTTTTCCCCTTTTTCCCCTCCAGTGTTGATTCCACCCCCCCCCCCCCCCACAGCCCAGTAACCAACCTCCCTCCTCCCCACTCCCCGCCCCCAGAAGGTAGATCCACCCCGGTAAACCACCCTCCCCCCAGCCTATCCCAATTGCTGGCCTCCCTCCAACTTCAAACAATCCCCGATGGCAGAGTGACAATGTGTTCCCCCCCCCCCCATCCCCCCAATCGTTCCTAGGCCCCACCCCATAGGCACCACACCCTTGGCACTGTCCTATGCTCAGTGGACAATGCCAAGATGCACCCTGAGTATGGACACTTCGCCACTTGGGCAGTGCCGGGGAGCACAGGTTGGCATTGCCAGGATGCACTTGGTAATATTGGAAGTATCACACTCACATCTCACAGTTTCCACATGTACATCATCCAAACACATGGGGGCACCATCCCCCACCATACGACCCACTGGGGAGCCCAATTGCCTCCCCTTCATCCAGTGGGTTTTCCCCCTAATTTCCTGAAAGTGGGGTGTTACTCTAAACCCCACTGGCATGAAATTGTACTGCCAAGGTGTGAGGTGCTATCGGGCCCTGAGAATTCAGTCCCAGGCCTAATAATGACATTTAAATTACATTAAAATAGGATTAAAATAAATTACCTGCTGTTCCCACTGGTTTCCAGCGTGGCCCTGACTGCACTGGATATCCTTTCTTCAGAGAAACGCACGCGCAAATCCCTTTGATTAGCAATTTTCGCGGCCCTCGAGTGCCCCATTGTAAATTGGCCTCATTATAACATAGTCATTGGCACCTCTTCCTCTGTTTTGCAGAACACCCGCAGCCAGAGTGCATCTGCAACCAAACGTCAGCTCTCCAACATCTATTTCGTGTGAAAAGCTTTCTAAACTCAATCAGCGCATAATATTTAGGCCAATAAGCAGCAAGTAACATTCACAAAACACAGATGTCAGGCAATTACTATCTCCAATAAGAGATAAGCTGCCTGTGGTAACTTAAGACCACAATAAAGGTAGGACAAAGGCTTATAGGAACTCAATGTACTCAGAATGACACTTTGTAACACTAGTCATCTCCCCTTGAAGTCCTCCCATCAATATCATGTAGTTTACCATTGACCAGAGAGACAACTGAAGCAGCCACATAATTGATGTGGCCATTAGAGCTGGTCAGAGGTTGGAAATTCTGTAGCAAGTAACAAACCTAGATCCCCAAAACCTATCCATCATTAGCATTATCAGTGCTGAATCCTCAACTATCAACATCCTAGTTATGACTGACCAGAAACTAAATTGGACTAGCCATATAAATAAGTGCTACAAGGTTGGAAATTCTGCAGTAACTAACTCAACCCCTGACTCCCAATCCACTCCACCATGTGGACTACAAGGCACAAGTCAAGATTGTGATGCAATGCTCTCCACTTGCCTGGATGAATGCTGCTCCAATAACACTCTAAAACCTGAGATCCAAAACAAAGCAGCCCACTTCATCGGCACTCCACCCAAAATCTTAATAATTATTTTCCCCCACTGGTGCTGCATAGTAGCATCATCTGGAAGATGCATTGCAGGGATACACAAAGGCCATTTTGCAGCATCTTTCAAATCTATACTCCCTACTACCTGGGAAACAAGGGCAACACACACATGAGAACACCACTTTTTGCAAATTCCCCTCCAAGTCACATAATATCCTGCCTTGGATGTTCACATTCCATGATATAATTTAAAAAAGGCTCCAGGAATTCCAAACAACAAAAACTAATATCTCGAGTTTTATCTGCTTCCACCTGCCTTCTGAAAGTTTATGGCATGATTTCCTGTCAGCCTTAAGAAGAAACAAACCAAATGCTCTCAGGTACTAGTTTTCCAAAAGAGCTCTCTCCAAGGCAGGATTTTATTTAAATATGAATGCAGCATACATTTAAAGCATCTTCCAGAGATGCTTAACGAGCATTTTAAGTAATACGGTGATGATCATGTTTTGAGTTCTCTTCCGACTGATTCTAAGACCAAGAGGCACCTGAAAACTTTGGTTGCTTGGAATTTCTGGAGTCTTTTTTTAAATTATTTCATGGAATGTGAACATTGCTGGCATGGTCAGCATTTCTTGCCCTTGTGATGTTATGTCATCTTCTTGAACTATGTGTAGTTCGTGTGTTGCAGGTATACCTGCAGTATTGTTCAAAAGGGACTTCTAGAATTTTGACCCAGTGACAGTAAAAGAACGATAATACATATCTAAGATTATGTGACATGGAGGGGAACTCGCAGGTGGTGATGTTCCCATGTGTCTGTTGCCTTTGTTGTTCTAGGTGGTAAATGGCATGAGTAAAACACAAAAAAATTTCTCCCCAAATCTGCCCTCAATTGTACTTAGTTATGACAGAATTTAAACTTATCTGATGCAGAGGAAAACTCTTGTTACAGGATCCTTTTATATTGATGGAATTTGTTGAAAAATCTAACAGAAAAATAGATTTTAAAAGATCCTTTCATGGGGCATGGGCATCAGTGGCTAGGCCAGTGTTTCTTGCCCATCCTTATTGCTCTTGAGAAGGTGTTGATGAGCTACTTTCTTGAACTGCTACAGTCCACATGTTGTAAGTAAACCCATAATGCTGTTACAGAGGGAGTTCCAGGATTTTCACCCAACGACAGTGAAGGAATAGCGATATATTTCCAAGTCAGGATGGTGAGGCACAAGAAGACAACTTACAGGTAGTGGTGTCCTATTTATTTAATGCCTTGCCCTTCCAGATGGTAATAGTGGTAGGTTTGGAAGATGCTGTCCAAGGAGCCTTGGTGAGTTGGTGAGGTGCTTCTTGAACATGGTACATACTGCTGCCAGTGTATATCCATAGTGGATGGAATGAATGTTTCTAGATGAGTGCCAATTAGGTGGGCTGCTTTGTCCTGGATGGTGTTGATCTCCTTGAGTAGTGTTAGAGTTGCCCTCATTGAGGCAAGTGAAAAGCATTCCATCACATTCCTGTCTTGTGCCTTTCAGATGGTGGACAGGTTTGGGGAATTATTAGGTGAGTTATCTATTGCAAAATGCTCAGCTTTGTAGCCACAATGCTTTATGGCTAGACTAATTCAGTTTCTGGTTGATAGTGGGGGTTCAACACTGGTAATGCCAATGAATTTCAAGGCAGATGGTTGAATTTTCCCTTGTTGGAGATGGTCATTGCCTGGCACTTGTTGGTGTGCATGTTATTTGCTTGCCTAAGACTTAATATTTTCGAGGTCTTGTTGCATTTGGACATGGACTGCTTCAGAATCTGAGGAATGGCGAATGGTGTGGAACATTGTGCAATCATCAGTGAACATTCCCACTTTTGACCTTATGATGGAGGGAAGGTAATTGATATATCAAGTGAAGATGATTAAGCCTAAATTCTAACCTGATGAACCCCTGCAGTGATGCCCTGGGACTGAGATGACTGACACCTAACAATTAAAATCCTTTGTGCTAGGTATGACTCCAAAGAATGAAGAGCTTTTACTCAATTCCATAGACTCCAGTTTTGCTAGGGTTCCTTGATGCAAGGGCAGTCACTCTCGCCTCATCTCTGGTGTTCAGCTCTTTCATCTGTGTTTGAACTAAGATTGTAATGAGGTCAGGTGCTGAAAGTGGAATGAGCATCAGTTAACAGGTTATGGCCACGCAAATGCCACTTGATAGCACTATTGATGACACCATCCATTACTTTGTTAATGAAGGGAACAGAGAGATGACGTGGTAATTGCCCAGTGTGGATTTGTCAGGATTTTTAGGGACAGGACATAGCTAACTAATGTCATTCATCTACGGCTTCAAACTCATTGTAAAATCCTTTTATGTTTCATCAAAGAATATTTGGAACGAGCATTTCTAGACTAATCAGAATTACTGTCAAAATCAATTCGAGCCCTTAGGTGCTAGAAAAGTCAATATTTATTATTTAATTCTGGCAGAGTGCTCAATGCTATTAGCAAAGAAACAGTACCATCCTGTCAGTGCAAGAAATGGCTTTAAAAAATGAAACAGCTCCAAAATAGATTAAAAATGTCAAAATAGATAGAAAATTTTACAAAAGAAATATGGAACAAAATGAACACATGGTTCAGGGGCTATTGTCCCAGTGAAGAGTGAACACCAGTTCAGGCTTGTTTTCTTTTATTCTTTCATGGGACATGGCAACACTCGCTGGCCAGCATTTATTGCCCATCCTGAGGGCAACTGAGAGTCAATCACATTGCTGTGGGTCTGGAGGCACATTTTGGTCAGATCGGGTAAGGATGGGAATTTTCCTTGCCTACAGGACATTAGCGAACCGGCTGGTCTTTTCCAACAATCGACAATGGTTTCACGGTCATCAGTGGATTCTCAATTCCAGCTATTTTTTATTGAATTCAAATTCCATCCATTGCCATGACAGGATTCGAACCCTGGGTCCCCAAAATATTAGCTGAGTTTGTGAATTAATAGTCTAGTGATAATACCGCTAGGCCATCACGTTCCCTTGTTCAGCCAAACGGCCTGTTGCACTTGCTGTACAGTTAGATACCATATGGAAGGAAAATTCAGAGTACTGTATGTAGTTAGTCTCCACATTATAGAAACGAAACAAGCCATCAGAAAAGTTTTACAAAGATGATACCATAGCTGATTTGTTATAATTACCAGGAACAGTTGATGATTCAGGCTTGTTTTTCCTCGAAAAGGAAAACCGAACCTGATAGGCTTCTTTAAAATAAGAGAAGGATTTGGTAGGGTAGACATACTATGGGGTGGCCAAAAGAGCAAAGAACAAAAAAATTACAGCACAGGAACAGGCTCTTCGGCCCTCCAAGCCTGCTGTAACCATGCTGCCCAACTTAACCAAAATCCCCCACCCTTCCGGGGTCCATGTCGCTCTATTCCCATAGTATTTGTGCACTTGTCACAACACCTCTTAAAAGTCACTTCCGCTACCTTCCCCGGCAACAAGTTCCAGACACCCACTATTCTCTGTGCAAATAATCTACCTAGTACAACTCTTAAACCTTGTCCCTCGTATCTAAAACCTACGTCCCATAGTAATTGGCTCTTCCACTCTGGGAAAAAGCTTCTGACTATCCACTCTGTCCAAGCTTCTCATAATCTTATAACTTCTATCAAGTCGCTCCTCAACCTACTTCGCTCCAGTGAGAACAAACCAAGTTTCTCCAATCTCTCCTCATAGCTATGCCCTCCATACTAGGTAACATTGTGGTAAATTGTTTTTGTACCCTCTACAAAACCTTCACATCCTTCTGGTAGTATGGCCGCCAGAATTGAACACTATATTCCAAGTGCAGCCTACTAAGGTTCTATAAAGCTGAAACATGACTTGCCAATTTTTAAACGCAATTTTTAAACCCTGGCCAATGAAAGCAAGCATGCGATATGCCTTCTTGACTACCTTTTCCATCTGCATTGCCACTTTCAGCGACCTGTGTACCTGTATACCCAGATCCCTTTGCCTATCAATACTCTTAAGGATTCTGTCATTTATTGTATATTTCCTATCTGTATTAGATCTTTCAAAATGCATTACCTCACATTTGTCTGGATTAAATTCCATCTGCCATCTTTCCACCCAACTCACCAACTGATCTATATCCTGCTGCATCCTCCGATGGTCCTCATTGCTATCCGCAAATCCATCAACCTTTGTGTCATCTGCAAACTTACTAATCAATTCAGTTACATTTTCCTCCAAATCATTTATAGATATTACAAATAGCAAAAGTCCGAGCACTGATCCATAAGGAATGCCACTTGTCACACCCCTCCATTCAGAAATGCACCCTCTCACTGCTCCCCTCTGTCTTTGACCGAACCTGTATTGTATCCACCTTGATGCCATACGACTTCAGCTTCTGCATCAGTCTGGCATGAGGAACCTTGTCAAAGGCCTTACTGAAGTCCATGTAGACAACATCCACTGCCCTACCCTCATCAATCATCTTTGTCACTTCCTCAAAAAACTCAGTCAAGTTCATGAGACATGCCTTCCCCTTCACAAAGCCATGTTGCCTTTCATTAATACATCCACTTCTTTCCAACTCAGTGTTCTAGATAATGAGACACTCATAAATAATTTAATTAGAAATTGAGGACATATTTCTGTTTTAAATAAAAGTGAGGTTTGAATGTGGAATTTACCAACACAATGAATAGTTGGGGTGAATAACAAAAATGTAATTAAGAGAAAGATAAACATATAAATAAGAAAGGAATGCAAAATTATGCTGACGGTTCAGGAGGAGAGGGAAGGGTGGAGGTTCTTGTGGAGTATTAAGTAGTTCCACTGAATAGCATGTTTTTATTATATACATTCCATGTAATTATTCTTAACTGGCCTCGTGTCGCTAAGTCTACAGCAATGATAACACGTGATATCATAGAATTCATTGTTTGATTAATAGATTAATTTTTCTGTATGTGGCACAGCACTATGCATTAGTAGAGTAAAATTAACAGGATCGTTCTTTCTGCCCTGAACTATAACTTCTGTCACTAACCATATTTTTCCCAACTCAGCAGAATCTATAATATACTCAATGTTTGTGCCACATAGGTTCCTAACAGAACAGCCAGAATGGCTTGGTTTTGAAGTTTATCCTATCTTTTTTGTCTTTTCTAACCTATCTTTTCTACTTACCGGTTGCAACATTGCATTTTGCCCCATAGTTATTGCTCCATGCAACTTCATGATAATTTACAACAATCTAAATCGCACCAAACTTTTGAACTGTTTTATATTCTTTACAATAGAAGCCACAGAATCACAGGAATGTTACAGCACAGAAGAAGCCCATTCGACCCATCATTTCTGCACTGGCTCTCCAAACAAGCAATCCACTTTGTCCATTTTACTGCCTTCTCCTGTAACCCTGCACATTCTTCCTTTTCAGATAACATTTTCCTTTAAATGCTTCAATTAAACTTGCCTCCATCACGTTCTCAGGCAGTGCATTCCAAATCTTAATGTTTTCCTTATATCATTTTTGTTTCTAGTACCAATTATTTTAAATCTGTGCCCACTTCTTCTTGACCTTTTCACAAGTAGGTTCACAGTCTCTCTATTTACTTCATCCATACTTATTCTTACGGAGCTGTTCGGGGAAGGCAACGATGAAGGGGCAGGGAGTGGATCTGGGCTGCTGGTGAGGAGAGGGAGATTTGGGTGATCGGGACTGCCAAGGGTGCAGGTGGAGAGATCAAGGCGGGCTGGGAGGCAGAGACACGTTCGGAGCCAGCCCAGAAACATCTGGAAGACCGTCAATTGGAAAAGTGGGTGGTGGGGAGATTGGAAGGGCAACATTGCGGGGTCACGGGGCTGGCCAGCAATCCGGAAACCGGCAGTGCAGGTTGCTACACGTGTGTCAATCTCAGTACCGATAGATTGATACATGTGCAGTGACCCGCTCAGCACTGTGCTGCCGGCCTCCTCAGCAGGAATACACCTGCCTACTAATTTTTATTGAGGTCACACAAGGGCACTCTGTGATGCACAAAGTGTTGGAGATCCATTTTGAAAATCCCGCTGAAAAACCAATGGGATTTACTTCAGTTTATATATGAATGTGGCACTTAAAATTTTTCTTGGGAGATGCCAGGTCTGTTATTGTCAAGTCACTTTTACTGAGTATTCTTTATCAACTGTTCTCTCCACTTGTCCTGCCACTTGCAATCACTTATACACAAATACACAGAGGTCCGTTGGAGACTATTTTTGCTTAACAGAGCAAGATCTGGGGGGCGGGGGGAGGGGGTGTTGCTGTTAGAGAGGCGGGTCTGGGCTGAAATTGCCAGGACCGGAGTATGTAATGGGCTTATCGTGAATCAGTAACCTGTTTTATCCTACAAATAATTCTCAAGAGTTTTTCCATTGACTTCAATCTTGTCCTTTTGCATGCTTACCTATTGTCCCACTCTATCTTGGTGCCTTCATGAGATTTTTGAAATTTGAAATAATGTAATAAAGTTATGTTACATAATGGATAATGAAAATATATTGTACAGCAATCAGCAGAGCTTCAGACTTGTTGATCAAGCAAACATAGACACAAGTGTGAACCATCCAATCTATGTCTTTTGGCCTCTTAAGCATTATGTTGCACAGAGACATTTAAGGATTCCAATGCTTTTCATTGATAGTGGAGATCAATGTCATTCAACCATTCCAATTTGTTACTCAGAAGTCATTTGATTTTATGGCCTTGAGTGATTACTAATAAAATTGAAGCTAATTTTATCCTTACTATGAAATAATTATATTAAATAATATAATACACCCAGGCATGGGAAAGTCTTCAATTTCATCCACAGAATGGAATAATTTTGTGCAGTTTATGTGGGTATTGAATCTTTCCCCCAATTTTGCACCATGTTCAAATGGTGCAATGTGCAGAACATGTTAATAAGGCTGAGATAGTCACCAAAATCAGTGATATCATCCACACAGTGTATCAATAACAAATGGAATACTTTCCTGTCAGATTGACATTGTTGCACAACGCTGCTAAAGTAAAATTTGTACTCTCTCGTTTGTTTAATTATATTGACAACATCAGGAGGAAAGAGATAAAGAATCTGGTGAAATGGTGAGATGACAATAATCTCTCCTTAATGTCAGTAAAATGAAGGAGATGGTCATCAATTTCAATAAACGTCATGGAGGACATACCTTATCTACATCAACAGTGATGAAGTGGATATAGAACCATAGAACATTATATCACAGAAACAGACCTTTTGGCCATTCTTGGCTGTGCTGAACCATTTTTCTGTCTAGTTCCACTGACCTGCGCCTGGATCATATCCCTCTACACCCCTCTCATCCATGTTTTTCTTAAATGTTAAAAGTGAGTCTGCATTTACCACTTCATCTGGTAGCTCCCACCACTCTCTGTGTGAAAAAGCTGCCCCTAATATTCCCTTTAAACTTTTCCCCTTCACCCTTAACCCATGTCCTCTAGTTTTTTTCCCCTAGTAGAAAAAAAGCCTGCTTGCGTTCACTCTACCTATACCCATCATAATTTTATACCCTCTATCAAATCTCCCCTCATTCTTCTACACTCCAGGGAATAAAGTCCTAACCTATTCAATCTTTCTCTGTAACTCAGTTTCTCAAGTCCCAGCAATATCCTTGTAAACATTCTCTGTACTCTTTCATTATTATTAATATCCTTCCTGTAATTAGGTAACCAAAACTGCACACAATACTCTAAATTCAGCCTCACCAATGTGTTATACAACTTCACCATAACATTCCAACTCTTGTACTCAATACTTTGATTTATAAAAGCCAATGTACCAAAAGCACTCTTTATCACCCTATCTACCTGTCACGCCACTTTTAGGGAATTATGTATATGTATTCCCATGTATATGTATATGTATTCCTTCTGTTCTACTGCACTCTTCAGTGTCCTACCATTTACCTTGTTTGTTCTACCTTGATTTGTCCTTCCAAAGTGCAATATCTCACACTTGTCTGCATTAAACTCCATCTGCCATTTTTCTAGCTGGTCCAAATCCCTCTGCAAGCTTTGAAAATCTTCCTCACTGTCCACTACACCTCTAATCTTTATATCATCAAAAAATTTGCTGATCCAATTTACCACATTATCATCCAGATCATTATCTAGATGACAAACAACAATGGACTCAGCACTGATCCCTGTAGCACACCACTAGTCACAGGCCTCCATTCAGAGAAACAATCTTCCACTACCATCTCTGGCTTCTTCCATTGAGCCAATGTCTAATCCAATTTACAACCTCTCCATGTAGACCTAGCGAGTGAAGCTTCCTAACTAACCTCCCATGCGGGACCTTATCAAAGGCCTTACTGAAGTCCATGTAGACAACATGCACTGCCTTTCTTTAATCCATTTTCCTGGTAACCTGCTCGAAACAGCCTAATAGAACGATTAAACATGACCTACCATGTACAAAGCCATGTTGACTCTCCCTAATAAGTCCCTGTCCATCCAAATATTTGTAGATTCTATCTCTTAGTACTCCTTCCAATAATTTACCTATTACTGACATCAAACTTACCAGTCTATAATTTCCTGGATTACTTTTTGAGCCTTTTTTAAACAACAGAAAAACATGAGCTATCCACCAATCATCCGGCACCTCACCTGTGGGTACCGACATTTTAAATATATCTGCCAGTGCCCCTACAATTTTAACACTAGTCTCCTTCAAGGTCCGAGGGAATACCCTGCCCAGTCCTGGGGATTTAACTATTCTTATTTGCCTCAAGACAGCAAGCACCTTCTCCCCTTTAATCTGTATAGGTTCCATGACCTCCCTACTTGTTTGCTTATTTCCATAGACTCCATGCCAGTTTCCTTAGTAAATATTGTGGAAAACTTCAATTTTCTAAGTGTCCAAATCATCAATAACCTGTCCTGGTCCCTCCATGCCAATGCTATAATTAAGAAAGCCCACCAAGCTTCTACTTTCTCAGAAGGCAAAAAAAATTCAGCATGTCCACTAAAACCTTCACCAATTCTTACAGATGCACCATGAATGCATCCTTTCCGGATGTATCACAACTGGTATGAATGGCTCCAGCTCTGCCAAGACTGCAAAAAATTACAAAGGATTGTGAATGTAGCTTAGTCCATTACGCCAACAGTGTCCCATCCATCGACTCGCTCTACACTTCCCACTGCCTTGGAAAAGCAGCCAGCATGCACCCCAGAATACCCCCTTCTATCTTCTTCCGTCAGGAAAAAGAAACAAAAATCTGAGATCATGTACCAACCAACTCAAGAACAGTTTCTTCCCTGCTGCCTTCAGATTTTTAAATGTCTGACTTCATCAGACATTTTGAACCTAACTTATATTAAGTTGATCAACATCCTAGCTATGACTGTATCAGTGCATACTGTACCCTCTCCTTTCCTTCACCCCTACATACTCTATGAACGGTATGGTCTGTCTACACAGCACACAAGAAACAATACTTTTCACTGTATACTAGTATATGCAAAAACAATAAATCGAATCAAATATTGTGTGCTACAAGAGGACACAGGTTTAAGGTGCCGGGCAGTATGTAAAGAGAAGTTGTCAGAAGTAAGTTTTTCACTCAGAGAGTGGTGGATGAGTGGAATCGGCTGCCATCGGTAGTGGTGAAGGCAAATTCATCAGGGTCTTTTAAGAGACTTCTGGATGAGTATATGGGACTTAATAGGATTGAAGGTTATAGGTAAGCCTAGTAGGTAGAGATAAGATCAGCGCAACTTGTGGGCCGAAGGGCCTGTTTGTGCTGTAGTTTTTCTATGATTCTATGATCCTATACAGGGCACAAACAAACTGGAGCTGCATTATATGCAGATGACACTAAGATTGCTGGTATAGTGGACAGTGAAGAAAGTTATCTCCAATTGCACTGGGATTTTGATCAATTAGGCCTTGATCAATTAGACGAATGGCAGATGGAGTTTAATTTAGATAAATGTGAGATGTTGCATTTTGCTAGACTGAACCAGGACAGGACTTACTCAGTTAATGATAGAGCACTGGGAGAGTTACAGAACAAAGAGATCTAGGGATACATGTCCATAGCTCCTTGAAGGTGGAGTCACAAGTGGACAGAGTGGCGAAGAAGGCATTCAGCATGTTTGGTTTCATTGCTCATAACATTGAATCCAGGAGTTGGGACGTCTTGTTGAAATTGTACAAGACATTGATAAGGACAAACTTGGAATAATGTGTGCATTTCTACTCATCCTATTATAGAAAGGATATTATTAAACTAGAAAGAGTGCAGAAAATATTTACTAGGATGCTACTGGGACTTGGTGGATTGAGTTGTAAGGACAGGCCGGATAGACTGGGACTTCTTTCTCTGAAGCATAGGAGGCTTAGAGGTGATCATATAGAGGTCTATAAAACAATGAAGGGCATTGTTCAGCTATATAGTCAATATCTTTTCCCAAAGGTAGGGAGTCAAAAACTAGAGGGCATAGGTTTAAAGTCAGAGGGGAGAGACAGAAAAGTGTCTAGAGGGGCAATTTTTTTCACACAGAGGGTGGTGAGTGTCTGGAACAAGCTGTCAGAAGTAGTAGCAGAGGCAGGCACAATTTTATCTTTTAAAATGCATTTAGATAGTTACATAGGTAAGATGGGTATAGAGGGATGTGGGCCAAATACGGGCAATTGGGGTAGCTTCAGGGTTTAAATAATCATTTTTTTTAAAGTTGGACCAAAGGGCCTGTTACCATGCTATTAACCTCTATGTCTCTATGACTCTGTACAAGGAGCAGGCTTATTTGCATTTTTTTCTGGTTCATTGGACCTTGTGGGACTGGAGGTTTGGACAAGGTAGCAAATGGTAGCACTTCCCATAGTACAGCACCCTCTCAGCACTGCGCCAGAGCACAAACCTTTAATTTTATGCTTAAGCCCTAGAGTGAGACTTCAACCTGGAACTATGTTATGCAGAGATAAGAGTACTAATTTTTAACTGCAAAACCAAAATAGATGCAATACATGCGGGAGACAAATTAATTAAACTGAATAATTCAGTGTTTGTGACATATATTGTCAGTATAATACTATCACATAAAAAAATGTAGCCAAGGCTCAATTGCATTTCACTATTGATAGGCTGACTACAACTGGAACACCAATTGAGGCCTTCAAATTGGCTTTGATGCCTTGAGCTAAGATGGGCGGCATGGTGGCACAGTGGTTAGCAGTGCTGCTTCGCAGCTCCAGTGACCTGGGTTCAATTCCTGGTTTGAGTCACTGTCTATGTGGAGTTTGCACACTCTTCGTGTCTGTGTGGCTTTCCTCCAGATGCTGCGGTTTCCTCCCACTGTCCAAAAACATGCAGTTAGATTGATTTGGCCAACCTAAATCACCCCTTTACTGTCCCAGGAAGCGTAGGTTAGAGGGATTAGTGGGATAAATATGTCGGGATAAGGCCTGGGTGGGATTGTTGTCAGTGCAGACTCAATGGGTTGAATGGCCTTTTTCTGCATTGTATGGTTTCTATGATTCTATTCTATGTGAAAATCCAACCACATACTGTTTTTATTGACTGAAATATAGTTCTGTGTGTGTTTATCTGTATGTGTGTTTGTTTATGTGTATTTTGTGTGTTTGTTTATGTTGTATGTGTGTTTGTGTGAATATGTAAATATATGCTTGTGTATTTGCATGTGTATGTGTGTGTTTAAAACAAAGAAAAATATGGCGCAGGAACAGGCCCTTCAAGCCTGTGCCAAACATGATGCCCCAACCAAACAAAATAAAAACCTTCTGCCCTTACTCAGTCTGTATTCCTCTATTCCCTCCCTTTTCATCTGCCCATCCGGATATCTCTTAAATGTTGCCAATGTGCCTGCTTCCATTACCTCTTCTGGCAGTTTCAAACACCCACCATTCTCTGCATAACAAACTTCCCCCGCATATCTCCCTTAATCTTTCCTCTCTCACCTTGAACCTGTGCTCCCTTATAATTGACACTCCCACCCCTGGAAAAAAACTCCGACTATCCATCCTGTCTATGCCTCTCATAATTTTAGAATCATAGAAACCCTACAGCTACGAAAGAGGCCATTCAGCCCATCAAGCCTGCACCAACCACATTCCCACCCAGGTCCTACCCCCATAGTCCTCCGTATTTTACCCACTAATCCCTCTAACCTAATTTTTGCAGGACATTCTGGGGCAACTTTAGCATGGCCAATCAACCTATGTTGGACTGTGGAAGGAAACCGGGGCACCCAGCGGAAACCCACGCAGGCACGAGGAGAATGTGCAAACTTCACACAGACACTGACCCAAGCCAGAAATCAAATCTAAGTCCTTGGAGCTGTGAAGCAGCAGTGCTAACCACAATGCTACCATGCCGCTATATGATTTTGTAGACCTCTATCAGCTCTCCCTCTCAGCTTCCATCTTTCCAGTGAAAACAATTCTAATTTATTCGACCTCTCCTCATTGCCAATATCCTCAAGATCAGGCAACATCTTGGTGAACCTTTTTTTGCATTCTCTCCAAAGCTCCCACATCCTTCTGGTGGTGTGGTGATCAGAACAGCATGCAATACTCCAAATGCAGCCTAACCGAGGTTTTATATAGCTGCAATACAATTTCCCAACTCTTATACTTAATGCCCCAGCTGATAAAGGCAAGCATGTCAAATGTCTTCTTCATTACCTTGGCCACCTGTTTCCATTTTTAGGAAACTGTGGACATGCATGCCCAGCCCCGTCTTTATGTTAACATTTTTAAGCGTTCTGCCATTTACAGTATAATTCACACCTAAATTTGATCCTTAAAAATGCATCATCTCACATCTGTCTGGATTAAACTCCACCTGCCATTTCTGTGCCCAAGTCTGCTATCTATCTATAGCATAGATAGATAGCAGACTTGGGCACAGAAATGGCAGGTGGAGTTTAATGTTGTATCCTGTTGTATCCTGTAACAATCCCTCACATTATCAGCAACTCTACAAATCATCTACAAATTTATTAATCAGACCATCCACATTTTCCTCCAGATCAACAGAGGTCCCTGCCCTGATCCTTGCAGAACACCACTAGCTACAGATCACCATTCTGAAAAACATTCTGCCACCACTAGTCTCTGTCTTCTATAACCAAGCCAGTTCTATATCAATCTAGCCAACACACCCTGAATCTCATGTGATTATAATTCCTGTATCAGTCTGCCATGTGGGACCTTGTCAAATGTCTTACTAAAGTCAATATAAATGACACCCATAGCCCTTCCTTCATCAATTATCTTTATCACCTCTTCAAAAGTTCAATCAAGTTGGTTAGACCTGATCTTCCCCGTACGAAAGCATGCTGCCTGTCACTAACTGGTCCATTTTCCTCCAAATTTGCATATATCCTGTCCCTTAGTATCTTCGCCAAAAGCTTCCCCACCACTGATATCAGACTCACTGGCTTATTATTTCCTAGATTAGCCCTGCTTCTTTTCTTAAGGGAACAACATTGGCTATTTTCCAGTGGGCAAAGAGAATGTGAAGATATCTGTTAAGGTCCGGGTATTTCTTCCCTTGCCTCCCACAGTAACGTGGGATAGATTCCATCCCGCTCTGAGGCCTTTTCTACCTGAATGCAATTTAGGATACTTAACACTTCTTCTTTTCATATGTTGACATTCTCTAGAGCATTCAAACACCTAACTCTAACCTCGATATCTGTAATGTCCTTCTCCTTGGCGAATATTGATGCAAAGTATTCATTAAGGATCTCACCCACTTCCTCCATGCATAACTTTCGTCTGTTGTCCTTGAGTTGGGTTTACTCTTCCTGTTACTATCCTCTTGTTCCTAATATATGCATAAAAAGCCTTGGGATTCTCCTTGACCCCAGGTTTGCTAAAGACATTTCATGGTCCTTTTTAGCCTTCCTAATTCCACATATAGCTTTCTTCCAACTTTCATTGTACTCCTCAAGGACTATGTTAGTTTTTAGATGCTTAGACATATTATATACTTCTTCTTTCCTTTTGACTAAGCTTATAATTTCCTTTCATTCCTTGTTTGTTTGTGTCTGTATGAGTGTGTGTGTTACTGTGTGTTCTTGTGCCTGTATGAGTGTGTGTTTGTTTATTCGGATGTATGTATTTGATTATGTCTTTATGTGTGTGTGTGAAGTTTCAGGTTAAAACAGGATTAGCCTCAATCAGATTCCTTCCACAATCAACACCTTTTATTTATATAGCACATTTAAAGTGGTAAAATGTAACAGTCAACAGAAACGCTGAAAAGTAGTACAATAAAGTAGTAAAAATAAAGTAGTAAAATAAAGTACAATTTATGAAGTTGAAGTTATTAGTGACTGAATTTGTTGGTCCTGATTTGGCAGATAGTATTTGGCGAAACCAACAAAAATTTCATCCGTGGGCTGTAGAGCTGGCAAAAATCCTATTGTCTCTTTTAGGAGAGATTCACAATATCACCAGCCACCCAGTCAGTTAACTGGACTGCAGTGGATCTTTCCCAGGATCAAAGACCAAGGGGGTGGAAGTCCCAGGCCAACAGTTGCTAGTCAATCAAAAGCTGCAGCTTTATTGATTAACAGTGCCACTAGAGGTCTGGTGGCTGCTGCCAGTACTACACCCATCCAAGGTCAAGTATAGTCACTGGCTCCTGTGCCACAGGTGAGTCATAGTGGGTGAGATAGAGGTCATGGATGAAGTCTCAGGGGAGGAAGTAGAGGGTGTAGGCAACAAGAGTGTTGTGATTTTGTAATGACTGTACACCCACATCCCTCCCTCCCCCTGAAATCTACCCCCGTTTCCTAATGTTAGACGTCCTCAATCAGGAACTAAGGGAACCACCTACAGCCTGAAAGCAACCCCATATGTGTTTGGTTATCATGCTCCCTGAATGGCAAACCAACCCCTGCCTGCTGCTGGGTTAATACTACCAGGTGGAGAAATGAACCTTAAAATGGGTATTGTTGGTAGGGCAAGTCGGTATCCTGTCACAGACTTAATCAAGATGGAATTGGAAAGGTGGCAGAGTCATCATACTCCCACATGATTAATTACCTCTGCTACCATCAAACTTGCCATGGCAAGGACATTCAATCCCACCCAGCCATCCTGTTTGTGCTAATCTGAAAACAATAATGTGATTCAGTCCAGTTCTTGAGAAATCTTGATCCAACTCATGAGCCTATCGATGTTCTCAAGGCTCTGTTGGCCCAGAGTGGAAGTATTCTAATCATATAACAGATAGCATCCTTATAACTAAATTAAGAAATATGGCAACAGAAAGCAGTATTGAAATTTAGCAATATTGGATGTGGAGAGACACAGAGAGAGAGAGAGACAAAGAGAGAGAAATAAAATAGAACAATGTAATAAAATGGTTTTATGGATCAAGAGTACATACCAAAAACTGTTCGTGCTGGAACAGACTCCTTATTAATCCAAAAAGAGACTTGCGAGAGAATGACTGTCATAATGCAGGGTATATAAGTCTGGATCATGAAATAACCCATTTTTCTTCTCAAGTGAAAATAGACAGTCATCACCACATATTCTCCTAAAAAAAGGAAAAAATATAGAACTCCTTTTCATGAGTATTGATGTTGGTTTTCATTGTATTCAGCTGCTTTGGATAAAAATATAATAACAATCTAGCGACATTTGAAGTTTATTTGTTGATGTCACAAGTAGGTTTACATTAACACTGCAATGAAGTTACTGTGAAAATCCCTAGTCACCATACTCCTGTTCAGAATGAGGAAGAATTTAGCATAGCCGATGCACTTAAGCAGCATGTCGGGAGGAAACCAGAGCACCTGGAGGAAACGCATGCAGACACAGAGAGAACATGCAAACTCTGCACAAAAAAGTGACTGTAGCCTGGAATTGAACCTGGATCCCCAGCACTGTGAGGCAGCAGCGCTAACCAGTATGCCACTGAGGAACACAAGCATGTCTTCAAGTTGTATTCTACTGCTCAGAGATTGTGATATTTATTGAAGAAATCCATAACTCTATGTCTTTACCTGTAATGGATTTAACTGTGCCACTTGATACTGTTTGTCCTACAAGATCATATTGCACCAAGCTTGATGACTCTTTGGGCACTTCCACTGATTCTTCAGGACCTTTTCTCCATGTATATATCATCTCACTTTTAGGATATGCATCTAAAACATATAAAAAGAATGAATTTATAATAATGTTAGTCCACAATAGTAACATAACTATTTGTGACAACGTATCCAGCTGTATCTCCCTCTTTATAACTATATTTAAGTGATTGAGTTGTCTCTTTCTCAACATTGTTCTCATACAAATCCTTTTCGAACTTTGCAATCCGAAAATATTTATGAAGCTTTATTCCCGTTGGCATTTTAAAAGCTATTCTACAGTTGTTTAAATATTTTAAACATTTCAATTAAAATAGGCAAATCTATTTTAATTCTAATGTAATTGTTTAAATGAAGTAAAACAATTATTCAGATTTGTATAATGATCTTATAAGCGTTCTGTTGATTGCAAGCACACATAATCACTAGACCATTCCTATTAATTTACAATATGTTCAAATATTCTGAGCTCTGAGGAAGAGTCACCCAGACTCCAAACGTTAGCTCTATTCCCTCTCCACAGATGCTGTCAAAGCTGCTGAGATTTTCCAGCATTTTTTACTTATGTTAACTACTTGTGCGTTTTGTTTGTTTCATTCTTTCAAAACAATTCCGAACACAGATGTACAATGTAAAAATACAATTGCATTTCACTTTTTAAAAGAAAAATTCAAACGTATTTGTAATGGTATATGTGACAAACACAAACTTGTTTTCCACATAGGACACAGTAAAGTTGATTTGACAGTAATCAAAATTCATGTGTAATTTCAACAGTGCGGTTAGATAAAATCGTGAACACTTTTCAGTTAAAGTTTTCCTTCTATGGTTAAGCCAAGAAAAAACAAAAGCACACAACTCACAACTCCCAAATTTAAGTGGACAAGCATGGCCATCCATTGGGAAATCAACCAGTTTCATTGGACATTCTGCACTTATGGTAAGTCTAAAAGAAACAAAAAATGAAATTATGTTTAAATTGAAATGAGCGTCTTTGATTATTTTAGTACTAGTGGCAAAATAAATACCTGCCGTTAGGCAAAGTGCAAAACATACCTCATAGTATACAGAATGGTCCCATTCTGCATGATTCGGAACAGCTTGTTTGGGGCTGTCATGTTGTGGGAAATTGATTTTTTTCCGTTCCTAAAGAACGTATCGGGTGTCCAGACTTTAGTGACCATCATGTTATTGAGACGAAGGATTTCAATAGGGCCGTCGTACTTCAGCCTCTTGTCCACCCAGGTTTGGCGGAAAAACACATCCATTGTGTACTCCTTAGATAGAAACAGGGAATAAGCACAAAAGGATGACTGAAGTGAAGCACTGTTGGATATAACGCATCAAGTAGTTTCAAGTATTCTAACAGTTGTTTAGTTTCCCACACAGAGTGTCACTGTGATAGCTGCCCATTTTATGTGTGATATGATTATATTATGTGTGATATGATTATATTATGTGTGATATGATTATATTATGTGTGATATGATTATATTATGTGTTTATGATATGCAGTCCATGTTGAAACATTATACATAGCACGCAACACTAATTACTGGAATCCACAATTAGGTTTGTTTTTTTTATGTGTTGTTTTCAACTAAAATGAATGTGGAGTATTCCTCCATCCATCCAACTTATTTCCGAGGTGAATGTTTGAATTGGCCATGTGTTTACTCGAAATGCATTTGGAATTCTAACATTATAATGCTAATGCAACGCCGACCTCGAATGATCCACTTTAAATGTTCATATTAATAATTTCATTTTGGGTAAACGATAATGGAAGCACCCACCCCTCGTGCAAAAAAAAGTCCGAAGATGGGATATCTACTAGCAACACTGAAGTTGTAAAGGTGGAATCCTACCATCTCAACATCAGACACTGGCCCAAAGCTCGTTACGTAGATATCTGTTTTCACCTCGGTAACAGCACCTGTAGAACAGGAAGTTCAAGCTTCACTACTGTGACAGGGACGCGCAAACAAGGAGGTGACCAATGGTCACTTACACCCACCCTTCATCAGAGATCACAGCACAGCGTGGGGACCGTGCTCAGTTTTAGATGCATTTCATGTATTCGTTCCGCTGTCACCCCTGAGTTCTAACGGCGGTAAACCAGCAAGTTGCAAGCTCTAAGAGTGAATACGCTTCGTGTGGCCAGTGGGTATGCCTTTAACTTTGTCGGTCTGCCTTTCTTCCAAGTGTTGCAGGCACGCTTAGTTAAAATAAAAACCCGTTTCACATCGAAAGTCTTCGGAACATGGTAACAAGGCAGAGACATATCCAGTATACCGCTAACACTCCTTTCTAACGCTGATTTAAACCATCCGCTGTTTAAAAAAAACACAAGCCCTTCAAGACCGTATGGAATTTGCTCACACCTTTTTGTATCAGCAGCAAGCCCTCCAGAATAAACCCATGCTGTTTCAAATGTATGGTGTCTTCCCATTTTATCTCAGAGCACAGGAAGGGTGCACATTGCCCCCCACCCCCACTGGAGTAGACTAATAACCCTGTTTTAATGATGCTGTAGAAAGGATCAGCCGAAATGTTACCATCGTCCCAATAAATACAAGAGCAGGCAATTTGCTCTCATTAGGCAAGCTGCAGAAATCGAAAATAAATATTCAACCGTACCCCCGAATCCAGGTCTCAATCTGTTGTCATAACCGTCCAGCAGTTTGTCCAGGATACGTGTAAAATTTTCTGGGTATAATTTCTCATCCTTCTCGATCTCCCCAGAGCTCTCACCTATACTGTAAAGTGAATATATAAAAGCGAGGTTGACCATACAATGACAAGGCAACAGCTCTCTGCCCTACACCTGATATTGATCTTTCGGACCCTGCAAAGACAGGTAAAAAAAAGGCAAGTCGATCCGAAAAACAGCGCGAAATAAGGCGAAAGGATCTCTTTCCTCCCAGTACTTACCACGCTGTCACGTAGATAAAGTAAAACAGAGTGGGCATGTAACTGGAAGACATCCTGATCACAGTCTCCTTGGCAGGAACCATCTTTGCATGCCATACTTTAAGCCTCTTCCCGTTCCCCGTCGCCAATTGCCTTGCCCTAAGGAGAGATCACAGGCGTGAGAAAAGACACATGGACACTGGTGCTGGTGGAGTGCCTCCCTTCTCTCCTGCCAGGCAATGACTCTCTCGCATCAGTCCCGATACACTTCCCCGAATCTTTCAGCAGCCGTCGTGCGGCGATCGATGGCGATGAGTTAGCAGTGCAAGGGTCAGAACTAAAAACAAAATGTAACTTAATATCACAGCGCATTGATCAGAAACTCTCCTGGCAATGCTGTCCTATCACCTGCTGCATGTTCGCGGGGCGGGAGTCGGTCAGAGCTGCTGGCAAGTGCCAACATTTCTGGCTGGAGACAAAACACGTCGAACTGAGGCAGTTCCCCGTACTTTTGCACAGGCGCCTTGCAATAGTTTTGCAGTCGAATGTGGTGGATAGATGTGGATAAGCACCTAGAATGGGATTGGACATGTTCTGCTCGGTTTGCCCATGAATTATTCTACAGCTGGCATTGAAGTGCCGCCTGGTTTGTCAGTACTTCCTCTCCTCTCTGAGTCTCGGATGCCTCCACTGCTGCGGGGGTGTGGGGAGGCGGGGGCGGTGTCCCGGGCGCAGGGGGCGAAGAGCTCCTTTCATTTGGCTGTCGGGAGGGGAGCTGAGGTGAAGGCATGAGGGCAAAGAGGAAAGGAGAAAGCAAACTCCTCTATCCTTATGGTCAGCTGCTGTGACCTGGGCCTCAGGTGGACCAGTAAACCAGTCTCAAACCCAGCATCTCTGTTCTTTTTTTTGCACTGAATCAAGCCACGCAAAGACGCCGCCTAACTGGCAGTCTCTGGAATTTCCTCAGAACTCCTCCCTGTAAAGGAAGTGTACTGGAGAGCACAGACTAATGTAGAAACACTCTGATGTTACCTCATAATTGTCACCCATCCATGTACCACCTTGTTGGTGGTGCACAATAAATCATTGGGAATATTTTGTAAGCATTGATTTTGCCTTTTTTTGCCATTTGAGATTAGTTGCACATTCCAGGGTCCAAAAGAGCTAAGAATGAAACCAGTCACAGAAAACTATAACCCTAACTATAAGAAGCTATCTCCAATGAACATGTCCTTTAACGCTAGCCTCTCTTTATTTGCACCAGGGCTTTCAAGTGAAACTACTTCTTTTGAACGAAGTATGTTACAATTGTAAAGAGGAAATTAAACTCCCCGATAGTTTCGCTATCATTTTGTACTCTGTATCCCATCAAACATCAATCTCATGGGTTTAATTATTGTAGATTTTCTTTCACAGTGAAAGCTGCACTTTGCGATGTCTATCGTTGAGCACAAGCAAACATTGGGAATGTGTTGCCAACAGTGGCAGAGTTTGGAATGATCCTCACATGGTATCTCCGTGACCTACTCAATTGGTGAGATCCAGACATATTGTGTGAGGAGTAAACTGTATTTAGGTTGATTACATTTGACCAGGGCACTATGTGAAATGTTCATTTACATCTCCTGAGCTAACGGGGAGTTCAGACTAACGGGGAGTTCAGACCTTGTGATTTAATTAGCATAATAGCAACCCTCATTTGTAAGAGAGAGAGAAAAAAATACCTTCAAGGATCTGATTGTTTGACTATTTTGCAAAGGAAATTGTTCCCACAGCAAACAGTCCATTTGATGTTGTGGAAGCTGCGCGCATGCGTTGCCGCCTCGGAATTATTGCACTGCCTTGGACTAAGTTGCATTCCTTGAATCTTCGCTCGAAGACCTTTCAATAATCAAAGTTAGGAATGTGGAGAGTTCAAGACAGAGGATGCCTCGCGATTCTGTCGATACCAGTGATGGTGGCCATGGCGTGTTATGCACAGAGGTGAGTCTGATCTCTAATCATTCCTTGCCATTGTTTGTTTCCTCTGCTTCACATTTAGTGCCAATGAAATCCACATTTCTTCCCCCAGGGTTAATGAGTCCAGCAACATGTCATATGTAAAAGACACCGTGGATAACTTGCTGAAAGGATATGACATTCGTTTGAGACCAGATTTCGGAGGTAAATCAGCCAGCTCCTGTCGGTATAGTCCCATGTATCTAATGTGCAGTTCCTATTCTCCACCAGTCAGTAGCTAGTCAAATAACCAAGACTTGCTGAATGTAGATAATAAACAATAACAGCGGCAATACATCATCTTGCTGCCCGTGGCGATGTGCAACAATGTTTTTTTTGTTTTAAAAGTGGATTGCAATATTACAAGCAGACAATGTATTGTTTACCTCAAGGTCTGCCTGTGGACGTTGGTATGAACATAGATATTGCCAGCATCGATATGGTCTCTGAAGTCAATATGGTGAGTGCACTCTTTAAATACCAGTCTGTGCAAATGGACACTACAAATGTCTTGTTTTAAATATGTTCCTCTATTTTAAATGCACAATTCCACATTATTTACAAGATGACTCGATGTCGATGGTTAGTGTGGAGCTGACTCCCGGATATTTCGTTGACGGGGGTTGGAGGCGGGGGGGGGGGGAGGCTACATGAGTTTTTAACTGCAACTGGAACAATAACTCTATCGATAAATACTACTCTTGTGCCGATGTGGCTCCTGCTTAAATCTACTAGAAGTGAGTAGTATTGCAATAAGGCGTTTAATTTTCTATAATGTATAATACCGCCATCTGGTGATTGTAATAATTCACTACGTTTCAGTGCCTTTTGACAGATCGTGTCCACAATACGATTCTTATGCGGGGGGGTTTCAGTGGTATAAGACAGATCACAGCCCTGTCCCTCAATATCTAGTGGCCAGAAGCACCGATAATGTAATGTTTGAGATAACACCAGTTGCAGAATCCTGGAGCAGCTGCGATTTCATAGAGCCCTGCTCGACAGTGGACCTGACACACGCTGACAAGCTTCTTGTGGTATGTCCACAAAATGAAAGTTTACATTCGCAATGCTCTCCCCTGTAACAAGGGACTGGCCATCTGATTGAAAGATCAAGGTAAAAGGCTAAAGCCCTCGCTGCTGGCCTACTACTGTGATTGCAAAGAGTAAAAGTGATGGATAATGAGAAGGGAAAGATTGAGAGGGACAAGAATTGTTTAAGTCCTGGGGATAAGTTGAAACAGGACACTTGAATCACGAATTTTCAGTGTGATAAATATCATGGAGAAAAGTTGGGTAGGACATGAAACTTCGAGTCACATTGAAAAGTTCTAAAGAACGGGGGGCCGGGGGAGAGTAGAACTATGTATGTGAATAAAAATAGGAAAAATTGCAACTGAGGAAGAAGACCTGGGGGCAAGAGGAGGATGAAATCTCCTATCAGGCAGATCTGGCTTTTCTTGTATTTCGCCCAGCAGTGTGGAGGGATATGGTGGAAGAACATGGTAATGTCTGAGCTCGGTGAGGGGCAGATAAAAAAATTTTGACCATGTTGAGGAGAACAAGTGCTCTATTGTCTCTTACAAGCCTGTCTTTAATCACCTAAAACAACATCAGTAATGCTGGAAAAACTCAGCAAGTCTGGCAGCATCTGTGAAGAGAGAAACGGAGTTAATGTTTCAAGTCTGCAAAGAGTGACTCTTGAGTCATACAGAAAGCTGTTTGAGTAAGTTGAGCACGAGGAAAGTTTTACTTTGTATATGCAAAGAAGCAAAAGTATTTGGTGAGTGAATTTAGTCTGTTCAGATTACATAAAATCAGATGAATTTTTCTCCCCAAGTGTTGCTGCTATTTAAATCAGATGTTCGTACATAGGGTATAAATATTTGTCAATGAAAACAATTTCCTTACATATTTTTCTTATTATAAACCATAGGTGATAAAGAGACAAATTGTTTGAGGTCTGTACACTAGTGAAATACATTGTTACATACCACATCTTTAATCAACTTTGCAGTGTACCCTTTTCACATCATCTGAACTAACTGATTAATGAAGTCATTCCACCATTCATGAATCCCAGCTCATCAAAATAGAATGTGTATTCTTAAATTAATTTGAGTACAATCAAAGTAGAAACAGTTAAGATATATCACTTCAGTTCCTTATAAATCTCTTTATTCTAATGTTATGGAAATATGATACAAAAGGTCAAAGAACAATTAGGAGCAGTAGTAGACCATTCAAGCCTTCTCTGCCATTCAACAATGTCATGGTTGATACACCCATTTTGTAATTCTCCTGAGAAACATCAAAGTAGGTTTGAAGTTCTGCAACAGCACAAACAAGTTTGATCAGCAAGTAAATGGATCTCTGAAACTTTGTCTGTTTGAAGTTGTTCAAGGATAATATTTGCTATATGAGTAATGTTTGATTTAAGCCAAGTGAACTACTGAAAGTGTCTTCTGCAGAATGAAAATAGTATATAGCCTCAATCCAGCAACTAATTAGTCAGCTGTAGTGAGCATCACAACATCATTCAAACGTTTTGGTTGGACTATTCTCACAGTATTCCCAAAGTGTTTTGTTCTTGCTTCAAGATATACACATGGGAAATCATTCAAAAATAATACTTCTGATCAGTGGGTTCATATTTCCTCAAGTTTAAAATAACAATTTTTTTTTTATTTGATTTATCATCGTCACATATTGGTATACAATGAAAAGTATTGTTTCTTGTGCGCTATACATACAATGCATACCATTCATAGAGTACACAGGGGAAAAGGAAAAAAAGAGAGTGCAGAATGTAGTGTTACAATCATTGTTCAGGTGTAGAGAAAGAGAACTTAATATCAGGTAGATCCACTCAAATGTTTGATGGAGCAGAGAGGCTGTTCTTGAATGGGTTGGTATGCAATCTCAGACTTTTATATATTTCTCCCGATGAAAGAAGATGGGAGTATAGTCCAAGGTGCGTTGGGTTCTCAATTATGCTGGCTTCTTTTCAAAGGCAGCTGGAAGTGTAGATAGAAATAGTGGATGAGAGGCTGGTTTGCATGATGCATTGGGCTTCGGTCACAACCCTTTGTAGTTTCTTGTGGCCTTGGTCAGGCAAGGGCCATATCAAACTGTGATATATCCAGAAAGGATACTTCCTATGATGTGCGTGTACAAATTGCAGAGAGTGGATGTGTCAAATTTCCCAAGGGATGCAATCCATTTGTCTTTCATGCTGATTTGAAGCTGTCTGCAAACAGACTGCAATTATAACATCTTAATGAAAAACCTTTTAAAATCCATCCCCCACCATTCCCTGCCAATCAAACTATAGAAAAACGAAGTTGTAGATGAGTAGCATTCATAAAGTAGTATTTCAATAATACAGTTCATGTGTCACACATACATAGCCATCAAATAACTTGCACCACGTTGAGAATTGAGTTGAAAGTTGACATGTGCACCTCTCACTCCATAATATTGCTAGTATGTTTAATTCCAAAAAAAAGGCCTGAAAATGTATTCTATCTTTGTAACTAAAGATAAAAAAGTATTTGCAGAGCAGAAATATTCTAACATAATAGTGTCAATACTGTGCCTTTAAAAACTGTATTGTCATATTTCTGTGCAGGATTTTTTTTAAACAGTCTATTCTAACACCATTACCATAGGGTCTGTATCTGGCAGCCTTGTGTTAATACTGTAGCAGCATAATTGCTTGAATGTTTGTTTTAATCTGGACTAATGCTGTTCTGTTGTTTTTTAGTGTTTTTCCCTGGGGTTTTGCAGAATAGGACTTGACTGGGTTGATTGACAGAAACATCAGGTGACTGGGTGAAGCTGGCCTTACACAACAAGTAAAGCAGTCTAATGCTTGGGATCTTTAGAGAGAGGTTGCTTTTCTGTGTCTGTTTCTCTCTCTGGAGTTGGAGACTGGAATCTGTCAGGAAATAACTCTTTCCCTGGGATTTAGTCAGATCTCACAACACCAGATTAAAGTCCAACAGGTTTACTTGGCAGCATGAGCTTTCGGAGTGCTGCCTCTTCATCAGGTAAGTCACCTGATGAAGGAGCAGTATGCAAAGCTCATGCTGCCAAATAAACCTGTGGGACTTTAATCTGGTGTTGTGAGACTTCTTACTGTGCCTATCCCAATCCAATGCAGCATCTCCACATCATCTTTGGGATTCTGCTGTTTGGGGTGGACCTTTCTCTGGAGATGGTTGTATGAGAGTTAGAAGACAAGTGTCTGTTTAGATCTCTGTCCAGAGGTGTTAAAAGGCTGGAAATCAAGCATCCACATGAGCCCGCTTTTGGTGCTAAATGCTTCTGAAGAAGGGATTTGTCTATGGGGTACTGCTAATAATTGTAACTGTAGAGATTGCTAGCTGTTAGGAATCATACTGTGTCAAATTTAATTATTTTAATCATAAAGTAACTTTTGCTAATTATTTTGTTAAATTCTAACTGTATTTTAAAACAAAGTTTGTCTCAATAAAAGCTTCCCAGTGGGTCAATTGAATCATACCTGAAGTGAAACATTGTCAAAATAAAAAGAAAGAGTTTAGACTAACTTCATAATACATCTTAGAGTTTCAGATCTGGTCCCCAACAATATTAGGTTTATTTTACAGACATTACTATATCATACAGAACATTAAAGCTTCTGTATTTTACTTTTGCTTGAATTTGTGAAATCAAATTGATGGCAAATTATGTAAATTCATGTAACGGACTGAAATAATAATACACATTTACGTAAAAATGCTTACTGCTTAATGCCTAATTTATGGAGTATTGAATTAACAAAACGCTATTGTTGTAAGGGTAAGTCACAAAGAATTTTTTCCCAAATATTACTGATGATAGTTTTAATTTGCTTAAAAATATTGATAAATGACAGAAATATGAAATTATAGGATCGCAGAATAGTTACAGCACAGATGGAAGTTATTTGGCCCATTCTATCTGCACTGGCCCTCTGAAGGAACAGTTCACCTAGTGCCACTGTCCAGTCCTGCAATTTTACCCTCTTCAGATATTGATCAACTTCACTTTAGAAATCTTCAGCTAACCCTACCTGCACAATACTCTCCAGCAGTGATTTCCGTATCCTAATCATTCACGGCATGAAAATATTTTTTCTCGTGTCACCAAAGCTTCTTTTGCCAATTATCTTAAAACTGTAACCTCTTGTTCTCCATTCTTCCACCAACAGGATCAAATTCTCATTATCAGTTCTGTTCAGATCCCTCATGTTTTTGAATACTTCTATTAAATATCCTTCTAACTTTCTCTTCTCCAAGTAGAAGTCCCATTTCTCCAATATTTGTACATAACTGAAATCTATTATCCCTGGAATCATTCTGGTGAATGTTTTCAGCACCCTGTCTAATTCCTTCTTATCCTTCCCAAAATATGGTGCTCAAAACTGTAAGCAGTACACCAGCCAAGGATGAACCATGTTTTATACAAACTTAAGATAACTTTCTTGATTTTGCACGCTTTGCCCCTATTGATAAAGTCCAGGGTATCCTATACTTTCTGAATCTGTCCTCTACCTTCAATGGTTTATGTACACATAGAGCAAGCTCCTTTGCTCTCCCACCCTCTGTGGAATGGCACTGTGGCACAGTAGTTACATTGCTGCCTCATAGCTATAGGAGCCTGAGTTTGATTCCCAAATTGGGTCATTCTCACCATGTCTGCATGGGTTTCCTCCCACAGTGCAAAAATATGCAGGTTAGGTGGATTGGCCATGCTAAATTGTTCCTTAATATCCCAGGATGTATAGGTTAGAGGGATTAGTGGGATAAATATGGGATTATGAGGATAGGACCTGGGTACAGATTTGATGGATCAAATGGCCTCTTTCTGTACTGTAGGAATTCTATGATTCATCTCTAATTGCCCTTGAGAAAATGTTGATGAGCTGTCTTTTTGGACTGCTGCAGTCTATGTGGTGAGAGTACACTCAGTGTTGGTTGAGTTCAAGATTTTGAGCTAGCGACATGAAAGAACAGTGATAGAGTTTCAAATCAGGATGGTGTGTTGCTTCGACAGAAACTTGCAGATGCTGACGCTCCCATGTATCTGCTGCCCTTATCCTTTAAGATGGTAGAAATTGTGGGTTTGGAAGATAGAGGAGGAACCTGTTGAAGGAACCTTGGTGAGTGCCAGCAGCTCAGCCATTTTTCTTGGTGCTAGATGTGACTCCAAAGAGCAGAGATTTTTCTCCCTACACTGCAATAGTCTCTTTAATTAATACTGCCACCATTTCCTCCCTCCCTCCTTGCCATAACATCTTATATCCAGGAATATTTAATATCCAGTCCTAGCTTTCTATGAACCAGGTCTATGTCACCACCACTAAATCATACTTCCATGTGGCCACTTGCTTCTGAAACACAATCATATTTACCACACACAATGCATTTGCATACATGCACTGTAACCTAACTTAGAATAAGAACAGAAAATGCTGAAAAATCTCAGCAGGTCTGACAGCGTCTGTGGATAGAGAATAGAGCCAATGTTTTGAGTCTAAATGACCCTTCATTAGACCCTAGCTCTGATGAGGGCTGATACAGACTTGAAATGTTAACTCTATTCTCTTTCTACAGATATTGACAGATGTAGTGAGATTTTCCAGCATTTTATGTTTTTGTTTCAGATTCCACACACTGCATCTGCAGTATTTTGCTTTCAACTCTCATTTAGACTTTATTATTTTTCTTCATGTGTTAAACTGACCTAATAGGTGGTATTTTCCAGCTTTACCCATCCCTAAATTGGAAAATCCTGCCCAAAGTTAACAAACCTTTTCATGGTCCAACCATCACCTGCTCTAATTCCCAGACACGTGATATAGTAAAATTCACCCCAACAACTCAGTATTTCCTCCTCTAGTACCATTGTCCACAGTGGATAGCATTGCTGCTTCACAGCGCCAGAGTCCCAGCTTCAATTCTGGCTTTGGGTCACTGTGTGTGGAGTTTGCATGATTCCACAACACTACCTCATGAGTTTCCCCCGGATGCTCCAGTTTCCTCCCACAGTCCAAAGTTTAGCGATTAGATGGATTGGCCATACTAAATTGATCCTAGTGTAAGGAGAATTAGCAGGGTAAATTCATGGGGTTACAGGAATGGGCCTGGGTGGGATGGAGGTCGGTATAGACTTAATGGGCTGAATGGCCTCCTTCTGTACTATAGAGATTCTATGAATCTGTGAGCTTTTTTCACCCAAAGAGACATCTGCTTAATTTTTGTTAAAAAGGATGGTTTTGAAAATATATTCAAATTTCATCATTCATCTTTGAAAGGGAATAGCATATTAACTATTCAGTGCTGCAACTTTGAGTTCAATACATCATATACTTATCAATCACTCAGTGTTTTTCGATGCTTAATACTTAATCCGTGAAGAGTTAAGTGTTACTTTCAAATTTGAAAGAAGTGCACATCCTGTTCCAAATAGGATGGGTCCTGGATAATCTCTCTTCATAACTAAAACTTCCAGCCTAGACAGCATCCTGGTAAACTCCTCTGCACCTTTTTCAGTGCTATCACATTCCTCTTATAATGTGAATTCCAGAACTGCACACAAAACTCTAACTGTGACTTAACCAGTGTTTTATATAATTCCAGCATAACCTCCCTGCTCCAAACCTCTGTGCCTTAGCTAATAAAGGCAAGTACACCATTTTCTTTCTTAACTGCTTGATCAACATATCCTGCTTCCTTAAGGGATCAGTGTATATGCATACCAAGTTCTCCCTAATTCTCAATACATCCCAAGGTCTGGCCATTCTCATGTATTCCCTTGACTTGTTTGTCCTGCCCAAGTGCATCACCTCACACTTATCCAGGTTGAATTTCATTTGCCACTGATCAGCTCATCTTACCAGCCCATTTATATCCTCCAGTAATCTAAGGCTATCCTTCTCTATTTGCTACTCCACTAATTATTGTATTATCCGCAAATGTAGAATAGAAAATGAAAAATACAGCATGGGGAACAGGCCATTCAGCCCTCCAAAAACTGATCAACCCTCCCGCATTCAATTCTAAATCATTTATATAGACTACTAAAAGCAAGGGCTCTAACACTGACCTGTATGGGCCCTCACTGAATACAATCCTCCAGTCAGACAAACACCCTGTAATTATCGCCGTTTGAACATAATCTTATTAGTTGTTTGTTTATAAGATGTGTAATTTGAATGATTACGTTGACTGTGATGTAACCAAACGTGCTGATGAGACAAGTATATGTAGGAAAGTAAGTTGAGGGGAGGCTGCAAAGAATAAAATTGTCAGATGCATCATACTGTAAGAATATGAGATTGTTCACCTTGACAGAAAGAATAGAAAAGCAGAATATTATTTAATTGCAAACAGATTATAGAATGTTACAGTACAGAGGAAACCAGAGTGTCCTTGTATACAAATCATAAAAAGTTTGCATGCAAGTACAGCAAATAATTAGGAAAAAATAGAACATTGGCCTTTATTTTAAGAGGGAGAATAAAAAGAGAAATCTTGCTAAAACTGCACAGTGCATGATTGAGCCCACATCTGGAATAGTGCATACAGTTTTAGTCTCCTAACTGAAAAAGGATTAAACTTGCTTTGAAAACAATTTAAAGAAAGTTTACTAGGCTGATTCCTGGAATGAAAATGTTGTCTTATGAGGAATGCTTCAGAAGGTTTGGGTCTATACCAATTGAACTTTAGAAGAATGAAAGATGGTCTCATTAAAAGACTCTGAGGGGGCTTGACAGGGGAGAGGCAGAGGCAGCAAACAGAGAGAATGTTTAACATTACAGGATAGTCTAAAACGAGGGAACACAGTTTAAAAATTAGATGGTTTCCATTTATAACAAAGAACAGCACAGTAATGGGCCCTTCAGCTATCTAAGTCCATGCCAATCATGATTATCTATCTAAACCAACTTATAACCCCTCTATTCCCCATTTGTTCATATGTTTATCAAGCTAAGTCTTAAATCTGGCTAACGTAACTGCCTCAACTACCTCACTTGGCAGTGCATTCCAAGCCCCCATCACCCTCTGTGTAAAGAAAATCCCCCGTACATCTCCACTGAACCTTTACCCCTTATTTTGAACTTGTGTCCTGTTGTAATTGTCATTTCTGCCCAACTGTTCACCCTATCTATATTTCTCAATTTTATAAACATCTTCAGATCACCCCTCAGCTTCCATCTTTCCACGGAGAACAATCTCAGTTTATTCAATCTCTCCTCAAAGCTAACACCCTCTATACCAGGCAACATTCTGGTAAATCTTTTCTGCACTGTCTCCAAAGCCTCCACATCCTTCCGGAAGGCTGGTGACCAGAATTGGACACAGTATCCCAAGTGTGGCCAAACCAACGTTTTACACAACTGTAACATAATTTGCCAGCTTTCATATCCAATACCCCATCCAATGAAGGAAAGCATGCTATGTGCTTTCTTCAACAACTTTTTCACTGTACTGCCATTTTTAAGGACCTGTACTCCCAGATCTCTATGTGTGTGCTGCTGATAGATCCAATTCAGGTGGCAGCGATGAAATAAATGGCAAAACTATCAAAATGCATCACCTCCCATTTGTCAGGATTAAATTCCATCTGCCATTTCTCTGCTCAATTTTCCAGTCTATTTATATCCTGATAGTCTCCAACAATTTTCATCACTATCCATAACTCCGTCAATTTTAAGTAAATATTACAGCAGGGATCCCAGCACTGATCCCAGTGGAATACCACTAGTTACAGACCTCCATTCAGAAAAAAACACTCTTCCACTGCTATCCTGTCTTCTACGGCCAAGCCAGTTCTGAATCCATCTAGCTAGTTCATCCCTGACTGATACGGAGATGAGGAGATTGTCTTCTCTCTCAGTAGGTCATTTGTCTGAGTTCTCTTCCCTAGAAAACAGTGTAGATTAGGTTATTGAATATATTCAAGGCTAAATTAGATTTTTGATCGACCAGTAACCAAGGAACACTGAGGCAGCTGTGGGGAGGGGAGGAGGGTAGAGAGACAGGAAAGTGGATTTAAATCCACATTGAGATTAACCGTGATCTTGTCGAATGATGGAGCAGGCCTGACAGGTTGAATGGCCTACTCTTGCGCTCATTTCTTGTGTCCTTGTGTGTTCCGGTACTATTTCTTATGATTGTGTGTGATTTAGTTCATAAATAAATGGATATTTATTACAACTGTATGTGCATGATTGGCACATTCTCAATGAGTTTTCTAATTGAAAGGTTTCATATTGATTGGTAGAAGTACAGTTAGTTTCTCTTCAAGGTTAATAGTCGTTCTGATTGTAAATTTACCCTTGGACGGCAAGTGCATTATTTTAAAATACAGATCAACTGTGCATGAATGACAGAGATGATCATTTAAAAAAATTGTTCTGCATTGTGGGCAATGCTGACAAATCCACACTTCTTGTTTATTCTTAATTACCCAGAGAAGGTCACGGTGGACCTTTTTCTGGAATCATTGCAGGCTTTATCTTAAATAAGGAATTACAAGGTTTTTATCCCACTCCAATAAGAACAGACTATTCTGGATGTTTTTTTGATGATGATTTTAAACAATAAAACACAAAGCAAGAAAGTCAATTGGAAATATACTTTACCTTAATGACTGTACACAGCATCTTTAAATTTATTCAGTTCCAAGTCCCTCTATTTTCCTAACCTCAGAGCGAAACCTCCCCAAATAACATCCCACAGGTATTAAAACTATAGGCCAAATCCAGCAATAGTTACCACACCAGGCACTTATCTTTCGGGGTTGCTTTCAACCGAGGATGGAACAATTGGTTTCTCAAACAGGCTTTTCTCCAAGTTCAGTTTGTTGGGTATTAACACAGATTTCTGCTGTGGGCCGGGCTTTCAAAAACAATGAGCTTGCATGGGATGAATTTGCCCCTGATATACTGGTTTGCCTTTTGATCTTCTCATATCTAAATTAACCTCCTCAGAAAACACTCTTAATTACTTTCATTTTGTGTTTCACCTTTCAAATGTAGAGAAATTCACACCTCATCTTTAAACTTCTAACATCTTTACTTAAACCCTCGACATTCTATCCTCTATTGTTCCCAACTTACCAGAGGTAACCATTGCTTACAGTGTTGCTAGGCTTATCAAAATCTCAAAACACTAGTTCCACCAGCTCAGCTAAATGGTCTCTATTACATTTTCCAATTTTAAATAGTTTGTTTTTTTAAGTATACAACCTCCAAAAATTATTGGATTTCCTTTCTTTTCATATTATCGCACTTTCCTAACACTACAAAATAAGTTATTTGACTATTTAGAAGTACTGTGAAAACCTTTGCCATTATCCTGAGATAAATCTGCAAAAATCAATTTTTGACTTAGTTATTGTACAAAAAGATCCTTCCAGTCCCTTACTTCATAATAAGTACACATTTCTCCTGTAACAAGATTGGGGGAATGAAGTGAAGGCTGAGGTTTGAGGAGTGTCTGTTCAGTGGCATAGACAGGCATTGTAAGAAGTCTGCTGGTTTTACCCTATTTATGTGGATAAAGGGGTTGTGAAACATGTGCTTGCAAGCAAGTAGTATTGGGAAGATAATTATACCAACTTAACTAGTGACCGGCATAAACCATTGTGTAAAGTTGGTATGTCAAATTAATCACATAAAAACAGGCCATTCAGCTCAACAAGTCTACATTGATACTTATGATCAAAAAGAATCTCATTTGGTCTGATTTCATTTTACCCCATCAACACACCTTTCTCTTTATTTCTCTCCCCTGCACCTATCTACTGCCGTTTAAATGTCTCAACGTACAGATGAATAGTGTGTTGACGCCTGAATTGTCTTAACAGTTAGTCCATTAGAATTGTGTTCCCTACTTATCTGCTGTGCTTCAAGGCTCTGTACCCTTCCTTGGGCATTGATTCCATTTCCTTCACTTGAAGGCATCCTTTAAAAATGTCATTTAATTTCACAAATCATTGATTGTGTATTTCCTGTGTTGCATCAGCCTTGAAAAATAGAGATCTTTATCCGCTGCTCCCTTAATGCAGATCTTAGTACAGGAGGCAATCTCACAATCTCCTTGTTAATGTTATGTTCCTGGAATTTCCATTCCTTCTCTTCATCCCTATCAGCAGAGAATTAAAGCCAATGGATAGTCAAATGATCTTGGTTTTTGGCCAGAAATATCATTTCCAGGACATAACATTGGCATAAATGATCCCATAGAATTTCAACACCCTACTCTCTGTAAGATAGAACAATATTCAAACAAGCTATATCTTTTTAAATTATAAAAACCCAATTCCTCTTTGCTATTCTTGTAATGGTGACTAAACTAAACAACTAGCACATTGCAAAACATCAATTTAAAGGATATTTTTAAAAAATTGGAAACCTCAGGATGTTGCCTGGTGCCAACTTTATCTGCAAAATTGTTCAGAAACAGGCAGAAAATTATATTTGGAAATTCAGAGCTGAAGTAGTTGAATTTGTTCCAGAATTCTCATTATTTTCAATAGTATCATTAATATCCTGTTATTTATAGGGAGATAGTGGTGCACTGGATTAACAATCCAGAAACCCAACCTAATGCTCTGGAGATGTGGGTTTGAACCCTGAACAGCTGGTGAAATTTAAAATTTGATTAGTTAATTCAACTTATTAATAAACAAAATTTGGAATTGGAAACAAATCTCAGTAATGAAAATCATCAGTAGTGTTATAAAAAGTCATTTGGTTCACTAAAGTAATCTAAGGAAGGAAATCTGCCATCTATACCTGATATGGCTGACAAGTGACTTTGAACTCAGAGCATTATGATTGATATGGTGAGGGAACCAATAAACAAAAAATATCTACTAGACTGTTTCACCAATCTACTGTCACAGATGCATCTGTCCTTGATTGTACTGGGGGGAATGACCACTGCCCAGTCCTTGTAAAGACAGGTACCAATCTTTACATGTGCATTCCCACCATTGTGTTGTGTGGCAGTACCACTCTGATGAGTAGGATAGATTTCAAACCAATCTAGTAGCTCAAAACTGGACATCCATGAAGCACTGTAGGCCTTCAGGAGCAGCAAAATTGCATTTGACTACAATCCAAAGTGAAGTTTATTTATTAGTCACAAGTAGGCTTACATTAACATTGCAATGAAGTTACTGTGAAAATCCCCTAATTACCACACGCCTGTCCACATACACTGAAGGAGAATTTAGCATGGTCAATGCACCTAACTTTCATACCGTGGGAGGAAATCAGAGCACCCAGAAAAAACCCATGCAGAGGGAAAATGTGCAAACTCCATAAAGACAGAGACCAAAGCTCGGAATCGAACCCAGATCCCTAGTGCTGTTAGGCAGTAGTGCTAACCACTGTGCAAGCTGTAACCTCATGAAACAATATATCCCTCAGTCTGCCATTATCATCAAGCCAAAGCTTCAATCTTGGTTCAATGAAGAGTGCAGAAGAGCATGCCCAGAGCGATACCAGACATACCTAAAAATGAGGTGTGAACCAGGTGAGGCCACAAAACAGGGTACGTTATTACCAAGAGTGGAAACAATATCTAATAGAGCTAAGAGATTCCACAAGCAATGGATGAGGTCAAAGCTCTGCAATCCTGCAATGACCATTTATGAATTATGGTGGACAATTAAACAAATAACTAGAGAAAGAATCACCACAAATATCAATATCCTCAGCACGTCATTGCAAAAGAGAAAAGTGGAGCATGTGAAATCATATTAAGCCAGACGTCAGTTGGATGATCCATCACAGCCTCCTGTGGAGGTCTCCAACATCACAAATGTTAGTCTTAAACCAATGTGATTCACTCCACATGTTACAAGGCTTTGCACCTTTATTTTTCAAAACACAATTGTTCAACTTTCAACTGACTGAAAATTTTACAATTTGAACTGAGAAAGAGAATAGTACATAAAAATGTAAGGCTACGTTTCAAGGTGAAGTTTAGAAACAAATTACCTTCACGGAAGAGTGAACAAAGAGATATTTTCTATAATCTAGACACCCATTGAAACTTATAATTGTTTTAAAAAAAAAAGACTTTAAAAATGCAAAGTGCCGGATATTGAAACAGTAGGAGCCAGAGACCGATCCAGTCAAAATCTTTTGGAAATACAAAATGAGTGAAATCATTCAATACAAGGTATCAGCCACAAGAGAGAAATTGCAAGTGACACTATCAATGCCCAGAATGTTTCCTCTGCTGAAACCTAACTGAGGGCTGCTCTCTCTCTCTTTCCCTGTCAAGAAAACAACTCTATCAGAAACTTACCAACAAACCAAGATTCATAAATAATTGTAATATCTCATCGCATGCAAGAAATCAATTAATCTAAATTGACCACAAAGTTAAAATCTCAAGGCCAGTTTATTCTAACTTAGTTTTTAAAAAATTAATTATTGGGATATGGGCATCACTGGATATTACCCATTCCTAATTGCCCTAGAGAAGATGAGCTGCCTTCTTGAACCGCTGCAGGCCCTTTAATGTAGGTAACGTTCAGTGCTGTTAGGGAAGGAGTTTCAGGATTTTGATCCAGCAGTAATGAAGGAACAGAGATATATTTCTAAATAAGGACAGTGGTTGGTTGAAGGGGAAATTACAGGCAGTGATGTTCCCATTGCATCTGCTACCCTGCCCTTTTAGATTGTAGTGGATTTGGAAAGTGCTGTTTAAGGAAGCTTGGTGTACAGTGTTTGTATCTCTGTAATTTTCCTGCAAAGTTATTTTTCAATGTTCTTCTCACTAGTTGGCAGTATTTAGACTACACTGAGCAATGCAATTGCACTCTTTTTGTTCCTTAGCTCTAGCCAAATTGATTCTGTCCTTGAACCCTCTGGGACACTGTTATTCTTCAGCGCTACAATGCTTTTAACCAATACTGCCACTCCCTCCCCCCTTTTCTTCTTTTCCTTTCTTTTCTTAGCAGCTTCCACCCAGGAATATTTAACACCCAATCCTGCTTTCCCTTGAACCAGATATCTGTTAATGCCACAATCATATTTCCACAATGTACTCTGTGCCTGTAACTCCCCAATCATATTTATTGTCCTCCATGCAGTCACATACATGCACAGTAGTCCTGATTAAGATGTCATTACTTTTTCCCCTTACTCTGACTTCATCTATTGACTCACTATTCTTTATACTCATGCTTTCTCTCCCCAAGTATTTTATGCATTCTTGTATTCCTCTCTAATATTTCCTCTTGGTTCCCACAACCCTCCTGACAATACCAGCTAAACGCCCTGCAAGGAACACAGTCTCAACTTGTTGAGATGCAATTCATCCAGCTTGTACAGAGGCCATCTCCCCCAGTGCCAATCTCAGTGAACCAGCAATCTAAAGTCCTTCCTCAAGCACCATCTTTCCAGCTATGTATTCATCTGCCCAATTTCAATACTCACTACTATTTCAGTACTCACTTGCACATGTTACTAAGAGTAATCCCCCTTTTGATACAAATTTCCAAATATACTCACATGGTCTCTGTCTCACTCAGGTGAAGTTTTCTACACTCATTTGTGCCCTTATTGATCTTTTTCTGAGTCAGAATGTACTTAGCTATTTGAGCTGTGAGCAGAAAGAGACAACAAAAATTTTTGTGAGTCAAATAAAGAGCCAATTTATTGGCCGCTAAATCTGAAAAAAATTGCCTATACCTCAATGATTGCATGAGGACTGAATGCTTGATGTCACATGTGTTTTTATAGATTGGGTGGCTAATAAATTTAAACTTTAGTTAATTGCCTCTTTATTGCTCACAGCTTAAATAGCTAAATACATTCTGATTTAGAAAAGGCATATTTTTGAAGAAAAATCTTAAACCAATGGGGTTGAATAGATGGAAGCAAGTTTGACATTTCTCACCTGGTCATAATACACCACCCTTACAAAACCGTGCCAATATAGCTAGAACGTCTGTCTGACAATGTGGAAAATTGCCCAGGCATGTCTTGTCCACAAAAAGCCAGACAAGTTCAATCAGGCCAATTGCCATCCTAATAGCCTATTCTTGATCATCAATAAAGTAATGAAAGGTGTCATAGACAGTGCTACAAAGTAGCACTTACACAGCAATAACTTGCTTACTAATGTTTAATTTGAGTTCAAACCAGGCTCCTGACCCCTTTATGGAGTATAACATAGGGAAATGAATTGAGCTCAAGAAACAAGGAGACGGTAACTGCTCTTGAGATGAAGGTAGCATTCAACTTGCTGTGGAAGCAAGGTAGCTCTAGCAAAATTAAAATCATTGGGAATAAGGGGAAAAATCTCTACTGGTTGAAGTTCTATCTAGCACACAGGAAGATAGTTGTGCTTTTTGGAGATCACTCATCTATGTCTTGGAACATCACTGCAGGAGTTCCTCAGGATTGTATCCTCAGCCAAATCATCTTCAGCTGCTTTAACAGTGACCTACCTTCCATCATAAGGTCAGAAATTGGGATGTTCACCACCTTATGGATAGGCACCAGATGCTAGCTTTGCAGTGACACCTACATTCCATTTTTAAAAAATATTTATTACAACTGAATGATTTTCCTCCTTCACCGTTTCATTGGTTATCACAAGGCCTATTTTGATGATTGAACAAGGTTCTGCACAATTTTTGGCTCCTCAGAAATTAAAACAGCCCTTTGCCAAATGCAGTAAGGCCTGAACAATATCCAGGCTTGGGTTGACAAGTATCAAGTAATATTTGCATCACACAAGTGCCAAGTAAAGATTATCCCCAACAAGAGAGAATCTAACCATTTCCCATTGATTGATGGTAATGCAATGAATGACAATCCCCCCACTTTTAATATCCTGATTAGAAATGAACTGGATTAGCCATATAAATACTGTAGCTACAAGAGCAGGTTAGAAGCTAGGAATCCTGTAGTGAGTAATTCACTTTCTGACTTCCAAAACCTATCCAAAAATTCAAGGCACAAGTCAGGGGTGTGATGGAATACTTTCCATTTACCTGGAACACTCAAGAACATTGACATCATCCATAACAAAGCAGCCCATTTGATTGGCATTCCATCAACAACTTAAACCTTCATTCCTTCCAGCTCTATTGTTCAGTCATAGTAGTGTGTTCTATACAAACTACATTGCAGTTACTCACCAAGGCTCCTTTGACTGCATCATCTAAATCCTTGATCTCCAAAGGCATCAGATGGATACAAACAGCACTACCTGCAAGTTCCCCTCCAAGCCACACATCACCCTGACTTGGAAATATATTGCCATTCCTCCATGTCACTGGATTAAGATCCTGGAATTCCCTTCCCAGCAGTACTGAGGATGTACCTACACTACGTGGACTGCAGCAGTTCAAGAAGGCAGCTCACCTCTTTATGGATAGGCAACAAATGCTGGCATTGCCAGCGATGCCTAATCTCATGAAAGAATTTTTAAACATATTTATTATAAGAAAATAACTTTCCTGCTTTTCTATTTCATTGGTCATTGCCAGGCCTTTTGTTTACTTCATATTTAAAAGAAACAAATTTCTTGTCACATTACAGTTGCCTATAATTCTTTTTTCCATTGCATCCTTCATTGGAAACATAAAACATTGCATTTCAAAACAAATAGACTTTTCTAACTGGTTCTGGTGCATCCATTTTCATAGAATATATTATCATTAACAACCCTAAGTAATACAACAGCTGCTGTCATCCTACATTGTGTTTGTTAAAATAATTAAGTGAAACAGCATCTTTCAAGAGATGTAATTAGTTAGGATCCTTCTCTGCATGTTTCAGGAGGTTGGTTTAATTAGTTGCCATAAAAATGTCCACTGCAGAATGCAATAAATGGTTTACCTTAACACTTTCCCAACTCATACTTGCAATGGTGTCAATGTATATTCAATTTGATCAACAAGAAAAGACAATGAAGTAACTGACAATTTATGATCTGCTCTGAAAAAAAAATGGCCTGGTTTACTGTGCAACTCTGGGAGCTCTACACTGCAGGCAGCTGAAAGCCTTCCTTTTAAGCAAGCACTTCTTGCTTTGACAAAATACATATATTTGTTATCATTTTGTTGTGCAATGCCTTGGTTAATCTCTAAAACTATGCATTATCCAGCAGAAGGAAAATACTATCGATGTTGGAAATTTGAATTAAAAACACAAAATGCTGCTCGGCTGGTCAGCTGGCATCTGTGCAGAGGGACCTGCTGATTAATTTCAGCAATGACTGATTTTATTCACCACCAAGCAGAAGTATTCAGCAAGTGGCAGATGTGTCAAGGTGAAGTTTAAGGTTTCTGTTAAGAATGTGAAGTTCTATTGTTTTAAGTAGTCGGGGACTGGGTTTAATCCTCAGCCACTACAATTTGCATTTCAATGTAAGGGGTTAAGAGAAAAGAGGAGCTGGGCGGGTAAATGTGATTGACTCTATTTACTTGGGTTGGTGGATAGAATTGATAATTCATGAAGCTGAAGGGCTTCTTTCCACCTGCTTAATTTTTGTATGTATCTGTTTATTATAGCCGTATGTAACCTTTTACAATTAGCTACAAGTGTCACATATTTGGCATTTACAAAGGATGTTAAAGTGTTAATTTTTGGGTGAGTTGACCTTTGATAGTTTATGGCACTCTGCACTATAGAGATCATCAGTCAGGGGTAGCTAATCCCACTAGAGAGACCAGCAGCAGAGTGATCAGAGGGCCATTGGGCATGCGCAGATCTCCCAGTACTAGGAGATCGGTTGACATGCCCACCTGATCGCTGGTCTTCTAATCCATTGATGACTGTACCCCCCCACCCCGGACATTGCTGTTCAAACTCCCATTCCCCAGACATTGCCAGCACCGGTATCCCAGCACCCGCTCACACCGATGGCTGGCCTCCCATTGGCCAGCCCTGATCCCTCATCACCGGCCCCACATCAGCCCCACCCCGCCCAATGCAGAGCTACCCCTCCACTCCTACCTGCTCCTCCCCCTTGTCTGGCTCTGCCCCATCAGCACTGCCTGTGAATATTGTAGGCTGCCAGGTTGGCATGCTCAAAGGGCACTCAATAGCCTTCAGCCCTATCAGTGAGGTCATTATGCCAGGCTCCTAGGAAGACATCACTCCTGCCCCAGTATCTTGCATCATCTGTGGACCCTGCTGGTGTGGACCTCCACCGGTGAGGTTGGAAACCTAAATGAGCTCAGATGATCTGACTCAGGCTCGCTAAAGAGATTTAAATAATATTAAACATCAGCACGAGGCTGATCATGTCATAAAATATGGTCTGGGAAGATTGCAACCACCCAGATGCTTGTAGCGATTCCTGTTATTGGCCTTCTGTTGACATTTCCTCTCCATTATACTGCTCAACTGGCTCATTATATTCTATAAAATATATTCAAATTGTTGATAGATTTAGATTTATTGTAAGACATGCTTCAGAATATGAACTATTTGGTGTGCAGTGAAATAGTTTATAGAGAAAGATTTGTAGCTTGCAACACTCACTACTGAGCTAGTAGTGCAGAAACTAGAAAATGGCCAATTCTGAAACCCACCAGCTCCTCAATTATTTGGTGGATTGTCCACATTTCCAGACTGGTCTCCAGCCAGCATTGTTCGCTTTCTCTCTATTACGTGAGCTTCAATACACATTGAAAATCATTTCAAATGAAGCATTACAATGCTACCATTAGCAGCTGGAATTCCTGCCGATGCTAAAATGTCCTGCAAGATCATTAGCTTTGGGAAAGAGATTCTTAAAGGTGTGCGGGATTTTGTTTTAAACTTGCCATCTTAATGTAAAATACTAGCATGACTTGAAAACAGCCTCATTCGTCAATTTCACGTAAGCAGCTCATGAAGGTATACCAGAGAGAGCTGACAGAGCCAGATGTGAACAATCTAATTTCACCTCTTTAACATGCAATTGAAAAACCCGCTATCCATTAACATCAGGAAAGCGAGAGATTCCCTCCCACTGGAGAAGTTATAGTTCGCAAAGCTAAAATCAATGATCAGAAGGGCACAAAGTCAAGGGAGGGAGACTGTTGCTAGGAATGGGGCCTAAAAGACTTTGTCCACTTCATCCAAAAGGAAACAGTTTTTTGAAAAAACCTTTCATGCTAGCATGCTTCTGCTGCACTGTTTTGGAATAGTGAGGAAATCTCCACTTTTCCACAGCTCTGAACTCAGGATAATATGTCATTAGATGCTATGATATCATCAATATTTAAAGAATGAGTCCCCATTCCCCCCACCAGTCTTCCCCACCCCTCCCATCCCTCATCCCCCCAGCTTGAGGTTTCCCTGGGTGGTTAAAATTCAGCATTACAATCGACCAAATCGGGACAGAAATTCAATAGGTGGATTCCAGACTCCTCTTTAACATTTGCCCTCTAGTTTCTCCCAGACTCCTAGGGATGAGTTAAAGATCTCCATCCAAGTTTCGTGTGCTGTATTATCTGATCTCAATGACAGCAGGGATGTGGGCATGGACCTCAGGGCTAGGGATCAAAAATCTAGCAGGATCCATTGTCCCTCCTGAGGACTTTATCTGCTTGATGAAGATAAGATTGGCAATAGCCAAGTTCACTGCTAGCTCAATTAGCCCGCAGACACCAGAAGCCCACATTATGAGATGACGAGTGTAGCAGATTGAGGTGGGTCTACATTCAAGAGTGATTCAGAACCCTTCAGAACAAAGAAGTGTCAAAATGTGAAAAAGAACTCGAAGCTAGATCCTGCCTGCAATATAGAGTGAAAGTTTACGTCCGTTTTGTGGCAGGAAAATGTGGTAAAATCAGACATAACGCAACTAATGTCAATGGTGCCTGTTTTCGCACCTATTCCCATTTTACAAAAAAACAGGTGTGATCAGGAGCACACCCAAAACGGGTGAAACATCAATTTGCATTTTATTGCCTTCATCACGATGTCAATAGCAAGTTTCACTCTCATTCCCAATCATCCCAACTCACCTGCTTTAACCACCTTGATCACTGCAGCCAGGTCGATCTGGAAAACACCTTCTCTACAAATGTTGCATTCAGGCGCTTGAGCACTGAGGGTGAACAAGGAGGTAAGTCTCTGCGTTCAGACTACTCCATGCTGCTCAGAGGGGTGGTTTCGTGGTTGTAATGTTGCGTTTCGGGTCAGGGCAGCCAGTGACATGGGGGGGGGTGGGGGGGGGGGGGGGGGGGACATGGGGGGGGGGGGGGGACATGGGGGGGGGGGGGGGGGTGGACATTGGGGTGGGGGGGGGGGACATGGGGGGGGGGGGGTGACATGGGGGTGGGGGGGGGGGACATGGGGGGGGGGGGCCTGGGGGGCGTGGGGGACATGGGGGATAATGCGGGGGGAGCGGGGAGGGGGAGGTGGGGGGGAGCGGGTAGGGGGAGGTGGGTGGGAGGTGTGGGGGAGGGGGGAGGGGGGAGGATGGGGGTAAGATGGGGGGGAGGAGGGAGGATGGGGGGGAGGAGGGGAGGATGGGGGGGGAGGGTGAGATGGGGGGGGAGGGGAGGATGGGGGGAGGGGGGGAGGATGGGGGGGAGGGGGGGAGGATGTGGGAGGGGGGAGGTGGGGGGGATGAGGGGAGTAGGAGTGGAGGATGGGGGGAGAGGGGGAGGATGGGGGGGAGGGGATTGCTGGGGGGAGAGGGGAGGATGGGGGTGGAAATGGGGGGGAGGGGGAGGATGGGGGGGAGAGATGGGGGAGAATGGGGAGAATGGGTGGAGATGGGGGGAGAATGGGGGGAGGGGGAGAATGGGGGGGAGGGGGAGACGGGGGGAGAATGGGGGAGGGGGGAGAATGGGGGGGAGAATGGGAGGGAGAATGGGGAGGGGGAGAAATGGGGGGAGAATTGGGAGGGGAAGAATGGGGGAGAATGGGGGGAGAATGGGGGGAGATGGGGGGGAGATGGGGGGGGAGAATGGGGGGGCGAATTGGAAGGGGGACAATGGGGAGGGGGTAGAATGGAAGGGGGAGAATGGGGGGAGAATGGGGGGGGGAGAATTGGGGGGAGAATGGGGCTGGAGAATGGGGGGAGGGGGGAGAATGGGGGGGCAATGGGGGGAGGGGGGAGAATGGGGGTGAGATTGGGGGAGGGGGAGGAAATGGGGGGGAGAATGGGGGGAGGGGGAGAATGTGGGGGAGAATGGGGGAGAGGGAGAATGGGGATGGAGAATGGGGGTAGGGGGAGACTGGTGGGGGAGACTGGGGGAGGGGGGATATAATGGGGGGGAAATTTGGGGAAGGGGGGAGAATGGGGGGGATAATGGGGAGGGGGGAGAATGTGTGGGGAGAATGGGGGAGGTGGAGAATGGGGGGGGAAATGGGGGGAGGGGGAGATGGGGGGGAGCCTGGGGGAGGGGGGGAATGGGGGGAGAATGGGGAGGGGGGAGAATGGGGGGGGAGAATGGGGGGAGGGGGGAGAATGGGGGGGGAGAATGGGGGGAGGGGGGAGAATGGGGGGGGGAATGGGGGGAGGGGGAGAAATGGGGGGGAAATGGGGGAGGGGGAGAATTGGGGGTGAGAATGGGGAGGATAATGGGGGCTGGGGAGAATGGGGGGAGAATGGGGGAGGGGGAGAATGGGGGGGGGAGAATGGGGGGAGTGGGAGAAATGGGGGGGGAGAATGGGGGGGGAGAATGGGGGGAGGGGGGAGAATGGGGGGGGGAGAATGGGGGGGAGGGGGGAGAATGGGGGGATAATGGTGGGGAAGAATGGGGGAGGGGGGAGAATGGCGGGGAGAATTGGGGAGGGGGAGAATTGGGGGGAGATGGGGGGAGGGGAGAATGGGGGGGGGGTAGAATGGGGGGGGGGGAGAATGGGGGGAGGGGGGGAGAATGGGGGGGTATAATGGTGGGTGAGAATGGGGGAGGGGGGAGAATGGGGGGGGGAGAAATGGGGGGAGGGGGGGAGAATGGGGGGGGAGATGGGGGGAGGGGGGAGAATGGGGGGGGAGAATGGGGGGGGGAGAATGGGGGGGGAGAAGGGGGGAGTGGGGAGAATGGGGGAGGGGAGAATGGGGGGGATAATGGGGGGAGGGGGGCGAATGGGGGGGGAGAAGGTGGGAGGGGGGAGAATGGGGGGGGAAGAAATGGGGGGAGGGGGGAGAATGGGGGGGGGAGAATGGGGGAGGGGGGAGATGGGGGGGAGAATGGGGGGAGGGTAGATGGGGGGGAGAAAATGGGGGGAGGGGGGCGCAGGGGGAGAATGGGAGGGGGGCGACTTGGGGGGGAGATGGGGGGAGGGGGGAGAATGGGGGGGGAATAATGGGGGGCGGGGGGGAGAATGGGGGGGGAGAATGGGGGGAGGGGGAGAATGGGGGAGAATGGGGGGGAGAACTCTGGGGAGGTGGGAGAATGGGGGGGGAGAATGGTGGGAGGGGGAGAATGGGGGTGTCGACGAATGGGGAGGGGGGAGAATGCGGGGGAGAATGGGGGCGGGGGGAGAATGGGGAGGAGAATGGGGGGAGGGGGGAGAATGGGGGGGAATGGGGGGAGGGGGGAGAATGGGGGGGAGAATGGGGGAGGGGGAGAATGGGGGGGGGAGAATGGGGGGAGGGGAGAATCGGGGGGGGAGAAATGGGGGAGGGGGTAGAATGGGGGGAGAATGGGGGGATGGGGAGAATGGGGGGGGAGAATGGGGGGAGGGGGGAGAATGGGGGGGGAGAATGGGGGAGGGGGGAGATGGGGGGAGCATGGGGGGAGGGGGGAGAATGGGGGGGAGAATGGGGGAGGGGGAGAATGGGGGGGGAGAATGGGGGGGAGGGGGAGAATGGGGGGGAGAATGGGGAGGGGGGAGAAATGGGGGGAGAAATGGGGGGGGAGAATGGGGGGAGGGGGAGAATGGGGGTAGAATGTGGGGGGATAACTGGGGGGAGGGGGAGATGGGGGGGGAGAATGGGGGGGGGGGAGAATGGGTGAGATTGGGGATGGGGGAGAATGGGGGGGGAGAATGGGGGGAGGGGGGAAATGGGGGGGAGAATGGGGGGAGGGGGAGAATGGGGGGGAGAAATGGGGGGGGATGGGGGGATGGGGGAGAATGGGGTGGGATAATGGGGGAGGGAGAATGTGGGGGGAGAATGGGGGGAGGGGGGAGAATGGGGGGGAGAATGGGGGGAGTGGGAGAATGGGGGGGAGGAATGGGGTGAGGGGGAGAATGGGGGGGGAGAATGGGGGAGGGTGTATAATGGGGGGGGAGAATGGGGGAGGGGGAGATGGGGGGGGAGAATGGGGGGAGGGGGGAGAATGGGGGGGGAAATGGGGGGTGTGGGGAGAATGGGGGGGGAGAATTGGGGGGAGGGGGGGATGGGGGGGGGAGAATGGGGGAAGGGGGGAGATGGGGGGGGAAATGGGGGGAGGGTGGGATGCGGGGGAGAATGGGGGGAGGGGAGAATGTGGGGGAGAATGGGGAGGGGGCGAGAATGGGGGGAAGAATGGGGGGCAGGGGGGAAAGGGGGGGGGAGATGGGGGGACATGGGGAGAATGGGGGGGGAGAATGGGGGGAGGGGGGAGAATGGGGGGGCGAATGGGGGATGGGGGAGAATGGGGGGGGAGAATGGGTGGGGGGGAATGGGGGGGGAAGAATTGGGGGAGGGGGAGAATGGGGGGGGAGAATGGGGGGAGGGGGAGCAATGGGGGGAGGGGGGAGAATGGGGGGGGAGGAGAATGGGGGGGGAGAAATGGGGGGGGGGGGAAATTGGGGGGGAGGAATGGGGGGAGAGAATGGTGGGGGGGGGGAGATGGGGGGGGGAGAATGGGGGGAGTGGGGGAGAATGGGGGGGGAGCTGGGGGGGGAGAATGGGGGGAGGTTGGAGAATGGGGGAACGGGGAGAATGGGGGGGAGAATGGGGGGAGCGGACTGGGGGAGGGGGAAGAATGGGCGGGGGAGAATGGGGGAGGGGGAGAATGGGGGGGAGAATGTGGGGAGCGGGGCAGACTGGGGGGAGAATGGGGGAGGGGGTAATGGGGGGGAGAATGGGGGAGGGGGGAGAATGGGGGTGGCGAATGGTGGGGGGGGAGAATGGGGGGGGAGAAGGGGGTAGGGGAGAATGGGGGGGGAGAATGGGGGGAGAAATGGCGGGAGAATTGGGGAGAATGGGGGGGGAGATGGGGGGGGAGAATTGGGGGAGGGGGGGGATGGGGGAGAATGGGGGAGGAATGGGGGGGGAGAATGGGGGGAGGGGGGAGAATGGGGGGGAGAATGGGGGGAGGGGGGGAGAATGGGGGGGGAGATGGGGGAGGGGGGAGAATGGGGGGGGGGGGAAAGAGGGGAATGGGGGAGGGGGGAGAATGGTGGGGAGAATGGGGGGGAGGGGTGAGAATGGGTGGGGGGATGGTGTGGGAGATGGGGGGAGATGGGGGATAATGGGGGGGAGAATGGGGGGGGAGAATGGGGGGGCAGATGGGTGGGAAGGGGAGACAATGTGGGGAGAATGGGGAGAATGGGGGGAGAATGGGAGGGGGGAGAAGGGGGGAGAATGGTGGAGAATGGGGGGGATGAGGGGATGGGGGGTTGAGTGTGAGGGGGGGAGGATGTGGGGGTGAGGGGGCCGGGGAGAAATGGGAGGATGGGGGGGAGATGGGGGGAGGGGAGAATGGGGGGGGAGAATGGGGGTGAGGGGGGAGAATGGGGGGGAGCAATGGGGGGAGGGGGAGAATGGGGGGGAGAATGGGGGGAGGGGAGAATGGGGGGGGAGAATGGGGGAGGGGGGAGAATGGGGGGTGGAGAATGGGGAGGGGGGAGAATGGGGTGAGAATGGGGGAGGGGGGAGAATGGGGGGGAGAATGGGGGAGGGGGGAGAATGGGGGGTGAGATGGTGGAGGGGGAGAATGGGGGGGCGAATGGGGGGAGGGGGGAAGATGGGGGGGAGAATGGGGGAGGGGAATCAGAATGGGGGGAAATGGGGGAAGGGGGGAGACTGGGGGGGGAGAATGGGGGGAGGGGGGAGAATGGGGGGGGAGAATGGGGGGAGGGGGGAATGGGGGGAGAATGGGGGGAGGGGGAGAATGGGGGGAGGGGTAGATGGGGGGTCGATGGGGGGAGACTGGTGTAGAGATGGGGGGGAGAATGGGGGTGAGAATGGGGGGAGATGGTTGGAGATGGGGGGGAAGCAATTGGGGGGAGGGGCGAATGGGGGAGAATGTGGGGAGGGGGAAGATGGGTGGGGTGAATGGGGAGAATGGGGGAGAATAGGGGGGAGGGGGAGAAGGGGGGAGAATGGGGGGGAGAATGGGGGGAGAGGGGAGATGGGGGGGTGAGGGTGAGGGGGAGATGGGGGGGTGAGGGGGAAAGGGGAGAATGTTGTAGGGGGGAGAGGTGGGGTGGGGGGAGGGGGGGAGAATGGGGAGGGGGGATAATGGGTGGGAGAATGGAGGGGAGATGGGGGGGAGAACGGGGGGAGGGGGGCGAATGGGGTGGAGAATGGGGAGGGGGGAGAATGCGGGGGAGAGGGGGGAGGGGGGAGAAATGGGGGGGAGAATGGGGAGGGGGGAGAATGGGGGGGGAGAATGGGGGGACGGGGAGATGGGGGGGAGAATGGGGGAGGGGGAGAATGGGGGGGGAATTGGGGGAGAATGGGGGGAGAAATGGGGGGGGGGGGAAGAATGGGGGGGGAGCATGGGGGAGAGGGGGAGAATGGGGTGAGAATGGGGGGATGGGGGAAGATGGGGGGGGGAGAATGGGGGGAGGGGGAGAATGGGGGGGGAGAATGGGGGGAGGGGGGAGAATTGGGGGGAGAAATTGGGGGAGGGGGAGAATGTGGGGGAGGGGGTAGAATGGGGGGGAGAATGGGGGGAGGTGGGGAGAATGGGGGGGAGAATGGGGGGAGATGGGGGGAGAATTGGGGGGAGAATGTGGGGAGAATGGGGGAGGGGGAGAATGGGGGGGGGGGGGGGAGACATCCTGGGGTGAGGGGGGAGAATGGGGGGAGAATGGGGGGAGCGGGGAGAATGGGGGGAAGATGGGGAAATGGGGGGGAGAAATGGGGGAAGAATGGGGGAGAATGGGGAGATGGGGTGAGGGGAGAAGGGGGGGAGAATGGGGGGGAGAATGGGGGGGAGAGGGGAGATGGGGGGTGAGGTGTGAGGGGGGGAGATTGGGGGGTGAGGCGGGAAGGGGGCGAATGGGTTATAGGGGGGAGATGGGTTGTGTCGGGGGAAAGGGGGAGAAATGGGGGTGAGGGGGAGATGGGGGGTGAGGGGAAGGGGGGTAAATGGGGTGAGGGGTTGATGGGGAAGGGGGTAGAATGGGTGAGGGGGAGATGGGGGGTGAGGGGTAAGGGGGGGAGACATGGGGTGAGGGGGTGGGGGAAGGGGGAGAATGGGTGGAGGGGGTGAGTGGGGGGGTGAGGTGGGAAGGGGGAGATGGGAGAGGGGGGGGAAGGGGGGAGATGGGGAGATGGGGGGGTAGTGGGGAGAATGGGGGATGGGGGAGAATGGGTGAGGGGGAGATGGGGGGTGAGGGGGAGATGGGGGGTGACGGGGGGAGATGGGGGGTGAGGGGGGAGCTGGGGGGGTGAGGGTGGGAGAAATGGGGTGGATGGGTGGAGATGGGGGTGAGGGGGAAGGGGGGAGGATGGGTGGGGGGGGAGATGGGGGGGTGAGGGGAAGGGGGAGGATGGGCGTGAGGGGGAAGGGGGGAGGATGGGTGTGAGGGTGGAGAATGGGGGAGGATGGGTTTCGGGGGGACAGATGGTGGGGTGACGGGGGAAGGGGGGAGGATGGGGTGAGGGGGGAGATGGGGGGGTGCGGGGGAGGGGGGAGGATGGGTGCGGGTGGAGATGGGGGGTGAGGGGAAGGGGGGAGGATGGGGTGAGGGGGGGAGATGGGGTTGAGGGGGAGGTGGGGTGATGGGGTGGAGATGGGGGGGTGAGGGGGGAGATGGGGGGTGAGGGGGAAGGGGGGAGGGTGGGGGGGAGATGGGGGGTGAGGGGCAAGGGGCGGACTGGGGTGGGGGGGGAGATGGGGGGGTGAGGGGAAGGGGGGAGGATGGGCGTGGGGGAGAGGGGGGGGTGGAGGGGGAAGGGGGGAGGATGGGGTTTGGGGGACGATGGGGGGGTGAGGGGGAAGGGGGGAGGATGGGATGAGGGGAGCCTGGGGGGTGAGGGGGGAGATGGGGGGGTGAGGGCTGAAGGGGGGAGGATGGGGTGAGGGGGGGAGATGGGTGGGGTGAGGGGAAGGGGGGAGTTGGGGTGGTGGGGGGATCTTGGGGTGTGCGGGGGACGGGGGAGGATGGGATGAGGGGGAAGCTGGGGGGGTGAGGGGGGGAGATGGGGGGTGAGGGGGACGGGGGAGGAATGGGGTTCGAGGGGGGAGATGGGGGGTGATGGGGAAAGGGGGAATGGGTTGGGGCGGGGAGATTGGGGGGTGAGGGGCAAGTGGGGGAGAAAGGGTGAGGGGGGAGATGGGGGTGAGGGGAAGGGGGGAGAATGGGGTGAGGGAGGGACCTGGGGGGGTGAGGGGGAGAGGGGTGAGATTGGGGTGAGGGGGGGAGATGGGGGGTGAGGGGTAAGGGGGGAGAATGGGGTGAGGGGGGGAGATGGGGGGGAGAATGGGGTCGAGGGGGGAGAGGGTGGTGAGGGGCCAGGGGGTAGAATGCGGGGTGAGGGGGGAGATGGGGGGTGAGGGGAAGGGGGTGGACAGACTGGGGTGAGGGGGGGCAGCTGGGGGGTGAGGGGGAAGGGGGGAGACCTGGGTGAGGGGGGTAGCTGGGGGTATGAGGGGGGGGATATGGGGGGGACTGGGGTGGTGAGGTGGAAGGGGGAGAATGGGTGAGGGGGGGGTGCTGGGGGGGTGAGGGGGTGAAGGGGGGAGAATGGGGTGATAGGGGGGAGATGGGGGGTGAGGGGGAAGGGGGGTGAATGGGGTGAGGGGGGAGATGGGGGGGTGAGGGGGAAGGGGGTGAATGGGGTGAGGTGGAGATGGGGGGGTGCAGGGGGAAGGGGGTGAATGGGGTGGAGGGGGGGAGATGGGGGGGTGAGGGGAAGGGGGGGAGAATGGGGTGAGAGGGGGGAGATGGGGGGGGGCAATGAGGGGGACGGGGGGCGAATGGGGTGGATGGGGGCGCTGGGGAGGGTGAGGGGGAGGGGTGCGCACTTGGGTGACGGGGGAGATTGGGGGGGTGACGGGGCACAGGGTGGAGACTGGGGTGAGGGGGGCCTGGGGGGGTGAGGGGGCAGGGGCGAAGGGTGAGGGTGACATGGGGGGTGAGGGGAAGGGGGAGAATTCGGGGTGCGGGGGGACATGGGGGGGTGAGGGAGAAAGGGGGAGATGGGGTGAGGGGGGCCCTGGTGGGGTCAAGGGGAGAATTGGGGCGAATGGGGTGAAGGGGGGACATGGGAGGGTGGGTGGCATGGGGGGGAGGGGGGACTGAGGAGGGTGGGGGAGAATGGGGGTGGGGGGGACCATGGTGGGGAGGGTGCATGGGGGTTGTGGTGGGGAGAATGCGGTGCCGGGGGGGTGGCGAATTGGGGGAGGGGGCAATGGGGGGAGACTGGGAGGACAGGGGCGGGGGGCATGGGGGACGGGGGGAGGGGGGCATGGCGGGGGGGCATATGGGGGGAGGGGGGATGCATTGGGAGGTGCATGGTGGTGGAGGGCTTCTGTTGCTCATGGGGTCCAACCTCAGACTCCCAACAAGGACCCAGCTCAGAGCGCTGATTTGATTTGATTAGATTCAATTTATTATTGTCCCATATATTAGTTTAAAGTGAAAAGTATTGTTTCTTGTGTGCTATACAGACAAAGCATACCATTCATAGAGTATGGAATGTAGTATTGTGCCTCAAATGCTAAACAATAACCAGGAACTCAAGCTAAAGTCAATACTCTCAGCATTATGAGCTTTATCACAGAGTATCTGCTACTTTTCCGGGGGCCTTACATCCCAATGTTGGATGAGAGAATACAAAAAATCTACCCACCTGTTTTCCCTGTGCGATGATCTGAAAATCAGACAGAGTAAAATCAATGTTGATTGGATTTTTACCATACAGATGGCAATTTACATTAATTTCTCTTTACTCTTGCACATCTATAGTTATTAGACCAGGGAAGGTGACCATTTTAAAAAGAATTCAGGGTCAATCATTAAAATCACTTAAGGTCTGTCCCATAAATATTCAAGATGCTTAACTTTGTCACGCTGTAAGTGAATTGGCCTATTAAATCCTCAGCTTTGGCAAAAAAAGACCAACTATTTATTGCTATTATTTACTTTGACAAAGTGTAAAAACTACAAATCTAAAAATAAGTAAATAACCCTTACCAATAAAATAAATAATAGCATAGCTCTGATGTAATGCCAATAGTAGTGCAGATGCTTTGCCATAGCCAGCCCACTGACCAGTTGTATGGGGTTTAACAGAATTACTTCATGCCAGACCTGATCACAGTTTTGATACAGAATTGAACACGAGCTGAATGAGTGAGAAGGGGTGGGGTGGGGTGTGAGCATTTGCTCTCCACAATCAAGGGCAATATTTAATGCAGCATGGCACAAAGGAACCCTTATAAAACTGATGTTAATGGAACTCAAAACAAAAACGTTGCCATGACTCAATCACCTCAGCCTCAGGAAATCATGGTGAGAGAGAGTTCAGGGAGCATCTCAAATATGAAACAAATATGAAATACAGACAGGCAAACTCCAGTGACCATTTATTCCTGTGTTCCTACTCCAGTCACCATGAGTACTGCCCATTCAGGAATACATCACTGGAGAAGCGGTGGGCAGAAATTTAATGTAGCAATCTCATTAATATCAAAACAACCATCAAGGGCACAATATAGATATCCCGATGCAGTTCACCACAATGGGGTCTCTCAATATTAGACAGCTCTGACTACCAGCAAGATAAGTATGACAGAGTGAGAGGGGCTGAGGGAAACTGTTAGGGATGGTAAAAATTGACTGGTATTATGAGGTTTGTGGTCCTAGAGTGGCAAAAGCATATACTGTTAAACAAAAATCAGAATTTTCTTTGGCTGGGTCACTTCAGTTCCATCAACCATCATCCGGAGAACTAATTAGAGTGTGCACTTGCACAGGTTAAATCGAGAGGGAAGGGGTCTAGGCAAGGCATCACAAATATGATTTTAATTCTAACCCACTTTGTTTCCATTGGACGGATAGGGTTAAATGCCAGATAAATGCCAGATCATTTTTTTTACTTCATATCAACCCAAGTCATCCATCAGCTCTTTTAATTATGCAATCTTTACAAAGACACTTCGCAATGAATACCTTCCTGTTCACAAAGCCCCATTATAGAATAATATATTTACTGCTCTCTTTGATTCATTGATTTCCTTGTGGTTATAAAAAGGAAATTCTGTTTTACAATTCAGAATACTCTGCCAAGCATGAATTTAAATGGATACTTTAATTTAGCATTTGATGACCGACATATTGTTAATGCAATATTTTAGTTCTACCATTAATAACATAGCAAACAAAAAATTATTGTTAAAATAGCTCTTTCCTTAAATCAATAAATATGCGAATTGAGCTGAAAGAGACTCTTGAATGTAGATGAGAGAGCTATGCTTACAGATTCTCACCCACCTGATTCCTAGGAAATGTGTGGTAGAGTGTCAGATGCGAGTCAGCTCATTGCTTAATCTGCCATGCTGTCTGCTTCCTAGGCAGGGGGAGTGGACATAATTTCTTCCCTTTTACTTTCCTAACTCTCTCAATGTGAATCTAAAATATTACTTTTTAATGTCTTGTGCTTTTTCCAAACAATTATCATCCAAGCCAATTAAATGACAAACTCTATATTGAGAGCATTTGAATATCAGGAAGAATTTTATATGATGATACTCCTAATATCATGACAAATGCACCTGGTTTGCATTTGACTTTTTAGTATTGACATGGTGCTGGGAGCAGAGTTTCAAAATAAATGCACATAAATTTAAATATGTTATCCAAATCCTGAATAGGACATTGTTGTGTTGGCAGCTGGACTATTATTTGATTTGATTTATTATTGTCACATGTATTGGTATACAGTAAAAAGTATCGTTACTTGTGCGCTGTATAGACAAAGCATACCATTCACAGAGAAGGGAAGGAAAGTGTGTAGAATATAATGTTACAGTCATAGCTAGGGTGTAGAGAAAGATCAACTTAATACAAGGTAGGTCCATTCAAAAGTCTGATGGCAGCAGGCAAGAAGCTGTTTTTGACTTGATTAGTACCTCAGACCTCAGACTTTTATATCTTTTTCCTGACTGAAGAAGGTGGAAGAGAGAATGTCCAGGATGCATGGGGTGCTTGGTAGAATCATTAGATAGAAGGCTAGTTTGCATGATGGACTAGGCTTCATTCATATTCATTTGTAGTTTCTTGCAGTCTTGGGCAGAGCAGGAGCCATACCAACATATGATACAACCAGAAAGAATGCTTTCTGTGGTGCATCTGTAAAAGTTGGTCAGAATCGTTAATGACATGCCAAATTTCCTTAGCCTTCTGAGAAAATGGAGACATTGTTGAGCTTTCTTAACTATAGCATTGGTGTGGAAAAACTAAAACAGTTTGTTGGTGATCTGGATACTGAGAAATTTGAAGCTCTTGACTATTTCCACTTCATTTCCATTGATGTAGACAGGGATGTGCCCTCCACTAGGCTTCCTGAAGTCGATGACTTTCTCCTTCATTTTGTTGAATTGAGGGAGAGATTATTGTTGCCACACCGGTTCCCCAGATTCTCTATCCCTTTCCTGTATCTGTCTTATCATTGTTTGAGATCCGACTCACTGTGGTGGTGTCCTCAGCAAACTGGAAAATTGAGTTGGAAGGGAATATGTAATTTTTGATGCACCTAAGACTGAAAAATATTCAACCCTGTCACATCTGCTGGAAAGCATTACATGCGGCCCGGTGGCTTTGGCTCCTGACTGATAAAAGTGTCTGAGGTAAGGGCTGCAACTGGATTTTCTTTATCAGAGCTTCCTGACCACACACCAGAGGAGGAGGCAGGTAAAGAAGCACTAATCTACAGCTGATGCTGAGGGATGTTTTAAGATTGGTACCTTTACTAGGGGTTTGAATAGTTCCTTCGTGGTGAAGTTTTTACAGCATCCAAGCCACTACCTGGATTTGGGTTAGCACTGATCCCTTCCTTTGCTACAGATCCGATCTGTATATCAGCTTCATCCTGTTACCGAAGTCAGTCAGCAGCAGGGATTTGATTTGATTTATTTGATTTGATTTTTTTATTGTCACATGTATTAACATACAGTGAAAAGCATTGTTTCTTGCATGCTATGCAGAGAAAACATACTGTTCATAGAGAAGGAAACAAAAGAGTGCAGAATGCACTGTTACAGTCAAAGCTAGAGTGCAGAGAAAGATCAACTTAATGCAAGGTAAGTCCATTCAAAAGTCTGACAGCAGCAGGGAAGAAGCTGTTCTTGAGTCAGTTGGTACGTGAGGCAGCGCTGAGGAGATTGGAGGCGGAGCTGAGGAGATTGTCCTTCCCTTGGGCATAAGCAGCCTAGCTTGGGGAACTTTGAAGTTCAGGTCAACTAGGCCTTGCACAAATTTGTATCTGGCAAAAATCTGAGTGCAAAATCAGGATTTCTGGATCATAAAGATATTTTTCACCTCTGCTTATGAGTTTTTGACTTCTAGTTTGCATTTGACAACTGTTGCCATGGCTGAAAATTAATCCAGTGCTTTCAAAAGGACAGATTTGTATCAGAGGGAATGTAGAGATGAATGATAAAGAACAGTCCAGGTCCAAGGATTTATGAGGAGAGATTCACAGAGTTGAACTTGTTTACACTGGAGAAGGTTAATATATAAAATATTAAGTAATTTAGATTCTGCTATGTGACGTGATTCTTTTGACTAAGATTATGATTATGGAATTAGAGGATTTAAGTTTCACATTAATGAACTTCAAGTGAGATACAGAGCTGGATTTTATGATTCCCAAGAGTTTATTTTCAGCAGGTGGAGGGCGGTTGAGGAGAGTATGTGAAGTAGCTCTAGCCCACCACATTTTTAGCCATGCTCAAAAAAGTTAAAATAATAGATGGACAGGTACCAACATCAGAAGCTCATCCACCATTTTAAAGTAAATAATTAATGGGCAGTTGAGCTTGTTACCAAGGATATTGACCGTAATGGTTGGCATGAGCAGGAAGGCTGGATTTTTTTTCAAGCAAACTGGTTAAAAGACAAGAAGGAAGGGAGTTAGGCCATTTAGGGATGCCTATGCCCATTGGGAACACCCCTCACCAAGATGTTACCCTTCTTTGTTCCTCCCCACTTTGCCTCCAATGCTAGCCTTTCATCCCCTTCACTTCTCTCCCTTGGCTTTCTGATCCCTCTCTGTCCAAAACCACAGCTTACCTCAGTTTGGTATCCATGTCCTTTCCATGTTATTGCACCTGATACTTAATTCCACATAGCCTACACTGGTTGTACTAATACACCATGTAAGCAAGTTTTAACCATATTTGGGTAAAGCCCCTTACTGCGTCCAGAACGTCTGAAAAATACTCTTGTCTCTCAATGGTCATTTGAAGCATATATTTTAATAGAGATCTGCACTGAAATGTTTACAGCAACTTTCCCAAATTGCTGAAGAAGTAATTCCTCATTTGTTTTTTCTCCGTGATGTAGTGTTGGGTAGTTGCTGGTGCATTTGTTCATTCCATACTAAAGCAGAAAAGAGGTTACATCTGCACGTACCCTTATGTTACTCTGAATTCAAAATGATACTCCGTGACAATGATGAAGAGTGTTCTTGTAAGCCTATGTACTTGTCTTCTTGGCATCTGTTGAGGATTCTGAGCATGTATGGGTTTTGGAGAGATTTTCAGTCAGCAAGCAAGACCTGTTTTACTAGTGCTCCTGTTTTCATAGTTATTACTGTTTTGCTGAGCTAATGTCAATATTAAACTTCATTATGGCCTGAACTTTACCATCTCGCCCACTATGGAATCGGCACAGACGAGAGTCCGATAGTGGAAACCTCTACTGACCGCGGGCAGGAATTTCCAGTCTCACCCAAGCGAGGCCGTAAAATCCCGCCCAATATGTTTATATAAAGAAGTTCCTCATTTTAAACAATGCATTTGGCTACCTTATTTGTGACTTCAAGTTACCACAATCATCAACAACTTTGCCATGAGAGGCTTGATATTATATGGTATTATATGGGTATTCCTTTAGCATCTGATCCAGGTTTACAGGTTTTGGAAGAGGATGAGAGGAAACATGCCAAACAACAGTCGCATTTTAATAATAATCAGCCTTTACAGGTCCAGACATCCACAGCAAAAAGAATTTCATGAGGCGTGCATTGAAAGACATTGATTTTCCACAGAAGCCGTCACAAAACTAGACACGATACTTCAGCCAGCTTTAGCAGATTACTTTCTTGCAGGCACAGCCCTGTCAGTGACTGTCAGACTAATAGCTATGTGACTCCATAGCCTTTGCGAGCAGCAGTTGGCAATGTATGCCACAAACCTGCAGTTCACAGTTGGATCCTACAGGTCGTAGATTACTTGTTTGCACAGGCTACTCAATTAATCTATTTCCACAAGGGAAACACACAGCAGCTCAACTTCACTGTGAAATACGGCAGTAATCAGTGCACCTAGATTATAAGCCAGAAGCCATAGCCAACATAACTATTAAGTGATACAGATAGCATTTAAAAGCAGGCTTTAATAGATTACACTTCCACAAAAGTGACCAAAATATTCAATGCACTGCAGTCATTTCCATCTGTTGCCCATACTCAAACCATCACTAGCATTGCATTCAACCTTGAATAAATAGCATTTCTCCCCAAGCTCTGTATTATAATTATTCAATCCATTATGAGATGGGGCATCACTGACAAGATCAGGATTTATTGTCCATCCCTAATTGCCCTTGGACTGAGTGATCTGCTAGGCCATTTCAGAGGGCATTTTAATAATCAACCACATTGCTGTGGGTCTGGAGTGATATATAGATCAGGCCAGGTAACAATGGCAGGTTTCCTTCCCTGAAGAGTTTTAGTGAATCATATAGGTTTTTACGGCAATTGACAATGGTTTTGTGGTCATCATTAGGTTTCAGTGAAAGCATTCCAGAAAGAAGTACTCCTTTTGAGCCATCTCAACTACCAGCAAATATTAGAAATTCAGTTTTTCATTGTAGACAATTTTCCAACATTCATTAAAATGATTGGACAGTTAAATGTCCAATCTGTGCTTCTCATGAATAAGACTACCCACCAGGAATAGGGAATTGAAAGGTTGCATTGCAGCATTTGCAGCAGATATTCCCTGATCGGTGACAGTGTGAACTTCCTTTACACATCTCCAACTCTCCTCCTTCAGCTAACAAAAAAAAACACCTTTTGTATAGCAATTACATTCTGCTTTCCAAAACTATCTTTCCTCAAGTGACACTGCCAGTTACAATTAGTCCCAAGCCATCTGCAATATTGTGCAGTTGAATTCCAGCCACTGGGAACTGCATCAAGACTGGCCAAATTCATTTCACTTGGAAGCTATGATAGGTGGCAGACAGAAAAGAACCTCGCTCCATTAGTCAAGGCTAAATTCAAACTCAGGTCCAAAACTGGTTCAGTCCAACTGTGCCATTGTCTTCTTTATAAAGAGATTAGTGCATGAAAGCCTACAGCTTCAAAAGCAAAATTTTCTGCTGATGTTTTTTTTCCTTTTTGGATTTTCCTGAAAATTAAGCAAATGGCTCGCATTCACTTCTGTATTTGTTTCGCTGTGGCACACAAGATTCAGCTTTTTTGCTCATTACCTCATTCTGGTCTCAAGGAATCACAAACCAAAGGACGACAGAGCTGGGGCAACAGAAGGACAATGAGGAAAAACACAAACTCAGAAATTGTGGAAGAAATAAAAATGTTAAGCAGAGAGGGAGAGAAGCAAATGAGAGCAAATGCTTAAAACTAGGAATGGTAGTATTGTGATTACATTATTGGACTAGAAATCCTATGATCCTGAGACACAAGGTCAATATCAACATGTCAGCTGTGAATTGTACATTCAGTTAATAAAATAATTTGGACTAAAAAGATAGCATAATAGTAATGATGTGAGTACCAGATTGCTGTAAAAATCCACCTGGTTCCCTGCTGATGTTTAGAGAAGGAAATCAGCCAACCTTACTAGACCTGATCCAGACACACAGTAATGGGATGGACACCTAACTGCCCTTTGAAATGGTCTAACAAGCCATTCAATGGTCAAGATCCGTTAGAGATTTAGACAAATTTTGACATAACCAATGTTGCCCCACATCTTGTTAATAAATAAATTAGTATTAGTTTACAATCTTATGTATTTTCAAGCAAGAGGAGTATGAATTCTGGAACTGGATTTATTGGCTCGGAATTTCATTCCCTGGTTAGGTGATTTCCTCCAGTATTTCTGAGTTTGGTCAACAACCAGGGCAGGCAAGGGTGGCATGGTAGTACAATGGTTAGCATTGCTGCTTCGCAGATCCAGGGATCTGGGTTCACTTATGGCATTGGGTAACTGTCTGCGTGGAGTTTGCACTTTCTCTCTATGGTTTGTATGGGTTTCCTCAGGGTGCTTTGATTTCCTCCCATAGTGCAAATATGTGTAGGTTTCGTTGATTAGCCATGCTAAATTGCCCCTTAGTGTTCCAAGATTTGTAGGTTGGGGGATTGGTGGGCATATTTTAATCAGTGGTTCTAATTTTGTAATGTTGTTAAAATAGGTATAAAGCCATATCACAGTTCAAGATATGCTCTTTACTAAGATCATAGGAAATAGGTGCAGGTTTAGGCCATTTGGTTCCTTGAGCCCATTCCACCTTTTAATAAAATTAAGGCTGCTCTGATTATGGTCTTATCTCCACTTCCTTACCTGTACCCCTATATTCCTTGAATCACTTGTAGATCAAAAATCCATATATCCAATTTTGAATATATTTACTGATCTGGTTTCCAACTATTTTGGAAAATAATTCCAAAGATTAAAAAGCCCCTGAAAGATTAAATTCCTTCTCATTTCCATCTTAAATGGGAACCCTTTTATTTTGAAACTGTGCCTCCTATTTCCCTCTACAAGGGACAACATCCTCTCAGCATTCACCCTGTCAAGCCCCTTCAAAGTCCTAAATGTTTCAATACCTCTCATTCTTCTAAACTCCATTCAGTAACGGCCCAAACTACTTAACCTTTCCTCATAATGCAATTCTTTCCCTGTGCAGTCTGCTGAGTTTTGCTGTATTGGCTTCTCACTGGTACTTAATCCTTTTTAAAAAAAACATAGTCAGCAGAAGCAGCCAGTCTGAACACAGGTACCACTTCCAGAACAACGTACAATGGAAAATCATTCCCTAGCCACCAGTACTTTCACACTTAATAGACAGTTTGATTGTCAATCAAACAGCCCACTCAGCGCTTACAGAGAAAAAGTAAAAATCAGCTAGTCAAAAATTATACTTCAGCAGTCGCTCATTCAGTACAATTCAGGTCAATTCTCTGTACTCATTTCAATACCTGCTTACTCCATTTATACAAGATGGTTTCAATACAAAAATGGTCAATGATTAATCAGTAATCCGGTCATAGTAATAGAGGCATGGATAGGGTGGAAAGAGAGCAGCTGTTCCTTTTAGTTGAAGGGTCAGTTACAAGGCAACACAAGTTAAAAGTAAGGGATGGGAGGCTTATGGGCGATTTGAGGAAAGATGCTTTTTCTCAGAGGTAATGATGGTGCGGAATGCACTGCCTGGAAGTGTGGTGGAGGTGGGATGCCTCACATCCTGTAAAGTGTACCTAAATGAGTACTTGGCATGCTATTATCATTCAAGGCTATGGGCCAAGTGCTGGCAAGTGGGATTAGGTGGGCAGGTTATGCAGACTCGATGGGCCGAAGGAATTTTTCTGCGCTGTGAGCAATATTTTTTAATTGACAGAATTGTATTTCAGGTTGTAGATTGTTTTTGCATTGGTACCGAATAATATGAGTGAAATATAAATAGCTTGATTGTCTTTTTCCTTGAAAAAAATCATTTAAATGCAGTTGGAGTTGATTTTTAGCCAAAACATTTTGATGATTTTAGAACTTGGTTTTGTATGTCACTCCAATAAATAGAAATTTGACAAAAGAGATGAGCATGTTGATTCTTTTCGTGCTTGCTTACAATAAAGATCTAGACTGGGAGAAGTGAGTGCTGAATTCTTCCGATTGCAAAACAGGGAATGGAAAGGGAAATTAATGTAAACTAAAAGATGGCGAGGTTAAAAAATAGTTTAAACTGCCCACAAGTTAATAATGAAATTAATACATTTTAAATTATGTAGTGTTGTGCCATAAATAGATTAATTGGGGCTAAACTCCCTCTTCCCAAGTGGAGAATTGCATGTTACTATTTATGGATATTATTGCAATCTCCTAAAGGGCATAAGAACACATGGAATGCAAAAGCAATTGGGATTATGAGAACTATTTCCTTCATTAGCTAAGCACATTTTGCTCTGGTGGTAACTCCATACAGGCCAGCCAGTCATCAGAGAAAATAAAACTTTGTGACAAAAACAGAAAGTAATGGAAAATCTCAGCAGATCTGACAGTATTGGTGGAAAGAGAAACAGTTGGTAACTTGGTGACAATTTCAAGCCTGGATAACTCTGTGAATTTGTTTGCCAGTAAGAATCTGGCAACACCAATTTTAAATCCTACCGATTTATTTGATAGTAAATCTGCGAGCTATTGACTTTTCGTCTTCGTCAGGCAAATGCAAATGCCATTTGCCTGACGAGGACGAAAAGTCGAAAGCTCGCAGATTTACTATCAAATAAATCGGTTGGATTTAAAATTGGTGTTGCCAGATTCTTACTGAGTTTACCCCAGTCCAACGCCAGCATCTCTACATCATGTCTACAATTTATTTCCCAGCCAACAGCAATAAGCATGACAAATAAAAGGATGCATCACAGGTACTTAATGTAAGGACAAAGTATGCTGGAGTATAAAGATTTGGTCCACTTACCACTTGCATCTATTTTTTACACTAAAATTGAATATTGGAAAATATACACTGGGCTATGAACGCAATCTCATAATCCAACACTATTCAACTCTGACCAATTACAAAGTGTAGAGGAGCCATTCACCAGTCAAGTAGTGCTCTCAGCTACATAGAGCATAGTTTCTATCCTTCATGCAGCAACCACTACAAACAAGTAAATATCAACTCAGTTTGGAGCATGATGACTATTCTGATGAAGAGTAAAACCTAAAATCTGTTTTTTTAAAAAGATGCTAATGAACTGGGTTTTATTGTTCCAGCATTTTCTGTTTTTACTTTAGGTTACCCAGATTTGCATTTCCATTTTTCTGATTGCTAAGATAGAATTTTACAGCACAGAAACAAACCATTTAGCCCAAATTTCTGTGCTCCACACAAGCCTCCTCTCCTCTTGTTTTCTACTGTACCTCCAGTTGTGAATAACTTTAATTTAATGAAGTTAATGTGTTGTAACAAGCGTTCGTTTTGCTGCTTTACTACATCTTTGGAGTGTGGAGGACTAAATCCCAAGCTACTGCAATAGTAACAACCCTGAAATAATTCTTAATGGAACTATTATTTTTCAATGAATCCAGACAATTCTTCCACAGAATTTACTGGATTTTCTAACATTCACAAGGATAATTTTTTATGTGTCTGCTCGTGCAGAACAAAACAAAATATAGTTAGAGAAGCAGGTGAATCTGGAAATCATTTTCGTACTCAGGGAATTATTTGAATTGGTAATGCATTAGATATTGTTATTCAGTAGCGGAATCTTCATACACTCAATAGGTTCAAAATGCTCTGCTTTATTTGAATTTCAATTAATGCTTTTGGTCATGTGTTTTCGTTTGTATAGTGGGGAAGCACTTACATCAGTATGTTTTTCTATTCCAATATATACCTTCATGAAATATAAATGAAATATGAAATATATGTGTGAGCAAGTCTTAGAACATAAAAGTATAAGAAATAGGAGCGGGAATAGACCATCCAGCCCCTCGAGCCTGCCCCGCCATTCAATAAGATCATGGCTGATCTATGGTGGTTCAGTACCTGTAACCCTTAATTCCCTTGTCAATTAAAAACCTATCCACTCTTGACTTGAACATATTCAGTGAGGAAGCCTCCACCATCTCATCAGGCAGAGAATTCCAAAGATTCACCACCCTCTGCGTGAAGAAACCCCTCTGCAACTCCAATCTGAACCGCCCCTCCCCCACTAATCTTGAGGCTGTGCCCTCTAGTCCTGTGGCACAGTGATGGGCTGTCTCTAAGCCAAAAGTTGTGGGTTCAAGTCTCACTCCAGGGCTAGATGGCCAAGAAAGGTGCATTCATATTGTGCCCAATAGGCTGAGTATCAATCTTCAAAATCCTTCCAGCACACGAAAATGACAGCGGTAAGAGTGTGAGGGTCCCGTGCCCAGCTATGCTTAATGCAGAGTGATGCCCGTCAAGCTTTAAGCGTCTGGCGACTAGAAAAACCTTGCTATGGAGATAATGCAGAACGAAGCATAGGAAGAGAAGCAACAAGTCAATAGTTTCAGCAAGCAGTTCACATCAGCAGCCAGTCACTTTATCACAATGAGAGAACTGTTGATTATATATATATTATCACGGAGATTTACATCCACATATAACATGTCTCTTTTTATTGCTAGAGTTTTATTTTGTAGAGGAATAGAATTGGAAAGTAGAGAGGTTATGCAAAATGAATGTAGAGCTTTAGTTAGACAATGCTGGAGAATCGTGCAGTTCTGGCTTCCACATCATGAAAATGCTAAAGAAGTACAAGAGTGGAGTAAAAGGTTGAAACCTAAATTGTGAGGTTAGTCACAACTGTCAAGAAAGATTCGATTGTCTGGAATTCGTCTCACTTGAAAAGAGAAGACTGAGGGTTCATCTGTTGAATGCCATTTAAATTATGCAAAGTTATGACAGAATGAATGAGTGGAATTTAAAGATGCCTGCTAGATCAGGAAACATGTAGTCGGGGCATTTGAATTAGATGGGAGGAATTGGATCAGGCTACTTATGGCTGGAAAGGTTGATATCCATCCATCTGCAAGAGATGATGGGGATGTTGGGTAGGTCAGATGAGATTATCAGCGGAATTCCTTTTGATGGCTGAACAAGTCAATTTTGGAAAGGCAAAATCTGTTGCAAGTGCCACACAAAGTTATTCTTTGCTAGTGGTGCAGGGTGATGCCTTGTTTTCAGGGCTGATGTCTGCTTTAGAGCTTCTGAAACTGCAAGTTGACATGGTGGCAAACTCCTGCCCACAGCTGGAGTTTCCCATTTGTTGTAGTTGATGCTGAGGATATTCATGTCTTTTAACAGCAGCTTGGAATCAGAGCTTTGGGGTGCTGGTCTCTTGAAACAGGCCATCTCTCCAGAAAATATATCCTTGGGGATGTGACCATCTTCCATCCTTTACAAGGGAGAAGAATTCCAGATAATTGATCTTTTCTTGACAGGTATAGTGGAAGGAATGCCTTCTTTGATTGATTAGTGCTAGCATGCTTGGCATATTTGCCTGAGTAAAGACTGCAATATTGGTGAATTAGTAATGCCAAGAATGTGTTGTAAATGAAAGCCATTGAGCCTTTGTTCTTGTAGATGTAAGTTGTCAAGGCTTCCCTGCCTTTCAGCAATGCACTGAGCATACAGGCCTTGTGATTTAGCACTTGGGTGCTGTGGATCATTTTGTTGTTTCTCAGTTCCTGTTTTGTTAGTTGGCCAAATTTGATGGCTGTTTTTCCAATGTGTAAATTCTTTGTCAAGAGACAGGCTGTCTGTCACAGTCAAACCAAGATAGCAGAATTTGCTGACTACTTCCATGGTGTATTGTTGAGTCTGATTACAGATGGAAACAAAAACACCCAGACCCAAAACTGTAGTTTTCAATGCCAGTGGTTTGCCCTCAGGGTTAAGTGCAGATGAGAGAAAACAGAAGATAATTGAGCATGCAGTGATACCCCTGGATTGAATGTTGTGCTGCTGTGCAAATTTAACAGGGATGCCATGCTACCAGAAACCTGTCCATTGAAAGCTGGCAGGTTCAGATGGCATTTGTAATGTGGAATGTTGATTTGCCTTCCATTGCGGTGCAGTCAAAGACAGATGAGAGAGAGAGAGAAGGAAAAGTCTCATTAAATATGGAGTGAGGGGACAGAACCTTAAAGGGGAAAATTTGCTTTGAGGATGTGAGGGGCCATAGTAGGAACAATCCATCCTGGCAACCACCCAGTAAAGGATGTGAGAATTAAAGATGAAAATCATCACCCAGTGCTACTGTACCCATGAGGGCTAGAGGAAACACACACAGCAAGACAACACTATGTTGTAGAACTATCACTGTTGGCTTTGCAGCTGCAGCAGGAAGTACAAACCACAGGCTGACACTGCAAGGCTTGGAGGAACAGCAACATGAGAGAGACAGAGGATAGCAATGTGACCCAAGCTTTTCAGGACTGAAATAAACTACCTGGGTAGTATTGTGGTCGGTGTAGACACGACGGGCCTAAATGGCCTTCATCTGCACTGTAAGGATTCTATGATCTGATGTTTTCTTCTTCACTAGAAACCTAAAGTTTTAGTCCCCCTTTCAGTTCAGGTTTGACTCAAAAAATACAAGCTTTGAAACACACCTGAACAATGTACCTAAGAGAACATATGTTCAGACAACAGCTCACACACACTCTCCACTGGTCCCACAAACTGTGGATTCTACCCAGGATGGAAGAGGCTAGTTTTGAATTTGGAATGTTCAGCTCAACGCTGAGAAGTACCCTTCTTAGGCTTGTAGTGTACTGACCTTAACTTCTCCTGTCCTTCTCTATATTGCTATCAGAGAAGCAGGGAAAGAATATTTAAGTACTGCAAGGCTGTAATTTAAAAATGCTGCCAGCACCTGCACAACCATCAGCTCCCACCAAGATTTTCATCTTGACTCTCACACTTATGGTATAATTGGACAGGCCCGAAAATTTCTCATTTGACTGATCCTTCTGCCCCATGTAACAGTGATTGAAGATGCTAGTGCTGGACTAGACAAGTACAGTAACTAGTCTCACAACACTAGGTTAAAGTCCAACAGGTTTATTTGCTAGCTCAAGCCCCACAAGCTTTCGGAGTGCTGCTCCTTCATCAGGTGAGTCGGAGTTCTGTTCACCAACAGGACATATAAAGACACAAACTCAATTTACAAAATAATGGTTGGAATGCGAATTTTTACAGGCAATCAAGTCTTAAAATTACAGACAATGTGAGTGGAGAGAGGGTTAAGCATAGGTTAAAGAGATGTGTGTTGTCACTGAGCAGCGCTCTGAAAACTTGTGGCTTGTGCCTGTTGGACTTTAACTGGTGTTGTGAGACTTCTTATTATGAACAGAAGGCTTTCCTACCTTTCAAGTGCCTTTAATTACTGAGCAACCCCTGCTACTACTATTTATTCTGCACACTATAATAGTTCTAAGCACAATAGAATCATAGTTGGAATTGAAACCAATCCCCACAGATACAAATACCCATGTCCAGCATGAATCTAATTATAGATTCTAAATTCCAGGTGCAGAAACATTAAACACTCTTAAAACTGAATTTGATATTTAATGTTTACCAATGCTAATAGAAATCCCTTAACACTACCTGTGTTTCCTAACAACGTCATTCCATTCCGCATCAAACCTCAAGAGTCTGAACTAGCCTCATAGTATTATATGCAGGAACTGAATTGGGACCTCACTCTGGAGTAAGGTGAGTTTGCATCATTGGGAACTGGAAATTGTACAATGAAATGGTTTAATTGCCTGGGTTCTTGAAACAGAAATTCTTGGGGGAAGAAGTTTTTTAATTGTTATTTTCTGGTTGGGACATCATCTCTGATAAACATGTCTATGGCTCAAGTTGCTAAGGAAGTGGAAGTCATCAGGAAATTGAATTTTAGTCTGTGGTCAATCCATAGCCGCTTAAAAAAAAAGAACAGGACAGGGTGTTTTTAAAATTTATTAGTTCTCGCAGGATGTGAGTGTTTTGGTCAGGTCATTAGCTATTGTCCATCCTTAATTGCCATTGAAGAGGTGATGAGAACTTTCCTTGAACTGCTGCAGTCCATGAGATGTAGGTGCACCCAGTGTGCTGTTAGAAACGGAGGATTTTGATCCAGTGACATTGAAGGAACAGTAACATATTTCCAAGCCAGGATGGTATGTGGTTTGGGAGGGGAACTTGCAGGTGATAGTGTTTCTATGCATTTGCTGCGCTTGTCCTTCTAATTAGGATTACTAATTAGGATTACTAATTAGGATTAGTAAATTTGCAGATGACACTAAAGTCGGTGGAGTGGTAGATAGTGAAGAGGGGTGTTATAGTTTGCAGAGGGACTTGGACAAGTTGCAGAGCTGGGCCGAGAGGTGCCAAATGGAGTTTAATGTGGAAAAGTGTGAGGTAATGCACTATGGCAGAAATAATAAATGTGTAGAGTATAGGGCAAATGGTAGGATTCTTAGTAGTCTAGATGATCAGAGGGATCTTGGTGTGTATGTGCATAGATCCCTGAAAGTAGGCAGTCAGGTCGAGAAGGTTGTTAGGAAGGAATATGGAGTCTTGGCTTTTATTGGTAGAGGGATTGAATTTCGGAGCCGCAACGTCATGTTGCAACTGTACAAAACTCTAGTGCGGCAGCACTTGGAGTATTGTGTACAGTTCTGGTCCCCGCATTATAAGAAAGATGTGGAGGCATTGGAGAGGGTACAGAGGAGTTTACCAGGATGTTGCCTGGTATGGAGGGCAGGTCTTATGAAGAGAGGCTGAGGGATTTGAGGTTGTTTCGTTAGAAAGGAGGAGGCTAAGAGGGGACCTTATCGAAACATATAAGATGATTAGAGGTTTAGATAGGGTGGACAGTGATAGCCTTTTTCCTAGGATGGAAAAAGCTAGCACGAGAGGACACAGCTTTAAATTAAGGGGTGATAGTTATAGGACGGATATCAGAGGCAGGTTCTTTACCCAAAGGGTGGTTCGGGAGTGGAATGCCCTGCCTGCAGCGGTTGTAGATGCACCAAGTTTGGTGGCGTTCAAGAGGTTAGTTGATAAGTGTACGGAAGAGAAGGGAATGGTTTAGTTTGGAGGGGCATTGCTTTTTATATTGGTTGGCGCAACATCGAAGGCCGAAGGGCCTGTTCTGTGCTGTAATGTTCTATGTTCTATGTTCTAATTAGTGGTGGTAGCAGATTTGAAAGATGTGAAGTAGTGTCTGAGCTAGTTAAAAGGACTGAGATTGTAAAGCTGTGTGAACAATGCAGAAATGCTGTGGAGCTGAGTGACTTCAATGCGAGACAACCATACCATGAACTGGGTGATTTGAGTAGTCAGATGAAGGGGACTCTAGCTAGCTACACCATTGGTACTGCCATGGCCAGTGAGTGAAAAATTCTGCAGAAGTATGCCTTGTCGGAGATAACTGTGTCCTTGGATATTGGAGGGAGCAAAGTGGCTGTTAGAAGCTACTTGGATTCTCATGGTAAAGAGTGGTTAAGACATACTGGAAAGATGGGAGGAACTTGGCATTTGAGAGATGAGTGACAATTACTCTTAATAGTACACTGTAGTTCATCGTTTCTACTGAATACCATTGCCTGTTAATATATTTTTAGTCTTTGATTTTAGTTTGATTGTTACAATAAAAGTTTTAAAAAGTAATATCTTTCCATCAGGTCTTTTCCATTGTGGCTGTTTGGGACGTTCGATTCTTTCAATTACTCGATTCCCCAGAGTCGTAACATTTGTTTTGTGACAACACAAACATTACCTTGTTAAAGAGACTAAAATTCTCTATAGAATTCTACAGAAAGGACAAATATAATCTTATCTATCAGACTGGAAAATTCAACAAAAAAACGAACTAAAATATGGGATTACTCAAGACAGATGAAATGACATATTGGAAAAAGCAGTTTAGAAGCAGTGGAGATTTTATGAAATATTGTAATCAATATGAAGGTAACTGAAGTTGAGCTTCATGGTTTTTTTAGTAGTAAATGGGGATGATGAAATTGCTAACAGATGCAAATGTGGAATCAATATTCCCAAGGCACAAATATTTGCAACACATCACAGCCAGTGAATGTCTCATTGGTTTCTTACAGTAGTTAAGGAGCAAAATTCTTGGACTGACATTTTGTTGAGAATAATTTGCATGTGTTATATTTTCCCAAGGTAGTATTTTAGAAACCTACTGACTATTCATAGTCTCTGCCCTCTCTCTGATCTGTGGTAATGCTATAAATCTTGCAATATTTCAGAAATCTCAACATTGTCAGGCAATTTGCATTATTTATAATCATGCCATGTTCACACTACTGAAATTAGCACTTGTGTCAAAAAAGGCCAAGCTGTGCTTGTAATACAATGTTTTGGGAAGCATTCCAAATGTAAACAATTATTTATTTTTACCAGATCTTATTTTGGTGTAACAATAGCCAGACAAAATTGCCAAGGTAATTTTAACAGTCTGACCTAGCCTATTAGCACCACATATTGTCTCTGACCATGAGGAAGGGCAAACCTAAACATTTAACTCTCATTTGTCTTCTTTAAAGCCAATGAGGTAAATGTTTCTGATAGAGATGTGTTTTTCCATGGTGTTCTTACAAGATTATATTAACTATATAGAACATGCATAGAACAGTACAGCACAGTATATAAATATATTTTTCTTGATTCTTAAGATAAGTTTAAGCAAAGTGTAATCCATAGAAAAGAAATTGATTCTGGTCTGGAGAGGGGAGAGAAAAAAGAGATTTCTTGGTCACTGTTCAGTTGTCCTTGCTGTAAATGTTATACACCACAGACGAGACTTTACGGCTTCACTTGTCCTGAAACCATAAAATCCCACCTGAGGACAATGAACATTTCCATTGTCTGTCCTTCATGCACTCTGATTCTGTGGCAGGCGGGGCAGTAAAATTCCGGCCCATGTGTTATGTGTATGGAGTGAGAACAGATCAGAGTTGATGTGGGATCCTAACTCAACATCACCATTAAGGGATGGAACATGCCACTTCTACCCAAATCCATCACCTCTTGCCTGTGAAAGATTCCCCCTTCCCCCCCATGCCAGTGCACAGGTTTATCGGGCTTCCTAGAGCTCACTGGATTGAAGATGTTAGGAGGACTGCTGTGAATTAAAATAAATGCTGGAAATCTGAAACACTAACAGAAAATGCTGAAAAAATCTTTGCAGGCTTGAGAGCTTCTGCAGGAAGAGAAAGAGAACTGAAATGTTTAACTTCAAACTCTGGCTTCAAAGATGCTGCAAGGCCTGCTGAGTATTTCCAGTATTTTCTGTTTTTATTTTGGAGACCATTTCAGTGATTGGTGAGCTGAGCGAATGACAGGCAGGAGAGCTTTTCAACAATGTGAAAGTCATTTTACTCACAAGGTTTGTTCAGAGTGTGCTTTTGCTGCCTGAGAGGTCATTTCCAAGGCTTTAAGGGGATCATTTCTGCAACCTGCAGTTTTTTTGACATTACATTTCCTTTTTGTCAGTCTTCTTAACAAGTTTATACAACTCTATCTTGGAGCTCTTATTGAGATTGAGAGGAGAAACACTGCCAACAACAGCAACAGTTGTCTTCTGCTTAACTATCTCCCAGTTCCAGGATGGAGTGAATGAACACACAGGAGTTACCACCAACACAAGGTCTACATGCTAAGCATTTGATTTCAGAGTACCACTGCTTCAGGAGGGTCAGATAAGTCGTTGCTAACATTTGTAGTTTTCTGGAACAATATCTCTTGCCTAATGGACCAGGTGGACGTGTAGGGCTACTGGTCACCAAGGTCACAGCCGGTAAATTTCTCTGCCTCTAGCACCCTCTAGGGATCAGCTAATGATTTCTGTAAACTCTCACAATCTACTTCTTTGTTATTATGGTTTTACTTAGGTCTTGTTAGCTTCTTAACCTAGCAGAGATCTTACAGGAGTCATTTGTTGAAAATGCAATTATTTACATACTATTTACAAAGGTTAAGAACTACTCTCAAAGATAATTCTGGAAACATTTCCTCTGAGTGCTCCTTATGATGTGCAGATGCAGGTGTTGGACTGGGATAAGCACAGTAAGAAATCTCACAACACCAAGTTAAAGTCCAACAATTTTATTTGGTCCAACAGGCCTGTTGGACTTTGAACTGGTGTTGTGAGACTTCTGACTGTATTGCTCCTAATGCACATGCTCAGTAGCCATCATGAGAGTTACAAGATGCACTGTAGGAACCCACCAAGGATGCTTGGGCAGCATCTTTCAAGCCCACAGCCAATCCCAAATGGAAGGATAAGGTCAGCAGACCCCTTGGAACACTCCACCAGGATGCACCCTGCAAACTACCCACCATCCTGACTTGGAAATGTATCACTGTTCCTTCATAGTCACTAGGGCCAAATCCAAGAACTCCCATTCTAATAATACTGTAGCTGTACCTACATCACATGGACTCCAGGGGTTCAAGAAGCAGTTCATTGCCACCTTCTCAAAGGCAATTAAGGATGGGCAATAAATGTTGACCCAGCCAGCAAAAGCTTATATCCTTTGAATGAATAATACTCTTTTACATTGTCCACAAACTCCCAGCAAGTTTACCAGGGCTGCCACATATACCCATTTTATAGAGTCATAGAATTATAGAAAAACTACTGCACAAATAGGCCCTTCGGCCCACAAGTCACGTTGATCATACCTCTATCTACTTACCTATAACCTTCAATCCTATTAAATCCCACGTACTCATCCAGAAGTTTCTTAAAAGACCCTATCGAATTTGCCTCCACCACCCCTGACGGCAACCGATTCCACTCATCCACCATCCTCTGAGTGAAAAACCTACCTCTGACATTTCCTCTGTTCCTGCTTCCCAGCACCTTAAACCTGTGTCCTCTTGTGGCAGCCATTTCAACCCTGGGAAAAAGCCTCTGAGAACCCACCCGATCAATACCTCTCAACATCTTAAACACCTCTATCAGGTTCTCTCTCATCCTTCGTCTCTCCAAGGAGAAACAATTGAGCTTTCTCAATCTATCCTCATAAGGCATGCCACCCAATCCAGGTAACATCCTTGTAAATCTCCTCCGCACCCTTTCAATAGCCTCTACATCTTCCTGTAATGTGGAAACTAGAACTAAGCAAAGTACTCCTATTGGGATCTGACTAGGGTCTGACTAGCTGCAGCATTATCTCCTGACTCCTAAACTCAATTCCTCGATTGATGAAGCCCTGTACACCATATGCCTTTTTAACCACATCCTCTACCTGCGAAGCCAATTTGAGAGTCCTGTGAACCCGGATCCCAAGATTCTTCTGATCTTCCACACTGCTAAGAGTCTTATCCTTAAAATTCCTTCATCCCATCGGATCTGCCAAAATGTACCACTACACATTTATCCGGTTGAAGTCCATCTGCCACTTCTCCGCCCAGTCTTGCGTCCTATCTATTGTCACACTGCAACTTCTGACATCCATCCGAACTATCCACAACACCTTCAACTTTCATGTCGTCAGCAAACTTACCAACAGATCTCTTTACTTCCTCATCTAGGTCATTTATAAAAATTGCAAACAGCAAGGGTCCTAGAACAGATCTCTGGGGCACTCCACTGGTGACAGACCTCCATGTAGAAAAAGACCCATCTATAACACTCTCTGCCTTCTGCAGGCAAGCCATTTCTGGATCTACAAAGCAACATGCCTTGGATCCCATGCCCCCTCACTTTTTCAATAAGCCTTGCATGGGGGCCTTTATCGAACGCCTTGTTGGAATCCATATAAACCACATCTACCGCTCTTCTTTCATCACTGCAACTCGTCACATTTTCAAAAAAACCAACCAGGCTTGTAAGGCATGATTTGCTTTTAACAAAGCTGCACTGACTACTTTTGATCAAACTATACTTCTCTAAATTTTCATAAATCCTGTCTCTCAGGACCTTTTTCATCAACTTACCAACCACTGAGGTTAGACTTACCAGTCGATAATTTCCTGGGCTATCTCTATTGCCTTTCTTGAATATAATAACCATATCTGCAATCCTCCAATCCTCCAGAACCTCTCCAGTCTCCATCAATGATGCAAAGATCATCACCAGAGGCTCTGCAAGCTCTTTCCTCACCTCCCACAGTAACCTGGGATACATCCCATCCGGTCCCGGTGGCTTATCTATCTCGATGCTATTCAGAAGTTCCAACACATCCTCTTTCTTAATGTCCACATACTCAAGCTTTTCAGTCCGCCACAAGTCTGCACTACAAACACCAAGATCCTTTTCCATCTTGAACACCAAAGTAAAGTACTCATTGAGCACCTCTGCTATTTGTCCCGGTTCTATACAAACATTCCCCCCGTCATATTTTATAGATCCTATTCCTTCACATCTCATCCTTTTACTCTTCACACATTTGTAGAACATCTTAGGGTTTTCCTTAATCTTACCTGCCAAAGCCTTCTCATGACGCCTTCTGGCTCTTCTAATTTCCTTCTTAAGTTCCTTCCTACAAGCCGTGTACTCCTCTGGATCCCTAACATCTCCTAGCTCCCTGAACCTTTTGTACACTTTTCTTTTTGACTAAATTCATTATAACTTCCATGCACCATGGTTCCTGTAACCTGCCAAAACCTCCCTGTCTCATCGGAATGTTGTCATGCAGAACTCCAGACAAAACTTTCCTTGAAAATCTGCCACTACTTTGGTACATTTCCCTGAGAATACCTCCTTCCAATTTACATCTCTAATTTCCTGCCTGATGGCTTCATATTTTCCCTTACTTCAGATAAACACCCTCCCAGCTTGCCTGGTCCTATGCCTCTTCAATGCTAGTGTAAAGAAGATAGAGTTATGACCACTATCCCCAAAATACTCTCCCACTGAGAGATCCGACACCTGTCCAGGTTCATTACCCAATAACAGGTCGACTACAGCCTCTCCTCTTGTAGGCCTATCCACATACTGTGTCAGGAAACCTTCCTGAACATACCTAACAAACTCCTCCTCATCCAAACCCCTTACCCTAGAGATATTCCAATCAATATTTGGGAAATTAAAGTCTCCCATCATGACAATTCTGTTATTACTACATCTCTCCAGGATCTATTTCCCTATCTACTCCTTAACAAACCTGTTAATATTGGGCGGTCTATAGAAAACACCCAGTAAAGTAATTGACCCTTTCCTATTCTGAAATTCCATCCACAAAGACTCCGTAGGCAATCCCTCCACAGTGTCCGCTTTCTCCACAGTCATGACACTATTCCTGATCAACAATGCTACTCACCTATCTTTCTTGCTTCCTTCCCTGTCTCTCCTGAAACATCTGAAACCCGGCACTTGAAGTATCCAGTCCTGTCCCTGAGATATCCAAGTCTCTGTAGTGGCTACCACATCACATTTCCAAGCAGTGATCCCCACACTAAGCTCATCCACTTTGTTCATAAAATCCTGGCATTAAATTAGACACATCTCAAACTTTCAGGTTCTCCATCACCTGTCTATCCTCCCATTTACACTATTGACAATCCCTCTCTAACTGCAAGCTAACCTCCTCATTCCCAGTCATTTCATTTTGATTCCCTTCCCCCAACTTTTCTAGTTTAAAGTCTTCCCAGTAGCCTTAGCCAATCTTCCCGCCAGGATATTGGTCCCCCTGGGATTCAAGTGCCACCTGTCCTTTTGGTATAGGTCACACCTGCCCCTAAAGAGATCCCAGTAATCCAGGAACCTGAATCCCTGCCCCCTGCTCCAATCCCTCAGCCACGCATTTATCCTCCGCCTCATTCCATTCTTGCTCTCACTTTCTCATGGCATCGGCAGCAATCCTGAGATTATTACCTTTGCATTCCTCCTTCTCAACTGTCTATCTAACCCTCGAGATTCCCTTTTCATGACCACTTCCCTTTTCCTATCTATATCAGCGGTGTGATTGATGAACCTAGTCAAACAGGAGAGGGCTCTTGAATTTGTTACTGAATTCCCACAGATAGAGGGAATTATGGAATCAACCCTTGTGACAATCAAGACACCTATAGGTCAACCGGCATGATTTGTCAATCAAAAGTGATTCAGTTTTCTGCTGGTACATAATCACCTAAGGACTGCCATGCATGGCTATTCAGTCTACCCAGGAAGCTGCCATATACCTTTATTCTGTTCCAGGCAGTCCTTCCACATATCCAACAAAGCAGACTGTAAATAACCTGTGGGGCTGTGAATCTTTGAAATTCTCTCCCCTGGAGGCTTATGAATGCTACAGTCTGGCAGTATGATGTCCAGTGGGGCATCTAGAATAATGGGGCAGCCTTCACTCATTGAAACGCCACCACTCCTAACAGCACTGTGCCTGTACCTACTGCAGTGGTTCAAAAAGGTGACTCACCACTACCTTTGTAAGGGCAATTAATGATAGGCAATAAATGCTGACCTATCCATTGACACCCACATCCTGTGAAAGAATAAAATAAACAGGCGACAGCTGTAAAATACTTCCAATCTGACTCTTGCCAAGTCCCTTTGAAAAATTAAGCTTCAACAGTCAGGTACAGGTTGTCATCACCACCCCTTCCAATTTGTCAGAAAACCTCGACAAAGGATGCCAATGTCATAGCGAAGTTAAAAAGGTGCTGACAATCCCACTGCTAAGACATTCCGGCTCACAATGCACTGTCAGCCTCCCTCAGTTGTGACCAGCTTGAAACATTAACATCCACCCCAATAACTGCCTCAGGCATGAACACAAGAATTGTTTCACTTTATTTACTCGAAAATTGAAGAGACCAGTAAAGGTAATGGACTTCAGAGACATAAAAATGATCCATTATGATGTGATGCTAATCATCAGTCAGTCCTCAGTGACTGAGTGCCCTATCTCCATCTTGCTGCTGTTAGACTGAAAGACTGACCTCACTATTTGCATAATGTTAAATATGCAGCCTTGGAAATAATTGTAGCAATAAGCTTCAAACACTATTTACGTATTCACTGTATTGCTCTTAAAGTATCATACACTGGAAGTTAAATGTGAGTATAGCCTTGCTTAAGAGAGTCTCTGGCCACTGAACTGATTAATTGTGAGTGGAATATAATCTTTTCAGTGAAGGAAACAATCGGGCAGTTATTAATGTATTAATTTGCCTATGTTACAATATACCTTGTCATATGCTTGCAGTGCTATGTCACCATTTTACTTTGCCCTAAGGAAGGAATGATGAGATTTCAGAAGGGGTAATCTTTATCGTCACGATTAACTGAACAGCAGCGTTCAAAGAAAAAGCCAGCTTACTGTGATAATCATTGTGCTCATTACTAAATGGACTTGGCACTATCTATTTTACTTCCAAGGAGTTGCTGTCTATTCTCATGGCTTATATACTGAGGTGTTCAGTTCAAGATGAGCAATGCATCATCTAGTACTTGGGCACAATTGGTCAATACAAATAAATGCCAATGTAGAGACTTTTCAGAGTCATTAGAGACTGTTAGCAAAGGACAGAGTGTGGATTGAGGGAAATTGGGGTGGGGGTGGTGTTTGATGTGAGGAGTTTAAAATTTCAAAACAGAAAATGACTTTAACTCACCCACTTCTGGTTTGAACATAGTGTTTGATTCAATATGTTAATGAAGACATATGGATTAATTTAAAATCCTATGGGCTGGGTATCCAGGAGTTCAGAAAACACAGCAGGAATGGTCAGTTTCAGCAGTAGAGCACTAGCCATGTTCTAAGCAGAAACGAGTCCTTTCTCCTTTCTTCTCAAGCTAACCTGCTTCCCTCCACATAGGTACTCCATTTCTGTGATCAGGGTAAACTCCAGATCCATGATCTTATCTCCCACTGTCTTATCTGATCTTTGCAAAATCTTTCCAAACCTTCCCTTTGGCCTCCACAGCATGGATTGCGATACAGAAAAATATTGCACATCTGAATTCGTTGTCTTCCTCTACTTAAAAAAACAGTTCTCAGGCTTACATTTTAATCACTCCCCACGTATATCTGCTCTTCCTAAGCTTCTGACTCAACAAGCTAAGGTGGGATTTTAAGGCAAGGATAGATAAATTTTTGAACAGTAAAGAAATTAAGGGTCATGGTGAACAAGGGGGTAAGTGGAGCTGAATCCACAAAAAGATCAGCCATGATCTTATTGAATGGCGGAGCAGGCTCGAGGGGCCAGATGGTGTACTCCTGCTCCTCGTTCTTATGTTCTTATATAAGATGTGTTTTAAAATGTGCTAAGCCAGGATTCTGATCAGGAAGAGCTACGGTATTTATTAAGTATAAATACAGTATATTTATTAAGTGCTACTTTTTTTAACACTATTTACGGCACACACATAGTGGGTTACAGTGGAGGGACATCTGCTCTCCAGCCTCCCCGTCTGCTGCCAAGATGACTGCCTGATGTCAGTGCTACATCATCATGTACTTCATAGGTTAGCACATGTGTTCTGTTAACCCTTTGCACTGTAAGAGCCACTTTCTGCGAGAAGTGCAAATCAACTTTCCCAATTCACTTTGAAGTGAGTCACAGTATTTGAGATTTCAAATCTTCACAATTGCTTGCATCTTCTCCCCCTCCTCTTTGCTCCATAGCTGCAGACTGATACTTCTCAACATAGCTTAGTTCCCATTCAGGAGATTGAGAAAAGTGTTAATGAGCTCCTACCATTAAATTCAACTGAATCTCTGAGTTACCCGTATACCTGGATTTCCCAGCCACCATGATGTAAAGATTAGGCGGATTGACTATGCTAAACTGTCCCTTAGTATCCCAAAATGTGAGGGTTAGAGGATTAGCTGTGGTAAATATGTGGGGTTACGGGGATAAGGTGAAGGAGAGGACTTGGGTAAGAGACTGTTAGAAGGTCAGTGCAGAGTCCTGAATTGTAAATTGAATTGTAAATTGAATTTTGAATTGTAAAAGGGATATTCCTGTTGTATTATTGCCTGCTGAACTCTGAACATGATAGCTGGCGACACATTCAATTATTTAACACAATTGCTTATCATTATTCATTTTTTAACATTTAATTTATACACCAATAATTAATAAATTGATCTGAATTTAAAATAGTTTGTTTTTATCTCGATTTCAAAGGTTTAGGTACAATTAGCATTTCCCAGAAAATGAAAATGAAAGCCAGTGACGAGGTAAATAAAGCATTACAGAAAAGTGACGAGTTGCTGTTATGGAGAGTGTTAAAACATGTGATACCATCAGAGCACAGAAATCATCAAATAAAACAGAACTGAACCTTTGCAGTAAACATGTGGTTTAGTTGCCATGGAGTTTAGACCTGTATCTGTCTATTAACGTTACTGCTACCATAAATGGACATTTTGAAAGCCATAGCTGACATCCAAATGATGCTTTGTATACTAACTGTGTTGCATGTTCGTCAGTTATTCATTATTCCAAGGCACAGAGCGTTTGTCACTGAGGTAATGGTTTGAAAAACATCTCAAGAGCAGGGTAGTCAAAGCAACTGTCATAGCATTAAAGTCTGACATTATGTAATAGAAAAACAAGACATCATCACGTCTGACTAGGTAGGGTGATGTACCTTGTCTGCTGCAGAATCTTTGCTTCTTGTTAAATGATGACAGTTGGACAACTAATAGAGGAACATTTTCTAATGACTGTTCCAAGTGCTGATACAATTTCCATTGTATTGAGTGATGTTCTGAACCAGTAAAGTACAGGTACAGCTAGGTGAGGGTAGCAAATACACTGATGTAAAAGGTAATTATGTACAACAGCCCACTTAAAATGAACATAGAATAGTTACATTAGCCACCCAGAGGCTGTATTTTTCTTTATTGTATCCCACAACTACAAATCCCAAGGACTGTGTCGTGTTTAAACTGAGATTCCAGCCACGATTTTCCCAAAAAATGATGAATGTCATAATGGCAGGAAGACCAGAGTGATCTGCGCCAATTGCGCCTGGCACGGTCCAGACCGCAAACATCCCACACTTAGGCATTTTTGGGAGAGTGGCGAATTGCACACTGGTTTTGGGAGGGGCAGGGCCTGAACAAGTCAGCTGGATACAAGGCAATCAGGCACCATTTTGGGAAGATGCCCCGTTCTCACAGTGCACTGGGAGACACCTTTCCTCTGCCCACTGCCATCAGGAGCCCCCACATTCCCATCGGTGGCTGGCATGTTTCTTTACCCGCTTCCTGACACGGCTCACTGGCATCAGAGCATTAGAGCCCGCCGTATGGAGGGCCCATCATGACGCTTCCCGACATACCCGTCTCATGAGTCCTGACATTCTGCTCCCCCTTCATGGTGCCTGACACGGGGACCTTCATGCTCCTTCATAACACCCTATTCATAGCTCCCTGCCATAATTTCGCATCATATGTCCTCTCGAGGCCCCACTCCCACTCAGAGCCCACCTTTTTGACACTGCCCTGGCACACTGGTAGGGCATTGCCGAATGGGTATTGTCCAGCCAAGTCCCCAACCACTCAAGAGCTTCAATGTTCAGACCGTTAGCTTGACCATCATGCCTGGTGTCCATCAGTGGAAATCAATAGTGACTCTCACTGGGCTTGCACCATACCCAAGGTTTGGAAGATCCCAGGAGCTGGGAGAATCTGATATCAAACAGGCTATGCATTTTTAAATTTACAAATCATTCCAATATGCTGTGCTCTGTAGGAAGCATGTTCCTCACTTTTAAGGACTAGCAGTGAGAGAGCAGTGATTACACTTCAAACATATCAAAACGATTCATTTCAGCTCATGCACTTTGACATTCAGAGCTCTATATAAATGTAAGTCTGTTTGTTTTTCTCTACTTCTTACCAGATGAATAGTTTACAGTTTTAGTGTTATTAAACTTTAGCGTTCTGCTGCTGGCTGCAAGCATACAAATTAGGAGCAGAGTCAGAGTATTATACTCACACTCATCTCCAATATCACCCACTCCCTTCCTTCCTCTCCCCTATCATCCCCACTACCCTGCCCTCCCTATCCCCATTTCCTTCCTCTCCACAACCCTCACTAACCTGCCCTCCCATCCCTCGACCACACCCTCTACTCTCATCCCCCACTATCTTCCCCTTCCCTATCCCCCATTCCCCTCCCCTCCCCCCATCTCCCCTCCCCTCCCCCTCCCCTCCCCCTCCCCCTCCCCTCCCCATCCCCCTCCCCTCCCCATCCATCACCCTCCCTCCCATCTCTCCCTCCTCTCTCTCCTATCCTAACACCATCCACCCCCTTCCTCCCCTCCACTGTCACCCCCATCACCTTCCCCTCTCTCCCTGATCCCCACTATCTTCCCTTCCCCCAATCCCCAACACTCTCCTCTCCCTCCCATCCTCTCACCACCATCCCATCCCCCCACCACCCTCTCCTCCTCCATCCCCTCACCACTCTGCCTTGCTTTCATCTCCCACCCACCACCTTCCCCTCCTCCCTTTCCCCCCTCCCCACCATTGCCCACCGCCCTTCCCACTGACTCCCCCAAATGGATTCTCAAGCAGGGCATGCTAGCATTGAATAGCATAGACAAGATTCCCTCTGGGATCTTGCCCTTCCAACTCATAGCTGATTTCGTAGAGGAGTGGATAGGATCTCAGATGGAAAGCCCCAATAAGGCTTATACATGACCACTAATAGCAGCACCCGATGACTGAGGGTAGGAAGTCAAAATAACTCTTACCCTCGATCTTGTGTAGAAATGGGTAGGGGGAGGATATGAGTATCCTCAATTAGAAGGCCCCTTCAGACTGGGACTGCCCTCCCCTTTGGGACCAAGGAGCTCCAGTCCTTCTTCCCCCCACTGCGGATTACCACCCAACAGCAGAATGGCACTGTTGTCGACCCACAGGGTGTACCCTATCCTTCCCTCCCTGCAACCCCTGGGTACTTACCAAACTAAGTCCTGTGCTTATATATTGTGCTGCAGTACCTCTTCCAGCCACTGTTGCGCTGTGTGTGAATAGGCTGGAGAGCTGCCAGCCAGTCTGATTGGCTGACATCTTTCCATTCTTTTTGATCAACCAAAGAAACTAAATCAAATTAACGAAAGGACAAATTAAAACGGGCAGCTCCGAAAAGGAAAGGAACCACCCAAACTAAAGGACAAAGCGGAAAGGAAACTTAAAACATTAAATCAAAATGTGATTAAAGGGGTCAGTAATGCACCCCAGTCCCTGTGGTGCCCAAGGAAAGCTGACATCTTTCCAAGGCAGGAAGTGCCCAAGTGCAGACAGACATCTGGCCTGCTGCCAATCAGACCACAACTGAGTGTGAAATAGCAGTAAGCCATCGCCGGTGAACGTGACATTCAATAACTCTATAAAGATGTTTGATAGTCCGGCAAAAGACATGGCTTTTGTGAACTCTGTGGAGGTTGATAATTTGGAATAGCAGACTGCAGTTCACTGTAAAATTCAGACTCTAGCCCTTGTCATTATAACTCCTTCCTGACACTGTGCTAGTATTTATCATTCTGACAGAGGTGATCCAGTAATTGAGCACGAGAGTGAGTTTTTATTCTTCAGATTGGCAGGGACTTCCATTTGTCCTTAATGGAAATCATTCTTCAGCATGCTCCTTCCAGTTAAGGAGCACACTGTGCAAATTGTACAATGCTAGAGCTGTGTAAAAATATTGTCTTCCTTTTCATCCGTATGTTTATAATGGTGGTATATGTTTTATAGTCTCCTTTGGTCTAATCATGCTAAAGCTGTGTGGAGCCATTGCGGGGAGACAGGCGAGTGGCTTAAGTTTTAATTGGAAAGGCTGGAATGCAGGAAGGGCATTCTACATTTGCCGTTTTCATGGCATATCTTGTCTCCTATTTTTTGATGAGAAAGATTCCTTGGTATAATTATAAAAGTTTTGTAGGTGTATCTACATAGTGCCTCACATTTGATGAGGAAAATCACCTTAGAACTAATGGTTTTGTGTTTCTTTTTTATTATACTAGGATTAAAGAATTGTTAATTGATTCCTACAAGGAAACAGAGAAGTCTCACATTCTAAGAAAATACTTCATTATGTGTCACTGGCGCTTCTGGTATAGCTGTTGCTTCCTGAGGATTTCAAAACTGTGCCTGACAAATGTGAGAATCCAATAATCATTAATACTCTGAGAGTGTAGAGGATGCTCTGTGAGTTGGAAGGAAGATTTAATATGACTTCTGCTCTCTGTTCCATTCAGTATAACTCAGATTTCCAACCAGATTTTATGGACCATGATTTTGATATTTGGAAAGAGCAGCCACATTAAGTTGGGTGTCATGTTTAATGGTGCCTCCTTATTAACTTTTGCGCAACAGTGTCAACAATATGATATCAGATATATAGAGCTCAGAGACTTCATCCATAAGAAGACATCTCTGCAACCCTGGTGGAAAAAATCTGCTATCTACAGAACCAAAATAATTAATCAGCAAGTTTTATGGTACTTTGTGTTCTAGATCCTATATGAAGATGCTAGTGATCCTGCTATCTTGGGAGAAATATTTTCAATAAATATTGATGAGGATACCTGGGGCAGTATTGAGGAAAATGCCAGTAGAATCTCAGTCTGTAATAGAATGAAGGAGATCCAATTTGAAATATTATACCATCTACATATTACACCAAGCTTAAGACACAGGATAGATCCCACTATATCTTCACAATGCTAAAAATGCAAATTGGTGAGAGGTGACTACATACTATGGGTCGGATTCTCCTGCCATTCATGTCAGCGGGATTCTGTAAGTGCCAAATTCCCCATCATCACTGGCAGTGGCAGCGGGTGTGGATGGCTGGAGAATTCCAGTCATTGTGCCTGCTCAAAATTAAATCCTAATGGTTGGGCGTACTTAAGGAGCCTAAGAAGTTATTTGATACAACCTTAGAGTTTGATCCTTTGTTCTAGATTCTGATGCTTCCAGTCAAACAGATAATCAACATAAATGAGAAAAGGCCTAACATTTACAATGTGAGAGAATATCCTTTGCTTCTGGATAAGTGATAAGGCTTCTTCTGCTCAGAATTGGCAAGAACTCCTAATCTATATACTCTAATCCAAATTGATTGCATTACAGAAAGTATGGGGCCCTACCTCAAATATACAGGTTCTATAACATCTGACCTACTTGGATAAGGTTTTCAATAGGCTATGTAGCACTGCCTCTGATGGACTATATGTAAGGGTCTGCAGCACTTTGCTATGTCTCCATGGCTTTATCCTCTTTTCTCCTATTCTGTTACTTGTCCTCTCTTTTTTTGTATATATGGAAGCACCAATTATAGTGAACATACAAAATTAACTGTGTTGAGTTGCTCCTACCTTTTCCAATATTTATAAATGGAGAAATGATCAAGCTGTGCTGTACTAATTTTGAAGTTGTGCTGCATTATTTATAAAAATGGAAACTCTCAGATAAAAATTTATTTAAAAAAACACAGGGGGCTGGATTTTTCTCTCTCTGCGATGATTTTGCAATGGCAGGAAGGGACACCACTCACTGGCAGTGGGATCTTATGGGGTTTTCTTTTGAATGCCCTCCTCGCCGCCAGGAAACCCATGGAGAGCACCATTGGTGGGACCTTAAGACCCTGCCAGTATGAACAGCAGCAAGATTTCAGCAACAGTGATCCCTAGTTCTATGTTCTCCCACAAGAGGAAACATCCTTTCCACATCCATTGGGTGAGATTTTCTGGTCTTGCTCACCCCAAGACTGGAGAATTCCTCCCAAGGTCAATGGATCTTTGCATGGCCCTGTTCCATCCACTACAATTCCTGTGGCAGGCTGGATGGGAAAATGCACCCAACCTGTCAATATCCCTCAGGATCTTATTTGTTTCAATCAAGTCACCATTTACTCTTCTAATCTCCAGCAGAATGTAAGCTTAGCTCATTCAAACTTTCTTCATAAGAAAGTATTAGTTCAGTTTTCAGGTATTAGTGTAGTAAATCTTCTCTGAACTGCTTCCAATGCATTTGAATCTTTCCTTTAATAAAGATATTAACACTGTACAGTTCTCCAGATGTGGTCTCACCAATGTCCTATATTACTTAAGCATGACCTCCCTATTTTTATATTCAGTTTATCTTGCAATGAATAATAATAATCTAATAGCTTTCTTAATGGTTTGCTGTACCTGTGTACCAACCCTTTGAGATACATGCACCAGAACATCCAGATTCCTCTGCATTGCAGGGCTCTGTAATCGCACTATTTAAATAATTTGCTTATTTTTTATTCTTCCTGCCAGATCTTTGCACACTCACCTAACCTACCTATATTTCTTTTTGCTTCCTTACGTCCTCTTCATGACTTACATTCCTACCTACCTTTGAGTCATCAGCAAACTATACCTTTGGTTCTTTCATCTAAGGCATTCATATAAATTGTTAAAAGTTGAGACTGGGACACTAATCCCTGTGGCACACCACTTCTTACAACTTGACAACAAGAAAAAGATCCACTTATGCCTATTGTGTTTCCTGTTAGCTAGCCAAGCATCTATCCGTGCCAATATGTTACCCTCTGCACAATAAACTTCTATTTTCCATAATAACCTTTGATATAGTACCTTATCACATGCCTTCTGGAAATCTGGGTATGATACATCCACCAATTTTCCTTTATCCATAGCATACATGACACCTCCAAAGATTTCCAGTAAATTGGTTAAACATGGTTTTCCTTTTCCAAAACCATGTTTGACTCTCGCTGGTTACCTTAAATTCCTCAAATGCCCTCCTATATGTTTTTTATAATAACTTCTAACATCTCCCCTATGGCAGATATTAAATTAATTGGCCTTTAGTATCCTGATTTCTGTTGCCCTTCCATTTTGAGTAAAGTTAGCTATTTTCCAATCTAAGAGATCATTCCCCAAACCCAGACACTTTTAGGAAATTTGATCCAATGTAATACTGACTCACAAGGCATCTTAAAAAAAAACTTTTCATGCTATTAACAGTTTGCTGTTCTTCAGTTCAGAACTTTTGGCACACCTTGAGAGATCAAAAGTACAATAGGAATGCTGGTTTCTTGTCACTGGAAAGCTGCTTAAAATTAGTTTGGCTAAAATCTCCATCTGCAGGAAAAGAATAGGACTGTAGTAATAGGCCAGGGAAATTGTAAATTAACTTGTAAGTTAAATGTCTTCTATTATTTCTACAACAAGATGAAGAGCAAAGGTTAATATGATGCACCTTCTTTTCTCATGATGAGTGTAATTAGGCATTGACCCTTTATTAGTTGTTATAAGACCTACTTTTCTGCTTAACCTTTCATCTGCTAGCTCACAAATTCCACTGAGATTTAACTATGGGGTTTTACTGTTTGAACTGTCATTACTGTTTTAATTCTGTCAATGAAACAAACCTTTTTCTGATATTTGTCTTTACAAGGCGAGTATGGTATTCCAACTTCCAACCCTCACCCTTGCTCCTCCTTGTGGTTTCCTTTCCTCAATTTACAGATTTTGCATCTAATAACTCATTATGGGCTGTGATGGGCTAGACTTGATGTTCTTTACTTTGCTATGTTCTATGAGATTGCAATTCTGAGTCACTTGAAAGTTAGAGTGTATATAAAATTGAATTGTTATTTGCTGCAATATTTTATTTAGAAGTTACTTTGAAACTGAAGCACCAAGTAGCTTATGAACAACATCTGAGTCTTGCAGTCCATTTTAGCTTTTAACATTGAAACTCTGCTATGTAGACAAATTTTCTCACCTCCTTCTGTTGATATTATGGACAAGAGGAGACTAGCTGACAAGTTTAATGATGAGTTAAAATGTCCTGGAAGGAGTGAAATTCAATATGAGTCTCAGTTTGAATGTCCTAACACGGGAGCAGTTTATTGTCCATACATTGGCCAGTATTCTCTGCCTTCATTTTCAACGCATGGGAAAGCTGGTGGAGAATCCAACGGGAGTCACCAAACAGTTTTTACTCTGGGGAGATTTCCCATTCAGATTGTCTCCACCCATAATGGGGTTCCCAACCATGAAAGATTGAGAATCACATTACCATACACTTATGTCCCATTAGAGGGCTTTCTCCCTGACATTATATCTGGCACTATCCCCTCCCAGCAGTGTCAGGCGATAGTGCCAGGACACAATGCCACAGGCAATGCGAGGGGGCTTCCATTGGGAGGGCTTGGGGTACAGATGTCCATGCCCATTGGGGGGCTCCAGGTCCATGGGAGGTAGATCATTGTCTATGGGATTGGGGGGAATGCTCCGTGGGAGCTATGTTCGTTTATTTATTTTGTTCAAGGCACCCTTTAAAAATGGTGCCCATATCTATCAGCAGCTGAGGTTGCTGGTTGGGCGCACTCATTCATGAAGTCATGGGACCTGCCCTTAACTTGAAAATGCAGCAGGAAATGCCAGCAAGGCAGGCTGCCCTCCACATTTAAAACTGGAGACAGAGAAAATTCCATCCGGTGATATTGTCATTAATGTGATCTGATGTATTGTGATCTGGAATACAGTATGACTTACATATGGGATAAAATATGTTGTGTATAACTTATATTTTTGGTAGAAAATGCATGTTATACAAAAAAATTATATCTTCCATATAACATACACTTTCTGTCCGCAAATCCTTATTACCTACGTTATGATTTTACATTGTGAAATATTAGAAAAATCTTTCTGATGGAAATTCCAATGTTTAAAATGTCTGCATTTACCTGTATTTTTCTATTTAATGTTTGGTGCAGAATTGGGAATTCAAGTGTCAAACATTGACATTGACCTGTAAGCCATTTAGTGATTTTTTCTATCAAAAAAATGTATGTTATACACCACATGTTTTATCCAATACATAAGAATGTCTCCCATGACACTATGCAGAGCAATGATCTCCCTCATGCTAATCTTTGTTGTCTTTGTGTCAGTGTCTCTTGCTTTAGTACATCAATGATCTTATCTCCCTTTCTTCTCTGCTATTTGTTTCCAGGTTCTGTTTTTTTGCTTTTGTCTCCATGATTTTCTGCTTTCAGTTCTTGTTGTTTCATTTGTTTAGAACATAGAACAGTAGAGCACTATTTGGCCCACAATTTTGTGTCGAACATGACACTAAATTAAATGAATCCCTTCTGCCTGCCCTTGGTCCATATCCATCTAATCCTATAGAACATAAAACAGTACAGTTCCTTTGTTTGGGTGGGAGATAATGTTTGGTATAAGATGATGTTGTGGGGATAAAAAGTGCCAGTAGCTGCTAGTTATATTTCCAATGAGTATTGAGATGGAAAATATGGCCTTTAGCTACTTCTTCTCCATCCTTTTCCTGTACCCAGCTCAACGTCTTATTCCCACCTTTACGTTTGTTTTCCCATGACCGTCTTCCTTTATTTCACTCCTACCCTGACTTTGTCTCCTTAAGTGACCTGCTGAATCATTGTGCACAATCGTCACCCTTGCTTTATTGTAACCACTAAGCACTCTTGTTTATCCACTTTTTTCTCAGCGCCATCTGCCTCCCAAAGGCATAAATGAGAAACCAAAGGAACCCTTGCTCTCACTATTTCTTCACAATGGCAGGTACTGTAAACATGCCCATACCAGTGCAGGCATCAGCTAAAGCAAGGTAATGAAATGGCCACCCCTGTGAAATTTGGTCAATCATTTTGTCAAAGCCCAAGCTTCTGGGAAAGGTTAGTTCATTCAATGAACAATCATCATGAAGGCAATAAAAAACACAAAAGACAGTTCAACTGAGAAATCTTGAATGTATTTAAGAGGTGGTTAGATATAGCACTTGGGTCAAATGGGATCAAAGGTTATTGGGAGAAAGCAGAATTAGGCTTTTGATTTAAAGATCAGCCATGATCGTAATGAATGACGGAGTAGGCATGAAGGGCCAAATGACTTCCTCCTGGTTCTATATTCTATGTTTCTATGTAAGGCAGTTCAACTGAGAAATCTAATCCTGTTATTCTGAAATATGTCTTAAGGACATAAGAGCCCAGGAAATGGGAATAGCAATGGACCAAATCACCCCTTGAGCTTGCTCTGCCATTCAGTAAAATCATAACTGACTTATGCTTGACCTTAACTATCTTTTTGCCTGTTTCCTTGATACCCGTACCCTTCAAGAACCTGAGTCCCTCAATCTATATTTGCCACAGAGGGAATGAAGTTTCATCAAATGGATTCCTGGGATGGCAAGACCATTTTATCAGGAGGCATTGGGTCGACTAAGTCTTATTGACTTGAATTTAGAAGAATGGAGAGGGGATCTGATTGAAATGTATAAAATTGTGACAGGGCTGGACAGACTAGAAGAAAGGGATATTGTTTCCTCTGGGGAGATTTAGAACAAGGGGTCACAGTTTCAGGATATGGAGTAAACAGTTAATACATTTAGAAGGAGAAGCTTCCAACTCACAGGGTGGTGAACCTATGGAATTCTCTACTACAGGAGGCCATGGAAGCCAAGTCACTGTATGTATTTATGAAGGAAATAGATAGATTTCTGGTCTCTAAAGGCGTTGAGGAATGGGGTGAGTGTGGACGAAGGAGGATCAGCCATGGTCATATTGAATGGTAGAGCAGCTCAAAGGGCCAAATGACCTATTCCTGCTTCTATGTTCTTTTTCTGTCTTTGAATGTATTCATGACTCAACATCCATTGAAATCTGGGGTAGAGAATTCAATAGAGTAACGATACTGAGAGATGAAATTCTTCCTCATCTCTATCTTGGAAGGGAGACCATTTATTTTTAAACTGTGCCCCCAGTTCTAGATTCCCCACAAAAGGAAATATCCTCTCATTATCAATCCTGTCAATCCACCTTAGAATTTTGTATGTTGTAGTAAGATTACTGCTCATTCTTCCAGTATCAGCTTGACTTGTTCACCCTTTCCATCTTTCATCCTAGATAAGAATTGGCTCAGTGAACCTTCTCTGAACTGCCTCCAACACAAGGCTGACACTCTGTTTTTATTTATTCATGAGATGTGGACATCAGTGGTGAGGCCAGGAGTTATTGCCTCACTCTTCTCAAGGGCAATTAGTGATTGACAATAAATACTGGTCTAGCCAACAACAGCTGCATCCTATGAATGAACTTTTTTTTACAAAGTGAAAAAGTAAAGCCATCAAGGAGGAGGGGAAAGCTCTTACTACCCATGGTCCCCACCATGGAAATATGGAGTCTTCAGCTCCAATTTAGTTATCCCCCTCACCCCAGCTTGCCACAGGAAGATTTCCTCCATTGTGTTGCCACTGACAAAATGTCAGCATAGTGCCTCTCACTGTCTCCAACTGAAACTTCCATGGAGTAAATCCATTCCAGTCCATTTCCATTACCCAAGCGCCCTCAGGAAAATGTTCTGGTGGGCAAGAATGTGTCAGGGAACCATCCACAAAATGTCTCTCCTGCCATTTTACCTGACCCTGCCAGACAGGTAGGAAATCAGGAGCAGATTTCTACATGAGGAGTGGAAGAAGTCTGGAACTTATTCTCTAAATGGTTATGGATTCTGGATCAATTAACATTTCCATAGGTGTAATCAATATATTTTTATTTAGTGTTAGAATCAAAGGATATGGATCGAAGGAGGGTAAATGGAGTTGAAGTACAGATCAACTAAGATCTAACTGGATACCAAATCAGGTTTAAGGGGCTGGATAGCATACTTCTGTTCCAGTGAATCCAGGAAATGCTATTAGAGCATCGCAAAACATCAGAGTGAAACAATCCATTAAGACATCTCGACATGGGAATGTGCATAAGAAAATGTTTCCAGCAGATTTACAATGGACATGCATCCAGACATTACATTTTTGAGCCAAACTTACAGTTGCTTTTCTGCTTATCGAAATAATTTTGTTTGTTTTCTTGCTGACAATTAATTAAATTTTGCTACCACCTTTTTCATGGGCACAGGTGGTGTTCACATTGGAAATAATGTTTTGCAATCTAAAAGCTGCTGCCTGTGAGAAGACAACAATGTCAATTGCCACTGAGACTTAACAGATGAAAGTGTAATAACCAATTTGTAGTAAGCCTTATTGATTTTTATCTTGAAAAAGAATTGTGTGGTACACTGGTGGTAATATTTGTCTGCATTTTGTTTATTCTGATATGTCATAAAAAGTAATATGTCTTCTGGCGATGAATGTAGCATCGGGCATGGTGTGTTATTGTTTTATTGCATTATTATGTTAGTCCCTTCACAATGCAGTTAGGAGCTGCCTGACTTATGACACATCAAGGCTCTCAAACATTGTATTGCTTTTTTCAATTCTGAGCTCATTCAATTTAATAGCTTTGGTAAAGTCTGTCTGTTACAACAAAATATTTAATGCAAGATCAAGTTATGTGAGGGAGCTTGTCCACACAGAAAATTCAATTGCCTCTTTCTAATCGGTCTTATATTAATAAGGCAAAGGCCTTGTATTTTTTCACCTTTGGTGCAGATTCACATACATTATTTGTGTCGGTTCAATTTATTATTCAATCCCTATGAGCACACACTTCACTTGTGCCACAGATTGCATGGCCAAATTCCTGTTTTTGCCCCTTTGCTTTGAGCAGGCAGCACTCAAATAGTGACCAGTGTGACTCAAATTGAGAAAGACATTAACTCAAGTTTCAGTTGTTTATTGCACTACAAGGTATTTTACTGCCACCAACTCCTGGAAACAGCAAGACTAAAATTGCTTTGGGGTTTAATAAGTGCAGGCACATCAATCTGAGCTTTTCTTGTGATTTATGCTTTCATTTAATGCTTCTGCTAATGCAGTAGAAAGAATTTCTAATAAATACACTAAATATTTATACTTATTATTATTCCACTTTGTAATTTCAATCTTTAGATGGCCCTAAGGAGGAAGATTCCCAGACTCAAAAAGTTAGGATTTCTGAATCAATCTTAAGAACTTGTATGTTGCAAGCTATTGGCCTAAATTAGCACTGGCTCACCAAAGCGGTAGACAACTTGTGAAGTTGCTGCTAAAAATTTAAAGGGATATAGTCACCATTGTGATAGAAAATTGTTACAGCCTTTATTAGGAACATAAATATTTTTAAATCATATTATAGCCATTATAAAGATTACCCAACTACCTAAAAGGAAAATAAAGTTTGAAACGGTATTCTTATTTCACCATTTTTACTAGTGCTCCATTTTAAAGCATACAAAACTAGATCAGACCAGTATTCCTATTCTCCTATTTTTATTGTTCTTTTTTGCCACTCTTTGGGCAATTAAACCCTCACAAAATGGAGTCAAAAAGGTGCTAACAAAATACATGTGAAAAGATGGAACTGTAGATAGGAAGTTGCATTGCAATGTAGGTGTGCCATTGTATGAGATAGATGTGAGGAGAGACTTTCTGTTTAGAACTTCAACAGTAACTGCACAAGAGGACTGCATGTTTGATATCATACTGGGGTACACAGCAGGACCTAAAATCTGTTAGGGAAAAGATGGTAAAAATTTAGTGAAGTTGCCAAAATAAGACTACCCAATAAAATATTATTAAACAGGTCATTGGCCCAAGTGTAGTGCTGCTTGTCATTCTGTTCCAGTGACTGCTGGCATATGGCAAGCTAATACTTAACCACACTAGTGTTTGATTGCTTGTCATTCACGCCCATAATCTTAAAGACATAGATTAATACTGCAAATTAATACTGGCATAATTGGAACACTTGCATCTTCATAAAAATGAAGTGAGGAGTTTAAATTCGAGATCAGTAGTAAGTGCTGAGAATGTAAGAAATAGGAGCAGAAATAGACTGGTTGGCCTCTTGAACCCACTCTACCATTCTATATGACCCAATCTTCTGCCTCAATTCTACTTCACAGCCCATTCCCTGTATTCACTGCAAGATCAAAAATCTATCACAATTTTGAATATATTCAATGATGGTGGATTACCCATGATGTTCTGGAGGAAAGAATTCAAAGAATTGCAACCCTCTGTGTGAAGAAATGTATCTTTATCTCAGTCCTAAATAATCAGCATCTTATCCAGATTGTGTGGCCCTAGTGGTTAGAGATGGTTGAGAAGGTTTTTGTGGTACAGGTGGTGTGCGTGGTCTTCAAAAAGGCATTTGTTAAAGTGGCACACAATCGCCACTTTTTGCAACTCCATGGAGTGAGACAGACAGTGGCAGCATGGATGCCAGGTTAGCTGAGCGACAGGGAGCAGTTGTAAATGGCTATTTGCTGAACTAGAGAAAGATACCCAAGTGGCGTTCCCCAGGCACCTGAATTAGGAACATAACTTTTCTTGATATATATTAATACCTTAGATTTTGGTCTCCAAAGCTTAGTTTCAAAATTTATTGATGACACAAAATTTGAAAATGTTATGAGCTGTGAAAAGAATGGTGCTGCTCATTGTCACCACTTCATCTTAATCCCTGTACCTGGGCTTTCTATGCTCTCCAATTAGCTGCTCCTGCCGATCACCTCTGCTTTTAAATACCTGCTGAAGAAAACGTAAGGTCTAGTCCAGAGCATCTTAAGAAATACATGCAGGCCTAGACTAAGCTTTGATGAAATTCAGTAATCAAAGTAGCTAAAAGAAAATGCTATTTATCCCACAATGGCATAGTGATTAGCACTGCTGCCTCACAACTCCAGGAACCTGGGTATGATTCCTGGCTTGCGTAACTGTCTGTCTGGAGTCTACACATTCTCTTCCTTTCTGCGTGGATTTCCTCTGGATGCTTCGGTTTCCTCCCACGGTCTGAAAGATGTGCTTATTGGGTGCATTGGCCGTGTTAAATTCTTCCTCAGAATACCCGAAAAGGTGCTGGAGTGTAGCGACAAGGAGATTTTCACAGTAACTTCACTGTAGTGTTAATGTGAGCCTATTTGTGACATTAATAGATAAATTTTAACCAGAGCTACTCTACTGAGAATATTTCCTTTAATAAAAGAGTTAAGTTAAAGATGAGATTTGTTATTACTACTAGTCTGCACATCCACTGTAAAATCGGATTTGTATCTGACCTCATCTCACATATGTTCAGTTTTGAGTTATCATCGTTATCCACTCTAGCAGGCCTAAGGCCTGATGTAGTGTCATCAGTGCATATGGTTCGACTTACATACGTACCCAAAGCAAATGGAATGCATAAAATGTAGAAGAAACATTTACCAATATGTTACATTTACGTTAACTCCATAATGTAGAAGCATGTCCCAAGGTACTTTACAGAGATGCAATAACAGATTAATGGGTACCAAGCTAAAGCAGCAGATACTAGATTAAGTAAACAAAAGCTTTTTCAAAGAAGTGACTTTCAAGGAGTGCATTGAAAAAGGAGAGAGAAGTGAAAATGTAGAGAAAATTATGCTAGGAGTTCCAGAGGGTGAGGCCTGATCAGCTGAAGGGTGATAATAGTGAAAGGAGAGGGCGATGCACACAATGCCAGACTTCGAAGCTGTAGAGCTAGAGGATGTGAGAGCAAGAGAAAGAGACAAGAATGTAAAGGGATCCAAATGTGAGAATGATAATGTTAAATTGCAAGTATTGAGGGATTGGGAGTCAAGGACAGGCGTGTAGAGATGTGACTGAGCTGAAGATTACGTAGGATAGAACTTAAGGTTTTGGGCATGAGAACAAATAGGAACAGAGGAATTAAGAACAGAGTAGGCAAATTCAGCCATTTGAGCCTGCTCTACCATTCAACAAATCATGTATGATCTCTCCCTGGACTCAAATCCACTTTCCCGCCTGCTCTCCATATTCCCTTATCCTCTTTTTTATTAGAAATATGTCCATCTCCCCCTTGAAACCATTCAATGGTTCAGACTTCTCTGCACTATGGGAAAGCAAGTTCACCACCACGAGAATTAGTTCCTCCTCAGCTCATTTTTAAATCTACTGCCTCTCAACGTATGCCTGTGACCTCTTGTTCAAGATTGCCCCTTAAGAGGAAACATTTGGTATATATTTACTTTCTCACTCCCTTTTAAAATTTTATATACCTCAATCAGATCCCCTCTCATCCTTCTAAACTCCAGCAAGTACAAGCCCAATTTGCTTTAATCTAAATAATACTCCCCTTCCCCGAAACATTTAGCAGATGTAATCTGTAATTTTTTTGTGTGAAAGGAATGGAAATCATCTACATTATTAAATATTTTAATAATTCCCATTATTAAAATATCAACTTTGGATTGAGCATCAGCGATCAGTACATTAAGCAGACTGTATAACCGTAACAATCTGGAGTTTGATATCTTGCCCAATATCCAGTTATATATTAGGGTTGTAATAAGGGTGTATAGATTTGATACGACAATCTTCTACATGGGGCTTTATAAGCATTTCTTTCTAATAAGATCATACTGCATCCATCAGGGAGAATAACAAGTTTATATGCATTGGATCTGTCCCCTCAATCTCCTCCTCCTCCCCACCCCCTCCCTCCCATCGATTCAAAATCTTTTGATTTGTTTTGATTTGATTTATTATTGTCACATTTATTAGTATTCTGTAAAAAAAGTATTGTTTCTTCTGCACTTTACAGATAAAGCATACTGTTCATACTGAAGGAAAGGAGAGGGTGGAGAATATTGTGATACAGTCATAGCTAGGGTGTAGAAAAAGATGAAGTTAATGCAAGGTAGGTCTATTCAAAAGTCTTTTGGCAGCAGGGAAGAAGCTGTTCTTGAGTCAGTTGGTATGTGACCTCAGACTTTTGTATCTTTCTCCCGACGAAAGAAGATGGAAGAGAGAATGTCCGGGTGCGTGAGGTCCTTGATTATGCTGGCTGCTTTTCCGAGGCAGCAGGAAGTGATCTTCACTCTAGCTGATTAGTTTTATCGACCCTCCCCCTCCCAGCTGCCATGTCATGATATTAGTCCACTATATGACCATATGAAAAATGACAGATGTGATTTAATACAAGCAAAAATATTCCACAAAAACGCCAATAACAATTAGTGACAGCATCTTGTACTAAAAGATAGTTACAACCTGGAGCAATCTGATTTATGAAGATAAATTTATAGAGGTTGTACTACAGGTTTGTATATTGCTGAACTTTTATGTCTTCTCTGAGTAACAGCAGAAAGATAAATCACTTGAAGTGGTAAATCTATAGTGCTGTGTAATAAAGCAGTCTCATCTGCTGAAGTCATTGTTAAGAGACTTTCATTTATAAACAAGGACAAAAGCAATTTTGATGTGTGTGGAATTTACAAATTTCTGCTCCCAGCATCCAGCTCAGCACGTTCCACAGTATTTTCCATCCTTTAAAATGAATGGATGAAGAATCTTGAGGCGCCCACTGGGCCCAACACCTGACCTCTCAGTATGTGCACCTACGCAGAGCTTTGTGCCCAGGGAACTAATTCATGTCAAATCGCCTCCATAATATTGCATCCGCAGCCATGCCTGCAATTAAAACACTTCAATCTTCAACATCAAAGTCTGGCATCTTTGCCAGAGAACCAAAACGACAGCCGTAGTCTGAGAGTTTCAAATTTCAGCAATGAGACTGATTAAAAACTCCCAATTGGAGGGCAATCTTGTACAGAGCGAAATATACTCAGCTTAAAGTGTTTGCCACTGTATTCTGCATGGTGTTTGTTTTAAAGTTATCTGTTGCTATAATATAAGCATTTGTTAAATGATTCCCTCTGTGGCTGCTTAGATATTCCTGGAAGTAAGTGTCAGAGAATGAGATCCACATTCACTATAGTAGTTAGTTTTATATTTTACCCTATCTGAGTGTTTCTATTTGTTACAGGAGAGCATCTCAAAATTGAGCACTGGTTACTTGTGTTTGTCATCACGGAGGAAGATACAAGAAATAAGGCCTCAATGAGAATAAGGAATTGAAAGGAATTAGTTTCAGTGAAAAGGTAGTATTGGAGAAATTAATGGGACTGCAAGTTGCTAAATCCCCAGGAGCCAATGATCTATATCCCAGAATGTTGAAAGAGGTGGTCATGAAGGTGATGGATGCTTTGGTGATCATCTTCCAAATGCTATAGGTTTTGGAATAGTATCTACAGATTGGAAGGTAGCAAATGTCATCACACTGTTTAACGAAAGGAGGGAGAGAGAAAGTGGGGACCTGTTGGCCTGAGGTTAACAATAAGGAAAATGGTAAAATCTATTATAATGTGATGTAATAACTGGACTTTTAAAAAATCTGATTTAATTGAGCAGAGTCAACAGATGCAATCTTACTGGCCATTCATGCCACAGTCCCACTGCAGTGAAGTTGGAGAATTTGGCACCTAGTCAAATCTCCATTCACTGCAGCGGGATGGGACTATCCCACCAGTGAGAGCGGCTGGAACATTCTGGCCAATATGGGTTTGTGAAAAGGAAACCATGCTTTGACAAATCTGTTGGAGCTTTTGAGGATAGTACTAGCAGAATAAATAAGGGGAAACTAGTGGATGTGGTCTATTTTAAGAAGGGTTTTGAGAAGGTTCCATACAAGAAGATTTATAAATAAAATTAAAGCACTTGGGATTGGGGCTAATGTACTGGTATGTATCGAGGATTGGCTAATGGACAGAAAACAGGCTGTAGAAATAAACAGATTATTTTCAATTTGGCAAACTGTACATAAAAGGGTACATAGTGGGATATTTGGGATCCTGCTATTCATGATCTGTATCAATGATTTGGATGCAGGAACAAATGTATATTCCAAAGTTTACAGATGACACAAATCTATGTGGGAATGTAAGTTGTGAACGTGAAAGATTTCAGGGCGATTTGGACTTGGGCAAGACTAGTGAATAGGCAGGAGATTGGCAGATGGAATATAATATGTGTAAGGCTATCCAATTTGGCAGGAGGTACAGAGTATTTCTTATATGATGAGAAATTGGAAATGTTGATATATTCTGAAAAAAGGGAGTAGGAAGGCTCATAGGTCATAAATCACTGGCGGCTAACATGCAGATGCAGCAAGCAATTAGGAAGGTGATGGTATGTTGACCTTCAGGTGATTTAAATGAAGAGGTCTTGCTTTAATTGTAGAGAATCCTTGTTAGCCAATACCCTCAGCAAGCATGAAACACACTTCTGACTGTGATTGATACCGGAATGGGATTTCACACTGGCTAGCCAATTAATAGTGTGAATTGCACATTGGGAAAGGCTCAGTGCTGCCAGTGAAAGCAGGAAGAGGGAGGCATGGAGAAAAGGTAGGGTGTGGAGCGGCACTTCTAACCTGGCCCCTCAGGGGGTCATCTGATGCGGAATTGTCTCAGGAAGCAGTGAACCTGGAAAGAAATAAATTGCAATGGAGAAAGTGTGTCTCAGCAGTACATTAAACACAAACCTCAGTCCCCAAATATCTTTTTAAATTTTACTTCAGCCTTGCATTTCATTCCACCCTGGATCAAGGTTGCAGCCGAAATATAAAAACTGCCTGGCCAACTGGCCCATTCATCAACTGCAAAAGCAGATTGCCAAGTAAAAATGCATTCCATTGGTTCAGTAATGGGTTAAATTGCCTCTTGATTGTCAGTGGACATGCTTCCAGCTTTCACAGGCACATTGTTGACCAACATGTTGCTTGAGTGCATGATGACATTGGGATCTATACCAGACGTCTTCTCGCAAAATTTCTCATGCTTTCAGGCCGGGTGCTAGCCCAGCCAAAGTTCAGGGGCCAGGTCATGGAGAAATTGAAATTCAAGATGAGAATTTTGTCAAGACACTGCTCAACAAGAAAGCAATGTAGGTAGCAAGCACATACCTGATAGCGAACAGGACTTGGTGTGAGTTAGGATTCTGGCAGCAGACCTTTGCATGCATTTAAGATTATGAAGGGTAGGAGATGGGAAGACAGTCAGGAACATGTTGAGTGGTCAGGTTTAGAAGTAAAAATAGCATTCATGAAAGTTCCAGCAACAAATTGGCTGAGGCAAGATAGAATTGGGCAATGAAATATTCTGTCTACATGATGGCACATAGTTGAGGATGGAAGCCACCTTGGAGTCAAATATGAGACTAAAGATGGAAACAGATGGTTTCAACCATAGGCATTTCCCATGGAGAAGAATAAAAACGGTGGGCGGGGAATGGAGTTTGAAGCAGGGATCAAGAGCAAAGGCTTCAGTCTTCCCAATATTTAGTTTAAAGCAACAAAAGAATTTCTTCTGCTTGTCATTTATAACAAAATGTAGAAATAGTTTGTGATTTTGTTACTAATTACACTGAGGAAATCTGTGCATTTAATACAATGCACAAAAACTAAAATTGTACAGACGATGGGTGCGATTCTCTAGTGTGTTTCCTGCCGGCAGGAGCTGGTGCATTGATTGCTAATGGCGGGATGCTCTGGTTCCACTGCTGTCAATGAGAATTCTCATTGGCCGCAGAATTCCAGCTAATTTTTTTTGTTGTTGTGTTGAACTAAGAGAATTGTAGTACTGATCGCAGTGTCTTTCTCAAAGTAAAATTAGCTGCTGGAATAAGAACAATGGAGTGATTTGAAAATAAGGCATGCATCTGCAATTGAGCGTTAGTAATTGGAACAGATGTTTCAGTCCACAGCTTGATGGAAAATGACAGATTTCATTAGTCTGAAGAAATAAACTAGCAAACCTAAGACATGTTGTTCATAAGTTCACTGATTAAATTTGTTCAAAGTATGGGTCAAAAAGCTTATTAAAACATTTCAAAATCCAGTGCATTTGGCAACAGATTTAGGATTACACTGTAATTTGATCTCTAACATCATACTACAAAATTAACAATAGTATTTGAGGAAAAAGCCTAAATTAATTGCAATCCTTGTTAATGGGACAGAACTAAGTTACGTGATGGATCTCTCGACTGAAGAATAAACAACCAGTATGTACATGGGAATGAAGCAAATGGACTACGAATCCTAAGGCTATATGAATTGGCCTCATTTGAATAAATATATCAAGACAAAAAGTATATTTAGGGTTGGATTTGAAATAGATAAAATTATAAATATTCTCCCAACTCAAACAAACCCTTTCATTGCAGTTAAAATTACCCTCAAAATGTATCTGCAGAAACCAGTGTTTCTGTGTAATAAATCAGGATAGTTCTGTTCTAATCCTTTACACTAATTCAATTTCAAAACATTCAGAAAAATACAATGATTGAACAAGTGATGCCTCTGCAAGATGAAAAGAAAACTGAGACAAATAGCATAGCATTTTTCATTGTAATGTTGGCTTTTCAGAATTGTCATGTTAAACTATTCATTTCAGGTTCACTGAAGATAAGGCCACTGCAGTGTCAGTGCACAAGTTACATTCAAAATAGAAAATGCTGGAAATTTACATCCAGTCAGTCAGCCCCTGAAGAAAGGAAATGCAGGTTCTGATACTTCATAAATATCTTTTCTTTGAATAAATGCAACATGGTTGCTGCCTTTTAGTTTAGGCTGCATTTATTTTAGATTTTCTGTTCCCTTTTGTTTATCTGTAGTTAAAAGGACATTAGGATGTAAATAGCTGGCAGCCACCCATTCAGTTACACCCTTCATTGACCTTTTATTACATATAAACAAAAAGCAGGTGCAGGCTATTCAGCCCTTTGAGCCTGCTTCACCATTTAATGAGATCATCGCTGATCTGATAAACTCAAATCTACATTCTGCCTGCCCTGATAACCTATCTTCCCCTTGTTCATCAAGAATCTATTCACCTCTTCCTTAAAAATATTCAAAGACAAAGTGCCAGAGATTCAGCTTTGAAGACGACTATACCATACTAAACACACCTATGTAAAATGTCAGCCTTATGACTATTTTGCAAATCTGAGAGAGCAGATTTTGGTGGAACAATGTACACTGATGGGTCATGCTGGCCAATCTAGGATATATCAGCAATTTTGTTCAACTGGTCAGTTTCTTTTCATATTGAAATTTGTGGGGTCCAATTTTACCATTGAGTTGCACCCTTTTACAGACACAAAAACTTGGTAGAGTCAGATGTGAGGTGAGTAGGGTCACCCTCTCTCAGTGACTATTAAATTGATGGCCATTCTGAACTTTTATGCAACCAGTTCCTTCCAGAGAGCGAGCAGAAATGTCTGTGGCATTTCCCAGTCAGCTGTTCTCACTATATCAAGTAGATCACTGAGGCCCTGTATTCCCAGGCTGGGCAGTATATCAAACTTAATTTGGACCAGGCCCATCAGGAAGCCTGTGCTGCAGGGTTCACAGCCATTGAGGGAATATGTAAAGAACAGGGGGCTATCAACTGCGCCCATGTCACCCTCTGGGCCCCCATACAGAATCCACAAAGATGTGTCAACAAAAATGGGTTCCACTCTTGAAATTCCAACTAGTATGGGACCACAATGTGAACATTATACATGTCTGCGTGAGACAACCAGGCAGAGTGCACAACAGCTTCATTGTTGCTGGAGGCATTTGAGGAGGAATCCGGGCTGTGGGGGTGGCTGGATGGTGATATGGTTACTCATTTTGGACATGGCTGATGATGTCTGTGGGGAACCTGTGTGTGAGGCAGAGACCCGCTAGTGGAGAGGCGCATAGGGTTCCACAAAATGAGATTCCGGTGCCTGGGCCACTCTGGCAGGGACTCTACAATACAGTCCTCTGATCTCTTCCCGTATTGTGGTGGTGTGCTGTACCCTGCACAACCTGGCACAGCAGAGAGGTGACCTAATGGAGGAAGAGAATGTGGAGGCCGACCAGCCGGACATTGCTGGAGAGGAGATCACCCAGCAGGAGGAGGAGGAAGAGAAAGATTTAGAAGAGGAAGAGCACTCTGAGCAACACTACCCAGGCATTGGAGGCTGGCAGCTCAAATAAGGCATTATGAGGGTGGCTAGGGGAGCCCTGATCACCAGGTGGTTCAGTCACTAGGGGTCTGTGTCTGTGAATTCCATTCACCTCCCTCCCAAAATTCCTTCTATCTCCTACAATATTGTCGCACTGGACTGGTAGACAAAGAACAAAAAACAAAGAGCAACACAGCATGGGAAACAGGCCCTTCAGACCTGTGAATTTCTTTGACAGGCAGGAGGGTAATGATGACTCGCTAAGCATCATTATGGTGGTGCTCTGGTGCAAACTAATCTGACTCTTCTCTGAGCTCCATGTACACGTTGGCACCTGGGTAAATGTCTCTGTAGTGGGTAAGGGATCAGAAGCTCCCATTTGAACCCTGGAGCGGGTGCGGTGGGAGAGGGAATCGCTGGTGGGTTCTGGGGAACCAATGGCTTCCTTTTTCTCAGTGACACTGCAGTGAGGAGCCTCTCCAACTTACATCAACAGAAAGTATCCCTCCGGCAATCGTCAATGGAAGAGGATTCCTATTCGAGACAAATCTGAGGCAAATTAGTCACAGGTTGGTGGTTTAAAAAAAGCATTTAATAATTGCAATAAAGGTGTTTAAGTAATAGGTTCTAATGTAGAAATTTTTGAACGGAAAATGTTAAGGTGCTTAAATATCTTTCTAAATAGTGCAGCCCTTCACCCGTACCATTTCAGCGCAACTACAACTTTCTAATCTTACGTGGCCAACCACAACATTCAGTGACTGCCCAGAATGATCATCGGAGGGGACCAGCTGCCTACTTCACCCCATGGCCTGTGATGCCCTGGGCCTTGAGAGGCCTGGCCGGCTTCCAGGTGTCTGGGACATTTTCATGGTATCTTCTTCATCCTGCTGCTCCTGAGATGCCCTGGTGAGAGGAAGGGAGGAGTCAGAAGGTTTAGCCACAGTCACAGTCTTCTGGGTGGAAGGACTAGACATGGGCTCAAGCTCTACCTTCTCCCTTGGAGTTCCTATGGGTCACTCCATGGGACAGCAGTGCTTCTGCAGTGAGCTCCAGAAGTTCTGATGTCATCTGGCCCTGCCAGTCCTGAAAGACCACCTGTGTTCTATCCAGAGTGCTCGAGCCCTCTGCGATGGCCAGCTGTGTCAGGAGCCACCTGTCATTGGCCGCAGCAAGTGCCCTCTGAGACTGGGCCATGCTCTGCAGCCCCTCAACTATGATCCTCTGTGACTGGGCCACATTTTCAAGGGCTGCTACCATAGCCCATTGCGTCTCAGTGCTGTCCTGTTGGGTCGCCTGCAAGCTCTCAAACTTCCCAGCTATGGGCTGCAGGACCTCGAGAAGCCTGATGAGGTCCTCAGCTGAGGCCTGCTGTGACTCATCCGCGGCCTCTGGGACCCACTGTGGCCTGTTGTGATTCAGCCATCTCTTGGAGCCTACCACACATGGTGAGGATTCCTTACCCTAGGCTCTCCACTGCAGATGCCATCTTTGCAGTGTTGGACTAGGAACACTCAAAACAGCAATAGTTGGTCTGCCTGAAAACTTTGGGACTCCTCCCATCAGCGTCGCTGTTGGTCCAGTGTTGCCATCAGCCTCTCCTGCATTCCCTGATTCTGTTGCTGCAATGCTTGGGTGCAATGGTGGCATAGTGGTTTGCACTGCTGCCTCACAACACCAGGGAGCCGGGTTCGATTCTCGGCTTGGGTTACTGTCCATGGAGTTTGCACATTCTCCCTGTATCTGCATGGGTTTGCTCCGGGTACTCCGGTTTCCTCCCATAGTTCAAAGGTGTGCGGGTTAGGTTGATTGACAATGTTAAATTGACCCTTAGTGTCAGGGGGATTAGCAGAGTAAGTATGGGAGGTTATGGGAATAAGGCCTGGGTGGGATTGTGGTTGGTGCAGTTGATGGGCTGAATGGCTTCCTTCTGCACTGTGGGGATTCTACGAAATTCTATAGAACACCAGCAGCTCAGGAAGGAGTGATTTCAGAGACCCAGGATGTAGCCTGGTGCCAGCTGAGTCCTTGCCTGCGGCAGGCTCCTCATGTCAGAGGCCTCGGACTTACCCTCGTCCACCCGATGTACATCAGCTGATGTGTTATACTCACCAGAGAGTGACCCAGAAGCCTCACCACTAACTGGGCACACCGATGTGTCAGTATCTGGGATGGTGAACGGCATGGTGGAAGCTGACGCCAAAATGATGTCACCCTCGGAGGCCTCTTTATCCATATCCTCCGAGAACTCGTCCAAGCTGCCTGGGGCAGGATGGACAGGAGCCGCAGTGAGGGCCAAGATGCAAGATAGTCCCAGGGCATCCGGTTCTGTCCCTGCAACAGGACTCAAGATTAAGTGCAAGGGAGGGAGAGCAATCCGGGATGTAAAAAACTTGATTCACAATTCTCCAATGAACATAGAACAAAATGCTGAGAGAATTATATCACAGGAACAGGTCCTTTGGCTTTCCAAGCCTGCAGCATCTGATTTGTAACCCCTATCCTTTGGGAAACCTTATGCCTTTATTCCCATCCCGTTCACGTAGATGTAAAGATGCCCTTAAAGGTGACTCTTGTATCTGCGTTCGCAACCTAGCGAGCTCCAGGCAACTACTACCCTCTCTGTGCAAAAAACATGTCTCATACATCTCCTTTAAACCTTGCCCCTTGCACCAAAACCCATCTCCTGTAGAAGTTGCCCCAAATTGAGTGGAGGATTGACAGGTGCTCACTTCTTGACTCCAGCCTGACCGTGCTGTCACTGACACCCATATCTTCCCTTCCCCGGATAGTTCCAGCCCCTGCTCTTCAAAGTGGGTGAGGACCCGGAGGTCTGGCACACCAACTCCTATCTTCACCTTCTCATGGGTATTATGGTCGGTCTTCTCCTGTGGAGACAGGAGGAACTATGAAAGAAATGATGGCGTGATTCCTGCCGAATATCAGATGCAGAGACTATCATGCAGAGACTACGTCCTCAGGTGGATGTAGCCATTACTAAGAGGTATAACTATAAGGTTCATGGTGAGAGGTATAGGAGGGATGTCTGAGGTAGGTTCTTTACTCAGAGAGTGGTTGGGGTGTGGAATAGATGGCTTGCTGTGATAGTGGAGTTGGATACTTTAGGAACTTTCAGGTGGTTATTGGATAGGCACATGGAGTGCACCAGAGTGATAAGGAGTGGGATAGCTTGATCTTGGGTTTGGACATGGCTAGGCACAACATTGAGGGTCGAAGGGCCTACACTGTGCCGTACTGTTCTATGTTCTAAATTCCATGCAGTTTGCTTCTGAGCATTGAGGGGAAGGTAAGTGAGCACTTACAGGTGTGCTGACGGGGAGGAGGATGGGTGGTGGATTAGTGTCTCAATGAATGGGGACAGGGGAGAGGGAGGGAGGTGTCACACTGCCGTTCAGAATTAGGAGGAGATGGGGGCCTTGTGCAGGAGAGTCTGGGTTCGGGGGAGGGGATAAGCAGGATCACTCTAACTGAGAGCAGTGGAGGGGAGAGGGGGTGGTCAGCTGTCGCTCTGCCTGAGATCGGTGAGGAGAAGAGGGGAGGGGCCCGCAATCAGTCTGGGTGGTAGGAGTAAGGAGGTCAGTAACGTTTGGGAGTGGGACAATGCCTGTGGGGACCAGGGGAAGGTAATATCTCAAATGGGAAGGATGTGGCAGGGGAGCAACATTCTCTCATTTTGTTTTTGCACATGCACAGTTGGAGGCTCCAATCAGAGCTACAGGGTTTTGGGTGTGTTAAGCCTCACCCACGGGCTGTGTAGCACAATTAGGATTCACTAATATTTTTGCAAGCGGAGTGTGTATGGGGGGTGGGGGGGGGAGGTACCTCAGAACTGGCTTAAAAGTCGGATCTGAAACACCTGAAACACTTCCAGTTTCAAGTTCACCCAGCACTTCGATCGAAATGGTAAGATAAGGCCATGGTGTTCGAATTGCCAGTCACATTTGCTTTTGTATTCCTGTACTATTTATTAAGGGCAGGAAGTAAAGACCTTAAAACGGTGAAATTTACTTTTTGAATATGGTTGCTATTGCAGTCGGTGCTGGAAAGGTAGCATAGAAATTTGACAGCACGGATGGTAGCCATTCAATTTGCTGTGTCTATGTCAACTGTAAAAAGAACAGTCCAGTCTAATCCAATTTCCCATCTCTTGGGTTGTAGCCTTTTAGGTTGTACTATTCCAAGTGCATATAAAAGTACTTTTGAAATGTGATGAGGGTTTCTGTCTTTACATAGTTCCAGATCCTCACTATCCACTGGATTAACTGATGCTATTAAAGATGATTTAATGCAGGAGAAAATAACAACTTAATGAGTTGCAAACAACTCCATAAAAACTCGTTGCAGCCCACTATTCTTTTGTACTCATTGCACTGTATGCAGCAATCTTTTCAAACTATAGCAGGATTGGGAAATGGTTAAAACATTGTAACCAGTTTAAAAGAATTCCCATTCTAAAGGTGGGTGGTTTAAAAGATGAGGACCGTATGTCATTATGTTCCAAGAATACTGCACTACTCATGAACCAATTATGCTTATGCTGAGCTCTTATTAGAGCACTCATCCCAGGGCCATAATCTATTGTCTCTGAAGTGACTGGAGTATTCTATTTACAAACTAAAATAGCACATAGATCGTGAATGCATCAGAGCAAATTAAAATGCATGATAATGTTATTCAGCGAAGCGGTTATTGGATGATGGTAGCAGAAGGATTAATATGGAAGAGTTTTATGCAAAGAAAATAAACTCGTGCACATTTTCTAAATTAGGTAGAATATGAGTTGAATGTATCTCTGAGACCAGGGAATTACTCTTTCTGCACCAGCCCAATTAATGTAATCATAACAGATATATAGATTGTTCATGCATTTATCCTTTTCCTATTTCTTTGTGTTTTTTGCATTCTGGCTGGGATTTCTCTGGCCCTAACATCAGCAGGCATCATCGTGAGCACAACAGGAAATTTTGAAGAGCTGTTAAATGCTCACTGATAGCAGGACTAGAAAGTTTTCTTTGTTTCCTGTTTACTTCAGTTCCTGTTTCCTTATAATAACTAATATATTAACTAATATTAGGGTGACAGAGTGGCATAGTGGTTTAGCACTCCTGCCTCCAAGCATCAGGGACCCATGTTTGATTCCATGCTTCAGTCCTGTCTGTATGGAGTCTGCACATTCTCCCTGTGTCTGCCGGATTTCCTCCGTGCTCCAGTTTCCTCCCATAGTCTGAAAGACATGCTGGTTAGTTGCATTGGCCATGCTAAGTTCTTCCTCAGTGCAGTGATGAGGGGATTTTCACAGTAACTTCATTGCAATGTTAATGTAAGCCTACTTGTGACTAATAAATACTTTACTTTTTACTTTTAACTGTTTTATCAGAACATTATTTTTTCCAGCTTACGAAGTGGAGTGGGTCATTGAGGGGTTGGGGTGGGGTAAATTGTCACCTTTGCCCCAACGCAACTACAATGGATATGCCATGTGTCCCTTGGGATTCCCAAACCATTGCCAGGTTTTTGCCTCATTTATGTGTAGTTGCAGGCACGAATGGGCAAGTCAAACACAGCTTGCCTGTTGTTTGACTCGGCACTCCTATGTCTTCACTCCCACAGAGGTTCTCCCTTTGCCTTTGTACCACCTATACAAGTAACTCAAGCATATCAAATGTGGGACCTTCATTTGCATTTCAAAACCATCTACCTACTGAAGGGTTTGGGTTTTTTACTCACTCATTTACTGGCACACTTCAAAATGCCATCAGGCAAACCATGGTCATTAATAGAACAACAAAAGTACTTCACTCCCATCTAATTTACAGATCATCAAATATTTATCCAACATTTCCTTTTAGGAGTTTAAAAGGATAAGCAGCATCCATTGTGTTGATTTTACATGTTCCTGAAATGAGTATGGTATATAGCTCTTGCTCTTGATTTCTATGTTCAATGGGCTTTTGCGATTTGTTTTTACACCAGCGTCCACAGTATTTTGCTTTTAACTTGATCATATTCCAGCACTGATGATTTATCTCATATGGATTCAGGCAACTGGCACAAATGTTTGAGAGAGTTCATTCAAAGATGACTTGACTTAAATAATACTAAACTAAACTCAAGACTGACTTGTCCATAACATTGATATATTGGGGCGATTTTCCAAAAACCTAAGTGTTCAATGGGCAGAAAAGTGGGAGATTTTCCCACCTGCTTTTTGGGCAGATTTAGTTGGTTGAATTTCTGGTACTCTGGTGCTTCACGGAGTCCACTGGAGGATTTACACCAGTAGTGGGGAAGGTAGGGGTTTAATCCCACATGAGAGGCTGGGATCAATGTGCTGAGTGGGCTACTTTGCACTGCCACATTCGCCTGCACCACCACCATTGTCAGCCTCTCAATTGCCAGCATCTCGAAGCTTCCCCAACCCCACCTTCTGCACCCCCTGATTGCACGCCTGGCATTCCCCTAATCACCAGTCCCGACCCATACCCGCTGGCCAGCTCCGACTGCACCCCGCCCCCTTTCTCAGCCACTACTCGGGCAGCGCGATGGGCTGGGCAAATTGTGCCCATTGTTTCTCGGCATTCTTAGCTTCGGATAAAGAAATAGGCAATTTAGAATTCACAGCTTCTCAGAATTTGATGATCAGGTTTGATACATTCGTATGAACAAGTGAATTTAGGAATAGGAATAGAGCATTCAGCCGGTCATGCCCATTCTGCCATTCAATAAAGCATGGCTGATCTGAGTGTGGTCTCAAATTCTCATTCAATAGACTTTCATTCTTTTGTTAGTCAAGAATCTATCTGTCTCTGGCTTAGAAAGAAATATTCAATAAGCTTGTGTTCAACACTGTCTGAGGAAGAGAATTACAAAGACTCACGACCCTCTCAGTGAAAATATTTCTGCTCATATTGACAATCTGCGTCCTCTAGCTCTAGTCTCTCCAATAAAGGGAAACACTCTTTCAGCATCCACCCTATCAAATTCCCTGAGGATCCAGTGTTTTAATAAGATCACTCTTATTCTTCTGAACTCCAATGGGTTCACGTGAACTTTTCCATGAGACGTGCCCTCCCCCAACCACATATCAGTCAGTTCAATCTCTCCTAAATTGCTTCAAACACATTTATATCCTGTCTTAAATAAAGAGACTAAAACTATACACAGTTAGCCAGATTCCGTCTCATCAGCACCCTGTATAATTGTAGCAAAACATCCCTCATTTTATATTCCATTCTTCTTGCAGCAAACAACACAATTAATTTGCCTTCCTAATCACTTGCTGTACCAGCATGCTATTTTTTGTTGTGCATGTGGCCAATTTAAGATGCTTCTTGGCCTCTCCCATGCACCATCACAACCAACAGGCTCTGACTAATTTAGCAATGATCTAATCATGTATGCAAATTGGGTGCAATTCTCAGCTCAACAAAATTGCTTACTATTTGTGTGTTTTACACTTAAAAAGGTCATACATATTTAATTTATGATGTGATACATCAACATCAGGTCAATTGGTCTAATTTGAAGGCCTTAATTTCTCTCAAAATGGTAGTTGTATATCACACAAAATTCACTGCTGCCCCTGATGGTTTTCTTTGATAAATTGCTGTCTTGTGGATATATATCCAGTGTTCTTATTACTTATTTTTCATGATTTATCTGTGCACGTGTGTGTATATGTGTGTGTAAGTAAGGAATGATTATCATAGAATTCCTGCACAGCAGAGAGAGGCCATTCAGCCAATTGAGCCTGTACTGACAACAATCCATTAAAAGGAGGGATGTTTTGCTGTAATTGTATACTTGTATTGGTAAGACTGAATCTGGATAATAACAATCCCACCAAAGTCTTATCCCCTAACTCCATGCATTTGCCCTGCTAGTCTCCCTAACACTAAGCATGGCCAATCAACCTAACCTGTATATTTTTGGACCGTGGGAGGAAACCCACACAGACATGGGGAGAATATGCAAACTCCAACAGACAGTGACCCAAGGCTGGAATTGAATCTGGGACCCTGGTTCTGTGAGTTAACAGTGTTAACCACTGTGCTACCAAGCATATGCATGTCCATTCATATGTGTCTTTGGCTGTAGAACAAAATACTTAAGACTTTGGATGTTTTACTGCAAACATACGAATTAGGAGCAGGATTAGACCATTGACCCCTCAAGCATGCTCTGCCCATTCAGTAAGATATAGCTGATCTGTTTGAAATTTCAACCTCACATTCTGCCTACTCCCAATACCCTTTCACCCCCTCCCCCACCCCCATTAACCAAGAATCTATCTAATTCTGCAATAAAAATATTCAAAGATTTAATATTTTCACTACATTCTACAGATTTTATTCCTGAAATGATTTTTCAGAATTTTATTCCCATTTAAGTGAGGGGTGCTAATAAAGGCATACTCATTTTAGGAATTTTATTGCTTCGAATCATGGCCTGGAGTATGCAAGTGTGTTACATCTCTGGTGATATGGAACTCTCCTAACTGCAGCCAACATTCTGACCCTGTGGTAATTTGCCTATAGAAGATTTTGTTCTCCACTTGGAGAATGAGAGCAGTTGCATCAGAATTGTAACAGTAAGCCTGATAGCCAGAGTCACAGCAATGTCGTTGATTCTCAACTGCTGTTCAAGGGCAACTAGAGAAAGGCAAAAATGCTGGTCAGCCAGCGGCGCCCATGGCTCATGAATGAAGAAGAAAATAACATGTTGTAACAGGAGGAAGGAGGCAGCCAACAAGATACCTGAAGAAAATTAAATTTTTTTGCTGTAATTTTCCTTACCATTGCCTAGAGTCTGTGCACAGCTACATTCTGAGTGCAGTTGCAAAAGTTCCTTTCCTAAATAATTAGCTAGACCATCACTGCTGAACATAGAACACCAAGAACTTTCTCTTCTTTGCCCTTCACTCAAACAGGGCCAATAATGAAAACACTGGAACTCTGAACATCAGACAGGAACAGTTATACATGCAACTTGGCAACTTTGCAGTTTCTCTCCTCTCCCCTGACATAATTGATTTGCATTCACCAGCTGGTCCAAGCACCCCCTGCAACCTTATCACTGCCTCTTGGTCAGCAATCCTCCCCTGCCTCCCACTTGCTATTTCCTGCTCTCTGTCTCCCATTGCTGCCTCTCTCTTGAGCTCTGGGCGCCTCCTTCTCACCTCTTGCTTGCTGTCTCCTACTTATTGCACACTCACTGCTTCCTCTCACTGCCCACTTGTTGCCTTCCTTTCACTGCTTGCTCACTGCCACCCACACTTCTCCCAAGCTGTCACCCAAGCTCCCACTTCCTCTCACTTAAACCACTTTCTTGCAATTACAGCACTGGTTGGACACAGAGGGAAATGCCCTGTATATTGTCCCATTGCACCCTTGCTAGAAAAGATACAACATACAGACTAAAGCAGCACACTACACATTTAAATTATCAGAATACCCACATGCCTCCCACCAGATAAGAAAAGTGCTGCCTTCTACAGCATTATACTTGTCTTCAATCAGTCATCTCAGGGACTGTCTCAGTCTCATGTAACAATTATCTGACACACAATCCGCTTATTTTAAGCAGGCAGATTTTTTTTGAAAAAGAGGAAAGGATAGAATTGATTGTAGTTTCCAGTTCAAGATCTAATTCTTTTCTGTTGAGCTTGATCTTTGATCTTTGATACAGGCAGCTGTCTGGAACATCACTGCTTGCACTCGCAGTGTGCCCTGTGCAGAGGTCATGACCCAGATCTTCCATTCTCTAAATCGTCAGAGAATGGACGTATAACCCAAGATTTTCATTGGCCCTGCAGAAGTCTCAATGACCTCCTTAGGAACTGCCTGAAAAGTTTGAACTTATGACAGGCAATTCTCCTGCCTCCCCAGGACCTTCTGAGAAAGTCTCCAGGGGCTTGCCAGTTGATTGGCATGGAAAGCAACAAGATCGGGCGAAAGGAGGAAAATCTGGTTCACGCCCAGTTTTTCACCTCTCATAAAGGTACTGGCCCTGTTTTGTTGGCAAAATCTAAAGGGCATGAAGTGGATTTCAATATTCAGTAGCTAAATTAAATATAATTAGCGAGTCCACAATGCTATTTTCTGGTCTCAATTGTCCTTACCTGCTTACCAGTCCTCACCGGCAAGGATCAAGTATGGTCTAAACCAATAGGGATCGGATACGATGGCCTTGCCAGTGGGACTGGAGGCCATTGGAGCCCCCTGGGTGGTTGGGGCCAGGGCCAATAAGTGCACTGGGTACTAGATCGGGGCACTTGTGCAATGATTGCAATGGCACCCCTAGACCTCAGCAGCCGGCTTCCAAGTTTTGCCCCTTTCCCCCACTAGCAAGAGTCACACCTGGGTTCTTTTTAGTCCAAGTGCCTTACGATTGCATCTGGGAGCTCACCCAAATAAGGATACCATTCTCTTCCATTTTCACATTCAAAGGACAAAGAACACAAAAGTCACAGCGCAGGAACAGACATTTCGGCCCTCCAAAGCTGCACTGGCCATGCTGCCCGACTTAACTAAAACCCCCTACCCTTCCGGGGACCAGATCCCTCTATCCCCCTCCTATTTATGTGCTTGTCAAGACACCCCTTAAAAGTGACTATTGTGTCTACTTCCACTACCTTTCCAGGCATTCATTACTCTCTCTCTAAAAATTCTGCCTTGTACATCTCCTTAAACCTTACCCCTCGCACTTTAAACCTCTGCCCCTAGTAATTCCACGCTAGGAAAAAGCTTCTGACTATCCACTCTGGATATGTTTCTCATTATCTTGTAGACTTCTATCAGGTCTCCCCTCAACCTCCATCTTTCCAGTAAGAATAAACCAAGTTTCTCCAACCTCTCCTCATAGCTAATGCCCTCCATACCAGAGGGCATTGCCTGGTATTTTTGGAGAGCTAAAAAGGGACACGAAAAGATTTTGGCTGATAGGATTAAGGAGAATCCTAAAGCTTTCTTTAGATATGTTAAGAATAGAAGGTTGGTTAGGGCAAGATTAGGGCTAGTCAGAGACAGAAGTGGGAAGTTTGCGTGGAGCCTGAAGAGATTGGAGGGGCACTGAACAAATATTTCTCTTCGGTATTCACGCAGGGAGATGTAAATGTAGTTGTGGAGAACACTGGGATACAGGGTTGCAAACTGGAAAGTATTGAAGTAGATAAGGAGGATGTGCTAGATATTCTTGAGGATTTGAAGTTAGATAAGTCCCCTGGGCCGGACGGGATTTACCCTAGGATTCTCTGGGAGGCAAGAGAGGCGATTGCAGAGCCTCTGTCTCTGATCTTCAGGTCGTCGTTGGTTACGGGTTTAGTGCCGGAAGACTGGAGGATAGCGAATGTGGTCCCATTGTTCAAGAAGGGGAATAGAGACTTTCTGGGGAATTATAGGCCGGTGAGTCTTACTTCTGTTGTGGGCAAAGTATTGGAGAGAATTCTTAGGGATAGGATTTATAGTTATTTAGAGAGAAATGAATTGATTGGGGATAGTCAGCATGGTTTTGTGAAGGGTAGGTCGTGCCTTACCAACCTTATTGAGTTTTTTGAAAAAGTGACCAAAGAGGTGGATGGGGGTAAGGCAGTTGATGTGGTATATATGGACTTTAGTAAGGCGTTCGATAAGGTGCCCCATGGAAGGCTTCTGCAGAAAATGCAGATGTATGGAATTGAGGGTGATTTAGCTAATTGGATTAGGAATTGGCTAGCTGATAGAAGACAGAGGGTGGCGGTTGATGGAAGTTATTCATTGTGGAGTTTGGTTACAAGTGGTGTACCTCAGGGATCTGTTTTGGGGCTCCTGCTGTTTGTAATTTTTATAAATGATCTGGATGAGGGTATTGAAGGATGGCTTAGTAAATTTGCAGATGACACTAAAGTCGGTGGAGTGGTAGATAGTGAAGAGGGGTGTTATAGTTTGCAGAGAGACTTGACAAGTTGCAGAGCTGGGCCGAGAGGTGGCAAATGGAGTTTAATGTGGAAAAGTGTGAGGTAATTCACTTTGGCAGGAATAACAAATGTGTAGAGTATAGGGCTAATGGTAGACTCTTAATAGTGTTGAAGAACAGAGGGATCTTGGTGTATGTGTGCATAGATCCCTGAAAGTTGGCAATCAAGTCGATAAGGTTGTTAAGAAGCATATGGAGTCTTAGCTTTTATTGGTAGGGGGATTGAATTTCGGAGCCGCAACGTCATGTTGCAACTGTACAAAACTCTAGTGCGGCCGCACTTGGAGTATGGTGTGCAGTTCTGGTCCCCGCATTATAAGAAAGATGTGGAGGCATTGGAGAGGGTACAGAGGAGGTTTACCAGGATGTTGCCTGGTATGGAGGGCAGGTCTTATGAAGAGAGGCTGAGGGATTTGAGGTTGTTTTCATTATAAAGAAGGCGGCTAAGAGGAGACCTTATTGAAACATATAAGATGATTAGAGGTTTAGATAGGGTGGACGGTGATAGCCTTTTTCCTAGGATGGAGAAAGCTAGCACGAGGGGACATAGCTTTAAATTAATGGGTGGTAGTTATAGGACGGATGTCAGAGGTAGGTTCTTTACCCAGAGGGTGGTAAGGGAATGGAATGCCCTGCCTGCGTCAGTTGTAGATGCGCCAAGTTTGGTGGCGTTTAAGAGGTTAGTAGATAAGTTTATGTACGAAAAGGGAATGGTTTAGGTTAGAGGGTCATTGCTTTTTCCTAATTGGTCGGTGCAACATCGAAGGCCGAAGGGCCTGTTCTGCGCTGTAATGTTCTACGTTCTATGTTCTATACCAGGCAACATCCTGGTAAATCTTTTCTGTACTCCCTCCAAAGCTTCTACGTCCTTCTGGTAGTGTGGTGAGCAGAATTGAACACTATATTCTAAGTGCGGCCTAACTAAGGTTCTATAAAGCTGCAACATGACTTGCCAATTTTTAAATACCATACCCTGTCCGATGAAGGCAAGCACGCCGTATGCCTTCTTGACTAGCTTCTCCACCTGACCACTGACTTTCAGTGACCTGTGTCCCTGTACACCCACATTCCTTTGTCTATCAATACTGTTAAAATTTCTTGTTTGGCACTTAGAGGCCAGAATGAGCAGAACAACAATCCATTGATGATTGCAGCTTTGCAGAAGATCCAGTCACCGTTTGTCTCTCATCGACATTTGCATGTGTCTGCCAAATCTGATTAGATGTACATTATGCCAGATTATTACAAAATGGAGTTCGTGGGAATAAAGGAAAGCATTAGATTCCAACCCTATCCACCCGGACAGAAGCCTAGAATATTCCTGCCATAATATTTGGAAGGCAAGAAAAATACATGCCTGAACGTCCTCTTCCCCAATATAGGCAATGGCCAGTAAAACACCTACAGAAAGATTATTTTCACTCTAAACCTCCCCTCGCTCTTTCTTTCTGTGGGAGTCTCAGCATCCAAATTTGAGCTCTAAATTTGGAACGAATGTTGGCAAAAAGCTTTCATTTCTGCAATGGGCACAGAATATTTCCAGAAAAAAATGTGAAAACTAAGCTTTTCAAAAAGAACAGTTCCTCCTGAAATAAACTGAGCACTCAAAGCAAAGCAACCAGCAACTTTGAGATTGACATTTAAGCAAATGGATAATGATTATCTCTTTTTGACCAAGTGACAGGCCATTTTAAGTATAGTTGTTTTAAGTGCTGCAAACTGTCAATGTATCTAACGTGGGTAATTTCAGACTTCGTGCGTCACTGCAGGTGACTACTGTGTCCATCAGTAGCACATTTTGAAAATTGGGCACACAATAAAAATGATTCTCATAGAAAATAAGTAACTGGAAAAGCATGAAAACACAAAACCAAACTTCTGAAATGTGTCAAAAGCTTTTTCTCAGCGTGGGAGAGTCAATTACGAGAAGCCATAGGTTTAAGGTGCGAGGGGCAAGGTTTAAAGAAGATGTAGAAGGCAAGTATTTTACACAGAGTGCAGTGGGTGCATGGAACTTGCTGCTGGGGGAGGCAGACAATGATAGTAACTTTGAAGGGATGCCTTGACAAACACTTGATTAGGATGGAAATGGAGGGATATGGTCCTCAGAAGGTAGAGAGTTTTAGTTCAGTCAGGCATCAAGGTCAGTGCTGTCTTGGAGGGTCAAAGAGCCTGTTCCTGTGCTGTAATTTTCTTTGTTCTTTTGTTATCATAGTTCTGCACCAACAGTGTCAAGCGTGAGAATTTGTGAGTAATGACTGTCTGTGAAATGCAGAACATGCATCAGCTCAGTTACACATGGAGAAACTAGCATCTTTCTTATTATACTAAAACTTTACCATTTCAGAGGGTGGATGGTCTTAATTACTTGTTTCATTGGACTTACTTTGAAACTGAAAGATTAAATCAACTTTTAATCTCTGGGTTACTCTGCTCATTGAACTTCACATTTCTTTCAACATTTTTTGAAACATTGGCATTGAGCTGTTATCCACATTATTTTCAAAATTCATTTATGAGCTATAGGATTTTCTAGCTAGACCAGTGTTTATTGCCCATCCCTAATTGCCTCTGAGAAGATGGTAGTGAGCTGCTGTAATAATTCTTGTTCACAGTTAAGGGAAAAAGAACATGTTTGTTTACAGTTAATGGTTTCACAGTGGCTTGCAACCCGCTGCTTACTGTGGTGAACCCGCAACCTATTCTCTGATTGGATTCCCAGTTTGTGTGACCTGTCTTCTTGAACCACTGCAGTCCCTGGGAGGGGAGTAAGAAGTCTCACAACATTAGGTTACAGTCCAACAGGTTTACTTGATAGCAAAAGCCACTAGCTTTAGGAGCACTGCCCCTTTGTCAGGTGAGTGGGAGTTCTATTCAAAAGCAGGGCATATAAAGACACAAACTCAATTTACAAAATAATGGTTGGAATACAAGTCTTTACAAGTAATCAAGCCTTAAAGATACAGGCAATGTGAGCGGAGAGAGCATTAAATACAGGTTAAAGAGATAAGTATTGTCGACAGACAGGACAGTTAATGAGATTTTGAAAGCCCAGGCAAGTCGTGGGGATTACAGATAGTGTGACATGAACCCAAGATCGCAGTTGAGGCCATCCTCATGTGTGCCGAAGTTGGCTATCAGTCTCTGTTTAGCGACTCTGTGCTGTCATGTGTCGTGAAGGCCGCCTTGGAGAAAGCTTACCCGCAGGTCAGAGGTTGAATGCGCATGACCGCTGAAGGGTTCTCCAACAGGAAGAGAACACTCTTGCCTGGTGACTATCAAGCCATGTTCATTCATCCATTGTTGTAGCATCTGCCTGGTCTCCCCAGTGTACCATATCTTGGAACATCCTTTCCTGCACCTTATCAGGTAGACAACGTTGGCTGAGTTGCAAGAGTATATACTGTGTACCTGGTGGATGATGTTCTCATGTGAGATGGTGGCATCCATGGTCAATGATCCGGCACGTCTTGCAAAAGTTGCTGTGGCAGGGCTGTGTGATGTTGTGGTCACTGTTCTTCTGAAGGCTGGGTAGTTTACTGTGGACTTTGTTGTGCAATTGTTTGAAGGCAAGAAGTGGAGGTGTGGGGGTGGCCTTGGCGAGATGTTCATCTTCATCAATGACCTGTTGAAGGCTCTGGAGAAGATGTCATAGCTTCTCCACTCCGGGAAGCACTGGATCTGGAGGTTACTCTGTCCACTGTATTTGTCTTTTGAGGAGGTTGATGCGGTTTTTCGCTGTTGCACATTAGAACTGTTGATCGAGTGCCATATCCTGTTCCTATAAGAGCATCTTTTGGTGTCTAAAGGTGTTTGTTGCAATCCTTCTCATCTGAGCAGATCCAGTGCATACAAAGGGCTTGTCCATAGGGGATAGCTTCTTTAATGTGTTTAGGATGGAAGCTGGAGAAGTGGAGCGTCGTGAGGTTATCAGTGGGCTTGCAGTACAGTGAAGTGCTGAGATAACTATTCTTAATGGAGATGAGTGTGTCCAAGAATGCATCCAATTCTGGAGAATAGTCAATGGTAAGCCTGATGATGGGATGGAACTTATTGATGTCATCATATAGTTGTTTCAGTGATTGTTCACCATAAGTTCAAAGGACGAAAATGCTATCGATGTATCTAGTGTATAGCATCGGTTCAAGATCCTGTGCAATGAAGAGATCGTGTTCGAACACTTCAGCAGTCACGGGCATTCGGCCTCTGATTTTTGAGTAAGTGTTCTCCAGGATGGCCTTCACAACACACAACGCTCAGTTGTTGAGCAGAGACTGATAGCCAAGTTCCCGTATGCGTGAGGACGGCCTCAACCAGGATGTTGGGTTCATGTCATACTACTTGTAACCCCCATGACTTGCCTGGGCTTACAAAATCTCACTAACTGTCCTGTCTGAAGACAATACACATCTCTCTAACCTGTGCTTAACATTCTCTCCAATCACATTGTCTGTAACTTTAAGACTTGATTACTTGTAATGACCGACATTCCAACCATTATTTTGTAAGTTGAGTTTGTGTCTTTATATGCCCTGTTTGTGATCGGAATTCCCACTCACCTGATGAAGGGACAGCGCTCTGAAAGCTAGTGGCTTTTGCTACCAAATAAATCTATTGGACTTTAACCTGGTGTTGTGTGACATCTTACTGTGTTTACCCCAGTCCAATGCCGGCATCTCCACGTCAGGGAGGGGAGTATCAGGATTTTGACCCAGTGATAGTGAAGGAATGGCAATATATTTCCATTATGTTGGTGGATGGCTTGGAGGGGTACCTCCAGGTGTGTATGCTGAACTTGTCCTTCTAGATGGTTGTGGATTTCAAAGGTGCATATATAAAGAGTAATTGTAGTGAATTTTGGATTTGTTGATGAACACATCTGAAAACTAGCTCAGTGGACTGGATTTTATGCTCATCTCCAGTGGATTTGAAGAATAAATTGCAACAGATAGCCTTTCTGCCATTTACCCACTGCCCCTGACCTTTCTGAATCTTTGGCCACTTAAGAGGACTCATCCCACCATCACTGGCATTTTGACTTCAGCAGGGGAAGACCCAGGGCATGTGGGAAACTTAGAAACTTTAATTGTGTGGTCTAGTACCGAGAAAGGTTTGTTGGGGGAAACCATCACTGTGGGTCCCATGGGTCCATCAGAAGCCGTTTCCTCTTTAACCCTCGTCCCTGCCTCCAAAACCAGTCCTCCGGCTCCCTTCAACCTTCCTCTTCAGATCCCCAGACTCTGAACCCCTCAATGTGATGGGACTGCGTATTGTCCCATCTGTGGCCTTTACTCCTACCTGGCACTTCAGGTACTACAGAGCTGTCAGCTATCCAAATAGCTAGTGCCCCTAAGGTGGGACTCCCTACCGAGATTGGAATGGCAGTGATATTATAGCCAAGATGTGAACAGGGAAATATTTCACATTTGTCTTCACTCAAGAGAATAAGGATGATGATGTAGAACATAGAACATAGAACATTACAGTGCAGAACAGGCCCTTCGGCCTTCAATGTTGCACCGACCAATTCTGAAAAAAAAAAGCAATGACCCTCCAAACTAAACCATTCCCTTCTCTTCCATAAACTTATCAACTAACCTCAAACGCCACCAAACTTGGCGCATCTACAACTGCCGCAGGCAGGGCATTCCACTCCTAACCACCCTCTGGGTAAAGAACCTACCTCTGATATCCGTCCTATAACTATCACCCCTTAATTTAAAGCTGTGTCCCCTCGTGCTAGCTTTCTCCATCCTAGGAAAAAGGCTATCACTGTCCACCCTATCTAAACCTCTAATCATCTTATATGTTTCAATAAGGTCCCCTCTTAGCCGCCTCCTTTCTAACGAAAACAACCTCAAATCCCTCAGCCTCTCTTCATAAGACCTGCCCTCCATACCAGGCAACATCCTGGTAAACCTCCTCTGTACCCTCTCCAATGCCTCCACATCTTTCTTATAATGTGGGGACCAGAACTGCACACAATACTCCAAGTGCGGCCGCACTAGAGTTTTGTACAGTTGCAACATGACGTTGCGGTTCCGAAATTCAATCTCCCTACCAATAAAAGCTAAGACTCTGTATGCCTTCTTAACAACCTTATCGACTTGACTGCCTACTTTCAGGGATATTCATGGAGAGATATTGTGAGGCTCTTAAGCAAATTGACACAGGGAAAGGTGTTGGCAGCCTTAAAAGTGGATAAATTTCCAGATCTAAACGAATTGTATCCTAAGCTGCTGTGGGAGACAAGGGAGGTGATTGCAGGAGCTCTAACCCAAATTTTTAATTTCTCACTGGCCATGGGGAAGTGACAGATGACTGGAGAACAGCTAATGTGGTATGTAAGAAGGGTTGTAGAGATAAACCAGGGAACTACAGATCAGTGTGTCTCACATCAGTGGTAGAGAAACTACTTGAAAAACTTCTGAAGGACAGCATCTATCTCCACATGGAGAGGCAAAGCTTGATCAGGAATAGTCAGCATGTTTTCATCAGGGGGAGGCCATGCCTAACAAATTTGATTGAGTTTTTTTGATGTACATAGATGAGGATAGTGGATTTGATGTAGTTTATATGGATTTCAGCAAAGCCTTTGACCAGGTCCCACATGGGAGACTTGTAAAAAAGATAAATACACATGGGATACAGGGTAATTTGATAAAATGGATTCAAAATTGGCTTAATTGAAGAAGTCAGAGGGTGATGACAAAAGGCTGCTTCAATGACTGGAAGCCGTTGTCTGGTGGCATACCACAGGGACCTGTGCCAGGACCCCTATTATTCATTATTTATATAAATGACATTGATGACTATGGGGAGCATAGGATTAGTAACTTTGCAGATGGAGGGGCGTAGGATTAGAAACTTTGCAGATGGAGGGGCGTAGGATTAGAAACTTTGCAGATGGAGGGGCGTAGGATTAGAAACTTTGCAGATGTCACAAAGATTGGATGGTTGGTTAACAGTGAGGCGAAGCGTCTTGGTTTACAAGAAGATATAGATGGAATGGTCAAGAGGGCAGATAAATTGCAGAAGGAATTTAACCCTGAAAAGCTGAGGTGATGCAATTTGAAAGGAGTAATTTGTCAAGAAAGTATTCAATGAGTGGTAGGACACTTGGAAGTCCTGTGGAATAAAGGGACCTTGGCCTGCATGTTAGTAAGGTGGTGAAAAATGTATTAAAGGCACATGGCTTTATCAGTCAAAGCTTAGATTACAAAAGCAGGGAAGTCATGTTGGAGTAGTATAGAACTTTGATGAGGCCCCAGTTAAAATACTGTGTGCAGTTCTGCTCATCACATTATCTGCACTGGAGAGGGTACAGAGGAGATTCATCAGGATGATCCCTCAGATGGAACATTTAAGTTATGAAGAGAAGTTGCGTAGGATTGGGTTGTTTTCATTGGAGCAGAAAAGGCTGAGGGAGCGACCTGATCGAGATTATGAATGACATGGACAGAGAGGATAAAGATCAGCTGTTTCTCTTAGTTGAAGGGTCAGTCACAAGGGGATATAGAGTCAGTCACAAAATGAGTGGCAGAAGGTTTAGGATGGATGTGAAGAAAATCTTTTTAAGCTGATGATAGTTTGGAATGCACTGCCTGGGACGGTGGTGGAGGTGGGTTACCTCACATCCTTTAAAAAGTATCTGGATGAGCTCTTCGCACACCATAACACTCAGGGCTACGGGCCAAGTGCTGGCAGATGGGATTAGATGGGAGTTCAGGTATTTCCAATGTGTTGGTGTGGATTCGATGGGCTAAAGGGCTACTTCTGCACTGTATGATTCTATGAAATTCAGCCCAATCAGTTCCACAACAGTGAGATGCTAAATGTGAACTTCACCGTGCTGATTAAATTGAGAACAGTCAATGCATTGGATGCTAATACAATTCCTGGAACAGAAACAGTCTTTAAGGAGAAATGATGCATCATTTCAATACACAGTTTTATAGATATTTTATGAGAGAATGAAATAGTGCTTGACAGAACAAGAATACAATAAATTTTGCCTAATGCCACCATGGCAGGGGAAATGAAAATATTAGTTTTGCTATTTACTTATGGTGGTTATGTTATTGAAACTTATATCCACTATAAAATTAATTGAATACTGGAAACAGTTTCATATCAGAAATTCAGGTGGGTGAAAAAGACAAACAGAAAATTCTGAACATAGAGGAGAGCTGTTGCAAATAGCTAACCCCACCACCATTGACTTCATTATTGGTTTGGGTTGACATCCTTTCATCTGCAAGAGTTGATAGGAATACAGCTTCAGAAATTTGACACAGTCAGATGAGATCATCTGCTGCAGCTTCTTTTGATGGCTGAACGAAGCAATTCCTGAAAGCCTGAGCGATGCACTGTGCAAACTGGGCTGCTGATTCTCTTAATGGGTAAAGGAGAGGTGGTGATATCAACTATCAGCAATCTCCTGCCATTTTTCTATAATGTTAAATTAATTTCTTTTTTGGAGAAAATAATTTCTCAGCGGGAACTTGAAACAGGCCAAAGTCTTTTCAGGGCAGTCTGGTGGCGCAGTGGTTGGCATTGCTGCCTCACAGTGCCAGGGACCTGGGTTCAATTCCCAGCTTGGGTCATGGTTTGTTCATTCAAGGGCATTATGGTAACTTATATTTTTCTTACCCTTTGTACCTGAACAGGCACTGGAGAGTGGCGACTAGGGGATTTTCACAGTAATTTCATTGTAGTGTTATTGTAAGCCAACTTCTAGTTAATAAACTTTAATTCTATCTGCCTGACCTTGGCCTTCCAGCATATCTTTCTGTTCACTTCTGTTCTCACATATTCATTTAGATTCCTCAATGTCAATGTAGTACCAGTGCCTTTGTGGGCTTTCTTAATTGCTTTGCTGATCTTTGATCTTACTTCTAATGATTTGTTCACCAGTATCTCTGCATCCCTTTGCTCATCTATCCCATTCATATTCATTTCCTTATTTCCTAAGGTGCAGGTGATTTTTCTATTATTCCCACTAAAATGCGTCACCTCACATTTATCGATGTTAAAGTTCATTTGCCCAGTCTGAAAGCTTTCTAATGTCTGCTTATATTATGCTGAATTTTTCTACAGTGCTAGGTGTACGCCCAAGATTGATATCATCTGTGAATGTTGTTACTGAAGTCCTTCTTCCGAAAGACAAATCATTAATGTTAGTTATGAATAACAGTGGCTCCAAATACTGATTACCATGGAACACCATCTTTACCTCTTCCAACTCAAATAACCCCTTCTTTCAACCCCTTCTTTCCACTTTCTAATTTTTAGTCAATTTACTAAGCATTCAGCTATTTGTTTCCTGACTTTAAATACTCCAAGCCTGGTTACCAGCTTACCGTGTGATACCTTTATGAATGGCCTTTCAAAAATCCAGTAATGCGTTACGTTTATCTACTCTTTCTGTCACTTCTTCAAAGAAATTGATCTAGTTATTTAAGCAAGACTTTGCCATTCTGAAGCCATACTGAATATTTTTCATCAAGCGTTTTATTACTAAATGCTTTTCTATTACTTCCTTCAATACTGCCATACATCTTGTAGGTCATTCTCCAGTTTCCTTCCCCCATTGGCATTGAACAGGCTGTGCTGGTTCACACATTTTGTTCTATCACTCTTTGTGTACATAGGAAAAAAGATTACCTGTATGCCAAAGTGGCACTGCTTCCTCTTCAATGATACATTTCCAATAAAACAAGTGCCTCAGTTATCTCCACAATGGTATTCGTGACCATTCATAAGTGCATATCATCAGAGCCTAGAATTTTATCCTCTTTCAGTTTTGCTAGTTTGCAAATTATTTTCTCCCTTTCTATCCCAACTATATTAACTTTTTTTAAAGCTCATGGTTTAGCGAAATGTTTATTTTCTTTTTTCCTTAAGAAGAACTAAGCTCTATTCAGTTGCCCAAAGATTACCTGTGAGTTTATCCTGCTAATTCTTTTAATGGCCCCTTTTTTTATTTACTCATGGGACATAGGTGTCACTGGCTGGCCAGCAATTATTTCCTATCACAAGTTGCCCTTGAAACTGAGTGCCATGCTAGGCCATTGTAGAGGACAGTTGAGAGTCAACCACCTTGCTTTGGCTCTGGAGTCACATGTAGGCCATTCCAGGTAAGGATAGTAGATTTCCTTCCCTAAAGGTCATTGGTGAACCAGATAGATTTTTCCGACAATCGACAATGGTTTCAATAGATTCTTAATTCTAAATATTTTTTATTGAATTCAAAGCCATGGTGGGATTCAAACCCAGATCCCAGGAACATTAACTAAGTTTCTGGATTAAATAATATAAAGCGATAATAATACCACGAGGTCATCGCCTCCCACTTACTTCAAATTCCCTTTTGTTATTTTTATGCATATAAAAAGATATATTGTTTCTTTTTATATTTCTTAATAGTTTGATTTTGCGACTTCTCTTTGCCTGCCTGATGGGTTTTTTGAATTCTTGCCTAAATTATTAGTAGTCCTTCTTGTCCTCTCCATTAGCACCTGAAAACTTCTAAAGATTTAATTTTTTTTTTGTTTCTTTAATCATTCAGGTTACTCTATATTTAGCTTGTTTTTGGCTTTTAATGGAATACATTTCTCTTGAAAAGGAAACAGGAAGTGCACTCAGCAGGTCAGGCAGTATCTGATCAATGCTAACTGACCTGTTGAATATTTACAGCAGTTGTTTATTTAAATTGCTCAGCATCTGAAATATTTTACTTCTTATGTTAACATTTTTCTTGAACTTATTGATTACCCTTTTAAAGTTTTCCTACTGTTTTCCTAAGTTTGATTTTCAGTTTTTTCTTCAGTTCCATTATCATTGCCTCTTAATTTGCTGTTTTTCCAGCTATTACCTCAGGTCCTATTTTACCATTTTGATTCTAAGTGCTGGGCGAACTTGAATCTGGGAGGGTTTCAGATCCGACTTTTAGATCTATTCTCAGATGCTCCCATACGCACTCTGCCTGCAAAAATATCAACGAGTCAAAAGCTTGTGGATAGGGCTTAATGTGCTCAAAACCCTACAGCTCTAATCAGCGCCCCCAACTGCGCACGCACAGAAAAAAATGATGGCATGCTACTCCCCTGCCACATCTCTCCTGGGCAGCTAATGCATCCCCATGATCGCCACAGACATTGCCCCATCCCTGACCTGCTTTTCCTCTACGTCCCTGCTACCCAGACCGATTGCTGGCTCCTCTCCCCCTTCTCTTCCACCGATCTCAGGCAGAGTGATCAACCTTCCCCCTTCCCCTCACTGATCTCAATCAGAGTCATGATGTACAGATGCCGGCGTTGGATTGGGGTGGTAAGAACTCAGTAAGAATTTAGCAACGCCAATTTATAATCCAACCGATTTATTTGATAGTTGGATTATAAATTGGTGTTGCTAAATTTTTACTCAATCGGAGTGGCAGTGGACCCCTTTCACTCACACTGATCTCAGACGGAGTGGCAATGGACTCATCTTCCATTCCAATGATCTAAGACAGAGTGGCAGCAGACCCCCCTTTCTGCACCCCCCCCCACCCCCTACCAATCTCAAGCAGAGAGCCATCGGACACTTGGCACTTACCTCCTCACTAACTGGAGGAACTCAATCAGACTTATATGGAGCATGTGTGTTTTGTGCCAAACCTGGATGGGCGAACGCAGTGGTAAAAGGGGAAGTGCCAGTAAAGTTAGGCATTTAGCTCATTAAGTCAATTTAGATGCATGAAAATGCATTTAAATGGCTGTCATATCCGTTTTTGGGCCCAGTCCCAATCGTGGCCACTTTCGGGCCTTTGTAAAGGGGGACCCAACGTGAAGGCGGATGCGGATTGCGCTACTTGCCTTACACCCAACTTTAGTAAGTTTTCACACCTGAAAATGGGTGAAACGCAATGGTAAAATTAGGCCCCTCATGTCTTTGCTGTACTTGTGTTACTTTCAATCCTAATCTTGAATCTTACTATCTTGTGATCACTACTATTAAGATGCTTTCTATTTTTACTTCTGCCATCTGTTTTCATCCATTACCAACACTGATTGCTTTCTTGTTAGGTCTCTTATATGCTGAATGACAAATACACCCTGTATACACAAAAACTTAATTACCTTTATTCCTTTAACTATCTCTTCTTGTTGGGTTATTTGACTGATCATGATCAGTCTTCTGCTATATACCGTGGAGGTCTTTCTCCAATTTTATTCCATTATTTGGGGAATATAATAATGGAATACTTCCTAACTGTTGACTAAATCCATATGTGGTAGAAAGAATGAGGATAGGCAACATGAACTAAATGATATAATTTTGAAGCATGTGAAGGACAGAGAAACTTGAGAGTTCCCATAGAAAAATCTTCGACTCACCTGATGAAGGGCAATGCTCCGAAAGCTCCTGCTACCAAATAAACTTGTTGGACTTTAATCTGGTGTTGTGAGACAACTTACTGTGCCCACCTGAGTCCAACACTGGCATCTCCACGTCAAAAGTCTTTGAAACTAGCAGTGCAAGTTGTGAAAAAAAGAAACTTTATTAAAAGAAATGCATTTGTGTAGCAACTTCCATGATCTCAGAAGATCCCAAAGTGTTTTGGAGAGAATGAAATACTTTTGGAGTTTAATCATTGCTGTAATGTCGATGACACAGCAGCCAATTTATGCCTAACAAGCTTCCACAAACAACAATATAATAATGATTGGATAGTCAGTTTCAGTGATTCTGATTCTGGGGTAAATACTGACTGGAATATTTGGAGTAATATTTCTGTGGGATTGACAATCCTGTTCTGTATGCTGCCATTTCTTAGTCATCATTATTATATCTGTATTCTCTCTAAAAATTGTCTCCACTTTACCCATTTTGCTTTGATTGCTATATACATTGCTGTCCTGACGCTTTAAATTGATTGTATTTATTCTTTCGCTCATTATGTTTTTAGTAGCTATTTTGGCCAAAAGCTTTTGATCTTATTGCCCCACCGCCATTGCCAGTGAGAATTTGGTGCTCAGCCAAAACTCCATACACTGCAGCGGGACCGGAGAATCCCAGCCGCGGGTGAGGTCGGAGAATTCCTGCCTTTATCTTTATGCTCTATGAATTTATCTGAACTCTGGTGATTTTTGGTATCCTTATTTATTCCTTTGGCTTGTTCTTTCATCCATTTTCCTTATTCTTCTATGGCAGTTTGCTCCCCAACATGTTATTATTATAAAGTCTTATGCAGCCTAATTATCCTATCTGCTTGGCCTTAATCCCAGCCTAATTCAGAAGCATTTTGTTGGTGTTCCTGCATGGTGCCAGTTCCTTGGGATGTTGAGAGTGTTGTGAAGTTGTATATACAAGGTTAAATCTGTAGTGTTTGACAAATGTGAATATTGAAAAGAAAAGCTAAAAGCAAAAGAAAAAAAATCATGTAGCATTGTCTTTGTAAAAATCATGTGCCTTTTTGTGGGATTTTAAACTGCAGCATCAAGTTTGCTACATTTGTATCCAGAGTAGAAGTCAGTTCCAACATAGCAAAACAGGCTTTTGAATTGAACTAGTAAGTTTAAAGCAAGCACACAGAAACTCAGGACCAATGGAATTCAAATGTGAGATATGATTTCCCAGAATCATAGTTAGTCATTTTCCAATGTTCCTTACTGTAGCACCAGGAAGATAAGTACTCCGAATATTCTTGACTATGACTATAAAGAATACTATTTATCCCACAAATTCTTTTTTAGTAAAACTATACTATTCTGCATCTTTTCTTTTTGGATTGACCTTCATGCTCTGGTTGCTCTTTGCACAGTCTTTTTCTTTAATCTTCCAGGTAATGAACTGTTTATATCTATGGCAAAGGTGTATGCCTCCACTCAGATTGCAGGAATACTGTAAGGTAATTCCAATTATTTAAACCCAAACAAGGGGAAATAACTGTTAGAACAAGCTTGCCATTTCTTTTTTCGGAAGGAGGGGAAGTGAGGCTCTCATAAGAATCCTACAGTAATATATATATCTTTGTAAAATCTCCACCTAAATTTAATACCAGCTCAGAAAGTTTTCTAGATGAGAGCATTACCAAAGAATATTCATACTTCCAAAAGATGCCTATTGTATATTCTTTTAGAGTGACTGTATTCTATAAGGATTTATTGTATTATTCCTGAATGAGTCTTGTATTCTTTGCACAGCAATCTACTGGGATTTTATTTAGTTTGTTAATCATTTAATAAGGCCATCATCAGTTTTAAAAATAAAGACCTCTTAATTGTTCATGTTAGACAGCGGCAGATCCTGCTTTAATTTACCGAAACAGTAGCTTCCTACAACCTCACACACATTCATATAAGATTGGAAGGCAATATCCCTTCGGTGGTTCCAAAATCATGCAGAAGTACAAATTACCTCCACATCATAACAAAAGGAAGTATTTTTCTGACACCACTCCTTTGGCCAAATGTTGACTTCCCTAACCTGTTTGTCCCTATGCCAATGGCTCAGGTAATAATTTCCAGAGAACCTGCTTTACGGCTTAGTTCCTGACTCCTGGTACCCCTTTAGCAGAAGCTTTTCCTAATCTTTCCTACCCCATCAACTCTGACATGGAGCACAGCAAGTTGATCTACCTGCTCCTTTCCCAGAATTATAATTAGTCATTTTCTGATGTTCCTTATTGTAGCACCAGGAAGATAAACATTCCTAGCATTCTTGACCATGACTATAAAGAATACTATTTATCTCACAAATTCCCTTTCAGTAAAACTATAGCATTCTGGATCTTTCCTTTTTGGACTGAACTCAATGTTTTTGTTGCTCTTTGCCCCGTCTTTTTCCTTAATCTTACAATTAATGAATTGTTTATACATATTGCAAAGGCATCTGTTCCCTGGCTTCTCTAATATTCCTCCCACTTCCCCCTCACCCAGTGACTGACATTCATACTATCCCTTCTCGCATTTGTGCCTTCTGCTTATATGGCTGTATTGTAGAGTAAATTATCCACTAATTCCACTACTCCCTTAATTTTCCTACTATCTCTAGCTCATCTCACCTACTCAACCAAAGTGTCCCAATGCAGAAACATTCCTTGCAGTGCTGGCTATCTGGACAATCTTATTGTCCACAAACTCCCGCATACCGTAGTCTCAATGCATTGACAGTAGTGTATTATTTACCATGATTCTTAATGAATTGGTTAAACATCTGTGGTTCATTGAGTTAATTGATTGATTGCTTGATGTCTAGATCCACTAGATGTAAGTGAAATATATTATGAAACAGAATTTCAATGGGATCTTTATTCTGTGCTGTAAGAAATATTACGAACAAATACATAATACCTTCATTACTTTGCCTTAGATTCCTGATATTGGTCCATTTAAGTTGGAGGCTAATTGGACTGCTGTACACCCCAGGTGTTACTGTCACCCCTGCTGTGTAGGATGGTTGCATTTCTGTCACATAATGATATTGGTTGACCTACCCAGGGCAGCTCAACATGACAAAACAGATGGCACATTAGAAATTGTACTACAGGCAGCATTGGGTCAGCTCACAGGGTCAGAGACAAAACATTTGATATTTTTATTATCAGAACTGTTCTTCTCCAATGCTGCAGTATTCTCATGACAAATATTTTACATGGTACTCACATATACTGCTGTGGTTCCCGGTTACATCCCCAGCCAATGGATTGGTGCATGACCTCCTCTTGTGGTGCTGCAGTTACACAGGCACCAAACACTCACAAACTCCATCAGCAATTCCTGCAATATTTTTTCTTTTCACCAAGTACAGATGTTGTAGATTCTATTATGGCTCTCAATGTCCTTACACAATTCCTTCTGATCTCACTTACACTCGCATATTTTCTCCAACTCTATAATTTAATTAATTTGATTCTATAATCTGTAGATTCTTGAATAGAAAGTTAATTTCTATGTTAAATCTCTCGCCATTTATTATGAAGTGTTCTTCTTACGTAGTCCCTTGGGATCAAGATTTGGATCACTCTGGTTTGATGGGTTCTGAGATGGCTGATAAGTACAATGATCTGCAAACTCTACTGCAATCAGGAGCGGTGGCGCTTGGAAAGTTAGGTAGATGAGTTGCCTGGAGTTAGTACACGGTGTCTCACTTCATCTCTGTGTTTTCCCAATAAAGTCTTTCAATATGTTTGGTGTCTTCCCAAATGGACCTTCTCCATTTGGTCAATCATAAATCAGAGTCTCTCAATCAATGGCAGGGGGTTTGACCTCCTCAGAGGTGCTTTGAAGACTTCCCCAAAGTGTCTCCGCTATCTTGCTGGGTGTCTCCTGCCGTGAACTATTTTTGAATAGAATATTTGTTTTGGGAGTTTGATATCCAGCGTGCAAGCAAGATTTCCTGTTCAACGGAGCAGCTTTTGAGTAACTAATGCCTCAATGCTTTGCACATTGGCTTGGGAGAAATAACCACTGCTGGACAAACTTTCTTGTTACCTGATTTGGGGGACCTTGCAACGGCATCGCTGGTACTACTCCTTCGATGATTTTATTTTCCTGCTGTAGGTTGTGTAAGTCTCCAAAGCATGAAGGGGCACAGAGATCACTGCTGCCTATTAAATGATGTCCATAATCTCAGGTTTCAGATCCTGGTCCTCAAAAGCTCTTTTGCTCAATTGGCCAGAGGCTGCACTGGCACATTGAAACTGATACTAAATTTCATTGTTTTTGTCTATTGTCGTCAAGAGGAGGTTCCCAAGATATAAAGAATGATCCAAATTTCAATGGATCTTGCCATTGATTGTATTTGACTGTCATGTCCCCTACCCTTTTCAGGTTCTACTCCCTCAGGCCCCATAGCCTAGGCACTATTCCTGGCCCTCAAGGTGCCTGTTGGGCATTGCTATTTTTCCAGGTGGAAACTGCCTGCCCTATTTTTGATCACCTTCAATGGCCTCTGGTCCCACCGACAAGCCCATCAGGACAGGTCTGGTCCACATTGGTGGGGACCATTTGTGATACTTGCCAGTTAGCACCTTGGCCAGTGAGAAGATAAGCTGAAGTGTGTCTGAAACATAGCACCTGGGACTTACTAATGATATGACATGAATATTGAAATTGGATTTGCATCCTTTTTGGGGGGAAAACTGATTTCGCTGGTAAATAAGTGCCAATAGGATCACGATAAAAGGCGTGATCCTGATTTTTTTGCCTTTCACCCAATCTTAACATCTTACCTCACCAATTGATCGTCAGAACAAGCCAGTAAATTCGCAGCCAAGGTCTCAGTTGAGGAATCATTCAAGATGCTCTCACCAGTGAACACTGACTGCCACCCTGTTCTTGATAAGCCCATATCTATGCTTGGCTCTGAGAGGACTGCCCTTGAGTGTTTGGTTTTATGGTACTGAAAAAACCATGTATTACATTAGTTTTGCGAGTTGTTGGATCCCTACACTCTTTCTGCCTAACATTTGGTCTCTATGCTGTGGATTCAGACACTGACAGGGCTGCTGCTTTACTGCTTTTATATAAAGAGCTCTACTAAATTCCTAGCTTACAAACTCATTTTTCCCCTCAACTTTTAATTGGAATTCGCACCTGCCCATTCTGCTCAATTTTAATGGGTCTCCTCTCTTCCATAACTTCATTTCTCTTTGTCCAATGTTCTCCCATATCTCCAGGACACACAATTCATTATGGTGCTGTAAATCATAATATATATTAAACAGTCAATATAATCTCAACTCGAAAGATGATGTACAGCCTCTGATCACCCAATGATCTATTACTGAATATAGAACATGCACATAGGATTTTGCTAATCTCCAGTTTTTTTTCCCTTGGTATATTGAACCTGTGGATAGTTACATCATATGGTGTGAAGGACAGTATACAAGGATTGTTTGTACACAGTTGGCAATAATATGATATGAATTATAACAAGATATATTTCACCAACATAGTGAGAAATTTAATATCTTGACCTGAAGGTTCAATTTCACAGTGCTGTTTTTACAGCATTGTTCCTCCAATGTTCATATAAAAGGCACAAAATCACAAATTGCATTCAGTACAACTCAAATTTCAGTCATATCCATTTATCTGAAAAAACATATGCTAACCTGGTCATGCCCTCAAGGTAAATGAAACATCTTTGCAGGCTCCTGCTAATTGCACTTATTTACATGACATAAAGGAATCATAGATTCCTTAGTGGGCAGAAGGAGACAGATCATTCAGCCCATAGAGCCCACACCTACGACAATCCCACCAGGGTCTATCCCCATAACCCAATATGTTTACCTTGCTAATCCCCCTGATCCTAAGGGGCAATTTATAATGGCCAATCAACCTATCCCGCATATTTTTGAACTGTGGGAGAAAACCAGAGCATCCAGAGGAAACCCAGGTAGACATAGAGAAACTGTGCAAACTTCACACAGTCACCTAAGGCTGGAATTGAACCCAGGTCCCTGATATTGTGAGGCAGTGGTGCTAATCACTGTGCTAATGTGCTGTCACAAGGTTTCAAAATTAATTTTGGAAATTTTGGGGACAAAGGCAGTTACACGAAATATATTGAAAATGTATTGAAAACGATTCTTCTATTAAATTTGCTAAAGACAAAGGGGCAAACCCCAAAAGCTTGTGGGTTTACTATCAAATAAACCTGTTGGACTTTACCCTGGTATTGTGAGACTTCTTACTGTGTTCCCAGCTGAAACAGGGAATAATTTTGTATTTTTTTAATTGTTTAACTGACACAATGATTTGTTTTTTGTATTAAACCTTGTCTCAACTCCTCGTAGTCAAACTTTACCAAGTTACCACTTTAAATATTTCAAGGTCTATTTTTTAAAGCAAAATATTTTTAAAAAAAGTGTCTTAAAGTATCGCTTGATCACAGTGATTTTTGGCAGTTTTAGCATTCGGCTGTATGCAAGATATAGCAGAAACTGAAAGAAATAATACTTTTCAAAACAAGTACAATTTTGGTTGCAACTTGTGCTGGAATTGCTGATTGCTCCCAAAGTGGAAACTTTGGGCGGGATTTTATGGCCTCGCTTGTTCCAAAATCGTAAAATCCCAGCAGAGGTCAACAGACCTTTCCATGGTCCTCCCCTCACCCACTCTGATTTCCAGAACAGACGGGATGGTGAAATTGCAGCCTGTATATCCTTAGGTGTAGTGCTATACAACAGTGATCGTGAAGAGTTAATTTAGTTACTAATTTTTTGTTAATGATTACAAAGCATTCAACGTGAATTATTTCAGCAGTGCAGCATTAGTCTTTAGTTAGCTGGAAAAAGGAGAATCCAACAAAAAAGCAGATTTTGTGAGGACTGATCTCTGCAATAAATGTGTTGCCTGTTGAAAAATTCAATGAAACTCTCAACCTTTAAGAAATTGGTTTCTAAAGGTCTACAGAATTTCATCTAGGGAGACAGGGATATACAACAACAGAGGGTAATAAAAGATTGATGGCATGTGGTGAATATAAGATGAAGGAATTGAGACATGTATGAAATGAAACCTTTAAAAGGGGAAAGGGGCTGTGATCGTGGATCACATGAAATTAATTCATTGGTTTTGCGGGTCACAGGAAACTTGGAAAGAATTAGATTTGTGAAAAATTGGCTTTGAAGAATTCTCATCAGTCTTCCTGTATGCTCTCTGTCATTTGTAATGTCAAATTTTAATTGAAATGTGGTCTGATCTAGAATATAAAACTGAATACTTCCAATTGTCAAATGCAGGCAGAATTCTGGATTGCTGCTGATTTTTAAAAAAATGATGTTTTGCAAATGTAGCTATGCTTAAAGAGTGAGGGGGTGATCTAAGGGCAATTGTCATAAATATAAATCCTTGCTTTTTATATTCTTTGTTAGTGTGATTCAAGCAGTTGACTAAGCAGTTCGATGTCTTATACTTAAGAATGTGCCTGTATTACAAAAGTGTAACCCAGGGATATAGTGATAGCATTCTTTTGTGTTTTTTTTTGTTCATGTGGTTCTTCAATCTTTTTGAAAACAGCTCAAGAAAACACTTGGTGAGTTGAGACCAGGTGTGGATGATTAAACTGCTCTATACCATAAGTCAACAAATAGAACAACATCAGGCACAATCCGATTTATTTATTTCATTCAGTCAGAACAGGTTACTGTCATATAATCAAAGTAATGAACATGCAGTGCTTTTCCATGTCAGTAGCTTGTCTCAAATAAAGTATAATTTCTCAGTGTTCTCTTTCATTCAAATTTCTCTTAGCTGTCAGCAGACCCATTTGTCCTTGTAAAAATCTGTTTTTTTTAAAGCTGCCTATCTGCACCTCCACTTGTATTTCTGTTAAGTTTCACTGTCTCCACAAGAAAGAACAACCAGAGAATTCTCAATTCAGTCACGCAAGGGTTTTATCAATTGCAGTTACAGCTGATGAATTGTGTTTTATTATTGCCTTGGAAAATCTTCATCAAAACTTAACTTACCATTTTAATCACCCATCTTTTCAGTGCCCTTTTTTAATCTTGTATGAATGTACCACAAATATCATTTCCAAACCTGTCTCTGTGGAAAAACTACTGTAAAACCACAAAACATGATGTGACCTATTTATCCATTCCCTTACTACACAAAAAAAAATGTAGACCAGAGCGAAGAATATCATAGGACACAGCCATACCCTTAACATTGCAAACCACTCTCACTGTCTTCCAGGTTTGAAAAGAAGCAGACACTCCAGGAAGTGTGGAAAATGTGCAGGCCTGCAAGTGAGAGTGAAAAAATGCAGTCCCTAAGCCCCCGCTTGCTAGCTTACTCCTTGCAAATGTCCAGTCTCTGAAAAACAAGCTGGAAGAACTTAGAGCCACACTCACTTTCCAAAGAGAACTGAGGGACTGTTGTGTATTCTATTTCACAGAGATGTGGCTCATTTCTGCTTCACCAGACATTGCCCTACAACCAGAGGGCTTCTCAATCCTAATAACATCTTGTGATGTCTAGACAGAGCAACACTGGCAACTTTCTGGTCCTCAGACCTATAATACCTGACACTAAAATGCCATCCCTACCACTTTCTGCGGGAGTTCATCTCTGTTATCCTCATGATAGTTTACATCCCACCCCTTGCAGACGTGAAGATCGTGCTGAATGAAATATACACCACTATGAATAGCCTCGCGATGTAACATCCTGAGGTCTTGTTCATCATGGCCGAGAATTTCAGTCAGCCCAAACTCAAGAGCATACTTCCAAGTTACCACTAACATGTCTCCAGTTCTACCAGAGGTCCAAAAATCTGAGACCATTGCTACACAAATATCAAACGTGCCTATCAGTCTATTACCTGCCCACACTTAGGGAAATCAGGTCACAAAGCTGTGCTCCTGCTCCCAGCTTACAGGCAAAAACTGAAGCACAAGAATCCATCAAAGAAAGTTGTGCAATGTTGATCTGAGGAATCTGATGATCTCCCATGAGGCTCATTAAAGTCATGGATTGGTCAATATTTTAAAAACTCTGCGACCAGCCTGAATGAGTATGTCACTACAGTAACTGATTTCATTAGTAAGTGTGTAGAAGACTGTGTACCAAAGGAGGAAATCCGTGTGTCCCCAACCAGAAACCATGGATGAACAGGAATATCCACTGTTTGCTGAAGTTCAGGTCTGAAGCGTTCGAGTCAGATGACACTGACCTATACAAGAAAGCCAGGTACAATCTAAGGAGATCCATCAAAGATGCCAAAAGACAGTATCAAACCAAGCTAGAGTCCCAGGCTAGCCATACTGACCCCCGCTAACTAAGTCAAGGTTTACAAGGCTACAAGATGAAAGCATGTAAAATCGCTGGCTTCAACCCACCGATCTCTGATGAGCTCAATGCATTCTGCGCTCATTTTGAGGAAGAGCATGCCCTCTACCTAGAAGTTCTGGATGAACTTGAATCTGGGGTCATTGTTGCAGGTATCAGAGCAGCTTTCTTGAAGGTCAACACATGGAGAGGGACTGGCCCGGACGGGCTATCCTGAATGTGCACTCAGATCAGTTGGCTGGGGTATTCACACATATCTTCAATCCCTTTTTATGACAATCTGAGGTCCCTATCTACTTCAAGAAGACGACCATAACCCCAGTACCTAAGAAAAATCAAGCAGCATGCCTTAATGACTATCGGCCAGTGGCTCTGACATCCATCATTATGAAGTACTTCGAAAAGTTAATCATGGCGCAAATCAATTCCAGCCTCTGGACTACCTGGATTCACTGTATTTTGCCTACTGCTGCAACAGGTCCACAGCAGACTGGCTCTGCACTCAACCCTGGAATACCTAGATAACAAGAACACCTATGAAAAACTCCTATATATTGACTACAGTTCAGCATTCAATACTATTATTCCCACAAAACTCATCTCCAAACTCCATGACTTGGGCCTCCCTCTGTGACTGGATCCTGAACTTCCTAATTCACAGATCACAATCAGTAAGAATAGGCAACAACATCTCCTCTATGATCATCCTCAATGCAGGTGCCCACAAGGCTGTGTTCTCAGCCCCCTCCTATATTCCTTGTACACCTGTGACTGAGTGGCCAAATTCCCCTCCAATTCCATTTTCAAGTTTTCTGATGACGCTTCCATGGTGGGTTAGACCTTAAACAATGATGAGATAGAGTACAGGAATAGAGCGAATCTGGTGAATTGATGCAGCAACAATAATCTCTCCCACAATGCCAACAAAATGATGGAGGTTGTCATCAATTTCAGGAAGCATAAAAGAGAACATACCACATCGATGGGGACAAAGTAGAAAGGGTCAAGAGCTTCAAGTTTTTAGGTTTCTAGATCACCAACAACCTGTCTGGTCCCCCTGAGTCGACACTATAGTTAAAAAAATCCATGAGCACCATAAATTTCTCAGAAGACAAAAGAAATTTGGCATGTCAGCTACGACTCTCACCAACATTTATAGATACACCATAGGAAGCATTCTTTCTGGTTGTATCACAGCTTGGTATGGCTCCTGCTCTACCCAAGACAGCAAGAAGCCAGAAAAGATCATGAATGTGGCCCAATCTATCATGCAAACCAGCCTCCTATCCATTGTCTCTCTTTCTCTCTATACTTTTCACTGCCTTGGCAAAGCAGCCAGCATAATCAAAGACCCCACACACCTCGGAGATTCTCTCTTCCATGTTCTTCTGTTGGAAAAAAGATACAAAAATCTGAGGTTACGTACCAATCAACTCAAGCACAGCATTTTCCCTGCTGTCATCAGACTTTTGAATGGACCTACCGTGCATTAAGTTAATATTTCTTTCCACACTAGTTTTGACTGTAACACTACATTCTGCACTCTCTCATTTCCTCCTCTATGTATGGTATACTTTGTCTGTATAATATGCAAGAAACAATACTTTTCACTTTACGCTAATACATGTGACAACAATAAATCAAATCAAAAAGATAGTGAAATTGGACTCAGTAAATCTGTTATTTGCAAAGTGGCTGCAGAAAATGATCATGAAACGTATGAGATTGTTGTAGAAGCCCAACTGTTCATTTGTTCTTGTAATTTCCATATTATTAGAATGCTGCAGCAGTATTAGTTCAGAAATACATCCAAGCTGCTGAAGGCTGAAGAATAGTTTTTGAAAGTCTGCCCTGTGAAAGCTCTGTCTGAAATGCAATTCGTTGCACCATCTACTCCCGACATTGCCCACTATTTAAACTCACTGCTACCTCTGTGATCAGTGATCTGCAGGTTGCTAATGGATTCTATTCAGGGTTGTAGATGTCTGGAATTGTTGTTGACAGCCTCTGGTTTGCAGTAGACTGTTTCAATGTGCAGTGCAGCTCCTTCAGGTGAAACATCTCCAAACTGGGAGGGAAAGACATCATTTGAATATGTGGCTACATCTGTAGGTGCTGGGCCCAAAATCTACTACTTCACAGTATTAAAGAGTAATTGACTTCCCTCCTTGATGTTCGTGCTTTCAATTTTCTATCATGTAACCTGGGGAATTAAAGGATATTTGTAAAATATTTCACTGTCTCTATTTTAATGCAGTTTTGAACTGTATTAAAGATTCAAATGCTGACCAATTAGAATGCATAATTATTTATGATTGTACTTATTCCATGGTGGAACCTTACCCTCCAGAAAAGCATTACGTTGTAAATAATTAAAATATTGAGCACTGTTATATAATGCACTTCAATGATTCTCTAACACTAGAAAATTGTTTGCTTTTTGAACAGAAGTATCATTAACTTATTTTTCTGTTGTATTCACCAATGTGAACAATGTCCAGTTCTGCCATTGCAATGTGATTAGCCCTGCTGCTTCACAGTGTCAGGGAACCTGGGTTTGATTCCTGGTTTGCGTCACTGTGTGGGGTGTTTGCACGTTCTTCCTGTGTCTGTGTGGGTTTCCTCCCACATTTTGAATGATGTGCTGGTTAAGTTCATTGACCTGAACAGGTGGCGACTAGGGGAATTTCACAGTAAATTCATTGCAGTATTAATGCAAGTCTTATTTGTGACTAGTAAATAAACTTTAAAAAAATCTCTTCTAAAATCCATTTGATAGGATTATTTTTCAGATTATGTCCCAAAACCAATTTGCTGCAGCTCCATAAGGAGTGAAATTGCACTTGGATAGTCGGGCAGAATGGATAGTAATGAATTGGCAGTTTTACTTTACCGTCTGCCCGAATTGCTTTTCTGTTGCCCTTGCCTGTTACAGAACTCCTCTGAGTTCCCATTCCATTGGCTTTCTTCATCAGAAAAGACTGAATATAAAACACATCTACTATTGTAAAGGAAGCCGTAGGCTGGATTTGTACTGGAATTGAGTGGATGCAGGAGGTTGGAGGCAGCAGGACTTAGGCCAGGAAACCCAGAAAGGCCACATTAACGTCATTTTCAGAGCTGACTTGTTGTCAGGCATGTAGGCCTTCAGTACCAGCCGTTAGCTGAGGAATAATGAAGAGAAAAGGATAGGAGGAGGTGGATGAGTCAGATATCAGAGGTCCAAGAGATTTGAAGTCTGAAGGTTAGAGGCTGGAGTTGAGGGGAAACAGGACTCGGGGAGAGGGTATCGAGTGGGCCAGCATATAGAAGATCTGAGGCCATTGTGACAGGAGATCAGGGTTTGTGTGATCAAATTGGAGGCCAAAGGTTTGGGAGGAGCTGGTTGGGTGTTGGTGTTGGAGCTCAGAGGCTGGAGATAGTGTGGGGCGAGGCGGGGGGAGTGGGGGTGGAATTGTAAACTGAGTGTGATGGGAGCTGAGAGATTGGAGGGCTGAGAGCAAAATCATCGGCCTGTGAAGAGATTAGCATAGATTGAAGTCAGATCAGAATGGTCTGGGGCAGGGGGAGAAGAAAGGGTTTTCAATTACAGATGATTTTGAAAGATTTTATGCATTAAAAGAATGGACCAAGTGGCCTCTTTCTGTACTATTAGATTTCATGATTTAATGGCTGGAAATTTCCGAGCCCTTTGACCATGGACTAAGATGTGGAAAACTGATAATGCCAGGAGAAGTCATCAGGATATTTTCCACCACTGGCAATAAGACCATTGAATCAGAAAATCTAGCAGTAAGAGCTACTTGGCCCAGGATTCGTGTGCCAGCTCTTTGAAATACTTTCCAGTTAGTCTCACTTATCCAGTTCTTCTCTGCAACCATGCAATTTTCTACCCTTCAGTATTGATCCAATTCCCTTTTGAAAGCTATGATTCAACCTGCTTCCTCAGTTCTTCCAGGTACTGTGTTCAGGTCACAATAACTCAAGGTGAAATCATCCTTGGTTCTCTCTTGTCAATTTCCAAAAATGCGATCTCCACATGGAGCCATCACCCATCAAGTGGTGAAGGTGAAAATTACTCCCGGTAATTTGTCACATCCATTGCACACCTTGGATTTCTGCTTCAGATTGCTAGAAGTGAGAGGTTTAGTTGTCTGGTGTTGGCTGCTATTAAATTGGCTCAGTGAAAAATTAAGCAGGCAATCAAACTTAACAAAGCAGTTCATTCAACAGAATCAATTAGTTGTTTCTGATTATCTATAAGACATAGACTAAGCTGAATTTATCCTTGTTAATGTTTGTCTTGAGATTAAATGGTATACTTTCCGCCAGTGATTGCAGTTGAAGACACAAAGCAGAAAAAATAATGTCTAAGGGATGTGTTCTACACCAAATCTGCAACATAGTTAATCCCATACTTTGTGATTTGGTTTCATCATAGAATCCCTACAGTGCAGAAGATGCCACCCAGCCCGCTAAGTCTGCACCAACTCTCCGACAGAGCATCTTATTCAGGCCCTCTTCCCTGCCCTATCCCTGTAACTCTATGCATTTAGCATGGCTAAACCATCTAACCTACACATCTTGGGATAAACTAAGGGACAGTTTAGCATGGTCAGTTCACCTAACCTGTACATCTTTGGTCTGTGGGAGGAAACCAGATCACCCAGAGGAAACCCTGCGAGAATGCGCAAACTTCACACAACAGTCACCTGTTGTCACCAGAATCGAACTCTGGTCCCTTGCACTGTGAAGCAGCAGTGTGATATTATGCACAACCACTGTGCTACCATGCTGCCCTCTATTCACTTCCTCCTGTTAAAGCATCTTTAGCTAAACTATGTCAGATATACAATATACAGCCAAAGTTAATGAAACAGCAGCAATAGAGTTCTAAAACCAGCCACAAATATACATGTATCTCTTGAATTTCTTTGTCTAATTCATTGCTATCATATTCAGAATAGATAGTTTAGAGATGCTGTAATGGTGGCTCTCTATCTCTTTATCAGGCAGCTGAAGTTCCCACTGGAAATGGAGTGGGAACCTCATAGATTCATAGAATCATACGAATCATAGGATCCCTACAGTGCAGAAGTAGGCTATTTGGCCCATTGAATCTGCACTGATAACAATCTCACCCAGCTCCTATCCCCTTAACCCCAATTATTTACCCTGCTAATCTCTCTAACCTACACAACCTGGGACACTAAGAGGTAATTTACATGGCCAATCCTCCTAAACCGCACATCTTTGGATTGTGGGAGGAAACTGAAGCACCTAGAGGAAACCCACACAGACATGGGAAGAATGTGCAAACTCCACACAGGCCCCAAGCTGGAAATCAAACCCAGGTCTCTGATGCTGTGAAGCAGCAATGCTAACCACTACATCATTGTGCTCCCCATTATTACTACCTATTACACATGTTCACCCATTTCCATTCAGGGCCCTGTAAAAGAGACAGGAATGGTGAAATGACACCAAAAATACCCACCTGTTCCTCATTATTTGTTTCCAATGCAATGAACACCTACAAAATAAACAATTAACCTCCTGTTGAAACTTCATTGTGACGGAAATTGGGCTATCCAATAACTTAAACAGCCAGTTTCCTTAAGACAATGGCCCGCAGTAACATTGTGTGCATGACTATTTTGAAATGGCCAGCACAGCCACCTATCTAACACTGGCAGGCAGTTATCCAGCTCTAGCAATACATGCTTGAGTTGTGTCCTAGCCTAACCATCTTCTGTTACTTCAATTATGTGGTCAGAAGTGGAGATTGTGCAGTCATCTGTAAATATGTTCAGCACCATTTGCGTAGCTCCTCAAATTCTGAAGCTGTCCATGTACAAATGCAGCAGGACATAGATAGTATATAGATCAGCTTGGGCTGTCAAGTGGCAAGTAGCACTTACTTCATACAAATGACCGTCTCCAACAAGAGAGAATCTATCACCTCTCTTTCACATTCAGTGGCATTGCCATTGCTCAATGCCCTGCTATCAACATCCTGAACTGAGCTTGCTAGAAATTCAAGTCAAAGGCTAAGAATTCTATTGAGAGTAACTCACTTCCTAACTCCCCAAAGTCTGTCCACCATCTACACAAATCAGCGGTGTGATGAGTCTCCACTTGCCTGGATAAGTGCAGCTTCAACAACAGTCAAGAAGCTTGACATCATCCTGGACAAAACAATCTATTTGATTGGCATTCTTCCACAAACGTCTACTTCCTCCACCACCGATATACATTGGCAGCAATATGCACCACCGAAAAGATGCACTGCAGGAACTCACTAAGGCTTCTTAGACAGGACCTTCCAAATTGTAACCACCTAGGTGGAAAAGGGCAGCAGTTAAAGGGGAACACCACTACTTGCAACCCTGCTCTAAATCATTCACCATTCTTACTTGGAAATTTATCGCCGTTCCCTCATTATCACAGAGTTAAAATCCTGGAATTCCCTAACAGCACTGCAGGTGTACTTAGACTATGTGGTCTGCAGCGGTTCATGAAGACAAGTCACCACTACCTTATCAAAGGCAATTAGAGATGGGTAATAGTGCCTAGTCAGTGACGTCCACATCTCTTGAATGATCCTACAGGTGCTTTGGTCCACCTTGTTGTCTAACGAGGGGCATGCACGCGATGGGTCATGAGAGGACTACTCTTGGACCTTTTGAGAGTGTCCTACTGCTTCACATCGTTAGTGTATGCTTGATCTGGACCATCTGATGGACAACACGACAGCTCAGTGACTATCGCTGTGCTGTGCAGATACATGGATTTGGGCCTGTGTCTGTGGGAGTTTGCACATTCTCCCCATGCTTGCGTGGGTTTTCTCCGGGAGCTCCAGTTTCCTCCCACATCCCAAAGATGTGCTCTTAGGCTAATTGGCAAAACAAATTCTCCCTAAATTGTCTCAAATTTGGTTTTTAATCCATAGATCTATAAACATGGACAGGGATCGCGGGTAGAAGTGGGAACATCGAGGTGGCGGCGCGGGCTCGTTGGGTTGAAGGGCCTGTTTCCCGTGCTGTTTTGTTTTTGTTCTTTTGTATTCTTTTAAAAACCCTGCATTATGTATGCATGTATTTATGATGCTATGAGAGCAAGTGGAAATGATACTCCATCATAGTCACAATGGTGGAATGATACCTGAGGAAATGTGGACCTCAGCATTGATTTAACATATTTGCAAAAGCCACTATATAAAAAGAAATTCCAACTGACAATCAAACATAAGATACAAGATACAAACTACTTACGATGTTCGAAGATCTTACATAGAGATATCATTCATAAATGGAAGGAAATGTTATTTTGGAGTTCAGTGTATAAGCCAGTAAAGTATTTTTGCACGATCTAATGTGTAGAGCCAACTCAGATTAAAAATATTTGCGTTCATTGGAGCCCCTTTGTCAATCAATAGGACACAATGTAGTGTTCATTCATAAATTGTTATCCACTCAAATATTTCTGATTGAAATCTTTATGTATTTCTTGATCTTGTGCATGCACAGAGATATGTTACTCTTTCCAACTATCAAAAATAAATGATTTCCTGTTCTGGGAAGATTCAGAGACATCTCTGAAAGTTGGCACCCAGGTTGATAAGGTTGTTAAGCTTTTACAGTTGATAAAGCATGTTAGCTTTTACTGGTAGAGGGATTGAATTTCAGAGCCGTGAGGTCATGTTGGAACTGTACAAAACTCTGGTGTGGCTGCACTTAGAGTATTGCATACAGTTCTGGTCGCCGCATTATAAAAAGGATGTGGAGGTATTGGAAAAGGTGCAGAAGAGGTTTACCAGGATGTTGCCTGGTATGGTGGGAAGATCTTATGAGGGACTTGAGGTTATTGTCGTTAGAAAGAAGAAAGTTGATAGGTGATCTAATTGAGGCATACGAGATGATCAGAGGGTTAGATAGGGTGGATAATGTACTACGCTGTAATGGTTTATGTTCTATGTTCTATTTTACGCCAGTATTAATGTTAAAGAGACCATATCTTGCAGTTACAAATGAGAAGATTTTCTGAGGAACATATTTTAATGCATTTCTTGAGTTTTCCAGACATTTGAACATAGAACATAGAACACTACAGCACAAACAGTTCCTTCGGCCCACAAGTTGTGCCGATCATATCAGTACCTACCAGGCCACAGAACTATCTGTAACTCCCAATCCCATTAACTCCCATGTACTCATCCAGAAGTCTCTTAAAAGACCCCAGCAAGTTTGCCTCTACCACCACTGACAGCAGCCAATTCCATTCACTCACTACCCTCTGAGTGAAAAACTTATCTCTAATATCACCTCTGTACTTGCCCCCCAGCACCTTAAACCTCTGTCCTCTTGTAGCGACCATTTCAGCCCTGGGAAAAAGCCTCCGAGAATCCACCCTATCTATTCCTCTCAACATCTTATAAACCTCTATCAGGTCACCTGTCAACCTTCGTCTCTCCAGGGAGAAGAGACCTAGCTCCCTCAACCTATCTTCATAAGGCATGACTCCCAATCCAGGCAACATCCTTGTAAATCTCCTCTGCACCCTCTCAATAGCTTCCACATCCTTCCTATAGTGAGGTGACCAGAACTGCACACAGTACTCCAAGTGGGGTCTGACAAGAATCTCATCAAGTTGCAGCATTACCTCCCGACTCCTAAACTCAATGTCTCTATTAACGAAGGCCGGTACACCATGTGCCTTCTTGACCACATCCTCCACTTACGGGGGCGATTTAAGAGTCCTATGGACCCAGACCCCAAGATCCTTCTGTTCCTCAACACTGTCAAGACTCCTACCTTGATATTATACTGCTTCATCCCATTGGTCCTGCCAAAATGGACCACCACATATTTATCCGCGTTGAAGTCCATCTGCCACTTCTTCGCCCAGTCTTGCATCCTATCTATGTCTCACTGCAACTTCAGACATCCCTCCAGACTATCCACAACACCACCAACCTTCGTATCGTCGGCAAACTTACTAACCCATCCTTCCACTTCCTCATCCAGGTCATTTATGAAAATGACAAACAGCAAGGGTCCTAGAACAGATCCCTGGGGCACTCCACTGATTACTGACCTCCATTCAGAAGAAGACCCATCCACAACTACTGTCTGCCTTCTGCAGGCAAGCCAGTTCTGGATCCACAAGGCCAAAGCCCCTTGGATCCCATGCCCTCTCACCTTCTCAAGAAGTCTTGCAGGGGGGACCTTATCAAATGTCTTGCTGAAATCCATGTAAACCACGTCCACTGCTCTTCCTTTGTCAATGTGTTCAGTCTCATTTCTGAAGAACTCAACTAGGCCTGTAAGGCACGATTTGCCCTTAACAAAGCCATGTTGACTATTCCTGATCATATTGAACTCTAAATGCTCATAAATCCTGTCCCTCAGAATCTTCTCCATCAATCTACCGACCACTGAGGTCAGACTCACTGGTCGATAATTCCCCAGGCTATCCCTGTTCCCTTTCTTGAAAATAGGCACCACATCCGCAATCCTCCAATCTTCCAGAACCTCTCCCGTCTCCATCGACGACACGAAAATTATCGCCAGGGCCTCTGCAATCACTTCCCTCACCTCCCACAATAACCTGTGGTACATCCCATCCAGACCTGGTGATTTATCTACCTTGATGGAATTTAACAGTTCCAACACATCCTCTTTCTTAATGTCCACATACTCAATCTTTTCAGTTTGAGGGACAAATTCAGTCAGAATACTTTTTCCAACTACAGTGATGCAACACATCTCTTTTCTTTGGATTCACTGGGGAAAAAGAAACTTGCCCAATATTTGAAGTTATATGTAATGTCATGTCCTAGCCAACACTCCTATTTATTTCTGTGTCATAGAATCATCATAGAATCCTCACAGTGCAAAAGGGGGCCATTTAGCCCCTCAAGCCTGCACCAACAACAATCCCATCCAGGTTGTATTCCCTGTATCCTGCATATTTGCCCTGCTAATCCCCCTGACTCTAAGAGGCAATTTAGCATGGCCAATAACCTAATCCAAACATCTCTGGTCTATGAGAGGAAACCTACGCAGATACAGGAAGAACATGCAAACTCCACACAGTGACACAAGGTCTCAATGTACTAGGGAAGAACTGACCAACACCTGTGTTAGAAATTTTGACAGGATTCCAGGAAATTCACAGTCATGTGGTTGGTGATAGTTTTTGCATTCCACATTACCTGAAAGTTCAGGAAGATTTTTGATTGTGACGAAATATTTGTATTTTCTGTGGGAATATCTTGTATCACACAAGTGCAAAACACAGTCATATCAGTAGGCTACAGTGTGTCCATCCATTGTAGGGTTTTATGCAGCAGACTTGTATATCAGAAAACTGGGAATATTTTAAAGGATGAAAAACTGCAGGCTATGCATCAATTTTTCAATGTGTGCTCCCAGAATGAGCTCTGCCATAGGAGCATTAAAGATAACCCTTTACTCCCACATAAAATCATATCTTATTGGTTCTTGTTTCACTGAAATAACAGATCTAAAAGCAAACGGGTGAATTTTCCAAACTCACCTTTGAGGCAGTGGGTCTTGATGCACTGTAATCTTTACAATTTCAAAAGCCAAAAGCTGGCTTGATTCTCATTTAATATTGAGCTCCGAACATGAATGGGCCTTGTGTTAGCAGCTTATCTAAAGGGGAGGGAAGAATTGAAAGGTTACAATCACTTAAACATAATTGGCTGCATGTGCAAATAAAACGGTGTCTCTCCAGGAGCTGTAAGGGATGGCAACTGTTAATAGCCTTTCCAAATTATGTGGTCAGCAAAGTAACTGCTAAAAAACCAATGGGTGGCAAAAACAAGCAATGAAGTTTCAAAGCAAGCAGTGAACCAGGATTGCTCCCAAACCACATGTTTGGTGTTTGGCAGTGTGGAGACAATGCTGTATCTGATGGCTGGAGGAAAGGTTGCTCTATCTGGTTCACCAGACAGAGGAGTGCAGCAGGAGTGGCAGCGAGTCTTCTTATAATTCGTCAGTGTCAGTTTTAGGAAGAAAAGTGGCATGCAGCTCTTCAGCTGCAGGATCTTTGACACTTTGTACCAAAGAACCTGGGACCATAGCATCCGTGCAGTCTGGCAGGGCGGGGCCTGACAGCAGCATCCACAGAACTCAGGGCACCATCTTTAAAGATCTGAGTTTAACATGAACTTGGCCCATCCCCCGCCCTCACCATAGGAGCTCCTCGTATACACACGCATCAAGGCCACCTTCACTCTCTCCCACACACCCAGGTATCAGAATGACCTCATCCCCTCACCACACACAGGTATCGGAGTGACTCTACCCCCTCACACACACAGGCATCAGGGTGACCCCACCCCCTCACACACCCAGGGATCGGGACAATCCCACCCCCTCATACAGATGGCATCGGGACGACCCCACTCCCTCACACATACGTCAAAAATTAAGAGGCCCTGGCAGAACCCAAACCGAGCACCAGTGAATAGATTATTGCTGACAAGCTGCCATTTAACCGCACTTTCGACAACACTTCCCATCACTTTGTTGATGATCGAGAGCAGACTAATGGGCAGTGATTGGCCAGGTTTGATTTGTCCTGCTTCTGGTGTGCAGGATATATTTGGACAATTTTACATATTGCTGGATCCCAGCTTTTCTGGACCAGTTTGGCTGGGGGGTGCAGCTAATTCTGAAGTGTATGCCTTCAGTTCTATTGCAGGGATGCTGTCAAGTCTCATAGCCTTTACTGTATCCACCACCTTCGGCTATTTCTTGATATCATGTGAAATGAATCAAATTGGCTGAAGATTGGCATCTGTAATGCTGGGGATTTCCAGAGGAGGCTGAGGTAGATCATCCATTTGGCACTTCTGACTGAAGATGGCTGCAAATGCTGCAGTTGGTGCTGGTAGTAGGGGAGGTTATGGAAACTGGATTAAAGGGAAATCCAGTGTATCAATGGAGCCCGGCTGGCAGGCTCTCGCGAGGCATTTGATGTAATGCAGGCCAGAGACTGCTTTCAGAGTTCAAGCTGGAAGCCGCCCACAACTCTGGAACACTACAGTAGTGTGTGGGGGAAACATCTACAGGTGGACCTTCCAGATTCGATCACCTTAAAGGATTCATCTTCCAGCCTCAGACATCCACCCTCATTCTCAGGAGGCCCACCTTTTCTCTTCGACAGTGGATCAGTAATGTTGGATGCCTTTTCAATATAGCACCTGAACATGATGGCGGACTACACACCATCCAGGCCTCCACCACTACTGAATACAGCATAATAAACCCGGGTGCATATTTAATGGGATCATGGCTGGACAATATGGTGTGCTTTCCTGCCAGCCTCCCCAGAGGGAAACACTCCACGCCTACCACAGCACTTAGTCTGAAAATGAGAGAATTCCACTCCCAATAATTGGAAGGGAGCAGCTCTTTGCATTTTATAATATATTTAAATACTTCAGCATTGGACTTTATTTCAACAACATTTATGTAATAATTCCAAAACAACTATTACTCATTTAAATAAGAATTAAGTTTTGGTACGGCTGTACAATGATTTACCTTTGGAAGAAGATTATGAATCAACATCTTGACTCAAATGTGGATATTTAAGTAGCACGTTAATACAAAGCACAGTTGCCAAGATAGTTGATTAATGACTTTAATCTTTTCTTAAAACGTTCAAATTTTATGGTGTTAATTACCCAAGCACTAAAAAGTTGGATCGTAAATCTTAATATGTTCTACTTCATTCTACAGTCAGATATTGCTTCTTTCATTGGTTGATTGATCAATTCATCATCTATCAGTTCAGTGGTAAAGAACACACTGGGCTGAATCTCGCTGCAAAAATAATGACATAAAAACAACACAAAATATGCTCGAAGGACACAAGTTCAAATCTGGTCATGGCATTTAATGGAATTTAAATTTAATAAAAATTATCTGGAATTAAGAATGTACTGGTGACTACGAAACCATTGTTGATTGTTGGAAAAATCCATCTGGTTCACTAATATCCTTTAAGGAAGGAAATCTGCCATCCTTACCCAGTCTGACCTACATGTGACTCCAGAGCCACAGCAATGTGGTTGACTTTCAACCGCCCTCAGGCAAATAGAGATAGACAATAAATGTTGGCCAGCCAGCGACATCCATGTCCCACGAATAAATTAAAATAAATTATTAATGCTATCAAATTCACAAGATTGAATAAATGTTAAGTATTGTGATTCTTGCTAGTCAGTTTACGTCATTTCACTATTTGCTTTGCTCAGACTCATTCTTACTCTTCCTATTCATTTTTAAAAGAACTTGCAAGATTTGGACATTAATTGTCCATTAAACTCATCATAGATAATTAGGACTGGCAATTAACAGTGTTTGTAGCCTTTTAGCTACGCAATAACTATTAATGAAATGCCAATCATCCTCTTTAGCTGAGAAAGGAAACAAATTAAAATTTTCTATCTTATTCCTGTCAGCAATTTTTTTTTTAAATTGCACTTTAAATTTCAAATTTTTTCTCGTACATTTTCAATGTGCATCTTTTTCTCTTTATCCAATGTCTCTTTCCCTCTCTTTATTTCCTTTCATTATTTAATTTGAATCTAATTTAAACTTGCTAGTGACAGCTATTACGCACTTCATTTCACTGGGCTGTTTCGTAGAAGATTCATAGAATTTCTACAGTGCAGAAGGTGGCCATTTGGCCTATCAAGTCTGCACCTACTCTTACACCAGATTTGCCCCGTAACCCCATTAACCCTATTCCTCGCATGGCAGTAAGCCCTCTGGTAGTACTTAACAGTCCCACACATACCAGAAATGGGAAATTCCTGCACAAAGTCAACAGACCTTTAAACTGGTTCATGAAACTTTCCACTCCATCCATCGTACAGATTCCCATGGAGGATGGAGAGAGAGGTCCAGTTCCTTAACTGGGAGGGGACCAGGATGGGAATGCCAAAGTTAGAAAGGGGTCTCAGAGGGAGGCATTCCCCCACTTTCCCACCTGAGGTCTAAACCCATTCATTTTAGGACTTCCTCCATGCTTGGAAAATCCTCCTGCAGCATAATAATTGAGGTTGGATAGGAAATGGCCCTTAAGTAGCCAATAATTTGCCAATTCTGGGCCTCAGTTGAGCATGGGCGGTCTGATGCCTTGCCAATCCCAGTGTAAAATCACTGAGAGATTGGGGCTGGTGGAAACTCAGAGGGAAGCTCATTTCTTTTATTTGAAATTCCCTGCTGCCTAAATGCTCCCTGGCAACCGTGTGTGAGCCTTAGGCCCATGTCCTGTCTCCCCAAGTCTAGATGATTAATAAGTATCAAAAAAAACTGTGGTCTTATTATGCAGTATTGCATATTTCTCTCTAACATCAAAAACTATGCTCACCATTATTCTCTACTTATTTTCACTTAGATAATTTTGTATCCACCGTGCCCTGTCCCTTTAAACCCATGAACTAATTTTACTAATAAGCGGTACTTGTCAATCGTTTTTTAAAACTCCATAAATAAAATAGCAATTGTGCTACCCTCAATCCCCCTCACTCTACTTCATCGAAGTGATTAGCGGCTGCTGCCTCACAGTGCCAGGGATGCAGGTTCAATTCGGTCTGTGGAGTTTGTACATTTTCCCTGTGTCCATGTGGGTTTCCTCTGGGTGTTCCGGTTTCATAGGACATAGAACATAGAACATTACAGCGCACAACAGGCCCTTCGGCCTTCAATGTTGCGCCGACCAATTAAGAAAAAGCAATGACCCTCTAACCTAAACCATTCCCTTTTCATCCATAAACTTATCTACTAACCTCTTAAATGCTGCCAAACTTGGCGCATCTACAACTGCAGCAGGCAGGGCATTCCATACCCTTACCCCCTCTGGGTAAAGAACCTACCTCTGACATCCGTCCTATAACTACCACCCCTTAATTTAAAGCTATGTCCCCTCGTGCTAGCTTTCTCCATCCTAGGAAAAAGGCTATCACCGTCCACCCTATCTAAACCTCTAATCATCTTATATGTTTCGATTAGGTCCCCTCTTAGCCGCTTCCTTTCTAACGAAAACAACCTCAAATCCCTCAGCCTCTCTTCATAAGACCTGCCCTCCATACCAGGCAACATCCTGGTAGACCTCCTCTGTACCCTCTCCAATGCCTCCACATCTTTCTTATAATGCGGGGACCAGAACTGTACACAATACTCCCAAGTGCGGCCGCACTAGAGTTTTGTACAGTTGCAACATGATGTTGCGGCTCCGAAATTCAATCCCCCTACCAATAAAAGCGAAGACTCCATATGCCTTCTTAACAACCTTATCGACTTGATTGCCAACTTTCAGGGATCTATGCACATATACCCCAAGATCCCTCATCAACACTATTAAAAGTCCTACCATTAGCCCTATACTCTACACATTTGTTATTCCTGCCAAAGTGAATTACCTCACCCTTTTCCGCATTAACCTCCATTTGCCACCTCTCGGCCCAGCTCTGCAACTTGTCCAAGTCTCTCTGCAAACTATAACACCCTCTTCACTATCTACCACTCCACCGACTTTAGTGTCATCTGCAAATTTACTAATCCATCCTTCAATACCCTCATCCAGATCATTTATAAAAATTACAAACAGCAGGGGCCCCAAAACAGATCCCTGAGGTACACCACTTGTAACCAAACTCCACGATGAATAATTTCCCTCAACCATCACCCTCTGTCTTCTATCAGCTAGCCAATTCCTAATCCAATTAGCTAAATCACCCTCAATCCCATACGTCTGCATTTTCTGCAGAAGCCTTCCATGGGGCACCTTCTCGAACGCCTTACTAAAGTCCATATATATCACAGTTTCCTTCCACAGTGCAAAGGCATAGAGCTTAGGTAGATTGACCATGCTAAATTGCCCCTTTCTGCCCCAAGATGTATAAATTAGGGGAATCAGTCATGTAAATATGTGGGGTTATGGGCATAGGGCCTGGCTAAAATGCTGTATCGGAAAATCGGGGCAGACTGAATGAGCTAAATGGTCTCTTTCTGCACTGTAGGGATTTTATGAACTCAATCAAGTTAGTCAAATATAATTTTCTGTTCACAAATTTATGCTAGCTTACAGTTATTTGTCCACACATTTCCACATGCCAATTAATTTTGTGTCAAATTACTGACTCTAAGAGATTCCAGATTGCTGACATTAGGCTGACTGGCCTGTAGTTGATGACACGTTTAACACTCGCCATTATTTTTAACAAGGTGTTACATTTACAACTTTCCTCTGGCAACATCCCAGTATCTAACAAGGATTAGAGGAATGTAGTCAGTATCTCCACAATTCCATATGACTTTTCTACGTTGAAGTCTCCCAAACTTTTAATTATCTCCTCTCATCAATTTTTTCTCAACCCACAACATGACAGTCTCTGACTATATTTGCAACATCCTGTGCTCTAGTGAAGGCAAATGCAGAGAATTCATTTTGTGCAACAATCTTCCCCCGCAATAATTTTAATTCTTAATTGGACCCAAGCTTCCTTTGACAAAATGTCCTATTAGTGGGCGCTGGTTTTGTTTACTTATTAAATGTAATGAATACATATACCAATTCTTTCTAAATGTATGTACTATTTCACAAGACCAATTGGAACAGGGATATAACTACCTCAAAGATTCACATTTTTCAAGATAATCAGCTTGTCATCCAGCATTAATCAGAAAAGAACTGGCTATATTCTCATCGGAACAAAGTTTTCCAACTGCATAGTAACATGCTCAGTCGGATCAAAGTACCCATCAATTAACCTAGCAGTAAGTGCATTCAACTCCATCATAACAAAGTCCTTCAAAGTCATATTGAGACGTAAAATGGAGCATGTAAAATGGTAAAGTCTATGTTGAAGTTCTTTACAGTAAATATTTTTCTCTGCTGCCAAAGGACATTTGTAAAGGTGTTCTGTATGTTCAAATATGAATAGTATTTTCCACAAATCTTTACGTGGCCCATTTATTCATATATATAACAATGCAAAACATAGAAACATGTGGATCTGGTAAAAACCTTGAGCCTGCAGTCTAAGAAATGTCATAGCTCATGATATTATCATACTCACCTAGTAATCTTTTCTCCAGATACGTATGCAGATCTTTTCTTGACTTTGTTGATATAGTCAGCCTACATTCCTGACAGTCTGTTCCATACATTAACCACCCTTTGCAGACTGTGGTTAAATCTGTTCTTATCTTTTCAGCTCTGCTTTCTAAGGTTGAGGCCTTGTGCTCATGCAGCATCAATGACCGCATGAAAAATATTAAAGATTACAGGTTTTAGAGAAGTGATTACCTTGCACCCTTAACACTGCTTCAATCCAAGGCAATTGATTGACTCTTAAATCTTCTTGCTCTATTCATGGATGCATTTGCTTCGTGTTTTAAATTTACACCCTAATTTTTAACAGCACTTCTGACTGTTGTTTCGCATCCTAACTATTGAATTGTGCTATTTTAATTCAATCTGAAACTTCAGTTCACCCTACTCACTGCTTTTCATCAGCAGTACCATCTCCAGTATCTTCTTAAAATTTATCTCTGCTTCTGCTAATAGTTTCCTTTGGATGGTCTCATGACTTACCCCACAGACTAAATGGTCCTGCAGCATAGGACAATGGTTAGCACTGCTGCCTCACAGCGCCAGGGACCCAGGTTCAATTCCTGCCTCAGGTGATTGTGTGGAGTTTGCACCTTCTCCCAGTGTCTGTGTGAGTTAGTTGCCTCCAGGATCTCCGTTTCTCTCCCACACTCCAAAAATATGCAGGTTAGATGAATTGGCCATGCTAAGTTGACCCTTAATGACCAAAGATGTGTAGCTGGATTAGCCATGGTAAATACACAAAGTTATGGGGATAGGGCAAGATGCTCTTTTGGAGATTGATGCAGACTTGATGGGTCAAATGGTCTCCTTCTGCACTGTAAGGGCTCTTTGGCTTCAGCTAAAGCCACAGAGGCCACTACTTCAGTGAATGACTTGGAGTCAGGCACGCTTGGGGGTGTGAAGCTGAATATTAAATTGTAACTTTGAGTTCCACATCTGCTCAGAAAGACTGCCTTTGTCCTTTCTCCAACTCTATTCCATTGTTTTGAAGATTGGAGTTTAAATTTTCAGCGTACTGATGTCTAATCCTCCAGAGAAGCATCTACAGGGTTTATCTATGAAAATAGAACATATCTACATACACCCTTCTGTTTCTCAATTTGAACTGAACTTCAACATGACTTTATACTCGCAATCTGGGGATCATGTTTTTTTTTCCTTTTATCCACTTTGCCAATGTAATAATTCCAGTTCACCAGTTAGGTACATAAGAACTGCAACATTTATTTACATACAACTGTAGTACAGACGCTTACAGCCTTCTGGCAGACGGGCAGCCTCTAAGAAGGTTCTGGAGCAGAAACCCAAGCTTACCAGGGTGATCCCCTACTGTGCTTCCCGATTGGTTTCCTGGTCATGATATCCTCACTCTGCAGATGGATCCTGAAAGAGCCAGTCACCATAGGTGCATTGGAAAACATTTAGAGAGAGTTACGCCAAGTATGAGGAGGTGCTGCAAAGGTGGATTAAAAGATTGCAAGTGTGACTATGACTGACTTTAGCAGAAGTGTCAGCAGGAGAATATGTGATAGTTTAAGTTGCTCTAGTAATCATTTTGAGCCTTCATTAGGAGATATTGCCAGGGGAGAGGACTGAGTGATAGGTGTAAAGTGAATTTTCTGCACTAGAGTCTTGAAGCCTGAGATTGGTAACCCCATGGGCATTATTTAAAGTTTATTTCTTAGTGTCATGAGTAGGCTTACAATAACACTGCAGTGAAGTTACTGTCAAAGTATCTTAGTCACCACAGTCCGGCACCAGTTTGGGTACACTGAGGGAGAATTTGGTCAGTGCACCTAACCAGCACATCATTCAGACTGTAGAAGGAAACCAGAGCACCCAGAGGAAACCCACAGAGACACGGGGAGAACATGCAAACTGCACAAAGTGATCCAAGCCAGGAATCGAACTGGGTTCTCTAGTGCTAACCACTATATATTCTGGAGGAAGCTCCTCCACCAGTTAGGACACAGAAGAGAAAAATTGGCAAGGACAGATGCATCACGTGGCCCATGAAGTGAAAGCCTGCAAGAGGAGCAGGTAGGCAGAGGCAGGCTGAGCTGCTTTCCTGCCAATAGCATATGTTGGTTAAGGATGCTGCCAGACCTGCTGAGGTTTTCCAGCACTTTGTTATTATTTCAGATTTTCAGCATCTTCAATATTTTGCTTTTATCTCTGTTTGTCTGGTGAGATGGATTTGATCTTGTTGTTGAGCTGACAGTCTAAGCTCCAAGCACACACTGAAGCAGATGGTGTCAGCAGCTTAGTCATTGGGGTCTGCCTGACTTGAGGTGGGTGATGAATGGCCAGTGGGACTTGACAGGTTCTCCCACCGTCATTGATGGCCTATACCATCCAATTTCTATGTCAATCAAGTTGGGCTTATTACTCGCAATTGCTATCCCTTGTCTTACATTAATACTCTGCAGTGAAACTTTAATGCCCTTCCCAGAGCATCATCCAAGGTTAAATGTTTGAAGACATCAAATGCCCAGATTTCTTGGTGTCCCTCTCAACCTCCCTGGTTCAGTCTAAAGAAATACAAAGCACTGCTTTTGGTACTGGTTTGGTTGCAGAAGTTGTCAGAAAGAAGACTTTTGTCCATTTATATGCTCCACTGCAGATTTTTTGTCAGGGTTTACTTCCTTAACCTTCAGCTCTCCCAAGGTATCCACATCAGTGGGGTGATTCACCCATAGCTGGGAGTTTGACTTGTGAGTGCCAGAGTGGGTCCATATGCCAGTGAGCCTGTGCATTGCATGTCCAAGGGCCACACCTCCACTGAGTTGCTGTGAAACTTTAGGGAGGAATTTTCCCTGTATTTGGCAGAGTGCAACGGCAGGTGGGAAAGGGGCTTGAAGCCCATGGTATCAATGGTGGCGTTCTCTGCTGTATCATTGAAAACATTAGAAAAAAAATGGCAAGGGATAGGTCCAAACATCACACTGGCAGCAACTTAGTTTTCAAAATTCATACGGAACCCACCCCCCCCCCCACCCCCACCCCCGCCGCACCCTCCAATCACATCAGGACCGCACTGATCTCTGATGCTGCACAGGCAGACAGTGCCAGGAGGAAGTGCCCAGGTAGTGCCAGGAATTACATCTCCCTTTGAATGATACATTCACCTGAGCTCCTTTGGAAGATCTAGTTGCCAGGTGCACACTGTGAAAAACCAGCCAGAATTCACACTGATCTTCCCTTATGCCAATGTAACAGGATTTTCTCATGGTGAGCAGTTCGATATTCTCGGTATCGAGGCCCAATAATAAAGTGTTAATGCATTATACTGATATTCCCGATGTGAATCCCTTTAAGTCACTGGGCAGAGTTAGGGGCAGAGGCAATCGCCTCATGTTTTTACATTGGCACAAAATGTGATTTGGACCTCTGGCAAGATTTTCCACTCTTGTCATTGACAAAAGCTGGGTTGATAACCATTGCTCCTCTCTGCCCCTACCCCCAGTTTTGGGCCACGAGGAACCCATGTGTCACAAAGAGGCACAGTTGAGGAGCTGTTGATGGAAAGGCTGTGTATTGATAGGAAGACATTTAAACATTTGCTTTTCTTTTTCACATTGTGCTAGCCAGCAATGTGAGCTGTAAATGAGAAGCAAACAAGCATACAAAAGCTGACCACATGCCAACACTCTTCGTCCACATACTAGACACATTACATTGACCTGTTAGACACACAGAAGATTCACTCTGCACAAACTAAGCTGGGCTGGCAATATTTTAGGGAGAAATGAAAAGTAAAATACCACAGATGCTGAAAACCAGAAGCAAGAACAAGAAATGCTGGAAACATTTGGCAGGCCTGGTGACAGCTGAAACTTACATTTCATTTTTCAATCTATGTGAAATTCTGAACAATACCTAAAACAAGTGTTCGATTCCTTATTAACATATTCAAATTGTATAAAACCATCCACCAGAGATAGCTGTACAGCACGTAAATCAATATGATGTCTCCCCACTGCTACTCGCACCCCACCCTCCCGCCTCACCACAACAATATAAATTGCATCATATTTTCTATTGTCTTCAGCTCTTGATGAAGGATCATCCATATTCAAAATGTTGGCTCTATTCTCTTTCCCTGGATGCTGTCAGACTTGCTGAGATTTTCCAGCATTTTCAGTTTTTAAATAAGGTATCAGACTTCTTTCAAACACTTCCTTAGCCTTCAACTCTCCCAAAGTATCTATAGCACCAATTCAAAACGTTAACTCTGTTTCTTTGTCCATAGATGCTGACAAATCTGCTGAGACTTTCCAGCAGTTTTTGCTTTTATGTTGGATTTCCAGCATTCACAGCATTATGCTTTTATTTTACTGTTTCCAACACCTGTTCAGGCAGTAGAAGTCACCCCCTCTCCAAAAGAAGCCTCTTCACATCTATTTTTGTCAAATATCTACAAAATGCTTTTTGGCTGCAGCTATTAGGTGAAATTACAGATAGAATTATAGATGAAACAATCTTCAGAGACAGGAATATATAGTAACAGATGGACAATGAAATAAGTACTTCTGATGAGTCTAGGTAGATAGTGTTCTCATAAAGGCCGAAGCTTCCTAGACCCACAACTAAAAGTAGAGCTATCATTGCAATTTGAATGTGAGCACCTCACTGAACATCGTTACACAAGACAAATCCTGCATTTTGAAGCATTTCTGTTAGCCTCCATAGCCTGTATGTTGTCACTAGTACAAGATGATTTAGTATTTATTCTATCAGTACATTGTTCTGAAGCTATTCTTTGTGACTGAATAATGGAACTCATCCTTTGTTTCTTTTCAGACTTCTAACATTCTCCTCAACCACTGTCTCAAAAAAGGAGAATAATATATATTCTATTATGACAAATTGTTCCCATTTTCAATGAAGCTTAAATGTATCTCTTTTGACAATCAACTCAAACTATCTATACTTTCTGAAAACTTGTAGGTTTCTGTGTCCAGAGGGGAAAACATGACACTGAATATTTAATGATGAAACACTATACATGATTGCACCACTCCCACACATAGCGAGTGAGTAGGAATATGAAGTAATTTTGTGCATTAGCTTTCATGGACTTTTGTTCAAAATCTCCAAATTGCTTTGGGGAGTAATCTGGTTTGATGTAGTTTCACGCTTTGCCCCATTGCTAAATGTTCTTTTTGACTTGTTAAGTATGAATTAAAAGAAAATGTACTTATCTGCCTCAAACTTCAATGTGAGAATAGCATCTGTTTTAAGATTGGCATCAAGGTAGTAGAGAGAATCAGTAAAAGGTCAAGTCAGTTCAGTGCAGGAGACACTGTGAAAAAAGATTCAATTATTTCACTCTACACAGGAATCAGCAAGACTCACTATTATTGAAGTATAGCAAAGTAAAGTCAGGTAGATGAATAGCTCTAGAATCTGCTACGATCAAAGACAAACATGCCTACTACAAGCTCAGCCTTCAACACCAATAGTCCTACAAAATTCATTCAAAATCCATAGCCTGGGTCTTCGCTCCTCCCTCTGCGATTGGATCCTCATCTTCCAAACCCATAGACCACAATCAGTAAGGATAGGCAAACAACACCTCTCCCACAATCATCCTCAACACTGGTGCCCCACAAGTCTGTGTCTCCTACTATACTCCTTATACATCTATGACTGTGTGGCCAAATTCCCCTCCAACTTGATTTTCAAGTGTGCTGATGACACCACTGTAGTGGATCGGATCTCAAACAACGGTGAGCCAGAGTACAGGACAGGCATAAAGAATTTGGTGACCTGGTGCAACATATTAATCTCTCCCTGAATGTCAGCAGTACAAAGGAGAGCATCATCGACTTCAGGAAGCATAGTGGAGAACATGACCTGTCTACAATGGAGTCGAAATGGAAATGATAGGGAACTTCGAGTTATTAGGTGTCCAGATCACCAACACCCTGTCCTGGTCCCCCCATGCTATAGTTTAGAAAGCCCATCAACACATTTACTTTCTCAGAAGGCTAAGGAAATTTGACATGTCAGCTATGACTCTCATCAGCTTTCACAGATGCACCATGGAAAGCATTTTTTCTAGTTGTTTCACAGTTTAGTATGGCTCCTGCTCTGTCAAAGATCACAAAAAACTACAAAGGATCATGAACAAAGCCCAGTCCATCACTAATCAGCTTCCATCCATTGACTCTGTCTACACTTCCTCCTGCCTCGGAAAAGCAGCCAGTATAATCAAGGGCTCCATGCACCCCGAACCTTCTCTCTTCCACCTTCTTCCATTGGGAAAAAGATACAAAAGTCTGAGGACATGTAACAACCGAATCAAGAACTGTTCCTTCCCTGCTACCATCAAACTTTTAAATGGACATACTTTGCATTAAATTGATCTTTCTCTAACTAGAGAAGGAAAGCACTCTCTACTTTCCTTCTCTATGTATAGTATGTTTTGTCTGTATCGCCCACAAGAAAAATACTTTTCACGTATACTAATACATGTCACAACAATAAATAAAATCAAAATCAGGATGTTATCATCACATTACAATACATGAGAAGACTCTGGCCACAAAATATACCTCAGCGCTGCCTCTAGTTTTAGCACTACAGCTCCCAGGTTAGCTATGTGACATTAGCTGCATGCTCACACATATTTGCATGACCTGCAATTAATACCATTCAGGGAAGATCAGCAGCATGAGTGAAAATGAAGCAGCAGCACAAAAAAAAGAAAAGCTGATGCAAAAAGAAGAGGACAGAAAGGCTGTCAGCAGGAGACCTCATCCACCAAGTATCTTTCAGGAGCATCTTTCTAGCCTCAGCGAGTGTATGGCAACTCCATTTTTCACGTGGCCTTGCCACGGAAACATGCTTCCCCATTTTACTGAATACTGCTAACAACTACAAAAAAACATGACTGACATTGTGTGCAACTTTGAATTGTGGGTGTGAGGAATACTGCAGAGCTCAATATATGAATGAAAACTGAGACTATGAATGCAAGGTATGATTCGTGTTTAATAAAAAATATTAATAGGTGATTCCTGGGGGATGTGGTAATTAGATTAATGAGGGTAAGTGTTCATTTGTAAGAATATAACATATAAAGAAGAATTGATTGACTTTGATCATTCTGCAGTGCACCCAGTTCCTCAGGGCCAAACTCTTTGCATTTATAGTTTTTTAGTACATCTTCACAGACATTTTTTTTCCTTTAGGGAAATGGTGGCACAATGGTTAGCACTGCAGCCTCACAGTGATGGCACAGTGGTTACACTGCCACCTCACAGGCAAGGCGTAGTGGTTATACTGCCACCTCAGAGTGCAGGAATCTGGGTTCGATTCCCAGCTTGGGTCACTGTCTGTGTGGAGTTTGCACATTCTCACCATGTCTACATGGGTTTCCTCCGGGTGCTCCGGTTTCCTCCCATAGTCCACTACCGTCAGGGATTACCAGGGCTAAAACATGGGGTTGTGGGAATAGGGCCTGAGTGGAATTGTGGTTGATGTAGACTTGATGGGCTGAATGGCCTTCTGCACTGTAGAAATTCTCTGGATTCTATGATTCCCAAGATGTTATGAATGCTCCTTCCATGGTGAGTAAGTCCTGGCGTTCATCTGCAACCAAGAGTTTCTGCTCTGAGGGAAGGAATGCTACCTCTGTGCAACAAGATCTCCTCTAATTATCCATCCTCACTACCATCACAGTCTTTGTTTGGAGGGCTTTTCAGCCCTATTTGAGTGAAAGAATTCTCTTGTCCTCTATACTTCTTTCATTAGAATTTCTGGTGCTGTACTGGAGAACCCTGCCTATACCATCATATTATTTGAATTGTTTTTCCTGTTCAGACACTCTAGCCCAGCCATCTCTAGGGCCTGGTGCAGCAACAATCCACCTCCCCTTTAGGAAGCGCAAACTACCTTTAAGTGATGTTGGCCTCACGGGAAGTTGGGCCTCCTATTCTGATATGTAAACTACCCAGCAGCACATTTAGCACTAGGTTGCTTGGAGCTATCATTTAAATGAACATGACGTTTGTGTGCTGTCTACATCATAATGAATAAGGCAGAGATTAATCATGCATTAAATCTCTGCACACATTACTGAGCCTCATCCTCTTCTTTCCCCATGCATGTGTTAATATTAGCTGTGGGTGTAAAGCTGATTCAAGTTGATGAATGAATAATTCTCCAACTGGAATCAGATGTGCACCCATGGATAACACCAGAACTGAGTTTACAGAAGGCATAAAAGTACAACTGCACAAATGCCTTCCAGGCAACTGCAGACTTGGGAGCTGTTTATTTGTTAACACTGCTACAAAGCCAAGGTCACTGGTTCTTTTTTTACACATAACCCTGACGACCTGGCAAAGGTCTGGGAAATGGCTAAATTTTTCAAGATCTGCTCCCAAACAGTATTTCCCGTATTTGCGGGGGTGGGATTGAAACCGGGTTGGTGTTCACACATATACAAATTTCCAACTGTTTTCATTGACTTCCAATTTTGCAATCCCAGCTGTGTAAAGCTGGAGTAAACAGAATGTACCAGGTAAGAAGACAGCTAAACTTGGTGGATTTTTGTTGACTGACCTTTTTATGTTTACATGAAATATTAACAAATGTATGTATTGTAGTTGCAGGTATGGACTTAGCTGTGAGATTTTGGATTTGGGAATACTGATGCATAAGATATGCAGTCATGTATTCATAAGTAGTTTATTAAGAAGCAACAGGTTAAGGATGGTCCATTGGATAAACAGACAGGAAAATGGCTTATCTTTTTATTTGTACAGCCTTTTCACTGCTGTACAAGTACATTTCAATTCACGCTTAAAATTGGATTTTCACCCAATAAATTTATGCTTATACAGATGTCCCTGTTTTAAAAATGACTTGATGGCTTAGCTCGGTAAAGGTACAGCTTCGTGGGGTCCAAGTAAGTCTAAAGTTTACCTGGATAGTCACATGAGCAGACTAAGAATGGAGGGATACAAATGAATGGTTTAGTTGGACTAATGAGCGGCACAGGCTTGGAGAGCCTGTTCCCTGTGCTGTACTGCTCTTTGTTCTTTGTTAGGAAGTTCAGCACTGCAAGGGTTAATGTAGGATTGGGGAAATTGTGCTGTCCACATGATAATATACATAAGTCACGTGACTAGTGGTAGTCTGAATGGAGAAAGCCCATATTGAACTGAAGAAGTCTACAACAGTTATATTCTACAATAAATAGTTACTCCTCAGATTCTCTGTTTCTGAATCACTTCCTTAGACAATCACAACAACAGATGTCAATGTGGATTTTGGATGATAGTGGTAGACGAGTCAGCTTTAAGAAACAATAATTGCTGACAGTTTCTATTATGAACAGTGAGGACTATTAGTCTCCCTCATCACAGTATTGGAGAGAAGGAATCATCTCTCCCTGGGAGGTCAGTAGGAGTCACTGTTAAAGCTGGCTTACTGATGTGGAGGGCTGAGTCACCATAACAGTCACAACTCATAAACTATAACATAATTAAAGGCATCCCCGCACACTTACCTGCATGCCCCCGATGGGCTCTCTTCACTAGATTCCCATTTCAAAAAGCCGGTTGTAGACAAATTAAGTCATGTAAGCGATGGGGAAGATCCCAATGTGAGGGGAGCGATATGGCACAGTGATAATATTGCCACCTCACAGTGCTAGCGACCTGGGTTCAATGCCCTTTACTTATGTTATAATTCATGAGTTTCCTGACCTTTTTGGATGGGAACTTCATTATGTCATTGTCAGAATGAAGGGAAAATTTGGAAATCTTGCCGGCGAGATTCTCATTTTGTGACTCTTGCGGGATTTTGTGTCCACGCTGCTGGTGCAAAATCTTGGCCAGCATAATAACAAACACTCCCTCCTCAACTCTGCCTCCCCTAAGTGATAAGGGAATGCTGGTGTATATGGGTACAGGAGAGACAAACTCAGAGGGAGAGGGTTGTGTCTGAGCAGTACCGTCGCATTACCTCTGGCATTCTGGCACTGCCAGGTGTCATTGCCAGGGCAGCAGTGCCAAAGGGCAGGGCCAGGAGGGCCCCCATTGGGTTACCTCATTGGAAACGGTTCTTGTGCCTGTGGCCATGGGATCTCCATATGCATGGGAAGGGAGCTTTTTGGTTATTGGAGATCAGGACAACCTCGAGGATGCCGACTCTTTCTAGCTACACCCATCAGCATGATGGTGTAGACCACATTGTATTTTTTGCACCAATGCTGGATTATCTGATGAGAAATGGCAGTGAGCTGCATACCAGTTTTCTCACCTCAGCCGACACTGTACAAAAATGAAGAAATTCTGTCCATTGTTCCAGCAAAGGCTGAGGACACCTGCCTGCATTTGGAGATAGCAGCCAGGGTGGCACGTTGGCAGAGTGCTTAGCACTGTTACCTCACAGTGCCAGAGACCCAGGTTCAATTCCTGGCTTGGGTCATTGTCTGTGCGGTATCTGTACGTTCCTCCTGTGTCTGCTTGAGTTTCCTCTGGATGCTCCAGTTTCATCCCACAGTCCAAAAGACATGCAGGATAGATGCATTGGCCTTGCTAAATTCTCCCTCAGTGTATCTGAACAGGTGCAACTGGGGAATTTTCACAGTAATTTTGTTACAGTGTTAATGTAAGCCTAGTTGTGACTAATAAATAAACTTTTACTTTGAAGTATATGCCATCGATTGACTTGTGTCTGAAGCTGTTTGAATTTAGCTAAATAAGGGGAGACAAAATATTGCTGCCAAATTAACTCCTTCAATGCTCCTATTGCAAATGCGAGCACCTCAATCAGTCTGATATTTTCTATCTGTTAGTCAGTACTTTGTTCCAATGTTTGTGCTAGCTTTCCCTTGTAAAATCCGCTCGATCACGATGCCTCCTTATTTTGGTATAACCAATTGTGCAGAACAGCAATCCTCTCCTGTGCACCATTTTCCTTTTGCAACTTACCTACTTGTTCCCTTAAATACTTATACTTTTTATTGAGCTGTACGGCAAACAAATGTGCACCACAGACCAACTTACTTAGTTGACAATAGTCCAAAATCTTTTCTTTCTGAACCTCTTTAGAAAGTCCATCAAAGATACATACACTCGTGGGGTGGAATTTTACCAGCACGTCTGCCCGAGGCTTGTACAATCCTGCCCGAGACTAATGGAGAATGCCGTTCTCCAAACCTCACCCACCCCCAGAGTTGGGACAGACGTGCTGTTAGAATTCTAGCCATAATCTCTGTCGCACATTTGTATAGCTCCCAGGATATCTCTCATTCTACCCATTTTCTCACTCAGACGCACAATCAGTCATTCCCTAGCATAGGCCACTGTTATTGTGATTCATAGAATCCATACCATGCAGGCCATTCAGCCCATCAGGTGCACACTGACCACAATCCCACTCAAGCCTTATTCCTGTAACCTTACATATTTAACCTGCTAATCCCTGACACTAAGGGTCAATTTAGCATGGCCAATCAATCTAACCCGCACATCTTTGGATTGTGAGTGGAAGCTGACGCACTGAGGCAAACCCATGTAGATACAGGGAGAACATGCAAACTCCACAGAGACAGTGACCAAAGGCCGGAATTAAATCCAGGTCCCTGAGACAGCAGTGCTAACACTGTGCCACCATGCAGCCATATGTGTTTAGCTACAACTTCAGACTATTACTTCTCAAATTTCAATTAATGTGAATCCCACTTCTGACTCCAATCTGTAAGATTTTAGGTTTGAGTCACAGATACCCAAGATAGGAAGTCAAGTATCTGTAAGTAATTTTAAGGTGGTTTAGCAAATTTAATATGAAGCAACAGTTTAAATATGATCCATTAGCTAAACAGACAAGTAAAGTATATGACTGACGACAGTGGAGATGATTCACTGATTTCACAGGAGAAATGGAGGGTTGGTACGGAATGTATCGTTCTCAGCAGTTTGTGATGGCAGCATTCTGCTATCTAATCAAATTGTTCAGGATATCTTTCCTCCCCTTTCCCGGGCTATCTTCTGTCTGAATAAGATGGATCTCTAGCAAGAACTGTCAGTTGAGAAGGGTTTCCCCAATTTCTGAGCACTTGTTTCTAGGACCTGGTACTTAACCCTTTGTCAATCATCTGTTCAAACACTATGGCCACTGAATACAGCTTGGGAACACAAGATGTCAAGATGGCCACCTCTTCCCCCAGTTCATCAACTTGGTTAGAGGTTTTTTTTATTTCTACTTTTGTCTTGGTCCCTGATTCCTCAGAATTGTTTAAGTTTTATTCAGAGAGTTAATGCTATGTCAACTAATTTCAGTAGCATTTCTGCTTCAGAGAGCCAGGGACTCCAGGTTCAATTCTTGGCTTGGGTCACCGTCTATTTGAAGATTGAATGTTTTCTCCGTGTCCTGGGTTTCCTCCCACAGACTGAAGGATGTGCTGGTTAGGTGCATTGACCCGAACAGGTTTCAGAATGTGGTGACTAGGGGAATTTCACAGTAACTTCATTGCAGTGTTAATTTAAGACTTGTGACTAATAAATAAACAAATAGAATTCTGATGTTGGATTAACCATTCAGGCCAGCAGGATTTTTCGATCCCACTGCAGTGAACAGAAATTTGGCTGACTGCCAAGCTCTCTATCCTGTCTGGCAACGATGATGGGGCATGAATGGTCAGAGAATTGCAGCCCTATACAATTCTAAAAAAAATCAATTTCCTGCAAGCATATCTCTACCAAACTTATAAGAAGTCCATATTGCAGGCAGGAGCCTAATACTTCAGCAGCAGAAATTTGGCATTTGGAAATCATTACCTTTATTTTCACAATTATTAAAATTAATGATTAGAATCTTATTGTCTTGAATTTTCAATTTGCACAGTCAATGTACAAAGTTCCCTATTGTCAGTATGGAATCATAAGGTTAATACTAATGGAAAAATGTTCAACCTGTCATCCTGGAATAAAAAAATACATATTGCTTTCTCTTTCTGTCTCGGCTTCTCTCTCTCGGTGTGCGGTTGCCCAGTTACGAAGAGAATGCAGAGCTCTTCACTTCAATATGAATGTAAAAGGAGATGAGAATGGCCCTCTTTATCCCTTGCCCAATTTTGAGGTGCTTGGAACGGAAAATTAAGTGAGTGACTAATGACAGCCAAACAAATTTCTCTATTTTATACCCCCAAATTTGTTCAATAGATACTAAAGTGAGCACAAGTGTTATTCTCTACCTGTGATTCATACTTGCAAATACATATTGGCAAAAGTCCACCAATTCAACTCATCATTTCTCCTTAACTGAATCTTAAATAATACCATAAGAAACAAAAGCCCAATTTCTAGGAGTCAGTGTTCCTGCAGTTGATAAAATGAATGCAAAGTGACTATATACGAAGTAGTATAATCAAGCACATAAATTACTGGACAAGAGTCATATTTGCCTTTGCTTTCAGCATTACTACCACTGGAAAAATATAGAATGAGGAAGAAATTTATCTCGGTCATGGTACAAAATAGGCAATATTTGATGGACCATTCATTGCCTGTTATTCACTGGAGACAATGGAAATGAATATAGGGCACTGTTGTACATGACCTGACCTCGTCCATTTTTGCCACAAGCTTGAGACAAATTTCTATTCCAATGAGTTATGTCTTTCCATCCATTTCATTGGTGGAAGGTACTCTCACTTCTAAAGGTCAGTGTCCAAATCCTATTCTCTTATTTAAGTTCATAATCCAGGCTAACACTTCATTGCCATGCTGCAATCCTGAAAGTGCCATTTTTCAATTGATGTGTCAAATTGAAAACCCAGTTGTCCTCTCAGAAATGGATGTAAACAATTCAATTGCACTATCCAGAAGAAGGCAAGGCTGTTCTCCCACTATCCAATGAATATTTATCCTTCAACAACAGATGATCTGATCATTTATCACTTTTTTAATTCACTCTTGGGACATGGGCATCAGTGGTTGGCCAGCATTGATTGTCCATCCCTAGTTGCCCTTGAAAAGATACTGGTGAGCTGCCTTCTTAAATCACTGCAATCTATGTTCTTTGGATTGATCCACAATGGTAGAGAGGGAATTCCAGGATTTTGACCCAGCGACTGCAAAGGAATAGCAATATATTTCCGAGTCAGGATGGTGAATGGCTTGGAGGGGAACTTGCAGGTGATGGTATTCCCATTTGTCTGCTGGCCTTATCCTTCTAGATGGAAGTGACCATGAGTTTGGAAGCTGCTGTCTAAGAATCTTTGGTGAATTGCTGCAGTGCATCTTGTAGATTGTACAGACTGCTGTTACTGAGCGTTGGTGGTGGAGGGATTGAATGTTTGTAGCTGTGGTGCCAATCAAGCAGACTGCTTTATCCTGGATGGTGTCAAGCTTCTTGAATGTTATTGAAATTCACCCCATCCAGGCAAGTGGGGAGTATTCCATCACACTCCTGACTTGTGCCCCATAGATGTTGATAGGCTTTGGGGAGTCAGGATGTGAGTTACTCACCGCAGTATTTCAAGCCTCTGATCTGCTCTTGTAGTCACTGTGTTTATGTGGTGAATTCAGTTCAGTTTCAGGTCAATGGTAACCCCATGGGTATTGACAGTCAGGGATTCAGTGATGGTAACAGCATTGAATGTCAAGGGGCAGTGGTTAGAGTATCTCTTATTGGTGATAGTCATTGTCTGACATTTGTGTGGCTTGAATGTTGCTTACCACTTGTCAGCCCAAGCCTGGATATTGTCCAGATCTTGTCGTACTGATATTTCTGGAACTTTGCGGTGTGTCATTTGGCTTTTGTGTTTCCTGCAGCATTGCCTAGAGGTTACAAGTGGACTTAATTGGCTGTGAATGTTTTCGAAGGCTATGAGGATTGAAAGGTGCAGATAGATGGGGAAGGCAGTGAAGGCCTTTGAATGTAATGGTGAATGATTGGGGTGTTGATGGAGGGCAGAGGGAGGGAAGAGGTCCAAGATATATCGACTTAAAGTAATGGGAAGGCACCCAAATTTGGAAAGAGGCTTCTGATGGAGCTGCCTTCCCCACTTCCTGCTTGAGGCATAAACCTGACTATTTTCAGGCTTCCCCCATGTCCAGAAAATCCTCCTGCCAATCTAAAAAATGAAGCAGGGCAGGAAACAGCCATTGAGGACAAGGACAAGGCCTTATCTGCCCCAGCATAAAATTACTGAGAGGCCAGGGATGGGCGGGAATCCAGCAAGAACCCAAAATGGGACGTTCATTCATTCTATTTGTCTTCCATCCTTCACACCCTCCCACCATACATGCCCTTCTGCCCAACACCCCCTCCCCCATCATTGCCAAAGAGCCACTGACAAGGGATCATGGAATCCAAGCCTATGTTCACAAAGATTTATGAATTCACAGCCAACCTATCATAACTTCTAGATAAAGTTAGCCAAAATAGCTTGCTATCTGCTTCACAAGCAAGGAAGTATATACACATGCATCATGCTTTGCCAATAATTTTCATCACTACTAATTGTCACTAATTGGATAGTCAGAAGTTTTCTCCAAAGAGTCAATTACTAGGGGGCATAGATTTAAGGTGCGAGGGGCGAGATTTAAAGAAAATGTACAAGTCAAGTTTTTTACACAGTGAGTGGTGGAACTTGTTGTCATGAGAGATAGTGGAAGCAAATATGATATTGACTTTTAAGGGTATCTGGATAAATACATGAATAGAATGGGAATAGATGGATATGGCCTCCAAAAGAGTTGGGGGGGGTTTATTTCAGTCTGACGACGTGGTCAGTGGAGGCTTGGAGGGACAAAGAGCCTGTTCCAACACTGTAATTTTCTTTGTTTTTTATACCTCAGCACAATTCTATGCAGAACTGTAGGAGGAAAGTTATGCAATGTGGAGAGGTTGAGTGCGGGTGGAGGAACTGAAAAGGTTAACTTCAATTCAGTTACCCGCTCAATAGTATCAATTGTTCTACTTTTTATAAGAGGATTGCTTTCTCCAAACACCTTGAATCTGGCTAAGCTTATTGTTAGCTTGTAATAGTGTTATTCCTCTGTGAATTTGCTTTCAGACTATTACCCACGTGTATCTTCTACCATAATGCCCACACAATGCTTTGTCATCTTGCTTCCTGAATATATGTAACGGCATTGAAACTGCATCCCAATTGACCTTTCTTATTGCATTTGCTATATTTTTTCATGCAAGTAAATCCGCTAGTAACTTTCTCTGCTGAGCCACTCTTGAAATTCAACTTCAATTTTTCACACATTTGGGGATGACAAAAATATTCAGTTTGCCTACAAAATCCAATTTGCTGCTTTAACACCTGAGTTAAGCATACATATTTTGAGGCAGCAAAGTCTGCTGTGGCCAGGAACAACAAGAGCACATTTGCATTTTAAATGTGTGAATCAAGAGGATAAATTAATTTTTCTACATTGTAAGAGCTTTAGATTGGTTTCCATCCTACCTTAAATCATTTGACTGTATGTTGGTAACATAAGAAAGGGTGATATGAAAGAGGATGGTTGGGAAATTGCACAATTATGTCTTAGGTTTATTTCAGACGCAAGCACCAAAACTTGAAATTATTTACAACTTCCACTTTCACGATTTAAAGAATCTTTCTCTTATTTCAAAGGATGTTGACTTTCAAGATTTTACCTGACACATAAAGGAGGGGGGCTTAGTATTCAATACAAAGAATGCTGTGCGACCTTTGGAAAGTTATTTAGAATAATTGGTTTATCCTTCATTTTCTCAATAATTTCCAGAGATTTAAACAGTATTTAGTTGAAACAATAACCTGACAAACATGTAAAAAAAAGAACAAAACAGCATGGGAAACAGGCCCTTCAGTCCAACGAGCCCACACCACCACCCCAATATTCCCACCTCTACCCGTGATTCCTGTCTATGTTTATAGATCTATTTGTAAGATTTCTTTTTCAATCCTTTCAGTCCACCATTTTCTGACTCAAAGGCTGGAATTCTCCAGCCAAGCACATCCCACCAGTGCTACTAGCAAGAATGCAGGATTTGGCACTCAGCCAAATCTTCTTTAACTGCAGCAGGCTGGGAGAGAGGTCGGATAATCCGGCCCACAGTTTTTCAAATTCATTCACAGGATACCAAGATCTTGGTAACCATGATTGAAGATGCTGGTGTTGGACTCGAATGGACACAGTAAGAAGTCTCACAACACCAGGTTAAAGTCCAAAAGATTTATTTGAAATCATGAGCTTTTAGAGTGCTGCTCCTTTATCAAGTGAGTAATAGTAAGGTTAGTACTTATTGACTATCTCTAATTGCCCTTGAGAAAATGAGAGTGAATCACCTTCTTGTACAACGAAATGGCTTGCTAGATCATTTTGAAGGACTATTAAGAAACAACCACAATGTTGTGTGTCTGAGCCACATAAAGGATGCCAGATTTTCTTCCTTAAAGGATATTCATGAACGAGATGCATTGTACAATTATCCAAAAGTTTTATGTCACCATTACCAATACAATCTTTTTGTTCCAAGTGCTCAGATTTGAACTCAGGTCTCCAGGTTACTACACCCAAAGTCTGGATTGCTAATCCAGCAATGTAGCTATTCAGCCATTGTATTCAACTGTGTGTGTAAAAGCATTGAACTATAAATGTTCACAATATACAGAGAAAGCATTTGGCTCATCACGTTGGACTGAATTCTTTGATAAAATAATCCAAAACTAATTTGATTGCTCTGCTCTCTCTCTAATCTATCTTCCTACAGTTAAATATGTGTGTAATATTTCCTTATAATCTGCAATGGTCTCTGGCTCAAATATTACATAGAAACATTGAAGATAGGAGCTAGAAGAGGCCATTTAGCCCTTTGAGCCTGCTCCACCATTCATTACGATCATGGCTGACCATCCAACTCAATAGCCTTAATCCTGGTTTTTCCCCGTAATATTTGATCCCATTCAGCCACGTGATATATCTAGCTAGCTCTTGAATATATTCAATCTTTTGGCATCAACTACTTCCTGTGTCAATGCATTCCACAGGCTCACCATTCTTTGGGTGAAGAAATGTCTCCTCACTCCCATCCTAAATGGTCTATCCTGAATCCTCAGATTATGACCCCTGGTTCTGGACTCTCCTACCAGAAGGAATATCCTCCCTGCATCTGCCCTGTCTTAGTCCTGTTAGAGTGTTATAAGTCTCTATGAGATCCCCCCTCATTTGTCTGAACTCCAGCAAAAATAATTCTAACCTAGTCAATTGCTCCTCATACACTAGTCCAGCCATCCCCGGAATCAGCCTGGTCAACTTTCGCTGCACTCTCTCAAAAGCAAGAACGTCCTTCCTCAGAAAAGGAGATCAAAATTGCACACAACATTCTAGGTGTGGCCTCATCAAGGGCCTGTATTATTGCAACAACAATAGTAACAAATATTCTAATTCCAACCTTTTTTGGATAATAATTTGTCTCAAAACTTCTCATTTCATTGTCTCATGGAACAATTTTAGCTCTAATCATTCAATTTGTTAGCCCACTGCTTTCTTTCACTCAAAGGTGACATGATAGCACTGCTGTCTCACCAGAGATCTGGGTTCAATTCTCGCATTGAGTGAATATTTTGTACATTCTCCCTATATGTGTGTGTTTCCTCCTGGTGCTCCTGATTCCTCGAACAGTCCAAAGGTGTGCAGGTTAAGCAGATTGGCCTCACTAAATTGCCCCTTAGTATCCCAAGATGTATAAATTAGGGGATTAGCAGGGTAAATACATGGGGTTACAGGTAGGGACCAGGGTAAGTTGCTCAGTTGGAGAGTTGGTGCAGAACCAATGGGCCGAATGGCCTCCTTCTGCATTGTTCTATGATAACCTGCACTTTCTTGGGCTGTAGGGGGAAACTGGAATGCCCAGAGGAAACCCACACAGACACAGGGAAAATGTGCAAACTCCACATAAATAGTCATCCAAGGCTGGAATCGAGCCTAGGTGGAGTTGTGAGGCAGCAGTGCTAACCACTGTGCCACCATGCTGCCAACCGGAAAGTCCAAAGAAAAATTAATCTATTTCAGTTATTAAAGCTGCATGTAATAAGGGCTAATCAGACTAACTAAGCAGACAAGCTCGGGTTATTGAAATGATAATGTAAGCAAATTGGACATGGTTACAGCACCCAGGACTTGCTGTTTGTGATTGCTCCAACAGTCAAGTGAATGTCATCCCAAGGAGAAAATTTGCAGATTGTACATTTGTTGGCTATGTTTTCCGAGATTTCTGGATGAGTGTCAGCTTGCACTTAAAACATTTCCTCTGCCTCCCTACTGTCCTACTTCCTGTCATCTGCTGCTTGTAAAATATAGCTGTGGAAAACCATTCATTTGACATGTGAACAATCTAGCTGTGCCTGTATAACTATGACTTTAATGCGATGTTGGCAATCTGGAGTATGTCAATGTTCATTACTCCGCCTAGCCACTTAATTTTGATGAGAGATTGCTTTTGTCTTTCATGGAATTCTTCCAACTGTTTCATTTGCTGATAGAAAATAGTCCTGTAGTTGCTGCCACATGAATGAGTACTAAGCACAGCAGCAAAATAAATTCACATCATCTGTATCCTTATCTTCACACTATGTTGATTCCTAATGTGTCAGTACAGGCAGCTGCGTGTTGTTTTAGCCTTTGAATGTGAACATTTTCCCACCTGAATGCATCATCTACATACGTAAAACTATCCATGAGTTTTGCCTTGTCAACAATAACAAAGTAAGAGGTCTCACAACACCAGGTTAAAGTCCAAAGGTTTATGTGGAAACATGAACTTTGGGAGCGCTGCTCCTTCATCGGAGAGTGAGAAGACTTCCAAGACTCACCTGATGAAGGAGCAGTGCTCCCAAAACTCATGACTCCAAATAAGCCTGTTGACTCTAACCTGGTGTTGTGAGACTTTTTAATGTGCTCACCCCAGTCCAACACAGGTGAGGACCATCTCCACATCATGGTCAGCAATAACAAAAACTTGCATTTATATAGGGCCTTTAACACATTAAAACATCCTAAAGCCCTTCACAAATAAAGTGTGACATCAGGCCAAATACGGAGATATTAGGACAGGAGACTAAAAGCTTATTCAGAAGAAGTATGCTAAATTGAACCTTAGAGTCATGCTAAATTAACCTTAGTGCCAGGGGTATTAGCAGGATAAATCTGTGAGGTTGTGGGAATTGGGCCTGGGTGGGATTGTTGTTGGTGCGGACTTGATGGTCTCCTTCTGCACTGCAGGGATTCTATGATTCTAGTGACAGCATGGATGAATTGTCCCCAGAAGCTCAACTCAAGATCAAGTATGACATCAAAGATGCAAACAGTTTCAGCCTCAGACATAGAGGCAGTAGGTAGAGAATAGAGTTGAAGGATGTTTCCTTTTATTTGGTATTGGATTTCAGACAGTCTGACAATTTAGAGACACATGAAGGGATGGCAAATCAGGGGGTCATGAAGGAGGGTCAATTGGTGGGCCACAAAGCTGGTGATCTGTGTCAGGGAAGAGGTGGAGAAACTTGCCATCAATGAGTAGGGCAGGGGTTTTTCCAGTGTCTGTGGGGGGAGGAAGGGGGTCTTGTAGTTCACTGTGAGATTGGAGTGCCCCTTCAAAATGGTTCCTGAGCACTCTGCAGCTGGGCTCATCAATGTGTTTAGGCCCTGCCCACTCAGAATCAGCAGGAAACTCACCACTCTCCCCAAAAAATGATTAAGAGTGGGACAATTACAGACTGGTCTGCTCCAGACAGGTTGGTGTGGATTGGTCCGGTTTTCTCACCATAATTTTTTTTGGGAAAATTCTGCTCAGAGAAACGGAACATCAGTTTCTCATTCAGTTGGAAGAAGGTGACCCAGAGGAAAACATCAGCTCACAGTAATCACTGCAAGATGCAGGATATGCAAAGCAACAGAGAGGAGGTCCCAAACAAAGAAGATTCCAAAAGCCAGGAACAGAGACAAAAGGAAGTTCCAAGAAGACTTTCTAGGCAAAGGGAAAGAACAGGAATCTCAATGAGAGGGTCCTGCTCACTGATATTAAGAGAGAGAAGTAGATGCAGAGGCTCCAAGTAAAAAGCCAGGTCTTCAGGATGAAGGCCTGACATAAAGTGGGCTTGCAAAAATTAGAAGATCCAAGGGGACAGCCAAAGTTTGGCTACTCCTTACTAAGGCCCTGTGAAGCAGTGGTGTTCTTTTGGAATGCTGGGAATCTGAGAGAATGTGTGGAAGGCAAAGACTTAAGGCATGTGGCAATCCAGGAGAGAAGAATGTCAGAATGAAAGGTTGCAACCTTGAAGGTGGACCCTTGGTGAAGACATCCAAGATAAAGCATAATATTGGAGAATATTCCAAAGTGAGCTCTTTAAAAGTGACAATTGAAAGTTCTTGTGTGGAAGGCAAAGTTTCAATGAGATTATTTGGCTCCCAGAGAGGGAAGTTGATAGGAAATCAATAGCATCTACTTTGGGGAACATCTGCTACTTGGTTTCAGTTCGCCTGTGGTTTATATGGACTGTGTACTTACTGTACAAATTAGACTATGAGATAGCCTTTGTAACTTGAGTTATCCTTACAAATCTATATATATATGGTATGGTTGGAGTGAAGGAGCATTTTCATACAGTTCATTACTTGTTCAATAAATATTTTATTCTCTTGTTAAAAGTACATCTGCAGTTTCTGTAATTGTGAGAGGATGTCATCGACATCCATATGGAATATGGCATGTTTTCAGACAATGTCACTGAGGACAGCATGTAGATGAGAAATAGGAGGGAGCCAAGAATGGATCTTTGGGGTACATCAGAGATAACAGTGTGGGAATGGGAGGAGAAGCCAATGTAGTAGTTCACTGGATAAAATTGGGAATGGAGCAAAGTGAATGCAGTCCCAACCAATTGGATGAAGGAGGAATGACTGTACTCATTGGAGTTAGAAGGATGAGGGGGGATCTTATTGAAACTTACAGGATACTGCGAGGCCTAAATAGAGTGGATGTAGAAAGGACGTTTTCACTAGCCGGAAAAACTAGAACCAGAGGGCACAACTTCAGGCTAAAGGGATGATCCATTAAAATAGAGGAGGAATTTCTTCTGCCAGAGAGCCGTGAATCTGTGGAACTCATTGCTGAGAAGGCTGTGGAGGCCAGATCATTGAGTGTCTTTCAGACAAAGATAGATAGGTTCTTGATTAATAAGGGAATCAGCAGTTACAGGGAAAAGGGAGGAGAATGGGGATAAAAAAAAATCAGCTATGACTGAATGGTGGAGCAGACTCGATAGGCTGAGTGGCCTAATTCTGTTCCTATGTCTTACTGTCTTATGGTCTTATAGCATAGGAGGAGGATGGTCAAGTTGAGGAGGAGGAGGCTGCAGACAAGTCAAGAGATATGAGAAGGGACCATGTAGCATCATTACAGTCATTTAGAATGTTATTTAAGACTTTGTTAAGAGTCAGTTTTGTGCTGGTAGGGGCAGAATCCTGATTGGAGGCTTCTTTGCAATGCTTGTAAGGCTGATCGCATGGAATCTGAAGAGGAACATTATTACGCGTAAGCAAATGGTCGATGCAAGGCTAAATCAGCAAATCAATTGATTATTTGTTGGATCCATCACGATCATCGTCAACAATTGTAAATGTATCCACCAGACTAAACTTTGTCTGATAGTAATCCTGTGGAGCGACCTGGGATGTTTTACCATGTTAAAAGTGCAATATCAGCATGCCAAGATCTGTGGGCAATTTGTATGGCTCTTCCGCCTCACTGCCATACACCTTAGGAGGGACCAGAAAATCCTATCTGGTGACTCAGAGATTTCTCCTTTTTTTCTAAGTTCTGTAATATTCAAACATTTCTCAGCATAACAAGTTGTCGCACTGCTTTGCTATGCATGTTCACAATTGCCCAACACAACAAACTGAGAATTAAATTAATCTCAGCTCACTAAAATGATGAGGAAAACTGTGCAACAGCATGAAGCTGTTGTGGAATTATCCAATATATTTTATTGTTCACAAGCATTAAGTTAGCTTACATAATGTTTCAAAATTCTGATTCTGGAGGTGGGTAACTACAGATCTATTAGATAACAGTCAATTACACTACTTAAAAACTCCAATTAAGCAATTCCTAATTGCTGCTTTCATTCAGGTAAGAGCAAATATTCAAATATAAAGTGCTGAGAAAGAGAAAACACAGGCTTTTGAGTAATTAATTGTCCTTACACCAAGTAGCATGTTTTCTTATGTCTATTCCCTCAAAAGTACCAAATTTTGTGCATTATTCTCCAGTTTCAAAACTGATGTGAGACTCCATGGGATAGTATTTTCTGGCCGCCCTTTCCGTAAGACTGGAAAATTCCACCTGAGGTCAATGGACCTTTGCATGATCCATGTCCCACCCGCTACAATTCCCATGGTGGGTGAGATGGGAAAATTCCACCCCTTCCCCGCCCCCGTATCTCCTTTAGTTTTCCTATCCATGGTCAGTGCAGATTATTTCTTGACATATCTCTGTCCAAACATTTTCAGGTTTGGTGCTGACACTTTGGTCTTTGACGCTTCACTTTTATTACTTGTTTAAATAAATGATAGTTTTCTAAAATGAAATCACAGGACAATAGTGAAAGCAAAAATGTATGACTGGCTCCACATTTCCGGTAGATCCCTGCTGGAACATACTGGAAAATAAATATCTATATGAACCAGAATCTAGCATTATTGAACTGACAAGATGTGTTCAAGTATGCACTCCAGATGCCAGAAGACCAGATCAGAGGATCAAAGATTTTCAGGTAGAGATATGGGGTTTGGGAAGGTAGTGACAGTTTGTATCAAGGCCTGTTTCTGGGTTGAAGTTTTCTTCAGAGTGTTCACTTCCTGAAAGGGAGACAAGCCTATCAATCGGCAGCTTTGGGAGTAGAAATTACGGCTGCAATTCTCCCAAAAGTGTTGAATTGATGAGAGAACTGTTCTAAATCCCAACTGTTCTGTCAGTTCAGCCTCTCATCTGAATCTCCGCACTCCGTGCACTGCAGAGGTCCCAGTCGGGAATCTCATTAAAAAACCAGAAGGGCGCGGCCTATTTGTCCATGCCCCTGGCATGGGCACTTTGCCTCTTGGGCAGTGCCAGGCTGCCTTTGCCCAAGGGGTACAACCCCCCCTTCCCCCCCCACAATTACCCGCCCCTTTATTCCAGCGCAGTCTCCCACTAGATCCCCGAACATGGGGATCTAGTGTAAATCCAACTGGAATGATGTACTCCTGGCAAGATGGAAGATTCAATCGGAACCTGAAAGTTCCTGATAATGAATCGCTAAACTTATTTAAATTACATTCAAATTACTTACCTGACTCCCGGCCGGTTTCAGCATGGTCTGACTGACGACTTGTTCACCGACTCTGGGAGATGCGCATGTGTTCCCAGCGCGTACACAAATCACAGTACAAAGCCAGTGATGAGTACCTCCCACCGTGACCCACCAGTAAAATTGTGTGTTGCAATGGGAGAATCGTGACCTACATTTATAGTGGGGGAACAAAAGCATGATTTCTTTCCACTGTTCATATCATAATGCTATTTTTCAGCATGTAGGCAGTAAATGGATTGAAAAAGTGATGAAAAGCAATGAAAAGTACAACTGGGTTCCTTGAGCATAAGTACAAAATGCCTGTGGTTTGAATTGATCGGGGAAAGCAGGTAGATAAGAAGGAAAAGGAAAACTAGAAAATGATAAATGCAAAATACCGCGAATGCTGGAATCTGAAGCAAAAGCAGAAAATGCTGGAAAATCTCAGGAGATCTGACAGCATCTGTGGAGAGAGAGTGGAGCTAATGTTTCAAGCCCAGGTGATCCTTCATTGGAGCTGAAGACAGAGGGTCATCTAGACTTGAAACATTAGCTCCAATCTCACTCCACAGATGTTGGCAGACCTGCTGAAATTTTCCAGCATTCTTCTGTTCTTGTGACTTGACTTCCTAGCTTTGCTATCATCCCACAGCCGAGGAAACAATAGCCCCAATTTTGTGCCAGGGTTTGCCACGAGTGCAAACAACGACATGAAGTGCAAAATATTGCCAGGGTTCGGGAAACAAGAATCTCACCATTGAAATCATGTTTGCCAATTCTCCCCATCCCTTATTGGTGATATAAACCAGGAAGTTCGTCCTGGCTGGAGACAATACACATCTCTTTAACCTGTGCTTAATCCTTTCTCCACTTGCATTATCTGTACATTTAAGATTTGATTTGATTTGATTACCTATAAAGATTAGCATTCCAACCTTATTTTGTAAATTGAGTTTGTGTCTTTACATGCCCTGTTTGTGAACAGAACTCCCACTCACTTGTTGAAGGAACAGTGCTCCGAAAGCTAGTGGCTTATGCAACCAAATAAACCTGCTGGACTTTAACCTAGTGTTGTGAAACTTAGAACATAGAACATAGAACATTACAGTGCAGTACAGGCCCTTCGGCCCTCGATGTTGCGCCGACCAATGGAACCAATTTTATGACCTTCTATCCTAAACTATTCCAATGCTATCCATATGCCTATCCACTGACCATTTGAAAGCCCTTAAACTTGATGAGTCCACAACTGCAGGCAGGGCATTCTACGCCCTTACTACCCTCTGAGTAAAGAACCCACCTCTAGCATCTGTCCTATAACTGCCACCCCTTAATTTAAAGCTATGTCCCCTCATATCATCCATCGGAAATAGACTCTCACTATCCACCCTATCTAACCCTCTGATCATCTATATGTCTCAATTAAGTCATCTCTTAGCCTTCTTCTCTCTAATGAAAATAACCTCAAGTCCCTTAGCCTTTCCTCATAAGACTTCTTACTATGTCTTTGAAAGAGCCATGCAATTAGTCCGATCCCCTGCTGTTTGCCAATGTAAATATTGCCCCTTAAAGCATTCAACCATTTCCATTTTACGAGTTATTATTTAATCTGTTTCCACTATCTGTTCAGGCAAAGCATTAGTTGATAACAGATATACTGAATAACACATCAAAGAAAATAATAGAATGGATACAGGAATATATAGAAAATATTGCCATAGAGATGATATTCGCTTTCAACATTTAATAAGTAACACAAGGGAGATGTACTTTTTCTTTAACATACACCTCCAAGGAAATTATTTTGTAAAATTCCCTGGTTCAAGTTATCTCTATGTGAAGGACAATGAGTGATGTACCAATGCTTTGTCATCACTTCCCACACCTGAAATTAACTACCTTGAAAGCAAGGCAGACTGAACAACAGGACCACAGTGGTTGTTCGTGAACATTGAAAACCACAGAAATGTTTTTCTAATAAAACTTAGAAACAGATCATATGAATGGAACTTCAAGGATTGCTATACATTACTAAAGAAGTCATTAGACAGTCTTTATTATCTGTGACAGTGGCAACAATGTGACAAAGGTTCAGAATTGTACTGCAAATAAGAATTCCAAAGTTAGGAATACATGGGTGTTTTTATAGCCATCATGAGGGGCGTCATGTAGCGGGCGGCAAATAATTTGGGAGAAAAAGGGGAATTATCAAATGTGATAGTATAACATAGCAAGAAATTGAATTGTAGTCCTACATCAGAGGTTTCAGGGTTTAGGATAATTCTTGGTGTCAGATATTTATCAGTATAGCTCAGGGAGATAGTTGCATGAATGGAGAGATAATATAGTGGGAAATGTGTGGAACACTGAGCTCTGACACTGTAATCACTTGGACAGAACAGATAAGCTTCACATAAACAGAACAAGGACATCAATGTCCTCACTGGGAAACAAAGTGTAAAGAACAGTTTAAAAGAATATGGAAGGGAAATGGCAGAAATAAAACAGGGGAGCAAAGAGAACAAAAAGAGAAAAAAGTATATTAAAAAAATAAATTTCATAGAATGATACATCGCAGAAGGAAACTATTTCGACCGAGAATGTCCACCGTGAAAAATAATTAAGTACAGAATCGATAAAGAGAGATAAAATAGCCAAATAGAGACGAGCTTGTATTATAATGCACAGTAATTCAGGATTTGTGAAAGATACAATTTGTTAGGTAATAATGGTGTGATCTAATGTCAGTAGGAGAACCTGGTAGGACTGAGAGTGAAGAGCTCATGGTCACAATAAGTTATTGGAAGATTGTGTAGGATGGGGTTATTAGACAAAGATGACAAAGGGAATCCTTTACAACTGAATCCATCTGGATAACAATAAGGAATAACAAGGGAGCTACTGAGTGTTCATCCAGCAGAAGGCACCTTTCAATTATAGGCAATAAAATGAAACAAAACTTACTCTAGTAGAAAATTCAAAGAAAAGGGTTTAATAAAGAAACGTCGTACCTTCAAACACTTGAGGCCTCGGCCTGAGCCATTCCAAGCTCCCCAATAATTCCCAACAAGTTCTTATTTACAGTGAGTCAGCTGGTCAGCTGATCATCACATCATTTTGTCATTGGTTACATTGTTTACTGGCCCTTACAGCTTGTTACCATTGGTCACACTACAACAGATCCAATGTTAACATTGGTTACATCCTAACACTGAAGGTTTATTGTCGAAGATTAAACAATGGAAAGAAAATAGAGAACAAAATAACTTGACAAATTAGGAGAAAACGTAGAAAGAATAGAATCATAGCAGTTGCTGAATTTAATTATTGAAAGATAAACTGGTTAGACAAGTGAGAAAGAAGTAGGTGGGGAGTATTCTGTGTACCTGGTCATTGTCTAAATCAGTACTATTGGAGGGAATTTCCAATGGAATTCTATTTCTCGTTCACCATAACTTAGCAAAAGATGCATTAAAATCACAGATAAATGGCATGTTTATAAATGCCAAAGACTGCAACTATGTTGTGGAAAAGTCAACATTTAACAGATCAAAACTGCATTATAAATTTTAATATATAAGTTTGACATTGTAAATGCTGCATGCAAATATGGCCAAATGTCTTGACAGCAGATTTGTGGATAGGAGATGTGCTATGTACATGACTTTTAATGATACATCAGTGTCTTTGAGTGTACTGCTGTTATCCATCCCATGAACTGGTGCAGATGCCGTTGGCTTAGCAATGAATGTAAGTTGACAGAATTTGTATGCTCCAGGACCTCCAGGTCAATGACCTTGTCCTGCCAAGAGATGTCAAGAATACATCTGAGACAAGAATGATAGAAATTATTCAGTTTTTTTTCCTGCCTGCCATATGATGCCTAGGGCTCACCACGCTCAAGGATTGTGCTGAGGATGCAGGTTTGGTGTTTTCAGTTGGATTGCTGTTGTTCCATACTCTCTTACTCAACTTTAGACATAACAGTTTGATCTTTTATGATATGTATGACAAATTTCTAGTGATTGTAGAACCTGAATATGTGGAGCTGTGAGCTGTGTTGTTGATGCTAATTGATGGTGGGATAACAATATCTTGGGCCTTCTGTACGGTGAAATGGCTACTGGATCATGAGTTCCTGGGCTCCATTCTAAGGTCAGCTGCAAATATGCAGATATCTAATAATTTGGAGACAGTGGCTGATAGCCTCAGGCTGACTGTTTTGAGGGACATTGGAAGAAGTGAGCATAAGTCAAAAGCTCAGCTGACTGAGAAGAAAGGCCAGAGAAAACAGAAGCCAGTGAACCACACACTTTCTCATCTCACTATACTCTCTGCTACAAATGTGGCAGAGATTGCCATTTCATTGTGGGGCCCCTGAGCCACAACAGGCCATGCCACAGAGTTCAGCAACACAGAGCAAACCATCATCCTATGAGATGGAAACCATGAATCAATGTCTTTAAACCTGCTCCTGATTTTAAACAAAACACTGGACATGGTAAAAATAAATCCAACAAAGTGTCCTGACAAAAAAAATCATACAGACTTGAAATGTTAACTCTGTTCTCTCTCCACAGAAGTTATCAGACCTACTGAGATTTTCCACCATTTTCTGTGTTTGTTTCTGTAGTAATTTGCTTTCATATTACAACAAAGTTTTACATGGTTCTTCATTCCTTTTTGTGTCTTTTTGCTCTTCTCCCTTGAAGGCGGAAAATCTTGATACGGTAAAGCCCTTTTGACACTCAACGCTCTTTGGCACCTCTCCCAAGTAATAATTTTACCTGTGTGAGTTTAGATAGTGAGCTATTAAAGCCAAGGTGTCTAATCCTCTGCTTATCCAGCACACATGCACGCTCCTACTTCATGGCAATCCAGTGGGAGCCATTGAGATAATAAACAGACAATGTTGGAAAAGCAGAAGGCGCAGGCAGAAACTGTGAAATGAGAAAAACAGGTTAATATTTCAGGTTGATAGTCTTAGTACTGGGAAAAAATTTGAGCAAGAGGTGGGTGGAGTGAGACAAAAGGAAAGGTTTTGAAAGGGTAGAAGACAGGAGAGATTGAACATCAGAAGAGGACATTTCTTATTTTATTTGGAAGTATTAATTAGAAGTATTAATTATTATAAAAAAATTTGCTTTAATGATGGCCATTTTGGTTGACTTGTGTGATGACTCACATATATATATAGGACATCTAAGTATTCATGTATAAGGGAATCAGTCTTACAGAGCCAAAGGGAATGGTGATGGGACAAGAAAGAAACAAAGGGAAACAAAAGATGTGCCTCGAGTATGTTGCTGCTTGAAAGCAAAAATAAACGAAAAACTGAAACATGCAAAAAATGGAAACAAAATGACATTGGTAGCCTGGAACTGTTAAACTCAATGTTGAGTCCAGAAGGCTATAAAGTGCCATTGCTTTATTTTCCCCTCATTAGCCCCGGAACATTAAGGCGAGATACAGCAGCTTCATCAGTATTTACATGCAGTATAAATTGACATTCAAGCAGGGAAAATAGCTCCTCAAGGTCCTGAAAAAATAAAATTTATCTGATCGTGTTGCTATAATAACTCCTTATGAATCCCTGGATGCAATTTCTCCTCCATGCATTATGAATGAAGGAAATACTTTGCAAGATGTTCTGTTTTAATCTAAAATCTAAAAATGCATTTGAATAACATAAGGGGCCTATGGTCAGCATGTTACAATTTAATCATACACAGGAAATGAGTGCAGATGGCATGACCCACGACTGCTCACTACGGTAGGGAAGTAATGTTAAATTGACCTCAGAGTTCAATATGAATTTATTTTCCCTTCTTTCTATACAGGATTATACTCTGACAATGTACTTCCAGCAATCCTGGAGAGACAAAAGATTATCTTACTCTGGAATACCTCTGAACCTCACTCTAGACAACAGGGTGGCTGACCAGCTCTGGGTTCCTGACACGTACTTTATTAATGACAAGAAGTCATTTGTACACGGAGTTACAGTGAAAAATCGAATGATTCGCCTGCATCCGGATGGCACAGTCCTCTATAGCTTGAGGTTTGGATTAACTATACTTGAATAGTTACACAGACAGTCTGGAACTAAAAATGGATTATGTTTATTTGTGCAGTTTACCATTTCTACTACAAAATAATGTTTTAATAACCACATGTAGTTAGATTATTTCTTTCCCATTATTATTTTTACTATGACTGGTTTTTTTTCCAGGTTGTCCCTTACCACTCACTATCCAAAAGAAAGATAAGGCCCGCCATTTCCATTCTTTAACCTGTAATTAGAAATAGGTCAGTAGCTATGGCTATTCCACTCGATAGTTTTTAGTTTTTGTATGGGAAATAACCCAGTTTCCAAGAGTGGTATAGCTGAGCATAAGTATGAACAGTATAGGAAACAGATCTACAATTTGATAACACCATTCATTGAAAGGCAATACAAAGTGACAGCACCACTATCATTAACATGGATATTTGGTATTTTATTGGAGCTACTATTTGTAAAAAAAGACAGAATTGCTTTAATGTTGGGCATTTGATTAACTTGTGGGTGATTAAATCATATATTTGATATTTGATAGTCATATACATAATCCCCCCTCCCCCCAACAAAGAATCAGTCTGGTAAACCTTTGCTGTATTGCCTCTATAGTAAGGATATCCTTCCTCAGATAAGGACACCAAAACTGCACAAATACTCCAGGTGTGGCCTCACCAACACAGGTCACCACTTTGTTTTGAATGTTTGGCCTTAACTTTCACATCATTCACCATAGAGCCTCAACCCTATCTGTTTGTGCCAAGTTTGGGAGGACCATTATGATCACCTAGTGCCTCATCTTTGTGGAATGTGAGAATGGCATTGCTATGTCCCTCCCATGCCAGCGATGCAATAAGGAGGCACTGCTGCTGGCATGTCTGTCCACTGATGCCTCCCACCAGCGACATCCCAACCCCCATCTCCCAACCCCCATCCATGAAAGTGTGAACTTTCCTCACAACCTCCATCAAAGCTCACCAGTCTCATGTCTAACAGTGTTTTCTAGTGAACATGAGACCAAAGGTTGTCAAGGAGCTACTGAGCTGACCACCTCTGCTGTAGGATGGATGTGAACATCAGGACACCTGATGTGAGTGGGGCTTGTAGTAGCTGACACTGTGCATCCCACATTTCTGAGTCCTATGATAAGTTTGTTCAATGGCAGGACGCATTAAGCTCTCTGTCAGGCAAGAGGCAAACATATCACTGAGGATAAGATAATGGGCAACAAACTCTGGACTTGTCTGTGACAGTCATATCCCATGAAAGAATTTTAACCTACATTAACCCTAACTTTCATTATGGCAGGGGCTTGGCCTCCTTGGTTGAACAAGAACATACCCCTACTGGCTCCAGCAGCCCCATTGACATATTGTGCTCTAATGAATGCTGATTAGCATAAGATGAGTCTTACACCCTCACTCAGGAGGAAAGTCATTATCATTCTCCCACAGAATCCAGTCAATAGCTGCAGCACTCTGCCCATGAAGCCTGGTAACAGCACAGGAGTATACTGCTGCCACCACATGGCTAGTTAGATCTTAATCCCCATGGTGGGGAGAAGGGTAGTTGATCCTTGTCCTGCTTGTCCCTGAAGTGAAACGCTATGAAGCCTTCAGTAGAGCATCGCCCATGACCATTCCCCGGGCTTCTTCTGCCTCCTTCTCTGCGTCATCACAGAGCTGCCCAAAGTCTCTGACTCTAACTTCAGAGTGGGAGACTTTCACAGAGGAGGGACATTGCCACTCTGAAGTTCAAACTTCCCAAGTCATTCCCACAGAGATTGCTGCAATGGTACTTCAGTGAGATCCCAATGATCTGGACGTTGGAAGGTTTAGCCTATATTTTGGAGAAGTCTAGTTCTTCCTTTATAATAACCCGTTTCTGAATGTATCATATTTCAACTTAATAGAACAAGCATCAGATAATCAGCTGAAATAAAAATTATGCACCATAATTCAATGATGGATTAGAAATTAACACCCTTTGTATCTTATGTAAATGGGGGTGATAATGCATCATGATCCTGTGCATTATAAAATAATAATTCTAAATACTGCTTCGGAGAAATGAACGCTAACCATAGAACCAAAGAATCACAGAACCCGACAGTGTAGGAAAAGGCCATTCAGCCCATCGAGTCTGCACCAACTCTCCAGAAAAGAAATGTAACGAGGCTAATCCACATAACCTACATATCTTTGGACACTTAGAGGCAATTTATCATTGTCAATCCATCTAATCTACACATTTTGGACTGTGTGAGGAAACCAGAGCAGCTGGAAGGAATGCGCACAAATGCAGGGAGGACATCCAAACTCTACACAGGCAATCATCTAAGCCTGGAATTGAACCTGAGTCCCCAGTTCTGTGAAGCAGCGATGCCAACAGTAGTGCCTCTGTGCCACCCATTCAGATTCAAATTTAACCATCAACTGTAGTGAGATTGAATCTTGAAACCGCATAGCATTGTTCCAATTTTATGGCTTACCAGTTCAGTGACCAAAACCCTAAGTGAACCATTGTTGCTATAACCTTCTGTTTCAAAGTGTTTTGTTTACATGAATTTTATTCCAAATTGTTAAACTAGAGCAATTATTAAGGAAGTGCCTGACTACTTAAGTAAATGCAATGCTTAAATTTAGTGTAGTACAGATCAAAATAATTTGCTACATAAGAAATTTCTCCTTATCTTCCCTCTGGCTCTTTTTACATTATCTTAAATCAACATAATCTAGTTGTCAACTTTCCTAGCTTCTCTTCTCATGAAAGGGAAATACTCATCTCACTCAGCTAGTCATCCAGAGATCCAGGCAAATGCTCCAGCAGCAAGGTTTCAATTCCCATCATTGCAGCTGGTGGAATTCAAATTCAATTAATAATTCTGGAATGTAAAACTTGTCTCAGAAGTGTTGACCATTACCACTATCATTGATTGTTGTAAAAACTCATTTGGTTCATTAATATTCCTTAGGAAAGGAAATCTATGGTCTTCCCTGATCTGACTCAAGATGCACAGCAATGTGGTTACCTTTTAACTACCCTCCGAAATGGTTAAGTAAACCATTCATTTCAAGGACTATTAGGTTTGGACAATAAATTCTGGCCTTGCCAGTGATGTCCACATCCCATGAAAGAATAAAATAAAACCTTAAGTTCTTGATCTCTTTCATATCCTTTCCAAAGAGTTGTAATTATTCCTAAAATACGTTGATCAGAATTAGACACAAAACCCATAGTTGAGATTTTACCAGTGTCTTAACAAGATTTAGTAGAACATCCGTGCTCTTTTACTCAATGCATCTATTACAAAGCTCAGGATTCCACATGAACTTTTAACAGCTGTTTCAACTTGTACTGTCATCTTCAAAGATACGTAAATACGAAACCTCATGTTTAACTGTTCCTGCATCCCTTTCTTAATTGCACCATTTAGTTTATATTACTTCTCCTCATTTATTTTCTCTGTCACTTCTGTACACATCAACAGTGAGTTGATGTCCTCTTAAAACACACTACTACTCTCTGCATTTTCCAAGTTGTCTTTCTACTTTAGATATTGAAATTAAGCTCCCTGCATTGAATGCCAAGTCATATATATAGTATATACATATATATACATACACAACTGTATTCCTCCCTCCAGAATAAGACCATTGACCACGACATACGGCCATTTGCTTTCTGTTTTTGCCAATTTTGTATCCAAAATGTCACTGTCCCTTTCATCCCTTAGGCTTTAATTTTGCTGTTGTGCCTACTACGTCATACTTTATCAAATGAAGGCCCATACACACAATATCAACTGTAACATCTTCATAACCTTTATAATTATGAATGATGAATGTATCAAATTTGTCAGACATGACTTGCCTTTATATTTCTTTTTATTAATTCGTATTAAATTAGTCTGGCTGCTTTATTCCTGCCTGTATTTATATTTAATGTTATTTTATCAGTTGTATTACCTCTTATGTTACCCCTGACTTAATGATAATATGCAGAACCCAACTTAATAATAGTATGTAGAAGCTCCTTTATGTACTGCTTTCAAAAGCATTAAATTATGCTGCTGTAATACCAATATTATTAGCTATGATTGTACTAAATACAAAAATGTTTTTACATTACAACAATTAAGCCATAGAACATAGAACATAGAACATTACAGCGCAGAACAGGCCCTTCGGCCTTCGATGTTGCACAATCAATTAGGAAAAAGCAATGACCCTCTAACCTAAACCATTCCCTTTTCGTCCATAAACTTATCTACTAACCTCTTAAATGCCACCAAACTTGGTGCATCTACAACTGACGCAGGCAGGGCATTCCATACCCTTACCACCTTCTGGGTAAAGAACCTACCTCTGACATCCATCCTATAACCATCACCCCTTAATTTAAAGCTATGTCCCCTCGTGCTAGCTTTCTCCATCCTAGGAAAAAGGCTATCAATGTCCACCCTATCTAAACCTCTAATCATCTTATATGTTTCAATAAGGTCTCCTCTTAGCCGCCTTCTTTCTAACGAAAACAACCTCAAATCCCTCAGCCTCTCTTCATAAGACCTGCCCTCCATACCAGGCAACATCCTGGTAAACCTCCTCTGTACCCTCTCCAATGCCTCCACATCTTTCTTATAATGCGGGGACCAGAACTGCACACAATACTCCAAGTGCGGCCGCACTAGAGTTTTGTACAGTTGCAACATGACGTTGCGGCTCCGAAATTCAATCCCCCTACCAATAAAAGCTAAGACTCCATATGCCTTCTTAACAACCTTATCGACTTGATTGCCAACTTTCAGGGATCTATGCACATATACACCAAGATCCCTCTGTTCATCAACACTATTAAGAGTCCTACCATTAGCCCTATACTCTACACATTTGTTATTCCTGCCAAAGTGAATTACCTCACACTTTTCCACATTAAACTCTATTTGCTACCTCTCGGCCCAGCTCTGCAACTTGTCCAAGATTTTTAATCAATTACCTTTCACAATTTATGAATGGACAGACATCAGCTGCATAATGTTATTTTTGGAATTCCCCAATGGACAATATTACTCTTGAATGCTAGTATAAACATTTATGTAATACTTCACACACTCCCTTGCGTTACACAAGACAAACTACTAATTAATTTTTGGGCCATTAAAACCTATTAAATTATTACATCATGGTAAGCTAAGTGATCATTAATTTGTTCAATAAGAATAACAACTTGCATTTATATAGCCACTTTAATGTAGTAAAATGTCCCAGGGCACTTAACAGAATCATTAACACAAAAAATGTAATACCAACCTATATAAGGAGCTGATAGGGTGAGTGTTTAAAAGCTTGATTAAAAAGACAGATTTTACTGAGTGTTTTAAAGGACAGAGAGCAAAGTGGAAAGATTTAGGAAGGAAATTCCAGACTTTTGGGCCTAGGCATCTGAAGGTATAACAGCCAATGGCTAGAATCCTTGTGTCTCGAGGCAAGGAGAGCGCAAGATTGCATGGATGGATTTCCTGGATGGCTCCTTACCCAAACTAACTATGACTTGTGAAATCAGAATTTCTCTGATGTTTAGCTCAAAACTCCCTTCAGGAGATTTCCTTAATTTTGCCTCAGTTAAATAAAAATATAGGAAGTGCAATTTCAATTGATATTTTAGTATTAAATCATACTGCAGATATTTGAGTTCCTGTTCTGTCTTCCAGTCTCTGGTTATTGAATATATAGGACTTGCACACACAAACTCTAGAAGCCAATTATTCAAAAGTCAAGCAGGCAATCCTGTTAAGCATCTAGTTAACTGTTGTCCTCAGATAGAGATAAATCTGATTTGTGTAAGTAATAGTGTTTGCTGAGGTATACTGGAACTGTGTTATCCTCTTCAATGGTCAGTGTTATGTTCAGTTGCTAAGGTGTCTTTGGAACACCCGTTGACAGCTACCTGTTACCATGATAAATATCACTGATGTTTTCTCAATGCCATAGGTATTCTAGTCAAACACAAACTAACCACTGGCTTTGTCAATTGTTCGGATTTCACCAATAAGATTTCTTGATCAAAAGGCATTTCATCATTGTCTTTCCCTTTAAGCCAAATTTTGCCTATCATCTTCTAATAATGGGAATTAATTGTTGTTTTTCTGATATTTAATGTGCTGCTGGTATTTAAAAACAACAAAAAGAAAAACAGATCAATGTCTGCATCGGCAAGATTTAGTTTAATCAATACTCAGCCAACCTGCCAGAAGAAGGAAGATAATAGACTTTTAATTCCGGATTTTTATTGAATTCAAATTTCACCATCTGCCATGGTGGGATTTGAACCTGGGTCTCTAGATTACTAGCCCAGTGGCAATACCACTACACCACTGCCTCTTTTGTCTTGACGTGATCTTGACATGATCAGGAGATGAGAAAATGTGGAAAACTGATTGTGATGTTTCTTTGTAGTCCAATAGCAGCTGTTAATTGCAAACAGTAAAACTTATGAAAGATGCAAAACAATATCACAATATAGCAAAAGCACACAAACACACACACACCATTTAAAATGCAATTATCCTTTAAATATCAGGGAGACCTATGGGGTCATCTGCTCGTGCAGAAATAATCATAGAATAGTTACAATAGAAAAGAGGCTATTCAGCCCAGCATGTCTGTGCTAGCTCTCTGTAACAACTCAGTCAGACCCACTGCTTCATCAAAGGCCTGAAATATTTTCTCAGGTGCTTATCCTTTCTGAAATCATATTCAATCTGCCTCCAACAAACTCTCAGGCAGTACATTCCAGATCCTACTCACACGATAATGGGAAATTGTGAATGAATGATATCAACCGATAATTTTACCAGTTAACCAAAAACATGCCGAACTATTTAGCTGTTTAAAGGGAACCCTTTTTTAAGACAAAAATACTGACTAAAGAATACTGCTATGCATCACCTGAAGTCCAGAAATGTAAGTTGACCATTAACTTGCTATATGGATTGCGTTATAGATATGTTCTGACGTTACTGCTCATGCAATGTCACATCTGGGGTGTCAAATCCCACTTTAAAAAGTGGAGACAATGGGGAACTGTTAACCAGCCAGGATTAACAAACAAAAGATGCTAAACCTCCCATTCCATCCATCCCTCTCCCTTCTGCTGTGGAGGATGTAAAGACAATTTCCTTTATTGGTTTCAACTATCTTGAAATGTACCAGAAGGTTTCTGACACAAAATGTAAAAAATGTGATTACTTATTCTATAACAATGGCTAGAGCAAAGATATCTGGCACATAAAGAGTTAATATGGAACTGAGTATAAGACCATTCACACAGCGATGTAAAAGAATACACAACCCACACTGAGGAGTCAATATAAAATTGACAGACCTGTGTATAGAAGCAAGCATGATGACAGGTCCTATCTTAGATTTTTACCTACGTATATGATTTCTAGTGCTTACTGTTGAACTACCTTAGAATTTGGATACTAAGTAAAACCTACTGAACGATGCCCAATACTTAACAATAGGGAAGGACGACCATTGGCCTGTTAAGCACCTAAGTGATTCAAGATGTAGTGGGCTTTCTGGTTCTTGGGGTGAGCGCAGCTGGAAAATCCCACCCTGGATGTAGAATTCCAGGATATTGGGCCAGTCACAAGAATGAACAGTGAATATAGCAATCTTAGAGTGGTATGTGAATTGAAAAAATTGGAGATAATGATCAGAGAATCATAGAATGATACGACATGTAAAGAGGCCATTCAGCTCAAAAAGAGGCAATGCAGTGGTCTCACCAACTCTGCCTGTTCATTAAAGCAATTATCAGGGTGTGACCATATTAACAGTATTTGGAGTCAAAATGAGAGCTGGGTGAAGGTGAGGACCAAAAGAGGATGTGATCCACTTGTGAGAGGTGCCAAACTATCCTTACACTCTTTATACTCAAATATTTCAATAATAGTCACTTTAACTACTGCCTATTGTACCAAGTTCCACATTCTCACCATTCTTTGGGTAAAGAAGTTAATTCTGAAGTCCTTATTAAATTCCTTGTGACTACCTGATATTGATGGTTTCTCGTTATGCTCTTTTCCACAAGGAAAAGCATTTCCTCTGGCTGAAAATCTCATGCTTCTGCCACTGCAGGAATCATAGCGGGCAAGACTGAACATTTGCAGACCATTTAAAGGTCCATTGAGCTTGGGTAGGAATTTCCAATTTTGCAACACAAACAGCTAGAAAATCCTGCCTTCTAAATCCACCCTATCAAAATCTTTTATTAATTTACAGACCTCTGTTAGTTCACCCCTCAGCCTTTTTTTCATGAGGAAAAGAATACCTATTCCGTCAACCCTTTCCTGTCATGTATACCCACACAATTCTGATATCATTGTAGATCTCCTCTGCATCCTCTCCTGTGCTTCTATACATTGTTTTATAATGGCAACAAGTACTGCACATAGTACTCTAAGTTACAAAGAAGAGTTATGTTGAACTCAATATGTTGACTCAGCTTCCCTCTCTATAGATGCTGGATCTGATGAGTTTTTCTAGCACTTTCTGTTTTAATTGTGGTACTCTTAAGTATTGCGTACCAAGGTTTGAAACAGATTGAGCATAATTCCACTACTCTTCAATTCTTTTCTTCTAGGAATAAAGTCTAATGCTTAATTTGTTTTTTTTTTATGACCTTGCTAACCTGTGGTAAAACTTTGATGCAATTGCACTCCAAGATCCCTTTGTTCTTTGACCTCACCTAGACTTGCATCTTTCAAGTGATAAATGTCCTCTCTATTCTTCCAACCAAAATGTACTACCTTATATTTATCCATGTTGAACTTCAAGTGACAGTCATTTGATCATTAAGTTTATTAATGTTCTGCTTAGTATTGGCAAGGTCCCTAATTTGGTGTCATCTACAAATTTTAAATTCCTTAAATTCCTACAAATTCCTTGGCTGGAATTCTTCAGCTGTTCACGCTGGCGGGGTTCTCCGGTCCTGCCGACAGCGCACCTCCATCCATGGGTTTCCCTCTGGTATGGTGTGATGTGTATGCAAATTCTCACTGACAGTAGTGGGACCAGACAATCCCGCTGCAAGCAAACAATGTGCCGCCTCCCATTGGTGGGAACATGTGGCTGAAAGGCCAAAGAATTTCGCCTGCTGTTTTGATTCCAAAGTCTAAATCATTAATATAAATGGTGAACAACCGTGGTTCCAGTGCTAATTCTTGTGGAACACTATTTCCCACTTTCTGAATAACTATCCTTTACTCCACTCCCTGTTTTTTCTCTTTTGTAGCTAGCTAACCACCCATTCAGGCAATTGTCCCCCGACTCCACATTCATTCGTCTTTTAAGGATCAAGGCCCTATGAAAATCCGGGTAAATTGCATCCACTGCAGTTCCATTGTTACTCCCTCTGTTTCCTCCTCAGAAAACGCAGTAAATTTGCTCAAACAAGATTTTCCCATTTTGAATCCAAGCTCACTATTCATTAGAGTGCTATATGAATGCAAGATGTTATTGACAGGTTCTGGGAGACACACAATGCACACTGTCAAAAGGAAGCACCACTGCAAAAACACATATCATCCATGAAGAGCCAGCATTAAGCGTGACTAACAATTAGTAATTAGACTCTCTACGTACTTCTGTAGTGGTACTATATTTTAAGCTGATTGATAATAAAGCACATAATGGTACTTGGATATGACATATAGGGTAATAGATGGCTTTCAGTTCAGAACAGTCATTCAGTTCAGTAATGATTTCAGAAATCAGGTGAGCAAAGTCTGAACGGTTTATAAATGTCAAGGGAAGTAAGATTGAATTACTGCTTTAGTTGGATTAAACTGAACTCTCCAGCAGCTGTTTGCTATTCTTTAGAACAATGTGGATTTTTGTAAAGCATTAAGGAGTGATGTCAATATATTAAGGAACCTTCAAGCTCCGATGATAAAATGGCATTATGTTTGTTTTGTTTTCTGAATATGATCCCTCAGACAGCCCTGATGGATCTTCCCTTGAGCCATTCCAATCTGTGTGATAATAGTACTCCCACAATGGTGTTAGGGGTGGAATTTTCCCCTCCCACCTACCACAGGAATTGTAGCAGGCGGGACAGGCCCGTGCAAAGGTTCGTTGACCCCAAATAGGATTTTCTGGTCTTGGGGTGAGCACAGCTGGAAAATGCCACCCTGGATGTAGAATTCCAGGATATTGGGCCAGTCACAAGAAGGAACAGTGAATATAGCCATCTTAGAGTGAATTGAAAAAATTGGAGATAATGATCAGAGAATCATAGAATGATACAACATGTAAAGAGGCCATTCAGCCCACCTTGTCACACCAGTTTCTTAGAAGGGCTGTCCAATTAGTCCCACTCACTGCTTTGTTCCCAAAACTTTACAAACTTCTCTTTTCAAATATTTATCCAATTCTCTTTTCACTGTTGTTATTCAGTCTATTTTTAACCACATTCCATATCGTTAACAACTCATTATATAAAAGAAACTCCTCATCTTTCTTCTGATTATGTTACAATTTACATTAAATATTTGTCTCTGATTATTGACCCTACTGACAGTGATATGACTACATTACAAAAGTTGTGAGATGATGATTAGGATTGAGATCCATAGATGATTTTCTCACAGGAATGCAGAGTTTAAATGTATGGCCCACTATGATTTAACCTGGAAACAACATAGGCAAGGGGTAACTCCTGGGACATATATTGGTTTATATAGTGCAGATATCTACAAATATCAATTTATCCTAAAGAAATAATACTTTATTCTGTTTTTCAACATTTGACATGCCCATTTCTAGTTTTATGTACCTTGCATGTTCAGTTCTAGTTTTTTTGAGAGTGTAGAGTACTTCTACCTCTGACTTGTAACTCTTCAACCATATCCTTGCTTTATTGCCAAATGATGCAGCCAGCTTCAAAGAATTGAACATTTACTCCTGGCTTCTATACTTCCACATGGAGTGCAATTGCTGAGGTTCTACTATTTAGCTATATATCAGTTTTAATCTGTTTAATTCAGTCATTCCTGGCAACTATCTTTCCATTCAAGGATGAGGTCAACTCAAGGTCATGAGGTTTTGCCAATGCATCATGTGATTGAACAGGAAGATTCTCAACCCATAGATATTTCGGAATTTGGGACAGGGTGTCCAAGGTTGGAGGATGGTTGGAGAGGGGAAATAGAGCTTTCATTAAAATACAGTTGAGGCTGCCTGTTCTATCTGCTATAATTCCGATCTAATTATCAGGACACTTAATGTGGGTAGATTCCAGTTTAATTCAGGTGCATCATTTAAGACATTTTGCATGGGTCAGTCCCCAAAAATTGTAATCCTCAATTGTTACCCCACATCTATTCAAAAATCCATGCTGTCTACTAATTACAAGGAGCATGCAGCCCGGTGCTGAACCTGCTTGATACTCAGTGCTGCATGTCCCTCAGCCAGGGACATAATTTCCTGCAAAGTTAGCAGCACCGAAAGCTAATCTACACTACTTAAATCCAGCTTGAACCTTTCAATATAGTGGAGCTTGGATTTGAGTGGTGGCATGCTTAGAATCCTGACAGTAATGGAGACTGGAACATCTCAAAGAAGAGAGCAGGAAACAATAGTGCAACACACCAAGGAGCATGCCCCAAGGTTACACAAGATGTCACATTGGAGGCTCTGGTGTAGGCAGTGGTAGATGGTCAGAAGAAAGTCCTCTTCCCTTAGAGGAGAAGGAGACTACTGTCTCAACTAAGTGGAGGTTTGTGCACTTTAAACAAAAATAAAAGAATGTAGTTTGCACACATGGATCGAAAATAACAACAGTTTTATTCCAGGAGCTTGTGAAACACCTCAATAACATCATCATCAAATCATTTGACTGACTCAAAGCAATCATGCAACCACTTAAATATATAAGAGAGCCCCCTGTGTGGAGAAAGCAATGGGAGCCAACTGTTGAGACCACTGAGAAGGATGGCAAAGTGGAACTGTTTGATAATGACTTTCAAAATTTTATTCAGGAGGACATCTGGAATGTGAATATGCCAGCTCCTTCCTCCTTTTTTCCTCCTGCTCCTCTTTCTCTTTTTGCTGAGGGGATTGCCTTGGCAAGAACAATGTTCTCATGGTAGCCAATTTATGGAGGTGCAACAGGCAACCGCAAATCAGAACATCTACGCTCCTGCAAGTACTATAACATTCCCCAAGTCATTTGAGACAATTAAACTATTGTTTCAGCAGCTGATGGTCCACTCAATGACAATCCACATGACTGCATGACTCGCATCCTTTGATATGAGTTCTCCCCATATGCGGTTGGATGGAAGTCATCACCACAGTGGCTGCAAGACTGCTGAAACAACAAATAGGAACAAAATGAACAAACATAACTGCTGTCAGAATGTAACGTCCAAACTATGTTTGGAGTTGTGGGTTTTACGCAGAAAGAAAAGAGTGGTTTGCACACGTGGATTCAAAGTAACAATAGCATATTTATTGAAGAGCTGAAATCTGCTCTGCACAGAATACAAAACTGAAAGTAAAACAGTAGCCTGTGCCAACATTCTAATGACATCACCATAAAATCATGTGATCAGCTCTTAAAGAACCTGTAACTCTGTTAAATATATGTCGTAGCATAATAGGAATACACAATGTGATGTGCTAAGCTGCATATTGAGTGAGTGGTACCCTTTGTGGTTTCTGTACATCTCATCAATTAGATGCAGTACTCACAAAATTATGTGTTTACAATCGATGATATCCTGAGCATCAGAGAAGCCTGCTGTCCAGGTGAAGTTACATGTGAACTCCTGTTTCTCTCTGTTCAGAGAGCAGATATTTAGTGTCCTTTTCTGGCACACAATGACAAGCAGTAAGACTGTAATATATTTTATGTGTTACCTGTTCAGCCTGAAAGGATTGACTGGTGAATAAAATCAGGACTATTGTCATCTTTAGGACCAATTACAGCAATGTGTTCCTCCTTACTTTGAGGCTTCAAGTATGTTTTCAAGACTTGGCAGAGTTCTGAATTTTAGACAGTGAATAACCTCTCCTTGTTGAGGTAGAATTAGAGAAGTGCTCCTTAAAGACTCGAGATGGGTAAGACCTCTGACTGAGTGCCTTGCCATCCTCATTCTCCTCTTCTCTCTGAAAGCAGTTCATCTTTTTGGCTGCTTCTGCTCCATCTCCCCTGATACTGCAACTCAAGGGGGTATTGTAACTACAGTCCCCATTACTGGGAGCAAATGGTTTTCTTTCCAGCAGCAGCTAATGTCGTCCTCACATGCAGCCCATTCTCTGTTGACTTTACCAGTGACTCCAAGCAACCAGTTCAGTAAGAGCCAGTAGAAAGTAATGGGCAAATAACATCAAAGTCGTTGATGACTCTTTAAACAGCATTGGTAAGGATCATTCAGCTGTGCAGATGTAAGAGAGGGTGTTAGCAATGGGCCACAGTCAAAAAATGGCAAGTCAGGCATCAACTCAGCTTTCAATTCTGACAGATTTCACAATCTGCCTACCGTGCATGACCCAAGTAACGCCCACACTAAGACAGCATTCAGAGTGGGTCATGTTGGCTGCGGACAGAAGCAGCATGGATCTCATTTGCTTTCTAACTGGCACCTCAGAACTGAATTTCACAGTCAAGGATTTTTAATCTGAAACAATATTAAATTAGACCTAGCTTCCAATAACATCTAACGTTGAGTTGGAAAATTGTCTGAGACAATAATGTTGGAAGACAGTGAATTTATCAAAGCTTGACTGAAGGTGCAAGATAATAACTAAAATAATTGAAGTGCTGCATTGATTATTCAACCAATACATGTGTATTGGTCATGGGTAACTGACAAAGAAAATTTATATTCCCTTTCTCATTTGTATTCTCTGATCTTTTCCTGAAGTCACGCATAATATAGTGATAGTAATTCATTGATTTCACATCTTTTAAAATTCATATCCTACTCATTTATGTTTTGTATAAATCTATACATTTTAATTGAGTCCTTTAGTGCCAAAATGCTCTGAGCGTGATCCTATGAAAGTGTGTATGTGTGTATCTGTCTGTCACTTGGAAATAATTAGGCTCTTCAATTTGAAAAAAACTTCCAGTTTTGCAAACATTAACACTTAGCTCCATGAAGTGTCAGTAGATTTTAGATTTGTTACACTTACTACACTACTCATGCACAAACTGGCACCAAATCAATTTGTGACAACATATATCTTCATAATTCACAGTGACAGTCTATTATTCCATATTTGCTCACTGAGGTGCACAGGGTAGTGGGGAAAATGATTACATTATTAGGGAGAACTTACAATGAGAAAGAATATCTTCCCATATACATTCTGGCAGCTGCTACACCACGGCATTGAATTTTGAATGGGGCAGCCGTTTTTAATTTCTAGCTTTAGCTGATCATCACCCTCTGGTTTCTGTTAGAAGTAGGTTTGCCTCAGATAGCAACCAGATAGTGTAGGAATATTTCAAGTAGTTGGTGAACTAATGAGCGACATTATGGCACCATGTTAAATAATGCACCTACTACATGTCATATTGAATCATACAGAAAGGATGGTCCAATGTTCAATAACTGGCTTGTGCTGAACCAGGTTCTCACATGAATTGGAATGTTACAATTGGCAACATGCTGTAGTGAGATAGAAGAGAAATATCAGCCAAGGCTGTTCCATGACCTTTGCTCTGAAGTGTGCATGTGTCAACATTGTGTGACTGTTGAGTGGGCTCAGACATCAGCAACAGCTACTGAGGTGAAAGATTGCAGGACTGTTGGTTGCTGTGCAACCATAAGCTGAAATAAATCAGTTACTTCCAGAGAGGAGAGGGAAAGAAGGAAAAAATAAAAATAATCAGCTGACTGCCCTTTTTATTGCCCATAGTTCTGCTCTCACCCTTCCCCCTCCCCCCCAGAACCACACCAATAGGGTTCCCCTTGTCCTCATGTAATGGAACAGTTTCTTCCATTTCCACCCCTTCAGCATGATACCATTGTCAAATACGTCTTCCTTTTTCCTTTCAACAAGGGGCCATTCCTGCTGCAACACCCTGGTCCATCCCTCTGTCCCTTCCCACTGCATCTTCCCATGAAAGGATGGGAGGTGCAAAAGGTGCCCTTTTATCTCCTTTCTTCCCAGCTTACAGGGCCGCAAACACTTCTTCCAGGTGAAACATCATTTTACATATTTTTTCTCAATTTAGTGTATTAGGAGACCTAACATAGATTGGATAACCATTTTGCAGAACAACTCTATTTACTCCACAAGGGTGACACCGTGCTTCTAATCACCTGTCATTATAATTATCACATTTGGCCTCTCTATCCTTGGACTCTTACACTGCTCTGAGGCAATGCAACATAAGCTCGAGGCACCACACAATCTTCTAGCTTCAACATTGAATTTAACAGTTTTATTTTTTGGTGAGAATTCTGCTGTTTCCTTTTACAGTTCCTCTACAGCCATCTTCTGTTTCTTTACATATTCCATTACCATAACCCACATTGTCATTTAAACTCTCCTGCATTCCACTCTATCACAGGCCTTTCTTTTCTTCTTTCCACACCATCCCCCCCGCCATAGCTCTGCACTATTTTACTTTCCTCTAGACCTGCTAAAACCTATTACATTGCAAACATTTCTGATAAAATGTCAGCATCATTGGTGGAATCTTCTGTTCTCCATGGTGGAGAGCTTGGAGGTGGAAAGGAAATATCGCTGCTTTCCTGCCTCCACCAGAGTTAGGTTCTGGGTGGGAAAGTCCATGGCTGACCTTTGTACCCCGCCACCAATTGAATCCCTGAAGTGATTAATGTAGTGTGGGGAGACCTGTCACTGTACAGCATGCATGGCAACCAAGACCAGCTTGTTGCCTCCTAGGGGTCAAAGGTGGGGCCTGTGTCGTCAATTAGAGGCATTCAATGCTTTATGAAGGAACTGAATATTGAAAAGGAGGGATGGGGCTACTGACATCCTTTGAGTTTGCTTCTGACCCACTCCACTCTCTCCATGAACCCCATCCTGTGAATTATTTCATCCAAATTACTTAGCTGTGGCCTAGATTGCTCTGCAATTTTGGGCCTCCAGTGCATAGCTCTCCTGTAGCACGATGTAGCAGCCAGGGCCAATTTTACATGGACCATAGAAAGCATTCTTTCTAGTTGCATCACAGCTTGGTATGGCTCCTGCTTTGTCCACGACTGTGACCAAATACAAAAGTTTGTGGACTAGGTTTTGTTCACAGTCCATTGCACAAACCAGCCCCCTATCATTGACACTATCTACCTGTGTCCATCACAGGTTTCTTCCCCGTTGCCATCAGACTTTTGAATGGACCAACCTCATATTAAGTTGATCTTTCTCTAACTATGGCTGTAACATTACATTCAGCACCCTCTCCTTCCATGGACAGTTTGCTTTGTCAGTTAAGAGTGCAAGAAACAATACTTTTCACTGTCTACTAATAGATGTGATAATCATAGAATCTACAGTACAGAAGGAGGCCATTTGGCCCATCAAGACTACACCGACAGGTCCTATCCCTGTAACCCCACATACTTACCCTCCTAATCCACCTAATACTAAGGGGCAATTTATCATGGCCAATCAACCTAACTAGCAAACCTTTAGACTGTGAGAGAAAACTGGAACACCCAGAGGTAACACAGACATAGGAAGAATGTGCAAACTCCACACCGACAGTGGCCCAAGGCCACAATTGAGCCTGGGTCCCTAGTGCTGTGAGGCAGCAGTGCTAATCACTGTGCCATTGTGCTGCCACATAATAATAAATCAAATCAAATCTTTTTCAATGACATGTTGTGATTTGCCATGATTGAGACGGGGAATGTTCCTGAAGCCTCCTCTTCTCCTTACGATTGCAAGGCTTTGATCTGATCCATTGTATGGAATCACATAATTAGTCTGTCACATGCTGTTTCTGCTGTTTAACATGATTGAAATCTTGTATTGTAGCTTCACCAACTTGGCACTTCATTTTTGTGTGTATTTTGCTATTCCAGAATGCTCTTTTATACTTTTCATTGGGCTGTGGTTAGTCGGCTGGTTTGATGGGAATGATAAAGTGAAGGGTGGTGAAGTGGTAAATGATAAGGGAAATGGTAAAGTGAAGGATATTCCAGGCCTTGAGCTTACAGATTGTGGTTGAGTACAATTCTGCTGCTGATGGCCCAAAGTGCCTCATGGATGACTAGTTTTGTGCGACCAATTCAAAAAGCAGTCAAGAGTCAGCAATAGTGCTAGGGGTCTGAAGTCAAATGCAGGCCAGTCTGGGTAAGAACAATAGATTTCCTTCCCTAAACTCCAACTCTGGAATTAACAACAGAAGGTGGATTTGTTAGTCATTTATAAACAGCTAAATGATACTTATACAAAATATGCCAAATTATCACTGTTACCCCATGCAGAATCTAAAAATATGAAACAAAGACATTAGACTGTGAAGGACTTTCAAAATGGTAAGCAGTTTCAGCTTTCTAGCATGTTTATTGCATGCAATGAGTAGTCCACTTTGTGACATGTCAATCCTATTATAAAATATACATCTCTACAATGATAACTAATATGAATGTCTGCATCTGTGTCACAGTAACCAAATCAGAGGTACATTAGAGAAAGCTGGACAAGTTAATAGAGGAGGGAGCATCCTCAAGATAGTTTGGCTCTGAATGTCACAGTCAGCAACATGAGTATTCTTCAACATCACTAAGATCATTGCATTAGATGAAGTTGGCCTACACTACAAGGATGTAGCTGAGATTTCAGACCTGTACACGATAATTATCAGAATAACATAAGATTTGTTAGAACATAAACCAGATCTACACATTTATGCTAAAAATACAAAACACTACTGCAGACAAATTTTAAAATCCTGCATCAATCAAAGGGGTTTCAAAAAATAGCAATGGCAAAACTTCACAGTTCTGAAATCCCAGTTTGCAGCCTTTTCCAAGTCAACTATCTCAGCTTTAAATTCCCGAGATAACTCTACATCATGCTAACATCCAGAAAAGATTGTCAATATCTTATTTTTAAACTGTCAATTATTATAAAAACTATTGTCTTGCATTTCCCGGACAACAATCCAGTGTTTTTAGTGAGTGCATTTGCCATTGAAATAGCAGCTTAACATAAAGAGTTTTATCAACCTCTTGTTACCTTTCACTCCCTTTCCATTTACATTTCACACAGGGTTGTGAACGTAGCCCAGTCTATCATGCAAACCAGCCTCCCACCAATTGACACTGAACACTTCCCACTGCCTTGGGAAATCAGCCAGCATAATCAAGGGTTCCACACACCCCACATATTTTCTCTTCCACCTTCTTCTGTCTGGAAAAAGATGCAAAAGTCTAAGATCATGTATCAACAAACTCAGAAACAGATTCTTTCTTGCTGTCATCAGACCTTTGAATAGACCTACCTTACATTAAGTTGATCTTTCTCTACATCCTGGCTATGATTATAACACTATATTATACACACGCTTCTTTCCTTCTCAATGTATGGTATATTTTGTCCGTATAGTGCACAAAAATAATACTTTTCAATAATACGTGACAATAATAAGTCAGATCAAATCAAATCAAATTCATTTGATGTGTGCTGGGTATCAACACTTAGGAAACAAACCATCTAACAGGAATCACAAAAATTTCCTCAAGAACTTGAACTTTATACCAGATTTAAGCCAGTACAGAAAGAGCATCAGGACCAAATCATTCTGAATAACTTTTATAGAAGAGGAACAATGCAAGAAATCCATCTTTGGTCTAATTTGGCATGGTAAAATATTAATGGCCAGTAACGAGAGGGAGTTGCTTGATCTGGATAATTTAGACTCCAACATTTCCATCAATTAGAAGGTAGGGGATTATAAAATTGAGTCTAGTGTTCTCGAAGGGATGTGGATAAGTATGAAATATATATTTAACATGGTTACCACCCACTGCCAGTAATTGTATTTCATTGTTAACTTTCCTGTGTCTTTTGATCTAAATTGATACACCAGTAACTCGTAGATTTATCAGGAGAGTAAGTGAGCTGATGCTGTAGCTATTTTATGTTCAGCAGGATTTTCCTTTTCTGTTACCCAACTCATGCAGAACAAGCTCTGAACTGGAATTCATTTGGGTTATTTCGCATGAATCCTTTGTGATCTGGTCAAATGCAATAGCACAAGATGCAAAGCATTAAACTGCAAACAACATTGTTACAAGGATTTTCAGAAACTATTATTCTATTCTATTCTATTGTTACAGAATCACGACCACAGCAGCATGTATGATGGATCTGAGGAGATATCCCTTGGATGAACAGAACTGCACACTTGAAATAGAAAGCTGTAAGTATTCCCATTATATTCATTGGTTCATTGGAAAGCAGCAATGATTGACATAAGTTGCTGCACCATGATTAATGTAACAACTAATTAATAGAAAATAGACTGTTAATACTAATTACATTTGCTGTGTTCTGAAGCCATGGTATCAGGAGATTTGATTGGAAACCTATACCTTCGATGACATTTGCTCAGACTTTCTCCTTACCAACTTCACCGTTTAGCAGATGCAGGGTGCAGAATTGGCTGAAGCTCAAATCCAACTCAAACACAGCTGTGCAAAGTACAGCTGGTTTCACAGTCTTGGAAAATATGAAATGCATTTAAAAAGGAAGTAAGTCATTTTATTTCATTAGCATAATTCCTTTACCTCTTTATGGTAGTTGAGCATTTGGCATTGAATCCAATACTTCAAAATGTTATAAGGACAGGATTTTCCTGCCCTGACACTAATGGGTGTCATTGCAAGTGGGACAGGAAAATTCGGCTTTCTCTGATTTTGGGACCAGAAAATCCCATCCATGAGTGCCCATCCATTTTAAGAATAGCCACAATATCAATGACCAATGAAAAATAAATCTTTCCATGCAGGGAAATAGTTTTAAAACAGCAAGATAAAACAAGACACATTTTTTGATTTGGTTTGGTTTGATTTATTATTGTCACATGTACTAGGATACATTGAAAAGTACTGTTTCTCACACACTACATAGGCAAAGCATACTGTTTGTAAAGTATATAGGGAAAAAGAAAAAGGATGGGGTGTAGAATGTAATGTTGCAGTTACAGGTAGGATGAAGGGAAAGATCATTTACTCTCTGATAGGACCATTCAGAAGTCTGACAGCAGCAGGGAAGAAGCTGTTCTTAAGTTAGTTTGTACTGACCTCAGACTTTTGTATCTTTTTCCCGCCAGAAGAAGATAGAAGAGAGAATGTCAGGGTGCACGGGATCTTTAATTATGCTGGCTGCTTTGCTGAGCAAGCAGGAAAGGTAGACAGAGTCAATGGATAGGAATTTAGTTTGCGTGATGGATTGGGCAACATTCACGACTTTTTTGTAGTTTCTTGCGGTCTTAGGCAGAGCAGGAGTCATACCAAGCTGTGATACAACCAGAAAGGATACTTTCTATGGTGTATCTGTAAAAATTGGTGACGGTCATAGCGACATGCTGAATTTCCTTAGCTTCCTGAGAATGTAGAGGCATTAATGAGTTTTCTTAACCATAGCATCAGTATGGTGGGTCCAAGACAGATTGATGGTGATCTGAACACCTAGAAATTTGAAGCTCTTGATCATATCCATTTCATTACTATTGATGTAAACAAGAGTAAGTCCTGCGCAATGTTTCTTGAAGTTGATGACGAGCCCTTTCATTTTACGTAGGAGCAAGAGTAAGCCATTGAGCATCTCCAGCATATTCCGCCAATCAATTAGATCACGAGCCCTATTTTACCATTTTGATTCTAAGTGCCTGGGAATGTTTCAGATCTGACTTTTAGACCTATTCTGATGTGGTCCTATGGCAATCTGCCTTTAAAAATATCAGCGATTCCAAATCATGCTGTACAAGATGTGGATGGAGCTCAAAATCCTGCAGCTCCAATCACACCCCCCAATTATGCACGCACAGAAAAAAAAGATAGAATGTTTCTCCCCTGCCACATCCCTATCGGGTTGGATAATGCCTTCCCCAGCTCTCACAGACATTGCCCCATCTCCATAATATTACTGACCACCTTATCCCTTCACCCACTCTGCCATCCAAGTTTACCAGGTTTTCACAGCTGAAAATGAGCATGACTTGATGGTAAAATTGGGCCTTGTGTCCCTCCGCCCACAGAAATTGGGACCACCTTGCTCCCATCATTGATGGAATGTTCCTGCATTCCCTCCCTGAAATGGGTCACGAGCATTAGGGCACTAGGGCACTCCCAATGGGTCCCCCTGCCTGACCCATGACCCCCTAAATATGCCCCCTTTATGCTCCAACCTTGCATGCTCCCTTTTGCAAACACCCCCCCACCACTGCACAGCCCTTCCTACCCATTATGTCCCCCATCAGTCCTCACTCTCTTGGCATTGCTCCAACACACTGGCAGTGCCCAACTGTCATTGGCATGGTCCTTGGTGGGCACTGCTTTGGTGCCAGGGGCACGGCCAGATGAGCAATGCCAGACAGACACTGCCCCAGTCATGTCCCCAGCCACCTGAGGCTTCAGTCGAACTGAGGTCCCCTGTGCGGCCATTGCCCCAGGTCCTCACTAATGGAGCCCAGTAGTAATTTTTGCCATATTCGTGCTGCAACTAGAGGCTGTCTGTATTTAAGTGCTACTGGAAAGCATCTGTGGAGAGGAAAACAAAGTTAGCATTTCAAATCTGTATGACTTCTTTAGGGCTCTGTTCCTCTATGTTTTTATTACCATTAATTGTGCGTTCTCTTGTCTTGATGCCTTCCCCAAATACATTACTTGGCACCTTACCAGACTGAGCTTCATTTCACTCTTTTTCACCATTGATAACTTCCTGCGATCTATGCCCAATTTTTATACTGTCTGAAATATTCTTCATCATAACCTGACAATCAAGTCCAAATCTATGATATGAAAACATTGGAAGCATTGGAAAAAGCTTTCCAGTTATAGCTGATATTACCCTTTGTCTCTGAGTCAATTTTGGATCTAACTTGCCATTAGGTTAGAAGGAACTGAAGTTTCTCATAATTAATCTCAGGGGATGTCCAATGAATCCAAAGGGTAGCTGTTTTTAATCAATACTATCACTAATTCAATTAATCTCAATTGATTTTCAGAGATGAATAAAATTAATTCATTCTCTAGATGGTGGGTGATGGTTGGTGATCTTGTCCAAATTGTTTTCCATTTACTGCTTTATGAATGTGCTAACTTCTGTTGAGATAAGGTCAATAGATGATGATAATTTTCCAGTACCATGGAACATGTCAGTGAACCTTGACAGAGAGTCTTGGCAAACATGACAGCTGAGCCCAACTCTGTTCTGATCTGATGTCTCTGAACACACATAAGACATATTTTCAAATCAAATCAAATCAAATCAAACCCTGACCCTTTATCCCCTCCTTAACCACAATTTAGGAAGTATGTGAAGGCATTGAAGAGGGGAGGAGAAAATATTCATGAGAATGGTTCCAGGCATAAGGTATTTTGTTTGTGAAGGTAAATTGGAGAAGTTGTGGCTGTTTTCCTTCAAGAAATGAAGATTGAGAGGAGATTTGATAGAGGTATTCAAAATCATGAAGCATCTGAACAGAGTGAAGCAAGAGGAATTGTCCCAATACAAATAAAGAACAAAAGGGTGTAGATTTAAGGTAATTAGTGAAAAAAGCAGAAGTGATATGAAGAGAAACATTTTTAGGTAGCAAGTGGTTACGGTTTGGGATGTGCTATCTGAGCGTGTAGTGGAGACAGTTTCAACTGAAGCATTCAAAAGGGAATTAGCCAGTTGTTGGAAAAGGAAAAGTGTGCAGTTATAGGAAGAATGCTCTGAAATTATATTAAGTAAGCTATTCATACACAATGAGTCAAATGGCCTCCTTCTGCACATTGACAATTTTGTGATTCAGATGCTGAGGCCAATATATAGCAACCATTCCACTGCATCAGCTAAAATCAGTTAATTTAACATTGATCTGAGGCCAGACCTGAGACTGGCCCTGGTCAATTGGGTATAAAATGGGATCATCTAACTGAGGCATTAAAGCTGATTAAAGTTGAAAGGGTTGATAAAGAGACAGGGGTCAAGGATTGAGCAAGTAAAAAGAGCAAGGGAACTCAGGATAAGGTATGGAAAGGGACAGGAAAGGTTGCATGGAGCCCAGGAACAGGATGTAAAGGGAGGAAAAAGGAAATGACGAAGAAAGTGAGTGGGAAAGAGACAGGGGAGCACAAAAATAAAGAGCCAGTCAGAAGACACGTTCATTGAGGAATATCCACAAAGAAGTACTCCAGTGAGAAAGAAATGGGCAAGTTGGTCAACAAAACAAGTTTTTAAAAATCTTCAAAACATGTTCACCTTGTTCCAGCAAATGTACTGATACACTGCCACCCAATGGCAAATGTTAAGAGTTGCAATGAGAATCCCAATAAATAAATTATTAGTGGTTGATTGATAGTAACGTAACATCAGGGAGCTTAGGTAAGTGAATGGCTGACCTAACATTAACATTTGTTTTGTATTCTGTAAACATTTTAAGAAACATTAAACCAAAAAGAAAAGCCAGGAGTCAGAATGAAATTCTCATTTGATGTTCACATTTTCTTTTAATCACGTGAGTTTTGAAACCAGCTAATTATTCCTATCACCAGACAGTTGAAAAAAATTCAATACGCTTTAAGTACACTCGTGAGACAGATTTTCTAGCTTCTAACCAAAGGAGTGAGACAAATAAGTCCCAAGTCAACATTTCACTAAAATTGAATTTTGAAAACAAAGCCTAGGAGGAAAAAAAGACAGGTGGGGAGAGAGGGTAGGAAGAGATAGGAGGGGAGAAAAAAACTCTACCTCTCGATTATCATTCCTTCTTTATTTTCATGATTTTCTTTTATCAAAATTTCTACAAGAATCCTTGAAGGTTTCTGTTGAGTTGTGCTGTGAATTCCAGCACAATCTGACTTTGGTTGTTCATACCAGTATAAAAGATTGCAGAATTATAAAGCACAAAATTATGTTCAGTACAAAACAGATTTCCTTCACCTCTAGCCAAGAAACCTATTCATACCAGTGAACTATTACAAATTATTATCTTTTTGTGAGGCATTTGTTTCAGCTCAATTGATAAAATTGATCACTATTCTTAAATGTATCAAGGAATATTTCTCGTTGCCAGAAAAAAATACAGATTCAAAGGCACTGCCCACTTGTTCACTAATACTTTTAATGAGCTTAATTTTATTTGCCCCCACCAGGCTTGCTTTCATCAGTGGGGGAGGAGGGGACAAATTTGGTAGGATGGATGCCAACCCCACTCCACCAACCATCCCCCCAGATGAGGGCATGCACCAAAATCAGCAGCTGGCCCACTATATCTAAATAAATAAGGGTCAATTGAGCTTGTTAACAAGTCAATTCTCCCCAATAGTATGATGCCCAGGCTGTGACATGGTTGGTGTGGGCAGTAGGCAGGAGCAGGCAGACTGTTGTTTTAAAAAAAAGGTTTGAGAGGACAGGAGAGAAGTTGGGTATATCGTTGGGGAGTGCCCTTTGCATAAAGGGAGCTGTCTGTCTGAGATAGTTTCCTTCATTTCATTTATACCTGCTGTATAAAACATATCACTCCATTCCCACCCAACTCCTTCTGTGAACTACCCAAGTCCCCTCTACAGGATACACTCCTGTAGAGTGCTCCACCATCCTGTGGGCCTTCTTCTTGGCACCACAGGTACAGAGACTGTAAAGAAGGCAAATAGTATGTTGGCTTTTATAACAAGAAGATTTGAATAGAGGGATGGGAATGTTTTAATGCAATTGAGTAGGGCATTGGTACATCACATCTGTGCAGTTTGGTATCTGAGGAAGGATGTTCTTGCTATAGAAGAAGTACAGCAAACATTTACTAGGTTGATTCCTGAGATGGCAGGTCCATCATATCAGGCAAGACTAAGTTGGTTAGAACTATATTCATTGGAGTTTAGAAGAGTGAAAGGGGATCTCATAGAAACTTATAAAATTCTAATAGGATTCGACAAAAGGAATGTTCCAGGTGGTGTGGGAGTCCAAAACTAAGCATCATAGTTTGAGGATAAGAGATAAACCTTTTAGGTTTGAGACGAAGAAAAATGTATTTGTCCAGAGGGTGGTGAATATGTGGAATTCACTCCCACAGAAAATAGTGGAGGCCAAAACGTTGTGTGATTTTAAGAAGGAATTATATATATAGCTCTTGGGGCTAAAGAGATTAAGAGATATCGGGGGAGGGGGCAGTATTAGGATATTGAATTTGATGATCAGCCATGATCAAAATGAATGGTGAGGCTTGAAGGGCTGAATGGCCTACTCCTGTTTGTGGTTTCTATATTTCTATAACTGGTTGCAGCCCCAACAATGGAAATTGTAGGTCCACCTCCGGTCCTGCATCCTCTGGAGCTAACATTCTGCCTAAGGTTTCAGGTGTATCCCAATGGTGCCTGACTTACTGAACATTTTCTGTCTTTCTTTCAGTTTGCAACTGAAGTATTGTTTTTATATATATAGGATGTAAATGCTATTCTTGAAAGTTGTGGTTTCTTGTGTTACACATGAAGAACGCTATAAACAACTGAGGTAAATTGTTTTACAGGAAAATCAGAAAATGGTGAAGGGTTAAATCTGTTTCTTGTGTTTGGTGTTAACCCTAAACAGATAACCTTCAGTCACTTTTAATGTCCTAAAAATGATTTCCTTGAGGGTTTCATTCTTAGCAACATTCCATTAGATGTTGGTGAGTTGAAAAATAGTAAATCCTGAAACCCTCTGTGAATGTCTACTCTGCTGTCAGTCTATTTCTGGAAATTCTTATTCGGATAAATGCTAGGAGCTGTAATCTGTAAATTTCAGTTTACTCACGTAACAATGATGAATCTGGAAAGCTGTATGAACTCAATCCACCCAGTTCTTATTTGGGTCTTCAGCTGAAGACATCGTTGCAGGCATTTTAAGGACAGAAAATATGAGATAAGTTCAATGTTCTTTCTGCAAACATTGTCATTTTTGTGTCGGTAAAACTTTACTAAGAAGGCACATTCTTATCATATGTGCATTGCTTAATTCAATGAAGAAAGCTGGTAGCAGGAGGGATTTTTTAATAAGTAATTTGGGGTGATACAATCAATTCTCCTGTCCTTTTTGTTTATTGCTGCCTTTCTTGATTTTGTTGAGCAATGATTTTCATTCCTGTCGATTATTACTGAATGATATTCTGACCGTCATTCAACTTAGCTCACAAATTATGATATGAAAATTGAGCAGAATAAGTGGCAATGTGACACAGGTTTACATCTGGACTATGTGTGATGGACTCATCTTGTAGTCTCCAATTCTTACTTTATCCAAATAAGAAAAAAGCTTGGCTTCTGCAATAAATTCAACTTTGTCATTGATCCTGCAGTATCATTCTTTATCCCACCACATGCTGTATCCTATCACACCACAGCTTCAATGTACACTTTTGCATCTCCATCAGTTTTTAATGTTTTTGTTTGCCACTTTGAGGATTGTCATGAAATTCCTCAGTTAGGGATGTCACTCTTCATATAAGTTGAAAAGATGTGACTGCAAAGACAGAATGGTGCTCAGACAAAACAGACCACAAGGAATAAACATTCATCTCTAACCTCCCCATTCAACGTAATGTCCTATCTGACACTGGAGCCTTAAATGAAAATAATCAAATCAGAATGTTACTTCTCGGCTGTCACTTTCAATGATATTTCTATTCATCACTGCTGAAGGTTGCATAATGTCAACTATAAATTCTTGAGCAGCATGGCACTTGCATGCTGTTTTCTATCAAAGGGTTAATGTATGGCCACTTTCATTGGATGAGAAACAGCACTGTGGGTATCACCTGCCGAGTGGCAGCAACTTGGAACCCAACCGTGACTGAGATATTTCAGATGAGGTTTCCTTTCGTCATCCAAGGAATTGGCATCAAAAACATCCTTCCCCATAGTTGTTATTCTTAGCCATTTGATGCTTCAGTGAGAGTTAAGTTACTAAAAGCAGAACTTCTGCCTTTTAGACAAGAGGAAATCCTGCCTCAGAGAGCTGATTGGCTGGCAGCTCTCTAGTCTCAGCAGTGCCAGAACTTGGAGTGGACAGGACTGGTACTGCAAGTAGTTCACAGACCCCCAAGTCCTGGGAGTCCAGGACCAAGTGAGATTTTGGAGTTGTGAGGCATGGAGGGTGGGTGAGGCATGAGTGGGGTGGACAGAGTTGAACTGGGGTATTGGTGAAGAGACCAAGGAGGCAGGCAGCTCCAGCAGGAGTCAGACCCTTTTTGTTGAGATGCCCATTGTTAAAAGGAGGCCACTGATAGAGCTGCCACCGATGAGGTTTCAGCAGAGTTGCTGTTCAGTTTTACCCATCCTTCCCTGAACTCCTCCCGCCAGACAGAAAATTGAGGCTGGTTGGGAAACAGCCCTTTTGGTTGTAAATAATTGGCCACAAAGGCCTCAATTGAGTTAATGGTTGCCAGGTTAGCCTAGCCCTTGCCTAACCCAGCATAATATTGTGGAGAAGTTGGGTACGTGACAGCCCAGTGGGAAGATCCTCTGAAAAATTTATGTTCACCTTCCACATACAAACCAGCCTGAGGGCATGTAAAATTCTGTCCCATTATTTTTTACTTTGCTTCATTACTCAATTCATTTGCATTGGAGAGAGAAAACTAGACAAATACATGAGGAAGAAAGTAATACCATGATATATTGATACACTGGGAAAAAGTAAGATGGGAGGGAACAAAAACATCAACACTGATATGTTTTCTTGAAAGGCCTGTCTCTGAGTTCTAAATAACATGTAATACTATCTAATATCGTGTCAGAATTTTACACCCACCCTCACCCCACCATCCCCACCTCCGCCCCCTTACACCCCATCTCCCTCCGCCCTCAGGCACATTCTGAGGCAGGAGGGAGCATGAAATTGCTCAGACTGGATTCCCTCTTCTTGCTCCAAACACAGTGATTTTACATTGGGTTGGACAAGGTCTTGGACAGGAGTCTTCCCTCGTCCCACACAATGCCATTTAAAGCCCTATTATTGCCAATTCTAATTGCTTAGGCTGGTGAGAGGATTTTTTTTTCTCATTATTTATTAGTGGCACAAGTAGGCTTACTTTATTTCTGCAATGAAGTTACTGTGATAATCCCCTGATTGCCACATTCTGGCACCTGTTTGGTACACTGAGGGAGAATTTAGCATGACCAATGCACCGAACCAGCACATCTTTCAGACTGTGAGAGGGAACCGAAGCACCCAGAGGAAACCAACACAGACATGGAGAGGACATGTAAACTCCGCTCAGACAGTGGCCCAAGCTGGGAATCGAACCCAGGTCCCTGGCCCTGTAAGGCAACAGTGCTAATCACTGTGCCATCATGCCGCCCACAGCAAGGGAAAACCTGGAATTAAAGAATGTTTGATCTAGATCTTGGCAGGGAAGGATTAGAAGCCCCTTCTGACTGTGAGGCAGCTCTGCCTTAAGGCCAGATGAGCTCCAGACCTCCTTTCACCCCTAACCTATCCCCAAGATCCCTATTGTCCCATGATGAGGTCCCAGGCCTTCCCCTCACTGCATGCCCTGGAATCCCTTTCACTTAACCTGGGCCTCCAGTTCCCGAAGCTTGTCTGAGTTTGGTTGGTGAGATTTGATTGACTGATAGCTGTCTAAAATAGGATCTCCTCCAGAGTGAGGGGTGTCAGGCCCATGTTGAGCCAGTGTTCATTAGAGCATAAAATACCATGAATTGGCAGAGATGCATTCCCTATCAATTCAGATTACAGGGGCCATATCTCTGTCATTTTAAGAATTGAGGCCCATGTCATCATGGAGTGGTTTCCTGCTGGTTGGCTCCATTTGGCCTTGTGGGCCACTTCAAATGTACTTGTGCTCAGTATTACAAATGGCCCACCCATTATCAGCCCTCAAAAATCCCATATCTCAGCCTGACTAATCAGGCTCAAAAAGATTTGAATTCAAATAACACTGCATCATATCCCCCAAATCACTTCACTAGAAAGGAATGCCCTATAGAGTCACCGTTATTATGTGGATAATTTCAGAACCCCACAAGAAGCAATATGATTTGAAGACATTGATGAGGGGGAAGGAACACAGGAAAAACTCAGTGATTCTCTTCCATTAGAGCTGCAGATGTTTAACATCTGCAGTCAGAATCTTGGCTACATCTGATCCTTTGTAACTTGTCCTGGTCAGTGAAGCATTTCTTTATTTTTACAAGTTACTACTGACTAGATAAGATGGCAAAGTCAGGGGTGAGATTTTATGGCCTCACTGAAATTTCCAACCGAGATCAACGGACATTTCTGTAATTGACAATTAACTCAAAAGAAAGAATGCTATCTTTTGAGCCAAGGTGAGAATTTGCTAGCTATGCAGTGAAATAAAGCAAAGAGAACCAGTAAATCTATGATATTATCAGGTACCCTAATGATTGGGAACAAGACTGTAACAACATCCTCTCACCAGGTGAGCTACCCTCTCTATGATGAGAATTGTTACAAGATGTGAAGTAGCCTAAAGGACAAAAAAAAACTTAAAATACAAGATTGTCAGATTCAATCAAAACTATTCTGAGAAATGGGTCGTTCTATTCTGACAGATGTCAACACTACAGTTATCCTTGATTGAGATCCTTGTTCACTGTCTTGATCTAACTATCCTCTTGATATCCATTAGTTTTAGAGTCATAGAAGTCATAGAATCTTACAGTGCAGAAGGAGGGCCATACACCAATCACAATCGCACCCAGGGTATATCCCGACAACCCCATGTATTTACCCCAGCTAATCCTTCTTACACTAAGGGACAATTTCGCATGGCCAATACACCTAACCCGCACATCTTTGGAATGTTATTTGCCAGGAGCAAAAAGGAACTATTCCATTTCTTGGATTTCTTTTGTTCAGAAATTAACCAGTTGTGGATTCGCCTACTTTGGGGGCATTCAAATGTTCGGTGGATAGGCATATGGATGATATTGGAATAGTTTAGGTTAGAGGGTCCACTGGCCAGCGCAACATCGAGGGCCGAAGGGCCTGTACTGCGCTGTAATGTTCTATGTTCTATGTAACCCATTTCCCATCAATAATTTTTAAAGCCTTAATTCTTATTAAACAACCAGTGCAGGTATTTTGCTCTGAATGAGAAGGTATTGAGGTAAATATTCAACTTATTGCCTGGGAGTAAAACTGACATTTGCAAATTGGCCTCCTATTATTAAATACCCCAACTTTGTGTTTCGACTGTTTGGACAGTTTGTACACAATGATCATTGATTGAAGCAATACAATGCAAACCTACACCATATATATTCTGATCTGTCAGCTAGAGGAAGCAAGCAAGTTACATAGCTGAGTGGTTTATTGAGACTTTTCTGCTTTCCTGAAAGATATACAACCTTTCTAATACATTGTCAGCCCAATTTCATGAAAGTGGAATAAGGCAACCAGTGATCTTTCTGTGTGAGTGTAAGTAATAAATGATAAATGCTTCACTGCAATGAAACATTGATGCAAACATAGAGAAAATGAAAGGACATTAAAGTCTAACTGTCTGCTATCATTTTTGTAGTTTTCATTTTGGAAGAAAAAGTTACAAAAAAAAGATACAGCAACATTTCTATCTGGCTTGTCTTTTGCTTTGGAACAAATCATTTGGAATGACCCATACACTTTCCTTAAATGGCAAACAACTACTAATGTACTTTCTTTGAAAGGGAGTTAAAAACGTTCTCTGCTTTGCATATGCTTATAAATAAAACCTAATTATCAATGATACATCATTAGCTAATTCTTGAATGGCAAAAGCTAATTATGAGAGAACGAGTACCATAACCATTACAGTTATTGTTAAACTGTGTTATTTGACCTGTTAAACACTTGATTAAAATATTATGTTAATTTTTTTGTAAATTTATAGTTTAAATATGCAATTGCCTTGACAATCTGTGTTTCATTATGGTACGTATTTATGAGTAATGAGTGGTGAATTAGAGAAATAATGTTGTATTCTGATATGATCATTATAATGTTGATCTGAATAATAATGCCTTGGAGCATAGACATAGATGATGAACTTCACCTTTAGTGTGCCCACTCAGCCTTCAGCCAATTGAGGGAAAAAGCATTTGAGAACCAGGATTTCAAACACAAGACCAGCAAGTAGCAGTGAAATGCACTCTCCTCCTATATGTTTTAGTAACGCTGATAACCTACAAGAGACACCTCAAAGTACTGGAGAGTTATCACTAGTCGTGCTTTCGCAAGAACCTCCAAATTCATTGTCCTCTCCCAAACCAATATGCTCAGCATAGAAGCAATAATCAACCAAAACAAACTCCATTGAATAGAACATGTTGTTTGCATGCCTGACACCAGATTCTTGATGAAACTGCTCCACGTGGAACTTGATTGCAACAGGAGGCTCCCAAGAAGACAGCGGAAATACCTTCAAAGCATCCCTGAAGATATTACACATTCTGCTGATTCATGAGAGTCCACGGCTTGTGACCAACCAAAATCAACAAGATTTATTTGCAAAAGTACCTAACACATTGAGAGACTCCATTAGGAACATAAAGAGAGAAAATCGAGATGTCAGAGAGAGCTCACAAACCTCCAAACAATTCATTCATCCAATGCTCCAAGCACCATCTACCTCACATTTAGCAGAGTCTGCACATCGCACACTGGACTCATCAGCCATCTTAGACCCCAGCAAACCAGAGTGGAAGTAAGTCATTCTCGTTCCCGAGGAACAACCAAAGAAGAAGTGAAGATGAAAAACACATTGACATAAAATGGTGAACTTATGATATTGAAGTATATCATTTATCAAATCACAATGATTAGCACTGCTGCCTCACAGTGCCAGGGATTGGGTTCGAATCGCAGCTTGGATCACTGTCTGCACGGAGTCCCCATGTTCTCCCTGTGTCTGCATGGGTTTCCTCTGGTTTTGTGCCACACTCCAAAGATATGCAGGTTAGGTGCATTGATCATGCAAAATTCTCCCTCAGTGTACCCAAATAGGCACTGAAGTGTGGTGACTAGGGGATTTCCACTGTAACCTCATTGCAATGTTAATGTAGGCCTACTTGTGACTAATAAACTTTGAAAAAAAAGATGAAAAATATGCAATAAATTTGATAGAAATGTTCAAAATCATGAGGGGGCTGGACAAAGTAAATATAGAGAAATGCTCTGGCTCCTAAAAGGATCAAGAAAGAAAGAGCACAGATTTAAAGTGATTGGGAAAAAAAGCAAATGTGATATAAGAAGTAATTTCTTCACACAACAAATGATCCAGGTCTGGAATTCTATGCCTGGAAGTGAGGTGGAGGCAGTTCAACTGAAACATTCAAGAGGACATTGGATGATTATTTGAATAGAAGCAATGTGCAAAGGTACAGGGAAAAGGCAGGGGAATGGCACTATATCACAATGCCTGTTTGGAGAGACAGTGCAGATATGATTAGCCAAACGGCTTCTGTTTTATCTTCGGGCAGATGTTGTGTTGTTGAGCTATCACTTTAAGAGTCGAGTCATGTGTTTAGTTTGGGGCATCATCAGCTGCTTCACAGGCTTTTAGGCAGCTTAGCATTCATGTCATGCTATCTGTAACCCCCACGACTTGCCTGGGCTTGCAAAATCTCACTAACTGTCCTGGCTGGAGACAATACACATCACTTTAACCTGTGCTTGGCCCTCCCTCCATTCTCATTGATAACCTGTAAAGACTCACATTCTAACCATTATCTTGTATATTGAGTTTAAGTATGCATATTTTGTGAACCCACATCCTCACTCACCTGATAAAGGAGCAGCACTCCAAAAGCTTGTGCTGCCAAATAAACCTGTTGGACTTTAACCTGGTGTTGTGGGATTTCTATTACGCTTACCTCAGTCCAACGCCAGCATCTCCACATCACTGGGAAACAAACTGGGTGAGAGAGCAGCATTGCAGGGATCGTGGGTGTGATCAGCGATCGAGCTGGCCAGTAATCTGGAGGCTTGCGGACAGGGGCTGCAGCCTGTGCACCAATCTCAATAATGACAATTCGGCACGTGCGCAGTGGCCCACTCAGCACTATGCTGCCGGCCTCTCTGGTGGGGATAGGCCCCACCAATGCAATCCGCTCAAATGCATCTGCGAGAATACAGCGGTCGGCTTTATTATTGGCTGCACACTTTTGAACACTGACCAGGGAAACAAATCACAAACACTGACACCTTGAGTCATCTGCCATTGCCTGAAAGTACACTACCCTCATTAGTGTTTCAGGAAATCATTTTAGCCCTAAATTTTCTTGCTGCATTACCTGTATCCAAATCCAGAGAGATCCCATATTGTTAAAAGTCAAGCCTTTGATTCTACATAGTTGGCGTCATGATAAGACATCAGAGCAATTGAAGCCTTATCAAACAAAGAAGAATGAATCAAGCTGCAAGGCCTTCAGTCCCTGTCCCTGGAAAAAGGCTATTGCTTGATGAATTGCACAGCAGACACTCAGGAATGTCGAAGATGAAAATGTTGGTTCGTATTTACGTTTGGTGACCTGGGATGGACACAGATATTGAAGGAATAGTTAAACAATACACCCAATGTCAACTGCAACAGAAATGACCAACTACACACCCAGTATTAGTAAAGGAACTGAAGAGGTGAGTCAGCAGGAGGAAGGGCCAGGTTCCTGCAGGAATTGAAGAAATAGTGAGCATAGCCATACCTTTGCAAGACAGGAGTCAAATTTCTGAGAATCCAACCAATCTACTGTGGAGATATATCCTGTTGAGCTATATTATTCCCAAAGGCAGAGGAAGTCCCTCGATAGACTGAATTTATAGTGAATTTTGTTAAAAGAATTTTTTTTTTTTACTGATGTTACCTCGTACATAGTTTAACTCTTTATAGTATGTTGGAATAAAGGACTTAAGAGGGAAGGGATGTAGTAGCGGACCCTTGAAGGAACGTGGTGTTAGAGTCATGTACCTGATTAGCCAATCAGGCTGGAGCATGCGAACCCTTGGGTTGAGCATGGGCTTTCCTGGGCAGAACGGGTCTGAGAGTGAGAAAAGATAGGAGCATATACTCGCGCTCTGTACACTGTTCATTTTACTATAATAAATGGTTTGTAGTTACTCAACCTGGTGATCACCAATCGATCAAGATATTACACTAATATTCCTGTTCAGGGCACAATAAGCTGAAGGTCTTTCCACACCCCATTTATCCCTGTTCCAGGCCCCTCCTCAGCTGTGCACATGGCTCCTCATCCTCTCTCACTCTCCCCTCGCAACAGCCTGTTAGCCTCTCCTGACGAGATCCCCAGCAATTTACTTCTCTTTGCAACTCCAGTGGCCATCTCCACTGGGGACTGGATGCACTCCCAACAGTTTCAGATAGCATTGCCGGGATAAATCTTAAGAGCTGGTTGGCTTTGATATCCCTGTAGGGAAATTTGTGTGTTACATTAATGGCAGATTAAACAGAAACACCAGTGCAGTGTAAAATTGCAAAACTGCACACAGACCAAGGCACTTGTACATAAAGAGAATTTCTTTTAGCATTTGACAAGCATTTTGTAAATAGATTTGGGACTTGTTTTTATTTTTCTGGAGAATATCAAAGCTGTCACATTTTGCAATTTAAGCGATCATGCTGAGCTCACAACAAAATTCTGAACAGTTGAACCATAAATTGAGAGACACAAGTTCCAAGTATTATTCTTTATCTCAATCTCAGAGACAATGTGCTCTCTCAGAGACAATGTGCTCATTTTGGCTAATTTGCTTAAGACAGGGATTGGAAAGGGGGAATAACTGAGAAAAATGACTTAAGTGTTTATTTATCAGTGTCACAAGTGGGCTTACATGAAGTTATTATGAAAATTCCCTAGTTACCACACTCTAGTGCCTGTTCAGATAAACTGAGGGACAGTTTAGCATGGCCAATGCACCTAATCAGCACATTTTTTAGATAGTGGGAGGAAACTGGAGCACCCAGAGATAACAACCGTAGACATGGGGAGAACATGCAAACTCCTTATTGACAGTGACCCGAGCCAGGAATTGAATCCAAGGCTCCTTGTGCTTTGAGGCAGCAGAACTAACTATTGTGCCACCTATGCTGCGAGGTTGTGACATGTACTAAGCCAACCAAACATGCACCCTTTCTCCTGGGTTCATACACACCTTCTGGCAAGCCACTTATGAACTGATATTAGGTTATGCAAAGTTAATCCATCCAAACCAGCCTTCAGAGGGAAAGAATTGCAAAATTCTGCATGTATGTCAGTCACCAGTGGAGTGCCCCACGGATCTGTTCTAGGACCCTTGCTGGATGAGGAAGTGGAGGGATGGGTTAGTAAGTTCGCCGACAATACGAAGGTTGGTGGTGTTGTGGATAGTCTGGAGGGATGTCTGAAGTTGCAGCGAGACATAGATAGGATGCAAGATTGGGCGGAGAAGTGGCAAATGGACTTCAACGCAGATAAATGTGTGGTGATCCATTTTAGTACATAGAACATTACAGCGCAGAACAGGCCCTTCGGCCTTCGATGTTGTGCCGACCAATTAAGAAAAAGCAATGACCCTCTAACCTAAACCATTCCCTTTTCGTCCATAAACTTATCTACTAACCTCTTAAACGCCACCAAACTTGGCGCATCTACAACTGCAGCAGGCAGAGCATTCCATACCCTTACCACCCTCTGGGTAAAGAACCTACCTCTGACATCCGTCCTATAACTACCACCCCTTAATTTAAAGCTATGTCCCCTCGTGCTAGCTTTCTCCATCCTAGGAAAAAGGCTATCATGTCCACCCTATCTAAACCTCTAATCATCTTATATGTTTCAATAAGGTCTCCTCTTAGCCGCCTTCTTTCTAACGAAAACAACCTCAAATCCCTCAGCCTCTCTTCATAAGACCTGCCCTCCATACCAGGCAACATCCTGGTAAACCTCCTCTGTACCCTCTCCAATGCCTCCACATCTTTCTTATAATGTGGGGACCAGAACTGCACACAATACTCCAAGTGCGGCCGCACTAGAGTTTTGTACAGTTGCAACATGACGTTGCGGCTCCGAAATTCAATCCCCCTCCCAATAAAAGCTAAGACTCCGTATGCCTTCTTAACAACCTTATTGACTTGATTGCCAACTTTCAGGGATCTATGCACATATACGCCAAGATCCCTCTGTTCTTCAACACTATTAAGAGTCCGACCATTAGCCCTATACTCTACACATTTGTTATTCCTGCCAAAGTGAATTACCTCACACTTTTCCACATTAAACTCCATTTGCCACCTCTCGGCCCAGCTCTGCAACTTGTCCAAGTCTCTCTGCAAACTATAACACCCCTCTTCACTATCTACCACTCCTCCGACTTTGGTGTCATCCGCAAATTTACTAATCCATCCTTCAATTCCCTCATCCGGATCATTTATAAAAGTTACAAACAGCAGGGGCCCCAAAACAGATCCCTGAGGTACAGCACTTGTAACCGAACTCCATGATGAATAATTTCCATCAACCACCACTCTCTGTCTTCTATCAGCTAACCAATTCTTAATCCAATTAGCTAAATCACCCTCAATCCCATACATCTGCATTTTCTGCAGAAGCCTTCCATGGGGCACCTTATCAAACACCTTACTAAAGTCCATATATACCACATCAACTGCCTTACCCCCATCCACCTCTTTGGTCACTTTTTCAAAAAAACTCAATAAGGTTAGTAAGGCACGACCTACCCTTCACAAAACCATGCTGACTATCCCCAATCAATTCATTTCTCTCTAAATAACTATAAATCCTATCCCTAATAATTCTCTCCAATACTTTGCCCACAACAGAAGTAAGACTCACTGGCCTATAATTCCCTGGAAGGTCTCTCTTCCCCTTCTTGAACAATGGGACCACATTCGCTATCCTCCAGTCCTCCGGAACCACACCCGTAACCAACGACGACCTGAAGATCAGAGCCAGAGGCTCTGCAATCTCCTCTCTTGCCTCCCAGAGAATCCTAGGGTAAATCCCGTCCGGCCCAGGGGACTTATCTAACTTCAAACCCTCAAGAATATCTAGCACATCCTCCTTATCTACTTCAATACTTTCCAGTTTGCAACCCTGTATCCCAGTGTTCTCCACAACTACATTTACATCTCCCTGCGTGAATACCGAAGAGAAATATTTGTTCAGTGCCTCTCCAATCTCTTCAGGCTCCACGCACAACTTCCCACTGCTGTCTCTGACTGGCCCTAATCTTGCCCTAACCAATCTTCTATTCTTAACATATCTAAAGAAAGCTTTAGGATTCTCCTTGATCCTATCAGCCAAAGTCTTCTCATGTCCCCTTTTAGCTCTTCTCAACTCACTCTTTAGCTCCCTCCTGGCTAATCTATAGCTATCCAGCACACTAACTGAGCCTTCAAGCCTCGTCCTGACATAAGCCTCCTTTTTCCTTTTAACCAGTGAATTAACTTTTTTAGTTCACCATGGTTCCCTTACTCGACCATTTCCTCTTTGCCTGACAGGGACATACTTATCAAGGACTAGCTGCTCCTTGAATAAGCTCCTCATTTCAGATGTTCCCAGTCCCTGTAGTTTCCTAGTCCAACCTATGCACCCTAATTCCCTCCTTATGGCCTCATAATTACCATTCCCCCAGCTATAACTACTGCCCCCAGGTTCATGCCTATCCCTATCCATCACTAAGGTGAACGTAACCGAATTGTGATCACTATCACCAAAATGTTCACCAACTTCCAAGTCTAACACCTGGTCTGGCTCATTGCCCAGCACCAAATCCAATTTTGGCAGGACCAATGGGATGAAGTAGTATAATATCAAGAGTAGGAGTCTTGGCAGTGTTGAGGAGCAGAAGGATCTTGGGGTCTGGGTCCATAGGTCTCTTAAATCTGCCCCGCAAGTGAAGGATGTGGTCAAGAGGGCATGTGGTGTACTGACCTTCATTAATAGAGGGATTGAGTTTAGGAGTCGGGAGGTAATGCTGCAACTTTATAAGACCCTTGTCAGACCCCACTTGGAGTATTGTGTGCAGTTCTGGTCGCCTCACTATAGGAAGGATGTGGAAGCTATTGAAAGCGTGCAGAGGAGATTTACAAGGATGTTGCCTGGATTGAGGGGCATGCATTATGAAGATAGGTTGAGACAGCTAGGTCTCTTCTCCCTAGAGAAACGAAGGTTGAGAGGCAACCTGATAGAGGTTTATAAGATGTTGAGAGGAATAGATAGTGTGGATTCTCAGAGGCTATTACCCAGGGCTGAAATGGTCGCTACAAGAGGACACAGGTTTAAGGTGCTGGGGAGCAAGTACAGAGGGGATGTTAGAGGTAAGTTTTTCACTCAGAGGGTGGTGAGTGAATGGAATCGGTTGCCGTCAGTGGTGGTAGAGGCAAACTCGCTGGAGTCTTTTCAGGGACTTCTGGATGAGAACATGGGATTTAATGGGATTGGGAGTTACAGATAGTTCTATGGCCTGTTAAGTATAGATATGATCGGCACAACGTGTGGGCCGAAGGGCCTGTTTGTGCTGTAGTGTTCTATGTTCTATGTTAAAATAAATGTAATAAATTTGTTTTTAACTATCACAATATTTTTCATAGGACTACTTGCAAATATTCTGTCAAAAAAAACAATTACATGTGAAATAGAACTACAAAAATACAAAATAAATGGTGCCATTCCCTCCAGCTTGTGTTTGCTCCAAGTTCACTGGAAATGTTGACAGTGTTTCATTCACCATGGCAACACCAGAAAAGCAGGCAGCTTACTTCATCATTTTAAAACAGTGATGGTTCGTGAACATTCCAGAAATTTCTCAAACATGGTCTTATTGCAAAAGTAATGATTTTAGCTTGTTAATGGATGAACTATATTCACACATAACAAAGAACACTAACATAGCCCCTTAACAAAACATAATATTAATAAACATCTTGTAATAAAGTTGACTTCATTAAGAGGAAATTAATTTTATCATACATTTATTTTTAATTGAAAGTTCAGCTAACAGTGGATTATTGCAAAAGGGGTAATTTAATAAAATCATTAGTTTTCATTTATTAAATGTCTATGAGCAAGCCAACACATTAAATATTCACAGTTTATGCTATTTATGGGGGCTGGTTAGCTTAGTTGGCTAACTAGAGGTCTACTGTGTGGTTCAAAATAACACCAGCATTGCAGGTTTGATTCCTGTCCCAGCTAAAGTAAACTTTGGAATTTGTCTCTTTGTCATGCACCTGAGAGCAGAAGGCAATAAATAGTAAATCACTACTGAAGAAACTGCCAAGAAAACAACACATTTAGAAACACAGCTGTGTGTGGCTTCTGTTTGTTTGTGAGAAAGAGGAAGATGTATGTGTTTGTGAGAGTGGATGCATGTGAGAGATAAGGTTGTGTGTGTCTGTGAGAAAGAAAGGAGATGTATGTGTGTGACAGAGGGAAATGTGTGTGTGTGTGTGTGTGTGTGTGTGTGTGTGTGTATGTGGGGGAGGGGGGAGCATGGGAATGTGAGAGAGAGGGATACATACATTGGTGTTTGTGTAAGAGCAAGGCAGACTTATGTCTATGTGAGAGAGGAAGGTGGACGTGTGAGAGAGGGAGTCATGTGTGCATGAGTGTGTGCGATAGACAAATCTGGCTGCCCTGAAAAATTCATCACAATGGTTTGATGGCTCCATGACAGGACGCTTGGACTTGATTTGGATGATAGTCTACTGACTCATTTCCATTTACTGCTGGAGTTGTACACATTTATGTGCTTGTGCCAGCCCTCTTCAACATATATTTTTCCCTGTCATGGTTATCAATACTGCCCCTGATGGTATATCTGACTTCGAAATCAGACATGGACAGGATTCTTCCCAATCTGTGGTGACTCCAGGCAAAGACCAAAGTTTCCAAAGACATACTTCACAATTTTCTGTTTGCCAATGACTATGGTCTAATTTCTAGTTCAGAGATGGACATGCAATATTGTGTGTACCTTTTCTCCAATGCATGTCAGAAATTCAGCCTTCCAATCAGCATGCAGAAAACTGAAATAATGTACCAGATTATTCATGTAAAGCCCTATCTGCAGCTCAGCATTTCAGTCCATGACCAGAATCTGTCAGCAGTGGAAACATTTGGCAATATACTCTCAGTAAGAAGTCTCACAACACCAGGTTAAAATCCAACAGATTTATTTGGCAGCACAAGTTTTTGGAGTGATGCTCCTTCATCAGGTAAGTGAGAATTCGTGTTCACAAACAGGGCATATACAGACACAAACTCAATTTACAAGATAATAGTTGGAAAGCGAGTTTTTACAGATAATCAAGTCTTAAAGGTACAGACAATGTGAGTGGAGAGAGGGCCAAGCACAAATTAAAGAGATGTGTATTGTCTCCAGCCAGGACAGGTTGTGAGATTTTGCAAGCCCAGGCAATCTGTGGTGTTACAGATAGTGTGACATGAATGCAAGATCCCAGTTGAGGCCGTCCTCATGTGTGCGGAGCTTGGCTATCAGTCTCTGCTCAACAATTCTGCGTTGTGCTGTATTATGAAGGCCTCCTTGGAGAACGCTTACTTGAAGATCAAAGCTGAATGCCCACGACAGCTGAATATGTGTTTCTCAACTGGAAGGGAACATTCCCGCCTGGTGATTGTCGAACGGTGTTAATTCATCTGTTGTTGTAATGTCTGCATGGTCTCGCCAATGTTCCTGCACAATATCAGGTAGACAACATTGGCTGAGTTGCAAGAGTGTGTGTACCTTGTGGTGAATGATGTTCTCATATGAGATGATAGCATCCGTGCCAATAATCCGGCAAGTCTTGCAGAGGTTACTGTGGCAGAGTTAATCTTCTTATGGACTCAAGAGAAGTTCTTGAGAGAAGAGAAGTTCTCTTCTCTTATGGAAGAGAAGGGAATGGTTTAGTTTGGAGGGGCATTGCTTTTTATTTTGGTCGGCACAACATCAAAGGCCGAAGGGCCTGTTCTGTGCTGTAATGTTCTATTTCTATTTCTATTTCTTAGTTGTGTGATGTCGTGATCACTGTTCTCCTGAAGGTTGGGTAGTTTGCTGCGGACAATGGTTTGTCTGAGGTTGTGTGGTTGTTGCAGGCAAGAAGTGGGGGGATGGAGATGGCCTTGACAAGATGTTCATCTTCATCAATGACACGTTGAAGGTTCCAGAGAAGCTGTCATAGCTTCTCTGGAATCTTTAAGATTTGATTACCTGTAAAGCCTTGCATTCCAACCATTATCTTGTAAATTGAGTTTGTGCCTGTATGTATCTGTTTGTGAACACAAACTCCCACTCATCTGATGAAGGAGTGAACTCCAAAAGCTTGTGTTGCCAAATAAACCTGTTGGACTTTAACCTGGTGTTGTGAGAATTCTTACTGTGCTTACCTTAGAGCAAAGCCAGCATTTCCACATCAGAAACTGTCATACAGCCTATACTGATGATGAGACACATTCAAAAATTTATAAACCAAGTTTTGCCCTCGGCAGACTTTGAACATCAATTAGAGACTGAAGAGGAAAAGGTCTGCCCGCTAAACCATGGAGCAATAGTCCTGTTCACCCTGCTCCCCACTGTGAGTCTTGGACTATGTACCAATGTTGTGCCAAGAAGCTCAACTAATTTACCTAAGCTGCCTTTATGAGCTCCTGAAAGTCAGATGATAGCTCAAAATACCAGGCATTGAGGTGCTCACCTGAGTTGGCTTAGCAGCATCCTCATCATATTGAGACAGTTACAACTGATTTTGGCTGGTCATTAGCAGGAGGTCTGACAATGGCTTCCCAAACTAATCTACCGAGGGAGTTGAGTCTGGGGTATGCTTTCGTGACCGTCAAAGGAAGTGCTAAAGGACACTTTGAAGGCTTAACATGGGAGTTTTAATATCACTGTTGAGTCCTGAAGAGGAGTGTTGCCACAGTGAGGGGATTGCCGTGATGTTGGCCAGGAGGTAGAGGGAGTTTATTTCAAATGAAGATCAAGGCATTCTTTAAAAATCGTGCCCCGACCTCTGGGCCTGATTGAGCACAGCTATTTCTATCAGGTCCCACCACAGTGACAATAAAAACAATGTCCCCAGATTCTCTGCATAGAGTGCCAGAGAATTTGGAGAGAAAATTGGTCTGTGCAGTTAGAGAGCTGCATGCTGGTTTTCTCACTCATAGCAACGTTGACAAATTATAGGAAGATTCCGCCCAATATCGAGGGAATGGACACAGCACAAGTAGAGCTGGCTTAACTTGGCATGCAAGAGTTACAGAAAAGCTAAACAGAAAATAACTACTGAATGAAGCAGTTTTTTTTTAAATTTACATTGGAGAGATTTTATATCTACAAATTGGAAAACAAAGAGAAAATTGCAAATATTCCAAAGAGCAGAAGCACACAGGCGTGAAGATGGCAATAGAATGGAGCAATGTCACAGTGACACTTGAACAAATTGGACCAGCAATTCCAAAGGGAGCAATTTTGAGATTTTTTTTCTCTGCGTGCTGCCCAACGATACTTCCATCTGGAGAGCAAGGCAGAGAGAAAAGGGATGAGGTCCCACATCACTCGTGAATTTTTATTACCTGTTTCTATATCAAGGGGATGATCGGGGCTGTGTGGATAATCTCAACCCAAAAATATAGGCAGATCCAGCTAGGAAGAATGCATCACTTCATGCACTCGAGTGGGAAGGGTGGAAAGGGATCAGTCTTACACCGCTCTGACTCCACCACATGTGAAAAAATTATACTAAAAGCAAGTCAGACTTGACTTGTAATTCTTGAGTTTTAGAAGCAACTGCACTTCTGTTCCACATCAATCTTCCAAATGTCTTTTTTTAGCTGAGTTGAATACTTACTGACTTTAAGTGTTCAGCATTGACAGTGTGGCATATAATTTCCAGGGCTTGCTGACAAACTCAAAGCTCAACAGCATTTCACTCAACAGTACGCAATCTCACAAAATGCTGCCTTTGTAGCATTTTCCATGTGAAAATAGAAACCCACCAAAATTACAGTTTATGTCAGCACAGCAGGACGTGTATGAATTTCAAACACAACTGAGTGCTGCAACTCTGCTGTGAATTCCAGTAAGAGATGCTTTCTGTACAAGAGGCAATAGTATTAGCAAATGTATTCAGCCAAAAGTGCCAAACAGGTAAATCTATTTGGGTTTCTCCCAGCGTTCCTATCACCATAGATATCAGCATCCAGCCTTTCAATTCGCTTCATGTGACATCACAAAGTGATTGAGTAAATGGCACAGCAAAGCCTGTCGGCCAAGTTAGTATTAAGACTATGGTGCGGAAGCCCTGTACACCAGAACTAGATTGCTCTCCCACAATTTTAAGTTTGTTTATTGTGTCAAGAAGTGATCTAAAGGCTTGTATGGTTGAACAATAACTGTTTATTAGTAGCACATAATTACAAAGCTACAATATGGGAGATAGTTTTGACTAAATGCTATCTTTATGTTGACTTCTACAGCCTCACTACTACACTTTACTCCTCCTATGTGACCCTCATAATGTGGGTGGTGCCAGTTTTCTAGTCCTGTGTGAACTCTTACAGTCCCAAAACTCCCTAATACTACATTTCACCCCAGGTCTTTATTTACAATAATACTTCCATGCTAACCCTTCTCTCCCCCACAGTCTCTAACATCAGAGATTCTGATGGTATGGAAGCGTTTTGACTTTTCCAGATCTTGTTCTTTTCAACACAACATATACAGAAAAATGTTGGAAAATCCCAACAGATCTGACAACATCTGTGAGCAACTGCAGTATTTTGTGTTTATCTCTTGTTTTCAAGTTTGTAGGAGTGGTGGTTGCAACTGCCTTGAGCTAATTTTGTTGGGCTGAATTTGAAATTGTAGTACTTGCAGTTTCACCTATTTGCATTTCTACATTTGGTTCACTCAAATGAGAGGCAGTTCACCACTATGAATGAGGAAAAGTCTTCTCTTGTTCTGTCAGTTTGCACATTCTGCGGTACGTGTCAAGTAAGGGTGTGCAGGTTGGAGCACATCCCAATGAATCCATCTGCAATACACACAGTCTGCCCCTCCAGAAAAGCTGCCAGTGGGTTCATTGGGGAAGGTTGGCACTTGGAAGAGTGAGTGATCACAGTGCTCATGGGGTGCAGATAGACACCTCCGCAGTTTTGGCCAGAGCAACTCTCTATTATACTCACCAAATACTCATGGACCTCATGCTGAACATCCAGCATCTGCTGCCTCACAGAAAACTCCTGAGGTTCATTATCCAACTTGGAACAGTGTCTGGAATATGATGGACATTCCTTTAACTGCCTGTGTCCTGCTCCATTGCATCTGACAGCTGCATGTGCGAATGCAAAGTGGCCTACTAGTGTGTGCAAGACTCCTGTCTGATACATGATTTTCTTGCCAAAGTGAGAGCATCTGTGATGGCATCCAAAGAGGACATGATGCTGCATCTTCCTTAGAGAAGGACGTGGGAAGTTGCTGGATAGCTTCTGGTGAAGCTTGCGCTGAAGCATCTTCTCCTGTAACAGAGAGAAACCAATAAGGGGATAGTCAGGTATCTAATCGCTTGAAAAAGCATCCCTATCACAAGGTGCATGTTATCCTTTCTTGGTACAACATGAAAGAAAGAACTCCACATCCACAATGAACCCTTGAATGATGACCTGAAACTTCCAATCATGAAGCTTGTCAATGTTCTAATATGAGAATCTGTTTCTTGGACACATTGCATAATTTCTAACCTCCATTCAACCACCTCTAGCCATCACATCATATTAACTAGTGTGGTGTTTGGGCCATCTCACCAAAACCAGGTCTCCCTGCAGACATGTCGCGTTGACCTCAGCAGGGCCAGTGTTTGCTCCTCATAAGCAGTCAGGATTTCCATGTTGGGTTAGCTAAAATTTAAATTCACTTAGCTGACTAGTCTGGAAAATGCACAAGTGTTCTCTACGTATAGTAGATCCACTTGATTGATCATCTGATGGATCATCTGACACTGTCCAGAACCATGGAACCCTTCACATGGTGACTGTGTCCTTGTTCTGGCTCATAGCCTGCAGCCTCTGACAATGAGATATCTGTCCCCCCTGCACAATAAGGTGAGATGACGGTCTGTAAACCCCCCCACTAAGTGGTGGATTTTAAGGGCACACTCTGATGGCAGGTGAGTATGTGGAACATCACTAGCCTCTGCGTGTGGAACACGCTGCCAACACACAACCATATTGCTGAGGGTAATATACTACCAACTGATAGTAGTAAGTGACCCTGCTGGCAAACTGCCATGGATGAAGTAGCAGGTCAGCTTCCATAATGATCTACATGGTTAATGACTTAGAACTGCTGAAGATCAACTCTGTGGAATTCAAGTTTTAAGATGTGGCTAACACCCCAGTGCAGTACTGAGGGAGGATGCCATTGTTGGAAGTGCCATTCCTTTGATGAAACATTAAGTGGAATAGAAGGTACCAGTATATGTGAAGAATATAGGGAGTACTCCCAGTTCCTGCCCAACATTTGTCCTTCAAACAAAATTACCAACTTAGATTAACTGTGAACCTTGCTATGCTATCAGTTCTTACCTACATTGCAACACTTCTAAAGTATTTCATTGGTTGTGAAGTACCAGAACGGGTGGCAGAGTCAAAAGGAAGTTGACTTCACAGAAACGCTACAGTGCAGAAAGAGGCCATTAGGACCATCAAGTCTGCACTGACCACAATCCCACCCAGACCCTACCCCATATCTCTACATATTTACCCGCTAATCTCTCTAACTTACGCATCTCAAGACACTAAGAGACAATTTTTAGCATGGCCAATCAACCTAACCCACACATCTTTGGACTGTGGGAGGAAACCAGAGCACTGGAGGAAACCCACCCAGATACGAGCAAACTCCACACAAACAATGACCCAAGCCAGTAATCAAACCCAGCTTCCTGGAGCTATGAAGCAGCAGTGCTAACCACTGTACTACTGTGCCGATCTGGCAGCATTTACTCCAGATATCATTAAGTCTTATGACATCAGGTCAAACATGGGCAAAGAAGGTTCTTGCTTATTACTATCTAGCTCACTCACCCACTATTGACCACCCCCTTCCCCATGCCCCCCCAACCTAGTTGATGAATCATCATTCCTCCTTAATGAACACCGCTTGGAGAAAGGTGGTAAGAGTGCAGAATGTACACTGGATGGGAACCTTCAATATCCATCACCAAGAGTGGCTCAGAAGCACCATTACTGACGAAGTCCAAAAGGACACAACTTCTTCATTGGATCTGCAGGAACAAGGAACCAAGAGGGAATACTACTTGACCTTGTCCTGACAAATCGACCTCTCACATGCACCTGTATTAGTAGGAGTGCCCACCACACAGTCCTTGTAGAGATGAAGTCCCTCCATCATATCGTATGGTATTACCACCAGGCTAGATTGGAGAAACTTTGAACATATCAAGCATTGGGCATCCATGGGGAGCTGTGGGCCATCAGCAGAATTGTAATCAGCCTATAACCTCATGGTCTAGCATATCCTTCATTCTATCATTACCTTCAAAAGAGGGGATCAACTCTGCTTCAATGAAGATTTCAGGAGGGCATGCCAGAAGCAGCAGCAGCCATTCCTAAAAATGAGTTGTCAACCTGGTGAAGCTACAACACAGGACTACTTGTAAACCACATGTGACAGAGAGAGCTAAGTGATCCCACAACAACCAGATCCTATCTAAGCTCTACAATCCTGCCTCAATTAAATAAGTCACAGGAAAAGGAGGTTCCTCAAATATCCCCTGTCCTCGACGATGGTGGAGCCCAGCTCATCAGTGCAAAAAACAAGGCTGAAGCATTTTCAGCTGGATGTGCCAGGTGGATGATCCACTTTATTCTAAGGTTCCACACATCACAGATGTCAGTCTTCAGCCAATTCGATTCTTTCACTGTAATATCAAGAAATGGCTGAAGGCACTAGATATTGCAAAGTCAATAAGCCCTGACAATACTCCGACAGTAATACTGAAGCTTGTGCTCTCGAGATAGCCACATCCCAAGCCAAGCTGTTCCAGTACAGCTACAACACTGGCATCTATCTGGCAAAATTGCCCAGATGATATGATTTATCTGCAAATGCAAGTCAGATCCAACTTTGGCCAGTTTTCACCCTTTCAGTCTATTCTCAATCATGAGATGGAAGGTGTCATTGGCAATACTATCTGGTGGCACTTACTTAGCAATAACTTGCTCACAGATGCTCAGTTTGTATTCCACCAGGGCCACTGAGTTCCTGACCTCATGATAGTCTTGATTGAACATGGGCAAAAGAGCTGAATTCCAAAGATGAGGTGAGAGTGACTGCACCTGACATCGAGGCAGCATTCGATCAAGTGTGGCATCAAGGAGCCCTGGCAAAATTGTAGTTAAGTGGAATCAGAGAGGAAACTCACCACTGATTGGAAGCATACATAGCATGAGAAAGATGGCTGTGGTTGTTGGGAGGACTATCATCTCAGCCCCAGGACATCATTGCAGGAGTCCCTCAGGGTAGTGTTCTAGGCCCAACTACCATCAGCTGTTCAGCAATGACCTTCCCTCCATCATAAGGTCAGAGGTGGGCATGGTCATTGATGATTGAACAACAGTTAGCACCATTTGCAACTCCTGAATACTGATGCAGTCTGTATCTAAATCCAGCAAAACCTGGACAATATTCAGGCTTGGACCTGATAATTGGCAATTAACAATCATGCCATACAAGTGCCAGGCATTGACCGTCTCCAACAAGAGACAATTTAACTATATTCCCATTCAGTGGAATTATCATTTCTATATCTCCCACTGTCAACATCCTGGAGGTTACCATTGACCCGAAACTGAATTAGCTATATAAATACTGTGGATAACAGAGTAGTCAAGGGTAGGAATTCTCCTATTGATTCAACCATTTACAAGGTATAAGTCATGAGTGTGATTAATACTCTCCACTTGCCAACTGGAGTGCAAGTTGGCTCTAGCAACACTCAAGAAGCTGGACATCATCCAAGACAAAGCTGCCTGCTTGATTAAAATCTCATCTACCACCTTCAACATTCACACTCTCCACACTACATATAATAGCAGCAGTGTGTGCCATCTGCAGGATACATTGCAGTAACTCAACAAGGCAACAATATCTTTCAAGCATCCTTCAACAACACCTTCCAAACCCGTACCTCTATACCTAGGACATGGGCTGCGGACACATGGGAACACCATCACCTTCAAGTTCCCTTCCAAGCCATTTATTATCCTGACTTGGAACTATATCGCCATTTCTCTGGGTCAAAATCCCAGAACACCTTCATACTCTTTTGAGTAAACTAAATAAACCAAATTAAATAAATCGAAGGACAAAATAGAAGGGGCACTGTCTTAAAGGGAACCACCTGAAACAGAAATAAATCACAAATGAGACTTAATACTTCAAACAAAAACGTGATTAAGAGGATTGATAACAGACCAAAGTCCCTGCAGCGCCCAGCCAGCAGGGAAGACCTCAATGGTTCATGGACACTGCGTGCTCCCTGTCCAGAGACCCCCAGCCATGATAATAGGCATGGTAGAGGAGTACAGTGAAGCCTAAATGATCCTCTCGATTGCCCTTTGCCTGTACCTGTTGAAGGCTGCTGAAATCCCTTCTCAAAAAACACTGCGGCTGTACCTACACCACATGGATTGTAGCGGCTCAAGGTGGTAGCTCTCCATTACCTTCTCAATGTCAATAAATGCTGGGCCCAGCTAGTGATATCTTCATCCCATGAATGAATAAATAAGAAAGGGAATGTGAAAAGTGCTATATAAATGCAGTGGCCAGAATGTTACAACCATTCACACCGGCAGGATTTTCCCATCCCACTGCAGGGAATTTGACTGGGCACCAAATTCTCCAACTTCCCTGCAGTGAAAGCATGATGTGAATGGACAGTAAGATCATGTCCATTGTCTTTCTGATAACAACTCAGTAGAGAAAAAAAAGCTGTAAGGGCTTACTGAAAAAGATAAGATAAATGCGAGGATTAGTTATTATAAACTCAAAAAAATGTGATCTTAAATGGCTCAACAAGACACGTAGAAGAGTAATTTGAAAGAAAAATAAGTTTCAAAAAAGCTCGCAAGAAAAAAGACGACCCCACAGACAAAATTACAAAAAAGCTTTGAAAGGATGTTAAATGAGAGATCAGAAGCAAAGAGGGAATTTGAAATAAAAACTGCAGATAATGAAAATAGCAGCAAACTGTAGACTGATCATCACAGAAGAAGGAAGAAATTTATGCTAACCATTCAATCGCACTGACACAAAGCGCACCAATCCATCTAACCATTAGTTCCTTTAAACATCCAAACTACCTCAGCATTGAGAAAGAGACTAAATTGCTGCTGAGACTGGGTGGATGTGCTTACACAAAACTGGATGTCAGCTGTTTGCTAGGCAGTTGTAATGTTGCTCAGGTGCACTGTATTTGTGTGAAAGCAGTGACCCATATCTCTTTCTCCCTATGCCATCTGCATGCCCAGATGGAGCCTACCTTTGGAGGAAATGGGAATGTAGCTGTAGGCAACTCATGCCTGAACCTGGGCACTGAGCTTCTGAGACTGAGACTGCTAGTTCTGGATATTAAAAGCCATCATTTGCTTTCTAAATGAGCTGGCAACCAGGTGAAGTTACAAAACAAGATTAAAGCACGATAAAGCATCATACTATGGACAGAGCTAACAACCACAGGATCAGATCTAAGCTTGGCAGCTGTGAATAATGGTGGACAGTTAAACAACTAATTGGAGAAGAACGCTCCATAAACACCACCATTCTTAATAACAGCAGGGCCCAGCACAGCCATGCAAGAGACTGAAATCATCTTCAGCCAGAATTGTCAAGTGAATCATCCCTCTTGGCTTCATTCTGAGGTCTCCAAAATCAAAGATGTCAGTCTTCAACAATGCAATAGCCACACCATTGGCATCTACCTGTCAATCTAAAAAATTGCCCATGTGTGCCTTGTCCACAAAAAGCAAGACAAATCTAACCCAACAAATTACCACTCTATCAGTCTACTGTCAATCCGTAAAGTGATGGAAAGAGTTGTTAGCGGTGCCATGAAGCGGCAGTGACAATCTGCTCATTGATGCTCAGTTTGAGTTCTATAGGGTCCCTTAGCTCCTGACTTCATTACACCCTTTGTCCAAACATAAGCTAAAGAGCTGAACTCCAGAAGTTAAGTGAACACGACTGCTCTTGGCATCAAGGAACTCTAGCAAAACTGAAATTAAAGATAGTGCGGGGAAAAAATACTCCTGGTTGGAGTCATTACTAGCACAAAAGATGGTTGTGGCAGTGCAGAGTAATCATCTCAGCCCCTGAATATCACTGCAGGAGTTCCTCAGGTTAGTGTCCAAGGCCCAAAATTCTTTAGTTGCATCACTATTGATCTTCCCTCCATCATTAGCTCAGAACTGGGAACAAATTACTGTCCCACAAGATTTGCACACCACAAAGGTGCCCAGGCAATGACAGCTTTCCTTTGTATTCAGTGGTATTGCCATTGCTGAATCACCCACCATCAACATGCCATATAAATATTGTGGTGACAGGAACAGATAAGATTTTAGGAATTCTGCAGCAAGTTAACTTATCTGTTGATTACCTAAAGCCTGTCCAACTTACAAGGCGCATGTCTGCAATGTAATGGAATACTCTTCTCCTGCTGGGTGAGTTCAGCTTCAAAGACACTCATGAAGCTCAAAACTATCCAAACCAAAACAGCTCACTTGATTGGTCCCCCATTTATTATCTTAAACATTCACTTTTTCCATAGCACAGTGGCAGCAGGGTGTACCAACTACAAGATGCACTGCAGCAACTCACCAAGGATCCTTTGAAGGCACCTTCCAAATCCACAAATTCTCCAACAAAAGGATAAGGACAGAAGATGCCTGGGAACACAACTACTTGATAAATCCCATCCAAGCCACACACCACCCTGACTTGGAGTTATGTCAACATTCTTTCACTGTTACTAGTGCAAAAGCCTGGAACCTCCCTAACAGCACTGTGGGTATAACTATACCATAAAGATTGCAATGGTTCATAATGGTGACTCCAGCAACCTTCTCAGGCGTAATAGGATGAGCAATCAATGCTGGTCTAACTCACTTACCCCAAGAATGAATTTTTAAAAAGGAAGTAGCCTTGATGCAAAAAACAAAATACAGTGGACACTAAAAATCTAAAATGGAAAAGAGGAAATATCCAGTAGGTCTGACATCAGCTGTAGAGGGTGAATCTAAGATAAAGGCTGGGATTCTCTGGCTGCTCATGTCAGCAGGAATCTTTTGTCCCACTGCAGTGAACAAAGATTTGGCTGAGCACCCAATTTACCGACCTTGTTTGCAGCAGTGATGGAGTGTTAATGGCTGGAGAATTCCGACCAACGTTTCAAGTTGATGACCTTTCATTAGAGCTAGAAAATTGATGGCGAAAGTTCAAGCTTTCAGCCAGTACAGGAAGGATGTAAAAGGAGGGAGTTCAGAAGAGGTTTCCTAGATTGGTACCTGGAAAGATGGGAAAGGCTGGCTTGCCTTCACTGGAGTTTAGAAGAGCATGAGGTGACATGATTGAAATGTATAAGATACTGAATGATCTTAGCAAGGTGGATATTGAAAGGATGTTTCCTCTTGTGGCTGAGTCCAGAACTAGGAGGCATTGTTTTGAAATTAGGAGTCGCCTTTAAAGGACAGAGATGTGACTTTTTTTGTCTGAGAATTGTGTAACTTTGGAACTCAGCTGAGAAGGTATTAGAGATGGGGGGGCGGGGTCATTGAATATTTTAAGGTGGAGGTAAATAGCTTTTTGTTAGGCCAGGGAATCAAAGATTATCGGGGCTAGTCAGGGAATATGAAACTCAACACAAACAGATCAGCCATGATTTTATTGAATGGCAGAGCGGGCTTGAGGCACCAAGTGGCCTACTTCTGCTTCTATTGTATATCTGTATGCCGACAAAGGCAGGAATATGGGAAAGGGATGAAATGAAAGGAACATTTGTAACAGCATTCCCACTGCAATGAATACTACAGCAAATACAGAGCTAGGTTGCATGAGGATGAGTTGTAAAGGCTGGTGAACCTTTATTAAATCCAAATATTCATTAGCTCACAGTACAGTAAGATCCTTCTATAAATGCTCACAATATGGTTTTTGACCTCGTGTATTCTCAGAAGTGGCACTATGCTATGAATTATTTTAGATCATGATGGAAAGAATTTCATCTTGCTTCACTCAAATGCAAGTAGTGAGTGCCTTCTACTGGTTATTTCCAAATCGGCACAGACAAGATGCTGATAAGAGTGCTTGTTATGTCGTTTACCACAGTGCAAGTAGATGACTGCTGGCAAGTGCACAGGGATACTGTCAATACCACAGTAATTAGGAATGGTGATCTTTTGAAATAGGAAGCACAACTGCAATGCTAATGACAGCTTTCACTTCATTGTTACTCTGGTATTTTTGGAAAGTGAGGTCTTTGTTTATCAAAGCACTGGCAACACACTCAGACAGCCATTCTACTGTACTGAAGTTTGGTTCCTTACCAATCATTTTCTTTATTTTGTAGATGGGTATACAACAGATGACATTGAATTTCAGTGGACAGGTGGTAACTATGCAGTCACAGGAGTAGAGAAGATTGAACTACCACAGTTTTCCATTGTCGAATACAAGACGGTTTCAAAGAGAGCAGTTTTTGCTACAGGTAAGCCATTCACTGGCAAGTAAAACGCTACATCAATCATTTATGTTGTTGAGCTCCATGTTTCTTTCTTGATAGTTAAAGACCCAAATGGATAGAAATGCTCTGCATTGCACCTGTCTTTTAGGCTTAGAATGGGTACAAAGCAAACCAAGTTAGCAGTGGAACCTTTGGGGAAATTAGTCCATGATGAGAAGATTTCAGGCTTTCCCCACTCAAGGTTCTTCAACAACCGTCAACTAAAAAGTAAGTCTCAAATGTTGTTGAAAAATATAAACGTTGTGTGATTAGGAATGCAGGGTGCTTCCCATTTCTCCCTCACACAGCAGTCTGGAAAAAACAACAACATCCCACTGCTCCCCAACCACCCAATCCATCCACCGTCAAGCCCATTATCTGGACCAACTCCTATATTTGGAGTTTATCTGGGGACCATGGGCAGTGTTCCTGTGGATGCAAAGTAGGCAGCTATAGGTGATCTCTAGCTGAGGTGCAATTACAGCCCAATGATAAGCTGAGAGGCTGAACACAAGATCATATTAACTACTAATCAAGAACCTTCAAGTAACACAGGCTTTAGTGAATTAGAAAACATTCTACCAAAATAAAAGACGCTTAGATAGATTATCAATAGCCATGTCCGTTCAGTATTAGCTAACAAGCAGGTCTGGGGCATGCAATTTAGACCTGTAGCGCCACTGGAGTACTAATGCGGAATCTGGGGGATTTCCCAATGGGATATACTGTACCTTATCTGTACCTCAACAATCCCCCTAGAGTCCAGCTAGGAATACACTCAACAAACATGCTGTGCATGTACCAAAAGTGTTCCAACTGGCCAGATTACGCAGCCAGAGCAGCTGATTTGATACTGATATCCAAACTTGGACCACGTAGGACCATTCAACTTATTCACTTGCCACTCAATAAAAAATGTTCATAAAGGAGCAAGAAGGTCTCATTACCATCATTGTTTTAAGAACACCAACTTGCATGTAAGTTGATTTACCTTAAATGTGTTTACTATAAAGAGTCTGAAAGTACTGGGCAGTATTTTTGGTGATGAATCAGTGTATCTTCCCTTTAAGAGGGGCAGATTGTTTTGAAGAGGAGCAGGGTGGCTGCACTATATCCAACAGCGCATACTGCTTGGAATCTTTCTGAACTCTCAGGCAGCCAAATGCATCCCATAAAGCCCAGTGCTATAATCATGTAACTGAGGAGGCAGCACCAAGTTTGTATACTGCCTGTTCCAGCAAAAATAAGCCAGAATAGGCCAAAACCAGTGTTTAGCCCCTTGTAACTAATGATGGCCACAAATTGATCTATCCCTATTCACAATTTTCATAAGGTGAGCCTATTAGAAGCTTGATACCATTCAGGACAAAGCAACCACTAGACTGACACATCATCTAAAACATTCATTCCCTCCATCAGCAACACATTGTGGCAGCAATATCTACCATCTACAAGTTGCACTGCAGTAACTCATCAAGGTTCCTTAGATAGAACCTTCCAAGTCCAGAACTACTATATCTAGAAAGAAAAGGACAACAGACTATGGTAATGCAACCAACTAGAGGTTCTCCTCCAAGTCACTCACCATTCTGACTAGGAAACATGTTACCATTCCTTGGTTGGGTCAAAATCCTGGAACTCCCTTCCTAAAAGCATTGTGGGTTGCATACACCACATGGACTGCAACAGTTCAAGAAGACAGCTCACAACCACCTTCTCGAGGGCAATTCAGGATGGGCAATAGATGCTGGCCTAGTCAGCAATGCTCATATCCTTTGAATGAATTTTTAAAAATTACTGATCACAGTGATGCCTTGATTACCTGTCCAGCTGTACTCTTGTTCGCTAAGTTATATTTAAGTAGTTGGTGTAATGTCAGTAGTAATGTTTGCATGTGAATCTTTGCCTTAGATTTTTCACTCAGAAAATGTATTGACCTTTAATTAGTGCATGTTAGATTTCAATATCCAAACTACAAGTCCAATCCACATATTATTCTCCCCTTGTTTTAAATTTCATCTTTTGAGAGGATATGGTTGTTAAATGCCTCTCAAAACATTTAGATGAAGTTAGGTATATAAACCTCAATGAAACAATTAAATGGATGCAAAAGGCCACCTGGGTACAACATAGTAATGAAACCTTCAGGCTCAGTTGTGAGTAGCTGATTCTCTCCATCTAAGCACCTTCTGTTGTCTATTCACCAACTAACCCATATCTCCGTGCATAATAAGAAAAAAACCTTCATAGAATCCCTACAGTGCAGAAGTCTGCACTGGCCACAATCCTACCCAGGCCCTATTCCCATAACCCCACATATTTACCCTGCTAATCCCCTGACATGGGGGTCAATTTAGCATGGCAATCAACCTAACCTACATACCTTGGACTGTGAGAGGAAACCAGAGCAGCCTGGGGAAACCCATGCAGACATGGGGAGAATGTGCAAACTCCACACAGGCACTGACCCGAGGTCGGAATTGTATACAGGTCCCTGGTGCTATGAGACAGCAGTGCTAACTGCTGTGCTACCATGCTGACCTTCTCCAAAACATCTTGAGGAGCACTGTGTTAAATGCATTTCAACATTATTCAAGATTGTTCATTATATTTGGACATAACTAGGATTATCTGCCATCCTCTTGTTTCTTTTTAAATGTAAATTGTATGTATGTTTCGCAAAAGAACTTAAAATAATTTCAGCAATTTGGATTGGCTGAGAAAGCAGGATACCTGATCATCATCGCCCAATTCCAACTCCTCAAGGAAGGAAAATGGAGTGGAGGGAAGAGAGGAGAAACTAATTCATTTTTTCAGCTTATAGTTTGTCTTCCTGTTATAATTCTTGCTATTTACATTTGCAAGAGAAAAGTCAAGACTCCACATAAACAGGTCAACAATCCTCACGAGCAAAAATGAAAGGAAAGTTGGTTCACATTTGTGTGAACAATCTTCCCATAGTTCAAGAGGAGGCTGGTCACTCATGACACTGATGACATTAAAGGAGAGTTATTCTTATCACCTTAATCATCTGCCATTATGGAGGGAGTATGAGAGTGGTGGTGAGGGGGGTGGTAACCAACAACAATGGAGGTAGATGAAAGGACAATGGGACAAAGAACCAATTTCAAGTCAGCAGCTGAACTCCTCCTTTTCCTGACTCCACAGGAACAGTTCTTTTTTTTTAAACTTCCATTCTTGATTGGTGGCAACTTGTCCTCAGACTGCTGTGAAGAACCTGAGCAACCAATTTACTGAAGGACCCTTAAGTACGGTGGTTAGGGGGCTGCACAATGGCGCAGTGGTTAGCACTGCTGCCTCACAGTGTCAGGAGCCTGGATTCAATTCCAGTCTCGGGTCATTGACTGTATGGAATTTGCATGTTCTCCCTGTGTCTGCATGAGTGTCCTATGGGTGCTCAGGTTTCCTCCCCACACTCTAAAGATCTGTGGGTTAGGTTGATTGGCCATGCTACATTGCCCCTTCGTGCCAGGAGGATTAACAGAGTAAATACATGGGGTTACGGACATAGACCTTGAATGAGATTGTTGTTGGTACAGACTCGATGGGCCAAATGGCTTCCTTCTGCACTATATAGATCTTGTGATTTTATGCTAGGCCTCTTATTTACATATATAAATTAAGAATCTGTTTCAGGTGAGCAGCATGGGCATCTGCGCAGCTGCCAATATCAGAATACCTTTTCATTAGGGTCAGTTTAACATGGCCAATCAACCTAACCCACACATCTCTGTGGGAATAAACTGGAGCACCTGGAGGAAACCCATGCAGACACAGGGAGAATATGCAAATTCCACACAGGTTAGAATTGAACCTGGGTTCTTGGCGCTGTGAGGCAGCAATGCTAACCACTGATTGAACAAGGACATTTCTCAAAATTGATTCATAAAAGAAGGGTCAATTTCTTCACAGAATCTGCTTTATGATTCGGCTTTACATTTTTAAAATTAGATTTGATTTTATGCAACAAATGAACAGAAGAAAAGAAACATGCTGATACATTGGAATGGCCAAAAAGCCATTACTATAACGGCATGGTCAATCAGTAAGAGGATATTATTTTGCCTCACCAATTTATAAATAGTGTAGCTGATCTCCATTACTCACTTCCATTCTCTGAGTGTTTTACAAAGTTATTATTGCAGATGTTATTGCTAGATTAAATTAAGAGAATAGTTTGCATAAACAAAGCTTTATTTCCTTCATTTAAAAACAAAAATATGAAAACACTTGGCAGATCAGATAGCATCTATGGAGAGAAACAGAATTAATGTTTCAAGTCAATGAAGACTCTTCATCAGAACTGAGGAAAGATAGAATGGATTGGTTTTGGCCAAGTGAAAGGCAAAGGGTGATTAGAATAAGGAAATAAAAGCAAAGTGCTGTTGTGGATGCTGGAGATCTGAAATAAGATGCAGGACAGGAGAGTTTAAATAATAAAAAGGTTTAATGGTGCAAAAGCCAAAAAGGTGTGGTAATGGGTATAGTCAATTATTTACTTTTACTTTCTTTTTCTTTTCTTAGGTTCTTATCCAAGACTATCACTCAGTTTTCGACTGAAAAGAAATATTGGCTATTTCATCTTGCAAACATACATGCCCTCAACTTTAATTACAATATTGTCATGGGTATCCTTCTGGATCAATTATGATGCTTCTGCTGCAAGAGTTGCACTAGGTATTTACGTAATAGTTAGTAATCCAGATCAGTGTGTGAGATGTTAACATGTTAACCTATATATTTGGTGTACGCTAATGGATATCCAGGGTGAGGATATCTATTAGCGCAGCATGGAGGCAAACTAGTGAATTAGAAATAATACCAGGAATTGGCTCCATGAACTAAGGTGCTCTTAAAATAACTACAACAGAGAACAGATCTTCATGTACATTAAGCAGACAATGGTGGGAGTGTCGGAGAGACCTCCTCTGGAATATTTGTTTGTGAATGGAATCACTATATTAAAGTACACACAGCTGTAACAAGGCCTGTCTACACCACGAAATCTCACTTTGCAGACTCATTTGAGACTTGGCTCGCAGTCTAGTGAGATAAGGTGTGTGAGCCAATTTAATAATTTGGTTTTACTCATAGTGGGAGAGGTGGCGGGGGAGCTGAGTCCTGGCAAGAGGAGTGATGTGGACTCCCAAAGAGAATTTACTATGCCACCACAGGCATGAAAGTGGAATTACCATGTGGCAAGTTTTCATCAGTAGCTTCCATTTTAAATCTGACATAGGAATTTGTAGTGGGAAAAAAGTTGACATGAAATTGTGACAAATTATGTTTCAGCTGACAGAGAGGATGAATTCTAGCTTCTGGGTGGCAACACATTGCTCCTTACCAACAGCTCACAGCCTGGCTATACGTCCCATCACCTATCCCACCCAGACTACAGCCATGATGTGTAGCTCTTATCACCATGTCACACATTGGGTTAGTTTCCAAATCGATGCTGAGAATACTTAGCTCTAAATCACCAACATCTCTCTCAACTCTCCACTGCCTCTGCGCTGTTCAGTTAAAGGTTGAGAAGATTGAGAGCCCCACCATACACTTTGCTTCATATTATTGCCACAGATCCCAAATCCCCAACTCCAACCATTGTCTCAGTTTAAATCAGGCTGTTTGCAACCTGGATGTCCTATAGAATCCCAACTTGGGCTTTTCACTCTGAGGATGGAATTTTCCTTGTCGGGTGTGTGAACAGGATGGTTTCCCCTATCTGGAGTCCGGTGGAAATTTGCACCATATCGCACAAATCCAGCCTCAGTAATTATACAGTTGAGAATTTCCCAATTCTACACGTAGACTTGTAATTCCTTTGTGGCCTTTCTTCAGTTTTCTTACCCCCTCCCACCCAAACTTCCTGTTCTTCTGACAATAGTCTAATGTACCCTTTGTCCCTTTACCCTATGTACCAAAGCAGCTACCTAGGCACTCTATATGTAAACTTCCTAGTATGCCTTTAAGACCCTCTTTAAAGCTGAGGTCTTTGATTAAGCTTTTGGTCATCATTCCAATTGTCCCCTTCTGTGGTTTAGATTTAAAGTCCATGAAGCATCATGAGGTTTTCTATGTTATTTTAAAGCCACTGTGCCATTGCAAGTTATTGCTTTTGTGTGCAGATGTAAGACATTTAATATTATAGATAAACATGGATATATTTAAATATTGCATATTGATTTTTATTTCTCCAACATTTCACAGGAATCACAACTGTTCTTACCATGACAACTATCAGCACTCACCTCAGGGAAACCCTTCCCAAGATTCCCTATGTTAAGGCCATTGACATTTATTTGATGGGTTGTTTTGTGTTTGTATTCCTGGCTTTATTGGAGTACGCCTTTGTCAACTATATATTCTTCGGAAGAGGGCCACAGCTTCAGAAGAAAGCAACTGAGAAATCCACACAGCCTCACGTGAAAAGCAGATTGGGAACCAACAAAGCTCAGGTAAAACACTAGGGTTTGCCATGTGATGATGAGGTGAACAAAATTCACTCTACATTTTACCAATATGTCTCATCTTTGCTGTATTTTAGAACTTGAAGAATCATTAGTGAATAGGTTTTTTCAGCTCTTAGCTGGTGTGAAATCAAGATGGAGTCAAATATATCAAAAGGAAGTGATGAAATGGAACGTATCCCACAGCAAATATTTTCCTGTATAAATTGTGAAATGCAACCATCAGGATCACGTATGAGTTATGGGAGAAATCACAGCATCCAGCAGAAATCCACGCTGACAGCGGGAGAATGTGCAAATTCCACACAGTCACCCAAGGCTGGAATTGAACCCAGGTTTTTGGTGCTGTGAGGTAGCAGTGCTAACCACTGTGCCATCATGCTGCCGTTATCAGTACTGATATATTGGAGATTTCCAACAGATCTATCTCAATTTATCAACCCAGTGTTAATTTCAAATCTGTGATAGAACGATAAGTGTGGCAGATGCATGTGAATATCACCATCTGCAAGTACCCTTCCAAGCCGCACACCTTCCTGATGTGCAAATTATCATATTCAAAGAACAAAGAACAAAACAGCACGGGAAACAGGCCCTTCGGCTTTTACTGTTACTGGGTCAAAATCCTGAAACTCTCTTTCAAATAGTACTGTGTGTACATCAGTACTATTGAAACTGCAACAGTTCAAGAAGGTAACTCATCATCAACTTCCTAAAGACAATTAGGGATGGGCGACAAAGTTTTTCAAAGGCAAGCCATTTTTAAGTGTAATCTAACCACAGAATAGTTGCACTTTGCTGGCAGTGTAGATTTTAACTGTATGTTGTCAATTATTTATATTTTGGGAAAATCCATGTCGTTTTTTTGCATGTGTGGCTGCAAATTACTGTCAGCATAAACTGGGTTGTAACTCAAAGACAAAACGCCAGACTGCTGACCAGAACAGAGGCTTAAAACAAAAAATATATACAGCTTTCAGCATGAATACTTCAAATATTTCACAGCTTGAAAAATATTTTTCCTAAAATCCAAGACATCATTTCAGTGTAGTTAAATTTTTCCACATCAAAAAGGTGTGTGCCTTGGAAGGGTACTTGCAAATGATGATATTCACATGCATCTGCTACACTTACCATTCTCTGTGGCAGAGGTCACAGATTTGAAACATACTGTTGAAGGAGCCATGATTAGTTTACTGGAAACTGAGATTTACAAAATTTGTAAGCAGAGCTCCACTAGATAAATCTTAGAATTATTAACCTGTCTTAAAAGAAAACTTCTCAGTAAAGATGAGAGAGTTGTGGCGAGACTTATTAACTGTGACTTTTCAAAGTGGAAGTTTACATTTCAAAACAGCTTTGTATCATTTCAGACATGGTCCTGAATGTTTGAATCTTCCCAGGAAGAGAAAGACTTTGATTGTTAGGATGTTGCTTCTGAGATTGCTAGATGATTTTCATACAAACATTCTAGGGTGCTTTCCCTTTTCTGACATTTACAAACTGAAAAAAACTCATAGTACACTTAGTGCTTGAATTCTGTATATTGACAACCCAGTTATATCTGGATTAAGCTGCTTGCTTAACAACAAGGTATATGAACGATTGTTTTCAACCAAAGTGACATTAATAATTGCAGCTGCGTCTACTACCCAAATTGTTTCTAAAAATAATGTATGGCAGTTGTAAATCCTGATGTTATAGTAAGTACACGTGTCCATGCATTCATTGTAGAACAATCGAGTTTGGGCACTGTTTATAGTAATAAAAATCAGATGGTAGTTTCAGGTTAAGAAATGCTATTATAGAGATTTATTCCCAAGTTTAACAAACAGACTTCATTTACAAGGTTGTTTCATTAGCTCCTTGCTTTGAGTTCATCCATTGTATACTCTTTCTATCTAGAAATGTTCCTTTTTTTTTTAAGAGAGATTTCCCATACTAGGCTTTTAGGATCACATGACCATATGGCCATGTCCAAGGCAACTTATTTTGTAAATGGCACTGTTAACAGTGCTAGACTAGTTTTTCAATTAGAAAGAGTAAATATCAGAATAAATACTGTTAGGTTCTTTCATATTGTATACTTGTAATGTCTTGACTGATTGGTTATATGGCAGACTTGACTTAGCTCTGCACTGCTTTATCAAATACCCTCTTTTGTGACAATAATAACACTCAGTTTCCTTATATCTATATTATTCAGAAGTGCGGTTATCTATCCTCACTTTGGTAATATTTCATCTTAAGAATTATTGTCTGATTTCCTCCACTATATCTTTTTGCTCTGTGTGGGTGACTGGAATTGTTTCTCATTTGGCAACTGCTTTGGCAGTTTTGGCAGCAAGGCTGGCTGCAAGTTTCTGTCCTAATTTGTACACAGCACCATGTGTGTTCTCTGCAGCTTCTGTGATTTTTTTTTAATGCTTCCATGGCCAGCACTATCTCCTTGCCCATTTGAAATTTTGTCATCTTCTGCTAGAAATCAGTGCTCATGCCACAAACTAGCCAATCTCGCAGCCTGCCATTTAGGGCTGCTCCAAAATCACAAGGATCTGATAATTGCTTTAATTTGGTAATGTAAGTTGTGATTTATTCATCTAGGCCTCTCAGCCTTGCATTAAATTTGAACCTTTGGATTATGACTAATGGTTTGTGTTGAAAATGACTCTTCACTAAATCCACAAGCTCATTGAATGACTTGGAGCTGAGCACATTGGGGTTGTTAGATGTAAATAAGATTGTAGGTCTGACTTTCACATACATTCAGGAGAATTACTTTACACTTTGCCTCCCCTACTTCATTTGCCTGGAAATAAAACCCAAGGTGCCACCATGCAGATGGCGAGTAAGCCTATTTGCTCAAAGCAAGACCTTCTGGTGAACATAGTTTTTCTTTCAGTCTTTGTTTAGAATGTGATTTTCATAGGTTAGGGCTAGAGGCAGCAGTAGGATCATTTATCCTTGTCACCAGATGTGAAGATGTACACCCAGAGGCTTCTTAAGTTAAATAAAGAAATTTTATTTACAAGGTATTTAATGAGTTGCATGTTTCAAACTAATTCATAGTACACTCTTTCTAGCAAGAAAACCTCCTCCCCTTAAGGTGATTCCTTACACTAAGGTATTGATTGATTGTGCAGATCACATTACCATTACTCACTAAGGTTATCTTAAAAGGGCAATCACAACAACCATGTTTTGCATTCTCCAAAAATTTTCATACTTACCTAGAATACACTATAGAAAGAGTTGAGGCCAAATACATAGTAAACATAAAATACTACAATTATTGACCATACTTCCAGTCTAACAAAAAATTGTGGTAACTCAAATTTCTAATCTTTTGAATTAAAAAAACCTCATTTCAACAGAGTAAGCTTTGAAATGTAGCAGTTAAGTTCAGCTGTCTTTATATCAAATACTTACTTGCCTCTACAACAGTGGTAAGGAATATAATATACGTGGAGAATTATTGGATATTTCATTTTTAATGGATATAAATAATTGACAATTCAGTATTTACTGGTACTAGGCACGTGCACAAAATTGCAGTAAAAGTGCAAGAATTAATTTAATAAATATCTTCTTTCCATTGGTCTGAAAAATCCTGGGATAGTCAAATAATTGAGTATCACAGATTTCCAATTTCCATTTCAACCAATTGCCTCTTATAAGACGGTTAACTCTCTGGAATAGATTTCAGTGTGCGATTGTGTTTGTTATTGATGAATAATCATATTGAAGTGACATCACAAGCAGACTTTTACTGATTGCATGCTCCATGTTAGTTCACAGGAAAGTTGTTCTTAATGGTCCCACCCCAGGCAGTGCATCCAAATGCATCCCAAACAATGGAGGGTTTTTACTGAATGAAACTGCTGGCCATATTTTGTGACCTGTGAATGGAATAAATAGAAACATTATTCAATAGACCCTGAGGCTGCCCACTGATAGTTTCTTAGTGAGAAGCAGTTAGGTGTCTTTTCATTGGTTGTTTTGTTTCATTATGCTGTAGCCAAATCAATATTTTCTAAGTCTCGTCAAAGCTAAAATTAAAGACCTTCAAGTGGGTCAGTTCTTTAAAAAGCAAGATTGATTTTACTGGAAAACACAATACCTCACTCTACCCAATCCAATGCCCTAAAAGATATGATTGAACATGATTTCATATTTGGACAGTATTCCTTGACAATGGACAGGCTCCTCATATAGTCTCCAAAGGGGGAAAAAACTCATATTCTTCTTTACATACATGAAATGATGGTCTTTTAAGTGTTAGATGCAAAGATTACCAATACATTATTTTTTGCTTTCGGTAGTCCTCTGTTATTCATTCTTCATATATTTTGCAATTTCAGTACACTAGTCCTTAATCACACAATAGAAGGCATTATCTGCTGTGCAGTCAGTGAATTTTAGACACATCTTTTTCAACCAATTAAGAATTCATTGCTTTTGTGAAAGCTGCTAAAATCTTGATCAGAATAAAATATAATGTTCCAGGCATTCACATTCTCCATCACCATGACTACTGGATATGAAGACAGTTCAATCACAAAGACATTGAAGGCTGAAATCTATTTTTGTTCTAAAATAATAACAGGTTGCTCTCCACAGATAAAAGGAACCTTCAGTCTGTCAATTAAAGCTATTAACTGGGCATCTGCACGCACTCACTTGCATTTTTTCCAATGCAGCGACTTTAAGTAAAGGCTCAGGAAACTTCTCCACATTTAGACAGTTAAGTAGCTTGTTCACTCTTTGAGACTTTCTTTTTTATTCTTTCCTGGGATGTAGGCATTGCCGGCAAAGCCGGGATCTGGAATCACATTGGGGCTAGATCAGGTAATGGTGGCAGATTCCCTTTCCTAAAGAACTTGTGTTGCAGGTGGGTTTTTACACCATCAATGAAAGCTTAATGGTCACCATTACTGCGGCTGGCATTCAATTTCAGATTTTATTAATTACATTTTATTCCACAAATTGGTATTGTGGGTTTTAAATTCATGTCCTCAGAGCATTATCCTGTGCCTTGATGATATTAGTCCAGTGATGTTACCACTACTCCACTATCTAGCAGTCTTATAAGATCACTGATGCAGTTATTCATTACCACAAAAAAGCACATTCTCAGAGATTCCACCAGGCCTTCAGGAGAGTCTGCAGGATCAGAGTGCTGTAAGCTCTGTGTTTGCACACAAAAAAGGACTAATCAATTCTGTTCGCGATCACTCTAATTACATATTTAATATGGACTCCAGGCTTGAAAGGGCACCTTTACTTTAAGAATAATACATTGTTTCTAAGCTTGAGAAAGAGAAAGCAGACTGAAAAGATGATTCCTAGGAGATTAAGTCTTCATTCTTGGCTCATGGCATCATTGTGACAGCTAGAAGCACGAGCTGAACAAAGATTTAATGAAATATGTGAAGGAAATAGGTTAATTATTGGCTACATAATGAGGACATCTAGAAGCAGCATTTCAGATCCCTAAGTTGGTTATGTGGCTTGAGGGGGCGTTGGTTAGCTCAGTTGTTGGACAGTTTTAGCATATGGATCAGAGTGAAGCCCTCAGTCTATGATTTGATTCCAATTCTGGCTGAGGTAGACTCAGGGTCTGTCTCCTTGCCCTATTAATTGTAAAATACTATGGCAGTTTAGTGAATAGTTGCCAAGAACCTTACTTCAGACAGAGAATTGGAGAAGAAGATAGATGTACACAGTGCTTAGCACCTTGAGCAAATGGCCACTAGAGTTCCATCAATGGTGCCCTAGATTTGGAGGATGCCTGTTATTTTGGAAAACAGCAGCTTCTTGTTCTGTTCTGTCATTCCACTAGGAAAAGTAATGAAAGTGTTTACTCTGATGACACCATATTGTGAATTGATTCAGGCTTCCCAAGGAAGCTTGTAATTAAGTTATAGTGGGAGTTGTCCAGTCATATTCCAGCAGCCAGGTCAATTCACCAGTGAGGAGGGTAGAAGAAACTATTTTCCTCAGACCTTCCCAAACAGATAGAATCATTGAAACTCTACAGTGTAGAAGGAAGCCATTTGGCCCCTGTGCCAACAACAATCCCACCCAGCCCTACCGCCTTAACCCTATGTATTTACCCTACCAATCACCTAACACTAAGGAACAATTTGTCATACCAATCCATCTAACCCACACATTTTTGGACTGTGGGAGGAAACCGGAGCACCTGGATGAGACACGGGGAGAATGTGCAAACTTCAGACAGACAGTCACTTGAGACCGAAATTGAATTCGGGATCCTAGCGCTGTGAGGGAGCCATGTAACCATTGTGCCACTGCGTCACCTTGATGCGCAAAGGTCTGTGCACCTCATTTTAAGTGTGAATTCATTTTCCATTTTGTTTCACATCTTGCAACCATCCTTTTACTCTCTTCCAAAAAGAGCAAGGAAACCCCATAGAGTTTGAATACTCCAATCCAGATTCTGAAAATCAACTTTTTTAAACAAAGTGTGGCTTAAAAGTTTAACAAGATAAAAAACAAGAAGCTAAAGAAAAATGGTACCATAATAAGAATTCATCCAAGAAAATCCTGCAGGTGAAGTACTAACTACGTCCCTCAAACTGAGAACATATAAGAAAGTAAGAACCGGGAGCAAGAGTGGGCCATCTGACCCTTCAAGTCTGCTCCGCCATTCATGGCTGATCTTTTCATGGACTTACCTGCCCGATCACCGTAATCTTTAGTTCCTTTATTGTTTAAAAATTTATCTATTCTTGCCTTAAAAACATTCAATGAGGTAGCCTCAGCTGCTTTGCTGAAGAGGGAATTCCACAGATTCACAAGCCTTTGAGTGACATTCCGTCTCAACTCAGTCCTAAATCTGCTCCCTCTTATTTTGAAGCCATATCCCCTCGTTCTAGTTTCACCTCCAGTGGAAACAACTTCCCTGCTTTTATCTTATCTATTCCCGTCATAATCTTTTGTTTCTATAAGATCTCCCCTCATCCTTTTGAATTCCAATGTGTATAACCCCAGTCTATTCAGTCTCTCCTCATAAGCCAACTCTCTCAACTCTGAAATCAACCTAGCAAATCTCTTTTGCATCCCCTCCATTGCCAGTATATCCTTTCTCAAGGAACTAGACCAAAACTGTACACAGTACTCCAGGTGTGGATTCACCAGCACCAATACAGCTGCAGCATAATCTCACTATTTTTAAACTCCATCCCTCTAGTAATGAAGAACAGAATTCCATTTGCCTTCTTAATTATTTGCTGTACCCACAAACCAATTCCTTTAAATTCTTGCACAAGGATACCCAGGTCCCTCTGCACAGCAACGTGCTGCAATTTTTTACCATTTAAATAATAGTCCATTTTGCTATTATTCCTACCAAAATGGATGACTTCACATTTACCAACATTGTAATCTGTCTGCCAGACTCTCCCCACTCACATAAACTATCTATCCATCCCTTTGCAGATTTTCAGCGTTCGCTGCAGACTTTGCTCTGCCACTCGTATTAGTGTCATCTGCAAATTTTGACACACTATACTTGGTCCCCAATTCCAAATCATCTATGTAAATCATAAACAATTGCGGTTCCAACACTGATATCCAAAGCACACCACTTGTCACTGAACACTAACCAGAAAAACATCTATTTACCCCACTTTTTGCTTTCTGTTAGTTAACTAATCCTCGAGCCATGCTAATACACTACCCATAACACCATGCACCTTTATCTTCTGTAGCAGTCTTTGATGTGGCACCTTGTCAAATGCCTTCTGGAAATCCAGATACACCACAGGTTCCCCATTGTCCACTGCACAAGTAATATTCTCAAAAAATTCCACCAAATTAGTCAAACATGACCTTCCTTTCACAAACCCATGCTGTGTCTCACCAACGGGACAATTTTTATCTGCGAGTCTTACTATTTCTTTCTTGATGATAGATTCAAGCATTTTCCCTACTGCAGAAGTTAAGCTAACCAGCCTATAGTTGCCTGCCTTTTAATCAGCGGTGTCACATTTGCTGTTTTCCAAACTGCAGGAACCACTCCAGGGGACTCCAGCGAATTTTGGTAAGTTACCACTAGTGCGTTTGTTATTTCCCCTGCCATCTCTTGTAGTACCCTGGGAAACATTCCATCAGGACCAGAAGACTTGTTTACCATTAGTCCTATTAATGTGGCCAATACTACCACTTTTGGTAATAATGATAGATTCTAGTCCTCACCTGCCATAGCCTTCTTGTCATCAATTTTTCGCAAACTATTTATGTCTTCCACTGTGAAGACCAACACAAAATACTTGCTCAATGCCTCAGCCTTTTCCTCATTTCCACTTATTACAACCCCCTTCTCATTCTCTGAAAGATCCATGTTTATACTTCAATCATTCTTTTTCATTCTATATATTTGTAAAAACTTTTGCTATCTGTTTTTATATTCTAGTTAGTTTACTCTCATAATCCATTTTACTTTTTTTTATAGCTTTTTCCATGGCTTTCTGTTGACCTTTAAAGATTTCCCAATCCTCTAGTTTCCCACTGATCTTTGCCACTTTGTATGCATTTTCTAGCAATTTAGTACCCTCCTTTGTTTCTTGAGATGTCCATCGCTGTTTATCTCTTTTTCTACAGTCCTTCCTTATCACTGGGATACTTTTGCTGAGCACTGTGAAAAATTTCACCACTGTTCATCAATTGTCCCACCTTAAATTTTTTGTTCACAGTCTACCTTAGCCAACTCCTTCCTCATCTCATTATAGTCTTCTTTGTTTAAGCACAAGACAGTGGCATTGAATGTTACTTTCTCATGCTCCATAGTTTGTCTGTAATTTCACTCAAAATCAGAAAATTGTCGAATCACTGGTTAAGATCCATTTTCTATATCTTTACAGGAAGATAGCACAGAAGCAGTTTAGCCTTTGTACAATTTTGGAAGTATCTGTTGTTTCAAGTAGAGGTCACTACCCATTACTCTGATCCTCACTCTTATTACATTATTGGCCCAATAATTCCAACCTCCTATTAACACTTGCCACAGAAAGCAAAAATTTGACTGGATAAGATCTTTTGTTAGGTATTAAAAATATTAATGGAACATTAGCTAATTAAATGTTATACTGATGATAACCTGATCATGCTGGATTTCCCATCAAGCACAGAAAGTATTTTTTAATGCAAATTATATCATGTTTACATAGTTTACAATGAAATAATGTAATGTAATTCAGTGTTTTAACAAATTTTGATATTTAGTGGGAATATCTAACTTTCAGGACTATGTCTCTTTGTCAGGTAAGTGTCGCTCATCTGATGAAGGGGCAGAGCCCCGAAAGCTAGTGGCTTTGCTACCAAATAAATCTGTTGGACGTTAAGCTGGTGTTGTGAGACTTCTTACTGTGTTTACCCCAATCTAATGCCAGCATCTCCACATGATGCCCGGGTTGATGCAATTGGGTTGTGGAGGGAGTTGGAGAGGCAGCATTGTGGGATCGCAGAGCTGACCAACGATCGAACTGGCTAACAATCGGGAGGCTGGCAGTGCTGAAATCAGTGCACGCACAGTGGCCCTCTCAGCGCTTTGCAAACAAGATTACAAATAATTAGTAAGGTTGCATTAACCATTGGAATGTAGAATGGAAAACCAAACACTGACCGTACCTGTTATTAATAGGGAGCTAGAATATAAAAGGAGTGTTGCATTGATTTATCACATGTGAGACCGAATGCTAAATGTTCTTTCAGCAGTGAACATTAATAATGGAATATATAAGTAACAGACCAGATGCAGCTGGCAGATTATATATCTGGGATATTGGCCAGATTTTGTTGTACCCATAACAGTAAGGCTGTTACTGGTACAACTGGGTAAATAGACAATTTCTAGTGCCTGTACATTCACAGTCAAATGGTAAAATATGGAAATTGCTATCAGTAATGTATTTATAGTTTTTGTGTTTTGCTTTTATATGTCTTGTCCATAATCCCATGTGCATGTCCCAATCTTCAGTTAACTTCTAGGACAATGACATAGCTGCTGTGATTGAAATAGTGTCTTCACAAGACAGTGGGAGAGATAGAGCCACAATTATATTATCATCACAGAGTGAAGCAGTAAGATGCCATGAAGTAGCATGGGACTCAGAAACAAAAGATTTTCATGAAAAGAAAGCAATTGGATAATTTTCCAAGATCTATCTCAGGATAATTTAAAAACTATGGCCTGAGTTACCCGGGTGTTAAACCAGGTTTGAAACTGTCTAACATATCTTGGCTAATTATCAAAGTAAGTACAACAGATCTGCCCCAAGTTTCCACCTCTTGCTCCTAGAGTCAGAGACTTTTATAGAGGGTTCCCAGGAGCAAGAAATTGACCATTGAAAGTTTAAATTCCTGAGGCAATTCTCACATAGGTCTGCCTGTCAGGACTTCCGCAGGGTGCTGATGAACATCTCTTGTCGTTAGTCTATCTCCAACAATCTGGGGATTGGGAAATTTGGGTCTTTAGGAGAGTAAACTCAAAGAAAATCAAGTTATAAAGAATATTCCATATGCTGAAAAGCCATTTTGTGAAATTGAAAAGCTACTGCCAATTGGTCTAATGGTGATATAGTTAAATCTTTTGGAGATTTTGCTCCTAGCATGAGATGAATCATAGAATTAGATGTTGCAAATTGAGCTTGTTGACCTGTGACAGATCAGAAATGTCTGATCTGTTCTCAAGAAAAGATCATGCTGAGAGCAAAGCCTCAACATTTACTGCCTTGTGTTGAAAAGCAAAGGCTGGATGTGAACTTTGTAGCAGTATCAGAATGTTTAAAAGAAATAAAAACAAATTAAATGCAGGAAGATAGTATGCTAATCAGGGAGAATCTGACAGTCAATAAACTGCTCACTGTATCCACAGAGGGCAAGTTATCACAGCTAATTTGTATAGAAATGTTTGACAGCACAAGTAGAAAAAACAATGATAATAGCCTGCCATTGATCATTGAGGCATAATGATTAAATCTATATGGAATTGTTTGAGTAGCTTGGGGTCTTCTTCAGAATGAGAATGTTAATCTTGGACAACTTCAAATTAACCATAATTAAAATGGAAAGAATTGGTGTCATTTTTGAAATGCAAAAGACAATTTTATGGAATGTGTGCAAATTTACTTTTTGTCTCAGTGAAAGGATTTTCCAATGCTCTGTACCTATAGGGTCAGTATAAAGTATCAGATAGTCCAGACACAGTGCATTGAATTCCCAGTATGATTAGTAGGTCTTGAAATGCACTATAGCAATCTGAATATGATTGACTTCAACATAATTGATGGGCATAAATCCCACAGTGCGCTATTTCTTCCTGATTTAACTAGAAAATATACCCAATATATTAATAATGGAATATATAAGTAACAGACCAGATGCAGCTGGCAGATTATATATCTGGGATATTGGCCAGATTTTGTTGTACCCATAACAGTAAGGCTGTTACTGGTACAACTGGGTAAATAGACAATTTCTAGTGCCTGTACATTCACAGTCAAATGGTAAAATATGGAAATTGCTATCAGTAATGTATTTATAGTTTTTGTGTTTTGCTTTTATATGTCTTGTCCATAATCCCATGTGCATGTTCCAATCTTCAGTTAACTTCTAGGACAATGATTTAAATGTAATTTGTATTTCCTGCCTTTACTTTATGTTTTGCCATCTATGAGGATTCTTCAATCTGATTCGAAGAATAGCTTCTCTGTTTCTTGTCCTGCTGATAGACACCTCTGACCTTCTTAGAGGCCATGGAATTCAGACACAAAGCAAAAGAGTAACGGGCTCCACAGACAAGCCCACCCACATTCTCTGGCAGCTTTACATGAGATGAATGGCGAAAGCCATTCCTTTGCCACTCACAGTTGTTGTGTGCGGTGTCTATCTCTTTAGGAGAGTAGAGCAGAAGAGATATATGTCTAACAATAGAGTTCAAAGGAAGGTTTTACAAGGAAAAGAGGGGTGGAAAAGCAGTGATGTTTAGGACGAGCATTTCAAGCAGTGGAACCTAATCACATGCAGATTCTGCATCCAGTGTGATGTGAAGAGGGACTATAGAAGAAGCTGGAATCACATAGAGAGAGACCTTGATTTAATTACAGGGCAGGATTGTGGCAAAGCAAGTAGCCATCACATCCAGGAGCGGTAGATAAATGGCAGGGGATTGAACATTGTCAAGAAGTGAGGGTGAAGAGCATTGTCAGGGGTAAGGGAGAGGGTGAACATTATCTGGTCACGAGGGATGAGGTGGCATAGTTGGGTGAGAGAGAGGGTGATCATTATTTGGTGATGCAGGAGTGTTTGAGCATTGTCGGGTGCTGAGAGAGGGAGTGAGCATTGTCAGGATGAGGGACAGAGTGGGTACTGTCAGAGTGAGGGAAGGGGTGAGCATTGTCAGGGTGAGGGAAGGGGTGCGTCAGAGTGAGAGAAGAGATGTGCAATCTCGGGTGAGCGAGATGGTGTGCATTATTGGGGTGAGGGAGAGAGAGAGTATTATCAGGATGAGGGAGGGCATGAGGGAGGGGAGTGAGCATTGTCAGGATGAGGGAGGGAGTGAGCATTGATAGGGTGAGGGAGGGAGGAAGTGAGCAGTCCCGGGGTGAGGGAGAGGGTGAGCAGTCTCAGGGTGAGGGAGGAGATGTGCATTTTTGGGGTGAGGGAGGGTGTGTGCAGTCTCGGGGTGAGGGAGAGGGTGAGCAGTCTCAGGGTGAGGGAGAGGGTGAGCAGTCTCAGTGACGGAGGGGACATGCATTATCAGGATGAGGGAGGGGTTGAGCAGTCTTGGGATGAGGGACATGGTGAGCATTGTCGTAGTAAGGGAGGGGGTGAGCATTGTCGGGGTGAAGGAAGGAGTGAGCAATGTGGGGGTGAGGAAGGGAGTGAGCATACAGTCGGGAGAGGAAGAGGGTGAGCATTGTCAGGGTGAGGGTGGCGATAAGCACTATTGGAGTGAGGGAGGGGGTGAAGGAGGAGATGAGCATTGTCGTGGTAAGGGAAGGGGTGAGCAGTCTCAGGGTGAGGAAGGGAGTGAGCATTGTCAGGATGAGGGAAACGGTGAACATTGTTGGTGGTGAGGGGGTCGCCACTATTGGGGAAAAATGATGGAGGATGAGCATTACTGGGGGATGGCAGAAGATGAATATTGTTGAGCATGAGGAGGATGAATATTGTGAGTGGTTGAAAGGTTGTTCAATGATGAGGGACGGAGATGGACATTCACAAGGGTGTGAGGGAGGGGTTGAGCATGGTGGGTGGATGGGGGGCAGAACATTGTTGCCGGGTGAGGCTGCACAGTTTCAGAGGTTGACGATTCCATTTAAAAAATGAGTCAACTGGGGTGAAGACAGACCTTAAAAGACAAGTCTTCAGTTCACTATAAAAAAGTGGGTGTGTTTCATCAAAATCACACTCACCAGTCGGCCTCCTGATTCTGTTCACTGCTGGGTTCAAACTGGAGCCAGTCCCAACCAGAAACATTATGCCTTGTCAACTTCTACCTCAAATTAATCAGACTGTTAAAAGCCTCAGCGTCCTTCTCAAACCTGAATTGGAACTATATTATCATTCCTTCACTTGGTCAAAATCCTGGAACTGCCTTCTTGGCAGCACTGTGGATGTACCTACATCACGTGGATTGCAGTGATTCAAGAAGGCAACTCATCAATACCCTTTTAAAGGCAATTAAGAGGGGAGGCGATGGCCTAGTGGTATTATTGCTAGACGATTAATCCAGAAACTCAGCTAATGTTCTGGGGACCCAGGTTCGAATCCCACCATAGCTGATGGTGGAATTTGAATTCAATAAAAAATACCTGGAATTAAGAATCTGCTGAAGAGCATGACAACATTGTTGATTGTCTGAAAACCCTATCTGGTTCACTAAAATCCTTTAGGGAAGGAAATCTGTCATCCTTACATGGTCTGGCTTACAAGCGACTCCAGAGCCACAGCAATGTGGTTGACTCTCAACTGCCGTCCAAGAGCAATTAGGGATGGCCAATAAATGCTGGCCAGCCAGTGAAGCCCATGTCCCACAAATGAATTTAAAAAAAAGATTGAGGGATGGGCAAGAAATCCTGGCCTAGTCAGCGATACAAAAACATGCAAAGGTATATTTCTGATTCCATGGGTGAGAATTTCCGGTCTCACTCGAGCGAGTCCATAAAATCCCGCCCGAAGTCAACGGAGATTTCTGTAGTTCACTCCTCGCTGGCTACGATTCTGTGGTAGCGAGATGGTTGCATTCTGGCCTATATCACAAATCACAAATTTGACATCACAAATTTGACTTCTTGGCCATGATTCCCCCATTGTGACCGTACGTTCTCTGTCGGGTCGTGATGGGAGACCCGTGTCTGCGGCTTGAATGGGGATTTGCGCATGCGGTGGGAACACATGCACATCTCCCAGAGCCGACAAACAGTCGCCAGCCAGACCATGCTGGAAATTGGCGGGGAGGCAGATAAGTCATTTAAATTTTTTCTGCATGTATTTTAAATACGTATATTTTTGTTTCAGGTCCCTATTGAATCTCCCACCCCGTCAGGAGTACTTCATTCCAGTGGGGTTCAGACTAGCTCCCTCATTCAGGGAACTAGCAGGTGACCCCACTGGAATGAGATGGGGGCAATCAGGACCCCTCAGGGGGGTCGGGTGGTGGGGGGTGGGGGGGTGGTTCCCTGGGCATAGCAACATTGGCAGTGCCAGCCTGTACTCTTTGGAAATGTCCATGGAGCATCAGGCAGTGCCAAGGGGACTGGGCCTATCGTGGCTGGGGCCTAGAGCAATCAGAGTGTGGAAGGCCCCCACTGCCACTTTGCAGACAGGATCGGTCTGGAATAGTGGAGTGATTGGGGTGGGCTGGAGGATGGGAGGGTGGGCATGGTAGTTTGCCCAATGGGGGCCTGCCTCTGAGAGGAGTCTGACACCAAGGGAGGCCAGCAGAGGGGGGATCTGCTGGAGGTGAGGGGGGGGGGGGTGGGAGGATTGCCACTGCTTTCACTTTCTCCACTCCACTCTGGTTGAGTGCATTTATTGCTTGATTGTTGACCACCATAATATGTACGAGATATTATGATATAATCTGACATAATCTGAATCAATGTTGAAGTCCTGAGAGAAAAACTGATGGGTCTCCAGTGGGATTAAACATGTGAAAATCTTCAAGATGGGATCTTTGAATGATTTCCATTCATAAGTTTTCATTGTTGAGATGATGGGCCATGCCTGGTGTAACTAGTCATACCTGTATAAATATTGACAGAATATGGATACTGTGATAACCAGCCCAACGAAAGCAAGAATAAAAGCAGGAAAAAAAATCAACAAATGAATATGTGAACCAGGAAATTAGGATTGTTATATTTACTGATAAACATTAAAAAAAAAGTTTTTATTCCACATGAGCAAGGAAAATACACTGAAGGGAATCTTTCTGCTAGATTTACCGTCCCTTTCAGAATTATTCTATCTATTTTAATTCATTAGTATCCAGCAAGAGTGAAACATAGAAAAGCACAATGGCAACATGGGTTAGCACCGCTGTCTCACAGCACTGGGGACTTGTGTTCGATTCCTGTAAACGATTATGCACCAGTTTCAGAATGCTTATCCTGCCAGTGACAAAGGAGACACTCAGGAGATAACTGAATATTGGTTTTGTAAGTGTGTCTGCATCAGCGTGTTGATCCTAATGTGAACACACCGGTGCCAAATGCTAACGGAGACCATTTTTCAGAGTTATCGGTACTGTCTGAGTCTTCTTGTAATTCAATAACTTAGTATGAATAGCTATGCTGATTTTTATCTTGCCTTAGCTAACAATTGTTTTCAAGTGACTGGCTTGCCAGATTTGTTTTGCCATTTCAGTAAACAGGAAGAATCAATCACTTCATGCAGGACTAACATGACATGTCAACCAGACTGACTAACTTCTATAAAGGAAGCTAATGGATGGGAAAAAAATTCATGAAACTCAGTTTCACAACTTGAAATGGTGGAATTTGATCTCATGGCTGCGTCCATCAGAATTAGACTACCATCTCCTTTCAGAACTAGATGCACATTGTGAATAGGAAAGATTTTGTTTCCCTGTCCCTCATTCATGATATCAATGTAAAAGGAGGGGCTAAAAAGATAATATACCTGCCTGGAAATGCTACCAATTCCTTCATTAGCCAACATATTGCAATGTCAAAATGCGATCATACTTTCTTTCCAGCATTGTACTGTAATTTCCCCTTGGCTGTCAATCTCAAAGAGATTGTTTGCCTGATAAAAAGCATCAATAACAGAAAGGGCTATATCAGGATGAAAATATTTTCTCTTCAAAGCACCCTTTCCACAGAGCAGTAAGATTCAATTTCATATTTCTGTTATCATCTACTGTCCCAACAAAAAAAATCATAAATATATTAAGTTCTTATAGACTCATCTCCAGCATTTTGGATAGAGTCAATGTCCAGGGAGATTAGTGGGCTGAACAACATACTTCTGGTTCTACAGCTGCCCCACTGTAATTTCCAAACCCTTACAAGTACCAAGGACAAAGTGTGAAGGTGCATCTTAGAAGTCCATTTTAAATCAAGACGGCCATGGGTTACGCACAGGAACGACAATGATTAATCTTCAGTTTATGGAGTTCACCTATTTCTACGCAAGCAGTAACATTGGCTCTCTATTACATTGCCTAGATCAGCATATTTCTCTGTTTCTCAAAATATTTCTCTTTTCAACACAGGTGGATGCTCATGAAAATATTCTCCTAACAACTCTTGAAATAAGGAATGAAGTGACAGCTTCTGAGGTGTTGACGAATATCAACGATCCAAGAGCGACCATGTTTTCTTATGATGGTGCCAACATCCAGTACAGAAGGCCAATTACAAGCAGGGATGCCTTTGGCAGAAGCACAATAGAAAGGAACATGGTTCAGAAGAAAGGGCGGTTGCGACGACGAACATCACAATTAAAAATTAAAATCCCAAATTTGGCTGATGTGAATGCCATAGACAGGTGGTCAAGGGTGGTCTTTCCTGTTACATTTGGGTTTTTTAATTTGGTTTACTGGCTCTATTATGTACACTAACTCAAACGTTACATACAGAACGGGTAGAATTCCTTTTTGTTTTCTTTTATTAACCCTTAAAGAACTGTAATAGCAATATAGCAACAACTTTAAGGTAAGATACTCAGTCCTAATGTTGTTTTGGGTATTAAATGCATAAATGTGTTTATCAATGAATCTTTGTCTGATCACTCTGAATGATTTGGCTTTAAAATAAGTTGTTGTAGTTCAGTATTTAACTTCTACTGATAGCCATTCAATAACTTCTGCTTTAAAGATTTAGGGCCAAATTTAATGGCCATGTTGTTAGCCCCACCCATGCTGTTGTGTAATGGTGGTAGTCATGCCATAGCCATTTTCGGGAGCCTGGAAGGATTAAATGTCAGGCATTTAATTGGCTGGCATCAGGATTCTTGTGCCTTAAGGCAAAGATTCTGATCCCCAAGAGCTGCTGTCAATCAGAAACCCATGATGTAGAGATGCCGGCGTTGGACTGGTGTAAACATAGTAGGAAGTTTGACAACACCAGGTTTAAATCCAACCGATTTATTTGATAGTAAACTCAGGTCAACCTATAACACAGACTACACTGAGAGGCTTTCACCTGACGAAGACCATAAAGTCGAAAGCTTGCGAGTTTACTATCAAATAAATCGGTCGGATTTAAACCTGGTGTTGTCAGACTTCTTACCACAATCAGAAAGCCAACAGCTTTCAGTCCCAGTCGCACCACCAGGAGTGATGGCTACTGCTGGAACTGCAGCAGAACTCAAAGCAATAACCAGGAGGAAGGCTGCAACTGACAAATGAAAGACACTCATGGGGACTTGTCAGGCTGACCTTGACAGAGAGTTCAAGCAGGGATCCATTTAACCAAGAGGGAAGGCATGGAGAGCCTTTCCAACTCCCCCAAATCAAATAGGGGTGAGTAAAATCAAGGATAACCTTCATGTCTGCATGAGGCCCTTATGTGGCCAATCAGGGCCTCGGCTCAGCACCAGTGATAGTATTCTATTGGTGGTTGGGAGGGCCCACTCCATGTGGAAAGGCTACTCAGTCAACCCTGAAGGACTGAGAGAGATGAACTCTTGGCGGACCTTGTCCATTTTCCACACTGAGCACCCTACTCTCGATGATAGCCTGCCTAATTGACTTCAGGGAGTCCATCTGAATCACTTGTCAGCCTCCTCAATGGTTGCTAATTTGAATCTCCTGAAGGACCATCATTAGTCATTGATCCTGGTGGTGCTGTTGCGATTGAATAATTGCCAGTCTCGTAAAATGCCAGCAAATCTTGGAGGTGGGATCTTTGCCCCGAAAGCCATTGAACGCCGACAACAGGCAAATAACTGCCTGATTAACATCTAATCCTGTCAGCATTCCTAGAAATGAATGCAATGGGGTTGCTTTCCTGCCACTAAATGGGCCACCAATGCAGGCATTAAATTTGTCCTGGTAAAACTGCACCCCCAACTCTGATAGAATACCAGTGGCGGTGAGATAAAACCTTTAAGTGGCAGTTAATCATCCACTTTGAAAGCCTCAATTGGCCTCTGAGCAGGAAGGCATCTCTGCCATTGCCATCCCTGATTTAATCAGAGTGAGTCAGGAGGGCAATGGGCTTTTCTTAAATTCTCAGCCAAATTGAGTAACCAAACAAGAGAGAGTCAGTTTAGTGATGGAGCAGGGAGTGAGTCATGGGTGGGGGGAGGTTAAACCATTCGGATTGAAAAACCTAATCCACTGTCCAGCCATTTCTATCTTTCCAATGCACATGCTACCTCAGTCCCCTGTCAAACCCTGATCGCAGCTCCAATGTTCTTGTTCTATCCCCATGGTGGTCATAGCCACAGTACCCTGACAGATTACAATCTTGACATTCTCGTCCTGTTCAGTTCCAGTTGCAAACTCAATGATACGAATGATGTCAGTGTTCATTAATCGCCCCCCCACCTCCTCCACCCTAGCCTAATTTAAACCCAGAGCATTCAGTGTTGACTGATTTGAGAAAATGTCACCATGGGTCTCTTGCCTCCTGCCATTTGTCTGAGCTCCCCCCCGCCAGCCAGGCCAACTCCTACATGTCAGGCAGAAGTTTGGAGAAGATAATTTAAGTGAGATCCAGTCAGGAATGTGTTAACACATTGCTTCTCATCCTCCACACCTCTCTAGTAATATCTGGGCTGAGGATACCATTCCCAGACTATAGCATGCAGCATCAATTCCATCTGCTCTCCCTTACCCTTGCGTGATAAACTCAATCTCTGCTTAATAGAGCAGCACACATTTCTCGATTTCCCACAGCATCCTACTTTACAGTGTGCAATCATGATTTGATAAAAATAGGGCCTTACTGTGAGGCATTCTATGCTGCAATGTTGTCCAGTTTCCATAAAGAAATGGATGGATTGAGACTGCCCAAACACATTTCAACACAAAACAGTTAAAAGCAACAGATCAAAATAAACATTCATGCCATCAGTTTACCAGTGCCCTTGTTTGCTAATCTATGGTATCACCATAGCTGTTTCTGATTAAATTGTTATGCTTTTATATCCCTCAAGTCTGCTTCATTCTATCTAGATTTTCTTCGTTCTGAGTTTGGAACCAACAAAATGAATCCCCATTCTCTTGGCAATTCCCTTTTTTTTTGCTAATGGTACATTCTGACTTGGTTTTATTTTATTTTTAACCATTTTGTTACAACTGATAGGGTTGCTTTCTGCATCTTCACATAGATACATAGAAGGTAAGAGCAAGAGGAAGCAATTCAGCCCCTCAAGTCTGCTCCTCCATTCACTACGATCACCACTGATCATCCAACTCAATAGCCTAATCCTGCTTTTTCCTCATAACTTTTAATCCTTTTCATCCCAAGTGCTATATCTAGCTGCCTCTTGAATATATTCAATGTTTTGACATCAACTGTTTCCTGTGGTAATGAATTTGACAGGTTCACCACTCTTTAGGTGAAGAAATATCTCCACATCTTTGCCCTAATGGTCTACACTGTATTCTCAGACTATTACCCCTGGTACTGGACACTCCCCACCATCAGGAGAATCCTTCCTACATCTACCTGTCTAATGAGATCCCCCTCATTCGTCTGAACTCCAGCAAAAATAATCCTAACCTAGTCAATCTCTCCTCCTACATCAGTCTTGCCATCCCTGGACACAATCTGATAAACTTTCACTGCACTCCCTTGAGAGCAAGAACATTCTTCCTCAGAAAAGGAGACCAAAATTGCACACAATATTCTAGATGTGGCCTCACTAAAGTCCTATATAGTTGCAACACATCCCTGCACCTGTACTCAATCTACTTCAATGAAGGCCAACATACTATATGCCTGTTGCACCTGCTTGGTTACCTTCAGTGACTGGTGCACAAGGATACTTAGGTCCTACTACATAGTCTCTCTCCCCATTAACAGCCATTCAGGTAGGAATCTGCCTTCTTGTTTCTGCACCCAAAGTGAATAACCTCACACTTATCCAAATTATATTGCATCTGCCACTGATTAGCCCACTCATCCAACCTGTCCAGATCATGCTGAACGATTTCAGCATCCTCGTCACACTTTCACTCCCACCTAATTTGATATCATCTGCGAACTTAGAGATGTTACATTTTGTTCCTTCATCCCAATCATTAATATATATTGTGAATAACTGGGGTCCCAGCATCAATCCCTATGTGGCGCCCCACTATTTGCTACCTGCCAATTTGAAAAGGACCCATTAATTCCTAATCTTTGTTTCCTTTCTGTCAACTAGTTTTCTGTCTATCTCAATAAACCTCCTCCAATCCCGTGCACTTTAATTTTGCATGACAATCTCTTGTCCGGAACTTTGTCAAATGCTTTCTGAAAATCCAAATATACCACATCAATTGACTCCCCCTTGTGAGCTCTACTAGTTACATCTTCAAAGAATTCCAACCAATTTGTCAAGCATGATTTTTCCTTCATAAATCCATGTGACTCTGTCTGATCCTGTCAATGTTTTCTAAATGCTCTTCTATAAAATCCTTTATAATGGATTCGAGAATATTTCCCATTACCAATGTTAAGCTTACTGATCTATAATTCCCTATTTTCTCTCTACTTCCCTTTTTGAATATTAGAGCAACATTAGTTACCCTCCAATCTGTTCCAGAGTTTATAGAATCCTGGAAGATGACCATCAATGCATCCACTATTTCTAGAGCCACTTCCTTAAGTACTATGGGAAGTATCTTAATAGGCTCTGGGGATTTATCTGCTTTCAGTTTCATCAATTGTCCAGCACCATTTCTGTACTAATATTGATTTCCCTCAGTTCTTTCCTCTCACTAAATCTTGCATTCACCAACATTTCTGGTGTTTGATTTGTGTCCTCTTTTATGAAGACAGAACCAAATTATGTATTCAGTTGCTCAGTCATTTTTTGTATCTTATTATACATTCCCCTGTTTCTGTCTATAGGGGACCAAAATTTGTCTTCACCAATCTTTTTCTCTTCACATATTTATAAAAACTCTTACGTCAGTCTTTATGTTCCCTGCAAGCTTACTTTCGTACTATATTTCCCCACTCTTAATCAATCCCTTGGTCTTTCTTTGTTGAATTCTAAACTGCTCCCAATCCTCAGATCTATTATTTTTCTTGGCCAATCTGTATCTTTCTTCCTTGGATCAGATTCTTTCTCTAATTTCTTACGTATGACATGGATTGGCCCTCTTACCCATTTTGCTTTTGTGCGAGATAGGTAACAATATTTAAATACATTTTTATTCTACTTCACATACAATTTTATCATGTAATAGTATTCTTCAATACATATGCATTTACAAACTTCATAATTAACTTGCAGATAGCTGTAGCATGCATTTGTTACAGTGTAAAGATGTCCTTACCTTAACATGTATCTAAACATAGAAAAAATAAAACCTGCTCACCCCTTTCTATTCCACATCTCCAAATCTCAAACTATTTTCAATGATGATGTTTTCGTGCTTGGACTATTGAATTAATCTTTAATTTTATATTGTGACTGCTCCCAAACTAAACTCACTCAGAGACCTTAACATTTGTAAGAATGAGATTCACAGGAGTTTCTTCATTGAGTATTTGTAATTAAACCTTCTTTTCTTTCTTGATTCACACAAATAGCAAATGGAGCAAATTATCCCCTTCTGTATCCCTTATTATAATTTATATCTAGTGTGCAGAAGCAATAGAGTAAAATTCCAATTCATGCTCTGTCCCATGTATCAAAGCTTTATATTCAACCATATTTCTAACGATTATTCACAGGTTTAGCAGTAAAAACAGATTTTTATAAGTGTATCTATCCTGTATATGGCTGAATATAGTTGCTGATTAAGTCACAGATATTAGGATACATAATGCATACAATTCTACAGTTTATTACTCCATTCTTTTATAATAATGACTGCAAAACAGATTGAAAGTTAAGGTGCCAAATGCCCTATGATATTCCAGTGGAAAGTACATCCTTGCGATTGACACTGAGAAGTAACAATATGTCTTCCACTCACAGTGAGACAATATTGTTCAGAAATTCTGCACATGTAACATAGCTAACTTACAATGTCAGCCACATTTTCTGGAGAACAGTTAATGCTCTTATACATGTTGCAGTGAAAATCACTGAAGTTCACTCCTCTTAGTATGAGTTTAAAATCATTTAGTACAACAATATAGAAGAATTTAATGTCACATACACTACAAGACACAAACTGACTGTGAAAATTTTCAGAAATATGTAAACGGCGAGAGAAGCACTTTCAAACTACACATCTTTATACTGCAGCAATGTGGACGTAAATTTTGTGAAATAGTTTAAACTCCTCTTTTGACCTTTGCTTTATTCATCCGATAGGACATTTTGACCAGTTAGTATTTGGATTCTGTTTCTGAACTTACTATCTATACAGTGTTGGCCAAAGGTGGTAAATTTGATTCATTTCAAAAGTTTAGACAGTTTGCATGCAAAAACCTACATGTGTTAACACTTACTGCCAAATTAGAGAAGGCTTTCTATGGAATGAAAGCTTGGGTATTTGTAAAGAAAAGGTTTCACTCAGTGAAAATTAATTACCGCAACTTATTTCATTTTCAGGTTATGTAAAATAGACTCAATGGAAATCTCTAAAGTCAAGCAATAAATCAAACTTTTGCAACTTGCAACACATCAGGAATAATTTCTCATATCAGTTATTTATCTACCTAAATTTACTTAAACATTTTCCCTAATGCTTATCAAAAAGACCCTTTAATGGGAGAAATGTGAAACAGCTTAAAGATTCTAAATTTCGATTAAGTTGACATCAATGCAATTAGACTGAGATTGTCCACTATATACTAGGCAAATCTGTTAATGGGTAAAAGACAGAAAATTGGTGAGAGGTGTTTGTGGTACAGGATTAGTACAAAGTGGCAAGAGATTTACTTGCCAAAAAACACAAACATGGACAGTGAAAGAAGTAAAAGGCATCATAAAACTAGAAAAATGCAATATTTCAAATTCTGGTGAATGAAAAAGACACAGATGACAACAAAGGGTGACAAAACTGATGATTCGAGCCACAAAAAGGAGAAAGAAACTGACAAGGGATGTAAAAATCAATGCAAGCAGTTTTATAATTATATTTGAAGGAAGCGAGTGAACAGGAGCTGTTCATGTTACTCCCTTGAAAATTGACAAAGGTAATGTTGTGAATGAAACTAAGGAAATGGCAAACATGCTGTTAGAAATCCAGCATTACTTACAATGAATTAAAGGTCACCATGCCAAATTTTCCAAGAAAACTGATGTTGAATCAGGGACATGGACTGATCAAATTTAACATAAGCAGAATAACAGTAATGAGGAAAACAGTAGCACCTAAGAGTCTTAAATCCCCTAGAACAAGTGGTTTCCATCCAAAGTTTTAAATGACATAGGGGAAAACATTGCAGATGTCATAACTATGATATTCCAAAGCTCTCTCACTTTTGGATCTGTTCCCTTAGTTGAAAAGTTGTGCAATCACTTCACTAAGAACTTGAAAAGGGAAAACCGGGTAGCCTAACATTTGTTGTCGGGAAATTACTGAGATCTATAACAATAGAGGGATTGAAAACCTTGAAAATTTTCAGCTGATTGGAGAGAGTTAATAAGGATTTATAAAGAGAAGGTAATTTCTGGTTAAACTGATTTAATGTTTTGGAGAGGTAACTAAAATAATGGACCGAGAACTGTCAATAGGTGTTATTTTTGACTTGATAAAATTCCTCATAACAAACTATTATCTAAAGTTATAGCATCAAAGGAAAAGTACTAACCTGGTTAGGCAATTGGCTGAGAGTGGACGCAGGGAGTAGGTATAATTATTTGATTTCGTAACCATCAGTTTGTGACACGTGGGCCAGAATTTCGCTGGCACATCCGGGCCCAGAATTGAGGCAGGCGAGGCTTGCTGAGCAGTATGCTCCATTGATCTTGGACAGGCTATTACAAGCCTGGGGAGGAGGCGAGATGGTAAAATTCCAGTAGTGGTTTCCAGAAGGATTTCTGTTGGAACTTCAATTATTCATCTTATTTATAAACAACTGAGATCATAGAACAGCAAGCCACTTTTTTGAATTTTCCAATGAGACAGAGAAGGGTGACAACAGATGCAGTATAGCTGTAAGTATAAAATTACAAAGAGAAATTGATAGAGTAACTGAATAGGCAAGAGTGTGAGAAAAGGCTGCAGGAACAGATAATTACACGGTGGGGACAGGATGTCAATCAAGGATGAAGGATGATCAGAGAGGGGGAAGGAAGGGGTTAATTGGTGTGGGAGAAGGCATGGTGAATCAGTGTGACAGAATCCTTGATTGGCAGGAAGGTTGGAGGGGAAAGGAGGAGTCAAACAGATTTGCTGTCAACTCTATTGGGTTGGTGGAAGTTTAGAACCCTCGATTTGAATATTGGAAGCCGCAGTGGGGGAGGACAGCAGGTCAGGGTGGGAGAGGGAAAATTTCAGGCCTATCAGGTACAAATCGGAGGGGTGGATGGAAGGGAAGGATAGGGATGAAGGTGCAGTGGTAGTTCGGATGGTCAGAGAACTGTAGGCTGGAGCTGATGGGATGTCAGAGGCCTCATGCACGGGGTTATCACTGATTAGGGTGAGCAATTGGAAGCTTTGAGGGAAGTTTCACAGATTTTTAACCAAAGGCTATGGAGATAAGACAGGAAAGTGGAATCGGGGATTATCATATCTGATCAGTCATGATCTCATTGAATGGCAGAGCATATTCGATGAGTCAAATGGCCTACTTCTGCATCTACATCTAATGGTCTAATGGAATATTGAAAAATAAGATAAATAGCATTATCATGAATATTTGACAGAAAACTATCATCATTGTGCACATGTTTAATCGAACTTTATATATCTTACTTTAAAATCTAAGTATTAAAATACTTAACAGGTGATCAGCCCCAGATAGGATCATCATGCTTTTTGAATAGCAAAAACTGGAATGTTAAACCGAGACTTCCTGTCATTTAGTGGTTGAGTGCTAGATGAAATGTTATGATGTCACAAATTCAGAAATATCGAAAACGTAATAACCTGGTTGGGAGGTCAATAATTTTTTTTAAAAAATGCATAATTAATAGTATCTAAAAATAATCCAAGCATGTATTTTATATGTGCATAATACAATTTGTTTTGGATTATTCATTCAATACTGAATTGTGCATCTGCACTGTGAAAATCAATGTGAAAGGAAGTGATTTACACAAGATGTCAAATTATTCATTAATGCATAACTCCATAATAACTTGGTACTTTGAATTCTCTTAATATTTAAAGATAGATTTCCTCATTCTATGCCTGTGTATACTAGATTGCCAGGGTAGAATGAAGATGGAAAAGAGCACCTACCTTATTTTCCTTATTTAAATTGGTGGACCACGAAGTGGTGGGTTCTCCTACAGGCATACACAGCTCCACATCTGATCAACCTAACTATACTGGACCAAGGAAATCTAATTCATCTGGGCACAAGACCAAGAAAATTTACTTCAACAATAAAAACTGGACATTTAAACCAGACTCTGTCCCTTCTGGGGACAAATTTTCCCATTATTTCCGCCATGGGAAGCAGAGCAGCGAGGGGTGGACCACGGAAAGGTCTGTTGACCTTGGGCACGATTTTCCGGTTTTGGAATGAACACAGATAGAAAATCCAGGCCATTGTGTCCAAGTTGTCTATTCACACCTTCCAGCTCCTGCTTAATAGTTCTCAAATGTGTATTTTTCAAATGATGTGAAGCTTACTGCCTCTGCCATCCCTTACCTGAATTTTTTCAAAGATGAAAATAAATTGAATCAGCAATCATTCAGTTATAATTATTTTGAAGTTGATTGTAATAATCAAGCTAAATTAGCAATTTAATAACCCTGAACCATGTAGGTAAAATAAAAGTTTGATAACAATATCACCTAACTTTAAACAAAAACAATTGTGATGTGTGGATTTATATTGGCGATCTCAACTGTATTTTTCCTTCAGACTTAATAGCTGAAACAGGAACATATGAATGTGGAGGATAGGAGACTGATTAATCTATCTGACCAATTCCAAAATCTAATGTCACTTAATCTCCACCCTCTCAAATACCTTTTTTTAAGTTTTTCTTCAATATCTCACTAAAGTCTCCATGCTTGGAAATAATATCACTCCTTTCACACCTCAGGCTGGCCTGAAATGTTTTGTGGTCACTAAATAGGGTTTGAAGTGTTGTTCCCCTTTTGAATTTCTATTACAGGCATGTCACTAATGGTGGCTGGTTAATAACCAGGAGCAGTCCAAGTCAGAACTTCTATGGCCATTGCCATGCTGGTTAACATGGTAACTTTATGCTACACCAGTGCTATGATCAGGTTTGAATGGAGAATTTGGCACTCAGCTAAATGTCTGTTCATTGCAGTGGGACTGGAGAATCTCGCTGGTATGAATATCTGATAAATTCCAGCCAAAATGGTTGAAACTACACTGTGGAATATTAATAACTGTGCCAATATGTTTACATGAAATTTGTTTTCCCTGAATTTCAACTGACATATCAATAGATTCATTTTAAGCAGGTTAGTGCTTTATAAAATAGTGGATAGAAGAATTTCACACAGAAAAAATAATACATTCATTACAAATATCTCAGCACTAAAACAGCATGAATAAACCATTTTACCTGTCATTACAAAATTTTTTAATTTGCAACAATGTTATGATTTCAATTTTCCTCTTCTGAGAGCTTATTTATGCAAATTGTCATGTTTTATAATCATTTCATGTTCTAAAAGTGCAACATGTAAATAATGACCGACTGGCTCCATGCATTGCTCTTTCTCCATGTCTTTTTCCCTTGCTACCACTCCAGATCTAGGCTGGAAACTTAGCTTTCCCCTTGATAAGCGGAAGGGAACACAACTCCTCTTTGTGAGTATTTCCAGGAGACCAAATGAGAGTCAACAGGACTCACAGAATGTGGTTTGGTGTCATCAGGTTTCTAGGAGCTGGGTCAATATTAGTCAATCACAGGAACGCTGCCTCCAATCAGAATCATTGTATCAGTTAATTAATCAATCCATTGAGCTGTCAATTTTCTTAGGGAATACAGGACATATGCTGTTCAGTACTTTAAGGGTTAACATTTTTTATTATTATTTGCTTGTAATTGTGTACCTATTAAATTGAATACTCAAGTAAGATGCAAATCCACCTTTGATGCTAATTCACATTTTTCTACTCTTTGTGAAGCTTCATAAATAAAGGGTTGAGAACTGTTATGGTTTGATTAAATGGATTCTCTGAAACAACCTTAAATCTCTTCAATTTTCTTTCAACAATAGTCAGCTGTCGGATTTACAGTATCCAGTTAAAGCAAACATGCTTTGGATATTTATAATGGTGGAAGTGTGACTTTTGTTACTTCCTGAGAGACTGATACCAAAATTTTACCAAAGAAATGGCTACTCTTCATTAGCAGCAATCTCAGTCTGAAAGCCAGAGGTTAAGTCAAAAGAATGTTAAGACAACCATGAGTGGAATTGGTTGCCTGAGTTTAATTCATTTTACATGTGTCTACATGTTGGCATATTATGAATATACAGGTTGTTTCACCTTAAAGAGAATAAAGACATAAAACATAGAAAATAGAAGGAAAAATAAGCCACTAGCCCTGCTCTGCCATTTATTACAATCATGGCTGATCATCCAACTCAGTAACCTGTTCCCTGTTCCCCTAAATCCTTTGAACTCTTTAGCCCAAGAGCTGTATCTAACTCCTTATACTGCTATCAATGGTAGGGAATTACAAAGGCTCATCCTTCTCTTGTGAGGAAATTTAAGTTTTTAAATTCATTTATTAGTGTTACAAGTATGCTTACATTGACACTGCAATGAGGTTACTTGAAAATCCCCTGGTCGCCACATTCTATCACCTGCTCGGGCACACTGAGGGAAAATTTAATATGCTCAATGCATCTAATCAGCATGTCTTTCTGACTGTGAGAGGAAACTGCAGCACTAGTAAAGTTGATGAGAGGAAGTCAGTGGATGTGGTTTATGTGGACTTTCAGAAGACTTTCAGAAGTCCCATAGAAGAGATTAGCATATAAAATTAAAGAGATTAGGATTGGGATAATGTATTGAGATAAATAGGAAACTTGTTGGCTAACTGAAAACAATGGAAGGAAAGGGTCTTTTTCCATTTAGTAAACTAATAGGATACTGAGGGATCAGTGCTGGGATCCCAGCTATTCACAATGTGTATTAATGTTTTAGATGAAGGCACTAAATGTAAACTCTCCAAATTTGCAGATGACATGAAGCTGTGAGGGAGGGTAAACTGTGAGGATACAACAATACGTCAGTGTGATTTTGGACAAGTTGAGTGAGTGAGCAAATGTACAGCAGATGCAGCATAATGTGGGTAAATGTGAGACTTGTTGAAAGTCTTCTGAAGATCCACATAAACCACATTCACTGACTTGCCCTCATCAACTTTACTAGTTACATCCTTGAAGAATTCTAATGAATTTGTCAAGCATAAACTCTGCTTGTTGGACAGGTGGGGGTGGGGAGGTAAACAGCAGTGGAGGCATTCTGCAGATGCGAAGGTGATTGGCAGGGAAAGAAGGGAGGGAACCAACATAACAAATGGTTGGTGATGGTGGGCCCCCCACCTCTCACACACACACACACACACACACACATGCTGATGAGAATCACACTTCTGTCCGCAAAAGTGACAGTGACACAAGATTGGTTTTTCAAACACACCCAAATAACGGGTCTGAAAGTCTTCTGTTTTCTTGCATGTTCAGCTCTAAGAATATTTTACAATAACTTATCTGGAAGCATATTAATCCAAATTATTCCAGCCAGAAAACTCTTGAGTATTGCTTTACATAAACAGTTTCAGAATACTGATGAATAAAGAACATTGTCACATTTGCAATTTTCTCAAAATCAAGCAGCTGATTGAAAAATATAATAGAAACTCTTTTCATAATATAATAGTTTCAGGATGAAAATGAAGGCTGTGACCCTGAATATTCCAGCAGAAATTTTCTTCAGTGCAACAGAACCAATGTCATAAATAATCAAAATACTGAAGGTAGCAAAGTCGATAATGTAACTTTTGTGAAGAAGCTGTTTGTCTAGTAAAATAGATCAGGAGGTAGGCAAAAAGGATCTAAAAGTTCCAGCTCTGTGGGGTAGATTTTCATGTTGCCACCTAGACATAAAATTACCTTTAGGGATCAGATGCATTTTATAGAAACCACTTCATTTGAAATCGGGCAGTTTTATGGCACGGGCAGATAATCTGCAACAGCAATTCTGTGCTCCAGTATTTCCTGACATCATATTTCCAAAGGGTATATTTTACCATTTTCACAGCTTTTTCCACAAACTCTCTTATTTTTTTTCTCTTATGTACTCATGCTGTGCTGTCTCTAACTCTGAGGAGGAACTGAACAAATGAAGCAAAATTATTGTTTCATCTGCATGCACTGCTTTTTCTGTTCCCCCCATTCTCATTTCCATTCCTTAAACTTTCTGCAAATCAGCCAGTACTGCAAAGCTGCACAAATGAAAATGACAATCCACAACCATTCCTCTGCCATTCACCTTTATTAAATTGGCCAAGAATGCCTCTTCAATGCTTATTACTGAAAATGTGCGAGAAGCAAACTATGCTTCCCTCTAGCTTGCCATGTCATTGTAACTGAAGTTGCCAAACTGAAAGAACCTAAGCTGAACTGTAGACTGCATTCTTTGCAGAGTGATTCACTAATTGGGATCAGGGGATTTCCAGGAGTCTGCAACTTTCCAAGAGATCCACAAAATAATGTGAAAATGTGCACGGGGAGCAACGTGCAGTCTCCACATGTATAACATAAAAGGCAGGGAGACCTGCATAAATAAGCACTGAGAATAGCATAATGATAAATGTCTGTTTTCTTAAAAAACATTATTAAAAGACTGCACATCATAATTTAGATGGGGGCATCTGTGATACTAACTTATTTCAATACAGCCCTTTCTACCAAAAAATGCTTGAGAACAGCTGCACCAATATACATCAGCAAAAATAGGAATAAGGTCTTAGGCAGAATTGCATATAGCATGAAAAGGAAAACAGCAGGTTCATTACTCTGTCTTACAAACTCTTGCTGTAGTACAATGAAAGGGTGTCCCAGCGGGGAACCTTGGAACATACGTTCTTAACTATCTATTTGCATAATTTGGAAAAATGTGAGAAAAAAGGTAAAACCTGGTGTGTTGTAAATTATTTAAGTAACAAAATGCTTATTAAACTTTGAAATACACAATAAGAAAAACAGAAGTAAAGAACAATGTTTATAATTAACCAGAATAATGGTTACAAAGGTAAAAATAACCATCCAATCTCAATCCATCTTCATTCCTAAACTTCGAGAGTACATCTTTCCCAAAACAACCTCCCATGGGTTTTAACACTATGAGCCAAATTCAGCAAATAATTATCAGACAGGAACTGCAGCTTTCTTTTTGGATGTAAGAAGTTATGGTGTCTCACACAGACAGACGTCTGTTTCATTTTCTACACATTATCTTAATTCAGTGAGAGACATCTGCTTTGCAACTGAGTGTGACTATGATCGACTTTGCTTAACAATTTATCTATTTCACACAGCTATAAAGGTAATCTGCAACTCACAAGTCCATAGTGCAGCTAAAGCTCGATCAATTTATTTTTTATCCAGTTTTTACTTTTCATTTCAACTTCATAACATTGCAGAAAACCAGCAGTTTACTATAGTAAAGATTCACAGAACAATAAAGAGAATAAAATTCTGACTGAAATAAATAGGAATTGATTAACATGGAAATGTTATTGATCACTTCTTAGAGTCATAGAATACCTACAAAGCAGAAGGAAGCCATTCAGCCCATTGAGCCTGTACCAATCACAATCCTACCCAGGCCATTTCCCCATGACCTTAGTAATGGGGCAATTTAACATAGACAATTAATCTAACTCACACATCTTTAGAGTGTGGGAGGAAATTGGGGCACCCAAAGGAAACCTACGCAGAAGCAGGGAGAATACACAAACTCCACACAATAACTCACACTGGGAATCAAACCCAGGTCCCTGGTGTTATGAGGCAGCAGGGCTAACCACTTGCCATTGCTCTAGCCCAATCTGCCACAATCTTATAATCTGCTTAATATTTTAACACCTACTTCATTCAGTTCTAATATACTTTTAACTTGCTCTGTGAACATTTCCCCTCAGTGATAGAAGGTGTTTTTGATGATGCTATCAAGCAGCACTTACTCAGCAATATTCAGCTCACTGATACTCAGTTAGGGTTCTCTTCGTGCCATTCAGCTCATGACCTCATTATAATCATGAACCAAGTACGTACAAAAGAATTGAACTCAAGACTGAGGAGTGAGTGACTGTCCATGACATCAAGGTAGCTTTTGGCCAAGTATGGCATCAAGGAGCCCAAGCAAAATTAAAATAAATGGGAATATGGGGAAAATGTTCCACTGGAGACATATACAAGCATAAGGAAAATGGTTGTGGTTGTTGGAGGTTAATCATCCCAAGACATCAGTGCAGGAATTCCTCAGAGTAGTGCCTTAGACCAAACCATATTCAGCTGCCACATAAATGATTTTCTCTCCATCATAAGGTCAGGAGTGCGGATATTCACTGATGATTGCACAACATTCAACACCATTCGCAACTCCTCAGATACTGAAGCAGTCTGTGACTATATGCAGCAAGACAATATTTAGACTTGAGCTGATAAGTTGCAATTACATCCCTCCATACCAGCAATGACCATTTCCGACAAGAAAGAATCTGACCAGCTTCCCTTGGCATTCAATTACTATCCCTGAAGCGCATGAATGAATTTTTTAAAACTGCAGGTCAGAATTTTTTTAATTATTCATTCAAGGGATGTGAGCAACATTGAATGGGCCACCATTAAATATGCACCTCTATGTCCCCTCATGGCTAACACAAGGGGACATAGCTATAAATTAAGGGGTGGTAGTTATGGGGCGGATGTCAAAGGTGGGTTCTTTACTCAGAGGATAGTAAGGGTATGGAATACCCTGCCTGCAGCAGTTATGGACTCGCCAAGTTTAAAGGCATTCAAATGGTAAGTGGATAGGCATATGGATAACATCGGAATAGTTTAGGTTAGAGGGTCATTAGATTTGTTCCACTGGTCACAACAATATCGAGGGCCGAAGGGCCTATACTGCACTGTAATGTTCTATGCTCTAATTGCCCTTGAACTGAATGATTTGCTTGGCTATTTTAGAGTGCATCTAAGACTTAACCATATTGCTTATCCAGTGTCACATGTAAGCCAGACCAGGTAAAATGACAGATTTCCTTCCCTTAAATGACATTGGTGAACCAGATAGGTTTTATAACAATCGGCAATGGTTTCATGGTCATCATCAGAATGTTAATTCCAGATTTTTTTATTGAATTCCATCTGCCGTGGTGGGATTCAACCCCAGGTCCCCAGAGCATTTCCCTCGGTCTCTGAATTGGTAATCCAGTGACAATAACACTATATCACCACCTCCCTGTAGAATCCTACAAAAAATAACTTACCCCCGATACCTAGAAGGCACAAGTCAGGAATATAATGAACACTCTACATTTGCATAGATGAGTAAAACCCCATCAACATTCAAGAAGCCTGACATTAACCATGATAAAACAGGATACTTGTTTGGCACCATTTTGATCGGGAGCAGATCAGAATCTCCAAGGTATATTATGAAACAAGATTACATCACATTCCAGGTGTAATTCTATTGACACAGTAGGAAGCTTTTATCAAAAACATAATTTATCTATTATGAATTAATTAGCATAATTTTTACCAATTGAAATATTTAAACATGACAAGATACAGTTCTTAACTACTAACCTATCTCTATTAGGTTCAATTTGGGCAATATTGCTATTATAGACTTTATCTTTGCTTCAGAATCAGTTAGAAAACAATACAGGTTTATGTATTTTCACTTGTTAATAGTCCTGAAGCCTTTGAACATCTCTGGAGAGAGAAAAACAGAGAGACATGTATCTTCTGATATCCAAACAACAGTATCCAGATAGAGACAGAAAGCGAGACAGAGACACTTCTTGTTTCTTTCAGGACGGTGCAGAAACTACTTCCTTTTCCCTGTAAGCTTAATTTCTCCCATTAGGACATGACTCTGCATCCCAAGGGGAAAATCCAAAAATAAACAAACATGCATTAACTCAGATTATTAGAAACATCCCATTAGCTAATATCAATTATTAGTTTGCATTCTCAGCATGTGAGCTGCCTGACTTGGAAATACTCACCATCCTGACTTGGAAATATTTTGCTGTTTCTTCACCTTTGCTGGTCAAAATCCTGGAGTTCACTCTCTGTGAGTGAATTTGCAGCACATGGATGGCAGCAGTTCAATAAGGCAGCTCACAACCACGTTCTCAAGAATAATAAATGCTGGCCTAACATTAGGTGCACACATCCCATGAATGCATAAGTTTGAAAAAGTATCTGCCCCCATGGAATTCTGCTCTATAATCATTACTTTTTGGGCTCAGCATTCTATTTCTCATGAACGAGCAGACATGATTAAAGAGTTATAGATGAAATCAGCAAAAGATTCATCATCCATTGCCTGAACATCTCTCCCCCTCAAGCACAGCTTAATACAAGTTGGAAATAAAGATTAACTGCATTTGTTCAGGCCTTATTAACCATTATGAATAAGCAATTAGCACAGCATTCAGAGCTTTGGTGAGGCATTCAAATTTAATAGATTTTTCTTAGACAAGGGTATCCTATAGAACTAAGCAGGGTAGATGGAACTAAGAGATGCGATTGGCCATGAACTAAGTGAATGATGGAGCAGGCTTAAGGAGTAGCATACTCTTCTTCTGTTCCTATGCATCAATATGCAGAGTATCTGACAAGACTTCTGGCTTAGCAAAAAGGGGGTTAATGAAAATGAAGGTTTGCCATAAGTGGGAGAGTAATAATTAGCATTGGAGATCAGTGATCATATGCATGAGCGTAGAAATCAGGCATATTGTGGTGATCGAAGAAGGAAAGGAAAGTTTGGAAATGCAACAGACAAGAGAGGTTCATGAGTGAGAATGAGGATTGCTCCAGTCAGCAATTTTCTTCTTGGCATGAGGGTGAAATTGGCAAGCACATACTTATTGCTCACCACCAGTTATCTTGAGAACATGGCAGTGGGCTTCCTGCTTGAACTCGTTTTGTTCTTGTGCTGATGATACTCCCACAATGGTATTAAGTGGCAAATTCCAAATTAGTGGCCCTATGACAATGAGTGAATAATGATACATTCCCAGGTTAAGATGGCAAGGCAAACGGCCTGGCATTGATCTCTTTTGCTCAAGTAAACTCGATTGAGAAATAAATAATGATGTCTTAAGAAGTGTACACATTACAGAGAAGGAGGTGCTGGAAGTTTTAAAGTGCATTAAGGTAGTTAAATGCGCAGGACCTGATGAAGTGAATACCAGGACATTGTGTGAGATTAGGGAGGAAATTGCGGGTCCTGAGCAGAGATATTTGAATCACAGGTGAGGTGCCTGAAAATTGGAAGGTGGCAAATGTTGAGCTTTTGTTTAAAAAGGGTGCAAGGAAAAGCCTGAGAACTACAGGCCTTTGAACGTCATATCTGTTGTGGAAAAGTTGTTGGAAGGTATTTTGAGAGACAGGATCTACAGGCATTTCGAGACTTGATGGTTTGAGTTATAAGGGGAGGCCGGATAAATCAGGACTTTTTTCTCTGAAGCTTAGGAAGCTGGGGAATGATCTTATAGAGATCTATAAAATAACGAGGGCAACTAGATCAGGTAGATAGTCAATATCTTTTCCCAAAAGTAGGAGAGTCTAAAACTAGCGGGCATAGTTTAAGGTGAGAGGGGCGAGATGCAAGAGGTCCAAAGGGGCAATTTTTTCACACAGAAGGTGATAAGTGCCTGGTACAAGCTGCCAGAGGTAGTAGAGTCAGGTACAATTTTGTCTTTTCAGTTATATGGGTAAAATGGGTATAGAGGGATATGGGCCAAATATGGGCAATTGGGATTAGCTTCGGGGTTTGAAAAAAAAGAGCAGCATGGACAAGCTGAGCTGAAGGATCTGTTTCCATGCTGTAAACTTCGATGACTCTATGGCTCTATTCTGTGTAAATATGGCCAATTTCCAACAGTTCCTGAGCCTCTTAGTTCAATCACTTTTCTCTAAAACAGACTAAAATTTAAGTTTAAAGGCAAGAAGATTGAGAACTCTATAAAAACGGACGTACTGCCAGCCACAAACTGTGACCTCATTGATCAAGAATCCAAGTGGACTGAGGTTTCAAATCTTCAGGTTTGGTAACTTTTCAAAACCTTGAAATGCTGCTTATGAGCCCTGGGGAATTCCATGTGAATTAAACAAAATGTTTACCACATACATTCCTTCTTTCAGTCTATTATCAGGAAAAATCTGTAACTTAGAAATGAATGTTAGTGATATTAGTACTATCAGATGGGTACTTGGGGCGCAGAATTCATGAGTCCTGACTTTGTGGGGAAGGAGTGTGATTAATAAGAACATAAGATATAGGAGCAGCAGAAGACTTGTTCTCTAAGACTGTTCTGCCATTCAACATGGTCATAGCTGATCCTCAGACTTGAACCAACTTTTCCACCTACCCCTTCTATCCCTTAATTCTTTGAGAAACCAGAATCTTGTCTATCTCAATCTTAAATATGTTCAATGATAGAACATCTGCAAACCTATGGGGTCAAGAATTCCAAAGATCCACAAGTTTCTGAGTAAATAAATTCCTCGCATCTCAGTTCTAAATGATTGGCCACATATCCTATGACCGCATTCCCGTGTTCTAGAGCCGGGGAAACAACCTCTTAATGTATCCCCTATAGAACCCCATTCAGAATCATACCTTTCACAAACAAAGAGCTCTATTTTACAAACCTCTGGAGGTAGGCTAGGAGGCAACAAACCATGCAGAATGGTGACAGAGGAAGCAGAAGGGAAGTCCAAGATCTTCCTGCTGACATGAAGTATTTGCAGAAGTGGGTGCAGCAGCGGCACGGCTAGGAACTGATCAGGGTTAGATGGCCAATTAATTCGGTTAATTGGCCAATTAACAGTAATTCCCTTCCCTGTCAGCTTTTAACTGTTGGGATGGGCCCAGCAGTGTGTGGGGTGACTGTCAGACAAACTACAGTCACATCCGAGTGAGGTTCTTGCAGAGGTACCTCTCTCCGTGGCCTCAGGCAGCTGTCCACAGAGCTCTGCAGCTTCTGATGGAGGGTTCATGTCCCCAGGGCACCAGGACCTGCCTGCCTGATCCTGGAACAGTGAGGTAAAAGACTTACCTGGACTTTAAGGATGTCACAACATGGAGGTGCTCACTCATCTTCTTCCTATCGCTGCATTGGGCCCCTCCATTCATGACACTGCCAATAATGCTGCAGACTTGCTAGCCTTCTAATTGAGTTTGAGTTCTGAGACAGCTCAAGATAGAGTGTTCCCTGTAGAAGCCTCTCAATTAATACCCTGTCCAGTGATCTGTAGCGCTTGGCATTCACATTTAATCAGAGCATCAGGCTAACCTTTAAAATGGAAAATTTTCAGCCAAGATAAGACATAAAATTTGTCAGCTCACAATTCCATGATTGCAATATGGCCAAATGCAGCTCCCACACTGAACTACTCTACATTTCTGTGATATGGCCTCTGCATAGTTCAGGATCGGTCTCCAGATAGCCTTCCTTCTTTAACGTGCTGTCCCTATAAAAAAAAGTTGCCCAATACACTCCAGGATGCTGGATAGTTGGTTTTTTTTGCCAATCAGTGATAAGCTATGATAAATAAGGGATGAGGAGGGTCTGCCCATGTTGGTGATGTCATCCTCGGTACATTGAAGAAGTTGAAGCCAGAAAGGAAGCCATGTTTCCGGTAGGGGCAGAAAGTCCTCAAGACAAACCTGCTGAAGATGAAGAAGATGCCCAATGTTCCAGAACATGACTCCACAAACCTGGAAGCAGTGCCACAAAATGTTTAATATCTCATTGAAATGGTCAAGGTAAGTGCCACTGCTCATCATATCTCCCTCTTACACTGCTCAGTGCACTATATCTCTGACACTCACCCATCACAACGTTGTGAGTCAGGACTCACCCCTAACATCCTTACACTCCACCTCAACCTCACATCGCAATGCTTCACACCCACCTTTAACTGCCACACACCTCCAGATCTTCAGCTAAAACACAAACATTCTGTCCTTTTTTTTAAGACAGAGTTTTCACAACAGGCAGGCAAAGTAGATGAATAGTAGAGAAGCACACAGATCCAACAGTTCAGCACCAGTGGCACAAAGCTACAGTCACAATGCGAATCCTCGCCATTGACTCCTAATTCTGAAAGGTGCCATGAAATGGAAACTATCAATGGAGTGGCTGTGGACATCTTGCTTTCTTCCCTTCCCCCATCCCTCATCCCTACCCCATGTTCAATCTTACTCTCTCCTTAGGTTTTTGTTTGATTTCATATAGTGAAGAACTGCCAATTACACAACTACTGTGGCCTCACATAGGAAGGCAAGAAAAGATGGAGAACCCAGGATTTGCACCATTACTTCATCAAACACTCAGTTACAGCCTAGATATTAGCAGTGCATGGACTTGAGAAGTTCATTTAGGATCGGGGTGAGTCACCAAGCACAGATGGGCTGTAGACTGGATAAGGAAATAGATCAAATTGCATGCAAGCAATCCTGAGAACAGGGTTCCAGACTAGCTTTGCTGGGTTGGTGGTGTCAGATGAGGAGCTGCCCAGACAGATTATCTGAAGCTGCTAATGATGCTAATCACGCTGAGATGCTTGGTGCATCGGCAAGTCTTGCAGGTAACACACAGTTATTGACTAGAAGCGTGAAGGAATCCAACTGCATTGTGACACAGGGTCGCATACAAAGCTTGGAGCTCACCCCTTCCACTGTCTGAGTGTTGGGCACTTCATGATATCACTCTCAGATCAACGTAGATTTGGAGCGTCTGCTGGCTTCTACTGCCACACAGATGAAGGTGCTCAATCTATCAGTGATACAGTGGAAGACTCGGTAGGGATCATGAGATCTACAGCCACTGCCATCCAAGCACTAAAACTAACTTTATGGATGTGGATTATAGTGCTCAAGGAACCTGTTGGTTTGTACAGCCGTCCAGCAATCTGTCCTCCATCAGATTAAAAGATTTCTGAGCTGTAATTCCATGGGATTGACAGCAACTCCATAAACACATGAACACACTGGACTTTTTCAGAATAAGAGCATTCATGCTGCTACAGCCTCCAGTCTGCCAATGCCTTTGCTGTTGTTTCTCAGCCAGCCAGCCCAGGCTACTCTCATCCAAGTCAAGATGATGTGATCCAGAAACCAGGCCTGTTAGTCTCTGAGCTCTCGAGGTTGCCCTCCCAGGCCATCTGCAATCTCCCCCAGTGGAAGTCAGCAGCCTACTACCAGCCATTCTGCAGCAACTGGAATAACACGGATAGGAACATTGGAATAGGCAAAGGCACCCAGAGGATAGGCACCAAGGGAACACAAGAGTAATTAGTTCAGTTTTTATTTAATATAATTGATGTATTACTGGATAAAGCTGTTGTGTGCTGTTCTTTTGTTGCTCGTTTTTACTGAATGATATTAGCCAAAGCATCTTTGTCACATGGAAACTGAAATGGATGTGTTTGAGAATTGTGAGTCTGTGTTGGCAATAAAGAAGAGCCATGTTGGATAAGATATTAATTCTGTTTTTCTTTCCATTGATGCTGCCAGATCTGCTAAGCTGTTTACAGCACTTTTGGTTTGTATTTCTGACCTCCAGTGTATGCAATATTTTGTTAATGTATAAGTGTGAATGAAGAAGTTTCTTTTTAACTGAAGCAAACCTCATGAAGCAGTTCCTTCAACTCTGTCCAGTACACAGGTTATAAGTGACCTTCCTCTTCTTCCTCCCCTTCCACCCAAGGTGACCTCCAGATCACTGAGGGTAGTGGCTGGGCATTCATAATTTTTTTTAAAAATTCATTTTTCAGGCAGTGTGTATTGCTGGCTGGGCCAGAATTTATTGCCCATCCCTAACTGCCCTCACTTCAAAGCATATTAAAAGTCAACCACACTGCTGTGGATCTCTAGGGATCTCAATTTCCATGGTAGGCGGGGCAGGAAAATTCCATTCATGGGACCTGATTTTACCATTTTTATTCAAAGTGCTGAATCTGGGAGTAACTCAGATCTGAGCTAGAAATCTGCTTTCAGGCACCCCCATATGCAGTCAGCCTGAAAAAAGCATCGCAAGTCCCATTTGCACTGTGGGCAAAGCTTAGTGTGGCCAAAACGCTCTGAACTGCGCAGTTGGAAAACAAATTTGAAAATGGGCACCTGTGTTAGGTTGCTCCCAAGCCACAGAAGATGGAAAAGCAGCCAGGAGCAAAAAGATGCCTCACAGGCATCTCTGTTCTCTTATCTATTCCCCCCCCCTCCCCCTCCACCTACCCACAAACATCACTGGCCCCCTTATCCACTCCCATCTCGCTATTCACACACATCACTATCCCCCTTGTCTATCCTCCCTACTACCCAGACTGATTGCCACCCCTGCCCCCCTACAACACATCGATCACCCGCAGAATGGCAGCAGACCCCCTGCCCCTGCCCGCCCCACCAGAGATTCACCTGGCCCCTCACCAAAGATCCATCTGCCCCCGACTAGAGAATCCATCTGCCCCCCTCTCCCTCCACCAGAGATCCATTTGCCAACCCCACCAGCCAGCAATCGGGCCTTCCCACTAACCCATGAAGTACATCTTACCCGCCTCCCTCCTCCCCACCACATAAGATCAAGCCTCACTACCTCCCCCCTGCAGGGAATGGTCTGGCCTCACTACCTCTTCCCCCAGACAACAATCTAGTCTCAGTTCCCCCCCTCCAGAAAATGATCTGGCCTCACTACCCCCCCAACCTCCAGAGGAAAATCTGGATAGCCTCCTCCTCCCTTCCTACCAGACAATGATCGCCTCCCCACCCCCTCCAGATAAAGAACTGACCTGCCTCCTCCTCTGTTTCCACCAGACAATGATCGGCTTTCTCTCCCCCCACAGTGTCCACCCCCGCACCAGAGACACATCTGACCCACCTCTCCCCCACCCCCCCCACCACCAATCACCAACTCCCCCCACCCCAACCCCTCACCACCCCTCCCACCCACAAGCAGACAGCGATCTGGCCTCACTCCCCTCCCCACCAACTGGAGAATGATCTGACCCACCTACTCCTCCCCCTCCCCTGGCCATCACCAATCTGAGTCAGAAAGCCATTGGAAACACTAAACTTGCTCTTCAGCAGCTGGAGTGCCCGATTCAGATTTTTATTTAGCAGGTGCTTTACGGCAAATGCAGTGGTAAAGAATGAAATGCTAATAAAGTCAGGCGACAGTTCATTATCTCAATTTAAATGCAGGCAAATTCATTTAAATCGCTGTTGCACCAGTCTTGGGCATGAATTGAACCACTGCCATTCCCAGGTTTCAGTGAAGTGGCAATCTGCGTGGATCTGCGCAGATCACATTAATGGTCTCACACCCAACTTAACCATGTTTTTGCATCTGACGCAATAGTAAAATCAGGCCCCAAGGTGTCTGAAATTGAGCTAAAGTAAAGTATTGAAAATCTTGGAAATTCTGCAGAGATGTCACAGTCTCAGAAGGGTGCACAGAAATATTTAAATCTTCTAAAAGTAGCATATTAAGGTTAAGGAAAAATAAATACAAACACAAAGTGAAAGCTGCAAGTAAAATATTGGATGAGTTAACATGGCTATAAACTTTCCCCACTCTGCTCTGATAGAAATGAAATGAGGTATGAGATAGAACTGGTGGTTCTCCCAATTGCAATGGCAAAATTACAAGCGTGCAACAAGTTAAATTAACAATCAGGAAAATTACAAGTAGCCACATTTCTAGAACTGCCACTGAGGGACTGCTACATCTTGTACCCCATCCTATATTTATCCAACAAACAACAGCAACAGACAATAGAGATTTTGAAAGCCTTGAACACTAAACAGAAAGCATTTCAAACCTATACACTATTTGAAGAAAAGTGGGTTATTTCCCAAGTATCATACCTAGTTTCTGTTCTTCAGCCAAAGACAAATTTCATTCATTTTCTGTTTGCATGATTTCATCAAGCGCAGTTTGGTTGCCAAATTACCCAGTAAGACAACAAAGATTTCATGTCAATATAATAAATCAGCTACGGCACAGTGCCAACGATATGAAAGATATAATATTAACACAAGCTTACCTTCTGTGAATAAGTCTTACCAAATTGTCCTCACATTGTGGAGCTTTGACTGTCAGCAGTACATAAAACAGTGGCAAAGTGATAATGTCATTGGATTAATAATCCAGAGATCCAGGCTAATGCTCTGGGAACATGCACCACAATTCTCCCATTGCAACTTGCAACTTTTCTGTCGAGTCGCAATGGGAGACGCATGCCTCCGGCCTTGAACAGGGATTTGAGCACGCACTGGGAACATATGCGCATCTCTCAGAGCCAGCCAGACCACACTGGAAACCAGCGGGAAGATAGGTAGGTAATTTAAATCTTTTCTGCATGTATTTTAAATATGTATTTGAGTAAATTATTGGGACCTTTCAACAAACAAAACAAAACAAAACAAGTCCTGATTGAATTTCCCACCTCACCAGAAATCCTTCATTCCGGTGGGGTTCAGACTAGTTCCCCATATTCGGGGAGCTAGTAGGAGATCCTGCCGGAATGTAGATGGGCAATCAGGACCCCACAAGGGATCGGGCAATGGTGGGGGGGGGGGGGGGGGGGGGGGGGGGAATGCCCCCTAGCCATGGTAGTGCCAGACTGCACCAGCCTATGCAAAATGTCCATGCCGAGGGATACCTCAGCACTGCCCATCAGCATTGGGTAGTGCCAAAGGGGCAGGGCCTATTATGGATGGGACATTGGGGTGAGCAGTGGGGGTGGGTTGTCCCATTGTCACTCTGAATTAGGATCAGTCTGGGATGGAGGGAGGCAGCGTCTGGGGCAAGCTGGCGGCATGGTCTGCCAAATGGGGCCTGCCTCTGGAGGGTTCCAACTGCGAGGTGGGGGGTTAGTGGGGGAGGAAGGGGGGGTTGCCAGGATGAGGAGGGGATTGCCACTGCTGGGTGGTGGGATCTGGACATCGGGCGCTCCAGGACGGGAGCAATTCCTGGCCTAGGAATTGCTGTGGGGACCACAGTTGGGCTGTGGAGTGTTGGGGGGTTGGGGCTGGGAGCGCAGACTGTCGGGGTCCCAGGCTGGCCAGAGACTGACAGATTGGAGCCACTGCACATGTGCACAGTTCCAGAACTGTTGGGCTCTGGCACGAATACACTCCGTCCCCCGGGATTTGAATAAGATTCCTGACTGGGACCTCTGCAGTGCGCAGAATGGGGATATTCAAATGAGATGACAAAACAGCTGAGATTTAGAAAAGTTCTCCCACCAATTCAGTACTTTTGGGAGAATCGCAGCCATGATTTCAAATCCCTGGTGGAATTTGAAATCAGTTAATAAATCTGGACTTGAAATCTGAGGGTGAATGTTTCCATTCCACCCCATCATGGGAATCATAGCTGGCGAGGGGATGGACCATGGAAAGATCCGTTGAGCTCAGGTGGGATATTCTGGTTTTGGGGCAAGCGCAGCTAGAAAATCCTGCCCCTAGTCTCAGTAATGGTGACCACGTAGCTGTCATCAATCATGGTAAAACCCTTCTGGTTAACTAACTTTGTTGGTTCTTCTATTTTTATAACAATGTGAAGCTTCTTCATTCTGTCCAACTCTACTTTCAGTTGGTTTCTCGGCATTCTCGATATTCCCTGGGCAGGTGCATTTTGGGTGTCACAGTTTTGTCAATCTTAATGGTGTCCTCTCCCTTTAGGCAACAATTCCCTTGACTGCATCTTTGTACTCACTTAGGATGCCATCGGAGGTGACAGTCAATATTCTCTTAATTAGCTTCAGATCTCACATGTTTTGATTCCAAGAATAGGTGTTGCATCATTTGTCACTAAAAGTGCTTAAGACATTGTTATATTTCACTTTAAGACTGCATTAGCCTTCTATAACAAGTTCACCACTTTTGTAAGCTGACAGTTTCACTTTTGTTTTAATTAACTGTTTTCCTTCACTTATCTAATGATACAGTCTTATGTGAATGATATTGGTTTGTGCACCTGTGTCAAGATTGAAATTTGTCCTCATGTTGGCAATTTTTAAACCAACTTACCATTCATCTTCTCTAGACTTTGCTATTATTGCTGCACCAATGAAAAGTTTAGATTTAGTGTCTATTTCAGCATCTGCAATCTATGCACTTCCTTCAATTTACACATTTTAGTGAAATGATTTAATTAATCACAGTACTTACACTGCTTTCCATAGACTGGTGATAATTTCTCTGTTCCACATCAACTGCATTTAAATGTTTTAATAGTAATTTTGTTCTTTTTACCTTTTGATTATCTATTTCCTTTACCCCAAGCTATTCCTATTTAGCTGCATCTAACCGCTTGACTGTGTGAGGCTTCTCAGCTTCCGTCATTCAGTTAATCTGGTTTCTTCTGCTCTGCAGATATTTATTGCTTTCTCCATCAAGGGATCAACTGTTCTCAAAAACTGTTCTCACAGAAAATATTTGTGATCCCACAAATTATTCTACCTCAGATGAATGATCCTTCAAGTTCTCCAAATTCATATAACTTAGCTCATTTTCTCAGCTCAGTTGCACACTGACTAATGTTGTCACTGATGTGCATGCACATAAAAAAATTTGATTTTTAATGCATGATGTTTTTCTTAGGGCTGAAGTAAGCTTCGAAATTTCCAATTACTTCTTTCAAGTCATTTCATTTCTCATCATTTTCAAACTTGAATGTGTTATAAACTTCTAAGCTTCTTCCCCAGCTACATGAAGAAAAGTGAAAAACAGTACTGTAGGTCCATCTCTGTGAGGTGGAGGCCAAAGCCCTGCCAGAATCTTCTCCAGGTTTTGGTGTGATTGCCCTGCAAATGCTGGAGATCTCTATTGTTGCATTTTGTTTACTCCTGACACTTGGGGTGGGATTCTCCGGCTCCTATGCTCCAAGAACGGAAATTCCCACCTGAGCTCAATAGACCTTTGAATGGTCTATTGAATCCTCGATCAATACGGTTCCCACAGTGGGTGAGATGGAAGAGTGTCGGCCCATGTCTTATTTTTATGTTGCAGGATGACCAAACCACTGCTATAAACTAACTTCATTGCTAAAATATTTTCGGGACATGAGTACACAACTGAAAGGCATGTGCAGCCCTGTTACACTCCTCTCTTACATATGCTGTCCGGCCATTGAGCTCACCAGGTCAGGTGACCTCATGAAGTACGGACTGTACCGAATTGTATCTAATATTGGAGTCCACTGCTACAATCAACTACTAACTATCAACAAGACAAAAAATAACAGATGAAATAAAGTCTGGAAAAAGTGTGAGGCAATGCATTTTGGAAAGGGCAAATAAGGCAAAGGAATCACAATAGAATACTGAGAAGGGAGATTGGAGTGCACAGGTCCCTGAAAAAAACAAGACTGGCAGGTTAATTGGTTAAGAAGATATATGGGATAATTTACTTTATTACTGAGGAACAAATATCAGGTTGCTAAATTTGGTGACGATGTAAAAATAGGAAGACAGTAAACTCTGAAAAGGAATCTGCAAAGGGATGTAGGCGGGTTAAATGAGTGGGCGAAACTTGTTCAATGGTTTAGAGTTGGGAAAATGTAAACTAACCCACTTCGGCAGAAGAATAGAAAAGCAGAATATTTTGTAAATATAGAGACTGCAGAATTCTATGGTATAGAGGAATCTGAAGGTCCTGTGACATGCATCACAAAATATCAGCATACAGGAACAACAAATAACTAGGAAGGCAAATAGAATTTTGTGGTTCATTGCAAGGGCAATTAAGTGTAAAAATAGTGAGCGTTGCTGCAGTTGCATAGGGCATTAGCACTGTTCTGGTTTCTTTATTTAAAAGGGACATAAGTGTATTAGAAACAGTTCAAAAAAAGGTTCACTTGATGATTCTTGGATGAAGGGGTTATCTTATGAAGAACAGTTGTGTCTATATCTATTGGAGTTGCGAAGTGACCTTATTGAAACTTATAAGATCCTGAGAGGACTTATTAGGATGGATGTTGGAAGGATGTTTCTTTCCACTTACGGGAGTTTAAAATTATCCCAGAGACGAGAATTTTTTTCCCCCCTCAGAGTATCATTAGTCTGAGGAATTCTCTTCTCCGGAGCATAATGATGCAAGTGCAGATGGTTAAATGGCTCACTCCTGCTCCTAAATTGTATGTTCATATGAATACATGTTCAAGTAGAATGTAAGAGCAGATAGATTATGCTGCAGCTGACAACTGAGATATGATGTTGCAGTGATATCAGGGATCAAGCTCAGAAAATAGAGGACTAAGTACAAAACATTTCTGGATACAAGATGGTCAGGAAGCATAGGAATGGAAAGAAAGAGGGATGACTGTATTTATTAAGGAGAATATTACAATGCTGGAGCGAGGGTATCTTGGAGAGATTGAGAACTGTATCTATTTCTTTAAGAAGTAAGAAATAACAGAGGTGCCAATTCATTACAGCATGTATTCTATAGGCCGCCAAGTAGTAGAAAGATATGGTAGGACAACCTGCAGGGAAATCATGTAGATGTCTAAAAGCTATAAAGCAGTGATAGTAGGAGATTCAATTAATCCAGTACAATATAGACTGGGATAGTAGATGTAAAGGGCAGACAGGAGAAAGATTTTTTGAAGTTGTCCAAGAGAATTTTCTTGATCAGTGTATTTCTGGTTCAGTGAGAAAGGCAGCATTTGCTGAATCTGGCACTGAGGAATGGGATGGGTCAAATGGATTTGTTGGCAGTTGGAGAACTTTTAAAGAGCATATTTGCAATATGTTAAAGTTTAGTTCACAATAGAAGGAACAAATAACATCCCAGAAGTAATTATAAAGCAAGTGGTAAGAGGCAGAGAGGAATTTCAAATGATTACCATCACCAAGGAAAAAGTACAGAGGAAATTAGCAGAACTAAAAGCTCAGAAGTCCTCAGTCCTGATGGAGTTTGCCCTACGAGTTAATAGATGCATTGGTTTCAATTTTCAAAAACTCTCTAGCTTCTGAAACAATCCCATCAGATTTTGCAACAATATGTTCGGTCCTGTTACCCAAGTCATTGATTTGATTGCAAGCAGTTGAAACCAAGCATTGATCTCCACAGCACTTGACTTGTTATATCTTGCCAACACAAAATAGCCCATGTAATTCCACTATTCATTTTAGGAACAACGCAAAAACTAGTAAGTTACAGACAGGCCTAACATCTGTTATCAGGAAAATGCTAGAATTTGTAATTAAGAAACTTATAGCAGGGCATTTCAAAAATCTTAATGCAATCAGGCAGTCAACATGGCACTGTGAAAAAATATAATGTTCGGCTAATTTATTAGCATTTTTAAGAAAGTAACAAACAATATGATTAAAGGGGAACCTATAAATGTGGATTTACGAAGGCGAGATGTTATATCAAAGGTTACTACACAAAAGAAGATCACGTAGTGTAAGGGGTAACATATTAATATGCATAGGTGAGCAAATAGGAAGCAGGAGGATTTTTTATTCATTCATGGGATGAGGGCATCATTGGCTAGTGTTATGTATTGCCCATCTCTAATTGCCTTTGAGGAATGAGTAAAAGTGGGACATTTCAGTTTGGTAAGTTTATCAAGTGGAGTGCAAGATGTAGCAAGTTTGCTCCGCTGCTGGGGAAGTTGGGGGAAGAGGGCTGGGGAGTTCCTTTTCAGTGGGACCAGAAGATCCCGCTGGTGGGAAGGATCAGCAAATTCTTTCCAGAGAGTAAGATGAAGCAAAAAAAGGTTGCATTTGACATATGTCAGTTTGATAGTGCAAATGAGAACCAGGCTAAATATGGAAAGTTCAGAGGAGAAGTGAGAAACCAGAGGCAAAAAGTGCATGAGAGGGTGTTTGAATTGCAAGGAACCACAATGATTTTCCTCTACTTAGGGTCATTTTTAAATGAAATCCAGTCTCATTATCAATTTTATTTCTGTTTAATATCCTAATTATGTTAGGGGTTGTGAGTTTTAGCAAAATGAAAAGAACATGGTTTAAACACATTGATCCAAATTAACAACAACAAATTTATTGAAAGAGATGTTCTCTGCAATGCACAGACTATGGTCTGTACTAGGGGACTCGGAAATTTTCACAGTAACTTCATTGCAGTATTAATGTAAGTCTACTTGTGACTAATAAATAAGCTATAAACTTTACAAACTGAAAGTAAAACAGTAGCCTGTGGCAACACCCTAACAGCAGCACCATCAAATCATGATCAGTTCTTAAAGCAATCTAAAGTAAAAATTTATATCTTAGTCACAAGTAAGGTTTACATTGAGACTGTAATGAAGTTACTGTGAAAATCCCCTTATTGCCAAACACCGTGCTTGCTCTGGTACAGTGAGGGAGAATTTAGCATTGCCAATCCACCTAACATCTTTGGATTGTGGGAGGAAACTGGAGCACCCAGCGGAAATCCACGCAGAAACAAACAGAATAAAGCCTCCTGTTGACTGTCTGCAACATTTTTAAATATATAATAGAATCTGAAAGTCTGCTATAAGGATTTAAATAGTAAAATGGTAGTAAAAGGAAAAAGAGGAATAGCATTGATTCAGCACCAAAAGGGGAATTTGCTGCTTTATTTATTTATTATTGTCACAAGTTGGCTTACATTAACACTGCAATAAAGTTATTTTGAAAATTTCCATGTCACCACATCCCGGTGCCTGTTCAGGTCCAATGAGATAGAATTTAGTGTGGCCAATCACCTACCAGCATGTCTTTCAGTTTGTGAGAGGAAACCCACGCAGACATGGGGAGAACATGCAGACTCCACACAGACAGTGACCCAAGTAGGAATTGAACTTAAGCCCCTGATACGGTGAGGCAGCAGTGCTAACCACTACATCCTCCATCAGCATGAAGTAGTGGGAATAGCTGAGGTATTAAATTAATATATTGCATCTGTCTTTACATGGCATCAAGTCAAATATGGGCTAGGAAACCCCCTGTTGATTGTCAGCTAGATTCACCCACTGAACCTCTCCCCCAGCAAATACTCAGCTGATGAATCAGTACTCCTCCATGTTGAACACTTGATGGAAGCCCTAAGGTGACAAGGGCACAGAACATATTCTGGTTGGAGGTTTCAATCATCATCACCACTGGTGTCTCTTTACAAGTGCACCTCAGAGTTGAATTCTTACAATTCCAGACTATGCCAAAAATGAAAAAAAAAATCCATTTTTAAAAATCATGTCTGTGGTCCTGCCACATAGAAAGCAGTTCCTGTCTGTCAGTTAGCTTTTGAGATTGCTAAATTATTGGATTCAAAAGATACCAAACTAATTGTTGCATTTCACTGTGCATTTTTTGTAAGATGCTGATTCATATGTCTGTTGCTATTTTAAAGGTTTGTCCATTTAATTTAAATAATTTAAATAGCTGGATGGTTTTGTTAAAATTATACAGAAAGCAATTTCATACAAATACATTGACAAATGCACTACAATTATCAGAACCTGAAGTTAAAACCCCCATGAACGCTTTTATGGCTTCATTAAATTTGGTGCACAACTTATAAAGAAATACTGTGTTATGTAATGCAGTAAACATCACTGTCTCCATTCAATGGTCAGGATCTCCTGCCTCTGTTTGCATTGGGTGGATCCAGCGATGGAAGTGGAAAATAGCACGGAAATGCATTGTGTTTTATACCAGCATGGAAGCTTTATGTGATTGTGTCACGCATCCCACCAACCTGCCCCTCCCCCCAAGTCCACCCTCCCCAACCAAGTGCGCAGCCAGTGCCGGACCATGTTTCCGACATTCAATATTGGAAACATACAATTATCAGGCCAAATCATTCCCTCCCAACACCCCCTTCCCCTCCACCATCAAAAAACCCATCTATGGTGGTTCACATCAGAATGGTCTAAAGCACAACTGGTGTCCAAATGTGTGCACCTGGCAAGCAAACCTCCCAGGGCAGCTCAGGGGAGTGGGTCATGCCCAGGTACTACCCAGGTATTACCCTGGCATCCCTGGCACTATCTAGATACTGCATAGGCACTACCCAGCCATCCAGCAGATGCGACCCTGGAATCCCCAACACTGTCCCTAGACAGTTTTAATATAAAAGCAAAATACTAGGATTCTGGAATCTGAAACAAAAACAGAAAATGCTGGAAAATCTCAGCAAATGCGGGCTGGGAATAGAGTCAACATGCCAGAATTTTACGAGTACACAAGCCCTGATTCTAGGTGGACAAAACTCTCAGAACAGCATTTTTCATTGACCTTGGGCAGGATCTTATGAACCTGGGCAACGCAATAAAATTCCGGCATGTATGACTCTTCGTCAGAGCCCAGTCTATGTCCGAGTGGAGTCAGCTTGATGTCCAGGCAATGCCGCGGTGGTCCTTCTTGGGGGGCAACCGGATGAACTGATTTTCTCACTACACACTTTTAAAAATGGTGCTCCTGATCACCAATGGCAGGGCAGGCAGTTCAGAGGCTGTCTTGCCAGCAATATGTCAAATGTTCAGTGAGACATTTGTGTTTGAAAAGAAATGTTTCATCTTGAAGAATGAGTAAGAACAACATCCATAAAATATATGAAAGAGTGTGTTTTAAGTGTCAATAAAATGCCATGTATTCCAATGCTCTAGGCAATTGCAAATAACTGCATGTTTTCCAATTCGTATCTAACTTGCTGCAATTGCTGAATGTTGAGGCTAATTTGTTATGAAAATGTGACTTTCTGTAAGTGTTCTAAATGCAAGAACAGATCTGATTTTGTTGGCATTCTTTCCATTTCTCTACCGATGGTTAGGGACAGGAGCTCAGTGCTTCTTTACTTTCACCTTTCCACTGTTTAAACATTCAGTGTGTCGGTTCAATGAGGAACAGGCAATATTCTTTTGCACATGTCAGTTTGAATCAACCGTAACACTGCCTGCAGGATATGTAATTAAGAGTAATGTTCCGAATAAAATCCTTGAGAATAATGAGCTTTATAAATTATCTATAAGGAACTCAAAGTTTACTGCCCGTACTAAATATAGATTTGCTTCAGAACTGTAGTCATTTTTTGACAATACTATTCAAAAAATAAGCACAGATAAAACGTAATATTTTGAATGGAATCTTTGGGAAATCAGCCAATGTTGTATAAATGCTGCATTAATCTTTTGCGCTGTACAGATATTTTTTGTTTTTTTTAAAAAAAACATTTTAAAACACTATGATGCCAAGACTTCTCAAAGATATCTGGCTTGTATTTATTCGTTAATCCATTAATCATTTTTCAGCCTTCATACTATAGGGTTGAAAATGAGTACATATCAATGAAGTGATACCATGCTATTTGTATGACATACAAATGGGGACAGCATGGTGGCACAGTGGTTAGTACAGTTGCCTCATAATGCCAGGGACCCAGGTTCAATTCCAGCCTCAGGTGACTGTGTGGAGTTGCACATTCTCCCTGTGTTTGCGTGGACTTTCTCCAAGTGCTTTGCTTTCCTCCCATAGTCCAAAGATTTGCAAGTTAGGTGGATTGGCTATGTTAAATTGACCCATCGTGTTAGGGGGATTAGCAGAATAAATACGTGGGAGTACAATGATAGAGCCTGGGTGGGATTGTTGTCAGTGCAAGTTTAATGGGCCAAATAGCCTCCTTCTGCACTGGACAGGTTCAATGATTGCATGTGCCTTTTAACATTTCTGCTTAGAAATATTTTATCAAATATTAGTGCATCACTAAGAAAAGCAATAAGATGTTACAAATAAATTAAGGAAATTGTATTTTATTCAGTTTATCCTTATTACAATATGATTCAAAATCATAAATTTCATAATACAGCATTGATATTTGCTTCTTATTTATACTGCTGTCTGAATAATTCATTCTCCACAAGATACTAAAATTATCTCAAATTGTAATTTGGTCTCATGCGACACCCCAAAGATAAAACAGCATTAAAACAGACCCGGGATGAAATTTTACAAGGTATATACCCTTGCTTGTAAAGTGAATAACTTTAACGGAGCCTGCCCCACAGCAATAACATAGTGGGGCAGCATTAACAAGTCGAAAGTTAAATTTCTATTCTTCAGTCAATGGAAGTTTTGCCTTTGAGATCTGCTGGCTAATCTGATTGCCCATTGCTCTTGCAGAGCCAGAGTGCTAGAACTGAGTAATGGGCACCTGGAATGAAGAGAACTTGGCTACTGGGGACAGGTAAGTCTGTATTTGGACAGAGAAGAGTCAGGGAGACTGGGTGGGATTGACGTGAGGTGAGTGGCAGGTTTTGAAGGCCAGATGGTGAAGCACAAAGAAAGGGAGGATACTTTCTTGGTGGGTGGGGGTGGGGGGGGGGGGGCTGCCCCTGTTGCACATATATCCCATTTAATTTGTTGAAAAATGACCTACCCACTCTAGTCCACCTACCACCAACAGCATATTATGGCAGCTACAAATCTTTCTTCATAATTGAAGTTCCTCATCCGTCAATCCATTCTACATCCTTTCTAATACCTTCACATTGTTTCTAAAGAACTAATCAAAATAATTTGGGTGGCACAAGGGCAAAATGGTTAGCAGTGCTGCCTCACAGCACCACAGACCCCAGTTCGATTCCCAGCTTGGGTCACTCTCTGCACAGAGTTTACACATTCTGCCCGTGTCTGTGTGGGTTCCCTCCAGATGCTCTGGTTTCATCCTGCAGTTTGAAAGATGTGCTGGTTAGGTGCAATTGTTATGCTAAATTCTCCCTAAGTGTACCTGAACAGGTGCTGGAGTGTGAGTGACTAATAAATTTTCACAGTAACTTCATTGCAATGTTAATGTAAGCCTACTAGAAACACTAATAAATAAACTTTAAATTTTTCTGTGGACTTTAAACACATTAATTAAACAGTGCTTATGCAGGATTAACCAAACTTCCTTGCTTTCCTATTCTCCAACATGATGGATGCCACACGCTTTATTGACTTATGCACATACACACCCTCTGATTTTGCAGTTTTATATCCTCTATTTCTATTATGAATGTGATTCAAACTATTCTTGTTGAATTATTTTATTATAGCAAATGCATATATTTAATTTGAATTACAGACAGGCCAGGATTCTTACAAAAAATTTCTAAGTTCCCAATATGCAGGAAAATGGGAGTAAATTCCACTATTTTTCTCACCTATTTACCAGAGCAATCCTCCAACACTCTATGCATCGCAAAGCGCTTCAGTGTGATTCCCTCTAGAAAGTAGGAGGCAGGACCTGAGAGACTGGCAGCAGAGCACTGAGCAGGCCATTGTGCAAATGCCAGTCTGCCTGCATGGAGATTAATGCATGCACTGTGCCCTCCCCTGCACCTCCATTGCTGGCCTTCAGATCACTAGCCAGCCCCACAACAACCCATCACTAGCCTTCTGACCCCACTCTGATCCTTACCTCCTGGGCCCCACCCGCACTCCCTCTCCTTTCCGAGGCTAGCCCTTATATTCTCCCACCTTGGCCAATCCCAATTTCCTGGCCCCACCTAATCCTGATGAACAGCCTTAATGTCCCTCCCGCCCATTTTGACCATCCCCCAGCAGCCCTGATGCTCCCCACCTACCTGGATGGCCATCTCCAATCGCACCCTCACTCCCCACTGATCCTTTTGCAGAATGGTATCAGATACCCCCTGCCACCGATTGCGCTCCCTCCCAATATGCCCACCTCTAGGCCCTACCTTCCTCTGGCCCTACCCCTGTCCAGTGGACAGTGGCAGGATGCCCTTTGGATAGTGCTACTTTGCCCATTGGGGATTGCCAGGGTGCCAGAGTGGCACTGCCCAAGTGGCAGCCCACCTTAACCCCAAGGTAGGCGTCAATGACTTCTTTTCTCTCCATCGGGCTCGGACACCCATTCCATGATAGTGGGGAGCTGGAGGAAACAACTCCTCTCGGCAGGGGGAGATAGTAACGGGCATGGAGAATTCTGTTCCAGGCCTGCTAATCTTACAGAAATATCAATTTGAATGACATTTCCATATGATAATCAGCTCCAGGCCAATTTCTGACGTGGAGCTGATGATGCCAAAAAATGCATCTTTGGAGAGGTACCGAAGCCATGATGCCCAGCAGGAAACCCACAAAATGGCCTCTACGCTTCTCAAGTAGCTCAGCAGGCTGGGAGAATGGCACCACCACCCCACCCCCCCGCCAATGTTTTCTTTTGCATTTCAAAATGGTGACCACCTCAACCAACATTGACGGCTCACATTTTATAGCCCATGTTCAACCCAACCCACATTTGGGAAGGATTTTTCCAAGTTACAAAGGCAACTTATCAGTGAGATAACAAATGTTGTCTTTAACAGCACAGCACAAGATTAGAAACTGCATTAAATTTATATTTGATTCCATTTCACTTACTTTTATAATTACAGTTCTCCATTATTCCAATGATCGATTATGACTAATGTAGCAGTATTCTCAGTTCAGCTGCATTTCCTGTCATTGTGGACCTGATTTTTCATTCTTCTTCTCATATTCTAGCATAACCTTAATTATTATAAGCCTTTATTTATTATTCCAGGTGTAACTGAGGTGGATGTAAAAGTGGCATCATTGACAGAAAAATTGTAAACAAGTCAAATTCACAGTGATGAGACAAATAAAGTGAGTGTCACAGAAAGAAGAAAGCTGCCAGCTTGATGATAGTGAGGCTTCACACTTGTTCAGATGCACAGATTGAGGGGCTGGGCTACCAAAGAAAGTTGATGGGAAAAGCTATAAACACAAGGCAGCTTGTCAGAAATCTCATGCACAATGTGGTAGAGCACGGAGGTGTGCAACTCCGTTTTTTCCCAAGGTTTTGCAGGGAACATAGAGATCATTCTCCAAAATGGACTGAGTTTTCACATCCATCAACACAAATTAGTTACCCAGCAACACAGAGCCTCTCTTAGTGGCTCTAACAGCTTCTGTGATATATACCCGTGTGTCTTGAATGTTAAAGCAAGAATGAGAACTGCATACACCCCTGCAATGGAAACAAAAATGGTTGTCATCTCAGATGGGAGGATTACTGTTGACAGGAGCTTTCAGAATTTCAGATCAATCCTGCATTCTGTTATCCAGCAGAGTTTTAAGGTGTTTTCCCAGGAGAACACCTTTGGCTCAATAGGCAACTGTTGTTCTTCCTCAGCAGGATGTCATAGCTTTTTCTTTGCATGTCAGCTCACCAGTGGTCTTTTTCATGTCACACCCTGCCATCCTATACTACCGCCACCCATGCTGGACTATGCAATATACAATTGATTCATTCAGATCCAGTGCTGCACGAGATGACATGCACATAGGAACACAGGAGCAGGAGTAGGCCATTTGGCCCTTCAAACTGCTCCATCATTCAATAAGATCAAGGCAACTTGGTATTCTCAATGGAAGCTCAGCAGTTTCTACTTCTGGAGCTACAGCCATTAGGGAAACATTTCATAGTAGTACAATAATAGGAAAAATAAACAAGCAGACAAAACAGACACTAAGGGTTTACACATGGATGAATCCAGATTAGATTGTTCATTGTTCAGAAAATGACGAAATGCTATTTTTTCCTAGCATGTTCTAAAAATACTGCCCTCCAAAACAAAATCAAATGCATGCAAGTGCCAATTAAAAAGTATAGAAATTATTGATAATGGCATTCAAACTTTAACATACTAATACTAAATTAAAATAAATGAATTGATGCTTCCATGAAGACAGCAGAATGAAGAATTTGACATCAATATGTTAAGCTCTTGGAGCTTAAGTCATTACATTTTGAGGTTCATTTATGGTTTGAAGCTATGTATAATTTCTCAGTCTGTGACATGTTCTGAAATGTCTCACTTTATATCATGTTCATTTTTCAATACAGAATGGCACGAATTGTAGCAGTGGCATCCCACAAAAATCTCATCTGGTTAAAGGCAGAAGACATAAGGATAGAACAGCAAGAGACAAACATTAGAATATGAATGACCACAAAGAAAAAAAGTCCATCACTATAAAGGACAATTTCATATCAGTACTATGTATCTGTCAGAAATATATAGCCTTAAATGCAAATAAAGCTCAATCTTCCTTCCACACTACCTTCATACATCATCATAATTATTTAAATAATTCATTAGGTTGGAATTTACTTTCTTCAGAGAATATTCACCAAGATAAAATTTACTTACATTGAGTAATGACTAATGGGAATTTGCAGAGAGGGCTGCTATTTTGCAATTATTGCAATTATTGCAATTTGAAAATTAAACTAAATATATTTTATTTTTCATTTTCTGTAACTTTATTTTATGCATTGAACTCAATTACTTTCCCACAGAACATGAAATGAGCCATAATGAATACTGACTGAAGACTGGTTGCAAATTGTGGGTATATTGTTATATGTATTGTGTTGCCACTAACCCAGGCCACTAAAATTAGAGATGTAAAGTACAAATGCAGACAACTGCAGGTGTCTAAAAGATTTTTAGTGTGCACCTCATCAGAGAAAGAGAGATCAGCTAAAATTCAAATGAAATAGCATTTTCATATCTGCATATTTTAATGCGACAGATGTACATTCATGTGTTCAGAGAAAATAAAAGATTGTATCATTTGATTGCATTAAAATAAAAGATTATTTTGAATATGAAAGGCTTCAAAAATTTATTCCATTCTGTACAATTATTACCAATGGTGGTTTCACTCATCAATGGTTTGATTAATCTCTGCTTAATTGTGTTATTTTGTTGTTCCATACAGGTTGGTACAGCCATGTCCTAGTGACCAGAGCTCTGACAAAAGTCATCTATATTCGAAACATTGACTCTATTCTCTCTTCACAGATGCTGTCAGACCTGCTAATATTTTCCAGCATTTTCTGCTGATATTTTCTAGTATTTTCTGTTTTTGTTTGCTTTTATCTCAGGTTCTATTTCCAGATTTGCCAGGCCCCTTGTTGGTGATGCCACAAGATTCACACTCACAAAGGACAAGATCTTCATTTTAATGGATTTAAATTAATTTAGATATAACTAGTTGGGCCCCTGTTACATGACCCCATCTGACTGAATATGCAATAGCTTTTTGAAAACGTGTTTCAGTTCAGGAAATTCTCCTGGGGGCACAAAGGTAAGTGTAGCCACCGAAGGAAAGGGACATTTCTAGGCAGTGTTATTGACACAGATTGGTATGCCAGGTCTGTGCTTGTGAAGGAGTGCAACGTGGAGGCAGTCACTCTGATGCCTGTGAGGGGCCATGGTGGTGAGAGAGGGTCGCCCATTGAAGGAGATGCCCCAGTTGTGACATTGTGGTGTGACAGAGCCTCATCACTTTTACTGTGATGGGGATGGGCAGGATCCCCTGATGCTTGCGAGGAAGGTCCTAATGTTTATGTGGAGTTAGGGGGATGGAGACTGGGGGCCATTCTGTGCTAATCTTTAAAGATGGCACCGCAGTCTCTGTGTAGGCATCGTTGCTGACTCTATCAGGTTCCGTCCTGCCAGAGTGAAGGAGCAAAGCCTGTTCATTGATTTTGTTTTACTCAGAGACTCTCCAGATCTGGGGAGAAAACTAGGCTATACAGCTGGGGAGCTACATGCTGCTTTTCAGTCTGAGCCTGGCACTTTGATAAAAAAAGGAAAAGTTCAGCCTGTGCATTGATTGACTTTGGGAGGAATTGTACTGCTACCTCTATTATGGCTGGTTTAGACCAGAATTTTTGGTTAGGTTTTGGAATCAATATCAAAGTACTGCTTGAGTTGGAAATTTTGAAGTTCTACATTTGCATAAATTTATGCAACCCAAATTGTAGCAAATTAAAATTTAATCTGAAGCTGATCCATCACAATTCTGCAATGGAAGTAATGGGATATAAAGTTCACCTGTCAACAAACACATCAGCGAGTTCATGTAGACTAAAGCATTTGTTCCTAAATTTTCGTGAAATATAATAAATGAAGGATGGAGGGGGAGGTTGGAGGATAGTTTTCATTATGAACTCAGGTAGAAAATTGCATCAACTGACCATTTGGAAAATTGAATAGACAGAATAATTGCAGGTCAGTCAGTTGACCTCGATAGTGGAAAAATTATTGGAATCAATTCTGAGGAACAGGATAAACTGTCACTGAGAAAGAAGCGGATTAATCAATGATAGCATGAATTTGTTAAGGGAAGGTCACGTCTGACTAATTTGTCTGAATTTTTTAGCAAGAGAGATTAATGGGGATAGTGCCATGAATGTGGTCTGCATGATTTTAACATGGCTTCTGACAGGTCCCAAATAGCAGACTTGTTAAAAAAAATAACCATGAGATCTAGAGGAATGAAGCAAGCTGGGTGCAAAATTGGCTCAGTGTCAGGAAACAAAAAGGGTAATTGTTGATGGATCTTTTTGTGACTGGAAGGTTGTTTTCAGTGGAGTTCTGCAAGGCTTAGTACTCAGTCCCCTGCCTTTTGTAGTGTGAATGAATGATTTGGATTCAAATGTAAAAGGAATGATCAAAAATTTTGCTAACAATACAAAATTTGGCTGCGCAGTTGATAGTGAGAAGGATTGCTGTACACTGCAGGAAGACTTCAATGGACTGGTCAGGTAGGCAGAAATGTGGTAAGTGAAATTAAACTCAGAAAAGTGTGAGGTGATGCATTTCAGGAGGATAAACAAGGCTAGGAAATACACAATAAATGGCAGAGTACTGAGATGTATAAAGGAAGACTGGATTGATTGTCCACAGATTCCTGAAGGCAGCAGAAAAGGTTGGTAAGATGGTTAAGAAGACATAAGGAATCCTGTTGTTTATTAGCTGAGGCATAGATAAAAGAGCAGGGAGGGTATGCTGGAATTATGGGTGCTGGCTGGTGCAAGGAAACCAGCATGTATCTCTCAGCTGCACAACTGTGCTTTCTCTTCAGAGTCTTCGGCAGTCTGTGCAAAGGAAATCTGGGGGCATAGTTTTCACGGTCAAGCTGGTGGGATGGGATCTGATAAAGCAAGCAATGCCAGCTCCACATTTTTTAAAGGGTACCCCCAATCTGTGTTAAAGCAACACTGCCTTCCCTGCTCCAAAGATACAGAGGACCCTTCCCTAGAAGCACTGGGACAACAACTATTTCCCCACAGACACCAAGGTAACCCCCACCCCAATACGTAAGAGAAACCCCCATAATCAAGGGCTGTGCCAGGATAGTAGGAGGCAATGCCAGGGTACTGCCCGGGCATGTTCCTCCCCCCTCCCAAGCAACAATCTTAACTTTGCAACCCACCAGCTCCACTCGAATACTTCAATTGTTCAATACCTGTTGCAAATCTTGTTGATGTGACATTACATGGCAAGAGGAGATCTTTATCTGTGGGGGAGGGGGTATATTTTCCAGGGAAGCCCTTTAACCATACATTAATTTATTAAAATGAATTTAATTGAGGCTCTATAAAACATTATTTAGACCACAGTTATAATACTGTGCAGTTCTGGTCACCTCAGAACAGAAAGGGTATCATTTCTTTATAGAGAGTAGAGAGGAGATTTACAAGGATGTAGCAAGGACTGGAAAATTGTAGCTGGGAGGGATGATTGGAAAGGCTGATGTTGTTCTCCTCAGAACAGAGGAGGCTAAGGGGAGATTTGATTGAAATGTACAAAATTATGAGGGGCCGAGGTAGAGTGGATGGGAAGAGACTATTTACTTCAGCAGAGAGGTTAGTGACTAGGAGGTATAAATTTAAAGTCTATGATAAAAAGATTTGGGGGAGATGAGAAAAAATCTTTTCACCCAGCTGGTTGTGAAGAGTCTGGAACTCCTTGTTTGAAAGAGCAGATGCAGGAGCCTGCAAATCATTTAAGGACTGACTGGATATTCATCTCAAATGTCATAACCTGTGGGGCTGCAGAACAAATGCTGATAAGTGGAATGAGGCTGAATGGTTCATTTTGCAGTGCTCCCTTTCCATGCAGTAAACTTTCTATGATTCTATATATAACAGGCTACTGATCAGCAACAGCCATTTTTCCACCCATCCCCACTGTTAGATTGTAACAAGGAGCTTTTAACACAAAACAAGAAACTTGACACAAGCAAAAACTTTGTTGATTATTCAGCATAGATATTTTTAATTAAGGTGAACACAAAAATAGCACAGAAACAAGAACATTCAGATGTCAAGCACAGCAGTAGGAAATCCTTCAAGTACCATAACAGCAAGAGGACAGTCACGGGGGAAACTTGAAAGAGTGCCAATAGAGTTGCAACTGAAGCTAGTTAATGTTACCCTGAAGTATTCACCAGAGATGTTAGAAGTAAGCTAAACAGATGCGCAACAAGGCAGAGGTTCTAAACAACATATAGGGCTCTCAAAGGGAACATATTCCCTGGAAGAAAATGATCTATTCCAGGATATCACAATTATTGCAAGGCAGCTGTTGAATGCTGGCTAAGTTACTCTACACTGGAAACAGACTGTTACATGTCCTAAAGAGGACACATCTGATGTGAGGTACAACGGACCTATTCATCTTATTTGAGAATGGTTATCCTGAGCAACAGGAGACAGCTTGATGACCATGTGATGAATATGTTAAATTCTGTAAATGGGACAATATATAATAGAAAACATGTTGATAAAAGATCAGATTAATGTGACTCGTTTAGTAATGAAAAAGGAATTTTGTACACTTATCAAGCAATATATCAATAATCAAGGGAACTATTCCAAAGGTAATGAGTCAGTAACTGGAATAATGCAGTGAAAACAAAAATCTTCAATTGACTGAAAATGAAATTGGATGACAAGTGTGGCACAATATGAATGGTTGTGCCAGCATGGACAAAATAGACTGCAACACATCAAGGCTCCTTTTGACAACACCTTCCAAACTATATCACCCAGAAAGACAAGGGCAGCAGACACATAGGTACAACATCACCTAGAAGTTCTCCTCCAAATGACTTATTATCCTGACCTAAAAATATATCATCATTCCTTCACTGTCATTGGGTCATACTCCTGAACATACTGCAGGTGTACCAACACCACATGGACTGTAGCAAATCAAGAAGACAGCTCATCACCACCTTCTCAAGGACAATTAGAGATGGGCAGTATAAATGCTGGTCTAGCTAGACATGCAGCATTCCATTTTATGCTGCAGGTACTTCTGTCATCCTTGTTGTCCAACAAGAAGCATACACGTGATGGATCGTGACAGGGCTGCTCTTGGATTTTTCAAGAGTAGCCTAATGCTTCACGTCGTTAGTGTACACTTGAACTGGACTAATTGATGGGCAACACGACAGCTCAGTGAGTATCGCTGTGCTGTGCAGATACATGGATTTGGGCCTGTATCTGTGGGAGTCTGTGCATTCTCCCCGTGCTTGCGTGGGTTTTCTCCGGGTGCTCCAGTTTCCTCCCACACCCCAAAGATGTGCTCTTAGGCTAATTGGCAAAACAAATTCTCCCTAAATTGTCTCGCTAATTTGGTTCCAATGCAAATTTTTATAAACATAGACAGGGATCATGGGTGGAAGTGGGAATGTCGAGATGATGGCATGGGCTCATTGGGCCGAAGGGCCTGTTTCCCATGCTGTGTTGTTCTTTGAAATAAGATTAAGAAGATTGTTGTGGGAGAAATGAATTTCAAGTTATGAGACAATGGCACCAAAAGAGGGAGCTGTATCATTGGAATGTGCACTGGGAACAGCCTTGCGGTGAGTCGGATAACTAGGGCTGTAGGGAGGGATTTATTTAAACTAAATAGTGGAGGGATGCTTCATTTGAGGGCAGATTTGTGAAGATAAAGAGAAAGGATAAGATAATAGTAACCAGTGTGACAGGATAGGGCAGGGCATATAAACATACCGACGTTTATGGTCGTAGTAGGGAAAAGTGAATTTAAACTAAAAAATAGGAGATGTAGACACCCAAAAGGTAAGAGTTGAGGCAATGGAAAAGTATATTAATGTGGATAAAGACAAGCTAAGTGAAATAGGGAGAGACAGAGAGATTAACAACTGGGCACCTGGAATAAGATAGATGAACAAATACACATAGAGATAAATGGTTTTGATGTAATCACCATTAGAGATACATGATCACAAGGTGAGCAAGACTGGAAAATAAATATTTAGGATACAATCCTTACAATGCAGAGGGAGGCCATTCAGCCCATCGAGTCTGCACTGACAATTATCACACTTTATCCACAGAATGATATTTCTCCCGACACTCAGGGGCAATTTAGCATAGCAAATCAACCTAACCCATACATCTTTGGAATGTGGGAGGAAACCCACAAAGGACAGAATGTGCAAACTCCCCACAGACAGTTATCCTTGGCGTTCTGAGACAGCAGTGCTAACCACTGTGCTACTCATTTCATTCACACTAACCTTTTATTTGGGACCTTGTTGAAAATCTTCTGAAAATGCTAAAAACAACATTCACTCCCTCTCATTAACTCTATTATTTGCATCGTCGAAGAATTCCAGTAGATTAGTCAAGCATGATTTCCCTTTCATAAATCCACATTAACTCTGAACGATCCTGCCGTTCTTTTCTAAATCTTCTGCTATTAAGTCTTTTATAATGAATGTAATTCAAGAATAGCTCAGTAGAGTTTATATATGAATATCATTTTATACCTGGAAAAAAGACCGTTTTTCTTGCGTTTGTCACTTCCTGCAAGGTGTTTGGCAAATTGAATCAAATCCAGAATATTATAAATTATAGTATGATTTGTGAGAGATTGGAGTTTTGTAGAGAAAATAGTTTTATTCTTCTTTCAATCCTTCTTAACGTTTGTAAAGCATTTTGTTGAAGATTATTTTCCTTGTTAAATTGCCAGAGACCTTCCAATTTGATTTGAAGATTAAACCCCACTGGAACATTTGTTTCTTTTCATTATCTTCTATAAACTAATTCTCAAAACTGCATTTGCAAGATTGGGTTCACAGAGAATAGGAGGATAGGCAGCATTTTCTTTAATTTGTAATCTTCTTTGCAATTATACCTCATTTAATATTTAAATAGCGATGAACAATAAATCATGTAATACTGAATGAATAATGCAAGATGAGACTGCATTGAGCACAAGACAAATTACTTTCCCATGTCATCAATATGCTTACAAGGTTCCTGTTTGAAGACTGCAAAATCAAATACTTGCCAATACCTTCAGGATAGATGCTGAACTGAGAAAATAACCATGGAAAAAGCAATATTGTAACACAAGACATTACATTTGACTTCAACTAATGATTGATGGACATTACAATGTGTTAAGAACCGTGGATATCTCAAAACCCAGAAGATACATTAGAAACAGGTCAATTGACCGCATATGTAATAATGAATATGTTGTAAAGTATCTCATACAGGAATCCGCAATCACAATCAGCTTCAATCATGGTAGATACTACATTATCAGTGGAGCAATAAACTATCGAAAAAGAGGGCTCATGGCACACAAGCAGTTCCCATGCCTCCAAACCAGAAGCCCGGATTCAAGTCTAATACAAACACTTGTTGGCCACAGAAGGAGTATTCATAACATGGTTCGACAGCTTGATTGGGAAAGCTTGGGATTCCTTTTTCCACAATTTCTCTGTTAGCCGAGTGAGCAAAACGACCACTACAAACTCAGGGTCAAATTCAACAACGGTACAGCTTTATTTTCTTTTTATGTCAATGGAGGTGCAGTCAGGACATACAATCAGAGTATTCCGAAAGCACTCTAAAGACCCGCCGTTACGGGGCTATAGTTATATCCAAACTTCGGTGTAGTATGCAATTCAAATGTTAATGCTTTATTTACAGTATTTGACTTTAGCCATCCTGTCTCGATGTTTTCAAGTATTGGGATGATTGTTTTAAGTGTGTGTTAATCATTTTTGTTTGATGGTTATCAATGGTCTGGAATCTCTGGAGTTTGAACAATAGGTGTGCAATTATTCTCAGGAAGTTTGAGGGGCCAGGGATACTTCCTTAGCTATGCTAATCTGAAGGTGTCTCCGTAGGTTGTTTGACTGCTGATTTAGTGGAGTGGGGGTATGTTTTTTAAGTTATTTCCTGGAGATGCCATCCTGACCAGCTTCCCCTGTGTGCTAACCCTCATTTGCATTCTAAAAGCTAGCATGCTCCTGCCTGCTAGCCTGTGCCTGTTCCTTAGTGGAGAGGCTCTGAGTGTAATTTTAGTCTGCTTCCATATTGTGTGCCCAATTTCATAAAATTTGTTGTCGAATAACATCCCCAAGGGGAAAAAAAATGGATTCAAAATAGGAATAAACTGCCAAAAGAATATTGAGGTGTTCTGATTCGTGAGCTTGACCATTTTCTCCACCCAGACAGATTTAGGTTGGACTTTAGAACTAAGAGTATAAGTGACACAGTGTGGGTTCATCTCATCCTTTCTGGTTGGATCACATCTTAGTGTGGCTCTTGCTCTGACCAAAACCACAAAAAAAACTACAAAGCGCTGTAAATGAAGCCCAGTCTCGCACGCAAACCAATCTTCAATCCATTGACTCTGTCTATGTTTCCCACTACCTCAGAAAAATAGCCAGCATAATGAAGGACCCCTACGCACCTCTGACATGATCTCTTCCACTTTTTTTGTTGGGAAAAAGTTACAAAAGTCTGAGATCACCAACCCTGGGACAGCTTCTTCCCTGCTGCCTTCAGACTTTTAAATAGACTTACATTATATTCAGCTGACCTTTCTCTATACCTCTCTATGGCTGTAGCACTATATTCTGCATGCTCTCCTTTCCCTCTTGCCTATGTACTCTATGAATGGTATGCTTTGCATAGCATGCAAGGAAAAGTAATTTTCATTGTATCCCAATACATGTGACAATAATAAATCAAATCAAATCCTCTGCCTTCAGCATTAAATATCTATGTGAGTTTAGAAATATAATAATAAGAGCTGGCCATTCAGCCCATTGAGACTACTACAACATTTAATATGATCATGGATGATCTTCGATCTCAACACTATATCCTGTATTCTCTTACATGCATTGACACCTTTAGTGACTAGAAATCTATTTCTTTCTTAACTCGGCCTCGACAGTCTTATGTGACAGAGAACTCCATAGATTCACCATCCTCTGAGTGAAGAAGTTTCTCCTCAGCTTGGTCCTAAATAACCTACCCTGTATCCTGAGACTGTGACCCTTTTTCTACATTCCCCAGTAGTGGAAACACCAGCTTTATATCCAGTTCTCCAGGCCTGTCAGAATCGTAGATATTTCAATGAGATCCTTTCTCATTCTTTTAAACTCCAGTGAGTATTTGTTTGTATCGATTGCCAAAATATGGCAGCAACTTCCTGACATTCAATGCAGGTCAATGGTAAATGTAAAATTATTCACTTTGGAAACAAAAAAAAAGGCAGATTATTACCTGTAAATTGGCAGAGGGGCATGTGCAAAGGGACCTGGGTATCCTTGTGCACCACTCACTGAAGATAAGTGTGCAGATGCAGCCGGCAGCAAAGAAGGCAAATGGTATGTTGGCCTTCATTGCAATACATGGAGCATGGTTTGAGATGCGTATACTTTAATGCAAGGAGTATTCGCAATAAGGGGGAGGAACTTGCAGCTTGGACCAGTACCTGGAACTTCGATGTTGTGGCCATTTCAGAGACTTGGGTAGAGCAGGGACAGGAATGGATGTTGCAGGTTCCGGGGTACAAATGCTTTAGTCGGAGTAGAGAAGGGGGTAGAAGGGGGGGAGGAGTGGCGTTACTGGTCAAAGACTGTATCACGGTGATCGAAAAGAAGTTTGATGAGGACTTGTCTGTTGAGGTAGTATGGGCTGAGATTAGAAACAGGAGAGGAGAGGTCACCCTGTTGGGAGTCTTTTACAGACCTCCTAATAGTTCTAGAGAGGTTGAGGAAAGGATTGCAAAGTCAATTCTGATTAGGAGTGAAAGTAGTAGGGTAATTGTGATGGGGGACTTTAACTTTGCTAATATTGATTGGAATAGCTATAGCTCTAGCTCGTAGAGGGGTCAGTTTTCGTACAGAGTGTGCAGGAAGGTTTTTTGACTCAGTATGTAGATAGGCCAACTAGAGGTGAGGCTACATTGGATTTGGTGCTGGGCAATGAGCCAGACCAGGTGTTAGGCTTGGAAGTTAGTGAACATTTTGGTGATAGTGACCACAATTCGGTTACGTTCACCTTAGTGATGGACAGGGATAGGCATGAAGCTGGGGGCTGTAGTTATAGCTGGGGGAAGGGTAATTATGAGGCCATCAGGAGAGAATTAGGGTGCATAGATTGGACTAGGGAACTACAGGGACTGGGAACATCTGGAATGTGGTGCTTATTCAAGGAGCAGCTGCTGCGAGTCCTTGATAAGTATGTCCCTGTCAGGCAGGGAGGAAATGGACGAGTAAGAGAGCCTTGGTGTACGAAAAAAGTTGATTTGCTGGTTAAGAAGAAAAAGGAGGCTTATGTCAGGATGAGGCTTGAAGGCTCAGTTAGTGCAATGGATAGCTATAGATTAGCCAGGAAGGAGGTAAAAAGTGAATTGAGGAGAGCTAAGAGGGGACACGAGAAGATGTTGGCTGATAGGATTAAGGAGAATCCTAAAGCTTTCTTTCGATATGTTAAGAATAGAAGATTGGTTAGGGCAAGATTAGGGCCAGTCATAGACAGCAGTGGGAAGTTGTGCGTGGAGCCTGAAGAGATTGGTGAGGCACTGAATAAATATTTCTCTTCGGTATTCACGCAGAGTGCTGGAAATGTAGCTGTGGAGAGCACTGAGGTACAGGGTTGCAAATTGGGGAGTATTGTAGTAGATAGGGAGGATGTGTTAGAAATTCTCGAGGGTTTGAAGTTGGATAAGTCCCCTGGGCCGGACGGGATTTACCCTAGGATTCTCTGGGAGGCAAGAGAGGAGATTGCAGAGCCTCTGGCTCTGATCTTCAGGTCCTCGTTGGTTACGGGTGTGGTTCCGGAGGACTGGAGGATGGCGAATGTGGTCCCATTGTTTAAGAAGGGGAAGAGAGACCTTCCTGGGAATTATAGGCCAGTGAGTCTTACTTCTGTGGTGGGCAAGGTATTGGAGAGAATTATTAGGGATAGGATTTATAGTTATTTAGAGAGAAATGAATTGATTGGGGATAGTCAGCATGGTTTCGTGAAGGGTAGGTCATGCCTTACTAACCTCATTGAGTTTTTTGAGAAAGTGACCAAGAGGTGGATGGGGGTAAGGCGGTTGATGTAGTATATATGGACTTTAGTAAGGCTTTTGATAAGGTGGCCCATGGAAGACTTCTACAGAAAATGCAGATGTGTGGAATAGAGGGTGATTTAGCTAATTGGATTAGAAATTGGCTGGCAGATAGAAGACAGAGGGTGGTGGTTGATGGGAGATATTCATCGTGGAGTTCGGTGACGAGTGGTGTGCCTCAGGGGTCTGTTTTGGGGCCCCTGCTGTTTGTAATTTTTATAAATGATCTGGATGAGGGTATTGAGGGATGGATCAGTAAATTTGCAGATGATACTAAAGTTGGTGGTGTGTAGATAGTGAAGAGGGGTGTTTTAGTTTACAGAGTGACTTGGACAAGTTGCAGAGCTGGGCCGAGAGGTGGCAAATGGAGTTTAATGTGGAAAAGTGTGAGGTAATGCACTTTGGCAGGAACAATAAATGTGTAGAGTATAGGGCTAATGGTAGGGCTCTTAATAGTGTTGAGGAACAGAAGGATCTTGGTGTATGTGTCAATAGATCCCTGAAAGTAGGCAGTCAAGTGGATAAAGTTGTTAAGAAGGCATATGGAGTCTTAGCTTTTATTGGTAGGGGGATTGAATTTAGGAGCCGCAGCATCATGTTGCAACTGTACAAAACTCTAGTGCGGCCGCACTTGGAGTATTGTGTGCAGTTCTGGTCGCCACATTATAAGAAAGATGTGGAGGCATTGGAGAGGTACAGAGGAGGTTTACCAGGATGTTGCCTGGTATGGAGGGCAGGTCCTATGAAGAGAGGTTGAAGGATTTGAGGCTGTTTTCGTTAGAAAGGAGGCGGCTAAGGGGGGATCTTATTGAAACATATAAGATAATTAGAGGTTTGGATAGGGTGGACAGTGATAGCCTTTTTCCTAGGATGGAAAAAGCTAGCACGAGGGGACACAACTTTAAATTAAGGGGTATGAGTTATAGGACGGATATCAGAGGTAGGTTCTTTACTCAAAGAGTGATTAGGGAGTGGAATGCCCTGCCTGCAGCTGTTGTGGATGCGCCAAGTTTGGTGGCGTTTAAGAGGTTAGTTGATAAGTATATGGATGAGAAGGGAATGGTTTAGTTAGGAGGGGCATTGCTTTTTATTTTGGTCGGCACAACATTGAGGGCCGAAGGGCCTGTTCTGTGCTGTATTGTTCTATGTTCTATGTTCTAATAGGTTGAGGACAGTGAGCGAGCACCTGGCAGATGGAGTATAATGTTAGCAAACTTTGGTAGAAATAATAGTAGGAGGGATTATTATTTAAAAGATGAAAAGCTGCACCACGTGCAGAGGGACCTAGGGGTCTTTGTGCACAAATTGCAAAAACCCAGTCTGCAGATGCGGCAGGTGATCAAGAAGGCGAATGGAATGTTGGCCTTTATAGCGAGGGGGATAGAATATAAAAGCAGGGAGGTCTTGCTGCAACTGTACAGGGTACTAGTGAGGCCGCAACTGTAGTACTGTGTACAGTTTTGGTCGCCACATTTGCGGAGGGATATATTGGCCTTGGAGGGAGCGCAGAGAAGATACTTTGGACTGATATCGGAGATGAGGGGGTTAGCCTATGAGGAGAGACTGTGTTGACTAGATCTGTACTTGTTGGAGTTTAGAAGGCTGAGGGGGAATCTTATAAAGACACATAAGATAATGAAGGGGATAGATAGAGTAGAGGTAGAGAGATTCTTCCCGCTTAGAAAGGATAGCAGAACTAGAGAGTACAGCGTCAAAATAAGCAGGGTGTGGGGGGGGGGGGTGCAGTTTAGATCGGAGATGAGAAGGAACTCCTTCACTCAAAGGGTGGAATTCTCTGTCCATTGAAGTGGTGGAGGCTACCTCGGTGAATATATTTAAGTCGCAGGTAGATAAGTTTCTGATAGACAAGGAAATTAAGGGTTATGGGCAGAAAGCGGGAAAGTGGAACTGATCCATGATCTTGTTGAATGGTGGGGTGGGCTTGAAGGGCTAGATGGCCTACTCCTGCTCCTATTTCTTATGTTCTTATATTCTTATGACAGGAGCAGGGATGTGTTGCAATTATACAGGCCCTTGGTGAGGCTACACATAGAGCAGTTTTGGTTTCCTTTTTTGAGGAAGAATGTTCTTGCCCTTGATGGAATGCAGCAAAGGTTTACCAAGCTGATTCTGGGGATGGCAGAACTGATGTATGAAGAGAGGTTGACTAGGTTAGGATTGTTTTCGCTGGAGCTGAAATGAATGAGGGGGGTTCCCATAGAGACTTCTATAATTCTAACAGACTCGATAGGGTAGATGCAGGGAGAATATTATCAATGGTGGAGAAGTGCAGAACCAGAATTCACAGTCTGACGATTCAGTGTAGACCATTTAGGGCAAAGATCAGGAGATATTTCTTCACCCAAAGAGCAGTGAGCCTGTGGAATTCATTATCACAGGAACTAATTGATGCTAAAACATTGAGTGTAATTAAGAGGTGGCCTGATATAGCACTTGGAGTGAATGGGATCAAAGATTGTGGGGGAAAAGCAGGATTAGGCTATTGAGTTGGATAACCAGCCATGATCGCAATGAATGGCGGAGCATTCTTGAAGAGCCAAATGGCCTCCTCCAGCCACTATCTTCCATGTTTCTATTTAAGGTAGACAGCAAAAAGCCATTTTTAAAAAGCTAGTGACAGAGCAATGCAACACTGAATATTACCATTTAACAGCAAATACCATTAACAACAATATTTTTTAAATTAGGGGTTGCTCTTGTAGTCCAGGGATGAGGAGAATTTTGTTTTCTTAGAGGGTTCTGCAACTTTGGAATTGTGCCTCAGAAGTGGGTGGTGGCAGGGTCACTGAATATTTTTAAGGCAGAGGTAGATAGATTCTCTATGGGCAAGAAAATCAAAGGTTATTGGGGACAGTGAATATGGAACTCATTGCAAAAAGATCAGCCGTGATCTTATTAAATAGTGGAGCAGGCTCAAGGGGCCTAATGGCCCATTTCTGTTCATATTTTGTAGGTTCAAATTTTGACATAGTTATACGGAATTCCAGCAATCTTAAAACTATTGCCAAAACTTGCAATTTCAACAAGAGTGCAATATGAGCAATATTAGTCAGCCCTTTACACACCACACACATTTTCTTTCCATTTACTTTGAAAATTTTGGGTAAGGTCTATAGTAGATGGATTGACCAGCCTTTCCAAAGGTAGAGGTTAGATCCCTTTGGCAGAATTAAATGATCCGCTGGAGGCAAGTTCAGAGGCAGCAGTATGAGTGTGATCAGGTGTCAGGGGATGGAATGAAATTCCACTTGCCTTCAGTTTCCTTCTGATCAAGTCTGGGGAAAGGGAAAGCTTATAGTCCTAAGAGGGAAGGCCACTTGAGGCTTTTATGTGGCCACTTAAGGAACTCATCCCACATTTGTGGACGAGGAACTTGCTTTGCAGGGAGGTCACCCTACAAACCAAGTCAGGTTTGTCAGAGTTGGGCTGTCCTTATTCAAAGACAATCTGTATTCAATCAAGAGACACAGCATTGGGAAGGGAGCCCACAGAAAACCAAACTCTACTCTTGTTTCCAAGCCCCAACTCTCCTCGTAAACAACTGCACCCAGTGATCCCAAACTCACCAGCAAATACTTGTATCTGCAAATCCATTGATGATCCTCTTGGTAGGCACCACTGTAGCACCACTGGAATCAAAGAGCTGGAGGCACTGATTAGCTGGCAGTTCTTAGGGGCAGTGTTTCTGGCCTACTGGGATTTTAACCCAACATGAGGCCCAACTCTGCCCAAATAAGTAACTGATTACTTTAGTATAGCATTTGGCCTACCAGAGGAAAATGCTTAGAGGTTTCACCAACTGTCCAACCAGGAGGGCAGACAGCATCTCATGATGGCACGGTGGTTAGCACTGCTGCCTAACAGTGCCATGGACCTGGGTTTGATTCTTGGCTTGGATCACTGTGTGGAGTTTGTACATTCTTCCTGTGTCTGCATAGGTTTCCTCTCGCAGTTTGAAAGACATGCTGGTTATGTGCATTGACCCAAACAGGCGCCGGAGTATGGTGACTAGTGGAATTTCACCATTACTTCTTTACAGTGTTAATGTAAGCTTTCTTTGTGATTAATAAATAAACTTTTTTTACTATAGAGTCCTTTTAACATTCATCCTCCTTTTTACAGTTGTCTGCTCATAATTGCGAAATGTCATGTTCCTTTGGTTTTCAGTTCTTTGCATACAGAGATGCACAAATAGGCAAATTTATTTGAAAAATCTTTTGAGAGTGATAATTAATTCATCTTTTTTGAATTGGAGTCCAATACCTGAAACAGGCAGAACCACAGTAGTCCTGGATACTATTGATGTGTGATCCAGCATATTAATATAATCGGAATAGGGTAGACTTAGATTTCAGGTTAAGATTCTTTTAATAAGTTCCTGACGCTCCATTCCTGCAATTAATCACATATTCATAAGGTGGCTGAACAGATTGAGTATCAACTTGTAAAACCCTCCAACACACACCAATGGCAGGAGGTGCAGAATATAATGTTACAGTTGTAGCTAGGATGTAGAGAAAGGTCAGCTTAATATGAGGTAGATCCATTTCAAAATCTGATGGCAGTGGGAAAGAAGTTGTTCCAGAGTTGATTGCTACACAGATTGGAGAGTTTCCTGGTCAGTTATGTAATGGAAAGAACGTTGGAGTCTCTACCATCACCATCCATAGCTCCAGCTACAACATGTAGAAGTACATGATGCCTGATCAACTTGGATTCTGAGTGAACTGTAACATATCAAAAGCACTGATAAGCAGTTTACTATGGCTTGTTAAACTCTAGTTGCATCTCCTGCACATAATTGTGGATGCCCAAGTCTTAGCACTGAAAATCTGTACTACATTTTCTGAATTTAGATGGGTATAGTGCCCACTGGGGAGGGAATGGGCATCCCTTTGAAAGCATGCATGGATTCTACATATATTAATATATCTTACTTTGGAAACTTGAAATGGATTACTATAAGTTAGACCCAGCTAAATCAAGATAATGGATAAACAGATGTAGGCAGTCTCAGGCAGCTCACAGATTTCAGGCCACTGAGTTACATATAAAGATGTCTGGTAGGTCTTGGGAGTGATGTGATTTGACTTGATTTATTATTGTCACATGTATTAACATACAGTTTCTTGCACGCTATACAGGCAAAACATACTATTCATTGAGAAGGAAACGAGAGTGCAGAATGTAGTGTTACAGTCATAGCTAGGGTGTAGAGAAATATCAATTTAGTGCAAGGTAAGTTCATTCAAAAATCTGACAGCAGCAGGGAAGAAGCTGTTCTTGAGTTGGTTGGTGCATGACCTCAGATTTTTGTATTTCTTTCCAGAAGGAAGAAGGTGGAAGAGACTGAACTGAACTAGCTACATAAATATTGTGGCTAGCAAAGTAGGTCTGAAGCTAGGAATCGGGTGGTAACACCTCCTGATTCCCCAAGTCTGTTAGGAATGCAATGAAATACCATCCACTTACCTGGATGAGTGCAGCTCCAAAAATATTCAAAAAACTCAACACTATCCAAGATAAGGAAGCCTAGTTGATTAGTACCCCTTCCACAAACTTTCACTCCCTCAATCATTAATGCATAGTGACAGCAGTATGTATTTTCTACAATATGTGCTGAAGGAATTCACCAAACCTCCTTCAGCGATACCTTCCAAACCCATGGCCACTACCATTTAGAAGGACAAGGGCAGCAGACACATAGGAACACCCCCACCTGGAAGTTCCACCAAACCACATACCATCCTGACTTGGAGATATATCACCATTTCTTCACTTACAAATTCCTGGTATCCCCTAACAGCAATCAGAGCACTTATACCATATGGATTGCAGAGATTTTCCTCAAGAGCTGGCCCAATTTTGGTACAGGGTCTTAAACATGAAGTTGGGTTTAGACTATCATGAGACAAGTTAGTTTTACCCTATTGATGACTACAAAATGCTGTTGCAATAGTAATCCCGCTCAGTATGAGAGGAATCGCAGGTTTGGACATTTGTTGTATGTGCTTGGCTGAGGAGCCAATTGCGTGAAGCTACCATCCATGGGATAATGACTGAATGCCTGTAAGTCAGAATCCTGCCTAAACCTCAAACCAATATTAGGCTTTTTATTTGCAAATGCAGAGGGTCTTGCACAGGGGCTTCCTGGTTTCTATATTTACCAATGAGCAGTAGGTAATAACGTTCAGGATACAATATGTCATACTAATTGTTCTGGTTTGTTCTGCCTGCCACACAGTCTGTTTTAATCCTTATACGGTGGACAAATAACTGTGAATAGACATCTTGTTAGTACAATCAATGTTTATTTAAGACACACAATCAATAATCACTCATTCAACCAACAATAACTTAATCCTATAGAAAATAGTAAAATTCAAGTCCAATACAAGAGCTTGACCTAACTTTGTGTGACTGGCAAGTACCCAAGCAGATATTAGCCTTTATCTGTGTGTTGGTCCCAGTCGTCCTCTGTGAGTCCTTTGATCTGGACTGGCATTCTGGCTCTGGTCTTCCTTCCTTCTCGGGTGTGGTGGCTCTTCTCATGCTGGTCATCGCTGGAGATGGTCATCGGTGTTATAACTCACTTGTGGGGTTGGAGAGAGAGAGAGAGCTTTTGTTGTGCAGCAGCTTTTATTCCTCCTTGGTTTCGTGTCCTTCTGTGCGGTCTCTTGTTGTTGTCAATCAATCTATCAAGGTGCCACATCGATCTCTGGGTGTGTACGCAATGGCCATGCCTGTAGGTGCAGGAGGCACATAGGTCAACATCTCCCTCCCATATAAGGGGCTAAGGTAAATAAGTCTGTTTGACAAAAAAGCATTATTGTCTTTGGGATGGCCTATTCCCTGTGGATTCAGTCATCTGAGTTGGAGCCTGTTTATCTCTGTCTTTTAGACTGCAGCCTGTTGTTTTAGTTCTTGAGGTGAAGATGCCGGAATTGGACTGTGGTAAATACAATAAGAAGTCACACAACACCAGGTTAAAGTCCGACAGGTTTATCTGATAGCAAAATCTACTAGCTTTCAGAGCGCTGCCTCTCATCAGGTGAGTGGGAGTTCTATTCACAAACAGGGCATATAAAGACACAAACTCAATTTAGAAAATAATGATTGGAATGCAAGTCTTTACAGGTAATCAAGTCTTAAAAGTACAGACAATGCGATTAGAGAGAGCCTTAAGCATAGGCTAAAGAGATGTGTATTGTCTCCAGACATGACAGTTAGTGAGATTTTGCAAGTCCAGGCAAGTCACTATAGGGATTACAGTTAGTGTGACATGAACCCAGGATACTGGTTAAGGCTGTCTTCATGTGTGCAGAACTTGGTTATCAGTCTCTGCTCAGGGACCCTGCGCCATTGTGTGTTGTGAAGGCCACCTTGGAGAATGCTTACCCAAAGATTAGATGCCGAATGCTTGCGACCACTGAGGTATTCCCCAACAGGACAAGATCAATCTTGCCTGGATGATCATCGAGCGGTGTTCATTCATCCATTATCGTAGTGTCTGCAAAGTCTCTTCATTGTACCATGTCTTGGGTCATCCTTTCCTGCAGCGTATCTGGTAGATAATGTTGGCCAAGTTGCAAGAGTACATACTGTGTATCTGGTGGATGATGTTCTCAAGTAAGATGATGGCATCCCTGTTGATGATTCAGCACGTCTTGCAGAGGTTGCTGTGTCAGGATTGCGTAGCATCGTGGTTACTGTTCTCCTAAAGGCCGGGTAATTTGCTGCAGACAATGGTCTGTTTGACATTGTGCATTGTTTGAAGGCAAAAAGTGGGGGTGTGGGGATGGCCTTGGCGAGATGTTCATCTTCATCAATGACATGTTGAAGGCTCCGGACAAGATGCCATGGCTTCTCCATTTCAGGGAAGTACTGGATGATGAAGGGTACTCTGTCCACCATGTCCCATGTTTGTCTTCTGAGGAGGTCAGTGTGGTTTTTCTCTGATGCGTTGGAACTGTCGATCGATGAGTTGAGAGCCATATTCTGTTCTTATGAGGGTATATTTCAGTGTCTGGAGGTGTCTGTTGTGATCCTCCTCGTCTGAGCAGATCCTGTGTATTCGGAGGGCTTGTCAATAGCGGGTGGCTTCTTTAGTGTGTGTAGGGTGGAAGCTAGAGAAGTAGAGCATCGTGAGGTTATCTGTGGACTTGAGTTACAGTGAAGTGCTGAGGGTGACCGTCCTTAATAGAGGTGCATGTGTCCAAGAATGCAACTGAATGCGGAGAGTAGTCCATGGTGAGTCTGATGGTGAGATGAAACTTGTTGATGTCATCGTATAGTTATTTCAGTGATTGTTTACCATGAGTCCAAAGGAAGAAAATGTCATCGATGTTCCGCACTTATGAGGATGGCCTCAACTGGGATCTTGGGTTCATGTCACACTATCTGTAACTCTCATAACCCACACTATCTGTAATCCCCATAGTGACTTGCCTGGACATGCAAATTCTCACTAACTGTCCTGTCTGGAGACAATATCCATCTCTTTAACTTGTGCTTAACGCTTTCTCTACCCACGTTGTCTGTACCTTTAAGACTTGATTGCCTGTAAAGACTCACATTCCAATCATTATTTTGTAAATCAGGTTTGTGTCTTTATATGCCTTGTTTGTGAATAGAACTCCCACTCACCTGACAAATGGGCAGTGCTCCGAAAGCTAATGGATTTTGCTCCAAAAAAATCTGTTGGACTTTAACCTGATGTTGTGAGACTTTTTACTGTTTTAGTTCTTGCCCAGTTGTCTCAGAGTGCATTACAAATTGACATTTTAGGTGGCCTGTTTGGTCACTGTCCCCCCTTTGATCCTGAATGCAAAGCGTGATGGATCACGAACTCTGGCCCAGTATCTGTCAGGAATTCCCCAGTCAATCAACAGTCAAGCAAGACCCAGGCATTGAAATGTACAGTAATAATAATCTCCACAACATATTTACATTCCAGAAGCTACAGATAACAACACTCTACAAATACAATCAACCACATATTCTAAACACCATTATTACAATAAACTAATTACAAATCAACATTCAAACAACAAATCATTACAATAGGTATTTGCAAGTACATGGTACGTTCCGATAGTAAGATTTTCAAGACAATGATTGGAATGCGAGTTTTTATAGGTAATCAAGTCTTAAAGATACAGACAATGCGAGTGGAGAGAGCGTTAAGCACAGGTTAAAGAGATGTGTATTGTCTGCAGACAGGACACTTAGTGAGATTTTGCAAGCCCAAGCAAGTCATTATGGGGATTACAGATAGTGTGACATGAACCCAAAATCCCGGTTGAGGCTGTCCTCATGTGTGGAACTTGGCTATCAGTCTCTGCTCAGAACTCTGCACTGTTGTGTGTTGTGAAAGCCATCTTATTGTCCATTATTGTCCATTAGTACAAAGTGCAATCTGGTGGGTTCTCTGTAAACATTCTGCTAATGAATTAGTGGGGACTGTGATTCGAGTGTGACCCCACATCTTGTCAAACCACAAATAGCTGGGATATGAAAAGGTCATTTTGCTTGAAGTGTCCTGTGTGCTTACCCTGATGATGAATCCGATGAAGTAGATCCTAGGTTGCATCTTTATTTTTGTCCATCGTTGTCCTGAGGAGATCAATGCAATTTCTGCTGTTATCACATTTAATATTTGATGTATATACATGTATTTAAACTGTCCAAGCGCCCCCTACCCCCCCCCCCCCCCCACCCCAGTTTTTTTTTCTGAAGCTGTATTATATTCAGATAATCCACCGGCAAAAGATTTGACTCTCAAGTGGCAACATTCCATTCAAAGAATCATGCCAGCTGATGAAAGTACAACAAATGACATTTGATTTTTCAAAATCAGTATACAGTTTTCAAGAATTGAGTTTTAAAACAAAACACCATCAGTTTGCTTTCAAAGAGTCTTGCAATAAGTTACAGAAAGAGGCTGCTGTGTGGGGAGATCTTTCATTACTTTTTAGTGGCAAGAAAAAATATTCAAAAGTAATTGGGTACATTGCTGGCAATATTCAATCCCTCAACCGATATTCCATGTCAATTTTCCAAGTGAAGACATTTAAATTCATTGAAAGTCACTTGGCTTTTATTTAAAGAAAGGTTCGATCCTCATAAAGAGTTAATCCTCACCGAGTCAACAACTGGATAGCAAGGTTAATCATAGTGAAAATGGTTTTCTAGCATTTTAACATAAAGACAAATCAAATTTTATCAATACTGCTTTCTGCAGCTCCAGGACCCATTTTAGGAAAAAGGTGGGAGCTTGATCCTGAATCTGGCAGAAATGTTTGTCTTGCTTTGAACAGTCATAGCGCCTGGAAAAGTGGCTTCCGTAACCACCATAATAGTATTTACCTTGGCCCTTGTACCTACCCAAATAGCTATCCTAGTCTCCTGCATCATACCAACCTCTGCCGTTATAGCTGCCACCCCTGTCACTATCCCAATAGCTACCTCCTGCCGCCACTATAGCTGCCACAGCCATGCCCACAATTGCCTTCAAACCTATTCTTGACATGACCCACCCAGAGGTACCCACTGAGGGACTTTCCATTCATTGCCTGCAACGCAATCCTGGCATCCTCTGTGTTTTTGAAAGTGATGAAGTTGAAACCACAGGAGGTCATGGTGTCTTTGTCTTTAATCACTTTCATCTCAGCAATCTGCCTGTATTTGGAGAAAACCTCTTCCAGGAACTGCTCGTCTGTGTCGAAGCTCAAGCCGCCAACAAACAACTTTCCTGCTTCAGTCATGGTGGTGGTATTGCTGCACATATGAGTGTATGAAGCTCTAGGAGCTGGCCTAACTGGTACAGCAGGTGTCTTGGGGACTGTGTATGTGGTGGGGTCTCCTACAACCTCGGGCAAAGTGTCCTGGCTGCCTGCAATTAAAAGATGTCTCTTCCTGGGGCTGCTGTGTAAGGTAGAACTGTACCTCTCTGGTACAGTTGGGGATCCCTTCCACCCTTGTTCCTCCATACTGGACCCTGGTTAGCCCTCAACAGAATCATCCTCGCATCCCTTTCTGACCATGACATCGGGGCTCCCTAAACTTCCTGTTCCCAGGCTCGAGCTAACCATTGGCGAACCCATGCTTCATTGTGTGCAGTCTCTGCAGGATCAAAATTAGTTTTCTTGCCTTCCTCTGTGGTGTGCGAGATTAATATCCCAGCCTATTTGGATGAATCAGTTTCATTTAATCTTGCCCAATCTAATTCCCCATACATTCCATGAAGTGGATCCACAAACAACCAGCAAAGGCAGTCGGATATTTCCCATTCCTCTGTCTCCATTTATTTAAACCATCTACATGATCCTCTTTATTAAAATCTACTGCAGTCAATATCGCTTCCTTAATTTTGTTTAAGGTTCCTTATCCAATATTTTGAGGGGCGTACAGGGCAGACTGTACAGACTTGCTTAAGCACATGACTATCAGCTTTACTTCTTCCCTTTCATCGAGCCCATGCATTATCTTCTGCTGCATAATATTCTCAAAGAAACTGTGTGGATCAGCCGATGGCTCAAAGATTATGACTTTATTTGGGGTCTCAGCCAATTGTGCCACTGTAAGCGTGGACATGTATGTAATAGCTGGGCCCTGAGGCTCTCTTATCCAACATTCAGTCATTACTGGGTCATCAGTACTGGAGGTGAACCTGGGATATGACTTCCCCTCGGAAAGATTGTGGTGGACCCCATTCTTCAGTTTGCATAACATACATCTTCCCAATCACCATTCTCTATCTCCTCTTCCTCTACTGTTCCAAAGGTACACATTAATCCATTTTGAACTGATAATGGCGATTCCAGCCCTGAAATTTCTTGTTGACATTTGGAGTGGTCAGTAGTTGCCTGTCTCTGTTCTTTATTGGCTTGATATAGCATTTTTATTGCCACTTGCAGATCAGTGCACTTAGCTTCCAATCATGCTTCTGTTCACTCAGTTTCACCTTTGGCCAAGACAGCGCGCTGGGTGTCTTAGCATGCTGTCTCATACTGAGTTTGAAAATTGCTTAGATGTAATAAATTTGCCTGGTTGATTTTCTTTAATTCATCTATTCTTCTCTCTCCTTTTTGACTTTTATTTGCTCTATCCTCTCCTGCTGTTGTTCCTTTAGTCTCTTAATCTCCTCCTGCTTTCCCTCCTGTGACTGCTTCAATTCCTCCAGTTTCTTATGAACTGCTTAATTCCTTTCTGTTCCTAGCAGCTGTCCTAAGGAGCTCACAATGGCAGTCGCTTTCTCACATTTGTCTGCCCATTTTCCCTGAATTTTTCTTAAATTATCCCCAATACCTTTGTCCTGCGAATCCCAGTCCTGTCTCAGTATTGGCATAAGATTCTGCTCATAGAGGTCACCTTCTCTTAACATATTCTCTGATTTTTATTTTGCATATGGGACCCTTCTCTGTCTTTGTGCTGCTCCTGCCATCCCATATGCAACATCAAGGGGTTGGGATTTGATCGGATTGCGGGTATGGTTTTGGGCTATTTTCCAGTCGTATTCTATGCAAATTTAAGGAGTTTACTCTATCCTCCTTGTTATTAACAATGTACACACAATAAACAATTTCCAGAAAGCAGTTATCTGTCCAGTAAGGAGTTTACACGTGTTGGCTCTGAGTTTTCAATTATCATTCAATATACATTCAATATCGGAGTGATAAAGTTACTTCTTGTTAATGTCCCGGCAGAGTCACAATTGTGTACCTGCTGCACGGTCTGTTTTAATCCTTATATGGTGGATAAATAATTGCCAGCAGACATCTTGTTAGTGCAACCAATACTTATTTAAGACACACAATCAATAATCACCCACCCAACCAACAATAACTTAATCTCACAGAAAATACTAGAGTTCAAGTCCAATACAAGAACTTGACTTGACTTTGCGTGGCTGGCAAATACCCATGCAGATATTGGCCTTTGTGTGTGTGTTGGTCTCAGTCGTCCTCTGTGTAGTCTGGTCCTTTAGTTGGTCTGACATTCTGGCTCTGGTCTTCCTTCCTTCTTTCTCGGTTATGGTGGCTCTTCTTATGCCAGTTGTCACTGGTGATGGTCACCGGTGTTATAGTTCACTTGTGGGATCAGAGAGAAAGAGAGCTGCTTCTGTTGTGCACCAGCTTTTGTCCCTCCTTGGTTGTGTGTTGTTTTGGGCAGCCTCCTGATTCTTGTCAATCAATCGATCAAGGCTTGACCACCCTGTTCGATAAGAGCCCAATCAGATGCTGCTACACCGACCTGTGTGTACCTAATGGCTATGCTTGTAGGTACTGGAGGCACAGAAGTCACAGGCCTCCCTCCCAAATAAGGGGTTAAGGTAAACAAGTTTGTTTGACCAGAAAGTGCCCATTGTCTTTGGGATGGCCAATTTCCTATTTGTTTATCTTTCAGGCTGCAGCCTGTTGTTTTAGTTCTTGCCCAATTGTCCCAGCATGCTTTACAAATCACCAATTTAAGTGGCCTGTTGATCACAGGTTTAATCTGATGTTCAGTATCAGAAGTATTTTGTTTTCAATGAATTCAATAGCTAATTGTGCACAGAATTCATTATGAGCAGAATTATTCATCAGTTAACTTTTCCTGTCCTGTCCTTCTCCTTCACTGGCAATTTTCACGCTTTAAGTTGCTACAAATCTCTTCATTATTAAAAATGTGATTTAAATATACTCCAGAAAAAAAAATCATTACATGAAGATCTCTGGTAATTAAATTTTGCCATTTTGTCATCTTCCCAGTAGAAACAAATGCAAATTATCACATTAAAATTCAAAGACTAATAAAACAAATGAATAGAAGTATTTACTTTTGCCAAAGATTTTATTCTCCATATGTACTAAGCTGATTGCAGAAGTAGCAGCAAAAAGGCTTTGACCTGAAACAATAACTCTCTTTCCACAGATTCTGCCAGACTTGCTAAATGCTTCCAACATTTTCTATTTTTTATTTCAGATTTCCAGTTCCTGGTGTATTTTTTAAAAAACGGTAGAGATGCAGTTTGGCATGACTCCTGTTCTTAATCATTATTTAGCAATTCTAGACAGGGTCAGACTTACATGATCACTGCAGTCAAACAACCATGGCATAGTCATGCCTGACATGTGAAGAATGGCCACTTTGAGAGTCAATGTGTTCAGGAGTGGAATTATATCAGATTTTATTCAGACATCTAAAAAGTGAACATTGTAAGACATTCAAGAGGTTAGATGCTTAGCTTCTGCTGCTCCCAATGACAGAAATGTAAAGGGGAAAGAGGATTGTAGAAAAGGATGTTGACTTTCCATGTCTTGCTGAGTCAAGCTAGATATAGCAGATAGTCTTCTGGTTTGTATTGTTAACAATGGGGAAAAGAAGTTTTACTCTCAATGTTTTTCTCCCAGCTCCCCAACAATGTGAAATAGCAATCAGAAAGAACTTCACATGATTCTAAATGTAACTTTCCAGTTTAATTTGCAATGTTTATTCAACAAGATGACAAATACTGAACAACAGGAACTTGTGTTTTGCTAAGCAGTACACATGTGGACAAATCTTTTTTATTATCAGGAATAGGCAGTTTCCATTTTTCAGATGGATATATACAAAAATCTGGAAAACTGAAAAAGAGTTTTTTCGATATTAGGAAGATCAGTTTAAGGTCCATGTAACACTACAATTTGGAAAACTGCTTGAATGGCTTTCCTTTTTGGAGACATCAGTGCATTTCATGCTAATTCTCAAAATAAAAGTGGGACTGAATTCAGCAGATTGCCTTACAAGGGGAAAGCGTAAGAGTAAGGTTAACTCATCAGTGTAGCAAATGCCTCTAGTTAAAAGGATGAATTAGACCAAATCAAATTGACAACATCCAGTTTCAGTTGGAACAAAAGGATGTGAAAAGACCCTTGCACAAGAACAGAGTTCAGGCTTTCCAAATGAAACTTTTCTGTTACATTCTAGCAAACTCCTCCGAGTTAGAGATTTATTTATGCAGTTTGTCCAGTCAGAAGAAAATAATTGTGGACAAAGAATCAAACAGAATTCTGCTGTCCACAAAGTAGTGGGACATAGATTCAAAGCCAACTTCAATAGTTGCACTGTTATGAGGGAGGGAAGAAAATCAAATACTAGCATGACTCAATCACAGGCACCTCTGACAACCTGATTAAAGCAGGACGAGCAAAGACCAGAAAATAACGACTGTCATCGCCTCTCCGTCAGAGGAGAAAACGTCAAACTCAAAAAAATTTCATCTATAGATTATCCCACTTTAACATGATCAGATATCACTGTTTTTATCATAAGATCAAGATTCATTGATTGATACTAATTTTTGACTTGCATGTGAACTTTGTCCACAAGTCATAGTTTTATGTTGTAGACAGTTTCAACATGAATATTACAGGGGCAAGATTCCCCAAACGCTCTCATTTTCTCACAAGATTTCTCATCCCTATCCCCAGATATACCTTCTTCCTTTTCCTCCCTCAAACAATCTTTTGTTGAACCAAACACGTACAGATGTTTTCATTTATCTGAATTCATGGCCTTTTATACACCGAGGACAAGAGTCCTTGCAGCACAATTGAGTAAGATGGAGCAATTTAGTGAATCGAATAGGGGAAGCATCAGTTGCTGTAGCAGAGACAGAGAGCAAGTCTGTTTACTACAGGAGAGACAACAAAATCAGATTGTTCACGATTTCTCAAGTTCTGGGTATCAGTAGCTAATGAAGTGTTGGAAGTTAGGACAGAAAGTTCCACTTTCTCTAACGGCCTTTGACTTTAAACTTGCCCATCGACAGGCATGACTTCTCAAACTGCGCGCTTAATTTACATGCCCTGTAGCAACAATATCATAGCAGGTACTGCCAACTTTAAAAAAGGCCACATTTAGAACAGAATATTCATTGGAAGCAGTACAAGCCATTAGCAATACAAACAAAACAACTGGCTTAAAATATGTAACTAAAAGGGTAAATATTTTACAAATAGAAGAATGAGTGTGCACAGAATATAAATACAGATTTGCAAGTCTTTTTTCTGATTATATATTTCTCTTCCTATTCTCAAAAGATAATCAATTCTCAAGAAGTTGCAGGATTGTGCCAATTGCAATGTGTTACTAGACAATTCACTCAAAATTAGTAATTACAGTTTCTTCCTATGCAGAAAGTTGAGTTGTAAAATTTAAACGAACAATCATGAAACACTTGATACCACAATCTTGGAAATGAAGTTATTTCCTTAGTAAAAGCTCTCTCTTTAAGTCTCTTGAATCAGTAATAAATGTGTAAAGAAGCTGCAGATGATCACTCAGACTGCAGCGGTTCAAAGGGCATTCACCAGCACATTTTCAAGGTCTATTACTATGGATAGGTAAGAATTGCTGACCTGGTCAATGACATCCACATCCCATAAATGAATAAAGAAAGACAAAGTAAGAACTTTAATAGTGCATATTTCAATTACTGTGGCTAGTTATTATATCAGATACCAAGCACGTCCAACATCCTTGGCTCGGCTAGTCAAAAGCTAACTAAACATTTTAAAAGAATAAAACAGGTTTTCAAGTATCTGATAGTTCTCCAGGCTTGACTTTATTGACGGCATCTTGATGATTCAATTATTCTCTTTCACTTCAGTATCGGCGCAAAACTCCAAGTAGTTCACAGTCTCTATTGGAAATGTCATAGAAATAGATGGCACTGATTACCTTCAGTCACTTTATTTGTAGAACAACCTGTCAAGAGAGAATTTTGTAATTTTAAGGCTGGGATATAATTTAACAAGTGCCAAAACAGTTGCTATTTTAAAGAAATACACAAACATTTGCATACACATTCAGGAACTATCATTTTCCACTAATCTAGAAAGTTTATCAATACAATAGCAACATTGAGCATGCATTCGGCAGGTGGTGCGAGGACAGCTCTTGGATGTTGATTCATGGGTTGCCTGGTACTTCATGTCGTAAATGAGTGCTTTATGTGGACCATCTGAAGGGCACCATGACAGCTCAGAGACTATTGATGTGGCTGTGCAGACACTTGGAATTGGGCCGGTGTCTGCGGGAGTTTGCGCGTTCTCCCCGTGGTTGCGTGGGTTTTCTCCGGGCACTCCGGTTTCCTCCCACAACCCAAAGATTCGCTCTTAGGCTGATTGGGAAACAAATTGTCCCTATAGTGAGAGTCTTCCATATTAGGAATAAGCTAAATCTATAATAGGATAACGGAATTGCTACTATATAGTTATGACGGCGGTGCGGGCTCGTTGGGCCGAAGGGCCTGTTTCCCGTGCTGTGTTGCTCTAAAAAAAAATATCTTTATTCAGACACAAGTGAGATTCTCTAGGCCCCAGCTGTGTGTTTCCCGCTGGCAGGAGGTGGCCCATTGTTTGCTAGTGGCAAGATTCCTTGATCCCACCGCTGTCAGTGGCAATTCCCATTGACATCACCCCACGCCAGAGGTAAACTTACAGATAGGGACGTGCTGCCAACAGAATTGGAGAATCCTGGTGGTACGAACGGCCGAAGAATTCCGGCTAAGGGTTCTTTTGTAGCATTCATTACTTTAATGTCTTCAAGTGTACCACCAAAGGAAACACTGGCAAATGGGTTTTGAATTAGTTGCTGAAATATTTTAGCGAACCTCGTCAGTGGTACTGCAATTGGTTTGTATGGGGACAGACTAAGATTGCTCACATAATTTCTTGTCTTATCCAGAGTTTCCTGCAGTTTACTTAATACCTCATTTAAATGAAGGACTGCCAACTTAAAAACCAATTTCATGCTGGCCAATGAGAAATCAGCATTTACAGGCATATCAGGTAGGCCATTACCAATGAGTGAATTCACCTAGCTTATTGGGGAATTGGCCATGCTAAATTCTCCCTCAGTGTAACTGAACAAGGGCTGGAGTGTGGCGACTAATGGATTTTCACAGTAACTTCATGGCAGTTTTAATGCAAGCCCACTTGTGGCAATAATAAATAACATTAAATTAAGTATTGTTCATACATTTCTTAAAGGCTCAAAAATCAAGGATATTCAAAAACACAATTGGGAATATAAACCATTACATCCATTTCTCATCAAACACACAAATGCTGTTTTTGTTCAAATTTTACACCATAGATATCCGAATACCCTCCATATCATTCTGTATTTAAATAATCTTAAGTTGAAATTAAACACACATTCTATTTTCCCTACATGTTCCCGTTTGTGCAGAGAAAGTATATTACAGTAGAAAAACAACTTCCATAATATTAGATGGATATACACTAATCTCACTTCAGAACAACAGTTACAAAAGCTTCTTCAGAAACTAAAGCAAACATATCTCTATTGTGTTTCATATGTGGCAACTGATAGCAAATTAAGATAAACTTTTGCATGCTTTTTCAAACAATAAAATGACAAGTAAATTATAATGTAAACCACAGATATTACTCGAATGTGACATATCATAATTTAAACAACAAAAAAAAACAATTTTAACAGCCCAGATATACCCTAAAAATTGATTTTGCCATCAGAAAAGAACAGACTTGTTTTTTTTTATATAATTCACAAATTATAGTTTTCGGAATCTTATCTTTAAGAAAAGCCTTTATGCGGGACGAACAATAAAATATTCTGATTGAAATAGCCTTTCAAGGCTTGCAGGATGAATTATGCCTTACTATCTTCTCTTTCCAAGACAGTTCTAGTCATATCTCACATTGAGGAGCACAAAAGTACATACAAAATGTGCATTCTGAAAAAATTCAAATTTGAATAGCATTTGGAATAAAATAAATACTTAATTTGTGATATAATAAAACTTTCAAAAAGTAATTAAAATATCTTTTTCTCAAGACAGACTTAAAAATTATTAATTTTTATTGTTCAGACTAAGACAATAAAGCAGTACAGACTAAATTTTACTTCAAACAATTTTCTCTAAATTTCAGCATAATTATGGAATTCACTACCTTAACTAAGGATTTTTTGATTTATTATTGTCATATGTACAGGAATACAGTAAAAAGTATTGTTTCTTGTGTGCTATATAGACAAAACATACTATTCATAGAATTGATAGGGGAGAAGGAAAGGAGTGGGTGCAAACTATAGTGTTGCGGTTATAGATCAGGTGAAGAGAAAGATCAGCTTAATCTATAACAGGTCCATTTAAAAGTCTTGTGGTAGCAGGAAAGAAGCTACGTTCAATTGGTATGTGATCTTCTGACTTTTCTTTTTCTCGATGGAAGAAAGTGGAAGAGAGCATGTACGTATACTGAGAAAATTATGGCTATGCTACAAACAATGCAAATTGCAGTGACAGCAATGAGACCCTTTTCCAACTGGAAGACACACTTGTACCACATACAATTGCAGACTGACATTATTAATGTAGTAGCAATAGACAATGATTCAAATTTCATTTTTCAGATCTCAAGCATTTAGCGGAGCATCTAAAACAGTCGCTAAATGAGTTTTGACATCAGTGTATTTTTAATACCAGCCCGAACCAGCATTTGGATAGCATTTCAGACATTCAATCAATATGAATAAATTCAAAAAGCTCAGTTTCTCACACACAGGGCTGTGGCCTTAATTAACAGTACAGCTACTTGAATATAGTAAAGTTGATAATGACTAGCACTGTGATATATTCCATGCAAAGCAATATGCTGTAAAATTCTTGTTTTACTTCTAAATTTATAACTAAAATATTGATAAAACATGACATAGAATCTCCTAGCTTTTGTTTTGTTTTCATTCTATACATGGATCCAAAAGCAAATGTGAATAAAATTATTTTAAAATAAAGTATTTCAACATTACAACTTCTTTTATTAGTTCCTGAACCTATCAAAATAGGTTAAAATAAATTTTGTATTCATGTTAATTTAGTCTTCAAATCAAATTCTCTCAGTCAGCACTAATGGTGTGAAAAAAAAACTCGGTGCTGTTATGGTTCAGATCAGAAATTCTGAAGTGTTTTATGAAACCCACCTGAATCATAAGTTTTGCATTTTGAATTTGGCCAGAATAAACCTATGTTCCATTTCAGGTATGATTCAAGTGACTCAAATAGACTTTATTTAAGAATACTGATAACATGTATAGTAAGAAAATTAGCAAGAACTTTTATCAATTACAAACAAGAAACAAATAATCATGATTAATCAACCTTAATAAAAATCTCTACAATGTTCCAATCAAACCAATCTTATAGACAAAAGACCCTTTTCACACGTTTAACACAGCAGAGATTAATGTGATATTGGACCCAAGGCCATAAGTTGAATTCTGCAGTTAAGAAAAGATAGTTTCCCAAAACACCAGAGACACTCTGGTACAGCCCCAACAACAGCAGATTTTCACTCTTCAGGAAAATAGGATCTTATTTTCAGCTAACCAACAGAATTTTCAAAACAATAGGGAGAGGAAGAAAACACTTCTTTTTAGCTTACTGTCCCTTCTAAAACTAAAAATTCAAATCTGCAGGTCTAAACTGAAACCTCTGTGAGCTGACCTGCCCAGAGGTTTTTTTTTTCCCTCCTCCCAACAATGACATCACCTAAGGCTGTGAGCATGAATTAAAAAAAACACTCTTAAAGGTACACTAATATTACAGTGCGCACAGTAATTGGAGTTCAAAAATAGAATATAATTTTGTCTTTAAAGATGCTATCAGATTTGGATCAGCATTGTATTTCCATATCATAAATATGCTAATCTTCATTGGCAAGTGTCCCCACTGCTGTTGCAGAACTACTCCAATTGGAAAGTTTCAACCTCAATTCCCCAATACGGACTGTGTCAACTGATCTCAGCAACCCGCCAAGATTCCTTTGACAGCAGCTGTCAAGTTTGTACCCTTTACATTCTAGAAAAACAAAGGCCGCAGATGCATGGAAGCAGGATTGCCTGCAAGTTCCCTTCCAAGTGACAAACAAGCCTGACTTGAAACTATAATTGCTGTTCCTTCATTGTTCTTCTTGCAGTAAAACAAAAACAGGTCTTCTTTAAACAGTTCAATATGTCTATGGTTAGTTGATGAGGTTGTAAGTAAATCTCAATCAGTCTAGGCTTTCCAATCATTGTAACAACGTGGAGGTTCAAAAAGGCTATTCACCATCTTCTCAAGGGCAATTAAGAATGGACTATAATGCTGGCCTAGCAAGCGACGTTCACCATCTCATAAAAAAAAGTTAAAAATCAATGATTGGTACACATCCTTTTAATTATATTTACTTCTAACTAAAATAATTAACCTAGATTTCAGGCAAGAATAGAATTATGCCCAGTTATATTGCATCTCGCCTTTTGGAAATATAGCTTACCAACATTTATTACTGGATTAATGAAAATAGCCAGTTGAAAAAATGATTCTAAATTTAATGGCGCTTACATACCTTGATTTCAATACAAGGTGCCACATTCAGAAAACAGCAAATTGCAAAAAACAGAAAAATTATCAGGCAGCATACAGATGCAGATTTAATTATGCAAAAATTACCTTATTTGCTGCTTCCAGAGAGTGAATGAGGACTTGCAGTTCTTCTTTGTCCATCTCAATGGAAACTGGCTTCAATACTCCATTTTCCCTGACATCAAGGTCAAGATTCAGCAGTGGTGTTTGAAGAAAGGCAATTTTATCACTTGATAGAGGTAACTGTAAAAAAAAACTAAATGAACTTTGCACATATAAATTTGAATCTCTCCCTCAGTTTTATTCAATTGATTAAATCTAAAACACAATTTGAATATTGCCTTTTACTAATGAAAAACTAGTTGATCACCCATAGTCTGCACACATATTTGGCTTCTTGTTCAAATATTCAAAACACTTCATACAGCAGGTGGACATCAGCTATTTAACAGTATAATTAATTTACCATTTAAAAGTTCCAACAATCTATCAATTAAACAGCATACCTTGTAAAAATGAAAAAGCAGCAGCACTTCGAAGTATTCACTTAAACAACTACACCTAGATTGTGCTGCCTTATAAAATGGAAATTTCTTGCAGCTGTTGTGATGTCTAATAAGACAAGCAGCTTTAACATGTTAACGTTAAAGTACTCATTGGTTTAAGAAATTAAAAAACATAAAAAGTACCTAAAAAGACAATACTATTTATTTTATCACAATCCATTTAGGCTTCTTGGGAATGAGACAGAAACATTTAAACTCTGTTGCAGCTGCTGAAGTATCTTCAAGAAAACTCTGCTGATTACAAACCAATGTTTTTCACAATTCAGATAGTCTTTGCTCCCATGTTTTCTCTTCTCTCATTTGGCAGACATAACATTTGCTTACCACACCTTTCCTGAGTTTTCTAGGGAAATTAATTGTGCTGGCAATTATCAATCTTCCAGCTCTGAATGAAAATACATCACTATACTTTCAAAATAAATTTTTAAACTGTACTTATTTAGTGATATAAAAACTTACTTTGTTAGTATACTAAAAAAGCTAAATTTATGAAACACAGCTGGTTGCCTTTCCATTTTTTCCGACTATAACAGCAATATTTCAGTTCCCATTATCTCAAAGCAATCAAGTCATAACTCTTTTTAAATTCTAATGATGTGCTCAGCAACATTCTGCTGTAACACATTCTATCATTGTTCAATATTAGATTAATTAAATTTACTCAAACTACACTATGAGTTCTAACCAATAGAAATTCCTTTGGCTATCCAAACCAACTGCTTAGTAGTAATTAGGTTACTTTTAGTGATGTCTATCAGCTCTAAAAAGATATACAGTAACTTATCTAGAAACTTGACCCAAGTTTGACAGAACAGTTTGTAACTAAGTTTTTTGCAAATAAATCTACAATTTTGGGATTAATTCCTCGGACAGAATATAGGCGACCCTCCTTTTCTTCTCCGGTTTGTGTCTCATACAAGTGACAGCAACTAGATGTGCTATCACAAAACAAAGATCATTAGGTGTCATATGTGAGTATATATACATGCATTTGAAGTTTAGAAAGCACTTGTCAATCTTCCTTGATATTGCACTCTAAGCCAAGTTCAAGTGCAGATTCGGGTCAAACATTATTAAAGGCAAGATAATGGCAAGAGAGGTGGGGAAAAGACCTCAATAAAGTTTATAAATTTTATCCTAAAATTTTATTGATATATCCTGGTCAACTGAGCATACTGCACAATTAGGTAGAAGATCAGTCTTCAGCTAATATTCATCATTCTAAGCAAAATATTAAGCCAAGCATCAGGTGTTCACATAGAAATATGAATAAAATGAATTAAAAACGCACACGATTCAAAGGATGTATTTAATCCCATTATGAAAAGAATCATGCAGCGCAGATGGTCTGGTGTTGTGATCCATCGTGCCTGTGCTAGCTCTTGTAAAAGCTATTAGTCCAACTCATCTGTTCTTTCCCTATAGAGCTACAACTTTTTCCTTTGAATGCTTATCCACTTTCCTTTAATAATGATGATCAAATCTGCTTCCATTATGGTTTCATGCAGTACATTTCACATTATAACATATGGCTTAAAAAAAATCTCCTCTTTTAATGGAATTTGTTAATTTTCTTAAATCCATGTCCTATGTTTACTGGCCTACCTGCAAATGGAAACAGTTTCTCCCTATTTATTCTACCAAAACACCATAATTTCAAAAGTACTGAAGCAATTATCTTAAAATTTTATTTAAAACTCATTTTAAGTAGTAGAAATTTGGGTGAGCAAGGTTGTGCCAAATGTTGCTCACAATAGTTGGCAGGTACAGTGAACATGAAGGAAACTAATACTAACTCAAGAAGTGATTAGAAGGAATATTCAAAGAGGATGGTTTTGAAAAGAGAAAACAGAGGTGGAGAAATGCAGAAATTTAGGGACAGAATTCCAAAGTGGTCCTAGGCATCTGAAGGCACAGTTACCAATGAGGGCCAAAAATCAAATACAAAATATGTCAGAGTCAGAAGAAAAATGATGGCAAAAGGCTGATATAGAGGCAGTTACAAAGACAAATGTGGGCAAGGCCACGGCCAAGTTTATAGATAACACAGTTTGGGAGACCAGAGATGGTGCAGAATGAATCATACAGTACACAAGGAGGCCTATTGGCTTTTCGAGTCTGTACTGACTCTGACAGCGTATCTTACCCAGCCCCTTCCCCTGCACTATCGCCATAACCCCACACATTTACCATTGTCTAACCTACGCATTTAGAGACACTAAGGGGCAATTTAGCATGGCCAATCCAACTGAGCTGCACCGCTTGGGATTGTGGAAGGAAATCAGAGCACCCAGAAGAAACCCAAACAGACATGGGGAGAATGTGAGAACTCCACAGACAATCACCCGGAATTGAACTCAGGTCTCTGGAGCTCAGAAGCAGCAACATTAACCACTATGCCCCAAAGATGCAAATAAGTTTGACAATGACGAAAGTAAGAAATCTCATGACACCAGGTTGAAGTCCAACAGGTTCAATTGGTATTACAAGGCACAAGCTTTCGGAATGCTGCCCTTTCATCAGGTGAGTGGGAGTTCTATTCACAAATAGGGCATATAAAGACACAAACTCAATTTACAAAATAATGGTTGGAATGTGAATCTTTACAGGTAATCAGGGACCTCAACTGGGATCTTGGGTCCATGTCACACTATTTGTAACCCCCACAAATTGCCTGGGCTTGTAAATTCTCACTAATTGTCCTAGATGGAGACAATACACATCTCTTTGACCTGTGCTTTACCTCTTTCCACACACACTGTTTGTATCTTTAAGATCTGATTACCTGTAAAGACTCGCATTCCAACCATTATTTTGTAAATTGAATTTATGTCTTTATATGCCTTGTTTGTGAACAGAACTCCCACTCACCTGATGAAGGGACAGCACTCTGAAAGCTTGCGCCTTATCTGGTGTTGTGAGACTTTTCACTGTGCTTACCCCAGTCCAACGGTGGCATCTCCTCATAATGATGGAAGTATGAGTGAGGATGTCAGCGGTTGATGAGTTGAATTGGAGAAGTACCTTGTGAAGGAGAGGATTAGGTTGGAAACTTCTTTAATGACCATCACCCCATGATTATGAATAGTCTGGTACAACCCAAGATAGTTCTGGAGATGAGGCTGGAGTTAAAGGGACAAGGTAGAAATGATTGTGGCTAAAGATAGTAATTTCTGTCTCTTCACCATTTTACTAGGTGGAGTTAAGATTCATCCAAGACTATATGTTAGGCAATCAATCTAGCAGAATAGACAGAGTGGTGGAGGTGGTGTACAGATAGGGCACAATGATGTTGCAAAGGTCAGAATAAAGTGGAAGAAGACGGCTTAAGATAATCCTGGAAACACATAGCTGGGAAGAGAAACCCTGCTCTGATCAAATGAATATGGCTAAAACCAAGTAAGGACAAGCCTACAGAGCCATGGAGCTTCTGTATCAAAAGTTCTGAGTTCAAACCCCACTGCAGGCACTGGTGTTAATGATCTAGGCAAATGTTACAGTGCTAAACCAGAAAGTGCTGCAACCCTTCAGGTATATGCAAAATATCCCATGGTACTATTCAAAGAACAGCAAGGTGTTCTCACGGTGTCCTAGTCAGCATTTATCTTAAACACAAATTTTCTAATCATTTACTTAATTGGTGCTTGTGGGAGCTTGCTGTGCATAAACAGGTTATCAAATTTCTTACAGAGCAACACTGACTAAACTTCAAAGTACTTCACTGGTTGTAAAGCAACTTGGGTTGACCAGAAAGATGTTACATAAAGCAAGTCTTTTATTTCAACTAAGTATTGTCAGAAGCTATGTTATGATCAGCCATTTTGAAGGTTATGGAGAAAGATGGATAATGTAGAGAATGTTGTTTGTGACTCTGATTAGTGAAATAGCTTAAATACTGTGTTAAAGGCTTAACCTGAAGTAATAAATACAACTCCAGGGACAAATTACTATGGCAACCGTAAAGAAATTTTAGCTTAAAAATGCCGATGGAACATTGTTCTTCTGGTTAGAATGCATTTAATCTTCTACCTTTAGCTGCCAATCAAAATCCTGTAGTTGCGCAGACGACATAGCATTTGTTTTCTCAATTAAGGCTGACTTGATCTCCTCCTTTCTTCCTTTTAAACACTTAAGTACTGCTTCTTGATGGGGTGCACTCAATCCATTCAGCAGCTGGAGAATCTAACAGAAAAGAAAATCCAGTCTGTTTATTGAGCACAAGAAATTTTGGTCCACTGTTTATTTTTCAGATTCAAAGTACTTCTAGTGCATGCATAGAGTATGTCAAGAAATATGATTGCCTTAATATCATGTATAAACACACATTGGATTAAAAAATGTGCTACATGTGATTAAAAACAAATTTCTTTCAAATGTGAAAATTGAGACAAACTAGTTTACAGTAAATTCAAAGCTGTTTTATGCTCATAAAATTCTAATCATCCAACAGTTTAATATTTGAAGCAGACAAAAATACAAGGTAGAGAGTGTCAGTGGGAAAAGTTTAAGATTGTTCCAGTAATGAGCTGGCATAACCTTTATGGGCAGAAATTACAGCATTATGAAAATGTATATTTGAAACTGTGAAGGGTATATGGGTCTAAAATATATTTAAAGTAAAAAGGGCACAATATGGGCAAATTCAGGATTGAGTTATTGATCTTATTAGGATGAATCAGGTACAAAAACAACAATATAAAAGGAGATATTAGGAAGAGTGACCATAAACACTAATTTCACCTCATTTTGTACAAAGCCTTGCCAATTGGCTTCCAGGTTTGATCCCTGGTGGAAGTCAAAAACCCTCAACAACATTCAGAAAAATATTGAAATTGGACATGAAACTTTCTCCCATTTGTTTGTAATATTTAATTATGTTCATTAGCTGCATGACAAAAGGAATGAACAAGGCAAGAGCTGAACGGGGCTAAAAATCAATGAAAAAAAGCGAGAATTCAGAGGAGCTGAGCGAGGCTAAAAATCAGCAAAAGAAAGTGAGAATTTAGAGGAGCTGAGAAAGGCTAAAAATCAGCAACAGAAAGCGAGAATTCAGAGGAGCTAAGAAAGGCTAAAAATCAGCAACAGAAAGCGAGAATTCAGAGGAGCTGAGAAAGGCTAAAAATCAGCGAAAAAAGCTGGAACTCAGGGCAGCTGGGGGGAGACTAAAAACCAGTAAGAGAAAGCGGGAATTCAGAGGAGGTGAGCGGGATTATAAACCAGTGAGTTCAAAAACAAAAACTAAGGTGTGACATCAGAGAGAAGTCTCATATTGACAGGCTGATGAGAATTGTTGCTTAGGGACTGAGCCTAAATGACTGACAGATTAAAAATAATAGAACTATTAACTGTTAAAAAGTAGCAAATAGCTGATGAGTCTTATTTATTAAGTAAAATTTATTACTACCAGTCTTGAAAATTGGTAGGATCGGTCAGCATTAGCAACATAAGTTGCATTCTTATTGGAAGGCTAGTAGTAGTTTAATAAGGCAAGTTTAATAAGTTATTCTGACTTCCTGAATGTACGTTCTGGGTTATGTAGGTTAACCATTTGTCCAGGAAATGTCATCAGTTGTCGTAATTGGAACTCTGGTTTTCAGAATTTGAGCAACAGCTGGCATCACTGTGGTGCATGCAAGAGACTGAGAACTTTGTAGATGGCACATTTATGGATGTAATCACCCCACAGCTTAGGGTTGCTCAGCTGTACAGGGGGAGATGCAAGGAAGAGAAAAGCAATAAGTTATTTGATGGTTAAAAAAAGTGTTTCTGTGAACACAGACTTGAGTCCAGCATGATCTGTTATTTTCCTGGAGCCACAGTCAAATATGGCACTAAGTGGATGCAGAGCTCAGAAGAAGAGAATAAACTGCCAGCAGTCACACTCTACATTGGTATGAACAGAGGTAAAAAGAGAGATGTGGTCCTGCAGTCAGTGTACAGGGAGTTAGATAGGAAATTACAAAGCAGGATCTCAAAAATAGTAATCTCCAGATTATTCCCAGTACCACATGCAAATGAGTACAAAAATAGGACGATAAGGTGAATGAATGTGGACCGGAAAGATAGTCAGGAGAGAGGGCTTTAAATTCTTTGGGCATTGGAATCGGTTCTGAGGAAGATGGCAGGGCAAGTTGCATCTATATAGAAGTGGCTCAGAGTTTAGATTATGCTATTTGGGAGGATTTAACTTGACAGGAGTTTGGGAAGCATGAGATAATATTAAGTAGCAATGCCAAGGTATACAAAATAGATAGCACTATAACAAGGAATGGTAAATTACTGTAAGGGTGAACGTTAGAAAGTTTAAATTATGTGAATGCACAGTGTGTAGTAAATAAGATTGGCAAGTTACAGGTGCAGATTACTATGAGCAAATATGATTTATAGGTATAACAGAAACATGGCTAAAGAAGGGAATGACTGGGTGTTAAATATTCCTGAATACAAGATGATCAGGAAGAACAGGAAAGGGAAAAAAAAAGAGGTGACAGTATTGATTAAGGAGAGCATTGCAATCCTTGAGAAAGATGTTCTGGGGATCATGACAAAGTTTATTTGATTGAAGCCAAGGAATAAAAAAGATGTAATTATATTGCTCAATGTTGGTTAGAAGCCACTAACTGGCAGGAAGGATGGAAATTACTGTGAATAGTTAAAATGGTGAACATACTAGAATAATAGTAGTATAAAGGGAAGAGGACAGGAGTTCCTAGAAAAATTGAGGATTTTTTTTCTACAGCAGTATACAATTGGACAACAGTTACTAGATAATTCTCAGCATGCTAAAAATCTCACTGACAACCAAATTAAGATTTCCAGGAAGGAGGCACTGCTATACTTAGTTCTTGAGAAAGAGGCGAACAAGTGGATTGTATCAATAGTAGAACATTTAGGGGGCACTATGTCATAAGTTCAGTAACAGAACAAAGAACAAGGGTAAACTGATTGGGGGAAAAACAACTTCAAATGAGTAAAAACAGATCTAGATCGTATAAACTGGAGGCAAAGATTGGCAGAAAAAATAGTAGCTGAACAACTGGTTACCTTCAAAGAAGAGATTATTCAGGCAAAAAAAAATCCCTTCAAAAGGGAAAGGCAAGGCAAACAAATTCAGAGCTCCCTGAATGACAAAAGAGATATAAATTAAAATAAAGGAGAACAAGCATGCTTATACCAGTGTCAGGTAGAGAAAAAATACAATTGAGAACCAGACTGAAAATAAAACTTCCAGAGGGGTGCTGAAGAAACAAATGAAAAGAAGCAGAGTGAGCATGAAGAGAGATTGACGGCCAACATAAAAAGAGACTTTCAAAGCCTTCTATAGGCATAGAAATAATAAAAAGGTGGTAAAAAGCGTAGCTCAATTTGGGACCAAAAAAGGAGATATATTGCAGGGAAGCACAGGGTATAGCTGAGGTATGAAGTGAATACTTTGTATCCATCTTTGTCAAGGAAGATGATGTTAACCACATCATGGTGAAAGAATAGGTAATTGAGGCACTAGAAAGGAGTAAAATGCTTTTTCTGCCCCTCCAAAAGCATTTCATCTCTTGTTTCTACAAGTTCTGTTCTTTTAAAATACCAGATAAAAAGATACAGTAGTTGACAGAAAGAACAGCAAATTTATTTACATTGTTGCCTGGCTAAACTGAATATTAATTCACTGTTCCCAAATGAAGCAAACAGTATTGTTGGCTGGTCATTCTTTCAAAGTTAATGATCTATATGTTATTATACTCTATTTGAAATGCGCTCTGTAAAAATAGTTCAAGAAGTGGAACTAAGAAACCTCTTCATCTGGTAAATGCTTGCCACTGGCATGTTTCACAAATGCAGAGGTTTCCTCTAGGACCTCCATCCATTCCACCAGACTCCAAACACTTCCATAATCCCGAAATCGAGGGAGTGCACGTCCACAAATGCCATCAATTACCCTGTGAATAAACTACAGTAAAATAGAAAGCTTTAAATATAAAAACAGACACAATATGAACTTTACTCAATCCTATTTTAAATTGCATATTACTTGCTTAAATAGGCATTTGTAGTGAAGCACATCAAGGCCACTATGTAGAAAAAATATCTAAACACCTTCGTTTTTCTAAAGATACACTCAGTCTATGTTTCCCAGTTTCTCTTTGCCAATCAGCTACAAATTTTTTATAATGCTCAAAATGTCTATTCATCTCTCCAATCAGAAAAGCCAATTTTTCAAACATTTCTTCATAACATTTCTTCTCAAATTAATTTTAGTTAATCTTCACTGTACCCTGTAATAGGCTGTACTATTTTATCAAAGCTTGCCCAAAACTGCACACGATAAAAAGTAGGATTGTTTTCACTGAAAGGTCTGATAGAGGTCTACAAAATTATGAGACACACAGAGTGACAGCCAGAAGTCTTTTCTCCCCCAGGGTGGCAGTGTCAATTACAAGTGGGCACAATTTCAAGGTGACACAAGGAAAGTTTAAGGGAGATATGCAGGAGAAGTTTCTCAAGCAGAATGTGCACGCCGCCAGAAGCGGTGTTGGAAGCAGGCATATTAGCAACATTCAAGAGGCATCTGGATGGGTACATGAATAAGGAAAGAATAGCAGGATACAGACCAAGTAAGGGCAAAAGGATTTTTTCAGTCTAGTTAGGGTATCATGATTAGTACAGGTTTAGAGGGCCAAAGGGCTTGTGCTGTACTTTTCTTTGTTCTCATACACTTAAATATAGTCTAATCAAATTCAAATTTCGACATTCAAAATCACTTACTCATTTTTATATTCAATGCTCTGATTACAAAACCCAGAAATTCTTTTGCTCAAATTCTCTCGAATTTACAAATTTGACAAGTAATTTAATCAAGTTGTTTAAACTAATAAAAGAATTTGATTCAAAATAATTCACTCCAATTGGCGAATTGCAGAATAATCTTAAAGATTAGAGCTGGCTCATTTAAGAGTGAAATAAAGAAGCATTTCTTCACACAAAGGATCGTGAAAATCTGAAATGTATTAATCCAAATAGTTGTGGATGGATTTTGAATCAATTGTAAGTTTCAAGACTGAGATTGATTGCTTTTCTTGGGTAAGAGCATGAAAGGAACAGAAGCAGGTGAACAGAATCCAGGTACAGGTCAAGTCATAATGTAACTGAATGATAGAATAATCTTGAGGGCAGAACAGGCTACTCTTTTCTACATTTCTTAAAAGTTAATATGGTTACACATTTAAATCTGTTTCTTTATTCATTTAAAAACTTACCATTTAGGTTATACTTCCTATTAGCTATTCCCTTCCACTTCCCATAAAAAAAACTTGATAGTGATCTGTATAATTGCTTTTGACATCTATTCTACATACTACTAACCCATCTATGACCTCCTGCATGTGTTTGGTTTTAAATGGACTAGATTTTGGTATCAAATATCAATACCATCTCATATTTTAATGGCTAACATGATCTGTTGTCACGCTGCTGACTTAAGGATGCTGCAGACAAGAAGTTTGTTGTAAATGTATGGAATTTGTTTTAATTCATTGTGAGGCATTTTAAGCACCCAAACCTCTGAGGAAAAAGCATCACAACACTTCAGTATAAAGTTAGAGAATGTTAGATGCACACGTGTTGACATTTTTAATCAGATGCAATAAAAAAGCATTTGATGGCGGTCGAAACACCAATGAACAGCGTTAATATTATAACAAAACATGACATATTTCAGCAAAATGGACTTAATGGGTACGTAAAAAGTAATTTGGAAGGAGCTTAAAGAGAATGCATCTTGTAAATTTCTTCTTTCCACTCAACACGATACAATGTATGCAGAATACATACGAAGATAACTGTAACACAGCAAAAAAAACCCACCAGGAGAAGAGATCTGAGGAGCAGCCTTTTGGAAAAGTTGATTCTTCAAATGGCATCAAGTTTTGAGAATTCAGTCTAACTTGGCTGTGCAAAACCTCGCTTCTACATCCAACATGAAGGGAACAGTAGGGTAGAGAGATTCTTCCCGCTTAGAATGGATAGCAGAACTAGAGGGCACAGCCTCAAAATAAGGGCAGGGGGCAGTTTAGAACTGAGTTGAGGAGGAACTTTTTCACTCAATGGTGGTGAATCTCTGGAATTCTTTGCCCATTGAAGTAGTGGAGGCTATCTTGCTGAATATATTTAAGTCACGGGTGGATAGATTTCTGACAGACAAGGGAATTAAGGGTTACGGGGAGAAAGCAGAAAAGTGAACTGATCCACTTCAGATCAGCCATGATCTCGTTGAATGACGAGGCAGGCTCGAAAGGCTAAATGGCCTATTCCTATTTCTTATGTTAACATATCCAAACAAATCAGTCCGTTTGATATTTGTTACTGTAATATTTTTATACTCCATATTCAACAACTAATTTATACACAACAATCAAATTAATTTGTTAAATGCTAGATATAGCATTGTGTAAGATTCTCATCTTGATCTTTCTTTCAAATGGAAAACTAAGTTCAAAAATTTCTATTTAAATTTTCATAAAACAGATCATACTTGAGTAGGATCCTAAAATTTCAAAGCTTGCAGCAGGAATAGGTTGCACTAACTTACAAAGAGCATTTAGAAGTTAGTAATGTTTGTTTTTGTTTAGTAAGGTAAATTGTCAGCTTAATACAATTGCTTGCTCAAATTATTGCCATTATAACCAACAATATTTTAAAAAAATCTACAAATGCAGAAATATTTCAAGAATGATTTACATCACAAGTTTACTAATACTGATGTTAACTTTGATATGTAACTGCATTGTTGCAATTCAACCTTTGGAGCTAAAAGTAATACCTTTAAATGAGGTTGGGGTCCAAACATTTGATTTGCATTTGCACTTCTGTTTGTATTTATTTACATTCCACAAATAGCTATGCGGTAAATGATCATTTTGAAAAGCAAAATACAATGGCTGCTGGAAATCTGAAATAAAAACAAAGCGCTGAAGGAGTCATACAGACTCCAAACATAAACTCTGTTTCTCTCTTCACAGATGCTGCCAGAACTGAGTTTTTCCAGTATTTTGTTTTTATTTATACACGTTCATTTAGGTTCTTCGTTGGCATTGAGGAAATGCTGGTCAGGACATCAAAATAACTCCTTGGTCCTTTTCTCTAATCCCATTTTCCAGCACTTGGTCTGTATTATGCAATTCAAGAGGCATTTTAAGTATCCATTTAAACACTCTTAAATATTGAAGGTTTCCACCTCAACTATCCTTTCAGCAGTGAGTTCCAGATTCCCACCATGTCCTGGTGGCAAGATTTTCCTGAAATATCCTCAGACCTTAAATCTACCCTCCCTGGTTATTGACCCCTCTACTAAGATAAAAACTGCCTTCTTATCTACCCTACGTCCCTCAATTTTATACATCACAATCAGATCTCCCTTCAGCCTTCTCTGCTCAAAGGAAAACAACCCCAACCTCCTTCAGAAATGAAACGCTGCAGGACACGCAACATCCAGGTGAATCTCCTCTGCACCCTCCATAGTGCAATCACAGCCTTCCTATAGTGTGATGATCAGAAATGCACAGTGTACTCTAGCCGTGGCCTAACAAGTGTTTTATAATAGGTTCATCATGATATTATTGTTCTTATATCCTATGCCTTGGCTAATGAAGGCAAGTATTGCATATATCTTCTTAATCCACCTTATTTACCTGTCCTGCTGCCTTCATGGATCGATGGACATCACCTTAAAGTTCCTCTGATCTTCTGCATTTCCTACTATTGAGTAAGTATTCCCTTGTTTTGTTCAGGTCTTCTAAAATGTATCAATTCACACTTTAAGGTTGAATTCCATTTACCATTATTCTGCCTATCTATGTCATCCTGTAATCTAAGGCTTTCCTCCTTGCTATTTAGCATACCACCTATCTTCATGCCATCTATGAATTTACTGACATATCCCCTATTTTCATTTCTAGATCATTAATGTAGACGACAAACAGGAGATCCAGCAAATGATCCTAGGAATACAGCCATAACTTTCCAGACATAAAAATAACCTTCAACCATCACCTTCTGCCTCCTGTCACTAAGCCAAATTTTGGATCCAATTTACCAAATTGCCCTGGATTTTCTTGACCAGTCTCCCATGCAGGACCTCGTCAAAAGCCTTAGTGAAGCGCATGTAGGTTTCACCCGCACTGCCCTCATCTAAATATCTGGTCACCCACTCAAAAAATTCAATCAAATTTATTAGATGTGGTCTCCCCCTGACAAAGCCACGTTGACTATCCGTGGCTAATCCCTGATTCACCAAGTGGAGAATAATTCTGTCCCTCAGAATTTTTTCAATAACGTCACTACCACTGATGTTTGACACATTGGTCTGTGATAACTTGGTTTTCCCTTACTTCCCTTCTTGAATAACGCTACCACATTAGTTGTTCTCCAGTCTTCTGGCCCCTCTCCTGTGGCTGAAATGGATTGAAAATTAGCACCAGGGTCCCTGCAATCTCATCGCTTTGCCTCATATAGCAGCCTGAGAGACATCTCATCAGGGCGTGGGGATTAGTCACTTTAAAGTCTGCTAAAACCACTAATACCTCCTCCCTCTCAATGCTAAATTGTTTGATTATATCACAGTCTCTCTCCCTGACTTATATATCTACGCCATCTTTCTCCATAGTGAATATATGCATAACTCATTTGAAACAACATCTACATCTTCTGGCTCCACTTTGATCACTAATGGGTCCCATACTTTACCAGGTTACCCTCTTGCCCTTAATATACTTTTAAAACACTTGGGATGTTCTTTTATTTTGCTTGCCAGTGTTAGTGTCCTAATTTTTTTTAAGTAACCCCAAAAGTATATATTTTATATACTTGGAGCTTCACCGTTCTAAGCCACCTGTATCTGCCATTAGTCTCCTTTTCCAGAAATTGGAATATCTTCACCATCCTCCTCAGTTCACAATGCTTCTAAGTTTCACATCATCCACAAGTTTTGTATGTGAAGGTCTACTTCATTAATGTACGTCAGGTAAAGCAAGATTCCCAGTACTGACACCTGGAGAATACTACCACATACTTCCCTCCATCTAATACATATCCTTTAGCTATTACTCTTCATTTCCTGTCACTCAGCCAACCTCATATCCAAGTTGTTATTGTCACATATTCCATGAATGATAACTTTGCTCTCAAGTCTTCTATGTGACACTGTATCAAGTGACTCTTGAAAGTCCACTTAAAGCCCATCAATAGCATTGCCCTCATCAACCTTTGCTGGTTCTGCAAAAAATTTTCAATAAATTGAACATGATTTTTTTCCCCTCCTAGCAAATCCAAATTATTTTTCATTAATTAACTTGTATTTGTCCATATGCCCATTGACTTTGTCCCTAGCTGTTGTTTCTAGAACATGGAGAAATCTCTAATCCCTGTTGTTGAAAAGGTCCCAGACTGTGAAATATTAACTTTTCTTTCTCTCACCACAGACGCTACCAGATTAGCTGAGTATTTACAGCATTTTCTGTTTTTATTACTGCTAAAACGTAGTTTATTTTTACCAGACATGTATGTTACACCTCAAAACACATCAATTTCATCGATGAAAGGAACTGACAAAAGATCATCTAGACTCGAAACGTTGGCTCTGTTCTCTCTCCAGATGCTGACAGACCAGCTGAGATTTTCCAGCATTTTCTGCTTTTGTTTCAGATTCCAACGTCTGCAGTATTTTGCTTTTATTTAAGCTATTTGTTAACTTGCTTTTTTTAAAACTACCCTTTAATATTCTATGCAAACAGTTAAATTTTATTTATTAGTCACAAGTAGGCTGATATTAACACTGCAATGAAATTACTATGAAAATCCCCAGAAACTTCCTAATTAAAAAAAATAGTGATTTCAGACCAACAAAGTCGGGGAGAGTCCGGTCAGCGCGCAACCGGCTCGGGATGAACCTTCAAAAAATACTCCCACTCCGGACAGCCTAATCAACACCTGAGCTTTGGTAGGAAACACCGAGGCCGCAACTGCGGCCTACATCGGCTTTCATTATTAGCAAGTGCAGGGAGAGGTGAGGAGATGGAATCTCCTTTCCCTCCTCCTCCCGGGCCATAACACTTACCCCACAACAGGCCTCAGCCTCCAGTCTCGCCAGTAACGGCAGCATCGCCGCGCGCTCTACCCCCGTGCCCGCCGCGCGCGCGCTCTACCGTTGGCCTTGCTAAAGGCCGGCCTCGACAGTAAGGGAGAAATGTCAGTCAAACTCCTCCCCCGCCCTCACCACCAGCAACAACAACAACAATGTGACTTCTTATGGGAGCCTCCTCTGTGTGGATGTCGGCCAAGACAAGGATCAATCGCTGCTCTTCTCCCTCCAGCGCTCCAACGCCAGTTGATCAGCACTCAGAGGGACGGTTCAAACATGAAGAATCACCATCACCTGCAAAAGGTACCGGTACGGTTGCTGTGTCATTGAGCTGTAATGCAACAAGGATCTGTGCTTTCGGGAGAAAAGGAGATAGATTCGGATAATCAATGAAACAAATTGTCATGAGTAGTTTACTCCCAAAACATTTGCGTCTTTACTCTTGAACTGACAGGCTGTTCAAGACCCACTCCAGGCATTTCTAATCTTCTACTAGCAAACATATTACCCTCAAAAATATGTTTTATTCATATCATAACAGTTTCTTCCTTGCTCCATCAGACTTTTGAACGGACCTACCTCGTATTAGGTTGATCTTTTTTCTACCCTAGCTATGACTGTAACACTACATTCTGCACTCTCTTTCCCTATGTACAATATGCATGCGCAAAAAATAATACTTTTCACTGTATTCTAATACATGTGACAATAATAAATCAAATCAAATCAGAAATTTTGTGAGGCTGCATTTGTTACCGACGGCTATGCTAAGTTTATAATTGTTTTTAGTACTATTGCCTGCATCAGTTTATACATAGATGCATTGTTACAGTTAAACTCTTGTCCTTTCCTATCCCACTGCTTGTGTTTACGTGCATCAACAGATTTCTCTATTGCCTTGATTTTTGTTTTTGGACTTTTAAATATTCCTTCACCTGCACACCTGCTAGTTTAAAGCCGAACACAACTATAGTTATATGCTCCCAGTCAGGTTTAAGTTTAGCCCACTCACAAAATGCACGCCTCGAATTGTAGAAAACAATGTCAATCAGTAACGAGACCAAGTCCCTTGAAGACCACTTAAAGGAAGTAGTTCAGAAATAGTGGATGCATTGAACCATAGAATTCAGACAATGTAGAAAGAAGCAATCTGACTATCAAGTCTGCACTAACTGCAAAACAGCATCACTCCCAAGTCCTCCTTTCTGTCCTGTTTCCGTAACCCTGTATGTACATTTACCATGGCTTATCCACCTAACCTGCACATCTTTGGACACTAAGGGGCAATTTTTTAGCATGGACAATCCACCTAACATGTGGAAAGAAACCAGACCACTCAGAGAAAACTCATGTAGACATAGGAAGAATGTGCAAAGTCACCACAAATAGCCGGAATTGAGGGTCCATAGTGCTGTGAGGCAGCAGTGCGAACCACTGTACCATCCATTATTTTTAATTAAGCCCAACAAATTTCTTTGTTCAAGAAAGAAGAGTTAAAATGCTGCAAACTATATACCAGTTAATATATCTTTCATTAGAAAATCATAATACAATTAACCAGAGTCAGTTATGAATTGGCAACTGTGTTTGACAAACCTTTTAAAGTTCTTTGATGATGTAACAAGCAGGATGGATAAGGGATCCTTTTTGGATTTTTAAAAGGTATTCGATAAAGTACTACATAAAAGATTGCTGTTGGAGAAAATGAGGGCTCAAGGTGTTGGGGTGAAATATTGGCAAAGAGAGAGGTTTGCTAAATAATAGGCAACAGATGCAGGATAAGTGGAATATTTTCAGGCTGGTGAATTGTTAACTAGTGGAGTGCCTTTGCGATCAGTATTGAGGGCTCAACTATTTATGATGTATATTGTTGACTTGGATGAAGAGGCTGATTGTTTTATAGTCATATTGGCTGACAATATAAAGAGATACATGAGAAAGCAAGTCGTGAGGAGAATACCAAGAGTCTGCACATCTACAGGCATTAGTTGAGGAAATGTAAGATTATCCACTTTGTCAGAAAAAATAGGAAATCAGAATCAAATGCCCTGCCATATTCCCCAAAAACTACAAAGTTGGTCAGGAGTCCACCCACCAAAATACTGGCTGTTTTGTAGCTATTTAATGTTGGGAAAAAGGAGAGAGTCCTACCTAGCATTGGATGGCAGCTCTGTAGCCCTAGCATTGGCAGACTCGAGCAGAGACCATTGCTGGCACAACAGGCAATCTCTGAACAAGAGGAAGTTATGGAGCCAAACTTCAAGATAAGTCTGTATTCTGTTGAGGCCTGACTAGTAGATGCAAGTGAAGAGGGGTGAAGGAATTGTGGAGCTGGTTTGAGAGTTGCTCCCTCAACTTGAATGGCATTCTGCATCATGATGTCATGAAATATTACCAAGACATTCTACTGTACTATTCCTTCCAATGAGTTTATCAATATAAACTTTTACACAAATGAAGCCGAGTTTCTCTCCCCTTCTTCTCCTAATTTCTTTTGGGATATTTTTCTGCATGTGTTAGTTGCCTTTTAATATGTAATTCAAGTCATTATTTTAGAATGTATGGGTGCAAGCTCATCGACTGTAAATAGCATCATAAACAAATTGATCCTGTCCTAAGATAACAACCAAACATGCACTTTCAATTACCTGCCACTAGATAGAGATCAGGAGCAGGAAACTACCTGATTTTTTATTTAGTTCATTGGCATCACAACAAATTATACTATATGCTGCTCTGGAGCACAGGAGTGAAGAAAACGGGTGGGTAAAGAGGTATAGGATCAAGAAGAAGGAAAAAAGAATGCTTTGAATTTTCCAAAACTGTGGAATCCTAGGAATCCAACTTTGAAAAAGCTTTAATAAAGTCTAGAATGGAAAGTTGCTTCTTACGCTTAAAACAATAAAAGGTTCAAGTTAAAGCTACAAATTGAAAAATATTGGAAGAAATGGGTTGAGAACTTAAACAGGGTGAAGGCTGTGCTAATGGCCTCACAGAATAGCAAAACAGGAGATGGGGATAAGCAATGTTTTTCTCACCATAGTGGGACCTGATACTTTTGAGCTGTTATCTGTGAGACTCCAGTACCATGAAATCTTCTGAAATTGTTGAGATTCTGAATTCGTATTGCAATATGACTAAGAGTAAGATTGAACTGAGAATCTGTTTAAGAGAGCAATTGTCTTATAATCAGAGGGCAGATTTGCAAAGCATTCCAGTCAATCAAGAGCACATACAAATCATCATCAAAACAAAATACACAAAATGAGTAAGCAGGTTGTACAGTGAAATGAGGAGGATGACATCAACGCAAAAAGTAAGCAAACATTCTATCTATGAACACCAAGGAATTTATTGGCATAGTGGTACCATCAGAAGTCTTTGTTACCATCCAGATTATGTGCCCATAGATGCATGGACAGCATGAATATAGAAAACTAGATAATGATGTGATGGCAAATTTCTTTCCATTTTACATGTAGTAGTTATAGAGTGGGAAGCTCACCCACTGCCAAACTGGCTGTGTGCAATGACTTGGAGCTTCTGCCCTGACAACCATTATATTTCAATGTCACTAAAACAATTCTCCCAGCTCATCCCAGAAATTTTATATATGTACACTAGAGATCTGGTGATCATGGGCCTGCTGGCATATGGGGACCTGTCCTAGGTCACCATTCATGGTATCATTAAGAAAATAATGAAGCTCACAGATAATAGGAAACACCCTTCGAAATCCTGTGCTTATGCTGGGAAAAGACAACCTAACTCTGCAACACAGATATGTAACGAACAGGGTATGCAATATGATCGGAACATAATATGTATCTGAACATAATAATAATTTCTGAACATAATATTCAGAACTTGCAAACTTCATTTTACTGTGAAACTTCAAATACTGTGAATTACTATTCAACAGATAATTGTGAACAATCCTTCTCAGTCCTCATTCCTCAATACTTCCAGAAATACAATAGACATTGTTGAAAAACAGGTGAAGAGCTATACTCAACCAACAGTGGGCAACAAATTGCTCAACCTAAATATCAGACAAAGATTTTGATAATAATCAACCAATAGTACATGGAATCTAGTGGAAATTGTCAGCATATACTCAGAGTTGAGATTGTACCAAGTATGGACACCAAAACAGATGACTAATCAAACCAATACCACAAGCAGAAACACCTAATAACCTTACTGCATTGTGCAAGACACAAACCAAACATAGCATCCCGACCAAGACCAGCATTGTGAAAGCACGCAGTGACCTCAAATCATATTCACTATAAACAAATCTGAATATGTAAGTAAACTTCAGCGACTTATAAATTCATTGCTTTGTGTAATAGTATGTTCAAACACAATATAGTTTTCTACTGTAAATAGATTTTGATTCTTTAGGGATAAAATTTTAGTTTGATAAAAATGGGAATATTGTGATGTATCATTAATCTTAAACTGCTGTGTGTCATTATGAGAGAGAATTTGCATAAGCCATTGTACTCTGTAGATAGGATAGAGCAGAGCAATAATCCTACGGATCAGATTATAGAAACCCTACAGTGCAGAAACAAGCTATTTGGCCCATCAAGTCTGCACCGACCACAATTCCACCCAGACCCTACCCCCATATCCCTACATATTTATCTGCTAATCCCTCTAACCTACACATCTCAGGGCACGAAGGGGCAATTTTAACATGGCCAATCAACTTAACCCACACACCTTTGGACTGTGGGAGGAAACTGGAGCACCCAGAGGAAACACATACAGACATGAGGAGAATGTGCAAACTCCACACAGACAGTGACCCAAGCCAGGAATTGAACCCAGCTCCCTGGAACTGTGAATCAGCAGTGCTAACCACTATGCTACTATGCCACAGTTGCGTCTACATATCTTCACAGCTATCATTGTATGTATAGAGAACAAAGAAAATTACAGCACAGTAACAGGCTCTTTGGCCCTCCAAGCCTGCACTGACCATGCTGCCCGACTTAGCTAAAACTCCCTACCCTTCCTGGGACCGTATCCCCCTATTCCCATCCTATTCCTGTATTTGTCAAGACGCCCCTCAAAAGTCACTAATGCATCCACTTCCCCTACCTCCTCTGCCAACGAGTTCCAGGCACCCGCTACTCTTTGTGTAAAAAATCTATCTCGTACATCCTCTTTAAACCTTGCTCCTCACACCTTAAACTTATGCCCCCTAATACTTGACTTTTCTAACCCTGCAAAAAAGCTTTTGACTATCTACCCTATCCATGCCTCTCATAATGTTGTAGACTTCTATCAGGTCTCCCCTCAACCTCCATTGAGGCTTGAAGGTAAGAGTATATATTCTTATCTTCAAATAAAAAATCCACATTATTATTTTACCAATTCTTGTTGTATAATTAATATGTTTGGTCTGAACAAAAAATGCAACAAAATAATGGAGAGGTGGTGAAGTGATGGTATTGTCATAGAACTAATAATCTAGATCCCTGGGTTTGTATTCTATCATGGCAGATGTGTGAAATTGGAAACTAATAAAAATCTGGAATTAAAAGTCTAATGATAACCATGACATCGTTGTTGTAAAAATTCCTCAGGTTCATTAATGACCCATGTCATTGTAAATCCACAGCAATATGGTTGATTCTTAAATGGCCTAGCAAACCATTCAGTTAATGAGAAATTTGGGATGGACACTGGCATAACAAGTGATGCTCATGTCCCATGGATTTTTAAAAAAAACTAGCATTTAGTTATATTTATCTCAGCTGTCCTCTCTGCTGGTGATGGAGGGTATAAATAAAGATGTTCAATAATGGATGGTTGCAGTTGAGCAAGTATTAGTCTTAGCAGTGCAATATAGAATAGGTTTCAACATGGACAAAATAAAATGTTGCTTCATATAGTCCATATAGAGTACATGCTCTTGAATGTTGCATTAGAGAGCCACTGCATAGCCAGCATTTGTTGAACCATACTGTTCTGCATTCAGGTGAGACATAATAAGCTGGGCAATGAATCAAAGCAATTAATTGGAAGATTAAGATTTTAACAATTTTTGGACAAGAAATAGAGGCACTTTTATGAAACATTGCATGGCTATTTTGCAGAACATTGTATTTACACAAGAACAGTCTTGTGGGCCTAGTGTCTTTATCTCATTTCATTCTTTACTCTATATCATGATATTTATGAGGATGGTTTATGTTGTTACATTATGCATTACGTAAACAAATGAAAAAGGTTTGCTAAACATCTTCAGTTGGATGGTGTTGCTTCAAATATGGTTGTTGACATTGAATATTTCATGTGATATTAGATTCTATCACCACCAATCAGCCAAAGTACACAAACTATTAAACATAAATAGAGAAGCAGTCTTATTAGCCCATCTTTACATCCATTTGAAATGCGTGTGGGATAAGCTAAATGGTTGTGTTGCAGCTAAACTGCAACCTGGCATCATCTCCTATTGGATGATATTTAAGATACAGTGAACTCATTTTATTTGAAGTAAGAGAGATGCGACACGGGTCTTAGAGGCCATGGAAAACAATTCGAAAATGTGTACTTGAGCACGCATGCATCTTGAGTAGTGGATCCATTACATTTTTATTTCAAAATTAAGAACAGAAATTTATATATTTTTAGTATTTTTCAAGTCGCTGTTTTTCGAACTGGAAATATGCTGCCGTTTACTGTTTGTAATCAGTGTGTAACTGCATAGAAAACCACCCTCACATCCTTCCCGTATTCTGCATCTGCACATTTTGCAGAATTTTTTGTGCTCAGTTTCGGGTATCAAGTTTTCTCTGTGCGATTAAGGTTGCCTGGTGTTTCCCCCTCCCCCGTCCCCCCAGCAAACTGCTTTCTGAATTGACTGAGTTGGTCTTATTGGAAGTTGAATTTGACAATAGCATGTGTCTCGCTGCATTGAAAATATCTGGAAGAAGTTAGCGTTTTTACTGCTAGCTGAATTATTTAAACGGGGTGAACCGGGCACGGAAATGTTTAGTTTCTCGTTCTTACAAAGAAAGGATTTTTATTGAAAAGACGCTCTCTTGTGGTGTACGTTTTGCTGTTATGGACATAATTAGCTGGTAAGTCTTAAAATTAATAATTAATATAAGTATGAAAACCCGTCCTTTCCATCCTGCAAGAAATCAGCAATCATTTCATTTTTTTTCTCAGCCAGAAATATGTTTTAAAAATCGAGTTGAATTTGTATCATTTAACGATAAACACAATCTTTGTGAATTGTTTTATTGGTTAAATGCACAGAAAATGAAATAAATTATGTTGGCTTTGTCCTTAAGTTAGGTAGATCTAGTTTAGCAATAATTAAAATTACATTTAGCTCTATTTTCTCTTTGCCTGTCCCCCGTCCTTATCACTTCTTTGGTCAGGAGGTTATTTTTTTCTAATTTTGAACATTTTTACCAGCGAAGGAAATGACTTGGTTGTATTTGATAATTCATTCATAGGCTTTATGAGTTCACTTAATTATTACTGTAGCTTTTGGTATGTATTTAAGTAAGGACTTAAATAAGCGGAAGTAGGAACTGTTATGAAGTTCTTTGGGGACTTTTAGGGGAGGAGTTCTATTTCTTAATACTTAATGTAGTGATTTTTCAGGGGTTTTTTGAGAACGTTTGGCAAAAGCTTTATAAAATACAGATGTGTCAATCTAGAAACTAGATCTATCTGAGTTGGAAATATCCAATCATTATATGAAAATTCTTGGTTAGAAATTACTCAGGAACTCTGACGCAAAATGGACGGTATTGGATCAGTTGTCCTTGATACGCAGCTCCTGAAATTTAATTTCATATGATTAATCTCATACTGCCCGTTTTGAGTCACAGCCTGAAAGCCTAGACTGTTTAAATACTGGGAACTATTGATACATTAAATGGATTGTTGTCTGTTTTCCCACAGTAAGCACTTTTTGAAAAAAAAATCAATTTTGTCCTTGCCAGAAGGCATTGCCACATTAAATTATGGTTCAATAGGTAGAAAGTATCGTCTGATACTTTGCCGGGCTATTGTTCTTGCATAGTCCGAGACATGAACGTCAGCGGACTTTATACCTTTCAGGAGGGCAGTATATGCAGCCAAATCTTATCCTGAAATATCAACCCTTTCAAAAGTAATCAATAGTAAGATGTAAGAATGCAGAGGCTAGATTGTACTTCCCCTTTTGTTATCAAAAATCAATTTATCTAATAAATCAATTAATCTGTCTAAGAATCTTTGGTGAATTGCTGCAGTACATCTTGTAGGTAGTACGCACTGCTGTCACTGAGCATTGATGGTGGAGAGAGTGAATATTTGTGAATGTACTGGCTATCAAGCCAGTTGCTTTGTCCTGGGTGGTGTCAAACTTATTGAGTGTTGTTGGAACTGATCCACAATTCATTTTGATTATCAAATTCAGTATCCTGATTCTGTTCTCCAACAAACCCTCTCTCCCCCTACCTCACCACCATGCCCCTTGATTCCTTTAGCTCCAAGAGCTTCTTCTTGAAACTTCTTCTTGAAATCATGCAATGTTTTGGCCCTAACTACTTTCTGTGATCGTGAATTCCACACATTCACCACTCCGAGTGAAGAAATCTCTCTTCACTTCAGTCCTAACAGGTTTACCTCTTATTCTCAAATTATGACCCCTATTTCTGGACCTTCCCACCACAATCAGGAACAAACTTTCTGAATCTATAATCTGTTAGAATTTTGTAAGTTTCTATGTCACTGAACTGAACAAACCAAGGTTTGTTCCTTATTTCCCTAATCTTATTTGTGTCCTTATTTCATGCTATTGTAGTCAAAGCTATAAACTATGCTTTTGTCAACTGTCACCTGCAAACTCAAATTATCCATTGTACTCTTACCATCTTCTCAACCTTCCCAAACACCAACTTCTTAGGATCTATCTGTCTGTACTTTGTTTCCTAGTGAATTCCCGTCATTCATCTACCCACCCTTATCAATCTACGTTCCATTACAAAAATTTAAAATCTTTATCTTCCGATCTCTTAATGGCCTTGCTCCACATTTGCTTTGCATTCTTTTGCATCTTTGTTTTCTGTCATGTGCCTTGGTCCTCAATGTTTGACCTTCTATGAACCCTGTCCTCCTTTACTTCACCATTATGGTAAAACATTCAGTTGCTATATCCCCACTAGAATACTTCCTTTAATCTTAAAGTAATTTTTTTGATCAACCTCATGGCCACCTTTCTGAACTTGCCCATCGTGACTCAGTGTTTTCCTCTATAAAGTGCATTAAAAGCTTTATACATTTGCACATTATTTCTGCTTAATCCTGTGTCTGTACTGAGTTAGTTGACCTCTGTCAGAATGGCACTGATTTCTACAGTTGCTTTCTGTATCCCACTGCTAGGGAGGGGAAAATAAAGTTATTGATCTTGTTCCTCTTGCCAGTCATTACCCCCTGTTGAATTATACATAGAAGTGTCTAAGGGTAAGTCAGGTGTATTTGGCTGCAGAGGCCTGAAGGGTCAGACAGACTATCTGGGCTCACATTTGAAGAATAGTCAGTTGGGTGAGTTGCCAGAGGCTGTTGGCTCCTTGAGCTCATAATAAATGCCGCTATCCAGAGAGAAGGAATGCATTGGAAACAAGGCTGAGGTGGGGCCATATGCATTTTGACATCGTTTACATTCCTCCCCAGTGCCTTGTCTCAAGGATCGCTAACCATCTAAACTTTCTCTGAGAAGACACCAAAGTCGGAGGAGTGGTAGATAGTGAAGAGGGGTGTTATAGTTTGCAAAGAGACTTGGACAAGTTGCAGAGCTGGGCCGAGAGGTGGCAAATGGAGTTTAATGTGGAAAAGTGTGAGGTAATTCACTTTGGCAGGAATAACAAATGTGTAGAGTATAGGGCTAATGGTAGGACTCTTAATAGTGTTGAAGAACAGAGGGATCTTGGTGTATATGTGCATAGATCCCTGAAAGTTGGCAATCAAGTCGATAAGGTTGTTAAGAAGGCATACGGAGTCTTAGCTTTTATTGGTAGGGGATTGAATTTCGGAGCCGCAACGTCATGTTGCAACTGTACAAAACTCTAGTGCGGCCGCACTTGGAGTATTGTGTACAGTTCTGGTCCCCGCATTATAAGAAAGATGTGGAGGCATTGGAGAGGGTACAGAGGAGGTTTACCAGGATGTTGCCTGGTATGGAGGGCAGGTCTTATGAAGAGAGGCTGAGGGATTTGAGGTTGTTTTCGTTAGAAAGGAGGCGGCTAAGAGGAGACCTTATTGAAACATATAAGATGATTAGAGGTTTAGATAGGGTGGACAGTGATAGCCTTTTTCCTAGGATGGAGAAAGCTAGCACGAGGGGATATAGCTTTAAATTAAGGGGTGGTAGTTATAGGACGGATGTCAGAGGTAGGTTCTTCCACCAGAGGGTGGTAAGGGTATGGAATGCCCTACTTGCTGCAGTTGTAGATGCGCCAAGTTTGGTGGCGTTTAAGAGGTTAGTGGATAAGTTTATGGACGAAAAGGGAATGGTTTAGGTTAGAGGGTCATTGCTTTTTCCTAATTGGTCGGTGCAACATCGAAGGGCCTGTTCTGCGCTGTAATGTTCAATGTTCTAAGACAGTAAGAAGTCTTACAACACCAGATTTATTATTAACCTGTTGGACTTTAATCTGGTGTTATGAGGCTTCTTACTGTGTTTACCTCAGTCCACCGCTAGCATCTCCACATCATGATTCTCTGAGAAGAGCAGATTGAACTCCACAAATGAATTACTTTTTGAGGCACTCAACTTGGCCTATTTTGATCTAATGAGATTTTACTTTGCCTCTGAGAAACAGAAGTTTATGATCGTCTGTTACTTATATTAACAGGAGAGAACAGCTTTTGCAAGATAATTCTTTCTTCTTTTCCCAACTTTTTCTGTGGAAAATTTTGTATTGCTAAATTCTGTGATTATATATCAGAGTCTCTTCAACTCCAGTTGCTGCATAGCAATACACTTCCAGCATGTTTTTAAATAGTTAATTCTGCAACATTGTTAAATGTTAGAATATACTGCGGTATTGTTGCATATCCCCACAAAAATTGCTTTGCAAATATTGGTTATATTAGAACTTCATTCAAAGGAGCTATAAAGCAGGGCATTAACTGCAGAATGGGATCTGGCTAGCAAAGTACTAACAGTGGGTTACTGCAGAGGCAGCAGGGAGCTAACTCTGAGATGCACCTAGGCAACAGGGTGCTAACAGGGAAGGGCCCTAATATATGGATTGCTATCTGTGGACTATGACTTTAGTGGCACATCCAAATGTTTCTGTCATTCTACAAAATCTCTTAGAGTGTACTGCCCTATAATATTCTAGTGGATAACATTAAACGTAAAATCCTAGATTTGATTATAATCTAGGCTGAGTTAACTGATCTTATTCTGCTATGATTTGCCTCAGTGTCCTGAACCGGGGGGAAGAAGTCAGCAGTGATTCTTCCTCCTTGGAAAGTGAATTTGTATGAATACTGTTTTAGCTGCAATACACTATAGTTGAAACAGCCTCCTGAGACTCACTCTATCTTGGCTTGTACATAAGAAAAATATAAAGATTTGTAAAGTAAAATATGAGTGATTTTCCATGCATTGATTGTTTAAAAGAGGAAGAGACTATTGTATTGTTATACATCTTCAGTGAATCAAAACCCTCTAACTCCCTACCTACTGGGGCTGTAATAATATCTTCACGTTATAGTGGTCAAGGATAGTAACTAACCGCCATCTTCTTAAGATTTCATAATGGATGACCAATTCAGTCATAGTCATAAAGATATTCAGTGTGTAATCTGGCACTTTGATCCAACTTGTACATGCTGTCAGAACTTCCTAAACTGAACTAGTCCCATTTACCTGTATTTGGCTCATAACCCTCTAAGACTTTCCTATCTATGTACCCCTCTAAATGTCTTTTGAATGCTGTAATTATACCCACCTCTAATATCTCTGATATATGCATTCAATATATGCATCACCTTCTTGAAAAAATTGCCCCTCAAATCCCTTTTAAATCTTTCCCCTCTCAGCTTAATCCTACACCCTCTAGTTTTGGACCCCTACCCTGTGGGGAAAAAGACCTTGGCTATTCATCTTATCTACTCTTCTCATGATTTTATAAACCTCTATAAGATCACTATGTCTTCCTCCTACATTCCAGGGGAAAAAAGTCCCAGCCTCTCCTTATAATTCAAACATTCCTGTCCCAGTAACATTCATGTAAATCTTTTTTGCACCCTTTCCAGTTTAATAACATTCTTCCTGTGGCAAAGTGACCAGAATTGTACGAAGTACCCCAAATAATTTGATTCGTTATTGTCACGTGTATTAGTATACAGTAAAAAGTATTGTTTCATGTGTGTGGCATGGAGACAAAGCACACTGTACATAGAAAAGAAAAAGAGAGAATGTAGAATGCAGTGTTACAGCCATTAGCTAGGGCGTAGAGAAAGATCAGCTTGATGTAGGTCTATTCAAAAGTCTGATGCCAGCAGAGAAGAAGCTGTCCTTGAGTCAGTTGGTACGTGTCCTCAAACTTTTGTATATTTTTCCCAATGGAAGAGTGTATGCCCAAGGTGTATGGGGTCCTTAATTATGCTGGCTGGTTTTACAGGCACCACCCTCTATCGACAAGCCAATCTTGTGTCCAGTTGGCTGGTTCTCTCTGGATCTCATGCTATCTAACAATCAGTCTATTGTGCATTACCTTGTGGAAGACCTTTCTGGACAATGTCTACCACACTACCCTCATCTATTTTCTCGGACATGCCTTTAAGAAAAACTATCAAATATGTAAGACTGTAAATACTGACCGAGCTAACACCCATAGTTCAAGAATTAATTTGAAGAGAAACTATGCTATTTGTCATCCTCATTGCTTTAGCCTAAAGCCAGCAACAGTCTAAAGACATTTGCATTTATGCAGCATCTTTCCTGTAATAAATGTCCCAGTTGTGTTTCAGCAGTATTATTAAACAAAAATGGCATGCCATGTCATGAAATATTTGGTCAGAGAAGTAGGCCTTAAGGAATACCTTAAGGAGGAGACAGAAGTGGAGAGATGAAAGGTTTTAGGGTAGGAATTCCAGGGTATGGAAGTTTATTTATTTGTATCACAAGTAGACTTACTTTGACACTGCAGTGAAGTTACTGTGAAACTCCCATAGTCACCACACTTCAGAGGTTGTTCAGGTTCAATGAAGGAGAATTTAGCATGGCCAGTGCACCTAACCAGCATGTCTCCCAGACTGTGGGAGGAAACCAGAGCACCTAGAGAAAACACAAGCAGACACTGGGAGAACGTGCAGACTCCACACAGACAATGGTGTGAGGCAAATGCTAACCACAGTGCATTGACCATGTAGCCTGTGGTAAAGGAACCAATGACATTTGACCTGTAATCATCAAAAATGGAAAATGGGCACTGCTGCACAACTTCATGAACATTTGCGTCTCTGCTTGAAGGATCAATTTGTGTCTAAAGACATATATAATGCAAATAAGTAAGAATTACTCTATTTTAGGTTAAAACTAATTGAAATAAATCAAGCAAACAGAAGGGCAGGCCCTAAAAGGATACTGCCATAAACAAAACTTAATTATCAAGGCATCTCCTTGATAAGAATTGTGGCAAAGGTCTTTGTGTTGCTCTCTTGATTGCAGACGCTGACATTGTGCACTGGAAAGGGTGCAGAGAAGATTCACCAAAATGATGTCTGAGCTGGGGAGTTTATGAAGCTAGGCTGGTTATTTACCTTATTGTTTTCCTTAGTTGGTCGGCTGAGGGCTGACCTAATTGAGGTATACAAAATTATGAGGGACATGGAAGAAACTTTCCCTATTTTGGTAGAAATTTTTCTGCCTCTTGGTGTACTAAGGCTGAAAGGCCTTAGGCAATGACCTTTCCCCATTGTGCCACCTCTGGCAGCTGCCCCAAATCCCTCAGCTTGTTGTCCTGGACCTTGGAATGTGCCAGTCGAGCACATTTGTTTACTTAGGGAGACCAAGTTTCAGGCAGTGCAAAGACTGTCTGTCACCAAGTTGATAATCCTCCAGCCATTGTTGATGTGTATACCTGCGAAAAATCAGTAGAGCAGAGTCCTGTGACACAGAATCTCTTAGGATGAACCTTGACAAAACAACTTATGATTTTGCAAAATTTTAAGAATAAATTTTATGAATATATTTTTGAATAAAAAATGCATCTCCACCCTATCTACTCTAATAGGATGCTTGTGTCTCTTCTAAAGTTAATTAATTTGCTAATACTGGTTCTGGGAGTTTGTTCAATGATTCATGAAACCGATTTTATTCCCTACACTGTAATATAGGATTGGCTGACTTTATTCAACGTTTTTAGTACTTTAAAAAAACATCTGGGGTGAAAATGTTTGTAGAATAAACACTCAATGTGAATGTTAAATGATCTTCCTAAGATAACCAGAGGAATCAGCAGGCGAACATATGCTGTCAGATTCCAGTGCAGACTTAGCCAGAACAGGAAAAATGTTACTCTGGACCAATCTTGCAAGTTGTGCTTTACAAACCTGTTCAGACTAGTTTTTTTTTAAAAAAAACCTTACCTCTGGAATCAGGAAGCAGAAGTTGATTCAATACTTGACTTTCTTCTGATAGTCTAGAGAGGGATAGATATTCCCCCAGAATATAGGAACAGTTTGGAAACATACTTGTGGGAAAAAAAGTCTGCAGTGTTTTAAGTAGCAAACCATCATGCTGTGAGTGTGCACATGCGGCTGTCCGTGTCCAAAAGAGCAATTAATTAGGTGCCCTTCTTCACATAACCCTGCACATTCTTCCTATTCAGATAACTGTCTAATTCATTTTTAAATGTTTTGATTGAACCTGCCACCAGATACTCAAGTTGTGCATTCTAAACTTTAACACTGAAGTTTTTTTTTCTCCTATCACTTTTTTGCTTCTTTTGCAGTTACTTAAACCTGTGTCCTTTCTCTTGTTCCTTTCTCAAGTGGGGATAGTTCCCCCTATCTACTTTGCCGAGGCATCTCATGATTTTGAATACCTCTATCAAATTCTCCTCTCAACCTTCTCCGAGGAAAACAGTTCCATCTACATGTGTGTACACACAGAGTGAAACCTGAGTTGTTTATAAATGGTAACTCAGAGTTTGGTCTTCCTTTTTGTTTTCAATTGTTGCTTCTCTTTTCTGGGACTGTCTGTACTTGCCAACTGCCCATGAGGTGACCATTTTAATGTATGGTTGAAGTGTAATTAAATAATTAATGTGTGTGATTTTTTTTAAAAAAAAATCTGTACTTGTGTGGGATTCTACTACTGTGCCAAGCATGTCCAAAATTGTGAGATTACCAATTCAATCTCTGTATTTTGATTTTAATTTATAATTGTACACTTGGTAGCAAAGTCTGGGGATGACTGACTCAAATCCTTTTCTTACTGCCATTTAACACAAATATCTCAGCAAATTTAAGTGACAGAATATTTTGCATAACCCGAGGCTTTGTGCCATATTTTCTAATGTATTCAATACATTTTGAGCCATTTAGAATTTGACAATATACTGTCGTGCATTATTTATCTTATTGGGATCCTGAGCTGTAAATGCTGTAGCCATAAGTTATTTACATTGCTTACCAAGATTTCCTTTGACTCGCAGGGACCAGCGAAAACAACTTGGATGTGAACTCCAAATTGAGGACTTAATTGGCTGAAGATAATTTTTGATGCACCCTTTATTGTGCTAAGTAATTGCCAGTTATTCCTGGAAAAAAGATCCCCTGCTTGGTAAACATAGAACATTACAGCACAGAACAGGCCCTTTGGCCTTCGATGTTGCGCCGACCAATATAAAAAGCAATACCCCTCCAAACTAAACCATTCCCTTCTCTTCCATATACTTATCAACTAACCTCTTAAACGCCACCAAACTTGGCGCATCTACAACTGCTGCAGGCAGGGCATTCCACTCCCGAACCACCCTTTGGGTAAAGAACCTACCTCTGATATCCGTCCTATAACTATCACCCCTTAATTTAAAGCTGTGTCCCCTCGTGCTAGCTTTCTCCATCCTAGGAAAAAGGCTATCACTGTCCACCCTATCTAAACCTCTAATCATCTTATATGTTTCGATTAGGTCCCCTCTTAGCCATCTCCTTTCTAATGAAAACAACCTCAAATCCCTCAGCCTCTCTTCATAAGACCTGCCTTCCATACTAGGCAACATCCTGGTAAACCTCCTCTGTACCCTCTCCAATGCCTCCACATCTTTCTTATAATGTGGGGACCAGAACTGCACACAATACTCCAAGTGCGGCCGCACTAGAGTTTTGTACAGTTGCAACATGACGTTGCGGCTCCGAAATTCAATCCCCCTACCAATAAAAGCTAAGACTCCATATGCCTTCTTAACAACCTTATCGACTTGACTGCCTACTTTCAGGGATCTATGCACATACACACCAAGATCCCTCTGTTCATCAACACTATTAAGAATCCTACCATTAGCCCTATACTCTACACATTTATTATTTCTGCCAAAGTGCATTACCTCACACTTTTCCACATTAAACTCCATTTGCCACCTCTCGGCCCAGCTCTGCAACTTGTCTAAGTCCCTCTGCAAACTATAACACCCCTCTTCACTATCTACCACTCCACCGACTTTAGTGTCATCTGCAAATTTACTAATCCATCCTTCAATACCCTCATCCAGATCATTTATAAAAATTACAAACAGCAGGGGCCCCAAAACAGACCCCTGAGGTACACCACTTGTCACCGAACTCCACGATGAATATCTCCCATCAACCACCACCCTCTGTCTTCTATCTGCTAGCCAATTCCCAACCCAATTAGCTAAATCACCCTCTAAAGTCACTCTACAATGCATCTCTGCACATCAGTAAATCCCAGGGTCTAAACTGTTCACAGCTGCAGTGACAATACGGCCAAAACTTGGGTAGCACCTTTTATTTTTTAAAAAAAGTGAATCCTGAAGCAGCACTTTATAGTAGGTCCAAGGATATAGAGCAAAAAATAGAGATGTCTGTAGAAGATTAGCAAAGGTGCTGTCAAACACAAGTTTTGAGGAGATTTGTGGAGAGGTAATGATAAAAGGATGCCTAAATGCCAATGATGACAGAGTAATGAAAAAGGGTTAATGCAGTGGACTAAAGTCAGAGGCGTGGAGAATACAGGTTGAGAAATAGGGCTGAAGAACAGGTAAGAAAAGTGGGGTCAGAAGATTTGAACATGAAAGCCAGGATATTTTGGAAACAGAAAGTCATGGTTTCAGCCTGAGCTCAGTGTTGATGTTCTGACCTGTGTGTTCATGCTCTACTATGCCCACTACTGAAGCTCGAACACGTAGTCTATGGTATTGTATAATGCTCAGAGTGCAGTACTGTAGAGATGCTACCTTTCAGCTGAGATGTTTACTGAGGCTATATCTGTCCTCTCAGGGCAAAAGTTCCCATGACACTAATTGAAGAAATGGGAGAGTTTTCCTGTTTTATGTTTGTCATTTGCTTTGTTGCTGTTTGTGGAAGTTTAGTCTGTACAAAATGGCTGTGGCTTTTCCTACTTTAAAATAGCAACTGTATTTAGGAAGTGCATCATTGTGAAAATTTTGCAATGTCTTGTGGTCGAAAAATGCCAAGTTTTTGCTTCTCCCTAAAGCCAATATTATTTCCAGAATTGAGATAGAATGGCTAGCCATGGTTCTTGCTCTAAATCACTACTTAGTCATCCTGCTAGTATTAGGAAATAGAGATAGTTAATAACTTACAATTATATCCGTGTGTGTTGGACATAAGGTATAGCTATGGGCAAGTGATCAAATGCAAGGTCTCAGATTTAGAAGGATTTTTAGAATTTGTTCATGGTATGTGCGTGTCAGGCTAGGTCAGTATTTATTTTCCACCATTAACTGCCTTTGAGAAGGTGAGCACTGAGTCCTCTTAAACTGTAGCAGTCCATGTGTTGTAGGTGCATCAACTACTGTTAATAAAAAAAAAGTCCCAATTTTGACCCAGGGATGACAAAGTCCCAAATCAGGATGCTGTGCAACTTCAAGGAGAACTTTCAGGTGCTGATATTCCCATGCATCTGCTGCCCTTGTTTATTTAGGGTGTAATGGTCATGGTATGAAAGATGCTGTTGATGGAGCCTTGGGTGTTGCTGCTTTGCATCTTGTAGATAGTACCAAGAGAGTGAAATTTTAAAGATGTTGGATGGGCACTGAACAAGTGGGCTACTTTGTCCTAAATGATATCATGCTTCCTGATTGTTGTTGGAGCTGTATTTGGTCAAGAAAGCAGAGAGTACTCCATCGCACTTCTGACTTGTGTGTTGTAGAGAGTAGGTTTTGGGAGTCAGAAGGTGAGTTATCTAGCACAGATTTTGCAGCCTCTAACTTTATAGCTATAGTATTTTTATGGCTGATTCAGTTAAGTTTCTCATCAGTGGTTAAAACTCAGGGTGTTGATAGTGGTGGATTCAGCACTTGTAATATTATTGTTGAACTTGAAGGATCAATGAATGGATTCTCTGTTGCTGGGGATGTTTATATGGTGTGCTGTTGTGAAAGCTACATTTCCCTTGTCAGATGCAGGAGGTTGGAGCATCTAAATCTGAGAGACCCGTGGGATTTTTGTGCGTGTAAGACCTGAAGCGAGTTGACCATGTGCAATTCAGCAATGGACTAAGGACAGATTCAAAAAAGAAAAACCATGTAAAAACTTGTGTTATGTGAGACAGGGAGAGGTCCCAGTTGTGAAAAGCCTGGCATAGCAAACTTTAAGTGAAGAAGTGGGGGTTAGTGTGGGTGAAGGCTTGGCTCAGTAGAAGCCATGGTGAGACTGGGGTTGGAGGGCTTTGGACCAATACTAAGCATTCTCCAAGGCGGCCTTTGACAACATAGAATTGCTGAGCAGAAACTGATAGCCAAATTCCACATGCCTGAGGATTGCTACCCCTGGGAGCTTGGGTTCATGTTACACTACTTATAACCCCCACTGTACTGCCTGAATTTGGAAAATCCTATTAACTGTCCTGGCTTGAGACAATTCGCACGTTTTTAACTGTGAGTATTTGTCTCTCTGCACACTATTCATACCTGTAAAGATTTGATTACCTGTAATGACTGGCATTTCAACCATTCTTCACATTCCAATCTTCAACTATCTTGCAATTGTGTTTTACCTATATACTCAAGTGTGAGGTTATTCACTTTGGAAAGAATAATAGTAAAATGGACAGTTATTTAAATGGTGAAATTACAACATGCTACTGTGTAGAGGGATCTGGGGATCCTTGTGCATGAATCACAAAAACTCAGTTTGCAGGTGCAGCAGATGATCAAGAAGATGATTGCGAGAAGGATAGAATATAAAAGCAGCTGCAACTGTAAAAGGAACTGGTGAGGCCGCAACTAGAGTACTGCGTGCAATTTTGGTCCCCTTATTTGCGAAAGGACATATTGGCCTTGAAGAGAGTACAGTGAAGGTTCACCAGGTTGATATCGGAGATGAGGGGGTTAGTTTATGAGGAGAGATTGTGTGGACTGGGTCTGTACTCGTTGGAGTTTAGAAGGCTGAAGGGTGATCTTATAGAGCCATATAGGATAACGAAGGGGCTAGATAGGGTAGAGGCAGAGAGATTCTTTCCATTTAAAAAGGAAACAAGAACTAGAGGACACAACCTCAAAATAAGAGGGAGTCAGGTTAGAACAGAGTTGAGGAGGAACTTCTCTGAGGATAATGAATCTTTGGAATTCTCTGCCTATTGAAGCAGTGGAGACTACCTCGTTAAATGTGTTTAAGTCACAGGTAGGTAAATTTCTGATCAATAAGGGAATTAAGGGTTATGGGGAGCAGGTGGGTAAGTGGAACTGAACCACTTTCAGATCAGCCATGATCTTATTGAATGGCGGGGCAGGCTCAAGGTGTTAGATGGCCTACCCCTGCTCCTATTTCTTATGTTCTTAAGTTGTGAGCTAACCTCCACTCAACTGATGAAGGAGCAGTGCTCCAAAAGCTCATGATTAAATACTTTAAATTGTTTCCACAGGCTGTTAGGTCCACCTTGTTGACCAACAAGGTGCATGCATTCGGCAGGTCGTGCGAGGGCTCCTCCTGGATGTTACTTCAGGAATGGCCTAGTGCTTCATGTCGTTAGTGTATGCTTAAACTGGACCATGGGCAACATGACAGCTCAGACTATCGCTGTTGCTGTGCCGACACATGGATTTGGGCCTGTGTCTGCGGGAGTTTGCGCGTTCTCCCCATGGTTGCGTGGGTTTTCTCCGGGTGCTCCGGTTTCCTCCCACGTCCCAAAAATGTGCTCTTAGGCTGATTGGGTAACAAATTGTCCCTATATTGGTCTCTATGTCATTAAGACGTTAGGATGGCGGTGCGGGCTCGTTGGGCCGAAGGGCCTGTTTCCCATGCTGTGTTGTTCTTTGTTCTTTGTTCTTTGTTTGATTCCAAATAAACCTGTTGGACTTTATAACCTGATGTTGAGAGACTTTTTACTGTGCCTACCCCAATTCAATGCCAGTATCTGCACATCTTACATATGTCCCCTGGTTATTGATACCTCTACTGAAAGAAAATGTTTCTTCCTGTACGGAGAACAACTGCAGCCTAATGAGCCTCTTTTCATAGCTGGCATGCTCCACTCTGGCAACCTCCAGGTGAATCTCCTCTGCAACCATTCTAGTGCAATTATATCCATGTTTACTGAAGATTTTCAAAATGTTAAGTCTTAATTTAAAAAAAAAATCCCTTCTGTCTTTCTCTGTCGAATCATTTGTACCTCTCTTCCTCTTTCTGTAACTGATCTTTTATTCTAATTCATCTTATTTTCTTTCTATCTTTAAGTCTTTTTGTATAAGGAGATGGGTTGTTTGCCTCATGCACTGATACCCTTAATTATCGGCTCACACTTCCAGCAATTTACAAAGCAAAACAATTTTGAGTCATGGGATGAGAGGAAAACAATCTGTTCCACACTAGGAAATTCTAGGCCATTGTTTCTGATCTATCAATTTTTGAAAGTTCCTGTTTTTGGCACTTACTGGTTTGTGCACTTAATTTCTTCAGCCCTACATATATTTTGACTATCCCTTCTTTCATTTGGGAACATTTAACAATTTCCCAGCTGATCTGCAGAGGGATGTATTCTGTATTACCCAAACTAAATTGACCCTAGTGTCAAGGGGATTAGCAGGGTACATATGTGGGGTTATGGGGATAGCCTGGCAGGGATTGTGGTTGTTGTAGACTCAATGGGCTGAATGGCCTTCTGCACAGCAGAGATTATATGACTAAATGGGAATGAGTTGATGTTATTTAACAAAATGGCCAGGAGCAATATATTGTTTGTTTGTGTCAATACAATTCCGTTGATCATAATTTTCATAGTCATCAGGAATGCAAAGTATAAATTGATAATTTTATAGAATCCCTACTGTGCAGAAGGAGGCCATTTGGCCCATGAAACTTGCACTGACAACAACCCAACCCAGTCCTATCTCCTTAAACCCATGTATTTAAGCTGCCAGTTCCCCTGACAATTGAGCAATTGACTATGGCCAATCAACCTAACCCATGTATCTTTGGACTGTGGGAGGAAACCAGAGCACCTATGGAAGCCTGTGCAGACTCCACATACTCATCTAAGGCCACAATTGAATTTGAGTTCTTGGCACTGTGTGGCAGCAATGCTAACCACTGTGCTACCATGTCACTCCTTCATTATGTTTTTTTTTACTCTTTTTATGTAATGAAAACATAAGAGGCATGTTTACAACAGCTTTACAATACTAAATGCTTGTGTCTTGTTGCAGATGTAGCCATTTCGTCACTGAGAGAATGTATAGACCTGTAACCATATTACTAGTCTGCTTTGCAAGATAATTAGAAGTTGCTAATAATGGAGGAAATATAACAGCATTTCTTGTGGCAGTCAATGCTTGATTACTTGTAATACTGGTGTTATTTGGGGAACTCGTGTCCTTTGCACAATCTTCAATTAAAAATCTTTGAGCTAAGCTTCACTAAGGAAATTTCAGAACTTCAACAATGCAAGAAGCAAAGTTTCTTATTGGTTTCATCAGCATTTTCCCAGTAAAATATTTTGAATGTTTGAAGTCACAGACATTGAAATCTCAATGTCTTCTATTTAGTTGGATAATGAATAAATAATAGGATGGCACAGTCATAAGCACTGCTGCCTCACAGTTTCAGGGACCCAGGTTCAATTCTGGCCCTGAATGTCTGTCTGGAGTTTGCACATTCTAGAACACTAAGGGACAATTTAGCAAGGCCAATCAACCTAACCTGCACATCTTTGGACTGTGGGAGGAAACCAGAGCACCCTGAAGAAACCACGCAGATATGGGGAGAATGTGCAAACTCCACACAAGAGTGACCCGAGGCTGGAACTGAACCTGGATTCCTGAGGCAGCAGTGCTAACCACTGTGCCACTGTGTAGCCCCGTGAATCCCCTTTGAATGAATCTGATTATCTGCACTCCCTCCGACAGTATCAACAGGGGAGCATGAGATACTACTTTTTTGAAGAGGAATGTTAACTTCAAAGGGAGGAACAATCAAAAATTTTACAAATATCATCATTATCAGCTTGATAGGCTGGATATGTGATGGTTGTATAGTAGGTATCTCTGACCCACGATTACTCGCAACTTGAGTTCCTGCTCTATGTAGGAGGATAGAAGAGAAAGTGGAATTTAGTTGCAGTATCAATTGATCCATTGTTGCAGCCCTGGAAGCTTAAGGGCAGGTTTCCAGCTACCTCTTTATGATGGACTGGCAAGAAGAACCAAAAATATTGCTTTTAAAAAGAACAGTTATCTGACTACATAGGATCACTGATGTTTAGTGTGTTTTGTTGTTGAGTATGTTAGTTTGATTTTTCACGAAGACTGCAACATTATTGTAAATTATTTTATTATTTCAAAGAATGAAGTGTCTCAATTCTTTATTACTTGTTGTGGGCCATAACATATTGCATTAAAGAGGCAATCTGAGTTGGAATGTAATTGAGACTTCTTTTCTTTCACCTTTCTATCTTTAGTCCTCCTCTTAGCTTGTAAAGTGTTTGTCTTTGATAATTTGAGGAAGTGTTTAAGATTTTCAAGTATTTTAATTTTTCTTCCTTTCATTGGATTTTTGTAAATACAAATGAAGACAAAAACAGCCAAGGAGCTTTTGTGCCAATCAAATTTAGAATTAATGAGAACATGAAAAGCAGCAGGATCTGGGAGTGAAAGAACACCAGTCTTTAAAGGTGGGAAATTGAAAAATAGTCCACTTAAAATGTTATACGGGATTATTGGCTTTACAGTGACATTGAAGACAAAAGTTATGGGAGTTGCAGTGATCTGCATAAAGGCAAATCCTATGTTCATTTCTCCACACCTTGCACTTTCCTTTTCAATTGATCGTAGCCTTCCATTTTCAATTAAAAGTTACTTAACTTTGTTCTCTTTCTCCCTGGTCTATATCGCTTCCTTCCTTAAGTCATCTCCTTCAGCAAGTACCTTTCTGTATTTTATCTAATGCTTTTATCATGGCTTCTGCTTCGTTGTTAAAAAATCAATGGTGATAGTAGCTAGTTTTGTCTCACCATGTACTTGATTTATGCCAAGTACAGGCTCACCAATATCATCCTGACTGAGCAGTCTGTCCCACTGATTCTTCTGTTTCTCCAGCCAAGTCTGATTGACAACTTTAGCATGTTCACCTGATCAAAAAACTTTGCCCGACTGCTTTGTAGATCATGAAGTTGGGAAATCTTTATCAAACTAAAGAATGTTAATAATCAAGAAAAGTAATTGCAGAGGCAAGCAAAATGCATAAATGTAGGGATACATAACATTTTAGAATGTAAAGGACTGGGATAAATTTTCTGTTAATGCACTAAATATGGGCAAGATAAAATTCTAGATCACGTAAGTAGAAGAAATATTGCTGCAACTTCGCAATACTTAAAAGTGCAGATAAGAATTGATGGTGAAATGAGTTGTCTTATATATTTTTTTTAAAAGGAAGTTGCTTTTTTGTGTTGCTTTCCTTGAACTCCACAGTCATGTTGTCCTCCATGGTCAACTGGGATTAAGTATTATGATCGTTTGTACGATAGGTAAGGAAGGGAAAATTAGTGGAAATTCAGCTAATTTCTGCATTAAACTAGGGCCTTGTTGAGGCACAATAAAATTAGCTAACTTTTAGTATTTAGGATATGAATATTTATGTGATTGAATACTATGTCTATGGCCACTTGAGATGGCACATGCCTATAAAGCAAAAAAAATCACAATTGTATATATTACATTGTCAATCAAATGTTTGTGTTTCTAAATTAGCATAAATTCACAATAGCAAAGAATATTTCAGCAGAATATTAAACAATCATATTTCTTTTTATTCCTCAAAGCTATTGCGTGCAAAAGTGGTTACCACACTACCAGAAGCTTTGGAGAGAGTGTAGAGAAGGTTCACTAGGATGTTGCCTGGCCTTGATGTTTGCTATTTATATGGCTAAATAAACTAGGATCGTTGTCGCTGGAAAGACGGAGGCTGAGGGGAGGCCTACAAAATTGAGAGGCATAGATAGGGTGGATAGTCTGGGCCTTTTTTTAGGCTGGAAGTGTCAGATACAAGGGGGTACAGGTTCAAGGTGAAAGGGGGAAGGTGTGAGGGGGAAGTCTTTCTTGCACAATGATGAATATCTGAAATGTGTTGCCAGAGGAAGTGATGGAAGCAGGTACTTTAGCAAATTTTAAGAAGCACCTGGATGAGTACATGACTAATGAGGGAATAGAGGGATGGATCGAATAAAGGCAGAAGGTTTTAGTTTAGTTAGGACGTCATGATCAGCACTTTGAGGATTGGAGGACTGAAGGCCTGTTCTTGTGTTCTATCTTTCTTTGTTCTAACTTTCCCAAACTAATAAGCACCTCAAAATGTCAGTCCTGTTGCTCATGTAATTTCTTCACAATTGTTTTTGTCATTTTTCTTTACTACTGTGTAACAGATGGTGAGTTTTAAATGTTGCCATGGAGATGAGCTTTGTAAGGGGAGGAGTCAATGGAAAGACATTGTAGTATCAACTGGATTTTCTGACATATCAGTACATCATACAAATGGGTCGGTCTGCAAGAATTTTAGAGAAAAAGTGAGAGCAGAGAGATGGAGGCAGCCATCCTTGTTTTTCATCATGCAGAATGCAGTTCAGAGCTTGAATTTGGATTGAAGAAACCATTTTGGTGAGGAGTTAAACAAAGCTGGAAGATTTAGAACATAGAACATTACAGCGCAGTACAGGCCCTTCAGCTCTTGATGTTGCGCCGACCAGTGGAACCAATGACTCTCTAACCTAAACTATTCCAATATTATCCATATGTCTATCCAATGACCATTTGAATGCCCTTAAAGTTGGCGAGTCCACTACTGCCGCAGGCAGGGCATTCCATGCCCTTACTACCCTCTGAGTAAAGAATCTACCTCTGACATCTGGCTATACTTATCACCCCTCAATTTAAAGCTATGTCCCCTCATGTTAGCCATCACCATCCGAGGAAAAAGGCTCTTGCTGTCCACTCTATCTAATACTCTGATCATCTTATATGCCTCAATTAAGTCACCTCTTAACCTTCTTTTCTCTAACGAAAACAATCTCAAGTCCCTCAGCCTTTCCTCATAAGTCTTTCCCACCATAGCAGGCAACATCCTGGTAAATATCCTCTGTACCCTTTCCAATGCTTCCATATCTTTCTTGTAATGCAGTGACCAGAACTGTATGCAATACTCCAAGTGCAGCCGCACCAGAGTTTTATACAGCTGCAACATGATCTCACGGCTCCGAAACTAATCCCTCTACCAATAAAAGGTAACACACCGTATGCCTTCTTAACAACTCTGTCAACCTGGGTGCCAATTTTCAGGGATCTATGCACATGTATGCCAAGATTTCGCTACTCATCCACACTACCAAGAGTCCTTCCATTAGCCTAATATTCTGTAATCCTGTTACTCCTTTCAAAGTGAATCACTTCACACTTTTCCACATTAAATTCCATTTGCCACCTCTCAGCCCAGCTCTGCAGCTTATCCACTTCCGAATGGGCGGTGGCACAGTAGTTAGCTGCTTCACAGCTCCAGGGGCCTGGGTTCGAATCCCGGCTCGGGTAACTGTGTGGAGTTTGCACATTCTCCTTGTGTCATAAGAACATAAGGAGTAGGAGCAGGAGTAGGCCATACAACCCCTCGAGCCTGCCCCGCCATTCAGTAAGATCATGGCTGATCTGTAGTGGTTCAATACCACTTTCCTGCTTTGTCCCTGTAACCCTTAATTCCCTTGTCAATTAAAAACCTATCCACTCTTGATTTGAACATATTTAGTGAGGAAGCCACCACCACCTCATCAGGCAGAAAATTCCAAAGATTCACCACGCTTTGTATGAAGAAACCCCTCCTCAACTCCGATCTGAACCCCCCCCCCCCCCCCCCCCCCCCTCCCCTGTCTGTGTGGGTTTACTCCAGGATCCAGTAGTTGTGCGGGTTAAGTTGATTGACCATACTAAAATTGCCCCTTTGTGTCCTGGGATATGTAGGATAGAGGGATTAGCAGGTAAATGTGTGAGGATATGGGGGTAGGGCCTGGGTGGGATTGTGGTCAGTGCAAACTCAATGGGCCAAAGGGCCTGTTTCTGCACTGTAGGATTCTGTGCTTCTTGGCAAACTGTAACATCCATCCGCACTATCTACAACTCTTCCAACTTTAGTGTCATCTGCAAATTTACTAACCCATCCTTTTACACCCTCATCTAGGTCATTTATAAAAATGACAAACAGCAGTAGTCCCAAAACAGATCCCTGTGGTACACCACTAGTAACTGAACTCCAGAATGAATATTTCCATCAGCCACCACCCTTTGTCTTTTTTCAGCTAGGCAATTCCTAATCCAAACCGCTAAATCACCCTCAATCTCATGCATCCTTACTTTCTGCAGTACCTTACCATAGGGAACCTTATCAAATGCTTTACTGAAATCTGTATACACCACATCGACTGTTTTACCCTTATCCATCTCTTTGGTCACCTTCTCAAAGAACTCAGTAACATTTGTGAGGCACGACCTACCGTTCACAAAACCATGCTGACTATCCCTAATCAAATTATTTCTAATTTATTTAGTTTTACTAGAGGAAAGAATTTCCAGATTAACCTTCATAGTGAAAGCCGGTTCAGAATTAAAAATTATTCGGCTGAAAAAGGAAACAAGCCAGTTGGACCGGTTCCTAGAGAATTAAGTTTCCATTCAAGAGCAGGTGTAAGGTACAATCATAACATGCGATTTTCAGATTTAAGAACAGTTAAATGAGGGGAATTTTTATAAGTTGCCTACGTGAATGGTGCTCAGGTAATGTTGCTTTTTGTTTGTTACAGTATTAGTCTAAAAACTTCAAATTTTGTATATCCTTTCAGTCGGTCACTGGAAGTTTAAATTTCTTTTTAAAACTTATCAATCTTAAGAATGTAGTATCGCTTCTTGGCCTTTTGGCTAAGATCAAGTGTAGTATTGACATGCTGCCCTTCGTTGAAGTCATTTGGTCACATTTCAACTTCATTTGGAGCAATTTTTAAAAGCAGCATCTTGGTCTTTTGGCTAAGATGCAAATGAGATCAAGCCGTGAAGTAGGCATTGATCCTCCTCCAATCAGCTTGGATCATGTAGATCTAGCCCAAGACAGGAGGTGAGAGCCTATCTTGTCAGCTTGGATCGGGAATGTCTCAACTTGTTGAGACTCTGAATTGGACTTGTTTGGATTGAATTGGAATAATAAAAACAAAAAAAAAATGTAATATCTTCCAGGCCTGCAAACCACACCACTCCTCCCCTGGCTCCAGGACTTTTGTCACTTGTTTTTTGGATAACTTCCAATTCTTCCATTGGCTCACTATTAAAAGTCATGCCTTTGACCTATACTGTACAATATGTAATTTGTGTACTTGACCTCTCCTTTGGGACCCTCTTAAAACCTACCTGTACAAATAAGCTTTTGGTCCCCCCCTGTCAAATCATCAACTTTGGCTTGGATTATGCTTCTGTCAACTGGAGCAAAGATAGGAAATTTGAAAAATAATCCCATTTAAAAAGGAAATTTCCATTGAGTCCTTAGCAGAGCCGGCACAGTGCATTTAATGTGACTGGAGCAGAGGATTTGAAAACAGACTGCTGGATCACGTAGATCTGAGTGTCAGACACTGTCAAACACCTGAGATGAGATATTTAGGTTACTGCTGATTGTGCTACCTATTTGTGGTCTGACATTAGAACATAGAATTCCTACAGTGCAGAAAGAGGCCATTTGAGTCTGCACTAACTCTTCGAAAGAACATTTCACATAGGCCCTCCCCTCCGCCCTATCTCTGTAACCTGCACATTTACCATGACTAATCCTCTTAACTTACACATCTTTGGACATTCAGGAGCAATTTAGCATAGCCATTCCACCTAACCTGAATATCTTCAGGCTGTGGGAGGAAACTGGATCACCAGGAGGATCCTGCAAAGACACAGGGAGAATATTCAAACTCCACACAGGCCAGAATTGAACCCTTGTCCCTGGCACTGTGATGCAGCAGTGCTAATCTCTGTGCTGCCTCTATACCATGCTGATATGCTATATCATAAAAATGTCTGATTTTTGGCAATTCTCATGTGTAACCTGCAATTGGAAAAGCAATCAATGAGCAAATATGTAAACCATCTCTAAGAGTGATGCATTTGGCTTTCACACAAGTTTCTGTAAACTTTAAAGAAATGTTTTTTCTTGAGTTGGGTGTTTTGTGGGAAGCCAGTCAACTAACAAATTTTGTTGAATCCGTGCCACTTTATCTGGACATTGCATTCCACTAAGCCCACAGTGACTCAGTACTTGTGTGACTGCAATTCAGGTTTTTGTCACTGTTTAGTCTGTGATATGTACAAAGTATGTCAAAAAAGAAGGGGCAAATATTCTGACAGTTGGAAGAGATATAGAGAGTTCTTTCCTAGCAATTAGGCAAATTTGTCATCTAAAATTTGAATTGAACTGGGATCAGGCAATCTTTATTTCAATCTGCAACACACAGTAACCTCACCAATCCAGTAACACCAGTTGTCCAGTATTTATTTTTGAGTAGTCCCATGCAGCTCTCAGACTCACTACTCAATAGTGAATGTAGTAGCCTTTATAGTTATTCCAATTGTCTTGCTTCTACTGAAGATGAGGAGTGAACTGCCAGGCTGTTTCATTGGAAAGATGGGCGAGATGAATGAAGGAAAAAGAAAAATTGGCTAACTGGTTGAAGACTTAAATTAAAAATCAAAACTCTTCATCCTTGATAGTTTGTTCCAGTCTTTCTGGGAAAAGAAATTCATCTCTTTTTATATTAACTGTTTACTAAATAATGATCAGCTTACTTTCTCAAGCATGAATTTATTGGGAGTGGCAATTCTGGATCCTGCGTTACACTAACTTGCATTGCGTTTTCCTGTGATATATCACCACGTATTTCTGGTCACCATGATTTTCTACGCTCTGTCCATTTGGACCAGTGCTTTCAAGGATATAGTTTGTATTTTTTTTATGACTATAAGGAAAGTATTAAGACCTAAGCCAGTTATTTTTAAGTTTTTACAACTGCTTTATAATATACTGTCACTTTTATGTCTTGGGTACATATTGATAGCTGTTTCACACACTTGTGGTTAAGCATTTTAATGTTAACCTGAATGCAGAAAATTACAAAATCCAGAAATGCCTTCATCCTAAACATTCTGGACTGAAGAACTTTTTATTACCAATGAAGAGGTGTAGTCAGTTATAGTAGTGGGGCATTGAATATCTCCTTTACAAAAACAACTTTATTTTAAAGGATTCCTATAAAAGATCATCAGTCTTAAACATAAATGGTTTCCGTCTTCACAGATGTTTCCTGATTTGCTGAATATTTCCAGCATTTTCTGTTGTCATTTAATATAAAGGGGCTATCTTCCATCTCCATTCCTATTATGGCACCACTCTCAAGGAATGAGTACAATTATTCCACTTATAAAGCCCTACTAAAATTTTACATAACTGACATCTTCCATTTCCTCTGGCAATGTTTGCCTTCTTTGGGAAGTTATTAATTTACTGTTTGACACATAACATGGAAGATACTAATAATTCCCACCATAAGGGATTAAGGTTGCAAAACCAGTGGACTCCCAGTTCACTGTCATTTTGAACACTTTCAGTTATTTGTTTTTATGAAATTCTTTATGAACTGAATTTAATCTCTTAATGAACTTCTTAAATAGCAATTGTTTCAAATCCGTGATTTATTTAACACAGATGGGTACTGATCACATATCTCGATTTTTGTTGGAAGATTTCAATAAATTTCAGTCGTCTCATAAATTGCTGGGGCAATGTGGCTGTAGTCATTCTTTAATATTGAACAGAAGCCAATATTTCCCTCTATGGGAAAATATAAGAGGAAATATCCTGTATATATGTTAGGACTAGATTATTTGCTACAATCTAATGTGGCATAAGCAAACTGAGGAAAAGGCCCATGTACTGGTGCCCCACAAACTCTCTCTTTTCCTATGCCAATCATGGAGTGGTACATTAATTTCTCTAATCTTTTTTGTCTTATGCCAATTTGAATATGGCTCGTGTCATATTGCAGAGATTGTGACCTTTTGAGGTTCTGCTTAGCTCCTCATGCTAACTACATAGAATCTACTTCCCTGTCCTGCCTATGTTGATGGTATCTGCAATCACTGGGTCCTCCGCCTTCCTGCTGCAAGTTCCCCTCTAGCCCTGGGCAGATGCCCCGAACCCAGGCAATGGGCATGCAACACAGCCATCTGGATTCTCAGTCCTTGCTGCAGAAAACAGTGTTAATCTATTACCACTGCATTCTGATGTGCTCACCCCACCTGAATGGCTTCCAGTACCATGATGCCATGTCAGTCAACTTCTCCATCCTGCAGCCCCCACTCTTCTCCAGGCAAACTGAAGAACCTCAATCCTGTTGAACAATTTGGCTGGCACTCCTACTGTCTGCCTCCGTCACGGTATGCTGTCCTGACCACCAGTCAAATCTGAACACCCTTCGTGAGTCCAAAGATGTACAGGTAAGATGGATTGGCCATATTAAATGCAAGGGGTTATGAGGATAGAAAGAGAGGAGGGAGAGACACTTGGTGAGATACTCTTTTGGAGTATCTCTGCACTATAGGGATTCTCTGGTTCTGTAAGTGATGTGACTGCCTCTTGGTATAAAGGATCCAGGTAACTTTTGCCCTCTCTGTGGCCAAATAGACCTCTAAATGGTGATTTGCAAAGCACTCTGACAATTGGGCAAGAACTAAAATGACAGGCTGCAGTTTAAAAGACAGAGACAAACAGGCTGCAACCCTTACGAGTGAATAAACAGAATATGGGTCATCTCCAAGATGAAAGACTTTCTGGTCACACTGGGTTGTTTACCAGATATGAGGGCACTGTGGTCCCCTTGTTTGGGTGGGGGGGGAAAGGTGTGAACTCTGTGCCTCCAGCACCTACAAGTATGGCCATTGGGTAAATATCTGATTGGACTCTTATTGATCAGAGTGATCAAGTCCTGATCAATTGATTGGCAATGGTCAAAAGGGGTGTGAAACCTATGGATTATAAAGGGTGCTGCACATCCAAGAACCTCTCTCTCTGACCCCATGAATGAGCTACAACAACTGTGAACATTGCCAGGGAAGACCAACATGAGGAGAGCCACCACACCTAGGGAGGAAGACCAGAGCCAGAGTACCAGACCAAAGGACTAGAGTACACAGATGGCTGCTGAGACCAGTGCACAGATAAAGACCAATATCTACTTGGGTATTTGACAGTCACGCAAAGTTAAGTCAAAGTCTTGCATTGGATTTGATCTTTAGTATTTTCCTGTAAGATAACTTATTGTTGGTTGGGTGAGTGACTATTGATTGTGTGTCTTAAATAAATATTGGTTGTATTAATAAGCCGTTCATTCATAGTTATTTATCTACCATATAAGTGTTAAAACAGATTGTATAGCAGATAACAAGCAACAGTCTGCAGCTTAATGATTCTGAGCCAAAGTTCCTCAAGCTGCAAACGTGTTTATCCTGGCTAACACTGGTATCATTGAGCTCCCATAGCACATCCTCAATCATGACCTTTTTAATGTGTATTAAATAGTTACTTAATTCAATTTTTTTTTTATTATTTGTGGTACTTCACTTCACTTCAAAGCTCTGCACTATTTTACAAAATTAGGGATCAGATTAGAACTTGGCTGTTTGTCATATCATTTGATTCCCTGAATGAATAAAATATATAATTATCCCTGTCTTTAATATACTCAGTCATTTAATACCTACAACCATTTGTGATAGGAATTCCTATGATTCACTCAGTGAAGATATTTATCCTCATCTCAGTTCTAAATGAACAAGCTCATATCCTAAAACTGTCCTGGAAAACCCAGTCAGAGGAAACATCTTCTCAGTATTTACCATGTCAAGTCCTTTCAAAATCTGGAACATTTTAATAGGAACACCTCTCATTCATTTAAACTCAGAGCGTAGTTTACTTAACCTCTCATCATAGACAACCAGCTTACCACAGAATCCCAAACGTGCAGAAGGAGGCTATTTGGCTCATCAAATCTGCTCCGACTCTGTCACAGAGTGTCGTACCCCAGCCCTCTTCTCCCATTCTTTCCCTGTAATCCCACACGTTCACCACGGTTAATCCATCACCTACACATCTTGAGACACTAAGGGGCAATGTAGCATGGCCAATCCTGCTACTCTGCAAATCTTTGGACAGTAGGAAGCAACTGGAGCACTGGACGAAGCTCACACAGTTATGAGAGAATTTGCAAGCTCCACGCAGTTACCTAAGCTAGAATTGAACCCGGGTCTCTGTCACTGAGACAGCAGTGCTAACCATTGTGCCACCTTAAATTTAGGATGACCAAATGTTGCATAGTCAGGGGTGCAGTATTTCAAATGAAACATTAAACTGAGGGCTGTCTACCCTCTCAGGTGGCTCCCACAATTAAATTTTGATGATACCATCAAAATTGCTCGTCATTTTTTAATTAGCTCAGGGAATGCGGGCATCACTGGGCTAGCATTTATATCCAGAGAGGGCCATTTAAGCACATTGTTGTGGTTCTGGATTCACATGTAGGTCAGACCTGATAAAGACAGCAGATTTCCTTCCCTAAATGACATCAGTGAACCAGCTGGGTTTTTACAGCAATCAACAATGGTTTCATGGTAACCATTGGTCTTTAATTTCTAGATTTTTATTGAATTCTGTGAAGGAATTTGAATCTGAGAGCTCTGTGTATTACCCTGGGTCTATGGATTACCAGTCCGGTAACAATACCATTACACCACTGTCTCTCTGAATCCCAGGAACCAATCCAGTGAATCATCACTACAGTTTCCAAGACAAATATATCCTTAGATATGGAGACCCAAACTGCATGCTCTATTCCTGGAGTGATCTCACCAAATCTCTACAAAATTACTGACAGTATTTCTTATGTTTGTACTCCAAATCCCCTTGCAGTATTGTTAATTTGTAATTCACTGCTCCCACTGTGGTCTCTTCTACATTAGGGAGAATAGACCCAAGCCCATGCTTTGCTCAGTCTGCAAGCATGCCCCCAGCCTTTCTGTCTCTTGCCATTTCAACTCAACATCTTGTTCTCATGTGCACATTTCTATCTTTGGCCTGCTGAAAAAGAACATAGAACACTACAACACAAACAGGCCCTTCAGCCTACAAGTTGTGCTGATCATATCTATACCTACCAGGCCGTACAACTATCTGTAACGCCCAATCCCATTAAATCCCAGGTACTCATCCAGAAGTCTCTTAAAAGACCCCAGCAAGTTCACCTCTACCATCACTGATGGCTGCCAATTCCATTCACTCACCATCCTTTGAGTGAAAAATTCTAACATCTCCTCTGTACTTGCCCTCCAGCACCTTAAACCTGTGTCCTCTCATAGCGATCATTTCAGCCCTGGGAAATAGCCTCCGAGAATCCACCCTATCTATTCCTCAACATTTTATAAACCTCTATCAGGTTGCCTCTCAACCTTTGTCTCTCCAGGGAGGAGACCTAGCTCCCTCAACCTATCTTCATAAGACATGCCTCCCAATCCAGGCAACATCCTTGTAAATCTCCTCTGCACCCTCTCAATAGCTTCCACATCCTTCCTATAATGAGGCGACCAGAACTTCACACAGTACTCCAAGTGAGGTCTGACAAGGGACTTATAAAGTTGCAGCATTACCTTCCGACTCCTAAACTCAATCCCTCGATTAATGAAGGCCAGTACACCATATGCCTTCTTGGCCATATCCTCCACTTGCGGGGCAGATTTAAGTGTCCTATGGACCCAGACCCCAAGATCCTTCTGCTCCTCAACACTGCCAAAACTCCTACTCTTGATATTGTACTCCTTCATCCCATTGGTCCTGCCAAAATGGACTACCACACATTTATCCGCATTGAAGTCCATCTGTCCAATGTTACAGTGAAGCCCAGTGCAAACTGTAGGAAAAACAGCTCAATTTTTGATTGGGCATATTACAGCCTATTTGACTCAATACTGAATTCATCAACTTTTGATTTTGAATTTTCCCGTGTATCTTGATCTTTGTTTGCTTGGTTTGTCCTGATGCAAACCCCCATCTCCTCAGAGCCACTTGTCACTTATTCTTCAGTTTTACTTTCACTGAACACTGACCTTTGTTCTTCTATTAACACTTATTAACCTTTATGCTGTTAATAGCATAACATTAACAATTCTTTAATTGTTAATGTTACCATTAACATTCCCTTTGACAAAGATATCATAGACACAGGACTATCCCATCTTGGCTCTGACCTATCTTTGATCTTCTATTCTGCTCTACTTTCTCCACTCCTCTAACTATATGTTCCATTACATTTCTATCCCTTTTCAGCTATGAAAAAGTCATTCAGATTTGAAACATTTAACCCTTTTCTCTCTCCACAGTTGCTCCAGATCTGCTGACTTTATGTTGCAGTTTTTGTTTTTATTTCAGATTTCCAACATTTGCAAAGTTTTATTTTTATTTTGAATAACCTTACACTTCCTTAAATTATGCTTCACCAGCTACATTGTTGCTCATTCATTTGACCTGTTTGCCAAATTTCTAACTTTTTGTGGTCATGGGATCAACTCATGCTTGCATTCCCACCTGGCTAATGTCACCAGCAAACTTGGTAACATTATTCCCAATTTCTTTGGCGAAGGCATTATATAGATTCAAAATAACTGAGGTCCCAGCATTGATATGAACATTGTTCCATGAGTTGCAGCCTGTCAACTTGAAAATATCCAGTTTATGTGCACTGTCTGCTTTCCGTCCGTTAATCAATATTAGTTGAGGCTAATATTACTTCAAGTCCATATGGCCATATCTCACCTACTAGCCTTTTGTGTGACACCCATTTGTATTTTGTATATCAGATTATATCTACTAGATCCTCTTTGCCTAATCTACTAATTGTATCTTTCTTAAACTCTAATAAATTTGTCAAGCACAATTTCTCTTTCATAAAAGTACTTTTGACTATCTGATCATTCTGTCATTTTCTAAGTGTATTTTTAGGTTTGATAAATTACAGCATATCCCCCAGCACTGATGCCAGTTAATCCCGGTATTCTGTTCCATTTTAGTTTGAAAAACATTTACCAATTTTCAATCCTCTGAAATACCCTATCAAATTACTGAAGGAGCAAAGGGACCTTGGAAATGTAATTGCTACAATGGGCTTAGTCCCTTTAGGGAGCCATCTAGTGTTCAGTTCACAATATGCAATTGTCGCACATCATGTATCCTGCTTGTATTTCTTTTGTGCTGTGGAGCAAAAAATTGAACATAGTATTTCAAATGTGATCTGATGAGTACATGGCCGTCTTAGCATAACTTCCAAGAACTCAAATTTTACTGTTCTCCCTGCAAAATCCAGTGTTCTATTATTTTTATTGTTATTGTATATGGTGTAGGCATACAAAGTGCCAAGCCTACCAATACAAGTAAGTATCTTTTCTACATGGTGAAGTATACAAATAATAAAATTGAATTATAAGGTGCATTCTTTTTGACTTGTGCATTTATCAATGTTAAATTTCATTTGTTAAGCCCTTCATAATTGTATAATAGATCTTAACACAAATCTTCTCTTGTATCCTTTGCCTATTCTCTTATGGTTAATTTTGTGACTTTCTTGCATTAGGCTGTGACTATTCAGTTATTTTACATTTGCATTGTACAATGCTTTTCCAATTTCCTGAGTATTGGAGCAGCTTTGCAGTATTACAATTATCGAAGTTGCTGGTAGGATTTTTATTGAAAAATTACATGTATTCCAGCTGGACTAGCCATGTAAATGTTGCGGCTACAAGCGCAAGTCAGAGACTAGGAATCCTGCAGTGAATAACTCATTTCCTGAATCTCCAACACCTGTGCATCATTGGCAAGGCACAAGTCAGGAGTGTGATGAAATATTCTCCACTTGCCTGGATGAGTAAAGCACCAAACAACACTGAAGAAGTCTGACATAATCCAGAACAAAGCAACTCGTTCGATTGGTACCCCTTCCACAAACATTCCTCTCTCTATCACTAGTGAGCAGTGAAAGCAGTGTGCATCAAGAAGATGCAGTAGATCTGCCAAGTATAATTTCCTTTTCTTAAATCCATGCTGTTCTGTCCAATCCTGCATGCACCATCTATTTCTATTCAGTTGTAGATATCTATAAGGGGTGATAGTTATAGGACGGATATCAGAGGCAGGTTCTTTACCCAAAGGGTGGTTAGGGAGTGGAATGCCCTGCCTGCAGCAGTTGTAGATGCGCCAAGTTTGGTGGCGTTTAAGAGGTTAGTTGATAAGTATATGGAAGAGAAGGGAATGGTTTAGTTTGGAGGGGCATTGCTTTTTATATTGGTCGGCGCAACATCAAAGGCCAAAGGGCCTGTTCTGTGCTGTTATGTTCTATGTTCTATCTACAACATGCACTGCAGGAACTCACCAAGGTTCCTTAGGCAGTACCTTCCAAACCTTAATGAACATCACCTAGAAAGTCAAAAGCAGCAGGTACCTGAGATTGCCACCGCCTGGAGGTTCCCCTCCATGATGCCATTCATCACCCTGACTTTGAAAGAATGGCAGTATATTTCCATATCGCTCAATCTTGGAACTCCCTTCCTAACAGTACTGTAGGTGTACTGATACTTCAAGGGCTGCAGTAATTCAAGAAGGTAGTTAGCATGAAGTGACATAGTTTTAAATTGAGGTGTGATAGATACAAGACAAATGTCAGATGTAGGTTCTTTACTGAGAGAGTAGTGAGAGCATGGAATGTCCTGCCTGTAACAGTCGTGGATTCGCCAACATTAAGGGCATTTAAATGGTCATTGGATAATTATATGGATGATATTGGAATAGTGTGGGTTAGATTGGTTTCACAGGTCAGTGCAACATCGAGGGCTGAAGGGTCTGTACTGCATTATAATGTTCTATGTTCTAAATAAGGATGGGCAATAAATGCTGGCCTAACCAGCAACACCCACATCTTGTAAATTAATGAAGAAAATGTTAATGTATTTATATTTATTTCTTTTGGCTCACTGGATCTATGCTGTATTGATGTATGCACTGGAAATTATGTTAATGATCATAGTGTGGGAAACAGAGAGGAGGATATAGAAGTGATATATATCATTAATGAGGCACTGTTTTTAACCAAAGTATGTCCATGTATAACTTGTCCAATATACAATAAAAAAACTAGCAATGAGGACAATGGCTTGCTAGCCACCCAGGAAGAAGAAATTTACCAAGGGAAAATGTTGGAATAAAAAAGGAAACTTTTACATATATTATGGAGACTTGATGAATTGGGTGGATGTGAGTAAATGATACTCAGTATGCAGATTACAGATGTGGCTGTGATAAATAAGAAGTTGAAACTTGATTAGGTGCTATGTATCTAAGAAAATTGTGGTAGTTGCTGGACCCAATGATGTGAAACCTGCATATGGGAAACCTGCTTGAGTGAAAAAATGAAGGCTTTCAGCATCATGGGACTTTTTGAAAATGGGAAGCAATGGAGTACTATTCTTAGTGTTTTGACTATTTTGCACACAGGCAAACAATATACCTAATGGTATTATAGTGCCCACTTTTCCTGAGCATGATCAGGAAATTTTTTAATCTCCTCTTTAATTTCTTGCAACCTAAAAAAGCCAGCACCTAAAGCAAGCAGTTTGTGGGCATTCTGCAAGCACATTTTTCACCACAACTCTTGGTGATTGCAGAGTACTTTAGATTCCATAAATTAAACCAAGAGGTAGGGTAGTTAATCGTGCAGTTTGTGTTTAAAAGACTTGCAGAATATTTGTGTGCTTGGAGATGTATTGAGTGAAACTATTTGGGACAGATTTGTTTGTGATCTACACAGTGAAGCGATACAAAAACGTCTGTTAACTGAGAGTAATCTTATCTTGCAGAAGGCCATCAAAATTGTTGTTTCAGGGGAACTTGCTGCAAAGGAAGCTCAGCAATTGAGTTTGTGTACTCAAATGCATAAAACTTTAGCAGAGTCAATATCCAAAGCCATTGAAACTCATACATGAGACCAATGTGCAAAGTCAGGGCATTCTGCACTTGAATGCTGGTGTAAGGATATGGAATGTTGAGGTTGTGTGCAAAAAAACAGAGTATACTTGCAAGAAGAAAAAAAGCAAGCCATGCATAAAAAAAAGGAAGCAGGAACAAACCGAGACAGCATTTAAACAAAAGAAGAAATGTCCATGCTGTACAACAGGGTCAAAAAAAAGTGGAGCTCACAGTCAAAGGAGGAGTTATCACTAACTGTGCTCGTTATCACTGCTATCCATTGCTGGATGGGCAGCCAGTAACAATAGAAGTTAAAATAAAGGAAGTCTATTTACTAGTCACAAGTAAGGCTTGCATTAACACTGCAATTAAGTTACTGTGAAATTCCCCTAGTCACCGCAATCTGGCGCCTGTTCGGTTCAATGCATCTAACCAACACACCTTTCAGAATGTGGGAGGAAACTGGAGGACCCGGAGGAAACCCATGCAGATACTGGGAGAATATGCAATCTCTACACAAACAGTGACCCAAGTTCAGAATTGAACACGGGTCCCTGGCATTGTGAAACAGCAGTGCTAACCGCTATGCTACCATGCCACCCAGTTGACATGGGGGCAACAGTCTTACTGGTTCCAAAGACTATATACAGTGAGATACTCCAACATATTCTTTTAAGACCATGTAGGATAATGTTGAAGAGCCACATTAAAGTGGCCGTGCAACTCAATGGCAAACAGCAAGTTCACCCCTGCAGGTAGCAAGAGAGTGTAGATGGGTAGTACTTGGCTGGAGAAGATTTGACTGAATTAAGCTGAAGTCAACATGATGACCAATGGAGAATCATGTCTTACAAACATCTTAAAGAAGCATAATGTTGTTTTTGACGGAATTAGAGAACATGAAGAAAACTATAATCGAACTGAAAATAAAAGAAAGTCATGTGAAATGCTTAAAGTCTATACCATATCCTGTAAGGTGGAGGCTTACTTGGAGCGACAGTGACGATTGGAGTCCTGGAACCTGTCAGCATCAGTGAATTGGCAATATTATTGTTCCAGTCATCAAGAAAGCTGGATCTCTAAGCATTTGTAGTGACTTTAAGGTCACCATAAATCTAATGTTATATACTTCAGCAAAACTGACCTGAGCCAGGACTACTTGCAGAGGAATGTGGACAAGTAACAGGAACTCCTGACAATTGTGACACACAAAGCTTGCACTGTACTGTTTCAAAAGGCAATGGACCTGATCCTGAGAAGTCTGTGTAGAGTCCAGTGCTATCTGGAAGAGTTTAAAAGAAACACCATTGAAACTTGGATGCCTCTCTCAGCGAATGGAAGTCTATGGTCTGACATTCCATAAGGACAAGTGGATTTTCCAATCCTCCATCTGAGTGTTTGGAACATGTGAATGATGCCATTGGCCTTCACAAATCATCTTCTAAAGTTAAGGCCAATGATATTCTGAGACACCTGCACCTCACTACATAAACCAGTTACATTCCTCCTGGGATTGTTGAACTATTATGGAATATTTATTCCAAACTTGGCAACAATTCTGAAACCGTTATACAATCTCTTGTTCCAGAATGAAATGTGGAAGTGGTTGGAACAATGAAGATGGTGGCATAGTGGACAGGTCACAATGGGATCTTGATCAATGGGACCAGTGGCCTGACGATTGACAGATGGGGGTTTAATTTAAATAACTACAAGGTGATGCATTTTGGTAGATCGAACCAGGGCAATACTTACTCAATTAATGGTATTGCAATGAGGAGAGTTACAGAACAAAGAAATCTAGGGGTATAGCTCAAAGCTCTTGAAATTGGAGTCACAGGTGGACAGAATACTAAAGAAGGCATTCAGCATGCTTGGTTTCATTGGTCAGAACATTGAATACAGGAGTTGGGACATCTTGTTGAAGTTGTACAAGATATTGGTAAGGCAGTTGGAATACTGTGTACAGTTCTGGTCACCCTATCATAGAAAGGATATTAAACTAGAAGAGATTTAATAGCGATGCTACCAGGACTTGATGGTTTGAGTTGTAAGGAGAGGCTGGATAGACTGGGACTTTTTTCTCTAGAGCGTAAGGAGCTTGGAAGTGATCTTATAGAAGCCAACAAAATAATGAGGGGCATAGATCAGCTAAATAGTCAATATCTTTTCCCAGGGGCATAGGTTTAAAGGGAGAAATACAAAACTGCCCAGAGGGACATTTTTTCATTCAGATAATGGTGACTGCCTGGAACAAGCTGCCAGAGGTAGTTTTGAAGGCAGGTATTATTTTGCCTTTTAAAGTATTTAAACAATTACGTGGATGAGTATAAAGGGATATGTGCCAAACACAGGCAATTGCATCTAGCTTAGTGGTTAAAAGAAAGACACGGACAAATTGGGCCAAAGGACCTATTTCCATGTTGTAAATCTCTGACTTTTGTGCAATAATGCCTTCAAAGTGCTCATGCACTTTACTCATGTATGGTTACCTTGTGATCCTGTTATAGTGTCATACCATTATGTAAAGAAAGATCCACTGCTTTTTCTCAAACCTTGACCAAAGCTGAAAGTAACTGTGCCCAGATTGAACAGGAAGCATTAAGGTTCATTTTTGGAGTCAAGAAATTACACCAATTCATCGTCCACTCTGCATTTTTGGACCACACATGGAAAATCCATCAATTACAGCAAGTAGAATACAAAGGGCATTGCTTTTTCTGCATATACTTAATTGTATAAGTACTGACAGTCAACGCTACATTGTAATGTGGATGGACTTTCAAGATTGCCACTACCAGGCATCTTTGGATTGCTTGAAGGGGAATATCTTCTACTTTGAACAACTAGACAATACACTTATCTCCTCTAGGCAAGTGAGAAAACATACCTAGATTGATCCTATGCTCTTAAAAGTGATGGATATGGTTTTAAGAGAAAAGACTTTGGAACTGATACCTAATCTGAAAGCCAACTGTCAGTATGGTCAGGATGTCTTCTGTGGGGACTCAAAGTAATTATTCCACCACCATTGACAAAGCAGCTGTTAAGCTACATGAGGAACTTGGTAAGAATTTGGCAACACCAATTTTAAATCCAACCGATTTATTTGATAGTAAATTTGCGAGCTTTCGACCTTTTGTCTTCGTCAGGCAAATGCAGTGTTCTGGTCTGCAATAGCACACATCAGCACAGACAGTCACAGATTGCTGATTAGAATGCGAATCCTTACATCTAACCTGCTATTCAAGTGTTAAAGTGGCTAACAATGTGTGCGAAGGGAATCCTGAGCATTGGTTAGAGAATTGTGTATTTTCTCCAGACAGCACAGTAAGTGAGGTTTTTTGCTACCCCAGGCAAGTCACAGGGGTTACACATAGTGTGACATGAAGCCAAGATCCCTATTAAGACCATCCTCATGTGTGCGGAACTGCTACATGAAGGCCATTGTGGAGTCATATTCTGGAAAAAAATAGCATGCAACTAGTTTTGGTAATCTGGATTGGATTAAGAAATTAAGGAGAAAACTAGAACACGTTCTTGTGCAAAGGTGAGAAATCTGCTTCACTGCATCCATGGGAATGCAGTGGCTTGGCAATGTATGCACGTGGATTTTGCAGGATGTTCCAAAGATCATATGTTCTTATTAATGGTTGGTGCTCACACCAAATGGCCATATTGTGATGTCATCTATCTCATATGAGAAGACTATTGAGATACAAGGAGATCAGCTGGTAATCAACAAAAGATCTTGATTTTTCTGGCAAGAATTTGAGAACTTACTACAAGAAAACATATTCAATACATTATTTCTGCACCATATCATCCTGCTACTAATGGATTAGTAGAATGCTTTGTACAAACCCTGAAGGACATTGTGGAAATATTAAAGTGCTGGAGCAGAACCCCAAGTTACGTTAGGATGCTAGACCAGACTTCACCAATTTTGTGAGGACATGATACTTCCTTCCAGGAATGATTCCATTTGTAACTAGGGACCTTGTATAGTAAAGCAAATTTTATATGATAACAGTTTAAATGTAACTTTGACAAATCAGGGAACTTAACTATTAACAGTTGAATAACATTTAAAATGAAAAGAAAACAACTTTAATTCCTAATTTTATCACTGCTTAATTTCTAAATAAGCAACATTCTTTGAAGAGACTTAAATGTCATTTTAAAATGTAGTAGTGGAAGGCTCTTTTTCCAACTGGAGGTGTGTCACTAGTGGTGTGCCACAGGGCTCAGTACTAGGACCTCTTCTATTTGTGGTTTATATAAATGACTTGGAAGTGGGGGTAGGTGGTGTGATCAGCAAATTTGCTGATGACACTAAGATGCTTGGATTGGCAGGAACTGAGGAGCAGTGCCAGGCAATACAACAGGACATAGGCTGGTAGATTGGGCAGATAAGATGCAAATGGAATTTAATCCGGATAAATGCAAGGTGATGCATTTTGGCCGGAAAAATGTAGCGGGGAGTTATAGGATAAAAAGTAAAACTATCCGGAGTATAGAGATGCAGAGAGACCTGGGGGTGCAGGTTTGCAAGTCTCTGAAGGTGTCAGTACAGGTGGAGAATGTGATAAAGAAAGCGTATGGTATGTTAGCCTTCATAGGAAGAGGTATAGAATACAAGAGTTGGAGTCTGATGTTACAAGTGTATAGAACATTGGTTAAGCCTCACTGGGAGTACTGCGTCCAGTTCTGGTCGCCGTACTACCGGAAGGATGTGGAGGCCTTGGAGAGAGTGCAGAGGAGATTTACCAGGATGCTGCCTGGTATGGAAAGGCTGTCTTACGAGGAAAGATTGAACGCACTGGGGTTGTTTTCCCTTGAAAGACGTCGGCTGAGAGGGGATCTATTAGAGGTATATAAGATTGAGGGGTATAGATAGAGTAAATGGTGGTATGCTTTTTCCACCATTAGAAAAGGATAGAACGAGGGGTCACGGCCTTAGGGTAAGGGGGGCTATGTATAAGATGAATATTAGAGGGCAGTTTTTCACACAGAGGGTAGTGGGGATGCGGAATGCACTGCCGAGTAAGGTGGTGGGAGCAGGCATGCTAGGGTTGTTTAAGGGTCTCTTGGACAGCCACATGAGCGGTCTGCAGATAGAGGGATATAATAGGACTGTTTAAATATCCTATTTGTTTCCACAGGATGTTCGGTCCACCTTGTTGAACAACAAGGGCATGCATGTGGCATGTCGTGCGAGAGCTGCTCTTGGATGTTGCTTCAGGAGTTGCCTAGTGCTTCACGTCGTTAGTGTATGCTTAAACTGGACCATCTGATGGGCACCATGACAGCTCAGGGACTATCGCTGTTGCTGTGCAGGCACATGGATTTGGGCCTGTGTCTGCGGGAGTTTGCGCGTTCTCCCCGTGGTTGCGTGGGTTTTCTCCGGGTGCTCCGGTTTCCTCCCACGTCCCAAAAATGTGCTCTTAGGCTGATTGGGTAACAAATTGGTCCCTTTATGTCATTAAGACGTTAGGATGGTGGCACGGGCTCGTTGGGCTGAAGGGCCTGTTTCTGGTGCTGTGTTGTTCTTTGTTTGTTAAAAACAGTCAGCAGCCATAAATATACTTGCTATAATGAGTATAGGTAGAGTTGAAGCTTTTTGAAGAGTGTTAAGAATTCTAGAGATCTGAAAAATCCTTCTAATTGCAACCAGGCTTCAGCTGCAAACTAAACTGCTTTCTGCAAAAGCCTCTTTTTGCTGCCCCAGACCCAGGACTACGGACAAAGCACATCATCATGTGATCTGTCAATCACTCTAATCAGAAATCCCAGGGGAACTTAAGTAAAGTCTTTTAACTCTACAAAACTACTTGCAAGGCTGAAATAACTAATTGTCCTGCTCTCTCAGCCTCTGAGTTGCATTCCCAACATATCAAATACATCTACTATGAAGCTGAATTTGTAATCATTGCTCTTAAACACCCAAAAATCCACATTAATTGCACCACTGTCATCACAAAAACAACCAAGGAACAACATTCACTTATTAAATGCCTTAACAAATTCCTACTGGTTATTGGAATACCGTACAATTCACAACCAACACCTCCTAAAAATGTTCTTGATCAAAAAGTTGATCTTTTGAAACCTCCAAAAACGAATGAGATTGTGCAACAGCCAAAAGCATAAATGGAATCACGGAAAGGCATTGCTGAAAAGTTTTGGTTCAAAATACTCCACAGGAGACAAATGCATTCCTGCCACTATCCTTTGGTAGACTGGATCTGTCCATACTGTACAGACAATGATAACATTATCTGGACGAGAGATGCAGACCAATTTTGACTTGATTTATTGTCACAAGTATGGAATAAAGTAAAATGTATTGTTTCTTGTCTACTATACAGACAAAACTTACTGTTCATAGAGGAGAAAGAAAGGGAGAGTGCACAGAATATAGTGTTACAGTCATAGCTAGAGTGTAGAGAAAAATCAGCTTAACGTATGATAGGTCCATTGAAAAGTCTGATGACAGCAGGGAAGAAGCTGTTTTTGAGCCGGTTGGTATGTGATCTGTCTTTCATGTCTTTTTCCTAATGGGCAAAGGTGTTTGAGAGTATTATTGACTAGAAGAATAGATTTGCGAAATCTGCAGCCTGTTGAAAAGCCAGGATGAGACTTAAAAGTCCTGACTTGGACCTTCTAAAACCTCTATATATCATTCAATATTGAGGAATGTCACACCTCACTCTCTGTTCAAAGATAAAACCAACTATTAATGATGTAAGTGCAAAGACTGGAGAGTTACAAATTAGCCAGGAAGGAACTAAAGAGAGAGTTAAGAAGAGCCAGAAGAGGACATGAGAAGACTTTGGTAGGTAGGATCAAGGAAAACTCTAAAGCTTTCTATAGGTATGTAAGGAATAAAAGACTGATTAGGGCCAGTCAGGGACAGTAGTGGGAAGTTGTGTGTAGAGCCTGAAAAGATAGGAGAGGCACTAAATAAATATTTTTCATCAGTATTCATGCAGGAAAAAGTCAATGTAGTCGAGGAGAATACTGAGATACAGGCTTTTAGACTAGGCGGGATTGAGATGCATAAGGAGGAGATGTTAACAATTCTTGAAAGTATGGAAGTAGATAAGTCCCCTAGGCCAGGTGGGATTTATCCCAGGATTCTCTGGGAGGCTAGGGAGGAAATTGCAGAGCCTTTGGCTTTGATCTTTGTCGTCATTGGCTACAGATATAGTGCTGGAAGACTGGAGGATAGCAAATGTTGTCCCCTTATTCAAGAAGGGGAATAGAGATCATCCTGGAAATTATAAACTGGTGAGCCATACTTCTGTTGTAGGCAAAGTTTTGGAAAAGATTATAAGAGATAGGATTTATAATCATCTAGAGAGAAATAATTTGATTAGGGATTGTCAACATGGCTTTGTGAAGGGCAGATCATGCCTCTCAAACCTCATTGAGTTCTTTCAGAAGGTGACCAAAGAGGTGGATAAGGGTAAAGTAGTTGATGTGATGTATATGGATTTCAGCAAAGCATTTGATATGGTTCCCCATGGTAAGCTACTGCAGAAAATACAGATGCATGGGATTGAGGGTGATTTAGCAGATTGGATCAGGAATTGGTTAGCTGGTAGAAAACAATGGGTGGTGGTTGATGGGAAATTTTCAACCCGGAGTAGGCCATACAGCCCCTCGAGCCTGCCTTGCCATTCAATAAGATCATGGCTGATCCGTAGTGGTTCAGTACCGCTTTCCTGCTTTCTCCCCATAACTGTTAATTCTTTTGTCAATTAAAAACTTATCCACTCTTGACTTGAACATATTCAGTGAGGAAGCCTCCATCACCTCATCAGGCACAGAATTCCAAAGATTCACCACCCTTTGCGTGAAGAAACCCCTCCGCAACTCCAATCTGAACCGCATCCCTCCTATTCCCCTCCCCCCTCAATCTTGAGGCTGTGCCCTCTAGTCCTGCTATCTTTGCTAAGCGGAAAGAGTCTCTCAACCTCTACCCTATCCATTCCCTTCATTATCTTATACGTCTCTATAAGATTCCCTCTCAGCCTTCTAAACTCCAAAGAATACAAACCTAGCTTATTCAGTCTCTCCTCATAATCCAACGCTCTCATTTCCGGTATCAGTCTAGTAAACCTTCTCTGCACCCCCTCCAAGGCCAATATATCCTTCCTCGAATGTGGCAACCAAAACTGCACAAATTCCTGAAACTATGGCTGATACAGAGGAAGACAAAATAAGTGCTAAATATTAAGGTTATCCACATTTGCAGAAAACTAGAAAAATACATTGTAGTATATTTCAGAAAGCATTTGTCATCTGCTGTTTTGGATCAGTAAATTATTTTCTTATAGCCTAGTGTTTGTGACCGAGGGAATTGGTTTTTTTTAAATATTGACATTAAGTACTCTGAAAATTATAAATTAAGTCAGTAGTCCTGGAAAAAGCAGATGAGGTTATTTTCCAAAATTCTTTTGACTCTAGACTGGTCTTTACAGATTGGAGGGTAGCTAGTGTAAACCCACCATTCAAAAAGGGAGGAAGAGAGAAAACAGGAAATGTAGATCTGTGATCCTAACGTCGGTTCTAGAGAATTTGCCAGAGTCTATTATCAAGGATTTCATTAGCATTTGGAAGGCAGTGGTAGAATCAGACAAAGTCAGCATGGATTTACAAAGGGAAAATCATGCTTGACGGACTTATTGCAATTTATTGATGTAGCTAGTAAAGTTGACCAAGGAGAACCAATGGATGTAGACTTTCAGAAGGCTTTCGACAAGGCCTCATAACAAAAGACTACTGTTAAAGTTAAAGGATGTGGGATTGCAGGTAATGCCTTGAGATGAACAGAAAGCTGGTTAGCAGATAGGAAGCAGAGAGTTTACATAAATGGAGTTTTTATGATTGGCAAACAATGGCTAGTGGATTTCTACAGGGTTTTTGTGCTAGGATCCCAAATGTTCAAATTGTATATTAATAATTTGGAAGAGGGAACTGAATGTATTATCTCTAGATTTGCAGATGGTACAAAGTTGGATGTGAGGGTGAGCTGTGAGAAGGATGCAGAGGTGCTTCAGTGTGATTTGCATATGTGTGCGTAGGCATATGCAAGGCAGATGCAGTATAATGTGGATAACTGTGAGGTTATCCACTTTGGTAAGAATAATAGAAAGATAGATTAATACTTGAATAGGTATAAATTGAGATAGGTGGATACTCAGCAACTCCTTGGTGTCCTTGGGCATCATTACGTGCTGAAAGTGAGTGCACGTACAGCAGGCAGTATAGAAGGGCAAATGGTATGTTGGCCTTGAAGAAAATGCGAGTATAGGAATAAAGATGTTTTACTGCAATTATATAGGACATTGGTGAGGCCACATTATATACAGTTTTGGTGTTCTTATCTGCAGAAGGATGCCCTTGCTATAGAGGGAATGCAGTGAAGGTTTACAAAGCTGATTCCTGAAATGGCATGTGTGTCATTGTGAGGAAAAAAATAAGTTGGTTAGAATTCTATTTGCTAGGGTTTAGACTGAAGGGGAATCTTTCAAACTTGTAAAATTTTAGCAGATTTAAACAGAGTAGATTAAAAAAAAATGTTTTCAATGATGAGGGAAGTCCAGAACTATGGATAATAGTTTGAAGATAAGGGGTAACCTTTCAGAATGATGTGAGAAAAAAATTTCTTCACCCAGAGTATGGCGAATGCGAAATTCACCATCATAGAAAATAGTTGAGGCCAAAATATTGTCTAACTTCAAGAAGAAGAAATTAGATACGAGAGCAGGGGGATCAGAATATTGAACAAAGAACAAAACAGCACGGGAAACAGGCCCTTCGGCTCAATGAGCCCGCGCCACCACCTCAATGTTCCCACTTCTACCCATGATCCCTGTCTATGTTTATAAACCAAATTTGAGGCAGTTTAGGGAGAATTTGTTTTGCCAGTTAGCCTAAGAGCACATCTTTGGGATGTGGGAGAAAACCGGAGCACCCGGAGAAAACCCATGCAAGCAGGGGGAGAATGCGCAAACTCCCAAAGACACAGGCCCAAATCCATCTATCTGCACAGCACAGTGATAGTCACTGAGCTGTCATGTTGCCCATCAAATGGTCCAGGTCAACTATACACTAACGATGTGAAGCACTAGGATACTCTCAAAATCCAAGAGCAGCCATCTCACGACCCATCGCATGTATGCCCCTTGTTAGACAACAAGGTGGACCAAAGCACCTGTAGGATAAAAACAAGTACATCAATATCATCATCTATTTACACACTTCCCAGGGACTTCCAAGGCTCATGATCCCTATTTTAAATCAGTTTTCTATACCCCTCCATTCCCATTCTGTTCATGTGCCCATCTAAGTATTTCTTAAATAAATCCAGACTACCTGCCTCCACCGCTTTACTTGGCAGTGCATTCCATACCCCCACCACCCTCTGTGTGAGAAAACTCCCTCTAGCATCCAAATTATACCTTACCCCCCTCACCCTAAGCCTGTGACCCCTCATGCTATTTGAATCCATCCTAGGAAAAAGCTTAACCCTGTTTACGCTATCTATACCCTTCATAATCTTGTACACCTCTATTAGATCTCCTCTCAGTCTACGACGACAAAAGTCGAAAGCTCACAGATTTACTATCAAATAAATCGGTTGGATTCAAAATTGGTGTTGCCAGATTCTTACTGAGTTTACCCCAGTCCAACGCCGGCATCTCTACATCATGGGAATCTGAAACACAGGGATACTCTGCTCTCAGCACTAGAACACTGATTCTCTACCTCAGAGGGTTGCGGATAGCCTGTCATTGATTTAGGGTTGGAATAGACAGATTTTGGTGCCTCAGAATTAAGGGATATGGTTATGAAATGGAGGTGAAGCCCAAGATCAGCTCTGAATGTTTTGAATGGCAGAGTAGGCTTGATGAGCTTGATGTGTGGGCTCCTATTGCTCCTATTTCTTGTGTTTAAAATGCTTTAGGAGAAATCATTTAATACATGTGGTTTTTGGGTTTGTTTTAAGGAAAAGATCATCTGCTGTCTATTTTTGCATATTGTTGTTCATAACCATGGTAGAAATTTCACTGGTAAATTAATTTTGTATTGTTTTAGAAGTTGCCTTTCTGGTAACCAATCCAAAGTAGGGTAATCAATTTCTACTACCAGGTTTTCTCTTTGCATCCCACCAATTGATTTCATTCTGCCCTCAGCATTAATGCTGGTCATTTTAATAAACTAAGATATTGTACCATAAAGCTTGTTTTCAATCATTGATGATTCTACTTTCTTGTTCATAATTCCCATATAAAATCCATTATTTAAGAAAGATCAGAGTGAGAAACAAATTTATTACAGACTCAGTAGTCTAAAATTGTTGTGGAGAAATTATTGAAATCTAAAATTAAAGACAGAATAACTGAGCATTTAAATAAATTTGAGTTAATTAGAAAAAGCAAGCATGATTCAGAAAAGGCAGATTGTGTTCAATAGTCACTGGACAATAGATGCTAATTCCAATCGACTCCCAGCCAATTCAGAAGAGCTGGCAATCCTATCAGCATTTTCTGCCAATCAGTCTTCCTCTCCCCTTCAATCCAACTTCTCCTTGGACCTAAAATCTGCACCAACTGCTGGCCCTCCCCCTCATCTTGGATACAGGGAGAGAGAAAATCCAGCTAGACTATTGTTCTTGATTGCTACCAATGATACCTCCTGTAAATAAGTTCATTGGTGAACTGAATGAGATTGGGTTTTTACTGCTAGCTTTGGATTCACATTGTATGTAACGCTTGTTTCTCTGGCTATTATCTGAAAATGAATGAGATATCGGAGGATAAGCAGTGATGTTGTAATGATACTACAGAAGTCATGAACTCTGGTGAAGAGAGAACACTGATGTTAAAAAAAAAGTTTTTTGAAGAAGGCCAGGGTGGTATTCTTGATATTGAAATAGAAAAGTTGCTGGAAGAGCCTCAATAGGGGTTAGTGCTTTGCTCCTTTTGAAAACCATGAATTAACTGAGTATTGGCCAGCTTCGCCTTCTGATTTTCTCACACCATGTGATGACACAAACCACCTTGTAAAGCTGCATTGATTATGGTTCCATCTGTGTTATCCTGGTTCCAGATAGGCACATGAGAACAACTCCAAATTGGTAATTTTGAAATTGAAAATGATAAATAGGGAATTTTTTTGTGAAATGGAAACGTCATGTGCATATTTAAAGCTTTTAAATTTGTGGAATCATTTGTTTCAGTTCCTTATATTCGTATTAAATTTGCTTTGGGGAAAACAATTCATTACAATGTGAATTCTGTTAAATCAGTTATTACAGTTGTTTTAAAAGCACATAATTAATTTTTGAGGCATTCAGCAGTGCTCATTCAGAGGAGTTGGGAGATGTTCAGTGCGCTTACTAACCAGGATATAAGTGACAACCATGAAATTAAAATGGCTTTTGAAATGAATCTTTTAAACTTCGAATTGACACTTGGACCAGTGAGTATCAGCAGGAATCTTCAGTTGCAGGTGTAAATGTCATAGGGTGAAAGAGCTGTCAGAAGGTTTTCTCTGTTGTTTGAATCACCTGCTGGTGGCTTTGATAGACTGCAGTACCTATGATCTCAACAGCAGCATAAAGCGGAGTTATTTATTCATAACTAATGATCTTCAGTTTGGAGTCCTGAAAAAGCATGATATTTCTGTTATTAAAATAAGAATATTTGTCTTTATCTTAGACACAGGGTCAATTGGGAAAGAACAGATCCTGTTCAATAACGATCTGATGGGATGTGCACGTGTACCCTATTGAAATACTAGCTCCAATGAATTGAACTAGAATGAAAAGCTTCACAAAAGAGAACTTCTGAGGATTAGTCAGAGATTTTTTTTGCCTCTTACCCTCTTGTTAAATATTAATGCAAAGTGACTATAGTGGCAATCTGTGGGGTGGTAGCTGCACAGCCTCTAACAAAAGTATCTCAGGAAACTGCTTGTCTGTTTCTGGTCTGTTAGTTCCATTCAGATGAAACAAGCCAGTAGGCTCTATACTCAGCTAGATTTCGATAATGTCAGGAATCACATGTTGAAGCTCTATAGTATTGCAAATGCCAAATGAAGGTAAAATAACTGCACAACAAAACAACACACGCTTACCAGTCTGCACTCTAGATTGTGTTGAAATCTATTTAGAAAAATCTCAACAAATGTTGGCTATATCTTGCTATTGAATGAATTTTCTGCATAGCATTTAATGGAAATGTGTAGATATTTTTAGCAATAATCTTCATTTGAATTAAGTGATAGACTGACATCTACCATGCCTTCAAACTTTTAAAATTGAGAAACCGAGCTGAAATGAAATGAATGGCACCCTTCAATTTAGATTTTGAAAATCTGATGTTGGTGAGAAGAAACAAAATATGAAGAGGATCAGGAGTTCCAAAGCTTTGAGATTCTGGACAAGAACGAATTGTGGATTCTCCAACAGAACAGGAGGAAGACTGAAGATCCATCACCAACTTTGCTCCCTTTTCACTGATCCCGTTCCCTTCCCCAGCCAAACACTTGGACTAAATTGGTCCAATTGACATTCTCATGACATTCTGTATAATCCAGAGTTCAGTTTCACAACTTGCATCTTATTCCTCACTACACCAATTAAATAATCTAGCTCTGCTTCTCTCTACTCCTAAATGAAATCCTTAATAATGTGTTTGGCACCTCTGGATTTGATTTCTGTAATATTCTTCTCCTTTCCAAAAACTCCAGTATGTTCAAAACAGATGTACTGTCATAAAGCTCCCTCACCTCCATTTCATTTAATCTGTACTCGCTTGCTGTTTCCAAACAAGTTGGATATAAAATCATCATCGTTAATTCTTTTCACGGAATTCACCCAACTGTACTTTGTGCAATCTCTCCGCTGTCTTCCCTTTGGCTTTGTTGGTCCTGGCCGTGTCCTTTGCCACCTTTTCTAGAACACTTACTCTAATGTGCCCAATCCCCCTCTCTTCACTGTTAAATTATTTCTTAACACTCACCATTTTGACGAAGATGTTGGTCATCTTTTCTAGCTGCTTATCAAGGGCACTTTTTAAAAAATAAACTATGTATATAGTACATAATACAGTGACTACAAGAATAGTCAGAGGCCGAATATTCTGCGGTGAGTGATTCACCTCCTAAGCCTTTCCAATGCCAGTTAATGTTGCCCTAGCTTATTGCGTCTAAAAGCTTTCCCACCAATTGGATTAAACGGACCGATATGTAGTTCTGGATTTATCCTTTGCATGCTTTTTTTTTGAACATCATTTGTAATTACCCAATCCTCTGTCACCATGCCTGTATCTAAAAGATAAATTATAACCACTGTCTCTACAATTTCCATCCTTTATTTCTTTCAGTATTCCTGATGCATCCCATATGGCCTTAATGATTTATCATCTTTAATTCTTGACAGCTTTTTTAATATTGCCTATTTTAAGCCAATGCATTTTCTGAACTAACTCCTCATTCACTATGATTCTGACACCACCTTCTTCCTTGGTAAAAACAGTTACAAAGTGCTCAAGTAGTTTTTCATTTAGTACCTCAGCCAAGCCTTCTACCTCCATGTAGAAATGCTTTTTTTGGTTTATAATCAGCCCCAACCCTCCTATTCCCCATTTTCCAATTTTGTGCGTATTGAAATCATAACATCCTTTATGTTAGCAGCCAGTCGTTCCTCATTTTCTGTTTTTTGCTTCTCTTCTTTTTTCACACCCTGCCCTTGGTGACATCAGACATCTCCCTTGGTGATGTCTAGCATTTTGAATGCTAAATAATTATCACTTAGCCAAAATTCACTTCAAGAATTAATGGAGGCTGTTTACTTGGATCAGTATTTAACACTTCCAATTGATATTGCTAAATATGACAATGTATATATTTATAAGTAGTTTGAAAAGCTTCCCAAAAAGTAACACCTGCTCACTCGTGTGTAAATTAGGCAGGCTACAATATAATGTGCAAAAAAAAATCAAGATTTTGAAAACAGTTAAAATCCATTTTGTATTCTTAAAATGTGAAATCTCTAAACTCAAATTCCATTGTTTTGTGCTTTAAATATTAAGTAAATATTCTTTCCTAAAGTAAGAACAAAAATAACCTTAATTTTTAGAAGAAGTTTTTTAATGGAAGAGTATCTAGTTGTGCAAAGACATATTATTTAAAATGATTGGGTCCAAGTGTTTTGTATCCATACAGTGTAAGCGTGGCACAGTGGTTAACACTGTTATCTCACAGTGCCAGGGACCTAGATTAAATTCCCATTGTCTATGTGGAATTTGCACATTTTCTCTGTGTTTGTGGGTTTTCTCCAGGTGCTCAGGTTTCCTCCCACAGTTGAAAGATGTGTGGGTTAAGTGCATTGACCATGTTAAATTCTCCCTCAGTGTACCGGAACAGGTGTTGGAATGTGGCAACTAGGGGATTTTCACTGTAACTTCATTACAGCATGAAATATAAGCCTACTTGTGACTAATAAATAAGCTTTACTTTTACAACCCACTGTTTATTTATAAATAGCATTAGAAAGCAAAAGATGAGGATAACTCAGAACAAATTAGATGTTAAATTTAAAATCAAGTCTTATCTGGTGGCATGAAGAGGGTACTTCAGCCTCTGCCTTCTCTGACTGGGATCCTGCTCACCCCTTCCTTCATAGATCAGCATTGGTTGATAAGGTAGCAAAAGCTAGTCTGGGAGCTTGAGAGGCTCAACATTCAAATAGGAAGCAGGACTATAAATAAAAAAACCGTTTAATGATTGTATTTTTAATTTTTATGTAAAAACATAGCTCCAAAAATGGCTGTGATTTCATTAAAACCTTTTTATCAGTTCCGGCCCATATCGGATAGTGGATGCATTGTTGGTCATCTTACACTGTCTATAGACTGGAATAATCCCTGTAGATTGGAGGGTAGCGAATGTCACTCCAATATACGAAAAGGGAAGTAGAAAGAAAATAAGGAATTATAGACCAGTAAGCTAAACATCGGTAGTAGGGAAAATTCTCGAATCCATTATCAAGGACTTTATAGCGGAGCATTTAGAAATCAATGACAGGATCAGACAGAATCAGCATGGATTTATGATGGGAAAATAATGCATGACAGATCTGTTGGAATTCTTTGAAGATGTAACTAGGTGAGTTGACAAGGAGGAACCAGTTGATGTGGTATATTTGGACTTTCAGAAAGCTTTTGACAAAGTTCTGCTTAAGAGAATTTTGTGCCAGATTAAAACGCATTGTATTAGGGAAAGTGTATTGAGATGGATAGAAAACTGGTTGGCAGAGAGGAATCAGAGTAAGAATTAATGGGTGCTTTTCAAATTGGCAGACAGTAACTAGTGGGATGCCACAGGGATCAGGACTGGGACCCCAGCTATTCACAATATATATTAATGATTTGGAAGCGGGAACAAAATGTAACATTTCAAAGTTTGCAGATGATACCAAGTTGGGTGAGAGGGTGAACCATGACAAGGATGCAGAGATCCTTCAGAATGATCTGGATAGATTGGGTGCCTAGGCAAATAAATGGTAAAGCAATATAATTTGGATAAGTGTGAAGTTATTTACTTTGGAAGCAAAAACAAGAAGGTAGCTTACTACTTGAATGGCTGTAAATTGAGAGAGGGGAGTGTGCAGCAGCAGAACCAGGGTATCCTCGTGCACTGAAGATAAGCATGCGGGTACAGCAAGCAGTAAAGAAGGCAAATGATACGTTGCCCTTCATTGCGAGAGGTTTCAAGTACTGGAGCAAGGATGTGTTGTTGCAATTATATAGGACTTTGGTGAGGCCACACTTAGAGTATTGTGTGCAGTTTGATCTCTTTTTCTGAGGAAGAATGTTCTTGCTCTCGAGGGAGTACAGCGAAGGTTTACCTGGGGATGGCAAGACTGATGTATGAGGAGAGATTGATCAGGGTTCAGATTGTTTTCACTGGAGTTCAGACGAATAAGGGAGGATCTCTTAGTGACTTACAAAATTCTAAAAGGGTCGTAAAGAGTACTTTTGATACATTGGCCTTTATAAATCAAAGTATCAAGATTAAAAGTTGGAGTGTTATGGTAAAGTTGTAAGGCATTGGTGAGGCCGAATTTAGAGTATTGTGTACAGCTTTGGTCATCTATTTACAAGAAGGATGTAAATAAGGTTGAAAGAGTGCAGAGAAGGTTCACAAGAATGTTGGGACTTGAGAAACTGAGTTACAGAGAGAGAGATTGAATAAGTTAGGACTTTATTCCTTGGAGTGTCGAAGAATGAGGGGAGATTTGATAGAAGTGTATAAGATTTTGATGAATATAGATAGAGTGAATGCAAGCAGATTTTTTCCACTGAGGCTAGAGGAGAAAAAAAACAGAGGGCATGGGTTAAGAGTGAAAGGAGAAAAGTTTAAAGGGAATATTTGGGGGAGAGGGCGCTTCTTCACACAGAGTGGTGGGAGTGTGGAATGAGCTGCCAGATAAAGTGGTAAGTGCAGGGTCACTTTTAACATTTAAGAAAAACTTGGATAGGTTCATGGATGAGAGGGTGTGGAGGAATATGGCCCAAGTGCAGGTCAGTGGGACTAGGCAAAAAATGGTCTGGCACAGACAAAGGCCAAAAAGCCTGTTTCTGAGCTGTAAGTTTCTATGGTTTCTGTGGATGACAGCACCCATATTGTGCTTCAAGCTTGCAAATATCTATGATGTGTTGTAGGTGCCTTATTTGTATACAAAGTCTGTACCAGTTTAATTAAAAAATCTTACTGGTATTGTGGGGTGAAGACAGACTAGTTCTATGTTGATCACTTACTAGGGATGGAATACAGAGCACCAGTCTAAAATATGCACCAACATTTACTGCTCCCCAAGAGAAACTGGTTGCCAATTTCTAGCTGAATTAACTATATTTTTGTATTTCCTAACTCAAAGGTCTTTTCCATTTCTTTATCGTTTTTCTGATTTCTACATGTTTTGCAGAAGCTTGTAGGAATGGCAATTGTGTATCGTTGTAAATATCTGGTGGTCCTTGTGATAACATTCTTCTCACATTACCCAATCTGACTACAGGAGATTGATAAATGCCCGATGGCTTTGATCCTGGGGTTCCTGTAACTCCAGCACCAGTCATTGCGGTTATCTTTTTCCAAGGCCTGACTATCTTGTCACCTTCCCTAAACAAGATATTCTCCACCATCTCCAAATTGATCTTCTTTAATCCTCATTGTCTCCTTCTCTTTCATCACTAATTTGTAATTAATGTTTTCTCAAGCCACTGTAATCAACTTTAGCCCTCTTACACTGTGCTGAACCCCTGAGTCACTGAAAAGGGATGCCACTGAGTGTTCCACTTCAGCCCAGCCTCAACTTGCTGTTCAATGGACCGCTCCAGGTCAAATTCCTTCTGCTGAAATCAGTCTATTTCTATTCTTCATCCTCCCTGACCTGATTCTGTTGGGGATCCTCTTGCTCTTTGCCACCCATTCCTTCTCCTTCCATGGCTAATCTGAGAACCAATACTGGTATAGCTATTATCATGAGGGAAACAGTGGCAAAGGTGGTGGATGGGAATGTGTCCAGAGCCAGGGTGAGGACAAGGGCCTCAGTTGACGTGACAATTTTGGCCAGCCAGTGGGAAGCGCTTCCTTAGCCACTTTAGTTTTGTCATTCTTCTTGTTTCTTTTAGCAAAGAAATCACCAAGGCTGTTTCATCCCACTTGGCTGTACTAGGCTGGGAGTTGGGGCTGGGCTGAAGCTGAGCACTCATGATCATTCTGGCTCAGTGAATCAGGGAGACACGGTGGCGCAGGACAGACCAGAGCAGGCTGGACAGGGGCACAGAAACCAGGGACAGCATTGGCAATGAGCGGTCTGCATGTTTTTGTCATCTGGGTTGCTGGAATTGCCGTTCTGAAATCTCACTGGGAAATTGCAACATCTACACCTTCCCATCTGTTACCGGTATATACCATGATCCAAGCCCCAGAATTTTAATTAGGGACTGAGTGCGATGCTCAATTAATCAGACTACGATGCTGCTCTGCATTGTTTGCTATTAGGCTCATTTTGAGCTTATCAGTAAATGGAGAGCTATGAGGCTTTGACTAGTGCCCCACAGCTGCTGTTCAGCATGGAGCCCCTCATTGGTGGAGTCCTGTGCCTAGGTATGGCGTGTTTCATTGCAAGTCTGCCTTTGCCTCTTTTATTTCCTCCTTCACATTCTCTTTGAAATATCAACTATCAATATTAGCTTGGCTCTCATTATCAGCCAAATAGCTGCGTTATACAAAATTTTTCTACTTCATCTTGCTCTCATATCATCCATGGAGCTCTAATTTTGTCCAACTTCTCTGCCTCATGAGAATGTACCTCAAGCAAACCATCTGTTTTAAAGGTAGTCTTAGTTATTGCATTTTGCTTGGCAATTTTTCATTATCATTTATCCAGCAGAGGTTTGTATTTGATCCATTTGAAATTGACCCTCCTCTAATTTACCATTTTTCCTGCTGATTGACTCCTTTTCCACTGCAAATGTAAACCGTGTGATACCATGATTGCTAGTCCCTAAATGTTCTCTTCCTGATACTTGATCCACCTCCTTCCCCAGCAAAGCCTCTTTTCTCACACATCACAAAAATTTTATTGAATGCATTTCAGAAATTGTTCTCCCTCACAGCCATTTGCACTATAATTGAAGTCCTTTAGTGTTGCTACTCTGTAGTTCTTGAACTTCTCTTTATTTCCCTGCAAATTTGCTCAATTGATGGCCTATAGAATACTCAGTAGCACAATAGTACCTTTATTATTATCTTAATTCTAACCAAATAGATTCCATTTTGTTGGTTAGTCTGGCAGTGGCACTAACAAATTAGGGTCAAATTGAATAGTCATAGACAATTTCATATAATTGATTCTGGGACAGTTCAAATCAAGCCCTTAAGAGGTGAAGTGGCATAACTGATCAATAAAATACCTACTGTCCCATCTACTCTTTCCATCCTTTTCCCTCCCCACTCCTATCCAAAAATCAATTTCCATTGCAATTGCAAATGTCGTGATATTATGATTGGTTTCTAAACAGTCTCTTCCTGACACTTGATCCACCTCCAGCTTCAGTAATTATGGCCTTTAGTCATTGACTACATAGTACATTTAGGAGTGCATAGGTTCACAGTTCTCTGAGAGTTATGGTATTTCGTTCATTGTCGCTAATTAATAAAACAGATCACTGGAAGAAGAATCACTGCAGCTGTGAATTGAACTGAATTCATTGGCATGCTGAGATATTTCACATTCTACTGCTGTGCACATATCAACTGCAGTTAAGAGAGATGCTTTCGTCATAGAATTTGCTTGATTTGGAACAAAGGCTCTATGTTTTATGTCCTAAAAAGTGTTTTTAAAGTTGAATGTGAGTAATTTAGCAGATAATTAAATCCATAATTATTATGACTATATGTAATTCTTTTACATAAGTGTTTTCATTAATCTTCCATCATATTGTGAACAGATTTAATATTCTGGACACTTGCACTGTTCATTGTGTGCTGTATTTTCAATTAAATTGCAAGTTGAGAACATAGCTTTGTCACAACCATTGTTGAACATACTGAATATTAAGAAAGAGAACTCCCGACATCTGAGGGTGATGGTTGTACGCAAGAAAAAGCATTTTAATTTTAAAATAGGCAAACTGTGATCTGGGAGATGTTAGCATACTTTTCTGGCTGCTCACTAATCTGCATGTAGCTTTTGCTAATTCTATTGCTTTTCTTCAATGCAGGTGGATGTGCAGCAATGACAAAAAGCTTGTTAGGTATTTCACACAATTTGGCATGCAATGCCACTGTTTTTATAGCTTCTTATTTGTTGGTTCATTTGTGCAACTGATATAAAGGGATACTTCTGCTTAAGTTCTTGCAAGTCTGCTTGCATATTTTACTTCCAGAAGAAAAATATTTATTAAAATGATTTCTAACTTTAGGACTTTATAGACATGATACATAATGCAGCATTAGAATGTTTTTCTGTCTAAATTCATTGATGAATTATACTTATTTTCCCATTTCAAGTGGATTTCTAAACTGCAAGAACTTTTGAGATCTGTTTGAGTGAAGATATTAAGTTAATTCCTTTGATAAAGCTGATGAGTTACCACCTGGATTTTGCTTCAGTGTTTAGATTCAAAAGCCGAAAATAGAAGTTCATGTCCCACTGGGACAGTTTGAGAATTCATTTTTTTAAACAAACCAGTGAATAAACAGCTTCTGTAAATTAACTTTGACTTTGAAACTATTAGATTGGCATCAAAACCAAACTGGTTCAATTATGTTTAAAGAAGCCTGAATTCCTGTCTGTCACAGTTGTATCAAAAGCAGCCTTAGGACAACTCAGGATTGGAAATAAACATTAGCCTTACTAGTGGTGCCCATACTCAGAGAATGAATATATTGAAAGCATCTTTGCAAATTAAAAATGTAGGGTACACCTCATCACCTGCTTGGAGCAATCAAAACTTGAATGTAGAATTTCTGTGAAAGTCTTCGTTGGAAGGTTAACTGAAGTCATGGAGAAATGAAAGATTTCTTCCAAACTCTCAACAAAATTACTGTGGGAGTTCAGGGAAACTCTCATAGGAATTCCAAGTGTTTACATTTAGTGACCTATTTTGAAATGTAGTCATTCTTGTAAATAAAATGCAAAAGCCAATATGCACATAGCAAAATATTTCGAATAAAACAACTGGCTAATCTGTTTTTGTTTTGATCATGTTGTTTGAAGCATAAATGCCACCCTTGCATTACCCTACCAGGAGAACTGCTCTTTTTCAAATACTATAACAATATATTTTATGCTTATCTTAGGAACTGGATTTAGAACATAGAACACTACAGCACAGAACAGGCCCTTCGGCCTTCGATGTTGCGCCGACCAATATAAAAAGCAATGCCCCTCCAAACTAACCATTCCCTTCTCTTCCATATACTTATCAACTAACCTCTTAAACGACACCAAACTTGGCGCATCTACAACTGCTGCAGGCAGGGCATTCCACTCCCGAACCACCCTTTGGGTAAAGAACCTACCTCTGATATCCGTCCTATAACTATCACCCCTTAATTTAAAGCTGAGTCCCCTCGTGCTAGCTTTCTCCATCCTAGGAAAAAGGCTATCACTGTCCACCCTATCTAAACCTCTAATCATCTTATATTTTTCAATAAGGTCTCCTCTTAGCCGCCTTCTTTCTAACGAAAACAACCTCAAAATCCCTCAGCCTCTCTTCATAAGACCTGCCCTCCATACCAGGCAACATCCTGGTAAACCTCCTCTGTACCCTCTCCAATGCCTCCACATCTTCTTATAATGTGGGGACCAGAACTGCACACAATACTCCAAGTGCGGCCGCACTAGAGTTTTGTACAGTTGCAACATGACGTTGCGGCTACGAAATTCAATCCCTCTACCAATAAAAGCCAAGACTCCATATGCCTTCTTAACAACCTTCTCGACTTGACTGCCTACTTTCAGGGATCTATGCACATACACACCAAGATCCATCTGTTCATCAAGACTACTAAGAATCCTACCATTAGCCCTATACTCTACACATTTATTATTTCTGCCATAGTGCATTACCTCACACTTTTCCACATTAAACTCCATTGCCACCTCTCGGCCCAGCTCTGCAACTTGTCCAAGTCCCTCTGCAAACTATAACACCCCTCTTCACTATCTACCACTCCAACGACTTTAGTGTCATCTGCAAATTTACTAATCCATCCTTCAATACCCTCATCCAGATCATTTATAAAAATTACAAACAGCAGGGGCCCCAAAACAGACCCCTGAGGTACACCACTCGTCACCGAACTCCACGATGAATATCTCCCATCAACACCACCCTCTGTGTTCTATCTGCTAGCCAATTCCTAACCCAATTAGCTAAATCACCTTCTATCCCATACATCTGCATTTTCTGCAGAAGTCTTCCATGGGCCACCTTATCAAACGCCTTACTAAAGTCCATAATTTAGGTTTAATATTCTATATAAAATTGCATCTCTGACAATGAGCAGTCAGTAAAATGGCACACTAAATTACAAACTCAAGCACTGGATTGGGTTGAACTTTGGAGTAACAGTTGCACACACAAGTGCCAGACAGTGACAATCTCCAGCAAGAGAGAATCTAACCATTGCTCTTTGACATTCAATTGTATTACCATCGCTGATTCTCAAACTATCAACATCTTGGGATCACCACTGACCAGAAAATGAGCAAGATTAGCCATATAAATATTATGACTACAAGAGTTGATTGGAGAAGAGAAATTCTGCAAACAATAATTTATTTCCTGACTCCTCAAGCTTGCCACCTTCTACAATGCACAAGTGAGGAGTGTCGTAGAATATCTCCACTTGTCTGAGGGCAGCTCCAGCAACGCTTCAAGCTTGACACCATCCAGGACAGAGCAGCTTGTTTCCCTCCAAGTCATTCACCATCCTGACTTGGAAATATATCATTGTTCTTTCATTGTCACTGGATCAAAATCTAGGAACTCCCTCCCTAATGGCGCTATGAATGTACCTGCACCACAGTGACTGCAATGATCCAAGGCACCAGCTCAGGTTGAGGATAGTACTAACCAAGAGAAATGACACTTAAGATTAATTGATATATAAGGCTAAACTAATTCAATAGCTACCTGAGTCTTAATGAGGTGACACAATCACTATAAAGAGATCAGATCAAAACCTCTTTTTAAAAAAACTGAGTTTGCAAAAAAGGCACATTTTTCACATAAGATTTGGACTTCGAATAAATAAAACTGTAGTGATTTTAATATATATCTGTGCAAACTTGAACGCCTTATAGTGGGAAGTGGGGGATCATGATATGGAATTTGGATGATCAGCCGTGATAAAAATGAATGGCAGAGCAGACTTGAAGAACTAAATGGCCTCCTCCTGCTTCTAGTTTCTATGTTTCCTTTACAAGAGATAAAAATATGCCAGGTACTCTCTCAGTTGTGTACATAAAGATTCAAAAAAATATTTGGGCTTATTTCTTGCATCGGGACTTCTGAAGGGTACTGTAGTGTTTCTTCATGGGTTCATCCAGTCTGCGACCATCCAGAGATTGGTAGATCTGGGCCATAGGACTCTCTGTTTATCACCAAGCTGGCATAACCTAACCCAACCATACCACCTGACTCTCTTTCTCTTCACCTCCCCTCTACTCCCCACACCCCCACCTGACCCAAACTGATTAATCCTTCCCAACCTGCTGGCATACATAACCCCTTATCCACTTATCTTACCTACATAACCCTCATACAAACTAAATAAGCTTTGGATCACTTAACTCATTAAATACATAATATGGCCGTCACTATCATTTAAAAATAGATTGTAGTTTCTGCATGGAATCTCTCAAACTCTCTCTGAGGATTCCTGCACTGACTCAGTCGGTATAGATTTGCCCTGAAAAATCAAAAGAAGGTAAAGTGTGCTTTTTTGTTTGTCTGATTGAGGTTGGAAAGAGGGGTTCCGACCCTGTATACAGTCTAAAACAAGTCAGACTGAAATACTTCCAGTAATTCTAAATGTAAAACCAGAATTATTTGTTTCATCATATTTTTTGTTAATTTGCTTGATCTGCTTGCGGTATAAGATCACAAGATATGGGAGTAGGTTACGACATTTGGTCCACCAAGCCTGCTCTGCTATTCGATAAGATTGATTTGGACTGTGGCCTCAGCTCCACTTTGCCTGTTCTTTAAATCTTGTTCAAAAATCGGTCCAACACAAGTTAAATGTATTCAATGACCCAGCCTCCACTGCTCTCTATGGAACTGAATTCCAAAGACTAATGATCATCTGAGAGAAGAAATTTCTCTTCATCTGTCTTAAATGAGAGGTCCATTAATTTGAAACTTTATCTTCTAGTTTTAGATTTCCCCAAGAAACATGTTGCATCATTCACCCTGTTGAGCCCTCTCAGAATCTTTTGTGTTTTAAGAAGATCGTTTTCCTAAACTTGCCCAGAAAGCCTTCTCTTAATTGTTTCCAAAATGAGTTCTGTAGAGACCAAAGCTGACCTCCGAACGCCAGGTCCAGTTTTACCAGTTGCAGTAAGACTTTTGTACTTTGCTCAAATCTCCTTGCAATAAAGATCAACATTCTGTTTGCCTTCCTACTTACTTGATGTACCTTTTTGATTTGTTTTATTATTGTCATATTGGTGTACAATGAAAAGTATTGTTTCTTGCATGCTACACAGACAAAGCATACTGTTCGTAGAATATATAAGGGAGAAGGAAAGGAAAGGGTCCAGAATATAGTGTTACAGTCATTGCTAGGGTGTAGCAGAAGATCAACTTGTATAGAAGCAGGGAAGAACCTGTTCTCGAGTTAGTTGACATCTGATCTCGGACTTTTGTATTTTTTTTTTGACGGAAGAAGACGGAAAAGAATACGTCCATGTTGTGTAGTGTCTTGATTATGCTGGTTCCTTTCCCAAGGCAGCAGAAGTGTAGACTGAGTCAGTGGATGGGAGGCAGGTTTGCACGATGGACAGTTCTATGTTCACAACTCTTTGTAGTTTCTTGTGATCTTGGTCAGAGCAGGAGACCTCCCAAGTTATGATACTTCTGGCAAGGACACCGTCTATGGTGCATCTGTCGATGAGAATTTTAGCAAACGTGCCAAATTTCCATATCCTTCTGAGAAAGTAAAGGCGTTGGTGGACTTGCTTAATTATAACATCGGTGTGGAGGGACCAGAACAGGTTGGTGATCTGGACACCTGGAATCCTGAAGCCCTTGAGCATTTTCACATCCCCATTGATTATAAAGAAGGTCATGTCCTGTACTATGCTTCCTGAAGTCAATGACAATCTCCTTCATTTTACTAACATTGAAGAGGAGATTATTGTTTCACCAGATTCTCTGTCTCTTTCCTGTACTCTGTCTCATCATTGTTTGAAATCTGACGCATTACAGTGGTATCATCAAGCTTGAAAATAGACTTGGAGAGGAATTTAGCCGTGTGGTCATAAGTGTATAAGAGTACAATCTCATAAGGCACTGATGTTGAGGATAATTGTGGAAGAGGTGTTGTTGCCTATCCGTACTGATTATGGTCTGTGGGTTAGGAAGTCTAGAATCCAGTCACAGAGCGAGCAGCTGAGCCCAGGCCAGCAAGTTTGGAGATGAATTTTGTAAGGAAAGTGGTGGTGAAGATTGAGCTGTGGTCTGACGTATGTGTCTTTGTGGTCTGGATGTCCCAGGGTTGAATGTAGGGCCAGAGAGATTATGTCTGTTATGGACTTGTTCCAGCGATAGGTGAACTGCAGCAAATCCTGGTAATCTGGGAGACCAGAGTCGACACATGCCATGACTAACCTTTCGAAGTACCTCATAATGATGGATGTCAGAGCCACTGGGCAATAGTCATTAAGGCATGCTGGCTGGCTTTTCTTTGGTACAGGGATAGTGATTATTGTCTTGAAGCAGATCAGTTCAAGGTGAGGTTAAGGACGTTGGCGAATACACCCACTAGCCAGTCTGCGCAGGATCTGAGCTCTCGACCGGGAACCCTATTCAGGTCATTCATATGCAAGGACAGCCAAATCCTTCTATACTGCAGCATTCAACAATCCACGTTTAAATAATATTCTGCTATTCTGTTCATCAAATCAAAATCCTGCCAAGGTGTACAACCTCAGTTTCCCAAATTCTACCTCATTTCCTACATTTTTGTCTATCTTCTTAACCTATCTATGTAAATTTTCAGACTCTACTTATCCTCTTTACAGCATGCTGTCCTTCATAGCTTTGTATCATTAGCAAATTTAGCCACAATACAGTCAGTTTCTTAATCCAACTCATTAATGTAGATTGGAAATAGTTGAGGCTGCAGGACTGATCCCTACAGCACTCATCTAGTTATAATTTTAAAAAGAACATTTATCTTGACTCTTTGTTTCCTGTTAGTTAACTAGTTCGCTAATATGTTAACATGTCCTGCCTAACGCTATGATCTCATCTTGTACAATAACGTTTTGTCTGTTAGCATATCAATAACCTTTTAGAAATCCAAGTATGTTACATCAATGGGTTTCCCTTTTATCCACCTGCTTGTTATTTAGTCAAACAACTCTAGTTCTCAAACAATATTTCCGTTTCTCAAAACTTGTCCACTCTGCCAAATTGTACTGTGATTTCTACTGTCCTGCTTCTACCTCCTTTAATAATGGATTCTAGCAATTTCCCAATAACAGATGTTAGACTAACTACACACAGATGTCTACCTTCATATGTAAATAGTGGTGTTATGTTTGTGGTATTCTATATCTTTCAAGAATAGAGGCAATTTTGAAAAGTTACAAAGGTTACAACCAATGCATCTGCTACGAATGCAGCCATTTCCTTTAGGACCAAGGATGTTGATTATCAGGTCCAGAGGACATATCAGCCTCTAGCCCCATTAGTTTTCCTAGTACTTTATTCTACCAGTCATTTTTATTTCAAGTTACTGCCTTACCTTTGTCTCTTGATTTTTTGTTAGTCGTTGGATGCTTTTTGCATCTTCTACAAAATACTTGTTTGAGTCTCTGCCATTCCTTGTTTCTCATTAATTCCCCAGTTTTACCATCTAAAGGACAAATGTTTACTTCAGTACTAAAAGAAGCTTTTACTGCCTATTTATATAATTTTGTTAGCTTTCTCTTACACATCTATTCCTCCCTGTATTACCTTTGTAGTTATTTGTTTGTCTTTAAAATTGTTCCAATCTTTTGAGCTACCACTAATCTTTGCAGAAATGTACATTTTTTTTTCAAATTGATTCCGTTCTTAACTTGTCATGCATGGTGCATTAAAGTAAGTGTCTTTCTTCACGGAATGTAAATTTCTTGAGTTATGAAATATCTCTTTCAATGTTTGCCACTGCTGCTCTAATTTCTTACTTTCTAACCTCAATCCACTTTAGACAACTCTGTTCCTATACCAATGTAATACCTTTATTTAAGTTCAAGACACTACTTTTGATCCAAATTTCTCTCCTTGAACTGAATGTGAAATTATTTTGTATGATAATCACTGTTATCCTTTACAATGAGGTCATAATTAATCCTGCCTTATTGCCAGGTCTAAAATATTCCTTATTGTTCCTTAATTGGTTCCAGAAAATATTGTTTAAAGAAACCGTCCTGAATGCAATCTCAGAACTCACCCTCTAGGCTACTTTTGCCACTTTGATCAGTTCAATCTAAATTATAGATTTAAATCTTCCAGGATTACAGGGTACTTTTCATACAACCCTATTAGTGATTTATAAATTATCCTACAGTGCAGTTACTATCAGGAAGGCCTGTAACCCAGTCCCATCGGTGACTTCTTCCTTCATTACTACTTATCTCCACCCAAACTAATTCTGCATTTTTAATTCTCTGAACCAAGTTCATTTTGCAGTAACGTATTGATCTCATCCTTTATTAATAGAGTAGCCTCACCTCATTTTCTTCTTTCTCCTTGTCTTTCTGAAATGTCAAATGCTCTTGAATATTCAGGTCTGAGCTGTGGCTCACGAATTATATCCCTGGACTGTTTATCATAATACGCTTATGTTTGCTATTTGTGCTATTAAGTTATCCTTTTTAGAAATGCTGCTTGCATTCAAATAAATAATTCTTGTCTTTTTAAACCATTTTTCCCTCCTTTGGTATAATTTGCCAGTGTATCCTTTTATGTTTTTACATTTTGTCCCTTCTTGACACACAGGTTATTATTACTCATGTCACTATACCGCTCTTTTTCCTTCACCTTCCTGTTTAACTTTCCAAATCGCTCATCATGTGAACCCTATCCCCATAATTATTTAGTCTAAATCCTCTCTTTGTTCCTAGTTAAACAATTCACTGGTATGCTTTCCCAGCATATTACAGGTTAAGGCTATCCCTGTGGTACAGCTCCCTCTTTTCCTCTTATTGATGCCAGTGTCCCATGAAATGAAATCCATTGTGCCTACACCAATCTTTGTGTTACATATTCAGCTCTCTAATCTTTTTATCCTATTCCCATTTGTTTAAGACTCGGGTAGTAACTTGGAGATTAATATTTTGTGGTTTTGCATTTTAATTTAATTCCCAGCTGCTCAGAGTTATTTGACAGAACTTTTTTCTAGTGCAATTTGCGTCGGTACTGTGTGGACCATGAAAACTAGATTTATCCCCTCCCTCTCCCAAGTTCCTTTACTGCCCTGAGGTGATATCCTTAGTCCTGACACTCGGCAGATAACACTGTAGGAACTCATATGTAGTGGGTCTCCTGCAATATTGGCAAAACACACTGTTGATTTTTTATTATTATTGTCATGTATTAGGATACAGTGAAAAGTATTGCCCTTGCTAAATTCACAACAGAACCCTGCCACAGTCAGACCTGGAGTGGTAAATTATGGGAGTCAATTTTTACGCTTCCTTGCATAGTTGTAGTCCTCAGCATATAATTAGTTAAAGGGTAGTAAATGGAGGCGTAAGGCCAAAAGGAATCAAAGGTGCATTAATACCTTGCATCTGTACTTACCAAGAAAAAAGATGTTATCCAGGCCCTGGTAAAAGAGGTAATTCAGACTCTAAAAGGATTTACAATTAATAAGGAAATAGTATTTGGATAGGCTTAAATTTGCTTAAGGACCAGAACCAGATACAATACATGCAAGGACACTGAGGGAAGTGGTAGAAGAAATTATGGAGGATCTGGCCGTATTTTCTTCAGTCTTTCTGAGACTCTGGTGATGCTAAGGGACAGAAAATTGTGAACAGATCCTTGTTCAAAAAAAGTTTGAAAATAAGCTCAGCAACTGAAGATCATTCAGCTTATCTTGATGGTAGGGAAACTTTGAGAAACAGGGACAAAGTTAACATTCATGCGGACAAATTCAGATTAATAAAGGAAAATCGTGTTTAACTAATTTACTAGAGTTTTGTTGGAGGATAATGCTGTTGATGTGCTGTCCATGGACTCCCAAAAGATATTTGATATTATGCCACACAACAGACTTGTGAGTAAAGTTATAACCAATGGAAAGAAAGAAACAGCAACAACATGGATTCAAAATTGGCTAAGTGTCAGGAAACAGAGAATAGTTATTAATGAATCTTTTTCTGGCTCTAGAATGTTTTTTGTATTGGAGTTCCTCAGGGAGTAGTGTTGGAAGCATTACTTTTGCTTATCTGTGTGTTGTCACCTAAATCATGGTTTGCAGAGCATAATTTCAAACTTTGCACGTGATACAAAAGTTGGAAGCATTGTCAAGTATGGAACTTTTAAAATAACGTAAGTCATTGGAGTGGGCAGGCAGGTGGCAGATGAACTTCATGTGGACAAAATGTGAAGTGATTAATTTTGAGAGGAAGAATGTGCAGAGACCATGCAAACTAAAGGGTATAATTCTGAAGGGGCTGCAGAAACTAGTGGACCTTGTGCAAATGTGCATAAGTTATTGAAGGTGACAGGGCTGGTTGAGAGAGTAGTTACTAAAGCATATGATATTCTATGCTTTATTTGTAGGGGCATAATATACAAAATCAATTTGCATAAGGTACTGTTTCGGCTTCAACAGACAATTTGTAGCCAATTTGAACATTGCACTTTAAGAAGGATATGAAGATATATAGAGAGTGCTGAAAAGATCCATGAGAATGGTTCCAGAGATGAGGAACTTTAGTTATGAAGATAGATTGGAAAAGTTAAAACTGTTAAAATTTATATTGATAAAAAAGTTAAAACTGCTAAAAAGGGAAAGCAATGAAAGTTTACCAGACTGATCCTGGATCATTATGTGAGGAGAGACTAAGTCAATTAGGATTATGTTTGTTGGCGTTTAGAAGATTGAGAGGGATCTCATTGAAATGTATAAAATTCTAACAAAATTAAACAGGATTCAAAAACAATGTTGCTGGTTGACAGGGGAGTCCAGAACTAGGGCTCAAGGGGTAAACCTTTTAGAACCAAGTGAGGAGAAATTTCTTCACGCAGAGTGGAAATTTCTTCCCGTTAACTGTGGAATTCGTTACCAGAGAAAATTGAGGCAAAAACATCGTGGTGTGAATTCAAGGAATGATTTGATATAGCTCTTGGGGCTGAAGGGATTAAGTGATATTGGTATGGGGGAAATCAGGACATTGAAGTTGACCAGCCATGATCATAATGAATGGCGGCACAGGCTTGAAGGGAATGGCCTACTCTTGCTTCTATTTTCTATTTATGTTTCTATGTATGTTTTCCTGGAAGAAAATCTATTTTATTGTTGTCACATATATTAATATACAGTGAAAAGTACTGTTTTTTGTGTGCTATACAAATAAAGCATACAATAGATAGAGGAGAGAGAGTGCAGAATATAGCATTATAGTCATACCTAGGGTATAGAGAAGGATTAACTTAATATGAGATAGATCCTTTTAGAAGTCTAATGGCTGCAGGGAAGAAGCTATTTTTAAATTGGGTTAGTACAGGGTGTGTGGGGTTTTGGATTATGCTGGCTGCTTTTCCACAGCAGCAGGAAGTGTAGACAGAGTCAATGGATGGGAGACTGGTTTGTGTGATGGGATTGGTCTTCGTTCACAATCCTTCATATCCAGGATCCCATCGCAGAGGGAGGAGCTGAGCCTCAGGCTATGGAGTTTAGAGATGAGTTTTGTGGGAATAATGGTGTTGACTACAGCTCAGCCTTCAATAAATAGGAATCTGACATACATGTCTTTGTTGTCTAGGAATTCCAAAGTTGAATGTAGGACCGGGGAGATAGTGTTTGCTGTGGACCTGTTGCAGCGATAGGTGAACCATAGTGGATCCAGGCAAGCTGGGAGGCTGGAATTGATTCATGCAATCACCAACTTTTTGAAGCACTTTATAATGATGATGTCAGAGCCACCGGTATGATTGTTGTCTTCTCGAAGCAGGTAGGGACTTCAGAATGGTGCAAAGAGAAGTTGAAGATGCCTGTGAATACCCCTGTGAGCTGGTCCATGCAGGATCTGACTGCTCTTCGAGTATCCCATTCAAGCTGGTTGCTTTCTGTGCGTTGACTTTCGAGAAGGCTGCTCCAACATCTGCAATGCTGACCTCAGATACAGGTTTGCCCAAGGCTTCCAGGGTGAAAGGCATGCTCTTGCTGATCTCTCAGACATAGAATGTGTTGAGCTAATCAGCAGGGAAAGCATTGTGCCAGTGACTTTATATGCCTTCATCTTGCAGCCTGTTACATCTTGCAGACCTTGCCATAGCCAGTGGGCATCTATGTGGCTAGCCTGGGACTCTAACTTGGTCTGGTACTGTCTTTTTGCATCTTTGAGTCTCCTTAGGTCATATCTGGATTTCTTGTGTTGGTCAGAGTTACTTGACTTGAATGTCTTCGACATGGACTTCAACAAGCGATGAAAGAGAAAGTGAGAAGAGATTTGCTAGTACTAGTTGCTAGTTCATGGGATAGGCATGAAGCTGGGGGCTGTAGTTATAGCTGGGGGAAGGGTAATTATGAGGCCATCAGGAGAGAATTAGGGTGCGTAGATTGGACTAGGGAACTACAGGGACTGGGTACATCTGGCATGTGGTGCTTATTCAAGGAGCAGCTGCTGAGAGTCCTTGATAAGTATGTCCCTGTCAGGCAGGGAGGAAATGGACGAGTAAGAGAGCCTGGTGTACGAAAAGAGTTGATTTGCTGGTTAAGAAGAAAAAGGAGGCTTATGTCAGGATGAGGCTTGAAGGCTCAGGTAGTGCAATGGATCGCTATAGATTAGCTAGGAAGGAGGTAAAAAGTGAATTGAGGAGAGCTAAGAGGGGACACGAGAAGATGTTGGCTGATAGGATTAAGGAGAATCCTAAAGCTTTCTTTCGACATGTTAAGAATAGAAGATTGGTTAGGGCGAGATTAGGGCCAGTCATAGATAGCAGTGGGAAGTTGTGCGTGGAGCCTGAAGAGATTGGCGAGGCACTGAATAAATATTTCTCTTCGGTATTCACGCAGAGTGCTGGAAATGTAGATGTGGAGAGCACTGAGGTACAGGGTTGCAAATTGGGGAGTATTGTAGTAGATAGGGCGGATGTGTTAGAAATTCTCGAGGGTTTGAAGTTGGATAAGTCCCCTGGGCCGGACGGGATTTACCCTAGGATTCTCTGGGAGGCAAGAGAGGAGATTGCAGAGCATCTGGCTCTGATCTTCAGGTCCTCGTTGGTTACGGGTGTGGTTCCGGAGGACTGGAGGATGGCGAATGTGGTCCCATTGTTTAAGAAGGGGAAGAGAGACCTTCCTGGAATTATAGGCCAGTGAGTCTTACTTCTGTGGTGGGCAAGGTATTGGAGAGAATTATTAGGGATAGGATTTATAGTTATTTGGAGAGAAATGAATTGATTGGGGATAGTCAGAATGGTTTCGTGAAGGGTAGGTCATGCCTTACTAACCTCATTGAGTTTTTTGAGAAAGTGACCAGAGAGGTGGATGGGGGTAAGTCGGTTGATGTAGTATATATGGACTTTAGTAAGGCGTTTGATAAGGTGGCCCATGGAAGACTTCTACAGAAAATGCAGATGTGTGGAATAGAGGGTGATTTAGCTAATTGGATTAGAAATTGGCTGGCAGATAGAAGACAGAGGGTGGGGTTGATGGGAGATATTCATCGTGGAGTTCGGTGACGAGTGGTGTGCCTCAGGGGGCTGTTTTGGGGCCCCTGCTGTTTGTAATTTTTATAAATGATCTGGATGAGGGTATTGAGGGATGGATCAGTAAATTTGCAGATGACACTAAAGTTGGTGGAGTGGTAGATAGTGAAGAGGGGTGTTATAGTTTACAGAGTGATTGGACAAGTTGCAGAGCTGGGCCGAGAGGTGGCAAATGGAGTTTAATGTGGAAAAGTGTGAGGTAATGCACTTTGGCAAGAACAATAAATGTGTAGAGTATAGGGCTAATGGTAGGGCTCTTAATAGTGTTGAGGAACAGAAGGATCTTGGGGTATGTGTCAATAGATCCCTGAAAGTAGGCAGTCAAGTGGATAAAGTTGTTAAGAAGGCTTATGGAGTCTTAGCTTTTATTGGTAGGGGGATTGAATTTAGGAGCCGCAGCATCAGGTTGCAGCTGTACAAAACTCTAGTGCGGCCGCACTTGGAGTATTGTGTGCAGTTCTGGTCGCCACATTATAAGAAAGATGTGGAGGCATTGGAGAGGGTACAGAGGAGGTTTACTAGGATGTTGCCTGGTATGGAGGGCAGGTCCTATGAAGGGAGGTTGAAGGATTTGAGGTTGTTTTCGTTAGAAAGGAGGCGGCTAAGGGGGGATCTTATTGAAACATATAAGATAATTAGAGGTTGGATAGGGTGGACAGTGATAGCCTTTTTCCTAGGATGGAAAAAGCTAGCACGAGGGGACACAACTTTAAATTAAGGGGTATGAGTTATAGGACGGATATCAGAGGTAGGTTCTTTACTCAAAGAGTGATTAGGGAGTGGAATGCCCGGCCTGCAGCTGTTGTAGATGCGCCAAGTTTGGTGGCGTTTAAGAGGTTAGTGGATAAGTATATGGATGAGAAGGGAATGGTTAGTTAGGAGGGGCATTGCTTTTTATTTTGGTCGGCACAACATCGAAGGCCGAAGGGCCTGTTCTGTGCTGTATTGTTCTATGTTCTATGTTCTACTGTTTAAATTTATAAGAGGTCTGGTTAGGGTTGATATGGAGGACTGTTCCCACTCACGAAAGGATCAACAAATATCAGGCACAGATGTAAAGTGTTTGGCAAAAGACGCAAAGTGACATGCAAGAAAAAATACTCACTCAGTAAGTGGTGAAGGCCTGGAATGCACTGCAGGAGAATGTGTTGGAGCACAACACCATCCAAGACAAAGCAATCTGCATGATTGGCTCCCTATCCACCAGGTTAATTATTCAGTTTCTCCATGCCAAGTAAACAGTGTCAGCAGTGTGTACCATCTACAATTTGCATTGCTACAACTCAGCTAGTTTTCTTCAATGGCATCTTCCAATCCGTGAAATTTACCACTTAAAAGTATAAGGGCAGCAGGTGCATAGGAACACCTTTGCCTCCAAGAATTGGAACATCCTGATTTGGAACTATATTACTATTCCCTCCCCATTGCTCCCTTAAAATCTTGGAACTGTGGGTATACCAAACCAGATAGACTGCAATAGTTCAAGGGCAGCTAGAGTGAGCAAAAAATGCTGGCCTTGCCAGTGACATTCACATCCCACAAAAGAGTAATAGAAAAAATATTATTTGATGCTGAATGATTAGAAGATCACGTTTTCCAATTATCCACTGTCACATTCCAAATTGCACTTTTCATTATCATTGTCATTTCTATGGGTTTTGCATATTAGTTATTAATAACGGCTTATTATTCCTACTTCATTGCTTCCTGACATGGCTCTTTCTTAAACGAATCATATACTTTTAAATTTCTAAATGTAAAGCCTTGCATTCAGCACTGAGGATAATTTTTGTTCTTGTTATATTGCACCATCTGCTGGATTACACAAGTTATACTTTCTACAGCAGCTTGTATTTATAAATTAGTCGGAGAAGCATTCCACTGGTGGGTGAAACTAGAACTAGTAGTCGTACCCTCAAAATGAGAGACAGCAGATTTAGGACTGAGTTAAGGAGGAAATCCTTCAGCCAAAGACTATAAAATTCCTTGCCCTATGAAGCAGTTGAGAATCTCATTTGAATATTTTTAAGGCAAAAATAGATTTTTGAACAGCAAGGAATTAAGAATTATAATGACTGGGCTGATAAGTGGGACTGAGTTCATGAAAAGATCAACCATGATCTTATTGAATGGCAGAGCAGATCAAGGGCCTGATCGTCTACTCCTGCTACAAGTTCTTAGTTTTGATTGGCAGATTGTGAGGTTTTTTCCTTGGGTTTTTTTATTCTTTAGGCATCACTTGGTGGTCCTGAGTTCTCTGCCTCAAGGTCAGTGCCATGTCTTCCATAACAGTAGAACAAAGAAGCCAGTCCTGAATCCACCTCCAGCTAGAATGGGGTAACACTTGGTATCAATCTGATCCACACTGGGCAGCCAGCCAACTGATCCCCACAAGGAGACTTGTGAATCCATGTTGGAGCCAGAGCCAAGGACAGGCATGGCAGAAGCTCTAATTTTCTTCCATCCCATGGTTGACCGGAAATCCCTCTCAGCCTCACTGCCTACCACCAGAATATGTTGGAAAGTGCTATGAAAATGCATTTCTTTTTAGGAATCACAGCTTTCCAATGTATTGATTTTATTTTTGGAAGGGTTGGTTTACTTATCTTTACAATTTCTTTCATTTGTGTGATCCTATCTATAACTAAGAAAGGAGTTTGATCCTAAGTTTGTTAAAATTGGAAATTTACTGTTCTTCATGGGTTCCAGGCCTTGAATAGTTCGAAATGAACCGTTTCCTTGAATTTGCCTCAATTATCGTGAGTGACTTCTGCTTTCCATATTGTATAATTCTTATTACTAGATACTGATTTTGTTTTTATTTTTTGTAATGCTGTGATTCAGTTTGAAGTCATGTATACTGGTAAAATTAAAACCCTGACTGCAACTTCAGCAATCATTCGGCAATGAGCCAGTACAATCAATTGACTTGGTCTCCTTTTGAATTATTCTTATAGTTTGTTTGATTTTTTTTTGTTTTATAGCCTTGAGGGGATTCAATGCAATCACAATGTACTGTACTAGCTTTGAAAATGAAATATCTAGCAGCTGCATCGATATTAGATTCTCTCCCTGAAGGTCTGGCTGAAGTTTGTGTAAATCTATGCTATCTTCAAACATTTAAATGAAGCATAAACATGGATCTAGTGGGAACTCTGCAGAGACCATAAAATATTTCCAGATTGAAGGTTCTTGGTGGCATTTCAAGAATGTTTTTTTTTGTTTTAATTGTTCTACATGGATTGTTTTAAAAAAACCCTTGAAAAACAGTGGTGACTACCAGGCTACAATATACACTTTGCATTTTGCCAACGGGGACCAAAAACACATTCAACTCTTTGGGGAGCATGGTAGACCCCAAACCTGTTGGCTTTGCACTGTCCTGAAACTTTGCAAATATTTTTAAGATGCAATGCCAAAATGCAATTACTTGTCTGCCACAGTTGTTGTTTTAGAACATGAACTAATAGAATTTCCCTGGAAAATACCCTTTAATTCCCTGGAATTGTTCACCCGTTATTTTAAAGAGCTGTGACCCTCTTTCTCTTTCTCACCCGTCCTTCCCATTCCAGTGTTACAATCTCTGCTACGTTTGTTGCAGAGGACAACATGATCTGGGAAGATGCAAGTATTCCTGGCCTCTGTTTTATTTGGATCCTTTTCTCAGCCAGCTGGACTTTTCATTTCTGCTTGTGTCTTCCAATACTTCTCTAGACAGTCAACTTTCAAAGACCATCAGTGACTGACTGTCAGTGTCAATCTCTATGATCTTTTTGCCTTCCTTGTAGATGTCATTTTCTTGGTAGTGTTGGTATATGGCTATCTGTTGAACATGTCTAAGTTAGTGCTGATGTTGTTGCCTTAGCAATGAGTATGCTAATGGCCCAAGATCTCTGGGTTGATGACCTTTTATATTGTTAAGAAATGCCAGTGATGCATCCAAGATAGTGAAGGTGGAAATTGTTCAGCCTTTTCTCATGCCTGACATATGTTGTCCAGATCTTGCTACTATAGAGGGGTGTGCTGAGAGTGCAGGCTTAGAAGACCTGTGGTTTAGTGTTCTCAGTTAGTTGTGGTTGTTCCGCACACTCCTACTCAGCTTGGACATAAGCATCCCATAAATTACAACTGTTATGTTAATTCCAACATCAGATGACAGATCGTTGGTGATTGTGGAGCTTAGATATGCAAAGCTATCAACCTTCATCATGCTGTCACTGCTTACAGGTGACAATGGCAACATCTTAGACCATGACATTTATTTTCCTAATGCTTATGGTCAAGTCAAACCCTTTTTACAAGAGTCGATCAATTTTTCACAGTAGATGTTCCTCAGTATGGAGTGCCACTGTGGCATTGTCAGTTTAAAGCCACTTTTTGATGAGGATTTAGCCTACTTTTTATTTTGGTTCTCAGATGCAATAAGCTGAACAACTTTTCACTAGTTCCCCTGTGGTTGGCATGATTTTTGATTTGATTTATTATTGTCACATATATTAGTATACAATGAAAAGTATTGCTTCTCACATGCTATACAGACAAAACACCCTGTGCATAGACTGCATAGGGAAGGAAAGGAGAAGGTGCGGACTGTAGTATTAGTCATAGCTAGGGTGTAGAGAAAAATTAGTTTAATATAAGGTAAGTTCATTCAAAATTCTGATGGCTGCAGAGAAGTAGCTGTTATTGAGTCAGTTGTTCTGTGACCTCAGACTTTTATATCTTTTTCTTGACGGAAGAAGGTGGAAGCGAGTATATCCAGGGTGTGTAAGGTCCTTGATTATGCTGGCTGCTTTTCTAAGGCAGTGGGAAGTGTAGGTGGTGTCAATGGATGGGAGACTGGTTAGCATGATAATCCTTTGTTCCCAATCCTTTGTTGTTTCTTGCAATCTTAGTCAGAACAGGAATCATATGAAGCTGTGATGCACCCAAAAAGGATGCTTTCTGTGGCACATCCTGTAAAAGTTGCCTTGAAGCCATTTGACAGTGTTGATTTCAGAACACAATCTCATTTGGCCCTTCTGCAGGTTCAAAAGGGTTCCAATGTTGCCCTGTCAGAGCTGACCTTAGTCATCTTGTTATCATGGAAAAAGATCTTACTCAGCACTTTCATTTTCTCTAGCAACTTAAATAGGTTGCCTCTACTCAGGTAGTTGAATGTCTTGCTGAGCTCACTCAAGGGAATGTACAATGGTCTCCTTTGTTTGTGGCATTCCTCTTGCAGTTGCTGGATTGAGAATCACAGAAGTACTGAATTAGTACAGCACAGAAAGAAGCTGTTTGTTTATCGTGTATGCATTGCCTCACCTAAAGAGCAGATCACTGCCATTCTTCCAGTTTCTCCCCATAATCCTACACCTTTCTTTTCAGATAAATGTCTAATTCCCTTTTCAATTATTCAATTGAATTTGCCTTCACCACAGTCTCGGGTAGTGCATTCCAAATCTTAACTGCTTGCTGCGTGTAAGAAGTTTTTTCCCAATTCATTTTTGCTTTATTTGCTGGTGACTTTAAATTTGTGCCCTTGCGTTCTTGATCTTATCTCAAATACGAACAGTTTCTATCTGTATTCTCCACTCATGATTTTGATTACCTCTATCAAATTTCCTTTCAGCCTTCTCTTCTTCAAGAGAAAACATCCCAGCTTCTTCAAACTATCTGTCCTGCCACCTTCAATGACTTAGACACATATGCACTCCAATCTCTCTGCTCTAAATTCCTTTTAGAATTGTATACTTTTTTCATGTTCTATTTTTCTCTTTCCTGGATTGTGGGCAGTGTTGCCAGGCCAGTGTATGTTGTCCATCTCTATTGTCCTTGAACTGAGTGGCTTGCTGGGCCATATCATAGGGAACCTTAAGCAAATCACATTTCTGTGACTCTGGGGCCACATATAAGCCAGATCAACTAAAGATGCCAGATTTCTATCTGCTACTTGCCTGTCCATTCTACTAATTTGTTTGTATTCTTTTGAAATTCTACAGTACCCTCCTCACTGTTCAATGCTTCCAAGTTTTGTATCATCAACAAATTTTGAAATTATGAAGAATGAAAATATCCTGTTGATTATAGATCTTCCCATTCTGAAACCACACTGGGATTCAGGTTAGATGCGTTAAGCCAGAATGCTGGTGGGCCTGTTGCCTTTATATTTTTATAGTAATGTCAAACAATACTGCCTACCTGGATATAATCTGGCAGCTTCTCAAGTCAATTGAACAGGCACTATCCAACATTCTATAGAGTGCAGAAATGAATTGGAACATACTTTGAGACAATACCTACAATACAAGAATAGAAAAGTGCTATACAATTATTGCAGTACTTTTTGGAGCTTCCATTTATCTCTTTTATACACTGTCCTACTGTGTAGCTAAAATTAGGGGGTTTATACATCACTCCCAAAGTGACTTCTTGGCTTTATAATTTCTCATCTGAACCCAAGGTGCTTCAACATTCTGGTTTCCTGAAATTAGGTCACCCTTTTCTAATGTGCTAATGACATCACAAATTAGCAGAGCCAGACCTCCTCCTTGCTAAATGTCACATATCCTTCAATATTCAGGTCTTTATTTAAATTTCTATTTACATTATTATTCATCTGTTTTGTTTCAAATACTACATACATTCGGATCTGGAGTCTTAAGTTTTGGCCTTTTATTATTTTTGTAACATCCAGCCTTCTCTAATGTACTCTTAATTTGTACTTTCTGTCCCTTCACATCACAGTCTATTTATTATTTATGATGTTGCCTTGTTTGTTCTTCGGTGTATCTACATCTTCCCAAATTTGATCCTTTGCCTCCGGTATTTAGTTTAAGCTCCCAGTTTACTTAAGGTGTAGACCATCCCACTTTCCCCAGTACTGGTGCCAGTGCCTCAGGAACTGGAACCTGCTTTTCTTTGAACCATACATTCACTTCTCTAATTATATTTGTCCCATACCAATTTGCATTTGTTTCAAATTATGACCTTTGAAATTATCAATGTGATAATTTCAAATTATGACCTTTGAGATTCTCAATTTCACACCTCGTTTCTCATACTGACTATGCAGAACCTTCTTCCTCGTCTTGCCTATGCCATTGGTACCTCCATAGATCACAACCACTGGATCGTCCCACTCCCATTGCAAGTTTCTGTCCACTCCTGAGCAGATGTTTGGAACCCTAGCAAGCAACATAGTAAGGAGCGAAAATCCAGATGGCTATGGAGAACAATGTCAATCCCCCTCACTATGTTGTCCCCTACTACTACATTCTTATAAGCTCCTCTCACTTGAATGGCATCCTCTATCACAATGCCATGGTCAGTCAGCTCATCAACCCCACTGTTTTCATCCTCATTCATACAAGCTGAAAAAACCTCTATCCTAAGGAGTGTGACTGCCTGAAACAGAACTTCCAGGTAACTTTCACCCTCCTCGATGTGTCACAATATCTACAACTCTGCCTCCAGCTCAATGATTCTGTAGACATGCTTGCCTTAGATAACTGAGATGATAAGGAATTTCTTCAGCCAGAGGGTAGTGAATCTGTGGAATTCGTTGCCACAGAAGGCTATGGAGACCATGTCATTGAGTCCATTTAAGACAGCGATAGATAAGTTCTTGATTGATAAAGAGATCAAAAGTTACAGGGAAAAGGCAGGAGAATGCAGTTCAGAAACTTATCAGCCGCTATTGAATGGTGAAGCAGACTCGTTGGGCCAAATGGCCTAATTCTTTTCCTATACCTTATGGTGTAATCGTGGTATCCAAGAGCCACCACATGCTGCAGCTTTGACACATCATCCATTAAGCTTTAATTAATTATTTTGTTCAATTATTTATTTTCATTTTAGGTAGTTATTAAACTTATCATAAATTCTAGTACTACACTAAGCCTTTGGAAAATAGACCTTGACCACTTACTGGATATTCACCAGATTTACCAACAATTTACTTCGTCCCCTGTAGTAGAGCAGAAACTAATTCCTACAGGGTGAAAAAGGAGTTCCTTTTGTCCCCTCCTCACCAAACTTCCTCGTCACCAAATTTCCACATTTTGTTTGAAGTCACATTATACCAAGTAGTTTCAAACTAATTCACTTAACGTTTGCCACATCACTCTGCTTCCAAATTCCTCTTTAAAACCTCTTCTTAGTACTCACAGATCCCAGTCCACAGTGTTCCCTCCAATTGAATAGTCCCAGGGTCTGTTGCCTCAATGTTATTGTGTCATCAGATATCATTCAAGTTCCACATCCACTCCTATGTGTGTTCCTGCTCTACCAACTGCTGCTTCCCAATTTTAGCATACTGGTGCTTCTCACATGTCAACCCCTGGCCTCTTCTCTCACCCACCTGTGTATTAGCACCTCCTGATTTGGCCTGTCCTTGTCTGATTTTCAGCGCCCAAGCCATGCATTTTGCCTATCCTCACTGTATACTGTAGACTTAAAAAAAGATTAAGGATAGTGGATAGAAATTGTTTGCACTGACAAGCGTATGAAAACCAGTGGGAGAGAGTTGGGAAATTTGCAGTTGAGAAAAGGAACAAAGTTAGAATTAGAGCCTAAATCTTAGAGAAAAATGGGTATGAACTGTAAAGAGAGAAAAAGAAACTGAACAACAAAGAAAGCAAAAGGGAAAGTACAGTAGTTGTAACAAATGAGAATCATGGTTGCAAAACAATGAGACACTAATGTATTTATTTCCTCAGGGTCTTCATCATGAGAAATCAATTACTTGTTTTTTTTAAAACAAGCAAGCTTCATTTTACTGTTTGTGTAAATTTTAGCCATGTATAGAAATTATCATTATTTCTGAACAGGCATTTAATCACTGCATTTCCCATCGTACTGTGAGGTCAGTGGATTCAAGTATTACAGATCAAGTATTCATTATCCAAAATCATTGGGGATGATGGTCTTTCAGATTTCAGATAACTTTTGTTTTTAGATATTGCATATAGGATTAGACCTACTTAAACTACAACCTAAGCCTTGGCTAACTATAGTCTAAAATGACTAGAAAAGTAAGATGTATCACTGAATAATAAATACAGGATATCTATAATAAATTCCCACCCTGGCCCCATCTGCCATCCTGCTTGTAGGAGAAGGTTCACAATCTTAATCTGCAAACAACTAGACATCCTGTTCTAAAGGTCAGATGCAGTTGGCAATTTTGGTTTTGATTGTGTCAGCTCAGGTCAGGCACTTCCAATGCTGAAGTTCGGGTGCAGCTGCAACTGGCAAGGTTTGTGTCTGTGTGGGTCAGGGGTTTCCTGTGCTAAAGGTTAGGTGCAGTGTCAGCAAAATTTACCTTGGCTTGGATCAGATACTTATTGTGCTGAAGGTCAAAAAAGTGCAGTTTTTGGATTTATGGATAAAGAATACTTGACCTGTACTGTGAATTGCATTTACAGTTTGTACAGTTGTGATTATAAAGGCAAATAAATTGCTACTAATTTAATATAACAATATCTCTTAGAATTTAAACACTAAGTTTGTAAATTGGTCTAGCATTATTTCAATTAGTGTATGAAGTACTTTAAAACTTAAGGGATGGAAAATATAAACAAATGTCACTGCATTTGAGTGGTGAGCACAGGAGAATGGCATTGAAATAGAAGATCAGTAGGATCATATTGAATAGCGGAGCAAGTTTGAAGGGCTAAGTGATCTACTCTTATTTTTGGTTTTTATGTTTTTATACACTTATCAACCTATCTTAGCAAAGAGATTTTGTATATTTTCCTGTCACAGGAGGACTGAGAGAAACTTGGAAAACTACAATTATTACTATAAAATTCAGGTACTGAATAGTATGTCTGCAACATCTCTATCTATTTTATGTGAATGACTTTCTCCAAAGGTTTTGTTCTCTTTATTCTTTCAAGAGACATGGGCATCTCTGGCTTGAAATAGATTTGTTGCCAATCTCTAATCACTCTTTGAGGAAGTGCTGATGCTGCCGCCTTCAATTGCTACGTCCAGAAATATACCCACTGGGCTATGAGGAAGAAAGTTCCAGGTTTTTGATCCAGCTATAGTGAAGAAACAAAAATACAGTTTTAAATCAGAATGGCCCCATGACTTGGATGGGAACTTGATTGATGTACCCTACTTTCCAGCTTAGGACTCGGGTGGTAGCTGATTTCCTCCCATATCTCTGAAACTGGGATGTTATATGTATCCTCTAGGGTACCTTGAGAACAGGTTCTTTTTCTCTTCCTGACCTCTCATTGCTGTATAACTCTCAATGACATGTGTTTGTCTCTGAATCACTGCAAAAATAATGAAGCCAAACACAATTTGGAATCATAGCTCGCAACCAAGTTTGGAGAATCAGACTGGAGTAATAAAAACATAATATGTAAAATAGGAGCAGGTTTAGGCCATTTGACTCCTTTGATCTGATTGAGATCATAATCCACTTTCCTGCCTGTTTCCACAACCTCTCCCCCCACTTCCCCTTAGTAAACATCCTGTCAATACCTACATCAGAATCTTATGTTTCAATAAAATTGCCTTTCATTCTTTTTAATTGCAATGAATATAGTCTCAATTTGCACAACCTTTTCTCGTGAGTCGACCTCAATCAGCTTAGTTGCATGGTAGTATTCTAAGATTTAGACATAGGATGCACTAATGGAGCTGTGCTAGCCATGTTGATGTTGGCCCACGGTAACATTTGGGATCATTTCTGAAGATAGGTTGGCAGTGGAGATATTCTGTTAGACACACTTGATATTCTAAATATCTATGGATCTATATGTTCCCTTACAAGGTCTATGAATCAGTTAATAGTTACGGTTTAACAATGCAGTTGCTGACATCATCATTGCTGAGTATTTATTAATCAATTTGTTCTTCACCTTTTTTTCAAAATGTTGGCTCCATATTAAAAAATACTTCCACAGACACCCGCAGTCTCTCCATCTTGTCCTCCTTCCAAGTGCCCATTGTTCATTAAGTGAGCCAAGACATTGTCAGCAGGTGTACTGATTGCATGCTGCATCGCAACCGAGCTTACCTGATGTTTCACACACATGGCCTTTTAGCATGAGTCATCAGATAGCAACCAACAGCAGAAATCATCACAATTTTCCATCCTACTGAACTGAGGAAAGCTGATGCCAATTCCATTGCCCTTTGTAGAACAGATAACAAAACAGAGCAAAGATTATATTTATGTTCTTCTATGTTGATTGATACACTGGGGACATCATTAAGAATCTAGGGCAAACATAAAGAAACTTTTACCATTTCTGAGGGAGTCCAAAATATAAACTCAATAATTTAAAGAGTAACTTATCCAGGAATAAATATTAAGCTTTCTATCATATGGCGTGATTGAAGAGAACAGCACTGAAATGTTGTAAAGGAAGCTAAATAGTTACAAAGACGAAAAAGAATCTGAAAGATATGATGATGGGGTGAGAGGAGGCTTGTGGGGAGCATTAAAACTGGCAGAAACCTGTTGGACAGAATGACCTGTTCACATGTCATTCACCTTTGAGCTAATGAGCTCTTTAGGATTTTGTATTTTCTGTGCCAGGGCATTCAAATCAACTGTAAATTCACCTTGGTATCACTAGGGGGTGCCTTGCTCTTGCCAATCACCAATGCTGCTTAGATAGTACCTTTCAAACCCACAGCCTCTGCCATCTAGAAAGACAAGGGCTGATGTATGGAAACATCACCACCTGAAAGTTGCCCTCCAACACACTCCCCATTCTGATTTGAAGCTTTGTCACCGTTCCTTCACTGTCATTGGGTCAAAATCTTGGAACTCCCTCCCAAACAGTGTTGCACTGCAGCAGTTCAAGAAGACAGCTCAGCATCACTTTCTCAAGGCAATTAAGGATGGGCAATAAATGCTGGCCTAGTCAGCCAAGTTCACATTCCATGTACAAATAAAAAAAAATTAGTTTGACAACTCCAGCAACATAATAATTCTTTAAAAGAAGAAACAACATCTGAACTTACTGCATGTTGCATATAGTTATCTATATACAAGTCCATTTTACACAGTGGTATCACTCTTGCCCCTGACTCTCAAAGTTTTTATTTATTAGTCACAAATAAGGCTAATGTGAAAATTGCAATAAAGTTACTGTGAAATTCCCCTAGTTGCCACACTCCAGTGCCCGTTTGGATCAATGAACCTAACCAGCATGTCTTTCAGACTGTGGGAGGAAACTGGAGCACCTGGAGAAACCCACGTAGAAACATGCAAACTCCACACAGACAGTGGCCCAACCAGGAATTAAACCCAGGTCCCTGACGCTGTGAGGCAGTAGTGCTAACCACTGCCATTGATATCAGTTGTTATCGAGTCAAGTCCAACTCCAGAACCATGAATTGAGGCTAACACTTTAGCATAGTATGGAGGTAATGTTTCATTGTGTGTGGAGATACTATATTTGAAATATTTGTGTCATTAGAGCAAAACCACTGGATAAATAGAAAGCTCTGTGTTTTGGATTTGATTTTCTTGTAACAAACACAACTCTGGTTTTCTGGCATTTTTACAGATAGCATTTACCAGCCTGTTCTGTCTATTGTATTCATATATAAAACCATAATCAGTTCAAAACTTCTTGAATTCCTCTTTTCCCAATAATTGAAGATTTTTTTTCTCCCTGAAATGAATGACCTTTTTGCTATCTCTGTCCTATAAAATGGAAGATATTGTGGTAATGATCAGTTTGAGCAATGATCATTTATTTTTAGTATTAACTTCAAACATTAAGTCTGCTTTTAAAAATTAAAACACTCTTTCTTATATTTTATTAACATGCAAAAAAGCAATTGAAGAATTTATTTATTTCGCTTGAAAATTAATTTCTGGAGATTTTGTATGGTTTAAGTTCTTTCAAAATTGAATCACTATCTTCAAAGCCGTTGTGTTGATTTTGTTGCTACCCTTTGTGCTTTTTCTAGCTGAGTCCTGGTTGATTCAGAATACTCAGATATACTTGCTGGCTAGGATTTGTGAAGATGGCACACCCCATTCAATGGGCACGTTACAGATGGCAAAGAATGCTGTCTACAGTTGGGAGAAGTAATAGATACGCTTTATCATCAGCCCGTGGACGGTTCAGACCTTCTCAGCAACAGAAAACTGGATGCAAACATCGATTAGTAATTCCCTGCTTTGCTGAATTCACTGAAGAATATGAAAAAATTTTCAAAAATTATATGACCAATAGGATTCAAACAAACAAGTATACTTTGCTGAACTTCATTCCCAGGAATTTGTTTGAACAGTTTCACAGGTACTGTCTATAACTGGAAAGTTGCTTGTACAATATAGCCCAGTGTTTCCCAAATGTTTTCTGGGTGTGACCCCATTTTAATATCTCAGGCTTGTGTGACCATGGGTTGGGTGGATTTGGGAGAAGGAAGATTAGTATGGTGAGAAATGTTTAAATTGAAAAATGCCAAAAAAAAACTATCTCTTCACAGGAATGTTTTGCAGCAGTAAGCAGAAGGTTAGGTCACAGCCACCATGGGGAAAAAAAGACTGATTTAAAGGGGTCTGGCAGCTGTTAGCATTTGGCCCAACCTCCGTGGAAGCCATTGCTGCCCTGTAGCAATGTAAATCTAAACTTCCCACAGTTTGGGAAGTTTAGAATTAACTTGGTCATGACAATATAATGGAATAGTCTTCACTCGCCTGGATGAAAGCAGCTCTAACAACTTTGGCCTAGTGATATTATTGCTAAACTATTACTCCAGAAACTCAGCTAATGTTCTGGGGACCCAGATTCCAATCCCGCCACGGCAGATGGAATTGAATTTGATTTAAAAAAAATTTAGAATTAAGAAATCGTTGTCAATTGTCATAAAAACCACCTGATTTATTAATGTCCTTTAGGGAAGGAAATTTGCTGTCCTTACCTGGTCTCGTCTATATATGATCCAGAGCCACGGCATTGTAGTTGACTCTCAACTGCCGTCCAAGGGCAAGTAGGAATGGGCAATAAATGCCCATGTTCCATGAATGAATGAAACAGAATGTCTAGGAAAAAGCAGCCTACTTGATTGGTACCCTTCCACAAACATTCATTCACTCTCATTATCACTGTTACACAGTGGCAGCAATGTGTACCATCTATAAGATGCACTGCAGGAACTCATCAAGGCTCCTTAGGCACCTTCCAAACCCATGAACACTACCACTTAGAAGGGGAAGGGGGGTGGGTTGGAATTTAGTGATAGCAATGTCACAATGTCAAGGTTAAATTTTCTATTGTTGGAGTTGATCATTGCCTGGCACTTATTGACATTGGTTGATAAGAACAAGAAAAGATCATGGCCATTATATCTCCGTAAGAATTTAGCAACACCAATTATTAATCCAACCGATTTATTTGATAGTAAAAAAGCGAGCTTTCAACACTCCCGTGTCTTCATCAGGCAAGTGCAGTGTTCTGGTCTGCAATAGCACACATCAGCACAGACAGTCAGAGATTGCTGATTAGAATGCGAATCCTTACATCTAACCTGCTATTCAAGTGTTAAAGTGGCTAACAATGTGTGTGAAGGGGATCCTGAGCATTGTTAGAGAATTGTGTATTTTCTCCAGACAGCACAGTAAGTGAGGTTTTTTGCTAACCCAGGCAAGTTACGGGGGTTACAGATAGTGTGTCATGAAGCCAAGATCCCTGTTAAGACCGTCCTCATGTGTGCGGAGCTTGGCTATCAGTCTCTGTTCAGCGACTCTGCGCTGTCGTGTATCACGAAAGCCCCCTTGAAGAACATTTACCCGCAGGTCGGAGGCCGAATGCCCATGACTGCTGAAGTGTTCGCCCACAGGAAGGGAACTGTTTTGCCTGGTGATTGTTGAGCGATGCTCATTCATCCGCTGTCGTAGTGTCTGCATGGTCTCCCCAATATACCATGCTTCGGGACATCCTTTCTTGCAACGTATTAGGTAGACAACGTTGGCCGAGTTGCAAGAGTATGACCGGCACCGGTACCTGGTGAATGGTATCCTCACGTTTGATGATGTCGTCCATGTCTATGATCGGCATGTCTTGCAGAGGTTGCTGTGGCAGGGTTGTGTGGTATTGTGGTCACTGTTCTCCTGAAGGTTGGGTAGTTTGCTGCGAACAATGATCTGTTTGAGGTTGTGCGGTTGTCTGAAAGCAAGAAGTGGGGGGGTGGGGATGGCCCTAGCGAGATGTTCATCGTCATCAATGATATGTTGAAGACTCCGGAGAAGATGTCGTAGCTTCTCCGCTCCGGGGAAGTACTGGACAACAAAGGGTACTCTGTCCACCGTGTCCCGTGTTCGTCTTCTGAGGAGATCAGTGCGGTTTATCGTTGTGGCACGTTGGAACTGTCGATCGATGAGTCGAGCGCCATATCCTGTTCTCACGAGTGCATCCTTCAGTGTCTGGAGGTGTCCAGACACTGAAATCATTGAAACAACTGTATGATGATATCAACAAGTTCCATCCCACCATCAGACTCACCATGGACTATTCTCCAGAATCAGTTGCTTTCTTGGACACACGCATCTCCATCAAGGACGGTCACCTCAGCACCTCACTGTACCGCAAACCGACAGACAACCTCACAATGCTCCACTTCTCCAGCTTCCACCCTAGACACGTTAAAGAAGCCATTCCCTATGGACAAGCCCTCCGTATACACAGAATTTGCTCAGATGAGGAGGATCGTGACAGACACCTCCAGACACTGAAGGATGCACTCGTGAGAACAGGATATGGCGCTCGACTCATCGATCGACAGTTCCAACGTGCCACAACGATAAACCGCACTGATCTCCTCAGAAGACGAACACGGGACACGGTGGACAGAGTACCCTTTGTTGTCCAGTACTTCCCCGGAGCGGAGAAGCTACGACATCTTCTCCGGAGTCTTCAACATATCATTGATGACGATGAACATCTCGCTAGGGCCATCCCCACCCCCCCACTTCTTGCTTTCAGACAACCGCACAACCTCAAACAGATCATTGTTCGCAGCAAACTACCCAACCTTCAGGAGAACAGTGACCACAATACCACACAACCCTGCCACAGCAACCTCTGCAAGACATGCCAGATCATAGACATGGACGACATCATCAAACGTGAGGATACCATTCACCAGGTGCACGGTACATACTCTTGCAACTCGGCCAACGTTGTCTACCTAATACGTTGCAAGAAAGGATGTCCCGAAGCATGGTATATTGGGGAGACCATGCAGACACTACGACAGCGGATGAATGAGCATCGCTCAACAATCACCAGGCAAAACAGTTCCCTTCCTGTGGGCGAACACTTCAGCAGTCATGGGCATTCGGCCTCCGACCTGCGGGTAAATGTTCTTCAAGGGGGCTTTCGTGATACACGACAGCGCAGAGTCGCTGAACAGAGACTGATAGCCAAGCTCCGCACACATGAGGACGGTCTTAACAGGGATCTTGGCTTCATGACACACTATCTGTAACCCCCGTAACTTGCCTGGGTTAGCAAAAAACCTCACTTACTGTGCTGTCTGGAGAAAATACACAATTCTCTAACAATGCTCAGGATCCCCTTCACACACATTGTTAGCCACTTTAACACTTGAATAGCAGGTTAGATGTAAGGATTCGCATTCTAATCAGCAATCTCTGACTGTCTGTGCTGATGTGTGCTATTGCAGACCAGAACACTGCACTTGCCTGATGAAGACACGGGAGTGTTGAAAGCTCGCTATTTTACTATCAAATAAATCGGTTGGATTAATAATTGGTGTTGCTAAATTCTTACTGAGTTCTTACCACTCCAATCCAACGCCGGCATCTTTACATCATGACATTATATCTCCTACATTTCTGTCCTCACTCCTTCTACCTTGTCCTTTCAGGAATACAATAGTGTTCTCCATGTTTCTTTCCATCAGCCTCCACATTAACTGGGTCATCCACCAAGAATTTCTATAATCTACAGAAAAATACTTTGCCATCCTTATGGATGGAGGCACTGATGCATAACTTAAATGTGAACATTTTTACCGAAGAAATTAATGGCGATAGGAGCAGGAATAAGTCTTTCAATTCCTTCATTCGTATTCTGCAAGATTATGGCTAACCAATACTTACTCAACTTTCATATGTCAGTTAAATCAATGCTGTCGTGGATGGATCGTAAAAAGATCCTATTGTATTATTTGGAGAGCAGAAAATTTCTCCTACGTCACCTGGCAAATACTTATCCATCCAAAATCACAAAAACAGAGTATCTAATCATTTAATTCACTTGTGGGAGCTTGCTATGCACAAATTAGCTGTTGTAATTCCCTATATTAGCTATAATTAGATTAAATACTTTTTTGATGATAAATTGTAAACATTTTTATATTTCCCTTTATAGCACTGTGAAAATGTTTGAATTAATATTTCTTTCAATCCACTGAAATGTTATAAACCTGAAATTTGACCACTTTTATTCACTCGAGCCATCTTAATATGCTGGAAATTTGAAATGTTGGAAATTTGAAATAAAATTAGAAAAAAAAATGAGGGTGGAAAGAATGAACAGTTCTCCCATGAGCTCTCAAGAAAGGGATAATTAATTTATTTGATTTGCATAGTTGAGAAAGAAACTAGTGAGTTGGGAAAGGAGAGTGCTGAGAAAGTTGGTTTTTTTGCTAGGCATATTGCAGGATGCTGAGTACCACTCCAAACAGTTTGGACTTGCTGCCATCACTCATTGTAGCTTTTTGGACAATATAATTTAGTTGACTCCAGATAGTTCAATCTCGATTTGATGCAGAAGATTAAACCATCGTTGTTGAATTATGCAATGTAAGTACTTCAGCAAAAGGGAAATTACAGACTAGAAGACTCAGAAAATATGAACCAGTGACTTAGTCATCAATAATTGGCAAACAATAAAAAAAATGTAATTTTGATTGTACTAAGGAATTATTCTGTTGCCTCTCATATTAATCTCAATTTCTTCTCTTTGCTCCTTCAGGACTGCAAACCTTTATTTCCTGTTAATAGTTCTTTTAAACTGGGTGCCATTAGTGGAAGCATTTCAAAAGGAGATAACCATGCTACCATTGGTCATGGTCCTTGCAATTATTGCAATTAAGGATGGGATTGAAGATTACCGCCGCTATAAATTTGACAAACAAATAAACAACAGAACAACTAAAGTTTATGACAAGTAAGTCCAAGCATTTCCAATTTGCCAGATGCAAAGTAGCCCACAACAATTTCAGAAATACAATATTATTAGTTTAAGTAATATCTAGGTATGTTTTAAGATCTACATAAATTATTTATCAAATATTTGAAAATGACAATGTGTATATAAAATATTACAGTCGAGCCTATCAGCCCCAACAGCTTTATGGAGTTACTGCACGCAATAAAATATTAATATGAATTTCAAAATGATTGTGACCAATTCTCTACAGTTAGTTTTTGACAAGTAAGCATTTTATGCAGGTGAAGCCTTCAAAACTAAAGCAAACATTAGTTTGTCAATGTGAATTGGCTTCCCCTAACGTATTGTCTTGTATATGGTTTAGAAAGTAATTTGTACCTGATCTCCAAAATTTAAAGGAAGCAACATTTTTCCCCTTTTAGTTCTGCAGAAGAGTCATATGGATGCAAAACATTAACTTTTACTCTCGCTACAGAAGTTGCCAGATCTGCTGAGTTTTTCAGCATTCTCTGATTTTTGTTTCGGATTCTAGCATCCAAAATACTTTGATTTTATTTTAAAATAAGCCATTGATCCCTAACCTTTCACCTGAAAGCAAATCTTTCACCTGAAATAATCAATTCACTTGATCCATCAACTTTGCAAACTTTCTGGTAGGAGAAACCTTTTCTACTACTTAGCTGTTATGGTTTCTTAAGATCAGTTCTGGAACTCAGGATAACATTAACAGAAAAGGATGGTTGTAATTTCAGCATTTTTGGATTATTTTTAAATCATTGGATTATTTCAACTTAAAAGTTTGATTTATCAAAAACCATTTTCCCCAAATATGCTGGAAAATACTTTGTAACAGAAAAGGTAAAAGTTTCTTTTTATTGAATGCTATGTTTAATGCCTCACCAACGTTATTGCATTTAATGATATAAACTATTAGAGGATCTAACTACAGGAGCAGCAATCTACTTTTAATGTAGCAAATGTTCAATTCTCCTTTTCAGCCACAATGATTCTAATTCACAGTAAAAGGTGAAGTTGCCAGAGTGCCTGAATACCATAGGCTGCTCTCCCCTTTGAGGTGGAGAGGTGACTGGTGGTGATTTTACTCTGAGGATCATCATACCTCAGACAAAGGGTGAGGTTCAGGAGGCAGGGCCTTCATGAATAACCTCAGCCAGCGTGGGAATTGAACTGGCACTGTTGGCATCATTCCACATCACTCATGAGCCATCCAGCCAAATTTAGCACATTCAACCATTCAAAAGGATTTGAGTGTGAATGTTACAAATAACCTGAAGTTTACGCAACTTGTGGCTCAGGCAATACGGTGGACAGACAGTGTTTTACAAAAGTGTTTTTTTGAGTCAAGATGTTGGCTTTCATCCCAGAAGCAGCTATTACGTCCACATTTGGAAAATGCAATCCACACTTAGAAAGATATACACTTTATAAGATATGTTACCAGGAAAATAGAAGGCATGAGGCCGAAATACTTTATGTAAAGCATTAAATAATTTTTGGATTATAGTGTTTAGCGAAGATTAATTTTTGATTTGATGACTTCACTATCTCTTAGCCTGAAAATTTCTTTATTTGCAATTACAGTATTTTTTTGTGGTCGTTAGTATAAACTACAGATACTTGATGGTCACCGTTCTTTTCACATAGAATTGTGGAGACTTGGAGTGCTTTTTTTTGTTGTGAATGTTGAAAATGTGGTTATTTTTAGAAGAATTTGTTCAAAATTTGTGATTTCTGTGGAAGGATTTTTGATGCTGTTGCTGTTCTTGTTTTTAATACAGTGCTATGTGCTTCACACTATAGCAATAATAAAATAAAGTTATTTTTTGTCATTATGTTATAATATTATTACTGTAATGTGAGAAACTTGCAGGGACACTCTTCTAAAAATGCACATGTATCAACAAAACTTTCTGAATGTGAGCTGCATAATGAGCATTACTGAAAATCGAAATCTAGGATTTCCCTAGTTTTCTGTCCAAGGAGATTGTTTCTTGCTGTAGTTGCTACAGATAATAGTACTGTCCTTTGTGGATTCGCCTTTCACCTTCTCACAGAGAATTAAAAAGACTTGCCATCTAGGTAAAAACAGATTGCTGTTGATGCTGGAATCTGAAACAGAAACAGAAAATGCTGGAAAATCTCAGTGGCTTTGATGACATCTGTGAAGAGAGAACAGACCTATTAACTGGGTGTTTAATAAATCAAGAATATTAATAATTTGCAGCGAGATGTGAAAAATAGATAAGTATTCAAAGGAAAAAATTACAAGATCATGGGGAAAGAGTGGGTGGGAATGCAGATTCATTTTCTAACTCTCAGAAGGCCAGCATGGGTATGATTGATCAAATAGTCTCCTGTGACATAACAGTCTATGATTTTGGACAGCATACCAGTAACATGACTGTTACTATATTTATAAGCAGACTTTTGATGTCCATTGTGAAAGGCTTGGAGTTTGGGGAATAGTTTTTGAGTTTACCACCTCTATAAGGTAGTAAGTGTTTCAAGTACTTCTTTGAATGGATTATTCACAACTATTTGCCCTCAATCTTAAGAATCATATCATGCCTACGATACAGAAGAAAGCCATTTGGCACATTGGATCTGCACTGACTCACCGACAGATTATCTTACCCAGGCCTTCCCCTTCACCCTATCCCCGTAACTCCACATTACCATGGCTAAATCCATCTAACCTTCGCACCTTGGGACACCAAGGGGCAATTTAAGCTGCACATCTTTGGAAGGTGGGAGGAAACTAGAGCACACAGGGGAAACCCATTCAGACATGGGACAAAATTTAAATTTAAAGTTTATTTATTCACGTCACAAATACGTTTACATTCACACTGCAATTAATTGTGAAAATCCCCTAGTTGCCACACTCCGACACTGAGGAAGAATTTAACATGGTCGGTGCACTTAATCTGCTTGTCTTTTGGACTGTGGGAGGAAACACAGTAAGAATTTAGCAACACCAATTTTTAATCCAACCGATTTATTTGATAGTAAATCCGCGAGCTTTCAACACTCTGTGTCTTCCTCAGGCAAATGCAGTGTTCTGGTCTGCAATAGCACACACACAAACACATGCAGACAGGGATAGAATATTCAAACGTCACATAGACAATGACCAAAGCCAGGAATTGAACCTGGCTCCCTGCTGCTGTGAGACAGCAGTGCTAACCACTGTACCACCGTGCCGCTCATAGAAGAATGTGCAAACTTTACACGGACTGTCACTCAAAGCCAGAATCGAACCTGGGTCCCAGGTACTGTGATGCAGCTGTAATGACCACTGTGCTAAGGTGTTCTAATCCATGCCTAATTAAAGATTCTGTGAAGGGATGCATTAACTTGGAAAATATGACTGAAAGATGAAGTATATGCTAATTAAGTTATTTGTTATTCAAGGATTAGCTTGGTGGTACAGAATTAATTTGGACTGGCCTCCCTTATGCATGGTTGAAACTTTGACAGTCAGTGTCCTAGTATGTTTGTCAGTACTCGCTTTCAACAGAAGTTCTGAAGGAAAAGAAATGTGAAATTGGCAGAACAAAACAAAAGAATGCTGAAGCATGCTAATCGTTTGTAATTAATTTTAAAAAGGCATGGAGATGTAAGACCCAGTCCCAATAAGTTACTTTGTCCATCGTTGAGTTTTCATTTGGAAGTAGACAATGAAAGATATATTAATACTAAATTAAATGAGTTGATTTATTATTGTCACATGCATTAACATACAGTGAAAAGTATTGTTCGTTGTGTGTCATCCAAACAAAACATACTGTTCATAGAGCAGGAAACTAAAGAGTGCAGAAAGTAGTGTTACAGTCATAGCTAGTGTGGAGAGAAAAATCAACTTAATGCAAGGTATAAATCCATTCAAAAGTCTGACTGCAACAGGGAAGAAGCTATTTTTGAGTTGCTTAGAACGTGACTTCAGACTTTAGTATCTTTTTCCAGATAGGAAATTGACCCTATATTGAAATTATTCCATATTAGGAATAACCTAAAATTAGAATAAGAAAATGGAATTGTTACTATAAAGTTATGACGGCGGCACGGGCTCGTTGGGCCAAAGGGCCTGTTTCCCGTGCTGTGTTGCTCTTTGAAAGGAGAAAGTGGAAGGGAGAATGCATGGGGTCCTTAGTTATACTGGCTGTTTTGCCAAGGCAGCAGCAAGTGTAGACAATCAATGGATGGGACTGGTTTGAGTGATGGATTGTACATCATATTATAGATTAGATCGTAATTATAGATCATACTTAAAAACTTAAACATCATACTTATGGATTTGAAGTTGAAAAGTTTCTATGAAGTATTTGGTATTTGCGCTACCGTACCTATTTAAAGAAGAAAATTCTTCAAAAAAATTCAGCACAATAAAAGTGAAATGGGGGAAAGGAAAGAACAGGATGTTGAAATCAGTGATCAGCCATGATCAAAGTGGATGTTGGAGTAGGCTCAAAGGGCCAAATGGCTAACTCCTGCTTCTAGTTTCTATGTTTTAAAAAAAATCAACAGCAATGAAAAAAAGTAATGTTGCTAAGTGACTGAAACACCTGATGAAAAAGGCAGTGAAAATGGAAAATGAGCCCCTAAAAACTGAGAAATAGTCTCCAGAAATGAAAAGATAGCCTACACACAAATCTCAATAAAGTCCCTCGAAAGAAATATTTCACCTCCAGCAGCTTTCTCAATCTTACTTGCCATGCTTCTTCTCTTTCACCCAAAAAGAGAACCCAATCATCTCCTCTTGACTTTCAATAGCATTACCTTTGCTGAAACCTCACTAGCAATATCCTGAGGTCAGGGGTTACCATTGACAAGAAATTGAACTTTACCAACTATATAAATACAGCGGCTGCAAGAGCAGATCAGTAATTCATCTCTGGTTTTCCCCAAAGCCTGTTCACCATCTACAAGGCACAAGTCAGAAGTGGGGAATATTCTCTACTTGCCTGAATTAATGTAGCTCCAACAACATTCAAGCAGCTTAACCCAATTCGGGACAAAGCAGCCCACTTGATCAAAATGCCATCCAATGCTTTAAACATCACCCCTCCATGATTGATATAGTATGTACCATGTATTGGTTGCACAGTAGTAACTCACCAAGGTTCTTCAGTAGCACCTTTCAAAACCCACAACCTCTACCACTAGAAGGACAACCTGCTGGTCCTTTTCCAAGCCACACGCCAACTGGGAGCCCCAGTTTTACCCTATCGTGCTTACTGTGTATGTATCAGGGTTAAAATAATGGTAAAGTATTTACCATTCCATTCTTGTTGTGAGCCCAGTGATGTCATAGTCAGATTTACTACTTGATACCCTGCGACTCTTCCTGTAGAGGAACAGTGGCAGCAGATGCATGGGAACACCACTGCCTTCAAGTTCCCCTTTCAAACCCTGTGTCATTCTGACATGGAATTGACATTGGATTAAAATCCTGGAGCCCCCTTCCTAACAGCACTGTGAGTATACCACATGGGCTGTAGCTGTATTTAAGAAGGCCGTTCGCCATGGGCAATTAGGAATGAGCAACAAATCTTGGCCTTGCCAGTGGAGTACGCAATCCGTGAAAGGACAAGAAGAGAACATATAAGCACTGTAAATGTAATTTAGACATTTTATCCCTCTCACTTGATCCCACCTAATACGTCATCTAATGCTAACTGTTTCTAGAACGTTGAATCTGTCCCACCTGTACCTGTCCCCACCTTCTCCAGAACTCATACCAAAATCCTAGGAATCTAAAGTCTTTTTTGCACGCTATCTCCAGCTATATATTCATCTGATCTGTTCCTCTACTTGTATAATCGCTTGCTCATAGGACTGGGAGCAGACTGGAGCCTACTAGCTTTGAGGTCCTACTTCTTAGTTTTTTCTCTTCCTCTCAAAAATTGCCTGCAGGATTCACTCCTCTTTATATGGGCAACACGGTGGCACAGTGATTACCACTGTTGCCTCATAGTGCCAGAGACCTGGGTTTAATACCAGACTTGAGCCACTGTCTGTGTGAAATTTGCACATTCTCCTTGTCTGTGCCTGGGTGCTCCGGTTTCTTCCCACAGTCTAAAGGTGAATTGACCATGCTAAATTCTCCCCCGAACAGGCGCTGGAGCGATGCAACTGGATTTTCACAGGAATTTCATTACCATGTGGATGTAAGCCTATTTATGATGAATAAATAAACTTTAAACTTAACTTGTATTTATGCCATTGGTAGCGTTATGAGCCATAATGTCTGGTTGTTCATCCTCCCCCTTCATAGTGTTTGGCATTCACTGACTCTGGTACTGGGAAAGCGGCAACTACCTTGGAAACGTGCCTGCAGCTGCAGAAATCCTTTTGAATCTGTAATCACTATTGCCTTCCTAATTATTCTTCCTTCAACTACACTGCTGCTTTCTTCACTGTCTGGTAATCATCTTTCACTTTCCACAGACGTGCTCTTCAGCTATGGGGTGACGACCTCCAATGGTATGCTATGCATGTAGCTCTCAGCCCTGGAGGATACAGAGCAGTGACCCCAGCTATTTTACACGCTGTAAAATCTGGAGCTTGAATTCTTCCAGGTTGTCTTAGAGATGAGAATTGTTCTGGCGTCCCCACAATATCTGATTTGTGTGATGTGTGATTTGATTTGATTTATTATTGTCACATATATTTGTAAACAGTGAAAAGTATTGCTTCTTGCAAGCTATACAGACAAAGCATATTGTTCATTGAAAAGAAAAGAGGGAGTGCAGAATGTAGAATTACAGTCATAGCCAGGTTGTAGAAAAAGATCAACTTAGTGTGAGATATAGGTGCATTCAAAAGTCTGATGGCAATAGGGAAGAAGCTGTTCTTGAGTATGTATGGCAGGACTGTGGTATTGTGCCGCTATTAATTGAACTACCTAAATCTAACATAAATAAAGCAAAGCTCTTCTTAAAAAAAAACACACACCAATTAGTACTTTGTTTTATGCTAACATAACTTTTAGAATTTTCTTACCATTCAGGCATTCTCTCTCTTGGCTCAGCAAGGTGAATAAAGGGAACCTGTAAATGTGAGGCACTTGGATTTCCAGAGTTCATTTGGTAAGATGCCACAAAACAGGTGCAGGATGCAACATATTAGTGTAGATAAGTGATTGGTTAGCTAACAAAAAGCAGAGAGTAGGAATGAATTATGTTAATGTGCTGTAACTTGTGGAGTGCCGCATGGATCAGCACTGGAGGCCTCAACTAGTCACAACTTGCATCATGATTTGGATGAAGGGACCCAATGTATGGTAGCTAAATTTGCCGATGACACCAAGGTGGATAGGAAAGTAAATTATCAAGAGTTTGCAAAGGTTAAGTGATTAGGCAAAAACTTGATGGATGGATTTAATGGAAAAAATTGACAGGAAGATGAGAAAACAATATCACAGTTAAATGGAGAGAATTTTCAGAGTTCTGCTATACAGAAGAATCTTGGTGTCCCAGTACATGAATGATAAGTTAGTGTGCAGGTACAGCAAGTAATCAGGAAGGCAAATGGAATGTTGCCGTTTATAGCAAGACAAAGGTAGGATGGTTTTACAGCGTATTGATGAAATCACATCTTGGAATACTATGTACAATTTTAATCTACTTACTTAAAGGATAAAATTACTTTAGGAACAGTTCATAGAAGGTTCATTTGACTGATATTTTAGATGAAGGGGTTTTCTTTGTACGAAAGGTTGGGCATGTATCCATGAGAGTTTGGAAAAATGAGAGGTGATCTTATTGAAACGTATAAGATTCTGACAGGAAAGAATCGAAAGCCAAAAGCTGGAAAATCTCAACAGGTCTGGCAGCATCTGTAAGGAGAGAAAAGAGCTGACGTTTCGAGTCCAGATGATCCTTTGTCAAAGCTAAAAGGCATAGAAAGTGGGAGTTATTTATATTGCAGGATGAGAGAATGAAAGATGTGTCATAAGATGCTAGAGGGAGTTTTTTCACACAGAGGGTGGTGAGGGTATGGAATGCGCTGCCAAGTAAAGTGGTGGAGGCAGGTACTCTGGAGTTATTTAAGAAATACTTAGATGGGCACATGAACAGAATGGGAATAGAGGGGTATAGAAAACTGATTTAAAGTAGGGATCATGAGCCTTGGGAGTCCCTGGGAAGTGTGTAAATAGATGATGATATTGATGTACTTGTTTCTATCCTACAGGTACTTTGATCCACCTTGTTGTCTAACGAGAGGCATACACGCGATGGGTCATGAGAGGGCTGCTCTTGGATTTTTTTTTCGAGAGTATCCTAGTGCTACATAGAACATAGAACAATACAGCACAAACAGGCCCTTCGGCCCATGAGTTGCGCCGATCACATCTACCAATCCACAGACCTATCTATAACCCCCTATCCTATTTTTTTCCATATACTCATCCAGAAGTCTTTTAAAAGACCCCAGTGAGTTTGCCTCAACAACCTCCGACGGCAGTCGGTTCCATTCACTCACCACCCTCTGAGTAAAAACCTACCCCTGACATCTCCTTTGTATTTGCTTCCCTGCACCTTAAATCTGTGTCCTCTCGTATTGACCATTTCCGCTCGGTGAAATAGTCTCTGAGAGTCCACCCTATCTATTCCTCTCAACATTTTATAAACCTCTATCAGGTCGCCTCTCAACCTACGTCTCTCCAGTGAGAAGAGTCCCAGCTCCCTCAACCTATCTTCATAAGCCTGCCTCCCAATCCAGGCAGCATCCTTGTAAATCTCCTCTGAACCCTCTCAATAGCCTCTTCATCCTTCCTATAATGAGGCGACCAGAACTGCGCACAATACTCCAACTGGGGTCTGACAAGAGTCTTATAGAGCTGCATCATTACCTCCTGATTCCTAAACTCTATTCCTCGATTAATGAAGGCCAGTACACCGTACGCCTTCTTGACCACTTCCTCCACCTGCGAGGCCGATTTAAGAGTCCTATGGACCCGGACCCTGAGATCCTTCTGCTCTACAACACAGCTACGACTCCTACCCCTTATATTGTACTCCTTCATCCCATTATTCCTGCCAAAATGGACCACTACACATTTATTTGCGTTGAAGTCCATCTGCCACTTCTCCGCCCAGTCTTGCATCCTGTCTATGTCCCACTGCAACTTTTGGCATCCCTCCAGATCATCCACAACACCACCGATCTTTGTATCGTCGGCGAACTTGCTAACCCATCCCTCCACTTCCTCATCCAGGTCATTTATGAAAATGACAAACAGCAAGGGTCCTAGAACAGATCCCTGGGGCACGCCACTGGTGACCGACCTCCATGCAGAAAAAGAGCCATCCACAACCACCCTCTGCCTTCTGCAGGCAAGCCAGTTCTGGATCCACAAGGCCAAAGCCCCTTGGATCCCATGGCCTCTCACCTTCTCAAGAAGTCTTGCATTTGGGACCTTGTCAAATGCCTTGCTGAAGTCCATGTACACCACGTCCACTGCTCTTCCTTTGTCAATGTGTTCAGTCACATTTTCGAAGAACTCAACTAGGCTCGTAAGGCACGACCTGCCCTTGACAAAACCATGCTGACTATTTCTGATCAGTCTAAACTTCTCCAAATGTTCATAAATCTTATCCCTCAGAAGCCTCTCCATCAGCTTACCAACCACTGAAGTCAAACTCACCGGTCGGTAATTTCCTGGACTATCCCTGTTCCCTTTCTTAAAGATAGGAACCACATCCTCAATCCTCCAATCCTCCGGAATCTCTCCCGTTTCCATGGAAAGACGCAAAGATCATCGCCAGGGTCTCTGCAACCACTTCCCTCACCTCCCACAATAACCTGGGGTACATCCCATCCAGTCCCGGCAACTTGTCTATCTTGATAGAATTTAACAGGTCTAACACATCCTCTTTCCTAACATCCACATACTCAATCTTTTCCGTATGCCGCAAACCTGCAGTGCAATCTCCCAGTTCACTTTCCACCGTGAATACCGAGGCAAAGTACTCGTTAAGCACCTCTGCCATTTCTTCCGATTCACACAGACTTTTCCCCCTTCACCTTTTATAGGTCCTATCCCTTCTCTTCTCATCCTTTTACTTTTCACATATTTGTAGAAGGCCTTGGGATTCTCCTTAATCTTACCTGCCAAGGCCTTCTTATGACCCCTTCTGGCTCTCCTAATTTCCTTTTTAAGTTCCCTTCTACACACCTTATACTCCTCTAGATCCCTAACATCCCCTAGCTCTCTGAACCTTTTGTATACCATTTTTCACGTCATTAGTGTACGCTTGACCTGGACCATTTGATGGGCAACACGACAGCTCAGTGACTATCGCTGTGCTGTGCAGATAGATGGATTTGGGCCTGTGTCTGTGGGAGTTTGTGCATTCTCCCCGTGCTTGCGTGGGTTTTCTCCGGGTGCTCCGGTTTCCTCCCATATCCCAAAGATGTGCTCGTAGGCTAATTGGCAAAACAAATTCTCCCTAAATTGGCTCAAATTTGTTTTTTTAATCCATAGTTCTATAAACATGGACAGGGATCGCGGGTAGAGGTGAGAACATCGGGGTGGCGGTGCAGGCTCGTTGGGCTGAAGGGCCTGTTTCCCGTGCTGTTTTGCTCTTTGTATAACCACAGAACCAGAGAAAAGATTGCTAATAGCTGTCCAAAGACAGAATAAAGGGTGTGAATGGCCAAACAGCAGAGAAGCTGTAAGCTGTGACAGATGGAGCTGTTAGGAAGAGTGGTGGTGACAACAGTGTGGGTGGGGTGGGGGGAATGGGACAGAGGTAGAATATAGAAAAGAGTAAAGTGAGGGGGTGGGGAGAGAAAAGATAAAGGAAAAGGGATGAAGTAGGGGAAGGAAGGTGTGTGAAAGGGGCAGAGGGAGCGAAGGAAAGATGTTTAAAGTGGAGGTGAGATTTTTTTTTTTGCTGAAGGCTGCCTCCTTGTATTTCTACATTACTTTACTTTAAATGAATTAGTGTTTCTAATTTACTCCCTCTGTGCTTTGATACCTATTTGGGTCCAACATGAACACTTTCTTTTATGTTGAGTTTCATTGAATTTTGCTGCTTATGCACATGTACTTCACTTGTTATCCATTAAATTGGATGAATACAGCATTTCAATACTTTCTGGGTTAATATCCAATTTTTGTCAAAAATTATAATGTGAGCAGTAGACAGAGCGGAACCAGTGGATGTAGTGTTCTTAGGCTTCCAAAAGGCGTTTGATAAGGTGCCTCACAAAAGGTTAGGGCGCACGGAGTTGGGGGTAAGGTGTTAGCGAGGATAGAAGATTGGTCCTCTAATAGGAAGCAGAGAGTTGGAATCAACGGGTGCTATTCTGGTTGGCAGTTGGTGACTAGTGGAGTGCCGCAGGGATCAGTGCTGGAGCCTCAACTGTTTACCATTTACATAGATGATCTGGAGGAGGAGACTTAGTATAGGTTAACGAAATTTGCTGATGACACGAAGGTGAGTGAAAAAATTGTGTGGAAGATGTGGAAAGTCTGCAGAGAGATCTGGATAGACTGAGTGAGTGGGTGAGGACCTTGCAGATAGAATATAATGTTAGCAAATGTGAGGTTCTCCACTTTGGTAGAAATAATAGTAGGAGGGATTATTAATTAAAAGGTGAAAAACTGCACCATGCTATGGTGCAGAGGGACCTGGAGGTCCTTGTGCATGAATAACAAAAACCCAGTCTGCAGGTGCAGTAGGTGATCAAGAAGGCGAATGGAATGTTGGCTTTTATAGTGAGGGGGATCGAATATAAAAGCAGGGAGGTCTTGCTACAACTGGTGTGTTGTACACTGGGTACTGGTGAGGCTGCAACTGGGGTACTGTGAGCGGTTTTGGTCGCCACATTTGTAGAAGGATGTATTGGCCTTGGAGGGAGTGCAGAGAAGGTTCATTAGACTGATACCGGAGATGAGGGGATTAGCCTATAAGGAGAGATTGAATAGGCTGGGAGTGTAATCGTTGGAATTTAGAAGGCTGAGGGAGGATTTTATAGAAAAGTATAAGATAATGAAGGGGATAGATAGGGTAGAGGTAGAGAGATTCTTCCAGCTTAGAAAGGATAGCAAAACTAGAGGACACAGCCTCAAAATAAGAGGGGGGGCAGGTTAAATCGAAGTTGAGGAGGAATTTCTTCAGTCAAAGGGTGGTGAGTCTCTGGAATTCTCAGCCTATTGAAGTGGTGGAGGCTACCTCGCTGAGTATGTTTAAGTCATAGGTAGATAGATTTCTGATAGACAAGGGAATTAAGGGTTATGGGGAGAAAGCGAGAAGGTGGAACTGATCCACTTCAGATCAGCCATGATCTTGTTAAATGACGGGGCAGGCTGAAGGTCTAGATGGCCTACTCCTACTCCTGCTCCTATTTCTTATGTTCTTATGAGTTTCTGAACAAATGCTACGATTTGTATTAATGATTTTGGATGAAAGGACCATTCTATATTGTTGCCAAATTTGCTGATGCTACAAAGTGGAATCATAGAACCCTACAGTGCAGAAAGAAGTCCTTTGGCCTATTAAGTCTGCAACAACCACAATCTCACCCAGGCCCTACCCTCATATCCCCAGGTATTTTACCCACTAATCCCTCTAACCTAAGCAATCTAGTATATTAAGGGGCAACTTTTAGCATGGCAATCAACCTAAACTGCACATCTTTGGACTGTGGGAGGAAACCAGAGCACTACCATGCAGGAAACCCATGCAGACACAAGGAGAATATGCAAACTCCATACAGACAGTGATCTGAGCCGGGAATCAAACCCAGGTCCCTGGAGCTGTGAAGCAGCAGTGCTAACCACTGTACTACCATGCTGCCCCTAAGTAGGTAGGTAACCAAGTTGTGAGGAAGGAAAAGAGTCTGCAAAGTGGGCAAAAATTGAATAAATGGAGTGTAATGCAGGAAATATGAGGTTGTCCACTTCATCAGGAAGCATACAAAATACAAAATGTTATTTAAATAGGGAAGATTTACTGAATGCTGCAGTACAGAGAGAGCTGATTGTCCTTGTACTTGAATCACAAAGGCAGAATACAGGTAGAGCAAATAATTGAGAAGCAAACGTAATATTTTGCCCTTTATTGTAAGGGGTTAGAGTATAATAGAAGGGAAGTCTTGTTCGATAGATAGACCTGAGATCACAACTAGAGTACTGCATACATTTTTGGTCATCTTACTTAAGGAAGGATATATTTGCATTGGAAGCAAATCAGAGAAGGCTCATGAAATATGGAGTTTGCCTTATGAGGAAAGGTTGAAAAGTTGGATCTAAACTAATTGGAGTTTTGAAGAATGGGAAGTGACCTTATTGAAACATACAAGAGCAGATGCTAGGAGGATGACAATATAAAAATTATGAGCAGAAGAAACAATTCAGATCTTCTAGACTGCTCTGCCATTTAATACAGTCATGGCTGTTCACATCCCAGCCTCATCTCCACCGTTCTGCCTGCTCTCCATACCCTTTACCCTGCTACTAATTTCAGATCCATCTTTCTCATCCTTAAATTTGTTTAGTGTTCTAACATCTATTGCATTCTGGGGCAGAAAATTATACAGATTCATGACTCTTTAAGTGAAGTAATTCTTCCTTATTTTAGTTTTAAGTCTGCCACCCCTGAACCTGTGGCCTCACATTCGAGAATGCCCACCAAGGGGAAATAGCTGCTTTATGTCTACTTTGTCAACCCCGTTTAGTACCTCTGTTTACCTCAAATAGATTTCTCATTCTTCCAAACTCAGTGAGTACATAGCTAAATTGCTCAATCTCTCTTCATAGGATAAGTTCTTCATCCCTGCAATCAATCAATCCCTGCAATCAACTTCTCTGAACTGCCTCTAATGTAATTACATTCTTCTTCAAGTAAGGGGACCAAAACTGTGCACAGTACTCCAGATGCTGTGTCACCAATGTCCTTTACAGTTGTAATTCAGTAATTGATTCTAATAACAATGAATACCAAATTTCCATTTGCCTTCCTTATTACCTGTTGCACTTAGATACTAGCTTCATGCATGAGAATGCCCAGATCATTCTGCACGCAAGCATTTTGAAGTTTCTCTGCCTTTAGATAGCAAGTTGCATTTTTATTCCTCCAATCAAAATAGATAACCTCATCCTTATCCACACTAAATTCCATCTGCCAAATTTTGATCCGCTTGCATAACCTATCCATATCCATTTGTAAATTTCTTAGTTCCTTATTCCAACTTGCTTTCCCACCTATTTTATTGATGTTTGCAAAATTACAATACAATCCTACAATACAATCGATCTCTGTATTCAAATCATTAATATAGATTGTAAATATTTGGGATCCAAGGACTGAACTCTGTGGTGCTCAATTAGTTACAGTTTGCCAACGAGAAAAAAAATTCATCTCCAGTCTGCTTTCTGTTGGATCGCCAATCCTCTATCCAAGCTAACATATTATGCTTAACCCTGTGAAATCTTACTTTATGTATTAACCTTTTGCGCAGCACCTTATAAAATGTCATCTGGATTCCAGATACGCTACATCTACAGGACCCCAGTTATCCACTTATTAAATCTTTGAAAAATTCTAGCAGATTAACCAAGCACAATTTACCTTCATAAAGTGATGTTGACTCTGATGGATTGCATTTTGGCTTTCCAAATATCTTGTTACTTCTTCCTGAATAATGGATTCCAACAATTTCCCAATGACAGACTTTAAACTAACTGGTCTGTAGTTTCCTACTTTCCGCCTTTCTCCCTTTTTGATCAGGGGTGTTACATTTGCCTTTTTCCAATCCACTGGAAACTTTTCAGAATCCAGGGAATTTTAGAATATTAAAACCAATGCCTCCATTATATCTGCTGCCACTTCCTTTTAAGACTCTGTGATGTAGGCCATCACATGTCTGGTTTATATCCCAAATATTTTGTTCAGTACTTTTTCCCTAGTGATGGTAATTGTTTTAAGTTCCCTTTTTTTTGAACAAGGGCTGGGTTACTGAATATGTTCAAGGTTGAATTAGACAGAGTTTTTGATTAAAAGGTTATTGTGGGCAGGCAGGGGAGCATAGTTAAGGCCACAATCAGATCAGCCACAATCTTGTTAAATGGAATAGCAGACTAGGTGCTATTCTAGATGCCCATCCTGCTCCTTTTTCTTATGTCCTTCTGTTGTTATTTATAATGCATCCGCTTTAGAATTTGTTATGATCCCAGCTGATACAACTGGACAAGTTGAATCCCGGGATAGAACCCAGCTGGATAGATCCTAACTTCTATTTTTTGTTTAGGAAGGGTGGAGGGTGGCTATTGAACAATTTTTAATAAAAAAAAACTATTGAATAAGAAAATAATAATGTTATACTATTCCTTCATCGACAACTAAACTTTTACAGACATATTCAGATTCATAAGGGTAACACAAGTTATAAAATCCACCTTACATTCTAATGTACACAGTATTTTTACAGTCCATGTAAATCAGTAGGTGACTTGTCAGATGCATCACACTCTGGCAGATGCCATCCAAAAATGATTTTTTATGCATCTATCATCAACTAACTCTAGACAGAAGAGAAGATGCAGAAAAATCTCAGCAGATCTGGCACCTTCTGTAAGGAGAGAAAAGAGCTGATGTTTCAAGTCCAGATGATCCTTTATCAAAGCTTTGACAAGCTGAGATTTTCCAGTCTTTTCTCTTTTGGCTTCATATTCTAGCATCTGAAGTAATTTGCTTTTAACTAACTCCAGACAGTTGACACACACTATCTGATTGGAACTCTGCATTTCATACACGGGTTTCCAATCTCCATCCTTGAAGAACATGGAATCTTCTCCAAATGATGCTTTCTCTCAGATGTCTTTGCCAAAGATCCATCTTCAGGGATTCACCTCTCCTAGTGTTCCTCTGCCCTGGATTGCCACATGCATTCAAGTTTTGGTTTTCATGTGGGCTTGCAGTTGCCCACCCATGCTAACACAACATCACTGCCTCACAGGCCCATAGTAATCTTTGAGTAATCTTGGATTTCTTACAAGCCCATGTTTGCCAGATGTGCACCTTGAAGCTCTGTCTTTTAACTTGAAGCCTCTGCTCGTTGCTTCTAACTTTAGTTAACAGGACTTTTCCAGATTCCTGTTCTTTCCCTTTGATTACAAGGTCTTCTGGGAAGTTTCTTCTTTCCTCCTCTCTGGTTTTCAGTTCTCTCTTCACGTCCTGCAAGGGAGACTTAAAAAGCTGTCTGCACTACAGAACATAATTAGTAACTGAACTTCTAACTGCTTTCTGATCTCTTGTGGTCCCTCTGTCACTAAGTATTTTATTCTGTGTTTGCTTTAGAGTCATCAAACCTCACTGAAAAAGCAGGCATTTTTTAAAATGAAACTAAAACGCAAGTCTTCTTAACACACAATTGCGGAAATACATCAGGCTTGAAGTTTAAACTTAAAGATATACCATATGTCCAACACATACAAAAAACAAATATAAATTACATAAAACTATATCTATTTTCTAACAAAAGGGAGAGGGTATATATTTTTGAGCAGGAAAGTTAAATTGCTTGCTTTGCAATTGACTGTCTCAGCCTGACAGCTTTATATCGCGCTGATGTCCTTTTTAAGTCAAGTGATCAGTGGTTAAATCTTGCAGAAACGAGATATGTTGAAGTGTGTGCCATTAATTCTGACTCTATATCCAGCAGCTTGAAAGATATTTGCTCTCTAAATTTCTGGAAGTATAATCTGCAAATAGCACATCAGTGGGCAATGGGACGTCTGAGATCTGAGTAAAAGTTAGAACCAACAGAATGTCTCCTTAATCAATGAGGTTGAAGAATTCAGAAAGAGAAAAGAATGACTGAGAAGGTTGAATTAGGATGGGTGAATTCAATGTCAAATCAGGAAAGAAAGAGAAAGGTAAGATCCTCTCGGTACAATTTGCTATCTGATGAAATGAGACTTCAGTTTCAACTGTTCGCTGTCCTAATGAGATGGTGTTTGATATTTGTATTAACGATTATATTGTTAAAAGGATAGTTCTATTCTTAATTAGGAGACTGGCTGGGTGCTCCAGTTTCCTCCCACAGTCCAAAGATGTGCAGGTTAGATGTATTGGCCTTTCTGAATTGCTCCTTCAGGCCCAAAGATGTCTAAGTTAGATGGATTAGCTATGATAAATGTGTGGGGTTACAGGGAGAGGGCCAGGGTAAGATACTCTGTCAGAGAGTCGATGAAGATTCGATGAGGTGAATGGCCTCCTTCTGTACTGTAGGGATTCTATTGTACAAAATTTTACTCTCTGTGAGAGTATTGGCCAATTAATGTGGAAATCCAGCAGGTTTCTAAAAATAATAAGTGCGATGCAAAGCAAACAGAGTAGCCTAAATTGACAACGAATTCTGGAGATTTTAACTAATGCATATCTCTTATCTTCAGAATTTTCTGGCCAATTTGCTCATTAATAACAGTGCATCGTTAACAAACCATTATTTTTCCAGAAAGATTTAGCACATTAGCTTTGTGCAAACATAACTCCTTAATCTGCAAACCATTGTGATCCTTGTTTTATTTGTGTCTCCTGAGTTGATGGGTCTTCTAGACTACTGAAATGAAGTACCACAATGTATATGCCCTCTGTTTCTGTTGCAGCAATGTTTGCTGGTAACAAGGAAATTAAGGCATTAAGCATCACAAATGAGATTGAATTACTGCTCCAAAAGAATTTGTACGTATGTGTCCAAGGAGTTTGCAGGGGGCTGGTGCAGGAAACAAGCTGAGTCAAATGTATGTTTGATTAACAAGTGAAGGATTGACAACTGTGTAAGAGATTGCCAGTCATATAACAAGAAACTTTCAAAACCATACGGAGATTGGGGCAGCAGGATGTACTGTGCCATGATCGTTTAGACCGAAAACAACAACTGTGAAACCAATGTAATGTTAGCAGACTGCATAAACGTGAACAAGGAGATTAAAAATGAAGAAGGACACCAACAGGATTGTGACTTCAAATTTATTACATGGAGAGACCACAAAAGGCGTAAACAAAAAATATTTGGGAAATGGGATCAAGACAACGAAGTACACAGTGTGGTCCTTTATACCTAAAAATCTCTTTGAGCAACTGCACCGACTAGCCAACATATATTTTATCTTCATTGCTGTGCTCAATTTTGTGCCTATCGTCCGTGCCTTTCAGCCAGTGATCAGTCTTATCCCTGTTATAATTATCCTACTTCCGAATGCCATCAAAGATATCTGGGAGGATCATAGACGTTACACTTCAGACCAAAAAATCAATCAGAACTTATGTCTTGTCTATAACAGGTAAAACTTCTTTGAGTCCAGTATTTCTTTGAACCTTAAGACACAAATGGGAAAGCATTTCGTGATGATTGAATGAAAAGCTGATGAGAAACATTAGTGTTTTCTTCATTGAACCCCTTATACGACTTAGTAGAAAATAAAGTGACTTTAGAAGTTGTTGAATCAAATATAAGATGACCAAATTAAATCTGTATTGATCTGAATTTTACATTTTAACTAGTTTGGGGTTTTTCCTAGTATTTGCTTTCTGTAAATCAGGGCTGAAAAAGATTATCACAGTACATCTTGATCTCAAAACTCAACAAATCCCTATTTCTTGTGTGCCTCAATCACTTCTGCCTGTATCCCTTTCATTCTTGCTATCCTATTCACGTTGCCACATTTTATCTTTTACTCTTTTCTCCTCTTACTGTATATTAATCCATCTCTTTGCCATCTTGTAACATGTTCCTCCTTCTTTTGATATTGACACATACTTTATTTTACATATCTAAAATCCTGTTACTTTTCATGTCTTTTGGAATTTTGGAATCAGACATAAGATTTACCCTCTAATAGTCAATGTCTAGCGAGAAGGCACAAGGGCAGAGGCCGAAAATTACTTTGCCAGGTCTGCATAAAAATGGAAAAGTGGAGCCATGGACATTGACAAAGCAGTGGTAGGGGTCTGTCAAGAGGTAGCTCAGGAGGCTTATGATTTAATTTTAACCAATGTTACATAAATTGCAGTAAATACTATCCAGCTGGCAATAAAATCATAACCTGTCTAGTAACTGAAGTAACTAATTTCTGCCAATATTGTTTCACTACCATTTTGTACAATAAAAATCATTTGGCCACGAAGTAAACTCTTGCCTAAGCAACAACTAATACGTTAGCAATCTACTGTTTGATCACACTCCTTGTTAAAGGAAGCATAGGTATTTTGAATAATGGGTAATCTGAGACTTCAAAACGTTTGTATTGCTGTATGTCAGTGGATCAAGTGACTTGATTTTACTGTGCTTTATTTTCTTGAGACTTTTACTGAAAAGGTTAGGCGTGTGTATGCACGCATTTTCTTTTGGGAATAGCATCTTATTTTGTGTATAGAAAAAGAAGATATGCATTTATATAGTGCCTTTCATAATCACAGAACTTTCCAAAGTGCTTTTTGAACAATAGAATACTTTATGAAGTGTAGACATTGTTACAATATAAAAAATGCACAGCTAAATTTATGCACAGCAAGCTTCTCCAAACAGAAATTTGCTAATGACCAGGTGAGCTACTTTGTGTTGTAGATTGAGAGATAAATATTGCCAAAGTGAAGGTGTGGTATCTCCTCCCTTCATCACAATAATGTAATGAAATCTTTTATGTTCGCCTGAGAGAGCCGTGGTTTAATGGCTCGTCCAAAAAGTCTTACTAGTTTCTGAGCATTGACGGTAGGAACACATAATCCAGAGAGAACTGAAACAGCAACAATAGCTTAATGCAGTACATGTAGAGCATCCCAAGGCACAAAGGTGTTATCAAACAGAATTTAACATTGACGAAGCTTTTGTCCATCTCTCCTGCTTCCTCTTCTTAAAAGAGGTAACTTAAAGAGAAAAATTCAAAGGAGCATTTTTAAGGAGATAGTGAGAGGAAAAAAACACATATTTAGGGAGGGAAATCCAGAAATTGGGGCCTGAGGGCACAGCTGCCCATGCTGAAACAATTAAGTTTGGAGGCACATCAGAAGCCAGAATTAGAAGAGCATAGATTATCTCTGAGGATTATGTGATTGGAAGAGATCAGGACTTAGGAGGGGTAACGCCATGGAGGGCTATCTAGTGTATACATAAATTTCTAAAGTTTGTAGTATATATAAATGATCTGGAAGAAAATGTGAGTAGTCTAATTAGTAAGTTTGCAGATGATACAAAGATTGATGGAGTTGCTGATGTGCCAAGGATTGTCAGAGGATACAACAGGATAAAGACAGAATGGAGATTTGGGCATAGAAATGACAGATGGAGTTTAATTTGGACAAATGTGAGGTGATGCATTTTGGAGGATCAAATTTAGGTACGAGTTTGATTGCAATTGGCAGAACCCTTAGGGACATTAACATACAGAGGGACTTGGGCATGCAGGTCCATAGTTCCCTAGAAGTGGCAACATAGTGCAAGGTGGTTAAGAAGGCATATAACATGCTTGCCTTTGTGAGCCGGAACATTGGGTACAGGAGTTGGGAAATCAAGTTGTAGCTATATAAAAATTTGGTTAGGCTGTGCTTGGAGTATTGCATGCAGTTTTGGTCACCATTCTATCAGGATGTGAAGCTTTGGAGAGAGTGCAAAGAAGAATCACCAGAATGTTCTCTGGTCTCGAGGGTGTTTGCTATGAGGAGAGTTGAATAAACTAGGATTATTTTCACTGGAAAGATAGAGCCTGAGGAGAGACCTGATAGAGGTTTACAAAATTGAGAGGCATTGACAGGATAGATAGTCAGAGGCATCTTCCAAGGATGGTAGTGTCAATTACAAGAGGGCGCAGATTCAGGGTGAAAAGGGGAACGTTTAAGGGAAATGTGCGGGGAACGTTTTTCAAGCAGAGTGGTGAATGCCACTGTCAGAAGATGTGGTTGATGGAGGCACATTAGTAACATTTAAAAGACAGCTGGATGGGTACATGTATAGAGAGGAAATAAAGGAATACGGACCAAGTAAGTGCAGAGATTTTTTTTTAATTAGCACAGGTTTGGAGGAAGGGCCTGTTTTGTGAGTTTAACATGTTTGTGAAACCATGCTGTGTGCACATTGACAGTCATACTTCGCTGTTACAACTGAAGTAATTCAGTGCTTCAGAGTCTTTTTGAATGTCCTGAAGGTGCGATGGATAATATATAAATGTAAAGTTTCTTGCTGTTCTGAAGAATATGACATCCTCCAAAATATCAGTGCTTTTTCTATTCTGGGCACTTGTGCATGATTAAAATTAATCACTGCAGTATTTGTGGCTGTGCATTCAGACTGCCTGGGTGCAAAGCACTGGAAATTCCTCCTCCAACCACTCCACCTCTCTCCTTTTACAATATACCTTAAAACCTATCCCTTTCTATGATACTCTGTCCTTATCTGACTTGTAGTGTGATGTTACTTGGTAATGTTCCAATGAATGCCATGGGATTTTCCTACATTAAAGGGGCAGCACAGTGGTGCAGTGGTTAGCATGCCTCAGAGACCTGGGTTCAGTTCCTGGCTTGGGTCACTGTCTGTGTGGGGTTTGCACATTCTCCCTGTGTCTGAGTGGGTTTCCTCTAGGTGTTCCAGTTTCCCACCACGCTCCACAGATGTGCAGGCTAGGTGGATTCACCATGCTAAATTGCCCCTTTGTGTCAAGGGGACAAGCTAGAGTAAATATGTGGCATTATGGGGTGAGGGCCTGGGTGAGATTGTGGTTGGTATAGATGGGTCGAATTTCTGCACTGCAGGATTCAATGATTCTATAAAGGGGAAGTGAAAAGAAGAGGAGTCATTTTGGACTCAATGTTGACTCTGTTTTTCTTGCACAGACATTGCCAGACTTGCTGAGTTTCTCCAGTACTTTGTTTTTACTTCAGACTTCCAGAATTCATGGTATTTTGTTTTATTATATAGTAATGTAAGTTGTGTTATTGATTCAGCTATTTTGAGAAAATTAAATCTATAATCTGGAATAGTTGTTGCAGTAAGGGTTACAGACAAAGAGGGGTGGGGGGGTTGGTTTAGTTTAAATAGCCCTGATTTCTGCCATCACCATCCAGCCATAAACAGAGAAGTATTTTTGATTTCCCTTTTTATATGGCATAGTGTATCTTCTCCAACCCTTTAGTTTTGCAGTGATCCAATCCTCTATTAATAACCCCACAGCAAACTAGAAATGGGATAAAATCAGATAATATACATACTCAAAAGACGAGAAAAGGGTTTGCAACATTCTTCCCCTTAACATTCCTATAGACACTTTTGCATTCATGCAATAAAAGGGAAAGAAAAGGTTATAGGGAAAAGACCACATACAAAATAAGAATTATTATTTCATGTGAGTGCAGAATCACGAGTCAATGGTATTCCTTCAGAGAAATTAGCTGAGAAGTAGTAATCCACTTTTCCAGTAATGCTTATTTTATGATGGAAGAAGCATGTAAAGGTGAATTAGCCCTACTAGAAAGCACTGCTACAGAAGTTCAGATACTCCAGTATAAATGGTATGGATGACCACCAGGCAATTAAACCTGGACAGAGTTATAATTCTGCTCTGAAGAAGTCATGTGGACTTGTTAATTCTGTTTTCTGACCATGGGTGCTGTCAGACCAGCTGAGTTTTTGAAGCATTTTCTGTTTTGACACTAATTCTACTCTTGTTGATGGCAAATGGCTCCGTTCAGTTTCACAAGACAATATTACAGGTTCTAATACCTTTGGAGGTCCTGCAGGGAGGGGGTACAGTCATGTGACATAATCCCCACCACATCTGAGACACAGATGTATCATCCATCAGTAAGTTAACCAGAGGTTTCAAGGAGAGCCCTCTTTCTTTGCAAATGTTTCATTTCCATTGGTAAGGGCTTTTTCTCAAATGTAAAGGGACCTTTGTGCGTTTCCTTGGAATTTGATTTCTGCTGTCAGAGATATTGGCACTCATTTTGAGATAGCAAAGTTGCTGTCGTTTTCTGAAGCTGAAACAGTTGTTTTCAACTGTGAGAACTATGCAAGTGTGTAGGAATTCTAGGTTCTGGATCTGGGTCTGACTTTGAGCCCCAACACAGTGAATCTATGCAACAGCGGAACTGGATGCATTATTGTGCAAACAGCGTGGAATTGAACACGGCAGTGTTATTCTTCAGCACAACTGGATGTGTGACTTTAAACAGCAGAGTGAGATCATTGCATACTGCAGGAGCCTGAGAAAGGTAAAGAAAAAATCTGGGAGTGTGGCACTGAGGAGAGTTAGGAAGAGGGGATTGGAATTTTGGTGAACCTGGAGGAATGGTGGTGAGGGGCTGCCAGGTTTAGAGATGTCCTCTTTCCATCACAGATGAGCAGGATTTTGTTTGACTTGGATCATGGCCTTGGGAAAATCTACAGTCTGGTCAGAAGCCTGAACTGCCACTGGGTGATGACTGGTCTTAGCATCCTATTTAACTTTCTTACTTGGTTTCAACCAAGCGTTGCGCTGCTTTACAATCAGCTACACAGTGTGTGAATATTTAAAGCTACAGATTTCAGTGTCGGAAGTGGTCCACCCAGCAGCAATTAGATTGTCATAAGATCAAACGTTTAAATCCCAAACCAGAGATTTCAGCACTGAAATACATCTCATGCTATGCATTTTGTCTCTTTTTTGTGTGTTGGATTGCATCTGCTGTTTTGTTTTTTGAAGCCTTTCCCTTGTAAAAAGGGAATCTGTACTGGATCGGCATGGAAACATTTAGCAGCACTCATGAACAGCATCCAGGTTAGTCAGAGAGTTGTGCAGTCTGAAGAGTGTGTTAATTAGATGTGCCATTGGCTTGAAAAAAAGTCAATAGAAAATATAAATTAGACAAATGAGAAAATAGGCTCGTTTATAACCATTGATATCAAGATTCTTTTCTTTTAAACTGAGAGACTAATTTCCTCATTATTTACAGTGGTTGTAGAGTCATAGGTTTACAGCATGGAAATAGGCCCTTTGGTCCAACTTGTTCTTGTCATTAAACAAGTACCAATTGCCTGCATTTGATCCATTTTCCTCTATACCAGTCTCACCCATGTAACTATCTAAATGCTTTTTAAAAGATAAAACTGTATGCATTTCCATTACTACCTCTGGCAGCTCATTCCAGACACTCACCACCCACTCCTAGATTTCTTTGTTCTTTGTTCTATCCAGCCTCTCCTTATAACTCAAACCATCAATCTCAGTAGCATCCTACTAAATCTTTTCTGCACTCTTTCTAGTTTAATAATATTCTTCCTATATTAGGGTGACCAGAATTGTACACAGTATTCCAAGTGTGGCCTTACCAATGTCTTGTACAGCTTCAACAAGATGTCCCAATTCGCGTATACAATATTCTAACCAATGAAATCAGACATGCTGAAGGTCTTCTTCACCACCCTGTTCATCTGTGCTTTACTTTCAAGGAGCTATGAATCTGTACCCCTAGATCTCTGTTCTAGAACTCTCCCCCATGCCCTACCATTAACTGAGTAAGCCCTGTCCCGGTTCAGACATTCAAAATGCATCATCTCACATTTATTTAAATTAAACTCCATCTGCCATTCGTCAGCCCACCGGTCCCATTGATCAAGATCCCATTTCATCCTAGAAATCTTCCCCGCTGTCCACTATGTCACCAATCTTGGGTGTCATCTGCAAACTTACCAACCACGCCTCTTAAATTTTCATCTGAATCATCAATATAAATGAACAAATAATAGTGGACCCAGCACTGATCCCTGACCTACATTGTAGGTCACAGGCTTCTTGTTTGAAATACAACCCTCTACTACCACATTCTGTCATCAAGCCAATTTTGTACAATTGGCTACCTCACTCTGGATCCCTTGAGATTTAGCCTTATGAAGCAATCTACCATGCGGTACCTTGTCAAAGACCATGCTAAAGTCCATGTGGAAAATGTCAAATACACTGTCTTCATCTACCTTTTTGGTTACCCTTTCAAAAAATTCAGTCAAATTCGTGAGACATGATTTTGCACTCACAATTCCATGCTGATTGTCCCTAATCAGTTCTTCTTGATTTTTGAAAAACTCTATTGCAATTCAAGAACAAAGAACAAGACAGCGTGGGAAACAGGCTCTTCGGCCCATTGAGCCCGCGCCGCCACCTCGATGCTCCCACTTCCACCCATGATCCCTGTCTATGTTTATAGAAATCTGCATTGGAACCAAATTTGTGAGACAATTTAGGGAGAATTTGTTTTGCCAGTCAGCCTAAGAGCACGCCTTTGGGGTGTGGGAGGAACCGGAGCACACAGAGAAAGCCCACGCAAGCATGGGGAGAATGCGCAAACTGCCACAGACACAGACCCAAATCCATGTATCTGCACAGCACAGTGATAGTCACTGAGCTGTCGTGTTGCCTATCAGCTGGTCCAATTCAAGCGTACACTAACGACGTGAAGCACTAGGATACTCTCAAAGTCCAAGAGCAGCCCTCTCACGACTCATTGCGTATATGCCCCTTGTTAGACAATAAGGCAGACTGAAGTACCTGTAGGATAAAACAGAAATACATCAATATCATTCACAATTTACACAATTCCCAGGGAACTCCCAAGGCTCATTGGGAGCCTGAAAATCACCAGTTACCTGAAAATCGCCTCCTGCAGAACAAGTAGCAGTCGTAAAATGTTTTTAAAATGCAATTTTTTAAAATTTTGTTTTGGCACAAAAATAATTAATGACAAAGGTTTTAGGACCGAGTTTGTGTTGGTGCTGAAATGTGGTCCAGCATTTCAAACCTTCATAACATGGCTTATGTTGTGTTAGTCATGATTTTTAAATTTACACAAAAGTATGTCAGTTATTTAAACAGGGAATCAACATGAAAGGCTAACTAGATTCTTCATTTTAGTTAAAATTCAATGTTCTGAAGTTTAGGTTTGAGGAGAGATATGTTTTAAATTCTGATTTTATTTACATAACCTTATTTTTGATGGGAACTGAAAGATGATGAGAAAATGCTTGAAGGCATGCCAGTGTAGAGCTGTAGGAAGCACCTGGGACTAAATCTATTGAGGCTGAGATTTATGGTTATCATTTGGCTTGTTAGAAAATCACTGAAGACTTGTTCTGCTCAGCTATTATTATTGTTGTATGTCTTGAGAACACTTACCTGAAGATCGGAGGCTGAATGCCCTTGACTGCTGAGGTATTCCCTGAAGGAAGGGAACAGTCCTGCTTGGTAATTGTCGAGCGGTGTCCGTTTATCCATTGTCTCAGGACATCCTTTCCTGCAGCGTATCAGATAAACAATATTGACTGAGTCGCATGAGTATGTACCGTGTACTTGGTGGATGGTGTTCTCATGCATGATGATGGCATTCATGTTGATGATCTGGCATGTCTTGTAGAGGTTGCTGTGGCATGTTTCTGTGATGTCGTGGTTGCTGTTCTCCTGAAGACTGGTAGTTTGCTGTGAACAATGGTCAGTTTGAGGTTGCATGGTTGTTTGAAGGCAAGTAGTGAAGATGTGGGGATGGCCTTGGTGAGATGTTCGTCTTCAGCGATGACATGTTGAAGGCTCCAAAGAAGATGTCACAGCTTCTCTGCTCCAGGGAAGTACTGGAAGACGAAGGATACTGTCAGATCCTGTGTTTGTCTCCTGAGGCGGTCAGTACAGTTTTTCGCTGTGTCTGATTATTGTGAATTTCTTGATTGGACATCCCCTCAATCTGAAGCACCAGAGATTCAGGGACTTGTGCTTTGAAGTTTGGATGCTTCCGTGTTGTGGGGGGCTATATTCCCTTTTGAAGGTCAGGGCTTAGAGTCTGCATGCTCATTTGAGATGTTTTCGCTAACATGGTCAGTGGCAGACGCAGCAATTGAAGTGCGCTGTCTCGTATTCCAACATCTCAAAAAGCTGACATTAAAAGAAAAAGAGGAATACGCAGACTGCATTCACTTGACGAAGAGGACAGCCTCGAAAGCTTGTGAGTTTGCTACCAAATAAATCGGTTGGACTTAAACCTGGTGTTGTCAGATTTCTTACTGTGTTTACCCCAGTCCAATGCTGGCATCTCTACATCAAAAGTTACCAAACAGAGCTTTCATAGTTTTGTTTTAAAGCAAGATGTATGGATAAGGTGAAATACTGTCATTTCATTTGCTCTTGTTCTTGCTACTGGATAGCTTTAAATATAAATAATTTTACTTAATGTGAAGTGATTAGTGGTTCAAGTTTGAGGTGATCTGTCAACAGATCGCCAAAAGTAAATCACCTACTTCATTCATTTGCCATTGACACTTACTCAAACTGCTGCTGTGATAGCCTACTTAACAATGATTGCTATCCACATGCAATCCAATAGCCATAAACTGTTTTAGAATGTCCAGAGGGCATGGTGAGTTGCTATGTAAAGGCAAGGTTTTTTTCTCTTATATACTATTTGCAGTGCATAATTCAATTATAAAAACTAGCATTGTCTGCCTGGCAGTTTCCCCTCCTTTGTGTTTAAACATAAATGTGAGTTTTCATTCACAGTAAATGCATGCTAGTCAATGCCAGCTGATGTTTGCATTATACTTGAGCAAAACGTATTGGTAAATAATCTTAGTCACACTGACTTCTGCAAGCTTTTAAAATATGAATGTTTTAAAATCCTGAATGTTTATGTGCAGTACCAGCCTTTAGTCACCATCTAGTGCCATGGCTAAATAGTATTTTTTCGAAAAACATAGTAGATTATTGATAACATATTACATTCATCGCATGGGCACACCCTTCTTTAAATGACATGCAGCTGGATTTTCCTGTAAAAATAAAGAGTGACGTTATTTGCTTTCACTGTTATTTAGGCAAATTGAGCAAAGTCTCTCCTGGTAACCATGAAAATGTGGGAGTTGCTGTCTGAGATGCGCCATTCTACAAAACCTGACTTGCAATTCAAATATATTAAATTGCATGAGGTTCCTGTGCTTACATCATAGATGCAGAGTAAACTTGCCAAAAAATATTTGGGCTCATTCATTCCAGCCTTAAGTAACTTCTTAATGATGTGATAAGTTTTATTAAAAGCAAAATACTGTGGATGCTGGAAATTGGAACTAAAAACAGAAGATGCTGGATAAATTCAGTAGGTCTGGCATCATCTGTTAGGAGAGAAACTGAGTTAGTGTTTCAAGTCCATTTGAACTGAAGAGGAGTAAAAATGTGTTGGATTATATAATTGGATGAGGTAGGACAGAACAGAACACCGATCAAACCAAAGGAGAGGTTGACAAAGGTATCATGGTCATGAGACAAAGAGGCTGTTAATGGTGCCATTAAGGATTAAAAATGATGTTAAATGACGCAAGTCTGAATTACTGCCAAGTAACCTTTCTGCCACTGGAAATAACTTTTGACTCTCTTATTCAGCTTTTAAATGTTTGTGGAGACTTGTAAATTATTTTACTTCTGACTGATTATCTCTCATAATTCAGTCGCTGGTTTGACATTGAATTAACTGACATTTCCTAATTCAGACTGCACTTTTCATTAACAATATTTTAAACTAACTTGGTTGAAGAGAAACTTTGCTATTCTTCCAGTTCAAGTAGGTGCTGGTGCTTTTTTTCAGATATTTAGCTGACAGCATTTCACCAATCAAAACCTTGTAGAAAATCTGTGGGCAAGTGGAAGTTATTGAATGACTTTGGGCTTAGTTTGATCTGTTTTTAGTACCTGCAAAATCTTTTCAATGTCAAAAACAGGTCGTACCATTTGTGAAATGTTAATAGAAGAAAATCCTGTTTTTGTCATTTTTTTACCTTTTCTACAGATAGCATTTAATATTCAAAATAAGGAATAAATAAAATTAAACATTAATAAATTACATATTTTACAATAACATGACATTTAGCCATTGCTTTTACTATTGTATCTTTTGAAGTTTCTACTTAAATACTTCACTCTTTGCAAAGTATGGATTTGGACTTGCTATTTTTGTTGTGATTCCATGAGCTGAGTGCAAATGGCATATTGAGCCTGTGTGGGTACCAATATCATAGAGTGGATTAGCACCTATTACGCCTTTACTGATACTTTTCCTCGGCCTCCTACTTAGTAGCTCCTCCTCAAATAATTTTAAAAGAACAAAGGAACAAAATTAAATAGTTTTAAATAGATATTGTGTGTTTTGAAAAGACTGGGTGTAAGATTAAATATCTGTATGAAAAACACGAGTGTTCTACGTACTTTAGAAAATTAAGCTGATTAGAAATGAAAAAAAATGGAATGGATGGTCTTTGTTCATGCTAATAATCCATTTTGAAAATAAGTCAAATTATGAAGTCAATGAATTATTTCCTCTTTCTAATGAATTATTTCCTCCTCCTGATTTTTGCTGTCGATTGAAAATAGTCATTTGGTAGCACAGAACTTGAGTTTTGTGGGGGAAAAGGTGACATGCTGGTGAAGCTTTATGTCTTGAACTCATCAAGACAGATGTAAAAATGTCAAAGGAAGCTGCAATTAAACTGCACAAGAAAAAGGTGTTGATTGGTTGGCACGTTTACTCTGGTTAAGCTGTTGCCATGGAGAATACACCAGGTAACTATTGTATTCCAAGCTTTTATTTAATTCAGAAAAGGTTGCTGATTGGACGTATTTCTTTTGCCAATGAATATATCTAACTTCCAGGAAATGTAAATGAACCACATTGTCAGCCTAATAGTTCGCTGATGCATTCTTCATGACAAAACCTCAACCAACTCAGCTTGCCAACCAAGTAGCACCCTATAAAACCAACTATATTTGGTTTGAGTTCCTCATATGCAATCAGAAGCCAATTATTATGTAAATGTTATGCTTTATATAACTTTATGTTCCTCAAGTTCACTAAGAGCTGTTGCTTTGGCTTATTCAGCATGTACAAGAAATTTAATGCTAGAGCTTTTATAACTTTCTATCTTAAATACTATACCCAGGTAGGGCCTTGGAATCAGTAAGTGGACTCAGCTCTGTGTTTAGCAACGTGAGCAATACAGTTTCTTTAATTTATTTAAATCATCTTTCTGTTGCTTTCGTGCAATCCTGGTTACTATTAATGGGAATGAAATTGTCCTAATAATCAAGCCTCATAATGCTGCCTACAATTCTGTAAATTTGAGTATGGATAACTTAAAAGAAAAATGCTATTTTGGAGCACTTTATAATGCAGTAGCTTGTATCTAAGTTAAAACTGACATCTTGATCAGCACACATATAAATTTACAAATCGTTATTACAAAGCTTAACTTTATTACTATATATAGAGCTCATGTGTAGATTGCATTCTGCTCCAGGACAGATGCTCTGGGATTTTCATTTGTCTAAATCCATGACTCACATGGCACTCTTTCAAAAAAAAAAATCAATATGAGATCTCCAACCAAATGCTTTTATTGTAAAGCAGGTAGAATTTTAATGCACAAGATAATATCACCTATTACTTGCATACTGTGGATGCTGGAACCTGAAACAAAAACAGAAAATACTGGAAAATCTCAGCAGATCTGACAGCATCTGTGGAGAAAAATACAGCTGATGTTTTGGATCTGTGGTCATGCATTCGCGCTTTCTCTCTCTATACAGATGCTGTCAGATCTGCCGAGATTTGGCCGTACTTTGTTTTTTGTTTTAAATCAATTTATTTCAGCTCTTGGCATCAGTCATTACATGATGTACAAGGGATTGATCAATATGCACAAAGTTGATGTACAACATATTGTGGAAGGATATGTGACAAAAATATGCATACCTTTGGAACATTCCTGTGAATAGGACAATTGAATACCTATATCTCTGACCATCACCATAAAATGAACAGATCGGCAACTTTGGGTATTTTTGCGAATATTTACTTGCAAAGTAACTTCAGAGTCCTGCTAATCCTAGATCAACTGACAGTTCACTTCAACTTACTCAGAGAAAATAAAATCAGTTATTATTTATATTGTAAGTTGCTTATGTTATTATACTATAGTTTTCTGCTTCCAGAGGGTGTTTAGGATTCAGTTTAATTTTATGCCAGTTAGTTATAGTGAATATTTTATAAAACGCTGCCTTGGATTGATTTGGAGTATTGTGCCCAATTCTGGGCATCATACTTTAGGAAGGACGTGAAAGCATTGGAGCGTGAAGAAAATTTCATGAAAGTGATGAGTTTAATGAATACATAGGAGAGCATGGGCTTCGCCTTGGAGAAAAAAACTTGAGGTGATTTGATGGAGCTGTTCAAAATCATGAAGGGTCTAAACAAAGTAGATAAAGGAAAAACCATACCCTGCAACATAGGCATAAAACAAAAGAATCAAATGGGAAATGAGGAGAAACCTTTTTACAGAGCAAGTGGTTAGGATTTGAGGTGCATTGTCTGAGAGTATGGCAGGGGCAAATTAAAACATGGCTTTCAAAAGGAAATTGGATAAGCACCTGAAGAGAAAATATTTGCAGGACTATTCAGAAAGGTAAGGGAGTGCGATTAGCTCCCTTGAAAGGGAGCTAATGGACACAATAGGCCCAGTGGCTGCCTCTTCTGTTATAACTTTTTAAGAGCATTAATTGTTGCTTGGAATTATTGGAAGACTAATTCATCTTTGTTTTCACTGGTATTGAAATATCCCCCCCACCCCTACTCCTTCTGGAGCTGTCAATATATGATTCATTTTGATGGAATATGACTAATGACAATTCTTAATTCTAATCTAGGGAATCTTTCTTTTTTGGTGAGATGCTGTTACATTTTCATTCCAGACATGACAAAAAGTACCTTGCAAAATGGTGGAAAGAAGTTTATGTGGGGGATTTCATCCAATTATCTTGCAACGAGATCATCCCTGCAGATATGGTGCTACTGTACTCCACTGATGTTGATGGGATTTGCCACATTGAAACATCCAATTTGGATGGAGAGACCAACCTGAAGCAAAGGCACGTTGTTAAGGGATTCACAGAGCTGGTAAGATACTTTTGGGATAAAAGTCTACAACTCTTCAATAATTTCTGCATGCTCTGCTAATGCTGTAGTCATTCAGGCAAAACCATCAAATGTCTTTGAGTATCTATTGTTACAATCAGGTGTGGAAGGATTGAATGGGGCCCCTATTTTCTCCCTTCTCGGTCTTTTTTACAAATGGGAATGCTTGCCAGTTAAATGAATGTCCAACTGCCTACATGTTATGACTATATGAGACACTAAAAGGCAGGTTTTCTTTTTAATAAGGTAGATTTTATTGTATTTCCCCTAGTTTAAGTTAAGTAGTAAAATAACAATAATATATGCACATGCACACACGTACACAAGTTAAGTAAGTTAGAGTTCAGTAAAATTAAGACTTGGCAGTCTTCAGGCTGAATTTTGGTGGTCCTGCTGCATCTAGGTAATGAAAATCATCAGAGAGAGTTAAAAGCTTGTTAGTTGGATGGAGTGATAGGCAGAGAGAGACAGACAAGGAACACATTTGGATTCTGTTCCTTGACCTGTAATGCAGAATAAAACATGCGCTTTAAACACAGAAAGGATTGGCTTATCATATGAGGTTTTAGAAATATAGAAAATAGAAGCAGGAATAGGCCATTTGGCCCCTCAAGCCTACACTGCCAGTGAACTAGATCTTAGTTGATTATGTACCTGAATACCATTTTCCTGCTTTATCCCTGTGTTCCTTGACATGTTTAATATCTCTGATTTGAATTTACTAAATGACTGAACCTCTATAGCTCTGTGGAGTACAGAATTCCAAAGATTCACCACTCTCAGAGTAAAGAAATTTTTTCTTATCTCAGTCTAAAATGTCCTAATTCGAACTCTAAAATTATGTGCCCTGGTTCTAATTCACCAGTCAGAAAAACGTGTCCTTGCCCTTCCCTGCTGAGCTCTAAGATATTTGTAAGTCTTCATATGATCACCACTCATTCTTCTGAATTCTTGAGAATTTAAGCTCAGTTTCCCTTATAGGATCAATCTGATGAACTTTTATTGCATGGCCACCATGGCAAGTATATATTTCCTTGGGTAAGGAGACCAAAATTATACACAGTACTCAAGGTGTAGTTTCGCCAAGGCTCAATACAATTACAGCAAGATTCTTATGTACTCAAAGTCTCTCGCAATAAATGTCAACAAACCATTTGCCTTTCTAATTGCTTACTGCACCTGGTATGTTAACATTCAGTGACTTATGAATAAAGCACCCTGGTCCCTTTAGACATCAATACTTCTCAATCTCTCACTATTTAAGAACATTTTGCATTCTGTTTTTACTACCAAAGTATCTAGCTTCACATTTTGACATTATTTTCTATCTGCCATGTTCTTGCCCACTCATTTAGCCAGTCTACAACCCTTTGAAGCCTCTTTGCATCCACTTCACAACTCACATTCTCACCTAGTTTTGTGTCGTCAGTAAATTTGGAAACATTACAGTTGCTCTTCACATCCAAATCGTTGACATAGATTGTGACTAGCTAGGGCCCAAGCACTGATTCTTGCAGTATCCCACTAGCCATATCTTGAAACCTGAGAATAATCTGTTTTCACTGTTTTCTGTCTTTTAACCAGTCCTTAATCCATGCCAGTATATTATGTCCAATCCCATGTGCTCTAATTTTGCTTTCTGAGCTTCTGTGTGGGATCTTATTGAAAACCTGCTGAAAATCCAAATATACCACATCAGATTCCCCCTTTATCTATAGTGTTAGTTATATCCTCAAACAGCTAAGTTTGTCAAATAGAATTTTCCTTTCAGAATTCCATGTTAACTATACCTTATCCTAACATTATTTTCTAAGTGATCAATTATCAAATTGTCTGTCTCTCTCTGCCTGTCACTCCATCCAACTAAGAAGCTTTTAACTCTCTCTGATGATTTTCATTACCTAGATGCAGCAGGACCACCAAATTCAGCCTGAATTCTAGCATTTTCTCTATGGTTGTTAACAAGTGTATAGTTACTCGTTTTCTCTTTCTTCTTAAATTGTGGGATTCCATTTACTATCTCCCAATCTGCAGAAGTTGTTCCACAATCTATAGAATTTTGGAAGATGACCACCAAAGTATCTACTGTCGGTACAATCTCCTTTTTCAACACACTTGGGATTAGATTAGCAGATCCAGGGGATTTATCAACTTCCAGTCCCATTAATTTCTCCAGTTCTCCTTTTTATTAATACTAATTTTTTTCACTCCCTCGTTCTTGCTAGTCCATTTTTGTTTAGTATTCCTGATTCTCTAGTATTCCTGATTTCTGAGCAGTTTTGTATCTTCCTCAGTGAAGGTTCCCTGGCTTGAGTGACTGTCTAAGTGGATTTTGCACATTCTCCCCATGTTTGCATGGGTTTCTTCCAGATGCTCTGGTTTCCTCTCTCAGTGTAAAAATGTGTGATTAAGGTTGATTGGCCATGCTAAATTACTTCTTAGTGCCAGAGGGATTAGTAGGATAAATATGTGGGGTGATGGAGATAGGGCCGATGGGCTGATTGTCCTCCTTATGCACTGTAAGCATTCTATTATTCTCTACTATTTCCTTGTTCTCCATTATAAATTTTCCTGTTTTTGCCAATAGTGACCCTTTGTCTGTTTTCATGTTTTTCACTACTTTACTTTCACATTGTATTTCCTCTTTCTTGACCAGTTTTTTGGTCGCCCTTTGCTGTATTCTTCAGTACACCCAATCAGGTTTACAGCTTTTTTGGCTATGTTATCATTCTCTTCTGTTGATTGAAAGCAGTTTTTAACTTCGTTATCCATGGTTGGATTATCTTTCCTGAGCAGAAACTGATAGCCAAGTTTTGCACATATGAGGACAGCCTCAATTGGGATTTTGGGTTCATGTCACACTATCTGTAACTCCCATGACTTGCCTGAACTTGCAACATTTGACTTACTGTCCTGTCTGGAGACAATACACACCTCTATACCCTATGCTTAATGATATCTCCACTCATATTGTCTGCACTTTTAGAACTTGATTAGGTATAAAAACTCGCATTCTAGTCAGTATTCTGTAAACTGTGTGTGCCTTTATAGGCCCTGTTTATGATCAGAACTCCCCACTCACCTGACGAAGGAACAGCGTTCTGAAAGCTAGTGGCATTTACTACCAAATAAACCTGTTGGACTTTAAACCTGGTGTTATGAGACTTCTTACTGGTCGCAGAATATGCAGCTTGGCCTCCAGCTGAATGATTCTGAGCCAAAGTTCCTCCAGCCATCAAGAATTATTGCAAATGTATTCCCCTGATCATATATGAATCCACAAGCTCCCATGTTCTGCACCTGTGGCACACCATCTGCCCTGCCATCTTTATAATGGTTAATTGATTAATTGTTATATTGATTGCATTTTAGATGATGGCTCTAGTCCTGCATGTGCTTGTATTCTTCTTATTTCAGCCTTCTTTCCTGTGACATCGCATTTTGATTTTTCTCAGAATGTGGTTGGTCTGCTCTGGAACCATGGATTGGACTGGACTGGATAGCTCTTTTAGGTATTGCCATTTATCTCTAGGTGTTCTCCTTGCCCATCTTTCTCCACTACTCAGTGACTTTACTACTTATACGCCTATGACTATGTGGCCAAATTTCCTTCAGCTCAATTTTTAAGTTTGCTGTTGACACCACTATAGTGGTTGGATCTCAAACAATGATGAGACGGAGTACAGGAAAGAGAGAATCTGGTGAGTTGGTGTGACAACAATAATCCCTCCCTCAAAGTCAGTAAAAGGAAAAAGATAGTCATCTACTTCAGGAAACGTAGTAGAGGACACATCCCTGTTTACATCAACAGGCAGAAGCAAAAATGGTCATATGAGCTTTGTTTTGGGGTTCCAGATCACCAACAATCTGTCGTGGTCCTTCCATGCTGACATTATAATTGAAAAAGCCCACCAACGCCTCTATTTTCTCAAGAGGCTAAGAAAGTTTGGCTTATCTGCTATGCTGTTCCGACATTTACAAGTGTACCATAGAAAGCATCCTTTCTGGTTGTGTTATAGCTTGGTATGGCTCCAACTCTTTCCAAGACCACAAGAAACTATGATGGGTTGTGAATGAAGCCCAGTCCATCTCACAATCCAGCCTCCCATCCATTGACTTTGTCTTCATTTCACACTGTCTTGGAAAAGCAGCCAGCATAATCGAGGAACCCATGCACCCTGGACATACTCTCTTCTACCTTTTTCTACCAGGAAAAAGATACAAAAGTTTGAGGTCATGTACCAACTGTCTCAAGAACAGCTCCTTTCCTGCTGCCTGCAGACTTTTTTGAACGGACTTGCCTTACATTAAGTTAATCTTTCCCTACACCCTAACTATGACTGTAACATTACATTCTACACCCTCTTCTTTCCTTCTCTATGAATGGTATGCTTTGGCTATGTAGCCCACTAGAAACAATATATACTCTATACTAATACATGTGCTAATGAATCAAATCAAATATACTCAACAAATGAATTGAGTTACTTTGACTAATTCATTGCTGAGAATTTCTCTTGTCAGGTTCTCATTAACCAAGTGATTATTTCTAACAGTATATCTAATTAACCAAGTGATTATATCAAAGTAGAAAGAAACTTGAGCAAGCAGTAAGAAAGACTAAAAGGGGCAATGAGAAAGCATTGGCAGCAAGATTAAGGAAAATCCCAAGACTCTTTATACATTCATAAAGAGTAAAAGGGTTGGTCCACTCTAGGACAAGGGAGGGAATTTATGCGTGGAGCTAGAGGAAGTAGTTGAGGTATTAAATGAGTACTTTGTCAAAGAATAGTATTCACCAAAGAAAAGGACTTGGTGGATGATGAGTCTGGGAAAGGGTGTGTAGATAGTTTGAGTCATGTTGAGATAAAAAAGGAGGTGGCATTGGGGTTCTTGAGAAACATTAAGGTAGACAAGTACCCAGGGCCTGATGGGATGTAGCCCAGAATACTGAAAGGCAAAGGAGGAAATCTTGAGGCTTGGAGAAAAATCTTTGTATCCTCACTGGCGATAGGGGAGATCCCAGAGGATTGGAGAATAGCCAACATTGTTCCTTTGTTTAAGAAGGATAGCAAGAATAATCCAGGTAATTATAGGCCAGTGAGCCTTCCATCAATGGTAGGGAAATTATTGGGGAGGATTCTTCGAGACAGGATTTATTCCCACTTGGAAATAAGTGGACGTATTAGTGAGAAGCAATATGGTTTTGTGAAGGGGAGATTGTGTCTCATGATCTTGATCAAAATTTTTGAGGAAGTGACGAAGATGATTGAGGGTAGGGCAGTGGATGTTGTCTGCATGGATTTCAGTAAGGCCTTTGACAAGACCCCTCATGGCAGACTGGTGAAGTTGCATTGGATCAGAGTGAGCTGGCAAAGCGGATGCAAAACTGGCTTGGTCAGGGAAGAAGAGGGTATCAGTGGAAGGGTGCATTTCTGAATGGAAGGCTGTGACAAGTGGTGATCCTCAGAGATAAGTGCTGGGACCTTTGCTGTTCACAATATATTTAAATGATTTGAAGGAAAATATAACTGAATTGATTAAGGATCAATTCAGATCCTTAAATAAAACAAAGGTTGGTGGATTTGCGGATAGCAGTGAGGACCACCAGAGGATTCAGCAGGATATAGATCAGTTGGAGATTCGGGCAGAGAGATGGCAGATGAAGTTTAATCCGGAGAAATGTGAGGTAATGCATTTTGGAAGGAGTAATGCAGATAGGAAAGATTCAGTAAATGGCAGAAGCCTTAGGAGTATTGATAGGCAGAGGGATCTGGGCACACAGGTACACCGATCACTGAAAGTGACAATACAGGCAGAGAAATTGGTCAAAAAGACATACAGCATGTTTGCCTTCATCGGCCATAGTATTGAGTTTAAAAATTGGCAAGTCATGTTGCAGCTTTATAGAACCTTAGTTAAGCTGTACTCGGAATATAGTGTTCAGTTCTGATCGCCACGCTACCAGAAAGATTCAGAGGCATTGAAGAGGGTACAGAAAAGATTTAACAGGATGTTACCTGGTATGGAAAGCATTAGCTATGAGGAGAGGTTGGAGAAACTTGGTTTGTTCTCAATGAAGCGATGGAGATTGAGGGGGGACCTGATAGAAGTCTACAAGATTATGAGAGGCATGGACACAGCAGACGGTCAGAAGCTTTTTCCCAGCATGGTTGAGTCAATTACTAAGAAGCATAGGTTTAAGGTGCAAGTGTAAGGCTTAAAGGAGATATGAGGCAGATTTTTTAGAGAGAGAGTAGTGGTGTGTCTGGAACGTGTTGCCGGGGGAGGTGATGGAAGCAAATACAGTAGTTATTTTTAAGAGCCGTCTTGACAAGTACATTAATAAGATGGGAATAGAGGGATATGGTACCCAGAAGAGTAGGGAGTTTTAGTTAAGTCAGGCAGCATGGTCGGCGCAGGCTTGGAGGGCCGAAGGGCCTGTTCCTGTGCTGTAATGTTCTTTCTTCTAGTTCTATATCTAATTGCCTGTACTCAATTGTGGTTCCTGGATATTTTGCTGATGGGCTAAAAAGTGGTTCCATTTGTTTGTTTTTAAGGCAATTGGTCTTGTCTCACTTTGAAAACTGTCTCTATTTCTATAATTTTGGAATGCAGAAGGGATAGTGATGCATAAAAGCAGCCACCTTTGACAGTAATCCCAAGTCATTGGCTTGAGACCATTTTTTAAAAAATCATTTGCAGGTTTCTAGGCTGTTAATTCATAATTCATTTTTCATATAACATCATTTGACAACATTGCAAACATCCAGTAATGGGAATATGCATTTGAGTTTTGGTACATGGTTTATGATTTGAGGTCAATAAAAATGATAGTTTACCGCTAACCAACCATTAAGATTTTAAATATATCTCCTCATTAATTGCATATCAATTTATAGAGGTTAATTCCATGACCTTGCATTCTTAGAAGGAGGCTGCAAATGCAGGAAGCGCAGCTTAGTGTCGCCCTGTCTCTTATGAAAGCACAGCTTTCCCAACAGCTTATGGAACTAACCGTATTGTTATACTTTTTTGGATTTCCCAGTTCTCTTCCTGCATTTGCAATTTTCATGGAAAAAAGTATACCATAAAGAAGAATGTTTAGACTTATCCCCTTCCCCACTATTGAAACTGCTGAATTAATGGCAGAACAACCTGTTGTATTATAATTGCTATATTTGTACATATTTTAGTGACCATTTCTTGATGACTACTTACAATACGAAGCCATTGAGATTTTCTGATGTCCTGTGAATGATGTAAGCTAAATAAGTTGGCTTGTCACTTCATATTTGCTTTTCCTATAGGGCTATCAATTTGATCCCGAGAGATTCACCAGCAGAATAGAATGTGAAAGCCCGAACAATGATCTAAACAAGTTCAAAGGATATATGTAAGTGCCCAGTGGTTGCCAACTAACCAAGTATAAGTTTTAAGACAAAGGCTTTCAGTGTTGGGAAGCCTATTTCAAAATAGGTTCTTGCTTAAGCTTGGTGTCCTGCTTGACTGAGCTTCAAATCTTCATCCACCTATACCACCATCTTCCAGGTATAAAATCCTCCTTATCTCACTTTTACTGCATTGAGTTCCTCATTCATGTCTTTGTCTTGTACTTTGAGTTTCAAATTTTCCAATACTTCATCACTAGCCTACTGAACTGTATGCTGAATAATCACCAACTTCTGACAACATTGCTACCTGTGTCCAGTCCCATGCTAAATCTATCATTTGCAGCATCTTGGCTTCCAAACCTTCATTGCCTTTCCATTTCCTGGTGCATTGACTCTAAAATCTTTAAGTTTGTCAAAAATCACCCCCACTATTTTGCTGTATTCTCCCTCTCCTCAGCCTCTACCACTGATGTTGGAGCTCTGGCACTATGTAATTCTCATCCTTGCTTTGTTGAAAAATCCATTTCCCTATGCTTGACTTGCTCTCTCTTGGCTTCATGTCCTTTCCCAAATTGTGGAATCATTTAGGATGATTTGCCATCCATGCATTCTACATCATGATCTCTCTTATTTTGCATAGTAAGCTCTTGATGTGGCACCTGGAAATGTCTTCTGGAAATCTAAATACATTCACAGGTTATCCTTCATCAATATTGCTCATTACTTTCTCCAAGAAATGCATAAATTAGTCAAACATGGTTTTCTTTTCACAAAACTATATTGACATGGCCAAATTGTACCGAGATTTTCTAAGTGCTGTGCCATAACTTCCTTAATCATTACATGCTTACCTCCTGCCTACTATCATGATACTACTATTAACACCCTTGGTTAACTCTTGATGATATATCCTTCCCTTAGAATATCTTTTTCTTCATTGGAATGCATCTTTTCTGAGCATTCTGAAAATGTCCTTCAATGCATGCCACTGCATCTCTACTGAATTTTCTTTTAACCTCGTTTCCAGTTCACTTTAGCCAGCTTGATCCACTCTTTTTTTTTTCCCTCAAATTGTTATTATTAAGGATGGGTAAAATTTAAACAGTCTTATTATACCACATAGTCTTGTATAATAGTGCGTGTTTGGAAATATGCTTTCTCAGGCTGTGTTTCTCTGAAATGTACCTTAATGAATATTTGGAAGAATAACAAATACACTGTTTTTCCTTCAATAATAATCAATTGTACTGAAAATTGCTGTTTTGTGTGCAGGGTACATCAGAATAAAGATCGGGTTGGCCTTAGTAAAGAAAATCTTTTACTTCGAGGTTGCACCATAAGGAACACTGAGGCGGTTGTTGGAATTGTTGTTTATGCAGGTTGGTGTTAAAAATGAACAATTATTTAGTGTAAGATAGCATGGTAAGTCTACATGTTTATGATAAATTTTTCTAAATGCAAATGTTTCACAATGAGTTACCAGAAAAATTAAAATTTGTTTAATGACACTGCTGATGATTTTAAAAAAGGACTCAAGTTAGCTGCCAGAAGAATAACAGTAAATCTGTTAACATCTAGCCTTCTATCTGGTTTCAGAATACAAAGATATATTTTGTTTTTTTTATTTATTGGAAACACGTTTTTATTGGTTCATCCTCATGGTTCTTATGTGAAGTTGAAAGAAATGCTTAATTTGAACACTTATTGTCATATTTTTGTCTCTTTTATTTTGAACAGCGCACTTTGATGACATCTCAGTTGACACTCAACTGGGAAGATTTATTAGTTTCAATCAATTTGAAGGAATTATTATTAATATCAGTCAATACATATAACTTTTGTGTTAATGACAATTAGTAAGTCACTTCCCACTTACTGTTGCTCCCAGTAACCACACTAATTTTTCTCTATATCTACAGTGCTCTTATTCAAATCTCAGTTCAAAATTAAAAGTGCAGTCAAAATTATGTCAGAGATTATGACCGTAACATGAGAGAAAGTATGAGCTAGTAACATTGTAAGCAGCAAATGCTTACTCGTGCCAACTTGGGCACTACAAATAATTTAGTTGACTGAAGGAGCCTAGCTTCCTATTCCTGTTCCTGCTTGTTGTTTAATTCTAGTAATTAAAGAAAACGCTCAATTTTCCAGTTACATTGGTTTTCAGTTTATTTTCATTATCTTTATCCCAAACCAGGACATGAAACCAAAGCAATGATGAATAACAGTGGCCCTCGTTACAAGCGCAGCAAGCTAGAAAGGAAGCTTAATACAGATGTTATTTGGTGCGTGATCCTACTATTGGTGATGTGCTTGATTGGAGCATTTGGTAAGTGACCAAAATATGTATAAAAGTCTGGCCTGACTGTATATTGAATTAAATATTTCTCCCTGTGCAAAAAGTTGCTCAATAATTCTTTATCAATCCAGAAACATATATTCTTATTGAAACCTGAAGTGCGAATTCACCTATTCACTTTTAATCAGTCTGTGGTGTAATTTGAATAGTATAAGTTGGATGCTGTCACTTGAACAAATGCATTGTTCCTATTAGCATTTTTTATAATCTATTGTATAATCTGATTTATTTTTATGATACTCAATACCTTAGTCTTAAGCTATGAGATCCCCATTGCTTTTGAAAAGAGAGAAAATCCATGGATGGATTTGAAAATTGATGTGCTAGAGAATTGGGGGAGGACGCTGGCAATGAAGTTGAGATGTTCAGGCTAATATAAATGCAGGACGTATTGCAAGCTAGGTAGAGCTTGAGATTGTCATGCCTAGAAGAAAATGATATTCATACCATTTCAGCTGCTTTATATTTATTTTAACACACAATGAGCAAATGCTTTACAAGGACTGAACTGTGATTCGCTAGACTCAAAACCAGAAGTTCGAGCATTCAGAAAATCTCGTTGGGGTGATTCTCCTAGCCTGCTGAGCTGCTTGAGTAATGCAGCAGGCTGTGAGACATCAGTCCTCCTCCCCACTCCCCACTGGCCCTGCTGGATCAAAGAGACCCCATTGGTGTGCCAATCTCTATGCTGACAGACAGATGTGCAGAGGACTGCTCAATACTCTAGTGATGGCCTCTCTAATGGAAATAGGTCTCGCCCACAGATTTCCAAAGTGAATCTTGCTAGTGGTCTTGGAGATGCACTGAGTACCAGAAATTCATTCTGGAAGTCATGCTTAAAAAAACAGCAGGATTTATTCCCATTTTTCCACATGTTGGGAACTTAGAATTTTTTGGTAGAATTGCCTTTAAAGATGTATTAATGCCCCCTATGACTGCAGAAATCAAATTCCAATGAAATGCACAAAGATTCCTTTACGTTTCATATGTCACATAACACCCCCCCCCCCCCCCCACCCCGTCCCCCTCCCCATGTAACATTGCTTTGTGAAACTAAAAGAGGCAGTTTGTCATCTATCAACAAAACAACAGCAATCCAGAGTTCTTTTCCAGTTTAAATGTATGGCTCTTATCTGCACTTCAGCTGCTGTTTTTTTTTGAATTTCTGTACCAGTGCCAAGTACAGGAGTAATCCATCTCCACGTCCTTCTCCCATCATGAATTCAGCACTACCATCAGGAAAATAGAGAGTGATCAATATTTGTATTGTTAAATATTAGAAATAAGATGTAGTTTTTTTGAGTTTAAGTTAGAATTTTTGTAAAAGGAAGGGTAAACCTATAGTTAGATTTACTTTTGCCAAAGATGTTTGTGTTTGGTACTTGGTTTTGATAAAAGATGCATTTGTGGTTGGAGAGGGTTATGGTGTGAAAAGTAAACAAACTGTGGAGAGGTTGAAGTAGTTGCTTAGCAACCATAAGCAGCTTTAGGGTAAGAAGACTGAGTTAAGTTTTTAGCAGGGTATATTGCAGTTCAAGATAGGAAGCCAGAAAGTGAACATTTTAGTTCTGCAAGAAGGATAGGAGGACAAGACAAAGGGACTAAAAAAAGGCAGACTTCCCAAAAACCAGATAAAGTCTAGACAACCAAAGAATTCAGACAGACAGAATGCCTTAGGAAGCCCAAAGTGAAGGGAACAGAGACTGAAGTTCAACAAGGAGGATTCAAGGGAAAAGCTGACAATGTTTTCTGAGTTAGAGAGCTGCTGCAATGTCTATGCCCTCTTGCAGTTTATCATAGCACTCCCCATAGGTCATGATACTTCCATGTTTTATGTCATATGCAAATTTTGAAATTGTACTCTGTAAACTCAAGTCTAGATTGTTAACACAAAGAGAAAAGCAAGGGTCCTAACACCAGTATCTGGAAACCCAGGATACGTTTTGCTGCAGTTTGGTGAACAATCACTGCCATAATCAACTAAGTTAGTAGAAGAGTCCCCACAAAAGCATTTTTAGTTGGTTGTACACATGCGGTCGATGTGGTGTACATGGTCTTCGAATAGATAAAGAGTAGATGGTGTAGATAAGAGTAGATAAGATGGTGGTATTAGTGGTAATGTCCCTGGATAAGTAATCCAGATTTCTAGGCTACTGCTTTAGAAACTCTGGTTCAAATCCCACTATGGCAGCCGATGATTAAATTCAATTGATCAAAAAATCTGGAATCAAAATCAAATCAGTGAGAATAAAGCTATCGTTGATTATTATAAAAACCTACTAGTTTTCATGTCCTTTAGGGAGGGATATTACCGCGTATTATAACAGATAAGAGTCAACTATATTACTACAGATCTCAAGCTATGTTTCGGTCAGACAGGATATACTAGAATTATACATAATTATACATGTTTTACAAACTCATTACAACTGTCAAGGCCGCCCAACAACTGTCAAGTCTGCCCAGTGTGCATCAGGAATAGTAGATGAGTTGGTATGGAGGCAAAGTTTGGTGTGTGGGAAGCGTAGGTTGGCATAAGTGTGGAAGCGTGTGTGGGGTGACAAGGGGATGAGTAAATATGTCTGACCGAAATATGGCTTGAGATCCGTAATAATATAGTTGACTCTTATCTGCCTTATAAAATGGCCTGACAAGCCATTCAGTTCAAGGGAAATTAGATTTGGCAAACATTTACTAGCTTTGCAAGTGATGCCTGTATCCCGTGAAAGAATATTTTTTAAAAAGCTTGCTTTCTTTCAATCAATTTCATATTTCTATCACTATTGTCTCTTTTAGTCTATGGGGCTCTGATTTTGCCAACAAATGACACTTCATCAAGTATCTTTTCAAAGCCCATATACACCACATCAACTGCATGTGTACAGCTAACTAAAAATGCTTTTGTGGTGACTGTTCTGTACACATGTTGGGAACTTAGAATTTTTTGGTAGAATTACCTTTATGTTTCATATGTTACATGACACCGCGCCCCCCCCCCCCCCCCCCCCCCCCCAGTTGATTATGGCACTGAGTCGCTGAGCCGTATACAAACAAGGAAGTCCCAAGTTTAGCCCCATATCTGCACACTAAGTTAGTTGATCTGTTAGATTTCCATTAATCTTTGATAATATACTTCAAAGGTCTCATTTTCCCAGAAAATGTCATTGTCTGCAAGCCTGGATATGCTTCTTCTAGTATCTTTGTTGATGATTTCATAAATCATCAAGGATAGAATTTTTTGTACCAATTAAGAGTTCACCTGAGCATTGTACCCAACTAGAGTAGCAGTGTCCAAAAATTGGTCCTTAAAATGGTTTGAATTTGCAGCTATGAATTGGATTCTTTACATAATTGACTTTATCTTTTGATTTGAATAGATATTTCTATTATCCTTGATGTGCTAGTCTGTATCAAAATGTACAATGTTACCTGAATCTTCTTGATAACTCTTGTGCAGTGTGAGCATTGTGTGTTGTATTTTATGGAGTCACTAAAAATCCTATAAGGATCCTGTTTCCTGGTATTCTAAAGAAATACAGTGAATAAAACATTTATAAATTATTCCAAGTATTGAATTTTTTCTGCAATGTTTAAAAATAATGTTGTTCAATTTCTTAATCTTTAATATTAACACCTTTTTTATGTTAAGGTCATGGGATTTGGCTAAGCGGTTATTCGCAGATCCCCATTTTTAATGTTCTAGAGCCAGATGGAGAACATACTCCTCCAGCTTTGGCAGCATTCTACATGTTCTGGACTATGATCATTTTATTACAGGTAAGGAGGCTGCACACAGCTTTTAATTTGTATTGATCCAGGTTGAAAACCTGTCCCCAATTTATAAACACAAAGTAAAAACATCTTATCAAGGTGAGTATTGTTAATGGTGAGGAATTAAGAACGTTCTCTTTTAGTCTAGAGTTTAATCTGGTGTAATATTGTAACTTCAAAATAAAGATGAAAACAGTGCTAAATATGACAATTTTTCTCTTTTATTGTACTGTTATTGCCATGACTAAGATCAGCTAATTTAGTGCAGACTTGATACTGAACCTGTTACTTTCCTAGTTGTGTGTGGTACAGCTACAAACTGCTGCAGTCAACTGAGTCAGCTGACATAAAAACTTTAAGTAAGTTGTATGTAAACAGTTGATATGGTATGCAGTAACTTCCGAAAGGCATTGATGAAATGTCACATAATAAGCTTGTAAGCAGAATTAGAGCCCAGGATTTTCCTTTTAATTTATTCTTTCATTGGATAGGGGATTCATTGGCAAGGCCAGATTTATTTGCCATCTCTAATTTCCTTTCAATTGAGTGGCTTGCTAAACCATTTCAGAGTGCAGTCAAAAGTAAACCACATTACTGTGGATGGGAATCATATTTTTGCCAGGTCAGGCAAGCATAGTAGATTTCCTTTTTGAATGAACATTAGTGATTGAACTGGGTTTTCACAAAAATCAATGATAGTTTGATCACCATTCTGAGACTTAAGCCCAGATTTTTGCCTCCACAGAGTCTGGAGATTTGCTCATGGACCTTCAAAAGTGTCTGCATGCAGTTTGGGGATTATTGATTGAGAATTGAGGCTTTTCGGGAAACTGATTCAAAAAGAAGTCAGGGCAGGCAGTCTTGGAACAAGAGGCAGAGATTGATGATGCAGAGGCAGGCTGGCATAATGACTGCCTCTCTGCTTTGACATTTACTTTAAATAATTTTTAAAAGTCACCTCTCCAAGCCTCACTACTCATCCCCTTGTCACCCCACACACGCTTCCACACTTATGCCAACTACGCTTCCCACACACCAAACTTTGCCTCCATACCAACTCATCTACTATTCCTGATGCACACTGGGCAGACTTGACAGTTGCTGGGCGGCCTTGACAGTTGTAATGAGTTTGTAAAACATGTATAATTATGTATAATTGTAGTATATCATATGCTAGAATTATGCACCTCCTCCAAAGGATGCCAGGATTCTATCCAAAAGAGTACTTTGACTCCTCAAAGAATTCACTAAGTTCAGTTATCTTCTTATTTGTAATTCTATGAACATTCTGGGATTCACGAAGCTACGATTCAGAAATTTGAAATAAACGGAAGCAGCTAATGATATCTTGCTTCTGCAAACTATGTATGTGATAACCTCAGCCCAAAGCCGATCCAGCCGCCACAAAGATAAGAAATGCCAGATTCGGTACAGGACGTAGAAAATGGGACCATTTCCAGAATTTTCACCACAATAGTGAAGTAGGGAAAGAGTTAACGGATTTTGTATCCATTAGAATATGTCACAAACATAACCCTTCCTCATGGCTCATCTCCTTTAGCTTATACTGCTCCTGGCATTAATATAAGTTATTTGTCATGTATTACATGCTTTAACTCTCAACTTTATAAAGACAAATAGTTTAATGTGACTGTTATTTTGTAGACTTTGTAAATCTTGCCTGTTTGCGTTAGTTGGACGTCATTATATAGATGGTAGTTTACAATACCGGCTTTTGACAAGAAGAGTCCGGCTGGGACAGCCGCGATCACCCAAGTAACTTCAAAGATAGGGATGCCGGTACTGCTGCAGAAGGGTTTTGAATCGTGACCAGATTGAAGACTGTGTCATGACTGCATCTGCCAGCTGGACTGTGATTCCTAATTAAATCTGGGGCTGAATCATGACCAAGGAAGAAAGACTCGAAGGTCTGCTCAGAATTAGAACTTTAATTATGATTACTGCTGGAGCTCACAGTGTATAAATGCTCACTTGTGTTTGTGTTCTATGAGAAGTCTGGTAGTCCTGGTTGGAACCAGTTTCTTCCCGAACTTTGTAATAAAACCACTGTGTTTTGACCTACTAACAGTCTTTGAGGTATTATTTTACCTACAACAATAGAAAGCAGCTTCGTTGTGGTGAAAATCTGAGCCTTGGTTTCAATTCCAGATATTTATTACTTGAATTTAAATTCCACTAACTGCCATGGTGGGGGATTTGAACCTGTATCCTCCAGAATATTAGCTTGGGTCTCTAGTTTATCTGTCCAGGGACCTTACCATTACTTCCTCACTTGGGTGAATGGTTGTTTTCTGGACTGCTCAAAGTATCTATTGAGTTTCCAGATGTCAGTGTTAAGATCCTTGTTTTTGTATTAGTGATCTAGACTTGAGTGTACTGGACACAATTTCAAAATTTGCATACGACATAAAACATGGGAGAATTGTGGCCTGTGAGGAGCATGGTGAGAGGACATAAACAGTCTAGTGGAAATGGATGGGCGTGTGACAGATGAAGAGACATGTGAAGTGATTCCTTTTGGTGGAAATAAGAGGAAAGCCAATAAGCTGAAGGATACAATTCTAATGAGATTTAGAAGCAGAGGAACTTCAGTGTTTATGCCTACAAATCATTGAAGGTGACAGGACAGGTTGAGAAAGTAATGGTAAAGTCCCTTATTTATAAAAATAAGTTTTTATTTATGATAAAATAATAAATTATTGGGCATCCTAAGCTTTAATAGGGGCAAGGAGTTATGATATTATCTACATAAAACACTAATTCAGCTTCAACTGTAGTAAAGTGCTCAGTTCAAAGTATCATACTTTAGGAAAGATATGAAGACATTAGTGTAAAAAGATTCACAGAAGTGTTTCTAGAATGAGGAATTTTAATCATGTGGATAGAAGCTGGAGCTGGTCTCTTTGGAGAAAGGTATATTAAGAGGAAATTTGATAGAGGCAATCAAAATCATGAGAGGTTTTGACAGAGCAGATGGAGAGAAATTGTCCTCATTAGCAGTAGAATCAAGAACCAGAAGACACTGATATAAAGCAATTAGCAAAAAAAAAATGGTGATCTGAAGAAAATTCATTTTATACAACATGTGGCTAGGATCTGGAATCCAGTATGCGAAAATTTGATGGACGTAGATTTAGTTGAGAATTCATTTGAGAATTGCATAATTATCTGTTTAAAAAAAAATGCAGGCAGTGGGGAAAAGTTAGGGAAGTGGGATTAGTTGAACTATCTTTGCAGTGAGCCGGTATGGACATGATGGACTGCATAGCCTACTTTTGTGCTGAAACAACTCTAATGTTTTTATAATGGCAAACCAATCTAAAAGCAAGCCCATCTGTAATAAAGATCTTGCAGGCTATTTAAAAATAGCTGATTGACAAACTGCATCAGCATCTGGTACAAATTGTGAGGAGTGGAAGGTATCTCCCCAGAGAGACAAGAAAAATCCTACAGTGAGTTTACAGTTGCATTGGCTGAACTCTAGGAGCTGGCTCAGTAGCCTTTAACTGGAAGCTCGAAGAGCAATATTTTTAATATGTATTTAACTTTCCATAAAATATTTGCCAGTTTTACAATTTTCGAGATAACTGACTCCAAAATAGAGTATTTTAATATTGTGGTAATATAACATTAAAAAAAACTTCAAACTAAAACTTACCCTGAATAATCTGATTATGTGCAAATGGTACTTTTGTTCATACCATCTTGGTTCTTTATTTCTCAGGTGTTGATTCCAATCTCCTTATATGTATCCATTGAAATAGTAAAGCTGGGTCAAATACTCCTCCTTCAGAGTGACATTGACTTATATGATGAAAATATAGATTCAACAATACAGTGCCGGACTTTGAATATTGCTGAAGATTTGGGACAGATTCAGTACCTCTTCTCAGATAAAACTGGAACACTCACTGAGAACAAAATGATTTTCTGCAGATGCAACATTGCTGGGGTTGAGTATTTCCATGAAGAAAATGGTATGTTCCTATCCTTTTTTTATGGCCTCTGGCTTTTATTTGCAGATATAATGATTTGCCAGGTTTTAAAAGCTTTTAAATATTCATTCTGTACTATCTCACTGAACTTATCTAGTAAGTCCTAGATGTAGCAAACAAGAAGATTCTAGGTTCTTTCTCAAATATATGGTGACTTAACTTATCATCTTGCCAGCCACACTGCTTTAGAAATGGGTGGTGGGTAGCTTACAAAAGATGAGTGTAAAGTTGTATACCAAGTGATTTCTTGTGGCATGGTGAAACTGGAATCAGCTATCCAGTTGTCCGTAAAAGGTAACCACTTACTAGCAATTAAGTTGCCATTTGGGTGCAGATTGGTCATGCTGCCAAGATTCTCCTGATGATGGGTCCTCCTGCTGAAGTCAAAGCCCTGTGGATGGCTGGAAGATCAGCAAAGTCTGCTGTGAGCTCCCTATTCCCACTCAAGGACTGCAATGCTGGAAATCCACCCTCGACAATGAAGGCAATCAATGTATTGTAAACGTTAGTGGTCCCAACATTGATCCCTGTAGAACCCCACCAACCCAAAAAAAAGTCCTTTTTCCCCACTGTGTTTCCTGCCTATTGGCCAAGTCTCTATCCATGCCAACACCATGGATTCTTATCTTATGACTTAACCTTTTGTGAGATATCTTATTGAAAGCCTTCCGAAAGTCCAAATATTACTGATTCCCTGCTGTCCATTCTGATTGAGGCTTTCTCGAAAAACTGTAATAAATTAGTCAGACACGGTTCCACTTTCATGAAGCCATGCTGATTCTGCTAGATTAGAGTATAAGATTTTCCAAATGTGCTGTTAGTACTTCCTTAACAATTAATTCCAATATTTTTCCAACAATAGATTTTAGGAGAATGAGCCTATTTTTACCACCTTTTTGCCTTCCTCCCTTTTCGAATAGGGGTTTCACATTGGCAGTTTTCCAATCTCAGTCGTTCTCCAGAATCCAAGGATTTCTGAAAAATTGTAACTAATGCATCCAATACCTCAGTTACTATTTCTTTTAGCATCGTAGGTTGCAAGCCATCCAAGCCAGGAGTCTTATCTGCCTTTAGCCTGTTACTTTGCCTAATACTGCTTCTCTAATGATGGTGATGATACTTAATTTCTCCCCTGTATTCTTGAGTATTAATGGGATATTTATGTTTTTTAAATGCATTATTAAGATTTAGTTAATAATAGATTCCAGCATTTCCCCCAAAAACTGATATTAAGCTAATTGGCATTGCTTTTTTTTCTCCCTCTTTAGAAAGCTATGTAACATTTGCCTATTTCAATCTAATAAGTCCTGAAACTCCCTTCCTGACAGTATTAGGGGTGTACCTACACAATATGGACTGCAGTGATTTAAGAACATGGTTCAGTATCATCTCAAGCACAATTAGGGATATTTTATTCTATAAAAGAGTAAAAAAAAAACTCAATCCCCACTCAATTATGCCCATCCTTCTCATTTATCCCCACTTACTGATGTTCAAGTTTTTCATCTTTTTGATAAATATGCTGCCTTTTCATTTTTACAACCAAAATAAGTAACTTCACACTTCCCTACATTGTCCTCCTCTTTATTGTCCACTCAGTTGACCTGATATCTTCTCATTATGTCCCAAACGTCCCAAGCCAATTAAGTACTTTCAGGGCATAGTCACTGTGTAATGCTCAGCTGCCAGGGTGCAAATCATTCTTCAGGCATTTTCTTCAAGCAAATTGCCAAATTGTCATCTTGTGATTTCAAAACCATTTAATGTGCATAATACCTCCAATAAAAATAAAGTTAAGTAAACAAATCCCTCCTCCTCCAACTCGGATCCCACTCAGCTCAAAAAACACCCAAAGACATCAAGGTGCTATAGAAGTGCAAGATTTTTTTTTTAGCTGCAATGTGCTATTTTCTGGCTGGAAAACAGCTTATGACTTGATGCTTGCTCTTTGCCAAGGCAAACAAAACAACCTATTCATGCAGGAAGGCAATAAATGCATAATTACGAAAAATATTTGAAGAGAAGTAATTGAAATAAATTAATATAGATTCATGAAAAATACTCTTAAGTGTCACAATTATACATGGTGTTACAAGATGGATTGTGTTTTATAATAAAACTTCAATGTAAGTGTACAATTTTTTTGTTTGCTGGATATTACTTTGTGCTCTGATTATGAATGCAGAGTATAAGGATTGCAAGCACATCTTCATGTTCTAAAATTTGATGATGTAGAGATGCCGGCGTTGGACTGGGGTAAACTCAGTAAAGTTTTACAACACCAATTTTAAATCCAACCAATTTATTTGATAGTAAATCCGCGAGCTTTCAACACTATGTGCCTTCATCAGGCAAATGTAGTATTCTGATCTGCAGAGGCACTCATATCCACACCTATGGATATGAGTGCCTCTGCAGATCAGAACACTGCATTTGCCTGACGAAGGCACATAGTGTCGAAAGCTCGCGGATTTACTATCAAATAAATTGGTTGGATTTAAAATTGGTGTTGTAAAACTTTACTAAAATTTGATGACATTGAGTTACCCATGTGAACAGTTTTAATATATTCTGAGTGTAAAATTTCCTAAATATATGTGAATTGTGACTAATTTGGTCATCTTTGTGCTTTGTTACTGATTCTGATATAGCTCATGGTTAGTGTAGAAATCCTGTATTTAAAATAAATATTTCGCTAATATGCTTGTGATTCAATATCTTATGTAATTTTAAAAGTTGCTTGAAAAGCACAATCACTCATTGCAAATCCATCAAAGAATCTAAGTTGCAAGAAAACTAAAATGGTTAAGAACACAAAATAATGAAACTACATAGTAGGCGAAGTAGTGTAGATTAATATTCTGGGTGTGATGCTTCATCGGAATTGGCCTGGTCAGACTAAAGAGGCCATCTTTTGGAGCAGAATCAGGACATCCCCATGACAATAAAAAGGTGCAAGTTACTTTCGCTATTAGATGCTGCTCAACTTGTTGTCCATTTCCAATATTTTCACCATTTGGGTTGGGGGGTAGTGAGGTCAAGTTTGCTTGTTCTATAAATGGAATAAAATAAAACATATGACATTGAAACTCCCTTTACTTGTTACTGTGCACAGTTCTACTTAATGGAATGGGAATTGCTCAGAAAGTTGTAAATTTGGTTAAATTTATGTGAAAATATTAATATGATGCCAATTTCCTTTTAAAATCAAAATCGTATATTAGTCAGGTGAGTACTACTTCTATATGAACCAATTCAGATTGTGGTTTGAACTTGGGCAGACTGTGCTACGTTCATAAATTAAAAAGAAAATTACTTCTAAACGAATGTTTGTAACTAAATTGTTAATTTTTTTTTTAAATAAAAGATGAGATAAAATCCTGTGTAATTGACCATAATCTCTTTTTTTTTTAATAAAAAAGGGACTGGAAGCTAATTTACTGGAATGAAATGGGACAGACATGTTTTGTGAACTTTGTCATTGGGGCATATCAACCATCTGCCTTGTCTTTTTGACACAGAGTTCCATTATGGAAGCAGTATTGCATTAAGATTTTTTAAAAAAGATAAATGGTTCCTAAATAATCAGCCAAGCCATGTGAAGATTCCAGTGTACTCATACACCTGTGTTCTCCATTACATTAGTCAAGCATGTGGCTAACTGAGAATCCTGATGTGGTTAATTGCATTTTGGACAAGGAATTGAAAAGATGAGTAATAGATGCTATTGATGAGCATTTGATTACTATACTCATGTTGGCACAGCAGATGAATGTGCACTTCAATATTTTTGTGCACCTGTTAGTAAGATAGAAAGCAGAGTGTTTGTTGATCATTGTGAATTACTTATTTCCTTAAATACTGAATGATGGTAGATATTTATAAATATACATATAAACCTGTATATTTACCTATGTTGTGAGCTTGAATGCGAGGCATTCACCACCAAATTAGTACACGTGACTAAAACATGTGTTGGAAAAGTCATTTTATATACACTTGTATTGAAGATTGACTTCAAAACATCTTTGTGCATCATGCCTTTTAAAGTCTTTAAGCAGGGTGCATCTAAAAAATAGAATGTTCAGCATTAAGTGCTGATGTCCATTGAATTATTGTGCCTTGCACCATTTGTGTGAAGATAAAACATGAGATAGTCCAGTATAACTCTTTATATTCATCTTGGCTTCTTCTTTTCATCCGTCAGCAAAAAGGCTGGAGTTCTACCAGGATTTTATTTCTGAAGATTTATCTCATACTCCTGTGGAATCCGTTTGTAAATGGCGCCATTCGAACAGCTGCAGATCACCACCTGTACAGGAGAGCCATAGTTCACGGAATCGCTCAATGCTGAGGAAGGAGAATGCATATGAAGAGGAACATGAAAAAATTGCACATTCCTGTGATGTGGCATTCAGCAGCTCAATTGTGAGTATGCTCGCTATAATCTGTTTATTTTGTTTAATGAAGCTTTTCATTTGTCATTTCTTACTCTTGTTCTTGAGCTGAATACATTTTCTAAAATTTGGTAGGACACAAACAAAAACTACAGCAAACATGTGATCAATGCATATATCCCTGTCTTTTTCAAACATGTAAATAGACCTCATTTTAAAACAAAATAGATTGAATATAAAGTTTTTGAAATCTGTCCGTGTTTTTCCTCGATACTGAAATTGTAAAACATTTAATAAAGATAAAACCCCAATCCTAAAGCTCAGCATATTTTTTTTCTTTGTTGCACATAGTCCAATCATTTTAGTTTAGATATTTATTAAACTTAAAAGGTGCATGCATCTGCATCGGGGAATAGTGCAGCATTGTTAACAACTTGCTCATCTCTCACATTTTGATTTCTATTGTAAGGAGAGTGAAGGTAGCTGCCGGTAAACAGAAAATGGAAAATTCAAATAAAATCTATTATAGTTGCGAAAATGAATGGGCTAGATCTCCAAGAGACATGGGAGTATTTTAGTTGAAATCCTTGCAGTATTGAAGAATTACAGGATAGTGGAGGGAATTCCTTTAGCAGAGAAAATCAGAACATAAATTGTTTCATTAAAAATTAATGGATGGAATTTTAATAACAAAACAACAGCAATTGTACTGAACTTAAAGAAAGCTGCCCACTTTGATCTAGTAGCTCTATAGCTTGCCATTCCCCTTTCTTGATGGTAGTTTAAAGTCTATCACCGTGTCAAATGGTTTGGTGTGCAATAACTGTAACATCAACAAGTAAATATTTGCCCACAAAAAAATGCACTTAATGCATTATATGCACAATATCCTTCATTTTTGATTTAATGTTTTTTGTACTTAAGTAAAATATGATTTCATTTAGATGCAAACTAAAATATAAATAAACTTCTGTAAACATGTAAGGAATGACCTCAACAGTTCATCCTCTGGAGAAGTGTTTCCAAATCCCAGTGGTTGTGTCAGTTTCAATAGCAAATGCTGGAAGTTTTGCTTCATTACAACAAAATATCTGGATCATTGGAGATAAAATAAGTTCTGAGATGTGGAATCTAAGACTAAATCAATAGAAGTGTTTGATAGTGGGCTGTGTACTTTACAAATAATAATATTGAGAATATGAAAAAGCAGAACTCAGAATTTTAGAAAAAACATAAAGCTATGGCAATACAGCCATTATGGGGTGGATATTCTTTGAAAGGCCTTCCTTCAGAAATAAAAAATAGCCTAAATGCAAATGGAAATTAGTCAAACCCCTATCTTCTGCCTCCTCAGTTTCTCTCTACTGCGAGTTTTAATAGAAACATTGGCCCAATAATGTGTCCTCATTTGCAGGAGAGAGATGTTGCACCAGATTCTCAGCTTCTAAGGAAATTAGAACATATTACATCTTATCCATTGGACCTGTTGGATGGGGCAGAAAAAGAGCTATCCCTGGAATACAAATACATTGTTGACTTCCTCCTTGCTTTAACCATCTGCAATACTGTTGTCGTGTCATCGCTTCATCAACCAAAGCATCGGGTAAAGTGAACACCTATTCAGTGTTTGATCATTTAAAGTAAGATTTTCTTAGATCTCTGGAATCTGGATTTAAGTTGGGCACTGAATGATGTGTGAAACTTTCTTGTTTAATTATTTTTAAGTGAACTACGTGAAATTAGTTGGTATAGTTTCAATCCATGTTGATGATGTGGAGATGGGGGAATGAGGACTGGGGATGATACCCCTATGGCAGCAAAAATGAAGCTTTCAGGTTGACACTAGGTCCAAAAGTAGAAAATTGCTCTCTGTGGTTTCCTTCAACTTAAGAAACCATGAAATATATTCTACAAACAATATTTATCTGAGTTGATTTATTGTTGTTACATGTATTAATATACCGTGAAAAGTATTGTTTCTTTCTTGCTATACAGTCAAAACATACCATTCATAGAGAAAGAAATGAGAGAGTGCAGAATGAAATGTTACAGTCATAGCTAGATTGTGGAGAAAGATCAACTTAATGCAAGTTAAGTCAATTCTAAAGTCTGATAGCAACAAGGAAGAAGCTGTTTTTGAGTCGGTTGATGCGTGACCTCAGACTTTTGTAATCCTCGCAAAACACTAGAATCTCAGTTCTTTATGATAGTTTAGTGTCAGATTAACATAAACACACTTTTTACTATCTTCAAGTAAATTAAAACAAAATTAATTGTGTAATCTGTTTTAATATGAATAATGGCGACAAAGAAAGATGGGGTTAAAAAGAAAAAGCGTCTGATCCATAGAAAAGTTACAGCACAGAAAGAGGCTATTCAGTCCATTGTGTCTGTGTGAGAAGTATCTCAAACAATTTAAAATTATGAAATGGGATGGAAGAAATAGAATCAGTATGGGAAATTAAAGATAATTTCAAATATAGGTTTTCAGAGCAGAATCCTTCCAATATGGTTAGTACTGTTGCCTCATAGCAACAACGAACCAGGCTCAATTCCAGCTTCAGGTCACTGTCTATGTGGGATTCGTAAGTTCTTCCCATGTCTGTGTGGGTTTCTTCCTGTAATCCAATGATGTGGTTAGGTTGATTGACCATGCTAAATTGGTGTCAGGGGAATTAGTAGGTTAAATATGTGGGGTTACGAGGATAGAGCCTGGGTGGGATTGTTGTTGGAGTAGGCTCAATGGACCAAATGGCCTTTGCACTGTTGGGATTCTGTGATTCTGTTCTATGATGAAAAGTGTTAAAATTCATATTGTGCCATTACCAATAGTAAGGGTACTACATAGAGAAAATTATTGTTTTAACAGAATAGAATAAGAAAACAAAATAAACCTGTTGTATGATTATGTATATAGGTTGTCCCTAACTGTGGTTCTGTGCATTGTAGGAGACTGTATACTTTAAAGGCCATTCTTTGGCTGAGGTGTTAACTGAGATTCTCAGCCTGTTGTAGTGGATGGTAAAAATGCACTGAAGAAAGAATGGAATTGTCCTGATGTCTTAGCCAACTTGCCTCCTTTAATCTGTGAAACCAAAAACAAACAAACTGGTAATTCCGCTCCCTGCTGTTTGTGGGATTTTGCTATGCATAAAACAAATTGTTGGGCTTTTCACTTGGCAGTAATTTCATAATGTAATTACTTTATTGTGAAGCATTTGGGCTAATTTGTGTGTTAAATTCTTAAAATTCCAAATGTTTTAAAAACAAGTAGATTTTCTCCATTTTATAATTATATTTCCAGGTTTACAGTTCGTATTAACTGTTGCTGTTGAATGATTTTGAGATGTATTAACTTCCATGGGTTACATCTACAGGAATTCGGAAGAATGAAGGGAATCTCAAATGTATAAAATTCCAACTGGGCTACACAGGGTAGACGCAGAAAGGATGCTCTTGATGGTGGAAGTGCCCACAATGGGGGGTCGCTCTGGGAATACTGGGTCGACCATTCAGGACTGAGAAGAGGAGAAATTTGTTTGAAAGTTTGAAATTCTTTGTCACAGGAAGTAGTTGAAGCCGAAACATTGTATCCCTTCAGAAGGAGTCAGATGTAGCTCTTGGGACTAACAGGATCAAAGGATATGGGGGAAGATGGAATGGGGCTATTGAGTTGGATGATGAGCCATGACCATAATGAATGGTCGTAATGGCTGCAAGGACTGAATGGCCTCTGCTTGCTCCTGTTTTCTACGCTTCTGTGTGAGCTCACGGTGAAAACAGGTTAGCAACACCATAACCATATTCAGGACTATTCGTGAGTTTGTGGAACAGAACAGGGACTGGACTAAGTATGTGGCAAAGTTAGACCATCCTTTCTTAGCAAATAGAGTTGCAGAAAATAGACTGAAAAGCACTCAATTCTTCAGTGTGTGGGTATAAGTCTTAAAAGCTGGTGCAAAATTTAGCAACACTCGGGGAACATTGCACTTCTGGATTTAGTTGCACTCATTCAGATCAAAACCCTCCATGATTGTCTATTGTTTCTAGTTCCATAGTAAGGCAGGGCATTCTGTAATTAACTTTGTTGCAGAATCAAGACAACTGCCTGAACACTAGGAGTTTCAAGCAGTATTGGAGGGTATAAAACATAGGAGCAGAATTAGGCCACTCGGCACATCGAGTCTGCTACACTATTCAATCATTGATATTTTTCTCATCCCCATTCTCCTGCCTTTTCCCCACAACCGCTGACCCCCTTATTAATCAAGAGCCTATCTATTTCTATCTTAAAGGCACTCAATGACCTTGCCGCCAAAGAATTCCACAGATTCACCATTCTTTGGCTGAAGAAATTCTTCCTCATTTCTCTTTCAAAAAATCGTCTCTCTAGCCTGAGATTGTGCCCTCTGGTTCTAGTTTTTCGCACTCGTGGAAACACACTTTCCACGTCCACTCTATGAAGGCCTCACAGTATCCTGTAAGTTTCAATAAGATGTCCTCTTGTCCTTCTAAACTCCAATGAGTACAGACCCAGAGTCCTCAACTATTCTTCATATGACAAACTCTTCATCCCAGGGAGCATTCTTATGAACCTCCTGGGGACCCTTTCCAAGGCTAGCACATCCTTCCTTAGGTAAGGGGCCCAAAGCTACTCTCAGTACTCCAAATGGGATCTGACCAGATCCTTACACAGCCTCAGACGTACATCCTGCTCTTGCATTCTAGCCCTCTCAATATTAAGTGCTAACATTGCATTCGCCTTCCTAACTGATGACTGAACCTGCATGTTAACCTTAAGAAAATCTTGAACATGGACTCCCAAGTCCCTTTGTGTTTCTGATTTCCTAAGCAATTTCCCATTTAGAAAATAGTCTATGCCTCCATTTCTCCTTCCAAAATGCATAACCTCAATTTTCTACATCGTATTCCATCTGTTGCTTCTTTGCTTCTAACCTGTCTAAGTCTTTCCATAGCCCCCGCTTCCTCAGTACTACATATCCCTCTACATATCTTTATCTCATCTGCAAACTTAGTAACAGTCCCTTCAGTTCCTTTTTCCAAATTGTTAATATATGTTGTGAAAAATTGTGCTCCCAACACTGATCCTTAAGGCACCTAGCTGCCATCCTGAAAAAGACCTCTTTGTCCCCATTCTGGCTTCTATCAGTCAGCCAAATCTCTATCCATTACCGGGATCTTACCCTTAACAACATGGGCTGTTAACTTATTTAACAGTCTCCTATGTAGCACTTTGTCAAAGGCCTTCTGGAAATCTAAATAAATCACATCCACTGGCTCTCCTTTAGCTGGTTTCCTTGTTACCTCCTCAAAGAACTCTTAACAGATTTGCCAGACATGACCTCCCCTTAACAAAGCTATGCTGACTCAGTCCTACTTTATCATGCACTTTCAAATATTCTGTGATCTCATCTTTAGTAACGGACTGTAAAATCTTGCGAATGACTGAAGTGAGGCTAACCAGCCTATAATTTTCCGTCTGCTGTCTACTTTCCAGTCCTCTAGTGATTCTAGGAAGATCACCGCCAATGCCTCCACAATTTCCTCAGCTATCTCTTTAGAATCCTAGGATGTAGTCCATATGGTCCAGTTGACTTATCTACCTTCAGACCTTTCAGTTTCCCCAGAATGTTCTCCTTAGTGATGGCCACTACACTCACCTGACTATCCTGGAGCTCTGTCTTCCACTGTGAACACTGAATCAAAGTAAGTATTCAGTTCCTCTGCCATTTCTTTGTTTCCTTTTATTACTTCTTCAGCCTTATTTTCCATTGCACCAATGTCTATTTTTGTCTCTCTCTTCCTTTTTATATATTCAGAACACTTTTTTTTTCTTTTATATTACTACTTAGCTTACACTCGTATTTCATCTTCTCCCTGCTTTATTGCTTTTTTTAGTTGTCCTCTGCTCGCTTTTAAAGGCTCCCCAATCATCTGGCTCAGAACAGGCAGAGCACCACTCTTAGAGTACATTGTAATATGTGAGTGGCACCTGGAACTTATCTATGCGACAGTGGATGTCAATGGAAAACAAATTAAGATGGGGGTGGATATGGGAGCTTCTGTATCTGCAATCATTGAGGAGACCTACAAGAAGATTTTGGACTCAGATGGCAGAGATCCTTACTCAAGCAGACTTTCAACTTTGGATGTACACCGGAGAGGCTATATCATTGCTTGGGGCATTAGAATTGGATATTGCATACAACAGCCAAAAAAGAAGAGCACAGTAAAAGGGACAGGGCCTAGTCCACTGGGGTGTGACAGGCTCAGTAACATTCTGTTGAACTGGAGTGAGATTAAGCACACAGGTAACAGAACATATCATTTAGAAATAACCTGAGATTTTCAAAGAAGAACTGGTAAACTGTGTGGCCCTACAGTTAGGTTGTTCGTAGATCTTCATTCAGACTATGGGGGGGGGGAAGGGTGTTTAATTCAGTGATACATTGAGGGATGTTTGAACATATGAATGTTGCAGTTTTGAACACTGCAACTGAAAGTTCAGTAATAGATTCTTGTGAAAGATATTGTGTTGAGATTGATGCAATGCTCAAGATCTTATCCATCCAACAAATTGCAAGCTCCCTGATAAAAGGAGTTCATGCAAAATTGCTTCAGATGGTTGGCAATACAGTCCACATTAGTTAATCAATGTGAGGAATCCCAAAGTACTGTCTGTGCACCCATGGCCATCCCTTGACCATAGAATGGATTATAATTAGTTTCACATTTCCTGTTCATTTGAATGCAGGAGAGAAAAGGATTCACCAAGGAGAAAATTTGACAAGCTTCACAGCATCGTGTAAAATCATCAGATAAACTTGGAGATTTAAGAAACTCACCTTCTGAAGACAGATAGAGATGGGCAATGAATGCTGGCCGAGCCAGTAAAGCCCACATCCCGTGAATGAATTTTAAAAAAGCAGTATTTTTGTTTGTAGATCTAAAACAATTTGAACACAGGCAGTCTTTGTCTATTGTTTTGAACATTGTAGCATTGTAAACAGAACTTTGTAAATTAAACCTTGGAGAAAGTAATGAGAACAGAGGGAATTCTTCAGACAATTACATATCCGTGAGTTGTTAATTTGTGCTAACTTACATGGAAGAAGAAAGAGGTATTCATGCTCACATGTTCTTTTTTCAATGGATGGGAAGTTTTTTAAGAAATTTTCTTAAAAAGTAATCTTATTCTGTTGGAGTGAACTAAGTTCGCATACATGTGAAAATCTCAAAGCTTTTCTAATTTTAATGTATTTTTATGTTCATAAAGGTACGAATACCATCAATCAGCAATACTCGAAGGAAGACTCTGGAAGAAATAAAGCAGATGTTTCATAGATTTTCGGTGTCGCGTGTGAATGCTTCCTCACTTTCAAATGGAAAAGATTTACTTATAGTAAATCCAGCTAGTTTTGCTAACAAACTGTTAGATAGAGTGAAGCCGGCTTCACCCAATGTACTCGAGGAACAAATTGAAGCAGCTGCTGGATTAACAAAGGAAATCAATGCCACTGGTGATCATTCTTCAGCTGTGGAAAATATTCAAAATATGTCAGAAGAGCCTGATGAAACTGCAAACAGTTCACTCGCTGGTTGGGACAGATCTACAGAACAACTGCATTATGAAGCAGAGAGCCCAGATGAAGCTGCATTGGTACATGCAGCTCGGGCCTATAAATGCACGTTAATATCCAAGACTCCTAATCAAGTCACTGTGGAACTTGACAAAGTAGGACAATTACATTTTCAACTCTTGCATATATTACCATTTGATTCAATTCGCAAGAGGATGTCTGTGGTAGTCCGACATCCACTGACTAATAAAATAGTTGTTTATACAAAAGGTGCCGATTCAGTCATGATGGATCTTTTGGATACTTCTAATAAAGGTATGTAAAGGATTTAGTATTTGCATTTACCTACTCTTTAAGTTTTGAATTTTAGATATTTTTGTAAACATTTTGAAACTGAAACAATGTTATAAACAGGAGCCAAAGTACTTTTATAAAGTTGTAAACACTTCTTCCTTGTGCAAACCATAATCCAATCAAGAAGACTTAAGCAATGGACAAGTCAGATCCTTGATTCTCTGGATCATAGTTTCCAGCCTATATTGTTACAGATGGGTGCTCAACACACACACACACACACACACACACACACACACCTCTTGTTATTATGAAACAGGCTCAACCAAAACTTTTAAACATTGGCAAACTTCAAAGGAATGAAAAATGAAGTGATTGTAATAAACTGAGCTGTTAACAGGTAAATCAATAAGCAAATAACAAGTAGTCAAGGAGGTATTTATATGATCTAAACCTTCATAAAGTACATTTGCGGAATTATGTACTGTTAGAAGACAAAAATTCCATTTGTGTAATTAAGTAATCATGGTCAAGCATTGAGGTAGGATAGAGTATTGAACTAAAACTAATAGTTTACATAAATATTCTGTTAAGTGGAAATCCAGTAAACTGAAAGAGCTATAAAACACAATAAGGAATAAAACTAAAGTAATAAAAGGTGCATAAAGGGAGTATTTAAAAAAAATTGGCAAAAGATATGTGAAAAGAATGACAATGGTAAAAGGAAATATGGCCCATTAAAGACAGATGCAGGCAAGACTAATGGACAATAGGAAGTATCAGCTTTGTTAAATGACTACTTTGCATCCATTTTCATAGAGCAAGAGAACAAAATCCTACCTGTACATGTGAAATAAAAAAATAAGTTCAAGTTAGTGAATTTAACATAAATATAAAAAATGAAAGGAGTGACACTGAAATGAGACATATCTCTAGAACCTAATCATTTCCATTCCAGAATATTAAATTCATAAGATACAGGAGCAGAATTAGATCATTTGGCCTATTGAGTCTGCTCTGCCATTAGATTATGACTCCTCATCCCCATTTTCATGCCTTCTCCCCATAACCTTTCAACCCATTACCAATTCAATCTGTCTAACTTCTCCTTAAATGTACTCACTTCCCTGCATCCACTGCATTTTGGGGTAGCGAATTCCACAGATTCCAATCCTTTGGGAGAAGTAGTTTCTCCTAACTCTGTTTTAAATTTACTACCCATTATCCCAAGTCCATGACCTGTCATCCTAGAATGCTCCACTAGCAGGAGCATTCACTCCACATCTACTTTATCCATGCCTCTTGTTGTCTTGAATTTGATCTCCCTCATTCTTTTAAACTCCAGAGAGTATAAGCTTAAACCGTTCAATCTCTCTTCATTCAACAAACTCCTCATCCCTGAAATCAATCTAGTGAGCCTCCTCTGAACCAACTTTAGTGCCACTTCCTTCAAATACGGGGACCAAAACTATACATAGTACTCCAAGTGCAACCTCATCAATGCCTTGTATAATTGCAATAATACTTACTTACCTTTATGTTTTAAGAAATAGTTGAAGAAATTGCATACAGGATTTAGCCAAAATGTTCTAAAGCTCACTATATTAGGAAATGTGCTTATGAATTGGAAAATTGCAGTATCATTCTAAAAAGGGACGGAGGGAAGGAGAAACCAACAAACTATAGATCTGTTGGAACGAAGTACAGCACAGGAAGAGGCCCTTCAGCCCTCCGAGCCTGCGCTGAACACGTTTATCTATCTCGATCAACCGCTAATATCTCTCTATCAAGATAAGTGTTAAATGTGGCAATCGCAATTGCCTCAACTACTCACTTGGCAGTGCATCGAGGCCCCCACCACCCTGTGTATATAAAAAAAAATTCTCCTGCACGTCTCCACTGAACATTCCCAGCTCTCTCTCTCTCTCTCTCCCCCCCCCCCCCCCCCCAACCCATCTTGAACTTGTGCCCCTTGTAATTATCATTTCTGCCCAGGGAAAAAGCTTCCAACTGTTCACCTTATCTGTACCCGTCATAATTTTATAAACTTTGATCAGGTTATTCCTCAGCCTCCCTCTTTCCAGGCAGAACAATCCCAGTTTATTCATCTCTCCTCATAGCTAATACCTTCTGTACCAGGCAACATCCTGGTAAATCTTTTCTGTACTCACTCTAAAGTCAATTTACCATCTTTTTTTATTCACTCATGTAGGCATCAATAGCAAAGTCAGTAGTTATTGCCCATTCCCTAATTGCTTTTGAGAAAGCGATCACTGTTGTCTTTGTGGTGTCAACTTATCTACAATGTTGTTAGGAAGACCATTCCAACTCTTTTGTTGACTCAGTGAATAAATGCTGATTATAGTTGGAAATTATGCTAGCAACCGATTTAGAAGAGAAATTGCAAATGTTGGTGTCCCCTTTTTCTTCTAATAGAATTTGTGGATGTGGAATGTGCTGTTGAAGAAGTTCTCGCTAGTTGCTGTAGTGCACCCTGCATATGGTACACTCTGTTGCCATTGTTTGTTGGTGGTGGAAAAAATGAACGTTATGGTGGTGGATAGGGTGCTCATGAAGGTGACTGCTTTGCTTTGTTTTGGATGGTATTGAGCTTCTTGAATGTTGTTGGAGCTGCACACAGCCAGACAAATTTTCCATCAAATCTCTGATTTCGAGTCAGAGTTTTACAGCATGGAAAGAGATCCTTGACCAGTCACCAAGCACCTATCTATTCTAATTCAATTTTCTAGCATTTGAATGCTATGGCAGTTCATCTAAATACTGCTTAAATGTTGAGGGTATCTGCCTCTACCAGAGTTCCAGATTGAAGACGTCTTCATCCAGAGGGTAGTGGCAATCTGGAACTATGGTAGAGGCGGAAACCCTCAACATTTAAGCGGTATTCAGATGAACTGCCATAGCATTCAAATACTAGAAACCTTTTGGCCTTTAACTTAAATCTGGCCCTGTGGCTATTGATCCTTCTGCTAAGGGGAAACATTCCTTCCTATCCATCCTAATTCTATCCTTCATAATTTTATACACCTCAATAAGGCTTCTCTGCTCCATAACAAACAACCCTAGCCTATTCAGTGTTCCTCAATATGCCTCTAGCCATAGCGTTGTAGCTTCAAGCGCAAATCTGGCAAAGCCTACTGGACTAAGGTTTTCAAGGCAGCTGTCACCCTTTCCATGGTGACCTGTATGTCAGACAGAATGCGGATAGTGTCCTCCAATCTTTGCTGTAGTTTGCTGAAATACTCTCGCATCTATGATTGTGTAACCAAATTTTCCTCCAACTTGATTTCAGATTTGCTGATGACACAATCATAGTGGATCATATCTCAAACAATGATGAGACAGAGTACAGGAAAGAGATAGAGAATCTGATGAACTGGTGCAATGACAATGATCTCTCCCTCAATGTTAACAAAATGAAGGAGATAGTCATTGACTTCAGGGAGCATGGTGGAGAACATACCCCTGCCTATGTCAAGGGGAAGAAGTAGAAATGGCTGAGAGATTCAGGTTTTTAGGCTTCCAGATCACCAGCAACTTACCCAGATCCCCTCATGCTGATTAGTATAGTTAGGGAAGCCCACCAACGCCTTTACTTTCTCAGAAGACTAAGGAAATTTGGCACATCTGCTACAACTCTCACCAACTTTTGCAGATGTATTTTAGAAAATAATCTTTTCTGGTTGACCATGGCTTGGTATGGTTCCCACTTTGACCAAGATTGCAAAAAACTACAAAGGATTGTGAACGAAGCCCAGTCCACCACTCAAACCAGCCTCCCATCCATTGACACTGTCTACACTTCTCTCTGCCTCAGAAGCAGCCAGCATAATTAAGGACCCCACGCACCTCAGACACATTTTCTTGCACCTTTTTCCATCTGGAAAAGGTACAAAAGTCTGAGGACCTGTACCAACTGACTTGAACAGTCTTCTTCCCTGCTGTTATCAGATTTCAGAATGAACTTATAGTAAGTTGATCTTTCTCTATACCCAAGCTTTGACTGTAACACTGCATTCTGCACACTCTCTTCTTCTCTATGAACGGTATGTTTTGTCTGTATAGTGCGCAAGAAACAATACTTTTCACTGTATACTTATAGATGTAATAATAATAAATCAAATCAAAATCTCTGCAAGATTTTCTGCTGCCTACCATTGCATCTCCAAAATTGTGTCACCAACAGCTTACAGAGGCTCATCATCCAACTGACTCAGTAGCAGTCCTGTAAGTTCCAGAGATCTAATATATCAACTGCTAATGACTGTTGCAGAGACATCAGTGATGTGCTCTCCAGAAAGTGATCCTAAGCTTAGCTTAGAACCATGAGCTATCACGGTTTGTCCCTGTGCTAGCGGATGGGCAGGTGAACACAGTAAAGGATGATCTCGATTTAGCTCATCAACGTATTCTCTGAGGTGGACTGGGGCTAATGTTGGCATTGTTGGTGTGCTTAAACCTGCTAGTGGTGTGTATAAGCAAGAGAAAACCGATTTTAGTTCATGAATAAGCAGAATACAATGTTACATGTCACTCATTGTGAATATCATGATGTGATTAACTCTGGATGTTTCATTTGTACACGTTACTAGGAAAAGCTGATCTCAACTTCTCTAGTCATGACCCAGATCTTCTCTAGCCACTTGGTGACATCCTTACTGAATCTGTGAACTTGTGATGTTGGCTGCCCTTTTCCTGTCCAATATCTCTCCCTCCTGCTGTAAGCAATTTTGCACTGCATGAAGACAAAAGGAAGGAATGTGAAGAGAGGTGATGGAAGCACACTTGCTTCCTGTGTGTAGTGATTTCTTCCCAGAAAGTTTGTGCAGGATGATAGATGAGATAGTAGTGATGTGAAAGTATTCTTGAAACAATCAGTGCTGCTATGTGCCACCATTAATATGGAGATTCCTGAAGGGTGTAGCACTTTTGGGTGCATGTGGCCATGATGAGAGTGTGATACTGGAATCAGCTGAAGTTTAACTGGCTGAATAGATGAGATCATGCATTTGCTTCCTTATTGGATTGTGTTGCAGGTGTGGTTGCTAGCCGATTGACAGATTGGAAGCAAATCGAGAGATGTGGATAGTTTAGGCATTAATTAACTGAGAGTGATCTGATTTGCTATTGCCTCCCAGGCAGGAGAGCTGTGGCTGGTGTGTTTCCTGGAGCCATCCCTCAGGTACAGCACATGTCGGTATACTCCTCTTAACATAGACTTGTGACTCAACCTGGGTGCAGTCTGTTTTTTGTTTGCAGCTATATTTATTGGTCTCTGAAGAAAGTTAGATAGAGTGAAATTTACTCAGTTGGTCTAAATATGTAATAGATCAGAGAGTATAGAAAGTGGCAGGAATCTAACCTCAGGCAGAATTAAAAAGGTGACAAGCATGAGAAGGAAGGTGGTCAACGCAGTGCAGGGAGATGGTTTGGGGAAGGATAACCAGTTTGCAATGGGTAAGGAGTGTGCAATCACAAGAATGCACTACCAAATAGGGTCCAAATAAAGGCTAGCATAAAGCCACTTTACCTGAATGCACGTAGCATTCGAAACAAAGAGAATGAGTTGATGGCCCAAATCAATACAAATGGGTATGATCTTGTGGTCATTACAGAAACGTGGTTGTAGAGTGACCAGGACTGGGAACTGAATATCCAGGGGTATCAGACATTTTGGAAGAATAGACAGAAGGTAAAGGAGGCAGGGTGGCTCTGTTAATTAAGGATAACATCAGGGCGATAGTGAGAGACAATATAGAGTCTAAGAAGTGAAATGTGGAATCGATGTGGGTGGAGATAAGGAATAGTAAGGGGAGAAAGTCACTGGGGGGTATGGTCTGTAGACTGCAAATAATAACTTCGAGGTGGGCCAGGCTATAAACAAGCAAATAAAGGATGCATGCAAGAATGGAACGGCAATAATCACGGGAGATTTTAACCTGCATATTGATTGGTGACTCAAATTGGATGTGGTGGAGTTGAGGAAGAGTTCTTAGAATGTTATCAGGATAGTTTCCTTGAACAGTATGTTACAGAACCTACGAGGGAGCGAGTTATCTTGGATCTGGTCCTCTGTAATGAGGCAAGTAAAATTAAAGATCTTCTTGTGAGGGATCTTCTTGGAATGAATGATCACAATGTAATTGAATTTCTAATACAGATAGAGAGTGAGAAAGTAGGGTCCAAACCAGTGTCCTCTGCTTGAACAGAGGGGAATACGATAGGATGAGGGCGGAATGGCTAATGTGGACTGGGAGCACAGACCAGTTGGTAGGACAGCTGAAGAACAGTGGAGGATTTTTAAGGAGATTTTTCTCAGTACTCAGCAAAAATATATTCTGGTGATAAAGAAGGAATGTAAGAAAACAGAATCACTCGTGCACGGATAATTAAGGAAATGAAAGAGTATTAAATTAAAAACTGATGCATACAGAGTGGCCAAAACTAGTGGGGAATTAGAAGATTGGGAAAGTTTTAAAAAACACAACAAAGAACGACTAAGAAAGCGATAAAGAAAGGAAAGATAGATTTTGAAATGAAACTAGCACAAAATATGAAAAAACTGATAGTAAAAGTTTTTACAAATATATAGAAAGGAAAAGAGTGGCTAAAGTAAACTTTGGACCCCTAGAAGACAAGAAGGGGGATTTAATAATGGGAAATGAGGAAATGGAGCTGAAGCCTTAAACAAGTTTTTTTGTGTCTATCTTCGCGGTAGAGGACACAAATAACTTATCAAAGTTGACGGTCGTGGGACTGTAGGGAATGAGGATCTAAAAACACAAATTACTAAAGAGATGGTGCTTGGTAGGCTAATGGGACCAGCCCACCTGCCTTGGTAGGCTAAAGGTAGACAAGTCCCCGGCCCCGGATGGAATGCATCTCAGGGTACTAAAAGAAGTGGCAGAAGTAATAGCAGGTGCGTTATTTGTAATTTATCAAAATTTGCTGAACTCTGGGGACGTGCCAACTGATTGGAGAACAGCTAATGTGCCACCACTGTTTAGAGAAGGAAGAAGACAAAAAGCAGGTAACTATAGGCTGGCTAGCTTAACGTCTGTAATTGGGAAAATGCTGGAATCCATCATTAAAGAAGAAATAGTAGGACATCTGGAAAAGAATGGTTCAATCAAGCAGACACAGCATGGATTCACGAAGGGAAAGTCACATTTGACGATTTTTATAAAGATGTAGCAAGTGCGGTTGACAGAGGGGAACCAATGAATGTGGTGTTTTTACATTTCCAGAAGATTTGATACGGTGCCTCACAAAAGGTTGCTGCAAAAGATTAAGGTACACAGAGTTGGGAGTAATGTATTAGCATGGATTGAGGATTGGCTATCTAACAGGAAGCAGAGAGTTAGAATAAATGGGTGCTTTTCTGGTTGGCAATTGATAACTAGTGGCATGCCGCAGGGATTGGTGCTGGGGCCTCAACTGTTTACCATATACATAGATGATCTGGAGGAGGGGACCGAATGTAGGGTAACAAAGTTTGCTGATGACATGAAGATGAGTGGGAAAGCAAATTGTGTGGAGGATGCAGAAAGTTTGCAGAGAGATTTAGATATGTTAAGTAAGTGGGCAAGGATCTGTCAGATGGAGTATAACGTTGGCAAGTGTGAGATTATCCACTTTGGAAGGAATGGACTAAAATGGACTATTATTTAAATGGTGAAAAATTACAACATGCTACTGTGCAGAGAAACCTTGTACGTGAATTGCAAAAAATCAGTTTGCAGGTTATCAAGAAGGCAAATGGAATGTTGGCCTTTATCAAGAGGGGGATGGAGTATAAAAGCAGGGAGGTCTTGCTGCAATTGTACAAGGTACTGGTGAGGCTGCAACTAGAGTACTGTGTGCAATTTTGGTCCCTTTATTTGTGAAAGGATATATTGATCTTAGAGGGAGTACAGAGACGGTTCACTAGGTTGATACCGGAGATGAGGGGGTTAGCTAATGAGGAGAGATTGAGTAGATTGGGCCCGTTGGAGTTAGAAGGCTGAGAGGGATCTTATGGAGACATATAAGATAATGAAGGGGCTAGATAGGGTAGAAGCAGAGAGATTATTTCCACTTAGAAAGGAAACCAAACTAGAGGGCACAGCCTCAAAATAAGGGGAAGTCAATTTAGTTGAGGAGGAACTTCTCTCAGAGGGTAGTCAATCTTTGGAATTCTCTGCCCATTGGAGCAATGGAGGCTACCTTGTTAAATATGTTTAAGTCACAGGTAGGTAGATTTCTGATCAATAAGGGAATTAAAGGTTATGGGGAGCAGGCGGCTAAGTGAAACTGAACAACTTTCAGATCAGCCATGATCTTATTGAATGGCAGGGCAGGCTCGAGGGGCTAGATGGCCTACTCCGATTTCTTATGATTTGGAGATAATTGTCTCTGCATGACTAATCAGCTTCTGAGCGCAAAGTCAAACACTATTTCCTGCCACTCGAACCAGCAAGAGAAGTGCTTGCCATGGCACTTGATTTCAATAACTGAAAATTTCACCCAGAGCAACTATTTCTTCTTGTGGGGAAATTGAAAGTTTAATGTTAAAATTAAAGCTAAGCCATTTAGTCACCAAATCAGGAAGCATTTTTTATACAAATGGTTGTGAAAACCCACTACTATCTTTCCAAAACTCATGTGAAGTGAGCTTATTAAAATTTTAGAGATTATAGGCAATGTAGGCACGTTTTTGGCCTTACTGAAGAATTGAAATACTGAGCAGCACAGTTAAGAATGAAAATGTTACAAGTAAGAAAGGGATCAACTGAAACTTTTTTAACCAGTGAGTAATAGAGTTGCAGAATGAACACAAGGCTGGAACATACAATTCAAAGATACTTGGATTTAAGAGAAGAACTAAGAGAAATTTGGTTTTGTGAAGGGTAGGTCGTGCCTTACTAACCTCATTGAGTTTTTTGAAAAAGTGACTAAGGAGGTGGATGGGGGTAAGGCGGTTGATGTGGTATATATGGACTTTAGTAAGGCGTTTGATAAGGTGGCCCATGGAAGACTTCTGCAGAAAAAGCAGATGTATGGGATAGAGGGTGATTTAGCTAATTGGGTTAGGAATTGGCTAGCAGATAGAAGACAGAGGGTGGTGGTTGATGGGAGATATTCATTGTGGAGTTCGGTGACAAGTGGTGTACCTCAGGGGTCTGTTTTGGGGCCCCTGCTGTTTGTAATTTTTATAAATGATCCGGATGAGGGTATTGAAGGATGGATTAGTAAATTTGCAGATGACACTAAAGTCGGTGGAGTGGTAGATAGTGAAGTGGGGTGTTATAGTTTGCAGAGGGACTTGGACAAGTTGCAGAGCTGGGCCGAGGGGTGGCAAATGGAGTTTAATGTGGAAAAGTGTGAGGTAATGCACTATGGCAGGAATAATAAATGTGTAGAGTATAGGGCTAATGGTAGGATTCTTAGTAGTGTTGATGAACAGAGGGATCTTGGTGTGTATGTGCATAGACCCTGAAAGTAGGCAGTCAAGTTGAGAAGGTTGTTAAGAAGGCATATGGAGTCTTAGCTTTTATTGGTAGGGGGATTGAATTTAGGAGCCGCAGCATCATGTTGCAAATGTACAAAACTCTAGTGCGGCCGCACTTGGAGTATTGTGTGCAGTTCTGGTCCCCACATTATAAGAAAGATGTGGAGGCATTGGAGAGGGTAGAGAGGAGGTTTACCAGGATGTTGCCTGGTATGGAGGGCAGGTCTTATGAAGAGAGGCTGAGGGATTTGAGGTTGTTTTAGTTAGAAAGGAGGCGGCTAAGAGGGGACCTTATTGAAACATATATGATTAGAGGTTTAGATAGGGTGGACAGTGATAGCCTTTTTCCTAGGATGGAGAAAGCTAGCACGAGGGGACACAGCTTTAAATTAAGGGGTGATAGGTATAGGACGGATATCAGAGGTAGGTTCTTTACCCAAAGGGTGGTTCGGGAGTGGAATGCCCTGCCTGCGGCAGTTGTAGATGCGCCAAGTTTGGTGGCATTTAAGAAGTTAGTTGATAAGTATATGGAAGAGAAGGGAATGGTTTAGTTTGGAGGGGCATTGCTTTTTATATTGGTCGGCGCAACATCGAAGGCCGAAGGGCCTGTTCTGTGCTGTAATGTTCTATGTTCTAAATGATGAAAACTGAGGCAAATGGATTTGATATATGAAAGAAAGTTTGGTTTATTTGTGTCCATTGTTCCTATTCCTAAAAATTATGTTTGAAATGTGATACAAAGATCTCAATCATTGTTCTGCAGAGTAATTTTGCCATTATAGTTGACTGTCAGTTTAATTCCCTAAGTCTCATTATTAGATGCAGACTTTAAACTAAAAACCCACTGCATCCTTGGAAGTATGATGTGGAGATGCCGGCGTTGGACTAGGATAAACACAGTAAGAAGTCTCTCGACATCAGGTTAAAATCCAACAGGTTTATTTGGTAGCAGAAGCCACTAGTTTTTGGCACACTCGCTGCTCCTTCGTCAGGTGAATGGGATTCTGTTCACAAACCAGGCATATAAAGACACAAATTCAATTTACAAAATAATGGTTGGAATGTGAGTCTTTACAGGTAATCAAGTCTCAAAGTTACAGACAATGTGGATGGAGAGAAGGTTAAGCAACAAATGTGTATTATCTCCAGACAGGACAGTTAGTGAGATTTTGCAAGTCTAGGCAAGTGGTGAGGGTTACAGGTAGTGTGACATGAACCCAAGATCCTGGTCGAGGTTGTCCTCGTATGTGTAACTTGGCTATCAGTCTCTGTTCAGCGACTCTGCATTGTTGTATATTGTGAAGGATAATGCTTAACCAAAGATCAGGGGCTGAATGGCTGTGAGCACTGAAGTGTTCCCCAACAGGAGAAGAACACTCTTGCCTGATGATTGTCAGGTAGTATTCATTCATCCTTTGTTGTAGCATCTGCATAGTCTCCCCAATGTACCATGCCTCAGGACATCTTTGCCTGCAGCATATCAGGTAGATAGTGTTGGTCAAGTTGTAAGAGTATGTACCAGGTACCTGGTGGATGGTGTTATCATGTGAGATGCTGGCATCCATGTCAATGATCTGGCATGTCTTGCATAGGTTGTTGTGGCAGGGTTGTGTGATGATGTGGCCACTGTTTTCTTGAAGGGGCCAGGTAAACTACCCAGCCTTCATGAGATCAGGATCTTGGGTTCATGTCACATGATCTGTAACCTCCCTCCATTCACATTGTCTTTATCTTTGAGACTTGATTACCTGTAAAGACTCACATTCCAACCATTATTTTGTAAATTGAGTTTGTGTCTTTATATGCCTTGTTTGTGAACAGAACTCCCATTCATCTGATGAAGGAGCAGCGAGCGCTTCAAAAGCTAGTGGCTTTTTTTAACCACATACACCTGTTGGACTTTAACCTGGTGTTGTGAGTCTTCTTACTGACCTTGGAAGTATGCCAGAGAAGGCTTTAAACTATTGCTGATCCCCAAAGATGTGATCCCACCCTATATCATACAGGATTGAACCATCAGCATATATGGGGTAAAACCATCAATTGCTGGAGGCAGCAGAGACATTTCAATGGATCTTTGAAATACAGTGTGAGTGATAGCCATCCTGTTACAGGTTCTGACCTACAGGGTCATGCCTTTCACAGACTGAAGCAATAGAAATGCTTAAGATCTAAAGGGAGCCATTTGAAGGTGAAGAAAAAGTAATTGACCCTGTCTGAGACAGGTTGCCTTTGATCTCAGAGGCGTCAATGAAACTTCTGGCTCTCAGTTGTAAAATTCAGATCTTGTAAGGACCAAAGGATTGAAGTACATCAGAAAGTCTCCAGACGCAACGTCTTGATTCCACCTCCCATCTCTTCTACCCTATGTAAAAGGCAGAATTTTAGCGACAGAGCAGATCCAGATTTGGCTTATCACAATATGGAAATGTCAACGTTGGACTGAGATGGGCATAGTAAGAAGTGTCACAACACCAGATTAAAGTTCAACAGGTTTATTTGGTATCATGAGCTTCGGAGCACTGCTCTTTCATCAGGTGAGTGGATGGAGCAGCACCTGATGAAGGAGCAGCACTCTGAAAGCTCATGATACTAAATAAACCTGTTGGACTTTAATCTGGTGTCGTGAGATTGGCTTACCAGAAAACAGCCGTGTTTTCACTCTCATCACGCAAATAGGTTTTATAGGTGAAATGTAATTTCAACTGCATGTTAATTATATTTTTGTGGAGCTAGCCTCTCTATTTTGTTCATGAATTGCAGACATGAAACTAATATCATTTCATTTTGCATACTGGCAAGAGTTGAGGTTCACGGTGTCACGCATATCAATGAAGGAAACCTTGACAGTATATCATATTTCAAATTATGTGTTTGATTACTAAGATATGCCAATTATTGTTAAAGCAAGTGCATTTGTTGGTGGGATAGAACTATCTTTATTTCTTATGTTACAAGTAAGTGGTGGAATTAGATTCATTTATAGTTTCAGCTACCTTGAAAGCAAGGAAGGAAAGTTGGTGATCAAAACTTCAGGGTCAAAGAGCTTCAATATAACAGTTTGACAGAATGGTACTTGTCAACTCAGTAAAACGAAAAGAATGATGAGCTATTACATAGCCTGCAGTACTTAGCATTTTAAGAAGTTTCACAACACCAAGTTAAAGTCCAACAGGTTTATTTGGTAGCACATGCTTTCAGAGCCCCTTCATCACATGGATGGAGAGTTGGATTCACAAACAGAGCATATACAGACAGAGACTCAATTATAAGATAATGGTTGGAATGCGAGTCTTAACAGGTAATCAAGTCTTTACAGGTGTAGACAATGTGAGCGGAGAGAGGGTTAAGTACAGGTCAGAGAGGTGTGAATTGTCTCAAGCCTGGGCAATTAATAAGATTTTGCAAGTCTAGGCAAGTTGTGGGGATTACAGGTAGTGTGACATGAACTCAAGATCCTGGTCGAGGCCATCCTCTTGTGCGGAACTTGGCTATCACTTTCTACTCGGTAATTCTGGATTATTGTGTGTTTTGAAGGCTGCCTTGGAGAACGCTTACCTGAAGGTCAGAGGCTGAATTCTCTTGATTGAGGAAGTGTTCCCTTACAGGAAGGGAACACTTCTGCCTGGTGATTGTCGAATGGTGTTCATTCATTCATAGAACGTAGAACACTACAGCACAGAACAGGCCCTTCGGCCTTCGATGTTGCGCCGACCAATATAAAAAGCAATGCCCCTCCAAACTAAACCATTCCCTTCTCTTCCATATACTTATCAACTAACTCTTAAACGCCACCAAACTTGGCGCATCTACAACTGCTGCAGGCAGGGCATTCCACTCCCGAACCACCCTTTGGGTAAAGAACCCTACCTCTGATATCCGTCCTATAACTATCACCCCTTAATTTAAAGCTGTGTCCCCTCGTGCTAGCTTTCTCCAGCCTAGGAAAAAGGCTATCACTGTCCACCCTATCTAAACCTCTAATCATCTTATATGTTTCGATAAGGTCTCCTCTTAGCCGACTCCTTTCTAACGAAAACAACCTCAAATCCCTCAGCCTCTCCTTATAAGACCTGCCCTCCATACCAGGCAACATCCTGGTAAACCTCCTCTGTACCCTCTCCAATGCCTCCACATCTTTCTTATAATGTGGGGACCAGAACTGCACACAATACTCCAAGTGCGGCCGCACTAGAGTTTGTACAGTTGCAACATGACGTTGCGGCTCCGAAATTCAATCCCCTTACCAATAAAAGCTAAGACTCCATATGCCTTCTTAACAACCTTATCGACTTGACTGCCTACTTTCAGGGATCTATGCACATACACACCAAGATCCCTCTGTTCATCAAGACTACTAAGAATCCTACCATTAGCCCTATATTCTACACATTTATTATTCTGCCATAGTGCATAACCTCACACTTTTCCACATTAAACTCCATTTGCCACCTCTCGGCCCAGCTCTGCAACTTGTCTAAGTCCCTCTGCAAACTATAACACCCCTCTTCACTGTCTACCACTCCACCGACTTTAGTGTCATCTGCAAATTTACTAATCCATCCTTCAATACCCTCATCCAGATCATTTATAAAAATTACAAACAGCAGGGGCCCCAAAAACAGACCCCTGAGGTACACCACTTGTCACCGAACTCCAAGATGAATATCTCCCATCAACCACCACCCTCTGTCTTCTATCTGCTAGCCAATTCCTAACCCAATTAGCTAAATCACCTCTATCCCATACATCTGCATTTTCTGCAGAAGTCTTCCATGGGCCACCTTATCAAACGCCTTACTAAAGTCCATATATACCACATCAACCGCCTTAGCCCCATCCACCTCTTGGTCACTTTTTCAAAAAACTCAATGAGGTTAGTAAGGCACGACCTACCCTTCACAAAACCATGCTGACTATCCCCAATCAATTCATTTCTCTCTAAATAACTATAAATCCTATCCCTAATAATTCTCTCCAATACTTTGCCACAACAGAAGTAAGACTCACTGGCCTATAATTCCCTGGAAGGTCTCTCTTCCCCTTCTTGAACAACGGAACCACATTCGCTATCCTCCAGTCCTCCGGAACCACACCTGTAACCATCGACGACCTGAAGATCAGAGCCGGAGGCTCTGCAATCTCCTCTCTTGCCTCCCAGAGAATCCTAGGGTAAATCCCGTCCGGCCCAGGGGACTTATCCAACTTCAAACCCTCGAGAATATCCAGCACATCCTCCCTATCTACTTCGATACCTTCCAGTTTGCTACCCTGTACCTCAGTGTTCCCAATAACTACATTTACATCACCCTGCGTGAATACCGCAGAGAAATATTTATTCAGTACCTCTCCAATCTCCTCAGGCTCCACGCACAACTTCCCACTGCTGTCTATGACTGGCCCTAGTCTTGTCCTAACCAATCTTCTATTCTTAACATATCTAAAGAAAGGATTAAGGAGAATCCTAAAGCTATCAGCCAAAGTCTTCTCGTGTCATCTCTTAGCTCTCCTCAATTCACTCTTTAGCTCCCTCCTGGCTAATCTATAGCTATCCATTGCACTAACCGAGCCTTCAAGCCTCATCCTGACATAAGCCTCCTTTTTCCTTTTAACCAGCAAATCAACTTTTTTTGTACACCAAAAACAAAAAGTTTTTTTGTACATCATTGTCATAGAGTCTGCATGGTCTTGCCGATGTACCATGCCTTGGAATATTCTTTCCTGCAGCATATCAGGTAGACAATGTTGGCCGAGTTGCAAGAGTATATACCATGTACCTGGTGGATGGTGTTCTCCTATGAAATGATGGCATCCATGTCAATGATCCGCTTCTTGCAGAGGTTGCTGTGGCAGGATTGTATTGTGTCATGATCATTGTTCTCCTGAACGCTGGGTAGTTTGCTGCAAACAATGGTCTCTTTGAGTTTGCACGGTTGTTTGAAGGCAAGTAGTGGGGGTGTGGGGATGGCCTTGGCAAGATGTTCACCTTCGTAGATGATGTGTTGAAGGCTCCAGAGAAGATGTTATAGCTTCTCCACTGCAGGAAAGTACTGGACGACAAAGAGTACTCCGTCCATTGTATCCCGTTTTTGACTTCTGACGAAGTCAGTGTTGTTTTTCGTTGTCCTTGCACCCTCGTAAGAACAGGATATGGCACTCGACTCATCGATCAACTGTTCCGACGAGCCACAGTTGATTCCACTTTTAATGTGATAAAACATCCCAAAAAACTTCATGGGAACATCATAAAACAAAATATAATTCCAAACCACTGAGGAGATATTGGCCCAGCTTATGCTGTCAGTGGCAAATCTGTGATTTACGTCACTGGCTGCTTTTAAAAGTGTGTTCCGACCTTTCTTGTCAGCAATGCCAGGTGTGTGGGGAAGGAGGGCTGAGTGGTGCCAGATGAGGGCAATAGCGGGGGTAGTCAGTGTGAATTAGGGAGTATGTGAACAAAATCAGGTGTTTGGGGGACTCCTGAATAGAAGTACCGCTGATTAAGTCAGTGTAAGTAACAAGTAAGCATCAGGCAAATAACTCTGAGGTTACCCATGGATATGTCTCGACAGGACCATCAATGTGGTAAAGCTCAAGGTTTGGATTCCAGTATAACTGAGCTCCCCAGAACTTCTGGTTCCATTGTAATTCTTAGTGGTGAATATCTCAGCATTAACTGTTATTGGGACTGCAAGATTTGGAACATTAGGTCAGATGCCCAAAAGATGGGTCAAAGAGGTAGGTTTTAAGAAGCATTTTAAAAGAGGAACACAAGATACAGAAGCAGAGAAGGCTGAGAAGCGTACTTCAGAGTTTAAGGCCCAAACAACAGTGGAGCAATTAAAATTGTGGATTTTCAAGAGAGCAAAATTAAAGGAGAACAAATATTTTGGAGGACTGAGAGGGTGGAAGGAATTACAAAGATAGGGATATACAAAACCATAGAGGAATTTGACAACAAGGATGAGATTTTTAAAATCAAGATGTTGCTTGACCTCGAACCAATAGACTGGCTTAACGTTAGACTGCTGCCAGGGAGAGAGAGAGAATTGTAGCTATTCAACAAATTTTGTAGTGGAAACCAAAAACAGTAGCTTCAGATTTCCCAGTATTTAATTAGAGGAAATATCTGCTCATCCAGTCTGATATTTTGGCAACAGTGAAGGAATCAAGAGGTAGTAGCAAGATAAAGCTGGATGTTGTCAGTGTATATGTGAAAACTAACACTGTGCTTTTGGATTTTGTAACTAAGATGTAGTTGAGGATAGGTTTTTATCTATCCCTGGATAGATTTTTAGAACAGAACAAACTGTGCACAGGTCAATAGATCATGTCCCACATTCCTTTAATACTGCAAGAATAACTGTTTTATGTAAAGTAGCAATTCTGAACTGGAATAATGCACGGTTTAGAGCGGTTCTGAGATTTCACTGTACCTTTCTTTCACCACAGACTGTTTTCAGCAGTAACATGGGTCGTGTTTAATTGTACATCAAATGGAATTGAAAATGGCTTGTGTCATACAGAATGGTTTGCAGAGTTTTAAGCTAATTCTCAATTGACCTGTTTTTCTTGCAGGCTGCAGGGAACAGAAGGGCATTCAGGAAAAAACTCAGATTTATTTAGATGACTATGCCAAAGAGGGTCTCCGTACTCTATGCATTGCAAAGAAGGTATGGAAAAAGGAATGTGCATGATAAATGTTCTAGTTATAGTATCATACAACTTGTGCATTACAAACCAGTAATATACAATGGAATTAAGATGAAAAGCATGCAACAGCAATGCTCAGGATTTATCAACATTTTCCAAAATTGTTACTGATTTAGATGCATTTATTTTATACTATATTGATAAATATGGTATGATTATTGCCACTGTTTTAATTTGGTGTTTTTGGTTTATTTGACTACAAGGTAACGTGGTAGCCAATAAGAAAATGTGAGCTCTTGCTTATATATCAATTGATTCCTGCAGAATAGAATGAACTAATGTAGAATTCTAAATTACACACATTACATGTTCATTTTAATGAATTTCATAAGAGTTATGGCACAGAAGGCAATCATTCTATCAGGTCTTTGCCATCTGTCAGTATAGTAACCCAGGCAGTCTCATTCTCCTGGTCTAACCGTAAAGCCCTCCAAGTTTATTTTCTGAAAATGCTGTCCAGTTTCCTTTTTGAAATTGTTGATTGTCTCCACATCTGCCACTTTCATTGGCAGCAAATTGTACATTGTTCTTCTTAACACCCCGCACCTCTGTCATGAAACCAGAAAGTGCTGCAAATGCTTAACAGATCTGGCAACATATTTGGAGAAAAATAGAGTTAATGTTTCGAGACAAATACGATTCTTCTCAGAACTGAGGGAGGATATGAATATGTTGGGCTTTTTGTCATCAAAAGGTCAAATACTGATCCCAGTACTGTCAAGGTACAACCCATCTATTTTAATGGATGAGACCCACTCCAGTTTTTCTTACAGTGCCCCAGAAGTCTGAAGCTTTCCCTCCTGCACCATGCCTCAAGCATACTTATCCTCCCTATCTTCTCAGACTACCACATGGCACAGTGAATGATCTAGAAATTATTACATTTGAGAACCTACTTTTTAACTTCCTGTCTTGCTCCTGAAAGTCTGACCATAAGAAGTCAACATCTATCATCTTGGTATCACAATTTCTGGTTCTTTGCCTTTCTCCTGCAGAATGTTCTGTACCCTTCCCGTGATATACTTTATTCTGGCAATATGCCATGCCTGATTCAAGATAAGTTACTGAGATTTGCCAAACTATTGACGTTCCTGTAAAAACTGTATTTTTGCTCTTTGTTCACTCCTGTACAATCCTTTGCCCATTGGTGCTTGGGTTTTAACTACACTTTTTCAAGGTATTGTCACTCCCACCAGTTTCCAGTGCTGAATACCTGGTGAGAATGGCACATTTAAGCAGAAGATGATAAACTGCTCAAAGTCTTTCTTGAGTTCACTCTGAGGCAGCTGCTCAGATGTATTTGAAGATTGCTCAGCAGCCAATTTTCTTACAGTCTGAGCATAGTGAGATCAGGAAAAAAAAAACAGGCAGTTTAAAGTTTTCTATAAATGTTGTTATGAGCTTAACTTCCAGTAAAACAATAACTTGTGTTCTGAGTTCCCATTTGTACTAATACCCAGTTTCACTACACAGGAAGGAATGTTATTTTCATTATTTCTTTCCTATACACTATGGATGCTATGGTAAACTTCAATTCTTGAGTGGGTGAGTAAGTGGAGCTACTATTTGGCTGTGAGACTGTTTCCCAGTACTCTCAAAGACCAATCTCGCCACCACATTCGTTTTTTTTTGGTCCAATTACTATAAAAGGTTAAAACATGAGTGTATTGAATGTTTTGGCATCATATTCCAATTGTATAGCAATACTAAAAACTATATAAAAGTCTCCCTGTACAATTGTAGCACGGGAGCACCACTTTCTGCAAAGCCTTGTGGCATGAGGCCACTGAACTGATGCACACAGAGACATGTCCTGTGCAACTAGAAGTCACTATAAAAGGTTAAAACATAAAACCTTTTATAGAAGAACCTTGGTGTACAAAAAAAGTTGATTTGCTGGTTAAAAGGAAAAAGGAGGCTTATGTCAGGATGAGGCTTGAAGGCTCGATTAGTGCAATGGATAGCTATAGATTAGCCAGAAGGGAGCTAAAGAGTGAATTGAGGAGAGTTAAGAGAGGACACGAGAAGACTTTGGCTGATAGGATTAAGGAGAATCCTAAAGCTTTCTTTAGATATGTTAAGAATAGAAGATTGGTTAGGACAAGACTAGGGCCAGTCATAGACAGCAGTGGGAAGTTGTGCATGGAGCCTGAAGAGATTGGAGAGGCACTGAATAAATATTTCTCTTCGGTATTCACGCAGGGTGATGTAAATGTAGTTATGGAGAACACTGAGGTACAAGGTAGCAAACTGGAAAGTATTGAAGTAGATAGGGAGGATGTGCTAGATATCTCGAGGGTTTGAAGTTGGATAAGTCCCCTGGGCCAGACGGGATTTACCCTAGGATTCTCTGGGAGGCAAGAGAGGAGATTGCAGAGCCTCTGGCTCTGATCTTCAGGTCGTCGATGGTTACGGGTGTGGTTCCGGAGGACTGGAGGATAGCGAATGTGGTCCCGTTGTTCAAGAAGGGGAAGAGAGACCTTCCAGGGAATTATAGGCCATTGAGTCTTACTTCTGTGGTGGGCAAAGTGTTGGAGAGAATAATTAGGGATAGGATTTATAGTTATTTAGAGAGTAATGAATTGATTGGAGATAGTCAGCATTGTTTTGTGAAGGGTAGGTCGTGCCTTACTAACCTCATTGAGTTTTTTGAAAAAGTGACTAAGGAGGTGGATGGGGGTAAGGCGGTTGATGTGGGATATATGGACTTTAGTAAGGCGTTTGATAAGGTGGCCCATGGAAGACTTCTACAGAAAATGCAGATGTGTGGAATAGAGGGTGATTTAGCTAATTGGATTAGGAATTGGCTGGCAGATAGAAGACCGAGGGTGGTGGTTGATGGGAGATATTCATCGTGGAGTTCGGTGACGAGTGGTGTGCCTCAGGGGTCTGTTTTGGGCCCCTGCTGTTTGTAATTTTTATAAATGATCTGGATGAGGGTATTGAGGGATGGATCAGTAAATTTGCAGATGACACTAAAGTCGGTGGAGTGGTAGATAGTGAAGAGGGGTGTTATAGTTTACAGAGTGACTTGGACAAGTTGCAGAGCTGGCCGAGAGGTGGCAAATGGAGTTTAATGTGGAAAAGTGTGAGGTAATGCACTTTGGCAGGAATAATACATGTGTAGAGTATAGGGCTAATGGTAGGATTCTTAATAGTGTTGATGAACAGAGGGATCTTGGTGTATATGTGCATAGATCCCTGAAAGTAGGCAGTCAAGTCGAGAAGGTTGTTAAGAAGGCAATATGGAGTCTTAGCTTTTATTGGTAGGGGGATTGAATTTCGGAGCCGCAACGTCATGTTGCAACTGTACAAAACTCTAGTGCGGCCGCACTTGGAGTATTGTGTGCAGTTCTGGTCCCCACATTATAAGAAGATGTGGAGGCATTGGAGAGGGTACAGAGGAGGTTTACCAGGATGTTGCCTGGTATGGAGGGCAGGTCTTATGAAGAGAGGCTGAGGGATTTGAGGTTGTTTTCGTTAGAAAGGAGGCGGCTAAGATGGGACCTAATCGAAACATATAAGATGATTAGAGGTTTAGATAGGGTGGACAGTGATAGCCTTTTTCCTAGGATGGAAAAAGCTAGCACGAGGGGACCCAGCTTTAAATTAAGGGGTGATAGTTATAGGACGGATATCAGAGGTAGGTTCTTTACCCAAAGGGTGGTTCGGGAGTGGAATGCCCTGCCTGCAGCAGTTGTAGATGCGCCAAGTTTGGTGGCGTTTAAGAGGTTAGTTGATAGTATATGGAAGAGAAGGGAATGGTTTAGTTTGGAGGGGCATTGCTTTTTATATTGGTCGGCGCAACATCGAAGGCCGAAGGGCCTGTTCTGTGCTGTAGTGTTCTACGTTCTATGAATGAATGAACACCATTCGACAATCACCAGGCAGAAGTGTTCCCTTCCTGTAAGGGAACACTTCCTCAATCAAGAGAATTCAGCCTCTGACCTTCAGGTAAGCGTTCTCCAAGGCAGCCTTCAAAACACACAATAATCCAGAATTACCGAGTAGAAAGTGATAGCCAAGTTCCGCACAAGAGGATGGCCTCGACCAGGATCTTGAGTTCATGTCACACTACCTGTAATCCCCACAACTTGCCTAGACTTGCAAAATCTTATTAATTGCCCAGGCTTGAGACAATTCACACCTCTCTGACCTGTACTTAACCCTCTCTCCGCTCACATTGTCTACACCTGTAAAGACTTGATTACCTGTTAAGACTCGCATTCCAACCATTATCTTATAATTGAGTCTCTGTCTGTATATGCTCTGTTTGTGAATCCAACTCTCCATCCATGTGATGAAGGGGCTCTGAAAGCATGTGCTACCAAATAAACCTGTTGGACTTTAACTTGGTGTTGTGAAACTTCTTAAAATGCTAAGTACTGCAGGCTATGTAATAGCTCATCATTCTTTTCGTTTTACTGAGTTGACAAGTACCATTCTGTCAAACTGTTATATTGAAGCTCTTTGACCCTGAAGTTTTGATCACCAACTTTCCTTCCTTGCTTTCAAGGTAGCTGAAACTATAAATGAATCTAATTCCACCACTTACTTGTAACATGAGAAATAAAGATAGTTCTATCCCACCAACAAATGCACTTGCTTTAACAATAATTGGCATATCTTAGTAATCAAACACATAATTTGAAATATGATATACTGTCAAGGTTTCCTTCATTGATATGCGTGACACCGTGACCTAATCGAAATATATAAGATGATTAGAGGTTTAGGTAGGGTGGACAGTGATAGCCTTTTTCCTTGGATGGAGAAAGCTAGCATGAGGGGACACAGCTTTAAATTAAGGGGTGATAGTTATAGGACGGATGTCAGAGGTAGGTTCTTTACCCAAAGGGTGGTTCGGGAGTGGAATGCCCTGCCTGCCGCAGTTGTAGATGCGCCAAGTTTGGTGGCGTTTAAGAGGTTAGTTGATAAGTATATGGAAGAGAATGGAATGGTTTAGTTTGGAGGGGCATTGCTTTTTATATTGGTCGGCGCAACATCGAAGGCCGAAGGGCCTGTTCTGTGCTGTAGTGTTCTATGTTCTATGTCACTGAACTGTGGGGAGACAATGCCCTAGTAGTATTATTGCTAGACTAATAATCTGGAAAGTCAGCTAATGTTTAGGGACCTGAGTTTGAATCTTACCTAGGCAGTTGATGGAATTTGAAATCATAAAAAGATATCTTTTAAGGAAGAAAACTTGCCGTCTTTACCTGGTCTGGCCTGTATGTGACTTCAGAGCCACAGTAATGTGGTCGAGTCTCAACTACCCTTGAGCAACTAGGGACGGACAATAAATTCTGGCCATGTCTCATGAATGGTTGAAAAAAAATACAATTATGTCTCTGATGTCAACAGGTTAATATGACGCCAGGTTGCCAAAATTGATTAATAAATATGCAGGAATGGCTTCCTTATTCATTCCTGATGAAGAAAGGGACTATTTAATGAACAAGTTGCAGTTTGGATAATTTTGACTTGGCTTCTGCTCAGGCAAGTTGGTGATGACATTATGGCGAGCTGCTGGAGGAGTTTGGAGGTTTTGGTTGACCACAGAAAGGCAAAAAATAATATTTTCTTGCATAGTTAATGGGATAGTAGTTGCAATGTCACATGCATGAGCAGAGCATGTAAACAAGGAGGTAGAGCATAAAACTTCTGAAAAGAGAGAAGAGGCTGGATTTTCTTAGAAGACCTTGCCTCTTGAAAGAATCTTTCAGGAGCATCACTTCTATGTTGCAGTGAGCCATGAGCAGTGCATTGAGAGACTTTGCTTCAAGTTGAAGGGAGTGACAGAGATGCGACAACTCCTTTGTAATGACATGAAATATCAAACTATCAAGACAGTGACTCATACATTGGCTGTGAAGATTACTATCGCCTTTTCTTTAAGTACATTAGGATTCTTCCATATGGTCAAGATAACATGAACAACATATTGCAGTTCATTATACACAGAAGCATCAGAGAAAAGACAGCTAAAGGAAGAGAGGAGACTTCATCCTGTTCTCCCAGAAGAGGGAGGAGCAAATTAGAAGGCAACACGGGTTACTCGATGCTTAGTTACATGCACCTGGTTTTGTGGGTCTTCCATATTAATGGGAATAAATTCCACAACAAGAGATATATTACTTTTTTGAGTTGCAATTGTTGTGTGACCCTACCAAGAAATTCATCTTGGCAAATACCTACTATGGAAGCATCACACATGATACTTTTGCCCTGCAACAGTCATCAGTTCCCAGTCTTTAGTGCGCTATAATGGACCAAAGAATAACTGGTCAATCACAAGAACCACCACCTTGGTTCATGGCAACCCTCTGCCATCCTGCACATGAGGTTAGAAACCTTCAATGAAAGCCATGGCCATACCATTCTCTGAAAGAAGTTTGAGAACACCAGGTTTAAGCCCAACTGATTTATTTGATAGTAAACTCGCAAGTTTTTGGGGTTTGCCCCTTCGTCAGGTGAATGGAGAGTTCTGGCCTCATACAGAGCATATAACAGCTGTTATGTGCTCTGTCTGAAGCCAGAATTCTCTATTTACCTGACGAAGGAGCAAACCCCAAAAGCTTGCGAGTTTACTATCAAATAAATCGGTTGGGCTTAGACCTGGTGTTGTCAGACTTCTTGCTGTGTTTTCCCCAGTCCAACGCCAGCATCTCCACATCACTCCTACCATTCTCTAACAGTGCATATATTTCAGACACAGTATGACAAAACCACCTTAACCAACATCACCCAATTAAGAATATCAGCAAAAAACTGATGTTTCATTAAGAACTTTATCCAGCAATAAGTAAATAATATGTTGTGCGTCCTCTTAATCTTGCAGATGATTTTGCTCAACCTAGTGCTACATAGTGTTGTCGCAGCGGCTGTTAAAAGATTACCAATTTTCACTGGAAAAAATTACAAATTTGTGTAACTAATTTGATTTAGTTTTTCAATTTAGGTAAAAGAGGATTGACAAGTGTACAGTTGATAAAGTGCCACGTAGATTTGTCAGCAAAGTTATGGCTCATGAAATAAAGGAGACAGTAGCAGCATTGATATAAAATTGAACGTGTGACAAGAAAATATTAGAAATGGTAGTTTTTCAAAGATATATAATGAGGTTCTCCAGGGATCATTGTTGGAATCACTGCCTTACTTCATCTAAATTTCAAGTTCTCAACCGCTACTTTCTAGGAGGACAAGGGCAGTGGCCATATAAAGAAACAGTCACCTGGAAATTCCTCTCCAAGTCACTTTCCATCCTAACTTGGAAATATACTGCCATTTCTGCATCACTGGGTCAAAATCCTGGAACTCCCTCCCTATCAACACTGTGGGTGTACTTACACCACAGAAGGTGCAATTGCAAAACTTGCAAATGACACATCACTTGGAAGTACTGCAAAGCATGTAAAGCGAACAGGTGTATAACATTGCAATTCTCCAGTCCTCTGGCTCTAATGATCAAAGGGGGATTGGAAGATTGCGGCCAGTACTTCAACATTCTTTACTCATATATTTCCCCCACTAGCCTAGAATACATTTTTAACCATACCAGTGACTTGTCTACTTTGAGGTTTGCCTAACTTTTAAATAACTCCTCTTGATACTTTTATCTTATTCAATATCACCTTTACTGGAATATTGTCATCATCCTCTTGTGAAGACACAGTTTGTACTAAGAGGTACACCAAAATTATGAGACATCAACTAAAGCCATTTTGGTACAGAGGAAGCATATGAAAGAATGCATTCCGAAAGTAGGATGCAAATATCTCTGACTGCACTTGACATCCTATAGCTAATGCAGTACTTTAAATCTGAATACAGTGTGTTTCATGTGTGCGTTCTTGGTTGCTTATTGATGTCTTAGTTTGGAAACTGATGCTGCTGCTGGTATTCAAGACCATTAAGACTTCACTGTAGAGACTGTAGATTTTGCAAAACATACACCTCTATTTATTGGACTCTGTTTCTAAAGACCATATTGCAATTTGAGAAACGTGAAAATAATACTAGATATTCATCACTTTGGAATAAAGTAAATTGATATTATAAGAACCTTAAGACCTAAGAGCAAGCTCCGCCACTTAATCTGACTGATCTCATTGTGACCTCATCTCCACTTACCTGTCCATTCACCACTGCCCTTCAAACCCTTACTAAATAAAAATCTGTCCACATTTTCCTTAAATTTACTCAATGTCCCTGCATCCACCTTTCATAGAATCCCTACAGTGCAAAAGGAGGCCATTTTGCCCATTGAGTCTTATCTGACTACAATCCCACCCAAACCCTATTTCCATAATCCCATGCATTTATCCTATCTGGTCCCCCTGACACTAAGGGGCAACTTAGCATGGCCAATCCACCTAACTGAGGTAGTGAACTCCATAGACCCACGAACCTTTTGAGAGAAGTAATTTCTCTTCATCTCTGTTTTAAATCTGCCGCCCCTTATTCTAAAACTATTATCTCTCATTCTAGATTGCCCTACAAGAGGAAACATCCTCTCCACATCTACTTTGTTAGTCCTTCTTATCATCTTGTACACTTCAATTAGATCTCCTTTCGTTCTTCAAAATTCCAGGGAGTAAAAGTCTTGCCGCGTTATTCTAAAAATATAAGCAGAATGTGTCAACAGTCATCAATATTTGTAATGAAAAGTTAACCTTATAAATATTTTTTAATGTGTTAATCAGTGTTCATTGATGGACATGATTTGGTTTGAGATAGTTAATTCTAAACTTCACATTTTGTTTTCTGCAGGTGATGAGTGATGCTGAGTACACAGAATGGTTAAAATTTCACTTCTTAGCAGAGACAAATATTGATAACCAAGAGGAGCTCCTATTTGAATCAGCTCTGAAGCTAGAAACTAACCTAACACTGCTTGGTAAATACCAATACAAACCATGGAATGTTCTACATTTTTATAGCAGCTGAGCTTGATGTATTTATTTTAGTATTGTATTTATGGATATTTTCAGATTACCTGTCTGCAATGTTTCACAGAAGCGGACAATCATGGATTTGCAAATGCAGTAGCAGAAAACTTCGTTAAAGGAATTGAAATCATATACAATCTCTGGTGAAGCAGGGTTAGAATGTGGGAAATAATTGGATCACTGAACAGAGCTATTTCTCATTTTAAAGTCAGAAATTTTACATGTGTATAATGCTTTGATTAATTTTAAATGGTAGCTTAAGGGTAAATAACAAAACTTATTTTCAGTTGGGAAGCAGAATTGGTTAAAGCTGTAAAGGCCAGGGCAACAATTTTTGTTTCTGAAGCATCTCTCGCATTCCCCCCTCCACCCCCCAACTCTAACACCAATCCACGTGCAACACCCCACCTTATAAAAGTCCCATGAACCAGGCCTATGTTTAGAAAAAAAAGCAATCATCTTTGAAAGATCCATGAACTATCTGGTTGAGAATGCGTCCTCTAGGAGACTTAAAATTGAAGCACGAGAGCATTCACATCTGTGATTTGTTGAAGTGCAGTTCCTTTCACAAGTGTGAAAAGTTGGTAGCAGGAAGTAAGGTTTTATAGATAGGGAATGCATGCATTCCCTAAGATTTATTCATAATGTATCACATTCAGCAAAAGGACCTATGAACAAACTTGACCCTATCTTCACCTTGTTTATATCCATTTGAAATAGAAATTATTTGAAAGGCAGCAGGAGCAATGAAAAGTTGATCAAAAGTTAAATGTTGCAGTCATTTTTATGATGTTTCGGTAAACTTGTAAACATTAGCTCAATTTGAGAATTTTTAATGTGTTTCAAGGATTATATTTTTTGATACAATCGTGTAGCTAATTCTTTGAATTGTTGTACATGATTTTGAGTGTGAAAATAATAAACAATTTATAATTCCACATGTAGGTGCTACAGGCATTGTTGATCGCTTGCAGAAGGGTGTTCCAGACACTATTCTGGCACTTCGAAAGGCAAAAATAAAGATCTGGGTCTTAACAGGAGACAAACAAGAAACTGCTGTTAATATCGCCTATGCTTGTAAACTCCTGGAAAAAGAGGATAGCATTTTCACTCTTAACACACATAACAAGGTAAAGAGAAACCTATGAGCAATGGTAGTGTTGGAAATATAACATTGGCTATTACAAGACACTAGTATTTAAAAATTTAAAACTGTGAGCAGAATGGAAGTTTTTATTGAAGATAATTGAAAATATTTTTTATATTTAAGGAGGAATCAGAGTAACTAGAATTTAGTACTAGGACATCTCTTTTTTGCCACAATTTATTTCAGAATTATTTTATTTTTCAGCTTGATCACCTCAAGTACTTCTATTGTTCTCTTAAAGGAACAGCTTCAAATTCCTGTTTGCAAAAAGTAATCATCTCCAACCACAATACACAACAATCATTATGTTCAGTTCTGCTGAGAAGTGCATGTTTTAGTGTCCCTAATCAGACATCTGCCCTACTATCCCCAAATCAAAAACATCTGCCCTACTCCCTCTGACTCAAAGCCATCGATCACCCAGCCCTCTTTTTTGACCCCTACCCAAGTACTTATCTTCCACCTGCTCCATAGCCTCTTCTCCATCCCTTCTGCCCCATAAAGAAGTCTCTTTGATTATGCCTACCACCCGCAGCTTCCATTCTTGCTATCCTGATCCCAACTTAGGATCATAAAACCTTTTTTATTCTTGCAATCACTTACAACAACTTATCTCTTATCCTCTGGCTTAAAGTTTAAAATTTAGTTTAATGTTTATTTATTTGTATTGCAGTAGGCTCACATGAACACTGCAAAGAAGTTATGTGAAAATCCCCTAGTGGTCACACTCTGGTGCCTGTTTGGATAAACTGAGGGAGAATTTAGCATAACCAATGCACCTAACAAGCACTTGCGGACTGTGGGAGGAAAATCAGGAAGGACATGCAAGCTCCGCAGTTCAAGCAGGGAATTGAACCTGGGTCCCTGGTGCTATGAGGCACTAGTGCTAATCACTGTGCCATCATGCATCTCTACATCAACCCTATTATACTTGTAATAATTCTCAATCATCATGCTACTGTGCAGAAAACTAGTCAATTTCTCCATCGTTACCCACTTAATGTTTCATTTCTTAAGTTCTGGAACACAGACCCACATGTACGTCCATTTGAAGCTTTTCAATTAAGCTTCTATCACATCCACTGCTGAAGAAACACTGATCAAAATCACCAATGTAATTTTATGTAACTGTACCTCCTTGACACTTTACATCAGCTGAAATGAAAATATAATTTATTCTTTCACGTCTGCATGGTTTAACGTTTCTTTATCCCAATGTTTCATCCCTTTCATCAATGACTTGCTATTTTTTTGCTGACCTTTAGCTTATTATTTATGGGAAGAATACTGGAAGACAGGAAACAGCTGAGGAAACTAGCAAGGCTGGGGCATGAATTTAATGGTAGAATCTCATTATCATTTTCTTCTGTTTGCGGCCCAATCCCCAGCTAAATTGACAGTTGACAAGTGGGAAAATCAATGGCAAGAGGCTGCAGCGAGGGACCCTTGGGGATAACCACTATCAATAGGAATGGAGATTGGAATTGTTTGTGACCACAGCTGGGAGAAAGTGGCATCAGAGCTGGATGAGGGGTAGGTCAGCAAATCTACCCAGAAGGTGGTGTGGGGAAGAGAGTGAAGTCAGCAATTGGTAAAGGGGTGACAGGAGGCTTCATTGAAGTGGTATTGTATTAAGACCATAGATCTAGGTCCAATTTACTCTATCTTAGGACAACCCTGTCATTTCAGGAACTAATCTAGTAAAATTGTGATATACCACCTCCATGATAAGTGTATCATTCTTTAAATATGAGACCAAAACTGCACATTTGACTCCATGTGTGTTCTCACCAAGCCCTGTACAATCATAGCAAGGCCTCTTTATTCTTGTACCCAATTCTCTTGCAATAAAGGCTAACATGTCATATTTCTTTCTCATTGCTTACTATATTTCCATTACCAAGTTTGTCTTCCTGCTGTGCATGTACTTGAGTTCCCTTGAACATCAATATTTAAAAGTTCTATGCTCTTTAATAAATATTCTGCTTTTCTACTCTTACTACTGGTGAATAGCTCACACTTCCCACACTATATTCCATCTGCCACTTTGTTGCCCATTCATTTGTCTGAGTATGTATCTTTGCAGTCTCTTTCTGTTCTCCTCTGTTCATTCTGACTTTGATTTGTATTGAAAGCAAACATTAGTCTTTATTCTAATATATTTGTCAAAAAATATTTTTCTTTTCATAAAACTGTGTTGATTTTGTTTAATCATACTGTGATTTCTAAGTGCTTTATTAAGACTTCCTTAATAATAGATTCCATCATTTTCCTGATGACTGAAGCCAAACTAGGCTTCAGTCTAACTGGGTTGGGATTAGAGGGATCAAGAGTTTAATATCAAATTCTCATCTCACATTGATTTTGTTTCTCAGTAATACACGTACAAGATCAATTGGGTTCAATATTCAACTTATATTTTGAAAATTGAAATAACGTGTGATGAAGAAAAGCTTCATTATTATTGCCATTGCTGATCCTGATTTCCCGCTTTATCTTAACTTCTTGCTCATGCAATCTCCAGTATTTTAGATATTGGAAATTCAATGATGAAAGAAGTGACATTTAAAGACTAAACATTCAAAAAGTATTTTGAATAACTAGTGAGACCAATTGGACGATTTTTTTTTAAGAAAAACCTATTACAAATGTGGCATAGAAATTAAATGGGGAGAAAAAGCTGATATAGAATAGAAGGCATAAATGTAATAGCAGAAAAAAATCATAGACAAGTAGTGTATGCTTTTTAATATGAAATCTGGTAGACATCCTGAGATGTCCCACAGGAAAGTGACAACTAAGTGCAGTATTGAAGCTTGGCTAGCAAAAATCTATTGTGTCAAATTTAAAATTATGAATTGAGGTAGCATCTACTGTGTCATATGGCATTATAAGATTTCCACATTACCACCATCCTCTATATAGAGAAATGCTTCCTAACTTATTTCCTGAATGGATTAGCTCTGATTATGCCCCTATCCTGAACAGTCCACCAGCAGGAAGAAAACTTCATTGTTATTGCCACTGATGATCCTGATTTCCCTCTTTCTCTTATTTTCTTGCTCACACAGCCTCTCCTATTTTAGATATTGAAAATTCAATGATGGAAAAAGTGGCATTTAAAGAATAAACATTCAAAAAGCATTTTGATTAACTAGTGAGGCCAGTCTCTCTAGATACCCTATTAAAACCCTCAATCAAATTATCCCACAACATATATTCAGGAATAAAAATCAAATTCATGTAATCTGTCCTCATAATTCTAACCATAAGAATTATCTGTGTAATGTCCTGCAGGTCCATAACCCTCCATTATATCTGCACTCCTCCAATTCGTCCTCTTGAGATTTCTGATTTTAATTGCTCCGTCATTGGCGGCCGAGCTTTCAGTTTCCTAGAGTCCTAAGTTCTGGAACAGGAGGTGATGAGCACATTGGTGCCAAGCTAACAGTGGTATATGCAAGCAAATTTTCTGAGGAGAATCGATATTTTTATGCTGGAAAATGTTCCTAGGGAGCGACTTGGTTGAGATGAAATGTCTAATGAATGACAAAGGTGAGAAGGCAATCTGGGAAAAAAAGTTATCAGTTGCCTGTCTGGCATAAAATGTAGATTGCGCATTGGTTGCCACCATCTGGATGTGAAGCATTCCCAAATTTTGGAACTTAACATTACTTTTACAGGATAACTTAGAATTTGAAAGATTGTGCATACAATTATTCCTTTTGAATGGACCTCAGGCTAGGTGGAACTAACAGGCAAGGTGTGATATCATTCAAATTGACATAGAACAATACAGCACAAACAGGCCCTTTGGCCCACGAGATGCGCCAATCACATCTACCAATCCACAGACCTATCTATAACCCCCTATCCTATTCGTTTCCATATACTCATGCAGAAGTCTTTTAAAAGACCCCAGCAAGTTTGCCTCAACAACCTCCGACGGCAGCCGAGTCCATTCACTCACCACCCTCTAAATGAAAAACTTACCCCTAACATCTCCTCTGTATTTGCTTTCCTGCGCCTTGAATCTGTGTCTTAAATCTTCAAATACAGGGTCATGTACAAGCATAACTGGTAAGACAAGCAGTATAATTGGTTTTTCCACAAGGTTCCCAGGAAACTTGATGCCTTGTGTTGAAAATCTTATGTATAATAAATTTTTATTGTTTGTGGCAAAAACCTTGCTACTGATTAGATAATGAATGTTATTTTTGTTGAAGAATTATGTAAATATATCAGCATAATTGCTCATTACAGATGAGTACATACATTTTTTTAATAGGAATATTGTTTTGGATGTGAATAGGGAGAGAAATGAAAATAGATGTCAAATGATTTCTCAGTGCATTCAAATAGAGATTAGGGTCAACTTGTTTTTTCATGCTGAATCTCCAGGGTCCAAAAAAAATTCCATGGAACTGAAAGAGCAGTTGTGTAATCTTGTTTACAATATATTGAGACCCATTCAGATTTTGTTTTAAGCTTTCCTATTTGGAATCCTTTTTTGCTGTTTTTGCTATGCATTCACATTTTTCCATGCCATTATCTTATACCTTTCATCACTATTTGTCTTTTTATAGGAATGGGGAATAATTACTAAGTTTCGGCTATGTACTTGTCCATAATTGCTATCATTGACTAAAAGCAGCAACTGAATGGAACGTTTATTTTTCCTCAACGTAGATCTTTACAGTGTGCCTTTAAGCGATTTAACCAAGGGTTAAACTTAGTGAAGGCAGCAGATTTCAGTGGCAATTACCCTAGGTCTGAACTTTCAATCTCCTGATTTTGGAGATAAAGAGGCAACTCTTTTCAACAGTGAGCCATTGCAACATTTATATTTTTTATGCTCCACAACTCAGTCACTTTAAAGCTTTGTTAAAATAATTAAAAATTCAATTTGGATTAAAGGAACAGTTTTGTATCTGTGCTGAAGAAGATGATATTCCAGTTCTCCCCAGTTAGGGAAAACCTATGTAATACAATTAGAAATGGGAATAAAAATTTATTACACTGAGCAGATCATCATCAACTATCTTGTTTTGATTTGCACTTGCTTTTACTTTGAGTAACTGAGTCAATGTTGATTGAATGTAGCCAACAATTCAATATGTTTGGCTCCTGTACATGAGGCATGTGTGATCTGTTTTTCCAACAGAGTTTAATTAATCATTGTTTAGAGTCAAAACTCAAATGAATTGAAAATGTCATTCTGTCTTTGAAGCAAAATAGTGACAATGTGTACCCAAACTACACTCATATTAATGTGATTATTTGCTTTGAACCTTTTCTGAATTGGCACAATGTATACTAATAATAACCTTTACAAATTGGGCCAAGTTCTGAATTTGCTTCCAGGAAACCTAGAGTGGAATTTTACTTCATGTGAAAGAGCTTCAAGTCTCTAATAGTTTTAATGATGAAACATGATACTTTCATAACTTGAATTTTTAATTTCTCTTTTATTTTTGAACCTTACGCTTGAAGAGCACAAGAAGTGCACAGATCTTAAGGAAATTGTTTTTCCAATATATGTGATGTTTATTGGGAAGGGCAGTTTGTTATTCGGTTGTGAAAAAGGTAGGCTGTCCTAAATACTGTTCCTACCAAATGAGTGTCTCAGGCTGGTATATCATTGGTGCGGCTGAGTTGTTTGAAAATGCCATGATAATTTTCAAGCAGAGTAGGGCAACCTCTGGTGGTCAGGACTGAGATGTACTGTGATGCAGCCCTCTTTTGTGATGTAGAGATGTCGGCGTTGGACTGGGGTAAACTCAGTAAAGTTTTACAACACCGATTTTAAATCCAACCGATTTATTTGATAGTAAATTTGTGAGCTTTCGACTCTATAGCCTTCGTCAGGCAAATGCAGTGTTCTGGTCTGCAATAGCACACATCAGCACAGACAGTCATAGATTGCTGATTAGAATGCGAATCCTTACATCTAACCTGCTATTCAAGTGTTAAAGTGGCTAACAATGTGTGTGAAGGAAATCCTGAGCATTGTTTAGAGAACTGTGTATTTTCTCCGGATAGCACAGTAAGTGAGGTTTTTTGCTAACCCAGGCAAGTTACAGGGGTTACAGATAGTGTGTCATGAAGCCAAGATCCCTGTTAAGACCGTCCTCGTGTGCAGAACTTGGCTATCAGTCTCTGCTCAGCGACTCTGCGCTGTCGTGTGTCACGAAGGCCCCCTTGAAGAACATTTCCCCGCAGGTCGGATGCCGAATGCCCATGACTGCTGAAGTGTTCGCCCACAGGAAGGGGACTGTTTTGCCTGGTGATTGTTGAGCGATGCTCATTCATCCGTTGTCGTAGTGTCTGCATAATCTCCCCAATGTACCATGCTTCGGGACATCCTTTCTTGCAACATATTAGGCAGACAACGTTGGCCGAGTTGCAAGAGTATGTACCGTGTGCCTGGTGAATGGTATCCTCACGTTTGATGATGTCGTCCATGTCTATGATCTGGCATGTCTTGCAGAGGTTGCTGTGGCAGGTTGTGTGGTATTGTGGTCACTGTTCTCCTGAAGGTTGGGTAGTTTGCTGCGAACAATGATCTGTTTGAGGTTGTGCGGTTGTCTGAAAGCAAGAAGTCGGGGGGTGGGGATGGCCCTAGCGAGATGTTCATCGTCATCAATGATATGTTGAAGACTCCGGAGAAGATGTTGTAGCTTCTCCGCTCCGGGGAAGTACTGGACAACAAAGGGTACTCTGTCCACCGTGTCCCGTGTTCGTCTTCTGAGGAGGTCAGTGCGGTTTATTGCTGTGGCACGTCGGAACTGTCGATCGATGAGTCGAGCACCATATCCTGTTCTCACGAGGGCATCCTTCAGTGTCTGGAGGTGTCTGTCACGATCCTCCTCATCTGAGCAAATTCTGTGTATACGGAGGGCTTGTCCATGGGGAATGGCTTCTTTAACGTGTCTAGGGTGGAAGCTGGAGAAGTGGAGCATTGTGAGGTTGTCTGTCGGTTTGCTGTACAGTGAGGTGCTGAGGTGACCGTCCTTGATGGAGATGCGTGTGTCCAAGAATGCAACTGATTCTGGAGAATAGTCCATGGTGAGTCTGATGGTGGGATGAACTTGTTGATATCATCATACAGTTGTTTCAATGATTGTTCACCATGAGTCCAAAGGAAAAAGATGTCATCAATGTATCTAGTATATAACCTTGGTTGAAGATCTCGTGTGGTGAAGAAGTCTTGTTCGAACTTGTGCATGAAGATGTTGGCATATTGAGGTGCGAATTTGGTCCCCATGGCTGTTCCGTGTGTCTGGATGAAAAGCTGATTGTTGAAAGTGGAGACATTGTGGTCCAAGATGAAGCGGATGAGTTGTAAAATTGCATCCGGAAACTAGCAGTTGTTGGCATTGAGTACTGAGGCAGTTGCAGCAATACCATCGTCGTGTGGGATGTTGGTGTAGAGCGCCGAGCCATCCACTGTGACGAGGAGTGTCCCTGGTTCTACTGCTTCATGTGTGCTGAGTTTCTGTAGGAAGTCCGTAGTGTCAAGACAAAAGCTGGGGGTTCTTTGTACGATGGGTTTCAGGATGCCCTCGATATAGCCGGAGAGGTTCTCACACAGGGTCCCGTTGCCCGATACGATGGGATGGCCGGGTATGTTTGCCTTGTGTATCTTTGGAAGGCAGTAGAGATCTCCAATGCGGGGAGTACGTGGAATGAGAGCCCGGAGGGTGTTCTGAAGGTCCGGATCAAAGGTTTTGATCAGAGTGTTGAGTTGACGAGTGTGTTCTTTGGTCGGATCTGCTGGTAACTGTCTGTAGTGTTTCACATTGTTTAGTTGTCGGTACACTTCTTCACAGTAGTCCGTTCTGTTCAGTATGACGGTGGCGCCTCCTTTGTCTGCTGGTTTGATGACAATGTTGCGGTTGGTCTTGAGAGCACGGATGGCCTTGCTTTGTGCTTGGGTGATGTTCGGGACTGTCTTGTAAGTGCGGTTGATGAATCTGGTGTTCACACACCTCCTGATGGCTTGGGCATACATGTCCATTCGGGGGCAGCGGCCTTCCGGAGGAGTCCAATTGGATTCATTCCTCTTCGGTTGCTGCACTGCGGATCCCTCTGTCGGCTGTTCTGGTTCAAAACCTCACTTACTGTGCTGTCCGGAGAAAATACACAATTCTCTAACCAATGCTCAGGATTCCCTTCACACACATTGTTAGCCACTTTAACACTTGAATAGCAGGTTAGATGTAAGGATTCGCATTCTAATCAGCAATCTGTGACTGTCTGTGCTGATGTGTGCTATTGCAGACCAGAACACTGCATTTGCCTGACGAAGGCTATAGAGTCGAAAGCTCACAAATTTACTATCAAATAAATCGGTTGGATTTAAAATTGGTGTTGTAAAACTTTACTGAGTTTGCCCTCTTTTGTGACAGCTTAGAATGTTATATATATTTATAAATGGTCCTGCCATTTAAACAACTCCTTTTTTTTCTCTTCAAGTACATTCCAGATTATTCCATTTATTTTCTTGCATGTGTTTTATATTTTTGTGCTTTTTTCTTTCCATTCCTTTTATTTTTTTCCCTTTTATAAAGCTTGAATACCTCACGGCCACACCCGAAACATTAATTTATTTTTTATCTCATTGACGCTACTTGACATGCTAATTACTGCCAGCATTTTCAGTGGTTTTCCACCTACGTAGCTTTTCTTTTGTTTGTTGCTTACTTTCTTCTGTTTCCACATGTTAATGTGTTTAATAACATGTAAAGAAAACCTGAGTTAACTGTCATTGTAATTTTTGAAAAAACTAAGTAAAATTTACATGATGTGTAATCATTAAAGTGCCGCTAGCATTAGAATTGAATACAAAGTATGTCGTTTCACACCTATAAACATTGCTTTTATAGTTCACTATAATGTAAAATATATAAAGGGAATGATCATCTTATTGTCCCAAATGTGATTGGGAGGCATTCATCTACGCTAATCATTGTCACTTGGTCATGTCTAGTGATAATTTCGAATAAAGTATTAACGAAGAGGAGAGATTAACAGCAACATTTATGAAGATGTATCATAAATTGTCTTCAGAAATGTCCTTATGCTCCACTATGTATCTTTTTTTAAATTTGTTCATTAGGTATGAATATTGCTGGTACGACCATAACTTATGGTCCAATACATATGTTTGTATATTTGTGCCAACTTGTATTGAGATCCTGAGCAGCATGGCCCTGGCAGAACCCACATTGAGCATTGGTGAGCTAGAGGCTGGTCATTCCAACACCTGCAGTCAGTGCAACGGAATGTTTGATAAGTATATAAATCAAGCAGTTTTGATTGTTCTCCTGGCACTTTAGCCAACACCCAGAATTCTATGTTGAGTCTAGACCCACACAGCCATTATTGGTGCTTGGGTTATTATCAACTGACAGTCAAAAGATTCCAAAAGATCTTGGAATTGATCCCATATCAAAGCCCTTTCTCCTGCCCCTCATTTCCCCCCACCACCTCTCCCCCACTACCACCACCACCACCACCACCAAAAACAGAATGCCACAATTTTGCATAGCATTCCTGTCCAATATCCTGTTGAGGTTTTTTGTTCCAATATTTCCAGGACTTTGTTCATCTGTTCTTCTCATTACAGGAAGCATGTGAAGACTTGATTAATAAGATTATGGCAGGAATCACAGAACAAGCCACTGCTGAAGGGAGCACTTGTGATGCCGGCGTTCCCCCCATCTCTTTATCTAGAGGGGCCAAGCCTCATGTTGGTCTGGTGATTGATGGAAAAACCTTGGAATTCGTACTGCATGAAAGTCTGCAAGATAAATTTCTGGCACTTACTAAACAATGTCGTGCAGTTATATGCTGTAGATCGACACCATTGCAGAAGAGCAAGGTCGTCCATTTAGTGCGTGATAAGCTGAAAGTCATGACTCTAGCAATAGGTAAAAAGTATCATGGTGTTTCCCCGAGTAGTTTTTATCAAGTAACTTTGTTACAATACTAGTTCTTTAAAATATGTATGAATGCCAACAGCTGCAATGTCAAATGCAACATTTCCAACTTTTAATATTTCTAATAAATCATGGACTAAGCACTTTCCCATAGGAAAGAATCACTCTTTTCTCTTCTTGCTGTCGCCCTCTGTGTAACAATGTTTAAAATCCATTTTAAATGGTATAGTATTGACAACACTACAACCATTGGATAAGTTGCATTCAATTGTACTTACAGCATTGCAGCAATCTATTCAGTCCATCTGCTCCATTCTGGTGATAAGCTTTCACATGAATTTCCTCCCATCTGCCATCTAATTCCATCCATATATCTTTATTTGTTTTCCCCTTGTATACTTAGGATTCTCTTAAAAGCTGTGCTATTTCTCTTGACCACTACTTATGGAAGTAGGTTTTGCATTTACATATGGATACATGAAATGTGACTAAAGCTATAGCACTCTGCTATCTACTTTATTTTCTTTTTCAAGCTTTCCAGCTGTGGCAGCAGCAACCCAACAATAGTGCACAATGACCCAGAGGCATTTCATTTCAGGACACAGCCATCACCCTGATGCTAATGACATACTGCCCTGGAAGTGTGCAGAGCCTTCCAGCAAAACATTCTGTTGGGCAGCTGACTGAAGTCCACTCATTGGGAAATATGGAGTTGTATTTTAATAAAGTCAAAAGTATGATTTAAAGGGAGCCTTGGCCAATTGTTACAAATGTTGACTGCCCTGAATGACTCCTACATATTTTGGTTTGTTTTGTTTAAATATATGTACTTAATCAGAATTCCAACAAGGAGCCCTTTATCATTTAGTCTGTAAGGTAGACATTAAGGAGATGCTAAATGAGAAGCTCCAGATTTTGTTGGCTTGGCTTGACTTCCTTGGTATTGATATCACTGCAATTAAACTAATTCGACACTGATTTTTTTTTATTCATAGTCTCCAGATCCCACTGTTAATCATTTAAATAAAACCGGTGCCCAGTAAATATATTTTTATTTCCCTTGTGTGTAAGTGTGAATATTTTTGTTACAGATTAAAAGAAATGGGAGGAAATATTTAGCTTTGATTACAGCTTTGTTTGTACATCCAATTTTGATACTGTCTCCAGAAAGATCACTTTTGGTTGTCTTTTAATGAAATGTCCATTTTTAAGATATTCTCCCTTATATCTCCAAGCACTGTTCAAAGACTGAGAAGATCACAGGTAGTTTGCTTCTTAGTCACTGCCAATCTAATGCTTCAGGTCAATGACATTTCATCAGAGCAATGAAAAGTCAATGACCTGAAACAGTAAGTGTTTCTCACCTACAAATGATGCTAAATATCTCCAATATTTTCTGTTTTTATTGCATATTTTCAGTATCTGCAGTATTTTATTTTGTACTAATGATGTTGGTGTGCTAACACCTGCAGGGATGTGTGCAACAGCAACTGAGATAATAGAGGGTTAATGAGGGCATTGCATTTGATGCGATGTACGAATGTCCAAAAATGTTTGATAAAGGGGTTGTGTGCAGGGATGTGTATTGTGCATGGAAGTAGTTAGTTGCTCTTGCTGAGAGCTAGCACAAGTATGTGATTGATGACCTCCAAGTACTGTCATTATTCTATCCATGATTCTATCTGTTGTCCAGTGGATCCCTGAAATGGCTGAGAGACGAAGAAACAGAAAGGAGATAGGCCACTTTTTTTGTAATGACCAGTAATTATATTGATCAACAGAAATGAATGAAATATCAATCAATGAAACAAAAATGCCTCAAATAGTCTATACATTAATATAGTTGTATTTTTTGAAGGTTTTAAATTTACTTTGTGTACAATGATCTTTGCTATCCTGCATTTGAGCTTAACTGTATTTGTATCCACTACATCTTCTCTCCTTTACTCTTTAGGGAAGAGACTCACACTGCAGTCTCCTCCAAGAGCACAGACAATTGTCTGATTTCTCTTACCTTGACTAATTTTTTCCTCCCCTAAGCCCAATGTCCCACTATTGAAAATATACCAGACTTCGACTTACTTTGAATAACTTTGTGCTGCACCACGTAATATATTAGCCTACTGTCATGTACTTGATTTCTGAACCAGCATTTTTTGAGTAAGAAAAATTCTGTGTGTGTGAAAGCGTATCTTTATTTCCAATTGTAACATTTGTCCATGACAAAAACTGCCTCTTTCTTCCCTATCAGAATAAATTTCTGTTTATGGAATAGTGTTTCTTAAATTAACTGAACTTCTTTTCATCCTTGTTTTAATTTAAACCTGTCGTATGTTTTGATGCAGGTGATGGTGCCAATGATGTTAGCATGATTCAGGTTGCTGATGTTGGAATAGGGATTTCTGGTCAGGAAGGGATGCAGGTAAAGCTACAACAATACATGGCTAAAAGTAAATATGCAACACGTATAGCAAAAATTCTTCATAGGTTTAGCTTGGTTCTTGTTTTAATAATAGTGAGTATGTACATATGTACTTTAATAATGTAACTTTGACACATTACAAGGTCTACGTCGTCCCACTTTACTTTGGAAGTTTTAATTTTTACAAACAATTATTTAACTACTCTATTCTTCTGCCAGATTAATCAATTGGGATCATCTTGTCTGTAAACATTTTTCATTAGTTAAATAAGAAAATACAAATCTTTTCAAATTTGTTTGTTTTCTGCAAACAGCACACTCAATGCATTAATGATTGAATTATGTTTGCAATATTTGGATTATAATTCTAATTATAATCACTTCCACAACATTTGCAAAGGGCAATATTATTCCATTCTTGTCTGTTAGAGGTCAACAACCTGGGCAGCACAGTGATAGCCCTGCTGCCTCACAGCACCAGGGATCTGAGTTCAGTTCCTGGTTTGAGTCACTGTTTGTGTGGAATTTGCACATTCTCCCCATGGGTTTTCTCTAGGTGTTCTAGTTTCCCCCCTCAGCCCAAAGATGTATGGGTTAGAGGGTTGGCCATGCTAAATTGTTCCTTAGTGTCAGAGGGACTAACTAGGGTAAATGCATGGGGTATGAGAACAGGACCCAGATAAGATTGTGGTTGGTGCAGATTTGATGAGTCAAATGGCCTCCTTCTGCACTGTAGGATTCTATGATTCTAACCCAAATACTGCAGAAAGACATCTTCTGCATATTTCAAAGAAGTACTAAAATTTTTTTAAGCAATCGACTTGCTGCTGGATTTTCAAATCTCCTCCGACCATGGATGGTTAGAAACTTCTAGTTCAAAACAGGCATTTCTAACAACTTAGACATAGTCATCTCACGTCAAAACTCTCCTAGTTCTCTCTCTCTTAAGGTACCATGCTTTAAGAGAGCATTGGCAATAATGGAATTCCATGATTATGCTAACGAGGTGCTACACTGGTTTGCAATTGCCTTTTGTAGGTTCTAGATTACAAGGACACTCTCCTGCTCTTGCTACCTTCCAAAAGGTGTATTGGAAGTATTTCCAAGTTAATAATCAATCTTTTGGCTATTTTGCTTGGTTATTAAGTTCTAGAGTAAGACTCAGATCCAGAGTTTCTGGTTTGAATTTTCTCCCATTCTGGAGTTTTGCAACTAATTCTCTCTCTCTCCCTAGCTTGGTCTATATCAGAAGATCAAGTTGTTTCACAAACACAAACGTCAACTTTTTTTATTCTTCCATTCAATGTGGGTATTGTGGGCAAGTTTGGTATTTATTGTTCATCTCTACTTGTCCTTTGAACTGAGTAGCATGCTAGGCAATTTCAGAGGGCACTTGTGTGTCAACCACATTGATGTGGGTCTGGAATAACTGGCTAAGGATGCAAATTTCCTTCCCTAACTGGCAGTAGTGAGTTAGATAGATAGGTTTATATAACTATTAACTATCATTTCATGGTATTATTACTGACCCAAGCTTTATATTCCACCAACTGTAAGGGTGGGATTTGAATCCATGTACTCAAAACATTAGGCTGTATCCTTGATTACTGATCTAGTGCCTTTGCTACTGTCACTTCTGGAATTGTTTTATATTCTGCAGCCTGTTCTAAAATCTAAAAGTAAACTGCATGAATACAGAACCAGCCCCAGAAATCTACTCAGCCTTAACTTGACCTCTTTCTTTCTTTTGTTTAACTCTGAGGCAACTTGGTCACATGATCATTAATTGGCAGCCAGCTGCTTTTTTCAGCCAGAAATCAGATCGTACAGAAACCTAGTAATTAAAGGGACCATCAGTCTAATACATCAGAGATTCTGTTTTCCCCATGCTATTTACTGAACAAAATTAACATTTTGTTATTAATTGTTTTACAGGCAGTAATATCCAGTGACTTTGCAATTTCCCGATTTAAGCACTTAAAGAAATTGTTGCTTGTCCATGGTCATTGGTGCTACACCCGACTTGCCAATATGATACTTTACTTCTTCTATAAGAATGTGGTAAGTGTTATTGGCTGAATTGCCAAAATACAGATTGATTTAGTGCTTCGGTGTACTAAATAGAAAACAGGCTGTAGTCTTCAATTTGACATTGTATTGTATTTATTCCATAACTGGGAAACCAGTAATATACAGGACAAAGGCTAGAAAAGTTATTCATGACTGTCACCAAGTACTAAACAATCACAATAAAAAGGACTTATGATCTGTTAATTATTCAGAGAGTACTTTTTATTTGTGGTGTACCTTAGAACACATTTTATCTGTGAAAATCATTTTCACAATAACACTGTAGATATATATTATAATAAATATATATGCAAGTTAATTTAGCCACTTTTGGTCAATCATATACACTCTTTTTCATTTTGATCCGCTTCCTGTTGTTACTTGATTTTGCAGTTCCTCTGACTCTGGCCGGGAAGATGGTCTCATTTTAGACCTCTGTCATTAGAAGCATTATATCTCAGTGATGTGGTCCTGACTTTGATGCCCTTTTATGATTATTCCCAATGATACAAACATCAACTCTCTGCTTATAGCTTCATGAGATAGCTTTCATGAGATTAAGAAATATCCACATGAACAATAGTACAAGTAGATGTTTCCATAGCTTGACTTCATGCCCACATACATAAGCTTTTTTGTGCTTTCTTTAGAAATGATTGATTTGTCTTGTGTTCTATGTATTGTTGCTTAATTTTTTTCCTTTAAAAATATCAATTGTAGTTGTATTTTGGATTGAGTTCAGCAGTCTTCTCTAGACACCATATGTGGTTTTAATAAACCTGTGGTTTCCACTAACTGAGAAATATTATACAGTTGACAATTGGAATTTGTGAGCTGATTTTACACTTTCCCAATGGTGGGTTTTAAGGCAAGGGAATGTAAAACCCAAACAGTTGTCTGCCCTCCATATCCTCCTGCCACCTACCCAATTCTGTCAATGATGGTGGTGGCATTTGGCACTGCCCATTCGTGGCCAATTCAGGCCCACATGAAGGAGGACTGGTTCCCCTGCAGGCAAGGGATTCCTCGTTAATGGGCCTCTTGGGGCAATCAGGAGAACTTCCTTCCAAAGTGTTACTAACCACTATCTCTCCAACATTTCCTCAATGGTAATGGCAGGTCTCCGAGTTGGATTCCTGTTCTTGAAGAGCAAAGTGCCATCTCAAGTTTATAAATAACCAATTACTCTCAAGTGTCTTCAGGGATAGCTGTTTCTTTGAGTGGGCTCCTGCCCCATTTTAGCCAGGACAGGATATGGGGACTACAACACCCGATAAAATTTAGCCCCCAATTTCATTTCAAAAGCTATAGTTTCATGTGAAAAAACAGTTGGATAAAATAAGTTGTTATCCATCAAAGAAAGGCTATTTTTAAAAACAACAACTGAAAACAATGGAAAAGCAGCAGTCTTGGCGGCATCTGTGGTGAGAGAAACAGTCACTATTTCAAATCCATAGAAGGCACGGTGGCACAATAGTTAGCATTACTGCCTCACAGCACCAGAGACCCAGGTTCAATTCTGACTTTGGGTCACTGTCAGCATGGGTTTCCTCCGGGTGCTCCAGTTTCTTCCCACAGTCCAAAGATGTCAGGTTAGGTTGATTGGCCATGCTAAATTGACCCTAGTGTCAGCGGATTCGAAGGATAAATATGTGGGGTTACAGGATTAGGGCCTGGGATTGTGGTCAGTGCAGACTTGATGGGCCAAATAGCCTCCTTCTGCAATGTAGGATTTCTATGATTCTATCATTCCTCAGAAAAACATGCTGAATTTTTCCAGTTTATTTATTTCAGATTTCTAGCATCATCAATATTTTGCTTTCATGTCATTTGTTTTGATTTCTAGGCTTATGTAAACCTCCTATTCTGGTACCAGTTTTTCTGCGGATTGTCTGGTACATCAATGATTGATTATTGGATTCTCATCCTCTTCAACCTCATTTTCACATCTGTTCCACCAATTATTTATGGCATCCTGGATAAAGATGTTTCTGCAGAGACTCTCCTTGAATTACCAGAACTTTACAGTAGTGGGCAAAATTCTAAGGTACAATGTTTTAGTATTATATGAACGTTTAAGTTTCTTTATATTAACTGTGTTCTTTCTTCTTAGACTAATCACTGTTTAATGTTTTAAGTCTGGATGATTCTTTGTCAGAGCTGAAGACAATAGAAAATAGGATGAGATTTATACTGTTGTGGTAAGGAGAGAGGGAAGCTCTAGGAGCTGGATTGAGAACGATTGGTTGGTGGAGATCGGAAAGATTGACAAAGATATCATAAATGAAAAGACAAAGAGAATGCAAATTAACATAAGAACTAGAAGCAGAAGAGACCATCTGACTCCACGAGCCTGCTCCACCATTCAATAAGATTATGACTGATTTTTTTTCATGGACTGAGTTCCACTTACCCATCCATTCACCATAACCCTTAATTTCTTTACTGTTCAAAGATTAATCTATTGTTGTCTTAAAAACATTCCGTGAAGTAGCCTCAACTGCTTCACTGAGCAGGGAATTCCACAGATTCACAGCTTTGTGTGAAGAAGTTCCTCCTCAACCTGCTTCCCCTTATTTGAGGCTATACCCCTTAGTTCTAGTTTCACCCGTCAGTGGAAACAACTTGCCTGCTTCAATCTTATATATATTCCCTTCATAATTTTATATAAGATCTCCCCTCATTCTTCTCAATTCCAATGAGTATAACCCAGTCTACTCAGTCTCTCCTCATAAGCCAACCCTTAACTCTAGAATCAACCTAGTGAATCTCCTTTGCACCTCTTCCAATGCCAGTACATCCTTCCTCGAGTAAGGAGACCAAAACTACACACAGTATTCCAGGTGTGGCCTCATCATGCCTTAAAACAATTGCAACATAACTTTGCTATTTTTAAACTCCATCCTCTTGCAATGAAGGACAAAATTCCATTTGTCTTATTTACCTGGTGCACCTGCAACCAACTCTGAGATTCCTGCACAAGTACACCCAAGTCCCTCTGCAATTTTTTAACCATTTAAATAACAGCCCATTTTGCTGTTGTTCCCACCAAAATGGATGATCTCATATTTACCAACATTGTACTCCATCTGCCAGATCCTCACCCACTCACTTAGATTATTTATATCCCTTGCACAGTTTCAGCATCTTCTGCGTGTTTTGCTCTCTCACCCATCTTAGTGTCATCTGCAAATTCTGACACACTATACTTGGTCCCCAACTCCAAGTCATGGTGGTGATCATGGTTAAGAACATTGCTGAAAGCAGCTCAGAGATCAGAATGTGTAAATGGAAGAATGCCATATCTCTGTGTCCCTGACTCCTCACCTTAATGGTATAGATCTCATCCTATTTTCTATTGCCTTCAGTTCTGATGAAGGGTCATCCAGACTCAGAACAGTATCTCTATTCTTTCACCATAGATGCTGTCAAACCTGCTGAGATTTTCTAGCATCTGTAGAAATTTCCTATAATTTAGTGATTAATATTTGTTGTCCTTTACTTATTGAATGTATTAATGTGGAATAAAATGCTTAACCCTTTAAGCACTTAGTCATTTAAAATTGATACCTACCTACATAGAGGGATTCCTGAGCATCTTTTATTATTTCTTGGAATTTGAGGGTAATTGGCAAGTCATATTGTTCTCCTCTCTTATTGCTCTTGAGAAAGGCAAACTCCATATAAAGCAGTGACCTGTTCTGGTGATGTAAAGCAATGGAGGAAAACTGGGGAACATGCTTGATCAATTGTATCAAACCAGTTAAGAAGAAGCTGAAAGATGCACCTCTGACCTAGTAAAGCACTGCAGAATAGCAATTCACAAAGCAAACAGAATGATGAGTGAGACTGTCCCAATAGTAGCATTCAAATTTAAGACTGTGATACCGAAACTGTATAGTGTTCGGGTCAAGCTGAACCTTGATCGTACCAGACCTCCAGGAAATATCTGGAAAGTGTGAAAAGGCCTATCAGACTGATCCTGCTTGTCAGGACAGAATTGAGGAAAGGTTAAAAACCATGGACTCTTAAGCTTTCCAAAGATGACAAACAACATTGTCCTTTATAGACTGTTTTGGCTGGTATATTGTAAATATTTAGAAACAATTGCACTAGCATTTAGACACACTCAGAACACTTAAGTAAGCACAGTGTAAATTTCTAAAGTGCCTGGGAAATCCAGTAGAGGATGTGCTAAGTATTTTGTAAGTCTGATTTAACACAGCGGAAATCATTTTGCAGTAACACAAAAGTAGCAGTATCTGCCCTTTTCTGAATCTTCCACAGCTACATCAGTTGGTATTGTAGAATTGGGAACCACAATGCGGAAAATGAATAAATTTTTGAAAAGAAGAGGTTTAAGGGAAAGTGAAAAAAAAACAGTTTTTCAAGGTGCCAGATACACACACACTGGGCAAAAATGACTTTGTGATGGAACATTTTTTGATTCTAGGTGCAGGTACATTCAATCTCATTTCCAAATAAATTTGAATGAACTCAATTAAAATTGATTCTGTCTGAAAATTCTTTCAAGATTATGCTTTCGGTGACTCTGGGGGAAGAGCGAATCTTTGTAAAATAAGGCAGGATCCGGACCAAGACCAGCTACATGTGCTGAAATCTAGGGAAGAGCAATGGAGGCAATCAGAAAGGAAATGGGGAAGGTATACACCCAACATGTTCTCTCTAGGGAGATAGGAAGAAGTAATAAGCCCAAAAAACCATGAGTGACCAGAGATGTTCAGGATAAGTTAAGAAGGGAAAGAAAGACATTTGCCCCCCTTGTGCCTGCTAAATCAGAGACATTAGTGAAGTATAGAAAATGCAGGATGGAGCTTAAAGCAATTCGGAGAGCACAGAACAGATATGAGAAAGCTCTGGCTAGTAAAAGTAGGGAAAATCCCAAGCTATTCTGTAAGTATCTTAATGGGAAGAGGATAACCAAGGAAAGAGTAGGGCCTATTAGGGAGCAAGAAAGAGGACATTGGTAGTATATTGAACAAATATTTTGCACCCTGTCGTCAATCAAGAGAATTGGGTTGAAGATTTGGAACTCAGAGACTGAAGTCCTTGAGCAAATTAACGTAGGAAGTGACAACGTATTGACAGGCTTCAAAGTGGACAAATCTCTAAGTCCAGATGACTTGGGCAGCACAATGGTTAGCACAGCTGCCTCACAGCACTAGGGACCTGGATTCGAGTCCTGGCTTGGATCACTGTCTGTGCAGAATCTGCATATGGGTTTCCAATTTCCTGTCAGTCATGCTGGTTAGGTGCATTAGCCATACTGAATTCTTCCTCACTATACCCAAACAGGTGCCAGAGTACAGCAACCAGGGGTTTTTCATAGTAACCTCATTGCAATGTTAATATAAGCCTATTTGTGACACTAATAAGTAAACTTTAAGTTGTGTCCCAGGCTGTTGTGGGAGGCAAAGGAGGAAATTGCAGGGGCTCTGACCCAAATTTTTCATTCCTCGCTTGCCACAGGACTGGAGAGCAACTAATGTAGTTGTAGGGATAAGCCAGGGAACTATAGACCAGTGAATCTTCTGTCAGTGGTAGAGAAACTATTGGAGAAAATTCTGAACAGGAGCATTCCTCTCAACTTGGAGAGGCAAGGATTTGATTAGGAATAGTCAGCATGACTTTGTCAGAGGAAGATCACACCTAACAAATTTGTTTGAATCTTTGAGGTGATGATCAAGTGTTTAGATGAGAATAGTAGTACAATTGATATGGATTTCAGCAAAGATTTTAATAAGGTCCCATTTGGGACGCTTAAGACAAATACATGAGATGAAGACATGATGAGGTGGATTCAAAATTGGCTTCATCTTGGGAGATAAAAGCTGATGACAGCAGGTTGCTTAAGTGACTGGAAGCCAGTGTCCAGTGGAGTATCACAGAGGGATCTGTACTGGATCCCTTTATTATTTGTCATTTATGTAAACAAAATAGATGACTGTGTGGCAAGTAGTTTTAGTAAATTTGCAGATGACAAAGATTGGCCAGGTGGTTAATAATAAGGTTGAGTATCTTGGGCTTTAGGAAGATGTAGGCAGGTTAGTGACAAATGAAATTTGACTCTGAAAAGAGAGAATTGATACACTTTCGAAGGAGTAATTTAATGAGGAAATATTCAATGAACAGCATTATACTAGGAAGCTCTGAGGAACAAAGAGACCTAGATGTGTTTATCCATAGTTCTGAAGATAGTAAGCATGTTATTGAGGTGGTTACTCAAGGCATAGATTACAAAAGTAAGGAGTTGTATGTGCAGTTCTGGTCACATTATGGGAAGGATGTGATTGCACTGAAGGGCATGGAGATGAGATTCACCAAGATGTTGCCTGGAATGGAACATTTAAATCATGAAGAGTGTTTTGGTACACTTGAGTTGTTTTCGGAGAAGACAGAGGGAACAACCTAATCGAGGGTGTATACAGTTGAGCGTTATAGACAAGGTTGATTGGAAGCAGCTGTTCCCCTCAGTTGAAGGATCAGTCACAAGGGAACACAAGGTCAAGGTGGTTTGGGGGAATGTGAGGGAAAACATTTTTATCCAGAGGGGAATGATGGCGTCTTTTAAAAAGTACCTAGATGAGCACATGTCATATAATTTAAGGCTGTGGGCCAAGTGCTGTTAAATGGGATTAGTTAAGTATATTCAGTGCTTTTCATGTCAGTATAGACTTAATGGCCTTTGTAATTCTGTTTCTCTATCACTAATTCTGTTAAGATGGGCTGAACCTCTCGCTATGAAAATTGTCCTATAAGTGAGTTTTAGCTTTAAGACTAAGCCTAAGTGTGAATTGAAAATTGGCCATTTCTTCACCAAGCTCAGAAATACTTATCCACCCATTTACATTTTATAATACTTATCATTCTAACTAGTGCTGACTAATCTAAAGAATTATGGTTTGATGCATACTGTTGAGAGTTAATTTAATGAACAATTACAATAAATCTACTGACATTTTTTACTTTGTACTTTTTGTAGGCTTACTTATCGTCAACGTTTTGGATCTGCATATTGGATGCTTTTTATCAAAGTCTCGTCTGCTTCTTTGTTCCATATTTTGTAAGTGTCTCTGCATTCAATATCTATTGTATTTTGTTTTCTTTGTTAAATTTTAATCAAACGGTAAGTGTAAAGAATAAGGTAGGTTTTAATATTAGGGAAGAAAAATCAAAAGAAGAGTGTTAAACTGCTTGCATATGTTGTGGTCCGTAAACTACTTAATCCGGATAAAGGAATAGGTTCAGAACGCTGCTCTAAAAGGCACCTCAAGCAAGCTTTCAGTTCTAGCTTTTATTAGTAAAGTTCAAATTCCACCAGCTGTTGTGATGGGATTTAAACCTGTGTCTCCGGAGCATTAGACTGGGCCTCTGGCTTACCAGTATGATGTAGAGTCATGATTACTAGTCATGATGTAGAGATGCCGGCGTTGGACTGGGGTAAACTCAGTAAAGTTTCACAACACCAATTTTAAATCCAACCAATTTATTTGATAGTAAATTCGCGAGCTTTCGACACTATGGCCTTCTATTAAGACTGTCTATTATATAATTATATAATATAATTATTATTATAATTATTATAATAATTATTATCACAATAATATGATTGTGCATATTATCACAATCATAAAGCCCTCCTATCAACTGATGTTTTTTATCTCATATTCTACTCCATCATTTATTCAATCAGCGCTGTTCCTGAAAAGTCTGACAGGGTACAACAATGCCCTCACTCAAACTTTGATAACCTCAACTTACTGCACTGTGACACACAGTGCAGAGTCGCTGAGCAGAGACTGATAGCCAAGTTCCGCACACACGAGGACGGTCTTAATAGGGATCCTGGCTTCATGACACACTATCTGTAATCCCCGTAACTTGCCTGGGTTAGCAAAAAACCTTACTTACTGTGCTGTCTGGAGAAAATACACAATTCTCTAACCAATGCTCAGGATTCCCTTCACACACATTGTTAGCCACTTTAACACTTGAATAGCAGGTTAGATGTAAGGATTCGCATTCTAATCAGCAATCTGTGACTGTCTGTGTTGATATGAGTGCTATTGCAGGATTCACAATTGAGCAGAACTTAACAACTGGAAGTGTGCTAAGAATTATGTAAACAAACAATTAATTCATGATTGAATCGGTCTCATAATGGGGCTCACTTCAGAATCCCTACAGTGCAGGTGGCGGTCATTTGGCCCATCAAGTTTGCACTGACCATAGTCCCACCCAGATCCCATCTCTGTAAACATGTATATTTGTCCTGCTAATCTCCCTCACACTAAAGGTCAATTTATCATGGCACATCTTTGAAGTGTGGGAAGAAACTGGAGCACTTAGACGAAACTATGTAGAGATGAGGAAGATGACATAAAATGTTTCATGTTTGCATGAAATTATGTGTATCCATACATAGGGTCAAAGTTCTCAGTAAACAAAAAGTCAAAGTATTGCACTGGCTTGTTCAACTAACAAAAGCTTGGGGGACAACATTTCCCGGGGGCTTTCCCCCTGGCAACATCCCAACTGCAGAGATGCTGGCATTGGATTGGGATAAACACAGTAAGAAGTCTCAACACCAGATTAAGTCCAACAGGATAATGTGGTAGTAAATGCCACTGACCTCCTCAGAAGAGGAACACGGGATACGGTGGACAGAGAACCGTTTGCTGTCCAGTACTTCCCTGGAGTGGAGAAACTGTGACATTCTTCTCCGGAGTTTTCAACATGTCATTGAAGATGACCATCTCGTCAAGGCCACCCCACACCTCCACTTCTTGCCTTCAAGCACAACATCAAAAAGACCATTGTCTGCAGCAAACTACCCAGCTTTCAGGAGAACAGTGACCACAACACCATGCCACATCAATCTCTGCAAGACATGCTAGATTATTGACATGGATGCCATCATCTCACATGAGAACACCATTTTCCAGGTATACGGCACATATTCTTTGCAACTCAACCAACATTGTCTACCTGATACACCGCAGGAAAGGATGTCCCGAGGCATGGTACATTGGGGAGACCATGCAGACACTACGACAATGGATAATGAACACTGCTTGGCAATCACTAGGCAAGACTGCCAACAGAAAGGGAACAAACACTTGTGGTCATGGGCATTTGGCCTCTGATCTTCGGGTAAACATTCTCCAAGGCTGCCTTCATGACATATGACAGCATAGAGTCACTGAGCAAAAACTAACAGCCAAGCCCTGCACAAGAGGTCAGCCTCAACCGGGATCTTAGGTTCATGTCACACTATCTGTAACTTCCATGACTTGCCTGGGTTTGCAATATCTCATTTACTGTCTTGTCTGTAGATAATACACATCTCTTTACTCTATGCTTAATGCTATCTCCACTCATTGTCTGCATCTTTAAGATGTGATTAGCTGTAAAGACTCGCATTCTATTCAGTATTCTGTAAACTGTGCCTTTATATGCTGTTTATGATCAGAACTCCCACTCACCTGATAAAGGGGCAAGTGTTTACTACCAAATAAATCTGTTGCACTTTAACCTGGTATTGAGAGACTTCTTACAACATCTCAACTAACCAAGAGTCCATTTATCAATAGGCAACTGTTTTTATGCAGTTAAATTTGTTGATCCCTTTGAAATTTGATAATCTTACAATTCTGTCCTGTTGATTGCAAGATGAAAAACTTCAACAGTATGTCTTTTTCAAGTAATACTCAAGTTCTATACTACCAACCCACTAAAAATTGTTGTGACCAGCTGAGATGTGATGAACTGACTCCCGTCTATTCAACCTTCTCAGTTGATCCAACAAATGTTCAAGTTTCTTTTTCATGAGCATGTGTCTTTTTCGAATCCAATTGTATTTAAGTCACACAGGATCAGAGATGACCTGGCAAAATGGATACAGAATATTCAGTCATTGGAGACAGAGGGTAGCAGTGGAAGAGTTCATTTCTGAATAGAGGGCTGTGACAAGTCGTGGCCCTCAGGGATCAGTGCTGGAACCTTTGTACTGTATAAATGAGGAAAATGTAATTGGTTTGATAAATAAATTTGTGGATGACAAAGTTTGGTGGAATTGTGAATAACAATGAGGTGTGCTTCATGTGCCTATCCAATAACCCTTGAAAGTTCCTAAAGTGCCCGACTCCACTATCACAGCAAGCAGTCCATTCCACACCCCAACCATTTCGAATAAAGAACCTACCTCAGACATCCTTCACATCTCCCACCATGAACTTTATAGTTATGCCCCCTAATAACAGCTATATCCATCCGAGGAAATAGTCTCTGTACGTCCACTATCTATCCTCCTTGTCATCTTATAAACTTCTCATCCTCCTCCCTCCAGAAAGGAAAGCCCCAGCTCCTTCAACCTTCCAAATCAGGCAGCATCCTGGTAAATCTTCTGTGCTCTTCAATGCTTCCACATCCTTTTTAGTGAGGTGACCAGAATTGCACACAATATTCCAGATGTGGTCTCACCAAGGTCCTGTACAGTTGCAGCATAACCCCACGAATCAAAGTCAAACTCTCAGTTAATAAATGCTAATACACTATAGGCCTTCTTCATGGCTTTATCCACTTGACTGGCAACCTTCAGAGATCTGTTGATATGAATGACAAGATCTGTTCCTCCACGTTCCTCAGAACCCTGCAGTTGATCCTGTAATCTGTATTCAAGTTTGTCCAAAATGAATCATCTCACACTTATCAGGGTTAAACTCTGCCACTTTGCAGCCCAGCTCTGCATCCTATCAATGTCTCTTTGCAGTCTACAACAGCCCTCCACCTCATCCACTACTCCACCAATCTTGGTGTCGTCAGCAAATTTACTGATCCATCCTTCAGCCCCCTCCAAGTCATTAATAAATATCACTAATAGCAGAGGGACCCAGTGGTACCTGTGGTACACTGCTGGTAAATGGTCTCCAGTCTGGAAATTTTCCATTCGCCACCACGCTGTCTATGAGAAAGCCAGTTAGTTATCCAATCAGCCAAATTTCCCTCCATCCCACACCTTGTTCCAAAAGAGACAGCCCAGTCTTCAGCCTATTTACCCTGCATATTTCCCTGGCCTGAAATATTTTACCCATGGTGTACTTCCAATGAGTTTTGGGTTGGTCCTCCAGGGGCGGCTGTTGTTTCAATACCTAGCATTTTGCATTTTAATGTCTCTTCCTTAGACAGTGACAAATTTCAATGGTCTCTCTTTCTCACAGCCCTGAGGATAATTTGTACATTTTTCACATTCACCCTGGAAGGTTGCTGTGCATTTAAGTATATAGTTCTGCCTTATTTCAAATTGCAAGATCCAGTCAGTTGAAAGATAGAAAAACAACATGTTTTCAAAAGTGACAAAAATCTAGCTTATTTAATTTTCCCTCAGTGCTGGAGGACCTTCTTTTACCTCTCCAGCTTTGCGCTCACCTGCTGTCCATAACTTGCATGTTTGAATCTGTCTTCTGGTCATTTGCAGTGCTGGGTGAAATCAGGGATCAGCACCAAGTGAATTGTTCTTGCAGAGTACTAGCATGGACATGGCAGGCCAAATGTCCTTCTGTAACCATTCTATCATTATAAGCTCATAGGCATTCATTTAAATTTAAAATCTAACTTAATGGAATTTTCAACATGGGGCTATGATAAGTTATATTTTAAATTAATACTTTTCCTTTCAGACTTACTTCGGCTCAGATGTGGACATCTACTCATTCGGGACACCTATCAATACAGCAATGTTGTGCATAATTCTTTTACACTTAATAATAGAAGGCCATACATGGGTAAGTATATATTCCTCAACTGGATGTAATTCTACATGTTCCGTTTTATATCAAAATTTACAACTTTCAAAACTTTTGAAAGTTAAATACTTTCTCATTCTAATTTTCAAATCCTGTTCCTAAGGATATAGTTACACAAAAACTACCTAAAAGCCAAAACGTAACATTCAGAATATCCTTAGAATAATTCTAAATGATCGGATTATATTTCAATATTTGGTACAGAAATTTAATGGAATTTCTCAAAAGAATGAGCATACACATGATCATGTTCTCATCAATGTCTTCTTCACTCAAGGAGTGATTCCTCTAATGTTTTCCAAGCACTACCCTTCACAAAGTCCAACTCAATAGAACTTTGTTCCCTGTACTGTCTGCAGAAATCCCAAGTGTCCATCACCCCAGCGCTGCTTTCCTGTTCAACAGTATTTGGTTTCAGTGTTTTGGGCTAAATTTTAGAAACAAACTCAAAAGTGGCTAGGTGCATTAATTCATGTTGTTGGCTGTCATACCAGTTTCCCAGCACCATCCTTTCTCTGGATCCTATTCTTAGAAGCAACTTATGGTGGTACCTGGTGAGGGGGATGAAAGTGGGAGCAGTCGAACTACCAGCCTGCAAGTGGTGGGTAGTTAATTCAACTCCTTAAAGACTTATTATCAGAGGCTAACAGGAATTTCAGTCTTCCAGTGGCAAACTCACAAGTCAACACTCCACGCAGGCTGAGAGACTGTCCCTCCCCACCTGGTCTCGGGCACAGCTGGTGACCTGGCTCCTGTGGTGTGTTTTCATTTTAACTTGCAAAAATTAAAGAATGGGCACATCAGAATAGCAATATCCTCACTCCCTGATTTATCTGCCAAAGCAGACTGCTGCTACTTCATTTTAGAGATTCTCCTATTGTCCATTCAACTTTGAGGGCCTGCCTTCTGTCAAAAGGAATATTTTTAAGCCTTGCATCTTTTTTGGATGGTGAAGAGTTACCTGGTTCAGACTCTCTAAATTAGCTAATTAAAGTTTAATAAACAAACAAGGCACAAGGCTTGAACATATTCCTTTTGTTTGCAGAGAACAGATCCCTATGTCTAAATGTATATCCTTCTAACAAGCATAAAATGAGCCATTATACATGCTCAATTAATTACCTCAAATTTAACTATTTTGCATTTAGGTTTGTTCAGTAAATGCTATCCAATCACAAAATTACATTCAACTGTAGATGTTTTGATTTGAATTTCAAATTGGTTGACTGTACTCTGTACTCTGCCTATGAAGAATAACCAGTGAATCAAATACCATGTTTCAATCAGCTAATTATTGGACTATAAGGCCTACAAACCTGTCATTGTACTAGCATTAAAATTCATGCACATCATTGTTCAATGTATGAAAGGCAGAACATCTTTTTGGAGTTTCAGCTGTGTCCTGTTCGTGGAAAATACCAATCATACAACTACTGCATAGTAACAACATAAAACAGCTTGCTTAATTTTGTTCAAATTGAAGACACTTTGCCTTTCTAGGGTAATTATATCCCATAAGCAGTGAAATAATTCCTCTGAAATTCTTTCCATAAAATTTAATATCAGCAAACTTTCATTTGTATTCAAATGCTCAGGCTCCAATTCAGAAGTACCTCACATCTTATTTTACTTTTGTACAATAGTATTTTTGTATTTTACCAAAAGTGCTAAAGCCAATCAGCAAGATTATAACCCATGTCCACATGGTTTTTTTCATTCTTCTATTGCTCATAGATTTGATGCTCAGAAAACATCAGTGTGTAATAATGCCCTCATACTATTACTATTGTTGTGACATAGAGATGCTGGCATTAGACTGGGGTAAATGCAGTAAATAGTCCCACAACACCAGATCAAAGTCCAACAAGTTGAAAGAACTTTACATTCACCTGACAAAGGAACAGCATTCCAAAAGCTTGTGGGTTTACTATCAAATAAATTTGTTGGACTTTAACCTGGAATTCTTACTATACTATTGTGCCATTTTCCAAAGTGACTCCAAACCACTCTTTGCATAAAGTTAACTTTAACTTTTGACTGAATAAAGCTTAATTTCCAATCTTTTACTTACAAAGACAACCACCCTTTGCCACCACTGTAAAATTCCAATGGCTTGAAGCGAAAAACAGACTGAAACCAAGTCTTCACCACAGAACTTTATTCATTCAGTAACATAAAGCTCACATTATCTCACTTTTTTCCCCTTTATATACACTTAAGTGAAGTGCTTATTCAGATAATCTTTAATCACTGACTTAAACATTCCTTGATAGTTAACTGTTTCCTACCCTAACATGCTACAACTTTACCTGTGACATGAAGTTGGACAAGGTGGTTTCTTTTTATGGTTTAAAAAGAGTTACTGCAAATTATTAAAAACAGTATTAAACTTGTGCCTAATGAAAATGACAAACTCATTTCTTTTGTCAGTATGCTGCTAAACATAATAGGAGCTGGGTTTTTCAAAACAATAAAGCTTATTTAAAATCAATTTTTTGCCAACTTTTAAGGTTTTGATGTTTAAAAATGACAACCAACAGCAGTTGATTTACTAATTTATTTGTTTCAGACTTGGATTCATTGGATCATAATGGCAAGCAGTGCTTTACTTTACTTTGTATTTACGCTGGCCTTTGGAGGAACTTGTCTAAATTGCAACCCACCCTCAAATCCATATTGGATCATGGAGCATCAGATGTCAGACCCGCTCTTCTACCTAGTCTGTATCCTCACTACAGTGGTAGCTTTGCTTCCCAGGTAATTTGCACTTCTGTTCTAGTGGTAAGATATCCTATTCTAATGTGAAATTTATGTAAAACCTGTTCAAATTATATGGTCGAGGCCTTGTCAAGTGGCTGTAAAGAGATCACATGGTACTATTCTGAAAAGGAGCAGAGGAGTTATCTAACCCAGAGTCCTGGCCGATATTTGTGTCTCTATCAGCATCACAACAACACATTATCTGGTCACTATTAAATTACGTGGGGTGAGCTTGTTGTAAGCAATTTTGCTGCCATATTCCCTAAGTTAAAGTGACCATATTTCAAAAATATGTACTTGGTTGTAAAGTCTTTGGAACATCCTAAAGTAATGAACGACACTATATAAATACAATTTTTGGTTTTCATGAATTACAGATTCCCCTATCAGGTATGAATTGCTTTAAATAAATCTACATTGGCTTGATTTAGTTAACCATACTCGCATCCAGTGCACTGGAATTAAGTAATTTTATAATCAAAGCCACTATTCATTTATGTCCTTCAGATTTCCCAAGCACTTTGCAGCCAAGGAAGTCTTTTTTTTAAGTTTTTAGCAACAGTTGTCATGCTGGCAGCGACAATGGTGAACTTAGTAGATATAACACCAAAGCAGCAGTCAAATTTGTAGGAACTTTGAATTGAATGCATGTTACTCAAAATCATGTGTGCATATAATTTGCCTCTGTTTATATTCATTTTTTATCAAGGATTAGCATTTTTAAATGAAAGTCTTTTGGAAAAATAGAAGGAAAATCTGAAGGAGGGCCATGTGCATTCTAATGACAATTGACCTACCCAATCAGGGCGGTACAATGGTTAGCAGTGCTGCCTCATAACACCAGAAATCCAAGTTCAATTCCCCCCTTGGATGACTGTCTGTGTGGAGTTTGCACATTTTCCTATGTCTGTGTGTATTTCCTCCAGGTGTCCCAGTTTCCTCCCACAGTCTAAAGATGTGCAGGTTAGGTTGATTGCCTCTTAGTGTCCCAAGATGTGTAGTTTAAGAGGATTAGAGTATTTTTAATAATTTAGGATAAATTTAGTATTTAGGGTAAATACATAGGGGTTGGTGGGATTGTTGTTGGTGCAGGCTTGATGGGCTGAATGCACTCCTTCCTCTCTGTAGAGATTCTGTAAGTAATGTGCAATCCAGAAAACACGAGAGGAAAATTGTGGGACTAATATCCTTGCAAGAACAGCAGCAAGAATAGCCTGTCTGTTCCTACGGCTTCCATAATGTCATTTTCAAATGATATAGGAATGAACTTTGGAATCAGTATTTGTTGTGACTGAAGGGAAATTTAAAAGAATGGAATCACAGAATGGGACAGCAGTACTCAGGCGCATCAAGAGTCGGTGATGGGGGTGGGGTGTTAGAGGGAGATGGAGGTGGGGTGCTAAATGGCAGAGACGCTTTTACAGGTTGTCTTCTTCGGTCTGGAAGAAGTACACTTTCCTCTCTTGGCTCATAAGGAGTGCTGTATGGACAATCATGTGACAGATTCAACTAATCTCATTTATTTTTGCCAAGGTTCAGGAAACCCAGCCAATGTGGATTAAAATAGAAACTAACAACCTCCATAAAAGGTTTCAATGACCGACCTGGCTGCTGTGAGAAGATTAGTCTTTTTCTCATACCATCTCTATTAAAAACAGATGTGGGGTTGCTTTGAGCTCGACACGAGTTGAGTCCCTGTTTTAAATTTTTAAGATATTAATTTTTGCACCTGACCCAAATGACCAATCCTCAATTTAATAAACAACAATGCCGAATAAAACTCAGATATTGACTTCATTTTCAGGTATGTCTATCGCATATTCCAGGGAACAGTATTCCCAACTCAACTACTAAAGGCTCGTCAGCTGGATAAACTGAGCGCTGAGGAACGTAAGAAGACAATCCAGGAATGGAACAGCACTCAGCCAAACTGTGACATACCTACTGTGGATGTCAACACCACCACTTCTGTAGATAACGTAATTATTTCAAGAAAAAGCTGTTTGGAACAGGCCGCATTTTTATTTGAGGACACAAGTGCATCATCTTTAGCAGCTACACCAGCAAAAGGAGAAGCTGCCATTACTGTGATTCCACTAAATGAAATGCCACCAGGAAATGGCAGTACCTTTGTCCAGACAAACACTGTTTTATTTAAACCAGGAATGGTTGAGAACTCTGACTTGCTGGGAGAGTCACATACAACAAAAGCTACCTGTGACAGTTTTCATTTCCTTTTACATGCAAAAGGAGACAATCAAGGAGCTGCTTCACAATCTAAGAACAAAAATACTTCCTCTTCTACCTGGGGTGAGACTGAAAAGTTACCAGAATTCCCTCCAGCAGAGTGCTAGCGCTGCTCCCATCAGTAAGGATGCCATGAGCTACTTGCTAGAAAGGAATGAAAACTATTTTTTTTTACATAACTTTCTAGGGATGATGACATAATTTCTTTTGATCAGTATTGCTGTTTAACTTTTTGTTGCAGATCATAATCTGAACTACTGCCTTGCTGAAGAGCTGTTTTCTAATTCAGAAATAGGCTATGACATGGAATACTGACTTATAAAGTGGTGTCCTTCAAACCATGTAGAATGAGCTCTAATGCCAGTCATACCCTTGTGTGCAGTTGCCACATGGAGAATGCCATTTCCCACCACAGGACAAATAGCATTTCCTTGTTAGCCTTTCCTGGAGAATAAGGCAAAGAAGGAATATAGCACTGAATTCCTGTTTGCTCCACAGTCAGGCAGCAATTCAAGAGGAAAAATGAAGTTAGGCAAGTCATAAATGGCTTCCTGTGTTGAATTATCGTGCTGCTTTTACTTGTTCATTTACTTTGGACCAGATAGTGTTCATGTATCACGTCCTGATCTATTATAAAAGCATTTTTTAAAGCTGAACTAGGACTGTTTAATGAATCCAGTGGAGTACAAGTGATGGCCCTTTTTAAGGTGGGCATGTGCCAAAACTTTGTGATTTTCAGTTGTAAAAGACTAGACCTAAACTGAAACATCACCATAGGATACAAATAGTCACTTTGGCTTGGAATTTCCAGAAAATATGTGCCGTAAGTTCAACATAGTACAAATTTTGGCACAAGAGATCAAAGAATTTCTGACATAAGTCATTCCATTTTTTTAATGGCTACATCCAAATTTCCTTGATCTTTATGCCATTTCTGCAAAAACTCTGTTATTCATTAAAACATTTTTGTCACCAGGTAATGATTTATGCCAATTCTGAATTGATCTGAAATTTATACCAAGCAGAGGTGCAAAATGACTTAAAATTATATTTTTTATATAAAATCAAAGAACTTTTCCAATTATTGATAGATTTTTAAAAATATTTCTCCTTATTAAGCCCTATACTGCATTTTTGTACCTTGACAATGTCACTTATAAATTATTTGCATTACCAATTTTAAAAATTTCCATAGGATTGTATAAATAATTGTTTGATGGCTTCAAACTTCAGTTTACATGCATTAAAAGGGGCTTGAGGAAAGAATCTGATATAACTTTAGTGCTTTCCTCAGGTTCCAATTGCTTATGCTGATGTGCACTTGTTTTACGTTGTTTTTTGCTTTGTTGGATATGCTAATAAGATTCTCAAAAAAGACTATGTAAATTTCACTGGTTAGACGTTTTCAGGAAATTCTGGGCCAACTTTCATTTCTATGATTCAATGGTAAAACCATAGTTATAACTCCACCAGCCGCACTATTCAAAATTTCTGGCAATATTATACCAACATAAAACCAGAAAATGCTGGGGGAAACTCAACAGTATTGGCAGCATCTGTGGAGAGAGACTCAGAGTTCACATTTTGAGTCCAATATGATTCTTCTATGGAACTTTGGGAATTTCCAAAGAATGATCATAGTGAATCAAAATATTAATTCTGTCTCTTTCCATAAATACTGCCAGAATTGCTGAATTTTTCCAGCAAGTTCTGTTTTTATTTCAGATTTCCAGCGTCCATGATATTTTGCTTTTATAACATTTTTACAGAAGTCTCTCAATGTAACTGTTGGTTATCTCCCATCACTCATTAATAAAAAGAATGTGTTTTAAAACTTAGATTTTTCAAATGCCCACAAGGACATGGGATTTGGGAAATGCCTGCAAGTCAGTTGGACTACCTAATAGTGTTGATAGTATATGATATATTGATGCTTACAAACTGTTCCTTGTTTTAATAATTGACACACAATGTCAACGTTGATGTATGCGACTTTGCAAATGCTTGATTTTTTTTCCCATACTAAATTCTGCACTGTTTGTATTTATCTTCATAGAAATCAAAAACACTGTTCACAAAGGTGATGGGAAAATGATCATGCCTATTCCACTACCCTACAGTATTACAAAAAAATAATTTTAATAGACAAACCATGTAAAATATGTATTGTGCCACTTGTCCTAACATGATCCCCAACATGAACTGCAGAAAGAACCCCTCTAGTGGCTTCTATACTGCCATTCATAACATGTGCTTCAGTTTCTTATGGAAACAGAAAAGAGGAGTAGCCATTTGGCCCTACAAGCTTGGCCTGCCAGTAAGTGCGATTGTGCCTGATCATCCATCTAAACAACATACTGCTCCACTCACCCCATATGCCTTGACACCTCAAGTATATTCAGTGACTTGGTCTCTACAGCCTTCTGTGCTCGAGAATAATGTTCCACAAAACCAAAACGATATTTTGAGTCAAATTTCATTGCAAATGTATGTGTAAAACTGGAAAGCAAATGGAAGCAATTCAATCCAATTACACTCTATCCTTGATCCTATTCATAATGGCATAGGTGTTAATTGTTTTCAAGTTGCATCTAAGCCTTTTCTTTATGTATCGAGCCTGCTTATAATCAAAGTGCTGTTTTTTTTTTGAATAGCATTATAGCAATGACCTTGACAACACTCAGTTGCGTTCTAAATATAAGTAATCACCTGTGATAGGCATGCATTGTATTTTGACAAAGGATTTTTTTTCTATGCTGCTTGGAAACACTACTGAGAGCATGATATTATTTTGTGGTATGCTCAGGGTCGAAATGTAATATGATTCTGAATTACATTGTAATAATTAAGCTGATTAAAAGTTCCCCATATTAATTACCACTTAGGCTTCCTGTGGCACAGAAAAGAGGTAATCATCAACTTCTTATGCTGAGTTAGCTTGTTGAGATATTCTTCTCATTCTGCCTCTTTTCATTGAATGGTATTCTTTGTATTCCATAAAGAGCATAATGTTCCTCCTTTACATCTGAGCCTAAGGCAACCGTATGCAAAGATGTTTCATTTGTTCTTTCAAGTGTTTATTTTTGTCCACCAACTTTGCTGATTGATACAGTGAACTTTTATCATTAAAATTCACAAATCATTCATTAGTAATGATTTGCTTGTCACTTTGAACAGGGAGTTTTATCAAATCAAATTATACTGTTTTTTGTAAAATGTCAATGTTGTCCAAAGCTTTGTCAATTCTGATATTCATATTGCTGTTAGAATGGACATTATTTTCACAAGTCAATTACTGATGTGTGGAAATGACCTTACTGTATTAAAGCAGTATTTTTAAAAATAAACACAGCTTTCTTAATGATGCAATAATTAACTCATGTTGGAAGATATTAATGGGTATATTTTCCTATTATTATTTCAATGCAAACATTATCATGCTTATAACAGGCAGCTGTTGGGTAATTAGACCCATGTTATTTGTGTTTGATGTTGAGGTTAAAAGCATGAAATAGTTTTTTTGATTTCTTCCCTCCAAAAAAATATAGGTTTCCCATTTTTTCCATGAAAACACTGCCTCTTTATAAGAAATAGATGGTTAACCCTGCAGCAGCATCAGTTAATCTTATTGTACTGAAGTTTTACCTCAGTGGGATAATTAAACTATTGTATACGTAGCTTGTACAATATTTGCAGTTCAATGTCTTCTCAGATATTTTAGTGATACCTGAATTTTTTGTGTTTACAGTATTGTGAATATTATATATAATTTGCTAAGTCTTTTTTTACTTTAGTTATACACTGTGATATTTGGATTCTCAGGTTTTTGTATTTTAAAATGTTTCTTTCATTTGATAATGTAGGCTTAGAAGTTTTTACCAGTGCACTTAGAAAATCATAAGACTAAAGTCAAAATGTCTTTACAAAAATGAAATAACGTTTGACAAATTTATTAGAGTTTGTATTTAGATAAGGGGTTCTCAGATATCATAGAATCCTACAGTGCAGAAGGAAGCCTTTCAGCCTATCAAGTCTGCACCGAACACCATCCCACCCAGCCCTATCCCATAACCCCATGCATTTACTCCAACTAGTTCCCCTGACACTAAGGGGCAATTTAGCATGGCCAATCCACCCAACCCTCATCTTTGGATTGCGGGAGGAAACAGAGCATCTGATCTGTAGCTGTAATCTTGGCCAAAGAGACCAAGAGTAATGTAACCAAGTTTTCTGATAACACAAAGTTAGATGGGAATTCAAGCTCTAAGGACACAAAGAAGCTGCAAAGAAATATGGACAATAAGATGCCAAATGGAATACAATGTGGGGAAGTGTTATTCACTTTGGTAGTAAGTGGCATGAATCTTTTAAATGTTGATGTTCAGAGATCTTGGGTGTATTCATATAAAGAACACAGAATTAGCAGGTAACAATTAAGAAAGCCAATGGCATTTTGACTTCTATTGCAAGCAGATTGGAATAGCAGAATAAATGAATCTGCTACAATTTTAGAGCAATTGGTTATACCACATCTGGAATACTGTGTGCAGTTTTGGTCTCCATATTCTCCAGACAGAATTGTGGTTCCCTTCCGGTCTGTAATCAGGATGTTTATGTTGAATGTCTATGTATTTTATCACCCTCAGTGACTTTTTCTAGTTTAAAAATATATTCCAGCTGCAGGTTTTTATGTTATTTATAAAGTAAAGGAAGTTATTGATTATCACACACTTGCCCGCAATGTTTGAAATGCAGCATCTCAGTCATTCATCTCACTCAATCACACACAAAAGATTAGTTGCAGATGAAGTTACAGCCATAATGATTAAAATATCATTTATAATTCTGTCTGTGTCGATGAGGGCCTGATGTCTTATTAGTTCAGTTGATCCTTTAATTGTGGTGAAGGTCCTTTTAGAACAAAGGATTCTCATGAAGCTATGAAGCATTTTGTACGTGAATAGCCATGAGATTGGTTCTTGTGTGGACTTGGAAACTGGAATAAGTGCGGTGCTTTAGCTGCATTAGAAGATTTTCAGCCATGAAGCTTCAGATGTTTCTAGTGTTCCTCAGCAGGATTTGCTTTGTTCAGGATATTTTAAACTGCAATCCTTGAAAACTAGTTTCAATCACATGACTGCAGGATTAATGGGATTAGAGCACCATGATATAATAGCAGTTGACAATGGTCATCCATTTTTCTCTGTGCCCCAACTTGAGCTCAAATATTCTCCTTTGTTCAGTTTGAAGGGACCAACTGTCTAAAGATTCCATATTGCTCAACACTGATTCATCCTTAAATAATGGAATGTTTAAACTTAACAGGTGGCTGCAAAATATCCATATTCAGGTCCCAGTTTTACAGGGTAACATAGCGACACAGTGCCCAGCACTGCTGTCTCTCAGCCCCCAATTCAATTCACGCCTCGGTTAACTGTGGAGTTTGCATGTTCTCCCTGTATTAGCATATATTTTCTCTGGGTGCTCCAGTGTCCTTCCACACTCTAAAAATGTGCAGGTTAGGTTGATTGGCCATGCAAAATTGCCCCTTAATGGCAGGGGAAATTAGCTGTGTAAATACATGGGGTTACAGCAATCAGACCTGAGTTGGATTGTTGTCAGTGGAAGCTCAATGGGCTGAATGGCCTCCTTCTGTGCTATATGGATACTATGATAAATATTGATAACATAATTAAATATTGACGACAGGTTAAATGCCCATAGTGACAAGTTAAGTTACAACCACATTGACAAATTTTACTTGCCTTGGAAGTGGAACAATAAAGGTTCAGCCTGTTGGTTCCTGTGATGACAGTGTTGACCTGGAAGAGCAGCTGGATAAATTGGAACAGAGGAAATAGAAGCAGGAATTGGCCCATAAGCCATTCAGCCTACCAAGTCCACTCTGTTAAACAGACCATGGTTGATCAGTTAACTCTCATGCCATTTTTCCATAATCCCCATATCATATGATGTGATTGTATCCAGAATTCTATGCATTTCTGTCTTGAACATGCTCAATGACTGAGTTTCAACAGTCCTCTGGATTTAAAATTCCAAAGATTCACCTCCTGAGTGTGAGACTGTGTCTCCTGGTTCTAAATACACTAGCGAAGAGAAACATCGTGTCTGTCATGGTCTGTAAGAATTTTGTAAGTTTCAATGAAATCATCTTTACTCCTGCCTCAAATCCCCTTGCAATGAAAGTCACTATACCATTTACCTTCCTTATTGCACCTTCACGTGAGCTTTTAATGATTCCTGAAGAAGGACACCCAGATCCCTTTAGACATCAACACTTGCCAATCTCTCACCATTAAAGAAATACTCTGCTTCTGTTTTTTTCTGTTAAAGTGATTAACTTTACACTTATTCACATTATATTCCATCCGCCATGTTCTTGCCCATTTATTTAATCTGTTAAATCCTCTTGAAACCTTGTGTCTCATCCACAGTCATTTATGTCCCTCAACAATCTATCCTTAGCATCTTTCAATGTCTTATCTATATGCTGCCCCTCTTTGACATTATCCAAAAACACATTAGTTTTCCTGAATGCCTCTAACTTGTTAAACTGTTTGTCAGACATTCAGTACTAAATAAGCAGAAATTTCCGCCATTTAAACATTTGAAATACCAAAACCATTGGCTGAAATTCTCCCATCGTACCCATCAGTGGAATTCCAGCAGGTGGGGGACAGACCATGTAAAGGTCCATTGAAGTCGGCTGGGAATCGCTGGTTTTCAGGCTAATGTGGCCATAAAATCCTACCCTTTTCCCCCGACAAAAACTGTTCTCCAGAAGTGATAATAAACATCTTCCAGACAACTGTCTCAAATTGGATCCGAATGTTCACACACTATGGGCCTGATTTTAACATTTTCGTTCTAAGTAATGGGAAATCTGTTTTCAGACATTCCCATATGCAGTCAGCCTGAAAAAAAATCGCAAATCTGAATCGCACCGTGGGCAGGACTTATTGTGCCTCAAACGATCGAACGAACGATGCTCTGAACTGTGCATGCGCAAATTAGAAAAAAATTTGAAAAAGCATGCCTGTGTCAGATTGCTTTCGAGCCGGAAAGTGGCCCAGGAGTGAGGGCCTCCACAGACATCAGTGTCCTCCTTATCCACCTCCAGCCATCCTCTCCTGCCAGAGATTCATCTGCTGTCGCACCCCCAACCAACCATTGAGCGATTGGACCTCCCTTCCCCAGAAATGTTTCAGCCTCATTCCCCTCCCCCTCCCTGTCTCCCAGAAGTACATTTGACCTGCCTCCTGCTCGCAACCCCTTACCAAAGAATGATCTGCCTCCCTCAACCTCCTCTCCCACCAGACAATAATCTGCTTACCACACCACCCCCCGCCCCCTTCCCCACCAGACAATGATTGGGTTTCCCTCTTCCCCTCCCCTATCTCCCAATGAGAGAATGAACGGGCCTCACTCCAATTATTGATCTGAGTCAGAGAGTCATTGGAAGCACTGAACTCACCTTGTCAGTAGCTAGAGCGCCCGAAACAGACTTTTATCCAGCATGTCCATTTCGGTGCAATTCTGGATTGGTGAACACTGTGGTAAAGAGCGAAACGCTGATAAGGTTGGGCGGGCAGTTCATTAATTCAATTGAAATACACTTACTCCCAAGCTCAGCTTCCCACCATATATCCATTAATCACTAAGATTGCCTATTTCTATCTGGAACATTGCTCACGTCTGCTCCTGCCTCAGATCATCTGCTGCTGGAATCCTAATCCAGTCTTTTGTTACCTGAAAATTGACTATTCCAAAAAAAAAATCCTATCCAGCCCTCATTTTCCATTCTTCCTAAAATTAAACTCTTCCAAGACTCTGCTGTCAAAATCCCCTCATCAAATTTTATTCACCATGCTCCTACATCAGCTTTCAGTTGAACAAAGCCTCCATTGTTTTTAAAAACTTATCCTCATTTTTAAATTTTTTCATGACCTCACCCTTTCCCATCTCTGTAACTTCTACCAATCCTGCAATACTTTCAGATAGGCACAGATATCCAATCGCACTATTTTATAAAAGAACAATAGTTTTCTTTGTATTTTGGCCAATATTTATCCCTCAAACAATATCATAAAAACAAATCATCTAGTCTCTTATCACATTTTTTATTTTTAGATGTCTGCTGTTTGCAAATTGGCTAACTGTGTATACATTTTTTTTATAAGTACTTATTGGCAGTAGTGTGCTTTAGGGGGTCCTGAAAGATGTTACATAAATGCAAGCATTCCTTTGTAATATTTAAGGATGTACATTGGTTAATTTTGCTGTGATATTAGGAAGATATCAGCAAATCCATATCAGTTGCCTACATGCACCATCTGAAAAGGATAACTAAATTATTGAAGTAGTCTTTAATTTAGAATGTTTTTGTTCCTCAAATGTGTCTGTTAATTTATTGTTTCAGAATGCTAAAGTAAACAGAAGTGAATCATTATTAAGGTACTTTATTAGTTTTTACATTTAAGAGTACAATGAAGCCATTATTTCAATTAATAGGAAAACTTCAATCGCCAGAAATCTTAAAATACTGAATCTAAATGATAAACTCACCAATATTCAGGAGAAGAAAAGTGTCCAGTGCTGACAATTAAGTTCTCCATCCTAAGCTTTAACCACAATTGTGGGTGAACATAGCATGTACTTCCATCATTTAGGCATTCACAGCTTTTTCTTACAAAATGATTAACTTAGATTTGTCACCTTGATTTAAACTTTGCAACTGGTCTAGTTAATTATGGCATAAAAGTAACTAACCTGGACTGAGAACTAGTTGCCATGAATTTGACACAATACTGGTGGGATTCTCTGATCCTGTTTGTCCCGTCCCCTCTGCCAGCAGGAATGGAGAATTTAGCGCTTAGCCAAAACTCCATTCACTACAGCAGCACTGGAGAATCCCAGTTGCAGGTAAGACCAGAAGTTGCCAGTGAATGTTTTTTGAGAAGAGTAATTAATGAATTAATGATTAATTTTTTTAAAGTGATTTATGAATAAGGAATTGTAGTTCTGTATCACTTCTTAGTAAGGGGGAAAAGGGGACAGATCGTTTGCTGTTCCAAGTGCCTGTTAGGAGATGTACAACAGAGGCTCAGCAATGTTTTTCCATTTTTGCAGATAGATATTCATTCTTCTCAGAAAACAGATCTCTGAGATGGGCATTTGGAGTCAGTGACTGTACATTCGGTAAGTTGCCAACTATCTACAAAACATCAAGCTTGGTTGTATTTGGAGACTACTGTTGGAATCACTGATTCCACTAATACAGTGGTCTGTTCCTTGTCAGCTAGAAGGAAACAATTAAGAAAAACAATATTGTTACTCTTAAGGGTGGCATCAGCAGGAATGAGATCTAGAGGACTTGGGTTGATGAATGGGCAGATGAAATTTAAGGCCAAGAAATGTGATAGGAAGAATGATGAAAGGTAATGTGAAATGATAAGATAATATTCTAAAGGAGGTGAACAAACGGTTTGGGGTTCATTTGCACAAATATTTGAAGTCAAAATTACAAGTTGAAAAATCAATTAAGACCTGTGGTATTCTGGGCTTTATAAATAGAGGCATAGAAATCAAACACGAAGAGGGTTATGGTCAACCTTTATAAAGAAAATTGGTTGCGCTGCTAATGATCAAATCCTCGTCATGGTCATTGGTTACATGGCTAGAAGATAATGGTTCGACAAAGTTTACAATTTAGGGCTTTCCACCTAAAACTTTAATTGTGTCTCAGCTGGAGCTATGAGCATGTGAGACAAGAAACTAAAAATATGGCATAGTTGCTCAAAATATTACATGATGTTTTTTACTGCAGATTTCTAACCCTTGTCAATGAACTGGGCAGTGAAATACTGAACAAACAACATTATGAATGGCTAGATAAATCACAGAAACTCAGAACACACTAGCTAGCAAAGGATTAGGGAATGGCAGACTGAATATTCTGATTTTGATCCACCAAAGCCAGGAGAACAAGTGTTGCTAGATAATGTTTTAACTGAATGAGGCCAAAATATGTGTTTTTATTTGAACTGGTGCTAACAGTATAACAAACTTAATCCAAAGTATCCAATTTACAACACTGGCCACTAGCAGTTTGCTTTTGATTGTCATTTACATCACAAAAGTGTAAACACCCAATCTGCTTAAACAACAGCATAAAGTTCAAATGTGCACACATAGAAAAAACAATATAAAAATATTTTATAAAATTACAACCATCATATCTTTACATGGAATGTTACATTGAACATTGCAGACATTTCTCAAATGCCTTTGTTTAAAAATCATACAGGAGCAAAGTATATAGCATTATATTGTTGAAAAGTGCCATCACAGTGAAATATTTATTCCCACAGGCTCTAACAGCAAGCTGCCACACAAAATTCCAAAGTGAATAAAAAGTGAGCTGAACAAAACTTTGGCATAAAAGAATAATTTCAGTTTGTTTGTTTAAAAATAGCAGGATGAGTAATACAACAGCATAGAAAAAATAAAACTGGAAAACTCACTTCACATTTGATGAATAATGACACTATAGAAATAGACCTCTTAAACTACAAATGAGCAGAGCGGGGAAAAGCCTGCAATTTAATTAGTTGCCAAAAAAGTTTATCAGACTGTGAACTGATTTCCAAGTATAACCTGTCCTCTGAAGGAAAATCAACATTATACATTGGAAATCTTTAACAGTGAAAATGATGAGACTCTCAGCCCAAAGTGAGGGTTCAAAAGGCTGATGTCATAGCAAGTCATTTTAAATCTAGTACACTGATCTCTACAGTATGCTTTAATTTGATTTTTAATTCAAACTTCATGAGAAAACAAGGCTTGTTCTTCTCTTGCTCAATCATAAAATCAAGTGCACTTAATCAATTCCTTATATGGTTGCATTCTACTTTAAAACTAAATGAAACTGCAACATATACTCCATTGCAATCAGTGTTACAAAATAAATCCCTGTTTATTTTAAATGCAGTGATCTACAATAACAAAAACATTTCGTTCTCTTTCCCATACAGCAATACATTGGTAAGTAAATCTTTTAGGGAAGGAGCTGTTCACTGCCAGAAATCATTTCTTTAACAAGTCTTCCAGTTAAATAACCATACACAAGATACTAACTGTATTTGCTGTCAACATATAGAAAATATTCCACACAGTGACGGAAGATTAATTATAAGAAAAGCTTTAGACTGATTGCTATGTAGAAATTAATCTAACACTTCAATACTTTTGGCTCTGAGTTACACATTGAAATAAAATAAACCCACTCCATATATAGTTCTGTAATATATGAAAGAATTTCTTCCCCTCATAAGCATCTTCTGTGTGAGGCAGTCTCACGAAGAATGCAGAAACAACTTTTCCAAACAGGCCAAGTTAGAGGTAGCAAAAATTCCTCTTCACACTGTCTGATCTTACTTCCCAGAAGAATTTAATCAGGTCTTACAGGGCGTAGAGCTTTGGAATGGATACACTGCAACTCTCACGTGGGAGCACAATTGACCGATGTATTGTGTAATGGGATAAACATTTTGTTAAAGATCAATGAACTCCATTTTTCTAGGAGTCATGATTTCCATTATAACCCAGGAATCAGAGACACCATCAACTTGAAAGCAGTTTGGTGTCGTTATTCTTTCTGAATTGCATTATTAGAGACTTTGGTGAATGAGGAGAGGACTGTGTTGCAGGGGAAGAGGAATGATCATGTAGATGGTTTTGCAGTCCATGCCAGCTGTCACATTTCTGCTTCTTGCTATATTTAAGGTTTTTATCTCAGGTGCTGTCGTGTTGGTCTTTGAATTATTTATTTATAAAAAAGTGTGGATGTAGATCTGCCTCTCAATCCACTCAACAAAATGAGTTACATTGCTGTAAACACCAGGTCCAAGGAGTTTAGTAAAGCACACTGATCCCCAAGATGTTAGACCAAATAATGTCCATCTCTTGCCAGGCTGTTCACAAACCAGAGGTCCTCCACTGTCACCCTGACCAACAGAAACACAGTGATGTTCAGGCAATTGAAATAGATACTATTAGCAAACCTACAAAAACACTTCCACTTTACCTACTTTAGAACTCATTTTGTCTAACTAGTTCCTTAACGAATGGTCACATGTCCTGTGTCCTGATCCTGCTGCTTTGAGATTATAACAGCTAAAAGGTACTGCTGGTATGTGGGTGCAAGGTATTCTACTTATTTTGTATGCTGTGTATAATTGGATTTGTTTTATTGTTGTCACGTGTATTAGCATACTGTGAAAAGTACTGTTTCTTGCATGCTATACAACCAAAGCATACCATTCATAGAGAAGGAAATGAGTGCAGAATATATTGTTACAGTCATAGAATGTAAAGAAAGATCAACTTAATGTAAGGTAGGTCTATTCAAAAGTCTGACAATAGCAAGGAAGAAGCTGTTCTTGAGTCAGTTGGTACAAGACCTCAGACTTTTATATCTTTTTCCTGACAGAAGAATGTCTGGGGTGCATGGGATCCTTAAGGTACATACTCTTGCAACTCAGCCAACGTTGCCAACCTGATATGCTGCAGGAAAGGATGTCCCAAGGCATGGTACATTGGGGAGGCTATGCAGATGCTATGACAATGGATGAATGAACACCGCTCAACAATCACCAGCCAGGAGTGTTCCCTTCCAGTTGAGGATCACTTCAGCAGTAACAGGCATTTGGCCTCTGATTTTGGATAAGCATTCTCCAAGGCAGCATTCATGACACGACAGTGCAGAATCACTGAGCAGAGACTGATAGCCAAGTTCTGCACACGTGAAGATAGCCTCAACCAGGAGCTTGGGTTCATGTCACATTATCTATAATCCTGTCTGGAGCCAATACATATCTCTTTAATCTGTGTTTAATCTCTCTCCACTCACATTGTCTGTACCTTTTAAGACTTGATTACCTGTAAAGACTTGCATTTCAATCATTGTTTTGTAAATCGAGTTTCTGTCTTCATATGCCCTATTTGTGAATAAAACTCTCACTCACCTGCCAAAGGAGCAGTGCTCTACAAGCTAGTGACTTCTGCTACCAAATAAACCTGTCTGACTTTATCCTGGTGTTGTGAGACTTCTTACTGTGTTTACCCAGCTCCAACATCAGTATCTGCACATCAAGTTGGTTCTGCTGTATTCTTAATCTGGCAATGCCAACCTGTGCTTACAGGCAAGGCATGAGGTAGGTCCTAGGTAGAACCTCGTGTGTAGGTACTCATCTATTTATAGTGGTAGGGAGAGCAGATATGCAAGCGATGATCTGGGATAAGGAAGTCGAAGACCACAAATCTCCAGGGGGGAGAATTTCATTTTTTTTTTCCTCTCCACCTCCCTGATCCTATTGGAGTTGGTTCCCAGCTTTGAGAGTTCCCCTCTCACCTGAGTGGCACCACAAACTGTACTCACTACTAATTTGCTAGGTAAGTGACAAAATTTGGAAAGAAAACTGGCAAGTAAAGCAGGAGAATCCCGTGAATCTCAACTGACGCTCTGACAAATTCTTGTAAAATTCCTCCCAAGATCTTATAGTGCTTGCAACATTGGTTCCTGCCGAATAACAAAGTTGGGACTCTCGGTGTTTTGAGAATTCACTGGCTTAGGTCAATGGTCAGTGACCAGCTGTCCTTGAGGTAGTTAGTTTGGCAGCCAGAAGTGTCACAGACACAGGGACAGGAATAGATGCTGTTAAGTAAATTCAAATAAATGGGCAGAGAAATAGCCTCCAAATTAAAGCGCTGCAGTAGCAGACTGACTGTATTGTGTGGGTGGTTGGGACAAAGATACACTTTTGGAGCAGTAGTGTTCTGATTGGCAAGGACGTAGATACAAAAGTATGCTTGTAAGCAAAAATTGAAATCCAGAAAGAAGAAATAATTAACATTGGGAATTTCAACATGCGTGACTGATAGAACAGAAATGGAAAAGGAGATTCGGTTTTAGAGAAAAGGGATAGCACAGTGGGTTCCCATTGCTATCTCACAGCTCCAGAGATTCAAGTTCAATTCCAGCCTCGGATCACTGTTTGTATGGAGTTTGCAAGTTCTCCAGTGTCTGCTTGGGTTTTCTCCAAGTGCTCCAGTTTCCTCTCACAATCCAAAGATATGCAGGTTAGGATGACTGACCTTGATAAATTTTTCCTTAGTATTCGGGGAACTAGCAGGGTAAATATGTAAGGTTTACAGTAATAGGTCTGGGTGGAATTGTGGTCAGTGCAGACTCAATGGACCTGGTGACCTCCTCCTGCACTGTAGGGATTCTATGAATCTTGGAAGTGAAGATTCAAACATTATGAGATGGACCTCTTAAAGCCATCCATGCGGGAACAACTTACAGAAAAAATTTCAAGGAGAGATCTTCAAAGGTGAAGCTGAAAATTTTCACGAGACAGAGAGTTTCATCAGGATTGTCTGATGTGGTGTTTGATGATGTGTGAATGGATTCCTGCGAAATCTAAGGTTGTATCTGTCCTTTACTCTGTAGTATGGTGTCTTCATCTGTTAATTCACCTTTACCTCAAATTTACCCAGAATGTTAAAGTATAAGATACATATGGTAAACTGTTTTATCTTTCTGAACTTGCATGTTAAAGTTTAGTTTTGTTAATTCAAAACCTGTAGGAGCTTGTGGCTTTATTCCAAAAGCAGGTGACTTGAATCTCAATCTTCATCTGCTTTAAAAAAAACATTATTAGTCCCTAACCAGGTCTTCCTCACGTCCAAAGTCTGGCCAAGAATCATAAGGTCAAGTCAACAGAGTCCCAGACATTCATTTTTATTGACAAAATACAGGTTCTGGACAGCACTTCAACTAATGTCCTGAAGTTTAAAGACTCTGGCAGCAACAGGCATAACTATGAGATTAAATAATTTTCACAAAGCTCAGTAGTTAAGTGTTTCCGACTACATGTTGGAACGATTTTATTTCTAACCTGAACAAGTTAACAAAGCGATTGGGTCTTTGTTAAGCTGCTTACCATGCAAGAGTCCACTGTTCCAGGTTCATAGCCTGCACATAACATTCGCGAAGTGATTGTTTTAGTATCAAAGTATGATTGGCAACGATCAAGTGAGAGAATGCGGACCTCTCCTTCCTGAAGTTTGAATGGAACTGCAATAAAAGGTGGAAGAATGTTAAGATTTGTAACCTGTTACTATACCTCAAATTTAGAATAAATGTAGCTTTCCATTTCATGTTTACATTTCAGTCTGTGTGAATTCTGGCCAGAAGCATTTAAAGTGTGAGGGGTTAATATGTCCATTGCCCACAGCTAAAGTACAATATACAGTAGGGCTGTTGCTTTTCTGACATTTAGGCAGAGTTTCCATGGGTGTTTTCCTGATGGGGTAGCCTGATGGTACCCTGTTTAACACTGCTGCCTCAGAGTGCCAGAGAGAGGATTGGCAATGCAGTAGATATAATTAGCCTGGATTTCCTCTGGTAGGAAAGAACATAACTAGAGATCATCTATATTTGATAGTTACCAAGAAATCCAATAGAGAATTGAGAAGAAACTTCTTTATCCAACAAGTTGGAAGGAAGTGGCTCCCAAACGGAATGGTTGAAGCAAATATTACAATACATTTAAGGGAAAATTACATAAACAGAAGAGGGAGAAGGAATTGGATTGTTACAAGGAGGAAATATTTAAATGAGGAAGGGTGGAAAGAGGTTTGAATGGAGGATGAACATCAGCATGAACTGGTTGGGGCAAATGAGCCTCTTTTTATACCACATATCCAATGTTATCCTGTGCATCCACATTGTGGTCTAGAGTTTGCATCAGTATTCATAAAGGAAAAGGACATGATAGATGGTGAGACTAGAAGGATATTTTGATATTGTAAGGTTTTTGCAAAGCATTAAGATAGACAACTCCCCAGAACCTGATGGGAACTATCCCAGGATATAGAGAGAGGCGAGGGAGGAAATTGCTGAAGCCTTATACAAAACTTTCGCATTCTATTTAGTCACAGGAGGGTTTCAGAGGACTGGAGAACTGCCCATGTTGATCCTTTGCTTAAGAAGGGCAAGGGAGATAATCCAGGAGATTATAGGCTAGTGTATTTTATGTCAGAGGTAGGGAAATTAATGTAGATTCTTAGGGACAGAATTTACTCACCTTTGGAAAAATATGGACTTATTAGTAATGGCTTTGTGCGGGGAAAGTTGTGTCTCACAAACTTGATTGATATTTTTGAGGAAGTGACAAATGAGGATAGGGCAGCAGATATTGGCTACATGGACTTTACCAAGGCCTTTGACAAGGTCCCTCATGGCATGCTGCTACAGAAGGTAAAGTCAAATGAAATCAACACAGTGGTAAGATGGATACTGGCTTAGTCATGGAAGACAAGAGAGTAGTGGTGGAAAGGTGTTTTTCAGACTGCAGATGTGTGACCAGTGGTATTCCGCAGGGATCAATAATGGGACCTCTGTTGTTTGTAATATATGTAAATGATTTGAAGGAGAATGTAGGTGATCTGATTAGTAAGTTTGCAGACAACACAAAAATTAGGGGAGCTGCAGATAGTGAGGAGGATTGCCAGAGAGTACAGCAGGATCTAGATAGGCGGGGGACTTGGATGGAGAAATAGCAGATGGATCCAGACAAATGCTAAGTGACACATTTTGGAAAGTCAAATGCAGGAGGAAAGTATACAGTAAATGGCAAAACCCTCAGCAACATTAACAAACAGAGGGATGTAATTCCCTGAAAGTGGCAACACAAATAGATAAATGGTCAAGAAGGCGTTTGGCATGTTTGTCTTCATTGATCAGGGTATAGAGTATAAAAATTGGCAACTTACGTTGCAACTGTATAGAACTTTGGTTAGGCCAAATTTGGAAATATTGTGTACAGTTCTGGTTGCCACATTATCAGAAGGATGTGGAGGCTCTAGAAGGTACTGAACCTTTATCAGGATATTGCCTGGTTTGGAAGATATTAACTATGAGGAGAAATTGGACAAATCTATTTGTTTTCATTTGAACTTTGGAGGCTAAGGGGTGACCTGATAATTTAAAAATTATGAGAGGCATGGGTAGAATGGATAGTCAGAATCCTTTTCTCAGGATACAAATGTCAACTATTATGGGATTATAGGTTTAAGGTAAAAGAGGAAAAGTCTAAAGAAGATGTGAGAGACAAGTTTTTACACAGAGGATGGTAAGTGTCTGGAATATGCTGCCAGAAGAGTTGGTAGAAACAGATACAATAGCAATGTTTAAGAGGCGTCTCGACAGATACACGAATTGGAAGGATAGAGGGATATGGATCACGTAGAGGCAAAATGTCCTTAGTTTAGAAAGACATAATGTTGAGCACAGGTTTGGTGGGTCGAAGGGCCTGTTCCAGTGCTATACCATTTTTTCTTTCTATTGATTTATCAGTGCAATCTGCCTGCAATGCACTAAATTAATGCATGAGATTGTGTAATTTTTGACACAGGTTATGATCTATAATGTTTAACATTGGTTTTGAAAGCTGCTCTGGAAAACCACCCACAATAGCCACACGTCCAGCTTGAAATAATCATGCAAAGTTTCCGTCAATTGCTTCTGTTTGTAGCATTTCAAGGAGTTTCTTTAAATTGAGCTTTGTTGGGGGGCAAGAATTGGCATGTTTTAAAAATTCATACACATTTAAAAGTATTAAATTCACAAGAAACTTATGTACCAATAAAACTATTACATAGCAATGTTATTTAAGTCATTTTAAATTAGCTGCGAGCATTCTTAACTCTGAGCCAGAAGATTGCGGTTCCAAGTCTGACGTCTGGACTTGTACACAAAAACCAAGATTGACAACCTACTGCATACTGAGAGTACTGAGATGCTGTATTTCAGATGTGATATCAAACTGAGAGACCTGGCTGGCGTCTCAGGTAAAAAAAAATCTTACAGAACTATTTGGAAGAAGTGCAGCAATTATCACTGCTGTCCTGACCAATTTCCTTGAAGCAGCATCACAAAAACAGAGTAAGATATTTTTTAAACATTTTTTTTGATTTTTCAAAGGATCTGGACATTGATGGCTAAGCCAGAAATTTATTGTCCATCCCTAATTGTCCTTAAAAAAAAAAAATGGTGGTGAGCTGCCTTCATTGAACTGCTACAGTTCATGTGGCGCAGGTAGTATACCGCCTAGTGCCGTTAGAGAGGGAGTTCCAAGATTTTGACCCTGAAACTTCGCCAAAACTGAAGAAATGCTGATCTTTCTTTCAATTTTTGTGATTTAAAATCAGGTTACCGACATGCGATTGACAAGACACCCTGATGAAAAATGCTCATATAAGGTATTTTAAAAACATTGCAGCCAGATATGATATTTAACTATGTTCATGAATATATTTTAATGGAAAGGAAAATGAATTACATCCATTTGCTGTCTGATGGCAATGGCTCACGGAAGATTTTATGTTTTTGATTATACAAATGAGTTGGAGGAGTAACTTTGAAGCTTAATTTCAGTTTGGAAAAACAACACAAATGCAGTTTGTGCCTAGTTTTTCGATTGTTCCCGAAGTGAACATTCTACCTCTGTTTCCATGTCCCCAAAAAACATGTCAAAGCAACATACATCACACATAACATGTTGCTTTGAAATGTAGACTGTTATCCACTTTGCCATTTTGTGTGCATCACGATTTCTCAAAGATCAATATCCAGTTAATCTGTTTTCAATAGTGTTGGTTAATTAAGGCCCTGGAACACCCTAAACCTCAGCCACTGGAAGGGTAAGACAGATCATGCTTAATCTGAAATAGAGCACCTCCAAATATATAGCTTTGCAGTACTGCCCTATTAGCCTGCAACATTGGCCTCACTTCTTTGCTTCAGTCATGGGCATGGGCTCATTCAATACCCTGCTGAGTCATTTAGTAGTTGGTCAAAGGGTTGGTTTTCATTGATCTTTCTTACCTCTACTGCCTGTGTGGCCCCATCCTGTGATGAAGCAGTAGGTATCGGATTCTGCCACCTGGTCTTTGCTGGGGAGACAGACAGGTCGGACATAGCTAGTCTCAGTCACTTCATCACGTAGTTCCACCACACTGATATCGTAATCCACAAATGCTCTGTTGTAGCGTGGGTGTAAGATAATCCGGTTTACCTCTCGGGTCTGCATGGATTCAGATGGATGATCCAGATTGTTGATACCAAACACAACATTCCAGACTGCTGCATTTTCACGGCTATAAAAAAGCAGTCAAAAGAAAACAGTTGTACAGTTCCTAGTCTTTTGTCTTTCTGTTGCTGACTAATGTTCCGAGTGTAAAGACTATTATCATTAAGCAATTTATGTATATATAAGCCTTTGACCAATTCCCTGTTATCATGATTTTTTTAGTAATACTCCTTCATTTTTAATTGAAACTACCAATCTAAACACTTATTTTATAATTTTCAATGTAAATAATTATCTGTCACAGTCCAGATTCAGATCTTCATCCATTAGCTGGTGAGGTTCTGCCTTCTCGCTACCATTTGCCCACCTAATCTGCCTTATGTTTTTCCTGATTTTGCCGTACAATGGATCCACTGCCATTTCCTGAGTGGCTGATAAACATCCCAACTCTCAATCTTCTGCTTTGTCCACAATGTCTGATTCTAGTAGATTATGTCCTGAGATCTACTAGTACTCCTGCACATTCCCTATTATCGCTGTGACTACCCTCCATTACTGCTCAGCCCTGTATCTTGCTCTGATAGCTAGCTTTTCTTTCTGCAACACTAATACATCTCTTTATTGACTAAACAAAAATCTCTCTCTCACTCGGTATGCTTTTGCTATTTTTTTTGTACAACATGCCAGGTTCAGCTTGCCTCCTACTGTGATCCTTCAAATGCATTTGAGCATCCCACTGTGGCACCTTTGAGCCTCTCTCTAGATTTAGCCTTCTCTCTGATATCAGACTGCTCTCCATTGGGCTTGTCCCCACTCAGTTGCTCACAAATTCACCACACAGACAAGAAATCAGAATGACACACATAGCTGAGGACAGAGAAAACAACCATAGGTAGCAATAAAACAACACTACAATCACCGAGATTTGCTTGAAAACCTTACTTGTTTTGTGAAGAGAGAGACTAGAGAAGCACAGCCTGGGTACAGAAACAGATGCGTTCAGATGGAATAAACACATATGAACCAAAAACAACAAAGGCACGACTATGGGAGAAGAAGAAAATGGGCTCTTTAAATCTACGGATCATGACCTGGAATTTCTCTTTCAAGTGCCCTAATGCACTGGCCCCAGCAGCATATGTAGGGTCATTGGGTACACAGCCATTGTGGTGCTCTTATGACTTATGGAGCTCACAAATTCAGTGTTGCACTTTTAGTGGGGCTACTTGCCTAAGCACCAACATCAACCCTTTAGAACCTTCTCCAATATTCTTGTACGCAAGAAAAAAAAAATCATGATTTACTTTTAAACTATTTTGAACAGCCTGATTTGTGGCGACTTTAAAACTATTTCATTTCTATGGATGAAATTTTTGTTAAAGAGCCAGATGAAGTAAAATTTCAGGAATGAGGAACAAGGCTAATATAATAATTAGGGAATAATTTCCAGAATTTCAGAATCACTGAATTGTTACAGTGCAGAAGGCCTTTCACTTTATCCTCATTGCACCAGCTCTCTGAATGAGCTTAGTGCCATTCTCCATCCTTTTGGCAGTAATTTTATTCAAATAATCATCTAATGTCCTCTTGAATGCCTCGATTGAACCTGCATCTGCCACACTTCAGGTAGAGCATTCCAGAGCCAACCAAAAAAGCTTATTCTCATATCACATTTGCTTCTTTTGCAAATCACCTTAAATCTATACTCCCTCATTCTTTATTCTTTTATGAATAGGAATAGTTTCTCCCTATCTACACTTTGCAGCCCTCATGATTTTGAGCACCTCTATCAAATCTCCACTATCCTTCTCCTCTCTAAGGAGAACAGTTCCAACTTCTCTTGTATTTCTCCAAAGCTGAAGTTTCTCATTCCTGGACCATTCTTGTAAACCTCTTCTGCACTCTGTCCGATGTGTTAACATCCTTCCTATAGTGTGATGTTCAGAACTGCACAAAATATTCTAGTTGAGGTCTTACTAACGTCTTACAGAAATACCTGTGTTAAGTATCCTATATCTTGTACATGATTTCACTTCTTAATATTTCATTCATTCATTATTTTTATTTTAGTTTGCAGCTTCAATATTAGAACTTACCCTTCAAAGCAATGTGCCACTGTCAAAACCCATTTTCGTCCGATCAGTACACAGCCACAAATATGCCCACTTGGTTCACTCTGCAACGAGCACTGCCAGGGCCAGCGGCCTGGGCGACTAGTTCTGCCTCCGAGAATTCTTTTATTCAATCGAATTGCTGGCCGCTGCCCACAGCCTAGAAAATGTAGATTTCTTTTTTAGATAGATTAATTTCTTATAACTTGCGACTCACCTTGAACAAGGGTTCTTACTCGTTCTGTACTTTTTGAATGTTTCGGTTCAGTTCACCTCAACTTTATCTTGTTCCAATCTCCCCCAAAGTATCAGCATTCACCAGTGCCCTGGTCATGTGGTAAAATAGTATAGATCTTCATTCCATTACTTTTATCTCTCCTATTAGTCAGGTTTTCTCTATTTAAGTATTATTAAAGGAATAGAATTAGTACATTTGGTACGAACACTTCCCTTTTCTATTGTGCATTTTACAACAAGAAGCATGGTGGCTGGATCTGCTTAATCATGGGAGAAGCTGCACTGGCTTGGCAGTGGGAAACCTCCGTCAATTAAGAGGTGGATTGGTCTGTCGAAGAAGTTCACCCACTCTTGGCAGGTTGTCAATGATTGAGCTTATTGACACCAATTAACTCTGAACCTACTAGAATGTAGTGTCTCAGAGATTACATGCCAGTGATATGGTATTCCAGTGCTTCAGGCCACCAGGAAAAACCCTCAGGAGAAGCTCTTCTGTCAAATGCATAGTGCACAATTGACAGATAGGCCACTGAGCAGTGAGGTGGCTGTGAAAAGCTATCCTTTACCTTTGCTTCTGAATTCTCCCCAACAACACCGCCCCTCTCACAGACTCACTCTGTGCGACTCCTATCCCACCCTCACTGACTTGCGTTTGTCAATGATTTCGGACAGCTCCTGGATGCATTACCCACAACGACAACTTCTTCTGGTGGCTTTGCATATAATGGAAAGCTGCTGGGCTCTGGTTGGCTCACAGCTCTCGACAGGCTGGATTTTCATCCAGGCTCCTGAATCCTGGGGAAAGCGCAATACTGGCTCCGTGTGTACTCAACAATCTCCTCCTCACAAGCAACATGGATTCAATTCAATTAAATTCTGTCTATAACTTCTTTTTTTGCATTAACCCTTCAAATCTCATTGCATTAGTAATAGTTTAAATTATATTATATTGAATGCTATCCTGGTCAGTGAAGAGCATTATGCTGCAGCTGAAAAAGTCAACTTCAATTAAACACATGACAGAATCCAACTAACATGGCTGCCCACAGCTTGAGCATCCTTTCACTCCACAACTAGGTCAGTCTGACATCTTGCAAGCTCCGTCGCGGTCAACTCTTTGTTCAATATTAAGCAACAGAATGTGATCCTCATCACCTGGGCAGTAATCCAGTGCAGTCAATCACCCACCCTTTATAGGATCCATCTGATTTCAACAGCTTGAAAACTGGGCAAGTTTAATTTCAACATTCTAGTTCTTAATACATGTCCCTCTGCCTCAGTGAACATCTAGCTCCTTTTCTTTTATAGATGTCATGTGTGTTTTCAGATTATTTATTTGCACTACTTTGACTGTTCGATTTCTTCTTAAATCTAAAAATCTTACATCCAAACCTGGATTAAACCCTTCAAGGCCCTTTTCATTCAAGGGGTTTCTCAATTCAGTAGATGATTTAGATATAGATGAGCTTCATATTTGAAAATGGAGGGCTCAAATATAAAAGGTAAAACATTTGTACAGGAACAAGAGGACAGCATGATAGTTAGCATTGCTGCTTCACAGCTCCAGGGATCCATGTTCAATTCTAGCCTTGGCAAATGTTTGTGTAGAGTTTGCATGTTCTCCCTATGTCTGCATGAATTTCCTCTGGGTGCTATAGCTTTCTTCCGCAATCCAAAGATGTGCAGGTTCGATGGATTAACCAAGCTAAATTTCCCATTAATGTCCAAAAATATGTAAGTTAGGGGAATTAGCTGAGTAAATGTGTGGGATTATGGGGATGGGGTCTGGATAAGATGCTCAGAGTTGGCACAGACTCGATGGGCCAAATGGTCTCCTTCTGCACTGTAGGAATTCTAAGAGCATAGTTTGAGAATCTTTGAGAATTTTGAGATTCTTAACAAATAGTTCGTTTCAGTGTTTACCCAAGAGGAGAGGAAGATAAAAATTGAGTTGGTCTTATAACCAGCAGAGGGCCCCAATTTGCATATTTAAACATCACTCAATAGGCTTCAGAGCCAAACACCTGTTTAATCGTCTTCTTAAGGATTGAATCAAGGGCAAATTGATGTACAAAGTTCAGTGCAGATTTTTCACTGCCAATTATTCGATTTTTTAACAATTGAAAGATTCCCCATCTCAAAATGTCAAAATAGGCTCGATAAGGGGAAAAAAAATAAGAAAATAAGGGCCAGTGGATTGGATTAGGACTATTGTTCATACAGAGAATTGAGGTCAGTCACCAAAAGCAAAGCAATCTGAATATATTTTTTGTGACAAGGATTCATGTTATTTAGCTCTTTTGGATGTGTAATAAGTGCAAGTGCTTCTGAACCACTTCAAATAGATGGACTTATTACACTTCAAGGGGTTAGAAAACTTAGTTTTCTCTTTATTTACCTTCTTTGCTGAATAGATTGTAGGTCAATGTATTTGCTAATGCATTTATTTAAAATCATCAGTGTCTGCAGCATTCAATGCAGTCAGTGCATGTAACACAGGATGAAGTCCATATTAACAACAGAACATGACCTTTTTCTGGATTATAGAACAGAAGCAAAGGACTGTGGCACTCTTTGCAAACTATTTTCCAAGGTGACCCCAATAGGAATGGGTAAAAAGTCCAAAGATGTGCTGAATAGGTTGTTTGGTTTTGGTAAAATTGCCCTTAGTGTCAGAGGAGTATCAGGGTAAAAAGATGGGGATCACAGGGATAGGGCCTGGATAGGATTGTTTCAGTATAGGTTCAATGGGACAAATGGCCTCCTTCTGCACTCTATGATTCTACGTAACAAAGGCTGGCCTTGCCACCAATGCCCATGTCCCATGAACAAATTTATATAAAAAATATAACTTTTAATAACACACACGATCCCAAGGTCAGCAAAAACAAACAGCAGTAAAGAATTATTGTAACATTTGGTTGGTTATTAAAGTTCACAAAATATTATCAACAAACACAGATTCAGGTCTTTCAGTCAGTCTTGGAGCATTCAACACTGATCCCTATTTAATCTGCCATTTGATACTTGACCCATTCCACCTTCTGATACCAACCCTAGCACGAATGCAGGGATGAACGCAGCTGCAAAGCAAATTGTCAGACGTAGCTCAGCTCTGTCGTGGCCCCTTTTCTTGTCATGAACTGAAGATACATGGCCTTAAGGTTTGTCTTGAGTTCTAGACTTACATTGTTGAGCTATCAATCCCAACACTGCACAGCGTCCCTTCACCCTTGATAATGTTCATCCCCCACCCTCACCTCTGACAATGCTCCTCCTTCACATCCCACAGTTTTCATCCTGAAATTGTTCACTTTTCTCCCTTACATTTGACAATGTTCACCACCCTCCCTTGCCCCCCATCACTGCTCACTCCTCTCCTTCACCTCGATAATGTTCGCCCCTTTCTCACCCCCAAAGTTGTTCACCATTCTTCACCCTACAAAAACACAAAAATGCTCAAACCAGAGCCCACCGGCCCACCCTCTCTGACAATGCTGACATCAGGGATTCTAGAAGGTGAGCTGGGAGGGGGTGAATATTTCCAAAGGATACAATTTTTCCTGCAGAAATTTAGTTCACTAAAGGCATAATGGGAGAGAATTGATATTTTGGACAACTTTTGCTTTGATTGTTAACTGCTCAGTTAGATGTACAGGTCAGATCTTCCAATTATTTTCCTTTATAATCTAATTCTGATCATAATAACAATATTTATTATCAGGTTTACACCTATAAATCGGTTCCTTGTAAAATCCTATTAGAAAAAGCAATTTGTGCCTAGCTTCTATGATGACTTATGCCTGCACATCATTTTTAGAACTAGACATGGTTACAATACATCTCAATTCATAATATACAAATCCCAGTTTCTTAAACAATTTTATACAAAGATTCAGCAGCCAGTATAAAATGAAGAGCCTTTTACTTACTTTCCCTGGTGCATTGGAGGGACACCCTGCTTTTACTCTGACACACCTGCCTACAAATAAATGGGGAATGAGGAAACATATATTAGTATAATTTCTAACTCCACAGCTCATTACATTCTTATCTATTAAAAAAGTTTATTTATTAGTCACAAGTAAGGCTAACATTAACACTGCAATGAAGTTATATGAAATTCCCTTAGTCACCACATTCCAGAACCTGTATGGATCAATGTACCTAACCAATGTTTCTTTCAGACTGTGGGAGGAAACCAAAGTATCTGGAGGAAACCCATGCAGACATATGAAAAACATGCAAACTCCATTCAGACAGTGACCCAAACTGGGATTGAACCTGGGTCCCTGGTCCTGTGAGGCAGCAGTGCTAACCATTATGCTAAATATTCTTTCAACTTCTTCCCCACTGCATTCTCCCTGGAGTCATAAGATTATCAAGTTTCGCTCCAGAGACTGAACACAAAACTCAGATTAAATCTCCATTGTTGCACTGTTAGATGTATTATTTTTCAGGCAGGACATTAAAATCAGATCCTATCTGCTGCTTCAGGTGGATGTAATGGATCTTATGACACTATTTTGAAGAAGAGCAAGGGTTAGTGTCATGACCAATATTTATCTGTAAACCAGTAACTAAAACAGATGATTAAAGTTATTTATTACTGCTACAAGTAGGCTGACATTAACACTATAATACGTTCCTTGAAAATCCCCTAGTCGTCACACTCCAGCACCTGTTTGGGTACACTGAGGGAAAATTTAGCATGGCCAATGCCCCTAACCAGCAATCTTTCAGATTGTGGGAGGAAACTAGAGCACCCAGAGAGGACCCGCACAGACACGGAGAGAATGTGTGAACTCCACAGAGACAGAGACCCAAACCGGGAATCGAACACAGCTCCCTGGTGCTGTAGGGCAGCAGTGCTGATCACTGTGCCACCGTGCTGCCCAGTTATCACACTGTTGTTTCGGCAAGCTTTAAGTACTCAATTTAGCTGCCATGTTTTTCCATTACAATATTATTCTTCAGAAACACTTCATTGATAATGCATTTTGTGACGTCCTGAGGTTATAAAAAGACACTATAGAAATTTATGTTTTTGGAATAAATGATCAATAGTGCCAGTGATGTAAGCTGCAATAGCAGCTCCAGTGTCTGCTATAGTGAATTTTAAATTGATATTGATCAAAAAGACAAGGAATTGAAATCAGCGTCCTTCTCATTGACAATAGGTGGCACCACAGTATCCAAAAAGAAGAAACCTGAAGTGCTGATTGTGTTATCTGTAAATAGTCAAAGAAATTACACGTTGTTAACATTAGTTGACAGGAACTTAATTCTGAGCTGACATCTCTCTCTCATTTAGTTTAAAGCCAGTGGTAACCTGTTTGGTTTAAAGGGATTAGCACTTTTGCTACAATTGCAGCTAAAGGCATGCAAGACAACAGAAATGAGCATTTGTCTGCTGTTATCACCAAGAGAAATTAGCATTTCTTCCTTTCATTCAGAAGGTGGAAGATTCAATCCCTGTTTGTGATGGTGTAATTATGGTATTTCAACTTTTAAGGACGATTATTGAAAAGGTAACCATCACTGAACTCCCCCACTGTCAACATCTGTGGGGTTACCACTGATCTGAAACTCAACTGGACTCACCACATAAACACAAAGGCTACAAGAGCAGGTCAGAGGCTAGGAAAACTGCACCTCCAGACTCCCGAAATCATATCCATCATTTACAAAGCATAAGTCAGGAGTGTGATAGGATACTCCCCACTTGCTTGGATGGGTGCAGCTCCAACAGTGCTCAAGAAGCTTGACACCATCCAGGATAAAGCAGGCCACTTGATTGGCACCACATCGACAAACATCCACTTCCTCCACCATTGCTCAGTAGCAGCAGTGCATACTTGTACTATCTACAAGATGCACTGCAGCTATTCACCAAGGGTCATTAAACAGCACCTTCCAAACCCACAACCACTTCCATCTAGAAGGACAAGGGCAGTAGATACTTAGGAACGCTATCACATGGAAGTTCCCCTCCAAGTCTGTCACCATCCTAACTTGGAAATATACTGATGTTCCTTCACAGTTACTGGGTCAAAATCCTGGAATTCCCTCGCTAATGGCTTTGTGGGTCAACCCAGAACATGGACTGCAGTGATTCAAGAGGGAAGCTCACCTTCTCAATGGCAACTAGGGATGGGCAATAAATGCTGGCCAGCCAGCAACATCCATATCCCATAAATGAATAAAAAAAGAATTCTGAGATCAAACCTTTGAATTGGGTTTCAAGGCCCTTTCCAAAATGTAAATCTGGCTTGTTCTGTGTTGTTCAAAACCTGTCAGACTCACATCTCAAGAATTAGTTACAAAGTTAATAATATCAAAAGATTTCTCTAAGGATATCCTCTGCATCTTCGAGGAGGTGAGGCTCCTGAGAAGGGAAGACAGAAAAGCACTTCAATGGACTCAGCACCATTAACGTCTTTGCCGGTGGAATTATGATTCACCAGAATTAACATGGCACTCATTTTGTTCTTGGTCATAATAATGACAGCTGTGAAGAACCCTCAGGAAGAGTTCTGAGAGACATCATCAGAAAGGTTTTCCATCTGCCACAAGGAGTCAAAGAGGAAAGTACTAAGCTTTAACAATCAATTGTTGTTCTGCTAATAAACTGTCAGAACAATAGAACTAATGAGGAACGAGAAACCTTCTCACTGCCCCATTCTTGATCAGCTGGGTCCACCTGAAAAAGGCAAATACTGTCCAGTAGATTTCAGAAGCCATCATGGTTGCTGAAATGAATTTCAATACATTCACTTTGGAAAGGACAATTCAAGTAATAGGCCTGAAACAATGCTTCAGAGATTGATTTAAAACCTCATCTTTTAAGTGCATTTCTTCCTTTGTCTGCAATTTAATCTTGTATCTATATATTAATTAACTTTATCACTTTTGTTTAAGTAACATTCAACAGTAATTTTATAATAAACTGACCTTTATCTGGTTTAAGAGAAAAGCTTGTCTGATGGATTTTTTTTAAATCATTCATAAGTTAAAAGGAAGTGACATACACAAACACACAAATTCTTAGCTCACAGATTATTTGGAGATAACCCTTTGGTTGGCCATGGCCAGATAGTCTCCAGCTCTGAATTTAGCATTGAAATTCAGTGGGATACTTGCGCCTGGTGGGTGTGATTGAGCCTATGGAACATGGGAACCTATTAACTCCTCCTGCCAAGTAAGACAAACCATATTATCAGTTAAGAGTGTTATGGCCATGGGGGAAACATTCATGGAGGATAAATAAAATTAGTGTGACTCTCCCCACCAAGCAAGAAGTCTCATAACACCAGGTTAAAGTCCAACAGGTTTATTTGGAATCATGAGCTTTTGGAGTTCTGCTCCTTCATCAAGTGAGCTCCAAAAGCTTGTGATTCAAAATAAACCTGTTGGACCCACCACAATCCAACATCAGCATCTCCACCTCATGTCTTCCTATCAAAAAACTTTAAATTATTCCCAGAACTTTTTAACAATAGGCCCAATTTGGAAACCAATACTGGATAGTATTTAATTGAAGGGTCATGTATATGTTTACAAAGAACTCAAATGTCTTGCAGTATTCTAGATTATCAAAGTGCAACTTTATTAAATCATTTTCTTGAATATTAATCCTTAATCCTTATTATTAATCCTTGAATATTAATCCTTCTTAGAGATGCTCAATAATTACTGGTTTAGCCAGCACCTCTCACATCCCATGAAGGAATGAATAAATTAAAAAAAATCATCTGAAGGATATTTAATGTAAAGGAATATAAAGTGCTCAACCTGCATTTATCGAGGGAATTTCCACAGTAACTTAATTGCAGTGTTAATATAAATCTACTTGCGACATAAATAAATAAACTTGATGTGAAAAAGATATCTTATCAGTTAGGACATATTCAATTAATTTTGATGGAAAGAAGCTCAGGAGGAATTCACAGATACTGATTGGAATAAATAAATAAGGTAGCAGTTATTGAATTCAGGGAAAAACAACTGTTCACAAACAATAGTGTTGCTAGGTCACACACCTCAGAAAGCCAGGGTACAATTGCATATATCCATTTCGAATTCTCTACTAATCAAGCCATATGTCTTTTCATTTGATTTAGTTTTCTTATATCAGTATCATTGAAGAGCTTTATAATGCTTTCTGACTTTTCCACTCAAATCCATCATGTATTTTCTGGCTCTTACCCCTTTTGTAATAGGGCCTGTAAATTGGAAGCATTCCTATTTCGCCAATCAGAATGAAGGCACAGCCACTTCCGGCGCTGTGTTTGGTTGTATTCTGACAATATTTGAGTGGCTGATGGGCCTCTGTCAATAAAACATATCAGAGTTGTTAAAACAAGGGAGAATAAAAGACAAACTGACAACTTTACTACTTTATTTAATCATTTGACCTGGCCTTGCTATTCTAAACATACATGGTGTGAACAAAAAACTTTAAAATCTTTTATATAACGGTTACTCTAAATGAGTCTTTCCATTTGTCCAATTTTCTATAAAGTAGAAACTCCCTGGCCAGCAACAACCCACTTTCATCAAAACAAATAATTATTGGGTGGTGAATAGGAGGTTTAATAAGGCTCTAAGGCTCTGAGATGCTTCTTTCATAGAATTCCTCCAGTGCAGAAGGAGGCCATTCAGCCCATCATGCTTCTTTCATAGAATTCCCCTCACCTTCACATCTTGAGACACAAAGGGGCAATTTAGTATGGCCAATCCACCTAACATGGGCATGCTAAATTGGACTGTGGGAGGAAACTAAAGCACTTGAAGGAAACCCATGCAGACATAAAGAGAATGTGCAAACTCTACACAGTCACTCAAGGCCAGAATCAAACCTGGGTCTCTGATACTGGGAGACAGCAGTGCTAACAACCGTGGCACCCCTTGGGCTGAATAATATGTTCACTCCTCTGGAAGTAGTGTCGGTATACAGCTGACCTGTTCAATGCCAGCCCACCCTGCAGCTATGGGGCAGTATGGTGGCACAGTGGTTAGCAATGCTGTCTCACTGCGCCAGGGACCTGGGTTCGATTGCCGGCTTTGGTAACTGTCTGTGTGGAGTCTGCAAGTTTTTTTCCCATGTCTGTATGGGGTTCCTCCAGGTACTCTGGTTTCCTTCCACAGTCCAAACGATGTGCAGGTTAGGTGCATTGGCCATGCTAAATTCTGCCTCCATGTACCTGAATAGGAACCGGAGTGTGACAACTAGGGAATTTTCACAGTAGCTTTGTTGCAGTGTTAATGTGAGCCTACTTGTGAGTAATAAATAAACTTTACTTTAATGTGCTGTGAGTGGGTCAATGTGGCTGATCGACAGCTCAATCACTCCCAGCAGCACAGAGAGTGCATTAGTGGCTGCTTCCAGGATTGCAACAAGAGGAGGAAGGCCTGTGGATCCCCGAAGGGATCTTGGGCACTGATGGTTTTGGCAGGTCAAGGAAGGAAATTAGTGTTTAAGGTTGTATGGGTTAGTACATGGAAGGTTTCTTCTTCGGCACGGGATGAAATTGGGAGTATGGCATTGAAATAGAGAATCAGCCATGATCATATTGGTGAAGCAGACTCAAAGGGCAGAATAGCCTACTCCTGTTCCTAGTTACTATGTTTCTATGATACACAAAGGCAGCTCCGATGCACAAACCTTTCTCTTTCAAACGACGCTTTCCCTTTCCTTCCCACCCTTCAGTGTTAGTTTAAAAGAATCAGGCTGCCCACTTCCACCTGACTGTCTACTCTAAGTATTTTATGGCATTGGCAGTGTATTATCAGGGTCAACTGGCTTGGTATTAAGCCTAATTCATTCTTAGTTACCTATTTAAATATGGTGGATCGACTGCTGATTTATTACGGGGGTGAGTTTGGGGTGGACACTCCAGATTTTACATGCACCTTCACCCTGCCATCCCCCATCGCCAAAAACACTCAAAATAAGGAAATGTGAAATGCAGCCCCTCCTCTTTTCCTAGAGTGTTATTTTTCCCAAGCAGTCCCAATAAACAGTTATCACATTCTAATCTGTCATGAAAGGTGGAATGATGTGCTCTTGTTAAGAGATACTTGGCTAATTAACAAGATTGCAGAATCACTGCATTTTCATTAACAGAAAGTGGTGAGGCATATAATATTCAGTTGAAATGATTATTTTTGCATTTCTTTTTAGTATAACTTTTATTTCTTTAAAAAAAAAGTCATCAATTTATTGTGCTTCCAATGAAGGCATTTCAAGGAACATTCCAATAGGAAGAAAGACTGCCAGCATCTTCAAGAGAGGAAAGATTGGTCCTCATTTCACAATCACCAGAATCCCTTGGGCTTTCCTTGAATAATTTTCTTTCCCATGTTACACTAATAGTATGAGGTCACATGACACCAGGTTATAGTCTAACAGGTTTATCTGAAATGCAAATCACTAATAGTAAATGTTGGCATTGCATCAGCAAAAACAACTTCCAAGAATTACCAAAAGCCTTTCAATCATTTAAAGCATTAAGAAGCATTTTTAATCTTCTTTTGATTGTGGAAACATTGGATCCTTTTCATTTAGGACATATCTAAGAAAAAATATCAACTTTGCTTTTTTTTAGATGCTAAGTCAGGATTTGGACTGTGAGAAAACACTTTCACTTTGATATTGGTTGAGATACTAACTTGTTAAACCTTGTAATTCTGAACTTTCCCAGACAAGTTTCACTGGCACCAAGGAATATTTAGGCATGATATTAGCTGCATCATGTATAATATCAATAGCATAAATTGACAACTCTGCCATAGATTTACATTAATGGATAATGGTAAACTAAAACAAGTATACCTCCCTTTCCCAGGGCTGGATAATAAAGACTGCATAGACCAATCCAAAAAGAAATTGCCACGTTAGCTGCGAAGTATTCTGTAAATGTCAGAACGCATCCTGTGAGCCGGGTAGGGAGTAGCGATTTATTAATCAGCATGGCCGGCAAATGACTGTACTTCAGAAAAATATACAGGCTTCCTTCATGGTTTCCAGATACAGAAGAAGGAGGTTATCCATGATTCAAATTGATAACAATATTTGAAGTGGACTGCAAAATACTTATTGAATTTTAAAATACTTTTGAAGAATGATGACAAACCGTCCTTTTCCCAGGATAAGGTTAGGATAGCTTAGCTATCTTCTATTGGGCAAGCTCTGATTTGGACGGTTGTTTTTTTAACTAGTAGTACACTAATGTTAGGGCAACAACATAGCAAACCTTAAATAGTGTGTTCCCTATTACTGATAAGATTGTGTTGAAACAATATTTGTCGGCAGTACAGCAGGTTCTCTTCTTGTACAGAAAGAGAAATACTGGTCTTAACAGTGGTTAAAATGATCTTGATAGAGAAATGGGGAATAACATTTGTTTCAGGATTAGTTGACAGATATTCACATAAGAAAAATTATATAAGGTACTTAAAACCAGGTTGTATTACCAGACCCCAACAAACTTCAGCTCTTTCGAAACAGCAGAGAACAAAAAAAGAATGGGAGGTGGAGGATAGGAGGTGGGGAGCTAAATGTAAAGACTGTGGAGACAATGTCCTGTAGTTGCTCATTCAGTACAGGTTCTAGAAACATTCTTCAAAGTTGCATTGCCTTCACTATCTATCAGTGTAAAACATTCCTCCAATACTTGGGTGCCTGCCCATCACTCCTTCAGAATATTTTTATTGTTTGACAAATCCATCATAAATTGCAAGGTAATCTGTTTACAACTAAATAACACTCTCAACAAGCTTCTGCTGCAACACATGATGTTTGAAAGTCAAAGTGAAGTCCTGGCACACGTCAGTCAGAGCTCAGTAAGTACTTTCACCCAGTGCTCCTTCAAAGGCTTCTCATTTCTGCTTTCCCTACAGGGATTGATATTTGCTATTCTCATTTGGACCCAGTGAGGGAATATTAATTTCAATTGCAGTATGGTTCCATAACTCAACTTTTCAGCATATTGTCAAAGTGGCCATTTTTTTTTAACCTCAAAGCAACTTTCGGTACGTTCAAAAGATCTATCATAAAGGAGCACTTATTATGTCAATCAACATATCTGGGTTAAACAGGTCAGATTACTGAGGATGAATTGCAAATGTACTTGAGTGCTGAAAGTGCCCCTTAGTCAAGAATCTCCAGTACTACAAGCTACTGACCTTACCCTAAACCAATCTGCTTGCAGGCCAGCTGGCTGAGCTCTTCCTGCCAATCATCAGCACATACATGATAGTCAGCGGTCGACCTGTGCACAACTAAGTGAGACAAGGAAGCTGCACCATCCGACAGCGACACTGGAAACAAAGCAGAGACAACCATTCTATTATCACAAAATCATATATTACTGAAGGAAGACTTTCAGCTCATTTATATAGATGAATTGGAGGAAGGGGCTGAGTGCAGGGTATCGAAATTTGCTGATGACATGAAGATGAGTGGAAAAGCAAATTGCATGGAGGGTGTGGAAAGCCTGAAGAGGGATCTGGATAGGCTGAGTGAGGGGGTGAGGACCTGGCAGATGGAGTATAATGTTAGCAAGTGTGAGGTTATCCACTTTGGTAAGAATAATGGTAGGAAGGACTACTATTTAAATGGAGAAAAGCTGCAGCATGCGACGATGCAGACGGACCTGGGGGTCCTTGTGCACGAATCGCAAAAACATAGTATGCAGGTGCAGCAGGTGACTAAGAAAGCGAATGCAATGTTGGCTTTTATAGATAGGGGGATAGAATATAAAAGTAGGGAGGTTCTGTTGCAGCTGTATAGGGTGCTGGTGAGGCCGCAGCTAGAGTACTGTGTGCAGTTTTGGTCGCCACATTCAAGGAAGGATATATATTGGCCTTGGAGAGTGTGCAGAGAAGGTTTACTAGGCTGATACCGGAAATGAGGGCGTTGGATTATGAGGAGAGACTGAATAGATTAGGTTTGTACTCTTTGGAGTTTAGAAGGCTGAGAGGGGATTTTAGAGAGACGTACAAGATAATGAAGAGGATGGATAGGGTAGAGGTTGAGAGACTCTTCCCACTTAGCAAAGATAGCAGGACTAGAGGGCACAGCCTCAAGATTTGGGGGGGCGGGGTGTTCAGATCGGAGTTGTGGAGGGGTTTCTTCACGCAAGGGTGGTGAATCTTTGGAATTCTCTGCCTGATGAGGTGGTGGAGGCTTCCTCACTGAATACGTTCAAGTCAAGAGTGGATAAGTTTTTAATTGACAAGGGAATTGAGGGTTACGGGGAGAAAGCGGGAAAGTGGTACTGAACCACTACAGATCAACCATGATCTTATTGAATGGTGGGGCAGGTTCGAGGGGCTGTATGGCCTACTCCTGCTCCTATTTCTCATGTTCTTATGTTATGTTCTTATAATGCATGTACTGGCTTTTTGAAAGTATCAATGTATAATCCTTCTTCTCAGTAGCCCTGAAAATATTTTCCCATCAAATATTTATCCAATTTCTTTTTTGAAAGTTATGATTGAATTCTGCTTCCACTTTAGGTAGTTAATTCCAGATCATAACCACTTATTTTATAAGCATTAATCTCATCTGCCCTTTGATTCTTTTGCTAATAATCTAAATCTGTGTCCTATGGTCACTCACCAATCTGCCCATGGAAATTATTTCCCTTCACATGCTCTTATCAAAATCCTTCATATTCTCAAATGCCACCATTGAACCTTCCTTTAGATTTCTCCACCTGGAGAACAATCCCAATTTCTCAAGTTTATTGTATTCAGAGTTATCCAATTTCAGTAGCTACAGTGCACCAGGTTAAGAAAGAGCAGTATCAATAATTAAAAGGTTGTATAAAATACTCTCAATCTTAATCCAAAATCTTGCAATTACTAACACTTGAAGCCTAGCTGATGAGCTAAGGTTCCTTCCCTTTGCAACACTCACCACAGTTCCATTCATCTGAGCCATCAGGGCAATCTCTCCTCCCATCACACCAAACATGATGAGACACACAAGCATGATTGTTGCACACAACCTCATTGTCATTACAGGATGCTGGAAAGAGGAAAAGACAAGGAATCAGGAATAATTTTGTTGGAAAGCATAAAATACTCAGTCCTACTGTTTGACAGTGCAGAACAATTAAAATTTAGAATAAAATAAGCCTAACTCACAAGAAAATCCATACTAGACTAGTGCTTCACTCAAAAATTCCTCCAGTATGACTGATTTGGAAAGAAAAGAAATAATTTCAAATGTAAAAGCAGATTTTAAATTTAAAAATATCCTGAGTTTTGTTTAATCAATTTGATTCCCTTTTGAATTTTACAAATTTCAGATTTTTAATTCAAAACAAACTTTCTACGATGCCCACTAAAAAAAAGGATGTTCAAAGACATGTCACACTCTACTGTGAAGTATTTGGAACATTCCTCATAAGATGCTGGTATGTCCTCAGCGAGTGAGCTGGGTGAAAGATCAACAATCTGTCTTGCACTCCTGTCAGATATCTAAGAGTAGCGGCTCCTTTGAAAGTACATGGGTATACCTATGTATCTCTCGCAGCGTGCAAGTGCTGGACTGTTGTCTCCATTGAGAAAATAACCTGAAGTTCTGAAAATTACGTTCTAAGTAATTTTATTGTTTTTGGATGGATAGTTGATCACTATGAAAATTGACATTAAAATAAATCACAGCAGGACACGTCATTCAGCAACAAACTTCAATACAGCAAAGGCAGATTCTCAAAATCCCAACAGCATAAATGCAGTAACAGATGCTACACATTGAGAGGTGAATTACTGAATGCAATTCACTCCTGAAAAAGAGTTCAGTCACACTTCTGTTTGTCACTGATGATTTATAGGTTCACTGCATGGTTCAAACGGCCCAGTAACTCTCAGTTACTAGGGTAGCCTCTATATTCATATAATGGAAACTTTTGATTTTGTGTTGTGCACATGCTCCCAAATCCCTGGGTGATATGGTGTTGTTGTGGAGGAAGCACATTGCCAGAAAGCATGATGCTAAGTAGTCTCAATGCATTGAATAGCTGCAGAGATATGATAATATTTACCAGCCAAGACTCAATGTAGTTGCAACAAGTCTGGATCAGAAGGAAGGTTTTGAAAGCAGAGCATCACTAAACACTTTAGAAAAAAATATGCGCTAAAGCAAAACAACTCAATTTGGCAACAGGAAAATAGAGAATGCCAGTAATGAATTACAGCAATTCTTTTCATCTGCTTTGTCAGTACAGTCCTGGAAACCATCACAGATCATTGTATGCTTGATACACGTCTTGTCAATCGGGCATTCCCAGAGGCCTCTCTCACTACAACCTGAGAAGGAAAAGAAAAGGAGTCAAGAACTTTAAAGGGGAATAAGTAAATTGATTATCAATTGTTGTGAAAAATTAACAAAGTAACAAATAAATCTGTTTGCATTATTATGCTTTACAAAGAATGTATACTGAATGATCATATTGTTATCTTCTCAGAAACGTGTCTTAAGATTTCCATGCTCAAGATATTCCGAGGTCAAAATTAGCGTCCTGGCTAAGAGCTAGTGGTGTACTCTGATTGCAATGTGCCTATCAGATCACAGGATCTCTTCATATCTTCCTATTGTTCTTAACTTTTGCTCACTATTCTTCCCCAGTTAGAGAATGAAGCAAAGATACCTGTCTTAATTTATCCTAGGATAGGAATATTCAAATTCCTCAACATAACAAAAATGTATTCAGTTCCACCTAAAGTCAAGGTATGCAAACAACACAACTAACCCAAATCCCAATACAGTCCATAATTTTGTTTATTGAAACCCATTGCTATTCTAACAAATAGAAAGAGAATAGTGGAAGCATCCACCACGTCAGGCAGCATCTATGGAGAGATAAACAAGTTCCTTTTTAGCTCAATTACTTTTTCATTCTGTTTCCCTACCTCCAGCTGCTGCTTAACCTGCTGAGGCATTTTCTTTTTGTTGTGGCTTCCCAATATTCACAGTATTTTGCTGCTGAATTTCTATTCTAAGGAATCCTTCCAGTCACATAAACTGGCTGTTTGACAGATAGTAAATTTTCCTATAATGTTCTAAATATGACGTTTGCAAATTATGATGTTTTAGGACGGTATCTCTCTAAACCTTTTCTATCCATGTACCTGTCCAAATGTCTTTAAATGTTATAATGTTACCCACCCCTACCATCTTCTCTGGCAGCTCATTCCATGTACACAACACCTTCTGTGTGAAAAAGTTGCCCTCAGGTCCATTTCCAGGAAGCCATTATTGTCTCGCCAATTAAACTTTCATTGTGCTCTATCACTAATGTACCTTCATATTCCACCACAGCCACAGCGATGCAGTATCTTATTCTTGTCATGTGTATTTTACAGGGGCCAGGGATTTGTAGCCGAGACCAACGGAGCAGAAACCGGGAAATGTTGTGGGTGTTACAGGAAGCACGATGTCAGCAAGTTAGAAATTACTGGTGCAGCTACAGTGTCAGGATTAGCAACACAAACAACTGATTATTTTTATTGCAGATCAGCATTTCTGCTTAAATGCAAAGCTAATGTGATTCCTGCTGACATGGGGAAGAAAGTAGAGGAATCTGTTTTTGAGATTAGGTTACAGGCTTTCCAAAAATCCATAAATATCACAGGCAGCCAGGGCTTTTTGCAGTTTTGCTTTGTGTGGTCTACTGCCATCTGAGATGCAAGATAGGAATACTAGGCTTGTATCCTCAGCAGAGAAAATGCCAGTTCCATCGTTCACCATGTAGAGCCTAGTTGGAGCATAAGATCAGATTAATGATTGGTCGCCTCATTACAAGAAGGACGTAGAAGCCATTGAAAGTGTGCAGAGGAGATTTACAAGGGTGTTACCTGGATTGATTGGCATGCCTTATGAAGTCAGGTTAAGGAAGCTCGATCTTTTCTCCATAGAGAGATGAAGGATGACCTGATAAATGTGTATCAGATGATGAGAGGTATTGATCAGTGAACTCTCGAAGCTTTTCCCCAGAGCTGAAATGGCTGCCATAAGAGGTTTAAGGTGCTGCGGAGTACATATAGAGGAGATGTCAGGGGTAAGTTTTTCACTCACGGGGTGGTGGGTGAGTGGAATCAGCTGCCATCGGTAGTGGTGGAGGCAAATTCATTAGGGTCTTTTAAGAGACTTCTAGATGAGTATATGGGACTTAATAGGATTGAAGGTTATAGGTAAACTGAGTAGGTAGAGATAAGATCGGCGTAACTTTTGGGCCAAAGGGCCTGTTTGTGCTGTAGTTTTTCTATGATTCTTTGATTCTGAGATTGATGATCATTTAAAGGGAGCTGTAAGATTTACCTAGTTTAGAGCTAGAGGGATTTAAGTATAGTCCCTGCAATAAAAGACAATTCCAGAATTAGACGTTACTCGATTGTGAAAACAAAAATGCAAGCCATTGGAGCTGTGTTTGATGTTAGACTGGTTCTTTGAGGATGAAACACCCATTTGGGGACAATATAACATATAACTTAATGGGAGTCTTTGGGTGAGACACTGTGGCCTATCCTCAGTGTTTTTCTCAGAAGCGGGATGTGGCAAACCATTTGCAGGTGGCAAGACCTTCTGGTCTTCTACTGTCAATCAGAATTCCCATCGAAACCATCTCATGCCACTGGGAAACCCATGGCTGAGGGTACGTCACTGGTGGAACTAAAGAATCCCACCATCGTGAACAGCCAGAGAATTCTGGCCTTTAATTCATGCAATAAATGGGGATCCTTGTTCTATATTTCAGAAGTATAAATGGCCTACAAAAAGAGAATAGTTTTTAGTCAGTAGTATCTTTTTTCAGTTGGTATAGTAAAAATGGTATAGTAAAAATCAAACCTTGATGTGTCATTCTTCTTATTAGTAACTTTGAAAGAGAAATTCAAACTTTGAGTTAATAGTTTCTACAGAAATCAGAACAAGTGTCCTGTGATAAAGTTAGCAATGGTGATCATAATTCTCATTCAAAACAGGTATTTCTAAAATATCATTTAGCACGCAGCAATTTTATCAGGTAACATTTCAAAACAATTTCAGTTAACATCATAGACAACCATAATGATCAATTGTGGACGTCACTGCACAATGCAGCACTGCAACCAGTGAATGAGTAAACTGAGTCAAGAGAAGAAATTCACCAAATATAAAATATTTAGCCTGGTGATTAATAAAAGCATCTTTCTTTCTATACAGAGTAAAACATATTTCCTTGTCGTCAATGGATTGAGTCTTTACAATAGATACCCAGAAATTAGAAGAAGTTTTCACTCATCTTTTTCTGAGTAACTATTGGTATAACACTGCCAAAAGCATCTGAACGTTAAATTGTATTTTCAAATGGTTCTCATGCAGGGCTTTTGCGCAGAGGAAATTGGCACTTTTAGGCAATTGTGGTGCAAAATCCTTACAATTGAAGTTCCAAAACATGTTCGCCAGAGCACTTCTGGGGAAGTCCCCCTTAGTCTGGCTTAGAAGTTACAGTCCACTGTCTTGCCTCAGATCTTGAGAAAATTTTCCTTTCATAACTGCATTTTCTGCATTAGAATTTAACACGGAAAGCCTTCAAAGTAATTTATCTTTCAATCTGTACTACATGTAAGAAACAATGACTGGAACTTTGTGGCCCTTCACACCAGCAGCATACCCCTGCCACGGGTTTGTTGGCATTTAATCCAGTTGATAACAGCAGAACCAAAAGATCCTGCCATTAGCTAGTGACAAGCTGTCTCCACGGACCATGTGGTGGTGGATTGAGTGGTAAATCCCGTCAAATGCTACCGTGGTTTACAGAGAAGCACACACGCTATATGCTGGCCAGACACCATCAAGTTACACTCTCTAAACTTTTGTGTCTTCACTCTCCTCTTCCTTTATAGGATCATAGTATCCCTACTGTGCAGGAGGAGGCTATTCGGCCTCTCAAGCCTGCACTGACAACAAGCTCACCCAAGCCCTATCTCCATAATCCCATGTATTTATCCTGTTTGTCTCTCTGACACTAAGTGGCAATTTTAGCAAGGTCAATCAACCTAACCTGCACATTTTTGGGCTGTGGGAGGAAACTAGAGCACCCAAAGGAAACCCATGCGGACATGGGGAGAATGTGCAAACTCCACACAGACAGTGACCCAAGCCCGGAATTGAATCCAGGCTCCTGAAGCTGTGAGGCAGCAATACTAACCACTGTGCCACCATGCTGCCCTTCTGATGTGAAAACTCATCTCTGTGACCAAGCTTTTAATTTTCCTTCCTCATCTTCAATTAATGCTGTTTGGCTCAGCATTCATTGTGTCTGATTATGTTACTGTTAAGCAGCTTGGGATGTTTTACTATTCGAGGATACTATACAAACGTGAATTGTTGTTTCATTCAGAAAATGCAACTAATAAGTTTAAAATGGGTCAAGATGAACAGGCACTTAATTTTTAAAATGTTATTTGAAGTTGCTTTCTGCAAAGATACTTTTATCCAAGATTAAACTTTAGTAAGTATTGCATGAATCTATGGAAGGAAACATCATTTTGAATTGATACTTCAATCTGTTCTAGTGAGGTCAAATGGACTATTGAGTGAGACAATCTGTTGTAACCATGTTAGATTGTTGTTCTAGACAGAGATCAGTTGCCATGAGAATACCAGATTACACTAATGGTTTTAGAAACTTGCTTCTTGATATTTTCAGAAAAAAAAAATTGATAAAAAATGGCATTCCTAGATACATAAAACATAATTACTATCAGACAAACTAGAAGTGGGGTGTCAATGAAATTCAGAAAAAATAAAGAACAAAAGCTATCACAGCAAGCCTATGTGACTGAAGGTTCAGTATAGTCCAAGGAAGTTGTGCAAATTTCTGCTAATCTATGAGAAGACACTAAAATTCATGCATTTACATGATTGTAAATCATGCAGGAAGTGCATGATTTGTACATTTTTAAAATAACACACTTTTTGAATAATGCATTTTGGGGTGGGACATATCCTTCACTTCCTGCAAAATCAAGTGTCCAAGTAGCTCTGAATCCAAGCTACCTGTCTGCAAGCAGAATCAGAAAGCTGGGACCATTTTCAATCATGGGTTTAGTTTCGATGCAGCCAGGAAGCTACAGACATTGAGAAGGTGCTCCATTACAAGTGTGGTTGTGGATGGGCAGGTGATTGGTCAATCCTGATTTTGACCAGTGGGGAAAAAACGTTAGTTGACAGTATATACTCCAATCCACCAAAATGTTAACTATGCAATGCACTTGGACAATCTGCGTGTGTCTAGATAGAAATGTAAAAAAATTTTCACAATAACTTTCAGACAATCAATTTGATATAAACGATTTATGGAACTAGCCAGCCCAAAGATTGTCTGATAATGAATAGCTTCCTTGTTCAAAAATATTGATATGTTAAATCAGACATATCACCACCCATCATAATTATCAATTGTATCAGATATGTTAATGCAGCCAATTTTTTTATTTTTCATCCAAACTTGGGATAAAGTAAGCACTCTCTGCAATATTGTCAGTAAGAGACTGGTTAATAAACTATTAGAGGAAGGATTTAATATTAAAGTAGATATTGTCATTAATTCTCAAAATCTGTAACTCTGAGATGGATAATGACCTAAAACTTGGTTCTTCTAAAAAGTTGTCCTCTTCTTTCTTGACAGTTGCGTAGCAATTTGGGGTTTGGCCAGCATTGAGCCTGATTTTCATGTTCCATGCAGGGCAAGCGCTGGGGGGTGGGGTAAAGAAGCAGGCAGGACCAGATTTCAGAATTTCTCCCCCCACCCTCCAACACCATATATCTCATGTGGTACTTTTAAGGACATGCGATAAGAGTGCAAGTTTACACAGATAATTTTAAAAGATGTTGCTAAGATTTTAGGTTGAGGGATCATTTTAAAGGGACTAAATGGTACAGGAGTTAATCATCAGCCTCAGTTAAGGAAGTTAGGGGGTACCGTGTCATAATTTCAAGTTGAGTAAGGCCAAATCCAGGTTATATGTCGGGAGGTGGTACTTTGTGCAGAGAATGGTGGATCTCTGGACAGATAACCAACACGTGAACAGACATCAATTTGTTAAATGAGACCTTTATCACCTGTTTCTAGCTGGGCAAAAATCACTTCACATAAAAGATAAGTACAGCACAGAATTACCTGAGTGATCTCTTGAATTAGTTTTAGGAGGTTAAAGAAAAATTTGCTATATTATTTTTTCCCAAGCAGGCCTTTATTTTAGTCTCCCAGAATATCACCTGATTTTGGTTGGGATAGGAGTGTATATATTGAGATAAACAAATTTTCACACTGGTATGTGACAGGCTGGGTAGACCAGCAGGTATTTTCCTGTCAATACACAATCATTAAAAACATAAATCATAATCCTTGTTTGAAAACGCTGGACTGTAGAGAAGGACAAAGCGAAAACCATGGAGTCAAATTGACTCAACTAGTTTCTAAAACTGACTGCTTCGTGCGTCAGACCCCTAATATATTACTGCCTGCTGTGGATCGCAGACAACCTTGTGTACTGATTGTTACTAGGAGCTACTTGTTTGTTGATTGTTCTAGTGCTCACATCATCAACAGCAACCTGACAAGTTATCAGTTTAATGATACCAGTCTAACACAGATTAAGAATTTAAAATCTGCTGCTGCAGGGACATCTGCAATAAACTTTTCAAAGTGCTCTTAAAGGTCAAGTGGAGAATAGATTTAAGAAGTTGGTGCTCAACAGGGATTCTGGAATAGAACTCCTGCCATTTCATGAACCCAAGCACTCCCTAAGTCAGGTATAACACAAGCAGATGTAAAATAAAGCTCCTTCCACTCTGTCTCAACAATATATCCAAACTTCAATCTCCTAGGAGCAGGCCCAGTTTCAGCACTGTGAAATTTCTATTTCCCACACCAGTGGAGAGATGGTTTAATGGGAGATCCAGCGAGAGTATCGCATTGCCTCGGTTCAGGAATGCCCCATTCAGGCACACAATGGGCAGTAGTGGGCCTTCCTGGCAATCTTACACTTGGCAGTGGCTGAGAGCTGCCAACCTGAGGACAGCAGCTTTTAACAGTAGATAAAGGTAAAGTTGCCATAGTCCCAGGTGACTTTGAAGTTCTTCCCTTTGAAGAGAAGAGCTGACTGGTGGTGATTTGACCTGAAGATCACTACACCTCAGGCAAGGGGCAAGGTTGAGAAGGTGGCTTTCATGAGTAACCTCAGCCAGTATGGGAATTGAACCCACACCGTTGGCACTGTTATGCATCATTAACCAACCATCCAACCTGGGGAGGCAGTGGCTGGTGCCTGTACATCATATCCCCATAAATGTCATTGCTGGATCCCAGGCTACAGATGAGTGATGGTGGGAGTGGGTGACAGGAAAGGGGGTGAGCGAGTGTGTCCACCATCAACAGCAGAGGATAGTTCTGCCTTCCTGATGCTAGATCCCTTTATCAGGCACTTGGGAACTCAAAACCAGCTGGAACAAGGTTTTCTTGATATGCCGCCTGCATGGAAAGTTCCCTGCTCGCCGCTGGGTTACCACAAACATCAACAGGATGAAGCTCATCGCAAGCCTCAATTGGTAACAAGGTGGGAAGGCCATCTGCAGGTCTTCCACCAAACATAATGAAGGTGGAAGTGGAAGAGTTCACACACGCCATCCTCCTGCCTCATTAAATACCACCAAACTCACCATGGGGAGAGCATTAAATTTCACCCTGGTTAACCTGTAACCTCTCGAGTGAAATTGCCAATTATTACCATATGAGAGACAGTTTTGTGCGACAAGTCCAATCCACAAAGAACCAGATGAACACTGCCCAAACTCAAATCACTCCCAGAATATACAGGAGACATTAATTGTTTCAGTTAGAACTGGATTTCACCTTGGGTTATGGAGATGAAAGCCTGGTGCCTGCACCCCAACAAAACCTATTTTATGTTCAGTCCTTGGAAAAATGTTACTGTTGCTTTCTGTAAAATGTGACAAAGGGCTTTCACAGAAGGAATTTAAGCAATACCTACCACATTCTTCCTCATCACTAAAATCATCACAGTCTGGTCTTCGATCACACCTTTTTGATGCCAAGACGCATCTCCCCGAGTTGCACTTGAAATGACTTGGGGAGCATTCTGTGAACAAAATATCGAATCATTCTGTAAATGCACTTTCACGTGGTCAATTTTAGATGCAGACAGCCAATTTTTCAACCCATTATTTTACTGCTTTCATGCCCAGTAAATTATTGAGAATTTACTCCTGTTGTGAATTTATTGTTAAAGGGAAAAATATAAACAGTGAAAAGTTATTTATATGAAATCATTAACATTGAATAAGACCTACATCTTCCCCAGGTTTATTTGAGGCTTCAAGGTATGAGGCTGACTTAATGAATAATATACAACAGAATTTGGTTTTAAAACATTTAAAAGGCTACTGCTGTTCATCTACTTCTACAATCATCCCACTGTGCTACAGCCCACTGATTGCTGAAACTCATCCATACTATTGTCACCTCAGGACTGAGTGATTGCAATACTATCCTGTTCAGCCTGAAGTCCTCCACCCTCTACGAAGTTCGGCTTGTCCATATTCCTCTTCCCAGATCCTAACTCACACCAAGACATATTAATCCAGCACTCTGTGTTTGCTAACCTGCATGGACTTCAAAATCCCCACAATTTGGAATTCTTACCCTTTTTTTCAAACTCCTTCATGATCATGATCTCCAGCCTCACAACTCTGCCAGAACGCCGTGTTCATCCAGCCTCGCCTCTTTGGCATTTACTATTCCAGTCACCATACAGCCGCTCTATGTGCCATTAGCCACATAGAACAAAAGCTCTGAAATTATCCCCCTACTCCTCTCCACTGTGCTCGCTTTCCCTTCCAGACCTTTCTTTAAACCTACATTTTGATGAAGCTTCAAGTTACTCCTGATGTGTTCTTCTATAGCTCTGATTACTGTGCAGTGCTCTGGATGTTTTAGTTTGTTATATAAATGCAAGTTGTTTGTTCAAAAGGTGCAACAGCCAAGCTGAAGACAAGGGTCTAAGATGAACAATAATTGCAAGTTATTCTTGTTGCTGCAGTAAATATGATGTGAAGTGTCACAAGCTTCATTTACAATTGATGCTGAATTGATTGATCCCAGCAAGAGCAAGTATGATTGTATTAGTCAGTGGAAAATTGACACCGTTTCAAACTTTCAATCCCGTACCATGAGGTCCACCGGAAAAGATAGATGCTATTCAATTGTCATCATCTTTATTTGGGTTATAATCTGGCAGTTTGCCCTCCTGCTATTAAACATGTTTAACTTTCATTCCAATTTAAATCAATCTGAATTTCCAAAAGGCATTTTATAAGCTGTCATAAAAGTTAGCTGTGTTGCTGGTGATATATTAGCATGAATATAGGACTGGATAACTGATAGGAAACAGGATAAGTCTGTCATTTTCAGGTCTGCCACAGTAAGTAGTCTCACAAAACCAGGTTAAAGTCTAACAGGGGGTTTCATTGGTAGCATGAGCTTTCGGAGCATTGCCCTCTCATCACCTGATGCCATCCCTTGATGAAGAGGCACTGAACCAAAAGCTTGTGGCTTGTGCTATCAAATAAACCTGTTGGACTTTAACCTGATGTTGCGAGACTTCTTACCCCAGTCCAACAATGGCATCTCAGTATTTATTGTCCATCTCTAGTTGTCCGAGGGTAGTTGAGAGTCAATGACATTGCCGTGGCTCTGGAAAGGACAGCAGATTTCCTTCCCTAAAGGACATTAACGAGCCACGTGGATTTTTCCATCAATCAAAAATGGTTTCGTGGTCATTGGTAGATTCTCAATTCCAGAGATTTTTTTAAAATTCTGCCATGGCAGGATTCAAACCCAGGTCCCCAGAACATTAGCTGAGTTTCTGGATTAATAGTCTAATGATTATACCACTCGGCCATTACCTCCCAGACCCAGGGGTCATAGTTTGAAGATTAGCGGTAAATCTTTTAGAACTGAGGTGAGGATAAATTTCTTCAGAGGATGGTGTATGTGTGGAATTCACTACCACAGAATGTAGTTGAGGCCAAAACGTTGTCTGATTCCAAGAAGAAATTAGATACAGCTTTGGAGACTAAAGGGATTAAGGGATGGGGGTGGGGGGAAGAAGGGATCAGGCTATTAAATTCGATGATCAGCCATGATCAAAATGAATAGTGAAGCAGGCTCAAAAGGCCGAATGGTCAACAACTGATTCTAATTATGTTTTATTATTTCTATATTATTCACATTGCGAAAGATTGCAGAATGTTGCAGTACAGAGAGATCTGATTGTTTTGAATCACAAAGTGTGTGGGCAAACAAGCTATGGAAAACAAAGGGAATGTTGATCTTTATTGCAAAGGGGATGGAGTTTAAAATTATGAAAATCTTGCGACAACTGTAAAGTGCAATGGTGAGACTGCACCTGGAATATCATGTACAGCTTTTGTCTCCTTACTGAAGGAAGGATATAATTGCATTGGAAACAGTTCAAAGAAGATACAATAGGTTGATCCTTGGGAAGAAAGGGTTGGTTTACTAGGAAATTCTTTGCGCAGGTTAAGTCTATACACATTGGAGTTTAGAAGAATGAGAATTGATCTTATTGAAACATACAAGATTCTGAGTTGGTTTGAGAAGGTAAGAAAATGTTTCCTCTCAGATAGGAATCTAAAACTAGTGGCACACAGTTTAAAAATAAGGGGTCTCCCATTTAAGACAGAGATAAAGAGGAATTCTCTACCTCCGAGGATCATTCACCTTTGTAATTCTCTTCTACAGAGAGCAGTGGGAGCTGAATCATTGAACATATTCAAGGCTGTATTAGGCAGATTTAATTGAAAAGGAGGGACAAGAGGGGAGTAAATTTACAGCCACAATCAGATCACCCATGATATTATTGAATGTGGGAGCAGGCTCGATGGGCCAGATGAGTCAAAGACAAAAATTTGTCTCTCACCGTTTAAACTTTCAGATATAGAATGGTCATTTAGGCAAGGTACTGAAGTCAGCTGACACCCAAAGAACACTATTCTATTTAGAACCAGCTTCTTCAGGAGAGAAAATGGGCAGAATCATCCCAAAATGGCAGAGTGTTGGATCAGGTGAGAAAAGTGGTGTAAAACTCAGTGGCTTGACAGCTGGCTTTTCTCACCTGACTTAGCAGCACTTAGTAACTGATTTCATTAGTAAGTATGTAGAAGACACACTGTGTCAAAGAAGCAAATCTGTGTGTTTCCCAACCGGAAACCATGGATGAACAGGGAATATCCATTGCTTGCTGAAGTCCAGGTCTGAGGTGTTCAAGTAAGGCAATCCTGACCTATACATGAAATCCAGATATAATTAATGGAGATCCATCAGAGATACCAAAAGACAGTACTGGACCAAACTAGAGTCCCAGGCTAGCCGCACGAACACCTATCGACTATTCAAAGGTCTGTTAGACATAATATAGCTACAAGATGAAGACATGTAAAATCGCCGGCTCCAACGCACCGCTCAATGCATTCTGTGCTCGTCTTGAGAAAGAGCTCAGCAAGAGCACACCTTCTGCCCCAGAAGCCTTGGTAAACCCATTTCTAAGGTCACTATCACAGACATCAGAACAGCTTTCTTGAAAGTCAAACCACGGAGAGCGACTGGTCCAAATGCGGTACCCTGATGAGCACTTAGATCCTGCACAAACCAGCTGCTGAGGTTTTCACAGACATCATTCACTTCTCTTTACACCAATCTGAGGTCCCTAAGTGCTTCAAGAAAATGGTCATTATCTTGTACCAAAGAAAAGCCAGGCAACGTGCCTTAATGACTACCATCCGGTGGCTCTGACATCCATCATTAATGAAGTGCTTTGAAAGGTTAGTCATGGCATAAATCAATTCCATTTTCCAGATTACCTCCACTACTGTTTACCAATCACCAAAACAGGGCAACAGCAGACATTATCTTCCTGGCCCGACACTCAACTCCAGGACACCTGGATAACAAAGACTCCTATTTATTAATTACAGTTCAGCCTTCAAAATCATTATTCTGCAAAACTCATCTCCAAACTCCGTAGCCTGTGGCTCAGCGCCTTCTTCGGCGATTGGATCCTAGAATTCCTAACCCACAGATTGTAATCGATAAGGATAGGCCTTCTCCACGATCATCCTCAACACCAGTTCCCCACAAAGCTGTGTCCTCAGTCTCCTACTGTACTCCTTATTCACCTATGACTCTGTGGCAAAATTCCCTTCCAACTCGATTTTCAAGTTTGCTCACAACACCAAGTAGTGGATCAAATCTCAGACAATGACAAGACAGAATACAGGAATGAGAGAGAATCTGGTGAACTGGTGCGATGACACCAATCTCTCCCTCAATGTCAGCAAAATAAAAGAGATACTCATCGATTTCAGGAAGCCTAGTGGAGGACATGCCCCTGTCTACATCAATAGGGATGAAGTGGAAATAGTCAAAAGCTTTAGGTTTCTAGGTGTCCATCACCAACAAACTATCCAGGTCCCCCTGTGCCAACACTATAGTTAAGAAAGCCCACCAACTCCTCTACCTTTGCAAGAGGCTAAGAAAATTTGGTATATCTGCTACAACTCTCAACAACTTTTACAAATGCACCATAGAAAGCATTCTTTCTGGTTGTATCACAGTTTGGTATGGTTTCTGCTCTGCCCAAGACTGCAAGAAACTACAAAGGGTCTTGAACAAAGCCCATTTTTTCATGCAAAACATCTCCCACAGCCTCAGAAAAGCAGCCAGCATAATCAAGGACTCCATGCACCCCTGACGTACTCTCCTCTATCTTTTCTGTCGGGAAAAAGATACAAAAGCCAACTGAATTAAGAACAGATTCTTCCATGCTGCCATCAGACATTTGAGTGAACCTATCACACATTAAGTTGATCTTTCTCTACACCCTAGCTATGACAGTAACACTACATTCTCCATCCTCTCCTTTTCTTCCCTATTTATAGTATCTTTGACTGTATAGTGCACAAGAAACAATACTTTTTTGCTGTATATTGACACATGATGATAATAGATCAAATTAAATCTGTGCAATGTCAAAATGCTGATGAGGATCACACAACTAGCTGGAGGGCCGAAGTCTAAACACACCGGCTACATACACATTTACACTTTTGCTTTTGAAAACCAGTAGTGATTCATACTGGTGTGATGTTACGCCGTCAGGGAGTAGGATACGTCATGAGTGGCCATTATGGTGTCAAATCCGGTAATTATAAATTAATATATTAAAATATGTGGAAATCAGGTTCACACCCTCTGATCATATCACTGGTAATGGGTGGGCAAGTTCTCATCAGTGTAATTTCCATTTTTGGCAGCTTGTGAGATTTAACAGCTATTACAGGATTTGCGCCTGTGGCTCTATCACGGCCAAGATCTTTCCTTTTTGACTGACACTAAAGATAGAATTGTAGATTAATATTATTCAACATTCACCTTCCACGTTCTCGTCGGGCATCAGACATGTCTTGTTGTCAATGATTTCCCTCGGGAACTGCCTGCAGTCTGTGTCCTCTGGCCACTGCAATCCAACCATGCTCAGTACACTCTCACAGTGTTCTTTAGAGTCTTCACATAGGGATCTTATTAAAATAATAAAACAAAAATATTAAACATTAAATTAAATGTTATAAAAAGGAAGTATAGTTAATTGCATACAAAATAAAAATGATTTTCTCATGAAAAATAATGGAGATGATATTTAATTAATACCAAATGGGACAATGCATTTTTTTTTGTGACGAGTTGGATATTTTGTCTCAGTTAAAGATTGACCTAGATACTATTTTGTGGACAATCATTTAGTTAACCAAATTTGTTCTGCAACTTGCAAGTGATGACAGCCCTTCCTTTACTGCATGTCCTTTAGCACTCTTGCTTTTCAACTAAGTATCTCTATACTTCAATTGATGGCGAAGAAAATTAAAGATATATAGAAAAGTATTGTTATGGAATCTTCTGGCTTTCAAACAAATTCATTTCGCTGATACAGTAATATTTAGCAACTCCAGCTTGCTGCACCATTCAGTAAGTTCAAGGTTTGGTAGCATGGTGGAACAGTGGTTAATGCTGCTGCCTCACTGTGCTAGGGATTCAGGTTTAATTCAGTCTCAGGTCACTGTCTGTGTGGAGTTTGCATGTTTTCCCCACATCTGTGTGGGTTTCCTTCAAGTGTGTTGATTTTCTCCCACAATCCAAAGATATGAAGGTTAGTTTGATTGGACTTGCTAAAAATTGCCCCTCAGATTCAGGGGGATTAGCAGGGTAAATAAGTGGGGTTACAGGGATAGGGCCTGAGTGGGACTGTTGTCAGTGCAGGCTTGATGGGCCAAGTGGCATCCTTCTGCACTGTAGAGATTCTATGATTCTGTGATGTGATCCAATTATGGCCTCAACACCATGCTCTCACCTAACCCTTGTTAGTCAAGAATTTATCCAGCTGCCTTAAAATCATTCAATAATTCTCTACCATTCTCAAGGGAAAAGAGAAAACATTTCTCCTCATCTCTATGTTAAATGGGATATCCTTATTCTTAAGCAGTTTCCCTTCATTCCAATTTCTCCCACATGGAAAAAATCCTTTCAGCATTCACTCTACGAAGCTACTGTAGAATTTTAAATGCTTCAAAGGATCACCTCTTAATTTTCTAAACTCCAATGAATAGAGGCTCAAAGTGTTCAACCTTCCTCTTAGGAAAATCCCTTCCTCTCAGGAATCAGTGGAATAAACCTTCTCTGAACTCTTTCTAATGTAATGATGTCACTTCTTAAATAAAGAGACCAAAATTGTACACAATGCACAGTAGTCTTGACAGTGCACTGTACAACTGTCATAAACCAACCCCACTTTTATATTCCATTAAACAATAAATAACAACATTCTATTTGCTTTCCTAATCACTTGCTGCACCTAAATACTAACTTCTTCCTTGATGATTCATGTACCAAGACACCCAGATCTCTCTGAAACTCAGTGTTCTACAATCTCTCTCCATTTAGATCATATGCTGCTTTTTTGTTTTTCTTGCCAAAGAAGACAAGTCCACTTTCTCCCACATTATATTCCATCTTCCAAATTTTTGCACATTTAACCTATCTATATCCTTTTGCAGATCCATTATGTCTTCGTTACTACTTACATTCCTACCATTGTGTCATCTGCAAATTTAGCAACTGTACATTTGACCCCTTCATCCACATCATTGATACAGATTGTAAATAGTTCAAGTCTGAGCACTGATTCCTGTGGCATTCTAATCACTACATCTTGCTAACCTGAAAATTATCCATTTATGACTACTCTCTACATCCTGTTAGCTAATGAATCTTCTATCTATACTCACAATAAGTTATCCTCTACACAATGAGTTATTATCTTGTGCAATTATCTTTGATTTAGTACTTGTCAACTGTCTTCTGGAAATCAAAGTACACCACATTCACAGATTCTCCTGTATAAGAACATAAGAAACAAGAGCAGGAGTAGGCCATCTAGCCCCTTGAGCCTGCCCCACCATTCAGTAAGATCATGGCTGATCTGAAGTGGATCAGTTCCACTTACCCGCCGCTCCCCATAAATGGTATTTACACCATTTCCTAAAGAAATCTAAAATTAGTCAAACATGACTTCACTTTCACATAACCCTTTAGAGTTTGCCTGATTACATTGGCATTTTCTAAGTATCCAGCTACTATCTCCTTATTAATAGATTCTGATGCTTTCTTTATGACAGATTTTATCCTAACTGATCTGGAGTCTCTTGCTTTTTGTCTCCCTTCTTTCTGGAATAATGGAGTTACATTCACTATTTTCCATCTGATGTGACATTTCCAGAATTTGGCAAATTTTGGAAAATCAAAACAAATACATCTACTATGTCAACACCACTTCTTTTAAGACCCTAGAATGAAATCCATCAAGCCCTTGGACTTGTCAGCTTTTAATTTGAATTATTTTCTTAGTAACTTTTTCCTGATGATTGTAATTAAGTCTCTCTCTCTCCTTAACTTCTTGATTTACTATTATTTCTGAGATGTCATTTGCATCTTGTAAAATGAAGATAGATGCAAAATATCTGTTCAATTCATCTGTCATTTCCTTATTTTCCATTAATTACTCTGATTCATTTTCTAGAGAATATCACTTTACTTAGTTTTCCATTTTAAATACCTGTAGAAACTTAGACTATATTTTTTATTTCTATCTAACTTTCTCATGCACGCTAATTTCTTCCACCATATTATCCGCTGTTGTTACCAGTCTTCTGTTCTGATCCTATTCCTTGCAGAATTGTATGTGTTTCTCGCAATTTGATATTATTTTTAACTTCCTTCATTAACCAAGGCTTTGCCTCTTTCTCCAAGGGCCTTTCTTTTTCACTGGAATATATATTTACTGAGCATTAGAAAATATCTCTTTAAATGTCTGCCACCAAGTTTCTACTGACCTGTTCCTTAACCTAATTTCCCAATCTTCAAAATCTCACAACTGACCCTATTTAAAGGGTAAAAAACTACTTTCGACCCACTCTTCTTTCCCTCAAATTAAATTGAAATATTACGTTATGGTCACTGCTGTCTAGAAACCATACGAAGAAATAATTAATTAATTCTGTTAGTCTCATTGCGTCAGATCCAGAATAACCTGTTCTCTAGTTGGCTGTAGAATGTGTTGGTCTGAGAAGCCATTTGGAATGCACTTTATAAACTCATCTTCCAGGCTACCCTTTCCAATCTGATTCATCCAATCTATATTATTGAGTCTATAACGCCTCTCTGACAGAGCATCTTACCAGGCTCACAGCCATCTTATCCCATAATCCTGTATATTTATCCCACTCATCCCCCTAACCTGCACACCTTGGGACACTAAGGGGCAATTTAGCATGGCCAATCCACCTGACCTGCACATCTTTGGGCTGTGGCGAGAAACCGGAACACCTGGAGGAAACCCATGCAGATGTAGAGAGAATGTGCAAATTCCACACAGTTATCCAAGGCCAGAGTCAAACCTGGGTGCCTGGCACTGTGAGGCAGCAGTGCTAACCATTGTGTCCCTGTATATTAAAATCATATATGATTGTTGCCATACGTTGTCACAAGTCCATATTATCCTTTCCTGTATATCTCATCCTACAGTGTGATTACCTATAAGGCTCTATAAGCCACTCCAAAATGTGAGTACTGTTTCTCATCTCTACCCAAAACTGATTCTGTACATAATATTTAGAACTAAAGTCACCCCCAGTGTACCAATGGCATTCTTAATTAATAGAGACTTCAACCTTTTCCTACCTTTCTGTCCTTCAGAAACATCACGTACATTGAATATTCAGATCCCAACCAGTGTCATCACGAAGCCATGTCTTTATAATGACTATCAGTCATACATATTTATTTCTATTTGCACACTCAATTCATCCATTTTATTATGAATGTCATATGCACAGAGCTGTTAATTCTATCCTTTTACTATTTGTGCAATTTCTAGCCTTATATGCTGACCCACTCTTAAGTTTGTATGTTCTGTCCCTTCCTGCCATGCTCTGATTATCATTTCTCTTGATGTTACCATACTATCTTACTTGATCTCTCCTTAATTTATCACATCACTCCACATTTGATTTCTTGGAAATCTCACTATTTAATTCAAAGCCCTCTCAATCATCCTGATGATGTGACTCACTAAAATACTGGCCTGAGTATGGTTCAGATGAAGACTGTTCTAATGATACATCTCCCACTTTACCCAGTACTAGAACCCAGTGTCTCAATGAATCTTACACACCAATCTTTGAGCCTGCATTTCTCTCTAGTCTTATTTACCCCACACCAATTTGCTCATGACTCTGCTTTTTAATTTGGTACCTAGCTGCTCATGCTCCCTCAGCAGAACCTTTCTCTGGCCTTAATGTCAATGGTATCCATGTGGACTACAACAACCGGATCCTCCCATCCCATCCAAAGGCCTTCTCCAGCCTTGAGCAAAAGTCTCAAATCCTGGCACCAGACAGACAACACAGCCATCAGAACTCTCACTCTCGGTTGCAGAGAATTGTATCTAACCCTCAGACTATGCTGTCTCCTACTGTCATTACATTACTATTAACTAACTCCACTTGAATGGCTTCCTGTACAATGGTGCCATGGTCACATTCAGTCATCCACCCTGCAATCTCTGCTTTCATCCAAAAAGGCTGCAAGAACATGACAGGCTTAGACTACAGTTGTGAGAAAATATTTGGTGAAAGCTACAAAGAGACAAAAGGTGACACATTAACACGACAATCCTATCTATTGTATTGTTACAGAATTTTGCTAGTATTCTTGATTGAAATTGTCCTAAGTCAATCATATTTTCTGATGTGTATTTTTCGAATAGAAGACATTCTGCATTACCTACAAGGTGGGACCCGTTGATTAGTCTCATAGTCACACTTTGGTACAAGGATGGTGCATGCAAAGAACATAAGGTACTTGTAACAATTAGTCTGAACGAGGGTTGGAAAGAGCGAGAATTCCCAGCTGATAGATGCCTCTTTTTGGTTTCGGTGATTCAGGTAGTTAGGGTAGATGGTGGAGTTGTATGGCTGATTCATACACAGCTCAAGAGTTATGGGCTCACATTTACCTGCAGGAGGAAAAACATTTAAGTGGAGTTTCTTTGCAGATGCTCAAGATTTAAATTTTGATTCTGGCAAACTGATTGGCGATTAAATGTTAAGACAAATTGACTATAGTTTGTTTGCAAACTGAAAACAAAAATCAAGCTATGCTAGCTTTAAAATGAAACCAAGATCTACAGATATGAAAGGTATTGGCCACGATGTATGCATTTTACAAACTTTACTTTTTCTCTTGGTTAAAAGTAGGTTGTGGTATGCCACAGTGAGCTGCACATTTGTCAGTATAATTTGATCCAACAGCACATGTCTAACTTACTGCAGTTTATTTGACTGTTTTGAACCACACAACTAGAGCTTCCATTGCATGTGTCAGCACAGGAATTTTCAGCACAGGCTAAATCCCCTTCCTTACAACGGTTCTGATCTGCAGAAACAAACAGAAAACACATGATCATTGCTTTTAATGCTCCTCCTTCCCAAAATAAATCCTTGTGTATCATTCATTAAGAGTTCAAGTTAGTCCAGTCCATCCACAGTCCATGCTACTCTTTGACCAAACCATCTCAAACCAACGGCATGAGCACAGAAAAAAAAATACTATTTTCCCCTTTTTATTTCAAACAACTATTTAGAGTTGGGGGATTTAGGAATTAGAGTCATAGAGTTTACAGCATGAAAACAGACCTTTTGGCCCAACTTGTCCATGCTGCCCCTTTTTTTAATGATTAAGCTGGTTTCGATTGTTTGCATTTGGGCCACATCCTTTGATAACCATCTGACCCATGTAACTGTCTAAACACTTTTTAAAAGACAAAATTATACCAACCTCCAATACTACCTCTAGCAGCTTGTTTCAGAGACTCAGCCTCTCTGTGAAAAGTTGTTCCTTTGAACACTTTTGTATTTTTATCCTCTCACCTTAAACTTATGGCCTTTAGTTTTAGACTACCCTACCTTTGGGAAAAGAAATCGATTATCTATCTTACCTGTACCCTCATTATTTTATAAACCTCTATAAGACTATCCTTAAGTCTCCTACGCTCCAGTGGAAAAAGTGCCAGTCTATCCAATCCCTCTTTATATTCAAACAATCAAGTTTTGATAGCATCCTAGTAAATCTTTTCTGCACTCTTTCTATTTAATAATATTGTTTCTATAATAGGGTGATCAGAACTGTACACAGTATTCCAAGTGTGGCCTTACCAATGTCTTGTACAACTTCAACAAGACATCCCAATTTCTATATTCAACGTTCTGACCAATGAAACCAAGCATGCCAAATTTTTCACCACCCTGTCCATCAATGAGTCCACTTTTAATGAACTATGAATATGTACCCCCAGATCTCTTTGTTCTATAACTCTCCCCAGTGCCCTACCATTAACTGAATAAGTCCTGCTCTGGTTTGATTGACAAAAATGCATCACCTTTCATTTATCTAAATTAAACTCCAACTACCATTCGCCAGCTCACTGGTTCAATTGATCAATATCATGTTGCAATTGGAGATAACCTTCTTCACTGTCCACTATGCCACCAAACTTGATGTCATCTGCAAACTTACTAACCATGCCTCCTAAATTCTCATCCAAGTCATTAAAATAAATGACAAATAATGGAGGACCCAGCACTGATCCCTCAGGCAAACAGTGGGTCACAACCCTCTACAACCATCCTCTGGCTTCAGTCATCAAGTCGATTTTGTAATTATTTGGCCACCTCACCCAGGATCCCATAAGACTTAACCTTATGCAACAACCATATGATACCTTCTCAAAGGCCTTGCTAAAGTCCATGTAGACAATATCAACTGAAGTATCCTCATCTACCTTTTTTGTTATTCCTTCAAAAAACTCAATCAAATTTGTGAGACATGATTTTCTCTCACAAAGCCATGCTGACTGTCCTTAATCAGTCCTTGGCTCTCTAAATGCCTGTAGATCCTGTCTCTCAGAATACCTTCTAACAACTTACCCAATACAGATGTGAGGTTCACTGGCCTGTAGTTCCCAAACTTTTCCTGCAGCCCTTTTTAAGCAAAGGCTTCTGTGGCCTTCGATGATCCAAATATCTTTGCTAGGGGACTCAATTTCCTCCCTAGCCTTCCACAATATCTTGGGATGCATTTCATCAGATCCTGGGGATTTATCTACCTTGATGTGCTTTATGACTTCCAGCACCACCTTCTTTCTTATATGTAAGCTCCTCAAGAAATCACTATTTACCTCTCCAAGTTCCCCAACTTACATGCCTTTCTCAACAATAAATACTGATGAGAAATATTCATTTAGGATCTCTCCCCATCTCTTGTGGATCTGCACACACATAGATGATCTTACTGATCCTTAAGAGGCCCTACTCTCTCCCTAGTTACTCTTTTGCCTGTTATGTATTTGTAGAACCTCTGCCAAAACAATCTTGAGTTCCCTTTTTGCCCTCCCGATTTCTTTCTTAACTCTATTTCTACACTCTCTATACTCAAGGGATCCATTTGATCCCAACTGCCTATGTGCCTCTTTCTTCTTTTTGACCAGGACCTCAATATCCCGAATCATTCAGGGTTCCCTACTTCCACCAGCCTTGCCCTTCACTCTAAGAGAGATGCAGTTATACTGAACACTGGTTAATACATCTTTGAAAGCCTCTCACTTACCAGACACCCCTTTGCCTGCCAACAGGCTCCCCCAATTAACTTTTGAAAGTTCCTGTCTGATACCATCAAAATTGGCCTTGCTCCAATTTAGACAAATTTCCTATAGAATTTGCCTAAGATCGTTGGCCAGGAGAACATTGTGTTTGAAGGTCAGTCTGAACTGGGAATATCAGATGCCGACATCTGATGCAAAAAATACTAACACTTTCCATCTCAGCATTGACATCCACAACTTTAACATGCACAATAATTCATTGCAATTCCTAACTTAGAAAATAAGGTCTTAACAATATCTAAGCTATAGGCGATATTGGGCTGAATTTAATGAAGGCAGCGCACTAAATATCAGATACTAGTGGCACCCCAGCTGACCGTATCTCCAGCAGCTTGGAAGGAAGTGGCAGCATGCACCAGGGCTCACAGCTCCGTAGGAAAAACCCAGCCTCAAGAGCTACCAGGCAAACAGACACCAACAGCTCTCCATAACTGGCAGTGTCATGAGAAGCAGTGGTTGTTGTCAATAGTTCGCTCAGATTATCGGGAAGGTTCATTGTAGGATCTCTGGAGAAAGGTAAGCAATGGCAGGTTGCTCATTGCAGGAAGGGGGTCATTGGTGAGGGAAGATGAAGTCAGTTGGAGGCAAGTGTGACTCTCAGCAGGCCCTCAATCAAACAACTCTGAATGAGGAGATGAGACAACCCTGCCCCCCAACCTTCCTCCCAACAATTCAATAGGCTGCAACTCAATTTGCTTGTTGGTGACCCCCAGATAGTGAATAGCTCCCTTTTGACGATTGAATACCTCAGATAGTCGGATTAGAACTTAAGAGCCTCAGCTGGCATCCAGGTGAGAAGAAAATCCACAATCATTCCTGCCCTGGGATTAATCAGAGGTGGAGGGTGGGTCAGGAGGTGGAAGGGTCTAATTTCATATCCGCCTGATTGATCAAGCACGTGCTCCAATTCATGTGACCCTCCCCCTATCTTCTCACCACCAACCCTCCCCCAAACTGAAAATTCCAAACAGACTGAAATTAAATTCCATCCTATATTCCCAACAGTGCAATATACTAATTCATAACAAAATCTGGCTTCCATACAGCACAATAGCACGGTGTTTAGCACTGCTGCCTCACAGCATCAGGGACTCGGGTTTCATTCCCAGCTTGGGTTACTCGCTGCGTGGAGTTTGCACTTTCTCCCTGTGCCTGCCTGTGTTTTCTCTGGGTGGTCTGGTTTCCTCCCACAGTCCAAAGATTTGTGGGCTAGGTTGCTTGCCCATGGTACATTGTCCCTTGTTGCTGAATATACTAGCAGAATAAATGCATAGGTTGTGGGAATGGAGCCTGGATGGGATTGTGGTCAATGCAGACTCAGTGGGCTGAATGGCCTCTTTATGCATTGTATGATTCTAGTAAGACAATGTTTGAGGAAAATATTAAATTTAGCAACATATGTGTATTCAGAAGGAATTTCTCATTCAGTATGTGGGTGGCCGACTAGAGAGGGGGCAAAACTTGACCTCCTTTTGGGAAATAAGGGCAGCTGGCAGAAGTCTTAGTGAGGGATCACTTTTGGAACAGTGACCATAATTCCATTAATTTTAAGATAGCTATGGAGAATGATAGGTCTTGCCCAAAAGTTAAAATTCTAAATTGGGGCAAGGCCAATTTTGATGATATTGTACAGAAACTTTCATCAGTTAATTGGGAGAATCTGTGGGAAGGCAAAGGGACATCCTGTAAGTGACATGCTTTCAAAGGTCTGTTAACCAGCGTTTAGGGTAAACACATTCCTCTTAGAGTGAAGGGCAAGGCTGGTAGAAGTAAGGAACCCTAGATGACTCGGGACATTGAAGCCCTGGACAAGGAGAAGAAGGAGGTGCATGACATGCATAGGCAGCTGGAATCAAATGGATCCCTTAAAGAGTATAGGGGATGTAGGAGTAAAGTTAAGAGAAAAATTAGAAGGGCAAAAATGGGACACGAGATTTTTTGGCAGATAAGGCAAAGGAGAACTCAAAGAACTTCTTCAAATACAAAAAGGGCAAAAGGGTAACTAGAGAGAGAGTAAGACCTTTTAAGAATCAACAAGGTCATCTATGTATGGATCCACAAATGAAGAGTGAGATCCCAAATGACTATTTCTCATCAGTATTCACTGTTGAGAAAAGCATGGATGTTAGGGAACTTGGGGAAATATTGAGTGATGTCTTAAGGAGTGTAAATATTATAGAGAAAGAGATGCTGGAAGTTGTAAATCACATCAAGGTAGATAAATCCCTGAGACCTGATGAAGTGTATACCAGGAGGTGGGAGGCTAGGGAGGAAATTGAAAATACCCTAGCTGGGATATTTGAATCATCGATAGTCACAGATGAGGTGCCTGAAGGTTGGAGGGTGGCAAATGTTGTGGCTTTGTTTAAGGAGGACTGCAGGGAAAGACCTGAGAACTACAGGCCAGCAAGCCTTATATTTGTATTGGGTAAGTTGTTAGAACGTATTTTGAGAGACAGGATCTACAGGCATTTAATGAGGCAAGGACTGATTAGGGCAGTCAACATAGCTTTGAGAGTGGAAAATCATGTCTCACAAATTTAATTGAGTTTTTTGAAGGGGTAACCAAGAAGGTAGATGAAGATAGTGCAGTTGATGTTGTCTACATGGACTTTAGCAAGGTCTTTGACAACGTGGTTGTTGCATAAGGTTAAATTTCATGGGATCCAGGGTGAGGTGGCCAAATGGATACAAAATCGACTTGATGACAGAAGCCAGAGGATGGATGTAGAGGATTGTTTTCAGACTGGAGGGTTGTGACCCACGGTTTGCCTGAGGGATCAGTGCTGGGTCCTCTGTCATTTGTCATTTATATTAATAATTTGGATGAGAATTTAGGAGGCATGGTTAGTAAGTTTGCAGATGACACCAAGATTGGTGGCATAGTGGACAGTGAAGAAAGTTATCTTGGATTGCAACTGGATCTTGATCAATTGAGCCAGTGAGCTGACAAATGACAGATGAAGTTTAATTTAGATAAATGCGAGGTGATGCATTTGGGTAAATTGAACCAGGGCAGAACCATTCAGTTAATGGTAGGGCACTGGGGAGAGTTACAGAACAAATAGATCTAGGGTACATGTTCATAGCTCCTTGAAAGTGGAGGCATAGGTGGACAGAACAGAGAAGAAAATATTAGGCATGCTTTGTTTCATTGGTCGAAACATTGAATGCAGGAGTTGTACAAGACATTGATGAGGCCACATTTAGAATACTGTATACAGTTCTGGTCACCATATTATAGGAAGGATATTATTAAACTAGAAAGAGCGTGGAAAAGATTTACCAGGATGCTACCGGGACTTGATGGTTTGAGTAATAAGGAGAGGCTGGATAGAGCTGGACTTTCTTCTCTAGAGTGTAGGAGGCTTAGAGGTAATCTTATAGAGGTCTATAAAATAAGGAGGGGCATAGATCAGCTAGATAGTCAATATCTTTTCCCAAAGGTAGGGGAGTCTAAAACTTGAGGGCATAGTTTAATGCGAGAAGGGAGAGATACAAAAGTGTCCATAGGGGTGATTTTTTCATGCATAATGTGGTGAATGTCTGGAACAAGCTGCCAGAGGTAATAGTAGAGATAGGTACAATTTTGATTTTTGAAAAGCGTTTAGACAGTTACATGGGTAAGATGGATGTAGAGGGTTATTGATCAAGTATAGGCAATTGGGACTAGCTTAGGGATTAAAAAAAGCATGGATCATTTGGGCTGAAGGGTCTGTTTCCATACTGTAAACCTCTTTGATTCTATGACTCTAAGTGTTTGGTTCATTTTGGGAAGTTTAATTTGATACAAATGCAGCAGCACACCACTAAGACAAATTAAACACTCTGAAATGACTCTTTCCACAAGCACCACAATCTCATTTGCAAATACAATCACTAATTTATTTGGCTTTCAAATCAAATACATTTAATTGCGGAACAATTTAATTTGTCAAGATTAAACTCTGATGTACTGTGTGATTGAACTCATACTTTCAAGTTATGGAAATTTCAGTTTTATTAACTGTTTGTATTGAATAAAGAAGAATTACAAACCATGAGTTTTGGAACAGTTCAGTTCGTCACTCCAGTCTTCACAGTCATTTTCACCATCACAGTGAAAAATGCTTGGAATACATCGACCATTACTGCATTCCATCAAGCCTTGGCTCTTGCAAGCTGTAAAATGATTTTAATAAGTTTAACTTTTTAACATAATTGTGTTGAAGTGAAATTATTTTTGTAAGATTTAAGGATCCTTTGTTCCTATGCGAAATAAAATGAAATCTGAACTCCTGCATGAATACAATTGAGTTTTCACAATGTTGAACAAGTGTTCAGTGTAAAGTGGGAAATGTGTACAGCGCTGAAGGAAATCCCAAGGCATAAGTGACCTTGTTGATATCTTTATTAAAGAATAGATGAATTGGTGCTAGATGACCGATGGGACTGCAGGGAACTTTTGTGGCTATTGTTGTGGGCGTGCCTGAATATGCAGATTGTTTGGTTAGATCTTTTCAAAAAGAATTCAGGTTATTTAAGGAAATAACATATTCCAGAATGAAGAAATGTCAGGAAAAGGAAATTTTACTCAAAATAATTTGTGCATGCCAAGATTCTCAAACACCAAATTCTCTAAACACGAACCCGAGGATGTTGAAAAAGTGAGGCAGAAATCAAAGTTCTGACCACAGTTTTTCAATCCTTCTTAAACATGTTGTTTTCATGGGACTTGGGCATCACTGGCTGGTCTGCAGTTATTGCCCATCCCTAGTTGCCCTTGCTCAGAGGGCAGTTGACAATCAACCACACTATCGTGACTCTGGAGTCACATGTAGGCCAGATCAGGTAAGGATGGCACATTTCCTTCCTTAAAGGATATTAATGAACCAGAAGGGGTTTCCCGACAATTGACAATTATTTCATGGTCATCAATAGCTTTGGAAACCCCAGAAATGAGGTCAGGAATCCTGGAAATAGAATCTGCCCTCAATTTCTAAAGGGTTCTAGAATCATCCAACTCAGCTGTGGTGCAACATTTCAAGTTACCTATGATTTCTTCAGAATTGAAGCATGTAGAAATGTGATAGATTTTACACAGTTGCAAGTAGAGTTGGGGGACAAAGAACAAGAAGGATGATCTGAGATAGGGTGGAGGGAGGGAGAGAATAGATAACAGTGATGTCATGAAGGAAAAGGCAAAATGAGAGCAATGGCTCTTATTCAGAGATAAAGCATTTGTCTAGAGTCAGAATAATGAATAGCTCTGTCTGAAATCAAGAATGTGAAAAACAAGCCAATAGCAAAAAAAAAAGACCTGAATCAAAATGAGAAAACAGAGCTCATGGTGTGAAATTGTTGATTTCAATGCTGAGTTCAGAAGACTGTAAAGTGTCTAATCGGAAGATGATGTGCTGTTCCGGAACCATGCATTCAGCTTCAGTGGAATGCTTCAGCAAGTCAAGAACAGAAACGTGAGCGTGACAGCAATGTGGCAAATACTTCTATTTTTGAAGCCCAAGATCTTACATACATTCCGAAAAGCTTTCTCGGTCTTGTGCCTTTCAAAGATCCATGTATATTAACTCTCAAGTCCTGTACACTTTTTGGAACTGTGTCATTTAATCTATATTGCCTCTCCCTATTCCTTCTGCCAAAATTCATCACCTCACACTTTCTGTATTAAATTCCATCTGCCACTTGTCTGCTCATTTTGTTAGCCTGGCTATGTCCTCCTGTAGTCAATTTGTATTAACCTCACTATCAGTTACACTTCCAATTTGCCACCATCATCTAAATTAAAAACAAACAGGTCTTCCAGTTTTCCGCCCTTAAGCCAATTTCTTTATCCAAGCTGACACTGATCCTCCTATTCTATGAGCATAAATTTTGTTAACAAACATTTTGATTTGGTATTTTGTTGAAGGATTTGTTAAAATCCACATAAACAATGGCTGTGGTTCTGAAAACAGTCTAAAAGTGCACATCGCTGGCAGTAATCCACAAATTACTCCCTTTGAGATTCTTCTTCCCTCTGAAAACACTGAAAATAAGTGTGGTAATATATTTTGGGAGGAACAGCAAAGAGTGGAATTCTCTTGTCCCAATCACAGTAGGTTTGGCAGTGGGTGAAGAATCTAATGGGAGCCATTGTAATTCTCCCAATGGTGGTTTGAATTCCTTTTGCATCTCATGAATGCTCATTAAAACAGCTGCCTGCTATTGTCTCATGACATCAGCATGAAATTACACTGGTCTGAAAACCAGATTGCTAAAGAGTGGAGTGATAAGGCAGTCCATAGTTCACAAAGGATTGGAGATGAGTGCAAAAAAGCCTTGATGCACTGTTCACCATTCTGCTGAAGCAAACTGCTTCCTATTCTCTATCTTGATGCCAAGACAATCTTCATGGACATCACTGGGCTGCTGGACCCTGAATCTTCTTGTGTCAATCACCGAGTCAGATCAAGACTGTGCCTGAGGTTGGGGAGTACAAGGCTCCTCTTCTGCTAGTACACACCAGTGACCATCTGGACAGCATTGGTACTTTGGGACCCATGCTGCCACCACGGCAAAGGTCCAAAATTTGACTTTGGATGGAGCGCAAGTATTAGCATTCTAACCCGAGTCAGAAAGCTGATAGTTTAACTACCAATTTCAAACTTGATTACACAAGGTTTGCCTTTATGAAATGGAATTCTCAGTGGGAAATCTATTCGGTTTTGAGGACATACTGGTACTGTGCCTGTGGCTTGATTCCATAAAAAGAGAATATATTTGAATATCTCATAATTTTGTACAAATTTCTTAAAGTATATAGGTATTTTAAAGTAAATAGAAAATTCTTGATTTAAGTACATTGGACTGAGCATATCACTGCTATATAAAATTAACTTGTTTGTCTTTTCCATTTCTGAAGATTTATTCTCTTATGTTATGCAAGAGGGTAGTAGTGGAAGGCTCTTTTTCCAGCTGGAAGCCTGTCACTAGTGGAGTGCCACAAGGCTCAGTACTAGGTCCTCTTCTATTTGTGGTCTACATAAACGACTTGGAAGTAGGGGGAGGTGGTGAGATCAGCAAATTTGCTGATGACACCAAGATGCTTGGATTGGCGGGTACAGAAGAGCAGTGTCAGGCAATACAACAGGACATAGACAGGTTGATAGATTGGGCAGATAGATGGCAAATGGAATTTAATCCGGAAAAATGCGAGGTGATGCATTTTGGCCGGAAAAATGTAGAAGAGAATTATAGGATAAAGGGTAAAACTATAAGGAGCATAGAGACGCAGAGAGACTTGGGGGTGCAGGTTCACAAGTCTCTGAAGGTGTCCTCACAGGTGGAGAAGGGGACAAAGAAGGCGTATAGTATGTTAGCTTTCATAGAAAAGGGTATAGAATATAAGAGTAGGAGTTTGATGTTGCAGTTGTATACAACTTTGGTTAGGCCTCACTTGGAATACTGCGCCCAGTTCTGGTCTCCATACTATCGGAAGGATGTGGAGTCCTTGGAGAGAGTGCAGAGGAGGTTTACCAGGATGCTGCATGGTATGGAAGGACTGTCCTATGAGGAACGATTAGATAGACTGGGGTTGTTTTCCCTTGAAAGACGTCGGCTTAGAGGGGATCTCATAGAGGTGTATAAGATTATAAGGGGTATAGATAGAGTAAATGTAGGTAAACTTTTTCCACCTTTAGAAATGGATAGGACGAGAGGTCATGGCCATAGGGTGAGGGGGGCTATGTATAGGACGAATATTAGAGGGCAGTTTTTCACACAAAGGTTAGTGGGGGTGTGGAATGCACTGCCGAGTAAGGTGGTGGGAGCAGGCACACTGGGGCTGTTTAAGGGTCTCTTGGACAGCCACATGAGCGGTATGCAGATAGAGGGATATATTAGGACTGTTTAACTACGGCTTTTTTCCTCAGGTAATTCGGTCCATAATTTGAGCACGCATTCGGCAGGTGGTGCGGGTACAGCTCTTGGATGTTGATTCATGGGTTGCCTGGTACCTCATGTCGTATATGAGTGCTTTATGTGGAACACCTGAAGGGCACCATGACAGCTCAGAGACTATCGATGTGGCTGTGCAGACACTTGGAATTGGGCCGGTGTCTGCGGGAGTTTGCGCGTTCTCCCCGTGGTTGCGTGGGTTTTCTCCGGGCACTCCGGTTTCCTCCCACAACCCAAAAATTCGCTCTTAGGCTGATTGGGTAACAAATTGTCCCTATGGTGAAAAATTTCCAAATTAGGATTAATATATATATTATTATATAGGAATATTAAAATAGGATAATGTATTTGGTATTACGGTGGCGCGGGCTCGTTGGGCCGAAGGGCCTGTTTCCCGTGCTGTGTTGCTTAATAAAGATAGAATCACAGAATCCTTACAGTGCAGAATGAGCATTTTATCCAGACCCTATCCCACTAATCCTACGTATTTACCCTGTTAATCCCCCTAACCCACACACCCTGAGACACTAAGCAGTAATTTAGCATGGCCAATCCACCCAGACTGTACCCAGAGAACATCCATGCAAACATGGAAGAACATGTGAACTCCCCACAGACAGTCACCTGAGATCAGAATCAAACCTGGATCCCTGGCTGTGTGAAGAAGCAGTATTAACCACTGTACCACCATGCCGCCCATGTTTTATTTATGCCCTGGAACACTCTTTTTCATTTACTTTTACCGGGTAGGAAGATACTTTTGAATTTGTTCTTCTTGCGATTTTTGCCTATGGATAGTTCAATGGAAAATATTTGCTCATTGGTTATGTCACATTTTATATCTTCATGTTTATAACACAAAAAGAGGGATGAAATAATGGAAGAGAGCATTATTATTACTTAGTTTATAACAATTTGTCACTTCATATTGTAGGCAATTTAAACACGGGGCTAAAATAGTTCAAATAATTGTGTGTAATGGAAAAATTGTAAGAGTCATCACAAATCATCTTCAGCAGGAGATGTACAACATAAGAGTTGCCTAAGTGCTTTATGGTAAATAAACAATTTGTTCCATGTCATTCCTGTTTGCTACATTAGTTCACTGCTATTCAACAACTCGTGCTGGAAAGTGTAGCTCTTGTTTTTTAATGTAGTTTTTGCAGAAAGGTGATGGTTAAAGAATATGAAGGGCAATCCAGATTTCCTATGCCTTCACCCTAACGTATACCCACTAACAATTACACTGGAGGTTGAAACAGATGGTTTTGCTCCACACATATGCTCAGGGATGATAGTGCTGAAAAAAATTGAACTAGTCAAGCAATTAATTTATCTTAGTTTCCCCAACAGATATTCAAACATAGTTTACTTATCAGGACTAAAATTTGTGGAAGTAAGAACACAAAAGTCAATTTGCTGTAGTAATTGATTGCCATTGTGTAAGTAGAAAATTTAAATTGTTCTTTTAATTGCTACTAGCTCAATCAATTCTGGAAATGCAGCAAGAAGCTGATGGAATAACATTCTTCACTCTTACTAGAACAGACAGCAATGTTGCACCAAAATAGTGCAAGCATCAATTTAAAATATGGAGGTACAACTAATTCCAGCATTTGGACACTGTTTGCAGGCATAAGGTTTTCCCTACCACATTTCTGACAGCCTGTGATCTGACAAAAATTTGAGGGCTCAAATGTCAACAGCATTTGGCTTAGCTTTGGCACCCTCTCAAAAGTTCACCTCCACTCACTAGTTAGGTTTTTACATGAAGAATGGCATACGCAGCAAGAAAGGAGAAAATTAGGCAAAATATAGAATATTGATTACCCTGAAAAACAAACTAGTTTTTTTCTTTAACCTTATTTGAGGATTATTATTTGCTCACTTTTGTTTTAATTCAAAAATGCACATTAAGCTTCTGTTTACAACATTTCATTTCAACTGACATCCTTAAACTAACATTTTCCAAGCAGGAAGATACTAATCAGCTCAATATTTTGTCTATAATGCACTTTCTAATTAATTAGTCAGCCCACGCATGTATATACATTAAGATGTAGTGTATATTTAACCCAGTCTGAGATGTTTGTTTGTTCATAACTTTTGAATGTCTGTTCATTGAACATGGTTATACATTTAATTTGCATTAATATTCTGTTGCATGACTACAAATCCAGAAAATAGATTAAAACATTACCTGCACAATGTTAGTTATAAATTTTTGTTCTTTAGTTAAGATTTTTCTGTAAAACAGTTCAATTTGCAAATCCTTCCTTATGTACCACCAGGGACCATGAGGGCTCTGGATACATTTTCCAATCTATTCCCAAGTTCCTGATTTGCTGATAAGCTATATGGTTCAGTGTGAATTGATGACTTACAGCAGTTAACCTCATCAGACCTGTCTATGCAATCATGGTCCCCATCACAAACCCAGGACTTTAGGATGCATCTTCCATCTCCACATCTAAAATGGTGCTCCGGGTTACACTCTGTAAAACAAGTGGTCAAGAAATTGTAACACAGGTCGTTGCAAACTAACTTGTGGTGAGAGCTGAGCACCATGCCATTCCAAGCCAGATCTGTTCAGCATCAGATCTTTACAAAGTTTAAATTATATGCCAATAAGCAATTTCACCATTAACAACATCCTGTTAATATCAATGTAATTTGCACTTTCCAGCAGAGTTGGTGGATGGTAATTAGTTCAGCCTCAAATTAAGCTGTACAATTTGAAAGATTCCAGATTGTTCCTGTTTTCATTTATTTAGCAGGTTCTACAATTGCTTACACTGCCATTAAGCTAGAGGGAGGAAAATAAGTCAGACCTTTACCCACTATAGAACATAGAACATTACAGCACAGAACAGGCCCTTCGGCCTTCGATGTTGCGCCGACCAATATAAAAAGCAATGCCCCTCCAAACTAAACCATTCCCTTCTCTTCCATATACTTATCAACTAACCTCTTAAACGCACCAAACTTGGCGCATCTACAACTGCTGCAGGCAGGGCATTCCACTCCCGAAACACCCTTTGGGTAAAGAACCTGCCTCTGATATCCGTCCTATAACTATCACCCCTTAATTTAAAGCTGTGTCCCCTCGTGCTAGCTTTCTCCATCCTAGGAAAAAGGCTATCATGTCCACCCTATCTAAACCTCTAATCATCTTATATGTTTCGATTAGGTCCCCTCTTAGCCGCCTCCTTTCTAACGAAAACAACTCAAATCCCTCAGCCTCTCTTCATAAGACCTGCCCTCCATACCAGGCAACATCCTGGTAAACCTCCTCTGTACCCTCTCAAATGCCTCCACATCTTTCTTATAATGTGGGGACCAGAACTGCACACAATACTCCAAGTGCGGCAGCACTAGAGTTTTGTACAGTTGCAACATGACGTTGCGGCTCCGAAATTCAATCCCCCTACCAATAGAAGCTAAGACTCCATATGCCTTCTTAACAACCTTCTCGACTTGACTGCCTACTTTCAGGGATCTATGCACAAATACACCAAGATCCTCTGTTCATCAACACTATTAAGAATCCTACCATTAGCCCTATACTCTACACATTTATTATTCCTGCCAAAGTGCATTACCTCACACTTTTCCACATTAAACTCCATTTGCCACCTCTCGGCCCAGCTCTGCAACTTGTCCAAGTCCCTCTGCAAACTATAACATCCCTCTTCACTATCTACCACTCCACCAACTTTAGTGTCATCTGCAAATTTACTAATCCATCCCTCAATACCCTCATCCAGATCATTTATAAAAATTACAAACAGCAGGAATAGTATAGTATTCCTATACTATCAAGGGAATACATGATCCATATTTAACAAATTTAAACTCAAACCCAAGTCAGTAAATGTATAGAAAAGCCATTTGACCTGATGTATCTCTGCTATTGATTCACCTGCAGCTATCTGTCACTAAGAAAGTGAAGTTGAGAACAAGATTGGATCAACAATCTTCAACTGTTACATCAAAGACCAGGACTACATTCAAGCCTTCAGCTAATAAATAGCGAGATTTGCAACACAAAAATGCCAAGCATCGGCTGTCTCTAATTGGAGAAAATCACCTCTTAAACTCAGTGGAATTATCATAGCTGAAATCCCCGCCATCTGTGGGTTAGCATTGATCCAAAACTTATAGGACCATATAAATATTGTGGCTGTAAGAGTCAGAAGCAGGGAATTCTGCTGCGAGTAACTCACCTCCAGACTCACAAAGCCCATCCACCATCTACAAAACACACAGGAGTGGGTGGAATTCTCTTCATTTGCCTGGATGAGTGCAGCTTCAACAACAGTTAAGAAGCTCAACGCCATTCAGGATAAAAGCAGCTTAATTGATCAATACCCCATCCACCAACAATGCATAGCAGCAGCAGTGTATACTATTTACAAAATGTACTGCAGCAACTTACCAAGGCTCCTCTGACAGCAACTTTCAAATCCACAAATTCTACTATCTGGAAGGACAAAGGCAACTGGCCAAGGAAAACCACCTCCTGCAATTTCCCTTCCAAGCCACAGACCATCCTGACTTGAAATTATTTATCTGTTCCTTCACTGTCGCTGGAACGAAATCCTGGAACTCTCTTCCTAACAGCACTGTGGGTGTACTTACACCACATGAACTGCAGCGATTCAAGAAGGTGGTCCACATTCCATGATGGAATTTTAAAAATCCTTTCAAATTATATTATGTTTCTTAGTCAAACTATTGATAAGGTATTATTTTATTAAAACCCATTATCTATTTATAACTCCAGTGTAAAAAAATCTCCAGCTTCTTTTTCATTCTTCAAAATGATTCATTTGTACCCCTTGATTCAATCTATTTCTATGTAAATTGACTGATACTGTAGCACAAAATCAAATATCACAAAGGAAAAGAAACTGAAACGTTTTAGCTAAACATTTGCTCAGAATTTGGTTTGGGCCTTTTTCCTTGGAATGAAGATAAGCTTGAGTTACAAGTTGCTTTGTTACACAGTAGATTAACAAGACAGAATATCTGGCTGTATGGTTTGTTGATGTGTAAATTGGTGATGTTCGTTATTTTTAGGACATAGTAGCAATGCTTTTATTCTCTATTTGTGCAAAGTGGCAAAAATCTGTTAGTTCTCAGATTTTCAATGTCAACCAAAGCACATTTGTTTCTTTGTGAATTCAGTACCATATATCAGTTAATTTTATGCCTTTACTTGAATTCATGCGCCAATTAGAGTCCGAGTAGATTAATTTCTGAGTGCACTGATGGGCCCAATCCTCAGACAGCCAATGAGAATCGCAACGCACTGGTGAATGGGCATGGGCCAAAAACCAGAATTCCAGATGAGTGGAAGGGCTCTTAGGATTCACCCGACCCATTCCACAGACTCCAATGTGATTCCCACCTCAAAGTGGAGATGGATAAATATTTCATTGCTCAAGGAACAGAGGGCTATCAGGAAATGGCACAGAAACAGAGTTGGGGCTGACATAGATTAACCATGATCATATTGAAAGGCGGGGCAGGCTTAAAGGGCCTAGTGGCCTACTCCTGCTTCTACTTCTTGTGTACAATAAGCAATCAAAGAGCACACATTCAGAGTTGTAAGTACAACCACCTTCAAAATTGGTGAAATCCAAAAAAGAATCCATATACAATGCCCACACTAAGAACAGATGTTAGGCCCCATGTTTGCATGTGCAAAGGAGTTTTGATACTTATTCGAGATTCCCATCACAAACATTTGCCCAGAAGAACGTTCTGCATTCAGGCTGGTTCTTAATGCAAAGTCTGTCTGAATGGTCCGTTTCTGCTATGCTACGTACAATATAATTCTAAATTGTTTCACTATAAAATAACCAATATGAACAATCCATTGTAACCTACAGCATGTATAACAATTCAATAGGTCAAATATAATGATAGCATTGTTCTGTTTCAAAATATAGCTTTTCATTCCATGTTCTACTTACCACAATTCAGTTCATCGCTCAGGTCCCCACAGTCGTCATAACCGTCACATGTGTCATTGTAGTGGATACATTTGCCAGTGCCACAATGAAACTGCCCTTGACTACAGGCTACAACAGCAAAGCAAAGATATAACCAGGGATGAAATGGGAAACATGAATGAGACAAAGGCTGAAAAAAATACATGTCTTCCAGTTATAAAATGGTAAAGGTGGTACATGCACATTCGGAGCCAGAAGCACCCACCTGTCTGTGATCAATCTAGTTTGAGCGAACAATCATTTCAATGCCAGCATATTTCAGTTTTGTAGAAATTGCACATCATTATACACAGCAACCAGGCTATGTGCCACAATTGGTCTACAACAGCAACTTAGATTGGTACTGTGCCTTTAACTCAACAAATCTCCCTCTGTGCTGTTAGATATTCCACTAATAATATGTTAAACTGCACAGGTGTCCGGCCATGCAGTGTATCACATGGGTCTTGTTCTACAATAAATGCTGCACTTGGGTGATGCTCTGAAAATCTGGCTACGCACAACTACAGTTTAAAAGGTATATTGTATATTGTATCTTTTTAGTTTCCCTTGGATCCGAAGAATTAGAAGTAACCTCAATCCCACAAGGAAAACTAAGGCTTCTCCTGCTCTGGGTTCCTCTTCCTTCCCATGAGCAGGTTCACCTGCTGGAACACTTACTCTATTCTGGGTACTATTCCCTTGGGTTCCCAGTAACAACCTCTCATTGCCTAATTTTAATGGGTAGGCAGCTGCTTCCCACCAACATACTGTCAATTTAGATAAAGATGTTGGCAAGCTGCATTTTAGTGAGACCCAGCCATTGGTATTAGTTGAAACCCCATACTGTACTTCAACTTCCAGGTGAGCCAAACACTTCTTTGCCATGTTCCTCTATAGGAGTAAACTCAAACCTTAGACAAGGGTGGACCAGTGGAATGTGGTGCATTTGGATTTTCAGAAACATTTCAATAAAGTCCCAAAAAAGAGGTTTGTGTGCAAAATTAAAGTACGCATGAGATGGAGGTAACATATCAGCATGAATTGAGAATTGGTTAGCAGACAGGAAAAATACAGAAGAAATAAATGGGTCTTTTTCAGTGGCACACAATGATTAGAGGAGTTCAGTAGGGATCAGTGCTTGGGTCCCAGCTATTCACAATATACGTTAATAATTTGGATGAGGGAACAGAAAATAACATTTCCAAGTTTACTAATGACACAAAAGAGAAGATGAGTGGTGAGGAGGGTATTCAGAAGCTATAAAGTGATTTAGACAGTTTGGGTGAATATACACATGGCATACACATTATAATTTAGATAAATATGATGTTGTCCACTTTATAAGGAGAAACACAACAGCAGACTATTACTTAAATGGTGATAGATTGGGAAATGCTGACACACAAAGGGAACTGGGTGTCCTTGTACACCAGTCACTGAAAGCAAGCAGGCAGGTACAGTAGGCAGTTAGAAAAGCAAATGGTATGTTAGCCTTTGTTACAAGAAGACTTGAGTACAGGGACAAGGATGTCTTACTGCAGTTGAACCAGGACCACAATAGATGTCTTGGTACTCTACACCAGCATTCCCCTCTTCCCCCCCATCCCAATGATGGCATTGCTGCAACTGCCTCAATACTCAACCCCAACAACTGTCAGTCTCCAGATGCAATTCTACAACTCATCCACTTTGTCCTGGACCACAATGTCTTCACCTTCAACAACTTGTTCTTCATCCAGACACAAGGAACAACCATTGGCATCAAATTCACACCTCAATATGCCAACATCTTTATGCAAAAGATTTGAACAAGACCTCCTCACTGCACAGGATCTTCAACCGATGCTATATACTAGATACATCGATGACATTTTCTTCCCTTGGACTCATGGTGAACAATCATTGAAATAACTGTATGATGACGTCAACAAGTTCCATCCCAATCGCATGATGGACTACTCTTTGGAATCGACTGCATTTTTGGACACATGCATCTCCATCAAGGATAGTCACCTCAGCAATTCATTGTACCGTAAGCCCATGGATAATCTCACGATGCTCCACTTCTCCAGCTCCACTCTAAATACGTTAAAGAAATCACCCCTATGGACAAGCTCTCCATATACACAGGATCTGCTCAGATGTGGAGGATCACAACAGACACCTACAGATGCTGAAAGACACCCTCATAAGAACAGGATATGGAGCTCGACTCATCGATCGACAGTTCCGACGTGCTACGGCAATAAACCACACTGACTTCCTCAGAAGACAAACATTGGACACGGCGGACAGAATACCCTTTGTTGTCCAGTACTTCCCTGTAGTGAAGAAGCTACAACATCTTCTCTGGAGCCTTCAACATGTCATCCATGAAGACAAACATTTAATCAAGGCCATTCCCACACTCCCACTTCTTGCCTTCAAACAACTGCACAAGTTCAAACAGACCATTGTCCGCAGCAAACTACCCCGTCTTCAGGAGAACAATGATCAGTACACCTCACAACCCTGCCACATCAACCTCTGCAAGACGTGCCAGATCACTGACACAGATGCCATCATCTCACCACGAGAACACCATTCACCAGGTACACGGTACATACTCTTGAAACTCAGCCAATGTTGTCTGCCTGATACGCTGTAGGAGAGAATGTCCCAAGGCATGACACATTTGTCTGCATGGTCTGCTCATGGATAAATGAACAACACTCGACAATCACCAGGCAAGAGTGTTCCCTTCCAGTTGGAGAACATCTCAGAAGTCATGGACGTTCAGCCTCTGATTTTCAGGTTAGCGAACTCCAAAGCAGCCTTCATGACAACACAGAATTGCTGAGCAGAAACTGATTGCCAAGTTCCGCACACAAGGATGGCCTCAACTGGGATCTTGGGTTCACGTCACACTACCTATAACCCCTGTAACTTGCCTGAGTTTGCAAATCTCACTAACTGTCCCGGCTGGAAATAATAAACACTTCTTTAACCTGTGCTGAAAGCTCTCTCCACTCACACTGCCTGTGTCTTTAAGACTTGATTACTGTGAAGATTCACATTCCAACCATTATCTTGTAAATTAAGTTTGTGCCTATGTCTACTCTGTTTGTGAGCACAAGTCCTCACTCACCTGATGGAGTGAGATTCTGAAAGCTTGTGCTACCAAATAAACCTGTTGGACTTAAACCTGGTGTTATGAGACTTCTTACTGTGTTTATCCCAGTCCAACACCAGCATTTCCACATCATTACTGCAGCTGTGCAGGGTCTTAGTGAGACTCACCTGGCAGTTTTGCCTTGTTTTCTAAGAATGAATACTTTCCACAGAGGGAATGCACTGAAAGTTCAACAGACTGATTCCTGGGGTGGCAGAATTGTCACATGAGAAGAAATGAATCAACAGGGCTTGTAATCACTGCAATTTAAAAGAATGAGAGAGGATCTAATTGAAATGTATCAGATTCTGACAGGGCTGGACAGACTGGATACGGGGATATTGTTTCCTCTGGCTAGAGTAAGGAGTCACTGTCTCAGGACACAGGATAGGCCATTTAGGACTGAAATGAGGAGAATTTTTTTCATTCAGAGGATGGTGGACTTATGGAAATCTCTACTACAGATTTCAGGCCAAATCACTGAATATATTTAAGAAGGAAATAGAGAGATTTCTCATCTCTAATGCCATCTCTGGGAGAGTGCTGAATTATGGTGTTGAGGTAGAGATCCAGCCATGATCTCTGGCAATCAAGTTGATAAGGTTGTTAAGAAGGCATATGGAGTCTTAGCTTTTATTGGTAGGGGGATTGAATTTCAGAGCCGCAACGTCATGTTGCAAATGTACAAAACTCTAGTGCGGCCGCACTTGGAGTATTGTGTGCAGTTCTGGTCCCCGCATTATAAGAAAGATGTGGAGGCATTGGAGAGGGTACAGAGGAGGTTTACCAGGATGTTGCCTGGTATGGAAAGTAGGTCTTATGAAGAGAGGCTGAGGGATTTGAGGTTGTTTTCGTTAGAAAGAAGGTGGCTAAGAGGAGACCTTATTGAAACATATAAGATGATTAGAGGTTTAGATAGGATGAACAGTGATAGCCTTTTTCCTAGGATGGAGAAAGCTAGCACGAGGGGACATAGCTTTAAATTAAAGGGTGGTAGTTATAGGACGGATGTCAGAGGTAGGTTCTTTACCCAGAGGGTGGTAAGGGTATGGAATGCCCTGCCTGCTGCAGTTGTAGATGCGCCAGGTTTGGTGGCATTTAAGAGGTTAGTGGATAAGTTTATGGACGAAAAGGGAATGGTTTAGGTTGTAGGGTCATTGCTTTTTCCTAATTGGTCGGCGCAACATCGAAGGCCGAAGGGCCTGTTCTGCGCTGTAATGTTCTATGTTCTATGATCATGTTGAATGACATGTTCTCATACAATAAAATTTATTATTTTCCTTGCAATTGTCCTGATGAGTGCAAAATTAAAAGTTTTGGTTAAAGCATTTTTCGACAATACTCAAATTACCATCTCTTTTAATCTTGATAGAATCTAGATGACTTATTCCTGCTCCTATTTTTGGTATTTCCGTGGACTGGATTCTCTGACCTCACCTGCAGCTGCGAATCTCAGGTCCTGCTGCAAGGAACAGAAGTTTAGCTAAGTGCCAAATTTTCCACTCTCACTGGCAGCGATGGCAGAGCGTTAAAGGCTGGAGAAATCCAGTCTACATCAGTTTAAAACAGTCATCAGAGTTTTAATGTGATGGCTGGCTATATGAGTAGTGGCCACTTTGATGAGGCCCTGGAGAATGTGCAAAGCCTGAGTTTGTAGATCCCAGTATTTAATCATCAAACTCAGCAGGCCCCTGTGACTTAAACTACTCAAAAGGTTGGGGCTTCGTAATCCAGCTACTGGTGAGTTTTCAGATACTCCATGAATGGTTCATACTGATACCCTGAACACTGAATGCCAATTTGAAATTTCAATGCTGTAAACTTTGGTAACTTTGAAGCATTAACTTATGATTGCACTGTACCTTGAATAGCTTAGAACTAAAACAAAACCAATAAACTGAAACATGCTGAAAGTCTGGGCCTTATATTACAGCCAAGGTCAGATAGCAAATTAAATATATATTTATGAGAAATTGTGAGAAACTTTGGGTAATGATTAATCATAGTCATAAAAGGAATAAAATAAAAAGGCAGAAAATGATGGAAACACTCCGAAGGTCATGGGTTAGGGTTCTTCCCTTTACAGATCCTACCTGATCTGTTGAGTGCTTCTAGCATTTTGTAGTTTTTCGGGCCTGCTGTATTTTGCCCTTAGTGCATATACATCAATGTAATAATATAGTTCTTACTAAATGAAAATGGCTGAAGCTTCAGGTTGGGATATTGGTATTAACAATTGTGATACAAAAAGTATACCTTTTCCAGTATTGTGAGAAATTGTAATCATAGCGTGTCCACGGGATAATCCCAGGTCAGGTCTGCCTCCCAAATGATTACTTTCAACTGTAGGTTGAGAGGCACTGATCCCAAAAAAGCTAAATGCATCTAAAGGACTGTTCCATCTCTTCCCAAATGAAGGAAAGGAGCCAGCCGAGAGTATGAACACCCTCTCAGATGGATTCTATCAAGATTAAGGAGAATAAGGAGGATGTGCTAGATATTCTTGAGGGTTTGAAGTTAGATAAGTCCTCTGGGCCAGACGGGATTTATCCTAGGCTTCTCTGGGAGGCAAGAGAGGCGATTGCAGAGCCTCTGGCTCTGATCTTCAGGTCGTCGTTGGTTACGGGTATAGTGCCGGAAGACTGGAGGATAGCGAATGTGGTCCATTGTTCAAGAAGGGGAATAGAGACTTTCCTGGGAATTATAGACCGGTGAGTCTTACTTCTGTTGTGGGCAAAGTATTGGAAAGAATTATTAGGGATAGGATTTCTAGTTATTTAGAGAGAAACGAATTGATTGGGGATAGTCAGCATGGTTTTGTGAAGGGTAGGTCATGCCTTACTAATCTTATTGAGTTTTTTGAAAAAGTGACCAAAGAGGTGGATGGGGGTAAGGCAGTTGATGTGGTATATATGGACTTTAGTAAGGCGTTCGATAAGGTGGCCCATGGAAGGCTTCTGCAGAAAATGCAGATCTATGGGATTAAGGGTGATTTAGCTAATTGGATTAGGAATTGGCTTACTGATAGAAGACAGAGGGTGGTGGTTGATGGAAATTGTTCATCGTGGAGTTCGGTTACAAGTGGTGTACCTCAGGGATCTGTTTTGGGGCTCCTACTGTTTGTAATTTTTATAAATGATCTGGATGAGGGTATTGAAGGATGGATTAGTAAATTTGTGGATGACACCAAAGTCAGAGGAGTGGTAGATAGTGAAGAGGGGTGTTATAGTTTGCAGAGAGACTTGGACAGGTTGCAGAGCTGGGCCGAGAGGTGGCAAATGGAGTTTAATGTGGAAAAGTGTGAGGTAATTCACTTTGGCAGGAATAACAAATGTGTAGAGTATAGGGCTAATGGTAGGACTCTTAATAGTGTTGATGAACAGAGGGATCTTGGTGTATATGTGCATAGATCCCTGAAAGTTGGCAATCAAGTCGGTAAGGTTGTTAAGAAGGCATATGGAGTCTTAGCTTTTATTGGTAGGGGGATTGAATTTCGGAGCCGCAACGTCATGTTGCAACTGTACAAACTCTAGTGCGGCCGCACTTGGAGTATTGTGTGCAGTTCTGGTCCCCACATTATAAGAAAGATGTGGAGGCATTGGAGAGGGTACAGAGGAGGTTTACCAGGATGTTGCCTGGTATGGAGGGCAGGTCTTATGAAGAGGGGCTGAGGGATTTGAGGTTGTTTTCGTTAGAAAGAAGGCGGCTAAGAGGAGACCTTATTGAAACATATAAGATGATTAGAGGTTTAGATAGGGTGGACAGTGATAGCCTTTTTCCTAGGATGGAGAAAGCTAGCACGAGGGGACATAGCTTTAAATTAAGGGTGGTAGTTATAGGACGGATGTCAGAGGTAGGTTCTTTACCCAGAGGGTGGTAAGGGTATGGAATGCCCTGCCTGCTGCAGTTGTAGATGCGCCAAGTTTGGTGGCATTTAAGAGGTTAGTGGATAAGTTTATGGACGAAAAGGGAATGGTTTAGGTTGTAGGGTCATTGCTTTTTCCTAATTGGTCGGCGCAACATCGAAGGCCAAAGGGCCTGTTCTGCGCTGTAATGTTCTATGTTCTATGTTCTAAAAGAGATGATAATTTGAATATTGTTGAAAAATGCTTTAACCAAAACTTTTAATTTTGCACTCATCAGGACAATCGCAAGGAAAATAATAAATTTTATTGTATGAGAACGCTAATTAGTTGACAAGTGGACTCTGATTGGTAGTGGTGTTGTAATGGGGAATGCACTAGTCAATGGTGACTGACAATTAACCATCAAAGCATCGTTTGAAAATTTAAATCAAGCAGCTTGACTCTCAAGGCATTGCCCTGAAGAATAAACCAGTGAACAGTTCATTTAGTTTGTTTAGCTGAAACAGGTGCAATATGTACACATTTCTTTTGTCTCAAAGAACAGGGCCCTGTGTATTAATATATGTAGCTTCCATTATGGACAATTGTGCCACACTGCAAGCTTGACAGACAATCTTAAATTGCTTTGTTGTTGAGTGCAAGACAAAAGGCTTCGACAAAATTCTTTTTCAGCAAAACAATTACAGATTGAATGACAAATTCAGAGCTCAGATGTGAAACAGCTAAGAGAAATAGAAGAATACAATGGATACCATGGAAGGCCGGAGGAACTCGGTGGCAACTTGCTTAGGAAAACTTACAAAGGAGAACGCAAAAGATGATCAGGAAGGAGAAAGGCTGGAAAAAAAAACTTGGTGATGGAATCAAAAGATAAAAAAAATGAGTAAACGAAAAGGAACTGTTCAGGAATATAAACAATCTAATTCAAAGAAGATAAAGACCAGAATAGAAAGACAAAAAGGAATGCAAAGAAGGTAATTGCTGGAGAAAGATCCCTAGCAATGCAAGAAACATATGGACGTCTGGAGACAGCTTAATGAAACAGTGGGAATACAAAATCAAAGATGGAAGGAAAGAGGATGAATTCCAAGAGAGGTGCGGCCAATATTTAACTGTTTTAGAAATGAAGAAAACCCTGATCAGGGTTTCTTCCAGGTATGTATCTTCATGGATTTCCAAAATTTTTCCTCAATCTCAAGTCCATGACTGTCTCCCAACGAGGTTTTGATCCCTCAGTAGTTTTTGCATTCTTGAACGTTCCCTTTTCTTGTATATTGGTACCACACTGTTTTGCTTCCTTACCTTCAGGATTTTCTCTCTTATCATAACGTAATTGAAGAGTTTGTTCAGGGCCTAGACTCTATATTCACCTGCACAGTTCCATACTGCTGCTGGGATCTCTTTGAGTCCCACTGTCTTCACATTTTTTCATTCCTTTAGGTGCTTTATGATTTCTTTCAATTTGATGTGAGTTGTTATTCTTTGATTTGTAACTAGCTCCTCTCTTTGATCAGGGTTTTCTTCATTTCTAAAACAGTTAAATATTGGCCGCACCTCTCTTGGAATTCATCCTCTTTCCTTCCATCTTTGATTTTGTATTCCCACTGTTTCATTAAGCTGTCTCCAGACGTCCATATGTTTCTTGCATTGCTAGGGATCTTTCTCCAGCAATTACCTTCTTTGCATTCCTTTTTGTCTTTCTATTCTGGTCTTTATCTTCTTTGAATTAGATTGTTTATATTCCTGAACAGTTCCTTTTCGTTTACTCATTTTTTTTATCTTTTGATTCCATCACCAAGTTTTTTTTCCAACCTTTCTCCTTCCTGATCATCTTTTGCGTTCTCCTTTGTAAGTTTTCCTAAGCAGGTTGCCATCGAGTTCCTCCGGCCTTCCATGGTATCTATTGTATTCTTCTATTTCTCTTAGCTGTTTCACACCTGAGCTCCGAATTTGTCATGCAATCTGTAATTGTTTTGCTGAAAAAGAATTTTGTCGAAGCCTTTTGTCTTGCACTCAACAACAAAGCAATTTAAGACTGTCTGTCAGGCTTGTAGTGTGGCACAATTGTCCAGGTATGTATCTTCAATGCTACTTTTCAAACAAATCTACTTTGAGACAAATGAAGGAAAAATATTGTGGCCATTGTGGCATGAAAATTGTGTTCATCAATCTAAATACCTTAGATTTACATCTGGAAATGTCCTACGATTCATGAAGTCCCTGTGAAGTGCATAAAACTATGAAAGGACATGTAGAAGGAATGCCAAACAAAAGCAAGAAGCAATATGAGGGAGAGTGAAAGTTTTGAAGCCAAAAGGCTGGATTAAACCAAGGATTGGCACTGAGCATCTTCCCAATTGTCAGGACATTTTATCTGAGCAAGTAAGATATGGTCAATGTTGTTTTCAAATAACTTTGAGCTGTAAGGGTGCGGTTGATGAAAACATGACCAAATATTAGAGAACTAGAAGAAGAAAGTACAGGGGTACATACAGAGATACGAAGATCAGTAGGTTACAAATCCAATTTACGGAGAGTCAGTTTGAGGCCGGGGAAGAGAGTTCAAGTGAAAGTGTAAAGATTATGGCTGAAATACTAACCTTGTTATAGATTGCAGAAACTTGAATAACATTAAAGACAAATAGGGATTGGCAATAAATTCTGACCAAGCCAGCAAAGACCACATCACACGAATGAATAAAAATAAATTATGGAGCAATTTTATCAGAATTTGGCAAAGTGTCAGGTCAAATCAAACCCTGTAAAACTTATCATCCTGTTTGACCTTGAACTTGATTTCAAGTACCTTAACCCGACATCAACAAGTGCACTTACTTCCACTTGCACACATTGCACAACTCCACCTCTTCCCTCTCCCACTGGAACCCTCGTTCATGCTTCTTTTACACGCAGATAAATATTTTCCAATATCCTTTCATTGTGCATCAATCATCTCTGAACTCACCTTCCTCAAATCACCTTCCCTAGATCATATTCCACATTAAGTGCTGTTTCTCCATCATCTTATCCTTGCCTACCAACTACTGACCCCAAAACATTACATTTAAACTCCACTTCTTCATTATTAAATCTGCCCAGAGAATGGCATGGTAGCACACAGAGGTTAGCATTGTTACTTCACAGCTCCAGGGACCTAGATTCGATTCACGGCTTGGATCACCATCTTGTGGATTTTGCACATTTTCCTTGTGTCTGTGTGGGTTTCCTCCAGGTGCTCTGGTTTCCTCCCAGAGTCCAACAATGTGCAGATTAGGTTGATTGGCCATGTTAAAATTGCCCCTTAATGTCCTGAGATGCTTAGGTTAGAGGGATTAGTGGGAAAATATGTAGGGATATAGGGATAGAGCCTGGGTGGGATTGTGTTGATGCAGACTCGAAGAGCCTAATGGCCTCTTTCTGTACTTTAAGGTTTCTATGAAACTATGAAACTCAACACATCCTACCTCTCAAAACTCTGCTCTTATACAGTCTTGCATTATATCCTCTCAACTTATATTCTCCTGCAAGCTTTAAGTTTTACCATGCTGGCCTTTTGCACATTCACCGCATTTCATTGTTACCTTGAGCCTACATCTGAAATTTCTTTCTTAAACCGTTTCACTTCTCTAAAGGTGAAGAGAGAAGTGAAACAGTTTAAGAAAGAAATTTCAGGTGTAGGCTTAAGGTAACAAAGAGGCGTGCTGGATGTGCAAAAGGCCAGCATGGTAAAACTTAAAGCTTGCAGGAGGATACAAGTTGAAAGGATATAATGCAAGACTGTATAAGAGGAGAGTTTTGAGAGGTAGGATGTGTTGAACGTCATTTAAATGAAGTTCTCAACCTCCTGGGGCAGGAAGTGAAGACAGAGTTGATGATAAGAGGCTGATTTGCGTGATGACAGTAGGCTGCTTTAGGTGATCTGAATCATTGGGATAGTGTACACCTGAACTTTGCCAGGGAAATCCCTTCCTCAAAAGATGGAAGAAGCAGAATCTTTGAATTGTTTCAAGGCACAGTTAGCTAGATTCTTGATTAAAAGGAGCAAACTGTTTTTGCAGTTAGGTAGGTTTCAATCAGATCAGCCCTCATCTTGTTCAATGGGGTCAAACTTGAAGGGCTGTGAAGCCTAATGCTCCTAATTCATATATTTGCAATTTCTTTTAAACAAAGCTCTACATTGGTCTCGATGGATCAGCATCTATTCCTTTTATCTATTTTTTCCTCTCCTGGTAAAGCACTTAGGGGCATTTTCTACATCAAAGGCACAATATAAATTCAAGTTGCTTTTATCTATGATATTTAGGAAAATCAGCAGCTACTCAGTACACCACTCCTAAGCAGGCGAACTAACTCCATCCAAAATACGATATTGTTTGATCCTAACAAAGTAATTGTGACAGCTTCTAGGCTATTTAATGGATCATCCAGTACGACTGGTGTCATGAAGTATTTTATGAATCTCAGATCAAAAAGCAAGGTATCAGAAACGTATTATTACAATGATGCATACAGCTCAGGAAAGTAGCAAAGACATATATGTTATATTATCTCACACCTCCATTAATAGAGGTATTGACATCATTGTCTGTGGAATGAGAAAAATCCATTTGACCCTTTGAGTTTATGTCAGGGATTAGTGCCGCAGGACCAGACTGTGGTTGAAAAATTGTTCAAACCCATAGAAATCATCCAGTTACCACCACAGTTCCGCCATAATATTGTGTTGCAGCTTTTCTTCATTCTGGGTTGGTTCGCTTTTAAATGGACAAGTGCTACATCTACTACATCAGATTTAATTAAAGCCTGGTTTAAATAATTTACCCCTTTTTACTATAACTCTTTGATTCATTAAAGGCACAAATTAATAGTTTTTTTTAATGTATGAACACACCAGTCCCCAAAATAATTGCTTACAGACAGGACTAAATGACCACTTGCTCCAGATTGTTCTTTACCCACAACAGTCGGCATTTTCATAAAATAGAATCATAGGGTGATTACACCACAAAAGGAGGCTATTCAGTTGAGCGAGTCTGTGCTGGCTGTCTAAGTATCACGGTCTACGAATAGGGAATCATGTAAACCAATCCTGCACACTTATATCATTAAATCCAACTTCCTTAATCTGGCGGCAAATGTGGTAAATTCTCATTGATCAATGTGTCTGCTATCAAAACATGGAGCTTGATTTAGAAGTGTAAGAGCTGGAGACTGGCTCACAGAGGCTGGTACTCTGATATCCTGATTAACAAATTGCCCATATGTCGCCATTGTAATCAGATAGTGGAACACTGTTTTTCACGAAAAGCTTCTGATTAGGGCAGTTTCCCTGACAATAATCAACAAAAAATTGGGACTGCTAAATCAACAAATAATCTGATATTGACACCAGATAGGGTGTTATCCAAGAGCAAAATGGAATGCTCCAAATCGGGCACAAGATACATTTGGGCCTACTATTAGAAAAGCCATCATCAGCGATGTCGTTAGGTTTTACATGCACTGATGTTTAAGCACACAGACTTAATCCATTACACATTAAGTGTGCAATCATTGCCTGCAGTTACTACAGAGAGAGAATTAAAGGACATACTGCAGTCTGCTTCATCACTCCAGTCATCGCAATCATTGTAACCGTTGCACAGCAGTTTTTTTTGAATACAGAAGCCACTGCCACACAAGAAATTGTCTTGGTCTTTGCAAGATTCTGCAAGGAAAAAAATCAAAAGATGTTTTAAAAAGTGCAGAATCCATTATGTTATTACATCAGATGAATATCACAGCTAACAGCATTGAGAATATACTTTATTAATATCTTTTAAAGCATGACAACTTTGCCCTAAATGTCTCTTGCACCTTGAATGAAATTGAGGCTTAGTGACAAAATACAGTTCAACTTCATTCCTGTAGGCATCAAGAATGCTTATTGAATTGAGTTGCATTAAACTTCCTTTAAACTCCATTTTCTGTTACATCTTAACATAAACAAAGCATTTTTCCCCCAGAGAAACATTTTGGGTGGAATTGTCCACTCTAGGCAGAGTAATCAGGAATTGTAATGCAAACCCTTTCTGGGAACTTCTGTGAGTAGCAAGGAGCTGGGCAAAACTGGGTTCAATTGAAGTTAAAGTGAAAAAACCCTAACAGTTAGAGTTATCTGTGATACAAAGGAAAATGGCTGAAGTTGCTCAAGAACAGTTCTTACAACCCTCAGTTATCTATACACAATTCCCACAGGGGGATGGGCCTTGGTTCAATCAACCTGCTTCACCAGTGGCTTTCCTTCTGTCAAAGTCAGGAAGGGAATTGTTCACCAGCAATTTTACAGTATTCAGCTCCCACAGCAATGAAGCAGAACATGCCGATCAATAGCAAGTCCCGGATAATGTGTAAGTGGGAACTTCACACCAGATTAGTACCATGCTATGACTGTTTTCAACAAAGACACATCAATCTTTTCCTGAAGTATAATAACATCACCTATCATTAAGATCCTGAGAGCAGGCACAGTCACCACTTATTAAAACTGAATGCAATTAACAATATCATCATGAAGGGTATGAAAACATGACCTGAAACTGGCTTCTCTACAATGAATAGTTTACCTCTTGATCTTTCAAATCATTTCCACTCTCTTGGAGGCTCGGATCAGAAGTGTAATAAAATAATCATCACTAAATAGATACAGATTCAACCAATATCATCCAGGACAAGACAGTCTACTAGATCTGCATCCACCTACCTTCACTAGATCACTGACAAACTTCCCGGCTATTTATTTCTTGTTGCTGGGTCAAAACATGGGAGCATCATGACCCCAGCAGTTCAAGGAAATAACCAAACTATCTTTTCAAGGCAACTAAAGATGGACAATAAATGTCAGCATTGCCTACATCCTGAGAATAAATTTAAGAACTCTGAGAAATTTAACCTGTGCCCAAAAAAGATGAAAAATTGAAGAGCCTGAGCCCTGAACCAATTTTGTCTTTGACCATAAATAGTGCCATCAAGCTGCAGGCACCGTACAGATCTCTACTATAGCTTGTCAGGCAGGTTGAAAGATATCAGCCACCTACTACGCGGAATAAGTTGTCTCACAACACCAGGTTAAAGTCCAACAGGTTTACTTGGTATCATGAGCTTTCAGCGATTGCTCCTTCATAAGGTGAGCCAGGAAGTACATTATCTGAACAAAGAGAACAAAGAATAAAGAACAATATAGCGCAGGAAAAGGCCCTTCAGCCCTCCAAGCCTGTATCAATTATGCGTTCCTAATTAGGCCATCCGTTTGTATCCTTCTATTCACAATCTGTTCGTGTAGCTATCTAAATAAGTCTTAAATGATCCTAGCGTGCCTGCCTCAACCACTTTGTTTGGTAGTGCATTCCAGGCTCCCACCACCCTCTGTGTAAAAAAAAGTCCCCCATATATCTGTATTGAACCTTGCTCCCTTACCTTGAATTTGTGACTTCTGTCACAAATTGTGTTTGTCACTTCTGACCGGGGAAAAAGCTTCCAACTGTTCACTCTACCTATGCCCTTCATAATTTTATAAACTTTTATTAGGTTGCATCTTCACCTCCATTTTTCCAGGGAGAACAACCCTAGTTTACTCAATCTTACCTCAAAGCTAATACCCTCCCTATCAGGCAACATCCTAGTAACCTTTTCTACACTCTCTCCAAAGCCTCCACATCCTGGTAGTATGACGACTAGAACTGGACACAGTATTCCCGATGTGGCCTACCCAATATTCTATATAACTGTAACATTACATGCCAACTTTTATAGTCTATGCCCTGTCCAATAAAGGCAAGCATGCCATATGCCTTCTTAACCACCTTTTTCACCTGTGTTGCCACCTTCAAGGATCTGTGGACTTGCACACCCAGATCCTTCTGTGTGTCTATACTCCTGATAATTCTGCCATTTATTATTTAGCCCCCCTGCATTAGATCTACTAAAATGCACCACTTCATATTTATCTGGATTAAATTCCTTCTGCCATTTCTCTGCCCAATTTTCTAGCCTATCTATAGCCTGCTCTAATCTCTGACAATGTCCATCGCTGTCTGCAACTCGAGCAATCTTTGTGTTGTCTGCAAACTTACTAATCAGACTAGCTGCATCTTCTTCCAAATCATTAATATATATCACAAACAGCTGATGTCCCAGTACAGAACCTGCAGAACACCACTATTCACAGACCTGCAATCAGAAAAAACACCTTCACTGCTACCCTCTGTCCTCTATGGCCAAGCCAATTCTGTACCCATCTCGCTAGTTTACCTTTCATCCCATGAGATTTAACCTTTTGCACCAGCCTGCCATGAGGGACCTTGTCAAACACTTTACTAAATCCATGTAGACAGCACCCATGGCATTTCTCTTGTCAATTTCTTTGTTACCTCCTCAAAAAACTCAACAAAAATTGTGAGGTATAGCCTCTCTCGTACAAAACCATGTTGTCTGATAAGGAAGTACTGTTGTGGATGGGGAAGGAAAGTGTTTCTGGAGAGAACACCTTTGGAATAATAAGTGTGCTCTCATTTTCAGCCATCTTCCCTATTAAGGATCATTGATTGGGGCATTCAATTTCTGTTTTACATTAAGGATTCCACAAGTAACGTAGGAGCCTAGTTTGCCTTTTTAAGGAGCTTATCACCCAATTCTGGCCATGATGCTGAACAACAAAATATTACTTGAGTTTTGCTGCCTCCTTCACCTGCCCCAAACTAATTTCCCAAGAAGGATTAATTAAAGATGTATAGTCAATTACACCAGGAGCCTACGATGGTAAAATTTCAGAATTGCACTGGAGTTTCAGCTAAGCCTATAACATTTCCTCAATGAACCCTAGGAATTGGCAGTAACATGAACAGAAAGAAGGGAAATCCAGCAGCTGACTGAAGACCTTGCTGCCCTCACCATTATTTGAATGTGACAATCAGGGGGAAATGCCCAGTAATTATCCTGGCATTGGGAATAGGGAAATTCTGATATTGGCAGTGAGGATTTAACAATTCAATCTCCTGCTTTTTTCACCTTGACTTCTCCCAAATCTTTGTATCTTAATTCTATCAATGGCATCCTATACAATATCCTATCAAATTCCTCCAAGAAATCCATAAATGCAACACATAATCCATTTATTTTTAACAGTATATTATGTAATTTTGAAACATGTAATTTTTTTGCTTTTTGTTTTATCTCATTTCATCACGAGTCCCAGGGTTAGGCTGACTGATCAACTTGCTACTCAGGCATAAATCAGGATTTGTAATACTTCTGGTGCAGTTGCTGAGGCTTCCAAAAGCTAGCTACTAATAAATAGAGAAATATTATTTTCTAGAATGAGTTTAGAAAAATGGCTCTGGCCGCTCAGCAACTTTGCTGAGCCTCTGTTTCCAGCTATTCAAAAAGTATTCTGTCTGCACACCAGTTTCTCATTGCTTAATTAATGAAGGTAATTTCCTAATTTTCCGTCCTTAATCAAACACTCATGGATCCCTTTATTATATGGGCTGCAAACAATCCCCTTGTAAGTGAAAAAGAACATGCATTCTAATCAAATAGAGCTGATGATGACCAGCTTGCTACAAAGAACCAACTTCAAAATCAGTTCAATTGCATGATTTAAAAAATCATCGCAAAAAACCCTGATAGTACATAGATATTAAACATGTAATACAAATTAAACACTAAATGCTGACTTGATAGCCTCTCCACAAAAAGTTTCAAGGAAACTACCATTATGAGTTAATACCAAATGAAAGATTAGGGCTTGTGAACAGATGGAAATGGTGTGAGATTGAGCCACACATATACCAAGAGGATCCCAGGTTCAATTCCTAGTCTACCCTTAGTAGTCTGATTTCAAACAAGTAGGGGGTAGGTGGAACAACAGTGTTACAACAGCCTTCAGTATTCTAACAAGGAGCAGAAAAAATACATCGTTGGCTCCAGCCCAAAGCTGCAAAAGTTAACTGCATCATTTACTCTCAAAAAGAATGTGCTTGAACAATAAGAAAACTAAACGGATCATCCAAATTGCTGACCTAGAAGTAAATTATGAAAAATATGTTTACATTATTGAAAATATTGCACATTGGTTCACTAGAATTTGTCAGGGGGGTGGGAAAATGAGATGTAGCCCAAAAGCCAGTGTTGAGGATTGCGAGGTACAAAGGAAGGTACCAAGAAAAAAGGAGTGTAAAGGCAGACAGGATGTTGGATTGAAGTGTATCAACTTCAATGCAAGGAACATCAGGAATAAGGTAGGTAAACTTGGAGTGTGGATGGTACTTGGGACTATATTGTTGTGGCCATTATGGAAACATGGTTAGAACAGGGATAGGAATGGTTGTTAGCAGTTCCGGGGTATAGACGTTTCAATAAGAGTAGGGAAGGCAGTAAAAGAGGTGGAGGAGTAGCATTGTTAATCAAGGATAGATTAACGGCTGCTGAAAGGCATTTCGAGGGCGATCTTCCTACTGAGGTAATATAAACTGAAGTTAGAAATAGGAAAGGATCAGTCACATTGTTAGGAGTTTAATAGTAATAGAGATGTGGAGGAGGAAATGGCAAAGCAGATTATGGATAAATGTGGAGATCACAGAGTAGTTATCATAGGTGATTTTAACTTTCCAAATATTGATTGGAACCTTTACAGGTTGAGTAGTTTGGATGTGGCAGTTTTTGTACAGTGAGTGCAGGAGGGTTTCCTGACACAATATGTGGATAAGCCAATAAGAAGTGGGGCCACATTGGACTTGGTACTGGGTAATGATCCGGACTAAATGTTAGATTTGTTTGTGTGAGAGCACTTTGGAGATAGTGACCACAATTTGGTGTCCTTCATTATTGCAATGGAGAGGGATAGGGTCACACAACAGGGAAAGGTTTATAATTGGGACAGGAGTAATTATGATGCGATTAGAGGTTTATAAGATGTTGAGAGGTATAGATAGGGTGGATTCTGGGAGGCTTTTCCCCAGGGTTGAAATGGTCACTACGAGAGGACACAGGTTTAAGGTGCTGGGGAACAGGTACAGAGGAGATGTCAGGGGTAAGTTTTTCACTCAGAGGGTAGTGAGTGAATGGAATCGGCTGCCATCGCTGGTATAGAGGTGAACTTGTTGGGGTCTTTTAAGAGACTTCTGGATAAGTATATGTGATTTAATGGGATTGAGAGATATAGACAAGCCTAGTAGGTATGGATATGATCGGCGCAACTTGTGGGCCGAAGGGTCTGTTTGTGCTGTAGTGTTTTATGCTATAAGTTCTATGTTCTATGATTAGGCAAGAATTAGGGAGCATAAGATGGGAGCAGAAACTGTCAGGTACGGATACAAATGGGAAGCGGAGCTTGTTCAGGGATCAAATACTGTGTGTCATTGATAGGCAGGGAGGAAATGGCCGCATGAGGGAACCATGGTTCACAAGGACGTTGAATGTCTTGTCAAGAAGAAAAAGGAAGCATATGTAAGGATGAAAAAACAAAGTTCAGTTGGGTCGCTTGAATGTTACAAGGTAGCTAGGAATGAGTTAAAGAAAGGACTTAAAGAAGAGCTAAGAGGGGGTATGAGAAGTCCTTGGCGGGTCAGATAAAAGAAAACCCCAAGGCTTTTTGCTCATATGTGATAAATAAAAAATGACCAGGGAAGGTTAGGACCAGTCAAGGATAGTAGTGGGAACTTGTGCATGGAGTCAGAAGAGATACGTGAGGCATTAAATGAATATTTTTCTTCAATATTCACTAAGGAGAGGAGCCATGTCTTTGAGGAGGAGTGTGTGATACAGGCTGATAGAATGGAGGAGGTGGATGTTCTGAGGGAAGATGTATTAGCAATTTTGAAAAACCTGAGGGTGGATAAGTCTCCTGGACCAGATGGGATACATGCTAGGATACTTTTGGAAGCAAGGGATGAGATTACGGAGCCTTTAACTTTGATCTTTGGGTCCTCACTATCGACAGAGATAGTGCCAGAGGACTGGAGAGTAGCAAATGTTGTTCCTCTTTTCAAGAAAGGAAATAGGAATGACCCTGGTAATTATAGGCCAGTTAGTCTTCCTTCAGTGGTCAGTAAGTTAATGGAAAGGGTCCTGAGAGATAGGATTTATGACCATTTGGAAAGATAGTCAGCACAGTTTTGTGAGGGGTAAGTCCTGCTTCACAAATTTGATTGAATTCTTTGAGGAAGTAACTAAGTGTATGGATGAAGGTAGATCTGTTGATGTCATATACATGGATTTTAGTAAGGTGTTTGATAAAGTTCCCCATAGTAGGCTCATGAAGAAAGATAAGGAGTTGTGAGATAGAAGAAATTTGGCCAATTGGATAAGTAACCGGCTGTATCATAGAAGCCAGAGGGTGGTGGTGGAGGGAATATTTTCAGACTGAAGGCCAGTTACCAGCGGTATACCACAGGGGTCAGTATTGGGACCTCTGCTTTTTGTGATTTTTATCAATGACTTGGAAGAAGGGGCTGAAGGGTGTGTTAGTAAATTTGCTGATGATACCAAGATCGGTGGCGTAGTGGATGAGGTGGAGGGCTCTTGCAGTCTGCAAAGATACATTAATAGGACGCAGAGCTGGACCAAAAAGTGGCAGATGGAGTTTAACTCTGATAAATGCAAGGGATTCATTTTGGTAGGACAAACTTGAATGCAGATTACAGGGTCAACAACAGGGTTCTAAAGAATTTGGAAGAACAGCGTGATCTTGGGGCTGATATCCACAGATCTCTGAAGGTTGCCACTTAAGTGGATAGAGCCACAAAGAAGGATTATAATGGGTTAGCATTTATTAACAGAAGGTTTGAATTTAAGAGCTGTGGAGTTATGCTGCAACTATACCGGACGTTGGTGAGACCACATTTGGAATATTGTATTCAGTTCTAGTCACCTCATTATAAGAGGGATGTGGAAGCATTGGAGAGAGTGCAGAGGAGATTTACCAGAATATTGCCTGGTTTGGAGGGAAGGTCTTATGAGGAAAGGTATAAGGAGCTGGAGTTTTTCTCTTTAGAGCGGAGGAGGATGAGAGGCTACTTAATAGAGGTTTATAAGATGATGAGAGAGATTAATAGAGTGGATGTGCAGAGACTATTTCCTCAGGTGGATGTAGCTGTTACTAGGGGGCATAATAATAAGGTTCATGGTGGAAGATACAGGAGGAAGGTCTGAGGTAGATTCTTTACTCAGAGAATGGTTGGGTTGGGGAATAGATTGCCTGCTGTGATAGTGGAGTCAGACTCTTCAAGAACTTTCAAGCGGTTATTGGATAGGCACATGGAGCACACCAAAATTATAGAGAGGGGATAGCTTGATCCTGGGATTGGACATAGCTTGGCACAACATTGAGGGCCGAAGGGCCTATACTGTGCTGTAATGTTCTATGTTGTACGTAGAACAGATATTAAGATATTATAACAGCAACAATAATTCGTATTTTATATCACACTTCTAACACAGTAAAATCTATAAAAATATTTCTGATATTGTTTGACACTGAGCCATGGAAGGAAGCTTAATCAAAGAGGTTGATCTTTAGTGGGATATTAAAAGAGGAGAAGTAGAAAGGCAGTGTGGTTCAGGAAGGCAATTCCTTACCCGCAAAGCAACTTTGTGGGTTTGAACCCTCATTCCCACTCTTGTCAGTAAATTACAGACAGTTGCATCTCTTTACCACCTTGGAAATTTCCACTGTCTCTGATTTGTCATGCTGTTTGTATTTAACCTCCAATAATGAATGCAGAGATGTTTCTTTCAAACGTATGTCCACAGATATACATAGAGTGGATTCTTGGAGGCTATTTTCCAGGGTTGAAATGGTCGCTACAAGAGGACACAAGTTTAAGGTGCTGGCGGGCAAATACAGAGGAGATGTTAGAGGTAAATTTTTCACTCAGAGGGTGGTGAGTGAATGGAATCTGTTGCCGTCAGTAGTGGTAGAGGCGAACTTGCTGGGGTCTTTTAAGAGACTTCTGGATGAGTATATGGGATTTAATGGGATTGGGAGGTACAGATAGTTCTATGGCCTGGTAAGTATAGATATGATCGGCACAACTTGTGGGCCAAAGGGCCTGCTTGTGCTGTAGTGTTCTATGTTCTATATTGGGAAGGCTGAAGCCAATGCCTTTGGTCCCCATCACAAACTCATCTGCTGTCCTCAGTTTCCATCCCTAATAACTGTCCTAAGCTGAGCATGACATTTGAAAAATTCATTTTGTGTTAAAGTTTCTGACCAGTTACCTGCATTATGTTTGCCTACGTTCAACTTTGAAACTTACCTCAATATTCCCCTAACCCATTTACTGCTGAGATCCTCATCTATGCCTTTGTTATCTCTGAAGCTGTCTATTCTAATTCTTTTCTGGCCAGCCTATCATTTTCTCTCCTACTCATCCAATCCTCTGCTGCCCAATTCTTAACTTTTTCAAGTCTCGACTGTATTTGCTGACCTTTACTGCCCCCCAGTTCCCCCAACCCCGTCCCAAAACTTCTCCCTTTTAAAATCTTCATCTTTGTTTTCAAATTCTTTCATAGCCTCATCACTTCCTATTTTTGCAACTTGCTCCAGATCTACAAACCTTTGAGAAATTTACTATGCCAATTCTGATCTTCTTAGCATTCCTGATTATAATCACTCTGCCATTCTCACCATGTTTTCAGCTACAATGGACCGAAGCCCAGGAATTTCCTTCCTGAACCACACTGCCTTTTTACTTCTCCTCTTTTAACATCCCACTAAAGATCAACCTCTTTGATTAAGCTTCAAATGGCTCAGTGTCAAAAAATATCAGAAATATTTTTATACATTTTGCTGTGTTAGAAGTGTGATATAAATATGAATTATTGTTGCTGTTATAATATCTTAATAATGTAATCCAATTTTTAAACTATGTATTAACAACTAGATAGACTGTAAGCAGCACAGTGGCACACTGGTTAGCACTGCCACCTCACAGCGCCAGGGACCCGAGTTTGAATTTCAGCTTAGGTTACTGTTTTGTGGAGTTTGCACGTTCTCTGTGTCTGCGTATGTTTCATCTGGATGCTTCAGTTTCCTCTGGATGCTTCAGTTTCCTCCTACAGTCTAAAAGACATGCTTATTAGGATATTGACTCAAACAGGTACTGGAGGGTGGCAACTACGGGAATTTCACAGTAATCTCATTGCAGTGCTAATGTAAGCCTTACTTGCGACTAATAAATAAATCTTACTTTTAGATAGTTTCCTACAAAGTTATGCATATTACATTGATCTCCTCAACATTAGTTAGGATTGGGAGAGGTTTACCTGCCTCCTTGTCCTTTCTGTAATCTAGGAATATTCACCGGGGGCAAGAAATCACAAATTCTCCAAAACACACAGTGCAAAAGAAAACTCGTACACCAATCACTAGTAGCAATGTAGGAGTCTCTCAAAATCATCAGTTTCTATTTGTAAAACATGGATTTTTATAATAAAAGCAAATCTAAAAACAAAAGCATTGACTCGAAGAATCTGGCAGCATTTGTGGAAAGAGAGTTAATGGAGTTCCAAAAAAGAGTTATTGGATTTTTGTAAAACTGGATAATTTGTTATGCTCATTTATAGAAAATAGGAGAATGAAATAACGGAGTAGAGTGTTTATTAAAGCATGATATTATTTTTGTTTATGTATATTGGATTAAACAAATGGTTGAAAAGTCATACTAGTTTTGAGCTCCTTTAGTTGTGGCCAGCCCTATTCAGGCATATTTATGTTGATCCTGAGAATCTTCCACAAACTAATCCTTGTAGCTTTCACACAATTCCTCTTCCCCTCTCCTTACTCCTTGTTGAATTTCTTGCCGGCTAAACAACATGGCTAGGCTCGAGAGGTCTGTCCAAAGTATTTTGTGAGGGCTGCTTCATCTGTCTCCCTATAAGCTAACTGTACGTACTGTGCAATCAGCGGTTTACCTTTATTGTTCAATAGTTAGTCAGATAATAGCACAGCCAAGTAGATTGTAGAATCATAGAATCCTTAAAGGAGGCCATTTGGCTTATCAAGTCTGCACAGGCCACAATCCCACCCAGGCCATATTCCTGTAACTCCTCATATTTACCCTGACAATCCCCCTGACACTTGGTTTAATTTAGCATGGCCAATCAACCTAACCCGCACATCTTTGGACTGTGGGAGAAAACCGGAGCACCCGAAGGAAACCCACACAGGCATGGGGAGAGGGTGCAGATTCCGCACAGATGGTGACACAAGCCAGGAATTGAACCCGGACCCTTGGTGCTGTGAGGTAGCAATACTAAACACTGTGTCACTGTGCCATCCCTTGTAATAACAGAAGCATAGAAGGAGCAGGAGGAGGCCATTTGGCCCTTTGAACCTGCTCTGTTACTCATCACGATCATGACTGATCATCCAACTCAATAACCTAATCCTGTTTTTTCCCCAGAACCTTTGATCCCATTCGCCCCAAGTGTTATATCCAGCCGACTCTTGACTGAAATCATAAAATAGTGAAACTTTGTGTTGCACAAACTCAACTCCGATTCACATATGCTTTCAGATACCCTTTTCCGATCTCCCAAAAGATGGGCTAATTGACACTTTGGTGAGATGAAACTAAACGCAAACTGACACACTGGACTACTTTACAATTCTTAAATAATAAATTTCTCTTCTCTTATTTCTGTACTTCAACTTTTTCCAGTCAACCTCCTCAAGTACAAAATGTCACATATTCCTGCTAAAGAGCTAACTATTCACTTTAATTAGGCAGCTCTATCTCTGGATCTTAAGATCACTGTATTGCTATCTGTGTCTCCATTGCTCAGAAAATGATTTCAGCAGATCACGTGCAGAACTTTGGCTGAGGAATAAAACTGGTGACCAGTTTTACTTCCATTCTTTGTCTTCAGTGAAAAGAAAAATCGTGAGGGCACATAATGGATGACCGGATTAATGCCGCCTGTTACACGCTGTTACTGTGACTGAAAGTTTCTATTTTCTTGTTTCTTTGCTGGAAAATAAGTCAAGGGCTTGATCTGTCAGAACTTTATGTTCAGGGAAAGGAATGAGCAAGTGACCTGTTCCTTTTCAATTGACTTCACCATCTGTTTTTTTTAAAGTCTTTGACTTGGAGTTAAAGTTGAGGTAACTGGATGGCTCACAAGGAAAAAGCAGCCTCCTGTCTGGATGGAATCAATAACTATTAATATCCTGAGAGAAAGCAATCTGTGAGATAGTACCTTCCACAAATTGGTCCTTACAGCTTTCATACACATCCTCTTCCTCCCCTTTGACTTCCTGTGGAGGTTTTAATTTCTTGCCAGCTAAATTAGGATATCATTTTAACATAAATTTTACTAAATACCTTCAATGGTCAAATGACCAATACTCTTGCAACATGACATGCTCCCACTGGTGAATAATGTGTTGAAGTTCACAGGGATAAAATTTACAGATCTATTAATGGTTGGAAAATCCTACAGGACTCATTGGCCTTGTGCCTGAATTCAGGAATTAATGCTGTCCATGAAGTTCCAGACTGAGTGTAAATCTGTAAAGTCTCCCCCATTGTTCATCTCAAAGACAGCGGATGGGCAAAGCACAAGAAGAACTGTCCCCTGTAGGTACACAGTTCAGTGGAGGAAAGAGAAAGCTATATACAGAGAGAAAAACATGAGAGTTTAAATATGCTTCCTGCCATAGAGCTTTTTTTTTGGTTTTGAATTATGCAGAAAACTACAAATCTGAATATTCACTCGCACTTTGATTTAAAAATAAATCTGTATGCAACATGACACTGCATCCCCTAATCACCACATGTTTGCCCTCCGCATAACCTGCTTTCTCATTACCAGTATTTATATATAAAATCAGCCTTTATACAATTGAATTCTTTAAACTTCCACACTTTCTTGAGTCTTTTCAAAGCTGAGAATGCTTTGAAAAGCAAATGCTTTGAATCGCAAAGTAGTAAGACATGCAATTTGCTCTAAGCTGTAAACAAAATGAGACTGAAAAAGATCTCAGTTCATTCTAGCTCACTAAGCTAACAGGTTTTGTTAACATTTTGAAATTTTCCACTTGGAAAAAAGATGCATGGACCCACTTTATTAGTGTTTGGTAACCAGGATTTCAGATTTTACGCATTAGCTGTTGTCATGGAGAACGTACATGTTATTACTGCATTAGTTTAATTACTTACTCAGCCATCTGTCATTCTGCAACAAAGTTTTAAAATTTGGAATATATATTTTAGACCAAAATACTTTCACAGATTCCATCTCCGTATTCTCTTACCTATTGTTTAATTCTACTAAAATTTACTTAAAGTAAGAAGAAAATAGTAAACATAGCTAGATCATGTTTTAGGGCATCAGTTTCCATTAACTAACGCATTTTACATTTTAACCATTAGCATGGCAATAATTATATGACAATCAACCTAAATGAAAATATAAGCAATGACTTTTGCAACCATCTTCAGTCAGATGTGCCAAGTGGATGATCCATCTCAGCTTTCTCTTGAGATCCGAGCATCACAGATGCTATTCTTCAGCCAATTTGATTCTCTTCACATGAAAACCACTGAAGGAACTGCAAAATGTAAAGGTATTGCTCCTTTTGCAATCATACAATAAAACAAGGCCAGAGAAAATAATTATTGACTAGAGCAGGGATCACAAAGTAAGGAAATGGTGTTTCATATGGGCTCCAGAGTGCAGAACTTAACTCCAATGAGGAATTCTTTCATGGAGATCAGCAGGCTGAGAACCCAAGCTGCATAATTCACTTTTCCAGTGGAGTTGACGTCATACAGTGAGATGGGCATGCAGAGCTGAATCAGTTCTGTAGGAGATGGTGCAGAAGTTCCAGCAGAAACAGTGTGCATTAAGCCAATTATTCAAACCTGGAGAATGTCCCTATATTGTGAAGCTAATAATTGAAAGGAAGGTTATGACCCTTTGTCCTAGCAGACAAGCAAACTCCAGTTGACCAAGGGTTACGCAAGATAGGTGGCCATTTAGTCCTTGCAGCCCACAGAGGATCAACAGTGTCTTTTTGGTGATAACAAGGTGCAAGCTTTTTCTCGATACTACTACGGTACCTCCTTTGGTTCAAGGGTCACGCACAGATATAGCTTCAGCCATTTTATAATGTTTTTGCCAGATTTGAAAATTTTAGAAATAGATATCTATGAGGATATTTGTGTGAAAAATACACTAGTTGAAGTGTGACACCATCCAGAACAAAGCAGGCTATTTGATTCGCCCATCCCACCGCCCCCCCCCAACGACCTTCAACATTCATTCCCTCAACCAGCAGTGTTTAGTGGTAGCTGTGTGAACCATCTGCAGAATTTACTGCAGAAAGTCACTAAAACTTCTTCAACTGCACCTTCCAAACCAACTAACTAGAAGGACAGAAGTAGCATATGTGTGGAAACACCACCAACTGCAAGTTCCCCTCCAAATTGCACAGCATCCTGCTTAGAATCTATTTTGCCACTTCTTCACTGTTGCTGAGTCAAAAATCTGAAACTCCCTTCGTAACAGCAGTGTGGTAAACCTACATCACATGTTTCAAATGGATGACTCACTCCCACCTTAAGGGCAATAAGGGATGGGCAATAAATGCTGACCAGACAGCAATGCCCACACCCTGTGAAAAGCTGCTGTTTTTCCAATGATATGACAAACAAGTATAATGTAGGTGATATCATCAATTAGTTATTCAGAGGGCAATCGTAAAATAGTAAAGGGTGAGACTGGCATTTAAAAAAGTTATAATTAAAAAAAGTTAAAGTTTATTTATTAGTCACAAGTAAGGCTTACATTAACACTACTATGAAGTTGTTGCAAAATTCTAAGATAACTGAAGAGAACTGTTAAAGTCAGAAAGAAATTGAAAGTAGATTGTATTCTCATTATTTCTAAATAATCCTGGTAATATTGACTTGCATAATATTTTAAAATAACACTAATGTATCATAATCCATATGCATCTCTCACAATTCTTATTTCTATTAATAGCAAATAGCAATTAATAGTAAATAAAAATCAATAAAGATATAAAGTAGATTAGTGATTCACTGCACTTGTTCTACACTATTACACAAAGTCAACATGACCGTCATCGATTTGGACAAAGGCACTATAAGTAAAATCTCCTTGTTTGTGGATGATAGCAAAATAAAAAACATAACATGATATTAACGCTGGCAACTTCAGGGAGATTTAAGGGCAATGTCTGGGTGCAACCAGGTTGCAAAACAGACTATTTGGAATTATTCACCAATTTTACCCTCCTGCCACTATTCAGCCATACTAACTAGCAAGAAGCAAAAGTGATTCTGCCTGTTTTGCATCACTACCTATGTCATTTCATCCCCTGAACCTTTTAGGAAACTGAGGCAAAAATTGATACACATGCAGTTCAATAAAAGGTAGTTGATTGGCCATGCCAAATTGCCTCTTAAAGTCCCAAGATGTGTAGGTAAGGGGGATTAGCAAGTTCAATATGTGTGGTTATGGGGATAGAGGTTGGTTGGGATTGTTGTTGGTGCAAACTCAATGGGCTGAGTGGTGTCCTTCTGCACTGTAGGGAATCTAGGATTCAATGCAAAATAATTACCAGGCAAGTTGTGTATTAAAAAGAATGATCAAGCAGCTTACAAATCTGAACAGAGATTTCAGTACTATTATTATACTGTAGATAAGTCTATGAAACCAATAGAACAGTGCTTTATTGTAAGAAAGAAACTTTGCAGAGGAATAGAGTTCAAATACAAGTTAATTTTGATGCTTCTCTTTTCCTTTTCTGAGCATGGTGACAGACAATCTCTGTCTGCGTATATAGGTGTATATAGTCCTGGTCCCCTTGAGGGGATACAGAGAGATGGACAACATAGAATCTCAATGTGTGGAATCAGCTAAATTAAAAAAGATGAAATAAAATTGGCCATGCACTCCTTAGAAAAGGGGAAACATTAAAATAGCCTTGCTGGAGTTCTTGTGGAACAAGGAGGGCCACTGAAATTAAAGAGTAAGTTTTTAAGGGGCAAAATTGAGGGATTTGCCAAGAGTTTATTTATTAGTGTCACAAACAGGCTTATCTTAACAGTAAAACGAAGTTACTGTGAAAATCCCCTCGTCACCACATTCCGGCACCTGTTTGGGTACACTGAGAAAGAATTTTGCATAGTCAATGCATCTAACGAGCATGTTTTTTGGATTGTAGGAGAAAAACCCATACAGACACAGGAAGAATGCTTAGACTCTACACAGAATATATGATCCTGTATATTCTATGTCTGTGATCTAGTGATAGAGGAAAAGAGAAGCATCAAAATTAGCTTGTCACCCTATTATCCCTGTATGATTATTCTTTGACCCCATGCTTGTTTTCCTTTTTCTTCAACCCTCAAAATCAAAACTATACTTTGCAACACTGCTTTCGAGATAACTTACTGCTTTGCACTATAATGCTTCTCTTTAATCCATTCTTCTAACCACTGAGGGATGTCCAACCCCCTACTTTAGGAAGTTGCACCCATCCAAACCTGATAGAACAGCACATACATTTTCACAAGGGAAAGGTATATTGAAGTAGATGACAGATGAAATTTTTTTTCTCCAGGTTGGTGATGATGGATTCCAACAATTTTCATAACTAGAGCAACAGAGGATGTTAATACGATTCCTGTTTTGGAAACTCTCAAGTTTACAGAAATGCAGATTTCAATTTCGAATCGGACTGTGCAACCTTTACAAAGCTCCTGTTGCTTTGAAAGACGTCAGAAGCATCAGATTTTATCGCCCCTAAACCTGCTGTATTGTAGTACGTGCAGCCATTCTATATGAATGAGGCCAGGAGGAGGTTCCAGGTACTGAAATCCAGTTCATTCTGCCAAAACTGCATTTGATGGGTACAGAATTCTAACTTGTGAATAATCAACTGACTGAGTTGGAGATTTTCCATACTCGCAGAAGAGAACTGTGAATTTGATGCTCCAGCCTCACACCAGAGAAGCAAAGAGTGAGATCCCCAGTGTCCAGCGCAACTCAATGGATTATGCAACACCCAGTTGACCCACCCTTGAAACAGCTCAGGGAGTGAGGGAGGAGAGGGTCGTGAGTGTGGTAAAGGACACTCCTGATTATTTTTGTGTAACGTGAGAAACCTTCCTGCTCCACTATGTCCAGAATAAGTAATTCCAATGTTTACTGTTCCTCAGCTCTCTTACCTGTGAAGCTGACATAGCCTGTATAGCACGTTCTGTGACCAGCTTCATCCAAAATAGGCAATTCAGATGCCAAGATCCTGATTCATATTTTAAACCAGGCTGACCACCTGAAACCTGCTGCCCAGTAGTACAGCTCTTTCTAAATGGAACCAACTATGTATTCTCAGGGTTATGGGATGGTAAAGCTACTAACATCATGTTTAGGGTGTCATTGTCGCATTAAATCCTAACAGAACTAGGTAAATTGGACCTCTTTGTATTTTACAAAGAGAGTCCTTGATGAGATTACATCAAGTCAATGGGAAATCAGGCTGCTGGACTATCAATTCATGCAGGAGAAAAGGTTCTTGGTTACAGTGCATTTTCCCTTGGCAGGGAGTGTAGGACAGTATGAGAAATTGCATTCAGCAGTTCCAGTTGTCAGAGTTGTTAGAGACAATAAACTACTCAGCACTGATTAAAAGTGGCTCAACCTTTGACCATGGTGTTTAATCAAAGCAGAAAGGATATTTCTTGTCAGAAACACAACTGACAAATGAAGGTTACCAGTATAAACATTATGATGACTGCTCCAGCATAAAAGCTCCTGGCATAAGTGACAGCGAGGGACAATTTTAATGAAATATAAGTGGGCTCTGGTCCCTATTCCAGCACTACATGCATGTTATTCATTGGAACCAATTCAATAGATGAAAGGGAACCATTTTAAGATGCTTCTCTCTCAACTTTCCTTCCTGCCAAAGATTGTCAGGAATCGGATAGACCGTTACCCATCATGCACCTACATACCGCATCAGGATAGAGGAAAGGGCTTTGATGTCAATTGGATTCTCGGATAGCACTCTTGCAAACGAGTTAGGTGGTGAAATTCTCCCAAAGTGTTTCCAAGTGTCATCCCTGGCAGTGTGATTCCCTCTGAATGGGTCAGTATGATCCAGATCGCAACCTACCCAGAATTAGATGTTTTTTTGGAGCTTGGAGTGATTCCCACCGGGAAAGAGATGCACAAAACCTGAAGACACTGGCACACCCAGCTCCTCAGAGATTGGGGCACCATTTTCAAAGGGCACCCTGATCTCCAAACAACCTGCAGAGCAACTCCCCCCCATCCTATTCATTGCTGAATACAACTCACTGGCATCAAGTGCCTCCGCCCCATCACTGCAGTCAGTACCAAACCCCTGCCAAGTGAGCAAAATGCTGCAGTGTTGTTGCGAATGACCCCCCCCTCCCCCCTTTCAGACCTCCCTTTCGTGCCATCCCAGACTCTGTCCCTTGGCAGAACCATATGGAGGTATGGTTGATCAGTATTTCCAGGGTACTGATCAACCATACCTCTGTATCCTAATCATGATTTTTTTTTATAGTACTTTACTGGGTGCATTTTGGAATATCTTTATGTCCTTATTGCACACTGCAGCTGACTGAGAAAGATCAGATGAAATATCATTTTGCCTCCGTGTGCAACGTATGTCCACACAAGGACAAAATGCAGGTTACCATATCATCAGAGACAATCCCAAAATGAAATATGAATGTCTTTAATTTTTGCCTTTAAGCAGATACTGAAGCAACAGCTGACAACAATAAGGAGATCCTAGTAAAAACTGTTATCTCAGTACAGAACATAAAACTGTGTTTAGTGTAAGCTTGTCCTTTATGTAGTACAACGTGTCCTTGTTGTCAAAAATATTACCTCTTTGGCAATATAAACATGTTAAGCCTGCAGGTCCTGTCTTTCATCGCACTATGCGGCCTTTTACGGTTAAGGGTTGTCACGACTGTAACTATTTTACATGCTTTTTTGTGGAATTGCTTTTTTGCCATTACTAAATGTTATATGGGTAGCCTCCAAAGTTGGGGTGGAGCTTTGGTGTTATAAAATGTGTTTTATTTTCAAAGATTGGCATTGCTATTCCAATATATGTGGAGGATTTAGATTTTTAATTTATCGTACCCTCAACATTGGCAAGGTTATGAGGGTCGATTCAGTGCAGAATGCAAAATATTTAGCAGCCAATCATCATAATTTCAATAGACAGCCACAAGGTCAAACAGCATGAGCAGTAAGAGCTGCTGATTATCTGAGCTGAACGGCAGATTCTTGAGTCCCAACACAGCAAAGTGGGCATGTGACATTTGTATACTGCTGTTCTGACCTTCACCATGAAATTCCACAACAACTGCTGAGGCAAAAATGTTTGCCTCTCTCTGCTCAATCGTTCCTGTAATAAATAATTAGCACCATTTTTAACATTTCATCAAAGAGCCTGGAGTTAGGAATATAGGAGCAGGCCGTTCAGCCCTTTCAGCCTGCTCTATCATTCAATGAGATCATGGTTGATCCGGATATGTTTCATCTCAACTTTGCCATCTGCACCCCCACAACCTTTTATTTCCTTTCTATCAAAAATCTGCCTAACTCAGTCTTGAATAGATTCAATAACCCACCCTCCACAGCTTTCTCGAAAAGAAAATTTCACATATTAATAATCCTTTGAGAGAAAATAAATTTCCTCATCTTTGTCTCAAATGATAGATCCTATATTCTTTAATAGCATTCTCTGGTTCTAATCTCGCCCACATCCTTCCATTATCCACTCTTATCAAATCCACTCAGGATTTTGTACATTTCAATAAGATCACTTCACAAGGGTCCAAGCTGTCCAATCTTTCTTCATAAGATAAGATTTACATTGCAGGAATGAGTTAACTAAACCTTCCCTGAACTGCTTTCAAATAGGGAGATCAAAATTGTACATAGTACTCCAAATATGGTCTCAGCAAGATCTTGTACAGCTACAGTAAAACCCCCCTGCTTTTATATTCCATTTACCTTCTCAATCACTTGCTGGACCTGCATGTCAACCTACTGTGATTCATGTACCAGAATGCCAAGATTCCTCCATATCACCACGTTCTGCACTCTCTCTCTCCGTTTAAATAATACCACTTTTCTATTCCTGCCAAAGCAGGTAAATTCACATTCCTCACATCATACTCCATCTGCCAATTTTTTGTTGGAAACATTTGTCGTAGATTAGAGAAATTTCAAATAATCAAGGATTTAAATCATTAATAAAACTACCGGCAATACATGAAATGATCTCCTATCAGTTCTTCAGTCTAACACAGGAACTGTCTGCATGAAGATGGTATGAATGCAGTAAGATTTAAATAACAATAGAATTTGAAAAAGTATTTCTGACTTAAACATGCATTTTGGATTTTAAAATGTATTTTAGCTGTACTTTTGAAATAATTGTATACTTTAGCCGAAAGCAAATTGTTGCGAGGCATCGTAGGATGAAAACTTAGCAGACAAACATATCCTTTCGAATAATGAAACCACTGATGTGTACAGTTTTATCAGCAAAAGTTACAATTAGCATGGTTCACAACACCACTTTATGAATGGTGTTCAAGTTGTCCTGATCGGATAATTTTTCTCAGATGCGAGAATGTCAGTTGTCTGGTTTGGTCATTAACATGAATGAAAATTGGTGGGATCAGTAACTTTGACCTTTGTAGTTAAGCTTCTGGGGTTGCTAAGCGACAGGGAAAAGAAGTACCCAGATTTTATGGACCAATGAAATCTCATGATATAGAGGGTAGAATGCAGTTGGCTAAGGTATATGACAACTGTTAATGATTGATTTGTACGAATAATGACTGGTTCATAACTATGGGGAAAATAAAACTTGAGAAATGTATTATTGATCTCTTTGATGCATTGTAACTTCAGAGTGGTATTGGAATGCTCAAGGTTTTCTCTGGACTGCCCAAAGCTAATCTCTCCCATCGATCATTGCTCAAATAATGGCATGTCTTTAACCTGGACAATAGCTTCATAGAATCTCTACACTGCAGAAGGAGGCCTTTCAGCCCATCAAGTCTGCACTGAACACAATCCCAACGAGGCTCTATTCCTGTAACCTCTCATATTTACATTCTAATCCCTCTGACACTAGAGTTAATTTAGCAAGGCCAATCAACCTAACCAGCATATCTTTGGACTAAGGGAGGAAACTGGAGCACCCAGAGAAAACTCTCACAGATGTGGTGAGAATGTGCAAACTCCACACAGTGACCCAAGCCTGGAATTGAATCCAGGTCCCTGGCATTAACCACTGTGCCACCATGCTGCTGAGTCTTTGTATTAGCTGAAGTCTCTGAAAAAAGCCACAACATCTCACATTAGATTCCATCTGCCAATTTGTTCCCACTCACATAACATCTCTATACCTTTCTGGACTCTGCCACCTCTTGACAACTTTCTTCCTACTTATCTTGATTTATTATTGTCACATGTATTAGTATACAGTGAAAAGTTTTGTTTCTTGCATGCTATACAGACAAAGCATGCCATACATAGAGAAGGAAAGGAGACAGTACAGAATGTAGTGTTACAGTCATAGCTAAAGCCTAGTGAAATATCAACTTAACGAGAGATAGTCTATTCAAAAGCCTGATGGCAGCAGAAAAGAAGCTGTTTTTGAGTTAGTTGCCATCATCAAATTTAACTACCACATATTTGTCCCTTTAGTTAAATCATTGATGTAGATTGTAAATAGTTGAGCCCCAGCACTGATCACTGTCGCACTCCCCTTGTTACATCTTTCCATCCTGAAAAAGACCTATTTATCTTTACTATCTACTTCCTGACAGCTAACCAATCATGTATGCATAATAATATGTTACCGTTTATACTGTGTGATCTTATTTTGTTTAGTAACCTTTGATGTGGCACCTTAGCAGATGCCTTCTGGAAATCCACATACACCACAGCTACAGATTATCCTTTACCCACATAAGCAAAAACCTTAAGTTCCAAAATTTCTTTCAAGGGAAGTGTTTTCACTGGCTGGGCCAGCATTAATGCCCATCCTATTTGTTTTTGAGAAGGTGGTAATGAGATGTTTTCTTGAAATACTGCTGTCCATTTGGTGTAGGTGCACCCACAGTGCTATTAGGATGGGAGTTCCAGGATTTTGACCCAGCAGCTATGAAGGAACAGCAATATACTTCCAAATCAGGCTGGTGAGTGGCTTGAATGGGAACTTTCAGGTGGAGGTTTTGCTGACCGTGTCCTTCTAATGATAGTAGTTTTGGGTTTGGAACGGAGTTTCTAAGGAGCCTTGGTGAGTTCATGTGGTGACAATATACGCTGTCACTACAGTATGTTGATGGTGGAGGGAATAGATGTTTGTCGATTGGGTACAAATAATGTGAACTGCTTTGTCCTAGGTACTATAAAATCTCTGGAGTGTTGTTGGAGTTGCACTCATCCTGGCAAGTGGAGAGTATTCCATCTGACTTGTGTTTAGTAGACTGAGGACAACTTGGGCATTGGAGTTTTACCGCCCTGTCCACCATGGAATTGGTGCAGGCTAGAGGCGGACAATGGAAATGTCCATTGACCTCAGGCAGGATTTTCTAATTTCACTTGAGCAAAGCCGTAAAATCCCGCCCGGAGAGTCAAGAGGTAATAAATTAGTTGTGACATGATTTCCTTTTCACAAAACCATGGGCAGAATTTTCTGGTCATGCTTGCCCCAAGACTGGAAATTTCCACCCGAGGTCAACAGACCATTGCATGATCTGTCCTGCCCACTGTGATTCCCATGGCAGGCAGGATGGGAAAATTCCACCCCAGGTTGACACTGCCTGATCAGGTTGTGATTTTCTATGTGTTCTGATATGACTTCCTTAAGGAGGATTCCAGGAATTTCCATATGACAGATGTTAGGCCAGCTGGCCTATAATTTATTGTTTTCTGGCTCCCTCCTTTCTTGAAGAAGAGTATTTCCCAATCCACTGGGACCCTTCCAAGAAATTTTGGAAGATTATAACTAATTACTTGTTTACAATTGGATGAATTACTTAGCCATTTCAGCACACGTACGAATGGTGTTGGAATTATTTCCGGTGAAAAAAATCAGGGTGCAAGTAGATTTTGTTGCTTGACCACCTTTAGAATGGTTCAAATGAATTTAACCTTTCCCTTGATCTGCGATTGAATCTTTGCTGGTTTCATTTACATATGTTAGAGAGAGCACTGATGGATTAACAATGTGGATTAACAATGTGAATTTCCTAGGTTTTATATTTCTGACATGTTCAGCGATTAGTGAAATGAAGCAGCTGTCAGGATCACCCAATCGACATAGAAGTGAGCAGTTCTTGACACAGAGGACAGTGCTCATTTCTAATACATATTTCTATACCAAGAGGTCATGCAGTGGAGTGAGTGGGTACTAACTCTGCCTCCTGCTTTAAGTCCATTCCAGGACTTGATGGCCAAGAAACATGCATCCATAATGTGGCCAAACAGTTTCAGTATCAAACTGGAAATCCTTCCAAAAAACACCAATGGCAGTCAGTTACAGCAGGCAAGATTCCTTATCTGCCATGTGGTGGAAAGAAAATTGGAGTTTCTTCCATCACTATCACCTAATTACAACATGCACGTTGCCACAGCAATTCGGACTCCGTGGGATGCCAGTTACATTACATTGGGAGATCAGCACACCCATGCGATGGTGCCACTAGAACTCAGTGTCCAACCTCATAGATGAGCTGAGGTTCGACTCTACCCCCGTTGGTGAGATTCACATTGTATAAAATACCCTAAATTATCATTACTTATCTCGCTGAAAATAATGTTAAAATCTCACCCATTTCGGACTTGAATTTTTTTGAGAAAATTTGCCCCATTGTCTTTGGAAGGTTGAGAAGTCTAAAAATGGATATGTCCCTTCAAGCCTATGGCAAGCGTGGGGGGCATTGTGTGACATTTTGTCCTACAAGATGAGTGAACAAAGTACAAAAGGCAACATAGCGGCACAGTGGTTAGCACTGATGCCTCATAGCTCCAGGGACACAGGTTCAATTCTAGCCTCAGGTCACTGTCAGTGTGGAGTTTGCACATTCTCCTTGAATCTGCATGGGTTTTCTCCGGGTGCTCCGATTTCCTTTCACAGTGCAAAGATGTGCAGGTTAGGTTGATTGACTGTGCAAAATTACCCTTTAGTGTTAGTAGGTTTAACAAAATAAATATATGGGATTATGAAGATAGGGCCTATGTGGAATTGTGGTCAGTTCAGATTTGATGGCTTCCTTCTGCACTGTAGGGATTCTATGATTCTATGAAAGTAAAGCCAGTAGTTTAACATTGTATGCTAAATGACATGGGAGAGATGAAGCAAAAGATGTGGTATGAAGCTGCTAAAAATGAAAGAAAGAGCTTTAGAGTTCTAAATACAAGTCCTGCAGATATCACCGACACACAATGATAGCTATATGTACCATGTACAAGGTGCACTGCAGCAACTCACCAAGGCTTTTCAATGGCATCTTCTGAGCTTGTGACCACCACTGCCTAGAAGGACAATAGCAGTAGATTTATGGGAACACCACCACCTGCCAGCTTCTCTTCACACCATACCCGATTCTGATTTGGAGCTACATCGCCATTCCTTCATTGTCGCTGAGTCAAAATCTTGAAACTCCCTAGCTAAGCGGGATGTTTCAAAAACACATGGAATGTGTGACAGATCAACAAGTTGGCTCACCACCACCTTCTAAAAGGCAATTATGAATGGGCAATAAATGCCAGTGGAGCCTTCTATACCTATGCATGAATAAATGAATAAAAATTGCTATGAGGGGAAACAAAGAAGCTGTTTTGAGCCATTTTTAATCAGATTTCAGACTGTAAGTGTTGTCTTCAGTGAATGAAGAGAGTACTATTACAAAGAGTGAGGAAGAAGGAAAATGAGAGTGTCCAATGCATTGCAATCTGTTAAGATCTTCAAACTACTTGTAACACAATTCTGCAGTCCTGGGGAATGAGGAGTTGGCACTGACTGCCAGTTCTTTTTCCCAGTGAGAAGTAGGAATTGCATTTCTGGGTGTCTTGGTGGCATTTATAACAAGCAGCCTGTGCCACACAGCCTTTGTTTCCCTCAATGAGATTTTGAAGATATGAAATTCAGTGTGCTCTTTTGCTCTCCGATTCCAAATGGAGTCTGTGTCATTATCTTGTACAAATAGACTGCCAAGATGTGCAGTCAACTTATTTAAGTGAAGAAATTAAGCACTGTTACTATTTAGCCTCTTTGGCCCCTTTGTCTGTTGAAAAACAGGACAAGCAGAACAGCAATTTTAAAGGCTGCATAGAAGTTTCCAGATGGTATTTAAATGGACTTTATGTCAGTGACTGCACCAATGGAAATATAAATGAGCAGACCCAGGAAACCTGCTTGTAATTTCCTCTACTTGACACCAGCAGTAAAAACAATTAAAGGGGCAACAACATCATCACTTATTTTGAGGAAATCCTATGCCATATCATTGCCCATTTTTAAGTGGAATAAATAAAAGTCTTGCAAAGTTTATCTTGGAAAGTGTAATTAATAGGATGGTCTCCTTTGACCACAGCCCAATGGTAAATAAAATGCATCAGAACAAAGACAATTCCCCAGTACTTCCCTCAACAACTATACAGCTTTTAATGCAGAAAAACAGGCCAAAGTGCTTTATGAGAATAATTAGACAAAAACTGGCACAAAGTCAGGAGATATTAGGAAGTATGACTAAAAACTGAGTGAAAGAAGTACATTTAAATAAGTATCTCGAGAGGAGGATAGAACATAGAACATTACAGCGCAGAACAGGCCCTTCGGCCTTCGATGTTGCGCCGACCAATTATGAAAAAAGCAATGACCCTCCAAACTAAACCATTCCCTTCTCTTCCATAAACTTATCAACTAACCTCTTAAACGCCACCAAACTTGGCGCATCTACAACTGCCGCAGGCAGGGCATTCCACTCCCTAATCACCCTCTGGGTAAAGAAATTCTATACCCTCTGGGTATAGAATTTCTCTATACCCTCTGGGTATAGAGAAATAGAAAGCTGGAGAGGTTTGGGGAGATGGGGTGGAGAATTCCAGACCTATATGATTATGTAGCTGAAGGTAGGGTAAAAAGTGAGGGAAACAGGATTGTTTACAGCTGTAGAACTGAGAAGAGTTACAGAGAAGGAGTTCTGAGTATGAACCAAATAGAAGAGAAGGACTTGAAGTGTAATGCCAAGACAATGGTGGATCAGGAATCAATGTAGTCAGCAAGCACTGGAGTGATGGACAAATCTGGTCTGAATAGGATACAGGTTGCAAATTATCTGCATGAGCTCAAGTTTATAGAGAGCAGAATTATAGAAGGCATTGGAACAGTCAATGTCGCAGTAACAAAGAGTTCTTCTGCTTCATTGTGGATAAGTTATACTTGCAACAATTCTCTAGATTTTGATAGATAGACATCAATTTCATAATTACATTTGAGTAAACTAGTTAGACAGCAGTTGAAAAAGTACCAAGATCTTCGGCACTACATCTAGAAGGTGGGGACCTCAAGAGAGGGGCATGGTGCGATGGTTTTGAAAACATTTCATCTTTGTGTCCTGTACAAGCATGCTGAGATTGCTAGAATGAAGAAGGAAAGATGACATCGAGGGAGCCTTCTCGACCCATGGATTAACATTACCAGAATTTCTGTATGGGTGCCTATTTCTCATTCACAGTAGACAGTGGAGGAACAATCAAAACCTCATATAGACAGTGCAAATAGCATTTACATCTTGTCTACAGGGTTATTGCAGATCCTGTGCCGAAGCTACTACAGATTAACTGAAGTACTCTGCGGAAATTAATCTTCTGATATGCAAACATTGTAAAAGTAAACTCAACAATTGGTCTTCTTGCATTGTTTACTTTAGAGGGCAGTGCTGCAGTAACAAACAATGGATCTGCCATGGAATCAGCTCAAGAGGAAATGCCAGGCATGATATAATAAATATGTACTACTTCTGATAAAAGACACAACCGTAATAAACAGATTCAGAGAATGGCGCATATGTAAAATATAAAGCACATGTTGCACAAAAATATAGTGCCAACAAAGATTTCTTGCTGAGAACATTCAATATAAAGTTTAACATCCATACTAAGCTGTGTACACACTATGGCATTACACAGAAATTAAAGTCAGGAGTAGGCTACTCGGCTCTTTGAGCCTGCTCCACCATTCATTTTGATCATGGCTGATCATCAAATTCAATATCCTAATTGCTCCTTCCCTCCATATCCCTTGAACCCTTTAACCCCAAGAGCTATCTCTAATTTTTGTCTGGAAATCGCACAATGTTTTGGCCTCAACTATTTTCTGTGATAATGAATTCAATAGATTCACCATTCTCCGGGTGAAGAAATTTCTCTTCACCTCAGTCCCAAAAGGTTTACCCTTTGTCCTCAAACTATGACCACTATCCTAGATTCCCCCACCATCAGGAACATTCTTTCTGAATTTATACGGCCTGGATTTTCCAATGATTAGTGTCAAATTTTCAGAATATATCTGGTCATATCATCGTCTGCCAAGCTCTGGAATCAGACCCTAAGCTCTGGAATCAGATTCCAAGCTCTGGAAAGACTCCTGAAACCCTGCTGCTTCTCCATCCCTCTTTATTCCTTTAAGACACTAATTGAAACCTTTTTTGACCAAGCTTCTGATCATCTCAATATTTCTTTATGTGATTTGTTGTCAAATTTTGTTTTGTGATGCTCCTATAAAGTGCTTTGAGATGTTCTATTAACAGTGCTAATTAAATGTAAGTTGCTGCTGTGGTCGTTGGGAGTAAAGGTCAATGATCTGACGGATCCTTCTAATTACGCCTACACAGATTTCCAGCAAATGGTGGAAATCGGCCACCTTGAGATTTGTGGGGATATTTAAATTAAATTGTAATGACACGGCAATTTTCTACCATTACCACATCTGAAATAGCTGCACCCATTACACACACAGCCAACATTACAAGGCACCTTGAGAACAGAGCATGTGCTTCACAAAAGGAAGACACTGATGGGGTATGTCACAGACAGGAATGCAACACAACTCTACATTGTCAGTAGCTGCAAAAATAAAAAAAACACCGATACTTGCCCCACCTGCATGCTTTCCAAAGGATTTAGGCCCCAGTGTAAGCATATACCTCCATAATGAACTCCAGATCCAACATTTGGCAGGCCAGAATCTGAGATTTCATGCAACATTGCTAACAATAAGGAATATGCTTTATAAAGTACTTCAATGGCTGCAAATCATTGAAAGCAACCTAGTGATTTTAAAGAATGTAAGTCTTTCTTTATTTCAATCCATAGTTGTCTGTCCAGGGTAGGGTACAAGACCTTGTCACGTGGGGAGAGTACTACCCCAGCTATGTCCTTACTCTCAGTGCTGTCCTTGTTTATGATAGGACACCATCAGAGTTAGAGTGGGAGTGTTTCAGAATGTTCTGAAGGTCTCCATTGGAGTTATGGTGGGATAGAATGCCTGTGGAACCTTAGGATCAATGAGTAGGATTTCCCTACCAGGTTTGCGATCCTGCTGTTGGGGTCAAATAGGGGTCAGAAGCTGTGTGCCAAACAGACTAGTTATGCTTTCAGTTACGAATCGGTGAATTAATGGCCAGAAATCAGCTTGTTGTCCTTAACAGTAGGCAATAGTTGGCCCTTCAGCAGCGAGGAAGCAGCAGACATCAGGTGCATTTTACTAATTCCTGGGGCATGGGCATCACTGACTGACCAGCATTTATTGTTGTCCAAGGGTAATTGAAAGTCAATCATATTGTTGATGGCTTTGGAGTCACAGGCAGGCCAGACCAGGCAAGGATGGCAGACTTCCTTCCCTAAAGGTCATTAGTGAACCAGATGGGTTTTTTAAACAATCGACAATGGCTTCATGGTCTTAATTCCAGATAAGAAAGACATGCTCTAGGAAGCAGGCAACCTCTCTATAACCTTCTCCTTTAATTTGAAAAATGCCCTCAGCAGCCTTCGTGAGATTGGGAGGAACCCTTCCACAAGGTGACTTGTGGCTGCAACTGAAGGCAATCAAGTCCAGGCAGGCAGGGCTTCTAAGGCTGGTTGGAACACTTGCCCTCTTTCTCTCTCTCTCTCTCTCTCTCCTTGATCTGCCACTGGGAGGTTGCCCTCCAGCAACTCACTGTTCCCCAACATCTCCAGGGACCATATGAAAAATAAGCCTTAATAGTTCTCTAATGAGGTCAGATAGCTACTCATGCTGCCCCTGGGAAATAGCCTCAGGATGAAACAGAGCCATGGAATTCATATACTATCCAGTGGCATGAATTCATGCGCTTGCCCATAATGGGATCTCAAAGAATCAACCACATAGAATCATAGAATCCCAACAATGCAGGAGCAGGCCATTCAGCCCAATGAACCTGCACCGACAACAATTCCATCCAGGCCCTACTTCTATAACCCCACATATTTACCCTGCTAATCCCTCCATGTTTTCAGTGATTTTCTCATTGGTCAATGAACGTTGTTTTCTCTTTCAACATAAAATAAACCAAATGTAAGCAGCAAAAGATTGATAAAAAATGATGGAAATACTTGGCAGATCCATTGGTATTTGAGAAAACACTCCATAAGAACATCTCTACCCGAAATCTTCCCCAAATCTTTAATTTTACAGATTCTGTTATATATTTCCTGTTATTTCTGTTCCATATTTCAGCTTTCAATTTTTTTGGTTTTTCTCTTTCTCTTCACCTTTTCTGAGTAACGTACTTTAAAGACAGGTTCAAATGAGGATATGGGAGCGTGCTTATCTTAAAACTAAGTCCAGCCATTATAATTCTCTAGGGTTGCATGCGTGCCTTTCACATACTGCAATATAGCAGTTTATGGCAGCTTTTGCAGCCTACAGTATATTTGATAACCATTCTTATTTGCATTAGAATGGTTCCCTGAATTTCTTTGCAGCACAACACAGATATCAAATAGAACACTATTAATGCTTTTCTTTTAACCAGTGTGTGTTTCTCGATCCATACTATTATGCCTGACATTGTATGCAAGAATCTGATTATCATCAGTGTACCATAAACAGTCGAGAACAGATTCCATTCTCCAAGAGCTTAAGTCTCATTTCATCAAAATAAAAAATTTACTTAAAGAAACACAATGGAATTTCATTCATTAACCTCCTGCTATGTGGAGAATACGGAGCTTGTTAATATAAAGTTCTGATTAAAAGCTTCTTAGTGAGATGTAGAAACTTCTTCCAAAAATATTATCTCAAGTGACCTCCATTGTTCGAGAATAAAGCCCTGGTGAAGTGAATTGCTTTTTTAAACCTCTTTAGTCACTATTCTACTCGAACATAAGTACCAGTTGTGCGTCATGATTCAGATTCCTTAGACATCACTTACTATATGGCAATCGCACCATAGTAAGTATTTATTTCAAAAACTGTAGGTAAAAGAATCCTCACAGAACAATTACAACTATGATATTTTCAGAGCTAGTACAGAGGAGACGTGGCAATTTCTTCACCTTGCCTTGCATTCATCTCTTTATTCACTCACTTCTTTACATTCTCCCCATGTCTGCATTCTCCCTGGGTGCTCCGGTTTGCTCTCACAGTCCAAAGATGTGCAGATTAGGTGGATTGGCCATACTGAATTGCCCCTTAGTGTCAGGGGGACTAGCTAGGGTAAACATATCGGGTTATGGGGAAAGGGCCTGGGTGGTATTATGGTTGGTGCATAATCTTGGTGGGCTGAATGGCTTCCTTCTGCAATTATGATTCTATTCTATGATTTTCCTTTCTGTTACAGGCACTTCAACACAAAAAGAGACTGATGCATTAGCTCCACATCAAAACCCTTGCATCCCATTTTTTGAGACATTTTTCCTATTCCTTTATTTGTTTTGTTCCCTCAATTCCTTCAATAACAGCTCACATGAAAAATAATTCTCTACGTTATCCACTGGGCGTAATCTCACCGGCGGTTTGCAACACATTTCCACTGCAGCAAAGTTGGAGAATTTGGTGCCCAGTCAAATCCCACTGGCATGAACAGCCATAACATTCCCACCATTATGTTTTATTCCCAATTTTATTCCCAATTCTGAGCTAAACTATTTATACTATTGTAGGATCAGGAACTCTAGAGGCGAGGTGAAAAAATTGCCATGTCTCCCCTGCACTAGATCTGCAACTACGGCCAGAGGTTTCTACTCCCAATCACCTTCGTTTGGTGACAAGAGTGGAAAATCCCATGACAGCAGCCAAATTACAGATCATGTTGACGCAAACATGTGATGTGATTATCCTCTTCCCTCCATCATTGATGAAGAGCATCATTGAAATAATTAGCATATAATTATCAGGCCTCAATGCCGGAATCATCCCACCCCCACCCTGTCAGAAAACTATCCACATTGGTGTCGCGGCAGAATGGTCCAAATCTCGACTGCCCCCTCTCCCCTCCCCCACAAGTTATGCACCTGACCAGCAGACTTCCCCTGGGAGGTTTCAGTATTGTTCAAGGTGGGGTCATGCCCAGGCACTGTCCTCTGGCATTTGGGAGCTTTTCCCTAGCACTCTATGGGCAATGTCAGGGAGGGTGCAGGATGATTCTAGGGTGAGCTCCTTAGCGCCCTGGAACAGCCTTTAAAAATGGTGTCCCAATCCTGCCAGTGATATGTTGTAAAGCCCGCTCCTTGCTGTTTTTTTTCCCTACGTGTAGGACTATCTGATGGAGAAAGCTGGCATGGTTGTCAGTGGCTTCAATGCCACTTTTCCCACCCATTATCGCCTATTGCAGATTTCTGGGAAAATTCAGCTCCATATTTAAAAGAAAGTGATGAATAACAAAAAGTTTACTTGTGACCATACAGAAACATTTTCAATGCAGAACAGAAGCAGAGTACATTCATTCCGTGCATCATCTGAGTAAGCTGCGTGCATCAAGTTAAATTAACAAGCCAAATGTGGATGGGCTGAGACTGGAATGTGGGGATGATGAAAGAATGTGAGTTAGCCTGACACATAGTTCTGAAAAAGTTGCTGTGTGCAGTGGATTTTTTTTTAAAAAGTGTTCAACATCTCAGTTTTTATGTTTTCTTTTCACCGCCACTAGATTTATCGATTTTATTTTTTTTCCCCCCTGCAACAAAACATAACAAGGGAGTCAAATGCATGCACAGAAACAATTCGAAATAGGATTATGTCAAGTCACTGGAGCAAGCAGTGCCATCATGGGTCATTACATATGCAGCCCATGCTGCTTTCTTCAATGGTGTCAGTGAAAACAAGAAACGCTCAGAGGAAAGAATTTCTCCCCACTGGTTCTAACTTTCCTGATGTAGTTCTCCTAACCTCCCTCTGCAACTTTAGTGCAAGATCAATGAACCCCTAGAGAGAGAAAACATAATCGGCCATTTTCAACTTGTTGATGTTACTTTGCTGATTATGCCAAAAGATCAAGAGAGTGACCCTTAGGAATTTGGAATAATTATTTAACCCTTTCGGTATTTGCTGTAGTTCTCCCATTCAAAGCAATCGGTGCCATTCTTGAATGAAATGAAAAAATTAACAATGAATCTAAGTTCTCTTAATGACACAAGGTAGAAATTTCAAGTTTGGAATCTAAATGCCATGGTTGGTGGATTTCCCGCTATTTGGAGTGTTAGGAAATTGTGCCCAAAGTGGGATTGGGGAGATCATCAGTTATGAGAGACAGGTGAGTGTCTCTCATCACCGGCACATTGGGAACATATTTCTCTACCCCGCTATTCCCTAATGAGATCCAACGTCTGCGCACTATATTTAAACACCACCAGTGTATACACATTTTACTCTCTTCAATTCAGTTGTCTTCATAAGATGTATAGAGATGGCTGCAAACAAAAAGGAGGAGGCTGCCCCCAGGTTTAGTCATGGCTCCTTTGAGGTGTTGATGCAAATGGCAACATCAACACGTGCCGTGGCTAAGGAAGCCTTATCTCTTTGATCTGGGACTGATGGCAGAGCAGGTCAGTGCAGCTGGCAACTGCCCCCCACAGCACTGTCCTGTGTGGAAAGAGATGAATGATCTCCATCCACTCCATCACAGTAAATGAACATGCAGCTTACTCTTAATATCACACATCATGCACACAAAGTGCTACAATTTTCAGGGATCTCACACAATATCTATGAAGGACACATATTGTGTCACAGTTCCTTTCACATCACTATCACGTTGCATAAATGTCATCTTCACACAGGGCCTAACAGAAATGAGGCAAGCATGTGCTCTGCTCCACCCCTTCTGATCACATTGTCTTCTCTTGTCTTCATGCATACCACGCTTGCCCGCAACATAGGGGAGAGATCCCAGACAGGAGGCAGGACAGCCATGCTGAGTGGAGTGGGAGGGGGAATGGGGGCAGTGATCACTCGTGTGGGGAAAGCAAGATTGATTTCCCCCACCAGCCAAGTATGAATGAGACCACCCTGAGTTCATCACCTCTTCACATTTACAGAGTCGCATTCAACTTTGTCTGGTTATACTACGCTTTCCAAATGCTGTGCTATGAAATACTTGACAATAGACTCTAGCAGCTTCCATACTACTAATGTTAGGCTCACTGATCTATAGTTCCCTGTTTTCTCTCGACCTCCCCTTTTGAAATAGCGGGCTTTCATTAGCTATCTTCCAATCTGTAGGAACTATTCCATAATCCAAAGAACTTTGGAAAATAACGACCAATTGATCTATTATTTCCAAAGCCACTTCCTGAAGTACTCTGAGATGAAGATTATCTGGAACTGGAGATTTACCCGCCTTCAATTCCATCAATTTTCACAAAACCATTTCTCTAATACTGATTTCTCTCCCTCCCTCATTAAACTTACGTTTTTGAGAACTTCTGGTACATTATTCATTTCTTCCTATATGAAAACTGAAGCAAAGTACAAACATAATTTAACATAAGAAATAAGAGCCTGAGCTATCCAGCTCCTCGCGCCTGCCCCGCCATTCAATAAGATCATGGCTGATCTGCAGTGGTTCAGTTTCACTTTCCCGCTTTCTCCCGGTAACCCTTAATTCCCTTGTCAATCAAAAACCTATCCACCCTTGACTTAAATATATTCAGCAATGAAACATCCACCATTTCAACAGGCAGAGAATTCCAAAGATTCACCACTGTTTGAGTGAAGAAATTCCTTCTCAACTCTGATCTGAACCACCTTCCCTCTCCTTATTTTGAGGCTGTGCTCTCTAGTCCTGCTATCTTTGCTAAGCAGGAAGAGTGTCTCAACCTCTACCCTATCCATCCCCTTCATTATCTTATACGTCTCTATAAGATCCCCTCTCAGCCTTCTAAACTCCAAAGAGTACAAACCTAGCCTGTTCAGTCTCTCCTCGTAATCCAACACCCTCATCTCCGGTATCAGCCTAGTAAATCTTCTCTACACCCCCTCCAAGGCCAATATATCCTTCCTCGAATGCAGCGACCAAAACTGCACACACAGTACTCCAGCTGCGGCTTCACCAGTACCCTACACAGCTGCAAAAGTACCTCCCTACTTCTATATTCTATCCCCTAGCTATAAAAGCCAATATTAAATTCACCTTCTTGATCACCTGCTGCTACCTGCATACTGTGTTTTTGTGATTCGTGCACAAGGACCCCCAGGTCCCTCTGCACTGTCGCATGCTGCAGCTTTTCGCCATTTAAATAGTAATCCTTCCTACCTTATTCCTACCAAAGTGGATAACCTCACACTTGCTAACATTATACTCCATCTGCCAGGTCCTCGCCCCCTCACTCAACCTATCCAGATCCCTCTGCAAGTTTTCCACACCCTCCACACAATTTGCTTTTTCACTCATCTTCGTGTCATCAGCAAATTTCGGCACCCTGTACTCAGCCCCCTCCTCCAGGTCATCTATGTAAATGTTAAATAGTTGAGGCCCCAGCTCCGATCCCTGGGGCACTCCTCTAGTCACCAGCTGCCAATCAGAACAGCACCAATTAATACCTACGCTCTGTTTCCTGTTAGACTGTTGTGATGAGGGTGGCTGCTGTTTATGTCACCATAAGATTGCATTGAGTCACCTTCATCACAGAAGGGAAGAATAAAGAAGCAAAAGATGATTACTTGACTTCAGAACATGATTACATCATTCACATTTTTAAAAAAATTAGGGATTTGCTTCTCCTTCTGGATAAAAGCAAGTTTTTTCCCAAATTTGAGAGAACTACATCAAAGGAAAGAATAGGGAAAAACTGAAAAAATGTACTTAATGATCAGAGTTAAAGTTAGATGAGATAAAGCTAGTCAGATTTTGAAAGTCTATTTGAATTGGATGTGCAAAGTGTTAGGTGTAACATGCTTTAATATTTGCGATTTCAAAATCTATCATTTTAAATCTGGCGATCAAATAAATCTAGCACAGGAATCTGAGATGTTAATCTTGTGATGTAGGGGTGAAGTCCAATTAAAAGGCTGCATTGCAATCTAAAGTGGTGATATGTAATTAATATTCAACTTACTTTTTGCTTCCTCTTGCTGTGGTGAAAAACATATCCTGCTGGTATTTTCCATTCCTGTATCATTGACAAACCTGGAGCATTTGAGGAACTCTGGCCATCCAGCCTCCACCTGTTGCAATAATGGTTCACAGCCCTCCTTTGCAGCCTCACAGAATGACATGCATGGTAGAATTACTGCTCTAAATAAATAAACAAGATAATGTGTTGACATGAGTAGAAAAATGAATTAGAATTAGAATCTCCACAGTGTAGATAGAAGCCATTTGGCCCAACGATTCTGCAGTGACAACAATCCCACCCACGCCCTATCCCATAACTCTTCATTACTGAACAAATTCATTTTAATTAAAGTTTAGAAAGCATTGTGTTGCCAGCCTACTCTCTGTAGATTTTAAAATTTGCAAACAAAGGAAACATGTGTACCAGTTAAAAAAAATCAGCTCCACTCCTCAAAAGTGTAGGTTCATACATCATGGAGGCTAGTGGAAGAACATAAAGGTTATGTAAATCACTTTGCATTACCATCAGTGCAGGGAGGTGGGAGTGGCAGGGAGTGGGATGGGGAGGGAATGGGGGAGACGTATAAGGCAAACCAGCAAAAGTGCCAAGGTGGAGTCCATAGAAGTGTCCTGAATGGATATCTGGAGAAGCGGTGAACAATACCTGGAGTAGTGGAACAGATCGGACTTAAAACCTGCTGTTGCCTAAAGAGACAAGCAGCGTTAAAGGAAACAAGCAATCTAGATGATAGGAGACAGCAAAGAAGTCAGCAAACCTGACTTGGAAGTATACTTGGTAGAAATGTTTCTCACAACACCAGGTCAAATGAGCGACCTGATGAAGGAGCAATGCTCCAAAAGTTCATGAGTCCAAATAAACCAGTTGGATTCTAACCTGTGTAATGAGATTTCTTATTGTGCCCACCCCAGCCCAACACCTTCATAGAAATATGGTTATGTTTTTGGTCACAGACTGGAGATATGCTAAGTATATAATTGATATTCATAGAGCAAAAGTGATGATGCAAGTACGCCCAACATCCAAGAGTCCTTTGGAGAACAAGACACTATTCTGTTAATGTCATCAGAGAAACCAAAATCAGTCATCTGCTTCCTCAAACATACCTTACCGTATCTTTTTAACTGCATGTAACCTCTCATTCATTATTCTCATATTGTTCTAGGATTGGATTCTGAACCAATAATTCCTTTCTTCCATCCTATTTCAACTCTTAAATACAAGCATTTTTTTTTTCTCAGTGTCACACTTAGCCAATTTCCTGTTCCTCTTTATACCTCATGTTTCAAACTGTTCTAAAAATTTCTGCACAGCCTTGACTGCAATCCTTATGTTTTCTCTACTCTCTCAGATAATTCCAGATCATCATCTACAGAAGTCCTTCCCATTAATTTGAAAGCTGGATTCAACAGCTTCTGGGAATGGCTTCTGGGAAGCCATTCGACTAACTCTTTGGAAACATGGATATAGGAAAGCCCCCATTTGCATCTGTGCATTTGTTTGGGATACCTTTATCACTAGTGAACAGGCACAACAGGAAAACAATGATATGGCAGCATCCAAAATTACAGAGGAACTGTCTGTGCAGTTCCATATCAGCTCACATCTCTTCATTTTCCTTGCTCTCAATAACCAAAGCAACCAGCTCTATCTGTACCCATAGTGAAATTCACTCTGTTTCTCTCTAGATTTTTCAACCCCACTGGAATGGCCTGGAGTCTCTGGAATCCATACCAATTTCCCAATGGCTATTGAAGACAATCCAGAAGATCTTAGAATGTTATTTTAAACAGCTAAATAAATATGTACAGTAACTCATTCACGGAAGCTCATCGTTCATTGTTAAATTATGATCTGATGGTGCAATAGACTGCATGATGACATAAAATGGAAACTAGTATTGTCATGGCTTATTATACTTAAATTATATTTAGAATAATACAGTGCAGAAGGAGGCCATTCAACCCACTGAATCTGCACTGACCCAATCCCACCCAGGCCCTATCCTGTCATGCTCATAGCTGAATGGAGTTGCCTGTTTTTTCCCGCTGAGTTTAAAGGCTAAGCTCTCACTTGTAGTAGTGGAGGTGGGTATGCGTGAGTAACAAAACATTGACCATTGTGTCTCAGGGTGCTTGTCTGCTAAGTGCTTGGAGGTTTGTTCAGTATGTGCCGCTGGCCTGTAAGTGCACTGCCAGCTGGCATGAAATCAGTTGTTCAGCATTTGGTGTGGATGTTGCCAGTTAGGTCAGTATTTATTGTCCATCTCTAAATGCCCTTGAGAAAGTGCTGGTGAGCTTTCTTATTTAACTACTGCATTCCATGTGTTGTAGGTTCACCCACAGTGCTGTTATAGAGGAATTCCAGATTTTGACACGGAAGCAGTGAAGGAATGGGGTTATATTTTCATGCCACGCTTGACACCTTTGCGAAGCACACCAAAGAAGTGATCTCAGCCTCAACCTGAAGAAAACTCAAGTCCTTTACCAATTCACCCCAGGGCAAGATCCAGACTCTCCTTCCATCAAGATTAATGGAGAAACACTCCAAAATGGGGAACATTTCCCCTACAGCTGGATGTAGCACTTGGAGCAAATGCGCTGAAAAGTTGTGGGGAGGAAACAGGATTAGACTGCTGAGTGGGATAATCAGCCGTGATCGTGATGAATGGCAGAGCAGGCTCAAAGGGCCAAATGTTCTCTTCCTGTTACTATCTTCTGTGTTCTTAGCAGGTGTTCCCAGGAAGTGGGTTAGGTCCTTGTACTCTAGATCACTGGTGTTTTTTTTCTCAGGCTCCATTCCCAGGCCTCCTACTGCTGTCAGGTATTCTCAAAGAAGTCTGTCCCTTCAATCAGAAGATTCCTCCAAGTAGGTCTCTTCTGAACCAGGGTCTCTCAGGTGTTGACATGTTGCGTTTCTTGAGGAGAGCTTTCAGGGTGTTTTTGAAGTGCTTCATTTCCCCTTCTCTTGTTTGGAGTCTTTCTTGAGTCAATAAAGAAGATTGTATTTGGTAAATTGGACTCGGCCCTTAAGCCCTGGTTGAGAACCTCTCAACCAGAACTGACATCGATGGGGGAATCCAACATTGTATCCAATCTGTGAGCACCACCTAAGGATGAGGATCTTTGATGACTATGATATCCTCATGTATAAGGCAGTCATCCTCCCAGCAATTTGATATGGCTCAGAAACTCGGACTACGTACCCGGAAAAGCTAAAACTGATGGTGTCTGAAATGGATTCTCTGCATCAGCTGAGGGGACAGGTGTACAAACATCAGCAACATTGAAGGAGCAAGAGCACCAACACAGAAACCATGATTATTCGAAACCAACTCCATTGGGCCAGGCTCTTGCTTAAGGGCCGAGTCCAATTTACCAAATACAATCTTCTTCATTGACTCAAGAAAGACTCCAAACAGGAGAAGGGGAAATGAAGCACTTCAAAAACACCCTGAAAGCTCTCCTCAAGAAACGCAACATGTCAACACCTGAGAGACCCTGGTTCAGAAGAGACCTACTTGGAGGAATCTTCTGATTGAAGGGACAGACTTCTTTGAGAATACCTGACAGCAGTAGGAGGCCTGGGAATGGAGCCTGAGAAAAAAAACACCAGTGATCTAGAGTGCAAGGACCTAACCCACTTCCTGGGAACACCTGCTAAGAACACAGAAGATAGTAACAGGAAGAGAACATTTGGCCCTTTGAGCCTGCTCTGCCATTCATCACGATCACAGCTGATTATCCCACTCAGCAGTCTAATCCTGTTTCCTCCCCACAACTTTTCAGCGCATTTGCTCCAAGTGCTACATCCAGCTGTCACTTGAATACATTCAGTTTTTGGCATCAGCTACTTCTTGTGGTGAATTTCACAGGCTCACCACTCTTTGAAGAAATGTCATATCTTCATGGTCTACCTATAATCCATGCATCTGAACTCCCCCACCAACGGGAATATCATCCCTGCATCCACCCTGTCTAGTGTTGTTGGAATATCAGTGTGTGGGTGGAGATGTGGCTCTAGGATTGGCCTCATCAGCTACACAAGGAGACACAGGACTGATGACCAGTGACATGGAGTTTCTTAGGTGGACAATCATCCTCATTAATGAGTGATCACCAAAACAGATTTCAAGTTGGAATGATAAGTGGTTTGGAAAGAACTTCCGGGTGGTGGTATTCCCATGTATCTGCAGCTGATGGTAAATTTTGGACAATGCTGACGAAGGAATTTCTGCAGGAAACAGGAGCGAGGCCATGGTCCCGGAGTGGAGCATGCATAGGTGGCTCACTTTGTCCAGGCACAGATTCCATTGACAACAACATTATAACTGGGAGCAGCGAGTAGATATGTAACAGGCCAGGGCTGTCACTGGCTGGAGAATGGAACCCAAAGCTATTTGTCCTTCAGCAGCTTCTGCATGTGTACACGTACCTGGGAGCAGGCAGAGAGACCAGAGCCTGAGCTCAGGTTGGGGTAAGGATTCAGCAACAGCTGCTGTAAAGGGCCATCGCCTGATCACAGCCCCAGCAGGCACTCTGGGTGCAGCAGTGTCTGAACAAGCCATTTCTAAATAAGGATAGTAACAGCAAGGCTGTGATTTTCTAACCCCTCCACAAGGGTGGAGAGGTGGGGGCGTGTGGGTTTCCGGTGATGGAGGTGGCTTGCTGAGAGGACTGAAAGATATCGCTGCCAGGAAAAGTTGGAAAATCCTGTCCAAATTACTTTTGTTCATTTAGGTGCATCAAAGAAACCTATCCCTTACCAGTTAGGTCCACCTCTTGGAATTTCCCATTTGTGCCGACATCTCCTGGAATATGCCTGGCAGGAGTTAGCACCCTATTAGTCACTGGTTCGGACAATTTCATCCAGAGAGATACAGAAAATTCTAAACAGGGTTTTGCACCGAGGAATAGATAATCGGAAGTAAATGTGGGACCAGTCAGTAGGGAATGGAGGCTCTGTAGAACGTAGCTGCTAACTCCAGATCATACAGATTCAGATCTCCCTGACAGTGCATACAATTGGATATTGGGTGAGTATCTTCAGCACCTGAGATAGCTGAAAAGGATAACAGCAAAGTTCAAAACAATCCATAGTGCCAATATGGATACATATTGCCAATATGGATACATATTGCCAATACAAAGAACAGTACAGCACAGGAACTTCAGCCCTCCAAACCTGCACCGATCATGTTTACCTATGTAAACCAACTGCTTATATCGCTCTTTTCTCCGTTTGTTCATATGCCTATCAAGATAAATCTTAAATGTGGCTAATGTAACTGTCTCGACCACCTCACTTGACAGTGCATTCCAGGCCCCCACCACTCTGTGTAAAATACTTTCCCCGCACACCTCCACTGAACATTTCCCCCCTTATCTTGAAATTGTGCTCCCCTTGTAATTGTCATTTCTGCTCTGGGAAAAAGCTTGCACTGTTCACTCTTTCCATATCTCTCATAATTTTATAAACTGCAATCAGGTCATCCCTCAGGGTCCATCTTTCCAGGGAGAACTATCCCATTTATTCAACTTCTCCTCATAGCTAATATCTTTGAAGGATGTAACACAATGCGGTGCTACCTACAGCAAAGCTGGGATCCTTTCCATCCTTTGAGAAATGTTTCTGCTATGATTATGCAGACAACTCAGATCTCCCACAGGACTGTGTAAAGCATTTTAACAGATTCTGATGGAGATAATTCAATGTTCACATTTCTTTTTCATAAGTAAACCTAGCAATTCTAGGGAGGCAATTTCAAGGCGTCTTCAACATGTTTGATAAGTCAAGTTCTCTAGGAAAGGTAGCAAATCAAACTAAGAAAAAAAGAGAAAAATGAGACACTTCAAAAATCATCTTTGTTGTAAAGAAGGAGGAGGTAGAGACAGGAAATATTATTAATGTCTGGTTATAGTGATGAAATACTTCCATTATATTCAACAGTGACTGTTTATCAAATTCATAACCTTAGTCTTGGATTTGAAATTCTAGCCCAAAACTCTTCTTTTCCTCAGTCTGCTAAAGGCTCAATGGCACATTAGACATGATTTTTATCATTTATATCTGCCTTTGTCAAGGGGAGACTAAAGGTCATAGTTTACCGGGTAGCTTTAAAGTTTATTTTAAAGTTTATTTATTAGTGTCACAAGTAGGCTCACATTCGCATTACAATGAAGTTACTGTGAAAATCCCCGAGTTGACATACTCCAGCAGCTATTCAAAGTACACAGAGGGAGAATTTAGCACGGCCAATGTACCTGACCAGCACATCTTTCGGACTGTGACAGGAAATTGGAGAAACCGGAGGAAACGCACACAGGTGCAGGGAGACCGTGTAGATTCCACACAGACAACGACCCAAGCTGGGAATCGAACTCAGGTCCCTGACGCTGTGAGGCAGCAGCGTTAACCATTATGTCACCTTGCTGGAGTGGTAGCAGTGGTCTCTGTGCTCCTATATGCTTTCGAGACTTGAACAACCTACTGAAGGCATCTGAAATCATTAGACATGTACTATCAGCACTGCCTTCTCCAGAATCAGTTGCATTCTTGGACACATGCATCTCCATCAAGGACGGTCACCTCAGCACCTCACTGTACCGCAAACCGACAGACAACCTCACAATGCTCCACTTCTCCAGCTTCCACCCTAGACACGTTAAAGAAGCCATTCCCTATGGACAAGCCCTCCGTATACACAGAATTTGCTCAGATGAGGAGGATCGTGACAGACACCTCCAGACACTGAAGGATGCACTCGTGAGAACAGGATATGGCGCTCGACTCATCGATCGACAGTTCCAACGTGCCACAACGATAAACCGCACTGATCTCCTCAGAAGACGAACACGGGACACGGTGGACAGAGTACCCTTTGTTGTCCAGTACTTCCCCGGAGCGGAGAAGCTACGACATCTTCTCCGGAGTCTTCAACATATCATTGATGACGATGAACATCTCTCTAGGGCCATCCCCACCCCCCCACTTCTTGCTTTCAGACAACCGCACAACCTCAAACAGATCATTGTTCGCAGCAAACTACCCAACCTTCAGGAGAACAGTGACCACAATACCACACAACCCTGCCACAGCAACCTCTGCAAGACATGCCGGATCATAGACATGGACGACATCATCAAACGTGAGGATACCATTCACCAGGTGCACGGTACATACTCTTGCAACTCGGCCAACGTTGTCTACCTAATACGTTGCAAGAAAGGATGTCCCGAAGCATGGTATATTGGGGAGACCATGCAAACACTACGACAGCGGATGAATGAGCATCGCTCAACAATCACCAGGCAAAACAGTTCCCTTCCTGTGGGCGAACACTTCAGCAGTCATGGGCATTCGGCCTCCGACCTGCGGGTAAATGTTCTTCAAGGGGGCTTTCGTGATACACGACAGCGCAGAGTCGCTGAACAGAGACTGATAGCCAAGCTCCGCACACATGAGGACGGTCTTAACAGGGATCTTGGCTTCATGACACACTATCTGTAACCCCCGTAACTTGCCTGGGTTAGCAAAAAACCTCACTTACTGTGCTGTCTGGAGAAAATACACAACTCTCTAACAATGCTCAGGATCCCCTTCACACACATTGTTAGCCACTTTAACACTTGAATAGCAGGTTAGATGTAAGGATTCGCATTCTAATCAGCAATCTCTGACTGTCTGTGCTGATGTGTGCTATTGCAGACCAGAACACTGCACTTGCCTGATGAAGACACGGGAGTGTTGAAAGCTCGCTATTTTACTATCAAATAAATCGGTTGGATTAAAAATTGGTGTTGCTAAATTCTTACTGAGTTCTTACCACTCCAATCCAACACCGGCATCTTTACTTCACAAGATCCTCCAGATCCAGTGGCAAGAAAAAAAAACAAAAGTAATGCCCTCTCCAAAGCCAATTTACTCAGCATTGAGGCTCCATTTGCTCAAAACCAGCTTTGCAGGATGGGTTGGGGTCATATGCCTTAAACCAGTTTCCTGAAACAATAGTCCCACTTGGAACTCATTCAGAGCAGGAAATTCCCGGAGAGGGGGAGCGGAAATGCTTTAGGGGATACCCGAAGCCTTCCTAAAAAGATCAAACATTTCAGTCAACTCATTGGATTCCCTGGCTTGTGATTGACCACAACAGAGAAGGGCTAATCAAGAAAGGCAATGACCATATTGAGGGATTTCATCAGGAATATATGGGGCAGGGGGAGGTGGTGCGGGCATGGTCCAGGCAAAGCCACGGAGAACAGACTGGGGATCTGCAGTCTCTGCCACATGCTGGCCAGGTTGTGCTTGAACATATTCAGTCCGCACACAGATTGCACATTAGACTCATCAGCCATCTCAGAAACCATTGAAGAATGAAAGCAAGCCATCTTCAATCAGAGGGACTGCCAAATAAGTAATTTATCAAAGACCAGAAAAATATTAGTCCTGCAATGTCCAATAGTTATAAGTAAATTTGTTTTAAAAAAAAGCTCATCATCACTATGAAATAGTCTAGAAACCTTTCCATTCAAATTGATAAAACAGAGATTGAGTTGAAAAATAAGCATGCTGATCGACTTTGACATTTTTATCTTCCTTCCTCAAAGCATACCCTTTAAATCAAAATTTATGTGGTCAACAAGTTCATTTTTTCCCCCTCACACTGAAAGGAATGAGAGAATACCTATGTAGCGATGGTGTGTAGGGGAAGAGGAATAGACAACTTGCAGGAAATTTATTTTTGATTTACACCACAATCCCTGTCATAACTTCATACCTCAAGAATATTTATCGAAACTTGAGTACTTATATATGGGTTATAACTAAACAGGTCTTGCTCTTTCTCTATAAACATTTAGGATTTGGAATATTATTTTCTAAACACAACTGTGACTTGTTGATAGAGATTGTCTTTAGAATTCCATTGTGATCTATCATGGATACTGGTATAGAACTCAGTAAGAATTTAGCAACACCAATTTTAAATCCAACCAATTTATTTGATAGTAAATTTGCGAGCTTTCGACACTCTGTGTCTTTGTCAGGCAAATGCAGTGTTCTGGTCTGCAATAGCACACATATCAACACAGACAGTCACTGGTATAGATCCCATGACATTAAGAAAAAGATGTTTGGGATTATCATGCATTCTTGGACAAACTGCTTAGTACAATCTTAGAGAAGCTTGTCCTTGGTGCACATTGTTTGACCAAAGTGCCACTTAATTTGCCCTTAATTGACATTTTGTCTGGATTCCCTGCGATCAAGTCATTGACGACTAAATTGATAGAGGTACCTTATTGGAACGCAAAGTACAAGCATCCAATCATCTTTCACTTAGAATCTGTAACTTAACATTTCAAATGGTAGTGTACGAACTTCACTTTTACCATACAAGTGAAATGGTTTAGAAGTTTCCCAATTTTGCTGAGACATCTATCACTGTGATGGTCAACTCTATGTTAAATATTGCTTGGTATGGCTCAGGAGATCTTCTCGGGCATGGCAATCTCTGCCGTCCCTGGGCTGAAAAGGTACATGATTCACTGGCTTCTCTTTTCTCTGGGGCCCTCTTAACCAGGTAAGCTTTTATTTTCTGCTCGCCTTTTCCAATGACCCTCCAAATCGTCAACCTCCAGGAGGTCACAGCCATCAATTGTCTTTCAATTGTCAGTGACAATATATGGTATCTTCATATCTCACTTGCAGATGTCCTTGTAGCAGAGATATGGATGACCAGCAGGTCATGGCCAGTTCACTGTGCACAAAGATGTCACTGGCTTTGCAATAACTGTATGGTGATGGAATTCGCAGAGTCTAGAGATATCAATATTATTTTGCATCATGGACAATTGCTGTAAAAATCTATCAAGAGGGTTTGAATGATCGTCTGCTCATTCTAGGACACAATTGTTTAAGCAATTCAATTTTGAAATACTGTAATCATATACTATATAGAGCAAACAACTCTTCATAAAATAATTTCAAAAAGCACATACCAAAGTTAAAGCTATGGTGCATGACAATTAATTATAGATTATCAAATATAAAACAATTTGAGAAAGGTACAATGATCCCAAATCCTGCAGTTCGACTTCAACAATGTTAATGTAATTTTTGTGGTGCAGAAGACATTACTGCCATGCTGTTTATTCCAGAAAATTAAAACACAAGTTTTAAATTTTGATATTTTACTGTCAACGATGGATGCTCCGATTAGCAGGACCAGTTTTGGATTTGAAATGTCAGCTCTTTTTCTCCTTACACATGTTGTTAGACATGCTGAAATTTTCCAGCATTTTCCCTTTCGGTTGCAGTTAGATGCTAATGTGGTTTGGCACCCATAACTGGATGCAGGGTTTATATACTCACACAACCAAAACAGCTGCTGGAAAAATATAACCCCATTGTATGTTAGTGGCCACAAACGTCATTCCTGGGCTTTGGTCTGTCTATTTTAAGACTGCACGTAACACAGACGCAATACAGCCCCATTTTAAAACTCAACACCTATGAGAAAAAGCAGATAATACAAATGGCAATATTTTGGACAAATGGGGGGAAAAGGGATCATCTGGTGCAAAACTTTACTTGGCAATATCTAAAACACTTCAGGGGTTGGTTTCTACTTAATTTAAAGCAAAAGAATAAAGATTTCCTGTCCAAACACAAAATGAAAAATATTCTCAGAGTTTTTGATTTATTGTACAGTGTCTGTGAGTCCATAACAGTTCCAAAATTGGAATTGTTTGGCATTGGTTCAATATAAACCAAAGAGGTTTTCAAGCAATAGAAATGTCACACTGGGACCTGATATGGCATTTAGTCTGTGGTGGAATTACATCACACAAACCAACACACACATCTACCAAACATCCTCTACTGCGACATCCCCTTGCATATAATTCACCACCACTTTTGGAATAATTTTGCACATTATGCTTGATGATTTATTGTACATTCATGCCTGACCATTGGATACAAATAAGTTTAGTTTTCTGGATAAAATTATTTAAGAATAAATGAAACAAAATGTATGATTTCCTGTTGAAGGATTACAAGGGCAGGTTTTCCTTCCATTCTGCAGCATGTTTCATTGTGTTAGGAGATAGCGCACCACTTGCTGATGGTGGGATCTTATGGTCCTGCCGTAGTCAGTGAGGAATCCTGTTGAATGCATCCCTTGCAACTGGGAAACCTGTGGCAGAGTTGTGTCATCAACAAGACTGTATGATCCTGCCTATGTAAATGGCAGCAAGATTCCAGTCATTATGTTAGATTTCTAGAAGTTTGCTTTTGAAATAAAAATTCCAATCAACCATAAAATAATTTCCAATTGATATTTAAAAATGAATATTTCATATTTATAAACAAAAAAACTTTAAATTGCAGCTGATATGACTTGTAAAGGGCAATTATAAAGAAAGATGTGCATTTATATAGCAACTTTCAAGAAGTCAGGATGTCCCAAAGTGCTTTACAGCCAATGAAGTACGTTTGAAGTCTTGTAAAATAGGAAATGTGGCAGCCAATTTGCACATAGTAAGGGCCTGCAAACAGCATTGAGATAATGACCAGACCATCTATTTTCAGCTGTTGATGGATAAATTTCAGCCAGGACATTGAACAATGGTGGAGTTCTCCCCAAAGTATTGTAATGGTATCTTTTACATCTGTCTGACAGGGCAGTCCCAAAATAAATCAATCCTGACTAACAGAACAATGTATTCTGTTAAAGAAAACAGCAAATGTAATATTTTGGTAAGAAATAATTGATATTAAAGCTTTTTTAAGAAAGAGATTTGATTGGTACTGCCTATCTATACTGCAGCAATATGCTGCTCTACAGTTGCCCCCTTTGTGCTGTCAAGGTGAATGCCCAGTATTATTGGAAGTCACAAAGGCATCCACTCAGGATGTACTGGAGACCGCACATTCAGGATGTCAGATTGGAGCAGCAGCAGTTCAGTGAAGTAAGCCAAAGCTACACTATGCACCAAGAGGGCCAGAAGGGATATTTCTAGCCCCTCGTATGTGCAGTGGGCAAGTGTAACAACTCAAATGCTGGTTTAATGAGATTTATAAAGCTGTTTTCTCAATTTCTTGCCACAGTACAAGTATGATAGATTATTCACAACTTTTGTAATATATGCTTAAAAAGAAATTTCCTAAATGTGTTTTTATATAAATGCTCAGCATCCTATTGTTATGCTAAGTCCCCTGGGCCTGATGGGATTTATCCTAGGATTCTCTGGGAAGCTAGGGAGGAGACTACAGAGCCTTTGGCTTTGATCTTTATGTTGTCATTGTCTACAGGAATAGTGCCAGAAGACTGGAGGATAGCAAATGTTGTCCCCTTGTTCAAAAAGGGGAATAAAGACAATTCTGGTAATTACAGACGAGTGAATCTTACTTCTGTTATGGGCAAAGTTTTGGAAAGGATTATTAGAAATAGGATTTATAATCATCTAGACAGGAATAATTTGATTAGGGATAGTCAACATGGTTTTGTGAAGGGTAGGTCATGCCTCACAAAAGTTATTGAAATCTTTGAGAAGATGACCAAAAAGCCAGTTGATGTGATGTATATAGATTTCACTAAAGCATTTGATAAAGTTCCCCATGGTAGGCTATTGAGAAAATACAGAGACATGTATTGATATTTAGGGTTATTCAGTGGTTTGGATCAGAAATTGGTTAGCTGCAAGAAGACAGAGGGTAGTGGGTTGATGGGAAATGTTCATCCTGGAGTTCAGTTACTAGTGATATACTGCAAGGACCTGTTTTGGGGCGACTGCTGTTTGTCATTTTTATAAATGACCTGAGTGAGGGCGTAGAAGGATGTGTTAGTAAATTTGTAGATGACACTAAAATCGGAGGAGTTGTGGGCAGTGCGGAAGGATGTTGCAGGTTACATAGGAACATAGATAAGCTGCTGAGCTCGGCTGAGAGATGACAAACGGAGTTTAATGCGAAGAAGTGTGAAGAAGGAATAACAGGAATATAGGGTACTGAGTTAATGGTAAGTCACTTGGTCATGTGGATGAGCAGAGAGATCTCGGTATTCATGTGCATAGATCCCTGAAAGTTGGCACCAGGTTGATAGATTGTTAAGGCGGCATATTGTGTGTTAGCTTTTATTAGTATAGGGATTCAGTTTCGGAGCCATGAGGTCATGTTGCAGCTGTACAAAATTCTGGTGCGATTGCACTTGGACTATTGTGTACATCTGGTCACCGCATTGTGGAAAGGATGTGGAAGCATTGGAAAGGGTACAGAGGAGGCTTACCAGGATGTTGCCTGGTATGACAGGAAGGTCTTATGAGGAAAGGCTGAGGAACTTGAGGCTGTTTTCATTAAAGAAGAAGGTTAAGAGGTGACTTAATAGAAGCATATAAGATGATCAGTGGAATAGATGGAGTGGACAGTGAGAGCCTTTTTCCTCAGATGGAGATGGCTAGCACAAGGGGACATGTCTTTAAATTGAGGAGTGATAGAATGTAGGACAGATGTCAGAGGTAAGTTCTTTACACAGAGAGAGTAGAAAGAGTGTGGAATGCCTTGCCTGCAAAGTAATGGATTTGCCAACGTTAGGGCATTTAAATGGTCATTGGATAAACATATGGATGATGTTGAATTAGTGTAGGTTAATAGGTTTTAGATTGGTTTCACCAGGTCAGCGGAACGTCGAAAGCCAAAACGCTTGTACCGTGCTGTAATGTTTTACTTTCTATGTTCTATGGGTAATGTCCTAATTAACATCAGGTTGTTTTCTAGAAATATTTCCAGGTAAGCATTTTTGACAGGGTTTTCATACCACCTGCCATTTCAATATTTTATGGTTATTGGCTGTGTGCCAAGATAGCGCAAAGGCCCATTTATCAGGGTAATTTCACCTGTTTAGATGGTTCATTCCATCCACAGCCATTCCAGAATGGAACTCATTCAAACTGAACACTTCTTTAAAATCTTTAATCATTATTGCAGCTAGCTCTAATAGTTTCTTGGTATAATTTTAAAAATTGGTCTTGACAAAAATTAGATCAAGAATTTTTATGAAGAAAATAAGAAAGCATGTATAAAAGGCTCCCATTCCATAGCAAATTTAGCCTCTAGAAAAGTATGAAAGCAGCATTAAGAAAAACAAAACACACTGCTGCCACAGTTCTGCTCCCCTCCACCTTACCCCCATAACCCCACATATTCATCATGGCCAATCTACCCAACCCACACATCTCTATGGCACTAAGACTATTTAGCATGACCAACTCCTGCACATCTTTGGACTGTGGGAGAAAAATGGAGCACACCCAGAGGAAACCCACACAAACACAGAGACAACATGCAAACTCAATGTAGACAGCCGTCCAAGGTCAAAATCAAACCTGGGTAGTTGGCACTGTCAGACAGCGTGCCAGCCACTGTGCCACTATGCCATCTGTGTCATCATGTTCTTATGACAGAGGTATGAGTTCTGCTGTACCTGCATGCTAATTTTTTGTGTATCTTGTTTTAGTACACCAAAGTCTCTCTGAAGTCCAGCCTTTCAAAAAAATTGTTTTTCGATTCTTCCAACCAAAATGAAAGACCTCACACTTCCTCACATTATACTTCCATGATATTGACCACATATTTAGCCTGTTGCAGTCTCTTTGTGCTCTCTTCACATCCTGTCGAAGTGGCCTGCACACATCACTTCTCAGACTTACAAAGTCATCATGAAATTCAATGAAGAATGGTATCGACTGATTATGGCAGCAGGGACCAGTTTCTTTCAAGATTTAAAATAACAAGTTACCACCTTAAAATAGTGAATAAAAAGTGTTAAAACCATAAAGGTAATATTACAAACCGTATTTTCATAAACTCTAGTGTTTTATAGGCAAACGTTTTCCATTGCAGAATTTAGCATGCAGATCTTCCATACAAACTGATTAGAAATGATCCACATCATGCAGCATCCATCTTTTGTTCTTCTAATCTGACTACCACTCATGTTTCATTTAATGTTGACATTAAAGTTTCTATTGGAATCAGGTTGGCATTATCACTTAGAACACTCATTTCATGACAGCCCACATATATGCTGAGAGAGGAATTGGCCAGAATGGGAATAAATGGGTTGTAGCAGTACTGGAATACTTGAGTTAACTAGCTAATTAGTTTGAATTTTGTAGCTACATGCAAGGTAAAAGTGTATCAATTACGTTAATGCTAGTTCAAGAACAAACAACTGTCTCACCTGAGAGTTCAGCACGTTAAGCCATGAATAACTGAATTACATAGACCAGCAATATTCCAGATTTGCTCTGTAGCATGTGCTAATTTAAGCATGAATACATAAAGGGTATTACAATTCTCTTAATGCCATGGGATTAGGAGAGTAGCTGGAACATGTGCAACAATAACCCAGCTGAGAAGACATCGCCTTCAGAACAGGAAAGCATGGGAGAAAGCTGGCAGAAAAGGAGGATGAGAATTTAAAAAAAAAATGCATTAAAATATATATATTTTAATGCAACCAGGATTTACGTTTCAGAAAATGAAGCCAGAGGCTTGGAAAGTTGACCAGCTTAATTATCTGTTTTTAAATAGTGACTTGGTAATACAGAACTAAAATAAAGCTGCAAAAAGAGAATGTCAAAGGTTTTAGTCTTGCACTCATCAGGACATTACACAAGAATACTAACACAAGAGGAGAACAACAATTTATATTGTATGAGAAGAATATCACTTGGTTGGCAAGTACAAATTTGCTTCTGTTTGAAAGTTGGAAAAAGGGACAATGAGAAATGTTTCCTGTGCTAGCTTTGAAAGTTATATCCAGTTATAAGTTATTTTATTTGTTTTCTGAAAATAAATTATATTATGTAGGTTAACAGACCATTCTGATAATTGTACTGTTTGCATTCCAGTCTCCATTAATTATTCTTTAGGAAGAAATAAAGGTTTTGTTTTTAATTCATAAAGACATGGATCTGTCTGATTTTCAAGAGGGGAAAATGAAAATCTACCTCCAGTTTCATTTTTGCCATGTGCCCTCAAATTCTATCTTGTACCATTGTTGTTCTTTTAATTAATTTACAGGATGTCAGTGTTGCTGGCTAAGCAAGCATTCATTGCCCATCTCTGGATGCTAAACTCAGGATGGAAGGAATCCAGTTGTCAGGTCAAGGGTAATTTAATTTATTTTTACATCTTGTATACTGGTACAATTTCTGTGCACATTTATACTAAGCAATAAGACACAGGCCCAGATTGTTTGGAATCATGCAGACTCTGCAGTTCTTACCCGAATGTGGAACTCCCATTGCAAGTAAGCAGCAACATAAGGAAGTAAGTTGTCAAGAACAGGTAGAAAGTCCACAAATAGATGGAGTTAGGTTAAATCAAGGGCAAGACATTGGCAGACAGAATGTAATGTGGGAAAATGCAAACTTGTCCACTTTGGCAGTATGTAGAAAAGTAGCATCCTATTTAAGTGGAGAAAGATTGCAGAAGTTGATAGTACAGATGGTGTCCTGATACATTATTCACAAAAAGTTAGTAAGCAGATACAACAACTGATTAGGTAGGCTAATGGAACGTTAGTTAAAGTTTTTAAGTTTATTTATTATTGTCACAAATAAATTTACATTAACACCACAATGAAGTTACTGTGAAAATCCCCTAATTACTACACTCCACCACCTGTTTGGGTACACGTAGGGAGGATTTAGTATGGTGAATCCACTTAAGCAGTGCACCGTTCAGACTATGGGAGGAAACCGGAATATCTGGAGGAAACCCATGCAAACACTGGGAGAACATACAGACTCCGCACAATGACCCAAGCTGGGAATTGAAACCAGGTCCCTGGCACTGTGAAGAAGCAGTGCTAACCAGTATGCCACCATACTGTGTTTATTGCAAGGGGAATGGAATGTAAAAATAGGGATGATTTGCTATAGTTGTACAGGGCATTGGTGAGACCACATGTCTGGACTACTGTGGGACTTTAAATCTAATTTAAAGAAATGATACTATTGAATTTTCCTGAAAATCAGCAAAGGTTGATTGCAGGAGGAAAAAGTGGCATTGAAACCACTGGCAGCCTTTTCCACTGCATAGTCTCACAGACAAAAAAAAACAGTAAGTGTGGTTCCGATCCATTTAACTGAAAATCCCCAAGTCGCCACATTCTGGCACCTGTTCGGAAAATTTAGCATGGCCAAGGCACCTAACCTGCATGTCTTTTGGACTTGTAGGAGGAAACTGGAACACCTGGAAAAAACCTGCGCAGATACTGGAAAACATGCAGACTCCACACATACAGTGACCCAAGTCTCTGATTCTCCTGCCTCCCCAGCAACTTTGTACCTCCCTTTTAAGACAGAAATGAGCAGAATTCTTTTTCAAAGGGTCCAGTTAAAGGATTTTATATATTAATTTTCCTTTTATTTCCTATTACATGGAACTTTTCATGTACCACCATCTGATAATTCAAGATGTGGAGTTGCCAGTGTTGAACTGGGGTAGGCACAGTAAGTTATCTCACAACACCAGGTTAAAGACCAACAAGTTTATTTGGTAGCACAAACTTTCAGAGCATTGCCCTTTCATCAGGCAAGTGAAGAGTTTGGTTCACAAACAGAGAATATATAGACACAGATTCAACTACAAGATAGTGGTTGGAATGCAAGTCTTACCAGGTAATCAAAGCTTTACAGGTGCGGATAATGTGAGTGGAGAGAGCGTTAAGCACAGGTTAAAGAGACGTGTATTGTCTCCAACCAGGACAGTTAGTGAGATTTTGCAAGCCCAGGCAAGTCGTGGGGTTTACAGATGGTATGACAGATCATGTCACACTATCTGTTGCCGCTATGACTTGCCTGGGCTTGCAAAATCTCACTACCTCTTCTGGCTGGAGAAAATTCACACCTCTTTAACCTGTGCTTAACCTTCTGACCACTCATATTATCCGCACCTGTAAAGCCTTGATTACCTGGTAAAACTTGCATTCCAACCATTATCTTGTAATTGAGTTTGTGTCTATATACGTCCTGCTTATGAACCAACTCTTCACTCACCTGATGAAGGGGCAACACTCCAAAAACTCATGCTACCAAATAAACCTGTTGGAGGTTAATTTGTGTTGTGAGACTACTTACTGATAATTTAAGTTTCACCTACCCACCAAATATTCTCAATAAAAAGCAGACATTCATACGAAAGGCAATGGAAAGTTACCAGGTAACTCAACAAAACAATAAGTGTCATAATGTGTAGCTGTCATCCACTATAAAAATGCAGACTAATCCATCTCTTTTAATCATTGATGAATATTGTAAAGCATTTCTGAAATTAACAAACATCTGTCTCTACAATACGCAATTACTGCTTGCACATTGATTAGATCAACAACACTTTTTCAAAGCATTCAATCCACTACAGTAAGTCTACAGAAAGTCAGCTTTACAATAGTAAGGAAAAAGTTTCCATTTACTGTCACATAGTGACACAGTGGTTAGCACTGCTGCCTCGTCGTCAGGGACCAGGTTTGATTCCTACTTGAGTTGCTGTGTGTGTGGAGTCTGCACATTCTCTCCATATTTGTGTGGGGTTCCTCTGGGTGTTGCAGTTTCTTCCCACAAGTCCAAAAGATGGGCTGGTTAGGTGCATTAGCCATACTAAATTTTCCCTCAGTGTATCCAAACAGGACTAGAGTGTGGCAACTAAGGGATTTTCACAGTAACTTCATTGCAGTGTTAATGTAAGCCGATTTGTGACACTAGTAAACAGAATAAATAAAGAAATTGCACCCAAAATATGTTAATCAAATTGCATTGTTAGGCTATATTTCAAGATTCCAGCAAAATTAATTTGCATAATTCCAAATTGTACAATCTTCCAGCTCAATCAGGCAGTGTTATGGAATGTAACTTTTTTTTTGTTCTTTTCATTAAACGTATTTAATGACTGAGTTGATGTATTTGAGAGTGGTAACTTGCTTCAGTTTTTTAAAATTTTCCCAAGCCATAGCTTTATTTGTTGTGTAGATTCACTGGTAGTTTATGCAGTGCTGGACGAAACCATTGTGGAACGTTTGGGCTTCTGGGTGGTCATTTCACGGAATCCATTCCTGAATTAGCGGTTCACCATCTTCAGGTGCCTCATGTGTTCTGTACCAGTTATGTTTCTTCTTTTGGCTTCAGCACTTCAATTATATTTCCTCTCTTGGCAGTATGGGTACTACACTGCAGGTCTATTTCTGCAGGTGAAATGCTTCAGCCCCACATTACTGGCAAAGAATGCAGGTCTTATTCCAGTTCTCACCAAACAATGGTGTTCCTTTTCTCATTGTCACTGCATGTTTCATTAGAACAGTTGAGAATGGGCCTACCAGCAAAAAAAATCTTATTAAGGGTGCCCAGTCCTCCAACTGAGTAATCTGATTTAAAATAATTGAATTTTTTTTTAGAAAGCTTTACTAAATTATTTAATATTTGATTGAAATGTGCTGCTCAGTTTCTTAGTAAATAGGATTTTTTTTGAATGAATAAACATTTAAAACGTACCTATTGGTGTCTGTATGGCTATGAATCAATTTGAAGGGCTTTGCCAAAAAAGTGCCATCAGCAATCTTGCAATTATAGTCTACATGTGTAGCTGGCATTGTAGTCTGGGCAAATTAATCCTGAACCAGGATAAAAGATGGAGGAATACAAATTTAAGTCATTTTGGGCCTAACTACTTACTTTTCAAATAGCCTAATCTTTTCCTCTGGTTTGGCTGACTGCAGCTAATTGTGCTGACATAACCAATGGAAATAAGTGGAAACTTGAATCTATAATCTTTAAAGCACATAGTCATTTTAAGGTCAGGACGTGGAACTGAAGCTATCTGAATATTTTGTCAGAGGATCATAACTCTTCAATGAATTACAGTATGTGAACGACAATGGACTGGATTTTCCATTTTAAATCTTATTACCATTTATAAGATCTTTATAAGTGATGTTCATTATGTGGAGAATGGGCAATAATAGCTGTTCTGTTCGTAGCAGTATTTTATAGAAAGGACATAAGTATACTTAATTTAAAATCTAAGTTATTTCCAATAAAACTGATGGCCTAGATCACAATTTAATTTGAAACTTATCCTAGGATAAAATAAAACATATGGCAAATAGGAAATATTCTATTTATTATTACAATATATCTTATCCACACATATAAGTAGCAAACTGACACAACCACTGCAGTGACTGTATACTTAAAGCTTATAAGCACTTAACTCTTAATATGTTTTGTTCCAGTTGTGTCTTCAGTTTTAACTATTCCAGTAGTGACGTAGTTAATTGGATTACTAAATTAAGTCCCACATTGAAAAGAAAGAGATCATTTCAGGACACCAGTTATAGCCCACAGCTCTCTACTTGAATCCTATTTTCTTCCCTGAATCAGTTAAATTAAATATGGGTACAAGGATGACCACTTATAATAATCAAATATTTGGATAAAATCAACAGAAAGAGAGCTTGGAAGGAAAAGAAGAAAAGAATGATAGCAGGAATAAAGTTTTACTTAAATACAAATTGTTATCACTCAACTTTGCAAGCTAAATAAAAATACTGCAGCCAGATTGATTGGCAGCAGAATCCTAGAATATATGCAAGTGTTGCAAATGTAACATTTTTCTGTAAAAGAATTTTGATTAAATCTGATTAAGACTTATCAGAAGAACGACTGAAAAGTCATTCAAAGATAGAGCAAAGTGATTTGACTTACAATTTAAAAATATACATCAGTACAATCTTTACTGATATCATCAGGATACCAGCTACAGTGCAAAATGTTTGATTTCTCCAGAGGTAGAGCAGCATCTACAAGATCTCTATGATAAAGTCTTGTCATCTGGATTGAGGTGCAGTGCTCTTCAAAAAGTGACTGAGGTTTAAATCAGTCCTTGTCATTAAAAACTCAGTGTGATTGACAAAGTAGTTTTCAAAGTTTCATTGTGTAGAGGCTTGAGATCTGTAATGATAATGGAAGTGCAACTGGAACCAGAGATGTGTGATTTGTCACAATTTGATTAATCTGTAAATGCTCAATGCATTAGATAGACAAAGACAACAGAGAAAATAAAGCTCACATTGCCTAGCAATGAACAACAGTAAAAACCCCACATCCACACAGATCCCTCGGCAATCTGCAATTGAAAATTCCAGAAGTTAAAAAAAAGGTGGAACATCTTTCTCTCAACTATTTATTGCCTTCACATTCCAATGGTTTTCATTGGGTTTAATAAGCCAAAGGTCCATTGAATACAACCCAGCTTCAGTGTCACAATTTAGGATTCCAGTCATGTTCCAGAATTGCCATGTATCAGGGCTTCACCCCAATGCTCATCGCTATTACTGGAGATCCATGATTGAATTAAGTTTCCCTGAACAGGGATTGATGTATATGTGCAATTGTTTCACAATATCATAACAAGGAAAAAGGATTTCTGAGTGCCACACTGTTGGTTAGTTAAACAAACCAATGCAGCTTTACTTACAAAGTGTTGCCTGATTGAAGTCCAACATGAAAGAGAGATAAAAACCCACAAGTGCCTTTGGAGACATCACAGCACATCGTGTGACTAATCACATAGAGATGCATTGCTTTACAATACATGATAGGGACTAACAATCAAATGAATAGAAAATGACACGGAATACTACATATTGATAAGCTAAAGCACCCAATATAGAAACATTGATACAAAAGAGTGTCTACTTATTATAATCATAATCCAGCAAGAACCTAACACCTGGACAGTGATATGGTGGCATGATTTCACAGAACTAAACTATAATATATACAGTTTAATACTACTTCAATTACATATGCAAATTTGAATAGTATTGACGAACAAGTTATCAAAATATAGCACCTTCAGTATCATGTCGGATTCTCCGATCTTGCATGCAATTGGGAACTCAGGTTCCATTGCAGCGAGTAAAGATTTGGCTGAGCACAAATTCTGCATTCTCACTGGCAGTGACAGCGGTACGTGAATGGCAAAAGAATTCCGGCCATAGTTAAACACTTAATGTAGCTCCATAGGAGCATGTGCAGTAAAACAAACTAAAACATAAGGAGATATTAGGTTAAATGACCAAAAGCTTAGTCCAAGAAGTGAGTTTACAAAGTGTCTTAACTGAGAAAAGTGGAATAGCAAGGCACAGATATACGGAGAGTGTGATGCTACTGTGCTTTTAAGAAATGTATTTGTGTCATGTTTCTTATGCAGGACTTGTTTTATCAGTCAGTTCTATTAATGGTACCACTTTGTCTGTCCCTGGCAGCCCATGTTGTTACTGCAGCAGCATAATTAATTTTAATAGCTAGAATGTTTGTTTTAATCGGGACTAATGCAGGGTTGTTATTTTAGTTTTTTTACTAGGGCTTTTCAAAGTGGGGTTTGACAATTAAAGTCATATGATGGGTGGGATTAGGCTCACAGAGTGAAACTCTGTTGCTGTTTGGTATCTGTAGGGAAATGAAACAGCTTTCTGTCTGCTTCTTTTCTCTCTGGATTTGGAGCCTGGGCTTTGCCAGAATTAGGTCTCTTTCTCTGAATTTCTGTTTCTTGAAGGTAGATCTTTCTCTGGAAACTGCTATGTTGGAGTCAGAAGACAAGTATCTTTCTGTATCTGTCCATAGAGTTAAAGGACTGAAAATCTAGCATCCACATGAGCATATCTGATTTTGGTTAATTGGTGCTGAAGTAGGATGTGTGTCTATGGGGATATTGCTTAAATTACATAGGTACATAGAACAGCACAGCACAGTACAGGCCCTTCGGCCCTCAATGTTGTGCTAAGCTTTGTCAGAAGTCAAGATCAAGCTATCCCTCTCCTATCATTCTGGTGCCTATCCAATAACTGCTTGAAAGTTCCTAAAGTGTTCGACTCCACTATCATAGCAGGCAGTCCATTCCACACCCCAATCATTCTCTGAATAAAGAACCTGCCTCGGACATTCCTCCTATATCTCCCACAATGAATTTTATAGTTATGCCCTCTAGTAACAGCTACATCAATAGAATCACACGTGGAGTGAAACACCTCATGCTCATACTAAGCCAAAATTTAATAAAATTGGGATCTAGGTTAACTTCATTATATACCTTGAAGTGTTGGAGCTGCTGCCTAACAAGTGGATATCCTAGAGTTTGGGACCTAGACACCAGTGGTGGAGTGTTAAAATCAAATATATTCACGAGACCAGAATTAGACAAATGGGGATATCTTGGCAGGTTAGGGAGGAGATTACAGAAATAGGAAGAGGAGAAGCCATGGAGAGATGTGAAAACAAGGACTAGAATTTTAAAATCAAAATCTTGCTTGACTGGGCATCAGTGGAAGTCAATGAACATGAAAGTCATGGGTGAATAGAACTTAATACAAGTTAAGACACGGGCAGAAGGGTTATGATGATCTGAAGTTTACGGAGGGTACAATGTGGGAGATCAGCCAGGAGTATATTGGAATAACCAAGTCCGGAAGTTTCAGCAGCAATTGAGCTAAGGTACAAGTTAAACCCTGTAATCTTATAAAAGTGAAAGAAGTCCTTTCTAGAGATTTTTTTTTAAAGAATGTGTAGTGAAATTGGATGTGGAAGATGGCGCCAACAGGGAACTTCCACATGGCTACAGGCACAGCATGTATGAGCAGTAGAGTATTTAAGTAATATCAGACATGATTAGGTGCTAGCCAAGATGGCATATGGTCTCTAGCACAGAGCAGCATGTTGGCACACTTGAGGCAGCACACTGCTGCCTCAACACATCAGGGACTCTAATTCAATTCCAGCCTTGGGTGACTATCTGTGTAGAGTTTGTACATTCTCCCAGTGTCTATGTTAGTTTCCTCTGGTTTTCTTCCACAGTTCAAAGATGTTAGGCTGATCAGTTGTGCAAAATTGACTCTTAGTATCAGTGTCAGGAGAATTAACAGGATAGCTGCATGGGGTTATAGGGATAGGGTCTAGGATTTCTTGTCTGTGCAGTCTCAATGGGCCAAATGGCCTTCTTCTGCACAGTAGGGATTTATAATCCATTGATTTTTGATGGCAGTATCGCCAACTGCTGGTCAACTGCTATGCTGGTCAGTCCGACAAGTGAAAGAAAGTCCAAGCCAACACATAGAACATTACAGCGCAGAACAGGCCCTTCAGCCTTCGATGTTGCGCCGACCAATTAGGAAAAAGCAATGACCCTCTAACCTAAACCATTCCCTTTTCGTCCATAAACTTATCTACTAACCTCTTAAATGCCACTAAACTTGGTGCATCTACAACTGATGCATTACAAAACAATCATGTTTAGGCACATATTCAACACTGCTAGTCAGAAACCCTAGTTGATATAGTTATACGCTTCAACAGTAAAAATTCTGGCAAGGAAGTGCAATTATCATGATCTCACTGACAAACTTGAATGGAACACAGTGACAATGTGCACAAATGGTTGTTCCTTGAGAAAAACTTAACATTTGAATCTGCTATTAATATTTGCATGTTGAATGAACAGTCCAAGAGGAACACTAATAAAATGAGAGGAGAAACTGAAGTTTTTTAGGTATATAATCCTGCTCCAACTGTGACAGCCAGCACCCAGAAAAAGTAGTACATGCTTTGCATTTAACAGATGCTATAATAACTGTGGTAAATGGGGTCACTTTGCCAAGTGTTGTAGATCAAAGCCATACCACACAGCTACTATTGCAAGACATGCTGCAGCCAGTACATCTCCAAAGCTCAGATTGTAAACAAAGTCAGCTGGAGACAAAACAAAACCTTGAGACCCTGGAAGCATTTCACTATGTGTCTGCTGACCTGATTACTGGAAAGGGTGAAATATCCACGATGCTCAAGACTACTCACAACAATGTCAAAACAAAGTCAAAATTGAGACTGGGACAAAATGTAACATTTGTCAAAACTGCTGCTGAGGAAAATCAAGTCCTATGCTACCAACCTAGTGAACCATATTGTATACAGTGGACAGACCACGTGCACGGAAGACAGTTACCTTGGATTGCAAGTGGAGCAAGTTCCAAAGTCAAGCAGAATGTTAAACCACTGCTGCACCTCCTTAACAATATTGTACTAGGACCAGGGCTGGGCATGCACGCCTTACAGCAACAAGCACCTGAGGTGTAAGGATCCAGGGACCTGTTTAACTATGATATTACTGGGGAGTGCCTCTTATCTATCATATGAGGCCGTGTGATTTAGTGTCACCCACTGTCTGTGCTCCAAGAAGAATGCCCCTTGCCATGAAACAGAAGGTAACGGACAAACTAGACACACAGACTTGTAGCCCTTTAGATGAGGCCACGGAATGGAACTCTGTAGGTGCAGTGAAGAGAGATGGCAACCAGAATTTGTATCAACACAGTTCACCTTAATAAAGCACTTCTGAAGTCTTATCATCCAATGACAGTTGAACAGGTCATAGCAGACATGTCCAATGCCAAGAGCTTCAGCATCTTGAATGCAAAATGCAGATTTTGGCAAACCTCTCTCAATGAAGACTCCTCTAAGCTTATACATTGATAGCTTCAGTAGGCAGATACAGATTCCTGCAATTATTCTATGGTATTTCCACTGATGATGAAGTTTTGCAAAGATACAATTCTTCGCAGGCCAACCTTGTGAAGTCAGCATTGATGACATCCTAATTTGGCTACACTTAGTGGAGGAGCACGGTGAATGTCTATGTTTGGTCCTCAAAAAAAAAAAATCAGAAGCTTATAGTTGAAACTCTGCCAAAAGTAACTTCAGAATTAGTCAGATCCCTTGCATAGGTCATTTACTGACTATCACAAATGTGAATCCAGAGAATACAAAGGCTATATGATAATGTTCACTCCTGATGACAAATAAACACTGCAGTATTTCCTTGGCATGACAAATTACCTATCAGAGTTATTCCTTGCTGCAATGAAGTGATTGCACTCCTGCACCAACTTCTCCACCAGAATGTGGAATGGTGCTGGCAGGAGCACCGCAACACTGCATTCAACAGACTTAAGGACCCACTGTTAACCTCTCCAGTGTTACAATACTTCAATGTCTGAAAACCTATCGTGCTGTCAGCAGATGGAGCTCAGCACATGCTTGGAGCAGAGTACATCCAGAATGGCAGACCAGTGGCTTTTGCAACGAGGGTCTTCACTGACACTGAAACTTGTTATGCCGAGATGGAGAGAACACCTCATCCTTGACTTTGCCTGCCAGAAATTTCATGATTTTATTTATCGACGTTTAACCACTGCTGAAGCTCATCACCAGCCAATCATCACCATTCTCTAAAAGCTCCCCATACTGCATCCCCATGCCAGCAGAGAATGATGTTCCAGCTCCAACAATGCAATCTAAGTGTGATCCATAAGCATGGGAAGGAACTCTACACGACGGATGTCCTTTCAAACACTCACTTGCCCACCATTGAGCATGCTGAGGGCATCAACATTGGATAATCCAACTTAATAAGTTGCTTACTTATCTGTCATGAGGTAAAGTACCTGACATTACCTTACTGCAGTAATCCGAAAGCTAAAGAAACACACAGGCATTCTACAACAACCAATGATGGACAATGTCAGTCAGTTTATGTGGAGCCAGCTCAAGAACTTTGTGCGCACACAGGACTTTGAACATGTTCCAAATAGCCCACTCTATCCACAAACAAAAGGCTTGGTGGAGAGTGCAATGCATTCAGGACAGCACCTCCTCAAAAAATGCCTCCCTGACAACTTATGCTGCATTGCTTAATCTGCACAAACTGCCAAGGGAAGGTCTGCCTTCACCAGCATGGAGAATATTCTCCAGACGCTCCAGGATCATGATCACTGTTACCAAAAATACTGCTGCAGCCTAAAGTGAAATCAAATGTGAACGAAGCCTGTATAAGGAACAATTACAAAGAGGAAAGTGCTGCTAAGACTGCAACGCCTGCAAACATTGGCCTTTGGAGCCAGGCTAGATGGTCAGAATGCAAATTATGAGGGGTTATGACAAACTGGCTATGCACAGCCATACTCCCATACCCAACAGCTCCATGGTCACCTCAAATGGTGCCCTGCATGTTAGGAAGCAGCACCATCTGATTCAGGTACCTGAACCAATCCTGCTAACTGCCACAAAAGCTGATGTACTGAGTTTGCAATCTGTGCCTCCCACATCAGCTGTGATAAAGGCCCTTGTTGCTACCAACGTAACATGCCTGCAGTTACAATGCCTATCCCAAGCTCACCTGGTCCTATCTGCCATATGGAAAATAACCTGGCTGCCATCCAGGGCAAGCTAACTGTGTGCTCAGGGAGGCTGAGTAGACCAACCCCCAATCTGACACCCCATTTCCCATCCCCCAAGTTTAAAACTATGTAACAGCCTCAATGGGATCTTTCTGAAAAATAAGGGAGGGACATGTTTCGGCTTTGTGCAAGTTTTAGCTGAAGTTCATGTTCTGTGCATTCAGTTTCTCCATTTTGTTTTACTTCCATTTTTGATACTATTCCTTCTTCATGCACCTACAGATTGTTCTAACTAAAGTGAAGAAAATGTAGAATATGCATTCACTTACATATCGCTAAGCAGTGTGTGCACTGATAGTGACGTGGGACATGGGGAGAGTGCCAGAAGGGCACACCAATATAGCTACAGGCACGGTATGTAAGAGCAGTAGAATACTTCAGTAATAAACCATTGAAGCTACTAACTGCATTCTCATTCACACACAACCCAGACAACATTACAAGAACAAATGGGAGCTCAGAAGTCCACCTTGGGATCAGACGTGTGTAACAGTGAACATATAGTTAGGCTGTTGCTACGGAGAGAATGGAGTCAGTGGTAGGGAACAGAGTTTGGAATGGAGACCAAAAACAATGGATTCCCAATATTTAATTTCTTGTCTTCCAATACTGGATGTCAAATAAGCAGTCTGATAATTTAGGAATAGTGGAGGAGTTAATTTTGCAGTAGTGGCAGTTGAGTATTCAGCGGAGATGTGAAAACAAACTGTACTTTAAATTATATCACTGAGGGGTAGCATATGGACAATCAGAGATGTCAAAGGTTGATCCTTGGGAAACACCAAAGGTACAGGAGCAATAGAAATCATTCCAATGACACTGGTTACAATTAGATAGATGAGAATGCAGCCAGGTACAGCAGTCCCACCCAAACCCACAATATTATATTGAATTATACTTCAGATAAACTCTAGATGCTCATCTAGATTTAATGTCCATAAGTAATTGAATTACTCAAATAGTAAAATGCATACTAAACACCTTCTAAAAGAGGAAACTGTATTTCATAACGATGTGTATTTTATCAGTGGAGTTTCTAAGGGCCCACGAAGTAGGAAGAGGAAAAGACCAGCCAGTTCTAACAGCCACCAAAATACATTTGAAAGAAGAGGTCTACAATTTATGTGGAGAGCATCTATGAAATATGTTAGGTTCTCACAAAAAAAGTAGAATATTAACAATAAACAAAATATGCTGGCCATTACAGCCCTACTAACACATTAATCTATCAGACACATCTATTTTTTGGTGTTTGAAATAGTTTTACACTCAATAATTAGAAGTTTTCTTCAAACTGTGCAAGCCTCAACTCTTGTTTTCCAATTAAAGTTTAAATCTGTTTACTTTGGTGAGGAAGGGAAATTAATTCCATACATTTATTCAAGATCCAACATCACTAGACCATTTATCAAAGTAAATTTAGTGAGTATTTATGAAATATTTTCACTTGTCATTCATTCATGTTTTTATACTGAAAAATCTGTTAAGATGGGATTACATTATCTATCACTGTTAGCAAAATATTGCCTTAAGTACAGGACTTTGGTAAAGGAATGTAGGAACATTCAAATGACGATATTTGCTGTTTTCATATACTCCCCTGTTTCATAACCTCCAATGCTCCACTAACCATGGATGAATTTACACAGGACTTCTGACCTGCCATGGCACATTAATCTGGTATATTCTGCCAGCCCAATGCAAAACCAACCCTCAAACAGGATTTGTAAAATCAAAAGCTTAATCAGATCATGTAAAGAATTTTTAAAATAAAACTTAAAATCAGAAATGGAAATGATAGAAGCATATGTATTGTTTATTGGCCTTAGTTCTTTATGGACTAGATTATCTTCTGTGGATAAAGTTTAACAACAAAAAAAATGTGAATATGCTGCTGAGCAAGAAATAAATTGCAGGACATTTCTTCATTATTTTACTACTATTCATAGTTAATATATTTGTAAAAGTTAACCTCAGAAATAAAATAAATGCTTGTTAAGGATTCACAAAAATACAAACTAAGAAAAGCTTTTCTTAGGATGGTAAAACATGAGGTGATCAATGATCTAAGATCACATAGATATCAAAATAACTTATAGACTCAGATGCAAAAGACATAACTCTGACCATTAACCAGGACATATTGTGGAGGAAATTAGAATGTCGTCAGCCAACTAGTCTGGAGAAAATACTGCTCTAGAGTTCTAGGTCTGGGCTTGTGATATGTTTGTTCATTTCACGGACATAGAATAATACCAAAAAATGTAGCTATGTATTTACACAGAAACAGAAAATGCTGGAAAATCTCAGCAGGCCTGACAGCATCTGTGGAAAGAGAATAGAGCCAAGATTTTGAGTTTGATGACCCTTTGTCAGAACCGAGTCAGACAGAAATGTTTCTTCATGGCCCCACTGCTTATCATTTATTCATTTACTAGGTGTGTGCCCTATTGACAAGGCCAGCATTTATTGGCAATCCATGATTCCCCTTGAGAAATATTCCAGTTATTTGTGCTCAGCACAGATAACTGAACAATTTCAGGTCTGGAGCTTCACCAGGGGCCGAGCTCTATCTGGCAACGGCTGATCCTTTTGCTTACTTTCTAACATCCACCTATTACATAGTATTGGCATCAGATCCAGGAAAGCATAACAACTGATGTTGTACAGAGTCTTAGTCAGACTGCATCTTGAGTACTACAATCAGTTTTGGGCACTGAGCCTCAAGAAAGCTATCCTGGCCTTAGAAAATTACAGCACAGATTTATCAGAGTCATACACAGAGGACAGGTTGCACAAACTCCTTTAAGTTTAAAGAGGGGTGAGGGGATGATTTGATCAAAATGTTTAGAATGATTATGGAATTTGATAGGACATACAAAGAAAATCTATTTCCTCGGCAATGGATCCCAGAAAAAGGGGAGTGGAAATTTGAATTGACCATACCAAATGCTACGGATAGGATCAGTTGAAACTTTCAAGGCTGGGATTGATATGAATTTTTATTAGGCAAGGATATTAAGGGTTATGAACAAAGGCAGGTAAACAAAGATGAGGTTCAGATCACCATAATTTAACTACACAAGTAGATGAATGACCTTTTTCTGTTCTGACAATACTGCGATGCAACGGTGAATAGTTTGACATACCTTTGCTTTCCAATTGTATTATTTAATGTTGCTGGGAAACACTTGGAACACTGATAGTTTAATTTGGGTAGCAAAGTTGCATACAGTGCGAAGGATTCAGGTTCAATTCCAGCCTTTGGTGACGGTCTGTGTGGATCTGCGTAGGTTTCCTCCAGGTGCTCTTGTTTCCTCCCACATTTCAAAGATGTTAGGTGGATTAGCTATGCTAAATTGTCTTTTATAGTGTCCCAAAATGTGTTGGTTAGGAAGCTTAGCGGGTTAAATATTTGGGGTTACGGGGATAGGGCCTGGATACGTTGCTGTGTCGGTGGGTCAATGGACCAATAGCCTCCTTCTGTACGAAAGAGATTCTATGAATTTCCTCATCAAGGCTTGACAAGATGCTGGTTTTAAGACAGAGAATGACTGCTCAGAGTGGCAAAACTATTGAGCTGCAAATGATTGAACAGGCAACTCAAATGAAATATTGGTAACCATAGAGCCTTGGATCAAATGTTTGTCAAATGATAAGACTGGGCCCCACACGTCAGATAATGCAGGTAATAACTGATGCAACAACTTGCATTCACGCAGCACCTATGAATGTGATAAAACGTCCCAATGCACTACAGTGATATTAAGAAACAAAATTTACTACTGAGTCATACAATGATATAAAGACAGGTGACAAAAAGATTGATCAAAGAAGTAAGGTGTAAGGAGGAGAGAGGAGCAAAGAGGTTCAGGAAAGGAATTCCAGAGCATTAAGTCTTGGCACCTTAAGGTACTGCTGTTAATGTTGGAGAAAATAAAATTGGGAATGTGCAAGATGCTAGAATTGTGGGGCTACAGAGATCCAGAAAGTATCTAGGGCAGAGAAGTTTACAGAGATAAGGGCTGATGAGGCCATGGACAGATTTGAAAAAAAAAAATTGCAGTGTTCAAAGGCCAGAATGCAGTTGAAAAGAATGTGATTCAAATTAGGATACCGGTAGCAGAGATATGGATGAACTTAAATTTGCAGAGGACGAGAGGCCAATTAAGAAAAAAAAGTTGCAAGCTTAGAGGTACAAAGGTTTGGGATGAGGGTTTCAGAAGCAGCTGAACTGAGGAAGGATGGAGTTGGGGATTGTCAAGAAGGTGGAAGTAGACAGTTGTGGTCAGAAGCTCATCTCAAAGTCAAATAGGACACAGGGTTAGAATCTGTACATCACTAAATGGGATCCAATTAAAGAACAAGAAAGGCCCTTTGTTAGAAGAAAGGAGGAACCCTTTAGAATGGTATGTAAAGCTTCCTTAAAGCACTGAAGAAATCCACAAACATTGATCATGATGCAGCATATCATGGTACTAAGAGGGTCATCATGGAGATGAAGCAGAATTTCCCAAGGGTATGTAATTGCACAAAAATAATTCTAAATTCATCACTAGCTTTCAAAGATTTCCTATTTAGTGCTTTTAACTACCTCCCCATCACCACCCCAGATATCAGTTCCCTCATTTCCATTTGCCCTCCATAAGCCTGCCTTCTGCATCCATTCTTTGCTCCAACCTTTCACTCCACCCTTCCAACATTCACCTGCTTCCCTTTCCCTGTCTTGATTCAATGCTTGCTAATGGTTCTTGAGTGAAATTATGCCAGATCCCAAGAAGGAGAAAGAAATATCTAGGGGCTTAAAGTCATGAGGAGATGAAGCTCACCAGGAGCACTCCATTTATAAACAGTTGTAAAACTGAACATTCTAAATTCTCGCTTAAGAAACCTAATTTGAAGGGTGAACTTAATTAAGATGAGGTGGCCTTTTAATTAGCATACATGAGATGCTAATACATGCAAATAGGGTACCCAACAGAAGCTTGACACACAGTGAACCTGCTTTGAATGTTGGGAAAGCAAAATTCCAACAATTTATCCCACCCTTGGGAAACTGCTATTTTGCCTCCTGCTGAATTTAATGTCCCTGCCCATCACAATTCCACTTCTGGGAGGATCATAATATCCCCCAGTTATTTGACAATGGAATTCTGGCCAAGAAAGGAATGTGCCCAGATGTAATCCAATCATATCAAACAGGCAATCAGAATCTACCAGCCATGATTATATTTGGGTCACTGGACAGAGTCATATGACAAGCCAGCTAACTCTTCGTATGGCTTAGCGCTGTTTCTTCTGCATTTCAGACTGCAAGCGTATATGAAGCAGATGAAGCAAGACCCTGAGTGGGTTCCCACTCTCTCTACTCCCTCCCTAAATCCAAACTTTAGGGCTGTTTAACTATTCGTTAACAAATCAACCTAACAATGGCTGTCTTTAGAAGAAGAATAACTCGACCATCAACATCTTCACTGCTTCAATACCGAACTGAAAGACCACTGAGTTCAACCTGAAACCAGTCTAGTCACAATTTTCTATCCATCCCTTTAACTAACTGGATTTTAAAATGCTTAATTTATCCTCTCATTCTGTAATTTACTATGTGTGTAAACCTCGAGTTACGTGTATGTGTAAAAGTTGAACTTTTATCTTTTACTGTGAACGGATTTTGTATAAGAAATACTGTTCTCTTTCCTTTTTTAAAATTTAAGGAAATGTAAACAGTCATTGAAAATTAGCTTGTGCTGTATACCATGGGCTTGATTCTCCAGACCCCTGAACTGCTTTTGTAGCGAGGCAAGACGCTCGTGGAGGCTGTTTCATGGCATGCTCACTGGGTGCTACAGCCTCCACATGTCTGCAGCAGCTGGATTTCCACCAGCTACATAATTTATTTAAATTAGCATCTCCATACAATTTTTATATCATTAGCAGACCCAGGACGGAAGTCTCTGATTCCGCTAGCATCTCCCCCAACACACCCCCGCCTTCCACCAGCAGAGTTTAGAGTAGCTCCCTATTTGCAGGGAGCTGGCAGCCCAACCCTGCTGGAGTGAAGGGAGGAGGGCAATCAAAGCCTCCCAGAGCATAAGGTACCAGAGAGATGCCCACAAGCATTGCCATCTTGGCAGTGCCACTGTAGGCCCCGACACTACCCAAGCAGCAAACTGGCAATGCCTACAGGGAGTTTTAGCACTGCCCACCAGGCATAGGTGGCAATGCCAAGGGGGCAGGGCCTAATGAGGATGGGGCCTCTGGGCAGCAATCTGTGGATGTGGTGAGTCTCGCTGCTGATCTGCATTTGGGCTGAGTGACAGAGGGAGGGAGGCCAATGAGATTGGAGGGGGGGGGGGGGGGGGGTGCGCGCGGCTCAGAGCTGCCGGCATTGGGGTGGGGAGTTGGAAATCAGGGCAGACTAGGGTTAGATAGGGATCGAGGCTGGCCCGGGCATGTCTGAGACACCAGCAATTGAACTAGCCAGCAATCAGGAGGCCAGCAGACAGAGGCCACTGCACACGTACCTATCTTGGCACAGACAAATTGGCTCATGCGCAGTAGCCCATTGAGAGTGCTGATTTCAGCCTCTCCAACAGGACAGGCTTCAACCACCACTTTTCAGAGTGATTCAGGCTAGTAACTCTGCGGTGCACAGTGTGTGGGAGATTCATTTTGAAACTCTCGCTGAAAAGAACCAGTGGGATTAACTCCAGCAAATACGACACTTACAATTTTTCTGGGCGAATCGAACTCCATAGTTAAACATTTTAAACTCTGAAAGCATGCATTTCTTGTCCAGTAATTACATAATTGAAAAGGTAAGCTTAATTAATAAAATCATAGTATCCAGGCAGAAGGAGACCATTCAGCCCATCGAACCTGCACTGACAACAATCCCACCCAAGCCCTATCTCTACAACTCCATGTATTTACCTGCTAGTATTCCTGATACTAAGGGGCAGTTTACCATGGCCAATCAACTTAACCCACACATCTTTGGATTGCAGGAGGAAACCGGAGCACCCAAAGGAAACCCATGCAGACACAGGGGGAACATGCAGACTCCGCACCGTGACCCAAAGCCGGAATTGAACCTGGATACCTAGTGCTGCGAGGCAGCTGTGCTAACCACTGTGACAGAAAGGTTTTTAATGGACATGCAACTATACTAAAACAAGTTCCTGATGCCTGTCATCGGGAAGCTCGATCTGCGTCCCCTCAATTTCATATTTCATTCAGGTGTCAGGAAGCTGCTTTCTAGCTTCCCACACAATTAAATACCTCCCCGTCCCCACCTCAATTCCTACTCCTGGGAGCTTCACAAGGTTCCGCTTGACATTGCAGTACCTAAACTCCCGGTAAGGCAGCGGTTGTGGAATACATTCACACCTGTTCCTGAAAGCTGCTCTAAATTAGAAAAGTTAACCTATGAAATGGGCTTGAAGTGTCGTGGTTAGAAATTACAAACTCACATTGGAGCCCTCCTTCTGAGACTGGTGAATAATCAGGTTGAGAAAGCGTACAATTGTGATTCCACTTCACAACAAGGGTGGTCCTAATGAGCCTAAATATTTACTAGGCAGTTTGCTAATATCTGAGAGTCATGCTGTCATTTTATGCTGAAAACTGACTTTTTGATTCCTATGCATTTCTCCCACACACTTACTCCTGTTCTCCATTAAACCCTTTGCAAGGTTTGGAAAATTTTACATGTAAACCCAGGAAATTCACGAGTGCTTCACTTCCTCTCAGTTTGACAGTCGCAACTGAGGCATGTGAGGAATGAATGATGAGGTTGTGGTGAAAATTTGCAAGAGAAATCTATGGTGCCGATGCTAACACGTGTGCAGCCCTGACTGAAATATTCAATAATGCTAAGGGACTCAAGAGTTTTAGGTAGTGGCATTTTCCAGACACCTGGGGCTCTTCATGCACTCCTGTAAACACAGAGCTCAATTGTTCTGTGCACCTCTTCATGAAAGAATTGGAAAGCTTGAAACTGAGCTGCACGGAGCTTGCCAAGGCACAAAATAATGGTATACGCAACATCAAAATTATAAGTAGGAATATGAAGAACATGGAACATTATCCAGGATGTGAATATGAAGAGAAGAACTTCACTGACTTCATGTCTCAGTTGATATTGTTCTCACAGAAAAAAATAGAATGCAAATATTGACAACGTCCAATGAACATAAAAATATTCTAAGCTATGCATGTTGTTAATAAAGCTGCCATAAAGTAACTTGAAAATTCAGATTGGAAAATTATACTTCACTATTTAATTTGTGTTTTTCATAATCATATGAAGGCTGCTCTGAAAATATAAGATTACAAACTAATCACTAGTGCTGAATGTAAAGCTGTTGCCTTGTTTGTAATGTGCCTGAACCCAGCCTTGTTTATTACAATTAGTGTTTTGTAAACAGGGTATTTTTATGTGGATAACTATGAAGTTGATATTTATGACTTATTCAAAAATGTCACAATTGTTAAGAGTACACTGTATTTAATCTACCTTATTTATATATGACATGTTTCTTCACTATAAGTTATTAACGTTTCTGCTGTGTATTTAAATTTGGGATTCTTTGGAATATCACAATGCATTGGAAAGAATAAGCAGGTTTTTGTTATGAAGAAATTTTAAGGACAGGTTCTAGATTCATACAAGATCACCGAATGCCCAATTCTCAGGGAAAGCCCACTTGTCCTACCTTGATTAATTTTCCATTTGCTTTTGACCTTACAAATGCACTAATCCACAATCTAGGGGCATATCTAAATTCAAAGAGATATTAAAGCATATTGAATGATCCTGGCCGAAAGCCACCAAGATCATGCCAAGGGGCCCAGATTTTGTGCTGGCAGAATGAAAAGTTGGCTCATCAGATGCTGGCTATTAAAGCAAGCAGCACTTGAAGACTAGTACTCAAATAAAAACAGACACATCATGACAAAGATAAGGAGCTATGTATTACAATATTGGAGCCTTTTCAGAAGCCTCAAGGATAATTTATACAACTTTTCAGCTCCGCCATTCAATTATGGTTGAATTTTTTCTCATCCTCGTTCTCCTGCCTTTCCCCCATAACCACTGATCCCCTTTCTCTGTTTTAAATATTAAATATTGTGTTTAAGATGTTTTAATAACAAACTTAATTGTCACTTAAGGAATTACAAATAATTGGACTTCTAATTTATTTTTTTAAAAGCTACTAATAAGAGAAGCCTTTGTAAAGAGTGGGACCAATATGGGAAAATAATGATGGTATAAAGTAAAAGAACATAAACATAGAGGCACGAAATACAGTCTGTGACTCAAGGTAGAACTCAACTGACCTAAGCTTCACTTTTACAGCTTGTAAGTAAAGGTTGGGCAGCAGGTGACAATGTAGCTAACAATATTCTTCACAATGCCAAGGAGCAGGGTTTGATTCCAGCTCAGATGACTGTGTGGATTCTGCCAGTTCTCCCTGTATCTACATTGGTTTCCTCTGGATGCTCCAGTTTCTTCCCACAGTCCAAAGATGAGCAGATTAGATTGATTGGCCATGCTAAATTGCCCCTTGGTGTCCCAAGGTATATAGATTAGTGGGATAAATACTTAGGGTTGTATGATAAGCCTGGGGAAGAGATGGTGCAGATTTGATGGGCCGAATGCTCTCCTTTTGTACTATAGGGATTCTATGACTGTGAGGAAGGTTACTTTTTTCAGAACCACTGGCAATATCTTCAAAAGAATAAATGACAGGGAACTCTGGCTGTCAAGAAGCAATACACAAGCTTAATTTTGTCACCTGGGCATGAAATCTCCAACCAATGGTGACCATGTGAAGCACTAGCAGTGATTATGAATCGCCACAGCTATTACTGCTGTACCCTTAAGTACATAGAGGCAGTTTTCCTTGATCACTGGTAGTTAGTTTTACAGGATTGGTCTAGGACTTGCAGAAATCCATTTTATCTTTTATCTAGTACCATTTAAAACATTAGACCATAAGATATAGGAGCAGAATTATGCCACTTGGCCCATCGAGACTGCTCCACCATTCAATCATGGTTGAATTTTTTCTCATCCCCATTCTCCTGCCTTTCCCCCATAACCACTGATCCCCTTTCTCTGTTTTAAATATTGTATTTAAAATGTTTTAATAACAAACTTAATTGTCACTTAAGGAATTACAAATAATTGGACTTCTAATTTATTTTTTAAAAGCTACTAATAAGAGAAGTGAATAATACGGAAAGAGATTCTAAAAATACTACAAATGTACTGTGATCACTGCAAAAATGACAAACAATCACAAATTAAGAATGCCTAAGGTTAGACAGCTTCTCCTACTCTTATTATAAATGGAGACATAGAAAAAGAGAAAAGCCAACTTAAATTCCGTTGCATTTTACAAATCATTTAAGTTAATATAGCACATTGTAGGTGGTATATACCCTATCACGTCAACCTAGACAAAACCAATAACTTTTATTTCCCACTTTGTGAATTGACATGGCCAGTCATGTGATATCAAAATCTTTTCATAACCTCCTTCATTCCATTTCTTGACCTATTTTCTTCAGATGCATCCTGGCACTGCATGGATCACATTTGATTGATTGATTGGAGTATGAGCATCTCCTTACTTTCACTGATCTTGTTAACAGATCAAAGTAAAAGCATTACTCATATCTACCCTTTGTTTTTATATATTCCTTCAAAGTCAGATAAAAGAATAGCTTAATGTATTTTATATTTAATAATTCCACTATTTTACAAAGTCATTTCTTTCATATATTTCTTTAAACCTCATAGTAACGCCCAAGTTAAAAAAGGATAGTATTCTTATCAAGTCTTTTGAGTCACTATATTTCTATTTATATCACTAATAAGTCACTTTACACATAGCTATGACTGTAACACTACATTCTGCATTCCTTTCTTTCTCTATGTACAGTATGCTTTGTCTGCATGGTGCATAAAAACAATACTTTTCACTGCATACTAATATATATGACAATAATAAATCAAATCAAAATATTTTTGATTTACATCTTCTGATATACTTGATGGTCCACACTTAGTTATATTGATCGATCGCACACTGCTACGCTGTTTGAGTGCATTGAAGTTAGAATCCTAGAAAGGTCATGGTACAGAAAGAGACAATTTATTCCAATGCGTCTGTGCTGGCCATAACAGAGAACAAAAGAAACTAGCTGTATATTTCAATCCCACTTTCCAGGTTACAGCACTTCTGATGCACATCCAGTGTTAAATGAGTATTGCAGCCTCAAATCAATAACTTCAGCAGTAAATTCCAGGTAATCACCATTTTTTTTGCTGCATCCTCTAATCCATCTACCATCACCTTAACTCTATGTACCCTGCTAATTGAGCTGTCAGCTTTTGCCCCACTCCCATCAACCAATGCATATTGTGGATACAATATGTTGATTTAGGTTCATTAATTTGATTATTAATGATTATTAATGAAATGAGACTATATACACACCATTATTTGTTATAAAACAAATTCAATTCATAATGTTTGAATCTTAGAAATTAGAATAATAGAAAGTACAGTCAGTAAATTTATATAAATGTTTAATATACTTTGGCTAAATTGCTTTCTCCAATATTTTAAGAGATGCCATTCAACCTAACATGAACACATTTACCATAGAATTTCTACAATGTAGAAGGAGGACACTTGGCCCATCTAGTCTGCACCAATTCCCCCTAAAAGAGCACGACACCAAAGGCCGACTCCACCACCCCACGTATCCATCATGGTCAATTCACCCAACTACACATCTTTAGACACTAAGGTCAATCCACCTAATCTGCACATCTTTGGATTGTGGGAAGAAGCCAGAGCACTCGGAGGAAACCCACACAGGCACTTGGAGAATGTGCAAACTCCACACAGACAGTCACCCAAGCCAGGAATCGAATTAGATCCCTGGCACTGTGAGGCAGGAATAGTACCCACTATTAATATCTCTGATTAAAGAGTAGAAAAAGGAATTTGATGTGAATATTTTAACAATATTAATGTTCATCTTTGTCTTACATATAGGTTATAATTGTATATCAGAAACTTCACTATTCATTGTATAGAGGAGGATTTTCTGGATGATTCACAAGTCATCTTGCAGATAATTTCAGAGTTCACTGGACTAGGTCATATCTGGAGTATTGCAAAATAGCAAGTTCAGAAAATGTGCAACAGATGAAATTATAAGCCTGAGATCTTTACTTCCACTGGATAATAAAAGGGGGAATCATGAAGGGTATTAGCTAATCCAAAATAATAAGTAGGATTTTGGGAGTCAACTAACTTTTAGATCTCTGATAAAATGAAAAGTTTAATAAATATCATTTATTAGAGTTTTGGGAAGGTTTTTGACACTGTCCCACATAGTGGACTATTACATAAGTGCCTGCATTTCACTCCCAAATGGGAGCACAGAGTTGGGAAATTTTCCATTTCCTCTTTCAATGATCAGAGGCAGCATCTGAGCCAAGTTGATATTGTCATGTTGGCATTGCCAGGTCAGCACTGCCAGTGTGGGATAGTGCCAACCTGGCCATATCCCTTTCCCTTGGGGACCATACTCACCTTAATATCTCCAGGGGAATCCCCATGACAGGTTCATGTCTGGATGAACTTGTTATAGTTTTGAAGTTATTAAACTAGAAAGATGAGGGCTCAATATCTGACAAGTGAGCGGAGAAGTTAATCAGATGCAAATATACTAAAATGTTTTGAAATCAGGCTCATGTCCATTCTGGGCAGCACATGGCAAAGTGGTTAGCACAGCTAACAGGGACCTGGGTTCGATTCCCGCTTGGATCACTGTCTGTGTGGAGTTTGCATATTCTCCCTGTGTCTATGTGGGTTGCCTCTGGTTTCCTCCTACAGTTCAAAGATGTGTAGGTTAGGTTGATTGGCCATGCTAAATTGCTCCTGGTGCCCTGGGATATGTAGGTTAGAGGGATTAGTGGGGTAAATGTGTGGGGGGATAGGGCTTGGGGTAGGATTGCTGTCAGTGCAGTTTCAATAGGCCAAATGGCCTCCTTCCGCATTGTAAGGTTTCTATGGGTATATTAAGTTGCTATTCCAGGAAATGACAGTAGTTGAGGAAATTTTGAACTTACATCTAATCATTCTAATAAAGGATAACTTGAAGGGACAAGCAGAAGAAGGATATGTTTTTTCTGGGCAAAGGATCTATAAAAATTCAGCTGATTAGCTAAATGAGAAAAAAGGGATTTTTTACAGGTAAAAATAAATCTTGAAGAACAAAAGAAACTTGAGGAACATAATTATTATCTCTGATCAACTTAAAATGAAGAATGCAAAATTGGTGATCATTTGTCATTTTACAGCTTGACTGGGCTGAGAGAGAATGAACAGGATTATTGGCTCAAAGTGCAGTCATCAAAATTACGTTTACAGATGTTCTACGTAACTGGATAAAACTCCAAACTGAAAACTTGCATTCAAATTAAGAAGATTTATTAGCCAAGAGAGATAAAAACTTGCCAGAGATGTTGTGTGTAATGTTACCTTCCGCTCACATCACACTTCTCTGCAACGAGGTCAGAGAATTTGGCAGCCAGTCAAATTTCCATAGCAGGATGGGAAAATTTGCTAATCATTGTGCCACCCATAATGGACAGGAACCTGATTTCAATATATTCTAGTATACTTGCATCTAATTAACCCCCCTATTACCCCCTCCTCCCCCCAAGCCGCCAGATATTGAGGCCTCACCTTGCTAATTTAATAATTTCAAACTTATAATAGATTCGTCCAGACATGAATCTGTCACAGGGATCCCCCTAGGGACGTGAACGGTGAAAAGATTCCAGCCACTAAATGATTGAATAGCGCAACGGAAAACCAAAGCACTACAGAACATACACTCAATTTACACATAATAATTTTGTTGAATGAAGAATGTTGCAGAGATCAAGTTCCTGTCCTATTGTGGACAAGGGGTGAAGGTGAAAGGGAAATCAGGAAGTTGCCAATGGTTGCATCTACTGGCAGCCTTACACGGCAGTATGAATGAACAATCTGTGAGTAGATCAGGTAATGGTTCAATGAGCAATGACCTTTTCTTACTGCACACATTAGAGATTTTATTTATCCAGCATAAACCAATTCTATCAGAACTTAACTTTTTCCCCAAATCAATTATTATCAGTAAACACTCAGGTAATTTGGAAACTATATCAAGTGGTAATTTCGCACAAATAATTCATGTGTTTATTACAAATTTTGCTACTATTTTATTGAAAGCATTGATCTATTTACTTCAAATGTCTCTACTAAATTAGCAAGACAAAATCAATTTCATTAAGGAATATTAATTCATAAGGAATATTATTCCATAGTGTCATTACCAAGCTAGTGGATACCCTCGATAAACATTGGCAGGATACCTCTGACTCTGCGCACATCAAAACCCGTGGCTTTCAGGCTTACATACCTTTCAGTACTGTTGATACACTCTGGAAGAGCAATGCTGCAGCCAAAGAGCATGATATGTTGATAGCAGCGCAAGAGATTAAGCTGACTGAAGAAACGGATGAGCATTTCCATGTCTGGGATGCTGAAGTTTGAAAGATAGGATGGCACGGCAGTCTGATTATAGGGCAGCATTTCACACAGGCCATAACTTACATTGCTACAGACACCTGTAAGGCATAGATGGACAATATAATCAAGAATTACACTTCTCACTTTCTTTAAAGATACCTTATACAAGAATAACATATTGGAAAGATGTGCAAAATTATACGTTAAGAAGTTAACTAATGAATAGAGGAGAACAAGCTTTGTGAATTTGGGGTTCTCAATTTTGTTAACACACTTTCTGGATGCCATCATTCTCAAAATGCAAAACTTATATTTCATTTGAATACATTCTAAATGGTCAACCAGTTCCAATATGTTCCTTGTGACAATGAAAATCATTAATTTGGAAACTTTTTTTTATTTCAAATGGAAGTTTAACAGGATACTGAACTGACCAATTAGAACTAAATTGTAATGGATTTCAATACGCAAGACAATTGTCGAAAATCTGCAGTTTCTAAAACATATCCTCTATGTATAGATGTTACAAAAATGTACAGTAAATATTGAAAAAAGACAGCTCCATGCTGATTAGATAATAACATATTCAAAACCATTATTGATGGAATTCAATTTATGTTGATTAATGCATGCACAATTCTGAAATTCTGCCCAAAATATTAAAGTTATGAAAAAAAATATACAATTAGTAGCACCACCAAAAATAATACCACAAAATTATCACAGATAATGTGAAACAGCCGAACTAAGTTCCTCTACTTGTTATTGTACCATGTTCACGATGGTGAAATTAGCAGGGATTGTTCACTATATGGAGTTTAAATTTGTGTAGAGAAATTATGCTGTGACAGAATAAATAGTAAACGGATAGTGGCAAATTTCAGGAGACATAAGCCAGAATTTTACCATCCCACCAGCCACCAAAATCAGGGCAGGCAAGGAGCAGACCATGGAAAAGTCTGTTGACTACGGGCAGGATTTTCTGGTTTTGGGGCGAACGAGACTGGAAAATCCTGCCCACAGAATTTAATCCAGATAAGTGCAAAGTGATGTACTTAGAGAGAAACAACACGGACAGGCAGTATAATTTAAATGCAAGTCTAATACTTTGAGGAAGCTACAAGATCAAGGGATTTGCGGATGCACATTCACAAATCAGTTGATAAGGCAGTTGAGATAGAAGGCAGGATTTTTAATTTTGTAAATAGGGACAATGAATATAAAAACAAGAAAGTAATATTAAGCCTCAATTAAAGCACTGCTCTACATTTCTGGGCACCACACTTTAGGAAGGATGTCGATGCTTGGGTGAAGGTTAGGAGTGTGAGACTTTCATGGCAGAAACTTAGATTGTGGAGAAGAAGGTTTCCAAAAAGACAATTGGAGGGTATGGAAAGGTTCTTTGACAAAGAAAAGATAACAGATAAAACTGTAAGACTGAACGCGAGGCAAATTAGATTTAAAGTATTGAGCAATTAGATAGGTTTCCACCAGAGTCCTAGGTTTTCAAACTGGGGACAAAAAAAATATGAAAAATCACCTCAAAAGATAGGTTCATCTAGAAACACAACTGATATAAAAAGAGTCCAGAATGAAACAAACTAGATGTTTAATAAAAGATTTTTAAAAAATTCTTCTCAGGTTCCCCGGATTTGATAAGATGGTTGGCTAGGCTAAATATCTTTATTTCACAGAACAACTTCCTCTCAAACTCTCCTGAAACCTGACCATTGTTTCTGCGAAAGTCTGATGGTTCATTGTCAGATTATGAAAATTCCTGGCAGATTCTCCATCAATGGAAGTGTAATGACTTCAATCAGGCCATTGAGATTGACCTATTGGAATATGAGTTCCTGGATTAAGGAGTCATGGGCCAGTTAGCTCAGTTGGTTAGAGCGTTGTGTTAATAACATTAATGTCGCGGGTTCAAACACAGTGTTGGCCATACAAATAGATATCCCTGATTGAGGAGTAATTGAGGGGCCTATCAGGAAGCTTTTTCCTTGTATTTAATCAGGAGTGTCAATTCCTCTGGCATTCCCAAACGTAGACAACTGACTTCTAGCACTCTGTTTATTACTGTTGGAATTGTAAATAAAGGAATTTTGATGAAGGGACTTCTGCCTCTAAAGATTTATTACAGGAAGCACATGAGTTCTGGCCAGTAATTTTTTTAGAATGCCAGAGCACTGCTGACCAGAAGGGGCTAGATATTTGAAGAAACAGAAGAACTCAAAAAGGCAAAAGAAAAATTACATTTAGGCCACAGCCTAGAAAACGTTTATGAAGGTGAAATTTTGGGATGAAGGAGGAGTGTGAGGAAACCTCTTGTGAATCCTGTCCAACTAATAAGGAAACTTCTGAGTTTTGGAGTCATTGTCCTGGACCAGGGAGGGATAAAAAAGGGCAGGTGGGAAGGAAATGGATCAGGAGACTGACTCTGACATCCCACTGGGATGTGTATGTGGCCAGCAGAAAGAGAGAGGAGCGAGAATAGGGCATTGATTCAGCAGGAAAGACCCAGGTCCACACACCCCTACCTTATGGGAGGAGGGACAGAGACAGAGTACTGATTCAACAGGAGGTCTAAGCATTCCATTGTCCCACCATTTCTGCTGCTATCCCAGTGACTTAGAGTGATATATGGAGGAAGTTACAGCCAGTTATGTCTTATTTATTAGGTAGTGGTGTAAAAACAGCAATTCAGGAAATGTTTTGAGACGAGCTAAAATCTAGCTGCAGGTTAAGTTTGAAAAATTGTTTTATTTTACCAATGAGTTATTTTATCAGATTCTGATGATGAAGTTCAGTGTGGCTGCTTTTAATTTATTTAATCAAAGCAGTGTTAATTTAAGTGGATCTGGCCGATTTAAATCGTCAATTCAGTTAAGGGGCTTAAAATTGCATCAACAATTCAGATTGTTCCAATTCATCAAGAATCCAAATCAAACACTTCTGGAACCATTGGCATTGAGAAGCATATAACCAGCCTTATGACTACAATTGCTGAAGTCTTTTTCATTACTGACAACGAAACTACAGTACATTTGCTAATCTTATTGGACCAAGTACATAAATATGAATCCTGGCTTAAAAAAATCCATTAGACTAGCTGCTTCAAAGAGTTTGTTTATAACTGGTAGCACAACACAGTGGAGATGTTCTATGTAGTTAGACTGAAAAAGTTGATTCAATTTATGCAGTATTTCGTTATCACTGAAGGTACTCAGTTAAGCTTACATAAATCTGCAAATTTTTATTGATATACCAATATTTTGAGAATAATCATAAAGTCAGTTTTTTTAAAGTTACAGTTATATATGATAACCCTGATAGTTTCCATAGAACCATACAATCTTTACAGTCTCGAAAATGGCCATTCAACCCATCAAGTTTGCACTGACTCTCCAAAAGAGCATATGACCCAGGTCCACACCCCTGCCTTATCCCCATGACTCCATACATTTACTATGGCTAATCCACCTAAACCATACATTGCTGGACACTAAAGGGGCAATTTAACATGGCCAATCACCTAACCTGCACATCTTTTCATAAACTTAAACATACCTTAACTTGATACACATAATTAGAAAGCAATGCCTTTACTGTTTGTGAATGATTAATAGGCAATATATTCATTATTATTTTTTGCTGGCAGGTACAAGTTGGAAAGTCTCCAAGAAGTATTGAGACCATGATCTTAGTGAATGGCGGGGCAGGCTCGAGGGGCTGGATGGCATAGTGCTGCTCCTATTTCTTATGAGACAGCAAAGGTCATTTGAACCATCAGGCCGGCTCCTACCAGAGTCCTTTCACAAACCATCTGCTGCAAATTCTTCTAACACAGTAGATATTTCAGCCGAATGCTACAGTCTCCAAATTAAAACCTGGTTCGTGAACTTCCACAGTTAACATTTCCAATGGTTCAACAGCTCAAACAGCCATTGCATTTCATTCCTTTTATATTTTAGAAACTTAGATCATATCTTTTGGTTTTATAAAATAGTGGACCAAATCTTGCTGAAAAGGGACATCAAGCAACAAATGCTGTTAATCAGACTTCATCCTGCACTTTTCAACTTGAAAATCTTTGCACCATAACTTGGAGGAAATGCAAATTAATAAAGATACTATGTGGGATCTTAATGAATAGTGGGATTAACTGTGTGCCTCCTTAACCAATGATTTATGGTTTGAGAAAGTAATAGAAGAGAATGGAATATGGAATAAGACGGTGAATTCTAGTCAAATTAAGTACAGTAATGTATAGAGGGAAATAAAGAGTGAATTATGAGAGAGATTAGACAGAAAGAAGGGAAAATAAGATTATTAGAAGCATAGAACCTTACAAAGCCTTCTTCCTCATTTGCAGCTGGGCTTCTCCTGTGATGTTGAGGGTACATGGAGTTTTGGCTGGAATACTGAATTCTCCTTTCTCATTTGCAGCAAGGTGGAATTCCATCCTGTATTTCTGTTTTTCCTACCAACGTGGATAACTTCACATTTTTCCACATTATAATCCATCTGCCACATTCTTGCCCACTCACTTAGCCTGTTCACATCTTCCTAAAGCCTCTTTGCATCCTACTCATAACTCATTACCACCTAGTTTCGTGTCATAAGCAAACTTTTAAGTATCACAATTGATCCAAGTCTTTGATATAAATTGATCAATTGGGGCTAAAGCATTGACCCTTGCAGTATCCTTTAGTTATAGCCTGCCAACATGAGAGTGACCCATTTATGCCCACACCCTGTTTTCTGTCCAACTGGTCATCTGTCACATCCTACCTCTTTTAAAAGAGGACTGGATGGATTGGTTTCCTAATTTGGAGTTCCTTGAATTTTAGCCTCTGATGTGGCACTAATCCACCTGTTTTTGGGAGTTAAGCTCCAAGACTTGCTGTATATGCAAATCAAATGTTTGAACAGCATACATCTAGCAAGTTCTGGACATTTGCAATTTATGGTGAATCTCTTAATACTCTGAATTTGCTGGCTGATATTACGGCATGCATCAAAACAGTTATTTTTCCGGCAAAAACCAACCCAATCTGCTTCTGATTTTACAGTTACAATTTAATGCCAAAGTCCCAGAATTATCCGAGTCAAATGTCACTGAAACAGCTTCAAAAGTTTCATGGCTTTAGGGTAGCATTCCCAAAGATTGACTTGAAGTTTTTGGTTAATGTTTAGCACTTCCACATATGGTATAAAATTTACACTTAGTCACACTGTATTGATTTGCTGCTTTTTAGCGCAAGTATGCAACTGAGGTATTTTAATGTTATAAATCTCCCTCAAAGTCATCACCTGAACACATAGCTTGGTATGATCAACACATTTTATAAGAACTACCCTCTATATGTAAATACTGCAACAAAAACTAAACTGGGACATCACTTTATCTCAGCTACAACTTTTGCCATTTATCAGCACCTTCTGCCTTTAATCCAGTTAGCTAATCTGTAACTCATTGCATAAGTCTTCAAGCTTCTGGCTGTCCAGAAATCAAATGGATCCTTTAACAAATACTTTCTGGAATTCAAAGTAAGTTATATTCACTGGCGTTAATGAATTTAATTACTGCCTCAAATAACCATTTACAGATAATTTAACTTCTTCCTAAATGCAGTCGTGTGTTGATTATCCATTGTGGCCACTTTCATAGGAACACATCCTGGAAAATGCATTTTTACTTTGTTTCCCGCCCATACCAACATTAGGCTGATTAGTCAATAATTCAGCTTCATTCCTTGTTGCTTTTTTGAATATGAAGACAAAATTGGCTACATTCCTACCTTCAGATACAGTAACCACATTTACAAAGCCCTTAGAAGTGTCAAAAAAATTCCCCCTCTTTTTCAAAGATTCTAGATGTCTTCCAAAAAATTTAATTGTCTTCAACTTAAGCATTAGAATTGAGGATAGATTTTATTCTTGCAATATTTGTGTTAGCTGCATTCCCCAAGTATAGTAAAAGAGCAAAAAGGAATTGAAATAGATTACTTATGCTTTCTTCCCTCACTTTACCGTGCGAAGATTTCTTAGAGTAACAGATGATGCGCAAGCACCTCACTGAGACAGAAGGATATTTCCCACCCTCCAGTCTCACTTTTTTTAATCCATCACCTTTGGAAGCTTCAGTCAAGACCCAGCAAAGAAATCTGGTGCAATGCCATGCACTGGGTGTCTTTTAGCCTGCGGGACTGACACTATTGTGGCACTAACAACCTACAGCCATGCTTTGCAGTGTCAAGATGAAAACATACACAACTCAAGGGCAGTGCATGTTTTGTGCCCAACAGGGGACCATAGAATAAAATCTATCCTACTGTTTTTACAACTTAACAATACACGAAGAATTCCCAGGAAATCTGTAATCTCTGGTTTGGATACAAAATGTTGGAGTGGTTATGATGTAGGTATTTAAGATTTTGAGGTGGCTTTGTAAATGAGATGTTTAAATGGGAATTACTGGTATAAATAATATGAATAAAATTAGTAAGTGTAGAGTTGTTTAAAAATCAGAAAGCATGCCTTACTGCAAATGTGAACATGCAAAAAGATGCCCAGCAAAAACAGTGATGATGAAAGCTTTCAAAAAGGTTTTGTGAGTAGTTGGCTAAGGATACAGCTGAAGAGCATAATATTACAAAAACATATAGCAATGAATAACACTCCATACAACACCATGATAGTTCGGAATATTAATGTTACAGAATCTGATGACTCCAGGGTGAATATTAGAGGCAGTAAAAGTTGATAACTTTTCCAAGTTCGCTTTATTTCTGCTTTTAGGAGGAAGTGCGTATCTTTTTTCAGATTGGATGGGTTAGATAAAGTTTTGAGATACAACATGTAAATGTGTAGTTTGTTGAGGAAATGAATTTTCATTTTCCATCTTTGTTCTTAATGTTAATATTGCAAATTACACATGGATCTGCCAAGAGCTACCAGGTTATAGAACAGCCTTGGTGCTCTCCCTCCCTCTTCTTAAATGTAGAGATGCCGGCGTTGGACTGGGGTAAACATAGTAAGAAGTCTGACAACACCAGGTTTAAGTCCAACCGGTTTATTTGGTAGTAAACTCAAGCTTTCAAGGCTGTGCTCTTTGTCACCTGATGAACAAACTTTCGAGGCTGTGCTGTTCATCAGGTGACAAAGAGCACAGCCTTGAAAGCTTGAGTTTACTACCAAATAAACCGGTTGGACTTAAACCTGGTGTTGCTAGACTTCTTACTGTGGTTACTCCCTTTTCTTATACATGCTGATATCTTGTGACTGTCAACAAGCAGGATATTTTCTAACATTTTCATTAACATATATCAGAAATTATGAAGCCCCTGATGCAATGACCTAAATTTTGTGGTAAGAATAACGCTGAAGCGAACAGTGTCCCTGTTATTACAGAGTAAATGGTTCTGCAACGTTTACAATTAATCTACAAATAGGAAGTCTGTGTCTGACTTGTCCCAATCCTTCAGGAACTCCACTGTAATAGTATCCTACTAAAATAAATGGATCGGCTTAAGTTGAGGTACCTGTATGACATGCTCACTAAACCCATTAGAAACATTTAGGCGTTGTCCATTCAAATGTAAGTGAATCTTTTGATAGTACAAATCCTAATTAATGTCATGCAACCTCTCCGGCACAGTAGAAAATTAACCTCCACAAGTATGTTGCAATTGTTCAGGTTTTTATTATTGCTAGAAATGTGTTCTAAAAAGTAAATTAAAAATGTCTTTTTACTTTATCTTTCTTTTTTTCCATTCTTCTTTCTTTTTCTTGGTTCACTTTTTGTATTACATTTTACATTAAATGAAATGTTTTAATCTACACTTCCTACTTTAGCTTCTGAAGTTTAGAAATTTATCTTGGGTGATGGCGCAAAATAGGTAGCAGTGAATGGTCACAGATCCTACACAGCATATTATTTGTTTAATTCCATTAACTGCAATGGAACGGAGCATCAACCACTGTGTAATATAGCTGGGCATGGGTGGCATGATGACAGTGGTTAGCATTGCTGCCTCAAATTGCAGGAACCAGGTTCAATTCCAGGCTTGGACCATTGTACAGACCTTGCACATCCTCCCTGTGTCTGCATGGATTTCCTCCGCATGCTCCAATTTCCTCCCTCTGTTCAAAATACATGCTAGTTAGATGGATTGGCCATGCTAGATTCTCGACAGGTATTCTTGAACTGGCACCGGGGTGTAGCAACTAGGGAACTTTCACAGTAACTTCATTGTGTTAATATACGACACTAATAAAAAACTTAAACTTAGATGCTGGTTTTGCATCACCTCCCAAGATAAATTTCTAGCTATGTGTAATGCAGTGATGATTCTTCAATCTAATTGGCAGAGAAGATGCCAATTAGATGCCACTTGTCCTGTTCACACAGACACTAGATGCCCTTCAGCAAGTTCTTTTTCTAGTTATCACAACTTTGAATGCAAAACCCATCGAGATCTGTGGGCGAATGTAAGCATTATGAATGGCTCACCTTATTCACTTATTACTGACTGCAAAATTCTGGCCATTGACTACAAGCTAAATAAGTTCTTACCAAAGCTGGCCTCAAAATGTACAGTTCCATGTCTTGTGCCATTATCAGTAGCAGTACTACTGGAGCTGAGACTAGGAAAAGGAGTCTTGAAGAGTGAGACTTTTGTCGGTGGCTCGGAAGAAGAAAATGCTTCATCCATCCTCTGAGCAAGTGAACTTGTTTCCTCCATATGCAGGAATGAGGCTGTACTGACATCTTCAAAACTGGGTGATACACTGTGTGTAGAAGGCAGCAAACTATCCTCTTGCATATTTGTGAAGCTTAACTGTTCTTTATTCAAATCAACCAACTTGTTTTCACCATTTAGGCCACCAGAAGTTGAATCATTTGTTACTGCAAAAGGTGAAAGTGTCCCCGTGTCTATTTGTTGTGGCATTCCCGAACTGTTTCCAGTGATGTCTGCATAAGGAGTATCAGTTACATATCCAGTCCCACTGGCAGCAAGCACATCATTGCTCCTCTGATCAAAAAAACCATCACCGATAACACCTGGTGAAAAATATACAAAGAAAGCATTAACGCACCAAACTGAGGAAGTTCATAAGAACATAAGAACTCGGAGCAGGAGCAGGACATCTGGCCCCTCGAGCCTGCTCCACCATTCATTAAGATCATGGCTGACTTTTTTTCATGGACTCAGCTCCACTTACCCACCCCTCATCATAACCCTTAATTCCTTTACTGTTCAAAAATGTATCTATTCTTGCCTTAAAAACATTCAATGAGGTAGCCTCAACTGTTTCACTGAGCAGGGAATTCCACAGATTCACAACCCTTTGTGTGAAGAATTCCTCCTCAACTCAATCCTAAATCTGCTCCCCCTTATTTTGAGGCCATGCCTCCTAGTTCTAGTTTCGCCCACCAATGGAAACAACTTCCCTGCTTTTATCTCATCTATTTCCTTCATAATCTTGTATGTTTCTATAAGAATTCCAATGAGTAGAGCCCTAGTCTACTTAGTCTCTCCTCATAAGCAGCCCTCTTAACTCCTGAATCAACCTAGTGAATCTCCTCTGCATCCCCTCCAGTGCCAGTATATCCTTTCTCAAATAAAGAAACCAAAACTGTACACAGTATTCCAGGTATGCCCTCACCAGCACCTTATACAGCTGCAACATAATCTCACTGTTTTTAAACTCCATCCCTTTAGCAATGAAGGACAAAATTCCATTTGTCTTCTTAATTACCTGCAGCACCTGCACTCAGAGATTCTCGCACAAGGACATCCAGATCCCTCTGCACAGCAGCATCCTGCAATTTTTTACCATTTAAATAACAGTCTATTTTGCTGTTATTCCTACCAAAATGGATGACTTCACATTTACCAACATTGTACTCTGCCTGCCACACACTACTTAGACTTTTAGCGTCCTCTGCACACTTTGCTCTGCCACCCATTTTAGTGTCATCAGCAGATTTTGACATGCTACACTTGGTCCCCAACTCCAAATCATCTATGTAAATTGTAAACACTGATCCCTGAGGCACACCACTAGTCACTAACCGCCAACCAGAAAAACACCCATTTACCCTACTCTTTGCTCTCTGTTAGTTACATTCATCAAGAGCAATTGTTAAGTTGTGTATCATAAACCAGGCAGCATAAATTTAAACAAGGATTGGAAAGGAAATGAGGAGAAAATATTTCATCCGGTGGGCAATGGGAGTCTGGAACTCACTGCCTGAGAAGGTGGTGGGACAGTGGAGACAGGGACCCTCAACACATTTGCATACACTCAAGGTGCTGTAACTTATAGAGCTGCGAAGCAAAGAGTAGGGAAGTGGGATTAGGCTTTATCGATTTTTTTTAGCTGGCAAAAGCACACTGAGCCAAATGGCATTCTACTGTGCTGTAAATCTTCTATGTTTCCATATAAAATGATGCAATTTTGTAAACACCCAGCTCAGCTCAATAATAGGTGTTGTAAGGGTGGCAGGGTACACAATGATTAGCACTGCTGCCTCACTGTGCTAAAGTCCCAGGTTCAATTCCAGCATTAGCTGACTATCTACATAGAGTTTGCACATTCTTCCTGTGTCTGTGTGGGTTTCCTCCAGGGGCTCTGGTTTCTCTTTTCACTCCAAAGACATGCAGGTTAAGTGGATTGGCCATGCTAAATTGCCACTTAATGTCAGAGGGATTAGCAGAGTAAATACATGAGGTTTCAGGCCTGGGTCGGATTGTTGTCAATGCAGGCTCGATGGCCCTCTTTTGCACTGTCGACATTCTATGATTCTGTTGCATGAATATATATCATATTGGACACCCTCTGATCAACTCAATTCCCCTGGCTTCCAGTCTTGAGTGGCATCGTACCCCCTCACATAAAGGAGGGAGGTTGCAACAAGCTGCTGGAGAAGGTCTACATCAATCCAAACCTGCCGCTACTCAAGGACTTTTCCGATCTACCTATTGCTCACCTCGAAGCATGCCAGCCTGTACAGCTAAGACAACAATGCTGTAAAATACCAGCAGCGGTCCTGTGACAGCAGGAATAGAATCAACACGCTAGCATTAAAACCACTTCCTCACCACAGATCCTACTATCTGCCCCCACCCAGCTTCAATCTGCCATGCCAACATTGGGCATTCCTCAAGCATTTCTGCACAGCAAATTGGCACATGCGGAGCCTTGCAGGGAACCTGGTCTGTAGTTGTAGTGCAGGCCAATCAACGACTCACATCATTGAAGACTGTTGAGTGGCAAATTTCAGCGGAGGGCTCCGAGAGCTTCATTTAGGCATGACAGAAGTATTGCCTGGCTTGGCAATTAATTCACACACTAAATATATAATTGGAATCTATTTTGTTTTAATAAAATAAAACAGTCTGAAATTGTTTGATTTGAATGTTTAACGTGTTGGCCTGTGATTTCTCTGTCCATTTGCAGAGGCTTAGGTCACTTACAACAAATGGGTCAACTTCAAACTCTACGAATACTGTCCGAGCCAGAAAACAGCTGAAGACTCTTCTGTGAGTCAGACACAGTAAATAGCTTAGGTTTTTTTGTGACCTTGTGCGATTAGTCAAACACTACACCACTCAGTCAATAAAAAAGTATTTCTTCTTCTTGAACTTTATTACTATTTCCTTCTGTTTCTTCAATTTCACTTCAGTTTTTCTTTTTGACTGTTTACTACCATTCATATAATTTTCCTTGTAATTAACCTTGTTATCTTTGCATCATTTTATCTGTGATTCCAATTGTTCAAGTATGCTGTTGCATATTTTTTCACTCTTTATATCGATGTTGTTAATATTTCCTTTCTTGCTGTGGGATTGGATGTGATGTCACCACTTTCATAGGGTTTTATTTTGCTCAGTTTCCAACACTTATCATTTCATGATGAACTGCAGCTAAGGAAAGCTTTCATTAAATTTAGCAAGGTAGATTTTTGTGTCTGGCACATGATGTTACAATGAGATTTTACACAGTAGAAGATTTTACAAGTCTACAGCAAACAATTACAAATTGACTCAACATGTACCTGTGAATTTGAAAAACAACATTTTAAAATTTTCACATCATCTCTCAGTGATAGAATAGCATTTCCATTTTACAACCCAACACTCCCATTTGACCTTGACATTCTCTCAAAGTTTGAACAGAAATTGTATTTTCACATAAACAATCTTTATTGTGCCCTTGTGTAATTATTCTGAAGCTAGTTGGTGAAGTAGAGAACTAGAGACCAATCTTTTACTTAATTCTAGATCTACATTTGCATCTACGGTGGCACAGTGGTTAGCACTGCTGCCTCACAGCACCAGGACCTGGGTTTGATTCCCAGCTTGGGTCACTGTCTGTGTATAGTCTACACATTCTCCTTGTGTCTCATGGGTTTCCGCTCATAATCCAAAAGATGTTGGTTAGGTGCATTGACCATGCTCCCTCACTATACCCCCAAACAGGCAGTAAAGTGTGGTGACTAGAAGATTTTAATAGCAACTTCATTGCAGTGATAACATAAGCCTACTTATAACACTAATGAATAAACTTCAAAACTTTAAGTTCTTCCCTAACAAAAAAGCTCTGTCCCAGCAGCTTTTCCTTATACTTTTTCAGAACAATAGTGAATAAATTAAACAAAAATGGCATGGGTGACAGTCCCTAGTGGAGGACTGCAACTAAAATAAAATATCAAATGAAACTTAATAAACCAAAATGGGATTGATGGAGGCAGGGTGGTGTGGGGGGAGGGAGAAGAGTCTTTCCTTATAAATGCTTAAACACTTAATCAATGTCCTTCATCTGTGTATCTTCACCTTGAAAATATAATTAGCATTTTATTAACTGATGCTCTTTTTTTCCTTGAATTAAACAGAACAATATTTCAGAACAATATTTCAGAACAAATTTTAGAATGATTTTCCATGATTATCACTTCATAGTATTACATCTCCCTTTTCTAGAAACTCCAATTACATCTTTGTGCAAGCATTCCTTTCTGCAAAGTAATTCAACAAATGATGGCTTGCATCAACCCATTTTACCAATTTCCTTTGTTTCTAGCATCACTTTTATAGCTGCATTGTCAACTTTTAACCTTCCTTCAGTTACATTTTTTGTCAAATGTTTATGATCCCGCAGAGAACAATAGAATTGCCTCTAAAATGTTCAATAAGTGAAACCCCATCTCTTTTGTTTCTACAAGAGCTAGCGTTTCCATAGCTAAAACACTTTTTAACCATCCTTTTTATTTTCTTAGCTTCCCATGAAAAACGGTCAACATTTTCCATTTTCACATGCCAAGTATATTAAAAAAAACCTGCTGTACTTGAACACCCATCTGAAAGGTCGGTATCAGAAATATCACTAAAGGGACTAATTTTATGGCCAGAATTTTATGCCATAGCCACTACAGTTCTGTGCCTACATAGAAGTACCTGGGTGGCAAAGTGGCACAGTGGTTAGCACTGCTGCCTCTCAACACCAAAAATCCAAGTTCAATTCTGGCCTCGGATCATGTCTGTGAGGAGTTCGCTTTTCTCCTTGCATCTGTGTGGGTTTCATCCAGGTTCTTGGGTTTCCTCCCACTCTCCAAAGATGTGTGGATAGATTAATCGGCCATGCTAAATTGACCTTGGTGTCAGGGGGATTAACAAACAGGATGTGTGTGTGAAGTTATGGGAATAGGGCCTGGGTGGGATTGGGGTCAGTACAGACTCAATGGCCTTCTGGGATTCCTTTATGTCCCATCCATAAGAGTCATAATTAGGAGCAGGAGTCGGCAATTCATCCTCTCAAGACTGTTCCATCATTTAAGATGACTAGGGCTGATCTCATCTTGGCTTCACCTCCACTTACCTGCCTGTTTACCATAGCCCCTCAAACCCTGTCTAATTAAAAATCCTACCATCTTTTCCTTAAATTTACTCAATGTCCCAGCATCCACCATGTTCTGGGATAGTGAATTCCACAGACTCATGGCCCTTTAAGAGAAATAGGGGGCAATTCTCCCAACCCACTGCAATTATAAGTGAAGGCCATGTAACGGGGTTCCCGCTAAGCATCAGGACCTCTGCACATCTCCAGCTGCTGGATTTCTGGCGCAGTCAGCTCCACATCAGAAATCGGTGCAGAGGTGATTTTAAATTCTAATTTTACTGTCATTAGCAGTCCCGAGTCTGAGGTCTCTGGACCCGCCAGCACCTCCCCTGGCAGGAATCGGCTTGCTCCAGCAGGGTTTACAACAGCCCCCCACTAATGGGAGCTGGCGGCCCAACCCCGCTGGAGTGAAGAGGAGCCATTGAGACCTTCCAGGAGATCTGGAATAAGGGGGTGCCCACCGTGATCCATGTTAAACTCCATCTGCCACATTTTACCCCATTTCACTTAACCTATCCATTTGTAAATGATTTAATTCATTTTCGCAACTTACCATCTGGCCTATTTAGTGTCACATGACCTCCCGGCATTGCCCAAGAAGCAAAGTGGAATGCCCAAAGGATACCTGGGCATTGCCTACTTGTGCATCGGGAAGTGCCAAGGGAGCATGGCAAGAAGGGGACAGACAAGTGATTAGTGGAGGTGGGGGGGATCCCGCTGTCAGGATGAGTGACAGGAGGGAGGATGGAAAGCAATCGGGGCCAGCCATCATGGTGAGAGTGGTTGGAAGTGTGGGAAATCGAACCGGGTCAGGAGGAAGTGGGGTCAGAGCTGGCCCGGAAAAGTCCGGAGGCAGTGACTGGGGAGTGGGGGGTTTGCATAGCCAAAGATGTGGTGTCGTGGGACTGGCTAGCAATTGAGAGGCTGGCAGCGTGGGGCTAATTCGCATGTGTTGACTTCTGCTATGACAAATTGACACATGCACAGTGACCCGCTCAGCGCTATACTGCCGGCCTCTGCAGCAGGAATAAGCTCCGCCCACAGTTTTTCATTGAGATTCACGCTAAGCACTCTGTGATGCACAGTGTGGGAGATTCATTTCAAAATTCTCACTGAAAAACACTAGTGAGATTTACTCCAGTTTTTATGCCTGTTCAGCACGCACCTGGAATTTGTTTGGGAGAGCCCGGCCATAATTTCTCCTCATCTGTGTATTAAATCTGCTACTCATTCTAAAATTATGACCTCTTGTTCTAAGCTGCACTATAAAAGGAAACATCCTCTCCACAATGACTTTGTCAATCTCCTTTATCATCTTGCACACCTCAATTAGGTCTCCTCTCATTCTTCTAAGCTTCAGCAAATAGGGGTCTAAACTGCCCAATGCCTCTTTATAAGTCAATGACTTCTCTAGAATCTATCTAGTGAACCTCCTCTGAATCGCCTCAAATGCAACTACATCCTTCCTTAAGTAAAGGGAACAAAACTGTATACAATGTTCAAATACTGTCTCAATTATGCTTTGTACAGAAGCAGCAACATGTCACTAATTTTATATTCTATTCCTTTAGCTATAAATGCCAAGATTCAATTTGCTTTTCTTATTATCTGCTGTACCTGCATATTAGTTTTCTGAGATGCATGCATGAGAACACTCAAATCCCTCTCCACTGAAGCAAAACAAAGTTTCCCTCCATTTAGATAATTTGTCTTTGCATTTTGCCCACCAAAACTGATAACATCACAGTGATCCATGTTAAACTCCATCTGCCACATTTTGCCCATTCACTTAACCTATCCATTTGTAAATATTTTATTTCATTTTCGTAACTTACTATCCCGCCTATTTAGTGTCATCTGCAAATTCCGCTATAATATCTACTATCCCTGCATCCAAATCATTAATATAGATTGTAAGTGGTTGGTGCCCTGGGAGCAACCCTCTAGCACCCTACTAGTTACATCTTCCCACTGAAGAATGGCCCATTTATCCCACATCTCTGCCTTCTATCCAAGCTAATAAATTACTTAAGTGCATGTGAACTAACCTTGTGTGTCACTTCATCAAATGCCATGTGGAAATCCAGATATGCCACGTGCACAGGATCCCCATTATCTACCTTGCTCATTACATCTTTGAAGAACTCAAGTAAAAATCAAATATGATTTACCCTTCATTAAACCAAGCTGACTCTGATGGATTACATTTTGACTTTCTAAATATCCTGTTATTACATCCTCAACAATGGATTCTAACAATTTCCCAACAACAGATAGGGCATGAAATGGCAGTGGGCCTGTTGGAGTAGGAGGGAATGTGTTCCTCACTAACTCTCTGGATAACCGGCACTGAGCATTTGCTGTTTTGGAAATTCAGGCTCATGTCTTTTGAGTTCCACAAGGCTGGAAACCTGAATGAGCATTTCTCAGCATGTAATTTTTTTGATGTTTTATTTGATCTTGAAATATCTTTAATTGTGACTTGTTTCATGACAAGACTGAGTTCCAATTCATCAAACTGGCCTTGTCTGAGTTCATTGCCAATTCAACTGTCGAATCAAACTTCTTAATGGTGCTGCCAGTTTGGCCCCAGTCCATCTTTTCATAATTTTACAAAAAATCACCCCTTTGTTTTCCTGCATATTACTATAGAAGAACTGAATCAGGTGACCACATCTATAAAATCTACAATGAAAAAATGTTTCTGTTCTTGTCCCACATCTTTAAATCCATGTTTATTACTTCATCCAAGTACAATGGAAGACTTAAAAAATAGACCAAGATGGTATTCTACAATGCTTTTTGCATAAGTCACATTTTCCTCTATTTTTTCTAATGACCTGCATTTTCACCCACACCTGTATCCTTTAGTAGAATTTTATATCTGTGACAAGGAGGATGGGAAAATTGTTCATGTAACTTTTTTAAAAAATTGTTTTCTTTCCTCAGATTTTTTTCACCTTGTGATATTAACACCTCTAATATTCTGACTGGAAATGCTAGCTTTTGTTCAGGAGATGCAATAATGCCCTGAACTGCAGATCACTCATTGACTTTCCAAAAACAAATGTTTTATCATGTTTCGTGTTTAGTTTCCTTTGTGCCTTTTTCATGGAAGTTTGATTATCAGCAAGGCTAGCTCATTAAAGAATACATATGCACTAATGAAGTGGTTTAGTCCCAGCTACTTTGCATGGAATCACTACTCTTTCCAGTATCTTCCATGAGTTATCTTCCCCAAGCCTGAAACAACTAGAACTTTTACACTCCCTGAATATAATTTGATCCTTATGAAGATTCTAACTAGTGAGTGAATCTGTGAACTTCTTCACCTATCTGTTCAAACATTGCCAAGGTACAACTGCTAGATAACACAGCATAGAATCATTGAATCCCTACAATACAGGGGAAGGCCATTCAGCTGATTGAGCCTGCACCAACAATACTTCCACCCAAGCCTTATCCCTGCAACTCACGTATTTAACCTGCTACTAAGGGGCAATTTAGCATGGCCAATCCATTTAATTTGGACTGTAGGAGGAAACCAGAGCGCCCAGAAGAAACCCACATAGACATGGGGAGAACATGCAAACTCTACACAGAGTGATCTGAGTCCAAAATTGAACCCAGGCCTCTGGCAGCGTGAAGCAGCTGCACTAACCACAGTCCCATCTCTAGTGAAATAAATTCATGACTAATCTGCTCATTACTAGAATAAAGCTTCTTGTGACTAGAACAATACCCTCAGAATGTTCACAACCATCATCTTCAGCTTTCAAATTCTGTGTCAGGTGTCACTTCAAATACTTTGCCATTCAGCCTTCACTATTCATTGCGTAATGATAATTATACTCACATCTGAAACACCTGTTAACAGTTCCCCAGCCATTTCAATCACCTAATATTATCATGTGGTCTGTCAGATCTGCAAAAACCTCATTATCCTCCTTCCTTTTATCTGGAACTCGTCGGCTGAGTTTCTACTTGCGTTCATATCAAAACGTTCCTTGTAAGGTCACGATCACTGAACTGAGCCCTCTATTCTTTGTGACACAGTGAAATATTCCATTTGCTCGAGCAAAGCTGCTGGAAATGATTGCTTCTCCAGAGGTGTTTCTGAAAACAGCAGACATTTCATCCAAAAGATGTCTTTTGCTGAAAGCTAAAATGCTAATTGTGACTGAAAATATATCTATGTGTGACACTTTAGTACAAACCATCTTTTAAATGTGAGCACTGAATAAAGAATCTTCAAGTTGAATTTCTGCCATCTTTATTACAATCTGGTAAAGTCTGTTTTTTTTAATGGCACTTTCCTCCCTCTTTCAAAATCTATTAAAGTCAGACCTTACCTCACAGGCATCTAATAGAGCATCTTTCTTGTATGTTTTATCCATACAGCTTAATGGAAGATCCAAACCTTCAGAGTCCAACTGCAGGTATCCAGCTCACAATATACTCTGCTTCTGATTTTACTTTTGTGACGAAGCAACAACATCAAGGTCACACCTGGTATGGCACGGTGACACAGTGCATAGCACTGTTACCTCATAGTGCAGGGGCCAGGTTCGACTCCTGGCTTGAGTCACTGTGTGGAGTTTGTCCCATGTCTTTGTGGGTTTGTTCCAGTTTCCTCCCACAATCCAAAAAATGTGCAGGTTTGGTGAATTGTCCATGCTAAAATTCTCCCTCGGTATAGCCGAGCAGGCACCAGAGTCTGGCAACTAGGGGATTTTCACAGTAACTTTTTTTGTTGTGTGAATGTAAGCCTACTTGTGACTAATAAATAAACTTTACTTTAATTTTATATCTCATTCTTTCTTGGTAAGGACACAGCCATGCCTACATGTCCACTTTATTTTCCCACTGGTCATGAGACTGGATTCAGAGAACATTGGTGAGTAATCATACCTAACAATTTACACTTGTTTTCTGCCATTCTTCACAAAAGTAATTCAGGTTATAATCTTCTGTCTGAAAAAAAATCTTAGTTTTCAACTTTCACTTTTAGGCAACTAACTGCTACCATATAAATTCATTCTGAAGTCAGTGGTGCAGTAGGAAACTGGACATCATCTTTTTCTTAATACTGGATTTATCTGCAGAATGCTACATTACAAATATCTGCCTCTTCCCTAGCCTGTGTTCCAGATTTCTTTCTTTATTTTTAAAAAAAAAACGAGAGTTAAACAAATATTCAACCTCTTTTGAAATGGGCAATGCAACATTAAAATCTCTTCAGTGCCCAAAGTTCTGAATTGATCAGTGCCCTCACCTGTGCATTCTTAACCTTGATAGTATAAAAAAACATTAACACAAATGTCAGCTTGTCATACAAATTCTGACTGCACATACTCATTAAAAGTAATAAACAATGTCATTTGCTTTCATTCTGTAAATGGAATTGAGGTAAATATTAGCTATGATCCGATTGGAGCGGACCCAAAGGTTGAATGTTCTACCAACGTTTTTCTCTGCGAGTTCAGACAAACTAACCCAACACTTTGAAATACAAAAGATTGACATATTCCAATAGTTCCTTAATTTTTTTGCAATCCTACCTTTCAAGAGCAATGGTCATAACACATAAAACTATAAGACATGGGAGCAGAATTAGACCACTCGGCCCATTGAGTCTGCTCCACCATTCAATCATCCCTATCCCCCTGAGTCATGAATAAAAGTACCTTCTGAGTTTTCATCAGAACTTTTATTTTGCAGCTTTTTTTTTGATTTAGAGAAACGTTTGGCTGGAGAATATACCTGAATAACTTCAAGGATGCTCTTTGTTAAAATTAATTTTTTCAGTTGTAAGTTTCTTCTCATTTCTGACTATAAGTCTCCTACTTTAAATATTATTATGTAGTCTCAGTCCACTTTTCTTACTGAGCATAAAGTAACGGCAGGCAGAACAAAGTGGGAGCAAGGCGGAAAGTTAAAATGACTGGCTCTGGAAGTTTGAGGTCATGCTTGTGAATTGAGCAGTCGCAAAGTCTGCATTAGGTCTACCCAGTGTAGAAGACACCATATTGTGTGAAGGTGAATACGGCCTATTTAATTGAAAGAAGTACAAATGAATTGTTGTTTCACCTGGTAAAAGTTTTTGGGGCCTTAGACAGTGAGAAGAGTGGAGGTGAAAGAGTAGGCTTTGCATCTCCTGTGCTTGAACGGAAAGATATGGTAGGAAAGGCACGGTGTTTGTGATGGCTGTGAAGTAGATCAGTGTGTTATGGAGGAATTGTCCTTTCAGAATGCTGAAAGGGGGGGAAGGTATGATGTGTTTGTTGCTAGTATCATGGTGGAAGATGATCAATTGAACATGGAGGCTGCTGGGTTGGAAGGTGAGGACAAGGAGAACCTTCTCATGGTTCTGAGAGGGAGGGCAAGGCATGAGAGCAGAAGTGCTGAAAAGACAATGGGAGGCACCAACTACAGAGGATGAGGGGCTGGGGAAATCCTCAGTTGAGCAAAAAGGAATTGATATTGGAAGCATCAATCGGAAGGATGCATGTACAAACACGTGATGAATTTGGAGACACAGGGAGAATCCTACCAGGGAGCTGGGTGTTAGGAAATGTAGTAAAGGGGACTGTGGGGGTCAATAACCTTATAGTGAATGCTGGATGATAGTTTAGCCCCAGAAATGGAAACAGAAACATCAAGGTAGGAAAGAGAAGAGTGCAAATTGAAAGCTAATAATGCCAGTTCAGGGTGAGAGCACAAAATGACACTGATACAAATATCAGTGTAATTGAAAAAAGAGGAGGGTAGTGGTCCAATAGGATCGGAAGAAGGAATGTTTCACGTATCCCATTAAAAGACAGCCAATGCTAGGAATCATGCCTTTTCCATTTTGTTGTTGTTTTCATTCTCCCCTGTTCCAGTTACTCAAAACCAATTAAATTTCCAACTTTTTCCAATTCTGATGAAGGTCACAGACTTGAGAACATAAGAAATAGAAACTGAAGATGGTCGCACAGCATCTTGAACCTGCTTTGCTATTCAATATGATCATGACTGAACTGTTTCAACTCCATTTTCCAGCCTGCTTCCCATTTGCCCTCTTTTCTACATAAGGCCAGAAATCACTCAGATTTAGATACACTCAATGATGGATTATCTACAACCCTCTGTAGTAAAGAAATCCAATGATTCACAATTCTCAAAGAAAGTTTAGCTTTATCTCAGTCTGAAATTATAGGCTTTTTATCCTGTAACTACGCAGGGGACTCCTCAACTTACGGCCTGCCAATTTGAAAATGGCCTACTTCCTTGTCCTCTGTCCAGGTTAACTTATAACCCCAAACTTTATGAGCCCTTACCTTGCGTATTGACCTTTTTCATGGCACCTTATCAAAGTTTTCTTGGACGTCCATTACATCTACTGATTCCCTGTTGTCTATGCTACTAATTGCATCTTCAAAGAACTCTGACAGGTTTCTCAAACATAAATTTCCTTTCGCAAAACCATGTTGACTTGATTTAATCATATTGGTGTACTTAAACTGACAGGCCACGGAAGCTCATTTCTTGCTCATGGACTAAATAAAAGTGTTCACGGAGCAGTCAACTAATGCATATGCATTGGTCTCCTAATGCATATGTTCCTCTAAAATACAAAGCTGGGGAAAAATAGCTTTCATATAACATAGTTACTTCCAATGCCACATCCCATTAAATGTAGCCAGAGTATAGAGTCAATCTAAATTCAGAGGACAGCAGATAATGCAATTACATCACTCAATCAATATAACTGGCATGAGACCAGTCATTTTGTGAGTGAAGCACTGTTCCAGCAATCATACACAGCATCCTAGTCGAGGGGGTGGGAATTTTGGCAGCTCTGACATGGAAACAAGCCAGGAGTTATATGCTCGAGGCAGGTATTAGACATACTTAGATACACAGATGGGCAAGTAGCGAGTTGAATGATTCCATGGGGCCAAGGGGAGGACTTATGCAAAAGTAAATAAGAAAAGGAGCTTTTCTATTGCTGAGTTTCTTTAAGTTACGCTACTCAACTCTTGGCACCAATGGGAGGATTATGTACAGTGCAAATTCTAAGAATTGCAATCTGACACCACTGTATGACAGGACCCTAATTTGAACATTGAAATGAGATTCCCAACTGAAATAGATGGACAGTTCGGCTGCCCGTACAGAGTTGTCTATGAAAAGGGTGGTTCCTGGGAATGAGGCAGGAAGTATTGTTTCTGCCTCGCTACCAGCCAGTTCCCTCCCAGCAGTGTGACTTCAACTAGGCTGTCAATAACATGAAAAGAAATGCAAGTGTTATGAAGATATGTGGGAATTAACTAGCTATATAATTGCCCTGCATATCACTAGTGCTTTATCTATTTGCTCCAGAAAGAAGAAAAACATGGGAAAAATATTATCAATACAAATGCTGCCTAAGAGGAAGTTCTACGATTAGCTTAGGTTGTTTTGGTTCAAGGTCTTCAAATTTGAGCATTTATGGGAAAAGCTCATATCCAAAAGGTCATTTGTCCTGGTAAATAAACTTCAGTGCAAAGTGCTACCCTCACATGTACTATTTCCGATTTTGCATTTAAAAGTCATGCTGATTCAGTAACGTATGTGGGCCAGAATCAAATGTTTTTGCTGTCTCATGATTCTGTGCATACTGCCAAGGGTAGTGTGACATAAAAGAACTACTGCAGAGCAAGCAAATCTTCCTTGTTTGTCAGTGTATATTAGATTCATGCCTAAGATTATGAAACATTTGAAATATAATACTATTAATGTGGAAAACAAGACTCGAAGCAAACGATCAACTATTAATTGGATAGTGATATATACTTCAATATCAGGGGTACAGTCAGAGCACAAATACTTATAAGTGTCATATTATAGCTATTACTGATAGTAAGTCGTCTCACAACACCAGGTTAAGTACTCAACTGATGAAGGAGTGGCACTCTAAAAGCTCGTGCTACCAAATAAATCTGTTAGACTTTAACTACTTACTGTGCCTACCCCAGTTCAACGCCGGCAACTCTACATCATAGCTATTACTGAAACATGGCTTAAAGAAGGTCATGAATGGCAATTCAATATTTCTGATACAAGGTTCTCATATTTAGAGAGGACTCAAGGTGGCACAGTGGTAAGCATTGTTGCCTCATAGCACCAGAAACCAGGATTCAATTCCAACTTTTAGACGAAAAGTGTGGAGTTGGCACTTTTTCTCTGCATTAGCGTGGATTTTCTCTAGGTGCTCTGGTTTCTTCCCTCAGAACAAAGATCTGCAGTTTAGGAGGATTGGTCTTGCTAAGTTGTCTCTTAGCACCCCAAAATGTTTAGATTTGGGGCATTAATGGGGTAAATGCACTGGGTTATGTGGGATGAGCCTGGACTAGATGCTCTGTTGGAGAGTTAATGCAGACTCAATGGACTGAATGGCCTCTTCCTACACTGTAAGGATTCGATGATATTGATTAAAGAAATCACAGCTGAGGAGGAATGTGTTAGGAGGAATGTCAAATGAAGATACATAGATTGAACTCTGATTGTAGGTAGAGCTTAGGAATCAAAAAAACAGGCAACCATACTGTTTGATGTTTATTAAAGACCACAGATAGAGGGATATTGAGGAGCAAATATGTGTTGTTTGTGGAGATGTGTAAAAACAATATTAGGCTAATTATATTAGGTGATTTCATGTTTCCTAACATTAGATAGGGTATACATTATGTCAAGGGCTTAACTGGAGTAGATTTCCTGAAATGTGTACAGGAGAACTTTTTAAAAATCAATATGTGGAAGGTCCAACAAGGGAGGGGGCTGTCCTGGACCTGATTCTGAGGAATGAAGCCGGACAAGCGGTTAAGATGATGGTGAGGGAGCATTTTAGTGATAGCGATCACAACATGGTACATTTTAAGCTTGTTACAGACAAGGAAATAAATAAGCTGCAAAAAGTAGTTTTGGATTGAGAGAGAGTGGATTTTACTAAAGTAAGATACGATCTAGTCAAGGTAGACTTGGAACAGCTACTAACGGCTTCTTCTATGCTGTATGAGGCTATAATTCTATAGCTAAGGAACAAAAGAAAGGGATAATCACACTGCTATAGACACCCTTAACAGTCAGATGGAGATAGAGGAGCAAATATGTAAGCAAATTGCTAAGAAATGCAAAAATAATAGGGCACTTACATTAACTAGGATAGATTAGATATAAAAGGCAACGAAGACACGGCGGGTGGAATTTTCCAGCTTTGCTCATCCCAAGACTACAAAATCCTGTCTGAGGTTAACGAACCTTTGCATGCCCGCTACAATTCCTGTAGCAGGCGGGATGGGAAAATTCCACCTTCAGAATTCTTAAAAGAAACTTAGAATACATTTTTTTAAAATGAGTCCAACAACAGAAAGGGCGGTCCTAAACTAGTCTGAGGAAATTAAGCTGGGCAGATGGAGAGTATTTTGGTGGTCATGATCCAAATTGAATTAGATTTAGACTAGTTGGAGTAATAAGCACTATTCAAAGAGAGGATGAAGTGATTTCAGAACAAATGTGTTCCCACAAAGAAATATGGTACCCCATTGCTATCAGAGAGAATACAAAATAAGAAAAAGAAAACATGTCGGATGCCAAGAATTCAATACTGCTGGACCTTGATGGATTATAAAAAGTGACGGGGTGAACTTAGGAAAGCAAAGAGAGGACATAAAAACATGTTGGCAAAAGACAAGATGTTTAATAAACACATTAGGAAAAGAGGGATAGCTAAGGAAAGGTAGGGCCAATTAGATACTGGAAAGGTAATTTGATGTGGTAGCACAGGATGCGGGCATGGTTTGAAATGAATACTTGGGACTGGTTTACATAAATCGAAGGGATGAAGCAGTATAACTAAAGGGGAGGACTGCGAAATATTGGATAGGATAAACACACTGGAGGAGGAAACATTAAGGCTTTTAGTTTCATCTTAAAAGTAAATAAATCACCAGGCCAAGATGAAACTTACTTCAGGCTAAGTGAGAGGGAAAAGAATAGTGGGAGCACTGACCATCACTTTATTTTCCATTCTGACTCAGGGCATTCTACCTTTAGGACACTTAATGCTGTACTTGTGTTTAAAAATTCAGCATGTAATTATAGGCCAGTCAGCCAAAATTCATGGGCAAGGTTTTACAAAGAAGTCTGAGCCAGTATAAATTATCATTAAGCAAGGATAGTCAACGTGAATTTGGTAAGAGAAGGTTATGCGTGGCTAACCGGATTTGCATAGTCTAAGAAAATAGCAAGGAGAATCAGTGAGATTGGCACATTTAATACAGTTGCCTTGATTTTAATATTAAATAAATAGAGATAGCATTAGATTTAGAGATACTGGCTTTAGAGGCAGTCCAGAGGAGGTTCACTAGGTTGATCCCAGATTTGGAGCGATATTCTTAGGAGGAGAGGTTGACTAGGTTAGGCTCTACTCATTAGAGTTAAAACATGACAGACAACTTTACTGAGACATATAGGATTTTCAGGTAGCTTGACAGGGTAAATGCTGAAAGGTTGTTTTTCCTTGTGGGAGTATCTAAGACCAGAGAGCATAATCTCAGAGTAAAAGATTACCATCTAATATAGAGATGAGGAGGAAATTTTCTCTCAGGGTAGTGAATCTGTGGAATTCTTTACCATGGAGAGCTGTAGGAACTGGGTCATTAAGTATGCTCAAGGCTGTGATAGGCAGATTTTTAATCAATAAAGGGAATCAAAGGTTATGGGGATAAACTGGGAAAGTGGAGATGGGGATAAACTGGGAAAGTGGAGATGAGGATTATATCAGATCAGTCATGATCATGTACAATGTTGGAGCAGAGTCAACAGGGTGAATGGCCTACTTCTGTTTCTATGGCTTACAACAATGGCCCACATGGTAGAATGGGTGAAGAATTAACAACTCATTAATCTAAGAGCAAGTGATAATTTAGATCCAAAATTAACTCAGTGGCATAAAGGAAATGTAATAGTCAATGTGTGTGTTTGTGATTGGGAGATTGTTTCCAGTGGTGTTCTGCAGGGCTCAGTACTAGATCCCTTGATGTTCATGGTGTATATCAATGACTTGGACTTAAAAATATGGATCATGATTATGAAGGATGCAGATTTTAGGAAGAATTTGGGTATGATTAGTAGTGAGGAAGAAAGCTGCAAGGAGATAGGTCAAATAGGTAAAGTGGCAAATTGATTTTGAAGTAATGTATCTGGGGAAGATAAAGAGACATTAAAAACTACAATGATCCTCAGTTAGAGCTGTAACTGTGTTCCTAAACATAGCAACTTGAAGTGCAGCAACTTTAAGATTTTCCCATTAAAACTAATGTAAAAGCTATAGTTTGGTTCAGTAGGATCTTTCCCAATGGAAAAAAAATTAAAACACCCTTCAAATGGGAATATTTTACGTTGCTAAATTCTACACTGGCAAATGAAGTAACTCTTAAAGTCAATTAAAAATTATTTTAATAAAAGTGTAACTTTCTACCTACCTTCCATTCATTGCCAGTCCTGCTCATCACTGATTCTACTTCCAAATTTTCTATTTATCTTGATCTCCAATCCTCTCATGTACAGCCTATCTTGTCCTCCAGCTCATTCTCTTACTGCTGACCTTCCGACTTGAGACCTCAGCTATGACCTGACTCATCCTCAAGCCAAAACCATCCACTCCTTGACTCTTCTGCTCACTGCTCCTCTTGCCTGAAACTACATTCTTGTTTAAGATCCAGATTGATCCAAAGTCTGAGCTCTGGGGTTGTGAAAATGTGGGTCCCAATGGTGATGAAATTATAAGTTGGGACTATGTTTTTTTCTAATCCTCCTGTTCACTGTGAGCAAAGGCACTGGAGGTGAACAGCAAGAGACAGGAGTGGTGGGGGAGGAAGTGTTGAAACCACAATGAGGAGTGATGGAAATGTATGCATCAGACAGTGATATGATACAAAAATAAACTCATTCCTGATTTCACATACTATTGTATGCATTTTAGAAAAAATATTGATTATAAAAGTCCATCTTATCACTCCTGCACTGCAAAACCACAGAGCTGTAGCCTCAGTTCAGATGCGGATCAGGAGTTTGGACCCCGTTTGTACAGAAACGCAAGTTCTGGAGAGGAAAGCAGAAAGTAGGAGAGTTAGGGCACAGCACAGGCCACAAGTCAGGGGATCAGCAACAGCAGAAAGGCTCATCCCACCTTCTCAACAACAATCAGAATGGACAATAAATGCTGGCCTAGTCAGCGACATCCTAATCCTGTAAACAAATAAACAAAGCATCAAGGAGCGGGAGACGTGACTCCAAAATGGTGGCGATCGGTCATGCGGACCAATGTCAGACTAGCAAGAATGAACTTTAAAATGAATCTTGCTTCACTGATTCACTGAAAGGGAAACCAAAACTTGACCTGAATCTTTCAAGCAGTGCCTGCAGAGATTCTCCCAACCTGATGCTGTTGCATGTTTCTGCCAGGATCTTGTGATTCCATTTGTCAAAGACATATCGCAGCATCCCCAAGCCAACACCACTGGAGCAGATTAGAGTTGGAGAAAGAGAGGACATACCTCCTTTTATAGCACTAGCTTCCATATTCTGGTAAGTATTTGATGGGCCAGTCTTTTAATGAATTTTAATTCTGTTGCTCACCATGATCTCTGCGTGTCTCTGGCTGCCAGATTTTTGGTATCGTCAGCTCCGCACCAGAAATTGGCACACAGATAATAAATTAGGAGGTTGGCACTGGCCAGGAAATGTCTGAGAGGCCGGGGTTGTTAGTAGGGCATTGCTGCAAGGTTGCAGGCTGGCCAGTGATTGAGCAGGATTAGACCTCACCCTCAGATTTTTAAACACCATTCAACACTATGGCGCTCTGTCTTGCATAGAATATGGGAGATTCATTTTGAAAATTCCACTGAAAAAAGCAGTAGGATTTACTCCTGTTTTTACATGAATTTGACACTTAGAATTCTTTTGGGAGAATCCCATCCAAAGTGCAGACAAAGTTTAAACTACCTAATACTTCCCGGGCAATGATTCAATTAAGTTCTGAAGATCTATTCAAAATTTCTGACAACAAATCAGAGTTGGAGACATTCATGGGGCGTCTGGTGGAGCAGGAGAATTGACCAATTGAAATTGAAACTTCCCAGGAAATTTGCACATGGGTCCAGGTGTCAGGCTTTCCACAGGTCCTGACCCACATCTTCCATCAGCACACTGGAAGATTTAGACTCTAAATAGTTGGGAATTTGAATGTTCAGTTATAAGTGACTTGAGGTTTTACTTGGGTATCGTGCTTAAGAAAATGAGGTTGGAAAAAGTTAAGTGATGGTGAGGGGTAAAAGGAAGTGATTTCAAACGACCTTATCAATGATTGAGACCTTGCGAATGATGAAATCACAGAAATGAATTCAGCGCTGCTTTTTATATATTGTTTTGCATTAATAATGTAGTAAAATATATCAAGGCATTTCACAACAGAATTATCAAATAAGATGTGACACTAAGCAAATAGGGAGCCATAGGCAAATGGCCAAAAGATTGGTCAAAGTGGTAGGTTTTAAAGAATGTCTTCAAAGAGGAGAAAGGAATAGGGAGGTTTAGTTGGAGAATTCCAAAGTTGAGGATCCTATCAGTGGAATGCGTAACCACCAGTGGACAAGTGAAGAAAATTGGAGTGCATGAAAGAACATAGAACAAAAGGCCAGAATTGCAGGAGTGCAAAGATTCTGGAGGAAGTTAGAGATAGGATGAACCAGGGGCAATGAGACATTTGAAAATGAGGATAAGAATTTTAAAATCGAAGATGTGACAGGAAGTGAGTCACATGTATTGGTTGACCATAAACTATTTTCCTTGTTCAACTGTATTCAAGACAACGTACAAAAGTGGTTTTTGAGAAAATATATTCACCAACTTTTACAGATGCACCGTAGAAAAAATCTTGGTATGGCTCTTGCTCTGACCAAGACCACAAAAAACCACAAATGGTTGTGAATATAGCTCAGTCTATCATGTAAACCAACCTACTATCTATTAATTCTGTTTACACTTTTCACTTCCTTAGCAAAACAGCCAGCATAATCAAAGACACCACGCACCCCGGACATTCTCTCTTTCATCATCCTCCCTCGAAAAACACTACAAAAATTTGATATCACAAAACAACCAATTCAACAATAGCTCCTTCCCTGCTGTCATCAGACTTTTGAATGGACTTACCTTATATTAAGTTGACCTTTCTCTACACCCTAACTATGACTGTAACACTACATTCTGCACTTTTTCTTTTCCTTCTCCCCATGTACTCTATGGACGGTATGTCTTATATCTATAGCACACAAGAAACAATACTTTTCACTGCATACCAATACTTATGACAACAATAAATTAAATATTTTTGATTTCTTTCCTCCATTTTTGGTCCTGACCCTGAAATGTCTGTAACGTTGGTTATATAAATCCACGTGAATAAAAGGAAACTAAACATACATACACTGATTTACAGAAAGTTAACATAACAGAGCCAATCAGTGCAAGTGGAATAAAGATGTTCAATCTGTGCTTGCTGTTTTGTGCCTTCACTTATATCATGCAGCACTTTAAATTAAGTCAAAAGTATTCGTATTTCGTGGGAAATCTAAACTGCTGTTGCTTAGGAACAATCAAGGGAGGAATCAGGCATGGAAAGGGTTGCACATAGACCTGGAGGAGGCATCTGGCAGAGTTTGGAGAGGGGGAGGCAAGTAACTATGGCAGCACAAATCCTCAAATTAAGGTTTAGATTGCAAGCCTTTGAGTCCAGACTTGCACATGGCTTTATATTTACATCTGTTTTTCAAATATGAAATTGATATTGATCTAAGTACAATTAAATAAAGCCAATAGAATGTTGAACGACATAGCCAAAAAAGGATTTGTGACTAAAGTGTGACAAGACCATCCAAAGTATGGTATATAATTCCAATCTCAAAGAAAGGAATGCATTTATAAGCACTTTGCTTTGGAAGTATGGTAGCACAATGGTTAGCACTGCTGCCACACAGCTCCAGGGATATGGGTTCAATTCCGGCCTTGGGTGACTGTCTGTATGGAGTTTATACATTCAACCAGTTAATGCATGAGTTTCCTGTGGGGGCTCTGGTTTCCTCCCATAGTCCAAAGACGTGCAGGCTAGATGGATTAGCCATGGGAAATGTGTGGAATTACAAGTATAGGGTGGAGACGAAGGCCTGGGTAAGATTCTCGGTCAGAGAGTCAGTGTAGATTCAATGGGCTGAATGGCCTCTTCTGCACTGTAAGGACTCTGTGATTCTAAAAGAATAGCCATGGTTATGATTTTGGAAAATATAAAGCCAATTTTGCAAAGAAAGATCCCAAAACAATAATAAGATGAATAATCAGATAATGTGTTTTACTAATGATGATTTAGGGATAAATGCCTGCCTGGAGACCAGACAGAACTCATATTTTCATTTTATAATAATGCTATTGGATCTTTTTTTCATCTACTGAAGGGAAAAAAGATGAGATCTCAGTTTAATATACTTTCCGAAAGACAGTAATTCTGATACTGCAGTACTGAAGTAGTGCGTTAGCCTGTGTTTGATTCTTTGGAGCACAACTTGGAATCACAACTCAATTACTTCTTTTGACCTCTGTAATCTCCTTCATTTCATACAAACCTTTAGATCTTTGCACTCCACTTACTCTGATCTTTTCAGTATTCCAGATTTTAATCACTTTATCATTGGCAACATTGCCTTCAGCTTTTTGCTTCTCTTTCCTCCTTAGCCTCAAGCTCTAGAATATTCTCCCTATACATCTCTGCCTCTCGACTTTGCCTTAAAGGAGGAAAGCATTCTTTTAAAATCTACCTCTTTAACCAAGCTTTTGATCATATATAATTCTTCTCATTTCAGCGTCACATTGTTTGATAACACTCCTAGACAGCTCCTTGGGATGTTTCATTACATTAGAATGTTGTGTAAATGTAAATTGCTGCTGTTAAGACACCCTTAAAACCTGCCTCTTTGTTCAAGATTTTTTAAAGCACTTTGGGATGCTTTATTACTCTAAAGGAATTGTATAAATGCAAATTGTTATTGCTGAGGGTATTATTACGGAGGCAAGATTAACACAAAGAGACATTGAAACACTGGAGAAGAACCATGAGAGTGATACTAGCCATGAGAGGCTAGTATCAAAGGCCTGAGTTATGAAGTTAGACTGGGTTGTAAGAGAGACATCAAAGAGATTGTTTCATATTAGTCTATAAAAATAGTTTTTAAGGCAATGAAAAATGTAAATCTGGAATATCATTTTGAATTAAATTACAATAATATGACAAGTGGGCGCAGTTTCAAACTACTGGAAGATAAATTCAGAACTAATATCAGGAAATTCTTCATTTTTATGTCTGCCTTCATCGAGGGAAGGCTCCCATGATACAAAAAAAGGAGGTAGACAAAGAGCAGTTAACAACAGGCCAGTTAACTTAAATTCTGCACTAGGAAAATGCTGGAAGCTATCATCAAGGAAAAAATAGCAAGATATCCAGATATAAATTGTTCCATGGGGAAAGATACAGCATGGGTTCATGAAGGGCAGGTCATGTTTGATTAATTTGGTAGAATTCTTTGAGAACATTATGCAGTGCATAGTGGACAATGGGGAACTTGTGGATTTGGGGTATCTGAATATCCAAAAGGCATGTGACAAGGTGATGCACCAAAGGCTGCTGCATAAGATAAAAGGTGCATGGTATTACAGGTACTGTATTAGACGTATTAACAAAAAGCAAAGAGTGGGGGTAAATGGGTATTTTTCTGATTGGCGATTAGTGACTAGTGGTGTGCCTCAGGGATCACTGTTGGAACTGCAACTGTTTAAAATTTGCATAGATGCTTTGGAGTTGAGGACCAGGTGTAGACTGTCAAAATTCACAGATGACACTAAGATGGGTAGTAGAGCAAAGTGTGTAGAGGATGTTGAAAATCTGCAAAGGGATATAGATAATCTAAGTGAGTGGGCAAGAGCCTGGCAGAGTACAGGTTGTTAGATGTGAGGTCATTCATTTTGATAGGAAAAGCAGCAAAATGGATTATTGTTTAAATGGTAAAAAATTGCAGCTTGCTGCTGTGCAGAGGGACCTCGTTGTCTTTGTGCACGAATCACAAAAAGTTGGTTTGTAGGTGTAACAAATAATTGCTGTCAGACCTGCTGAGACTTTCCAACATTTTCTGTTTTTGTTTCTTCATTGTTAGAGGGTTGGAGTTTAAAAACAGGGAGGTTATGTTGCAGCTGCGTAAGATGCTGATGCGGCCATACCTACAGTACAGTGTACAGTTTTAGTCTCTTTCCTTGAGAAAGAATATACCAGTCTGGAAGTGTTGCAAAGGAGATTCACCAGGTTGATTCTGGAGTTGAGGGCATTGTCTCATGAAGACAGACTGACCAGACTGGGACTATACTCCTTGGAATTCAGAAAAATGAGGGGAGATCTTCAGAAACATAAGATTATGAAGGGAATAGATAAGATAAAAGCAGAGAGGTTGTTTCCACTAGCAAGTAAAACTAGAATTAGGGGGCATGGCCTTGAAATAAAGAGCAGGTTTAGTACCGAGTTGTGGAGAAATCTCTTCACACGAAGGGTTGTGAATCTGTGGAATTCCCTATCTAGCGAAGCAGTTGAGGCTACCTCATTGAATGCTTTTAAGGCAAGAATAGATAAATGTTTGAACAGTAAAGGAATTAAGGGTTATGGTGTGGGGCGGGTAAATGGGGGCTAAGTCCACAAAAAGATCAGCCATAATGTTGAATGGCAGAGCAGTCTTGAGGGGCCAGATGGCCTACTCCTGCTTCTAGTTTTTATGTTATGTTAAAAAATTATCTATATTTCCCAGCATCATGTAGTTGATCATAAAATCGGTGGGGAAAAGTTGTGTGTTGTGGAAGCAATCACCCATTATTACATCTATGCTTGCTGACTTACAATGGCTCCCAATAAAGCAATATCTTAATATTAAAATTTTCCTTCTTGTTAATAAAATTTTTGCCACCCCCTCACCCACTCCTAGCCCCCAATTTCATCTTCCCACAACCTTCTGAGACATCTGTACTCCCCTAATTCTGGCCTCTTACACACCCCCAATTTCAATCATTCAAGCATCAATTAATAACTTTGAGGTGACTGTTCTTTTAAGTATCCAGTTGCAGAGTAAGGGTCACATGAAAACTAATTGGGGAGTAAGGTGGGGGGGGGAGTCGCCCTGGTGACCTCCGGTTTCTATTCCAGAACCTTTTCCAGGAACTGGCTGGCAGCCATGAGCTTCAAGCCTCTGTATAGATGCCTCTGCATTCTTATGTTAATAAATGCTGTCATCGTTATTTGCCTAAATGATGAACATGAACTTTTACAGATAAAAGCAAAATACTGTGGGTGCTGGAATCTGAAACAAAAACGGAAAATGTTGGGAAGTCTCAGCAGATCTGACAGCATCTGTAGAGAGAGAATAGTGGTTACTAGATCGTGACAGATAGGATGAGTATGTGTTGAAGATTGGGGTGAATGCATGTGTGGAAGGGGATGACTTTGTGTGAGAGAGGGGATGAGAAAGGGAGAGGACCGAGAGAGGGAGGAGGTGCAAGACAAAGAGGGGTAGGGGTGTGGGTGCAAGAAGTGATGGTGGTGCAGGTGCAAAAAAAGGGAATGGGGGTGTGGCTGCAAGAGAGAGAGGCTGGTATGAGAAGGGGTGGGGCTGTCCAATATGAATATCAACTTTCCAGCATCACACTTCCCACTAAAAATGACAAATAAATAAGAAACCTTTTTAGATTACTCACTCCTAAAGACTTACACTGATTATTGTTAAGGACGAGGGTGCTTTAGCAGGGTTGTGAGACGATCATAAAGCTGGTGAACGTGTTTGTGACTGTGTGCCTCTTCTAATTTCCTAATACATGCATAGACATAGCTGGAAAAAACCTGACACTTGATTTCTGTGTTTGCACCTATTAAAAGGACAAAAATAAGCAATGTGACTTTATGAGAATGCTTGGGTTTCCCCGATGGACTTGGGAGGTTACTAGGTGTTCTGTGGTTCAGAAGGTTTGGCAAAGCCACTCCAGTACATTAATCAACGTAAAGAATAGGAACTTACAGAACTGAAATCATTCTTATAATAAATTCCAGACATCTTACAGCAACAAAAATTAATTCATGACAAACAAATGGAATTACTATAAACAGATAATATGAAACATCTACAGAATTAGAAAAGTAGACTCTTCTGAAGTTATCTTGAAACATAATTTTGACATAAGTGTCATGTACTGTTAAAATTATAATTTTTATTTGAAAAATATTGAGTAGTTCTCGCCTCAGAGTCTGCCTTTTCAAAAAAGACAATACCTTTAAATGATTGCCTGCAATTTTCTCCTTAGTATCTTAGTTATCTCCTCAAAGAAACCTAAGTGTGTGGATGAAAGTAGAGCAGTTGATGTTGTATATATGGATTTTAATAAGGCATTTGATAAGATTTCCCATGGTAAGCTCATGAAGATGTTAAGGAGGTGTGGGATTGAAGGAAATTTGGCCAATTGGATAAGTAACTGGCTGTATCATAAAAGACAGGATGGTGGTGGAGGGAAAAATTTTCAGACTGGAGGCCAGTTACCAGGGGTCAGTGTTGCATCCTCTGCTATTTGTGATTTTTATCAATGACTTGGAAGAAGGGGCTGAAGGGTGGGTTAGTAAATTTACTGATGATACCAAGATTGGTGGAATAGTGGATGAGGTGGAGGGCTCTTGTGGACTGCGAACAGACATTGATAGGATGCAAAGCTGGGCCAAAAAGTGGCAGATGGAGTTTAACCCAGAGAAATGTGAGGTGATTCATTTTGGTAGGACAAATTTCAATGCAGATTACAGGGTCAATGACAGGATTCTAAGAAATGTGGAGGAACAGAGATCTTGGGGCTCATATCCACAGATCTCTGAAGGTTGCCACTCAAGTGGATAGAGCCATGAAGAAGGCGTATAGTGCGTTAGTGTTTATTAATGAGGGTTTGAATTTAAGAGCCGTGGGGTTATGCTGGAACTATGCCGGACGTTGATGAGACCACATTTGGAATATTGTGTGCAGTTCTGATCACCTTACTATAAGAATAATGTGGAAGCATTGAAAACAGTGCAGAGGAGATTTACCAGGATGCTGGTTTGGAGGGAAGGTCTTATGAGGAAAGGTTGAGAGAGCTGGGGCTTTTCTATTTGGCACAGAGGAGGTTGAGAGGCGACTTAGTAGAGATTTATAAGATGATGAAAGGGATTGATAGTCTCTGCACGTCTACTCTATTTCCTTGGGTGAATGTAACTGTTACTAGGAGGCATAACTAAGGTTCACGGTGGGAGATATGGAAGCAATGTCTGAAGTAGATTTTTCACCCAGTGTTGAGGTGCAGAATGGACTGCCTGCTGTGATAGTGGAGTCGGACACTTTAGGAACTTTCAAGTGGTTATTGAATAGACACATGGAGCACTCCAGAATTATAGGGAGGGGATAGCTTGATCTTGAGATTGGACATAGCTCAGCACAATATTGAGGATTGAAGAGACTGTACTATGCTATAATGTTCTATGTTTCTATATTTCTTTATCATGAATGAAAATACAACAGCATATCATGGTAACTGTCTTTTACTTATGAGGTTAACTTTCCGCATCTCAACTGCTGGTGGCCAGAAGTTTGGGCTTACTCTTCCCCATGATGTTGATATTCCCGTTTTGATAACATTTGCAATATGTGCTATAAGCAAGTGAAGCTACATACTGGTTGTGCAAATGCATAAAGTTGTCTCGCGTATTCTCAAGACTTATTGACCACATTTCATGAGCACAAATTTTGGACCATTGACTTCAAACATTTGCATGCACACAAGTAGCAATAAAGATTTCTGGCAGTAAATTAGAAGTAAATGTAAGTTTGATATCGCATACCCATGTCTATACAAAAAACCCATCCAGAACATAGAAAGCAAACAAAGAAATTGTTTTGACAACACATATCGCTTTCTGATTACAGCCATGTAGTATCTATGGTGCCAGAAGGGTGATCCGTCTCTCGGCATCGTCCTGAGGTCCCCTTTAACTGGTATCTTTGATACCAGTCTCTAGCCAATTCATTCCCTGTGGCATCAAGAAACAGCTGAAAACATTGGATACTGCATAGAAAATGGACCCTGACAACTTGCCTGCAGTAGTACTGAAAATTTGTGCTCCAGAACTGGCCATGCTCCTGTTTCAATACAGTGACATAGCTGGTATCTATATGTTGTGGTTGTTGGAGGTCAAGCAATTCACTCTTGGACATCACTGTAGGAGTTCTTCAGTCAAGGTCCAATTATCTTTGGATGCTTTATCAATGACCTTCCCTCCATCATATGGTCAGAAGAGAGAATATTTGTAATGATAGCATAATATTTAGCACCACTTGTGAATCCTCAGATACTGAAGCAGTTGATGTCTATATTCAGCAAAACCTGGACAATATTCAGGCTTGGACTAGTTAAGTAGCAAGTAATACTCTAACACAATATACTAACTCCGCACAAGGCTGAAATTGAACCCACATCCCTGACATTGAGTTTTGTCACCAATGTTGGTATGTGTGGGGGAACAGGAGATCTGTGCAAGACAGGGCAACTGAGAATGGGCAACTCGGAGCAAACAGCAGGAAAATATAAAGCTGAAGGACATTGTAGAGATAAAATGAGACGCGGAGGAATTGAAATTTGAATTGTTCGCTGGGCAGCCAGTGTGAATCAGATACAATGACCACCTCCAACAAGAAAGAATCTAACCAACTCCCTTGACATTCAGTGGTATTACAGTCACTGAAACCTCATCATCAACCTCTTGGGGGTTACCATTGACCAGAAACTTAACTTACTGGACAAATAAATATTGTAGCTACAAAGCAGGTCAGAGACTGGGATTTCTGCTGAGAATAATTTGTCTTGTAGTTCCCCAAAGCCTCTCCACTACTTACAAGGCACAAATCAGGAATATAATGGAATGCTCTTCTCTTTCTTGGATGAGTACAGCTCCAGCAGCATTCAAGAAACTTAATACGCAGGACAAATGAGCTCACTTGATTGGCACTCCACCCACTACCACATTCAGCTTTAGTTCCCACTACTTCCGACACAAGTAATAAGGTATACCATCTGCAAGATGCATTGCAGGAACTTATCAAAGCTGCTTCAACAGCACCTTCCAAACCCGCAACCTCTACCACCAAGAAGGATTAGGGCTGTGGATGCATGAGAACACCCACCACCTGCAAACTCCCCTCCAAGCCACACACCATTCTGACTTGGAACTATAATTGCTGTTCTTTCACCGTCTCGGGGTCAAAGTCCTAGAACTCCCTCCCTTATCAGTTCTGTGGTTGTTTCTACAACAATGAACCTCAGTGTTCAAAAAGGCACTCAACACCATCCCTCTCAAGGGCGATACAGATGGGTGATAAATGCTGCCCAAACCAAGTTGCCCAAATCCCATAAATTATTTTTTTTAAAATGCAAAATGATAAATTTCTGAAGTGGTGAATGCATGGAACTCAAAAATGACAAATGTCTGTGTTTCTGATGCATTTGCGAATAAAATGCAATCATTTCAGTTTAATAAAGTGACTAAATGAACGAAATAAAATACTGTTTAACAATAGACTTAAGTAGTTATTATCTTGAACTCAAAGTTATGCATTTTGTGATAGTACAGTAGCTTTGAATTAGTACAAAGTTATTTAAATAGTGAACATTTATCAATATAGAATCTAAAGTGACCATAAAATATTGCAATCTTGGCTTAAGAAAACTTCCTAAGAACAAACTTGTTCAGAAATTTGGTAACTGACACTTTGATTCACTCATGTTTAACACATTTCATGGAAATAAACTGTACATCATGCATGGACACACCAGTGATACCTTAATTCTGGAATATTTTGACCAAATTTTTAAAGTTTTATCAGAAATAAACCTGTTAGACTTTAACCTGGTGTTGTGGGACCTCTTATTGTGTCCGTCCCAGTCCAATGCTAGCATCTCTACATCACAACTTTTATTCGGAAGTGGGAGATGGTTACCATATTAAGATAAGAAAACAGATAGTGTGTTAAGAACACGGGATTCTACAAGGCAGCTATTAACTCAAGGTGAAACAGAATGTTCTGAATGCTGGAAACTTCAGCCTGGAGCCAGGTTCATGTGATCTGTTCACCATGAAGAAAACCCAAACTGACACCAATTCAAAATTTTAATGACTTTTTTTTGCATTTTGACACAGAAAAGGGACAGCTGCTTTTGGATACAGAGACAGCAAGATGGAGAAACAATGCAAGTACAATGAAGAGCAGGGAAACATTGTTTTTGTATTAGCAACCAAGCAGGAGGTTGCTAGAGCTGGTTCTGTTTGAAAGAGGGCGGAACAGAAGGGGCTTCTGCAAATTTAAGGCTGAGGTGGTCTTATGGAAATTGGATAGGAGGGTGGATTGTCTTTCAAAAGACGCTGGAAATTACAGTTTGGAATAACAGGGAGAAGTGAGCCTGCTGAAAAGCTGACAATAATGAGGGACTTATTCTTTTCATACTACATTTCCACCAGAATTCTGATGCACAGCAAAAAGGAGTTATAAGATAGATCCTGAGTACATCAGTTATTTCAGTTAAAAGTAGTTTTCCTTTATTTCAATAAGTTAGTGCCTATTAAATAATGTTGATTTATGCTGATTGTAGTTTGTTTGTTACAATAAAGTCGGAACATGTAAATGTTGTCCTTCGACTTATTTTCACTGGTCACTGAACATTAAATTAATTTTCCTATTTGAAAACATATTCCTGAAACTATATTTAAATCCCAGAACTTTAATATTTCTGACTTTCAACAGCAGTTACTGTGTTTTACATTTATAATGCTGCTAAGTTACGTATCATTATAATTTGGGGTGACAAGGTGCACAGTGGTTAGCACTGCTGCCTCACAGCACCAGGGACCTGCATTCAATTCCAGCCTTGGGTGACTCTTCATAAGGAGTTTATATGTTCTACCCTTGTCTGCATGGGTTTGCTGTGGATGCTTCAGTTTCCTCCCACAATCCAAAAAAATGTGCAGGTTAAGTGAATTGGCCATGATAAATTTCCATTTTGTTTCAGGAAGATAAGTATATGTAAATAGGAATGGATGGATTTGTTGTTGGTGCAGACTCAATGGGCTGAATGGCCTCCTTCTGTACTATAGGAATTCTATGATTCTAACCTGCCCTCCTTAATGATCTATTCAGTCCAATCTCTGAGATACATTAGCAAACATTTTTCAGCAATGTAAACATTGAGAATCAAGGGAGAAATACATATAACATTATAAAACATAGCAAATGGGAATACAGATTTATACAGATTCATACAGATTCTTTTGTTTGTTGGTTTGGGAATAAAGACATCAAGAAAGCCCTAGACACATGGCAGCTCAGAACAAACACAGGAATTTATTTTGTTCACTTCCCTTTATTTCACTACTTGTGAGGTTTGGTTCATCTAAGCCTCACTTTGCGGCTTGAAGAATTAAAACAGGTTTCTCACAGACCCGCCACCGCTGCCCCACAGTAACGACAGATTCAACAAACCCTCCTGTAAGTCTGCATGTTACCTTCCTGGATTAAACACCAACGAGTATATAAGTTTGGATAGGAATAGTATTGCATCGTTCACATAAAGCAATGGCATTGGGGCCACCATTAATTAGAATTTATGAACTCGTGGACATTGAAACACATTTCTAAACATCAAAACTAAAGCAACTCGCTGTAATTGTGTTACTAAATAATTTACTAATTCATCTTTTTCATCATTATGTCGCGTCGATAGCGTACTGGAAACCACACCAAGGATATTTGAATGCTTTACATTCTCATATGCACATATGCACTATACATCGTCACCGACAAATATTGAAAGCACCTTACCTACAAACGCCAAGAGGGTTACCAGCACACAGATGAAAGCGCAGACACATGGAATAAGTATTAACAGTAGGAGGCGGAGGTGCCTGACTGATCCCAGCTTCTGAGGACAAGCATCCCCCATGTTGTCTTCATCTGTGCCCAACACCTGCTTCAGTTAGAAAGAGTAAAGGCATTAGTAAATTCAACAAGCTGCAAGTTCAGAAACATCCAGCTCAAAAGAAACTCAAGCACTGCTGGTATTCCGTGCGTTTTTGGCTTCAACTGCACAATGGTCAGTGATCCACAATTGTAGAGCGATGTTCCAGTCGGTATTAATGTAAAACAAGCAAAAAAATGGGTTTTAATCATTTGAACTGGCAAATGATTAGTGATTATAATGAAGATACACGGGACGGGAAAAGATCTGTGCAGTTGCAACATCGACAATACAAGATCCAGTTAGAGATTAAATAGACAGCAGAATGGTGTGAATTTCACGGTGTCACTAAAACGTGGATGAAAGAGCCAGTTTCTAATCCTGTGCTGCTCTCTTCCAGTTGTATCACACTGTCTCTACCTTCCTCTAACCAGCTGCCGGGAGCGCACACCAATCATTCCAGGAACTTCTCCGGTAGTTCAACCGATCACATTAAAACTCACGATGCCTCTTCAAGCGAGCAAGACATCACTGAACTGCTAACGACTTACGCGAACGGAAGATCTGATTAAGCGACATTAGTTTTTCAGTCCCCAGTGAGAATGATCTGTTTCGCCAATTCCGAAGTAGGACTCAGTCCCACCAGCGCCACCAGCAGAGCAGCCAGCTGGAGCTCCCCGCGTGGTCCTAATGCCGGAGGCAAACTATCCAAATCTCAATGAAAACCATCCAGCTCCTATAGGATCAGCAGAATGGAACCTGGTTTCAGAAATTAAACCTCCCTTCGCCATTAAATAGAAAACCACGCGCTCCTTAATTCATGTTGCACACCGAATGATGTGATCTGGATTACATATCTTTTGAACATTCACCCACAGAGATTATAGATGCGAACTGTGTTGAAATGTCCACTTTAAAGGCACACATACAAATATTCACTATCGTGGCATTATCTTTTGATCAGGGACATATGGCAAGAATGTCTTGTGGAAATCTGACGTTAATTCTTCGCTATCTCCAAGTTTCCCCCTCCAAGTTTCACAACCCCTTGACCTAATTGGAAACATATCCTTCACTGTCACTCCGCCAAAATCCTGGAGTTCCTTCCCTAACTGCACTGAGGGTGTGCCTACACCACATGGGCTGCAGCGGTTGCAAGTTAGAGACGGGCAATAAATTCTGATCTTGCCAGAATGCAGTCCCGGAATGAATTTTAAATGTCAAATTGCTGACTGCCTGTTTAATAGCAGCTCTTGCTGCCTTCAGGTTGTCTACAGCAGCAGATTGTCAGGAATTTGACATGGAGCGCAAATTGTGTTTTTTTTTATATTTGAACAATGGTCTTTTACAGTCAGACATTGGAGCAGCCTAGTGGGACCCCTCATGGTCAGAGGGACAGTGTGCAGGGGCAGCTGGAATACTAGGCTACCAGTGCCACACAACTCCTGTAAGAGTCCAACGTTTCTCACCAGTGGGCGAAAAGAATGTAACATTTACAGATGAAGGCGCGAGACAGAGGGAAAAAAAATAGCAAGTTTGGTTGAAAAACTCCTCAAAGTTTATTTCAAACATAGATTGAGGAAATGATTCTGATGTACACAGTTTCCTTCGGACAGCAGAAGTACACGGGATCATAATGATGTTGGTTGGATAAGACACAGTGGAAAAGAGCATTCAGAGAATGTGCCAACTTCTACTCCTGAAGTCCCGGATACTCTGGAAATCGCACTAAATTTACATCTTAAAGAGGCAAAGTTTGCACAAAAGTAAAGATAACTCGGACAAAATAGGAATTCAGAGAGCAGACTATCACATTAGGTCTTGTTTTTAAACTTGAAACTTTTAGTGGGACTCAAACGATCACAGTAGAAAGTCTAATACTGATGCCGACGTTAAATATTTTGCCAAGCACTGCATCCAGAACACGGGACAGAGCAAGTTAAAGTCAGTTTTGGTGTTTTAAATGTGCGTTGATGCTGTTCATTCCACTGTCTGATGTAAATTCAGATACACAAAACAAAAGCCGAGTTGTTCGTCACATTTTAAACCACAGTTTGGTCTACTTACATTCTTCCCAACGAGCCGAGAGCCCAGCAATCCTGGATGTTGGTCTGAAAGTGTAAGGCAAAGCCGCAACACCACCTGTTAACAACGCTGAACAATTGCTAACCAGAGGAATACATTCATTCACACTGAACCGCTTTATTCAACCCCAACAAACTTTCACTTGGTTTACTTGACGATTTTCTGGACCTGACGTTACATTTTACAGAATCCAACGCGCTAGTTTGGCCAAAATCATTGAACTTACACGTACAATTTGTATCTATTCTCGGTTGCAGTGCCTCCTCAATCCAAGTGTTTAATAAACGTTGCGCCTCCCGATCGAGCAAAAGCTAAGGCTGCTGGCACTATTCACTTTATTTCAACAAACCATTAAAACGCAACTGAAGAAAGTTAAGCCGTTTCATTCTCTGCCAACTCAACAAGCCTACTAATTCCCAGTTACTGTTGAATTGGAACTAACTGGCATTTTAGCAAAGTAAAGCAGACACACAGAAACCTAGGGCAAAGTAGCCCAACCGTTGCTGTGTACCTGGGTTTGTCCCTTACCCTGGTGGTGCTGACTTGTTGGTACTGCTCCTCAGGCTTGAGAGCAGAGCGTTGTTGCGCTGACAGCATTGTAAGATAGGCTGTATCCTGCGATCACAGGTTCCCTCTCCTCATTAGACTGCTTGAGAAGTCTCTCTTGTACTCGATTTCAATAGGCTCATGCTGAGCTCACACAATACTCGACATTTCAGAACGTAAAAAGAAAACGAAACCCCTCCCGCGACCTTCCCTTGGCAGCGCCTTAAAGCAACACCGCACTAGAAAAGGCTAAACAATAGTCAATGCAATCCAGGTACACTTCAGAGTAACATGGTCTGTCAGACCAGATTGAAATGCCTGCCACAATTAGATTTAGTTTTTTTTTCCAATATTGCTTATTTTAGCAAAAAAAGCAAAAGACGGGAAATGTTTCTGGAATTCGGAGCTATGGATGTTCAATGATGAAATTGAGAACAGCTTCTTGGTTTGACAACGGAATATACATAAATTCTAGGGGGCCTTTGTACAAAGTCATAGTATTTTCCTTGGTTTAGAGATTTAAAAGTGGTAACTGAGACAAACTTTGAAAAATTGGAATATTCGACATTATTTATGTAAACCTTCATTCAGCGGGAGCACTGAACACTTGGGGGTCAATGTATTCAAAAATAAAAGCAAATTACTGCGGATGCTGGAATCTGGAACCACAAATGAAAATGCTGGAAATTCTCAGCAGGTCTGGCAGCGTCTGTGAGGAGGAAAAAAAGAGCTAGTTTCGAGTTCAGACGACCCTTTGTCAAATTCCACTGGAATTTAGACTGGTTTATAGCGTGTTAAAATCAGAATACAACATTATCGGGATGTACGCCAAAAATCTTGCCTCTGTTCCCACCAACTTATTCCATGTGTCTGCGCTTTCGTCTGTGTGCTGGTAATCCTCTTGGCGTTTGTAGGCAAGGTGCTTTCAATATATCCTGGTGACGAGGGATGCATTTAGTAAGAAACTTTTTTGGCAACAGTAGGACCATAAGATCCCGTCATCAGCTAACAACACGTCGCTGCAAAACATGCCAGGGATGGAGAAAAATTTCACCTGTAATTTCTTAGCTAAGAAATAATTTCATAAGGTAACAAAGTATTGATGAGGGTAATACAGTTGATGTAATGTATACGAGCTTCCAAAAGGCATGTGATAAAATGTGATACAGCAAGCTTGTCAACAAAAATAGAGCCCAAGAAATAAGAGAAGCAGCAGTGTGGATATGAAATTTGCAGCGTGAAGGGAAACAAAAAAAAAAGTCGTGGAATTGTTTTTCAGATGAAGAAAGTTGGGAGCTCCCCAGGAGTCAGTGATAGGACTCCTGTTCTCCTAATATGTTAATGACATGGACCTAGGTGCATAGAACAAAATTTCAAAACTCATGACACAAAGTTTGGAAGTATTGGGTGGAATTTTCTTCTAATTTGTTAGAGTTTTGGACTCACCTGAAAACTAGTATCATTCTCGATGCACAGTTGAGTTTTCAAACCAGATCTTTATTCACTTTGACAAAAAAGTTAGGGGGTATGATTTATGCCAGTCTGTCCCAGGACACCAGCAGGGTATGTCCTCTTTCCCACAGGGGAGATACTTCCCTTTTGTGCCCCTCCAGAATCCTTTATACATTTTTATATCCTATTTGTAAATTAGGTGAGGGAGATCATGTGGTGAGGGTTTTTTTTTAATATTAATGAATGATTTAAATATATTCATGAGGCATTGCTGGCTAAATAATTGACATTTATCACCTATGCCTAGTTGCCCAAGAGCATTTACAAATCAACCACACTGCCATTGCTCTGGAGTCATATGTAGGCCAGATCAAGTAAGCACAGCAGTTTTCCTTTTGTAAAGAATATTAATGAAGCAGATGGGTTTCCTCCAATAATTGAGGATAGTTTCATGGTCATTATTGGATTCTTAAATTCAGTTAAAAAAAATCTGAAGTTAAATTCCACCAACTCCTCTAGCAGGATTCAAATCCAGGTCCCCAGAACATTAGTTGAGTTTCTGGATTAAAATGGAGTGTGGGTATTGTTAGCAAGACAAGCATTTATTGTTAATATGAAAGAGGTAGGTTTAAGTAATTAATATCTATTTATGGATATTAGAGATAAGTATATTGTGTTTTTGTATTTGAAAGGGTTAATAACTTCAGTTTAATTCAGAGGTATTGTAATGGTGGTTTATGACATTAAGCAACTACAAGGGTATAGAAAAAAACCATTGCTTAGCAACCAGGAACCACACTGGGACAGAAAGGACTCTTCAGTTAGTTATATGCTTATACCAGGAAGGGCCAGACAACAGAAGGAAATGCAGAAAACAGATTTCATAAAAGTACAAAAAGGGAGTCCTAGAAACCAGGGAAATAGGACAAAAGTGAGTTCCAGGAAAACTGAAGTCAAAATGGGAAAAAGAAACAGGAATTTGAACAAGGTACTGTTCAAGGGAACTCAAGTAAAAGAAAAAAATCAATAAAGGGGTCCGAATTAAAATAGACAGCCATGATGTGGAGAAGCTGGCATTGGACTGGGATAAGCACAGTAAGAAGTCTCACAACACCAGGTTAAAGTCCAACAGGTTTATTTGGTAGCACAAGCCACTAGCTTTCAGAGCACTGCTCCTTCATCAAATGAGTAGGAGTTCTGTTCACAAACAGGGTATTTAAAGACAACCTCAATTTGCAAAATAATGGTTGGACTCCAAATCTTCACAGGTAATCAAGTTTTAAAGTTACAGACAATGTGAATGGAGAGAGAGTTAAGCACAGGTTAAAGAGCTATGTATTGTTGCCAGCCAGGACAGAGTGAGATTTTGCAAGCCCAGGCAATTTGTTGGGGTGACAGATAGTGTGACACGAACCCAAGATCACGGTTGATTTTGTTCTCATGTGGGAAACTTAGCTATCAGTTTCTGCTCAGTGATTCTGCATTGTCATGTGTCATGTTGGCCGCCTTGAAGAATGCTTAAATTGAAGATGAGAGGCCGAATGTCCGTGACCACTGAAGTGTTTCCCAACAGGAAGAGAACACTCCTGCCTAGCGATTGTCAAGCGATGTTCATTCATGTGTTGTTGTAGCATTTGCATAATTTCCCCAATGTACCATGCCTCAAGACATCCTTTCCTGCAGCATATCAGATAGACAATGTTGACAGAGTTGCAAGAATACATACCTTGTACCTGATGGATGGTATTTTTGAGAAAAAATACCAGTGTATCTATACCCGAGTGACAAACCTTGACATCAAGGCCACATTTGACTGAGTGTAGCATCAAGGAGCCCTAGCAAAATTGGAAATCAATGGGTCTAGGGCCAAATTTTCTTTTGGTTGGAGTCAAACCTGGTACATAGGAACATAGTTGTGGTTATGGAGGATCAGCCATCTCTGCAGGAGTCTCTCATGGGTAGTGTTCTTGCTCCAACCATTTTCAGCTGCTTCATCAATGACCTTCTCTCTGTTATAAGGCCAGAATTGGGGATGTTCACTGATGATTGCACAACGTTCAGCACTAGTTATGATTCGTCAGATACTGAAGTAGTCCATGTTCAGATACAAGGTCCGGATAATATCCGGGCTTGGACTGACAAGTAACATTCATGCCACACAAAATGTTAGAAAATGACCAATAAGAGATACTTCAATCATCACCCCCTGACATTCAATGGTGTAACCATCATTGAATCCCCCACTGTCAACATGCTTGGGGTAACTATTAATCAGAAACTCAACTGAACTTGCTGCCTAAATACAATGGCTACAAAGGGCAGATCAGAGGCTAGGAGTACTGCAGTGAGTAACTCATTTCCTGGTTCCCCAAAGCCTGTCAACTGTCTACAAGGCACAAGTTAGGAATGTGATGGAATACTCCACATTTGCCTGGATGATCAGCTCCAACAACACAAGAAGCTTGATACCATGCAGGATAAAGTAGCCTGCTTGATTGGCACCATATCCACAAATCCACTCTCTCCACCACTGACTCTTAGTAGCAGCAGTATGTACTCTCTACAAGATGCACTGCAGCAATTCATCAAAGATCCTTAGATAGTACTTTCCAAACCTATGACCACTTCCAACTCAAAGGACAAGGGCAGCAGGTACATGGGAACACCACCATCAGCAAGTTTCCCTCCAAACCACTCAGCATCCTGACTTGGAAATATATCACCATTTCCTCTCACTCACTAGGTCAAAATCCTGGAATTCCCTTCCTAACTACATTGAGAGTCAACCCACAGCACAATGGACTGCAGCAGTTCAAGAAGGCAGCTCACTTCCATCTTCTCAAGAGTAACTAGGGAGGGGCAATAAGTGTTTGCCAGCGAGTGACACCCATCTCCCACAAATGAATAAAAATAAAACTACATACTGCTGTCAGGAGATGCAGAGTGTGATGTAATAAAGAATGCATACGAGGTGATTTCTGAGACAAAAAGACAGGTTTTTTTTGGAATGCAAATAAAAAAAAGCCTTATATTGAATTCAAGAGATTAAAGCAAGGTAATTTTGAATATGGCATTGAAAAGAGAGATAACATATGAAGCATCTAGAGAAATAATTCTCCTGGAAGAATTTAAAGAAGCATTTTCTTCAGCAGTTAGGACCCTGTTTAAGAAAAGACAGTTAAACAGCTTGACAGGCAGCCAAGATGGCTATTACAAGATGGTCCATGGACCCAAAACTTTTTCCTCATCATCCTTACCAACCAGAGAGAGATATAGAAACTGGGAAGATGAAAGGAAAGCAAGTAACTGTATAAGGAAGCAACAGCAATTGGGAATGGTCAAGAAATTTCATTTCAGACCAGAAAGGAAAATGCTGAAGGTGGAAGTAACATTGGCCAACCTCATTGTTCCATCTTAGTATAATGAAAACATAGTAGGGCAGATTGATGGAAATGAAACCAATATCAATAGCAGCAAACAAGGAAATCATGGTTTAAAATATAGCAGTGGCACAAGTGTAATAGAATCTACAAGAATGGAGGAGAGGGCTCAGAATAGTTCAGAGAAATCTTTGAATACTAGTGAATTAAGTCAAGCTATTAGAGATATGCATGTTTTGTCTTGAAAGAAGAAATGTTCCCATACTCTTTCAACATTAGAAATAAACAAACCTAAATTTTGAGATGTACTGGGGCAAATCTTTGATGGCAGCTAATGATAAAACTATTCAGAACACAAAATGAAACAAAAAGTATTAATATGGGACATTAATCAAGAGTAAGAACCTGTGTAAAGTCAGTTTAAGAAGCGCCTTCATAAATGGGATTAATACAGTGAGAATTTTACCTAAGTCACCTATTGAAAGGAAAAATTTTATCTTGGTTAATGATTGGGTGATGCAGATAGTAATTCCAGTAATTTGTGAATTACAACTCATGAAATCATGAAACAATTGTGAATTGTAAAAACCCATCTGGTTCACTAACATCTTTCTTAAAAAGGAATCTATTATTCTTACCTAGTCAGGCCAAATATAACTCTAGACCCACAGCAATGTGAGTGACTCTTAAATGTTTCCTCAGGAATAGGCAATAAATGCTGGCCCAGCTGGTGACAATCATATTCCATGATCAAATAAAAGCAATTGAATTGCAGCTGATAGTTGATCATGTTGATGTAATCAGCTCTTGAAAACTACTGTGATCAAAAGTGAGTCAATTATGGCACATAACAAGCTATTGAAGTAAAACCTAATTAACATAGAAAACAATTTTTCACCTACAGGAGGAATTTACTAATGAAGAGACAGAATTGGTGAGAAGAATTGAGAATCAATCTTGGAAAGTGGAACATGTGATTGAAAACCTGAAATGTTTAAATGATAAACTTGTTAAAACAAACTTAGCAAAGGTTGAGCTTTGGTTAAAACTTGATGAACTTCAAGCATCATAAGTCTCTATGAAGTGTCATGGAAAATGCCTTGGAAAAAGAAAAGAAATTGCTGGTAAATTAGAATGTTAAAACTAGTGAACTGCTAGAACTTCATTGTGAAAAGAGCAATTAAATTTTTGAATTTCAGAGTTAACTGAAGAAATGAAAGAGAAGATGCATGGTATAGAGTGGTATGGTTCTGAAGTTATTCCTGTGAGTAAAAACTCTTTGCCGAATTGTGATCTAGTTGATCAAAAAATTGTAATGTCCTAACAATAGAATCATAGAATACCTATAGTGCAGCAGGAGATCATTCGACTCATCGAATCTCCACTAAGAACAATCCCATCCTGGCTCCACACCTGCAGCCCTACACATTTACCCTACTAATCTCCCCCTAACACTAAGGGGTGGTTTAGCATAGCCAATCAATATAACCCTCACATTTTTGGGCTGTGGGAGGAAACTGGAGCACCCGGGAGGAAAGCTATGCAGATACAGGGAGGACTGCAAACTCCACATAGGTAGTGCCCAAGCTGGTTATTCAAACCTGGATTCCTGGTACTGTGAGGCAGCAGTGCTAATCACTGTGCCATTGTGCTGTTATGTTAAGAGCAGTCAGTTTTGTACAAAAATAAACAATGTAGTTTGCACAAAGATTCAAATTAACAACAGATTTATTCTAGGATCTCTTGCCTGTACAAAAAACAAATAAAGTAAAATAGTAGCTACTGCAACACCCTTATGATAACCTACAACCACTTAAATTAATATCCCTCTCCATTTACTTCCGTGGACATGACACCAAATTCCTATGATGCTATTCATGGAATCAATAATACTTGAGACACTTCAGTATTATGTCATACTGTGTAAATAATCATTACACAGTCAATAAAAAAGTTAATCAGGAGGATGTCTATTCCTCTTTGGTTGTATACAATGTTCTAGAATTTGATTCTCCTCAACCCGAGAAATAAGCTTTGGAACTTTAATAGATGCTTCTTTGCTTGGAACTAACTCTATCATTCTCACGTGGTATAGTAGTAAAGACACAATCATCAGGCAGCTCAGATTCAACTAGATCTTTCATGATAGTATTTGCAACACTAGGGGCTAAAGTAGTTCGTACTTTTGGAGATGATTCAGGTAAATCATTTTGAGATGATAGCAATTGGTCAGCATTGTGTCACGAAACTACTTCATCTTCTGTTTGACCTGTGTAAGAAATTGGACCTGTTCTTGCCAAAACAATGGCAGGTACCTCTTTTGCATCTGTGGCATAATTACATATCAACATTTGATCTCCTTACTGTCTCTGACATTTTTGAGGGTAATGACAAATGAAACACAGTTCTCAATGTTCTCTTTAAAAGTAGTAATGCAGGTAAACTTTGAGTAGTTACATGAGTAGCACTCCTATAAGATGTCAAGAAGCTATTGACATGATATAATAATGAAATATGGGGGCTGGGAGAGGGGGGCATTCTCCCAGCTGCGAGATCCAAGCAGAGGCTGTTTTGCGGGCATCCTGCTAAGCGCCATGGCCTCTGTAAGTCTCCGGCAATCTGATTTCCAGTGCCATCACCTCCACACCAGAAATTGGCGTGGAGTTGCATAAATTATTTAAATACCCATTTAAATATATTTAACATATAATTAGCAGAGACTGAAGTCTCCAGGCCCACCAGCCTTTCCTCCCCTGCCAGGAGCGTTTCACTCCAGTGGGGTTTATGATAGCTCCCCACTTGTGGGAAGCTGTTGATTCAGCCCAGCTGGAATGAAGAAGGCCATTGAGGCTCCTCAGAGTATCAGAAGTATTGGGCAATGCCCAACAGGCAAAGTGCCAATGCCCAAGTGTCACCTTGGCTCTGCCAAGGGGGCATGGCCAAAGTGGGGTGCAGTCAAATGGGAGGGCAGGGCCATTGATGAGGATCCTACTGCCACTCTGCATTTGACTGTGACAGAGGGAGGGAGGTCAGTCTGCTGTTGGGGGAATGGGGAGAGATGGGAGGTGGGCCAGATGGGGAGGGGTTCAAGGCTAGCCCAGACACTTCCATTCAGCCAGTAACTGGGCAATGGGGGAGGGTCAGTGACAACGATATGGGGTTATGGAGCTTGCCAGCAACCATGCTGGCAGTGCGGATGATTGCTCATACCCTGATCTTGGTGCTGATAGATTGGTGCATGTGCAGTGGCACACTCTTTCCTTGGGAATAGGCCCTGCCCACTGAATTTTCGCAAGATTCACAGTGCAGGGTGTGAATCAGAGTGCACTCTGCAGTGCACAGCATGTGGGAGATTCATCATGAAAATCCAACTAAAAAAACCAAGGGGATTTACTCTAGTCTTTACACAAATTTGACATTTAGAATATTTTTGGGAGAAACACCCCTTTGCTGTTTTGAAGATTTTAAAGATTATTTTAACAATTGTATGAACCTTTCAGCTAATCCATTGGTTGATAGATGATAAGGTGCAAAATTTGTATACTGGATATTATTTACTTTAAGATAATCCTCAAACACTTGTGAAGTAAACAGATTATTGTTAATACTTTGTTCTGGTTTACCTAATCTTGCAAAAATGTTGTCACGTTTTTCAATTATTTGTTCACCATGTTAATCACTTTGGGCCACTTTGAGTATATATCAGTTATAACTAAGAACATATAACCCTCAAACCAACCAGCAAAAGCTATGTGCAATCATTCACATGACATTTTGGGGCATTCCCAAGGGTGCAAAGGAGACAACGGTGGTGTATTTTTGATTCATGGACAAGACTGACACTGCCCCACTTTTTCTTCAATCTGAATATCCAGTCCCAGCCATCAAAATAACTACATGCTAATTCTACATTCGGACTATACCAGGATGTCCTTCATGTAGTTATTCAAGATCTCTTTCACAACTAGGAGGAATGATCACTTGGATTTCCCACAGAAGGTACCCATCTTGGATGGTTCACCCAAGCTTTCTTGACATATATGGGAGCCGATTCTCCCAAAGGTGCTGAATTGGCAGGAAAACTGTTCTAAATCCCGACTGTTTTATTAGTTCAGTTTCTCACCTGATTCTCTGCACTCTGTGCACTGCAGGGGTCCCAGTAATGAATCTCATTAAAAATCCAGTGGGTGGGGCCTATTTGCACTGGAGTTTGACAGTTCTGTAAATCTGTGCATGTGCAATGGCCCCGATCAGACTTCCAGCTCAATCGCTGGCCAGTCTGGGACCCTGGCAGTGCTGCCCCTCCAGTAACCGCCCACCTCTCAATGGCCTGATTGCAACCCCACAATAATTCCAGGACCAGCCCTGGCTACACCCCCCCCCCCCCCCACAATTTCAGAGTGCCCTGATGCACAACCCACCCCGCCCCAGCAGTGGTGATTCCCCCAATCCCTCACCCTGGCACATTCCCCCTCACTGCTGACCGGCCTTACCTTCTGGGGTTAGACCCCCCCCCCAGGAGGAGCCCCCACCCCCCACTGCCTCCCCCTACCCCCAACTCAGCCCAATTGCTGCCCTCCCTCCATCTCAGACCAATCCTGTCAGCAGAGTAGCAGTGGAATCCCACACCCACTGATCACCCAGCCCACAATGGGCCCTGCTTCCTTGGCACTGTCAGTAAGAGGCCTGGCAACACCAATTTTAAATCCAACCGATTTATTTGATAGTAAATCTTTCGTCTTCGTCAGGCAAATGCAATGTCCTTGGCACTGCCCAATGCCCCTCTAGCCCCCACCCCATTGGCCTGATCGTGGCCCCACAACAATTCCAGGGCCAGGCCTGACCCCCACCCACCACACTCCTCTACCCACCCACCTCCACCCAACCCTCCTACCCACTCCCTCCCAAACCCCCCCCCCCCCAACCCCACTCACCTCCCACCTCCACCCAACCTCCCTACCCACCCCCACACGTCGGAACGATCTACCGAGCAAATTAATAAAGCACAACATGAGACTATTCGAGCATAAATAGAAGTAAAAATCAAGAAAAAATATGCTAGAGGACAAGAGCAATGGACAACATGTCCTTTCATCATGAAACATTTTTATACACTTATGAAAAGTGGTTTGCTACCATAATGCAAATCTTTGAAAATATCTTAATTGGAATATATATTTTCATATGTTCAACAAGTGATTAAAGAACCCCTTTATACAAGCTTCATATGCATTTCAGATCTTTTGTCAATAGTATAAAAATTCTAATCAAATTTTAAGGATCCCTGGCTATTTTTCCTTTAAACCAATAAATAGGTTTATTGTGCTTCTTGCTGGAGCACATAAATACACTTGAGGTTAAAATAGTATTAACATATTAACTTCTTTTTCCTTGGCATTGATCTCATTTCTCTGTGTAAAATAAAAAGTCTTGATCGTGATAGAAGTTCCCATCATGTGTACTTAATGCACAGAAGATACACACCTGGGGTCAGTTTCTGAAACATGAACTATCAAATGCATGAAGGTTATGTTGGTGAAGGAATGTGCCTTTTATGTAAAATTATGACTCCAGGCATATATTTCATTTATCCAATAGGCATTGATATTTTGAAGGATTTTCTGTTTATTTATCTTAATCGTGGAATGGCATTGTTCATTGAAGTTAAAGGGTGGGTCAGCACCTGGAGCAAAAGATGTGATTAATGTTATTGTCAGTCCCATAATGGCCAATACATCATAGAAGTTTTCAGGGATTGCCCAAAAGAAGCATAAATTTCAAAGCATATAAATCTCAGAATACAAGCATTGATTTCATATTCAAAGTTACTGTATTCAAAATTCACTTTGGGTTAAAATTTCCATGCACCTCTTCAATTCTAGAAATCATTCTTGTGTAGGTATGTTTTATGAAAAAGGGTTTCTGGCTGATTATATTATTAGAGCATGTCACCAGTTCAAAGCGGTACAGATGTATTCATTCTACAAATTTCCCAAAAACTTTGAAAAGACTTTAGGAAAGAACTAGTAGAGGGGTCTAGAAAATACCAGCTGTTGTTCCAAAATTAGGAATGCATTTGGAATACAAGACTTTACATATTTGTTTTTGGTAACAAGTAAACTCAGGAGGAGACAGTGTCATGTCACTTGACTGGGATCCAGAAGCCTCAACTAATCTTCTGGGGTCATGGCTTCAAATCCGACCACAGCAGTTGGTGGAATTTAAATTGAATTACTAAAATCTGGAATTAAAAGGTTAGTCTCAGTAATAGCTGGAAATCTTCTCTCATCATGGAAGGGAGAGCTCTCAGCACTTGTCTTTAACTAATGTAAATTGCTGTAAGAGTAAGTCACATGATGTTTTGCCATTGGTTAGATGTCCCTTTCCAGGTTTATGTTTTCTTATTTTTTTTGGTAGCTATTTGCTGAAAATGAGCGTTGACTTTGGCACAGTGGAGAAAACTGGGTATCTGAGACTGAGTGGATCAAGCAATTGTATATCTCGTTAAGCAATCAGATAGGAAAATTGTGAAATTAACAATCTAAGCAATGAGGAGAAAGTGTAAATTACAGATTGGATGAATTTAATGTCAAATCAGGTACAGAAAGAAGCTAAAAGAGGGAAAGATTGGATTTAGAGAAATACACAAAGGGAAAGTAAAAAAGGATCTTTTTATCTATCAGAACTTATTTAATATAAATTAATAATTATCAGATCATTAAAAGGGTATTTAGACTGAAATGAATGAGACTTTACTACGGCATATTTAATTTGTATCTACTAAGCAAATATAGCAACTTAACATGTAGAATGCATGTCAATGGTGAGTCAGATAAAAAGGTGCAATTTTCATGACTATAATGGCAAAGCAGTTTAACTAAGATAGCTACTTTGCGATTTTTGAATTCATACGTGCATCTGCCCTTTGCTTGAAGTGGATATATATTTATACATAATTAATGGTGTTTACTATCAGCTTCACTTATTTTGACACCAAAATATGGCCTATTAAATTATTGAGATAGTTTAGTGAACATCTTGGAAATTTCACATACTTACTTTTAACTCTTTTTAAAATTAGGAGAAAAATGTTGCCGCCTGCTCTTTAACAGCTTGGTTGATTATCACTGTTTCAAATATTCAAGCCTGGCATCAGTTGTAGCAAACAAGGCCTTGGACAGTGTGGACCACTTTCCCTACCTTAGGAGCCTACTGCCAACAAGGGCAAACATCAATGACAAGGTTCAACATTACCTTTGGTGTACCAGTGTTTGAAGACCTCAGACAAGCACTAAGCTCATGGTCTTAAAGCAGTGGTAACACCCACCCTCCTATATGTCTCAGAGACATGGCGTGTCTGATCTTACCTGCCATTCACACTCCAGTCAAATTCCCATTCACTGCGATGGGATGGGAAAGGAAAATCCCACTGGTGTCAACGGTGGTAATTGTTTAGTGATGGATTATGTACCACAAAACTCTGGAGTGGTACTACCAGCACTGCCCCCCACAATATCCTGCAAAACCATTGATATTGTAGATGCACCAATGTCTCACTCAAGCCAAAATTCCCAGCATTGAAGCATTGACCATACTTGATCAGCTCTGCACATTGTCCATATATCTAACACGAGACCCTCAAAACAAGTGCTTTACCCGGAGCTTTGACACAACACGTGAGCCCAGGGGGTGGGGGGGGGGGCAGAGAAAATGCTTCAAGAACACCCTCAAAGCCTTCTTGAAAAAGTGCAACATTCCCACTGACAGCTGGGAATTCCTGGCCAAAGAATGCCTGAAACAGTCATCCGTGACTCCGAGGGACTGTCTACGAAGAGGTACTTGTAAACAAGTTTCACCAATTAATATTAATTTTAGATACTAACCTCAATGGTGAAAAAATTGAATTGCCTTTGTAATTCTATCTATTATAAAAAATTTCATACTCATTATTTGAGTAATGGGCTAATCATGTTTCTAGCATTAAGAAACTATTGCCAATTTACAACTTTATTGTCGACCTGGTTGATAATTGGCAAGGAAGTGTTAGCTTGTTGACTCAAGATCTTTTGTGCATTCCATTGGGAGGTTTGTAAAGACAAGTATAATCTGAACTGATTAACATAAAAGAGAAGAGCAAGCCAAATTTAAACGCCATTAGCTCTGAGGCATATACTGACAGTTAAGCTGCAGATGGTACTTTGACAAGAATTTAAGGTACAGTTACAAATTCATTCTCAACATGTTGATCCTAGTGTTCTTACAATTAATGGAGAGCGAAAATGCAGATTTAACTTGATCACTGAACATTCAGCTTATACCTACTCGGTTATCAGTAAAATAAATGTTGTTAAATTTTGCTAACTCCCTCATTGCTACAAAACCTAGATCAGCTTTCTGTAATGAAAACTTATACTTGAGGTGAAAATTTACTTTTATATAGCCTTTATAAGATCATAAGAAATAGGAGCAGAGGAATAGGCCATTTGGTCTGTTGAGCCTGCTCCACCTTTCAATAAATCTATGCCTAATCTGATTGTGGTCTTAATCCCACTTTCCTGCATACTTCTCATAACCTATTCCTCCTTGTTAATCAAAATCTTTCTAACTGAACAATGAATATATCAAATGATCAGCTTTCACTATTCTCTAGGGAAGGGAATTCCAAAAACTACCTCTTTTAGGGTGTTGGATACAATTTAATTGGTCTTAATGCAGTCTTCATAGTTGTGAGTTAATTGTATGTATATATTAACTACAAAAACTATGCATATATAAACTTATATCTACACAGTAAAGGGTTCAAGCTTGGAACTGTCCCCATACTTCCTTGTACACACAGCTCTGTCCAACACAAGACTGACCCTAGGTGCTGATCATTTGTTCAATTGAATAACTGTGTGGGTAGTACTGTACAATCCTACTTTAATTCTGTATGTATTGGACCTTTATACTATACTAACAACTCTCAGAAGGAATTCATATTCATGTCTGGCTTAAATGGAAGATGACTTATCTTTAAACTGTGCCCCTTTCTTCTAGATTCCCCCATGAGAGGAAACATCTTCACAGCATGTGCCCTATCAATCCTCCTCAGAATCATGTTTCTATAAGATTTATGTGTTGACCAGCAGTCAATTAAAGCAGGAGGAACTCCAAAGCAAGCCCCCTGACCTTATGAAATCCTTACAAGATCAAAAAGATATATTTTACAACTAAAATTAATTGCTAATTAGAATTAAATTTTTTGTACTTAAAATATATATTTACACAAATCCACTTGATATGTAGTTATAGCTAAATTTTCATTACTTTCAGGAATAAAACCCTTTTAGAATGTTTTTTACTTGCTTCCTTCTCTGAAGTAATTGTCCAAAAATGGTGATTTTGGAATACATAAAATTTAACGTGGACGTGCTGGCATTGCTCTGGGGTAGACACAGTAAGAAGTCTCACAACACCAGGTTAAAATCCAAAAGGTTTTTCTTTGCAATCCTGTGCTTTCAGAGCACTGTTCCTTTATCATTCACCTGATGAAGGAGCAGTGTCCAAAATCTCTTGATTCCAAATAAAGCTGTTGGATTTTAACCCGGTGTTGTGAGACTTCTTATGATGTAAAAGATAGGAAGAGATAGAGCACATAAGAAAGATAGACATGTATTCCTATATATCATACACATTTCTGATTATCAGAATTTTTGATTATACTATTACATCAAAATTTGAAATGTAAATTACCTATTTAAACATTAGGAATAGAAATCTTATTGGTAACCAGCTGTATGAAACAAGGCACCAACAGGCTCTGGCCAGTGAGTGGCAGTGTGTTATGAGATTCTCTTCCCAACTTTTTCAGCGTCGTATACATATTGAGTGCTGAGAAAATAACGGCAAGGATAATGACACTTGCTGCTATTTCTGGGCAACAAGGACAACAACTTCAGGTAAGGAGCAATCATGTGGTTAAATGTGAATGTCTAAATGTTTCTGTTCCAGTTGTGTTACTCTGTCTTTGGCTCCTTTTCTTTTAGGAATTTTCCCATTAAAGTCTTCACAGTTAAGTCTTATCATCAACAACATAAGTACCTTTGTAACAATGTGCTGATGATTGTCAATCAATCTTTGAAAGCTAATGATTACAAATGTAGAATTGCATTCCTTCTTGGGGGGAGGGGGTAATACACAGAAAGGAAAAGCTAGCATTTTTTGAAAAGTACTCTTCTTCACGTACCATATCTTAAGAAGTCATTGGTGCAAAATGTTGGAGTAAAAAGAAGATTCAGAAATTGAGTAAAAAAGATTAAAAATAAAATTTAGGTGCAACTAAGTAAAGAATGTGATTAATAAGAGTGCATCTGTTTGAAAGGGTTTGTCAATATACAAATTAGTGTAGAGGTAGAAAAACAAGTGCTTACCTAAGTGAGCATTTAGTGACAACTTTTTTACAGCAAAACAAAATCTTTCACTGAATATTTTATGCTCAGTAAGTATGAGCAACAAAATATTTCAAGGAATAATCATATGGCAGGATGTTAAATTTCAGCATCACAGAAATTTTGATACAATTCTGAGCATAAATTTCAGGTGTAACTGCCTGAGACAAGGAGCAAACTGTACGATAAGAATACAATTTCATCAAATTGTAATTATTAAATTTGAAAGCAGAAATAACATCAAGGAATGTAAATGCACTTAAAGAAATTTTAATATGGGTTCACTGGAGTTTAAATAACTTGTGCATAATGTGGTGCTTGCTTCAGAGTTGATCCATTAAAGTGAAATTTACTTGAGGCTCTGAAATGCACTGTCTCAAATTTCACCCTCTATTTACATGACTTCAGACATTGATAGTATGCAATACATTGGCTGATCCATTCAACAGACCCAAGAACAAATCTTCACTGGCTGGAATGGAGTTACCAAGATTACTATGCCTCCTTCAGTCATAGTTTATAAATGAAAATTATAAGTTTTATAAATATTTATAAATTAAAACTTATTTTATAAATAAGTTTTATTCAAAAGTTTATGAATGAAAAGAAGCTTTGGAATGAAAGTAACAGTTTCCCCATCTCATAGAAGTTGTGAGGATTTGGAAGGGGATATATAGATGTTTTTGATATAGGTAGAGAACATTTTGGACAACAGACTCAACTCTTGCTCAAGTAGTTCACTGAAATTTATGTAATATACAGCAAGCTTATTCTAGATGAATGGGTTGCATCAGAGTAGCCATAGCCAATTGAATTTGCAATAAGTGAAACACAGTGGGCTTCTTCTACAGCTAAGAGAAAACAAGTTCTAAAGGAATTGCTCAAAGCTTTTATCGTATTTTTGGTGAATTTCCATTGTGCGCAGTGAAGTGAGAGTAAATTGATCTCAAAATTAATATTGGCATGGACAGCAGACTTATACCAGCCTAGATGATGCATTAGAAATCACAATATAACTGCCAGTATTGAAAATTATTACTCCATTGAAACTGATGGCAACTTTGGAAGTCAGCACAGAATTTACAAACGGATGTCAATCAGCTTGTCAATCAATGGAAATCATTTAAACAGACAAGAGCTTCCATTCTTACACAATTGCATTTGTGCTAAAAACCCTTGAACAATATGCGCCTTGTTGAAAGAGGTGTAACAGGGTTTTTAACAGTGTATTAACTCCTTATTTACTACACACCTTCAGTGGCCCTGAAAAACTAATTTTATATTTCAAAGTTCTTCAAAAAATAAGAAGCTAGACTTTAAAAAAGTGATGTTGAGTAGTTTATCTTTATTTTAGCTTCTACATTGATACTTGGTTATTTTCTTATCTGAAATTTCAAATTAAAAAGTGGAGAATATTAAAAAGCACTTGCTGATTTGTTGGTGTGAATACTTCGATGTGATTGGCAGCTTATCTGTTTGCTGACATCATTCTGTTGCATGCCTTAGACTGCTGCTAAGGGGAAAACCTTGCTTTTGTGAAAGCTTTCTTCAAGGTAACTGGCAAATTACTTCACCATTCACTGTGACATTTGGGTTAAAGGTTCTTCCAAAGTTAAACTCAATTCTTTACTGCGTCATACAATCTTGATATACACAGCTGCATACAAAACAAAATGAATTTTGAAACCTAGTTGTGTGAATTGCTAGTTGGTAAAAGCACAATAAGTTGAAATCTGTCAAAGGTGAAAGAAAAGAAAGGACTTGCTTTAATATAACATCTTTTACAACCTCAATGCTTCAAAATGCTTTAAGGCCAATCAAATGATACTGAAGTGTGATCGTTTTGTACTGTAGAAAGCACAAGTCAATTTCAAACAGCAAGATTCCATAATTATCAATGAATTAACAACAGGATTATCTGATATTGGTTGAAATATAAATTAAAAATGCCAGGAGACATCACATCTGCTGCTCTTCTTTATTCTTGGTGTTAGATGGGATCCTAGTTGAGGCAAGGTTCTCTGTGACATAAAGGATGGGATTTTCCAGTTATGCTTGGCCCAAAACTGGAAAATCCTGCCCGAGGTCTGCATGGTCTGCCCCCCACCCGCTACAATTCCCATGGCTGTCAGGTGGGACAGGAAAATCCCATCACCAACTCCCCCACCAAGTCTCAGTTCTGCAGTATCTGCCAAAACTCAGGTACATTTCTTGATTGCTTGTTTTCTCATCTTGCCCAGAGCTCAAGTCCTTTTTTCCTCTGAATAGAAATATGCCCTCATCTGCAAGGTAATTTGAGACATAATGATTCTTTGCCATTGATTTTTATCCAACAAAATTGAACAATGTTTCTATAAAGAGTGAATGCCCACAAGTTTTACTCATGACCAAGGAAATGGGTATATCTGTTAATCACGTTGCTGCAATGGGTTGAGATAGTACCACCTCTGGAGTAAGAAAGAGTAACAAGCATCTTGTAATAATAGTTTTTGAAGAGGTTGCAGCTCCATCTTATGGAGGCAGTGAGAACAGCATGTATTGTTATTACCTTGCAGGTGAGTTAATTGAGTTCAATATGTTTATATGGACTCTTATGAGTGATTGATTATATTGGACTTAAAAAAATTAACTCTGTTTCTCTCTCCATAGGTGCTGCCAGACCTGCTGAACTTTTCCAGCAATTTCTGTTTTTATTTCAGATTTCCAATATTGGCAGTATTTTGCTTTTTTATTACCATTACAATGTTACGCATTGATGCTCTCAGGAGCTTCTGCCACTACAACTTTAGCAAGCTACATCTTTCCGCTATATTACTTAGCAAAAGCTAAGAAACACAATACACCGCCAATGGAGAAGGCAAAATTAATAGTCCAATTTTGATCGATCATTAAAATGCAAAATACAGCTGCAGAAAATACTGAAAAAGGTTACTAGGATGCTAACCTTTATAACTAAAGGACTAGAAAAAAGGGTGTTGAAGTTACACTTCAGTCATACAAAGTCCAGATTAGATCACATGGAGAACTTTGAGCAATTCTAGGCACCATCCCTTGGGAAGATGAGGAACTGTACTATGAATCTCCCAGAATATTGCCAGGCCTTCAATCTATGTCTATCCTATGTAACACTTTCATAGAACCTGTACAATACAGAAGAGGCCATTCGGCCCATTGAGTCTGTACCCGTAACCCACACATTTAACCTGCTAATTCCCCTGACATTAGGGTCCATTTAGCATGGCCAATCAACCTAATCTGCACATTTTTGGGGTGTGGAAGGAAACCTGGATACCTGAAGGGAAACCACAAAGATAGGGGGAGAATGTGCAAACTCCACACAGACAGTGATCCTAGGCCAGAATTGAATCTAGGACCTTGGTATCGTGAGACAGCAATGCTCATCACTTTGCTGCTTTTGTACTGAAGGATATGGTGAAAAGACAGGTATGTGGAGTTAGGGGAAGGCAATTGCGTAGTAGTAACACTGAATCAGTAATCTAGAAATCCTAGGCTAACCGCCTGAGAAATGGATTCAAATCACATTATGCTAACTGGTGGAAGTTAAATTCAATTAACAAATTTGGAATTAAACACTACTCTCAGGAACCAAAGTGATCATGATAGCATTATCGGTTATTGGAAAAATTCATCTGGTTCACTTCCTTTAAGGATATCCCATCAAGGCAGATGGTGAAATTCAAATATAAAAATCTGGAATTAAATGTCTAACGATCATGAAACTGCTGTTGATTGTCAGAAAATCCCACCTGGTTCACTTCTCTATACGTGATGAGTAAACCAAATGGATTTTTATGTCAGTCGACAAGGGTTTCATGGTCATCATTCGACCTTTAATTCCAGATGTCTATTGAATTCAAACTCCACCATTTGCCTTGGTGAGATTCAAACCTGGATCCCTCAGAGAATTACCCTGGAGATTTGGATTGCAACTCGAGTGGGAATACCACAATGCCACTGTTTTTTTATTACCACTTATTTCCATTACCACCTACTGTCTCCTTCTCTGCTGATGAATTGGTACTTCATGTTGAATGCCACATGAGATGCCAACAACATAGAATGTATTCTGAGGGGCTGTGACTTAAATGTCCACCACCACCAATGGCTCATTAACACCACCACTGCCTGGCTGGCAGGGTCCTAAAGGACCTAACTATTAGACTGGGTCTATGGCAGATGGTGAGAGAACCATCAAAATTAACTTCATCCTCACCAATCTATTTGTCGCAGACACATCAGTATCGGGAGTTACCATTGCAAAATCATTGTGGAGACAAAAACCCATCTTCACACAGATGTCTTCTACCACACTAAATGGGATAGATTTTGACACATTTAGCACTTCAGCTGTAATCAACCACAATCTGCAACCTCATGGCCTAGCACATTTCCCACTCAACAATTAGCACGAAGCTAGGAGATCAAAACTGGTTCATTGAAAAGTGCAGGAGCATATGTCAGGAGCAACATGCCTGAAGAGTATCTATTGGTATTGCAAACAGCGGAAGCAGCATGCACTAGGCAGAGCTAAGAGATCCCACATTGATGGATTAGATTGATGTTTGGCAATCATTCCATATCACTCAGGAATATAGTGGACAATTTAGCAACTAGAGGAGGTGGCTCCACAAATATCCTCATCCTCAGTGATGAAGGAGCCCAAAACATCAGTGCAAAAGACAAAGTTGAAACATTTTCAACCATCTTCAGTTAGAGGTGCTGAATGGATGATCCATTTTGGCCTCATCTTGAGGTCCTCAACAGCAGAGATTCAATTCACCCCCATAATATCAAGAAAGGCTGAAAGAATTCTATACTGCAAAGGCTTTGAGCAGAAAGAGGTCATCCAGCCCATCAAGTCTGCCAACAATAATACTGAAGTTATGTGCATGAGAATTAGTAATGCCTCTAGTCAGGTTGTTCCAGTACAGCAACAACATGGGCATCTTCCCGGCAATGAGGAAGATTGCTCAGTATTGTCCTGTACACAAAAAGCAGGACAAATTCAACTGCGCAATTTGACTGATCAATTTATTTTTGATCATCAATGAAGTGATATAAGGGTTGTCAGCAGTGTTATCAAAAGCAGTGTTCAGCAATAACCTGGTCACTGATGTTCAGTTTGAGTTCCAGCAGGGCCAGTCAGTTCATGAGTTCATTACATAGAACATAGAACATTACAGTGGAGTACAGGCCCTTCGGCCCTCATTGTTGCGCTGACCAATGGAACCAATTTTATGATCCTTTAACCTAAACTATTCCACTGACCATTTGAATGCCCTTAAACTTGGTAAGTCCACAACTGCTACAGGCAGGGCATTCCACACCCTTACTACCCTCTGAGTAAAGAACCAACCTTTAACGTCCGTCCCATAACTACTACCCCTTAATTTAAAGCTATGTCCCCTTGTGTTATCCATCTCCATCTGAGGAAAAAGGCTCTCACTATCCACTCTATCTAACTCTCTGATCATCTTATATGTCTCAATTAGGTCATCTCTTAGCCTTCTTCTCTCTAATGAAAATAACTCAAGTCCCTTAAGTCTTTCCTCATAAGACCTACCCATCATACCAGGCAACATCCTGATAAACCTCCTCTGCACCCTTTCCAATGCCTCCACATCTTTCTTATAATGTGGCGACCAAAACGGTACACAATACTCCAAGTGCAGCCGCACCAGAGTTTTGTACAGTTGCAACATGACATCTCGGCTCCGAAATTCAATCCCTCTACCAATAAATGCTAACACACTATACGCCTTCTTAACAACCTTATCAACTTGAGTACCAACTTTCAGAGATCTATGCACCTGTACACCGAGATCTCTCTGCTCATCTACACTACTGAGTCCTACCATTAGCCCTATATTCTGCACACATATTACTCTTACCAAAGTGAATCACCTCACACTTTTCCACATTAAACTTCATTTGCCACTTCTCAGCCCAGCTCTGCAACTTATCTAAGTCCCTCTGCAAACTGTAACATCCATCCTCACTGTCTACAACTCCTCCGACTTTGGTGTCATTAGCAAATTTACTAACCCATCCCTCTACACCCTCATCCAGGTCATTTATAAAAATAACAAACAACAGTGGCCCCAAAACAGATCCCTGAGGTACACCACTAGTAACTAAATTCCAGGTTGAATACATCCCATCAACCTCAGCTAGCCAATTCCTAATCCAATTTGCTAAATCACCCTCAATCCCATGCATCTGCATTTTCTGCAATAGTCTTCCATGGGGAACCTTATCAAATGCTTTGCTAAAATCCATATATACCATATCAACTGCCTTACCCTTATCCACCTCTTTGTTCACCTTTTCAAAAAACTCAATAAGGTTTGTGAGGCACGACCTTCCCTTCACAAATCCGTATTGACTATCCCTAATTAATTCATTTCTTTCTAAATGACTATAAATCCTATCCCTTATAATTTTGTCCAAAACTTTCCCCAGAACAGATGTAAGGCTCACTGGTCTATAATTTGCAGAATGGTCTCCACTCCTCTTCTTAAACAAGTGGACAACATTTGCCATCCTTCACTCTTCCGGCACTACATCTGTAGCCAACAACGACATGAAGATCAAAGCTAAAAGCTCTGCAATCTCCTCTCTAGCCTCCCAGAGTAACCTGGGATAAATCCCATCCGGCTCAGGAGACTTATCTATTTTCATACTCTCAAGAATAGCTAACACCTCCCTCCTTATGTACCTCTATCCCGTATAGTCTACAACCATGTATCCCAGTATTCTCTCCAACTCCATTGACATTTTCCCATGTGAAGACTGACGAAAAATACTCATTCAGTGCCTCTCCAATCTCTACTGGCTCCACGCACAACTTCCCACTACTGTCTCTGACTGGTCCTCATCTTGCCCTAACCAATCTTTTTTTTAACACATTTATAAAAAGCTTTAGGGTTCTCCTTTATCCTACCTGCCAAAGTCTTCTCATGTCCTCTTCTAGCTCTTCTTATCTCACTCTTCAGCTCCCTCCTGGCTGATTTATAACTCTCCAGTGCCCTAACTGAGCCTTCACTCTCATCTTTATATAAGCCTCCTTTTTTCTCTTCACTAGTGAACCAACTTTCTTAGTACACCACAGTTCCCTCACTCTACCACTTCCTCCCTGCCTGATAGGTACATATTTATCAAGGACAAGGCTCATAGCCTTGATACAAACCTGGACAAAAGAGCTGAAACTCCAGAGGTGAAGTGGGAGTGACTGCCCTTCATATCAAGGACGCATTTGACTGCGTGCAACATGAAGAAGCCCTAGCAAAACTCGATTAATGGAATTAATGGAAAATTCCTCACAGGTTGAAGTTTATCTAGCACAACAGAAGATGGTCTTGTTTGTTAGAGGTCAATCATCCCAGTCCTCATATCACAACAGGAATTCCTCAGGTTAGTGTCCAAGACCCATCAATTTTCAGCTTCATCAATTACCTTCCCTCCATCATAAGGTGCTGAGGTGGGACAATCATTGACAATTAATTTGCTTTTGGTACCATTCATAAGTCTACTAATATTGAAGTTCTCTACGCTTGTGTGCAAGATAAACTGGGCAGATTTCAGGCTTGGGCTGTTGTGGCAAGGAAAATGCAAGGCAATGACTATATCCAACAAAAGAAAATCTAATCAACACCCCTTAACATTCAACGGCATTGCTATCACTGAATTTCCATTATCAACATCCTGGAGGTTATCATCCAGGAGTCACATTGACAATCATAGTAGTGCCTATCTATTCCCCTGACTATAGAATCCTCTATTACAATTGCCCTACCTCGCCTCTCCCCCTCTTGTACAGACAGATTGCTTGAAATGCCAGAAGTTTGGCTCTGGAAGAACCAGTACTTTCATAGCCTCCACAATTGAATACAAATTTGTGATTGAGATCGCAGGGGACTCCTGAATTACCTACCTGTTTCTCGTGGACTGCCTGGTGGTCACTCATTCCCTTCCTTCCTTTGGTATCTTCAGCTATGGTGTGACCATTTCTTTAAACATGCTACCTGCAAAGCTTTCACACTCATAGATGCTCCATCATGCCCCCAGTCACCATTCTAACTCTGAAACTTGAGCTTCCAGGAGCTGCAGCTGTGCACACATTTCCAGTACCCTGAGTCAATGTGCCCAGCCTCTCAAATGGAAGAAGAAGAGCAAACCATGGCTTTAAGCTCTCCTGTCATGACAAAACACTTTTGAGTTAAAAAAAACTTTTAGAAGTCTTTTAAGAAATAAATCAAATGATTCCCTACCTGTGGCTTAAATTTATTTTTATCACTAATCTTTATCTTCTACAGTTTTTGTTTTCCTACCAAGCCTTCACTTTCAAAGTCAGAAAGGTAGAAGAGAGAAAGACTCACTTATCAATCATTTATCTGCTATATCATACAGATGTGTTCACTCCTCCTGCCCGGGCTGCCACTGCTCCCCCATCTCCACTGACCTGTTCAGACGGTAAAGAAAAACAAAGGCAGCAAAACCTCCTCCATCAATTTCCTGAACTCCCATACTTACCTTAACTCCCAGGCACTTGATGCTAGACTGCAATCTAGTGGTCTTTCATAGTCTGTGCCTCCCCTTAAAAGTCTGATCTGGTTTAACAACTGCCTTGAATTAATCTTCTAGTTTGTCCACTAAGGGACTTTGTTTTCACTTTCAAATCTTAAGGAGTTTCAAATTTCCATCAGCAACTTGTAAACCAGAAAAATTACCAATATTTGTTTGGGTTAAGAACATAATTTAAAGTTAATTCTCTTTAAATTCTCCTAATCTCAACTTCAAACATGCAGAGCAAAATTGCACTCTGTATTGCCTGGCACTTATGCAGTGCAAATCTAACTTGCCACTAACCATCAGCACCTGGGCAGCATTTGGAGGAGAATGCAAGAGGAGGACATGGGCACAGCCAGAGAAGACAGAGGAGATAGGAAACAACATAAGCGACAAGGAAAAGTCTGAGTGCTGGCTTGGAGTTTGGAGCTCCTGAGATGATGTCAGGATTTTCAAATGGCATAGGCAATTGGAAATAGCTGAGTGGGTAAGTATGGAACATATTTACTATCTTTATCACATTTTTTTTGCAAAGTCTTTATTTTGTGGTTTATAGCTTATAAGGGCTATACTCTGTGGTAATGGGGCACTAGCGATATTATCTGATTTTAAGTATCTTCAAAAGATTTAAAGGGGTAAGCCATAGCAGGAAAGCTCAAAGTCATGGTATGCTCTTGCTGCTCCTCTGTGGGAAGCCTGGAACATTTCTACTACCTGGAAACAGCATGTGTGCAGAATGTGTCTCCAGTTGCAGCTTCTGGAAACCTGGGTTTTGAAAATGGAACAGCAGCCAGGAACACTTTGGAACATCTGTGAGATGGAGAGAATCATGGACAGCCCAGAGAGCAGGGTGGATACGTTGCAGGCTAAAACTTCACAAGGGAACGGGTGGCCACCAGGCAGAGCAAGAGGACTAGGAAAGCAATTTAGCTATCTTCTGAGGCTATTTCCTTGCAAAACAGATATACCACTTTGGATTCTGTATACCTGACTGGCCTCTCAGGTTAAAGCAAAAACAGCAAAATATGTTGCACCACTGTTGGCTCTGCTACATTGGATAGTAGAAAGCTTGGGAATAAAATAACTGCAGGGGATTTTCAATTGTAAAGAGAATAGACAGGCAGTTCTGTGGCTGCAAATGAGACCCAATAATGGAATGTTTCCTCACTGCTGTTCAGGTGAAGTACGTCTCAGAATAGCTGCAAGACATTCTGGAGAGGGCAGTGGGGGAGATTAAAGAGCCAGTGAGGTAAACAACAGATGAGATCATAAAAGCAGAATATAAGAAATTAGGAAGTAAATTGAAAAATAGGATCTCAAAGGTAATGATCTCAGGATTACTACCAAGACCACATGCTAGTCAGAGCAGAAATATGGAGAGCATTAACTATGAGGAGAGGTTGGAGAAACATGGTTTGTACTCACTGGAGCAATGTAGGGTGAGACGAGATCTGATAAAAGTCAACAGGGATTATGGGAGGCATGGACCAAGTAGGTGGTCAGAAGCTCCTTCCCACGATGGAACAGTCAATTACTAGGGGGCATAGATTTAAGGTGCGAGAGGCAATCTTTGAGATATAGGAGGCAGAATTTTTACACAGAGATGGATGGCTGGAACTCATTTCCAGGAAAGTAGTGGAAGCAGATACGGTAGTGACTTTTAAGGGGAGTCTTGACAAGTACATGAATGAGATGGGAATAGAGGGATATGGTCCCCAGAAGCGTAGGGAGTTTTAGTTAAGTCGGACAGCATAATCAGTGCAGGCTTGGAAGGCTGAAGAGCCTGTTCCTGTGCTGTAATTTTCTTTGTTCTTTGAAATAGCAGAATATATCAGAGAAATACTTGGCCGAAAAGATGGTGCAAGGTTAGTGATGGGTGGGGAGATCAGAATCCTGGGATTGGATTGGAGATAAGTGGGACCAGTTCAAATGGGTTGCACAAGGACAGGACCAAGACTGATGTTTTAAGCAGAATATTTGTAGAACAATTGAGGAGGGTTTAAACTAAAAAGGCATGAGAATGGGAACCTATGTAAGAACCAGAAAAGGGGGAAGCAAGAATCAGAACAAAAAACAGAAAGGGGAATAAGAAGAGTGATGTATGAAGAAAATATGGACCAAAATCAAACTGGGTCATAGTGAAAAGAAGAAAGGAATGGAACGAGGAATGTTAGAAAGACAAGCTTTATGACTTTGTGTCTTGTATGGAATATTTGCAATAAAGTGGATGAATTGATCACACAAATAGATAGAAATAGGTATGAGGCATTGCTCAGTTCCCACCCTTGGTCACTATGTAACCACCAGGAGTGTTCAATATTTAGGAAGGATCACAAAAAGGAAAAGGGTTGCATTTCTGGTTTGAGCACATTAATGCAAAGTGAAGAAAGATATACTTAATTCCAACAATGTGGAATCTGAATGGGCACAGCTGAGAAACAACAAAAAGTTAGTGAGGGTGGTACATAGACCCCCAAACTATAGTGATGATGTTGGAGATGGCATTAAACAAAAAATTAGAGATAAAGGAATGTCTGTAATTATGGGTGACTTTAATCTGTGTATAAATTGGGCAAACTAAATTAGTAACAAAACCATAGAGGAGGAATTCCTGGCATGTACTTGAGATGGTTTGCTGCCCAATACGTTGAGGAACTAACAAGAGAACAGGCCACCTTAGATTGGTTATTAGATAATGAGAAAGGAATAATTGGCAATCCAGTGAATAATTTAATTGTCCACCACCATACATGCCTGTATGTGGCAGGAATGCAGAGCTTAGTTCTGATCAGTTCATTGTGGAATCACTTAGCTCTATTACTTGTTGCTTATGCTATTTGATACACCACTAGTCTTGAATGTAGCTTCATCAGGTTAACAACTCATTTTTAGGTATGCCTGTGCTACTCGTTGCACGTCCTCCTGCATTTGTTATTGAATCAGAGTTGATCCCGGTTAAAACTTGAAATTGTACTGTCTAATCCTTCTAGTCACAGATTGCAATGCTTAAGTACTGCCTACACATAAAGGCTGTGTGTGGCTTCAGCAGCTTAAAACAAAATTTGTGTAACAAGTAACGTGGATAGAGAGGGACCTATAGATGTGATGTACTTGGATTTCCAGGGGGCACATGACAAGGTAATGCACAAAATAAGAGCTCATGCAGTAGGGGTAACATATAGCATAGATAGAGGATTGATTAGCTAACCGAAAACAAAGTAGGAGTAAATGGGTCAGTTTTGGATTGGTGAGTTCTAACTAGTAGATTGCCAAAGGGATCAGTGCTCAGGTCTCAACTATTTACAACTTATATTAATGACTTGGATGAAGGCACTAAATGTATGGTTGCTAACTTTGCTAATGACATAAAAATGCATAGAAAAGTAAATTGAGAGGAGGATATATAGAGCCCACAAAGGGATTTAGATAGGTTAAATGAGTGGGCAACAAATTGGCACATAGATTACAATGAGAGTGTATGAGCTTGTCCATTTGCAGAGGAATAGAAAAATGTATCATTTAGTGAAAGACTGCAAATCTTTACTGTATAGATGGATCTGCATGTTCTGGTACATGAATCACAAAATACAGGAGCAGCAAATGATTAGGAAGGTAAATGATGGCATTTATTTTAAGGGTAGTGGAATATCAAAGTTGGGAAGTGTTGCTGTAATTGTATAGGGTATTATTGAGGCCACGTGGAGTAGTGCATACAGTTCTGGTTTCTCTACTTGAGAAAGGATGTCATAGCATTAGAACAATTTCAAGATGAGTCACTTGATTGACTTCTCTGATGAGGTTATCTTATGAAGAAAGGTTGGATAGGTTGAGCCTGTGCCCGTTAGGGTTTAGAAGAACAACAGGTAATTTTATTGAAATATACAATATCCTGAAGGAGCATGACAGGATATATGCTGATGAAGACAAAAGAATCAAGGAAGATAGTTTAAAGATACGTGATTTCTAAATTAAGACAGAGATTAGATTTTGTTTCCTCAGAAGGCTGTTGGAGTAGGGAATTCTCTTCCCCACAGAGCAGTGGAGACAGGATCATTGAATATTTTTAAGGCTGACTTGGATCTTTATGACAAGGTAATCAGAGGATACAAGGGATAAATAGAAAAGTAGAGTTGAGACCTCAATCAGATCAATAACAATCTTTTCGCATGGTTGATGAATTGTAATCTCAAGGGGTCAAATGGCCTTCTCCTGCTTCTAATTGTTAAGTCAATGGAAAAACTCTAATTTAGTGTTATACTTAACATAAAGAAAGATGGTTGTGGGCATTGGAGGCCAACCGTCTCAGTCCAAATATGTCACTCCAGAAATTCCTCAACTTCAACTGCTTTATAGAGTAATAAGTGGGATAGTTCATAGTAGAACTTACACAAATCCCAATCACAAGGGATAGAATATTAGAAAATCTCAAGAGACTAAAAACAAACATATCACCAGGACCCAATGAACTGCATGGTAGGATTTTAATGGAACTGACTGTAGGGATAGTGGATCCATTTGTTGAAAGTTTTCATAACTTGCTAAATTCCAAGAGGATACCAGAAAAATTGGAAAACAGCCAATGTGACAATGTTCAAAAAGGGAGAAAGGCAGAAAGTAGGGAACTATAATTAGTTTAACATCTATTGTTGACAAAATGTTGGAGTCAATAATCAAAAAGGACATAGCTAATCATTTAGGAAAGCTGAATATAATCAAATCTAGTCAACATTGTTTTATGAAAGGAAAATCATGATTGATAAATTTGCTCAAATTTTTTGAGGATGCAATAGGAAGATAGAGGCGAACCTATAGATAGATGTATGTAGATTTCCTAAAGGCATTCGACAAGGTGCTGTACAAGAGGCTGGTGTATAAAGTAAAAACCCATGGAATTGGAGGAAGTATGTTAGCATGGACTGAAAACTATTAGATAAAACAAAGTTGGAATAGATAGTTCTTTCCAGAGTGGAAAGATATAACTAGCGGAGTACAGCTGGGATTAGATCTTGGCCTGCAATTGTTCACTACTAATGACCTGGAGGAAGGGACAGAATACAAGGTTTCTAGATTTGCCGATGATAGAAAGGTAAGTGGAAGGACAGATTATGATGTTAACATTGTGATACTGAAACAGGATACAAAAAGATTGGGTGACTGAACAAAAATCTTACAATTGAAGTTTAACATGGGGAAGTGAGAGGTCATGCACTTGATAGTGGGGGAATCAAAAGGCAAATTATCTAAACGGAGAGAGATTGCAGGTGAGTGGAGTACAGAAGGATCTAGGTGTTCTAGGACACGAATTCCAAGAAGATAGTAGGCGGGTCCAACAAGTAGTTAAGGCAGCCCTTTTACTGCCAACGAGTTGTAGTTTAAAAATTGGGAAATGTTGTTGCATTTATATAGTTGGTTGGTGAGGTCTCAGTTGGAATACTGCATACAGTTTTGGTCTCCTTACCTAAAAATAAATATAGTTAACATTGGAGGACACTCACCTTGCTAATTGTTGGGATGAGAGGGCTGTCCTACAAAGAGAGATAAAGTAGACTGGGTCTATATTCCTTGGCATTTAGAAGAGTAGGTAGGGGTAATCTCATTCAAACATGTAAGATCCTGAGGGGGCTTAGAATAGATGGTGAGATGTTTTCACTAGTGGTAGAGTCTTGAACAAGGGGACATAGCTACAAGATACAAGGATGGTCATTTAAAATAGGTGCAAAGAAATTTCTTCTCACAGAGAGTGGTGAATCTTTGAAAATCTCTGTCCCAAAGGATGGTGGAGGCTGGATCATTTAAAGTGGAGGTGGATAAATTTGATAGATCGAGGAATGGAGGGCTATGGGATAACGACATGGAAAAGGAGTTGAGGTCAGCATAGATCAGCCATGTTTATATTGAAAGAAAGGGTAGATTTGAAGGGCCTTGTGGCATACTCCTGCTTTTATCTCCTGCGTTCACCGAAAATTGATTGCTCAATGTTCAGTACTATTTATAACTCTTCAAATACTAAAGCAGTCTATGCTTGCATGGAATCTAACCTGGGCAGGATTCAGGCTTAGCTGAAAAGTGGCACACAAGTAACAAGCCCTCTTCAACAAAAAAGAATCTAACCCTCTAATTTTTCTTCATTGCATTACTACCCTATATCCTGGATGTTACCATTTACTCATACCAGAAATGTGGGTTCAATTCCAGCCTTGGGCAGAGGTCTGTGTGGAGTTTGCACACTCTCCCCGCGTTTACACGGTTTTCCTCCAGGTGCTCCAGTTTCCTGTCATGGTCCAGATGTGCAGGTTAAGCGGATTAGTCAGTGGTAAGTGTGTGGGGTGGTGAGGATGGTCTGGTTGGGATGCTCTTTCGGAAAATCAGTGCAGAGCCAATGGGCTAAATGTCCTCTTTCTATGGTTCTATGCAATTGAACTGGACCAGTCATAAATACTGTGGCTGCAAAAGCAGGCCAGAGGCTTAGAATGTTGCAGCAGGTAACTCAGCTCTTGACCGCCAAAGTCTGCCCCCCATCTACAAGGCACAAGTCAGGAATGTAATAGAATACTCTCCACTTGCCCAGATGAATGCAACTGTAACACCAACTCAAGAAACTCAACACCATCCAGAACAAAACAGTCTACTTGGTTGGTACCTTACCAGTAAAAATGCATCCCTTCCATCACCGACACGCAGTGGCAGCAATGTGTACCATCTACAAAATGCATTTAAACAACCTCAGACAGCATCTTCCTTACCTGTGATCACTACCATCTGAAGGACACAAGTTGACATGTGAAGTTTCCCTCCAAGCCACTCACCATCCTGACTTGGAAGTATATTGCCGTTGTTCTTTCATTATCACTGGATCAAAAGTCTGGAAATCCATCCCTAACAACACTGTTATTATATAACAGTGGTTATATCCACACTACAGCTACCCACATATCCACACCTACAGTTGTTCAAGAAGGCAACTCATCACTATGTTTTCAAGGGATATCGGGGATAGGTAACAAATGCTAGTCTACCCAAAAACATTCACATTCCACAAATGAATCAAATAAATCTCAAAAGAACAATGTAAAATGGGTTTTAAAATATTTTAGAATGCTCACAAAATATTAGCAGATGCAAAACTACTAAAGTCCAATTCGGAATCAGATGGGGTGCACAAACACCACAGGTGAGGGAAGATGACACAAATAATGCTTAATTGAGCTTCTTCCAACCTTCCCCCCATTGTTTTCTGGTTGCCACCTTATCAGATAATACTTGGAAAATGATTACATGAGGAAGAATTTTTATACTTTTCTAGTGAATGGATCTCTTCCGTTTTGGTTTAAAGAATAGACATTACATATTACAACAAAAATAATTACCACCATAAATCAGGACAATTCATTTATTAAATCATAGATCAAGAGAAATGATGCAACATCCAGCACATTGCGTAGATAAATTTCAGTTCAGGGCAACATACAATTTTCATTATCCTACATTAAATACCTTTCTTTAATAAATTTCTTGTGAGTATTTTGAGTTTATCAATAATATCACATGGAAATGAAGTTATAGGACATGTAATGATCAGTTGGTTTTCACACAGTTTGAATAACGTTAAATTACTGCTATAGCCAATTTGAAAATAATCTAATTAAGAACTGATAGAAGCAAAAAAGAATCTTTGACACATAGCCCTCAATTTTCTTTAAATTAAAAGATAAAATATACATTTGGGCAGTGAAAGGAAAGTGAGTCAACTCTCAATGATAAATTTAATTTGGAAGTGAGACAATTCAGTTATTTCCATATAAAATGAGAGCAGGTTTAAAATTTCTCATTGTGCTTATGCCATTAGTGGTGTCTTTGATGCTTGCTATTTTTCAATTTGTTAATTTGTTTAGAATAGTTACAGTGCTATACAAGGCCCAGCCAACAATCAATTTTTTTTGATCTGAAACATCATTTTTTTTTTAAATGGCAAGGCAATCAGCAACTTACAACATTCCACTTAGCTGGGATCAACTATACTACGTCTACTGGTTCACAAACTAGACATAACTCTGCTTGCTGGCTCACAACTTTCACCGAATAGACCAAATAGTCAAATGAATAGACCAAAAGTGAAAAATTAAAAAATCCATCGAAGCTAAAAGGCAAAGAAATTCACATATTAAACTGGTGATGCTTAATACAAGTCTTCACAGAAGGAAATAAAACATTTTTAACAACTGTAATGTAATCTACATAAGCTAAGACAAAATTAATCTTCATATGTATGAAGTAGAATTACTTAGTGATATCTTAACCGGCTCAATGAGATCACAATGCATGTCCAAATATACACTATGTGTTGTTGAGTTTTCATACAATATCATATACACGTGAAAGATAATGGTATTTCTCATGTGCATTAATCACTTGTGGCATTATGATTGATTATATTTGTAAACCTTTAAAGGCTGGAAGCAACTCAAACTGCAGTTGTGGGATTCATTCTAATGTAATTATTATTCTTTTTAAAAAGTACTCTATTAAATAGGTTTTCCCTAATTAGATTTTGGTCATACCCTGCCTTCCAATTTCTTCAGTTGAGTTGTAGTAGGTAAAAGGTGACCACTGCCAGAATAATTCCACAGACAGGGATCATCAGGTATTTCTTGTATTTCTGCCAAGCCGTTTCTTTGGGCTCCACTGTGTCCCGTCTTTTGTTCTTCTTACGGCGACCTTTCAGTCTTTTTTCAAAGGCTTCTAATTCCATCTGGATAAAAGATTGGACAACCCAAGTTTAGTTCATGAACTTAGTTGGGTGTGAGAGGAATAAGCAGGATAATCAATAATCAAAATGAAATAAAGCAAAACACAAAACCAGGTTTGATCTCTTGCTTTCAGATCACCAACAGCTTGTCCTGGCCCTCCCGACATTGACACTGAAGTTAAGAATGTCCACCAACATCTCTACTTTTCAAAAGGCTAAGCAAATTTGGCACGTGCTCTACAACTCTCACCAATTTTTACAGATGCACCAAAGAAAACATTGTTTATGGCTGTATCATAGCTTGGTATAGCTCCTGCTCTGACCAAGATTGCAAGAAACAAAAAGGGTTATGAATGCAGCCCACTCCATCATGCGATCCAGCACCCCCGTCCACTGACCCCCGTATACACTTTCCACTGCCTCAGAAAAGCAGCCAATACAATCAAGGACTCCACTCACTCCGGACATATTCTCTTTCACTTTCTTTCATCAGAAAAAAACATACAGAAGTCTGAGAACATGTAACAGACTCAAAAACAGCTTCTTCCTTGCTGCCATCACACTTTTGAATGGACCTATAAATAGATCTTTCTCTACACTCTAGCTATGACTTTAACATTACATTGGTCACCCTCTCTTTCCTTCTCCCCATGTACTTAATGAACAGTATGTTTTGTCTGTATAGCACACAAGAAACAATACACATCATTGTATCCCAATATACGTGACAATAATAAATCAAATTACAACAAATATGGATGCTGAATATGTGCCAAATTTTGCATGAAGAGGTACTTGAAAATTGCAGCAACATAAAGAATTCCAAAACTTGGCATCTAAAAAAAAGTCAGTATTTCAGCTATGTGATCAGAGCCAAAAAGCTATAGGGAACTCTTCTGGAAGGCCAAGTGGAGAACAGCATAAAGAAGAGTTGACTATGGCATAGTGAGGCAGCACAGTGGCACAATGGTTAGCATTGCTGCCTCACAGCACTAGGGACCTGAGTTCGATCCCCGGCTTGGGTAACCATATGTACAGAGTCTGCAAGTTCTCCTCATGTCAGCGTGGGTTTCCTGGAGGTGCTCTGGCTAAACAGGCCATGTTAAATTCTCCCTCAATGTACCCAAAGAGGTGCCAGAATGTGACGACTAGGGGATTTTCACAGTAACTTCATTGTGGTGTTAATGTAAGCCTACTTGTGGCACCAATAAACAAACAAACAAACTTAAAACTATCTGGATGAAGAACAGGTTGCAGAAATGCTAAGGTGGATGTGTGAGGATGATGCAAGACGGACGAGCATGACATAACATGACAGCAGATCTACTAGGAGCAGCAGAACCGCAGACATTGGCATAAATTACCCTTGGGCTTCAAGGCCAATGGAAGTTTCAGTTCTTGATGACCTTTATTGGAAAGTACACATGAATGTGTAGAAAATGAAAGATCAGGATCAAACTTGGCTGTTGTGTGTCTGCCAGATTGAAATTTCCACTTGACCAAGGGACAGGTGGACTCTGTGAAAGTGTAAAGTAGGACTTACTGCCTTTAGAAAAGAAGGGATAAAAAAGGAAGGAAATAGGGAAGACATAAAGGTTCATTATTTCTCTTTTGAATCTCTAGTTTTCAAAATTTAGTACTTTTGCTAAAAATCATATGCAGAATGTTATATAACTGTCTTTTTTTTGTTTTTAATGACATTTTAACTTAAAATAGTTCATGTTAGAAAACAGTTTGGGGAAGCAGAGTTCTACATACCTGTTGCTTCAGTCTCTCTTTTTCAAGGGCCGCTTTTTCTTCAGCTTCTTTCATCTGAAGAAACAGTTGAAAAAATAACTATTGTCCAGAAACAGATTAACATTTGACATTTATGAAACTTCTGCATTATTAAAAGAATCTTTAAGGCGAGGTGGTGGCAGCGAAGTGGTAATGTCACTTGAATTACAATCTGAAGGTCTGGGCTATTACTCTGGGGATGTGGGTTCAATTCCACCACAGCAGCTGGTGGAATTTAAACTCAATTAATGAATTTGGAATTAAAAGCTAGCCTTGGTAATAGTGGCCATGAAGCCATTGTTGATTGTCTTAGAAACTATCTGGTTCAAGAATGTCCTCCTGTTATAGAAAAGAAATGATGTGATCGAAATCTGACTTCACAGCCGTTTGGCTGACATACTGCCCTCTGAAAAGGCTCAAGCAAGCTTCTCAGTTGTATTAAACTGCTATGAAGTCTAAAAGGAATGAAACTGAAATAACCACTCATCGAAAACAAAAACTGCACGACCAGCTGCCGACCCTGCAAATCCTCCTTACTAACATCTGTGCTAAATCTGGGAGTAATGTCCTGCAGACTGATTGAGCGACAGATGAGCAAAGCAACACTCACCAAGTCAAACTTTACTGATAAGGCTCCAGACACCACCATCTCAATCGCTGGATGTGTCCTAACTCACCCAAAGGACACATCGTCAGGAGAAAATTCTTAACATCAACTCTGGATTCCACAAAGTCTCATGGCATCAGGAAAAACGTAGACAAGGAAATATCCTGCTGGTTACCAACTAAATTGCCATCTCAGATGATATATCAGCACCAAAGGGTGACTAGGGCACAGAATGCACTCTGGATTTCCACGCCCATCACCACAAGTGGCTTGGGAGCACCACTATTCACTAAACCTGACAGCATACTGCTGCCAGACTGACCCTGCAGCAGATGTGAAGGAACAAACAAGGAGGAAAAGCCAAATTAAACTCATCCACACTAACTTTCCTGTCGCGGATGCATCTGACCATGACAGTATTAGTAAAGTGACCACTGCATAGTCTTTGGGAAGACAAAATCCTGTCTTCAAGTAGGGTACATTCCAAAGTGCTGTGAGGCAGTCCCACCATGCTAAGTGAGAGAGGATCAGAATTGGCAGCTTGAAACTGGACGTGCGCAAAGCACATCGGGTTATCAGCAGTTACTGAATTGTATACAATCACAACCAGCAAAATTCATCTCATGGCTCAGCATAACCACCATCAAGTTGGGAAATCAATTCCGGTTCAATGAAGAATGCAGGGAGGCTTGCCAGGAATAGTACCAGGCATTCTCAAATTAGACGTTAACCTGGCAGAGCTACAATACAGGATACTTGCATGCCCAACAACAGAAGCAACATGCAATAGAAATAGCTAAATAAATCCCACAACAAACCGATCAGAATTAAGCTCTGCAATCCTGACATACTCATCATGAATGGTGGTAGACAATTAAACAGCTTACCAGAGAGGAGGCTTCACAAATATCCCCATTCTTAATGGTGGGGTGCCCAACATACCAGTGCAAAGGACAAGGCTGAAACATTTGCATTGATTTTAAGCCAGAAGTGCCACGTTGCTGATTCATCCCAACTTTCTCCTGAGGTTCCCAGCAAAAAATAAATACGTTGAGAGTAGTGAGTGAGTAGAATTGGCTGCCGTAGGTGGTGGTGGAGGTGAACTTGTTGGGGTCTTCTAAGAGCCTTCTGGATGAGTACATGGGATTTAATGGGATTGAGGGTTATAGACAGGTCTGGTAGGTAGGGATACGATCGGTACAACTTGTGGGCCAAAGGGCTTGTTTATGTTGTAGTGTTGTATGTTCTATACCACTGTCCAAGTTCAGATATATAGCTGATATAGCCACGTCCTCTGGAGGTTCCCAGTTTCACAGATGTTAATCGCAGTCAATTCAATTTACTTCCTATCATATCAAGAAACAATTGATTGCAAAAACTATAAGCCCTGACAACATTCTAGCAATAATACTGAAGACTTATGCTCCACAGCTACCCACACTCCTAACCAAACTATTCCAGTGCAGCCACAACAGTGGCAATCACCCAGCATTGTGGAAAATTGTTCAAGTATGCCCTTTCCACAAAAGGCAGGACAAATTCAATCTGTTCGATCACTGTCCCTGAAAGGTGTTGTCAACAGAGATGTCAAAATTTACTTTCTCAGCAATAACCTGCTCGCTGACACTCAATTTGGCTTCAGCCTGGGTCAAAAAATGAACAAAACAGCTGAACTTCAGGAGTGAGGTGAGAATGATTGCCCTTGAGATCAAGGCATATTTGACCATGTATGGCATCAAGGCACCCTAGCAAAATTGGAGGCAGTGAGAAAACAGTGGGATGGGGAGGATAACTGTCCACAAGTTAGGATCACACTTGGCATAAAGGAAAACTGTGTTAGTTGGAGGTCAATTATCTCAGTTGCAGGACATGGCTGCAGAAGTTCCTCAGAGTAGTATCCTGGACTCAACCATTTCCTGCTGCTTTACTAACGATCTTCCTCTCATTGTTAAAATCAAAAGAGGATATATTCACTGATGACTGCACAAAATTAGTATCATGGCGATTTCTCAAAAACTGAAACAGTCGTGCCCTTATACAAGACTGGAACAATATTCAGGCTTAGGCTGATAGGTATCAAATAATCTTCATGTCACACAAATACCAGGTAAATCATCACCTCCAACAAGACAGAGTCCAATCATTTAACCCAAAAATCTGTTCACAATCTACAAGGCACAAATTATGAATGTAATGTAACACTCTCTACTTGCCTGAATGAATGCAGCTCTATCAAGAAACTTGACACCATCCAGGACAAGGCAGCCCACTTGACTGGCACACCACCCACCACCTTCAATAATTAATCCCTCCACCACTGACTGACACTGGCAGCAGCCTAAATCATCTACAAGTTGCATTACAGAAACTCACTAAGGCTCCTTCGACAGCACATTCCAAACCCAAGACCTCTAACACCCAGAAGAACTATGGCAGTAGATGCACGGAAACACTAATGCTTGCAAGTTTTTCCACAAGCCACACACAGTCCTAACTTGGAACTATATGACCATTTCTTCACTTCTGCCTAGTCAAAATCCTGGAAGTCCTTCCCTCGAGGCACAGTGTGTGTACCTATACCAATGGATTGCAGCAGCTCAAGAAAGCTGTTCGCCACCACCTTCTTTAGGGCAATTACAGATAAGATAATAAATGATGACCTAGCCAGCAAAGCTCATATTCAGTGAAAGTTTTTTAAAAATATAGGATTCTTAGGAAGATGGATCTTATCTGTAGTTAAATGTGATTTTAAAACCATGACATACATTTTTGCTTAAATTAATTTCTACACTACTACTACATTAATTAAATATATTTTCTGAAAAGCAAAATAATCTATTACTTACCTAATGCTTATATTTTTTACTGTGAAAGTTGCAATGTACATGCCTGCTAGCTCATTTATTTTCTGGATCATCAGTGACTTTTTTTGTGGAACTAATCAATAATAGTTCAAAACTACTCTGCAAAATTATGGTATTTCCATGAATCATTATTTGATAACAAATTGTACACTTTTTTTCACATTTTCATTGCAGAAATTGCTGCTATTTCTCTTGAAATGCAACGTCATTAGGCATCAAAGAGGAAATCCAAGTTGTTGCTACTACTCAAAACATATTGATTTGCAAGGCTCTTAAAAGGAGCAAAATAAAACTGGAGAGGATGCATGAAAAATCCAAGCCACCTGGTCAAGTTTAATGAGCATATGCTTTACATCTGAAGCTGACTGTTCTGTAATGTTCCACATGTAATCTAATATAGTTCTTTGGCCTCACCAATTTAAAATGCTGTCTTCGTTCTGAAACAGTAGCTATGCAATGCCAAAATGATCACAAATTACATATGCAGCTTTAGACGGATCTTACTATTGTTCAGTTTTGAGAGTATTGAGCATACAGTTTCTCATTTCCTATAAAAGCCATGTCCTTACTGTTTTTCCAATCACTTAATTGTCAATTTCAGACCAGTTTTAGATGTTCCAATATACTACTGGCAATTCAGTCAGGTAATTCACTATTAGAAAATTAGATTCTACAACTAGGTCTACAAAATAAAAATGGAATTTATTACAATATCAACTTTAATGAACTTGGATTTCTAACAATTAATGGTTACTTGCTTGCAGCATTTACGTTTTCCCTGGCAAGCAAAAGGTGACATCAAAAAATATCAAATGTAATGAGTGGGAAATGGATGGACCTTTTCCTTCTGAATGGTAGCAGTTCCAATCACTTGTTTTTGTATTCTTTCATGTGATGTGGGTACCACTGACAGGGCCAGCATTTGTTGCTCATCCCCTTGGCCTGCATGGCCATTTCAGAGAGCAACTAAAAGTTAACCACATTACTGTGTGTCTGGAATCACACCAGGCCAGATTTGCAGATTTCCTCCCTTAATGGATATTAGTGAACCAGCTAGATTTTTAAAATAACCAATAATAGCTCCATGATCACCATTGTTGAGACTAGATTTCAATTTCACAGTTATTAATTGGATTTGGGATTTGAATACATGTCCCAAAAATAAGAGCCATAAGTCTCTGTCCAGTGATATTACCATTACATCACCGTTCTTCCCCGATATCATTCCAAAATGGTACAATAAAACCTGGAGTACAGGTCACAAATTGAGCTAGTGCAAGTAGGAAGAATTATTTGTTTAGAAAAAAAACCATAGTATGACTTAAAATATTCAGAGTTAAGATATACAAAAGAGGATCAAGGCACTGTTATAAATGTAAAGAAGATGTAACTTTACAATGCACTATTATTTACTGCTATTTTAAGATAAATTTAAACAACGAAATTTCCCTGAATCAATGCAAGATTTGATAACCTAGATTGTTGGTCAACTCTCTAAACAAGTAATAAAAAATTATCAACTTGAGTTTGTGTCAGATAACAAATACTTCAAACTATAACATTTTAAAAGACAGAAGATCACTGTACCTGTGCCAGTTTTTTGAAATAATTCTAAATATTTGTCCCTATCCTTTCTTTTTCCACAATTTTTTTAAAATCCTTTTACAAATGGCACAAAACATTTTTAAAAAGCCATATGAATTCTGCACTATCATGCAATTCCGAGTGAACAAATTATGAGCTGGCTGATAATTCTAATATATAGATGCACAAAAACAATTGAAGCTGAACATATAAAACTAATTGTACCAATTGTAGATGAGGGTTTCATTTGGATGCAAAGTCTATTTTGGAATATGCTCTTTGCATCCACTTTTAAGCAAAGCTGGGAAAGTATAATGTAACAAGACAAGAGACGTTACCTCAGACGCTTTTCGCTTCATTTCCTGACAGACTTCATCGCATTCCACCAGGACCTCCTTCTCAGTCACCACTGAACACAGTATTTCCTTTACAGAACACATAAACGTCTTTGGTGTCAATTCTTCAAAGAATGTTGTGTAAATTTAAAACTAACATTCTATACATACAGGAAGGATATAGTTGATATTTTAAGGTCAGATAAACCTTTGATTAAAATAACACCTACTTAATGAGCAGACTTAATAATATTGCTCACACTAGTTCTAATGTTTCAATTCAACACAGACTTTCCATACCCCAATGAGGTTCCATTGGAGATTGTGCTCAAATACGCGATCACCATCAGTCTGGGGTTTCAAATAATAGAAAACAGCTGATTCTAGTTGAAATCAAAGTAATGCGTTTTCCTCCGTCTTCTTTCAATGGTTGGTGGTTTTGTTTAACACACTGCAATGTATCGCCTTGACAGAAGAATTAATGTTCCATCTGTTGCTTTTTATACCAACATTTCCTCAAACCACCTGCCAATGCCATACTATTAGACTTGAGAATAAAAATTTAGTTCTCTAGAATATAAGATTATTTTTGAAATGTACACACACAAACTGATATTGCAGTCACATATCCTTTAGGTAAATTTGAAGAAGTTCTCTGTGCATCTGGTATCTATGTAGACAATTATTTGAAGATAAAACAACATCGCTTGTTTTTCTATTTCTTTGAGATCTGCTGCTTCACAGCTCCAGACACCTGGGTTCGATTCCCAGCTTGGGTCACACTCAGTGTGGAATTTGCACATTCTCCTTGTGTCTGCATGGGTTTCCTCCCACAGTCCAAAGATGCGCGGATTAGGTTGACTGGTCATACTAAAATTGTCCTGCGATTCTTACATTAGAGGGATTAGTGGATAAAATATATAGGGAAACAGGGGTAGGGCCTGGGTAGGATTGTGGGTGGGGCAGATTCGATGGGCCAAATGGCCTCTTTCTGTACTATAGGATTTCTATTTCTTGACGCCTGAATATAATTACGTTTACTTTTAAATTGTACTTTAAAAAGGATTAATGTTAAAATGTATCAGTTCACTGGATTTTATGGCTTTGAGATATGCTTGAAATTAATTTTGGAACGTTCTGCACTTTAAATTCCCTTTTTTGTAAAGGATTTATTTTGGAATCCCATTTCTCTTTGCATCAAATACAAGGCTAAATAAGAGTTTTACCATCCAAACCATGCTTGTTGGATTAACCCAGTCTTTGATGCACAATGCCAAAAATGGATACTTGGGTCTTCCTGATCTTTCTTGTCCAAGTTTTTTTCTCTACATTTGATAGATGGGTGTCTTTAAAATTACATGATTTAACAATATTCCTTTGGTCCAAAATACTGATAAAAATAACTCCAAAAGGAAGACAACTAGTTGCCAATCACACGAACATCACTAACACTGGGAATGTGTAGCAAAATTGGACTAGTCAAAGATCAGCTTAATGCAGACATACTTTACAGGTATGTGAAACTAAAAGATTAGCAAAGATAAATATAGGCACATTTCAGCCAGAGATAGGAGAATTTATACTTGGGAATAAGAAAATGGCAGAGAAATTCTCTCAGGCTGAGGTAACAAATTTCAGTACTTGGAGCCCTGTTATTTGTAATCTATATGCAAAGAGGTTTTAAGGATTTAGACAGGCTTAGTGAGTGGTGTAGGCCTGAGGTTTGCAATTTCACATTTTTGCATTTTATATCTGCTCTGCACTTCATTTCTGCACTTCATTTTAAGAGAACCTCTATTTAGTCTGTCTTGAATTTTTAAAAGTTAGTTAAAATCAAGATCTACAAAGTGTGATTATGCTTTGATGAATTCATGTATTTAAGTAATTATGCAATCAATAGTCATCAGCAGTGACATTAACTGTGGACTTGATCTTTTCTCTCCTAAGGACTACTTTGCTTGTTTTCATGTTCCGCACACGAGGACGGTCTTAACAGGGATCTTGGCTTCATGTCACACTATCAGTAACCCCCATGACTTGCTTGGGTTGGCAAAAAAACCTCACTTACTGTGCTATCTGGAGACAATACATATCTCTCTAACCTGTGCTCAGTGCTCCTTCCACTCACATTGTTAGCCACTTTAAGACTTAAATAGCAGGTTAGGTGTAAGGATTCCCATTCTAATCAGCATTCTGTAAACTGTCTGTGCTGATGTGTATGCTATTGCAGACCAGAACACCTCATTCGCCTGACGAAGGCACAAAGGCCGAAAGCTAGCAAGTTTACTATCAAATAAATCGGTTGGATTTAAAATTGGTGTTGTCAGACCTCTTGCTCAGAGTAAGCCAGTTCACTGCTATTGTTTTAATTTTATACAGATTCCTAATTGTTGGATTCATGTTTTGAGAAAGTATGAATGGAGGCATAAGGAGACTGGAATGTAGAGATTAGACTTAACGGGCCTCAGTATTCAGCATTCGGGACTGCAACCAGAGTGGATTAGTTGAGCAATGCAGGAAGGATATTTCTGAACAACATCGATGTAGAAGGATGTTCCCCCTGGCTTCTGGAGTCTAAAACCATGGGACACAGTCTCAGAATCGGAGGTAAACCATTTAGGTGTGAGGAACTTCTTCACTCAGAGGGCGACGCATCTTCGGAATTCTCTATCCTAATAGGCTGTGGAGTTTCAGTAATTAAGTCCAAAATTGGGATGGATATGTTTCTAGTTAATGAAACCAAGGGATATGGAAGTATTGTGGAAAAATGTTGAGCTAGAACATTAGTCATGATCTAGTTAAATGGTAGAGCAGACTCAAGGGACCAAAGGCCTATTCCTATTTCCTACGTTCCTAAATTAGAAAGAGGAGGTAGCTAAAATATTAAGTGTAGTAAAAACTGATAGAGTTATTAGAAAAGTTGGCTGTACTTGAAGTTGATAAGTCACCACGTCCAGATGGAATGCATAGGAGATTGTGAGGGGAGATGAGGGTGGAATTTGCTCACGTACTGGCCACAATCTTACAACGTTTTAGGCAATTCTACTGCTGAAATTCCCCCACGAAGTTGCAAAGTTATGGGAACACTTATAGCCTCAACAACAACTTTCATTTCTATCATCCCTTTAACATAATAAACATTCAAAGACACTTCACAACAACATATCATTTACGATCCAAAAGCACATAATGAGATTAGTACGAGTGGCTACATGATTAACCATAAAGTTGAATTTTCACATCAAAACACAGAAAATAGGAGCAGGAGTAGGCCATTCAATCCTTTAAACCTGCTCTGCTATTCATTATGACCATGGCTGATCATCTAACTCAAGTATCTGATACCACTTTCCCCACATATCCTTTGATTCCTTTCGTCCAAAGAGCTCCTTCTTGAAAACATATAACGTTTTGGCTTCGAAATTTTCTATGGCAGTGAATTCCATAGACGTACAACTCTCTGGGTGAAGAAATTTTATCTTACCTGACAAAGGGGCAGAGCCCTGAAAGCCAGAGGCATTTGCAAACAAATAAACCTGTTGGAATTTAACCTGGTGTTGTGAGACTTCTTACTGTGAAGAAATTTCAGTGTGGTAGTAGCAAACCACATTGAAATTTCAGCATCAGGGGTCTGCGTTCAATTCCAGGCATCGGTCACTGTCTGTGCAGAGTCTGCAAGTTTTCCTGGTGCCTGCATGTGTTTCATCTGAGTGTTGCGGTTTCCTCTGAAGGACATGCTTGTTAGGTGCACTGGCCATGCTAAATTCTCCTTCAGTGTACCTGAACAGGCAGAGTGTGGCGACTCGGAGTTTTCACAGTGACTTCATTGCAATGTTAATACAAGCCTATTTGTGACAAATAAACTTTATCTTAATATGGTTATCAGTGGGAACATCTTCCCTGCATCCACCTTTTCTGGTCCTATTAAAATTTTATAGGTTCCGATGAGATCCCTCACTCCCTCATTCTTCTGAATTTCAGTGAATATAATCCTAACTGACTCAATTTCTTCTCATATGTCAGTCCGACCATCCCAGGAAACAGTTTGGGGTAAACCTTCGCTACACTCTCTTTATAGCAAGCATCTTCCTCAAATAAGGAGCCTGAAACTGCACTCAATGTTGTAAGGGTAATCTCACCAAGTATAATTGCAGCAAAACATCCTTGGATTGTTTTAAATAATGCAAGAGAAATAGAAAATAGAGCAATTAGGAAAGCAATACTATGTCTGTCTTTATAACAAAGGAATCGGAGTACAAGAGTAAATGGGTGTAAAGTGTATAGGGCCTCATCTGAGACACATCTGCAGTGCTATATATAGCTTTGGTCTCTTTGTCAAGGAAATATATACTTATTCTATAGAGAGTGTAACAAAGGGTTAGTAAACGATTCCTGGGATAAATGGATCACATGGACGAGAGATTGAGTAGACTAGGTCTACATTTCTTACTATTTAGAAAAATGAAAAGTTTAGAAGAAAAGCTTTAAGATGTGTAAAATTCTTGAGAGGTTTGATAAAATGATGCTGGAAGGATGTTTTCTCTTGATGTCGACTCTAAAACAAACAGCCTCAGAAATATCAGGTCAGTCAAACATGCTGCAACTGACAGTGGCGCTGCAAAACGGGCTTGCCTTATACACACTGCCGGTCACAATGTATAAGACTTTTTCCATTGCACCACTCAAACTTGTGACCTTTATCACCTATAAAAACACAGCAACATACACTTGGGAACACCCCTATCTGCAAGTTCCCCTTCAAGTCACACATTGTTCTAACATGGAAATATATCACTTTTCTCTCACTGTCACTCGAGCAATACCCTGAACCTTCCTATCTTACAGCACAATCATATCAACTTCAAAGCATGGATAACAGGGGCTCAAAAAAATTGACTCATCACCATCTTCTCAAGGACAATTAGGGAGAAGGCAATAAATGTGAACCTGGCCATCAAAAGCCCATATCCCTTAAGTAAATTTAAAAGATGATGTATAGAATCATAGATTCCTACAATGCAGGAGGGGCTATTTGGCCATTCAAGTCTGCACCACAATCCCACCCAAGCCCAATCCCCATACATTTACCCTAGCTAGTACCCCTGTACTAAGGGGACATATAGCATCACCAATCCACCGAGCCTGCATGTCTTTGGATTGTGGGAGAAAACCTACATAAACCATGAGAAAATGTATAAACTCTACACAGACATTGACCCAAGCTAGGAATCAAACCCAGGCCCTTGGCACTGAGAGCCAGCAGTGCTAACCACTGTGGTAAAGCAGTAATGCTCCGAAAGGTCATATTCCAGATAGACCTGTTAGACTTCTTACTATCAGTTTATTAATGGAATGGTCATTTAACCATACAAATGAATCCTGATTCTATCCACAAAGATATCTGATGGCTCTAAAATAAAACACTACCAACCAAATATCACTGCATCTCACAAATTCAGATGATAGGCAAGATTGTCTTATGAAGTAAGTTGGATTCCACTTAAAATCCTTATGCGTAAACTAATGAAATGTTGTCATAAAATTTTCAAATTGAGTCATAATTAAGAGATACCTTTTTAATCCGCTTACAAGGGCACTTCATCTTCACTTTCTGGTTGCAGTTTTGAGGACAGTCACCAGGGTGGCAGGTTGCTTTGCACCGATGTCCACATGACAACTGAAGCAGACAAAAAGAAACATTTTGAATTCTATTCAAAAAAGACGGGATAATGCCAAAACTTTTAAAATGAAATGTAATCCTGCTTAATTGTTCAGTAGCAAGTTGACCAGTAAATAAACAGTTGAGAACCAGACAGGTTAAGAAATAACTGTTTAAAAAATAAAATAATTTTTAACATCCTTGCTCTTCATATGGATACTCTCACTTCGTCTTCCTTCTTGCAGGTATACTTTTAACACTTCTTTTGAAATATAAATTGTGCTCTCCCAACAGTTCAATGAATTCATCCAATAATAAGCTAAACCACATCATCCAGGAAGGTCCTAAATTTAATCTCCAGTCTGTGTTGAATTAAAAGATTTCAGCAAATACTGTTATAAAGTGTTAAGATGGACCTCAACATCTTGACCAGTTAACATTTCTGTTCCTAACTGCTCTGTCTACCTCCTTGCTGGAAATGCATTGTGTGAACACTGTGTGACAAATTAAATAGCTGCAATGCCTTAACAGGATTTAAAAGCCTGTTGGAACACAATTAAGTATTTTCTTGAGCAAAAGACACTTCAGGGAGAAACTATAGGGTCACCAGTATGTATGGAGTTATAAGCCTGCAAATTTCCAATGGGTTCAAGGATAGAGAACAGAAGCAATGGTTCAAGGGTAAGGAAGAGAAATTGGCAAGAAAATAAAACCATTGGCAATTTGACTTTCCCCTCTCCGCTGAGTGTCAACTTACTGCAATATAGTTTGATGGCAGCAAGCATCTTCTGTACTTTATTCAAATAGCGTTTTTCTTTACATGGCCTTAAACTGTAAGTGATGGCAAACTCATCTCTCACCGAAGGTAAAGACGCCAAGCTAGATGCCGTCCCTACTCAAGTGTCACACTCTCAGTCAAATGACATTCTGACTGTAATCAGGAGCAAGAAACTTGGATGATATCCAAAAAACATCCAATAAAGTGCAACGTGCAGAAAAGATTGGGATACGCACATGCACAAGTGCACTCGTGGGCTTTCTCTTGCTAGAGATTGGTTTGGGCTGGTAATAACATGGCAAAATATTACTGATAGTATACAGGACCTGCTGTAGATTGGTCAGAGCTATTTAACTATCACAAAACTTTAAATGAAGCTGAACATTGGAATTGCCAGTGATCAACCCTATTCATGATCTTACATTAGTGGATTATCAATGAAGCAGCTGAAGCTGGCTTTAGAAAGGACATTTTCCTGAAGAAGTGTATAGTGAAGCTCTGAAGATGTGATATTGTTCTCTGACAAGCCATAAACATCTTGCTTCGAAGAAAAGTAAAACACCACAAATACTATAAATCAGAAATAAAAACAGAAAATGCTGGAAAAGCTCTAGAGGTCTGTAACGCCTACGAAGAGAAAAATCGAGTTAACATTTCAAGTCCGAATGGCTGTTTTTCAGAGCTCTGAAAAACAGTCACATGGACTCAAAATGTCTCTCTCTCCACAAATTCTGCCACACCTCCAGAATTTTTCTAGCATTTTGTTCTTTCTTACTTCTAAGATATGCCTGATAGTACTCTTAGTATGGCCTTCTTTCTTTATTAAACTAGAGTTGTCTCCTAGCTTGACAGTAATCAGTGCAGAGGATGTTCTAGACCACGAGGCAACTGATTGTGAAGGTACAGCATTCCACTACAGCTGACAGTTCAGGGCCTCATGGTTCTCAAATTTCAGATGGCAGGCCATTTCTTCTCCCAATGAGCTTCAGAGTACCAATTACACAATGAAAGATGCCCTCAATGGATGGGGAGATTATACTCTGTCTTCACCAAGATGTGTTTACTCCTATGAAAGGCACAGTAGGCATACTTGTTGGTCGATTAGCTCGGTAAACCAAGCTACTTTCCATATACTCCACTTTTAAAGCATCAAATCTTGTTGAAAAAGGGTACAAAATTTTTTAAGCAGCTAACATGACATATTCTACATTCTCTAAGTTATGGGTTCAAGTCCCACTCCAAAGATCTGAACACAAAATCTAAATCAGTCCTTATCAAGTTGGAATCCGCTATCACTCGTGTGTCTGTAGAGACTTTGTAGGAGTACACAAAATAACCTTCCTTATAAGAGAGGAAAAAAATCAAAGGGTAGATAAAAAGACAAGCTGCCAGCTTTGTAAAAATCAACAGCAGTTAGTATTAGCCTCAGTGGTGACAATCTGCACATCTTTTGGGTGATGAGTATTCTTAGACAGCATGGTTTACAGCAGGGAATCTTGCATTTACTTTAACTGAAAGTAGAGATGGAAGGTGAGAGGCAAGCTACTCTACTGTGATAGTAGAGTGCATTCAATCTGGACTTGTGCAATGATCAAGTGCTATTCTAATGCTGCAAGCTTACTATGGTCACTGCAGCATGGCTGGAGGCTATTCCAACTATTGAATCTATGCCAACTCTATACAACAATCAATAAGTCCAAATCTCCTGCTCGATTTCCCATTGCTCTGCAAGTTTACACCAAGTGCCCTTCCAAATTCTTTTTGAAATCACTAATTGTCTCCATGTCTGCTATGCTCATAGAAATCCATTATTCTATGACAAAATAACAAATTGGTAGTACAGAACTTGAATATTGCTGAAAAAAGACATCTTATCAAAGCTCTTTGGCTTGCACTCATCAGAACAATCACAAGAATACCAACGCCAGGGGAAGCATATGGGAAAAAAGTGATTGCTTTGCAAGTGGACAGCTACATGCTCACAAAATCCAAAACACAGTGTCCAACAACAATACTTGACAGTTAACTGTCAGTTGCCAAATGTATTCTACTTGACAATGCCTCTACCAATGAGTTTACTCATCAACCAATCACCTTATTTTCATATAGAATTAAGTTGTTGTTTCCCTGACATTAGTACTCTTGATTGTCCTGATGAATGCAAGGTTAAAATCTTTGGCAAAGTTTTCTTTTTTCAGCAATACTCGACGTTATTCCCTTGAACAATTAATGAATGTGTAGAAGTTTAGCTGGTTTTGTGCAAATAAACTATTCAAGAATGTTATGTTAAGTAAATACTTGGGGCAAGAAAACTCATTTATGGAAGCTATTTATAAAAAACTTGCTTTCAATCCGTTAAACAAAGTATACTGAGACTATTAATACTATTTGACCAATGGTTGTTTATATTGGATTTGATCAGTCAACTGATTGCCTGAAATGCCAGATGCCCAAATCTTAACCACCTTAAAAGCTGTTCAGTTACCATGTACTGGAATATTTGTCGAGTTACCTTCACATTTGTTGTATCTGCTCTGCCTTATTACTACCAATGAAGTATTTCTCAAACTGCAGCTCTCTACATAATTAGCTGCTGTCTTAAAAGCATTAAAAACAATATATATTCGCAGCACTTTGTCGTTATACAATACTGTAATTTAGATTGAGAGTTACTGATCCATTTGAAAAGGGGTCCTAAAACCAACCTTCAGTACAATGTTGCAGGAGAGACGTTGCATAAAGACCCCATCTACACTTTTGGATGGATATGAGCTATTTGAGAGCTTACTTCAGTGATCCAGTCAATATGTATCCTCCAACTAACACCACTCAGATTATCTGGTCATAATTTTAAAATACCCTATCTTCAAGTACATATCTGCAGGATTAAAATCTGCTCTAATCTCAAGACTTTTATCTTCTTCTCATTTTTAAATTGATTCCAAACTTGTACTGTAGCTATAAATAAAAACATGGTCCCAAAATGATTGACATTTGGAAGAAATAGTTTTGTTATAAGGAATGCTGAATGAGGAGTTGGTGATCTTATAGGTAACAGGGTAATCCATATCACAAACAAACACAACAATGATCAACAGAATAATGAAGGGATTGAAAACTACCACTTTTTAAGGAATGGCCAAGTGTGCCTAATGCATCATTAAAGATCTGAAGCTGTCCTTCACAATTCAGAGAGCTTGAGAACAACAAAAGAATTGACAGAAGTTAGACTTCTAGAAATGGCTGCAGCAGGTTGCTATTGGCTTCCAAACCACTGAATCTGACTATTGCTGTGGCTATTAATTTCAACTCACTGTGTGCAACTTGGTTGCTGTCTTTTTCTGCATGACAAAAGCGGCAACGCTTCATAAGCAGTTTGTTGGCTGCAAAGCAATTTAGGACACTAATACTAATCATGTTTTTGTGCATGAATATATCATTTATATCTAGCATGCTCAATAAGTTGTTTAAGTATTAGGTTTTTACAATGCTCCCATAGACCAATAGGAGTTATATTCAATAAAACGGAAATTTAAGATAGGAGTATTCAAACGAAAAGGTATCCTTTAAGAAAAAGGAAAATCCTTTTGCATTCGATTTTTATTCTTCATTTTAAGGGCTTCTTTTCAGTTCTGCTATCCTGTCGTACGTTATGCCTTGGCAAAGGAGATAAACAATACTTACTCATAAATTACCTGCCAACATTACTTGCCCCAATTGATTCACCATCCATTTTCACTTCTGTCCTGTAGGGAAGCCTGCCCTGCAGTGTGCAACTAAGGAAGAACAAGGGAGCCACAAACAGTAGCATACCACAAAATCCTTTCACTGACTTTGGAAATAATACAAAAAAGTTCACAAAAGGATTAGCCAATTATGTTACATAGTTTACTGGAAGGCCATAAACCTGAATCTCTGTATCATGTGAAAATTTGCACATATGCCATAACATTCAAACCAGATGGATTCTTGACAAACTACGCATGTAATGCGAGTCCCCACTAATGCATATTATAATTAAAGACTAACAACAATTTTATCTGAAGCATTTCTTAAAAAAAGTGAAGGAATAAAATGCTTGACGTAACATGACGCATCCACAATCAGTTACTTTACATTTCACAAAGCGATCGAAAGAGAAAACAAATAAACTGAAGTCCTTGGTCACATATTTTAGTACCCAACCTCAAGGCAACATAAAAGTTACAATCGAGGTAAATTTAGCACTTTCTAATTAAGCAAACTTCAGGAGCCTGCTATACTTATTTTACTTCTTCTCTAACCAAAGAGTCCAGTATAATGTGTTCCTAATATTTCTTTTGCATTATTTCAAGTGTTTTTCTTAATTCATTCTTCCAGGCATGGCCAGCACCTAGGTAATTTTGCCCTCGAGAAGATGGCAAACTATCTTCATGAATAGCTGCAGTCAATGTAGTATAGGTATACACCCACAGTAATATTAGGAGGGAACTCCAGGATTTTGACTGAGCAACAATGAAGGCTCGAAGTCAGGATGGTGCATGATTTTTGCCAGATGGTGTTGCCATGCACCTGCTGCCTTTGATCTGCTAGATATTAGCGAATGGGAATTTGGAAGATGCTGTTGAAGGAAACTGGAGGAGTTCTGCAATACATCTTGTGAGTGAAACAACTGCAGCCATTGTATGATGGTGGTGGAGAGAATGAATGTTTAATGTAGTGGATAGGATATCAATCATATAGGCTACTTTGGCCTGGATAGTGCTGAACTGAGTTTCACGGATCCAGGTAAGTGGAGAATATTTCATCACACTTTTGACATGTGCCTTGGATAGTCTTTGGAAATCAAGCGAGTCACTCACCACAAAATACCCATACTCTGACCTGATCTTCTCACACTTCAACCAGTGCTGGATCATCGTCTAGCTCATTTTTGATACTATGTTGTGGAAGGTTATCTAGCAAGCGTACGTCCACCACAGAATTCTAATTGAATAACTCTACAAAGTGCTGTTTCCAGTGGTTTTGACACTATCCTTAACTTTGAGGGCAGTCTTGCCATCATTGGTTATTATGGGTGTTCTTCCAGGACTCAGGACCTCTTTGATTGCTTTGGAAAGAGTTTACATGTCATATATTTCAGCAAGCAATTAAATTTCTTCAGATTTCTCTGTTCACTAAATGATCTTTAAATCACAGGCTCTTTGTTGAACTTCAGCTTTCACCGTCCTGTGCGCAGGCTTCTTTTCTGTGAAGTTTGGACCTGATTGCCAGATTTCGAATGCTGTTTTCGCTTAAATGAGTTTGCAAATTTCTGTATCGCTCTCATCAAACCAAAGTGTCTTTCAGCAGTGTCTTCCAGGATTTTTCAGTATGTTGTCAGTAGTAACCAGTGATAATGAGTAATGTTACTTATTGGCAAAATGTCTATTTATCCATTTCTGTAGTTTGATTGACTTGTTCTTGAAATTTCAAGTTTGGGTCATTTGCTAAGCCAAAGATAAAGAATCTATTTGGCCAAACCCGTCAAGGCCTTTGTTTCCTTTTGAGGGTCTTGTGATGCACCAACCTTGAACATATCAACCATGGTCTGTCCAACATTCGCTGACCATAAACATACATTCCCCCAGGTTATTGTGGGAGGTGAGGGAAGTGGTTGCAGAGCCCTTGGCGATGATATTTGCATCGTCCATGGAAACGGGAGAGGTTCTGAAGGATTGGAGCATTGCAGATGTGGTTCCTATCTTTAAGAAAGGGAACAGGGATAGTCCAGGAAATTACCGACGGGTGAGTCTGACTTCATTGATTGGTAAGCTGATGGAGAGGCTTCTCAGGATAAGATTTATGAATATTTGGAGAAATTTGGACTGATTAGAAATAGTCAGCATGGTTTTGTCAAGGGCAGGTCATGCCTTACGAGCCTAGTTGAGTTCTTCGAAAACATGACTGAACACATTGACGAAGGAAGGGCAGTGGACGTAGTGTACATGGACTTTAGTAAGGTGTTTGATAAGGTCCCCCATGCAAGGCTTCTGGAGAAGGTGAGAGGACATGGGATCCAAGGGGCTTTGGCCTCGTGGATCCAGAACTGGCTTGCCGGCAGAAAGCGGTTGTGGATGGGTCTTGTTCTGCATGGAGGTCGGTAACCAGTGGAGTGCCCCAGGGATCTGTTCTGGGACCCCTGCTGTTTGTCATTTTCATAAATGACCTGGATGAGGAAGTGGAGGGATGGGTTAGCAAGTTCGCCGACGATACAAAGGTCGATGGTGTTGTGGATGGTCTGGAGGGATGCCAAAAGTTGCAGCGGGACATAGACAGGATGCAAGACTGGGCGGAGAAGTGGCAGATGGACTTCAACGCAGATAAATGTGTAGTGGTCCATTTTGGCAGGAATAATGGGATGAAGGAGTACAATATAAGGGGTAGGAGTCTTAGCTGTGTTGTAGAGCAGAAGATCTCGGGGTCCGGGTCCATAGGACTCTTAAATCGGCCTCGCAGGTGGAGGAAGTGGTCAAGAAGGCGTACGGTGTACTGGCCTTCATTAATCGAGGAATAGAGTTTAGGAGTCAGGAGGTAATGATGCAGCTCTATAAGACTCTTGTCAGACCCCGGTTGGAGTATTGTGCGCAGTTCTGGTCGCCTCATTATAGGAAGGATGTAGAGGCTATTGAGAGGGTTCAGAGGAGATTTACAAGGATGCTGCCTGGATTGGGAGGCAGGCCTTATGAAGATAGGTTGAGGGAGCTGGGACTCGTCTCACTGGAGAGACGTAGGTTGAGAGGCGACCTGATAGAGGTTTATAAAATGTTGAGAGGAATAGATAGGGTGGACTGTCAGAGACTATTTCCCCGAGCGGAAGTGGTCACTACGAGAGGACACAGATTTAAGGTGCAGGGAAGGGAATACAAAGGAGATGTCAGGGGTAGGTTTTTCACTCAGAGGGTGGGGAATGAATGGAACCGACTGCCGTCGGAGGTTGTTGAGGCAAACTCACTGGGGTCTTTTAAAAGACTTCTGGATGTGTATATGGAAAAGAATAGGATAGGGGGTTATAGATAGGTGGATTAGTAAATGTGATCGGCGCAACTCGTGGGCCAAAGGGCCTGTTTGTGCTGTATTGTTCTATGTTCTACATACATGTAATATGCGCATTTCTGGTCCTGAATATCAGAATTACTAAGTGCCACTGTTTCAATCTTGGATGTTGCCAGGATGTCTTCAAATATTTTTTGGCGTAAATGGATCTAAGTTACCGCAAGATTGTATTCAGGGCACAAGATAAGGAGGTAGTCACCACTGAATGACTTCCCAACTCTCTGCTTTTTAATGGCATTTGGCCAAAGACTATGATTATCATTCAGCTTGGCACTGAAATCACCAAGAAAAATTATCTTCGACTGTGATGGTACAGCTGCCCTTCTGCATCTTGCAATAGAAGGTTTTTGGTTGATCTTCAGAGCACAAGGTAGCTGCATAAGCACTGATGTGCATGACAGGTTCAGTGGCCTTTCAGCTTCTAACTGAATGTCACAAAGCCATTCGTTAATCCTGAAAGGGAGATTGCATTATTTCTTATATAGAAAGCAGCAGGAGTAGGTCATTCGGCCCTTCAAGCCTGCTCCACCATTTATCTTGATCAGAGCTGATCACCAAATTCAACGTCCTGATGCCCCTCCTCCCATATCCCTTGTTCATTTTAGCCCCAAGACTATATCTGATTTCTTCCTGAAATCTGATGTATTGGCTTCAACTACATTCCAGACATTCACTACTCTCTGGATGAAGAAATTTCTCCTCATCTCAGTTCTAAGAAGTTTACTCCTCATCCTCAAACTATAACCGTAGTTCTGGACTCCCCCACCATTAGTAACATTGTTTCTAAATTTACCCTGTCTAACACTTAAAATTTCATAACTTTATATGAGATCCCCTCTCACTCTTCTAAACTCCAGTGAATAGAATCCTAACCGACTTAGTCCTGCCATCCCAGGAATCAGCCTGGTAAATCTATCTGTACTCCCTCCATAGCAAGGGCATCCTCCCTCCGTTAAGGAGGCCAAATTGCACACAATACTCCAGCTGTGGCCTCACCAACTCCCTATACAATTACATCAAAACATCCCTATTCCTATACTCAAACCTTCTTGCTACGAAGGCCAATATACCAACTAGCTTCTTTTCTGCCTGCTGTATCTGCTAGCTTATTGAAATCAGACAATGTTTTGGCCTCAACTACATTTTGTAGTACTGATTTCCAGACATTCACCACTCTCTAGGTGAAGAAATTTCTCCTCACCTCAGTTCTAAAAGGTTTACCCCTCATCCTCAAACTATGACCCCTAGTTCTGCACTCCCCCACCATTGGGGGCATCGTTTCTGAACCTACCTTGTCTAATCCTGTTAAAATTTTAGTGATTGATGCACAAGGACTCAAAGGTTTCGTTGAGTAAATTTGTCCCCATTCAAGAAATAATGCCTTCCTATTATTACTATCAAAGTGGATAACCACACATTTATCTACATCATAGCGCACCTGCCATGCAGATGCCCACATATTCAGTCTCTTCAACTCACGCTGAAGCGCCTCGCGCAAACAGACTCATTTGTGCCCTCACACTTCCTGTCTACTAACCAGCTTTCTATCCATCTCAAAACATTATCTGCAATCTCAAGTACTTTAACTTTATATAAATAGTTATGAGGCGCCTTGGCAAAAGACTTCTGAAAGTCTAAATTTGATTATCTTGATGAACGTGTTTGTGATGGCAAAACTAATTCCACGAGTTCCGCATTTTCTCTTGACCTTCATTTCCAGAACATAGTGTAGTTGACATTAATGAATATGCAGATTGTTGAAGCCATACACCAAACTCCATCATGCTAGCTCAATCTATGGTAAACGATGTACTTAAGTTTGAGAATTATGATATCCAATCCTACATTAAACTTGGAGCAGGATCTTGAACCCACAATGTGCACAAGATCATCACAGGGCTCAGGATCCAGTGAAACTCAGAAATTGCAAACCTCACTGGTAAGATCACAATGTCCACCAAAAACATGATCAGGTTTGTGCCCATGATTGCAATGGGGGAGGGGGTGGGGTGGGGGTCAGATACCTCTGTGGCATGGTGGGGGTGGTTAACTTTTTCCCAGTGATTGGGATGCTTCGATCTCAGTAGAGCTGGTTCTACTCAAAGACCTTCTTCTCACCAGACTGACAGTGCAAACTCTGTCCATTGTTTTCACAATTAAAGTAACAAGATCTGTGGAGAAAACTGGCCAGTGAAGCTGGAGAGCTCCAAGTCAGTTTTTTCAACCAGAATCAATGCGATATTAAATGCCACATTCAAAGTCTAAGGACAGTGGTTTCCCCCTACTATTATCAATGCTATTGAAATCTGGACAATTTATAGAGGCTGTATCAAGAACAACATCAACATTGCTGGTTCAGGAGAACCTTACAAATCAAGTGGGAGGACAAAAGAACAATTGAATGTTGAAAATACAGATGCCATGTTTAGAGGTAATATTAATTCATCAAGGTGGATGGAACACAACATCAGAATATCTGACTCATGACTGCTGAAATAAAGATGCTACTCAAGAGTTATGCCAGAGAGCTTGTTCACACAGGGGCATCAGAAATGTTTCAAAGATAATCTTAAAGCCTCCATGAATACTAAGGGGCAATTTAACAAAGCCAATCTACTAACCAGCACATCTCTGGAGTGTGAGAGGAAACCCACACAGACATGGGGGAAAAAATGCAAACTCCACAGTCACTCAAGACTGGAATTGAATCTGGATCCCTAGTACTTGTGAAGAAGCAGTGCTAATGAGATGCAATGCTCTTTGTTAGCTGCAACAGGAATGTATGGGGCTGAAGAAAAAAGCTCTGAATTTATTTTTGTGACAAGAAATCATATAATCATACCTACAATAGTCTATAGTGAATTAATTGATTCTGGGACACTTCAAACAGCTGGAATTATTATACTTAAAGTGGATAGAAAATAATTTTTTAAACCTTCTAAATCATCAAAACAGTGGATCAAGGCATTGTACTCATCACCAAAGTGACCTCAGTATTTCAGCATTCAATACTACATAGGACCATACAATCCTATGCAGGACCCTGATCAGACACCACGTGCAGTACTTCGTTCAGTTCTGGTTGCCTCATTACAGGAGGAATGTGGAGGCCATAGAAAGGATGCAGAGGAGATTTACAAGAATGTTGCCTGGATTGGGGAGCATGCCTTATGAGGATAGGTTGAGGAGTTCGGCCGTTTCTCCTTGGAAAGACAAAGGATGAGAGGGGGGGACTTGACAGAGGTGTATAAGATGTTGAGAGGTATTGATCGAGTGGATAGTCAGAGGCTTTTTTCCCAGGGCTGAAGTGGTTATCACAAGAGGACACAGATTTAAGGTGCTGTAGAGTAGGTACAGAGATGATGTTAGTGGTAAGTTTTTTTCACTTAGAGAGTGGTGGGTGCATGGAATGGGCTGCTAGCAACAGTGATTCGATAGGATCTTTTAAGAAACGTTTAGATAAGTACATGGAACTTAGTAAGATAGAGGGTTAGCGGTAAGTCGAGTAATCCCCGGGAAACGTTCGGCACAACTCTGTGGGCCGAAGGGCCTGTATTGCGCTGTAGTTTTTCTATGGGCCTGGTCAGTGATGTCCACATCCAATACAGGTATAGCATGTAATATAGGATGATGTCCACATTAAAATCAGAACATCACCTTGCTGGATGTGTGAAGCAAACCAAAGGCGCATGAAGTGCTTTGCAACTATTTTCCAACAGGATGCCACTTCAGCTCACCACCACCGCCTCAAGGGCAGTTAAGGATAGGCAAGCAATGCTGGTCTTGCCATATCCCATGAATAAATATATTTTAAGAACTTGGTGGTTTTTCAATGTAATGCTGAAAAAAGAAAGAAGACTCGAAAAGAAGTAGCCAGGAGCTTTCCAACACCAAGCTCCCTTGGTCCCAAAAGCCCCATTTCAGTTGGTCACCATGATTGAAAATTGGCAGAGATTCACTATATCAGCCAAGTCTCAGGCTTCGTTGCTCCCTCCTGGATAATTACATGATTCCTTTTCTTTACAACCACACACATCCCTGTTTACAGTTAACAAAGAACATTTCATCCCAGTGATTAGCACTGCTGCCTCACATTGCTAGGGATTCGGGTTCGATCCCAGCCTTTGCACTGTGTTGCATAAAATCTCAGTTTTACCTTATTTTTCAAAGATTTTCATTCTAACTTGATTCAACGAACATAAACAGAAAATGTACATCTGAAGTAGCAATAGGGGATCATTATTAAATTGTTAGAATAATTAATTTAAATAGGGATATTCTTAAACTTTTTCTAAAGATACTTTGGTGAACGAATAGCATTTTCACAATGACTGCATATCTGATTCTGAATATGCTGATGTTGCATTGTTTAAATTTTTTGCACCCTAAGTTAAAAAAAACACGCAAGTATTGCAACATCCTGCATTTTAAGCTAAGTATAACATCTCACTAAATAACTAAAATTGTCGATTGTGATCTTTTTAATGCAACATATCATTCTCTAATTTTTCTCGTTAGAGAACAGAAGTCATCAATCTTCACACATTACCTTCCAATGCACATGTTCAACTATTTCACTCTTTTGACTTGACAATTCAATATAGAACACAGTGTAAAATCTGATGGGTCAACTTTTGGAATATAAGATTTGATACATCTTTAAGTATATTCTCTGCAGCCACTTTCCAATTCTTCTAAAGAAAATATACTTTTGTATCAGGGTCAGGCTCCAGCATTCCCTCTCTGCTCCCCCTCTCCACTAAGCCTGACAAACACCACGGAGACTCTGGCTTCACCACTCCTTCCTCCCCATCTACCAAATCCTGCTGAGCTTCAGGTTCCATTGCTCATCCAATCCCCAATATCAGCCATGCATGTCCCTTGGCTTCACCAAGCAACCAGCAGCAGAATGCACCTTCCCAATGAAATGTGATGCTCCTTCAAACCTGCTGCCAGTCTCATTAGCTTTGAGACTTCTCCTGACCTTGGATGTGCAGGATGTGGTGATGGTCAAGGCAAAGCAGAAGTCAGAAAGAAAATTAAAAAATGCAAAATTTAATTCCTCTAATATCAGAATTCCACCAAATTGTGGAAATTTTTCGTCCCTGCCTTTAAGTCTCCTAATGAAATGGTATATTCATAACTCATTAGGTCTTTCCTAATAGGGTCAAATCATCAGTATACAAATCACAATCAAGAATATTGACAACAATAACCTCAAACTATAGTGATAGCTCACGTGGAAAGAAAAATGGCTTTATTAACATAGAAATTAAGGAATAGAGTGCATTTATTTTGATGATGGATGCAAAACAAAATCAGATATTTTGGGGGCAATTCTCCCATTGTGACCCACAAATTTTCTGGCAGGTCCAGTCAGGAGAATTGTGTTTCGGCTATTTCATGGGATTCTGCATGTGCTCCTGACACGTGCATTTCTCCCAGAGCCGGAGAACAGGCACAGTCAAGACCACGCCGGAAGCCAGCAGGAACAGAGGTAAGTAATTTAAATCTGTTTTTAATATATTTTAAACGTAGTTTAAATGTGATTATCCGGCTTCAGCACAGAACTTGCTAGGCTTGATAGCATCTCCCATCTGGCCAGGAATACTTCATTCCAGTGAGCTTTAGAGTAGTTCCGCATGTTCAGCGAACCAGCAGGAGACCCCGCTGGAATGCTGGTGGGAACGAAGGAGTGCAATTGGGATGCAGTGAGGGTGAGGTTAGTGCCCCCTGAACATGGGCACCCAGGTAGTGCCAGCCTGTGCCCCCAGCACTGCCCAAGGGGCAAAGTGCCCACACACAGGGGGAACCTTGCACTGCCCAGCAGACACAGAGCAGTACCAAAAGTCTGGGCCCTATTGTGGGCAGGGCCTAGGAGTGATTGTTGGCTGGGTCCCACTGCTACTCTACATGGGTACTGGTCTGGGCTGGAGAGAGGCCAGGAATTGCGGTCGGCTGGAGGTGGGCAATGGTGGTCTGTCAGGACAGGGACAGGGGGTGGGCGAGAGGCAGGGAGGTCGAGACTGGTCCAGGTTTTGTTGAGGGGGCCATAATCAGGCGTCCCAGACTGGCCAGCAACTGAAGCGGCCAGCAAATAGGGAGACTGACAGATCGTGACCACTGCACATGCGCATGTCAATTGCGCACAGCATGGCAGAGTCTGGTCTAAAGCTGCACTGAAAACACAGTGGTTATCTAGACCAGTTTTCCCACCAATTCAGCACTTTTGGAAGAACTGTCCCTTTCGTTTCTTTCTTAAAAACGAAGTTAGATACAGAATTTTAAATCTGTAAGAATTTTCCAAAATAATAGTGCTTTGGATAAAAAATTTCCAATTGAATTTAAATTATTAAAATATTCTCTTCCGTAACTTTGAGTCAAGCACATGAACAGGTATCATTGCTTCACAAACTGAAGTAACAAAGGTAACAAATACATTATTTCATTCTGTTCACAGATAGCAATAAGTGCTAAAGTGAGCATTTGGTTATCAGACAGCTAGCAGTGGAATGTCATAGTTCAGTGTGGAACTGAAGTTGCTTAGAATTTTTATAAATAATTTAGAGAAAGGATGTGTACAGCCTAGTTGACAATATGAAATTGGAGCAATAGCAAAAGAAAACATCAAGGCCTACAAATTTAAAAAGACCTTGTAAACTGATTAAGCTTGTCAGATAAATTGCAAATGCAATGCACTACAGGGTGATGTAAGGTTGTGAGATTTGACAGAGGGAACGTGCGTTGTGTGCTTTATGGCAATGTGCTTGGCTCGTCACAGCAGAAGGATCTCGAGATTTTAGCGGACATCACTTAAACTATCAAGAAAATATTCCCAGGTTGCTTAAAAACCAAACCGAATAATGAGATACAATGCAAAGAGTAATTATAGCATTTCACAGAGCTAATTTTATCATCTTGTATTGCTGACACCAACAATAGGCTGGCTGTAGCATAACCTGTGAAACATTTTTTCCTGCGCAAGTAGTTTTACCAATGAAGTACTGCTAATTAGTGCTGAGCACCTGAGTGCAATAGGCTAGCATCCATTCAGATCAACAAGCCTCAACCCATAAACTAGATATCAATAGTGCTCTGCCTCCTAATAGATGTGACATCTTTCCATTTAAGGAACCAGTGTTACTTCCTGGGAATCAACTATCAAACTACAACCTGTCATTCTCATCACTATCATAAATCATTCAGCACAGGTATCATCACATTATCGCTAAGGTCTCCTGATTTTCATGCTCATCAGAACACCCAAAATTAGGAAAATACAGATGAACAATCCACAAAACAAAATCCACAATATATCTGATGAACAAAAGCAATTATTTGCCAATAATTTATGTTGCAGCCAGCTACTGGCATATAGCACTTTAACACAATTGTGATAAAATAATGTGCATATTGCACATGTATTAACTGATGACAAGACTTGTTTTAACCAAAATAAGCCACCTTAGGGAGATGGCAGAAACCGCTGGTCAGAAAGTGTAAATCTGCATTTGAATTGAATACTAGCTGGAGCTGATTAGGGTAACGAGGCAGTGTAAAGTTCCACAATACGTTCAATAGATTCTGCACAACCCAATGCCCGAAACAGTACAATGCAGGCAATAAAAATCCCATTTTTAAAAATTTTATCAATGCTAGCCAACTCTAGCTTACTAATGAGAAAATAATGGGGAGGAGATGTTAATATAAAACCGTAGGCAGGTACAATATAAAATTTCCTACCTTGTGGGTCAGAATGTTTAATTTGCGACAATATAACTAAATTTGTAATTTTTTTGTTGTGATCAATTGAAAGCAGCCAATATTAAATCCCACTATTGAAATAAACTGTATGCCATATTAATAAAATCACAAACTGCAAGTTTATTACCAACAAACAGCAAAGAAAATTAACTAATTTGACCTTAGAAAAAAAAGCCAGATAGAGAAATGTGGTTGGACTGTTTCATCTTTACCTCTTAAACATTACTGTTCTGATGAATTCACTGTTATAATTCTCTTTCTGTCCACTTTAGAGGCGAAGCTCAGAGGGGACTGAGTGGAGTATAAAACAAGCCCAGCTATTAATTTTTTTTAAAGAAAGTTGTGTGTCAGGTAGTACATAGCTCCTTAAGTGAAGGACAACAGGCAAATTTAGGTTGACAGATAAAAATCTCCCTCTGCAAGCTTGAAATCTCCTACTTAAACTGTTTGGAAGGCTGGTGTGGAAAAATAAATAACATCTGTGCAGTTACAGTTGATTGATGATAAGCTGGAAGTTTCAATCTGCACCAAATTGACTGGCTTTTAATCTTATGTAGAGATGCTGGTGTTGGACTGGCATAAACACAATAAGTCTCACAACACCAGGTTTAAGTCCAATCAGTTTATTTGATAGTAAACCCACAAGCTTTCGGAAAGGGTGTACCTTTGTCAGGTGTGTGTATCTTCCACACACCTAACAAAGGAACACCATTTCTGAAAGCTTGAGAGTTTATTACTAAATAAACTGATTGGACTAAAAACTGGTGTTTTGAGACTTCTTATCGTAGTCTTAGGTCAGAAATGAAAACGAATATCCAATACAAAATCCTAAATCTAAATGAACATAAGTGATCACAAAATTAGCATATTTTTGAAGAATAATAATTATGGATTTAAAAAATATACAGCAATGCAGTGATGTTTTGAAGGGAGTAGCTGCCTATTATACAAGACCACCTAAATATAGAAATATTCCACGTAGATTGCATTCTGCTCAATGTTATAACCAACAAGTGGGATTACATAGGATACTGAGCACTAAACAGACCATTTGAACCAATTAGCTCATGCTGGTGTTTAAGCTCCAATCAAGCTTCCTCTTGTCTTTCTCATCCAAATCCATCTAATCTAGTCTCCTCCATATACTTTACTAACTTCCACTTAAATGCACACAGTGCTCAAAGTGTAAACTATGGAGTTATAATGATGTAACATAGATGGAGACATTTGACTCATCACACCTGTGCAGGTACACTGAAAGTGTTATTCAATTAGTCCCACTCACCCTGCTCTTGCTCCATAGTAAACTTCCAATGCCTTTTAAGGCAGTACATTCCAGCCCACAATAAATCGCTGTATTAAAAAATTCTCATCTCCCTCTGTGGCTTTTCTATTTTAATTCACTTTTTCTACCAGAGCAAAGCATTTCTCCTTCCTAACTATCAAAACCTGGACTGATCTTGGGCTTGGAAGCAAGTGCTGCCTTGGACTTGGTCATAGCATTCTCGGAACTAGCAAGATTATTTTGTCTAATTAAAGTTTGACATTTCTTTATCACAACTTCCAAATGTTTCAATTCTTCCCCACTAGAAATAAAATCTACAGCCTGGCTTGCCTTTTTTAAATGGCTTTGCTAATCTATGACACAACTTAAAGTAATTGTTGTTTTTGTATTTCAAGGTCAATTGATTTTTCTGCCCCACCTCGACATGCACCTTCCAAGCGATAAGCGATTTCCCATTCTTCTAACCAAAAATTTCTACCTCATCTCTCTGGGCTGAACTTCATTTTGTCAATTTGTCCATTCAACAAGTGGTGAATGGTGGTATGACCTGAATAATCCAATTCTTAGCAAATGCGTTTAGGTATTTAATTCTTCTATAAAACATAGGTACTTACCTGCTTAGGGCACTGATTTTTGCAGGAATTAAGAATAACTTTAGTTTCTGCATCAGCTGTAGTCATTTTCCTAAAATAAGAGGATATGCACAAAGTTGAGAAAAAATGCAGTAAAAAAACAAGCCTTAAATAGATTCACAAAGCAGCAGTTTTATGGTTCATTTGCTTTCAATGTTCCAGATTACCAATCCTACTATTTCCCTATCAGAGCAGAAAATAATTGCTTCAACAAGTGTACATATTGCACTCCTGCCCACCAACCTCCACCAGACCCTACACCACGCACAAGCACAAAAGCAGGCAGACAGCATACTCCTAAATGTTCTTCAATTCTCATCTACAGTAAAATTCTCGAGGAGCACCAGCGTAATTAAAGTAAGCTGTCCTTAATTTTTTTATACCTTCCCTATGAATAAAGGGGCATATTTTGAAAATATAAAAAATGCAACCTTTTCTAGAGTAAGTAAGTCGGCAAAAGAAGGGATCTACATTAAATATGAAGCACAACATTCAAAATAAAGCTAATTTTGTATGTAGAGAAAATATACAAGATTCAGAGACAGGGTTTAAGGAACCAGGAGACGAGTTACACGTTAGAGTATCTAGCTGGCACCCTGCTCATGTAGCTATATTGTTGACGAGACTTGTCCCCTTAACCTTGTGGTCAATGGTCACTCTCCAAGATGCTGATGGTGGAAGACTTAGCTATTTTGGGACACACTCATTCAGGATGCTATTTGTAAATTCAGTTAATGTAATTTCTGTACTGAGAGAAGGGGTACAGAGTATCAGTGTTTTCCACACCAACAGGATTTTCTGGCTGTGCAGCTTCCTACTGATTCACCCCACGCTGTCAGTAAAGGGTGGGAGGTAGGGGGGTCATTCAGTGGGACCAATGTTCTCTGAAGAGCCAAATGATCATGCCAGAGTTTCAGGTAATGTGGCATAGCTTTGTGAAGATAAACAATCAAGACTATAATTTAAAGATTTAGCAAAACAACTGTGGGAGGAGCTTGAATGAGAAACAGCTGGAGATGTAGGGAGATATCCCAAGTTGCAATGGAAATGAGGGCCATGTGTCCACATATTTTGGACAGAACAGGTAGTTAAAGTATAGTTGACCAAAAAGTAAAATTTGCACATTGGTAAAGTCATATTCACAATTATTAATGGCAAGTAATTACACCTCATAGTGCCAGAGACTGGGGTTAAATTCTGACCTTGGGTGACTGTGTGGAGTTTGCACAATCTCCCGTGCCTGTGTGGTGTTCAGGTTTCCTCTCAGTGTCCAAAGATGTTTAGGTTAGGTGGATTGGCCATGCTATATTGCCCTTTAGTGTCTCTAGATGTGCAGGTTAGGGGGATGTGCGGGGTAAATATGTGAGGTTTCAGAGACAGACCCTGTTGGAGAGTCTGTGCAGACTTGATCAGCCTTCTTCTACGATTCAGGGATTCTACGATTCTAAAATTATTAATGAGAAGGTAAAATTTCTGGAGCAAAACATGAGCTGGATGAAGGTGGCGTAATGATTGCTGCTATCTAGGCTTTGTTAGCATCACTTCAGTTGATTGCAAGGAGTTCAGAATGATCGATTTGGTTAAGTTGATGATTTTCCTCCTTTGGATAGGCAAACACAAGAATTGAAGGTCAAAATGTTAGCCTGTACTTACAAGCATTCCACATAGAGATTTGTGATTTTGCAATGGCATTTTATGCGGATCATCTGTGAACATGGAGGACATGCACCATCATGGCATGGCAGCATGCAGGGATGCACGCAACCATTCATACGGGGTTTACTACATCCTTCTTCACATGTCTGACATTCTTTACCAGCCTATGCAAAAACAAAAATTGAATGTCATGAAAAATTTACAAATCTGATAATCAGCAACATTAAGTGCAAATGCTTGACACAAATAGACACTCTTGATCAGTACACTAAATTATAAATAAAGACGGTTCTGCTGAACATCCTGTGAAATGAACCAAAGCCCAGTTTTGCTTTCAATCAATTGTACTAAACGTGACATGATCACATTCATTTGTTCAGAATAGGAAGAATACATCAATCGCCCTTTAACAACAGCATAAAAAAGCATGCTGAAAATCTTAAGATCAACGGAATAGTCTAACTAAAAAAGATACACTAATATTTCTATGCATCTGACTCTTAGAGACCAGGTACTACTAGTAAGAACACCCGAATCTCCCTCATCCAATTTCTCACGTGTACTTATCGTTCCTGCTATCAAGGCTTTTGCTTTCAAACAAAGAGGTTTTCAGAATTGCTGAGATCGTTTTTGTACATTGCAGCACAATTAGATCTTGTACTAAAGGCCAAATGTGCTTGTTAAACTGCATATATTTACCAAAACCAACAACATGCCAAAACCTAGGAGGGAGGAAGTACCTTACTTCCAGAGGCAAATCTTTTCTCCAAATAATTAATTTTAGAAGTTACAACAGTGATGTAGCCAATTTACAAGTGTCATACCTGCAATTTACATTAAAAGTAACCAGCCACAAATGTGTCAAGTGACACTGTATTTAGTCATGCAGATTAATTTTTAATAGAAACCACTTTATGTTTACTTCACACATTGATCCTAATTCACTCAAGAAAGTAAAGCACACGTTAAGTTAAAACACACGTGCATACATCACAAAAAAAAAAATCAGTATGGGGCGATGATGATCCAGTAGAATTAACGTTAGACTATTGATCCAGAAACTCAGCTAATGTTCTGGGAATCCAAGTTCGAATCCTGCCAAGGAGATGAATTTGATTTCAATAAAAAATTTCTGAAACTAAAAATCTCCTGATGACCGTGAAACCATTGTCAACTGTCAGAAAAACCCACCTGGTTCACTAATGGCCTTTAGGGAAAGAAATCTGCTGTAGTTACCTGTCTTGTCTATATGTGACAACAGAGCTACTGTGAAGGGTTAACTCACAACTGCTCTCTGAAATAGCCTAGAAAGCCACACAGTTATATCAACTGCAACAAAGTCTCAAAGAAATGAACCAGACTGATCACCTGGCATCAACCTAGGCTCAGTAAAGTCTGGCAACACCAATTTTAAATCCAACTGATTTATTTGATAGTAAATCTGCAAGCTTTCGGCCTTTGTGGCCTTCGCCTGACGAAGGCCACAAAGGCCGAAAGCTCGCAGATTTACTATCAAATAAATTGGTTGGATTTAAAATTGGTGTTGCCAGACTTTACTGAGTTTACCCCAGTCCAACGCTGGCATCTCTACATCATCAACCTAGGCACCAGAAAAGACGATGGCAAAACAAACAGTCCTGTCAACTCTGCAATGTTCTCTTTATTAACATCTGGAGTCCTCAATATTGACTCCAGACCCTACGATGTCTCATGGCTGCAGGTTAAACATGGGCAAGGAAACCTCGACTGGTTACCACATACAATCCTCCTTTCACTGACGAATCAGTATTCCTTTACGTTGAGCAACACTTGGACGAAGCACTGAGGATGGCAAGGGTGCAAAATGTACTCTGGGTGGGGATTTCAATGTCCACTACCTACAGTTGCTCAGCAGAGTAAAGATAAGAGGATTAAAATTAAAATTTTACAAATATTTTCTCTGGAGAAAATGGAATACAATTTGAAAGAAATTCCTCTTTAAAGCTCAGAATTCTTGCTTATGGTTTCATACCTTATGTTTTTCATCTTCATCCACAATGGTGACTGCATGGCATTCTTTCGCACAGTTATGATTCCCACAGGGCAGGAGGCGTCCACAAGGTCTCTTACAAGAGTAGGGTTCTACTGCATGGCAAGGCAAAAGACTAACCTGAAATAAATGCAAAATATATGAATTACAAATGTCTTCGCATCAAACACAGAGTCAGATCTCAGTACTACTGAGGAAAAACAAAAATTTATTTTCACCTTGTTTGTTTCCTTCTGCTTTTTCACCCTGCAAGAAAGTGGTTCTTACTCTGCTACAGGAAAAAAAGCTAGCTATTTGATGAGTATCTACAAAGCAGTAAAGGTCTGTTCTAGTCTTAAGTTATAAAATAGTATACGAATTGGTGGTAAAGTTAGCAAATATATAAAAAAGTAATGTATCAAAGTGGCAGCTCTCAAATGGTAGAATTCTTCTTTCTCCATTTGAACTCACCTTTTCTATAGTTCTAATACCTTTCTGTGTACTTTTTACACCATCTCTCGTTTTCCTATTCCTATGCTAATTCGCATATCAAAAACAGCCGCACTCATCAGTTCCCCTTTTACCCAATTTCATTAAGGTAATTAGGCAGGAAAATCATGTTTAGCCAATTTACTGCAGCATTTAAGTGGTAACAGGTGCTGTGGATTAAAGGAAAACAATAGATATACTGTACTGAGATTTTCAAAAGGCATTTTGATAAGGTGGCTCTTACTGCAGAAAATATGAGCTTATGGTACATACGGTGTAACATGTTAGCATACAGGATTGTTAGCTAACAGAAAACAGTCGACACAAACTTTCTGGTGAGCAAGATGTGACAATTGGTATGTCACAGTAATCAGTGCTGGGACCTCAAATATTTATAATTTTTATAATTCATAAATGATTTAGACAAAAGTATGGTTGCTAAATTTGCTGATGAAATAAAGATAGGAAAGTAAGTTGTGAAGAGGACATAGCAAGCTACAAAGGGTTATCAGTAGGTAAAGTAAGTGGGCAAAGACCTGGCAAAAGAGAATAATGTGAGAAAATATGAAATTGTCCATTTCAGCAGGAATTTAGATCTTATGGAAGAATAGGCAAGCTCTTTCCAATGGCTGAAGTTTCAATAATCAGAAGCGTAACTTCAAGGTGATTGGCAAAAGGACCCAAGATAATACGAGAAAGAACTTAATATGGTGAATGATTAGATATTGGATTACACTGCTTGAAAAGAAATTGGATAAATATTTCCAGGAGAAAAAAACTGCAGGTTTATGGGGAAAGAGTCAATGAATGGAACTAACTAGACTGCTCTTCAAAAAGAACAGACACTAATGTATGGTTTCCTTCTCTGTTGCACTACTGTATGGATTCTTCTTCATGCTCAGAATATTAAATGGAGAAGAGTCTAAGAAACATATCATTGCCTCGCCTCTCGATTTCTATGACCTCGCCTTTATTTCTATAACCTTCTCCAGCCCTACAACCTTGCGAAGAACTCTGCACTCCTACAACTCTGGCTTTTTGGCACCCACCATTTCTTTTAGCTCTCCAAGACAACCAATCTGTTGTCTAGGTCCCAAAACTCTTGAATTCCCTCAAACCACAGCACATCACTATGTTTCTCACCTTCAGAACTCTCCTTAAACTTACATTTTTTGGTTTCTGTCTGATGGAAGATACCATGGGAAGTTAAAACGTGCTACATAATGCATATGTTGAGCATTCAGCTGCTTAGTCCTATTCCCCAAAATTCCCTCCCTAAACTTTTCCATCTTTCTAACCAAGCTGTTGATGTCTCATCCTTGTCTCTCCCTTCATTTGTTGCATTAAATGTGTTACACAGGCATAGGTTGTTCTGTTAGGAAACGGAAGAATTAGTACTGTTCAGAGGAGCAACACTTCATTAATTCTCTTCATAAGTAAGCTGACTCTGACTGTTATTTGCATTATTGACTTGAATGCCAATAAATGAAATGCTGCTTGTAGCAAGGAAAAAAAAAGAGCAAACTTATGAAAAGGGTGCCTGCAATGCCATTTTTTAAAAAATGAATGCTTTAGCTATGGTTATGAAAGCGTGCTCGGAGAAATCCATCTGTGAAAAACACATGCACAAAATGAAGCAAAAAAGCAAATGCTGAAGGCACAAAATTGGTAGTGCTAGACATTCGTGGAAGTTATGTTTACATAGAACATAGAACAATACAGCACAGAACAGGCCCTTCGGCCTTCGATGTTGTGCCGACCAAAATAAAAAGCAATGCCCCTCCTAACTAAACCATTCCCTTCTCTTCCATATACTTATCAACTAACCTCTTAAACGCCACCAAACTTGGCGCATCTACAACAGCTGCAGGCAGGGCATTCCACTCCCTAATCACTCTTTGAGTAAAGAACCTACCTCTGATATCCGTCCTATAACTCATACCCCTTAATTTAAAGCTGTGTCCCCTCGTGCTAGCTTTCTCCATCCTAGGAAAAAGGCTATCACTGTCCACCCTATCTAAACCTCTAATCATCTTATATGCTTCAATAAGATCCCCTCTTAGCCGCCTCCTTTCTAACGAAAACAACCTCAAATCCTTCAACCTCTCTTCATAGGACCTGCCCTCCATACCAGGCAACATCCTGGTAAACCTCCTCTGTACCCTCTCCAATGCCTCCACATCTTTCTTATAATGTGGGGACCAGAACTGCACACAATACTCCAAGTGCGGCCGCACTAGAGTTTTGTACAGTTGCAACATGATGCTGCGGCTCCTAAATTCAATCCCCCTACCAATAAAAGCTAAGACTCCATATGCCTTCTTAACAACTTTATCCACTTGACTGCCTACTTTCAGGGATCTATTGACACATACACCAAGATCCTTCTGTTCCTCAACACTATTAAGAGCCCTACCATTAGCCCTATACTCTACACATTTATTGTTCCTGCCAAAGTGCATTACCTCACACTTTTCCACATTAAACTCCATTTGCCACCTCTCGGCCCAGCTCTGCAACTTGTCCAAGTCACTCTGTAAACTAAAACACCCCTCTTCACTATCTACCACTCCACCAACTTTAGTATCATCTGCAAATTTACTGATCCATCCCTCAATACCCTCATCCAGATCATTTATAAAAATTACAAACAGCAGGGGCCCCAAAACAGACCCCTGAGGCACACCACTCGTCACCGAACTCCACGATGAAAATCTCCCATCAACCACCACCCTCTGTCTTCTATCTGCCAGCCAATTTCTAATCCAATTAGCTAAATCACCCTCTATTCCACACATCTGCATTTTCTGTAGAAGTCTTCCATGGGCCACCTTATCAAAAGCCTTACTAAAGTCCATATATACTACATTAAAAGTTTATACTACAACTTTACGTTAAAAGTAAAGTTGTTTTGTGACCTGTCATATTTCACCATTCTGTAATTAACAGAGTGTGGCGACTTGGGGACTTTCACAGTAACTTCTTGTTAACGTAAACCAATGTGTGACATTAATAAATAAGAAAAAGGCAACAAAATGGACATTTTTCCTAATTGTTTTTCCACATTCAATCATTCCAGTACAGAAATAATCTCTACTACTTTTACACTCAGTTGAGAGATTCTTTATAATTTCAGTACTCTCCATCAACCTATCAAATTAATGCTGACACTCATGTTGTTCCTTTCTCTTGTTTGACCTCACACTTTCCACTTTATACAGACATTCTTTTGAAAGCCAGATTGTGAGATGCATGAAATCCAGCTCGATGTTATAACACCCAAGTGCAGGCAGGTGCAAAAGTACCAAGAACTGCAAACGCCAATTTTATTTTCAGGGAATTTCTGACAGACTATATTGCCTCCAAAACAATATACGAAAACTCAGTTGCCATCTATGAAACACTTGCTTCTGCACAAGCTGTTTAGAATGTTCAAACAATAAAATAAAACTGATGGAAAAATGTAATTTTGAGCTCGTTTCATGTACGTGACATGCCCTCTGATTTCTTTCTTTCTGAGCCTGCTGAATCCATTTAGAAAAGCTTCTTTTTAAAAAATTAAGATTAAATTTTCCACAGGTTCTTCAACACCTATGCACCCACCATCTTCTGCCAAAATGGAATACAGCTGATCCCCAAACTAGAAGGAATTTTTTTTAAACATTTGCATTATTTCAAACGAATAGAACCGAATGGAAAATTGTTACTTTTTTTTTAGGAGGAAAAATGTAATATTATAATTCAAATGAAAAGAAATGTTGCCATTTTAAGTTGTCAAAGATTTCTGTAGTTGCTTGTTCAAGCATTTGAACGGTATGAAGCAGCCATGGACCTCTGGTTGCCAACTACAAAGTGTTGTTCAATAATATCACTAAAATGGAATTCATCCCGAACACCCCGCACCAAAACAGACTGCGAATATGACATCTTGTAACATTATCAATCCCAAATGTTATGCAAAAACAAGAAAACTTTACACTTCACATACATCTGCTAGTGGTCATCAGAACAGCTAAATCGCTATAACTAGGCTGTACCCAAGTGTTAAATACCAGAACAGTAATTTCACCTGCTTTTTGGAATTTTTTTAAAAAGTGTTTTTTTTTCTGCTTTATTCCTTTTTCCCAGGGTGTTAACTTGATGACAAAATGTTATTTGATGTTCTAGTGCAATTCACAGTATATTGAAAATGTTGGCATCACTGATTCCATATGAAGAGGGTAGCATTTGGTTGATGAAATAAATTATCAGTTCAGCTGGTGAAAGAAAAAAATCAACAACTTTCTTGAGTGAGTGATATTGATAACTTGCCTATAGAATTCAGATGCAGAAAATACTGCAGTTAATGCTTTTCAAATAATGCATACACAAAGCCCTAATATGCTTAAAGAGATTGAATTGATATAGCAATTGTCTTAACAACTTTTATAACCAATAGATTTCTTTTGGAGTGCACTGACTTAAGCTACAATAGGCCTTTATCCAATATTTTGCACACATGCTGCCAGACCTGCCTGCTGTGAACGGGAGCAGAAAATGCTGACCAATGTCTTCTTCAGCCTTTTTAGCATCTCTCCTGAATAAGCATTCCTCTTGGAGTATTTCTTGAACATCTCCCATTGTTCACCAGTTGTTTTACCTCATCGTTGTTTTGACCAATTTGTTATCATCAGTCTTGATTCAGTTAATCAAAATTTAGAATCTAGTTTCTTCTTTTCAAACCTAACATTGAATTTGATAATATTTTGAACATGGTTTGAAAAACTTCAGATAAATGATCCCATCTGATCACTAAATATAGTATGACTGCCTGCTTGTTGGTTCTACAGTTGCTCCAGACAGCTGTACTTTGTTCAAAGTTGCATTGTCTTAGATGTACAAACCCAAGTATAAAATATAAATAGTGTGTCAAATAGAAACATTAGTCGTATTACTTCAGCAAATTATCCTTTTTACTGAATTACTTCAGTTTGTTAGACTCCATTGAGTTGTTCAGGAGGAAAATAAAATACCTAGAAAAAAAATTACCCTTTCTTCAAAGTAATATGATAGAGTTTAAATTTCATCTATTCCTTCTTTTTGATTGTTAAATAATACAAATATGGCATACTCTAATAATTGATGACACGTGGAAATGGTAAGTGCCTATCTTAGAAGGAAAGCTTGATCCCAAATACAAAGATAAAATTGCAAATGTCATGTCCTCAATAATAATGGCTTGCACACAAACAGTGTCTTTAACATAATAAAGCTTCCCAAGGTTACACATTAGTATTACCTAACAAAACCAGGAGTCATGAGGGCAAATGGTCAAAAGCTTGATTGTGGAGGTGGACTTTAAGAGTTTCTTAAAGAATAAGAGGGGTAAGTAGGCTATATTCTCTCCAAAGCTGAGCTCCTGTGTAACATTCCATTAAGGACTTTGGATTTAATTAATGTGCACAACCACAACCACTCCATCTGCACAGAAATGCATTCTTTTTCTCTCCAGCAGTGCTGCGCAGAGGGATACTGCATCTTCACTGTTGCAGCACCCCACTCATAGAATCATAATAGCCCTACAGTGCAGAGAGGGGCTATTTGGCCCATCTAAGATGCACCTATCACAATACTATCCAGGCCCTACCCCATATCACTACATATTTTACCCACTCATCCCTCTATCCTACACATCTCAGGCTATTAAGGGGCAATTTTAGCATGGCCAATCAACCTAACCCACACATCTTTGAACTGTGGGAGAAAACCAGAGCACCCGGAGGAAACACACACAGACACGAGGAGAATGTGCAAAATCTACCGAGACAGTGACCCAAGCTGGGAATCGAACCCACGTCCCTGGAGCTGTGACGCAGCAATACTAACCACTGTCTACTACGCTACTGGCTCCCCTCCCCGCAAACACACCCACTCATTGAAAACATGTCTGCCTGAATTAGCTGTAGGGCTGCAGGGGCTGAGTGAGCCAACTTGTTTGTCTGTTGCACGGGAGCCTATACAATTGAGTTTGAATGCTCCTCCTGGATTAAATTAATATCTTTCAATATACGAACATGCATTTTGGTCCAAAGGACAATAATAACTATATTGAATTTTTACTTTTTTAAAACTGTCTTCTGATACCTTAAAGTTACATTTTATAAAGTTTTTTGTTTAATAATCATACTTGTAATGAAGGGCTGAGTCATTCTTGATAAATTTCAAACTTTTGTACGACACCATGAACAAAAAAATGGCAGTGGTACTTTGTCTCCTTGCACTCAACTTTCTAGCTCCTCTACTTTGACACTGGTGAACATATGGATGGAACAAACTAGAGAGAACATTGATGGAAGAATGGAGAGATTAGGGGAGGGAATGCCTGAGGTTAGCAGCTTGACAGCTGAAAGTACATCTATCACTGGTGGAACAATTAAAAACAGGGATGCTCAAGAGGTTAGAACTGAAGAAGCAGATATCTTGGAGGATTATAGGACAGAAGCAGATTAGAGAAATGGATGGGGGGGGGGGCAGGTGGTGGAGAATGACAAGGCCATAGTTATACTACAGTAAGAAGTCTCAAAATACCAGGTTCAAGTGAAACAGGTTCATTTGGTAGCATGAGCTACATTGACAGCTCATGCTACCAAATAAATCTGTTGGATTTTAACTTAATGTTGAGACTTATTATTGTGCTACGCCAATCTAAAGCCAGCATCTCCACATTATGGTTATATTAAAAAAAGCGGACTCTCCATTTTGGTAAAGTACACGAAATTGCTTACAAAAATTATTTTTAGTTAATAGTGCTTTTAGTCTGATTGTTTCTGTAAACATCTCAAAAATGCGAAATCTTATCTTGTTATCCATTCAGTTATTAACTGGAAGTTTGAATTTCTTCTTAAAGGTTATCAGTCTACAGAGATCGTAACAACTAGGGTAGAAAAATTATGAAGCAAATTAGTTGACATTTACAGGACTAATAAAAAATTCCTATGAAAAAGTGTCTGGAATGAAAATATGTAGTCCTAGAGTACTAAAACTCATTTCTAACAGAACAGCCACACTTTACTGGAGCGCAGATTAAGGGATTGGATGCAGAAATCTCTGAGATATTTGAGATATTTTGATTATATCTCAAAATATAATCCCCAAGCATTCAATTAGTGACTGGACAATTGAAAGTATTGCAATCAGCAACATTAATGTTCATAGTAAATTCTTGGTTCTGGTGGTTGGCATTAATTGAAGAGGGAAGCAACTAACATTCGTTTATGATCACTAAGACAACGCTCAAAAGTGTGCATTTAAGCAATTAGTGGAAACAGTATTAGTATTAGCTGTTCTGTCCCTACAATTAAAAGGATCTACATGTAATAAGCATCAGTACTCATGGTACTATACTGCAAGAAATCATGAAACTGAGAAAATTATCCTTTGAATAATGATTTTTATAAGGTCTTCGATTGTGAGCAGTTTTGTGCTTCACGTTTCTATTTAGATTTTTGCCACACCACTTTTAAAAGTCTTGTTGAGCAACAATGCTGCTAAAATATCACAGCAGGTAAGTGTAACAAAAAACTGGTAAAGCTTCTTTAATAAATTTCAAAAAAATTTTCCATTTTATTTAATCCCTTTTTATCTTACTGATTTCTTTCTAGATGTTATTTTACAGAAATAATGGTCAGCACAACAAATGTTTGAATTGAAATTATACCAAAAAGGTTCAAGTAGCATCTTAAGCCGAATACTTGGGTTTCACTTTGGAAGGTCTAATAAAGACAAGAAATATACAGTAAATGGCAGAACCCTTAAGAGCATGGATGTACAAATACACAGGTCACTGGAAGTGGCAATGCAGATGGAGAAGATAGTCAAGAAGGCATACTGTATGTTTGCCCTCATTAGCCAGGGCATTGAGTTTAAAAATTGGCAAATTATGTTGCAGCTTTGCAAAACCTTAGTTAGGCCTCAGTCAGAATATAGTGTTCAATTCTGGTCACCACATTACCAGTAAGACGTGGAGGATTTGGGAGAGGGTACAGAAAAGATTTACCAGAATGTTGCCTGGTATGGAAGGCATTAGCTATAAGGAGAGATGGGAGAAATTTGGTTTGTTCTCACTGGAACGGAGGTTGAGAGGCAACCTGATAGAAGTCTACAAGATTATGAGAGGCATGGACATAGAGGATAGTCAGAAGCTTTTTCCCAGGGTGGAAGAGTCAATTGGTAGGGACATAGGTTTCATGTGCGAGGGGCAAGGTTTAAAGAAAATGTACGAAACAGATTTTTTTTTTTACACAGAGGATAGTGGGTGCCTGGAACTCATGGGAGGTAGTGGCAGCAGATACAGGAATGACTTTTAAGGGTGTCTTGACAAATATACGAATAGGATGGGAATAGATGGATATGATCCCCGGAAGGGTAGGAGATTTTAGTTAAGTCGGCCAGCATAGTCAGTGCAGGCTTGGAGAGCCAAAGAGCCTGTTCCTGCGCTGTAACTTTCTTTGTTCAATTCCTTTCTAAAGGCACACAATCGTAGATTGCGGGAGCCACTCAGGTTGCAGTGTGTATTATCTCTAAACTATTGCTGATACATATCAGTGATAAGTCTATGCTGCTTCTATCAGCTTATTACATGAAATATTAAAATCTTTGAAACAAAGTTCTAAGTAATACTGCTTCACACCACTAATATCCCAATATCTGAATGTGAAGATTCATTGAATTATTTTAGAAAGTAAAATTAACTTGACTGGTACAATTTGCATCGCTGAATTGTCTCTTAAAATTTTGTTTTTACTGAAGTGTCGTTAATCGTAAAGATTACGTGAAAGTAATAAAGTTAGTTTTAGAGAGCCTATTAAGAAGGCTCCATTAAAAATACCAGAGAAAGTATTCACTTTTATCCAATAAATGGGTAAAAATGAATATTCTACAATAGAATTGTCATAAGAATTGTTTTAAGTATGTCAATGGTATAAATACTGGGAAAAAAGGGCTAATGCTAATTAAAGTCATAAGGTTTATCTGAAATGCAGCATCCTTACAGAATCTGAAGAAGCACAACTCATCAAGAACACAGGCCAAAAGATAGTTTGTTCAGAATCCTGATAGGCTGCTCGCCATTTTGTTAATAGATTGAGAACTATGGGAGCAAAATCACTACTTCACAATTAACCTAAAATCATAAGAGCATAAACATTGCTGACAAAGAGGTGAACACTTCTCACGTATCATTTGGATTGGGTTGATTCAACATATAAACAAATGATTTAGCAGGAGTAGGCCATTCAGCTTCTTAAGTCTAAGACAATTCAATAGGATCATGGCCACTGCATTATCTTCTGCATTAATGTGCTGCGCTCCCCTATTATAGAAGATGGGGATATTTGTGGAGCTTCCTCCTCCGGTGAGTTATTTACTTGTCTACCACCATTTATGATTGGATGTAGAGGACGGCAGAGCTTAATTCTGATGCATTGAGATATGCAAATCCTCAACCAATCAACGCTACTTTGTATGCAAATAGTCCAGTAATCTAGTTTCATCAACTTGACACATTTTTAGTATGCGTGCTGCTGCACTTGGTATGTCCTACTGCACTCTTCATTGAATCAGGAATGAGCTCCTGGCCTGGTGGTAATGGTAGATTGGGGCATATGCCAGGCCATGAGGTTACAAAATATGGCCAAATACCATTTTGCTGCTGATAGTCATGTGTCTCATAGATGCCCAGTCTCGAGTTGCTTATCTGTCTGAAATCCCTTCTGGAACTGGTTTACTGGCACCCTAACTAACCACATTGAAGGATGGGACATATTTTCTCAAGTCTCCATTTTCATATGACAGCAATAATCTTGGATGATTTTAATCTACGTATAGATTGAACTAATCAGTTGGCAAAGCAAAGGCAGCCTGGATGATGTTCACAGAGTGTTTTTGGGTCAGTTTCTTAAAGCACCACATGCCATAGCCAACTAAAGGGTAGGCTATGAATTCTGGTAATGCGCAATGAAACAAGATTAATTAATCTCATAACAAAGGTGTCCCTAGATAGTGGGGGAGTGTTGGAGACAGAATAATTGAATATTTCTAAGGCAGAATTGGATATTTATGAAGAACAAGGAGGTCAGAGGCTATCATGTCAGGCAGATAATGGAGCTAAGAAACCAATCAGATCAACCATGATTTTACTGAATGTCACAGCAGGCTCAAGGTCCAGAATGGTCAACTCTTACTCTGAACTCATATGTATGCTAATATGTTTGTGCAACGGGCTCCATTATTATGGTTATGATTTATATAACAGATAAGCCCATAATGAATGTTTGGCTGAGTTTTAAAAGCTCATAAACACTTAACTCCACAAGAATTTATTTACAGAGTTGTTCAGGGTTTCAAGAGGTTATAATACGATTTTTTGTCTTTAATAGGGCTTCTAAACAGGTGATTAATGATCTGAGAGTCAGCACTACCCAGACTCTGCTACTCTTCAACATCATCCAATATTTCACTCCCAAATTTATTTATACTGCTGTTATTTTTCCTTTAGCAAAATGTACTACTTCATTCACACTTACTGATATTGAATTACCTACTACTGATCGATAAAGTAAATAGAAGGGGTCAAAGTGAATCTTTTGAGACACCACTCCACACATCCAATCATTGAGAAGTTGACCTTACTGCCAAACAATTTCTCACTGCAATACAATTTTTAATCTGGTTTGCTACCTTACATCTGTTTCCATTTTCCTAATATTCTCTAGTGATTTCAAATATGGTATCTTGTCTCAACTTCACGTATTCTACGTTTACCGTCCTTTCCCTCATGCTCTCGGAATGGGAGGCATTGATGAATCAAATATGGCTGTTAATTGAAATACAAGGTGACCTTGTATTCATCCAAAAAGAAAGCTCCAGCATGATAATGTGGGTGTTAGGTCTGAGAGATGTGGGAGAGTGAGCAGCCCTGAGGGAAGTGGTGCTGCAGAGCAATGGGAGATTCAGATCAGAGCAAGGACAGGCTTCTAACAACTACTACCAGTATTGTGGGCAGTTTTCTTCTAGGTTAACCAGGCCAAAACAATTTATCTTTAGAAACTCCAAACATAATTCCCATCAGAGATGATAATTAACAGCATATTTCTATGGATACACTTTATTGCCCTTTTTAAAAAGTGGGCATTAGATTAGCCAATATTCAATCCTTTGGCACTTACCCACCTTCAAAAGAATCTCTCTATGTGAAATATAATTCAACATAAAATCAACTACATATAATGCAGTGTTTTTTTTAAATGTACAATGTCAATTCAAGGGCCAAAATTATGTATAAACTTCACCATCATTCCCTCAGACAAATAGTCCCACACATTCTAATGCAAATTCTTAAATTTGTTCAAGTTGTCATTGGTTCAAGATTCTTAATAGTTATTTTCTCAAAGTACTGCCCAATCCTTGACTTTTGCCTGAAAAACCTCAAAACATTTTTGTAATATGTTGATGCTTCCAATATGTACCATGATTCTTGGCACTCTCCCTTCCCACCCATGATATGCTCTCTATCAGCATCAGGAATACAGCAAAACATTCGGGAACATAGAGTGTGTGTTGAATAATTCCACAAATACATGACAGATTGTAAACAGTCTAGTTCATCTTGACACAGTGCACTGGAAGTAAGATTGAGTCAGTGGTGAGCATAGAGTTTATGCCAAGAAAAATAATTTCCATCTTAACATGATGTAGGAGCAAATTTTAATATTGGACAATTGGACAATCATAGGGGTGGTGAAAAGTCAAAAGCAGTTGTCAGAATCATAGGTGGAAGTGTAGTTCCATAATTACAGACATCAAGGGACAGCAGAGAGATGAAGAACTTCAAGATCACCACGCAGCATTTAGCAAAAACAACATTTAGAATACACTGGCTATGATCAAACAGGTAAAATTTCCACCAAATAATACAAGAGAGGAGATGTATTGAGGGATGAAACTGTGATTTACATATCTACAGAAGTAGTGATCAACGATAAGTAGTATGGACAATACTCAACATTCACAGAGAACATTGTTTTTACTTTAGTTAGAGCTTTTCACTGCTTTGGAGAGGCAGGAAGCAAAGGAAGTTGTGGGAGAAATGTCATGAATGAATAAAGTGACAAAATATTGAAGGATTTGAGGGGATAGGAAATGGAGAAGTAACAAAGAACAAAACAGCACGGGAAACAGGTCCTTCGGCCCAACGAGCCCGTGCCGCCACCCCGATGTCCTCACCTCTACCCGCAATCCCTGTCCATGTTTATAGATCTACGGATTAAAAACCAAATTTGAGACAATTTAGGGAGAATTTGTTTTGCCAATTAGCCTAAGAGCACATCTTTTGGATGTGGGAGGAAACCGGAGCGCCCGGAGAAAATCCACGCAAGCACAGGGAGAATGCGCAAACTCCCATAGACACAGGCCCAAATCCATGTATCTGCACAGCACAGAGATAATCACCGATCTGTCGTGTTGCCCATCAGATGGTCTAGGTCAAGCATACACTAACGACATGAAGCAGTAGGATACTCTCGAAAAACATCCAAGAGCAGTCCTCTCACGATCCATCGCGTGTATGCCCCTCGTTAGACAACAAGGTGGACCAAAGCACTTGTAGGATAAAAACAAGTACATCAATATCATCATCTATTTACACACTTCCCAGGGACTAACATGGAGGAACAACAATCAATGAGTTTTTATGAGGTAAGTGGTGATAGTTTTGATAGGGTGGAAAACCTTGCCAACTCCATGGACACTAGTTTTGGAAGTCAAATCACAGTGATATAATTAGAGCTTAAGAAACTGCCATGAAATCCAGAACTAACTTTTTTTGCTTTGGCTCTTACTAGACAGCAAGTTTTGCCAGTCTGAATTTGGGAAATTCAGGTGACCTCACCCACATAAAGCACAGAGTGCATATACTACGTTATCATACAATCTTTTGATGTATTGCTTCTCATTTAAGAAAGTCTTAGAGTTATTCCCACTTCCATAAAGGAGAGTAAAAATTATGCCAACTAGAATATAAATGTATTTTTGAATGCATAGGAAAAAGAGGAAGAATAGTATGACACAAATTGAAGTGCTTACATTTATAAAAATTAATAGGAGGCATTTAATTGCTAATTTGAGATTATATAAACAAGTATATTTTCTTTCTCCATTACTAAATTTAACCATATCAGTGCCACTATTAACAAGTTAAAAATCTGATCAGTTCTGGGAGAAACATTTCCATTAAACAGCAGACAATCAAAGCATAAATACTTTGCAAGACAGTGTTATTGAATTGTCTGACAATGTCTCTCATAATTCGATAGGACTGCCCTGGCTTCATTTGCACTCTATCAATTTAATCACAATAGAGTACTCCAAACTGGATTCCAAAGCCCTCTGGATCCTTCATTTCTTTACTAGCCCTTGGCAACACTGAAAAAAGTCTTCAGCTTTCGGTATGATTCTGATATCCAGCTTTAGCTTTCCACTGCCTGTGCGTCGTTTGACTGATTGCTCAACAAACAGACCACTATTCAAAGCTTCAACCATTTCACTTTAAAGTCAACAATAAAGTCCAAAGTTAAAATTCAAAACTCAATTTCCAACTGCATGATTCTCCCAAAATCGGGATCGAACCTGGGTCCCTGGTGCTGTGAGACAACAGTCCTAACCACTGTGCCATCCCAAATGGAGTCAGATTGAAGGAATGTTTAGATATCAGGACAGCATGGTTGGCAGACCCCAGAAGCGTAGGGATCAAGGGCTTGAGGTGTCAGAGATGAAGATTAAAGGGGAGGAGAGGTACCTCCAATGGGCATTGGGTAAAACACTGGCTGAGGCACATAAGTGATCATTCACGGGTCCTTCAAGAGTCTCAATGGACACAAGGATAGACAAGGCACCCAGATTCCGATGTATTCTCCTGCCCACACTTCCCATCCGTAAAATGGATAGGAGGTCAGCAAGGCAACAGGCAGGCCATGCATACCATTTTACGAGATCCCCACTTTCAAACCCGACAAGTTTGTAATTTTCTTTGCAGACGACACCTCTCAGCAATTTCTTAAGATTATATAAAAAGCGCAGCCTTATAATCAGACTTGTTCCTTACTATCTCAAAGTTTCAAAGTCTCTAGCACAGCTGACTCTGACATTTCAAAAAGCCTGATTACAGATTCTGCCCTTAATATACTTCAAAGCAACATTTACAATAACTGAATAACTGACCTTTGCTATATCAAAAGGACGCACAAGACATCTCACACCATATCTCTTGGCTTTCAGCAGACAGCTGTCTATTGCAAATGCAAGCCTAACAAAAGGGGCTCATTTTACTTCTGTGAACATTTTAGAGAGTGAACTGGATCTAATGCACAAGGCATACTGCTGGGAAGAAATATAGTCCATTAACAAACTACATCCAACCTTGAATTTATAATTACCAAATTAAGCTCAAGCTAATGTAACTTTCAAGCTACATATTTTGACACAGGGGATATTTTCATCAAACAGCTTCATGCCTGTTTCGAAGGAATAACATTTTCCCTTCACCAAATCAAAATATGATGTGAGCAATCTATCAAATTCCAAAATTTCTTATTCCAAACTGCATTCAGAGATTTTCCCACCTGTTAAAGCACCGACCAATAGCTATTCTTAACATTTTTGATACAGATGATCTTGCGAAAAAATCCAAACTTAATCAAACTGATGCCAGCCAAGCAACTATAAGAAATTAGCAATGCTGGCAAAGATGCAAGCATCTCTTTTCCTGCCCATTAAGCTGAAAGGTTCCTCTGCGCTTCATACAAGGGCAGGGCAGAGCAACCTATTCCTGACCATAAACTCTTCTTTCTTGAATGCACCCATCCTCCTTTTCAATCATCAAGTTTACCGAGACTGGGAATTAGCCTTTTGGATACTTACATGCAACAAGAGTAAAAATGGCCAACATTTTTTTATGTTTAACATTTCGAAATGTTAAAGAAATTACAGAAAAATGACAATCCCTACAACAAAGTGTTTAAAAATAAAATCATATTCAATAAAAACTTTGATAGTGACTTTAAGGCTGTGATGTCACAAAAACCTAGAGGTATGAAGGATTAATTTATCCAAGTTCCTACTCAATATTTCCATTTCTCCTGTCACACATTTAGTTTCTCATTAACCATACATTCCCCGTGGACTTGCAAAATGGTTATCATCTTCTCAAAAAAGTTTGATTCATATCCATATTCTAGATCACACCACAACATGCAACTGATAAAATCCTGGCTGATAGTGATTTTTTTTCCAGTTATCAAGGCCATCTTAGCCAAGAACGTGTTCTACTCTGCTTGCAGCTCAGACTGCCATAGTTTCCCATTTCCAGGCTGTAATTTAGTCAAACCGCTTACTAACCTGGCACTAAGATAATAGCAAAATACTGCAGATGCTGGAATCTGAAACAAAAACAGAAAATACTGGAAAATCTCAGCAGGTCTGACAGCATCTGCTGGAAGAGAATAGAGACAATGCTTTGAGTCTACATGAGCCTTCAACAGAGCTGAGAGCAAAGATCAGCAGAGATTAAACTTGTGTGTGGAATTGAATATAGAATATAGTAGTTGCACTGAAGGTGAAGGGGAGGGGTGAATGACTTGCAATGAAATTAGATAAATGGAAATGGGATGAAGTTGGAGGACAGAGTTCATCTCTGAAGTAGTTGAACTCAATGTTCAGTCTGGGGATTGATTTATATTGAAGTACATTTGGTGTCTTTTAAATATCCTTGTGCACAATGATTTATTTAAAATTTGCTTTCAACGTGAACACTTACTTTCTCTCTGTGCTCTACCTCAAATCAGAATAATCTGCTTAATTCCGCTAAAATCTGTTCTCATCAGCCACAAAGTTTGCAACAATTCTAATAGATACATCTTGATTTACAAGAAATTTATACTGAAATGTGATTAGATATCCAACCGCACATTTTATCCTTAATGTTGTTTTGGGCTCACCTCATGCTTTCCAAGACAAACCCTGCAAAACAAAATAGTGAATTATAGTAAAAAGATTTAAACAACAAAACAAAAATTGAAAAAATTACTAATTATTTCTATGCCAATAAATAAATATGAATTAAATCAACAAAATGCTCAGTCACCAGACTTCCAAATATCTAAATAGTTCAGAAATAACTTGAACGAAGATAAAATAAAAGCATAATTGATTCATTTCAAGTTATTATCCACTTATTCTCGCAAACCTCCTATCCTTCATTTTCCATAAGCCTGAGCCTGAACAGCCTGTCATATATAACTTATCTCAGACCAAGTCCCACTCTCTAGATCAGGAGGACAGGCCTGATTGAACAGGTTCCTAGTTGTCATTATGTGTAATGAAATGAAATTCATTTCCTATGCCTCCCCACCTTCCTTCCCATGTGTCTGTAACAGCCTCCAATTTTACATCTCGACCCCACAGTGCTCTCCAAGACTATTTATTTCCACCTCTACATTTCAGTCCAGCACTCCCTCAGCTTTGCTGCTGCTGATAGTTATATTGATATTTTTGTCACTTTGAAATTCAATATCTTGGAAGTCCTTCTCACTGATTTTCCAACCTTTTCAATCTCCTAACTAGGGCAAACACAACAGGTCTCACACCAAATTCTGCCGAAAGATTGACTCCATCTTTATTGGCCCATTGTTTTGTTTCTCAGGCTAATTTCAAATCTTTACAATTTCCCCATCCTCAACCCTACTTGCTTTACCTCGTATGGCTGTTGGGAAACCCACCCAAGTCCTCCCCAGATTTGTGAATTTCATTAAAATCCAAATATTGCTACTGAGCTTTACCACCATCTCTCACAACCACCCATGGCACTATGCCTAGTTTCCTGCCACCCCCCGCAAACTTCTACTTTAAACACATTAAAAGAATGTTGTTGCTGTAGTAATAGTTACGCTTATAACATTTTGATCAAATAGGTTCCCAAAAATAATAGTGCCGCCAACTATAATAAAGTACTTTTCATTAATGCTATCATGTATGAGATAGTATTTGGCTTGCTTGCCACACTATGTTGGCCTAAAAATCAGCATTGAGTTTGAAATTGAAATGCTTTTGGATTAGAGAATTTTAAGAGATATTGATGGCAACAGTTAAAAGACTTGCATTTTGTATATTAGCTTTCAGAATTATCACAGGAATATTTCAAGAGTTAAAAATCATAAATCAGTACTCACACAGGGGCAGGAATCTCACAGGATGGACAGGGCACTGCAGTTCGAATGAAACGTTGCTCAGGTTGCTCCCACGGACCTGTAGGCTGATGCTAGGAGGATAAGAGATATGAGAGTACTAAATGAAATCCTCAAAGCTATAAAAATAAATTATTAGTTTTCAATAAAATTTTAAATTTAATTGAAATATTTTAAGATAATTTTCTTGCATAGTTTTATTTCAATTTTGGGAATCTTTTTCCACTGATTTTTTTTCCATTTATTCTTTCTGGGCATGGATATCACTGACTTGACCAGCATTTATTGCCCACCTTAATTGCCCTCGTGAAGATGGTGGTGAGCTGCCTTTTTGAACCTCATTGGGCATGCAATATAAGCACACCCACTGTGCTGTTAAGGGTGTTTCAGGACTGTGACCCAGCTACAAAAAAGGGAGAGAAAAATAGTTCCAGGTCAGGATAGAGAGAGGGTTGGAGGGGAATTTGCAGCTGGTGGTGTTTCTATGCATCTGCTTTCCTAGTCCATCTAAGGTGGTAGAGGCCAAGCAGCCCTGGCGAGGCGCTGCTGAAGGAGAAGCGCCAAGTCAAGCAGGCTATTTTTTCCTGGACTGTTGTTGGAGCTGCACTCATCAGGCAAGTGGAGAGCATTCTATCACACTCCTGACCCAAGGCTTGTAGATTGGCTTGAGAGAGTCAGAGGTAGTTTACTTGCTGCAGAATTCCCTGCCTTTGAATTAAAATTACTATTGCATAATATAATGACACAATAATTACTATATAGTTTAGAGGGATCCCCGAAAGTGGCAACAGTGAATAATGCAGTTTTTCATCGGCTGGAGCATCGAGTACCAAAGTTGGCAAGTTATGTTATAGTTGTATAAAATTTTGCAAAGAAAGTTTAACAAAATGTTGCCTGGTCTGGAGGATTTAAGGTTCAAGGACAGGTTGGATAAACTTGGATTGTTTTCCCTGGAAAGATGGAGGTGGAGGGGCGACCTGGTAGGGGTCTACAAAATTATGAGAGGCACAGACAGGGTGGATCGTCATAGGCTTTTTTCAAAGGTGCAAGTGTCAGTTACAAGGGGACCTTGAACCTGTGGGGGCGGGGGGTTTAGAGGAGACATGGGGGGGGTGGGGGGGCAGGTTTTTCCAAATAAGGGTGCTTGAAGTACACGGCCAGCAGAGACGATAGAAGCAAACACATTAGCAACACTCAAGATGCATTTTGATATACACGTGGTGGGAGGTTAACAGAGGAATAGAAACCGAATATCGGTACGCAGGCTTGGTGAACTGAAGGGCCTGTTCCCATGCTGTACTGTTGTTTTTAATAATCTGTTCACAACATAGAGTTCTTTCAAAAAAAATTATGCAAGCATGAAAACAGAACCAGGTTCTGTGCAGGACAACCCACAAGAAGTTATTTTTATTTGAAGATAAACCCTATTAAAAATTTAATAACTTTTATTTTAACGGTTCTACTTCCACCTATCATTTACATTTTTTAAACACCTTGTTTTTCATATCATGAGAAAATCTAATACGTGAATGCTACAAATCTGATGTGGAAATGCCCGTGTTGGACTGGGGTGGGCACAGTGAGAAGTCTCACAATACCAAGTTAAAGTCCAACAGGTTTATTTGAAATCATGGAGTCTGCTCTTTCATCAGGTGAGTGACTCCAAATAAATCTGTTGGACTTTAACCTGGTTTTGTGAGACTTACAAATCTGTAATATTACATCTTAAAGAATGCACCACTGTAGTATATTTCTCAGTCATTCCTTTCCTCCTTGTCTGAGTATGTTGCAATCATGATCACAATTCTACAATAATTAATTATGCAAAATCTGGGGGCACACAACAAAAGGAAATGCTTTTTAATCATAAGATCTTCCTATATTTTGTACAACTTATTTCATTTTACGTCACCATGCGGTATTTTTTTCTTTCCCTGCTTCTCTCATGAAGGATTGTTTGCAAAAAATGAAAATTAGTTGGGACATGGAGATGCAGCACAGGGATAAGGGTTTATACCCTAATTGGGGAGATATTCAAACTGGAATGGTAAATCATTTGCTGGTTGGTTGCTTCTGAAATTATTTTCTGAAAAATATCATAAAATTCCATAACATGTTCACTTTATGTTCTATTGCTTGAAAAAAATTTATCATGACTGGTTATCCCAAACCTTAACTTAATGGATGAATTTTTTGCAATCATAATAAAAATGAGGCCAACTTGAACCCTAACTCTTAGCCATCTCCAAAATGGTCAGCTGAAAATCTGCACTGCACATTCCAGGCATTCTACCTTCTAAAGACTAACCAGTAACAAATTGCACAAATTGACAAAATATAGTTAATTTTAGTATGTAGGCAATCTTTTAAAGGACCAACCAATCTTAATTTTTCCTCAAAATTGCTGCATTGACTGCATTCAGACTAATAAGCCCCAAGAAAGTTTAAGGGGCTAAACAGTCTTACTGAATTTGCTTGCTTGACCAGGACTTCATCGTGACATGTTGCAGGACAAAGGTGGGCACATTTAGCTAGTACTTTCTGGCAGGGTTGTTTGCATGGAGGACAACAACCAAAGTGACATCTGTGTTTCTCTCTGCTTGGATGATGACATGTGGGTGGTTTCCTAGAGAGAAAATTTTAAAAAATTAGAAAAGAAAATTAGATTTGCTGTACTGAAAAACACACAACTAAGTAGAAAATAAAGTTCCACTAATGGATTTTATGTGGTAGGTAGAAAGATGCAGTTTTCCCAAAGAAAATTTGGCTGAAATTCAAAATTAAGAGACTTATTGATAGGGAGCAATGGTTCTCATTGGTAGAATGATCGAAAACTAGACAGCATTGATTTATGATTAGCAAGATCAGGAAATAACTTTTAATGCAAGTGGTTGTGAACTGGAATAAACTGCCCGAGATATGGTGGAAACAGATTCAATCAAGGCTTTAAAATGAGAATTGGATCATTATCTGAAGAAAAAAATTTGCAGGGACGTAAGCAAAAGCTAGCAGAACGGGATTAGCCAAATTACTCTTGCAGAGATCTGGTTGAGACACAATGGGTTAAATGGCTTCCTTATGTGCTGTAATCATTCTAAAATTCTATGATACGACATGGTTTTAATACCATTAGAAGAACCTTGGCTTACAGTGTCTTGAAAGTCCCTTCTAAAGTGGCACCACTTTTAAGATTACAAAGTTTAACAGTATGAATTGTTCCTTTCCCCGAGTTATTGCTCAAGGATATTTGCTGATAAATGGACAGCTACTTGTAAATTTAGATCAAGGGAGACCAGGAGTAAGTAATTGACTTTTTCGCACTACTTCTTTCATTTACTTAATTGCAATTTGTTGCTTTCTGAACTTAGTATTATATTTTAAAAATCAGGTTATTGCACCTTTTCAGAAAATTATTCTTGTCTGAAGGAAGAGTTGTTTCATCAGTGCATGCACAGGTATGAAATCATTAGCTTGTAGGCTATGTACTAGCTTTAGGAGCATTTTAGGAGAATAAGTGGGCAATCAAGAAGCTAATGATAGCATTTATAAACAAGTCCAAACCAACTCAAGCATTGAAGCACACAACTAGCAAAGCAATAGGAAAAATAAATGGCAGAGGCTTGTGATAAAACAAAATCCAGAGGCATGACATAAGTAACAATAGGAGAAACAAGAGTTCTTGGTGTGTCCTCCAAGTATTTTTTTTCACAAAGTACACAGGCTGTGATTCTCCGATCCCACTGCGCCAATTTTTTAAAGTAGGGCAAGAGATCTCGTTTAATCTTGAGCAACCATTCCAGGGATGATGTCCTCCCAAAGGGCGTTTAAAGAAGTTCAAAGAACACTGAACCAAAATACTACTGCTTTCTGTTCCACTGAATGCAGAACAAGCATTTGCAACTCCTACACTGGAAATTTGAAGGTACAAGCCTCACTGCAGCAGAGCATGGATATCCAAAAGGCAAACAGAATCTTAATGACTCCTCAAAACCCACCATCAACACTGGTCTATATGCTTGGTTTGAGAGCATATTTTATCAATGGCATTGCAAAATTTAATACTTTTTTTGAAAAATGTGCATCAGGACCAAATATTCAGATAACAAAATAAGGCCAAAGATCATAAAATAAGAAATGTTAAAATACCTTAACCAATTAATTCAACGTATATATTTTATGCACTGACCTGCAAAGCTCTTTGCACCTTGGAGGTTTAGTCGTGCGTTCTCTGCCACAAGGGATAACCAGAACAGATGCACTGCAATTACATTTTATTTCTACAGTCTCTGAACATGGGTAGCAAGCACCTAGCAATTTGAAAAAATAATAATGGAAATAGAATACATTCAACTGTAAAATAACAAACACAATAGATTAATATAAAATTTAAATATCTATTTTAATTAAATAAGTCAAATTAGGATAAAAAAGATGAGGTCTGTCTCACACTTTAACTGTCCACCCATTTCACAAAAGTTATAAAAAATCTAATTTTTATAGCATCTTTCACAACCAAAGTATGTTCCAAACCACTTTGCAGACAAAGGTTAATCACTGTTGTAATCTAGGAAAATAATTGTAATGTTGTAACTAGAATGTTTATATTTTATAACCATCAATAACACAAATACTAATTTGAATATTTTCATCATGTTTGAAAATTATTTTAAAACTCAAAACTCAATTTAGGATTAAGAAAACATGGCATGCTCACACTGCCAGCACTGGTTTGTAACTCAAGATATCTCAGAGAACATTATGTAGTAGTTTCTGATTATCCTCGAAACATAGTTATCTGTATTTTCCTCTCTCACTGCAAAAGTCTTTTCACAATATGATGTTCATAATTTCTAACCATCAACAAAACACAGGGGATATTTAAGATGATGACATAGATATTAATAAAAGTGCAACAGCAAAATAGAAAAGCATGACTAATTATTAAAAATAACAATGTACATCTTGTTGATCTCCAATTAAAAGACAATTCAGTAAGCAAATATAATCTGGTCATTCTGAAATATGTAGTATGCAAATTTCTTGTTTAATACCTTACTTAACATTAGAAATTTCAGTAACTGAAAGCAATAGCATTTTCAAAACTTATTCTGAATGATTCATTAACTGTAGGATTTTTTTAAAAAAAAACAGGCGGCAATTTGACCCATTATGCCCATATCAGCTCTCTAGAAGAGCATACCAGTCCATCCTACCCCTAGTCCTTTTCTTGTACCTGCAACTTCTTTCTATAGTTATAAAATGCTCATTAAATAATTACATATTATGTATAATCACATACATTTACAAATAAAATCACAATAAAATGCTTTGCTTAAACAGTATGTAAAAACAATGGTAAACATAACAAGTATTACTGGAAACACTGAGCAAACTCCATGGGTATCCAAGTGGTGGTGAAAAATTTCTCCGGTGGCCTTCCCACCATCCTCCTGCTCTCATTTCTCCTAGATCAGAGTTTAACTAAGATTCCCTCATACAACTTTCCTATTACCAATATGATGCCATCAGTATTTTAACTGTTTTAAATTTTTCTCTCAATCACATCGGAACCACTAATGGCAGTTATTAAAAATAATGCAATTTTTCATTATCAAGAGTCTGTGCATCCCATACGAACGAATACGAATAATATTACTGAATTTAACATGGAGCAACTAACAATTTACCAAGATAGAAGTTGTAAAGTGCAGTACTATAAAATATAAACACTTCCCCATTCACTTGTTCGAGAGATCACAATGTGATTTGAATTAAGTTGGATATTTTTAGAATGAATAAATTTGTCATCAATACTTAGTATAGTTTATAGACATCAGGGGTGGTTATAAGAACCAATTACAAAAGCAAATGCACTTTACAACCCTCACCTGTAGTAATGAAAGTTGACGTTACATCACTGCATGGTTAAATAATTTTAAATAGATTGGTGAGAGATGAGTGGATCAGGTAAATGGAGTGGCTTGCTAAATAAATAGTCTAACAATAGGCATAAACTTAATGATGAGACAGTTGATACTATTCCCTGCAATTCCTATGCTAAATAGGAATTCCAAGATGCCTCATGTCTCCTGAATAGCCAGATCTGCACAATTTTCTGAGCTTGAGGAGTTGCTCTAGAGTAATTGAAAGACTGAGAATTTCCTGGAACAGACATTACAGGTTGTAATCACTCCACAGCCACAAAGTGTTTTGAAGAGTAAGAGGGTATATATCCAACAAATTAAGAAGAGATAGAGAATACAAGAATTCTTTGAGAATGTACATTCAGACTGGTTTTCAGTAACAGTCGCTTAGTCATGAAGCGCAAGCCCAAATAAATCAATAGCAACATAACTGGGTGAACTGTAAAACTACAGTAATCATAGCAGATTTGATATTCAGGAAAAAGCATTTCTGCATCTGCCAATGTGAGTGGCTATTCAAGGCAAAGAAATACTGAAAGGAAATTTGGAAATCCTAAAAGTGGATACAAACTTGAGGTAAAATATTATTAGAAAGAAGGTTCCAAGGCTTTGAGTGGAATTTGGAAACATTCATGTGGAAGCCAGAGTCAAATGAGATCAGTTGGCTCAGGATGCATCTGGGGGACCTGAGGTGAAATCCATTGAAGTTCAATTGGTGATATCAGCCATTTAGTTTCAGAGGAGAATGTGTCTGAACAGTTAACCTGCTAGCTATAGAAACTGTGTATTAACTGAGAACATTTTAATACGAGACACATTTTGAAACCTATGTTACCCTTAAAATATGTGTACATTTGTGAAGATAAGTGGGTGTAAAGGAGTCTTGTATAATAGTCAATCTTGTTTAATACTTTTTTTCCTATTGTTAAAAACTAATGGGCAATCCTGTGACTCTATGCAATGACATTTTAAAAAAAGTAGTAAAAAAGTTATGATTATTTGAGCCAAGACTCCACTCTGGGACCTTCCCATTTAAAAGTATCAACTGGGATCGTAACATGTCATCAATACAAGCCTGTTGACTTCTTAGTGGAGTTGATACTTCAGTTGCACATGCACCTGCGTACATTTCACTCTTATTTCTATCCCAACTTGAATTCAATTACTTTCCTTTGTTCAATGTGGCACTCAGAAACCAACAGTATAGAGACCCTAAATTCCCCCAAACGTTGATTCATGCTTGTGTTTTACAATTAATTGCTAATTAATTGTTTAAACTTCATAGGTGGCTGCGAAGCACCCACGCTCAGCCCCATGTTTAACTATTGATCATAGAATCAAATGCAGTCCATAGTTTAAATGTTCATAGGCCCCTGTTAAATTGCAACCATCATAAGAAAGTTTGTGGCCAATTTCAAAAAGTATGATTTTACAGTCCAGAACATTCAATATTCTAATACTTCTACTGAGTATGAGAATGAATGTGAATGTATGAAAATACACATGCGGCTTCTTAAAACAATTCTTTGGAGCCAAGAGGTATCATTATGTTTCCTATGAAAAATGTATTGCATTGCTTCATTATTGCTTATAGGGGTGGAAGGAATTGAAAAATACCCAATCTGAACTACATTTTCTCGTCCTATCAACAGAACAATGAAGTATGATGGCTATCAATAAAAGGTAAAAGTGAAACAGGGGGTATTTTCTTGCTGCCAGATGTGTTTACTAACTTGTGTTTTACAATTAATTGTTGTTACCAAAAAGACTAATTCAACATTCCTAATAGGAAGCTTTCAGGGAATGTGGATCAGATAGAGATGGACAATCCCATGTCTCAGCACAACCCCTCTCTGAGAATGCAACAGTGTTAAATTAGTATTGAGTTCCTCAACAACCAATTGAACACACTACATTTATTATAAGCTTTAAAAGGAATAATTGCCATTACAAAATAATGTCATTCAACTACAACATTTTTATTCAGCACACAAACTTGGTTTTCTCCAACATTTATTGTATGTGCCATTTATCCACATCTGATTTAGGTAAAGATCATTTATACTAAAGCTGTACAAGATAATTTTTCATAGGAAATAACCTTTCTCTCTTATAAACTGATTACGGAAAGAAAAAGAGCATATTTAGAAATCAGCATATGAAAAGGTCACTAGAATTAACTAAAGATAAAAACAGATAGAAAAAGAAGAATGTGTCCTTTTGACAAATGCATTATAGAAATGTGAAGTTTACTACAAAGCCATCTTTGCACTAGAATTAAGGTTCATATAAAGCTTTGCTTTAATTGTGTCTATTTATTAGATCTAAATGAAGTACGCAATATAAAAATGCATTCTGCAATAAATATGCCACATTTGATAGTATATTTGCCCATTAAAAACTGGCTTTGAAAGGCACTGTTGATGTAGTACAGGAGCCAATGAGCCAAGTAATCCCACAAACAACTCTGCAGTCCTGCCTCCTGGTGATGGACAGTAAATAACTAACCAGAGGAAGCATAATATCCCAACCTTCCACAATAGAAGAGCCCAGCACAGAGGCATAAAAGATGAGACTGAAGCATTTGGAATCATCTTCAGCCAGAAGTGTCATGTGGTTGATCCAACTTAGCCTCCTTCTGAGGACCACAACATCACAGATGCCACAGTACATATGCCCCATGATATCAAAAAACAGCTTAAGGCGCAGGAAATAGCAAAAGCTTTGGGCTACCATGACATCCAAGCTCCAGTAATGCTCGAGAACTAGCCATGTTCCTAGTCAAATTATTCCAGTTAACATACAACATTGATATCTGACAGTTTAGAAAATTACTGGTGTGCTGTGCACAATCAGCAGGAGAGATCAAATCCAGCCAATTATCACCCATCAGTCTACTTAGCATGATGAGCAAAGTGATGTGCCAATTACACAGCAATAACTTGCTCACTGGACCTCAATATGGGCTTCGCCAGGGCCACTTGGCTCTCAACTTCACTACAGTCTTCATCCAAGCATGAACACAAAAACCAAACGCCAAAAGTGGGTAGCTGCCCTTAACATCAAAGCAACATTTGACTGAGCATGGCACCAAAGAGCCCTAGTACAAAGGAAATAAATAGGAATCAGATGGAAAACTCTACTGCTTGGATCAGATCTAACACAAATGAAGATGTCTGTGGTAGTTAGAGCTGGGTTAATCCTTGCGCCCTTTTATGAATGTGCAATTCTTCATCCCTGACTTCTGTACCCAAGGACAATTGAAAGATTATCGTCAGTGCCATCTTCATTTACTCGAAGCATTTCATCTGCTTGTGGTTACTTACCAAATTTAGCAACTTTAATTGTCTTTCTAATGCCTGCACTTTGTCAATCTTTACCCTATCCAAATGTCGCAATTACCTTCACTTTTACTAAAGTTTGGCAGCACATTCTTCCTCAGAAGAAAACAGATGTAAATAATTCATGTCAGTCATGTACTGTACCTTCATGCACAAAATCTCTTTTTTGACCATTAATTGATCCTGTTCCTCCTGTTACTATTTTCACGTCTTCTGGATTCATTTTTGTTAGCTACCAATCTCTTGTGCTTGCTCTTTGATGTCCTTAATTATTTTTTCACTTCCTCTTTGAATTTTCTACAACTTAGTTCAATCCACCTCAATTGTATTATCTACCTGACATTTGTCAGATGCAACCCTTTTCCTGCTTCATCTTAATCTCGGTCTCTCTAGGCATCCGGGGACCTCTAACTTGTCTAACCTTTCCCCTTCCTGCGGACGCACAGCACCTGAACTTTCTCCTCTTAAATACAGACCATTGTTCAAATAAAGCTTTCTTACCAATTTTTGAATCCATTTTAGCTAGGCCATATCCATTCCCATGAAATTGGATCTTCCCCCAATTAATCATTTTTGCTCTGCATTGCTCCTTACCTTTTTCTATAACTAGCTTATATCATATGCTTTATGATCACCGTCCCCTAAATATTCCCTTAGTGGCTCACGGTTCACTTGGCTCACCTCATTCATCAGGCCCAACAATGCCTCCTTTGTCACTGAACTGGAAACATACTAGAATACCAATTTTCCTGAATGCACACTAGAGAATACACACAATTGCATAGAAGTACAATCATTTCTCAGCTCTAAATAATGGATTCTGTACTTGAACCCTCTAGGGCACACTCTCTCCCCAGTACCATAATACTATCTTTAATCGCAACTGCTATTCCTCCTTTTTCTTTCTCCAGCTTTCCTGACCACTTTGTAACCAATCTTCCATTTTTTGAGCCAGGTCTTCATTATTAACACATCTAACTCTCCTGGTTGTCTGTACCTGTAACTCACCAACCTTATTTATCACACCATGTGTTCACATATCTGCACTCAAATCTACTTTAGGACTTATTGCATTACCTCCAATTCTGATCTTACACAATACCTTATTTCTTACTCTGGATGTTAGCTGTTGGCCCAATTCTCTATGCACCTTATTTTGCCTTTCACGTATCATCTCCTCCTTTCCACATCACAAACAAATTAGCAAAAGCCGTCCCCAATAACAAATCACCTAACAAAGACATTGGTCCAAGCTCCGTTCTGATGCAACTTGGGGCCATCCCATGTCCCCAGAACCATTCCCAATGTCACAGAAATCTAACACCCTCTCTGCTGGACTAGCCCTAAATCTACATGTTAATTTGTTCTATTCTCCTATTCCTTTACTTACTGGTGCATAGCACCAGGAGTGATCTGGAGATTTCTACATTTGAAATCCTGCTTGCTAATTTATTTTATAGTTCTTTAAAGTCTGCTTGCAGGACCATATTACTTTTTCTACTTCTATATTGGTACCAACATGGACCTCTCAAGCTGCTCTGCAGCCACTTAGTGACATCCTTGTATCAGGAAAGCAACAAACCATCCTGGATCCACATATGTAGCTGCTCTCCTAATTATAAAATTTCTCATTAACATGATTCCCAATCTTCTTAATCATTTCTGAATACAGGTGTGTCATGGACTTGGCTCTGGCAGCACTTGCCAGGGAAATCATCACTCTGGTATACAGAATTGAATGAAGATCAAGATACACTCAATGGATTCCTGCACTCGTTGCCAGATTATCTCCTAGACTCACACCACTAAAGCTACAGTGTCAAGATCAAGAAAACAGAAATCTCCCCAGTCTTATGGATGCACCAGAGTAACATAACCAGACAAGGGGGGGAAAATTCGCTCCCTTTTGTTCAGCCTCCTCGGTTAGTCACCACAAAGGTTTAAGTCTCTTTTTCGTGAAGATATGCCTTTTCCAAATCAGAATGTATGTTTAAACTATTTTAAGCTGAGATAAGGAACGAATCAAACAAGGTTTTCAAATCAAAGGAGAAATTTATTAATCACTAAACCCGAGGAAAATAATATAAACATAATTGAATATTTGGTCCTCATGAAGTCATTAAGGCCAACACACACTCAAACACATGGGTGTCAGAAATAAGGAAAGTTAGAACCCAATAAAGAAAGGTTAAATAAATATATAAAAAACAGTCCTGATTGCCCTGCAGGCATGGATTTTAAATGTTGCAGCCCATTTAGGTAAGCTAGATCTTTAGATGTGGTCAGATAGTACAGATATTAAAAAATCTGTTTATCGGTAAGTTTCTGATAACACTGATTTTTCAAACTAAACAATATACTTGCTCAGAGAGAGGGAAGAAAAGATGTTGCAATTGTATAGAACGTTGGTTAGGCCTCACTTGGAATACTGCGTCCAGTTCTGGTCGCCATACTATCGGAAGGATATGGAGTCCTTGGAGAGAGTGCAGAGGAGGTTTACCAGGATGCTGCCTGGTATGGAAGGACTGTCCTATGAGGAACGATTAGATAGACTGGGGTTGTTTTCCCTTGAAAGACGTCGGCTTAGAGGGGATCTCATAGAGGTGTATAAGATTATAAGGGTATAGATAGAGTAAATGGAGGTAAACTTTTTCCACCTTCAGAAATGGATAGGACGAGGGGTCATGGCCTTAGGGTGAGGGGGGCTATGTATAAGACGAATATTAGAGTGCAGTTTTTCACACAAAGGGTAGTGGGGGTGTGGAATGCACTGCCGAGTAAGGTGGTGGGAGCAGGCACGCTGGGGCTGTTTAAGGGTCTCTTGGACAGCCACATGAGCGGTATGCAGATAGAGGGATATAGTAGGACTGTTTAACTATGGCTTTTTTTTTCCCCACAGGTAATTCGGTCCATACTTGACCAACAAGGAGCATGCATTCGGCAGGTGGTGCGAGGACAGCTCTTGGATGTTGATTCATGGGTTGCCTGTTGCTTCATGTCGTAAATGAGTGCTTTATCTGGACCATCTGAAGGGCACCATGACAGCTCAGTGACTATCGCTGTAGCTGTGCAGACACTTGGAATTGGGCCGTTGTCTGCGGGAGTTTGCGCGTTCTCCCCGTGGTTGCGTGGGTTTTCTCCGGGCGCTCCGGTTTCCTCCCACATCCCAAAAAACTCGCTCTTAGGCTGATTGGGAAACAAATTGTCCCTACATTGAGACTCTTCCATATTAGGAATAACCTAAAATTAGAATAGGATAATGGAATTGTTACTATATAGTTATGACGGTGGCGCGGGCTCGTTGGGCCGAAGGACCTGTTTCCCATGCTGTGTTGTTCTAAAAAAAAAGAGGGGAACAGAAAGCTTTCAGCCTCTCTCTTCCACTGAAGTTTTTCTGGCTGTAGCCTGGCCTGCAATACTGCAATCAATATACATTTCTGAAGGGTTTTGGATGGGCATATCTATGACAGCCGATATTTCAATATTTAGCACTTAACAGCTCTTCTGTAAAGAGTGACAAGTTTCAATGGGTCTTCAAATTAGAAACGTCCTTTCTTCATACTCCCAAGATGTCCTGTTCATCTTGGAAGGGGGTCTTGCTCTGGTTGTGTCTTATTTCAAATTGCAAAATTTCTAGTCACTTGGAAGTCATATTTTTGATGATTAAAAGGACATAATGTCAATGACAAGCAACACAGAGCCCGAGAGAACCAAATAGTGACATTGCCTGCACATATTATTCAGGAGGCATTTTTCTCTCAAGAACTTTAAAAACGTACTACATTCTGTGGATCTTTTAAATTTTTGATCCAATAAAATATTTTTGATATGCCACGATGGCAATATTATTTTGAAACAATTATACGGCAAGGAAAAAAATTAATTAATTTGGATCAAGCTTTAAAACAAGAGATTATATTTAACAAAACTTTTACCAGTTCTATTTTTAATTAGTTCAGGTTGTGTGGAATGAAAAAAATGTGCACCATATTACTATGGAACACCATGGCTGCTGCTGACAGCAATGCAGTCACGATGACCTTGTTGTTTCTGCATCATTAGCCAAGTCTATTTGTGAAGTGAAATTATATTCCGTCTACATCAGGACGAGAAACATTTTCTATGTTTGTAGAGGATACGGGTTGTTTTAAGAACTTTAGGATGTAATATTTGTTAATCCCAAGATGATTAAAATATGTTATGGTTAATGATAGCCATTTGTTATTTACAAGAAAGCTCAACATTCCACATATTTATACAAAAAATTGACTTTTAGATTACCAAAATCTTTTATCTAAATCATTTTTAAGTGGGATTTCCTTGCATTTTTCAGCGGGATTTCCTTGCATTTTTCAGCATGTTTATTTTCAAATATATTATTTTTGTACCAAATGAGATACTTCACCAACATTTTTATTTCATTTTTCCCCAAAAAAAGGGTGAAAACAAGTGACAGACATGAAAATGAAATGTCTTGAAGCAGGGAATCCAAAATGGGAACCTGAATGCTATTTCTCAGTAAATGTAAATTGAATTTTCTTGAAAATTATGGAGGATTTCATCCAGGAAATAGTGAAAAATTAAACGAGCACAAGGCATTCATAGATCCATTTTGCTGTTCCATTATACAATGGGAACCGAAGTGCCATTTTCCCACTTTTGTATAACCCCAATACTTTGGTATACCACAAACCTATTGATCTGTCTTAAACAAGTAGCTGAATATGACCACTAAGTGGCTAACTCCTTCAGGACAACCACTCCCAATCAGGCTGGTTGAATAGTCTCCTTCTAGAACATAGGACATAGAACATAGAACAATACAGCACAAACAGGCCCTTTGGCCCACAAGTTGCGCCGATCACATCTACCAATCCACAGACCTATCTATAACCCCCTATCCTATTCTTTTCCATAAACTCATCCAGAAGACTCTTTTAAAAGACCCCAGTGAGTTTGCCTCAACAACCTCCGACGGCAGTCGGTTCCATTCACTCACCACCCTCAGTGAAAAACCTACCCGTGACATCTCCTTTGTATTTGCTTCCCTGCACCTTAAACCTGTGTCCTCTCATAGTGACCATTTCAGCTCAGGGAAATAGTCTCTGAGAGTCCACCCTATCTATTCCTCTCAACATTTTATAAACCTCTATCAGGTCGCCTCTCAACCTACGTCTCTCCAGTGAGAAGAGTCCCAGCTCCCTCAACCTATCTTCATAATGCCTGCCTCCCAATCCAGGCAGCATCCTTGTAAATCTCCTCTGAACCCTCTCAATAGCCTCTACATCCTTCCTATAACGAGGCGACCAGAACTGCACACAATACTCCAACTGGGGTCTGACAAGTGCTTCGTTATATAACATCTCTAAACAAAGTGAATTCTATTGCTTAATCCACTATGCTACTGTCACTCCTGTTCTTCTGAAGATGCAGATTCTGCTTGTGTACAGGCACCAGAAGCTCATCAGAATTTTGATGAAGCAAGCATTCTGTGTAGTTACTGAATATCAGCATGCTATTCAAACTGATAGAAACAACTGCTTCATATGTGATATCCATCCATCTGCACATTTCAGAGAAACAATGGATAACAAGGAGTAGCAGGAACCCATATTGATTTGGATTCACAGTGACTGATTGCTGAACCATAACTGAGATCTTTGCATTTCGACATTTTACCATTTCATCAGTTATTCTTAACTGAATATATCTCTATTCTGGTATCTGAAACTCTCCTGCTCCTTCACCTGGCTGCGTGCTGGCCGACACTGCTCTCCCCATGGTAGTGCATCAGTTTCACCGAAACTGAACTATTGAAAAACCTGGCCCACATTAGAATTTATAAATTGTGAAGTACAGAGCAATAACTGACTATTGTATCGAGATAGGATATATTAGTCAGCAGTTAGTATATGGTAAAAAGTTAGATTGTGACAGATACAGAGCACTTGTAGCAAGATACGGCCATAATGACAACTTGAATGTCTCCACTATACAGAGCAGCTTGAAAAGGCAACATTGCAACCTGTTTTACTAAACTTCATCCTGTAACACTCCTACTTCTCATACTCTCAAGAGAATTGGAATGCATTTCAAGTCTAATCCTAAGCTCCAATTCTGTTAGAGAACATTTAAAGAATCTGAATATTGCTGCAAAAAAAAAAAAAGGACATTGTTGACTGTCTTGTATACGTCAAGACAGTAAGAAGTCTGACAACATCAGGTTTAAATCCAACTGATTTATTTGATAGTAAACTATCAAATAAATCGGTTGGATTTAAACCTGGTGTTATCAGATTTCTTACTGTGTTTACCCCAATCCAACGCCAGCATCTTGTCAAGACAAATAGAAGAATACTAAATTTCAAGAGTAACAATTTGTACCACAGAAGGAGAAAGGAGCTGACTGGTTGGCAAGCCAACTCAACTGGCCAATTAGTTGCCACCAATATAAGAGGTACAATGTGAGCATTGCACAGGCACAGTTCCAATCTCCCAGCCATCCTGGACAATGCACAAGCTACACAGATCCCTCACCTGGCTGCATGCTGGCCAATACTGCTCTCCCCACGAATAGTACATCAGCCTGCGCTGCTAATGTGAAATCCTATTGATTAATTTAAAACCTGGGCACATTATACGTTAAACAAACAACAATTCTGTTTTTTTTACTGTGTGACACTTTAGCATTTAAAAACACATTTTAAATGAGTGAAAATTACCTCTGTGACAGACTGATGGGCATTTGTGCTTCCTACAACCAAGAGTTCGATTGCAGTTTTGATCACATGGAGGACAATTACCAGAGCAGCACTAAAAGCAAAGAATGAAGGAGAATTACTGGTAAAAACAAGGGTCCTTACTGTCAACTCAGAATAGGAAATTCTTAAATCCAAGATTAAATTAAATTTTCAAAATATTACACATCATGAAGACAAGTCTCTGATATAACAACGTAAAATTCTTACCTTCAACTTGCATCAGTTTCCCTTGAAAGCATTAAACTCTAAACTGAAAATGACAGCTGGTGCTATACCATGGTCATAAAGACCAAACTATTATCATATGATAATGCTTGATCTGTCAGGTACTTCATGTTTATAAAGCTGTGTATCCCCACATGAATTGTATGCTTCAAAATAAGCTATATAAGGCAATTAAAATCCTGACACCCTTTTGATTTGTTTTGAAACAAATAGACTTTGTGGTTATCTACACAAGTGGAACATTTTGTCAACTCACTTACACCAGTACAGATTGAATCAATCACACCATATGTCACCTAGTGTTCTATTGCATCATCCGTGGCTCAGTCATAGCACCCACTCACAATCACAAGGAAACTAAATTTGGAGAAAATAGTGCACTTTTACAAGTTCAATAAAAAAAAGTTTTTTGCAGTTGTTTTGCTTTGGAGAAGGTACACTGTAGTGCTGAATGAAAGGTCTATATAAATGCGGTTTATATGAATTTAACAGCCAAAGTCATAGGCCAAAATTATTTGCTGTACTTTCTGTACGTCAGAAAAACAATTTAACAATCTCATTACCAGGTCAGTTTGCTGACGCAGTGTACTCTAAATGGTATAGGCTGGGGTATTTAAAATGTTGTAGCTTTCAGATCTTTCTCAGGCATGGATGTTACTGCCTTTTCTTCCACCCTTGTCCCCCAAAATTCCATGCTTAACTAAATACATATTTTAAAAAAATGTATAAATATGACATGTCCTTGCTGGGCATAATTTACCAATTTAGGCTGGCACTCCTGTAATGGAATGCTCTTCATACGAGACATTCAACTGAGGCTCCATTCACCGTCTCAAGTGGATAAGATCGATCCTATTTTAAAGAGGGGCATGGGACTTACACCAAGTATTGTGCTTAATATGTTTATCCCTTCACTGACATCACAAAAACAGATCTTCTGATCATTATTACATTGTTGTTTGTGGGAGTTTGCTGCGCACAAACTGGCTGCTGTATTTCCTATGTTACAACAGTAATTGTATTTCAAAAGTACTTAATTGGCTGTAAAGCACTTTGAGGCATCCCACAGTCATGAAAGGTGCTAAATAAATGCAAATCCTTCTTTTTCAGTTGCTATTCACTTTTATAATTCCAAAATCAATATGACCAAAATATTAAATGACTAGAAATCCAGAATTGAAGAAACGTTAAGCCACATTGATAACCAAGGCACTTTTCCATGCAAGCGCAGGAGATACAACACCTGCCCTTTTACTTCCTCTCCCTTCAATGTACTCCAACACTCCTTCAGATGAACTAGATTTATAGGTACTGCTTTCAATTAAGTATATAATATTTAATTATATTGTCTGCTCTACATTGGAGAGAACAAAAACGCAGATTGGCTAACTACTTTGTAGAACACTTCGGTTTACCCACAAGCATGACTGAACTTCTGGTTGCCATCTCTTTTAATTCTTCGCCAGTCCCATGCTGACCTCTGCCCACAACCTCCTAAAGTGCTTCAATAAAGATTAAAAGATTAGCACCTTATTTTTCAAAGCTGTTCTGGTCCACAGTTACATTTCGTACTGTGTTATACAGAATACTTTATCAAAAGACTTTCTTCCTTCCACGTATGAAGGATCGCAAGCCTCAGCAACTTGAGTAGCAACACCCCTTCAAATCTTTCTTCCCTATTAGTTATATTTGACTTCATCCCTTCTTTTAATCTTAACCTTTGCTAGCCTTCAACATCCTGTTGTTTGGTCCTTAGCAAAGGTTTCAACCCCTTACATCCACATCCAAGTTCTTCTTCCAAATCTTCACATCCACTTTTTCAGCCTTTCTCATCCACTTTAAATTGGTGTTGCCAGATTCTTACTGAGTTTACCCCAGTCCAACGCCAGCATCTCTACATCATGGACAGAAAGCAGGGATTGGGCAGAATGGGACATTCAAGTTGGCAGCCTGTGATTAGTGGAATGCTGCAAAGATCAGTGCTGGGATCTCAGCTATTTACAATGACTAATAATTTAGATGAAGAGACAGCAACAGATCTAAGTTTGCTAATACAAAGCTAGGTGAAAATGTAAATTGCAAGAGGGCACAGTGAGGATACAGAGAAATATAAACTGGTCAAGTGACTGGACAACAACAGGACAGATGGACATAATGTGGGGAAGTGAGAGGATGTCCACTTTGGTCATAAGAATAGAAAAGCAGAATCTTTTCTAAAATTGTGAAACAGGAACATGTTGATCTTCAGAGATTTGGCTGTGTTCATAAAAAGCTCAAAATTAGCATGCAAATAGAGCAAGTGATTAGGAAGGCAAATGCACGCTGACTTTTATTGCAAGGGAGCAGTACAGAATAAGATGGTCTTGCTATAACTATGCAGAGCTTTGTAGAGCATTTTTGGTCACCAGGAATGAAGAAGGATATGCTTGCATTAGAGATCCATGATGAAAGGCCAAATAAATTATATTTATATTTTCCAAAGTTTAGAAGCATGGAAGGGACCTTCTCAAAACATACAACATGAAAAGGCTTGCCAGCACAGAGAGAGGTTTGTTTCTACTAGCTGGGAAATCTGGTACACAGAGGTGCAATCTCAGGAGAAAGAGTTGACTACTTAGGACTGAAATGAGAAAAATTTCTTGAGTTAAGACTTGTAAATCTTTGGAATGCAGAGCATTCTCAATACTCCATTCTTGACTAAATTTAAGGTTGGAATAAACAAGCATTTGATCACTCAAGGGTTATAGGAAGAGCAATGGAAAGTGGAGATGAAGACCAAGATTAGCCATAACCATAGTGAATGGCACAGCAGACTTCAGAGAATGTCTGTCTCATTGCAAATCACAGACCTTCGCTTTTGCTCTTTTCCACCATTCTCCTTTCATTTCTTAAAACCTTTTACATTTCTAACTTTTTCCAGCTCCCATAAACTATTTTCTTAAAACATTTATTGTTTCCCTTTCCACTCATGCTGCCTAAACTAATGTGTATTTTTAACATTTTTTGTTTTTATTTGTAGCTAGTTGTCTAACAGTCTGTACATCAGACTCTACACAAACAATTAAAACAATTGCTGTATGCATCACTGAGTAGGCCAACACTGATCACCCATTCCCAAATCTAGTTTTTAAATTAATAATTGAAGTATTACCCATCTCAATATAGCAGAAAATCTGTGTGGTCCAATGGATAAAAACATCAAATGATAGTTTACAGACCAGAAAAGTTGAAAAATTTGAGCCCTAGTCCGTGTACTGGCTAATCTCAATTAGTGTACCAATGAGTCATCTAAAACTAGCTTCAATAATCCTGTAGAATTTTTAACAAAGTCAGGTTCCTGTTTCTAATCACAATACAGTGACATCTGCTGGCAAGTAAGGCCAATTCAGTAAGAGGTATGACAACACCAATTTTAAATCCAACCGATTTATTTGATAGTAAACTTGTAAGCTTTCGGCCTTTGTAGCCTTCGTCAGGCGAATGAGGTGTTTTAAAACATACCTGTGCCTTTGTCTTTTATCTTTCCAGTTACAGCCAGAGAGTCATCTGCAATTACTTTTCTTCTCATTCCCCATTAAGAACACAAGAAATAGGAACAGGAGTAGGTTTTGACACATCAAGCCTCCTCTGCCATTCAAATAAATCACATCTAATAATAGCTGATCCCTTTTTCTCCCCATATTCTCACATCCGTTGATGTCATTAGTATCTGGAAACCTATCGATTTCTGTCTTGAACATGCTCCAAAACCGAGCTCTAAAGTCCTCTGGAATAGAGGATTCGAAAGATTCAGAACCCTAAATGAAAAAATTCCTCACCTCAGGCTTAAATGGCCTGTCCTTTATTCTGAGACTACAAGGTGAATTTTTCTGTTCCACTTGCCACGGGAATCATAGCAGGCAAGGGGCGGACCATGGAAAACTTTGTTGACCTCGGCAGGCGAGGGATTTTCTGGTTTTAAGGCACGTATGGATAGAAACTCCCACTCTCTGTCTCCTAGTTCTAGATTCACTGGCTAGTGAGCCCACACCTATCTTTGTCACAATTTTGTTAACTTTCAGTGAGGTTACCTCATTCCTCAAAACTCAAGCTTGTAGGCCCAGTTTTCTCAATCTCTCCTCAAAAGACAACCCAGTCCTAGTCTAGTGAATTTCCACTGAACTTCCCCTATGGCAAGTATGTCGTTTCTTGGTTAAGGAGACCAAAACTGTACACAATATCCCAGGGTGTTGTCATGACTCTTATGCAATTGTAGCAAGACAAATTCCATTGTAATGAAGTGCAACAAACAATTTGCCTTCCAATTCCTGGACATCCAGGTCCCCTTAAATATCAACACTTCCCAATCTCTCACCATTAAAGAAAATTCCATCTTTGTTCGCTCAACCAAAGTGAATAACTTGACACTTGTTCACATTATATTCCATCTGCCATGTTCTTGCCCATTCACTCAGCCTACCCAAATCCCCTTGAAACCTCCTTGCATCCTCCTTAACTCACATTTACTTACTTCTTATGTCCCCAAGAATCTATCCTTGGCACCTTCCTATTTCTCATGTACATGCTGCACCTCTATGACATCATCCAAAAACTTATTAGTTTCCTCGAATGCCTTTAATTTGTTAAACTGTTTGTCAGGCATGCAGTACTGAATAAGCAGAAATTTCTTTCAACTAAACAATGGGAAGACCAAGCCATTGCCTTTTTCCCTCCAGTACAAATCTGTTCCCCAGACACAACGATAAACATCTCTCAGGCAACCAACTGAAGTTGAACCAGACTAAATACATTTACCCGCAAGCTGAGCTCTCCACCACATATCCACTCATTAATAACGTTGCCTATTTCTTTCTCTTCACTGCTCTTTCCTTCTTTAACATATTCTAAGACTCAGCTCTTTGACCAAATTTTTCATTATCTCCCTTAATATTGTCTTATGCAATTGCATCAAACTTTGCTTTAAAGTAGTACGAAGCATCCCGTGATGTTTTGTTGCACTTAATACACTATATTAAATGAATAGTGTGTAGCTCCAATTATGCTTTCCTATATATATAGTTCCCAATAGATGTATGATTACCTGGCTGATTCATTAGTAGTAAAGTAATCGACCACTTTATTTAAATTATATTGAAATTTATTCTGGTAACTTGTCTAATGAAAAGGTGGACAGCTCAGAAGATAAACTTGCATGGTTCTTGTGCATTACTACTATGAAAATAACTAGCACAAGTTTCAAAATCAGACTGGCTTTCAAACTTACCTTCCTCTTACACTGATGCCTTTGACAATCACGCAATTTAGTACATTTTGTTTCACAAAGGTACTCCTTGTGGCATGGTAAAGTCTTTGAATGCTTCCCACAGCGACACTGTTTTTCCACTTCCTGCAAATTGGAAACACATTAAGAATCCTGATAGAGGACCTAACCCTTATTCAGGATGGCTTCAAGGTAACAAAATTTACAGTACAGCTGTTTCTAATTTATTCAGGATATAGCTAAAAATGATACGCATCTCCAGGTTTTTTTTCCCAAAATTACCACATCTTCTACTGAATTTTCAGCATTAGAAATATTACGGTAATATCCTGGCTAATAGAATACAAATTTCTTGATCTTTAAAAACTAAAGTCGTAGTTAATTTTTTGGGCTTTAAAAGTTAACAATTCCAGAAGTGCTGCTATTTAAACTTAACTAATGTTTTTCAATGATCTTCAAATTATTGTATACTGATTATTTAAAGAAATTGGAATACACTAAGTTTTTTTTAAAACTTCAAAAATGCAACCATTTATAGTCTTGTGATTCCCATAAAAGGAATGAATGTCCTGAAATAATCCAGTCTGCCAACCACAATCAAATTGAAATGTAGAATATTTTAAGTGATTTATAAGTCAGTCCTTCTAACGGAAGACTTCAAACATTGAGGGTATCGAAATACTGTATTACAATTCTAAAAGTAAACAGATGATTAATGATCTGATTAGTTTTGATTCCACAAAAACTAAAAGAACCCTACTCTTTTGAAGATTTGTGTGGCAATTATCTCATCTAATAAGAAACCTTTGTTTATGCCTTTAATAAGATGTTAAGTTTCTCCATTCACCTGATATAAAATCAGAGAGCACATTGCAAACCTAACTATCAGAACCATTTGGACAATTAAAAAAAACAAATTCCATATTTAGCTGGGACACTCAAATACTTGCAAAGTTCAAATTATCCTTCCATCATTGCCTCCAATAGTCTGTCCTTTAACTGCTTAAATTCACCTTTGCTGCCTTCTTTTCAGATCAAAGATGGTCTTCTAGTACTCCATCTGGTACAACAAATCCTCCTTCGTAATCTAGAATATGCTTGGACAGCATCTGCCCTGACAGTCTGCCGTCAGATCTGGTGGGACAACCTTCAGTTGCATTGCTGAAACATCAGAAACTTGACATTTTGCACCTATACAAAAGGCCATTTTGATAGCTGAGCCTTCCCCATCAATTGCTCGTCTGCACATTTAGCTTGTCACTGTCTAATGATCCCTCAATCCCCTATCTCAGGGACTGCTTATTTAGCTCCATATATACAAGATCTGCTCAGATGAGGAGGATCGCAACAGATATCTACAGTCGCTGAAAGATACCCTCATAAGATTTGGTGCTCGACTCATCAATCGACAATTCCAACATGCCACAACAAAAAACTACACTGATCTGCTCAGGGGATGGGCATTATGGCGTAGCATGGCATGGCAGAGAATGCCCTTCATCGTCCAGTGCTTCCCTGGAGCAGAAGGGCTGCAGCATCTTCTCCAGAAGCTTCAGCATGTCATCAATGAGGACAGGCATCTCACAGGGGCTGCCCCCACACCCCCACTTCTTGCCTTCAAGTAACTGCACAACAGTGGGCAGACCATTGTCTGTGGCAGGCTGCCCAACCTTCAGGAGAACAGCGGCCACAGCACCATGCGACCCTGCCACAGTGACCTCTGCAGGACACACCAGATCTTTGACGTGGGGAGCGTCATCTCACGTGGGGACACCATCCACCAAGTGCACGGTCCGTGCTATTGTGACTCGGCCAGTGCTGTCTGCCTGATGCACTGTAGGAGAGGATGTCCGAGGCATCGTACATTAGGGAGACCGTGCAGACGCTGCTCGGCGATTGCCAGGCGGGAGTGTTCCTGTTGGGGAACACCGGTTGTCACAGGCATTCAGCCTCTGTTCTTTGGGTGGGCGTTCTCCAGAGCAGCCTTCACAACGCACGGCAACACAGAATCGTTGAGCGGAGGCTGGTGCCGGGTTCAACACACGAGGATGGCCTCAGCCGGGGATCTTGGGTTCATGTCACACTGTCTGTGGCCCCCACTACTTGCCTGGGCTTGCAAAATCTCACTAACTGTCCTGGCTGGAGACAATATACATCTCTAACTTGTGCTTGGCCCTCTCTCCACTCACATTGTCTGTACCTTTAAGGCTTTATTATCTGTAAAGACTCGCATTCTAACCATTATTTTGTAAATTGAGTTTGTGTCTGTATATGCCCTGTTTGTGAATACAACTCCTCATTCACCTGAAGAAGGAGCCCAAGACGCCAAAAGCTTGTGCTGCCAAATTCCCCTGTCAGACTTTAACTTGGTGTTGTGAGACTTCTTACTGCACTTAACACTCTCCACACCTCATACTGTTGGGAGTTTGTTGAACTGAAATGACAGCATTGCACTTACTGATTCTCTCAAAGTACCATGCTGTATCAAGTACCTTATTTCTTTACAAAGTTTGGAAAAGATTGTAGCTTCGTAACTTTAATAACCACCAAAATTTGGAATGACCTCATTGAGAATTTGCCCCACAAAAGCATTGAGGTTATTCCAGCCAAAATAACTGATGTTACATGTAATAGTGATTCTCTATCCTTTCTGACATCCCTCTTAAATATCTTTCCTCTATAGTCCACATGGCAGTTCTATTAATTCATGTGACAATGTAACTACAGAATAGAATACCGAATATTCAATTCTACTGCAGTTAAGATGTTGCTTATAACGATACTATGTCTTGTGTCATCTCCTAACATTCAAATCTGCACTAGTTATCATGATTGTGCGCTGTGGGTGGTTTCTGTTCGACAAGTACATTCATGTTTCAGTCAAGAAGTTTATTCAGTTTGCAGCAAGTTTGTATATAAAATACTGTTTCAAAGTATCACTTTAGCAGCATAGTGGAAAAACAGACATTAACAAGACTCCTTTTGCTTCTCACACAACAAGCAGATTAATTCTGGAAAATACGTACGACAGGAATAGGGAAGTCAGCTAACCTTCTCTAAAACTACATTTGCGGTTTTTTTTAAAAAATTAACATATTTCTATATTTAAAAAAACACGAACAGATGCATGCCCTCACCTGTCTACAGATTTCACAGGGACCTCTATGGCAGCGCATTGAACATCTGTGAAGGCCACACTCCAATGGCTTGTCACAAGTATCACCACAAGTTGGTACATCCTCTGTGCAGGGCAGCGCAGATTCTGGATAAGGCAATGAACTCTTTTAATTTGTTTCTGATTTCTATCCACAGGAAATAAAAAGTTTTTAAAATAAAAAGGAATTTTGTTCTCAAGGTGAGTTTTATGAGTATGCATAATATGTGGTTGGGGGGGAAAAAAATAGTATCAACAGCAGGGATCCAGAATACGAAACTCAAACTGAAAACTATGGCTTCAGGACTCTGTAGGACCCCAATATTAAATTTTCTTCAACTATGAAATGCTTGTGCACGAGAGAAACACACAAACTAAGAGCATGTGATGTGCATTTTCTGTATGATGTGGGAGCTTGTGGACACTAAGACTATTCCCAGTGAGCATGTCTGCAGCAATGCTGGATGCTTGAAGAACTACAGCTCAAGGTAGATGAGCTGAGCTCTGAGCTTCAGTCACTAAGACTCACTAAGGAGGGGGAGTGCAACCTGAAAAACATCAAAACACCAAAATGACTACCTCTGAATTGGGGGTTGGTGGGGGGATGAAGGGGGGGAAAGGAGGATGGGGAGAAGGAGGGGAAAAGAAAGAGGGGGTTGGTGGGGGGGAGGAAGAGAAGGAGGAAAGAGGGGGTTGATGTGGGGAGGAAAGGAGGGAGGACGGGACTCAAAAGCCTCAGCCCCTGAATCTGCACAACAGATTTGAGATTCTTGCTGCCGGTTTGGACAAGAATGATAGCTGCAAGGTGAACAAGCCAACTGCCCACGGTACAGTGGTGCACTCAGAGGCCAGAGCAGGAGATGTAAGGAGAAATATAGTGGTTATTGGAGATAGTAGGGTTTGAGGCATAGACACTGTCCTTTGCGACAAAGACAAAAGAACACCAAAGGGTGTGTTGCTTGCCTGGTGCTAAGGTCCAGGATGTCACGTCTGGGCTGCAGAGGAACCTATAGTGGGAGGGGAGGAATCCAGTTGTTGTGGTTCATGTGGGGGCCAATGATATAGGCAAAATAGGAACTAAGGATCTGCAGAGGGAGTACGAAAATCTGGGTGCCAAATTAAAGAGAAGAACTGACAAGGTGGTTATCTCAGGTTTGCTACCCGAACCACACACAGATTGGCACAGGGTATGTAGGATTAAGGAGATGAATCTGTGGCTCAAGGATTGGTGTGGAAGGAATGGGTTTGGGTTTATGGGGCATTGGCACCAGTATTGGGTCAGATGGGATGGTCTACGTTTGAATCGTGTAGGGACCAGAGTCCTGGCAATTCACATAACTAGGACTGTTGAAAGGGCTTTAAACTAATTTGGGGGAGGCAGGGGTGCAGAGGTAAGGGAAATTACAAAATTTAGAGTAAAGGAAAAGGTACATGTGCAGGTGAATGTTGAGATGTTCTGCCTGAAATGGTAGATTTTATTTTTGTGTTTAAGCTCTGGAGTGGTTCTTGAGGCCAAACCATGTGACTCAGACAAATGTGCTATCAACTGTGCCATGGCTGACAGTCAAATAGCAATAATTATGGAATTTGGAAAGCAGAGTACTAGAGCTGTTTAGAACAATTTATTTGCAGCAGAGGCCAAGATACAGGATTGAATCACCATAGCACCCAGAGGCTGGAATTATAGTGAAACGATATACATGTTAATTGTGAACAAAACAATTTAGAATGGCAAAATATTGAGGAAAAAGGATCAAGAACATGACAACTGTAAGGCTTTATGTTACGTACTTGATTTTCCACAGGGACAAGCCCTGGATCCCGATCGAGGACAATTTCCACAAACTTCACGATGGCAGACCTGTTCACATGTATGATTACCACAAGGTAGAGTTCTTCCACAAACCTAGGCAGTAGGTTTTGAGTTACAAATTTTACTGTAAGTTAAATCCTTAAAATGACTTTTTTTACTTGCAAGTGAAGTCTTTGACAAATAAATACGAGGCTAGAAAACGGAAAAGTTCATCTGATCATAGAATCATTTGTTAGTTTGACTATTTTCAAAACCAATTTCTTCTCCTCCTGCCCCAAAAAGCCATGCTTTGCAAAATTACTTTTTGATTACAATTTTGTTGGGGCAGTCACATTTTAACTAATTAATACGCTTCAAGATTCTTCATAAAGTTAGAGAAACACAATGGATATAATACATCTTGCATTCAACCAGCAGGTACAATTACAAACATGTAAACAATGGATGCACATTTAAGACACAAAAATTATGCTTTTGCATCATTCCTTGGAGTCTTCCACACTAGTAATGATACAAACAAGGTTAGAATTATGTCTATGAGCTAATACATCAAGCTGATCCTGAGTAGGAGAAGATGCATTGAGCCTACAGTATATTCAATAAGATTTCAGTGGCCTCAATTCTCCTACCTCACATCCATAACACACATCTTTTCTAGATCAAGAATTTGTGAAATTTGTCTCAAATATATTCAATGACCCAATCTTCACCACTCATGGGGAAAATTATTCCAAAGATTATTGACTCAATCCTCACTTCAGTCTTAAATGTGAGACCCTCTATCATTGAAAGTGGGTATATGTAATGTTTTCACCCATTAAATCTGTAAATAATATATCTCAAAACTGATGAACAGGTTTCAACAAAAATTGCTACACAGATAAGGCACAGACCAAGGAAGTTTTGATTAGTTTTTGGCAAAGCATGAATCCAATCCAGATTCTGGAATTTCTAAAGCATAGGGCAAATTAACATTTTCTTTTGAAGAATGTTGTCAGTTTTCTTAGCTGGTGTGGGTAGAAATTGTCATAGCTGAGGAGAGCAGATAGTTGAATGTGGATTCATCTCTGAGATGGCTCTCAATAAAAAGGTTTCTTTTTTCAGTTTTATAGTTAGAGCAACAACAGGGAAAAACCTCAGGAAGAACAGCTTAATTGTAATAACAACGGAGTTAACATAGTGGGGCACTATGATTTCCAGCGTGCACTTCTTCCTTAGCCAATATGATTCCACATTACAGGAATGGCTCATATATCTAGCAGAGTTTGTTCAGTCATTTTAATAAAAACCGGCACTTCATAGGGCTGATGATGCCAGGTGAAAAGCGCTACAAGCTGTGTATGATAGGATGGATTATTCTAAAGTTTCTAATTGTATATCAAATCTAAACTGATTAATTGTACAGATTATTCTCAAAATTAACATATTTCCCTCCTACCAATACAAAGATTTGGAGTATTGACTGGTTAATATGATCAACTCAATAGTTTTGACGTTTTTAAAATATGACTGCCTTCCTCAATTTCTAATTCTCCAATGGATTTCAATAATATATTCTAGTTAGGTCTACACAGAAAGAGAATTACAAATGAAGGAAGGCAATTGTTCTATCCAGCTCATCTGTTGTAATTTACTTCAGGTTACCTCCTCACACTGCCACTGTGCTTTAGCACACAGCCGCTCAGCTGTTTTCTTGCCACATAAACACCGCTGCCTGCTGACGCGAGGACACTCTGGGCATCCACCTGAAACAGAAATTTTCTAAATTATAGACAGTTTTGAATACTTAAATAGCAGCATGTACTGTGTAGACAGGCTCGGAAGTACTCAGCTTTTGTGCGTCATGGATTTAGCTAGCCAAAGTTTTGTTTTCTGTACATTAAGAATTCTCATTTAAGTATTCGAACAAGTATGTTTAAAGAAAGTAATTTTAAAAATAAAACAGGTACACTCTTTAACCAGTAATTGCAACAAAAATGCAGAAGATAATATGACAATGTAGAACATTATTCTCTCACTTCTGAAATTAAATCAACAGAATGAGCAGCTCTTCGGTCAGAAGAGCAGAATCCCAACTGTGCAGAAGGAGGTCATTCTGCCCATTTGAATCTCCACCAACCACAATCCCACTAGGCCCTATTCCCGTAACCCCACATATTTACTCTGCTATTCCCTGGCACTGGAGTCAATTTAGCACAACCAATCAACCTAACACTGGAGTGTGGAAGGAAACCACAGTACCTGGAGAAAACCCATGCAGATATGAGAAGAACATGCAAACTCCACACAGACTGAGGCCAAAATTGAATCTGGGTCCCTGGAACTGTGAGGCAGCAGTACCACCATGCCAACCCACTCTGCCACTATGCTGCCATTGCACCGTTGCAGGAATCCGACATGAACTGGAGCCAGGTACAATCCATTTCCATCATGGTATACTTGTGCAGTACAATTCTACAAGTGCAGCATAGTTTTTCCACTTGTATCCAATCCCCCGAATGCAATTCCTTTCCCAGCAAAGCAGTTAAAGACATCAGTTTAATGTTTTTAAGGCAAAGATAGATGGATTTTTGAACAGTGACGGAATTAAGGGTTATGGTGAGCAGGTGGGTAGGTGGAGCTGAGTCAATGAAAGCATCAGCTGTGATCTTACTGAATGATGCAGTAGGCTCGAGGGGCCAGGTGGCCTACTCTTGCTCCTAGTTGTAATGTTATGATCTTATTTTCTCATGTCTTAAAATTAATCTTCAAAATCTAGTTGCAAATTTAAGTTATGTTGGTCTCACATTTACCTAGGGCAGACAAATATATATTTATAAAGTATGTTGCAGTTGTATAAAATGTTAGTTAGACCTCATTTGGAATACTGCGTCCAGTTCCAGTCGCCTTACTACGGAGGGACGTGGAGGCTCTGGAGAGAGTGCAGAGGAGGTTTACCAGGATGCTGCCTGCTATGGAAGGTCTGAGTTACGAGGAGAGGTTGGGCAAATTGGGACTGTTTTCCTTAGAAAGACGTAGACTTAGAGGAGATCTAATAGAGGTGTACAAGATTATGAGGGGCATAGATAGAGTAAACAGGGTTAAACTTTTTCCTAGGATGGACTTGAATAGCACGAGGGGTCACAGGCTTAGGGTGAGGGGGGTAAGGTATAATTTGAATGCTAGAGGGAGTTTTTTCACTCAAAGGGTGGTGGGGGTATAGAACGCGCTGCCAAGTAAAGTGGTGGAGGCAGGTACTCTGGAGTTATTTAAGAAATACTTAGATGGGCACATGAACAGAATGGGAATGGAGGGGTATAGAAAACTGATTTAAAATAGGGATCATGAGCCTTGGGAGTCCCTGGGAAGTGTGTAAATAGATGATGGTATTGATGTACTTGTTTTTATCCTACAGGTGCTTTGGTCCACCTTGTTGTCTAACAAGGGGCATACACGCGATGGGTCATGAGAGGGCTGCTCTTGGATTTTGTTTTCAAGAGTATCCTAGTGCTTCACGTCGTTAGTGTACGCTTGACCTGGACCATTTGATGGGCAACACGACAGCTCAGTGACTATCACTGTGCTATGCAGATACATGGATTTGGGCCTGTGTCTGTGGGAGTTTGCGCATTCTCCCCATGCTTGCGTGGGTTTTCTCCGGGTGCTCCGGTTTCCTCCCACATCCCAAAGATGTGCTCTTAGGCTAGTTGGCAAAATAAATTCTCCCTAAATTGTCTCAAATTTGATTTTTAATCCATAGATCTATAAACATAGAAAGGAATCACGGGTAGAGGTGGGAACATCGGGGTGGCGGCACGGGCTCGTTGGGCCGAAGGGCCTGTTTCCTGTGCTGTTTTGTGCTTTGTTCTAACTATGTACAAGAGGAAATTTACTCATTTTAGATTAGATGGAAGAAAATTTAAAAGACATTATTTATCCTGCTGTATTTAAATTACACTTACGAATAATCACAAAGAATATAATACTCCAATGGTTCTGCTCTTTTGACTGAAAGGCAGATGGAGAATAAATTATCAAGATTATTGCTTTTATACATATATATTAGGATTAAACAGGGCAGAAAATGATTGGAAATCAATGGTAAAATTTTTCTTCATCAAATGGAATGCTTCCTACAGTCAAAATTAAAACATTTATTCCCAAATGTAAACAACTTTTTACTTGCAAGATGTCTACAATAATCCTTCATGTTGCATCTTGTCTCATTTTCCCAAATTTTTACACCTTAACTAACATCCTGGGCACATGATAGTATTAACCAACCTGTATGACACGCATTTTCACATTTATGCTGCCCACAAGTTAAGAGCCGGCCACATGGCTGCTGGCAGGACCACCCCTTAGCACTGCAGCGTCGGGAGACCGGTTTAGCCTTTTTACAGTAACATGTAATGGAGACCATCTTTGGACATGGTGGACAAGGACCTAAATCAGAAACACAAAATACTTTTAGATTCATAGCTACGTTGATTGAAATTGAACAAAACAATTAGTCAATTCTAAATCGCTTTACCAGGATGGCATAAAAGAAGACACTTGTGTCCACATAAAGGCTTGAATTCTCTATCACAAACTTGGCCACAGGAATGAGGTACGAGCCAAGGATCTGGTGCAGGATCTTCAACTTTTCCACAGTAACAGTAGTATCTTGTTGGAGTTTGAGATTGTTCATACTGGTGCCTACATTTAGGACTAAACAGGAATATCAAAATAATTTTTTTCTGTAAAACAAAAACTATTAATTTTGCCTGCCTAAAAAACCATAAACCATTCAAATGTTATTATACATCTTTCTGACACTGCATGCATTTTTTGTAATAATTGTTTACATTGTTGCATTCAGTATAATGGTTATCACTCAAAGAAAGAGTAATTAATAAACTAAGTGATTTTTCAAATTACAAAACAAAACCAACAATACAGGTATGTTTTAAAATTGTGGAAAAATGTATAATCAAGTGTAACCTATAAAATTAAACTGAAGCAGACCATCATGCATTGATGATATTAAGACCACCCTTTAAATCAAATTAACAGATAGTGTGATACTTCTTTATTTTCAAATAAACAACTCCAACATGCTTGTTTGAGACATATATTTCACAGATATCACAAAACCCTCTGAAATTTAAGCAATCAAATTCACAGAATAATTTTTCTAAAGTGATCGTGGTTATCATTTTTATTTCTTGCCCAGTTGATAATGCCGACGCATAGATCATTGAAATTCCGAGTCATCAATCTCTTGTACAACTAGCGAATCTTTACATCATGCAGAACCCAGATGCTGATTTTAGATCAAGCTTTAAGGAAATATTTTCCAGCAGAGAGAAAGGGTCTAAAGAGCTTTTTAGAAAGTTTCCAAAACAAATGTTGCCACACTCGATGATTATTAAGCAAATTACAGATTTTAAAGGTGACAATAGGTCCGTGTTATAAAAAAGACAACAAAAACAAGATGAAAAGTACAACAGGATGTCAAGAATATATTTCAGGTTATTTAAATTAACTATACAATCGAGCTAGCCACTAATTCAAAATATACAATTCTTTAAGTGCAATAAATATACAATATTAAAATAAATGTCCTTCTTTTGAGAGCAAAATCTGTGGCTTACCATGGCCAGGAATGATCTTTTTTCCCAAAATCATCATCCAACACAGAGGATACAAGAAATACACTGTCTTTTGCCCATTTCTGGATACATGGCATGTGAAAGATACAGTAACAACGGAAGCAATTCCAAACCTAAAGAGAAAAAATATTAAAAGGTGTCTTTATGTTTACTTGAAAAAGACCATATTAAAAAGATGTATTTAAAGTAACTGTGCTAAGTTTGTGTCCTATGTATTGTATTATTTCACCCAATGAGCATATCTAATTTCAAAAATTCTAACTCCTATACATTTATGATGCTATTGGAAGAATTGCCTTGATTACCCTTTTTTTAAATTGCTAATTTGCAAAATCTATGAGTCAAGTTAGTGAAATGGTGGAAAAGACAGGAAATAATTAATACAAGTTGAGGTGATACTTTGTTAAAAAAATTTTCATTTCATTGCACTCTTTCAGATTCCAGTTACCTTTAAAATGTAGGCTGAGAGTTGGCCATTGAGATAGACACACAAGAAAACATCCTGCCTGCACCTTTTCTTTTCCAGTCAGAGGATGTGAGCATCGCTGGCTGGACCAATATTTATTGCCATTCCCTAATTGCTCTTGAACTGAATGGCGTTTTCAGAGGATACTGCTATGATTCTGGTGTCACATGTAAGACAGATTAGGTAAGAGTGAAAGAATACCCTTCCCTAAAGGACATTAGTGGCTATGTGTTTTTACAACAACCAACAATAAATAAAGTTGGTAATGTAATCTGCAACATATGTTCATAACTTATATAATGACATTACATATAATTAACACTTGATTTTAATATGAATTTTTAAAACATCATGAAATTTGCAAGATGCTGCCTTCTTGTACAGGTTAAGATAGATCTTTAACACCTGATCTAATAGCTGTATAACTCCACTAAGCGCTAACTACACTCCAATCACCTAACTACCCCAACCCAACTAGTTACTCACTCACCCATCCACCTCTCTTCCTCCTTCACCCCAATGATCCTGCCACCACCATCCCCACCAACCAACTGACCCACCCACTCATATACAACACAGAACACTACAGCATAAACAGGTCCTTTGGCCCACAAGTTGCACCAATCATACCCATACCTACTAGGCCATAAACTATCTGTAACTCCCAACCCCATTAAATCCCATGTACTCATCCAGAAGTCTCTTAAAAGATCCCAGCGAGTTCGCCTCTTCCACCACTGACGGCAGCCGATTCCATTCACTCACCACCCTCAGTGCAAAGCTCATCCCTAACATCTCCTCTGTACTTGCTGCCCAGCACCGTAAACCTGTGTCCTCTTGTAGCGACCACTTCAGCCCCGGTAAATAGCCTCTGAGAATCCACCCTATCTATTCCTCTCAACATTTTATAAACCTCTACCAGGTCGCCTCTCAACCTTCGTCTCTCCAGGGAGAAGAGACCTAGATCTCTCAACCTATCTTCATAAGGCATGCCTCCTAATCCAGGCAACATTCTTATAAATCTCCCCTGCACCCTCTCAATAGCTTCCACATCCTTCCTGTAGTGAGGCGACCAGAACTGTTCAAAGTACTCTGTGGGGTCTGACAAGGGTTTTATAAAGTTGCAGCATTACCTCCCGACTCCTAAACTCAATCCCTCGATTAATGAAGGCCAGTACACCCTACGTCTTCTTGACCACATCCCTGACCTGTGAGGCCGATTTAAGTGTCCTATGGACCCAGACCCCAAGATCCTTCTGCTCCTCAATACTGCTAAGACTCCTACCCTTGATATTGTACTCCTTCATCCCATTGTTCCTGCCAAAATGGACCACTACACATTTATCTGCATTGAAGTCCATCTGCCACTTCTCCATCCAGTTTTGCATCCTATGTCTTACTGCAACTTCTAACATTCAGAATTAGTCCTTTAAAACTTATCCGAACATGGCAGTTACTGTTGTAAGAGAAGAACGAGCTCTCTCCTTCCTTGACTCCACTATTTGATTTAATTTGTCACATGTACTGGATACAGTGAAAAGTACTGTTTCTTGCGTGCTATACAAACAAAACATACCTTTCATAGAGTACATGGGGAGAAAGGAAAGGAGAGGGTGCAGAACATACAATTTACCTTCAAGTCTCCCCACTGCCAGTTATGATCACAAGTTCCCAGCAGAATTGGGCAGCAACATCAGGCTGGAAAAAACATTGCAAGCAGTGGCAATGCATCCAGAATTGCGGCTAACAAGAAAATCTAGACTGTAACTTTTAGGGCTAACAAAATTGAGTCAGCTTATATGCCGTCATCTACTTCAAATATTAGAATTTTGAAGTATAAAGAATTAGCATCAGATTTTCTTGCATTAAACTCAAACTTAAAGGTAATATAGTTGTTTCTTAGAATGTGTAAAGTGTAATTATGAACATAAATTTGCGATATAATATTAATTAAAAGCTGAAACACAGTTAAATTTGAAAAGGAAATCTCATTAATCACAAGTTAATGCTTTTTTTTAGATTCACCATAAGGCAAATACACTTATAAAGACTTGTGACGATACTTACTGCCTGATTTCTCTTCACTGAGGCAATGCAGATGAGGCACGTTTGAGCTCCTGACTGAAATGCATCATTCAGATACTGTTTCGTGCGTTCCAATTCTCTGGAAGAGTCATCACCTATGTAAAAGGGTTAATTCATCACAAAAATTTTAGGTATTGCATTTTTAACATATTTTAATTTTCTGAGTAACAGTATACAAAACTCCCCTCATATAGGAAATTTAGATTTCCCTCCAACTTTAAATAATTAAAAATGAGAATTTAAGATGTATACACACTGGAACCATAACAATTTTGTGCCACAGCAATATCAGCAGCTGTGAGGTAATGCAGCCTGAATCCAACTGGGCACAAACCTAACAGACAGCAAACTGCAGCAACAATGCCAGGTGAAGAATGGATCTTCATTTCTCTGATAGAATCAATTTTGGTCTTCACTTTACACTACAAATTCAAAATCAGTGCAAAGTTGAAACTATTCTGTACAAATGCTAAACATACATAATAATCCACTAATGTAGGTACTGTATATTTTGACCATTTTGCAGCTTAATTGTAGTTTTTCACCCACACCAGTATAAAACTCAAGTTGGAAAAGGTAATTTAGCCCAACTGCTTAACTTTCCACACATGTAACTACTGCTATTTCAGAATTTTTCATCTTTTACTTCATCCATATCACCTTCCTGTCTTAGCATGGAAGAAAAATGTTTGTGACATAAGTCCTGAACTTGTATTTTACCAGAGAGTGCCTATGCACTTTTATCATGCCTTTGTGATTCATTTGAAAACAGATTCAGATCATTTTTTCTATTTCATTTGGTACCCTGGATATCGCTAATAATGAATCTTTTATTTGCCCTCTTTCAAAGCTGTTTTCTAAGCTGTATCAACAAATCAGTGCTTTCAAAGTGCTTTTGTGGACTAGAATAGAAAACAATTCTCAAAATGCAGCTTTAGCAAAATATTAATACAGCTTCAATATTACAATATCCAACTTTTATTTAACAAATGGATCAAAACTGGTCTTTACAGCTCATCATGTCTGTGATGGCTCTCTGAAGGAGCAATTTACATAGTGCTTGTAGCCCTCCATATTCTTCTTTTCCAGATAATAATCCAATTCCCTTTATGTTTCAAGTCAACCTGTCCCCATCACATTCTCATGCAGAATATTCCAAGAACTAATCCATGCTGCATTAAAAAGTTCCCCCTCAGGCCACTACTACTTCTTTTGTCAATCACTTTAAATTTGTGTCCTATTGTTCTCAAACAGCTTTTCCCCATCAACTTCGTTGATGGCTGTTCTATAACCACTTGACACGAAAGTTACAATTCCCATAAGGTTAGAATTCTTCCACTTTTTTCTGATGAGTTTGATTCAATGTCCTATATTTTTCACCAAATACTCGAACTGGCCTATTTTGAATTTTATCTACGACCACATACGTGAGCATTTGTATAGATCATTCTGCAACTCCAATATCATTCCACTGCCTCCTAATATTTTACTATTTTGTGTAAATACTTTATAGATCATCTATATGATTAAAAAGTGGCAACTGAGTTTGAATTCCTTGGTACTTGACGACATTCAACCATCCATATCATTTCCATACAGATTAACCAGTGTTTCCTCTTGCAGCCACTTTCTTGTCCAGCTCTGGGTTTTACTTATGATGTTCATTGCTTTAAGTCAGTGCATCAGCCTTTCATTTGAATTTTATTGAAGTTTTATTGGAAATTTCAATAGCATCTCTGGAAATCTCAACGGGACCTCAAGGCTTTTCAATACCCAACTGAAATGTTTATTCACTGGGTTCTGATGCTTTTGAAATTGTTGGTTGTCATTTTAGAAGTTATTTCCATAAAAGTAATCCTCACATTTGTTTCTAATGCCAAGTTACATTATGCTGATAGTTGGCAAATATCATTAGGTCTATATTTGCCCAAGTATATTTTATTGCCCTCCTTTAAACTGCTACGGCACAATTCATTTCTAAGCCTGGAGGTTGCTCTCGTAAAAATCAGTTTCCTGAGAACATGAGTAGAATGTATCCCTAATCTCACATCCATCACCTTAGGAGATTTGGTTTCAACCTTGAATAATTTTTGAATCTTTTAAACACAAAACATATTTTAGTGATAATCTACTGTCAGATTCTCCTATCATCATTTCCAGAAAGCATCTATGTTAATTATTTTAGCTAATCTTTAATTTCAACACAATCGACATCTTAAATGATCTCAGATCTTCTTTGATAACCATCTTGCTGTACAAGACTGGAAGGATTTCTTGCTCTTGGTATTCAGATATCTTCAACCTCTCTTTATAACAATCTGAGGTCCCTATCTGCTTCAAGATAACTACCATTGTCCTGGTACCTAAGAAAAATCAAGCAGTGTGCCTTAATGATTATCGGCCGATGGCTCTGGCATCCATCATTATGAAGTGCTTTGAAAGGTTAGTCATGACACCAATCAATTCTGGCCTCCCAGACTTCTGAGATCCACTACAGTTTGCCTATTGCCGCAGTAGGTCCATAGCAGGCACCATTTTCTTGGGCCCGCACTGAACTCTGGAATACTGAGATAACATGAACACCTATGTCAGACTCTTATTTATTGACTGCAGCTCAGCCATCAACACTATTATTCCCATGAAACTCATCTCCAAACTCCTTGGCCTGGGCCTCGACACCTTCCTCTGCGATTGGATCTTAAACTTCCTAACTCACAGACCACAATCAATAAGGATAGGCAACAACATCTTTTCCACAATCATCCTCAACACCGGTGCCCCACAAAGCTGTGTCCCCTTGTTATACTCCTTATACATCTATGACTGTGTGGCCAAATTCCTCTCCAATTCAATTTTCAAGTTTGCAGATAACACCACCGTAGTGGGTAGGATTTCAAACAATTAAGAGACAGAGCTCAGGAATGAAAAAGAATCTGGTGAACTAGTGTGGCAACAACAATCTCTCCCTCAATGTTAACAAAATGAGGAGATTGTCATCGACTGTCTATGTCAATGGGGACAAAGTAGAAAGAGTCAAAAGCTTCACATTTTCAGGTGTCCAGATCACCAAACTATCCTGGTCCCCCCATGCCAATGCTATAATTAAGAAAGACTACCAACGCCTCATTGAATCATAGAATCCTACAGTGCAGAAAGAGGTCCTTCAGCTCATCGAGTCTGCATTGACCACAATCCCACCCAGGCCCTACCCTCTATCCCTATACATTTTGCCCACCAATCCCTCCAACCTAACATCCTAGTATACTAAGAAGCAACTTTAGCATGGCCAAACAACCTAACCCGCACATCTTTGGACTGTGGGAAGAAACTGGAGTACATGGAGGAAACCCACGCAGACACGAGGACAATATGCAAACTCCACACAGACAGTGACCCAAACCGGGAATCGAACCCAGGTCCTTGGAGCTGTGAAGCAACTGTGATAACCACTCTGCTACTGTGCTGCTCCTTTTTTTAAATTTCTTTTCCAACTGGATCAAATCAAACTCTATTCCCCTGGGCCCAAGCATAAAACCAAATGGATCAAATTTTTCAGAAGACTAAGGAAATTTGGCACGTCAGCTACAATTCTCTCCAACTTTTACAGATGCATATAGAAAGCATTCTTTCTGGTTGTATCTCAGCTTGGTATGGCTCCTGCCTTGCCCAAGACCACAAGGAACTATAAAAGGTCACGAATGTAGTCCAATCCATCACGCAAACCAGCCTCCCATCTGTTGATCCAGTCAATACTTCTCACTGCCTCGGCAAAGAGCCAGCATAATTAAGGATGCCACGCGCCCCGGACATTCTCTGCCACCTATCATTTAATTCATTTAAAAAAAAACCATAAAGTCAAAAATTCAGATAAATTTGTATTTCCATATATGAAAAATATTCAATTTTGGTCCCATTTAATAAAAGATCATGAAGGACAAAAAAACTATTTAATCAGTTTGAGCTAACACCACAAATTTTTTTTTCTTCATTTTTATATTCATTTTGTAGATCCAATATTCTTTTATAATTTATTGTTAAGTACACCATTTTAGAGAAAGGGGAAATCACCCAGGACAATTTTTTCTTCATGTAACATCGTCAACAAAAACACAGCAAAATGTAATCAAAGTGAGCAGGCGCTCAAGTAATTAAGCAACCCATTATGTTGATTAAAATAATACATGACTAAACTTAGTCATTATGCTTTCAGATCTCAAACTTTAGTTAAGGCGACTCAGTCCATTTATCTCAAATTTCACTAACGTGCAACAAAAAGTACTTCATTTAGACTTTTGATTCAAGTTACCAGCTAGCATTAAGCAGTTTCACAACTTGTATTTTATATTTAGCTGTATTGCATATGCACAAAATAGATATTACCTATGTGACTAGTGTATGTTGTAAATGTTGAGGCAACTATTTTCCCTCGTTGGCCTTCAAAATCCTCATCGCCTTCTTCTTCTGAGGAAGTATCCTCATCAGCAAACCGTTGGGCTACAGCCTGATTGGCCTTACGAATCTCTTCAAATTTTTTAAGTGATGACAGCTCTGTTGCAAGCAATAACAAATATTACAATTAGATAAATTAAAAGCAGCTGTATCACAGTAACTAAATTTTTTTAACTTACAATAGTACATTAAATACAGGATCGATTTGAGGAGATTTCACAAGCACTCGCACACATATTTATGGTGACAATAAAGACAGACTAGAGAACAGAAACAAGAAAGGTACTAGAATTACCCTGTATTAGAAATGTAGGCAACATTTGTAGAAATGTAGTAAAGCCATTTTACCCAAAAGGCTTTTTTTGATGAATTTCACTGGGTAATAACTAGCCCACTTAAAATCTTGGGTCATACTGCATAAGATACCTTTTGAAACTTTGAAAAACCCTTCCAAAAATGTATGTCTCAAGTATTAAATGTGAACTGCCAGTGTTGATGATTGCCATTTTCAAGTGTGATTAAAAAATTCAAGTTAAAATCAATGCATCATGTTATTTAAATAATTCATCAAGGATAGTTTGAACAACAATTAATGTCATATGACCGGTCAAGTTCATCACTTTCAGCATCCAACATGAAGAATTCATTGCATCATCATTAAGGGTCACACTCTGGATCAGAATCAACATTCTACAACAAATCATTTTTCTTTCCATCCATTGAATTGGATATTCCACCTTTGTTTTGAACAACCTAAATATTCAGTTGTTGGGCATATTGAAATTCATGGACGTTTGATCCATGTTGCTGATGGCATAAACAGTCACATGTTTTGCTGCAGTCTGCTGGAAACTGGTAATTTTGACTTTGAGGTCTTTTGGTCACTGCCACAATACTAGATGTTTTTGTTCCATAAAGTAGCGATAGCAATTAGCTTTTACTCTGGAATCTTTGCTGGACTCAGGATTTGATCCATTTAAATGCATATATACGCATTATATTTCCAATGACAGTGTAAACATTCAGATGATTTTCAAGGATTTTTTTCTGATACATGCTTTTCAAGATCAGCCAGTGGTGGTGACTGTTCTCATGGCATATTTGGACTTGGGCATCTTTTTTAGAGTAGATTTCTTCTTTCATTTTGTGCCAGATTTTCACAAACACAGAGTTCCCTTAGATGTGTTAGCAACGGTTACAAGTTGAAACCTACTCAAAGTCATTTTTTTGCAGAAGCATTCATTTTTATTCATTGGTCACCATATCCGGTTTGACAAACAGAAATATCTTAAAATTTCTCATTTTCCTGACAATGCAACCCATATTGTCTGCTTGATCCCACGTACCAACTTAAAAGCCAAGTATTACCCTAAACATATCATTCGAAACTCAAAATTGAGGTTAACTCCTAATTCGAGTGCAGGCTTAGAAATTTGACAATTTTTCCTGTGCTTCTCCCTCCCTCTTAAAAAAAATCACAGGATCAAAATTTTGTAGACATAATCAATACAACAGTCACAGCTACAAAATGATAATAAACTTGATATTTAAATGACAAATGCAACAATATTTGCAAAATTAATTGCAGTCTTGATTTCAGCATTTTCACACTTAAATCTCAGACTGTTATTCCTCAAAAACAAATACTGCAATAGGCCACATATTGCAGCTATACTAACAGGAGCTCTGCATCAACTCCTCTCAGAAATAGAAGCAACTTTTGTCATTCACACACATGCAATTAAACATAGAAATCTAAAAATTGCTGTCAGTAATTCTTTGTTCCCCTGAAGAACATGTCATTGACCTTCCCTAGATGTCTGTAGAAATCATTAAACTGACAAGAATTTTGACATTCACTCTAACATCTCCCTCAAAAAACTATGCCCTTAGTCATTAAAATAAAACAAGATATGCAATGATCATTTTACCTACCCCGGGGGGGGGAGCTACCATTATATCCTCCTGTCTAAGAAAACATTTGATACTATTCCCTGTCCCCAAACCAACTTTATATCATGCTGCCACTATCCCTTTTAGTCCATGGGCTTCAAATTTATTTGCAACTCTATTAATTTCACTTTACCTAATGGCATTTCATGTATGTCAACCACATTATCTCACCAATCCTTTCCATACTCTATTAAAACATGAGTCTGTGCCAATTTTCTTTAATTAATCCAAATTGCGCTTATGTCCCAAATTTTCATTTCTAAAAAGTTTTCCAACATACATTAACTGACTAGTCTGTGAAAGCAAAGCTTAAACGTTTATATTCTTTTTTGAACAAGGTGTAATGATTGCAATTCTCAGATCACCACTAACTCTTGCCTGCCATCTTACATCAAGTGTGGCCTAACTGCAGCTTATGAGTTGCAGTCATAGAATTGACACACAAAACGTGGTTCATTCCTTGTGCTGTAAAGCCGATTAAATTGTGTTTTGGAGGTAGGTAAATCGTCAAATGCAGCTTCAGCTTCACAAAAAGAGAGAACGAGAGTAGGCAGCAGTCATGAGGAGAGTTAAGATCAACGGTTCTCTCTAACACTGTCACCAGATTTCTTCTGCAGTTTCCCCCTCGAGTGACTTCCTCATCAAACTTCTCCCAGTTGACCCCCCCCCCAACTTTATCTGAAAAGGGAGGGAAGTGTTTAATACTGAACAATATTTGAGAACCTATTATATTGGGACATAGATGCTCCGATTCAAATTTGTTGTTCAGTAGGTGGTTGCAACTTTTCCTCTCAAATAAAATTAATCCTTTTATTAAATCTCTTGACTGATTTTCTACATTGCAAGAGCAAGCTGCAAAGGCCTGTTAAATAGTGAGTAATGTGCCAGTTCTAATGAGTGTCAGTGAAGCAGATTTATTGTTGCCACTGTCTACATAATGGATAAAGGAAGCCTGGAAAGTTAGAGAAAAAAACTAAGATTTTTTTTACAACCGTGTGCAACAGTAATAAAAATGTAAAAACAAAAAATTGCAGATGCTGAAATCTGAAACCAAATGAGAAAATTTCAGCAGATCTGACAGCATCTGTGGCAAGCCAAATATTGGCTCCATTCCCTCTCCACAGATGCTGTCAGATCTGCTGAAATTTTCCAATAGTCATGGCAGGGCAGCACAGTGACAGGAACCCAGGTACAATTCCCAGGATGGGTCACTATCTGTGTGGAATTTGCACATTCTCCACATCATTGCATGGATTTTCTCCAGGTGCTCCAGTTTCCTCCCATAGTCCAAAGATGTGCCAGTCAGGTTGATTGATCATGCTAACTTATCATTTAGGGTCAAGGGGATTAGCAAGGTAAATATGTGGGGCTACAAGGAAAGGGGCTAGCTGGGTGGCCCACAATGGGCCAAATGGCTTCCTTCTGCATCGTAGAGATTCAATAATAAAAATGTACCTGTAAAGGTTATGAGTGTCTTGCATTTCTCAAATGTCTGAAGTATGCACCTCCTAAGTTCATAAATTTTAGCTATCCCTGACTTATTATTGATTACCATCTGGTTAGTCCTCTTTTGGACACTGTTGAAAGGACACATTTATGAAATCTATTCTGCTGGAACAACTTCAGCTTCTCCAATCTATCTACATACTTGTAATCACTCATCCCTGGAACCGTTCTAATTGCCTTTGAAAGCATCACTGCAACCTCCCAAGTCTCAAGTGCTTAGAACTAAGTCATTTCTGGATTTTATAAACTTTTGGGCGAGAGCATGCCTAACCACTAAAGCGTGAGGGCCAGGAGCATTTCTTTCCCCCACTGTTTCGTAAGGTACAAAAACTGCTCGATTTATTCAAATGTTGACATCGTCCATGTTTCTATTCCCAAAATACTTGACTGAAATGATGCCCCCTAGGTTTGCTCAAAAAAAAATTCCCGAACAACTGGTGTTTCTGAACAATAGATTTCCGAACTGGGGAGGGGATATTTTCAAGAAGACTGGTGATATTTGCAGTTATAGGGTAAATGTTTTTTAGAAAGCGTGTGCAGGTGAAATAGTTCCATTAAGTTATTTGACACCAGATTATTTACCATTACGGATACCGGGCTGACTCCTTGGCCAGCTGCTGCTGGTGCTGCTGGAGCCTCCTCCATTCGCCTGCCTATCACCGTCACCTCCACCTCTTCCTCCTCCTCCTCCAGTCTCAGTTTCTCTGACAGGTTCAACTAGTTGGCTGGCGCCGCTTTTGCCCCGTCCACGTCCCCGGCCGCGTCCAGCCTGCCGCCAAGCAGGCTCCATTCCCCTTCCCCCCACTCTCCGTTAACGGCCGCCCTGAGGACGGGCCGCCCGCACTACCAGCGCGCATGCGTCCCACGGACACGCGGCCCGAGCCCACTGCGCGTGCGTGGCTATGGCCGGCTATGGCCTTCTGGGATTTGTAGTTTCCGGTTCTCGGCCCCGCCCCACAACAACAACAACAACAACTGATATTCACATCGTGTCACACAGCGGCATTAACACCAGGGCGCAGAGAGGCACATTCATTGTAGGGCCAATGATCAAAATCATGACAACAGGGAATATATTGTTCTGTGCATAGTGAGGAGCTGAAACCAGCTTATGGGCAATCTCACAAGCACAAGGCTGAGTGAGGGCTGGCAGTCGTTCACCTGACGAAGAGGTCGAAACACCTCGAAAGCCTGTGAGTTTACTATCAAATAAATCGGTTGGACTTAAACCTGATGTTGTCAGGCTTCCTACTGTGTCTGCAGGGTGAGCAGCCAATCAGCTTTCATAAAGGATCACCTGGACTCAACATCATCTGCTTTCTCTCCATATAAATGCTGCCAGACCTGCTGAGTCATTTTCCAGCATTTTTTTCTTTCTTGGTGAGCCAGGCACTTTCTTTTTGACGGAATGGTCTTCAGGCTGCGTTCGGGACACTACCTTAGCCGTAATTCACTATTTTGTTAAAGTTTATTTTATTCGTCACAAGTAGGCTTAGGCTTATATTAATACTGCAATCAAGTTACTGTGAAAATCCCCTAGTCGCCTGGTCAGGTACATTGAGGGAGAATTTAACCCATGCAGACTCGGGGAGAACGTGCAAATTCCACACAGACAGTGACCCAAACTGGCACTCAAAACCAGGTCCTGGCATTGCAAAGCAGCAGTGCTAACCACTGTGCAATTGTGCAACCCCTAAAATTTCACACATGCGCAGCAACAGTTCTGCTCATTTGACATCCCTCCCACACAAACACACACACCACATGAGGTCTCATAACTGGGCAATCATGGTTGCATATTGCCATGATCCTTTCCAGAAAGCCAGAGTACAGCAATAAAGAATTCCTGTCTAAATCTTGAGTTGCATATTTACCTGCATAATGGTAGGAAATGGCACAAGCTAACTGAAGGAATGTCTGGCCATTGACACTGAACTTGAGAAAATGTTCAACATAAATAGCTATAAATATCAGTCTCTTAACTCTATCAGGTGTCTCAGGCAATATTCCATGGTTCTCAGCCTCAATATACTGTCTTTAGAACAATACTTGTCCATTTGATGGCATTACTTGGTTAGATTTCTACTTCCTTGTTACTTTTGAAACACAAATCCTCTTCTGGGCAGCACAGTGTTACGGTGGTTAGCATTGCTGCCTCACAGTGCCAGGGACCCAGATTCAATTCTGGCCCCGGTTTACTGTCTGTATGGAGTTTGCATATTCTCCATGTGTCTGCATAGATTTCGTCTTGGCACTCCGGTTTCCTCCAAATATATGCGGGTTAGGTTGATTGGTCATGCTAAATTGACCCTAGTGTCAAGGGATTAGCAGGGTAAATACGTGGGATTATGGCGATAGGACCTGGGTGGAATTGTGTTCGTTGTAGCTCAATTAGCCAAAAGGCCCTCTTCTGCACTGTAGGGATCTATGATTTGCTATGTGGTTGATAGAAAGAACATTAGATATCAGAAAGATTTTAGTGGATTGGTTAGGTGGGCAGACAAATGCAGGGATGAGAAAATTCTGCCATTTGGCAGAATACTGACTTTTGGATAATGGAATTCCATTCTCTTAATTTTTTTTTACAACCTCTGCCTTTCCTTGGTGACCACCTCCTCCAACAAAGCCAAAGCCATGAAAAAGAGTCTCAGAAGGTCTGGAAAATCTCAGACAATAAGACTAAAAGCAGCCTTTCTGGAGCTATCATTCATTTCACTTGGAGGGTGTACTCTGCTGCTGGCCAATAGTGGATTCAGAGGGCTTAGTAGGCCCAGGAAACAGGGAGAAATAGACTCCAAATCTCAGCCAGGATCAAATGGCCTGAAGAGTGAAAACTGGAGCCCATGCCTGATGCAGAAATGGCTGCAGTGAATGTAAATGAAGTTGTGTCGAAACTGCAAATTCCTGAAGTTAGCCCATTATATTCTGAACTGTGTGTTTTATATTAAACTGTCAAGTCAAAAGTGAGATGTTTAAATGTGTGCACAGGAGAGAAGATATGAAAGCTGATGACTTCTGATCTCCAACAAGAAAATAAATTGCAAAATTATTTGCTTCATTAAAAAACTCACAAGCCACAGACATTTTCCTTTATTTAATAAGACATTATCCCATAATTAGTTTTAACGATAGTTTTCACTGTGAAGATGTTATTCATTAACCAAAGTACTTTTAGGAAATAGTCTCAGAACAATCATTTAGGATTAATTAGCATTCTAAAATTAATTAATTCGGAGCAGTACATTTTTTGTTTATAATCAAGTTCTTCATTGAATCAAGTTCAAACAAGAATTCATGCAAAATTGGATAAAACTGACATGTTAACGTAGTACGATTAGCAATCCAGGAGGAAGCAGCAAAGCTCAAGGCTCAGCTGATCATACTGAATCAGTCATGTGGCCTGGCCATGAAAGGGGTCTGTAGAGGACAATTTGGTGTTGAAAAGGCCAGGTTACTGAGTGCATGAGTTGAGGGAAAAGGTCGGGTTAACATAGAGGGCTGCTGAGTGGGGTCAGTGTGAGAGGATAGGAAGTGTACCATATGTGTGGACATTGCTATATCAAGGCCAGCATTTGTTGCCCATCCTGAACTGCACTTATGTTACAGTGGGTCTCATTTGCAAAATAATTCACAAAGCACTGCTGTAGTCCTTTACTTTGTTTTGCATGCACATAATCCAGCATTCATCATTTATATAAATGACATAGATAACTATGTGGGGGAGGGAGGGTAGGATTAGTATGTTTACATCTGATACAAAGATTGGCCGGATGGTTAACAGTGGAATTCCAGCTGGGGTGGCTACTGCATATTATCACGACAACTCATACTAAATGAGCCCCATAAGGAGATCATTCAGTGATTCGCCATAGACCTCCATGGGGGTTATCACATCTTGCAATTATTTATTTCTCTCAAATAATTAATTCTCTTTTGAAATCTACTATTGAATCTGCCAGAGCCACACTCTCGGGCAGCGTATTCCAGATCCTAACCATTTGCTCTTGACAAATGTTTTTTCCTTATGCTGTTGTTGTTACTTTTGCCAATCAATTGGTTTCTTCTGTCCTTGATTTTTCTATCAATGAGAACAGTTTCTCTCCATTTGTTCAGGTGCCTCATGATTTTTGAACTCCGATAGCAAAGTTCCTCACAATCTTATGTTCTCCAAAATGAGCCGCAGTTTCTCCCATGTGACTGAATTTTCTAATTCTAAAATTAAAAGTTTATTTATTAGAAGGTCTACATTAACACTGCAATGAAGTTACTGTGAAAGTCCCCAGTCTGGTGCCTGTTTGGATCAATGCATCAAATCAGTACATCTTTCAGAATGTGGGAGGAAAGCGATGCAGACACAGGAAGAATGTACAAACTCCACACAGATAGGGAACCAAGCCACGAATCAAACCCAGTCCCAGGCACTGAGAAGCAGCAGTGCTACCCACTGTGCCACCTGAAAGCATTCTGCAACCATTCTAGTGAATTGTTTCTGCCTTCTCTGCAATACTTTCACATCCTTTCTTAAAATGTAATGCCTAAAATTAAACCACAATGCTCTGATCAAAGGTGAACCACAGAAGCCTACAGAGGCCAGAATATTGAGTGCATTTAATACAGAAGTAGATGGGTTCTTGATTGGTAGGGATCAAGGGTGACAGAAAATATCAGGAGAATAAGGTAGAGATTCCTATCAGTCATGATTGAATAGCAAACTCAACAGGCCCAATGGCCTAATTCTGCTGTTAGATCCTATTTTTCTGTTTTATATATACAATTCAATCCAATCAAAGTTCAATTCAGAGTCTCAAATTGAGACATTCCCAATCCAAGCTAAGAAGACAGGGCTCTCACCTCCTGTCTTGGGTTTGATCTACATGATCCAAGCTGATTGGAGCAGCCAAAATTTCTCCTCCAACGATTGATCTCATTTGCATTTGAGCCAAAAGGCAGAGATGCCGCTTTTAAAAATTGCTTCAAATGAAGCCATAATGTAACCTAATGGCTTCAACTTAGCACAGCATCTCGATTCTCTCCTCGATCTTAGCCAAAAGGCCTAGAAGCGGTAGGTTTATGTTCTAACCAATGGTGGGGAAGGGGCCGTGGTTAAGACCACGTGGACCGCAAGCAGCGGGAAGGGGCGGGGCCTGATGGCCGGGCCGGAAGCAGCGGGAAGGGGTGGAGTCTGGTGGTTCGAGTAGGAAGGGGCGGGGCCTGGCGGCGCGAGTAGGAAGGGGCGGGGCCTGGCGGCTTAGCCGGAAGCTGAGAGAGGGGGCGGGGCGATTGAAGGTGTCGAGTGTTTACGGTGAGAGTGGCTGTTATCGCCCGCTGCCGTTGTCGCTCACCTGGCTCGTATGACTTCCCCTGACACTAAGGCCCCGGTCACGCTGCTCGCTCCTTCCCCGGCGAGTCTCAAGCGGTGAGTGCGACCGTGTTTCGCTGAAGCCCGCTCGGCCCAGGCGGGGCTTCCAACCCCTGGAGCAGCCGCGGCCTGGGCAGGGTGGGCCCTGAAACGGACATTATTTTAGGGACTTTCATCCCGGCCTCCTGGCAATCTAGTTAGAACTGTGTCCACCTTATTGCTGTGAAAGATTAGTAGATCTGGAAAACTCGGCTTCTTCCCTCGACACGGCGGAATGTGGAGAACGTGTCAAATTATTGATAGGGATAACAGTTCAGTGTTCCCCTTCTACATGTTCGCAACTTGGTGTTTTGTGTACAAACCTTGTTTAATCACAACCATTATTCACTTAAAGATCACTTAAATAAATTAATATCTTTCCCAGAAATAGTTGAAAGCTTGAATTTTCTATAGCTCGTTTCACAATATGAAGACCTTATTTGAACTTCAATAAGACAAATTTTCAAATTAGTTGAAATATAAATATTGGCCAGGACACGCAAACCGCCCGACTTAGTTGAAATCATCGCAAAGTTGTGTTCTGTTATTTTATGACATGATATCGACAAAAGAAGAGCATGGTCTCATTTAATTTTATGGTTCCATTATCAATTAAGGTACTATAGCATCTAGTGATTGCTATATTTTTAAAACACAAAATTCTGCAATTCTCAAAACTTAAGTCTAGGGACTGTTTTCGTTGATTATCTGAGTCAGTGATTTAAAGTGGATTTGTGAACAAAACATGAAGCACACAATTCAAAAGAATATTTATGTTAAGGAAATAAGAGATGTAACATTGTATTGTGGAAGGAGCAATGTTTTTTCCAATTATTTATGTTGAATGAATTTGTGCGTTACTGTCCATTTGCCGAAGATTTCAATTGTACGTGTCACTGAAGTTTAACAGTGTATGATGGCATTTTAAATTGTCTTATAGAATAGGGTTTTCTTAAAATAGTGGTTAGGAGTTGTAAATTAAATTGAATGAAAGGAAAGAATCCTGGTTAGGATTTGTAAACACAATTGAATGAAGGGGAGGAGTTGAAGGGATATGGAAATTCTCATTAGACCAACTTTGTATGAAGGGAGAGACCAAAGAGATGCTTCAGCCAACCATTCTATTTCTATGTTGTCATTTTTTTTGTATTTCTAGTAATGTAACAGAAACCAGTATCACATGAATTTAAAGATTTAGAGTGCTTATCTTTATTTTTATAGAAATTATTTGAGATTTGTTTATGATAGAGAATAGATGAAGATACTATTATTTATAATGTACAATATGGAACCTAGGTTCTATATTGTACATTGTAAATAATAGTATCTTTTGCAAATGCAAATTTTACTTAAAGATGTTGCTGTTTCTTTCTTTAAGTCTAAATGCAATTTTCTAGATTCTTAACTATGCTGTAACACTGAAAACTCAAAGATATGTGCAGATGGCCGGGGATGACATTTTATCATCTTTGTGAAAGAATTTGGTCTTTATTTAAAACCATGCATAATTAAGGACCTAACTTAAAATCAGGTGTTTCACATTGCACAAAACAGTGTATCTTTCTGTTGTGCTAGTCGCGTTGGGAAATTATTACCTTTACTAAAGGAAGGATCTTGACTGGCTAATATTTGGTGTTTTGCAATTATTTTTGCAGGTAAATTTTTGTAACTGTTTTCACATTATTTCTGTGTGGGGAATTCCTGCAAATGTTGACATTTTCTGGGGTGGTGTTGGGGGGGCTATTTGTCCCACATACTGTAAAGTAGACATTGCTTTATGATTCGTGTGTAACAACAGAAATAAACTTTAATTTGACCAGTGCAGAAAAATATAGAAATCTGATGATTTCTCAGATCTGTGTGATCACCTGGGCTCTAACTTGCAGAATTACATTTAAGCTTAATGTAATTTGATTTTAAATATAATATGTAAAATCTAATGTCAGTTAGCAGTCAGTGAACAATTGTCCATGCACTGAAGCCAAAAAAACTTGACTTGCATTGAGTTAACTCATAATTCTGAAATTTTTGCATACCTCCATTGAACTTGAGATTTTAATACTGATCTACAAAACTTTATTTCTTGCAGTAAACGAGAAGCTGCCAAGGAATTGATTGAAAGTTACTACTGTCAATTAACACAAGGCTGTGGAAATGAGTTCTGTGTCAATGAGAACTGTGCATCCTGTCCAGGTTTCAAGCAGTTGGACAATAATCGAGCTGCAGCCAGAGCTCTGGAATTGTATCGCACCAGGGCAGAGCTATGCACAGCTTGGCCCACTAAGAAGCAAAGATCTTTGTCTTCCCAAAATGTTTCATCTGACAAGTACAAACATAAAAATGGCAAGACTGTTGGGAGTGACTTTGATGTAATTTGTGGTAAGAAACAGCAGCCGGACAACTTTCAAAGTAAGACTTTTTTTTGTAAGGTAAACATTAATTGGCAAGGCTGAGTTTGTTGTATTACCTGTTTTAGAGCATTGATATTCATTAAGTTGATCAAATACTAGGTCATGATCAGTTTTAAATATGCTCTTTGTCTCTCTGAAGAAAACAGCAACCAAGTACAAGAGCACAGCAGTGATATTGCAATTCTGAGGCAATGGTTAGTCAGTATTCTTAACAATCTTAATAAAATGTGCTTTGAAGTTTATATTTTCTGAGAAAACACACTTTTTCCTCCATTTCTGAGCGTTGTTAAAATGTTCATACAGTGGATGCTCTAAATGGTAGAGAAATCCTTGAAATAAATGTCTCCAACAAGTTGGTTTCTTTTTTACATTCTATCATGTGGAACATTTCTCGAAGTAAGTACACTCCAAAGTTCCTGCACCTGGAGTGCCTTTTCTTTAACACTGAACATGTTACTTCAGCTGCAGTTGTCCTTCCTGGGTTGAAGTAATTTTTTTTTGCATGGTTTACTAGTTTTAGATTTAGAATACAGATGATTGCTTAATGTAGTGCTTCATGTATTTTGTAGCTCATCCAAATTTTGTTTCTATGCCTATTTTTGTGACACCCTCTCCCCCGCCATCCCCAACTTGAAGTTAGCTTCTTCCTGATGATCTTGATTTGATTTCATTACCTACCATTAGAACAAAGGAACTTTTACAAAATATTATAAAAGAAATTATATTAATCGATCACTTTTAAATTTCACTAGTACCAAGATTATCTACAAGGGCAAAGCTATACTATATTTGCAAATTTTCCATTTTCAATTGTTTTAGGTTTTCAGGAACCTGGTAAACTGAGATGCAAAGTATTTTTAAAACTTCATTGTGTAACCAATAGTAACTTTTACGGATGACGTACTAGTCTGAGAGCTTTTGGTAATAGTGAAATCTGTACAGAAATTGAATTAGCTTGGTTGCAACTAAAGCAGCTTATTTGTTTTGGTGCAAAGATTTAATGTAGTTATTTATCTTGGTGGGGAAGGAAAGAAATATTTCAACCATGTCCCTTATTGTCTGAACAAATGATTTATTTCTATTGCTAGGCATAACCTACCTTACGGAAGAAAAAGTGGATGAAATTCTCAGTGTATGCAATGAAACAGGAGACATCTCACCACTGGTACATGTAATTGGTCGGATATTCTCCAGCGCCGAAACACTAGTTAAGAGCTTTAGGAAACCAGAAATTAAGAGAAATTGCCTGAGCTCTTTACCGGAAAATACTCCAGATAATTTGGAAAAAGATGCCAAAATGCAAGCAGTAGCTAAATGTGATCATTCAGCACCTTGCTGCTCTCAACAGAAATCTTGTGATTGTCTCGGGCAGCCGCTTAAGTTTGAAGAATTGACTGTTGATATCAAATCCGTTCGGAGGGTCTACAAAAAACTTCTGGTGCATGACCGGATAGAAACTGCACTGATTAATGCTTTGATGTATCTATCACCAGATGTGGAATGTGAATTAAGTTATCACAATGCATACACCAGAGATTCAAACTACCTAAACCTGTTCATAATTGTCATGGAAAATCACAATCTGCATAGTCCTGAGTATCTGGAAGGAGCCTTGCAAATGTTCTGTAAAGCAATGTGTAAGCTTCCTTTGTCAGCACAAGCCAAATTGATCCATCTGTGGTCAACATACAGTTCCACTGACATCCGCAGAATGGTTGAGGTTTTTCAGCAGCTTATCACTTACAAAGTTATAAGCAATGATTATAGTTGTCGAAATTTGGTAAATGAAGATGATGTAGTAGTTGCTGCAGCCAAATGTCTAAAATTGGTATACTTTGCAAATTTGCTGGGTGGCATGTTGACCATGGAGAATGACGATGAAGAAACGTCGCAAGAAACCAGCGAGGGAAGTTTGCATCAGAATCTTTTGATTGAGGACACACGTTATAAGAAGGGTCCCCGGGTGGACCCCTTAGAAAAAGAGCTTAATTTTAAGGCTATTGACTGTTGTCGACCAGTTATACCTTATGATGAATTTGTTAACGAATCATTAAACAACGTTCTTGCAATGGACAAAGACTACATATTTTTTAAAGTAGACAGCGAGAAGAAGTTTTCTTTCTTGACCTGTCCATTCCTCCTTACACCCTATACTAAAAGTCAAGGCCTTTATTATGACAACAGAATTCGAATGTTCAGTGAACGACGAATAACTGTGCTGTACAACTTGGTACAAGGTCAGCAAGTTCAACCTTATCTCCGACTGAAAGTAAGGCGTGATCATATCATTGATGATGCTCTTGTTCGGGTACGTACCAGTAGCTTCGCTTTGAAAAATTTTCAGTCTTGTAAGCGTTTCTGCAAATTATTGTTTTAAGTGTATAAAAATTTATTTTAACTGGCATTCTCAACAGGTGTTAAACTTTAACAAAGTTTATTTTTTGAGATTTTGTTTTAGAACATAGAACATTACAGCGCAGTACAGGCCCTTCGGCCCTCAATGTTGCGCCAACCAATGTAACTAATTTTATGACCCTCTATCCTAAACTATTCCAATCTATCCATATGCCTATCCATTGCCTGTTTGAACACCCTTAAACTTGACGAGTCCACAACTGCTGCAGGCAGGGCATTCCACGCCCTTACTACCCTCTGAGTAAAGAACCCACCTCTAGCCACTGTCCTATATCTACCACCCCTTAATTTAAAGCTATGTTCCCTCATGCTATCCATCTCCATTTGAGGAAGAAGGCTCTCACTATCCACCCTATCTAACCCTCTGATCATCTTATGTCTCAATTAAGTCACCTCTTAGTCTTCTTCTCTCTAATGAAAATAACCGCAAGTCCTTTCACCTTTCCTCATAAAACCTACCCATCATACCAGGCAACATCCTGGTAAACCTCCTCTGCACTCTTTCCAATGCTTCCACATCTTTCTTATAATGTGGCGACCAAAACTGTACACAATACTCCAAGTGCAGCCACACCAGTGTTTTGTATAGTTGCAACATAACATCTCGGCTCTGAAATTCAATCTCCAGAGGGCTTAAAGAGTATCACAAATTATCTTCATGAAGATCAAGCATAAGTCAGAATAGACTGGTTAGCCTTATGCCAGTAATAAAAAAACTAAGAGATGATAGGCAATAGGAAGTACTTGAAAGGCATTTACTAATTGGTGATACCAACATGCATTTGCATAGGGCAGATCCTATGTAGCTAACATTATGCAGTTTTCTGTAGAAATTAGAATGTATGAACAAAAGGAAAACTGGATGTGCATGTGAGCTTTGAAAAAGGCTTTGCTAAGTATTGCATCAGAAACTTGCTGCAAAAGTTACAACCCATGATTTTATGATAAGGTGTGGCTGAAAGAGGGAACTAGATAACTGTTTCTCAGATGGTTAAGATATAATTGGTACCCTGCTCCAGGGAATTGGGCTCGAACCATGTTTTTGTTCCTCACATACATAAACTGTTTGCGCATGGCCAAAGAGAGAATCTCAATATTTGCTCATAATTCTAAATCAGAACCCACCAAACATTGAGAAAAATTTGGGATATTACATAAATGGACAGATGTGTGCAAAAGCCATTCAACATTGAGAAAAATGAATAATTATGTTTACACTTTGGAAGAAAAAGACCACAGATTCAAAATGTATCCTGAATAGTAAAACTCTTAATGGAGAATTAAAGTTATATAAATTTTAAAACAGGATTGAATGTGGAAGAAGGATTTTAAGATATTTTGTATGAATATTTTATTGAATACAAAAGCAAGAAACTGATATGCAAGACATGATTTGGGTACTCGACTGTAAACAGGATATTGGAAACAAGGAAGAGACAACATTTCTAATCAGAAAAACAAGTTATATTTACTTCAGCAAAGGTTTCTTTTTTATTCTATCATGAAATGTGGGCATTGCTGGCAAGGCTAACATTTGGCAATTAAGAGTTAAGCACACCAGTGTGCATCTAGAGCCAAATGTAGGCCAAAACAGGTAACAATGCAGATTACTTTCCCTAAATGGCATTTGTGAACCGGATGGATTTCTACAGCAGTCAATTATAGTTGTCAATCTTTTTAACTAAATAATTAAATCAAATTAACTGAGGTAGACAGTTGTCATGGTCACTATTACTGAGACTAATGACATTCTAGATTTATTAATTGAATTTAAATTCCACGAGTTGCTCTGGATTTGAACCCAGATCCCCAGAGGATTAGCAGATAACTCATCCAGTGAAGTTATCATTACACCATTATTAGAATTCTTCACTTTGACACTAATTGGTTAATCTGCAAAGAGCCGTTGGTTTGATATTGGTATCAGAAATGTTAATCCTAAGGGAGAAAAGATTTTCTCCTGCAAAGGATTTTAAAATATGGCAAGGATTCCCCCAAGTAGCTGTTGGTGAGTCAATCGTCAATTTAAATTACATGGGGGTGGCCACTAAATGGTCACAGAGACTGCCAATGTACTTTTAACAAAATTAAAAAGATTTAGTAAACCAAGAACAGTAAACAATAATACACTACGTTTTCAGCCCAACTATACCTTTATAGCTATATACAGATTTAAAAGGATAATACAAGTTACAAAAGCTATCTTGTACCCTAATGTGCTCGGTAAGTACACAGGCCATATAAAACAATTGGTGAAATGTGGTCAGACAACCCACACATCGGATGGCAGATGCCACTCTGAACAATTTGTATAGATTTCTTATTAATTTCCTTCTAGACACTGTCACACTGGACCACTTATCTTTCTCACATAGGTTTCTAATCCCTGATCTGAACATGCCTTGCTATCTTCTCCCAAACGACGCCTTCTCTCTGTTGTCTTCATCTAGGATCACCTGTATGATTGCAACCTCTCTTTCCAATGCTTGTCTTCCCTCAATTGCCATTTGAAAGGATTCACCTTTCATGCATTCTCGCAGATACCCAGCCTTGCTGTCATAACTTCACTGCTTCACATCTTATAGTAAGGGATCAACAACCTTTAGGCTTCCTTGGATCTCTGCTTCTCAAGTCCATATTATTTCAGGTTTGCACCCTGTAACCTTGTTTTTAAACTTTGAGCCTCCACTCACTTTTGACTTCACTTAATGAGATCTCTTTACTCCAGATTCCTGTTCTTTTCTTTGAACAGAAGCACTGTTTGGATCATCATAGGATCCCTACTGTGCAGAAGGACGCAGCCCATTGAGCCTGCAATCCCATTGGCAACAATCCCAGTGAGGCCCTATCGCTGTAACCCCATATCTCTGCCCTGCCAGACCCCTGACACAATTTAACATAGCCTATCAACCTTACCCGCACATTTTTGGAGTGTAGGAAGAAACCGGAGCGGACAGGGAAGAATGTGCAAACACTATACATGGTGACTTGAGGTCAGAATTGAACCCAGGTCCCTGGCATTGAGGCGCAGCAGTGCTCACCAATATGCCACTGTGCCACCCCTTCTGTTCCTCTTCAGGGCCTGTTCTGTGCAGTCTCCCTTCAATGTCCTGCTAGAGAGATAATTAAAACCATAAGATATAGGAACAGAGATAGGGCATGCCTCGAACCTGCTCACCATTCAGTAGGATCATAGCTGATCTGACATTACTCACATCCACTTTCTTGCCCTTTCCTCGTAACCCATGATTCCCTTTACTGATCAAAAATCTAGCTCATCCTTAAATATACATGAGGACTCTGTATATATGACAGCTCTATGTAGCAAAGATTTACAAAGACTCAATTCTCTGAAGAAGTTCCTTCTCATCTGTCTTAAATTGGCATCCTTTTATTCTAAGATTATGCCCTTTGGTCCTAGACTCTCCCATGAGGGGAGACATCTCCCAGCATTTACTCTTAAAGCAAAATATCTGGAATTAAGAATTTACTGATGACCATGAAACTGTTGTCGATTGTTGGAAAAAGCCATCTGGTTCACTAATGTCATTTAGAGAAGGAAATCTGTCTTAATGACCTGGTCTGGCCTACATATAACTTCAGAACCACAGCAATGTGGTTGACTTTCAACTGCCCTCTGAAATGGCCTAGGAAACCACTCAGTCCAAGGACAACTAGAGCTAGGCAATTAATGCTGCTCAGCCAGCAATGCCCATGTTCCACGAATGATTTAAAAAAAACTCCCTGTACCTCAGTACAATCACCAACCAAACTAAAATTGCTTTTGCTGTCTTTATGGCACCCTCGGTTACAAGGCAACAACCCAGTTTTGTAACCAAAAGAGAGAATGCTGGAAAATCTCAGATCTGACAGCATCTGTAAGGAGAGAAAAGTGCCCAATTTTGGGTATGTTGTGTTTGTTTTAGAATCCTAAAACCTTTAAAAAGCAAGCATCTTTTAAAGTGAAAGTAAAACCAAGTCTTTTTAGTGCACAGCTGCAGAAATATAACTTAAAGCTTAAACTTAAAGCTGTAGTTTATACCCAATACATACAAATATAAATGGTCAAAAACTATATTTATTTCCTAAGAAAAGCAAACAATACTTCTATGACTCCAAGGTGGCATATTTGCTATGAAAGGCTAGAAGCAAGTCAACTTCTGATAAACTCAGTAATTTCATAGAAGTAGGCACAGTTTCAGTTCTCTCGGTTACTGGTGTTTGTTAATTTTAAACAATTTATGTTCCATTAAAATAAACTTGCACAAAACATGTAATTGTGCTCAAATTAATTTGCTTTTGACAATCAAGTGTCAATCTACAGGCATGCTTAAATCTAGTATAATCATTCACCAAAAAGCAATATTTTTCAAGTAAATTGAAGTGGAAGATATTGCTCAGATTGCACCAAGTTAATGCTGAGCTGAAAGCAATAAGCCAGCTTTAAGATTTCAGTCTTCTATTGCTAATTTTGGTGGAATTTGGCTTTTCCATTTGAAAACAATACTGATTTTCTCTTCCTTGCCTACAATTGCTGTTCTGTGATAACTGCAGGTTTAGAATCATAGAATACTTGTCATGCAGAAGGAAGCCATTTGGCCCATCAAGCCTGCACCAATGACAATCCCATGAAGGCATGATCCCACTTATTTACCCTACTACTTCCCCTGTCAAGAAGGGAAAATCTAGCATGGCCAGTCCATATAATCTGCACATCTTTGACTGAGGGAGGAAACCAGTGCACTTGTAAAAAAAAACCACGCAGATATGGGGAGAACGTGCAAACTCCACACAGTTTCCTGATGCCAGAATGGAACACAGGTCCCAGGTGCTGTGAGGCAGCAGTACTAACTACTGTGCTACCATGTCTTCCACTAAATTTGACTTTGCTGATTTACATTTTTAATGTGGTGCTAGTTTACTACTAGGCATTCACCAGATCAGGCTTTCAGGTTGTTGAGCACAGAAGCAGATCCTACAGACACTGGGTTCATGGTGAAAAAGAGCTAAAGCGGGGTAGTTTAGTATTTTACAACATTTATATATCTAGGTATGTAGGATGTAATTCTATGCATTGAATTGAATTATCTTTAAATATGATTTCAATTTGTACAAGCAATTTTCAATTGCAAATTTTATATTTCTTCTTGGTGCATTATTTGCTGGGACTTGTTTAAATTATAGATAATGATAGAAGCATAGAACCAATCAGTTAGTGCAAAACGTTTCAGAACCTTAATTGTATGTTTGGCCTGGTACAACTTCTATCTCGATTTTGTTTGTAATTTTAATCAAAGAATCACTGAATTGCAGAAAGCCATTTGGCTCGTCGAGTATGCACCAATTCTTTGAGAAATTCACAATGTCAGTCCCCAATGTTCTCCCCAGTATCCTGCACTTTCTCCATTTTCAACTAACAGTCTAATTCCTTTTTTGATTCAGTTGAACCTGTTCAACCACAATCTTTGGCAGTACGTTCCAAACCTTAAACACTTGCTACATTAAAAAAAACTCTTCCCGTATTCTTTTATTTTTATTAATTACTTTAAATCTCCTCTTGTCCTCTTGTTCTTGATCCATTTACAACTAAAAACTGTTCTCTATCTACCCAGTCTATACCTCTTGTGATTTGAATATCTTTATCAAATCTCCTCTGATCAAATTAAATTTTATTTAAAGAAAATAATTGTAATTTCTCCATTCAGTCTTCATAACTGAAGTTCCTCATTCCCAGAATCGTTCTCATAAATCTTTTCTGCACTCATAAGCTTTCATGTCCTTCCTAAAGCGCAGTGTCCAGAACTGGACGCAATTCTCTAGCTGAGGTCAAATTAGTGATTTATACCAATTTAACATAACCTCCTTGCTCTTGTACTCTGTGCCCCTATTAATAAAGCCCATGATATGATATTGTTTGGCTTATTATCTCTCTCAACCCTCCTGTCACTTTCACTTTATGCACATATAGAATCATAGAATTCCTGCAGTGCAGAAGGGAGTCATTTGAGCAATCAAGTCTGCATCAACTCTCCAAAAGAGCAGCTTACTCTTGCCCATCTCCACAGCTCACTCATATACCATTTCTAATCCACCTAACCTTCACATCCGTGGACCTTAAGGTCCAATTTAGCATGATAAATATTGTGCTTACCCCAGTCCAACGCCAGCATCTCCACAATTTAGCATGCTCTGTCCACCTAACCAGCACATCTTTGAACCATGGGAGCACCCAGAGGCAACCTACACAGACACTATGAAAATGTGCAAAAGCTATAAGGGTGATAACCCAAGGCCGGAATTGAACCTGAGTCCCTGCCATTGAGGTAGCAGTGCTAACCATTATGCCACATGCTTCCCAGGTCCCTCTCTTCCTGATTCAAAGAAACTAAAATAAAAAGTAATACTTGAAACTGATAAATGCAAGAGGAATTTAATCGTACTGTACAAGGGAATTGAAGATTAGTCTTGAAGGCCCATGGTCTTTAAACTAATCTTTTTTTGAACATCATCCATGCATTACTCTGAACTATATGACATTTGTTGTCTTTTCTTTAACAAGCGTGAACTTCAGCTTAAACCTGAGTAATAGATTATGGTTATTGCAAGCCACTAGTGTAACTAGACTCTGTGTATCTCTATACGAACCGACTTCCATTCTTTTTTGAAATGGTAACTGTGCAGACTCCTAACATTCCTAGAGTATTATGAGCATGACTATGTAGCATGTTACCGCTGAACTTGTTGACCAATTTTCTTGTTTGAAATGCTTTGTGTTTTTCAGTTGGAAATGATTGCCACAGAAAACCCTTCAGATTTAAAAAAACAGCTTTATGTGGAGTTCGAGGGGGAACAAGGAGTGGATGAAGGCGGAGTTTCCAAGGAATTCTTTCAGCTAGTGGTTGAGGAGATTTTTAACCCTGATATAGGTATTTTCTCAACCCTCAGTACATCTTTGAAATAGTTGATGAGTTCAAGTTTTTTTCCCCTATCTCAGTCACGTGAAATGTTAAGTTTCCTGTTAAAAGTAGTTTCTCTGGTCTGTAACATTTGTTTTTTTTCTTCATATTCTTAATCCAAAAGAACAGATATGGTACTTGTTACTTGGATAACTGTGAAGTAAAGTAAAGCCAGTTGAAAAGTCATTGAAAGAATTGGAAATTTTGACCAAAGTTGCCAACAAGTCTACCGGTGGGATAAAGGCTTATTTAATAAGAATATTTTGAAGTCAAATGAGTATTAATGGTGAGAGAAATGCTGCCAGAAAATAGAATTCCCTTGTGGAAGTTAGGTTACAACAGTTGTGAAAATTAAAGTTCCATAATTGTCAATAAAAATCTCTTGTCAACTAATGGAAAATGCTTATTAGCCCAACATGGCCCTCAGTAAAGCCAACACTGATGTATGTAAGATAAACGAGTATGTCTAAAACCTTGTTCTATAAACACTGTGTTCCAAGTTAGGACAGCAGGATGAAAACAAAGAATAAGTTATCATGGTAATTGCCAAATAGCAAGATATGGAGATAAATGCTAATGAAGGATTGATTTTTCCTTTGGATAAGAAAGGACAAAAGGGTATTCAATGATTGGTGGCTGTGTAGGTCAATGAAAGATGTAAGAAATCTCTTGTTTCTGATTTGCTGTAATTGACTATAACTGCTGAGTTGTTTCTCTAACTTCAGAACTGCTCCAGTTGTCCTGTGTTGGCCGTGGAGAGTTCTCCTTGCGCACAAATAATTAATGACCTTACATTGAATGCATGGTGTCCAGTGCTGTTTGTGTTAAGAGTCGACTGAGTGCCTTTAGATTGCTGTTACCCAAGTGAACTTGGACATCCTTCCCCTGCCTCTTTCATGCAGTGTCAGCAAGTATATCTGTCATAGACAAAGCAATGAAATGGTGTGCCTTTGCTTAAAAAGTACCTGAATGTCAATTTTCTAGCCTAGTCTAATGCACCAGTGTGGCACTACACTTCTATTTCTCATAATACTATTCTATTGGCTTTTATGATTAGTTTATTGATTAGTGCCAATTTCAGGCAGTTTCATGGGTATAATCATGGATTATTGCATTGACACTTTTAAACCATTTTATTTAAGAGCTTGATTGATCTATTGTTTGTATTTTGGATTCAGATAGGAAGATATCATTGGTGTTTCAATGTACTAAAAAGCCTATTCAAATGTTTATCATTCAGTTGGGATTGTAATTAGCAACAGCTAGTCATACAATTCTGATGGTGCTTTCAGATAAATCTAAATGGGGTGGGATTGAGAGTAATGGGGTCTTGAGGAGGAAAATAGCTTGAATTGTTGACAGGAAAATCACTGGATAGGCATTAAATGAAAATGGATAAATATATAGATTCTGTGAAATGTTAGCAAACTTCAAGGCAGATGCACAAGCTAAAGACCCTGTTTCTTCAAGTGTTTGAGTAAGTGGTTAGTCAACTTAAATATCCCTCTTGGCAACAGGAAAATACTTTATTTTTTCTTCTTGTAGGGATGTTTGCTTATGATAGCCAAACAAAGCTGTTCTGGTTCAACCCTACCTCTTTTGAAAATGATGGACAATTCACACTAATTGGAATAGTGCTGGGTCTGGCAATCTACAATCACTGCATCCTTGATGTTCATTTCCCAATGGTGGTTTACAGAAAATTGATGGGCAAGAAGGGAACTTTAGAAGATCTTGCTGACTCACATCCAGTAAGTTAATGCTGAAACTACTGTCTTGAAGTAAGTTTTCATCAAATTGACGTAAAGAAAAAATAACTATTACAAGGTGACTGCATCAACCACAGATCATCAAAGAATCAGGGTGGCACTGTGGCTAATGGATTTCAATAAACTATATCCATTCAATAGATTAGTAGGTCATGTGTACTGCACCAGAAGTTAAGGGAAAAAAAGGCATGCGTTTATGTAGAGGTTTTCATGACCACTGGAAGTTCCAAAACGCACTGCAGACGATGAATCACTTTTTGAAGTACATCCTCTGTTATATCATAGGAAGTGTGACAGCCAAGTTGTATGTAGCACACTCCACAAACAACAAAGTAAAAATAACCAGATAATCTGTTTTTGTGATGTTTATTCAGGGATAAGTGTTGGCCAGGGATAACTCCCCTCCTCTTCAAAATAGTGCTATGAATCTTTTTTGTGTCCACCTGAGATGGCAGATGCGCTCTCCATTTAGCAAAAGAAAGGCGAGTATTTAAGTGTAGCAAATAATTCAATAGAATATTATCGTTTATTGTAGGAATTGATTATTAAGGTAGGGCGATCATGCTTCAGGTACATAGGGCATTACTGAGATCATGTGGAGTATTTGTGTATAGTACTTTTCTGATTAAAAGAAAGCAGTTAATACATCAGAAGCAGTTCCGAGAAGGTTTACTAGACTAGTACTGGGAATGTATGGATTGACTCATGAGGAAACGTTGCACAGGTTCGGTTTGTATCCATTAAAATTTAGAAGAGTAAGAGGTGACTTGATAGCAGCCTTTAAGACCCTGAGGGAAATTGACAGGGTGGATGTGGAGTGGATGCTGCTGCTTGTTGGAGAATCTAGAACTAGGGGTCACCGTTTAAAAATAAGGATCATTTATTTAAGACAAAGATGAGCAAAGAGGTTTTCTGAGGGTGAGTGTCTCTGGAAACTCTTCCTGAAAAGTGGAAGCAGAACCTTTGAATATCTTTTAAGTTAGAGCTAGATAGATTTTTGCTTGACAAAAGTTTGAAAGATTACCAGGAGAAGGCAGGAATGATGGGTTGAGATCTCACAATCAGATCATGTATTTATTGAGTGGCAGAGTAGGCTTGAGGGGCTGAGTGGTCTGCTGTTCCTAATTTTGTATGTTTCTACGCATCTCATCTAAAAGATGTCACTTCAAGCAGTGCAGTAATCCTTAGTAGAGTCCTTCATCTTTACCAAAATTAACATGTCAATCTTAATTTTTGTGCTCAAGCCCTAGAGTGGGACTTCACCCACAACTTAACTGAGTCATAGCTGACACACACAAACTAAATACAATGATATTTGCAAGTTATTGATGTAAGGAATAAAATGCCATTTTATATAGTATATATGTACTCAAATTACGTATTGGAGGGAGAGGTATGGAAGTTGTTTATTACAACTTAACTGGACAAATTCACCACAGGACTTTGCTATTGGGCTCTCGTCTATCAACACCTTGATGCCATTATCAAACTTCTATTCATACTTTGGGAAAGAGAAGACCGTTTACTTATGTGGCACATATTTTCACATCTCCAGTATTGTTAAATACATCTTTTTATATGTTCAGTAATTTTCACAGTTGTGTATCATGCTGAATGAGCTATATAATTTTCAACAGAGTTGCCCCAGTAATCATGGCAAATAAACAAATGAGATGCAGGTGTAGTCATTTGTAGTATTTATTATGTATAGATATAATAAGTGGATTATCAATTGTCTGAATCAAAAGGAACGCTAACTTAGCTAAGTTTTTTTATTCAAAGCATTTCTCAAAGAAGAGAACTTTGCTTGTCAATGTTATTAATTTTGAAAATTTGACTGAACTTTGGAAAAATCAAAGCCATTTTATTAATCAGCTATCAAAATCCTGTCACTCCATCCTTACTTGAGGCTAGACAACTGAGTGCATCCTTAAATGTCCATATTCAACAATGAGCTAAGCTTCAAATCTACATTCTTGTCAGTCACTAACATAGCTTAATGCTACCTTAAAAGCATTGTGCTCAGCCATCTTAACTTCAGCTTTATTGAAATTGTAATTCGTTTCTTGGTTATTTATGTTTTGTCATACATCAGCTCCTACTTATCATCACTGAGTGACTCCCTGCTTCCCAACACACACAATTCGGTATCCTTATCCTTGTTTAGAATCCTTCAACAGCATCATTCCTCAATCCATATTTTGTTCCAAATCCAGCACAGTGCAACTAATGAGGACTGTGACTTGAGACTCTTAAGAGCTGCTCTGTCACAGGACTCTGAGAAACTGCAGGTTGTCTCAGGCATGACCCTGCTACACTTTAAATCAATGTTATAATGTGAATTTACCAGTTTGGAAAAAATGAAGTGGGTAAAGTTACTTTTCTTAGAACATAGTACATAGAACACTACAGCACAAACAGGCCCTTCGGCCCACAAGTTGTGCCGAACACATCAAAACCTACCCAGCCATAGACCTATCTATAACCCCCAATCCCATTGGATCCCATATACTCATCCAGAAGTCTTTTAAAAGCCCCCAGCGAGTTTGCCTCGACCACCACCGACGGCAGCCGATTCCATTCACTCACCACCCTCTGAGTGAAAAACTTTCCCCGAGCATCCCCTCTGTACTTGCTTCCCTGCACCTTAAATCTGTGCCCTCTCGTCGCGACCATTTCAGCCCTGGGAAATAGTCTCTGAGAGTCCCCCCTATCTATTCCTCTCAACATCTTGTAAACCTCTATCAGGTCGCCTCTCAACCTTCGTCTCTCCAGGGAGAACAGTCCCAGCTCCCTCAACCTGTCTTCATAAGGCATGCCTCCCAATCCAGGCAACATCCTTGTAAATCTCCTCTGCACCTTTTCAATAGCTTCCATGTCCTTCCTATAGTGAGGCGACCAGAACTGCGCACAGTACTCCAAGTGTGGTCTGACAAGGGTCCTATAAAGCTTCAGCATTACCTCCTGACTCCTGAACTCAATCCCTCGATGAATGAAGGCCAGTACACCGTAAGCTTTCTTAACCACATCCGCCACCTGGGAGGCCGATTTGAGAGTCTTATGGACCCGGACCCCAAGATCCCTCTGCTCTTCCACACAGCTAAGACTCCTACCTTTGATAGTGTACTCATTCATCCCGTTGGATCTGCCAAAATGGACCACAACACATTTACCCGCGTTGAAGTCCATCTGCCACTTCTCCGCCCAGTCTTGCATCCTGTCGATGTCACGCTGCAACTTCTGACATCCCTCCAGACCATCCACAACACCACCGACCTTCGTGTCATCGGCGAACTTACTCACCCATCCCTCCACTTTCTCATCCAGGTCATTTATGAAAATGACAAACAGCAAGGGTTCTAGAACAGATCCCTGGGGCACTCCACTGGTGACCGACCTCCATGCAGAAAAAGAGCCATCCACAACCACCCTCTGCCTTCTGCAGGCAAGCCAGTTCTGGATTCACAAGGCCAAAGCCCCTTGGATCCCATGGCCTCTCACCTTCTCAGGAAGTCTTGCATGTGGGACCTTGTCAAATGCCTTGCTGAAGTCCATGTACACCACGTCCACTGCTCTTCCTTCGTCAATGTGTTCAGTCACTTTTTCGAAGAACTCAATTAAGCTCGTAAGGCACGACCTGCCTTTTACAAAACCATGTTGACTATTTCTAATCAACCTAAACTTCTCCAAATGCTCGTAAATCTTGTCCCTCAGAAGCCTCTCCATCAGCTTACCAACCACTGACGTCAGACTCACCGGTCGGTAATTTCCAGGACTATCCCTGTTCCCTTTCTTGAAAATAGGGACCACATCCGCAATCCTCCGGAACCTCTCCCGTCTCCATCGACGACGCAAAGATCATCGCCAGGGGCGCTGCAATGACATCCCTCACCTCCCACAATAACCTGGGGTACATCCCATCTGGTCCCGGAGACTTGTCTATCTTGATAGCATTTAAAAGTTCTAACATATCCGCTTCCTTAATATCTACACACTCAATCTTTTCAGTCTGCCGCAAACTTGTAGTGCATCCTCCCAGATCACTTTCCACCGCGAATACTGAGGCAAAGTACTCATTAAGCATCTCTGCCATTTCTTCCGGTTCCAGACAGACTTTTCCCCCTTCACCTTTTATCGGTCCTATCCCTTCTCTTGTCATCCTTTTACTTTTCACATATTTGTGGAAGGCCTTGGGATTCTCCTTAATCCTACCAGCCAAGGCCTTCTCATGACCCCTTCTGGCTCTCCTAATTTCCTTTTTAAGCTCTCTTCATAAGCCTTATACTTCTCTAGATCCCCAACATCTCCTAGCTCTTTGAACCTTTTATACACCTTTCTTTTCTTCCTGACTATGTTCACCACAGCCTTCATGCACCACGGTTCCCTCGACCTACCAAAACCTCCTTGTCTCACCGGAACGTTGTCGTGCAGAGCTCCAGACAAGCATTCCTTGAATATCTGCCACTTTCCTTCTGTGCTTTTCCCCAAGAACACCTCGTTCCAGTTTATTCGCCCCAACATCTGCCTGATGTCTTCATATTTCCCCTTATTCCAGACAAACACCTTCCTAGCCTGCCTGATCCTATCCTTTTCCAATGCAAGGGTGAAGGAGATAGCATTATGATCTCCATCCCCAAGATGCTCTCCTACCGAGAGATCCATCACCTGTCCTGGTTCATTAGCTAGTACCAGGTCCAGTACAGCCTCTCCTCTCGTAGGCTTGTCCACGCGCTGTGTCAGGAAACCCTCCTGAACACACCTAACAAACTCCTCCCCATCCAAACCCCTTACCCTTGGGATATTCCAGTCGATGTTTGGGAAATTGAAGTCTCCCATCACACAACTCTGTTATTTCTACATCTCTCCAGTATCTGTTTCCCTATCTGCACCTCAACTTCCCTGTCACTATTGGGCGGCCTATAGAATACACCCAGCAACGCCACCGACCCTTTGCTATTCCTAACTTCCACCCACAGAGACTCCGTAGACATTCCCTCCTCGGTATCCACCTTCTCTGCAGCTATGACACTGTCCCTGATCAACAGTGCCACTCCACCACCTCTTTTGCCTCCCTCCCTGTCCTTCCTGAAGGATCTGAATCCCGGGACCTGTAGTAACCAGTCCTGTCCCTGAGACATCCAAGTCTCTGTAATGGCCACCACATCACAATCCCAAGCAGCAATCCACGCCCTAAGTTCATCCACCTTATTTACTACACTCCTGGCATTAAAGTATCTTAAATATATATTAGGAGATTTTGGAAGACAAATCGCATGCTGCAATTAAGTCTGTCCACTTCTTGTCTACTCCATGCAGTTTCTGTCTTTCCAACCCATTTAATTTCAATCTGTCTTCAGTATTGAGCTGATTTATACCACCTTATAAGGATTCACTGGCTCTCTGTTGCTGGAGGAAGAGGATGATCAGCATAGGACTTCTGGAAGGGAAGATCAAGTGGCAAAGGACAAGGAACTGTTATCAGTTTATCTCTTGGGAAAATTTGCAGACACGGTAGTTAAAATTGTGGCAGTAACAGCTAAATCTAGAAAAGTGTTTTGGAATAAGGCATATTAAGATCAAAGAAATCAGAATTTTTTAATAAAATCTGGAGGTTAATACTAATACCAGTAAAAAGTGACCATAAAAGCTTGTCTGATTGTTTTAAAATCTGATTGGTTCATTAATCTAATTGGTTCAGTCTTATTAGGCAATGAAAATTGCTGTCTTTATTTGGCCTACCCTGTACGTAATTCCCAACACCACAACAGTAGGTGAACTCTTAAATGTCCTTTGAAGTGGTCAAGTGAACTGTTTGGTTTTATAACGAAACTCCTCACCACTTCAGGACAGCTAGGATGGGCAATAAATGTCATGGCAAGAAGCCATTTAATAGATCATTAACCAAAATCGTTAACTTTATCGTTACCTTATCGAAACATATAAGATGATTAGAGGTTTAGATAGGGTGGACAGTGATAGCCTTTTTCCTAGGATGGAGAAAGCTAGCACGAGGGACACAGCTTTAAATTAAGGGGTGATAGTTATAGGACGGATATCAGAGGTAGGTTCTTTACCCAAAGGGTGGTTCGGGAGTGGAATGCCCTGCCTGCAGCAGTTGTAGATGCGCCAAGTTTGGTGGCGTTTAAGAGGTTAGTTGATAAGTATATGGAAGAGAGGGGAATGGTTTAGTTTGGAGGGTCATTGCTTTTTATATTGGTCGGCGCAACATCGAAGGCCGAAGGGCCTGTTCTGTGCTGTTATGTTCTATGTTCTAACCAGGACTGATTACAATAGTTAGGATGTGAATTAATTCCTTCAATATTAACATTTTGAAAAATCCATTTTGAAAAAATATCCATGACTAAGAGTTTTGACAACAATTCTGACTTCAATGTGTCAGTTAGATACTGGATTCTTATAATGCCTTAAAAGCTAAAATTACATACATATTTAAATGTATGTAGGTGATTTTGATTTTGCCCCTAATCAACTGATTTTGGTGTTATTATTTTAAGCCCAGTGCTAATCATATAGTATTCTGTTTATACAGATTTTGAATTACAAAACTTGGATTCTGTATAGCTGAAGTATAGGAGAAAAATTATGATCTTCAGTCAATTGTTTTTATTTATTTACGTGAGTGCAGTCAAGCATCAATTACATTGCTGTGGCCAGACCAGGTAAGGATAGCTGCTTTTCTTCCCTAAAGGACATCAGTGAACCAGCTAGTTTTTAAAATCTTTATCCAAGAGACTAAGTATTCAAGTCATTAAATATATATGGTAGTGATCAAAAGATTTTTGATATCAAGAATCAGTGGATATGCAGATACTATTAAAGATGGAGTTGAGGAAGATGATCACTATGATTTTAGTGAATGGCAGAGCATCTTCAAAGAGTTGAATTGCTTAGTCTTGTTTTTTATGTCTTCATGTATAATGAACTATCAACAAGTGACTTTGTTGTAAGGGTTCCACGACCATGGAAGTTTTCAGTATAGTTTTTTTTGCAAAATGTTGTTAAATGTAATGTTTTAACTGCTGAACAATACCCCTCATTAAAAATATGGCTTTTTTCCTCCAGTTACTTGAAGAGTAGCTGAACCATATAAACCCTGAAGGTCTTTTATTTAATACGTGCCCAGCACTGAGCTGGTTGGGCAGAGGCACTATAGTTTGCTTAAGTTCTTCTACTTCACCACAATCCTGTATTTCAAGTTGGATTACAGCTGAGAACAAGATCAGGTTTACCTATGCCCCTTCCTGATTGCCTATTCTGCCCATGATGTCTGCAACTTCAAAAGTTTGTGGAGGAAAGAGTTGCACTGAAAAGTTTAGACCACATCTGGGTGACTGTACAATTCTATTCACGTATTATATAAAAGGTATGGTGGGCATAAAAAAGATTACAAAGATGGTGCCAGAAATTCAAGGGTATACCTATCAGCTTAGGAGGATGAAGAGGTGCATCATTGGATTTTTCTTCCAATGAAAAAAATAAAGTTTGAGGGATGTCTAACAGATCTTTATAGAAGATTTGATATATTAGAACAGAGAATGTTTCTACTTGTGGGGAAGAGCAAAACTAGAGGCTATCAGTACATACATTCACCAAAGAAGTTAAATGGAGAATTTAGAAAACACCTCAACAAGAAAATATGCATTTTATTTGATTTATTATTGTCACATGTATTAACATACAGTGAAAAGTATTGTTTCTTGTATGCTGTACAGACAATGCATACCGTTCATAGAGAAGGAAATGAGAGAATGCACAATGTAGTGTCTGTAAGAAATTGAATTTAAACATTGTTTGAGAGTTTAAAAGAGAATGAAGTTTTAGAAGCATAGAAGAAGAGTGAAAGAACTAGAAGGTGTGCTGTGCACAGTTTGCAAGAAGTTGCCTTACTTCAGCGCCATCTTGGATCAGCAAGTCACTGTTATTGGAAGTAGATGAGGTGAATAGTACTAATGCATTTCAGGGAAGGCTATATAGATATATAAATGAGAAATAATATCGTGGGGTTTCTGATGGATTTAGATGAGGGAAAATGGAAGGTGTCTTGGGTGGAATATAAATGCTGTCGTGGACTGGCTGAACCAAAGGGCCTATTCCTATGCAGTGTAATACTATATGATGTTTGTTTTAGAATACCTCCCTTTACAAAATGGAGAAGACTTTATAGCTTAACTTTGATATAATTTTCAAATTTGAGATTAAACATTAATGATTTTGTCCTAGAAATGGAAAAACGAACACAGCTGTTCAGAAGAGAACAGAATTATATTTTGGAAGTGGCGTTGCAAGGTGTACCATCACCGATTGTTACCATTTGAGAGAGTCTGGATGAAGTTAGGCAATATGGTTGTGCTGCATTTAACGGCAACTCTTCGAACTACTGTAGGTATTGATTATTTGAATTTTAAATATTTTTGCAGGTACTGTATCGAAGTTTGAAAGACATTCTGGAATATGAAGGGAATTTAGAAGAAGATATGATGATCACCTTTCAAGTATCGTACAGCGACCTGTTTGGCGTGCCGATTATCCACAATCTGAAAGAAAACAGTGGTGAGATTCCAGTAACAAATCAAAATAAAAAGGTTGGTAATAGCTTTGTCTATATTTAGCAAATAGGCTTTCTATCAGTAAAAAAAGGTAGAAATAAGCTGATGGAATGCTGTGTTCCAACAATGAGTTAGAATAATGTGAAAAAGTTCCATTCTTGTGGTTTTGTGTAACTTCTAATTTCCTCTGCTATCTGGAAGTGGTGAGAAAGACTGTTAATGTGTAATTGATCCCATGATGTTCCTACACATTACCCGAGCCTGACTGATAGGTACTGATAGAGCTCTGGAATTGCTGTCTGGTAAAGTGTATAAAAGTGCAGGAATCCACAGAGGTGCAGAGTGAACTCCACTTTTTGTTTTAAATAATTTGAATTCCTTTTCCTTAATGTAGTTTATCATTGAGGCACGAATCATCTAAACGAAGAAACCTAGGTAGATTTTAATCATATACAGAAAGTGAAAGAAGAAATGGATTATGAGAAGTATTGGATTATGTTAATAATGTTATCATTAATTATGTCTCTCATTGATTAAATAGCTGCCATGTAATTATATTTTTGGAGTAAAATTGTTAAATTCTGAACATTGATCAACTTTTGGAGTGTGCAGGAATAAATTCTAATGTAAGTGGTTGTAAATTAGAGCTCAAACATTGTAATTTTTTGCAAAGGCTTTCCATTGAATTAAAAACGTTAATAGAATTGATACACATTAACTCATTAAAATAAGATTTCCAGCGCTAAATAAATTCTGAAGTATAGGACTCCACACCTGTATAATTCAATATTCAGGGCCAGAACAGTATTGTCCCATCAAAAGTTTGCTTCTCCTGAGCAATCCTGACTTTTTCTGGCATAAGTAGTTGGTAATCAATGATGTAATGGGATATGGGGATAGTTTTAGAAAAAAAGCGTTGAAGTGGATGATTAGCTATGACTGTATTGAGTGGTGGAGCAGGCTCAATTGGCTGCATGGCCTATTCCTTCTCCAATGTCCCTATGTAAGGATAGCAGCTGTACAACCTTGCATTAATTTCAATCTGAATCTATTATTGAGTTGTCCTGATAACTTCTTACAATTTACATAATTGACTTGGACGCAGGGACCAAAAGTTTGGTGGCTAAATTTCCTGATGGCAAAGATAGGTATGACAGATGTGAAAAGGACACTGAGATAGATTAAGTGGGCAAAGATTTGATTTGAATTATTATCGTCGCACGTATTAGAATATGGTGAAAAGTATTTCTTGGGTGCTAAACATGCACTGCATATCATATATAGTGAAGGAGAGGGTGTAGAATGTAGTGCTACGGTCATAAGTTGATGTTTCTCATACACATCTCGGTGGGGGGGGCTGGTTTGCATGAAGGATTGGGGTGGGATCTGACAAATGGGAGTATACTGTGGGAAAGGGTGAAATTTTCTTAATGAAGTCTCAGCTCTGCAAGTTAACAAAAGCCGAAGTGCACAGAACCACATTGCTGCAATGCAATGAGACTTGAACTGTGCATCAATGGCACATAGAATTTCTCCAGTGCTTTTATCAGCAGTACCTCTGAATTCTTCAGATTCAGTGGGAGGACTGTTAAACAGTGCTAGTGTCCTTGAATCTCTACAAACATTCAGATAGAATTCCTGCAAAATCAACCTTGACGGGCTGGATTCTGTGCTCAGATAGCTGAAAAGCATCTCCCCTACGTCTTCTCAACTGACCAGTGTTCCTGGGGAGGAAAAGAAAACACACTTTTTTCCAGAAGAGTGTCTCCAGAGACACTCTGAGGCTTTACGTGAAGCAGTCAGCATTGATGTTAATGACTAGGAGGAGCCTGTGACCAAATGCTTAAAAAAAGTAACACTGGTCCATTAAAGTTGCATCATGCTTAATGACAAGACAGAGTTGTAGTAGAAAAGAAAAGTAAGCAAATGCTGCATTCCAGATTCTGGTGCTTCATGGAACGTTTTGTCCCATCTACCTAAAGATCTGAGAATCGGCCTATTCAGTTGTATGAAAACCCATGGCATAAATCTACTATTCTGAGGTGATGGCACATTAAATCAAGGGGCAGCCAACTCTGACAATGACATCCATGCCACCTCTCTGCAAAAATGACTTAACTAGAACCACTCCCAACCTTTTCCCCACAGCACTGCAATGTTTTTCTTTTTAAGCATCAATATCCCCTCTTTGACATTTCCTGATTAATTTAAGTGTACCCCTCTCTAAATTTTTTTCTGTGCCTGCACAGTGCAGTCAACTGTTGCATGGGTTGCAATGCAGCTTACAGGAAACACTGCTTGTTAGGAAGCATGATTTAAACTTAATTTGAGCATGATTATTGCAGACGACTTTCTCATAGCAAACTTAGAAACATATTAGGCTGTGACGTAGGAATTAATTACGTTCTGCAGAAACATTGTTTTGTTTTAATATGACAATTGATTTTGTTATTGGTAGGAAGTGTAAAATTTAAAATATTTAAATTAACTCTTCTTTAGGCTTCTAACATGTCTCTTTTGATGCAGGAATTTGTTCAACTATATACCAACTATATTTTGAACCAATCAGTGGAAAAGCAATTTCGAGCATTCAATCGAGGTTTCCAAATGGTCACAAATGAGTCTCCTTTAAAATATCTTTTCAGACCGGAAGAAATTGAACAGCTAATCTGCGGTAGCAGAGTGAGTATTGCTTAGTTAGTTCCACACTAGGATTCACCAAAAATATTATACTCAAACGAAAGAGTATTTTATTTTGCTTTTCTCTTATCTGTTGGTTTTTTTCAATTGTACTAGTAATCTTAGTAAAGAACCAAGGTAATAGATTCTCAACCCTGATACTCCCAAGGACTTTAACGCTAGAGACTATGTGACAGAGAAAAAAAATCAGACTTGAGCAGTTTAATGTAAATAGGCTTAGATTCTCTACTAAATTTGTCCTTAGATAAAATGCAAATAAGTTCTCATCTTGGCTAAATATATCTAGTTGCATTACATTTTTAACACCTAAATTGGTTGTTGAGAAGGAAGAACAATTCTATAACCTACATGAGATTGTTTCGATGGAAGAGCATAAAAATTAGAAGCAAGAGTAGAGCATATGGTCCCTTGGGTCTGTTTTGCCATTCAATTTGGTAACAGCTAATTGGCCTCAACTACACTCTCCTGCTAAACACCTTTGTTGATTTCTTGCTAGATACAAAACCTATCTCGGCCTTAAGTATATTTAACAATGGAACATGTGCAATCCTCTTGAGTAGAAAATTCCAAAGATTCACAAGGAGAGCGGGGGAGAGCCCTTGCTTCAGCAATAAAGAAAATGTATCGGAAGTGCCATTTTGGAAGATGCCACCTTCAGAATCGATGTGATGTAGAAAAACTGGAAAGATGAGATGGAGTCCTTGCAGAAAGTGGGATATGAAGACTGTAGTTGAGGTAGCAGTAGGAGATGGTAGGCTTATTATCAGTATTAGCTGTCAGCCTATCACTGGAATATGAGACAGAATTCAAGGAAGGCTAGGGAAGTGTCAGAGTTATACTGTGTATAGGTAAGAAGGATGCAAATTGGAAACAAAATCGCCAAATCTTTCCAGGTCCAGATGGGAACATAAATCAGCACTGATACAGTCATCGATGTAATGGAAGAAGTGTATGGAAGTGGGTGTGAGTAGGACAGTTGAATATTCCATGTACACCCGCAGAAAGACAGGCATAACTGAGGCCCATAGCCATACTTTTATTTGCAGAAATTTAGACAAACTAAAGCAGAAATTATTGAGTGAGAAACAGGTTGAGCAAAGCAAAGTGGTGACGGACAAGGATTGTTCAGACCCCTGCTCAGAGAAGACCATTCTGGGGGGGGGGATGGAGGTGCAGAGAGATTGGTCATCCATAGTGAAGAGAAGGTGTCTCAGGCCAGACAACCCGGAATTGTGAATATAATATGGGGCATCAGCAAACTCATGAATGGGAAGAGGCTGGATAAGAGGAGAGAGTATGGAGTCAAGATGAGAAAAAATGAGTTCTCTGGGGCAGGAATGGGTCGACGTGATGGGTCTAACAAGACGATTTTGTCCCTCAGTATATTCTAATGACTTCATCCTCATTTTCAAATTCCCCCACTCACTTGTTCTACAGTGTCTTCCTCCTGTCTCATATCATGCTCCTTCCCTCTGCTCTTTGGATTATGGTTCCTTCTAATTTTCAAAATGGATCAGCATTGTCCCTTTGCATAATTCCCACTAAGTCAGGTGACTGGATGGCAATCCACATTCCTTTGCTACCAGTCTCTCTACTTTCAAAATCTTTTTAAAATTCTATCTTTTCGTGCTTTTGTCTCTGAATTTTCTTTCTTTCCACCACAGTGGTTAGCACTGCTGCCTCAGCACCAAGGATCTGAGTTTGATTCCCGGCTTGAATTATTGCTGGTGCGGAGTCTGCATGTTCGCCCTGTGTCTGCAAGGGTTTCCTTCCACAGTCCAAAAGGCGTGCTGGTTCAGTGCATTGACCAAGCCAAATTCTCCTTCAGTGTACCAAACAAGCACTGGAGTGCGGCAACTAAGGGGGTTTTCACAGTAATTTTATTGCAGTGTGAATGTAAGCCTACTTGCGAGACTAATAAATAAACTTTAAACCTATTAAACATTCTAGGTGGAATTTTACAATGTCTTTGCAGCAGGAAATGTCATAAAATCGCGCTTATCATAAATTTATGACACCCAGATTTCTGGATGGTCAGCCTCTAGTCAGAAGTGGCCGAGAGGCTGATTAATATAAATTTATTGAAATCCTACTTCACATCTGCTTCTTGAGCCCGACACTCAAATCATCCAGGCTAGCTAGCCTTTATGGCCTCACTGGGAAAAGTGTACACTGGTGAAGAAAACACCGATTCTTCATGAAAGGGAAACAGTCATGTTGGCTTCGCCAGTGGAACGAGAAACCGTTAAGGCTGCAGGAAGGCCAAATGCAAGGCTGGAATGCTCTGTGGGCAGTGCCTGACTGGCAGTGCCACCTTGGCACTACCTACCTGGCACCAGAGCAATGCCTTTGTCACTGTGCTCTGGATAATGCCAGGGGCTGGGACTTGAGGGTTGGGGACTATGGGAACAAGGTCAGTGGGGGTGGAGAGTCCTGCTGTCACTTTGTCTATGATCAGTGGGGGGGGGGGGGGGGGGGGGGTGGGGGGGGTTGGTTGGTTGGTTGTGAAGGGGGGTGGTTGGGTGGTTGGTTGGTGAAGGAGGGGAAGGGTGCTTGCTGCCGTCACTCTGCATACAATCGGTAGGAGCTGGAATGGGGTCGTGGGGGCTACATCTCAGGCCGTGGGCTCCTGTGATTGCTAGTTGAGGCTACCTGCTGTAGCAGGGGCCTGACAGCGCTCTGTCAGACTCTGCTACTGTTAGTATGCATGTGCAGCATCACGGGTCTGCACATGCGCAATATATCCCTCTACAGGCTGATTAGTGAATTAAGCCCAGCCCATAGCCTCTCTGGCTTGAAACTAGCCCATCTTTTCAGAGACAGTGTATATGATGAAAACTTGTCCAGAAAAGCAACTCTCCCATTTTCACAATTGCTGGACGTTTAGAAAAATCTTGTAAAGTTCCAACCTCTCTGCTTCCTGCAGCAGATTTACAAGGCAATTTTATTGATTTGTATAATCCATTCTTTCATTATTTTACAGAATCTGGATTTTCATGCACTTGAAGAGGCCACAGAGTATGATGGAGGATTCACAAAGGAATCTAGGATAATAAGGTATTTTGTCTTTCTACTCTCACTGGTATGCCCAGTTTTTGCACCTTCTATATCCAATTCTAAGCATCCTTCTAAATTGGCCTTTCCCTCGATACTTAGGAGTGTTGCCCTCAAGGATTTTACCAAGGCCTTGTACTGTGTGATAGGTTGTTGCATAAAGTTAAATCTCACAGGATCCTATTGGTAGTCAGTTGGGTATAAAATTGGCTTGACAACAGGAGGAGGGTGGTTGTAGAGGGTTGCTTTTCAAATTGGAGGCCTGTGACTAGCAATGTGCCTCAGGGATCAGTGCCGGGTCCACTGTTATTTTTTATTTATATTAATGATTTGGATGAGAATTTAGGAGGCATGGTCTGCAAGTTTGCAGATGATACCAAAATTGGTAGCATAGTTGACAGTGAAGAAAGTTGTCTAGGATTGCACCTGGATCTTGATCAATTGAGTCAGTGAACCGATGAATGGCAGATGGAGTTTAATTTCGATAAGTGCAAGATGCTGCATTTTGGTAGATCGAACCAGGGCAGGACTCATTCAGTTAATGGTAGTGTTGGAATAGAATTATAGAATAATAAAGTCTAGGTGTATAGGTTCATAGCTCCTTGAAAGTGAAATTATAGGTGGACAGGTTAGTGAAGAGGGCATTTGGCATGTTTGGTTTCATTGGTCAGACTATTGAGTATAAGAGTTAGGACATCTAGTTGAAGTTATACAAGACATTGGTAGGGTCATACTTGGAATACTGTGTACAGTTCAGGTCACCGAATTATAGAAAGGATATTATTTAACTAGAATGCTACTGGGACTTGATGGTTTGAATTATAAGCAGAGGCTGGATAGACTGGGATATTTTCCCTAAAACATAGGAGGCTTAGGGATGATCTTGTAGAGGTCTATAAATAATGAGGGGCATAGCTAAAACAGATTGTTAGTATCTTTTCCCAAAAATGGGGGAATTTAAAACTAGAAGGCATAGACTTAAGATGAGAAGGGAGAGATGAAAAAGCGTCCAGAAGGACAATTTTTTCACATGGGGTGATGAGTGTTTGGAACATGTTGCCAAAGGTAGTAATAGAGGTGAATACAATTTTGTCTTTTAAAATTCGTTTAGACAGTTATAAGGTAGGATTGGTATAGAAAGATATGGGCCAAACATGGCCAATTTGGGCTAGCTTAATGGTAAAAATTGGGCTGCATGGGCATGTTGGGCTGAAGGCCCTGTTTCCATGCTGTAAACCTCTGACTCTGAATGCAGCAGACTAATAGTTAATGGATAAAAGTAGTTATAATCTTCATTGTCAACAATGAGTCTCATTTAAATTTTTCATGTACCTGCCATAACATGGTGCAATAATGCTTTTCCAGATTAGATTTTACTGTTCCGTGGAACTATTTTAAAAGGAAGAATATTGCTATAAGCCAGAAATAATATTGCTGTAGTAGCATCTCAACCCTCGAATTTGAGTAGGAGTAGGCCATTTGGCTCCTCAAGCCTGCTTCATCATTTGATAAAACTTTGGGCTTAAATTCACATCACTGCCTGCCCCAGATAATCCTCAACTTTCTTGTTAATCAAAAATCTAGCTAACTCAATTTTGAATATATTCAATGAATATAGTATTTAATGATCCAATCTCCACTGCTCTGGGGACAGGAATCCTTTTTTTGTCTTGCACTTGCAAAACAGAAAGGAAATAGGTCATATATTCTCTAGAAAATTCATCTGTTTCCGAAATAAACTTCTATTTTGCATTTAAGTGGGCAGTGATGTTTTATTTTTTAACATTAAAATTGCTCTATAAGATAGAATTAGCACTTTAATAGATCAAAACATGGGCTTGTATAAAATTTGTATTGTATATTTTCCTTAATTTCAGCCAATGTTAATCCAGCTCAAAATTAATCCCAGAAGTGTAACAAGAGTAAATTAAATCCTGGCAATTGGTGCACAAGATATCCTAAAGCTTGGACAGCACAAAAATTTGATTAAAATGATCTAATACCAACTTAACAGTAGAAACGTTTTTTTTAATTTCTTCCCTTCTGAACATTTTTCTAGAGATTTCTGGGGGATAACCCACAGTCTCCCAGAAGAACAAAAGCGTCAGTTTCTGCAGTTCACCACAGGCTCTGACCGGGCTCCTGTCGGTGGCCTTGGCAAAATTAAGTTGATCATTACCAAGAATGGACCAGATTCAGACAGGTATGTTTTTGGCTAATAACTTTCCCGTGAATGGTTTCTACATTTATAGTTATTTATTATTGAACTGTACATATAAAAATAAGCAACGTAAGTAACTTGGTTGGAGGAATGTAAATATGGTTTTCAGCTAGATGCTGGCATATTATTGTATTCAATCTGAAATAGGCCAATTGATTTGTGCTAATATTTCTGTCCACATGGACCTCCTCCATGCTTTTTCACTTATCCTATCAACATAGACAGTGGCCTAGTATTGTCACCGGACTAATAATCCAAAGATCCAGAACAAGACCACATTAGCAACCTGGATGGGTACATGAATAGTGAGGGAATGAATGGATGTGGACCAAGTAAGGACAGAAGTTTTTATTCGTTTAGTTAGGGCATCATGATCAGCACATGTTGGAGAGCCAAAAGTTCCTGTGCTATACTTTTCTTTGTTGTCTTTGTAAGATCTGGTAACCCAACTTCAAATCCCACCAAGGCAGATAGCGAAATTTGAATTCAGTTTAACTGAAATCGATTGTTGATAGACGTGAAAACCCAACTGGTTCACTAAGCTGCCATCCTTAACTTGGTCTGTCCTCCAGATCCACAGCAATGTGGTCGACTGTTAAATGCCTTCTGAAATGGACTACAATTAGCAATGGGCAATAAATGCTGGTCCAGCCACTTATATTCATTTCCCGTAAAATGTATTCTAAAAAACTTTTTCTGTTGAGTACTTAACCAGTGTTCCCTTCACTGAACTTATTCTATTTACCCCGTGTAATGAGTTCCACGTTTTTATCACACTTTAGAAAATAAGTTTTTCCTGAATTTTCGCAGATTCATTATTCTCTGAGAAAAGAAATTCCTCATCTATACCTTAAGTGGGTGATCCTTTACTCAGATTATGCCTGAGTCCTAGACACTCTCACAAGGGGAAACACCTTCTCAGCCTCTATCCCGTGAAGCCCTTTGAGAATCCTAAATGAATGATTGCTTCTCATTCTTCTAAACTCCAATGAATACCAGCCCAGTTTACTCAACCTCATATCCATGATCAACCTGGTGAACCTTTTCTGGGAATCCTCCAATGTCAGTATCTTTACTTGGATAAAGAGACCACAACTGTTCACAGTATTCCAGGTGTGGTCTAACTAGTATTTTGAATAATTTTGGCAAGACTTCCCTATTTTTATACTCCATTCCTTTGAAATAAAAGCCTACATTCCATTTGCCTTCCCTATTACTTGTTGAACTTATATGCTAGGTTTTTGTGATAGATGCATGAGAACACCAAAATCCTTGGTGCTGCAGCTTTCTGCGGTCTTTCTCATTGTTCTCTGGGACAGAGTGTTTGGAAGTGCTGGTGGCTGAGTGTGAATTTTTCAATTTGCTTTTTTCTTCCTCTGTGATTTTGATTGCTTTTTGCTGCTGTAGTTAGGCGTGGGAATAGCAGGGAAGGGAACCAGGGAGTATAAAAAGAAAGTGGCAGTAGAGAACGGGCAGCGTCAGGAGCGGACAGTGTCGGGAATAGGGAAGCAGAATGAGATCCAAGGGCTTTGGCTCGCTGGGCTTAGGCGAGAACAGGCTTAGGCAAGGGGCTACTGGTTTTCCAAACGCGTTCACACCTCCAAAGGTGTTCAGGACAATGGCAGGAATTATGGGAAGGCATCTCATCTGCATACGGTGTCATATGTGGGAGTTCCTGGAGGAAAGTCCACATATGCATTGTGTTTGGAGCTGCAGCGCCTGAGGGCTCGGGTCAAGCAACTAGAGCGGCAATTGGAAGATGCATTTTTAGTCAGGGAGAACAAGGCAATAATGGAAGGAAGGCATAGTAAGGTGGTGAACCCAGAGCCTAAGGATGGGGAACCTGACCCTTACAGGTGGATTACTGTAAGGAAGAGGAAAAAGGAGAGGGGAGACAGTCCAAAAACTTCCCCAGTGGCAGTCCCCCAAAATATCGACGGCAGAGGGGTAAAAAAGGTAAGGCAGGAGGACCAGAGTACCTCAAAGGAGAGGAAGGGAGCTAGAAGGGAGATAGCGGTGGGGGATGGGAGGGTTAAAGGAATAGATAGGCGCTTCTGTGGTCAAAGGTGGGACTCCATGATGGTAGTTTGCCACCTTGTAGCCGAGGTGCAAGATGCCTCTGACAGGGTGGAGGGCATTTTGAAGGGTGAGGGGCCCCAGGCGATGTGATTATTCACATAGGAGAGAAGGATGTAATTAGGAAGAGTAAGGAGGATATACGATGGAAGTTCAGGGAGTTGGAGGGTAGGCTGAAGAGCAGGGCTTCCAGGGTGGCAATCTCAGGGCTGCTACTAGGGCCAGGTAACAGCGGGGCCAGGAGAAATGAGATCCTACAGCTGAATGCGTGGTTGAAGGATTGGTGTAGGGCAGAGGGTTTCATATTTGTGGATAACTGGGAAATATTTGAGAGAAAGACATCTGTATAGAAGAGACGGTGAGCACTTAAATGGGAAGGGCGTGAATACCTTAGCTGGGAGGTTAGCTGGAGTGTTTCGGCAGGATTTAAACTAATATGGAGGAGGGAAGGGACTGAGACCGATAGCTTGGTAGGGAGCAGGATGGGAGATATAGAGTAAGCTTGGATGAGAGGAAATACATCAGGGAGAAGGAGGTTCCGACTGAGCTTGGAGGTCTGGAATGTGTCTGTTTCAATGCGAGGAGCGTAACGGGAAAAACAGATGAACTTAGGGCCTTAATGTTTGCGAGGAACTTGGATGTGGTTGCAATGATGGAGACGTGGTTAGAGGAAGGGGAGCAGTGGCAGCTGAATATTCCTGGGTATAAGTATTTCAGGCGTGACAGAGGAGGGTCCAGAAGAGGTGGGGGAGTGGCGTTAGCTAGGGAGAGCATCACAGCAGTGCAGAAGAAGGACAATACAGAGGAGTTAGGAGGGAGTCGCTGTGGATGGAGTTGAGGAATAGAAAGGGAGCAGTTACTATGCTAGGGGTGTATTATAGGCCACCCAACAGCCCGCAGGTAGTTAAAGAAGGCAAATGTAAAGACATTTTGAATAGGTGCAGAAAGAACAGTCGTTATAGTGGGAGATTTTAATCTCCCTGGGGTGGATTGAAAGGTACCTAGAGCTGGAGACTTGGACGGGGAGGAATTTGTAAAATGTGTACTAGAAGGATCGTTGGAACAGTATGTGGCTAGCCCAACTCAAGAGGGGGCTATATTGGATTTAGTTCTGAGTAATGAGCCAGGGCAGGTGGTTGATGTTGTAGTAGGGGAACATGTGGCTAACAGACCATAATTCTGTCTACTTTAGGATACAGATGGAAAAGGATGCTTGTTGCCATAGGGGCAGGGTGCTGAATTGGGGGAAGGCTAACTACAGTCGGATTAGGCAGGAACTTATGGAAACTGATTGGGAACGGTTGTTCGAGGGTAAGTCCATGCTAGGCATGTGGGAGTCTTTCAAGGGAATACTGAAAATGTTGCAAGAAAGATATGTGCCGGCTAAGAGGAAAGGTAAGAAAGGTAGGATTAGAGAGCCGTGGATTACTAGGGATATTGAGGACTTGGTTAGGAAGAAAAGAGAGGCGTATGATAAGTCAAAGCAGCTGGGAACGGAGACAGCATTGGAGGAATATAGAGAGAGTAGGTGGGAGCTCAAACGGGGAGTTAGAAGGGCAAAAAGGGGGCATGAAATGATTTTGGCAGATAGGAGTAAAAAGCTTTGGATTTTCCTTAATCCTATGTTGGGAATAAAAGGGTGGTTAGAGGAAAAATCAGACCTCTTAGGGACAGAGGAGGGGAACTGTGCTTAGAGCCCGAGGGAACGGGGGAGATCCTGAATGAATACTTTGCTTGTTGACCGCTCCTGTCTCTGAGGGAGCTGTGGACCAGTTGAGGGAAATATCCATACTGAGGGAGGAAGTGTTAGAGCTTCTAGGTAGCATTAAAACTGATAAATCTCCTGGGCCTGATGGCATTTATCCCAGGCTGCTTAGGGAGGTGCGAGGTGAAATTGCTGGGCCTCTGACGCAAATCTCTGTCTCTTCTTTGGACTCAGCTGAGTTCCCAGAGGACTGGAGAATAGCTAATGTTGTACCGTTGTTTAAAAAGGGTAGTAGGGATAACCCTGGAAATTATAGGCCGGTGAGTTTGACATCAGTGGTGGGGAAGCTGTTGGAGGGGATTCTTAGAGATAGAATGTATAGACACTTAGAGCGTTGTGATCTGATTAGGGATACGCAGCATGGCTTTGTTAAGGGGAGGTTGTGCCTTACGAATCTGGTAGAATTTTTTGAGGAGGTGACAAACGTTCGAAGGGCGAACTGTTGATGTCGTCTATATGGATTTCAGTAAGGTGTTTGACAAAGTCCCTCATGGGAGGTTAGTTGAAAAGGTCAAGGCTCATGGAATACGAGGACACGTAGCTAGATAGATAAGTAACTGGCTTGGTAATAGGAGACAGAGTAATAGTGGAAGGATGTTTTTCTAGCTGGAGGTCGGTCACTATTGGTGTGCCGCAGGGCTCAGTACTGGGACCTCTTCTATTTGTATATATACATTAAATGACTTGGAAGAGGGAGTAAGTGGATTGATCAGCAAGTTAGCAGATGATACAAAGATGGCTGGACTTGCGGATAGTGAGGAGCATTGTTAGGCGATGTAGCAGGACATAGGCTGGTAGCTTGGGCAGATAGATGGCAGATGGATTTCAATCCTGATGTATGCAAGGTGATGCATTTTGGGAGAAAGAACGTAGGGGGAAGGTATATGATAAAGGGTAGACCTATTAAAAGTATAGAAACACGGGGACCTGGGAGTGCAGGTGCACGTGTCTCAGAAGATGGCAGAGCAGGTGGAGAAGGTTGTGAAGAAAGCATATGGTAATGCTAGCCTTCGAAGGAAGGGGTATAGAGTACAAGGGCCGCTAGAACTGAAGTAAGCTTGATAGTTATTAGCTCATATTTTGCGAGAGTCTACTCTTTATCATATACCTCCCCCTGCATTATTTCTCCCGAAATGCATCACTTCGCATTTATCAGGATTAAATTCCATCTGCCATCTATCTGCCCAAACTATCAGCCTATCTATGTCCTGCTGCATCGCCTGACAATGCTCCTCACTGTGCGCAAGTCCAGCCATCTTTGTGTCATCCGCAAACTTGCTGATCACACCACTTACTCCCTCTTCCAAGTCATTTATATATATTACAAATAGAAGAGGTCCCAGTACTTGGATTAAATGCCATCCTTGAAGGCAGAAAAAAATCACCAGTGGCAAATGAAGTATATCCTGGACTGTTGAAGGAAGCCAGGGAGGAAATAGCAGATTCTCTGAGGATCATTTTCCAATTCTCACTAGATACAAGCAAGTTACCAGAGGATTGAAGGTCTGCAATGACAGAAAATGTGTTCAATCTCTAGAATCAAATGCTTGCATAGCTGTCACATCGATATAGCGAGGCTTCATTGCTGGTTAGCTCAGCTATGTAGTGCAGAATGATGCCAACAATGTGAGTTCAGTTCCCCTATCACCTGAGGTTATTATGAAGATCCCACCTCAACATAGAAACATAGAAAAACTACAGCACATTACAGGCCCTTCAGCCCACAAAGTTGTGCCAAACATGTCCCTACCTTAGAGATTACTAGGCTTACCTGTAACCCTCTACCTTACTAAGTTCCATGTACTTACCTAAAATTCTCTTAAAAGACCTTATCAAAATAGAAACACAGAAAAGCTTGTCCGAACATAGGAAAACTTGATAGAAAAACATAGTCAACTTGCCCATTGCCTGAGGCGTGATGATTCTTGAATTAAATCATCTCTCCCCTTTAAAGGAAAGAGCAACCTATGACTATGGCAATTTTACCCAGAAGAGATCTCCTTTATGTAAAAAATTGGGAACTGCTAATTAGATTGGGAGTTAAGAATAGGACCCTGATTTTGAAGTGGAGAGTGGTGGGATGGAGGGGCTGCCAAATTGTGAACAGAGGGGAATAGGGAGAAGGTAATGGGCTTGGTGGGAGAGATGGAGAGAATTGGTTCCCCTTTTTCCCTACTCTTGGATTTCTCACTTCACCTGTTCTCAGGTGACCTCCTGATTTTTGAAACTTCTCAGAACAGCTGCAGCCTCATAACCACAAAGATTGTCAACAACAGGAGACTTGATCTTTATCAGGTAAGCTTAAAACACATTTGTAGAAATCAGGTGACCTATTATTGCATAGGCAGAATGTCATGTAATCAAACTTTCAGGAGTGTCTCCAGATAAAGTCAGCATCCCTATTCCACCAGCACTTGGGTCCTGATGAACTACTAACAATTTCCAGCCTTGGCATAGAGAGGCTTTTTGTGATAACTTGTACACGTGCATCCCACCATCACTATATTCCTGCACCCTGCCCTAGATTTGGCTGGGATCTGCCAGATACTATGGTCTGACAGCAATGAGCTCATTCTTTGCAAGTTGTCAATATGTACCATATCTCAGTATGAGCCATCCCTTTCTCAATGGAGAAGGATATTGAGATGGCATTGAATTATGAATCTGAACAAAGGAAGATAAACTGAAATCATATGTTACCAACTAAACTTCAGAATATGAGGCTAGATAACGTTGCAACCTATCCTCAATATTTGGTTCATCTGGTTTGCTGTACATACAATTGGCATTTTAAAAATATAGACACCAGAGTCCCTTGAGTGTCCTTAATTTACAACTTTGTCTATTCCCATACTTTCAACCTGGGACCTCTTCTATTTGTAATATATATAAATGACTTGGAAGAGGGAGTAAGTGGAGTGATCAGCAAGTTTGCAGACGATACAAAGATGGCTGCACTTGCGGATAGTGAGGAGCATTGTCAGACATAGATATTCTGGTAGCTTGGGCAAACAGATGGCAGATGGAATTCAATCCTGATAAATGTGAGGTGATGCATTTCAGGACAAAGAATGTAGGGGGGAGGTATATGATAAAGGGTAGACCTATTAAGAGTGTAGAAACGCAGAGGGACCTGGGGGTGCAGGTGAACAAGTCTCTGAAGGTGGCAGAGCAAGTGGAGAAGGTTGTGAAGAAAGCATATAGTATGCTAGCCTTTATAGGAAGGGGTATAGAGTACAAGAGCTGGCCTTTAATGTTGCAGTTGTATAAAACATTGGTTTGACCTCATTTGGAATACTGCGTCCAGTTCTGGTCGCCTTACTACCGGAAGGACGTGGAGACTCTGGAGAGAGTGCAGAGGAGTTTTACCAGGATGCTGCCTGGTATGGAAGGTCTGAGTTACGAGGAGAGATTAGGCAAATTGGGACTGTTTTCCTTAGAAAGACGTAGACTTAGAGGAGATCTGATAGAGGTGTACAAGATTTTGAAGGGGATAGATAGAGTAAAGAGGGTTAAGCTTTTTCCTAGGATGGACTCAAATAGCACGAAGGGTCACGGGCTTAGGGTGAGGGGGGTAAGATATAATTTGGATGCTAGAGGGAGTTTTTTCACAGTGTGGTGGGGGTATGGAATGCACTGCCAAGTAAGGTGGTGGAGGCAGGCACTCTGGAGTTATTTAAGAAATACTTAGATGGGCACATGAACAGAATGGGTATGGAGGGATATAGAAAACTGATTTAAAATAGGGATCATGAGCCTTGGGAGTCCCTGGTGTAAATAGATGATGATATTGATGTACTTGTTTTTATCCTACAGGTACTTTGGTCCACCTTGTTGTCTAACGAAGGGCATACACGCGATGGGTCGTGAGAGGGCTGCTCTTGGATCTTTTTCAAGAGTATCCTAGTGCTTCACGTCGTTAGTGTATGCTTGACCTGGACCATTTGATGGGCAACACGACAGCTCAGTGACTATCACTGTGCTATGCAGATACATGGATTTGGGCCTGTGTCTGTGGGAGTTTGCGCATTCTCCCCATGATTGCATGTGTTTTCTCCGGGTGCTCAGGTTTCCTCCCACATCCAAAAGATGTGCTCTTAGGCTAATTGGCAAAACAAATTCTCCCTAAATTGTTTCAAATTTGGTTTTTTAATCCACTGATCTATAAACATGGACAGGGATCGCGGGTAGAGGTGGAAACATCGGGGTGGCAGCGCGGGCTTATTGGGCCGAAGGACCTGTTTCCCGTGCTGTTTTGTTCTTTGTTCTCTTCTTTGTTCTTTCCCTTGGCTCCTTTAACACACGTTCAGTATGTCTCTTGTTTATCTTGCAATGTGTTACATCTTGCAGTTAGAATATCTAATTTCATTTGCTATATTAATGATTTGAAAAACAAAATTCATCTCCTTAGCATTGTCTGTGAATCTGACAAAGCTGCATTGTATTTGTGAATTGAGATAATGTGTGGGTGGAACAGTATTGGGCAGTAATCCCTGGGTCCATTCCAGCCTGACATCGCTTCTCCAGCTAAGCATATCATTGAGGAGGAGAAAAAAAGACTAGGGCAGCAGTTAGCTCTAAATGGGCTCTTGGGAGGCGTGTCTGTTTCGAACTACTTCAATTTTCATTTTGGGTAATCGGATTAATTTGTAAATTTTAAAGTTAGGGCAAGGTGACCGGGAGTAAGGGACAGTGGATTGTAGGAACGAGTTCAGTCATCTCATTCCATGCTGTATTCAATAGCTCTTCTCAAATCAGTTATCTTACAATGCACTAGTTGGATCATGAAATCTTAATCTCCCCCATGCCTTATTAAATGTTTCATTTAAATTTTCAAAAACAGTTCTTTGTGTGTTGTAAATCCAGTCAGTTAACAACTCTTGCTCTTCTCATTCTCCATTTATTGCATAAATTTTGACCTAAATTCACTGAATTATAAGATTTAATAAACTCCCATATTTTCTAAGCAGCCATGGCACATTAGTCAGCTAATGGCGCTACACATATTCTAATGATTGAAGGTGCTGCTGTTTAATACTCTAGAGTGCTGCTTTACATTCTGTAGAAGTCTTATTGGACTGGCATGCTGCTACTGAAGAAGGCAGATGTATTTTAAATTGTACAACAAGAAGCAATGCACAGAACGAAAAAGATGAATTTCTTTCTTTCACTCAGACTCAACTTGCTTATATCCAATTTACAAATTGTGAAATCTGTCCTCTTGGCAGTACAACATATTTGATGACTTATGTGGAAATGTAGTAACGATATATAAATTCATACCTTGTTTGATTTTGTTTCAAACTGGCCTGCAGTTCGGTGATGCATGTGAATTTAATCCTTCAGTGAGGGAAGGTATTACGTTAATCCTGCTGCTTTAAATATCGGTCGCATGGTGATTCACAGTAGTTTTCAATTATTTGTCTTATTTTCCGCTAAAGATAGCAGCTTTTAGTAGAATCTGGAGCTTTTGGATTTATATTTAAACATTCAAGACAGTTTTCTTTCCTCCACAATGACTTGAAGTTGTTAGGTTTTTTCTATTTTTCTCATCAATTATTTGTATTTGGGTAGATTCCAGAATTCTAGCTGTTAGATTGTAAATACCTAATGACAGCTGAGCTGAGTGCTCTGACTAAGTACAGGAAAAGCATATGATTGTCCATTGCTGCCTGTATGTGATGTGAGATTCAATTCCTCTGATGGAATTCTTGCAGATGATTAACTGGAGGTTTCTGTTTCTCGAATGGAAATCATTTACTTGTGTAATGGATTTTTTTTATTTCAGTGCAACATTGAATTTTTGTTTCAAGAAATGTGCAGTTTTGCGTTTACAACTGGATAGTTGATTTCTAAAATAATTTTGTTTTGTTGCTCTTGTGTCTCCTGGACAAACTGTGTGCCACAACACTTCTCTGATCAGTATTTATCTCTCAAACAACATCAGTAAAATAGGTTATTTGGTTATTTATTTCATTGCTCTTGAGGGATCAAGAGGTCACAGACTGGCTGCTATATTTCCCTGTTTGTCATCAGTAACAGCACTTCTGAATTAATTCATTAACTATATAGTACTTGGAGACAGTGTGAGCTTCTATAAATACATAGATGCAAGTTTGTTTTTGTGAGTAACTGGATCATGGTATAGCGAGAAAAGAATAAGGCAGCAAGCAATGTTTTACTTTATATTTTCCAGTAAAAACATTTGACTGATTTTGCATTGTGGCTTTTTGAATACTTAATTTATACATGTGTAAAAACTCGTAATTAGTGATTTTATGCTCATGGTGTTTTATTTCTGACAGGCTGCCAACAACGCATACTTGCTTCAATGTACTCCTGCTTCCAGACTACTCTAGCAAGGACAAGCTCAAGGAAAGGCTCCTTAAGGCAATCACATATTCAAAGGGCTTTGGCATGCTGTAATTAACTTGTGGCCATGCAAATAGTCTCATAAGTCAAACTCAAATGAAGATGCAAAGTCTGCTTCTAAAATATTGATTAGCCAGTTATGTTGAGATAAAAAGCCACATTATTATAATATGGGCTGGATTATGTGCTGAGGGTGGGTTCCCAACACCCCATCTTAAATGTCAGGAGCGTGCTCTTCTTTGCTTTGTCAACTCACCCTGCCTTAATGTTTTGGACAATGACCCTTTAATCAGTTTGAGCACTGTCTCCAGGATGAAGTTCCATCTCAAAAAGCTGCCAGCCTGCAATTAGCCAGCTTCTCTGCACACTGGCAGCATCAGCTGGAGCGAGGTGAGTGCTGCTGGTGCTGCAAATGGTTTAAGGAGGTTATTGATGTTCAGTGATGATCACAGACGTTCAGGTATGTCTGGGTCTCTCTGGGGCCAGGCTAATATGCCCAGGTGATTGGGTTGAGGAGTTGTTGGGTAAAGAAGTGAGTGAATTTGGGACAACGGAACTAGGGAGGGAGTCTCTGGGACTATGAGTAAACCTGCAGAGCTGCATGTTGAGCACCAGTATTTCCTGCCACCCGTTAAATCGGAACAGGATGAGATCTTTATTCAGGCATTAATTTCCCATTTAAGGCCTCAGTGATGTCACAGATGAGCAACCCACCTGATGGTCCTGCAATTATTGTGGGTGGGGAGCAGGGTGGTGAGGGGTGGGGAGCAGGGTGGTGAGGGGTGGGGCAGAATAGTGATGGGGACACAGCCTATGCCACATGCCGTAACTTACAGGTCCACTCACTTGCTTTCCTTGCCTCAGGTGGCCTGTAAAATCCAGCTCTGTTTTGTTATTTTTTTCCCTATGGATTTAATTTTAAATTGGAGCTACGTTTAAGGATAGTACAGTAGGGATACTCTTGACAAACAATAAACCTACTGAAATCAAAAAACACTCATTCCAGTGTTTCCTAATTTAAATATTACTGGCCCTTAATGCAGTTACTTTACTAAGTTAGGGATGTAGGTTTATTTTATCATTATATCCCAAAATTTGTTTATAAAAAAGAGGGAATGATGTAACTCTCTGCACAGAAGCCTTTTGTAACCCTTCTTACGCTTTCAGTTCTCCCCCCTCCATCTCAAAAAAAATGTCAAGGTCAGGGTGTTTGGCCAGTTTATGTGGATGACAATTTTAGGAGAATGCTTCTCCCAGCTTAATGAAGAAGGGGTGGTGATGTGATTATTACTGAAAGTGTTCTTTTAAACCAAACTGCTGCCAGTCTTCCTGTACCTCAAGGTTTTTCCTACCTAATTTCCTCAGATATATTGAGGAATGGCAGTTATTTTCTTCTATATTTTTATACTTGATTTTTCTGCTATTTCCTGAAGGAGATATGCATTTACAGAAATATGAAGCCACTTAACTAAGGAGGGCCTCTAGTGCATGTAACTAATCTTGTTTCATAGTAAATACAATGGTGTGTTGTATGATAAAATGTAAAAATATTGTGAGTTAAAAGAAATTATCTGGATCTGGTGATCTTTGTCCATTAATAAAACAAGAATCATGTCTCTCAATGCACAATGTATTTAATGTACAAATAAAATTGAGAGCTGGGTGTAAAGTTATTCTGTAGACACAGTACTCAATTGGGATGTGTTTAAACTGAGTATTGATCTGTAATGTTTGAATTAAAATGGAATAGTGTAGCAACTTGCATTTATGTTCATGTCTTGTCTTTTTAAAATCACTTCTGATAATTGAGGAGAGGGAAGAAACATGAGCATGCTGTACTGTTTGGCTTTGCCTCAGTCTGAAAATTGTATTTTTATCTCTCCCATCTTTGTTAGCAGTTAAAAAAAATCTAGATAGACCAACGCTTAACAGCTGAATTTATCCCAACAAGCATAGCTAACTAAGGGTTTAGGCCCTGAAAAACATGATTCTGGAATATGATGGCTTTAGTACAAGATACAAGGAAAAATCAAGTAGAAGAGAATGTGAATTGTTAGAATGAACAGCCCCATCAGCCACATAATTTTGAGTAATTCTAAATATTATCATGGTGAGAGCATGAAACAGAATTAGATCAGAAATATTAGAAGAACAAGATGGGTTAATTTAAGGAAAAAGAATAAGGGATGCAACATTTATGTTAAAAATTATAATGGAGAGCATGATAGAAGTCTAGAAAGTGTATATTTAGTTTTATAGATTACACCCAAGTCATTTGACAATGAGCCAAGGACCAATATTTGAAATGCTAACTTGGATTTGGAAAGGAAAGATCGAAGAAGGCTGCTTCAGAATTTATCCCAGGACCAAATAGCAGCCATAGACAATGAATCCAGTGAATTAATAGTTGTAAAAAGTGAAAAGGTTGTGTTCTCGTCTCTAGGTTATTTCAATCTCTACAGTGAAATTATTATAAATTACCAGGACAGAATATAAATAATTTGAGGTATGTGGATGACAAGTAATTTTGGCAGATAGAGGAAAATCTACAGAGACATCAAGACACAATTATAACAAACAGTATATTTCAACTGCAACAAAATAGCATGCATTGTAATATGTAAGGAAAGGATTATGGCCACATGCAAAATAGCAGTAGAATCAAAGATAATAAAAAGGAAATAAAACAAATAGAAACATTTTGGTATTTGGCTAGCCAAATAATAGCTGATGGGAAAAATGATGAAGATGTCAGGAAGTTATCTAACATTTTCAAAACCTTCGCAAAAATGAGACCTCTTTGGAAATGAGCACAATACTATTGAAAGCAGAACGAAAGTACTAAAATGCTACATCTGGTCAATGTTACGTTGATGCAAAAGTTGAAATTTAAGCCAAAAAAGGAAAATAAAGGCAACAAATGGGATTTCTGAACATGATCAGTTGGACACCTAAGGATGTTTTGAGGAAAGCAGGTGTACAAGAACTGTTAAATATTCAGGACACAACTGCAGTTGTTTGAGCACGTAAATGGGAAAGAAAAACGAACATCTGGTGTGACTGGTAAAATTGAGGGATGCAAAGCAAAAGAGAGACAAAGGAGGAAATGTACCAACAGATTAACAAGTAAAACAGGTATAATATTTGAGAACAAAGCACAAATTGTTTGCTGCTATCAAGGGTAATTAAAGTTGGAAAGATGTGATCACTGACATAAAGCATAACACCTGAAGAATGCCAAATATCAGCAATCACTATATACCCTGCTCTTATCAGCAACAGCAGGAGATTGAAAAAGTTCAGTCAGAGCATATGAATCTTGTATATCCCATCTTCCTTTGGAACTTGATTGCTTATGTATATCCATCAAACTCCTTTGGCTGTAGACAGCATGCAATATATGTAAAAGGCTACAATTCCATTTGTTCAATTGGTAAACTGCTGTGTTATGACAGGCAAATCTTAAAGGAATTCTCCTTTGCCCACTCTCTTAACCTGTCCAAATCCTTCTGCTTCCTCAATACTACCTGTCCCTGTACATATCGTTGTTTCATCTGCAAATTTAGCAACATTGCCTTCAGTGTGCAGCAGTTTCTCAATATGCAATCCTTTTTCCTTGTGCGGCTGCGCACAGCTGCCTATTTAAATAAAACAAAGTCTGTGTGTACCTATCCTACCCTGCCAGGCTGCTGTGTAATCTGTGCAGTATTATAATATGCAATTTGTAATTTGAAGACTCCTGGTTCAAGAGATCTAATCCTTGAATCTAGTTTGTTTCTGGCCTGTTTTTCTGCATTTTAATCAATTCATTAACTGCACCTAAATCATAATACCCAAAATGTGAGAATGAAAACAATGCAACTCCGGTGTCACCTGATGCACACATATTTCAGTATGTTTAAGTTTGAATAAACTAGGATTATTTTCACTGGAAAGATAGAGGCTGAAGGGAGACCTTTACAAAATTTTGAGAGGCATAGACAGGTGGATAGTTAGAGGCTTTTTCCAAGGTGTCAGTTGCAAGGGCCTCAGGTTCAAGATGAGAGGGGGGAAGTTTAAGGCAGATTTGTGGGTCAAGTTTTTCACACAGAAAGTGATGGGTGCCTGGAATGCTGTGCCACAGGAGGTAATGGAAGCAGGCACATTAGCAACGTTTAAGAGGCATCTGGATGGGTACATGATAGGGAGGGAATAAAGGAATATGGACTTTTTTTGTTCGGGCATCATCATCAGAACAGACTTGGAAGGCCAACAGACCTGTTCCTGTGTTGTACTTTCCTTTGTTCTGCTTGGCTGACAGCAAGCCCAATTCAACTAGGCAATGAGTGCTTTTCCAACTGGGGTAGGAAGGTAGCGCTGGACAACAATGGATGTTTTGATTGAGTAATAGCATGGGAAAGGGCCATGTGATAATTCCAGGATGCGTTCAATCATAGTTGGCAACCCTACCAATAATGCAAAGTGGCAGCAGTGTATATCATGTATAAATGCATTGCAATAACTCACCAAATCTCCTTCAACGGCAACTTCTACACCTAGAAGAGCAAGAAGAACTGATGCATGAGAATAGCACCATCTGCAAGTTCCCTCCAAGCCACACACTATCCTGATTTGGAACAATATCACTGCTCATTCACTATTGCTGGATCAAAATCCTGGATCTCTCTTGGTAATGTCACTGCTGATGTATTTTTTCTAGATAGATTGCTGTGGTTTAAGAAGATGACTCACTATTGCCTTCTCAGTGGCAATTAGGAATGGGCAACCAATTATGGCATTATTAGTGATGTACAAAGCCTATGAAAGAATAAAAAAATGGAAAACTTGGAAAGGGTAAAATAAAAAATGTCAAATTATGTGATTAGAATTCTGCCTGGCAACAGGCCTAGGTGGTGTGGTTGTTAAAGATTAAAAGGAGGCACAGGCTTTTTGCTGGAAACAAGATGTAAGTCATATTTGAAGCTAATGGCAGTAGTATCTGTATTTATAACAGTTAGGTTCCAAAGTCCCAGGAGAGTATTGAGAATGTTGGGTTATATTTTAAACTATCTATTTATTTTCAATAGCTAATTTTCTACTTAGCTATAAAGCTCATGTGATTCACGTTATCATAGAGGTGGACTTTGAGCTAGGGAGAGTTCTTAGGAAACCATTGAAGGATTTGTTTGCAAGATTTCCAAAAGTTTCACTGAATCTCACAAATATGTTGGCCAACCACAATCCATGAAAGAGAGAGCAGCTAGAAACCAGAACAAAGAACAAAACAGCACAGGAAACAGGCCCTTCGGCCCAATGAGCCCGCACCGCCGCCTCAATGTTCCCACTTCTACTTGTGATACCTGTATATGTTTATAGATCTAAGCATTGGAACCAAATTTGTGACAATTTAGGGAGAATTTGTTCTGCCAATCAGCCTAAGAGCACATCTTTGGGATGTGGGAGGAAACTGGAGCACCCAGAGAAAACCCACACAAGCACGGGGAGAATGCGCAAACTCCCACAGACACAGGCTCAAATCCATGTATCTGCACAGCACAGCGATAGTTACTGAGCTGTCATGTTGCCCGTCAACTGGTCCAGGTCAAGCGTACACTAACAACGTGAAGCACTAGGATACTCTCGAAAAATCCAAGAGCAGCCCTCTCTCCACCCATCGCGTGTATGCCTCTTGTTAGACAACAAAGTGGACCGAAGTACCTGTAGGATAAAATCTTGGGATATAATCATTCCCATTTTTAGGACAGCTTGGTAAGTGCTGGAGAGTCCATCCTTAAAAGCCTGGATGAATGCTCGATCCCCACGACCTGGGTTTTCTTGCCCTGAGCGTTTTCGATATGCCTGGAACAATCATTCCCCGTATTCAGAAGCTCCTTCCCCTTTTAACTGTTTTGTTGTGGTTATTCTGCTCCAGTTAGTGGGAGCATTCCCTAATACTCTCTGAATCTCTGTTTTAAACTGGGTGAAGGGTGCCTGTTGGGCATCTATTTCCGATGTTAGGGTGACTAAGTGTCCACCTTCCCCAACTATAATCCTATGCTGGAGGAGCGGTGGGTCTATCTCCTATCTGCCTCCACTTATCTGCAGGACAGGCTGCCCTGACCAGCTGGTGTATGTCTCTCAGGTGTAATTGGTGCCCTACCCAGATTGTGTCTAATTCTTCCCAGAATTTAGTGTTTGTGCTTCTAGGTTGTAATTTACCGAGGGAAGCCATTATCTGCTGTCTCTCACCTGGGGTGAAAGATTTATAATTTGCCTTTGGCTGCACATCTGTTCCCTCTCTGGTTATTAGAGCTAAGTTGTGCTCTAGTGCTTCCCATTCCTCTGGGGGAACAGTTGGTCCCTGCTGTATGGACTCATCAGGAGATGGAGGAACAGTTTCCCCTCTCCATTGCTTCTCTTCTAATATATGGTCCCAGTTCCTTCACTTGGGATTCTAATTCTTTAATCTTTGTTTTATCTTCACTTCTTCGTAGAGGTGAATACTTCCTCAATTAGACCAGCAAACTGATGTACTAACATTACTCCATTCTTCTTTGTCTTATTTCTCTTTTCTTTATCTATCCACTTTCTCTGTTGCTGTAAGGTCTGTGAACTGTCCCAGCCATCTTTCTGCATTCTCTTAACTAACTGTTTCCTAGCTGTCAAGTGAATTTCAATGAGGAAACCTGCAGATTCCCTTTTAACACTACTCTCTGCCATTTTGCAGGCTTCAACTATCCTAGCCACGATTACCCCCCAGTAAAGTGTTTGACTGCTGTTACAGGGCACAACCCCGGCCACTATTACTGCTCCAGCACCCAGAAGTTCCTATGGTTCACCATGCAGGAATGTGGGTAGACATTCACACCTAAAGTTTATTTATTGGTGTCATAAATAGCCTTACATTAACACTGCAATGAAGATATCTGAAAATCCCCTAGTCACCACACACCAGCATCTATTCAGGTACACTGAGGAAGAATTTAGTATGGTTAATGCATCTAACCAACACATCTTTTGTACTATAGGAGGAAACAAGAGCACCCGAAGGAAACCCATGCAGACATGGGGAGAACATGCAGACTCCACACAGACAATAACCCAAGCTGGCAATTGAACCCAAGTCCCTAGCATTGTGAGGCAGCAGTGTTAACAACTGTGCCACCTGATTAAAAAGACCAAATTCTTTACAATTTAAAACAAGTCTGGAAAATTCACCCAGATTGCATTAGAGGGAAAATATGCAGGAAAAATGTTCCAAGGTTTGTCAAGCTAGGAAAGGAAAAGAACAGAAGTAAAACCCCCTGTGGCAAAGGATTCATATTGTGCTGATTCTCGAAGAATTAAGTGTCTCCTAAGGAACAAGGTAAGTGGGAAATGTTATTTTTAAAGTAAAAAGGGAAAGTTCTATTTCATAGTTTAAAGCAAAAGTTACCAAATAATATTCACTCAATGTTGATCCTAGTTTGCTTGTTACAGTAAAAGCCTTAAAACGTGAAATATTTTGTGTCACCGTTTTGACTAATAACTAGAAGTTCATATTTTTAAAAGTTATTGGCCTATATGGCTGTCATAATACACTGAACATCCAAAAGCAAAATAGTGCAGATGCTGGGCATCTGAAATAAAAACTTAAAATGCTAAAACAAAGTAGTTTTTGTGGAGAGAGAAGTAGAGTTAACATTTCAAGTTGATGACAAAACGTGCGATGATGTAATTGATCTATTTTTTCATGGACACCCCCAGTCAATGGCCACCTATAATTATTTATTGTTGACTCTAGCCACTAGGTGGCAATGTGTAGCTAACTTTCAGAGGTATTCCTTCCCTCTATAAGGTCACCCTGTACCTCGTATGCTCAAGGGAAAAAAGTCCCAGTCTATCCAGCCTCTCTTTATAACTCAAAATATCAAGTCCCTGTAGCACCCTAGTAAATCTTTTCTGCATTCTTTCTAGTTTAACAATAGGGAGGCAATCTTGAACCCACATATGCCATCCATGCAAACACCATCAGGGGCTGAAGATCCAGAAGTCGTGGATCTTGCCAGCGAGATTGTGATCTTGGATCTTCTCTGCTCTACACTGGCAACTTTATCAGGTTCATACTGATAATATGGGTGAGCCTGATTTACATGCATTTGAATAAAGTTTAATATAATTAACATTACCATCTACACACTAGTTTTCTAGCCAGAAACAATACTCAACCATTATTTGGTAAGATCCCTACAGTGCAAAAGGAGGCCACCCAGGCTCCAGCCCCATCCCTCACTCCCCCATTCCCGTAGCCCCACGCAGTCGATCATGATTCTTCTGAATTAATTGATTCGGTATTATGTTTTTGTGACGTGTTTCTTCCAATTGCTTCTGACTTTGAATTATTTAAAGATTTCTTAAGACCTGCTTAGCCTGGAATTTTGAAGGGTTTAGCTCACCTCTGCTTGAACAGTTGATTCTGCAATCTGAAGTTGACCCTCCTAAGGAGATTTAATGGAGACTTATAGAGCCATAGAATCCCTACAGGGCGGCAGGGGCCATTCAGCCCATTGAGTCTGCACTGAAAGAGCATCTTATCTAACATTCAACCTCAACCCTCCTACCTCACCTTACCGCTACATCCCTGGGCATCTCCTGCAGTGAGGAATTTCAAATTTTTGCCTCCAGCTTCCAAACCTTTGGAGCTTTTTTTCTGGTGAATTTTCCCCTGCCCTTCAGATTCTGGAGCTTCTTTTCAGGTCACACTACTTTTCTCAGTCTTCCAGTATTTCAGCTTTTTTTCTGCATTTTCTGCAAGGTCTTTGGTTTTTCCATAATCTGCTACCATGTTGTAGGGCGATGGATACTATTTGATAGCTCTTATGAAGCTTTGTAGTCATATGTAGGTTAACTGTAAATCTTTATTGACTCTAGTCTTGGAACTATTTACAAATGTACTGTGAAGGGTACAAGCTAGGAGCTTTCTCCATGCTTGCCTGTGCACTAGACTGACCCTGAATGCCTGTCATGTGCTCACTTACATCACTTTACTTATTATTTACAAATTATTTACAAATTAACCCTTTATATATACAGCATAGTCTGGACATTTATTCTCTGAAGTCTAGAACCGATGTCTCCAAACTACAGTCCATGGGCCGCATCCAGCCCACAGCAACCTGAAATTTTATAAATAATAAAACTAATCATTTCTCTTCGTTTTTTCCCAACCATGCGGTTGGACAGTTGACATGTGCAGCTCCTGTCTGTCGCGCTCACTGAGTTGAAAGATGCAGATCTGATAAAATTGACTAGTGAGAAGTCAGACATTGAAAGTTATCCTAAGATTGGTAATCTTAGTACAACCTGTGAATCAGTAGTGTTCTATTGGTATGGTACTTGTAAGATTGTGTGGAAGCTTGAATGCCTGTGGCAATCTAACGCAGAAGAATACTGAAAGGACAGATTGAAATCCTTGAAGTGGATCATTTCTTTTGATTAGAAGGAGATTCTAAAATGTGTCTTTTTGAGAATAAAGTTTCATGTTTTCACTCTTGTGGAAGTTGGAGTTCCACTAAGATCACTTGGCTCACAGAGTAATAAACATTTGGGGAGAAATCCACCAAAATTATATTGGCTGCATCAGACACTTGGCTGCAGAGTGGGGTGTTTTGGACCACAGTTGGTCTATTGGTTTATAGGGAGTGTGTAAAAAAAAGATTGAATTCATCACTGTGAATGGGAGCCTGAGGTCCATAGGGAATCATTGATTGATCTCCCTGTGGGGCTCATTGAGCACAACTTCCCCAGTAACAGGCAGTGGCCTGTCCAGGTGGAACTCATTACCTGAACTTTTTACAAGGCAGGCCCAGGACTGGAACTGCTGAACTGTACTCAGGCTAGTACAGTTAGGCTAGTGTACACCATGGTCTTGGTTCACTTTGCATTCTGTAATAAACCATGTTCCTTTCCAGTTGAAATTCCTGAGTCATTAAAAAATCCTTTGTCACTTCTCAGTATTTGTGGAACTCCAAAGTGAAAGTTTTGTCAAGTTTATTTTCATTGAAACAGTCCAGGGTTTCTCAAGTACATTTTTTTACTTGTCTTCCTGTGGAGCCAAGAAGAAAAAAGAGTGATCCTTTAGCTCCACAAAATTATTTGTGTGCTACTATTAACTTTCAGTTTTCTACTTCAATGTGAGTTCGTAGAATCCTCTTCACTTTGCAGCTGTTCCTCTGGCAGTATTTTATTTGGTTAAGAGATACATTCATTACTGGAAGAGTCAATATTTATTATCCATCTTTAATTGTCCTTCATCCTGTGAGATCTTCATGAGTACGTTTAGAAAGGGAAAATTATGCAGCATGCAGCATTCCACCATAACCTTCGAGACCCTGGTCTATTTCATGTCATCTGCAGATAGATTCAGGTGCATGAAATGTGCCTTCAGCATGCTAGTGCAGTTCTGTTTATTTCTTTCATTGGGTGTGGGCATCATTGCTAGGCCAACATTTGTTGCTCCTCCCTAATTACCCTTGAAAAGGTGGTGATGAGCTGCCTTCTTAAATCATGGCAGTTTATGTGGTGAAGGTGCACCCACAGTGCAAATTCAGATAGAGTTCCAGCATTTTGCCCCAGTTACAGCGAAGAGACAACAAGTCAGGATGGTGTGTGGCTTGAAGGGAAACTTGCCAGTGGTGATGTATCTGTGCATCTACAACACTTGTAGATGGTGGAGATTGTGGATTTAGAAGATACTATCAAAGGTACAACTCTTGGTGAGTTGCTTCAGTGCACCTTAGAGATGGTGCATACTGCTGTCACTTTCCGTCAGTGATAGAAAGAGTGAATAAGGTGCAGGCAAACAAGTTGCTTTATCTTACATGCTGTCAAGCTTCCTGAGTGTTGTTGGAGCTGTAGTCATCCAGACAAATGCAGAGTATTCCATCATACTCCTGATTTGTGTTCAATGATGACCACGATGAATGAATGCTACTGTATGATTTACAAAATTGTGCTCAGCCGATTGATTGCAATTAATTTTGTACCATAAATTAGGACAACTTCATGTTTTATGTTGTTGCAATGTTTAATTCTTAGAATTCATTCATTATCACAGTCAAAATAGAAAAGTATCAATTTCCAAATTTGGAAACAAGCCTCTTAAATTAAAATGACAGATGTGTACAGAAGAAGAGTTAACAATGAACTTCAAGAACTAATCTGTTAAATCCACAACAAATGTAATAGACATTGTTTATTTATGTTATATTTTCAGATTTCTTTCCAATATTTCTAATTGTCAGACAGATGCCTATTATATGCTATTAATTATTTGCATATCCATTGCACGAGCACATAGTTAGGATTTTATTTAAGATGGATATCTTTTAAAATTCTCAAATTATCATAGTAAATATGAAAACCAGCATTAATTGAGAATGTGTATCCTCAAAACTATAAAAATAACTTAACTGTTTAATTAAATATTTTTTCACAATCTGGTTACTTTATAATAATTCATTCATAATCTCTAATAAATTAAACCTGCAATTAATGTTTTTGAATAAAAATAAACCTAAATCAATTTTAAATCAACTACATATTTCTATATGGGCAAAACATTCTCACTTCTCAGAATATGCAGTTTGCTTTAATTATTTTGCCACAAAATTTCAATTATAACATTCAAAAGTATAACTACAATGGGCTAAAACACCTTGCTTATTCAAATTAGTGCCAGTCCATTACAGCAGAAAACTAGGCCAGAGTCTGGATACACCAAATCCTGGGGTTTTGCTTAATTTTCCAGATAATCATATAGGAATGGTGCCTGCTTTTATCTTGGTTATTGAAGTAAATGGAGCAAGAATTGAAACCTAGTATGGAAACATGCCACACCTGGATCTCCTAAGCCCTCAGAGAGACCCAAAATATCCTTTGTGATGGTACACCTAGTAAAAGCAGACGTAGTGACCAACTCTATGTCAGTCAAGAAGCCCACCCATATGTCAAGCCACAATCTTGAAGATGCTCAGAATATGTTGTTAAATGTTTGACAATAGCTGCCTTCTAAAGGTTTTAGGGTGGTGGGTGAGAGATTGGTATAGAGGCAACTTAAAGATGCTGCTAGTTTGGACATAATATTTCTCCCTGGTTCTTGGATTACATACCAGGCCTCCTTTCCTCTTTGGCATGGGGAGTTCCCAGTATTGCCATAAGCATGTAAATCACTGTGCTTCCATCTGACAATGCAAACTTTGGCAGAGTTAGCTGCAGAGGTCCGGGGTTAGGGAACTTATACCATGAGGCTTTTTAGAACTCATGTATCTTACAAATCTGTGAACAAGTAGAATATTTCACTTTGTATAATAACAGTAATAATGTCATGACGAATCAAAGCCAATCTATAGAACAAAAGGCCCAGAGAATACCTCATTGAATATTGTTTTTGCACCTGGAATGTTGACAAGAACAGTAACAGACTCTGAGCAGTCATTATGAATAATCCATTAACTAAATTACTGTACACAAATGGAAAAATAATTTTGACTTATAGAATTATTGAATCATAAAATTGTTACATCACAATTGGACATATGGCCCAACACATCCATGCTGGCTCTCTTAAGAAGCATGTATTTTCATTCTTCTCCCCAAGTCCTTATGCATTAAATATAAATATGCAAAATAGGAGTAGAGGTAGGTCATTTGGTCCTTCAAGCCTGCTCAGTAATTTAGTCAGATCATAGCTGATCTATTTGTGTTGAATTCTACATTTCCTACCTATTCCCAATAACCTTTGATTCTCCTTCTGTCTTAAAAATATTCAACTGTTGACTGAGACAAAATGTTCCAAAGTCGCAAAACCCACAGAGAAAAACAAAATCACCTTTCTATAAGAACACTTTAAAGAGGTAATTTAACACCTGGAGCTTATGACATTAATCAGAGCCAATCTCAACTGTGGTGTAGAATGGAGTGCTTGTGGTTATTTTGAAGATTTCCATGTGTCGATGGGACATAGATATCAAAGTGACCAGGGTACTTTAAAGTGTTTAAAGGATAGAGATATTAATTAATATCTTTCTCAGAATGGTGTCTGAAATCACTCACTTAATCTATTGATATCCCATTGTAGCCTCCTTTTGTCCTTTTCACATCTTACCTTCCTACTTGTGTTGGCATCATCAGCAAATTTAGCAACCATATCTTTGGTCCTTTCATCCAAATCATCTTTATGAATTCCAAAAAGTTGAGGCCCTGGCATGAATACCAGGCACATCACTTACTACACATCACTTTGTACAAACTTGAAAATGACCTACTTATGCCTACTCACTTTTTCCTATTATGTGGCCAGTCTTCTATCTATGTCAACATGTTAACTCCACACTATAAGCTTTTATTTTTCGCAATAATCTTCGATGTAGCAATGTAACAAATGCCTTCTGAAAATCTAAATATAGTACTTATACCAGTTCCCCTTTGTCTACAATACTTTTTACTTGCTCAAAAGTTGTTTAAATACGATTTTCCTTTCATAAAACGATGTTGAATCTGCTTGATTACTTTGAATTATACCACGTGCACTGCTATAACATTTTTAATAATAGCTTCCAATATTTTCTCTTTGACAGATAACCGGTCTGTAGTTCCCTGCTTTCTCTCTCTCTTTTTGAATAAATGAGTTACATTTACTATTGCTATTTTACAACCTAATGGAACCTTCCTGATTCTAGTGAATTTTGGATAAAATAAAACAATTGCATAAACTATCTCACTAGCCACTTCTTTTAAGATCCCAGGATGAAGTCCATTAGTACTTGGGGCCTTGTCCCCCACAGCTCCAACAATTTTCTCAGTACCACTTCCCTAGTGATTGTAATTTTCCCAATTTCATCCAACCATCCTATTTCCTGATTTACAGCTATTTCTGCGACGTTATTTGTATCCTCGATAGTAAAGAGTAACACAAAATACTTGTTCAATTCATCTGCCATCTCCTTATTTTCCATTGTTAATTCTCCAAACAGGACTAAAACTTAATTTGTTAATTATTTTCTTTTTGAAATATGCATTGGAACTCTTACTACCTGTCACAATCTTTTGTAATCATATGCTTTTCTTTAGGTTTGATTATGTTAAGCTAGCCATCGGTGTGGTGAGATCTTCCCTTCACAGGATCATAGAATCTCTGCAATGCAGAAGGAGGCCATTTGGCCCATCAAATCAGCACCAACAACAAACTCACCCAGGCCCCATAACCCCATATATTTACCCTGCTAGTCTAACTGACACTAAGAGGCAATTTAGCATGGCCAATCAATCTAATTTCACATCTTTGGAGTGTGGGAGGAAACTGAAGGACCCAAAGGAAACCCACGTAAATATGGGGAAAATGTGCAAACTCCACACACACAGTGACCGAATTGAACCGAAGTCCCTCGTGCTGTGAGGAAGCAGTGCTAATCACAATGTCAACATGCCACCCTTTATACTGGAGTCTATCTATTCTGTGTATTCTGAAATATCCCCTTAAATGTTCACCATTGCATCTCTACTAACCTTTTCCTTAACCTAATTTGCCAGTTAGCTAACTATGTCCCCAGAACTGCCCTTATTTAAAATACTAACCTTGGATTCACTCTTCACTCCCTCAAACTGAAGCACAGTTCTGATCACTATGAAAAGATTTCTTCTCTATCAGTTCACTCAAATATGACATTAACAGAATTTCAAATCCAACATAATGGAACTAACACACAAATTTTGTAAAATGTATCTAAAATTCAACATTATATACATATATATATATACAGTGTATTCTTACATATAAAATATATTATTCCATACAAAATGTATTATGCCATATATTATGTTTTCTAAGTTCAATTAGTACATGGTAATCTTGTCACATCAGTCTAAATGTTAAAAGAAATGGACACTGCTGCTTCAGTCAACTTTTTCTAGTTCGTATTTTAAATCTGTTGATCAAAGGTAGTTAAAGTATAAATATTTTGTGAAAAATCATCCAGTCTCCACACATTCCTGTGACGTATTTAAAAATAGCATTTTCCATTAGAGCGGGATCTAGAAATAACTGTAGCAAAGAATTCTCACAATGTTTCTCTTTCCAGGTCGCAACTTATCTAGTTGTACAGAAAAATATTGATTAATATTAGCATCTCTTAGTTGTCGCTCATCTGCATTTTATCTCCACATATCATTTTAGAGTATATAGCAATTGACATGTATAGTTTTCTTTTAAAATCACATAACAAATAATAATTTGTTGCTGATTCATAGACTCTGAAGTCTGTAAGTGTTCTGCCAGTGTCCTGCTGCAACTGCAGAAGGAGAATAACAAGTCTTCAGGTAAATGACAGAGACCCAGTTACACTGAACTCCAGCCTTTCAGGACATTCTGTTGATTCCTTGTAAGGTGAATGGCAGATTGGGCACTGATTCACTGGCAATGACTCCCTTAATTCCCATTCCTGTTTCTGAGGAAGGGTTCCAATAAGATTATTTGCAAACTTTTGTGAGAGGAACGTGTGTAACACTCAGAAAAGTCAGAAGATTGTGGGGCTGGTAAATATCACAGGTGCATTTGACTAGGCACCTTATAAATGAAATGCCTCTTCCCCCAAGCTGATCTAGCGACTCTGCAAATTCCATCTGGTTTAGCACTGTTGAGTGCGAACCTGACTGCAATATCAGAATAATGACTGAGGATATTGCACAGTTACAGTTACAAAAACATATAAATTTTCATAAAGCATATTTTTGAAAACACTTACAATGTAATGCCTATATAACAATAGTGATTGTTGTTTGAAAATAATCCATTTAGACAATAAAGCATTTTTGAACATCCAGAGGACATGATAAAATGTTATGTAAACGTAATTTTTTTCTTTCTTCTTACACATAAATGAGTTTAAGCAAAGAGCATCGCTGACATTTTTACTTAACATTGCAGTTTAAATTTTGAGTATTGGAAAAAAACTTTCAGCTCAGACAGCAAAGACTCACTAATAATTTGTAATTAAATTCCCAAGTCAGTTTTTAGTTGTATTTCTTCAATATTTGTGAATTCCATGTATAAAATTTACTTTGAAAAATGTGAGAGACCCTCTCTTTTAAAACAGTTTGCCATTGTTTTATTAGGAATTTTCTTCCTGAGATATGAATCTTCATTATGTCCAGTAAGATAAAAAAAAGTTAGTGTTGTAAAATTAAAATGTATCTTTACTCTTTTTTACTTTGTTCAGGTTCAACTGCTGGTTCAACATCTACTGGGTCTGAATACTCAAACTGTACCACTGATCGTTTAATTTTGTTCTCAAGCTTTGTCACTCTTTCTTTTAGTTTCTGTTGTGTAGAAGTATACTCTGCCAGAAGCCGAGCAAATTTTGTCTGTAAAAGATCAATTGCCATGTTCAATCTCGTTACTCTCTCTTCCATGTCCTTTGGGTCAGATCCAAGCTGGGCAATTTCTAAATCCAGAAGGCCATCCTTCATAAGAATTTGTTTTCCCTTTTCTTCTAGCATTGCTTTTGCATCTGGATACTCAGTGAGGGCTTCCATTAGATCATCTTTGGAGAGGCAGAACAAATCTGAGTAGCCTATGCTCTTAATGTTTGCAGTTCTTCGATTCCCAGCTTTACTACCTTTGATATTTAGAATACTAATTTCACCAAAATAGCTGCCATCACTTAGAACCACAAACTGAGTAATTCCATCATCAGCAACAACAGCAAGTTTCCCTTCTTTGATGATGTACATCTCTCTACCAATGTCTCCTTTGCGGCAGATATAATCTCCAGGGCTGTACACCTGAGGTCTTAACTTCAACACCAACTCAACTAGCAGGCCAGCTTCACAATCTGCAAAGATACGAACTTTCTTCAGTGTATCGAGGTGGACATTGATGGCAATCTCTGCTCTTAGCTTATCTGGAAGATACCTCAAGACCTCTCTTTCATCTACAGCTTTTTTGTTTGTCCACAAGTAGTCAAACCATTTGATAACTCTCTTCTCCAATTCTTTGCTCACTTTTCGGAAATGCATGTATTGTTTGATGGCATCAATCCTTGACTGAAACTCTGCACGAGCTGCATTCATGTTAGAAATCATGGAACCAACATTACCAACAATGGTGGCAAAAATCAACACTCCAATCAGGAAATCAGCCACAACAAAGAAATATTCTGAATCTGTGACTGGAGGAGGTGTTTCACCAATGGTGGTTAGTGTCAATGTTGACCAGTAGAGACTGTACACATACTTCCGAGCAAGCCGAGAAAACTCTGGATCATTTATATCTGGATATACCCATGTGTCTGCCCCAAACCCTACGGCTTTGGAAATTGAAAAGTATGCGCACGCATTCCAATGGATAATGATCACAATGTACATGACAAGGTTGGAAATCCTGAAGATGTTTGGGTAGTTTGTCCGAGTTTCAGTTCTTGAAAAAAACTCAAACATACGACTAATCCTAGTCAAACGATTTAATCTAATTTCTGGGTATTCCAGTCCAAATACAAAGTACAAAAAATCAGTAGGTATGAGTGATACAGCATCCAATTTGAATTGGAGTGTGGCAACGTATTTGGCTCTGAGTTTCTTGGCATCACTAACCAATAGACCTTGTTCCAGATAACCTGTAGGGGGAAAAGAAACAGCAAAAATAATTAATTTTACGACTGTTCTGAAAGGGTCTTTGGAATCAGATGTGGCAGTGGATTTAAGTGTGATGGGCAACTAAAAATAAGAAAAACAAAATAAGAACCAAAATCTAAGTCGTGCCATGCAAATCTGCTGCAAACTCAAATATTAATTTGTACTTCAGAGCTTTGTTACAAAGCAGTGGGCAGAGTGGATAGTCAGAAGCTTTTTCCCAGGATGAAAGTTGCTAAGGGGCGTAGGTTTAAGGTGTGAGGGGCAAGGTTTAAAGGAGATGTTTTACAGATTTTTTACACAGAGAGTAGTGGGTGCCTGGAACTCGTTGCCGGGGAGGTAGTGACTTTTGATAAGTACATGAATAAGATGGGAATAGAGGGGCCTTGGAAGGGTAGGGGGTTTTAGTTAAGTTAGGCAGCATGGTTAATGAAGGCTTGTCCCTGTGCTGTAATTTTCTTTGTTCTTTGTTCAATGAATTTCATATTAGTTCACTTTTAACAAGTAAATTATATTTCTCAAAGGCTCAAAAAATACATTTAAAAAAAAAATACCGTTTTCAAAGCAAGTCCTTCCAGCTGGGCTGCTTAACATGTAGTTCGAATGAATGGACTGTCTATGATGCATTGCACTTAAACATATTGGTCCTTCCTATGCATGTCATAAGACAGCAACCTCAATTAATGTAGTAAAAGGAGGCTACTGCTTGAAGCATGAAGATTCCTGGGTCAACCATGCCAAGAATGGCAATGGTAGGGGAAGAATTGGGAACTGGAAAATGAGCACAGCACTGTCATCCTTGGGCTGCTGTTTTGTATTTTGTTACAGCCCACCAGAGCAACTTAAAATTGACACAGATGGAAAATAACCTCGCGAACATGCTGACAAAAATTAAACCTTACCTGTTTTTGTTCTGAGATACATGTCAAGTACATAAAGAACATCTGATACGTAATCAAGGACCAACCACGTGCTCAAATAATCTGACTGAAGTTCCTCAAAACATGCTCTAAAAGGGAAAGCAAATAAAAGAAATTAAAAAAAAATTCAGTATGAATTGAAATAAATTTAATGACATTTTCTATCAAGCTCTTTCAGACATTTCAACAAATTGGGGGATTTTTCCTGTGCCACCCACCATGGGAATTGTAGTGGCGGGGGAGGGGGTTGGGGGCAGTGGATCATACAAAGGTCTATTGGCCCTGGGCAGAAGTTCCTGCTTTTGGGGCGAGTGCAGCCCGAAAATCCTGGCCAATGTATCTACAGGGATCAGTAGTGATTTTCTTGCCCATTTTAAGATTACAGTAACTTTCTGGGCCCTCCTTGCAATCCTAACCCTATATAGCTATGTAGCCTAGCTATGCTATCAGAGAGAATCATAGCACAAGAGGGCAACATTTCACCCATCAAGCCTATATTAGCTCCTCAAGGAGCAACCTAGTCAGCTCCAATTCTCCATTCAACCCCTGTGGCCTGGTCAGTTTTTTCCTTCAAGTGCCCATTCAATTTCCTTTTGAAATTGATTATTTCTGCTTCCTCGTGGGAAGCATGTCCCAGGTAATTCCCACTCATTGTGTAAAATATTCCCCTTGCATCTCTTAACTAAAATCTTAAATCCATGTTCCCTATTCCTTCTATCGTTAGCTCATAAGAAGAGATTTTCTTATCTAAGCCTGACATAATCTTGTATACTTCTATTAAATCTCCGCTCAATTTCCTTTGCCCCAAAGAGAATGACTCTTGCCTTTCCAATTTAATCTCATAACTAAAACTCCTCATTCCTCATTGTTATCATATATTATTATGTATTTTACTCCTTTTAAATGCAATGATTTGCACAGTAAAACACTAACTCAGAGGTACGTTCATTTTTCTCCACTGCGAGATGTCTATAAACATTTTCCTAATCCATATCTTTACCATCTTGAAATTGAATTGCTTAAATGTTCCGCTAGCCAACCATTGTGCTTGCACCAACAAAATGTCTACATTTCCACCAAGCTCTGAAATCGCACCAATTCTGTTGTGCTAAAATCTATGAGTTATGGTGATTTTTTTTTAAGACCTGTGTTCTCTTTTCCATATCTGTGTGTCACCTTTAACACCAGTCTCAATAATCACCTTTCGCTAAGTTTCCCTGCAAACACCCAGCACTCATCTGAAGTTAGTTTACCCCTTATTCCTTTGTCCTCTGCTCAAGTGTCATGTTGTGCCTTACAGATGTGCCTACATGCCTTCCCTCACTTTCTGTTAAATGTCATCTCTGCCTGTGTTTAAAGCTCCCTGTTCCTCATTACCTTTTTCATTTTCCCTTTGCTCTGTAAAGTGCTCTGGATGTTTATCTGCATGAAAGGAACTATGAAAAATATGACCTGTTGTTGAAAGTGTTCTCTATATTTTTTTCAAAATCATGGGATCCCTACAGTGTAGAAGAAATCTAATCAGCCCAGCAAGTCTGCACTGATTCTGACAGAGCATCCCATCCAGACGTTATCACTGTAACCCCACATATTTAACTTGCTAATCCCCCTAACCTACATATCTTGGGACACTAAGGGAAAACTTAGCCTGGCCAAATCACCTAACCTGCACATCTTTGATGTTGACTTATTCCGCTTCTGATATTTTTTCTGATCTCATGCATCACCCTCGGTTGAGAAAGTCATCCATTGACCAATTCCCAAGCTAGAGAACAAATGACCAAGTGCAGTAGATGAACAAACTAGATGATTCCCTGCTGTCTGTCAATAACTGATCTTATAGTACAAACTTACATCTTAAAGTTTTATTGCACACATAAAAAAGTATGTACTCTATTTAGTTTGTCTGTATCACACTGTGCTTCTACCATAAGCAAAATTTATTTCAGAATAATGGATAATGGCCAGGATTTTACAACCTTGCTCCGGTGAGCCTCGGAAAATTCTGCCCAAGGCCAACAGAGAATTCCATTCTGCGAACCTCATCCATCATAATTCCGGGGCGGGTAACCTAGTAAAGTTCTGGCCAATGTCCTCAAAGCCACAAACCGTATCATTAAAAAAAATGATTTTCAACTCCCCTTCACCGTCAGGGAGAAGAGCAACCCAAATTAAATATCCAGAAAGATTCAGAAAATGTGATTTTCCCTGCTCTGCACTGGTAGCATTGCAAGGTTCACGCCCATAGAAAGTGAGAAGCTAATTTTAATCTAATAGCATAAATTTGAATATAATTATCAGCCCCTCCTCCATCATATTTTCCCCCATTGCCGTATTTTCAAACCACCCAATGTCGGCGAGGTTTACAATGGGGTTACCGAGATGCAAACCTGTCTTGGGTGTCTCTCTGGGTAAAGTTGAGTACAGCCCCTGGAGAGGGAGACATGCTCCCAGCACATGTTAGCATTGCCAAACTGAGAGTCTAATTGGATGTGAGGGATAAGGTCAAGTATGTGTAATTGGGGGTGGGTGAGACAGCATGTGCCAGCGATGATTGGGGTGTGGTGGGCGGTGGGTGAAAAGGCGGGAAGAGAGAGGGAGGTGCAGGCAATGATGCTGGGGAGCAGAGGGTTGGTAGAGAAGGAGATACTGGCCATGATGGTGGTAGGGGGTGGGACTGGAGAGACAGAGTTACTGGCGATGATGAGGATGTGAAGAGAGGGAGTTACTAGCTATGGTGGGGGTGGGGGGAGTATGGTGGGGAAGAGACAGTAAGCTGCCAGCATGAAGGGTGAGAGAATGGGTGAGGGAAATACTGACAATGATCAGAGGAAGGCGCTGGGTAAGGGAAATGCCAGTGATAATTGTCTGGGGGAGGGGGTAGGGGGTAGGGAAGGGATGGGGGCCATCAGCACCTGAGACCTCGATGGTGGGGTGAAGGAAGGTTATTTCTTCCTCTGATCAGTGCTTTGATCTCTGTGGAACCAGTTTTATCAGCATATAATCAGAATTACAATTCCCATTAACTATGCCATCATAACATTGATACTGTTACATGACTACTTTTTGTTGTCTCATCCTACCTAGCTATGACCATCGTCCAGTTGTACATCACAGGCATTGTAATTACTAAGAGCCAGTTGTAGTACAAGTTTCCTGCTGGATCGAGGATGGGAACCAGTTTCTCAAACCTGCATATAAAGTGGGGCAGAACAAATATGTAAACAATTTTATTAGTATATTAAAAGACATTGAACATGTGTGATCATTAAAAAAGACATGAATTTAAAGGAGGAAAGCTCTATTGAACATAATATTTGCTTAAAAAATACATTTTCGTGACAGCACTCTCAGGTGACAACCATCCACAGTTCTAACATTTGTAGTTGTCAACCATATGCATCAGAATTAATGGACAGTTCATACTGTCAGATTGCTTTAACAGCCTATATTACAATGGAAGTGAGAATTTTAATCACTCGGCATTCTTCAAAATTACTATTTAAATGAAAATACATTTAAGGAAAGAGCAAATATATGGGCCTGAATTTTTAGAATGGCAGGAGTTTGACCAATTCTGATTGACTTGCTGATAAAGTTCTGATCACGTTTTTTTTACAGGGTTTGATAAAAGTTAACAGCGAATTATGCTTCCCTGTTACAATAATGATCAGTACAAAATTATTCTAAATATGAGTAGTTATGATAACTCTTATCAAGTCACACTATAGATTTTATGTTTGTTAGTTCATGCATTCATCCTAAAAGAATAACAGAAAAAGAAAAGAGCAGAAAATAAAAAAAATGACAGCAAGGAGAAGCATGGGAAATGTATACAAAATTACAATTGGCTAGTTTGGATTTGTCCTGCTTTTTAAGAGCAGCAAATACCTGGGCAACTTTCCACATTGTTGCATAAATGCTAGTGCTGTAGCTGTATTGGAACAGCTTCCCTGGCGTGTAGCTAGTTCTGGAGCACAATTCTTCAGCACTATTGCCAGGATGTTTTCAAGACCCATATTCTTTGCGGTACCAATGTTTTCATCTGTTTATCACATGTAGTAAATCAACTTAGTTGAAGACTGACAGCTGTAATACTTCAGGAGAAGTTGAGATGAATCATCCAATCAGCACTTATGTCTGAAAATTATTGCACATGCATCAGCCTTGTCTTTTGCACTGATGTGCTGGGCTTCTCAATCATTAAAGATGAAGATACCTTTGGAACTTCCTCCTCCTGTTAGTATTAACTATCTACCACCATTCATAAACAGATATGGCAGGAAAGCAGAGCTTTGACCTGATCCATGGGATCACTTAGCTTGGTCTATTCATGCTGCTTCTGCTTTACTAGATTAGCATGTCATTTTTGAGTATGCTTGGTGCTGCTCTTGTCTTTCCTCCTGCACTCTTCATTGAATCAGTGTTGATCCTTTGGCATGATGATAATAATAAAGTTAGATATATGCTTGGCCATGAGGTTACAGATTGCGGTTGAATAAAATTCTGTTGCCGCTGATGGTTAACATTGCTAACCACTGTGCTGAAAATCATATCAAGCCACCACAGATGATATATTATATGTATGTGTGTGTGTGTGTGTGTGTGTGTGTGTGTGTGTGTGTGTGTGTGTGTGTGTGTGTAATGTGACTGTACTGTTGTGTAAATGCACTTTTTTGAACTTATGTTGCCCACTAGATGTTGGTGACATGCTCGTGAATGAAGAATGAACTCCAGGACATTCTCTTCCTGACTCTTCGCATGATTACAATGGGAAAGTGGTAGAGACCCCAGAGGACGTAAAAATGAGCCTCTGAGATTATTGTCAATGATTTTGTTCGTCCCCTCTGTCAGGATTTTTCATGGGGCTTGTGGCTCCCCATTGCAAACAGGGAACAGCTGTTCTTGAGGTATGTGATCTCAGACTCTCATATCTTATTCCCAATGGAAGAGAGTATGTCTGTGGTGTGTGAGGTTCTTAATTATGTTGGCTGCCTTTCCGAGGCAGCGAGGAGTGTAGACAGTGTCAATGAATGGGAGGTTGTTTTGAGTGATAGACTGGGCTTCATTTACAACCCTTTGTAGATTTTTGCATTGTTGGACAGAGCAGGAGCCATATACCAAGAATACAACTAAAAAGAATGCTTTTTGTAGTGTATTTGCATAAATTGGTGGGAGTCGTAGCAGATATGCCAAATTTCCTTAGCCTCCTGAGAAAGTAGAGGCATTGGTGGGCTTTCTTAACTATAGCATTGGTGTGGAGGGACCAGAATACGTTGTTGGTGATCTGGACACCTAGAAATTTGAAGGTAACACTCGACCATTTCCACTTCATCCCTGTTGATGTAGGTAAGGACATGTTCTCCTCTACACTTCCTGAAGTCGATGACTATCTCCTTCATTTTGTTGACATTGAGGGAGAGATTATTGTCATCGTACCAATTCACCAGATTCTCTATCTCTTTCCTGTACTCCATCTCATCATTATTTGATATCCAACTTATTACGGTGGTGTCATCAGTAAACTTGAAAATTGAGTTGAGGAGAATTTGGTAGTTACACACTCATTGGCGTATAAGGAATATAGTAAAGAGTTGAGAACATACACTTATGAGGTCTCCTGATCAGTACTTCACTGGTATCCATTACTTAAAGAAACTGCTATCTTACGAGTTCCTCCAAATAAGCCTATGGCTCTTCAGGTTCATCATCAGAATTGGTGTTGTGCTCCTCCTTTGATGTTCTTCCAGATCATCTTCCTTCAAGTTCTCATCCCAGGAAGGAAGAAGAAATCAATAACCATCAGGGATACTTAAATTGGTGGATACTGCAGAGATTGGTCCAGGCAGCAAAACTCAACTTTAGCAGCTCATCCCATCATACTTTTGATGGAGACCCTTGTGAGTTGGTTTTTTTTGGCAGAGGATTGAGGATGTCTAATAAGCAGCATTAGCCACCTCTGGAGTTGATATCCTTTTTCCTCCACTGCCAACCAGTTATGTGAGGGCTGGAAATTGGTGGGAAGGGTGATATGATTGTGTGGGGTGAAAAGTGTTGGTTCCTGGGAATTCTAGCACATATAGGAATCATGGCGACTTCCAGAATTCTGGAAAAAACCTTGAAAATTTGTTGCTGATAATCGCACATAAATTGAACATTAAGTAGGTGATAGCCCTTCTGTTCACCAAAAGCCCCCACGGGAAGCTTTATTGTCACAATATAATCAGTGGTATGCTGCAACTTTGAACAACCAGGGATTACTTGCAAAAACTTATCTCTCATTTGCTTGGCTGTTCTACTAAACTTGATGAAATAGTTGACCCTCCTGAATAATGAATTGGTCACAAGTTTTATACCGTGGTTGGCAACAGAAAATAATAGTCCCCAGAGATTCTCTTTAGGCCCTGGAATGAGCGAGTAGTGTAAATTTCAGGGTAGCAATTACTTTTAAAGCATTTGGTTTCAGATGTCCCCCAAAGCATTTTGAGGCAATCTCTGTGGCAATCATTTTGCAAATGGAAGTGACTGGCACTCTTGAAAAGTGAAGCCTTCTTCTGCAATGGTGTCTCAGTCGTATGCAGGTAATTGGCACACTGCCAGGAGGATGGTGACACCTGCACTGCCCTCTCCTCCCATGCAACCTTAATTGGCATTCAACCCTTCCCTCTTTTGCTGCTCTTTCTTTGGTGACAGGTATGTTGCTGCTGCCACCATCAGCTGGCCTCCTCTTCTTCCACCACAATCCCCATTTACCTGTGTGAGGGTTTCACAGGTGGAGTCACACTGTTTTAAAAGTACTCTGTTGACGTTATAAACCTCTGGAAATGTGCAGATCATGTGAGAATGGCCAACACTTCTTGATAACAGCAGCCAAAGAACAAAATCCAAGTTGGATCATCACATACGGTCTCTGATTAAATGACATTTGATCGTGTAATTTGTGGCCACCGGATATATGCTCACGGTTTGCATGCATTATTGCATTTACCTTATAAGATTTGGGATCCTCATCTGCTTGCAGTTTCGCGGAATCGGAAAGCTGCTTCTGAGCAGGCAAAGTAAGTGCTGAGATGTAAACCACAGACTAAAATCTCAACCTTTCCCTATTGCTAACAGTAATGCACAGGGAATAAATCTAACTCATTCTTGTTTTCTCTGTTGCTTTTTTTCTTTAAATTAGTCGATGTTTCAACTTGCAGTAGTTCTTGAGCGTAATTACCAATTTTGTGATTAAATCATTGAATGGGATTTAAAGGGATGTCTTATTGTAAAATACTATTCTATAAAATACCTTGGGTATCCTTTACCATTGCCTTTCTTGCAGTGTGTCTTAAGTTTTATGAAAAACAAGTGGTTGCTAAAATTATGTATCCATATCCATACAAATACTGCCCATCTCTAATAAAATAAAAGTTCAACACACTTACTTTTCCAAAAGATCCTTTGTCTCGTTACTCTCATCTTTCTTCTCGTCTTTCTTTTCGTCTTTCTTCTCGTCCTTCTTCTCATCCTTCTTCTCGTCTTTCTTCTCGTCTTTCTTCTCGTCTTTCTTCTCGTCCTTCTTTTCTTTATTTTTGTCTTTGTCTTTTTTCTTTTCTTTATCCTTTTTCTTTTCTCCTTTTTTGCCATCAGATTTACTGTAAATTGGATTGACATTAAACGTTTATACAGGAAGAGGAGAAATAAAGATTGCTTAAATAAATGAAAAAGTAATGAGTTATTTTCCACCTACCCTTTTTTCTCTTTTTTACTTTTTTTGGATTCCTTATTTTTTTCTTTCTCTCTAAGAAAGAAGATGTTTTTATTACTCGGTTTGCTGTACTTCATTTAAAGTTATATCTAAGAGTTTATTTGTGCCCAAGTTCACAAATAAATACAATATTAAAACAGCAACATTTCTCATTTTTTCTTTAAATTTTAGTTAGGCATTTCTAAGTACTTTACAACCAATTAAATATTTCTGGACTTAGTCATCATTGTATTCTCAATTTGTGCACAGCAAGCTCCCACAATGAGTAATGAAAAATGACTAGATCATTTGTTGCAGATACTGGTTGAGGAATAAGTATAACACCAGAAGAAATTTCCTTGCTCTTCTGCACATGGTGCCATAGGATCTTGTATGTGCACCGGAAAGGGCAAACAAGGTTAATCCAAAAGACCTCTGACAATACAGCCCTTGCTCAGTACTGAACCGAAGTTTCAGTCTAGGTTAGATATTAACGTAATTGCAGTGGAGTTTAAAATCAAAACAATTAGACTTAAAGGCATGAGTACAAAATTTGACATTAATGTATTTTCTTAAATTGAATTAAGTACACAATGATAAAATTATTGTCTTGTTTTAGAAATCCAACTTTATACTTACTCGTTGTTATTGCTGTTGTTAATGTTAGATATCTCCATGTCATCATCAAAGGCCTGGCTCCTAAGCAACAGTATAATGGTTAGAAATAAAGTTAATTTAGCATAAATTTTACTAATGGAAAATATTCACTTGAGAATATTGATGTTGACTAATTCTGCATGTATGAATATTGGACAGGTGACTGTGTTTGGGATGTAAATTAAGTTTTGTACAACCGAGATCATACTTTGGTAAGACTGACTGTGACTTTTAGCTTTCACTGGTGTTGCTTATGAAAATTCAGGACAAAGTGTGTTTCCAATAAGTAAAAGCAAAATACTGGAGGTACTGGAAATTTGAAATAAGTCTAATAGGATGCATTAGTAATGTTCTTCGTTTGGGGATAACCATCTTCAACATCAAGAGCTCATTGTTAAAGTTTATTGATTCATTAGTTTCACAAATAGGCTTACATTAACACTGCAATGAAGTTATTGCGAAAATCCAGCACATGGTTCAGGTACACTGAGGGAGAACTTAGCATGGCCAATGTACCTAATCAGCACACCTTTGGACTATGGGAGGAAACCGGAGCACACAAAGAGAGCCCACACATACATGGGGAGAACATGCAGAGTCTGTACTTACAGGACCCAAGCCAGGAATCAAACTTGGTCCCTGGTACTGTGAAGCAGCAGTGCTAACTACTGTACCACCGTGCCTGCTGCATTGAAACCACGTGGTTGAATTTTATGTGCCACCCACGAGGAAGAAAAAGACAGGTGGGCCTATAAATTAGGGCATCATGGCATCAACCCCACCTCAGTTTTACAGCCGGTGGGTGAGGCATCATATGGATTGCCCACTCATGGCATAACTGAGGCCTTTAAGTGGACAATTAATAACCAAAATCAGCCTCATCCTTCAGACGTTCTAATCTAATGCTTGGAGAGAGAAGCCTGTGTCCAATGCATCGCCTCCTGCAATACCAGCAGTGGCTAGCGAGCCTGCTGTGATGCATAGCTGATGGCCTCTTTATTGGCCAGCAGCTCTTTGAGATGAAATTTCCACCTCGAACCAGATAGTAATGCCACCTCATGCTAATTAAAGGACCATTGTCTTCAAAATTAAAGTGGGTAAAACTGGCCATCAAAGGTGAGGGGATAGGATCTGGGTGGGTCTGTTGTTGGTGCAGGCTTGATGGACAAAATAGCCTTTTTCTGCACTGTAGGGATTCAATGATTCTATGACATTTACGATGGAGCAGAAATCGCAGCAATTCCACCCTCAGCATCTAGCCCCATGTAATAGTGAAGAGTACAACTGCAGGTGTAATTGAATGTCAGAGAATAGTAATGCCCAAATAAGGAATGTGTAATGGAAATTTAGTACATTACAGATGTTCCGCAGCTATTCTAGTAGTCTGATGCATGCTACTATGAAGAGTAATGCATTTCATAAGTGGACGATATATAAAGCCAGTTGTTTTATTCTGCACAAAATTTATCTTAAAAAACTGAAATAAATTTAGACAAACAGCCAGATGTACATATTGATTATTGGACTGATAATGAATTTAACTCCAAAATTCTATACCAAGTAGTTGGTAGAAAAACTGTCAGATGTCTTCCTTGTTTTTCCCCAACACATATTTTATGTTAATGGCTAGCCATCAGTTTATATGAGCAGATCAAGATCTCCTGGGAATTGAAAATGTGTCCTTATTTACACTGTGTAGTTAGATGAGTATTCATAAAGGACCAGCAAAGTGAAGAAGCCAGCAAAGCTAAATGGTTAAAAAAGAGTTGACTCTGTGTCAGGCTAAGCATTGTGGGAGCAGCAAAGAACAGGATGTGCAGCCACGGGAGCTGATGGAAAAGGCAGTGTTGAACAAAGACCTCTGTGTGTCATACTGAGAGAACGGGATACCACAGTGGTTAGCACTGTTGCCTCATAGTGTCAGGAGCCCAGGATCAATTCCAGCCTCAGGTCACTGTCTGTGTAGAGTTGCATTTTCTCCCCATGTCTGTACAGATTTCCTCCAGGTTCTCCATTTCCTCCATTGTTCAAAGGTGTGCGGATTAGATTGCTTGACCATGATAAATTGGCCTTAGCATCAGGGGGATTAGTAGGGTAAATGTGTGGGGTTATGGGAATGGAACCTGGGTGTGATTGTGGTTGGTACAGATTCAATGAGCAAATGCCTCTGCATTGTAGTGATTATATGATTCTATAATCACAACTCCTAAGAGAGATACCAATTTTCAGCTTTCGTGAGAAATAAAGACAGTGATTGATTAGTGCTTTTCCTGTGAGTACGTGACTGGAAGCATGTTCAGTGCCAGCAAAATCTGTATAAGAAAGAGAGACTCAGAGACATCAGCAACAATAACATTGGATCAACCACTGCAGAAGAAGCAGCAATAGCGAATCTGTGACTCAGTGACATCAGAGCAAAGTCAGTTTGGGAGAAATCTGATCACTTTGCCTCACCACAGGTAGTATCCCTAAGTCCAAGTCATGAGTTTGGATATTTTGTGAAGCTTTTGATACTTTTGGGATGTTTTGTTTATAATGAAGTAGGTGAGAGATTCGTTACTTTGTGTATAATGAAGTAAATCAGAGGTTAAATACTTTGTGTATGATGAAATTTGATGCCTTACTTAATGTACTTAGATTTGTGTGGTAAAGTTTAATACTTCTGTGGTAATTTGATAGTGCACAAGAGATTTGTTGCACAATAATCCAAGAGTTTGAGGACAAAAACTGTGTCAGGGTTAGTGGTCCCAACTGTAATGATTAAACTGTAGATTACCATTTATATGGGCTACCATGTTTTCTTACAGTTCTCGGGGAACTTGGCATGTCATTCAAGGCTATGGGCCAAGTGCTTGTAAATGGGATTAGGTACGTTGGTTTGGTGTTCTCATTTTGGGCAGGCTCTATGGGCTGAAGAGTGTCTTTTGTACAGTATGATGAAAATCAACTGTCAAAACTGTTTTGTTACAAGCACCCGTCAAGAGGGCTTGTCAAAAAATGCTGTCAAGAGAAACTGTCAAAAAGAGCTGTCAAGCTTTCAAAGTATTTAAAATTCTGCCCTTTAAGTCTTTAAAAACTATGTCTTGAATGTTCAAAAAACATGATTGCTTACTATTTTACTCTGATGACATAAGCCTGAGAGTTTCCATTACCGAATGACTGATTTCACAACTATCTTTTATTAGGGTAGCATTATTTCCATTTCACAGTTTGATTGACAACTACTAGCTTGTTGGTATCAGGAATTGTACACTTAAATGAGATGTTTGTTGTTATAAGGCTTTATTTGGTTGAAGGAGTAAACGGGATTGTTATGAAAAATTTTTCAGCACAGTATTTTACGGATTATACTTGAAAAGAATCTCAAAATCATAGATTATACGGAAGTAGTGGAAGTGTGCACTTTTCTTTAGAATTACATACAGTTCAACGTATAAAAAGTGCAAGTTTTAATTAATAGTATATTTTATGTATTGCTGGGTTTCAGTATGAAACTGCCCAAGGGTGGATTGGAAAGTACCTAGAGCTGGGGGTTTGGATGGGCAGGAATTTGTAAAATGTGTACTGGAAGGATTGTTGGAACAGTATGTGGCTAGCCCGACTAGAGAAGGGGCTATATTGGATTTAGTTCTGAGTAATGAGCCAGGGCAGGTGGTTGATGTTGTAGTAGGGGAACATCTGGCTAACAGTGACAACAATTCTGTCTACTTTAGGATTCAGATGGAAAAGGATGCTTGTTGCCCTAGGGGCAGGGTGTTGAATTGGGGAAAGGCTAACTACGGTCGGATTAGGCAGGAACTTAGGGAAACTGATTGGGAACGGTTGTTTGAGGGTAAGTCCACGCTAAGCATGTGGGACTCTTTCAAGGGAATACTGAAAATGTTGTAAGATAAGTATGTGCCGGCCAGGAGGAAAGATAGGAAAGGTAGGATTAGAGAGCCGTGGATTACTAGGGATATTGAGGACTTGGTTAGGAAGAAAAGAGGAGCGTATGATAGGTTGAAGCAGCTGGGAACCGAGACAGCATTGAAGGAATATAGAAAGAGTAGGAGGGAGCTCAAACAGGGAGTTAAAAGGGCAAAAAGGGGGCATGAAATGATTTTGGCGGATAGGATTAAGGAAAACCCAAAGGCTTTTTATTCCTATGTTAGGAATAAAAGGGTGGTTAGAGGAAAAATCGGATCTCTTAGGGACAGAGGAGGGGAACTGTGCTTCGAGCCCGAGGGAATGGCGGGGATCCTGAATGAATACTTTGCATCGGTATTCACGAAGGAGAGGGGCTTGTTGACAGCTCCTGTCTCTGAGGGAGCTGTGGACCAGTTGAGGGAAATATCCATACCGAGGGAGGGAGTGTTAGAGCTTCAAGGTAGCATTAAAACGGATAAATCTCCTGGGCCTGATGTCATTTATCCCAGATTGCTTAGGGAGGTGCGAGGTGAAATTGCTGGGCCTTTGACGCAAATCTTTGTCTCTTCCTTGGACACAGGTGAGGTCCCAGAGGACTGGAGAATAGCTAATGTTGTACTGTTGTTTAAAAAGGGTAGTAGGGATAACCCTGGAAATTATAGGCCGGTGAGTTTGACGTCAGTGATAGGGAAGCTGTTGGAGGGGATTCTTAGAGATAGGATGTATAGGCACTTAGAGTGTTGCGATCTGATTAGGGATACGCAGCATGGATTTGTTAAGGGGAGGTCATGCCTTACAAATCTGGTAGAATTTTTTGAGGAGATGATGAAATCAGTGGATGAAGGGCAAGCCGTTGATGTTGTCTATTTGGATTTTAGTAAGGCGTTTGACAAAGTCCCTCATGGGAGGTTAGTCGAGAAGGTCAAGGCAAATGGGATACAAGGACAGGTAGCTAGATGGATAAGTAACTGGCTTGGTAATAGGAGACAGAGAGTAATAGTGGAAGGGTGTTGCTCTAGCTGGAGGTCGGTCACTAGAGGTGTGCCACAGGGCTTGGTACTGAGACCTCTTCTATTTGTAATATATATAAATGACTTGGAAGAGGGAGTAAGTGGAGTGATCAGCAAGTTTGCAGACGATACAAAGATGGCTGGACTTGCGGATAGTGAGGAGCATTGTCAGGCGATGCAGCAGGACATAGATAGGCTGGTAGCTTGGGCAGACAGATGGCAGATGGAATTCAATCCTGATAAATGTGAGGTGATGCATTTCGGGAGAAAGAATGTAGAGGGGAGGTATATGATAAAGGGTAGACCTATTAAGAGTATAGAAACGCAGAGGGACCTGGGGGTGCAGGTGAACAAGTCTCTGAAGGTGGCAGAGCAAGTGGAGAAGGTTGTGAAGAAAGCTAGCCTTTATAGGAAGGGGTATAGAGTACAAGAGCTGGCCTTTAATGTTGCAGTTGTATAAAACGTTGGTTAGACCTCATTTGGAATACTGCGTCCAGTTCTGGTCACCTTACTACTGGAAGGACGTGGAGACTCTGGAGAGAGTGCAGAGGAGGTTTACCAGGATGCTGCCTGGTATGGAAGGTCTGAGTTACGAGGAGAGATTAGGCAAATTGGGACTGTTTTCCTTAGAAAGACGTAGACTTAGAGGAGATCTGATAGAGGTGTACAAGATTTTGAAGGGGATAGATAGAGTAAACAGGATTAAGCTTTTTCCTAGGATGGACTCAAATAGCACGAAGGGTCATGGGCTTAGGGTGAGGGGAGTAAGGTATAATTTGGATGCTAGAGGGAGTTTTTTCACACAGAGGGTGGTGGGGGTATGGAATGCGCTGCCAAGTAACGTGGTGGAGGCAGGTACTCTGGAGTTATTTAAGAAATACTTAGATGGGCACATGAACAGAATAGGAATGGAGGGGTATAGAATACTGATTTAAAATAGGGATCATGAGCCTTGGGAGTCCCTGGGAAGTGAGTAAATAGATGATAGATGATATTGATGTATTTGTTTTTATCCTACAGGTACTTTGGTCCACCTTGTTGTCTAACGAGGGGCTTACACTCAATGGGTCGTGAGAGGACTGCTCTTGGATCTTTTTCGAGAGTATCCTACTGCTTCACGTTGTTGGTGTACGCTTGACCTGGACCTTCTGATGGGCAACACGACAGCTCAGTGAGTATCGCTGTGCTGTGCATATACATGGATTTGGGCCTGTGTCTGTGGGAGGTTGCGCATTCTCTCCGTGCTTGCGTGGGTTTCCTCCCACATCCCAAAGATGTGCTCTTAGGCTAATTGGCAAAACAAATTCTCCCTAAATTGTCTCAAATTTGATTTTTAAATCCACTGATCTATAAACATGGACAGAGATGGGAACATCGGGGTGGCGGCGTGGGCTCGTTGGGCCAAAAGGCCTGTTTCCCGTGCTGTTTTGTTCTTTCGTTCTCTTAAATAACAAGATTTGGATACAACTTTCAATATTCTGTCCTACCTGCTTTGTCCATTCTCCATTTGTTCCACCTCATCTTCTGCAGGATGTACAGCCACTCTGGGAATACACATGTAGCTCTGGTGTGTATTAATCAGAGCTGCCATCTTGATGGCTAAGTTAATTCCCAACTCTGGAAAGGAAAAAGACAAATAAAGAGTCAATTACAGCTTCAATCTTTGTCTTTTATAATATGGCACATATGTTTTTGTTTTACAATCTATTTAAGTAGATAATTAAGGACCCCACTCACCCTAGACATTCTTTTTTCCATCTTCTTTTTTTGGGAAAAAGATATAAAAGTCTGAGGTCACGTACCGACTCAAGAACAGTTCCTTCTCTGCTGCTGTCAGACTTCTGAGTGGACTTACCTTGTATTAAGTTGATCTTTTGCTACATCCTAGCTATGACTATAACATTACATTCTGCACTCTCTCATTTCCTTCTCTATGAACGGTATGTTCTGTTTGTATAGTGCGCAAGAAACAGTACTTTTCACTGTATGTTAATATGGCAAAAATCAAATCAAAGATATGTAAATAAAGAATTCTTCATTAGAATGTTTCTACAATGCAAGTGAAGTATTTTGGAAAAAAGTAAACAAGCCAAGAATAATCATTTTATTCATTTACATGACGTGCGCACCACTGGCTAGGCCAGCATTTATTACCCATCCCTTATTGCCCTTGAGAAGGTTGCGGGCAATTGGGAGTAGTTTAGGAATTATAAAAAGGGTAACACAGACAAGTTGGCCAAAGGGCCTGTCTCCATGTTGTAAAACTCTAAGATCTTATGGCCAATATACTTGGTAAATGAGGCATACATACCACCCCAAGCCAGGATCCTGGCCTGACCCCCTAAACACAGAGGCTGTAAAATGGATGGGAATTAATTCCTTTTTTGGGGGATCATAAACATAACAAAAAATTACTAGATTTGATAGTCTTGAACTGGCACTCAAGGTACAGTCATAGTGGAATGGGCACCTGCCAGAAAAAACTTAAATCAGGAAACATCCCATTGATACACCTCCTCAGGCTAGTGAACAACAGAGTTTCCAAGAAGATGAGATCTCTAAATCACAAATATTTAGGCCCATCCTTTTTCTCTTCCCATAAATGTGTTGCTGCTACTTTCTCACTTTCTAATTATTTCTGTAGGAGAGGCCACCAAGAAAATTCACTCCCTTTATCTGTGACGGATGCATTTCTGCCAAATGGCTAAAAGACAACAGATGAAATTTTCCCTTCCAGCACTTAGTCCATGGCGGGATTGGGGATAGGAAACATTTCCTGCAGCAGAGGCCACCGGGAATTCTCTCTATATCACACAACCCTGGTCTCATTAATTATTAACGTGTTTCCACAGAACTCTGCATGGCTGGGTGACCTGGATGGCATGTGGCCCATTGTCATATCCAAATGGCATATTTAAAAGATAAAAGTAAAACTATACGGAGCAGTAAAACTATACGGAGCATAGAGACGCAGAGAGACTTGGGGGCGCAGGTTCACAAGTCTCTGAAGGTGTCCTCACAGGTGGAGAAGGTGATAAAGAAGGCGTATAGTATGTTAGCTTTCATAGAAAAGGGTATAGAATACAAGAGTAGGAGTTTGATGTTGCAGTTGTATAGAACGTTGGTTAGGCCTCACTTGGAATACTGCGTCCAGTTCTGGTCGCCGTACTATCGGAAGGATGTGGAGTCCTTGGAGAGAGTGCAGAGGAGGTTTACCAGGATGCTGCCTGGTATGGAAGGACTGTCTTATGAGGAACGATTAAATAGACTGGGGTTGTTTTCCCTTGAAAGACGTCGGCTTAGAGGGGATCTCATAGAGGTGTATAAGATTATAAGGGGTATAGATAGAGTAAATGGAGGTAAACTTTTTCCGCCTTTAGAAATGGATAGGACGAGGGGTCATGGCCATAGGGTGAGGGGGGCTATGTATAGGACGAATATTAGAGGGCAGTTTTTCACACAAAGGGTAGTGGGGGTGTGGAATGCACTGCCGAGTAAGGTGGTGGGAGCAGGCACGCTGGGGCTGTTTAAGGGTCTCTTGGACAGCCACATGAGCGGTATGCAGATAGAGGGATATATTAGGACTGTTTAACTACGGCTTTTTTCCACAGGTAATTCGGTCCATAATTTGAGCACGCATTCGGCAGGTGGTGCGGGTACAGCTCTTGGATGTTGATTCATGGGTTGCCTGGTACCTCATGTCGTAAATGAGTGCTTTATGTGGACCATCTGAAGGGCACCATGACAGCTCAGAGACTATCGATGTGGCTGTGCAGACACTTGGAATTGGGCCGGTGTCTGCGGGAGTTTGCGCGTTCTCCCCGTGGTTGCGTGGGTTTTCTCCGGGCACTCCGGTTTCCTCCCACAACCCAAAAATTCGCTCTTAGGCTGATTGGGAAACAAATTGTCCCTATAGTGAGAATTTTCCATATTAGGAATAATATATATATTATTATATAGGAATAATATAATAGGATAATGGATTTGCTACTATATAGTTATGACAGCGGCGCGGGCTTGTTGGGCCGAAGGGCCTGTTTCCCGTGCTGTGTTGCTCTTTAAAAAAAAAAAATATTTGGACAACAACCTATAGAACATTGATCGAGGAGAATGTCAAGAAGAGGATAGGAAACTCTGCTGCCAAATGTTCAGGTATTGAGGACAGCAGCAAACATCACTATTGACCTGCCTCCCTGAGCCTTATCCTCCTATCTGTATGGGCTCACTGCTCTCAACATGCTGCACCTGAAACCTACTGGACAACCTGCAGTGTCTCAGTCAGATGGCACGCAATCCAGTCAGTTATTTGGAAAGCTGGAAGTATGAGAAAGGTATCCGAAATCCAATTGCTCTCAAACCTATCTCTCTTTGCATAGTAAAAGTTAAGAAGAGCGAGGAAGATGATGGAAAACAACCAGCCTCTCTTATAATAACCATCCCAACTTTGAGGAGTGGGCAGCCTAACTGGTTGGGGTGGAATGAGACAGAGTCTGTAGAGATGGAGAGATTGGCTTGTGGTCTCCTTCCAGTAAGGATCCATACATGCCATAGAAGCCAAGAGTCAAGGATGTCTCCAATTTGGAGACAGCTCACGGAGACAGCTGCTCTCTTCACTCATTTACAGGTGCCTCCAGGAAGAAGTCAAGGCCTGAGACTGAAGAAGCCCTTTCCACACAAGCTCAGAGAAGCTGATGATGCAATTGCTGGAGAGACAGCAAGAAAGAAGTGAACATCAGACAGAGTTGCCAGGAGCCCTCAGTAGGTGGAGGAGTCCATTTGGCTGCTGGCTGATGAATTAGTGCTGTCCTGTGAATGAATAGGTGTCTCCATAGGGAGGGTGGCAGGCTCTGCAGAGAACCTGGTCCAGCAGATTCTATCGGAGATGTGCATGGACCTCCATTTCTCCGTATTAGCCATGGGTACAGTGGCTTTGTGACAGGGGACAGGGATCTTCACAATCTCCCTTCACGTGCCCCTTCCTTTCAAAGAATAAGGCAGTGTCAAGAAAGGGACAAGGACTGGCATTTGAACATCCGTGAACCTCCACTCAGGATTCTCTCTGGGTTGTCTGGTCTGGTCCTGTCAAACCCCATTTGTTTGTAATCCCTTGAACTCATCCTCTGTGATTGCAAAAGAAGCAGTTGTTTCACAGAAGGACAGCTAAAGTAAGCTGGGCCCTCAGGTCTCTAGAGGATGATGCCAAAAGTTGAGATAGTCGAGATAGTCCAGAATCCTGTGTGTACCACCACCAGCCCCCTGCCCTCCCCCCACTCACCAAACCAACCTCCTCTAACTCTAAACCCATCCAAGAATGAGATGTACAGGGAGTCAAAGGTCCCTGGCCCTAGTGAGCCACGTGCATATTGAGTGCTTGCCCTCCACACTTTCATCTGTCTCAAGGCATTGGCATTGTGAAGACTATGTGCTGGGGTTCTCTTTCAGTTGTCCAGTTGAGCTGACCTGCATCCCCATTCGCCCCAAAATGATCTAACTGCCATGAAGCATCTTGACATCTCTATCATACAGCTTCGTATATTTGCGAGCAACCATGGTGCAAGCAATGTTTGAGTCTAATAGCTTTTCTCTTCCTGGCAATCCACATCTTCACCACCACCACCCCCGCCCCCCTCTCCCCGCCACCCCCGCAATAACCATTGACAGGCCGGGAATCTATTTTGACTTTCCCCCATCACTTCCATTCCTTACAGGTAAATGTAAACTTATTCAACCAGCTGAGCCCTGCAACAATACTCATGCCCCCCTCATCCTGCTGAACGATCCCCTGCCCCCACCGCCAAATCTGTATCATCTTCCCCCTTTTCTCCTCTACACCTCCCACAACATCCGTCCACAGCACTAGACCCCCTTGTTCCTTCACACCTGCACAACACTCCTAACGTACCTACACTCCTCCCCCCACCCACAGTCCAACATACTATCCCACTTCATATCAACTCATCCATTCCAGACCACATTGAAAATTGATTTTAAAAAGGCAGCAAATTTCACAAAAGGACGCTTTGTCAATTGATACATCTCGTCAATTGATTTGAAAAATAATGGCAGATTAAACAATAGATCAATAGTAAAACATATCCAGATAAAGATTCATAAATTGCAACTTAAGTCCATTTTGATTAGAACTAAAGCGATACATTGAGCATTAAGGTTTTCATAATAAACAAAATAAATAAAAGTAAATAAGAGAAATGAAGTTAGGAAAAAGAGAAAAAGAGAAAATGAGAAATATAACCTATTAAGTAGAATGTTTAACCCTTCCACCTGATGCATTATCCAATTAAACTTTAGCTGACCTGCAATTTGTTATCATTTAACTTCTCTTGTTACCTCTAACTAATAAAAATCAATTAATTTCTGTCTTAAAAGTCTCAGTTGACATATGCAACCTCTGTGGGGAGATAGTTCCAGATTTGACAGAACCACAGAATCTTACAGTGCAGAAGAGGCCCTTTGGCATATTGAGTCTGCGCTAACACATGAGAAACACTGAATCTACCTACCTAATCCTATTTACCAGCACTTGGCCCATGGCATTGAATGTTTTGATGTGCCAAGTCCTCATCCACGTACTTTTTAAAGGATGTGAGGCAACTCATCTCCCCCACTCTCCCAGGCAACACATTCCAAACTATCATCACCCTCTCGGTAAAAATATTTTTCCTCACATCCACCCTAAATCTCCTGATTCTCGCCTTGAACCTATGTTCCCTCATGACTGACCCTTTAACTAAGGTGAACAGCTGCTCCTTATCCACTCTGTCCATGTCTCTTATAATCTTGTACACCTCAATCAGGTCGCCCTTTAGTCCTCTGTGCTCCAACAAAAACAACCCAAATCTATCTGACTGCTTTTCATAACTTAAATGTTCCATCCCAGGCAGCATTCTAATGAATCTCCTCTGCACCCTCTCCAGTGCAATCACATCCTTCCTATAATGTGGTGACCAGAACTACACACAACATTCCAGCTGTGGCCTCACCAAAGTTCTATACAATTCCAACATGACTTCCATGCTTTTGTAACCTATGCCCCAATTTGCCTAGGCTTGCAAAATCTCACTAACTGTCCTGGCTTGAGAAAATTCACACCTCTTCAACCTGCGCTTAACCCTCTCTCCAATCACATTTTCTGTACCTGTAATGACTGGATTATCTGTTAAGACTCACATTCCAACCATCATCTTGTAATTGAGTCTGTGTCTATATATGTGAACACAACTCCTCACTCATCTGATGAAGGAGCAGGGCTCTGAAAGCTTGTGCTATCAAATAAACCTGTTGGATTTTAACCTTGTGTTGTGGGATTACTTACTGTGCCTACCCCAGTCCAACGCCCGCAACTCCACATCATAAATTGATAAAGGCGTGTGTCCAATATGCTTTTTTCACCATTCCACTAACGTGCCCTTCTGCCTTCAGAGATCTGTGGACAAACGTGCCAAGTTCTCTTTGTTCTTCAGAACTTCCTAGTGTTATGCCATTCACTGAATATTTCCTTCTCAAATTACTCTTTCCATAATGTATCACCCAACACTTTTCAGCATTAAATTCCATCTGCCATTTATTTGCCCATTTGACAATCCTGTCTATATCTTTCTGTAGCCCAAGACACTCAACCTCAAAGAATAAAGAACAAAGAACAGTATTGCACAGGAAGCCTGCGCCGACATATGATGCTTTTCTAAACTAAAGACCTTTCGCCTCAGCACAATCTATATACCTCTATTCCCTGCTTATTCATGTATCTGTCAAGATCCCTGTTAAACATTAACTCTGTTAACCACCTGGCCAAACATTGTGTAATCCACAAATTTACTAATCCTACCCTTCACATAGTCATCTACGTCGTGTATATAAATGACAAATACTAGGGGGCCTAGCACAGATCTCTGTGGTACACTATTGGATACTGGTTTCCAGTCACAACTTTCTTTCACACTCCTTTGTCTCTTACAACTGAGCCAATGCTGCATCTACCGCCTCAAATTACCTTTTATCCCTTATACCTTCTTCATCAGTCTTCCATGTAGGACCTTGTCAAAGATTTGGTGAAATCCATACAGACTACATCAACTGCACTACCCCCATCTACATACCTGGTCACCTCCTCAAAAAATTCAATCAAATTTGTTAGGCATGACCTCCCTTTAATAAAGCTGCACCAAGTATTCCTGTTCAAATATTTGCCTCTCCAAGTGGAAATGGATTCTCTTCTTCAGGATTTTCGCCAACGGTTTCCCTACCACACATTGTCCCTTGTATGAAAAATGTTTGTACACTGCATTTCTAAATGACCTACATTTTAGCTATCTTATCGAACCTTTATCATTTTAAAGGCTTTGATCAGGTTGCCCTTCAATCTCAAAGGATTACAAATCAAATAAATGCAAGCTGTTCTCATAATTTAATTCTCTATATTGACTCTCTCCAAAATCAATATCTCCATCCTGAAGTTAGTTTCCAAAGCTCAAGGTAGTCACTGGTAAAGGCCACACAACAGAAGCATTGCTTCCACCCCTTTCAATTTCTCCTTGAGATCATATGACTAAATCTCTATATTTTAAATTTGTGAGTCAACTAGCTTCATTGCAAACTGGCACATTCCTCAGTAATTACAAGCAAAAAATAATAATACCGAGTCTACACCTTACTACATATTAGCATACAATTACCAGGTGTCTTCCTCTAACGAAGAGTGAAAAAACCTTACAAAACAAAGGGAGAAAACATACTTTACAATGCAATTATTCTTAATATGTTTCATGTTACTTGGGTAATGGTCATTAGATTGTTAGCTGGTAAAGATTTTTATAAGTTATGCACATCAACTGTGCACGCAATAAATGAAATTTTACTACACCAAAAGTAATTACCCACAACCGATTCTGTACTAAAAGGCTTGTTTCAGAAATTATGCGATATTAAACACAGAAAAAGATAATCTGGTAAAATGAATCATTCATATTTCTCGAGATATATGACATGTAGCACTATGGGAGTCCCATAACCACCACAACCGCAATATTTGAACAAAAGAATATAAGAAATAAGCATTGAAGTGAACATATAATCCATCGACCAATATAGTCAGGGCTCTGCCACCCCATATTATAATTTCACCTGTCTGCCTCTTACAGAGCCATGTTAATTTTCACTAATCCTCTATTTAAAGGAAAATCGTGTTGAGTCGAGTCCGTAAGATGTATGAAATTATGCATTTTTGTAGGCAGAATTAGGAGAAGAAATATTAACTAATTGATACAATATTAAATGGGGTGCAGGATCAGAAAGACCTTAATGTTCACATATACATACCTTTGATGGTGGCAGGACAAATTAACAAGGCAATGATGTTAAAAATCACACAGGATTCTGGGCTTTTTAAATAGAGGCATAGGGTGAAAGTTAAATTAGCTATGGGAGTCTCACTTGCCAGCTGGTGAAATCACTATTTTTGTGGGAGAAGCGTTATTTTAAGTGCTTTACTGAGCTGTGGTAGACTTTCCCCAGGATCAATAGCCAGGGGTATAAGTCAAGTGCTGCCAACCAATCAGAAGTTGGCAGCTAATCATTGCAGACACCATTACTGGAAACAATGGCAACCACCAGCAATGCACACACCAGAAACCTAGGGTCAGTGAGAGACCCAGGCTACAGGTGAGTAAGGTCAGGAGGGAGTCACAGTGTGCGTTGCCAGATAAGGGGGAAGAGAGTCAGCATCAAGGGCAGAGGTGTGCTTTTAGCACCTGCTCTTTTTCCCGATGCTGGATGCCTCAATCTAGCACTACATGACTGACAACGAGGGACATCCAACCCAGATTCCTGAAAGCAAACACATCAGCTTTTGTATTTTGAGCTCACAATGTGGCAATTCCACTGCTTGACTCTGGTTGGTTCCCTGGGTATATATATATACGTGAATCATTGAAGGTGGCAGGACAGATGGGGGGAGGGAGTAATAAATAAAGCACGCAATATCCTGGGTTTTATTATAGAGTGTAGAATACAAAGAGGTTATTTTGAATTTATACAATACATCACTTAAATCTTAGCTAAATTATTGTGTGCAATTCTGGGCAGCACATTGTAGGAAGGATGTGAACTCATTGGTGAGAGTGCAGAAGAGATTTCCAAAAATGGTTCCAAGGATCTGGAACTTCAGTTATGAAGACAGATTGGAAAATTTGTGACTATTCTCCTTATTGATAGAGATGTTCAAAATCATGATGGGCCTGGACAGAGTAGATAGGGAGCAACTGTTCACAAAAAGATCAAGAGCAAGAGGGTTCAAATTTAAAGTGATTTGCAAATGTGGTGTGAGAAAAAAAACTTTTTCATCAAGGGAATTTTTCAAATCTGGAATGCACTGTCTGGAAGTGTAATGGAGGCAGATTCAATTGAGACATTCAACAGGGTATTAGATGATTACTTGAATGGAAAAACATGTGTAGAGTTATGGAAAAAGGCAGGAGAATGGCACTAAGTCATAATGCACATTTGGAGAGCCAGTGCAGACACGATGGCCTGAATAGCCTCATTCTGTGCTGTAGCATTTCTATGATTCTGTGACAGATTAAAGTCCTTAAGTGCATCAACTGGTGGTGGAAAAGGATAATCATCCATGAAGCTTTCTGCCCCAGCCTTAATTGGGGCTTAGAGTCACAGAATCTTTATAGTGCGGTAGGAGGCCAATTGAGTCAGATCTGGCTCTCTGAAGGAGTATTCTGTCTAATTCCATTCTCCTACCTTATCCCTGTAATCTTCATATTCTTTTCAGAAAGCAATCCAATTTCCTTTTAAGTACCTTGATAGAACCTATCTCCACCACCCTCTCAGGAAGTTTGTTCCAGGCTCCAGCTACCTTCTGGCTGAAAAAAAACTCCTTGCATCACTCCTACTCTTTTTGATGATTAGTTTGAATCTGTGCTCTCTAGTTCTTGAGTAGGAACAGTTTCTCACTATTTACCCTGTCCACACCCTCAGGAATTTGAATACCTTTATCAACTCTCCTCTCAACCATCTTTTCTCCAACAAAAACAGTCTCAGGTTTTTAAAAGTTTATTTATTTTATTAGTCACAAGTAGGCTTACATTACACTGAACTGTAAATCCCCTAGTCACCACAATCCGATGCTTGTTCAGTTACATTAAGGGAGAATTTAGTATGGTCAATGCACTGAACTAGCATGTGTTTTGGATTCTCCAAGCTCTTCAATCCACTCTCACAGCTACATTCTTTATTCTTAAAATCATAGTGGTGAATCTCTTCTTTGCTTTCTCCAAATGCTGGAGGATAGCGAATGTGGTCCCATTGTTCAAGAAGGGGAAGAGAGACTTTCCGGGGAATTATAGGCCAGTGAGTCTTACTTCTGTTGTGGGCAAAGTATTGGAGAGAATTCTTAGGGATAGGATTTATAGTTATTTAGAGAGAAATGAATTGATTGGGGATAGTCAGCATGGTTTTGTGAAGGGTAGGTCGTGCCTTACTAACCTTATTGAGTTTTTTGAAAAAGTGACCAAAGAGGTGGATGGGGGTAAGACAGTTGATGTGGTATATATAGGCTTTAGTAAGGCGTTTGATAAGGTGGCCCATGGAAGGCTTCTGCAGAAAATGCAGATGTATGGGATTGAGGGTGATTTAGCTAATTGAATTAGGAATTGGCTAGCAGATAGAAGACAGAGGGTGGTGGTTGATGGGAGATATTCATCGTGGAATTTGGTTACAAGTGGTGTACCTCAGGGGTCTGTTTTGGGGCCCCTGCTGTTTGTAATTTTTATAAATGATCTGGATGAGGGTATTGAAGCATGGATTAGTAAATTTGCAGATGACACTAAAGTCGGTGGAGTGGTAGATAGTGAAGAGGGGTGTTATAGTTTGCAGAGAGACTTGGACAAGTTGCAGAGCTGGGCCGAGAGGTGGCAAATGGAGTTTAATGTGGAAAAGTGTGAGGTAATTCACTTTGGCAGAATAACAAATGTGTAGAGTATAGGGCTAATGGTAGGACTCTTAATAGTGTTGAAGAACAGAGGGATCTTGGTGTATATGTGCATAGATCCCTGAAAGTAGGCAGTCAAGTCGATAAGGTTGTTAAGAAGGCATACGGAGTCTTAGCTTTATTGGTAGGGGGATTGAATTTCGGAGCCGCAACGTCATGTTGCAACTGTACAAAACTCTAGTGCGGCCGCACTTGGAGTATTGTGTGCAGTTCTGGTCCCCACATTATAAGAAAGATGTGGAGGCATTGAGAGGGTACAGAGGAGGTTTACCAGGATGTTGCCTGGTATGGAGGGCAGGTCTTATGAAGAGAGGCTGAGGGATTTGAGGTTGTTTTCATTAGAAAGAAGGCGCTAAGAGGAGACCTTATTGAAACATATAAGATGATTAGAGGTTTAGATAGGGTGGACAGTGATAGCCTTTTTCCTAGGATGGAGAAAGCTAGCACGAGGGGACATAGCTTTAAATTAAGGGGTGGTGGTTTTAGGACAGATGTCAGAGGTCGGTTCTTTACCCAGAGGGTGGTAAGGGTATGGAATGCCTTGCCTGCGTCAGTTGTAGATGCGCCAAGTTTGGTGGCATTTAAGAGGTTAGTAGATAAGTTTATGGATGAAAGGGGAATGGTTTAGGTTAGAGGATCACTGCTTGTTCCTAATTGGTTGGCGCAACATCGAAGGCCGAAGGGCCTGTTCTGCGCTGTAATGTTCTATGTTCTATGTTCTAATGTCTTCACATCCTTCCTGAAGTTTGATGTCTGGAACTGAATGCAGCTTTCTAGATGAGACTTAACTACTGTCCACACAAATTCAACATGACTTCTATATTCTTGTACTCAATGATATTTTATTAACTGCACTCTCAACATGTCTTGCCACCTTCAATGACTTGTGTACATATACATTGATGTCTCTTTGTTCCTGCACCTTCTTTGAAGTTTCTCCCTTTACTTCACACTGTCTCAGTATTTTTTTACTGTCAAAATGAATCATCTCCCAATTCTTTGCACAGAATCTCATCTGCCAGTTGTCTTCCCAATCCATTAACATGTCTATGTCCTTTTGAAGTTGCAGGCTAGCCTCATCACAGTTGTATCTTTGTATCATCTGTAAATTTTGAAGTTACGCCCTGCACATCACAGTCTGTGTCATTAATATATGTCAGGAAGAGTAAGGATCCCAGTACTGACCACTGGGGAACTCCATTACAAACCTTCCTCCAGTCTAATAAGCAACTATTTATCACAATACTCTGTCTCCTGTCACTCAGCCAATTTCTTATCCAAGTGCCTGATTTCCTTTTCATTTCATGAGCTGAAATTTTGCTCACAAGTCTGTTGTATGGCATTTATCAAATGCCTTTTGAAAACCCATATACAGCACATAATCAGCATCACCCTGATCAAACTTCTCTGTTACACCTCAAAAAATTCCAGCAAGTTAATTAAATATATTTTTTCCTTAATGAATATATGCTGGCTTTCCTTAATTAACCTGGACCTAAGTGATTACTGCTTTTGTCCTGAATTATAGTTTCCAGAAGTTCCTTCGCATTGAAGCCAAATTGATTGGTCTGTAATTGCTGACATTATCCTGGCATCCTTTTTTGAACAAGGGTGTAACATTCACAATTCTCCAATTTTCTGACACCACTCCTGCATCTAAGGAAGACTGAAGGATTATCATCAGTGCCTTTAAAATTTCCATTCTTACCCCCCAGCGCCACCTCCCTCCCCCACTAATCCAGGGTGTTCTAGATTTATCTGTCCTACCTTTTCCTTTGAAGAGATTATACCTTGACATTGATAGTGATATTATCTCTTTGAAGTTTAGTAACTGACATTGTTCAGTCACTGTCTTCTCTGCCAACAATTGATTTCAATTCACTCGACTCAGGTGCATTCTTATTCCACTGAAATTGGCTTTTCCCTAATTAATTATCCTGCTCTGGATTGTTCCTTGTCCTTTTCCATGACCAATCTAAAGTTTATAGTACAACAGTGACTGGCCCCAAATGCTTTCCTGATATGATCCACTTGGGCCAACTTCTTTCACAGAACCAAGTCTGACAGCACCTGTCCTCTTTTAGACTGGAAACATGCTGCAGAAAGTGATCCTGAACATACTCTGGGAACTTATCCTTCTTGTCTTTACATTATTCCTATCCAAGTCTATATATAAATAATTGAGGCCCTCATTATAATTATTATTCTCACATCTCTGTAATTTTTTGTAAATTTGTTGCTCTCCATCCCTTCCACTAATTGGTGTTCTAGATACTACATCAATGTTGTTGCACCCTTTTCATTCTTTACCTCAAGCCAGAAACAGGAATGTGAGAGGCTCCCCCCTCAGTAGCTAACTGCCTGATTAAATGGACCTCCAGTTAATGGACCTTCTGCCCACAGAATGTACAAGCAAAGAAGTTACGTATGAGATTGATCCTTTCACACATCATAGGACACCAGATAAAAAGAATAATTGATCACTGTTTTGTATCTTAGACAAATGTGGTTGCAATCAGCAAGGAATCAAACACTGGCCACTGGCCAGTCCATGACATCTTTCTTTGCTATATAAACATGAAGAAGAAACTCCTGCAAGTGCATCGAATTTTAAATGGAGGATCCCTGTTGACTTCATAGCAATATTACAGCCTAATTTCTAGCAGTGTTCACTGGAGTTTCATTAGGTTAGAAATGTGAAATTTTGAATCCAGGTAATTTATACAATGCTTATCTTAAACTGAATGCATTGTAAATTAAATACTGTTCTCATCACTTATAGTAGGCATGTTTGTGCAGATGACATTTGCCCACAGAATGGACAGAATACTTTTGACAGATATTATGATAGATTAGCATGAATACATGAATACATTCATTCGCAATCATTTTCAGATAGGTACAGTTTACTTTAACAATTTTAAGTAACTTGTGTCACAAGTTTATGTTTACATTGATTTTATGCTGGCACTTTTGAAATTATTGCACTTATATCAGTTACACAGCATTTCCATTTCTTAGAGCAATTTTGAGGTAATTTATGTCCAGAGCTTTATCTCTACAAATACATTAAAGGACATTTTCCAGTTGCCTATCTTGATGACATTGGGCTAGGCAAAACATATCTGACATTGCCTAGAATTCTCATAGAAGCAGCCAGTTTAACAAGATAACAATAAGAACACCAGAAGCTAATACTTGTGTTTTGGATAATGTCACTCAGCCAGTTCCTATTGCTAAATGTCATCGTCTGCTTGCTTTTTAAATGATAATCTCGGCACACATGGAATCTGTTCAATACCTATCTACACTTTAAAAAGTCATTTCCTTTCAAAAGGAAATAACATCAGTTGAAAGAGTAATGCTCACAATTTTACAACCCAAACATTTCTCCGCAAGTCTAGAAAATATGCAATTATAGAAATTGTTTTTCCTAGAAAAGCTCAATGTAATTGAGGATTCCTCCCTTGTCTGATATTTATAATAAAAAAAGCACAGCTGTTTTTTTGCCAGAAATAATAATATTTCTGATACTGTAAAAGGGAATGTAATGCAAATAGATAATAGTTACTGCTTTTCAAAAAGTAAATTGCCACTTTTTATCTGGACATGTCAAGTATTGGGATTGTATATACATGGGCGATGCAATTAAACATAATAAACATATCAACTACAAATAATCAATCAATAGCTAATGTGTCTTCAGTAGAACACACAGCTTTATCACCATCTTCTTGTCAATAGCTAAAATTTAGAAGCAGACTTTTTATTTCTTGCTATCTCAATGCTTTATTTCTTATATACCTTGCACTTTCTGAAATATATCCTGAGGGCTAACAATTGCCATATTTGCACTAATCATCTATGGATTAAGTGGGACAACATTTTTATCAAAATGACAATTATTACCTCATAGACCTATTTATAAGCCAGAGCCACAGATAGCTTTATAAGCAAATAACAAAATGAAATATAAGAGTTGGCAAACAAAATCATATAATTATAGAATTTTGCAGCGCAAAAGGAGACCATTTGGCACATTGTTTCTGCACCAACTCCCAGAAGAGGTGCTCAGCAAGTCCCACTCTCTAAACCTATCTCTGTAATCTTCTAAATTCATCACTTCTAAGTATGTATCCAACTCTCTTATGAAACCTCCAATGGAACACACCTCCACCACTTTCCCAGGCAGTGCATTCCAAATCCCAACAACTCTTTGAATGAAGAAGTTTCTCCTCATTTCACTCCTAGCATGAATGTTGACCATCTTGACATTGTGACATACCAAATAGTGGAAACAGCATATCCTTCATCACCCTGTCAATATTATTCATAATTTTGAACACCTCAAGAAGACCATTTCTTGATCTTCTCAACTCCAAGGAGAATAAGCCCAATTTCTCTAACCTTGTGTTGAAAATTCTTCATTCTTAGTATCATTCTAGTAAATCTTCTTTGACTCTTTCTAAGGCTTTAACATCCTTCCTTAAACAAGATGCCAAATTGAACATAATATTCTAAATGTGATGTGACCAATGATTTATAGAGGTGCAGCATCACTTCCTTACTTTTATACTCTGTGCCACTATTTATAAAGTCCAGGATTCTCCCAGCCTTCTTAACAACAGTTTTAACTTGCCTGGCCACCTTCAGAGAATTATGTACTTGAACCCTAAGGTCCCCCTATACCTGTTCTCCCCTCAAAGTTGTACCATTGAGCCTGTATTGTCTCTCCATGTTTCTTCTTTCAAAACACATTAGCCCACATTTCACTGCATTGAAATTCATCTACCAGACGTCTGCCCAACTGGCCAAATTGTCAGTGTCTCTCTGAAGTTGCTCAGTGTCATCCTCATAATTCACTATTCTCCCTATCTTAGTATCATCTGCAAATTTAGAGATTTTGTCCTCAACACCATTTGTAAATCAGAAAAAGCAAGAGTCTCAATGCTGATCCCTGAGGAACGCTTCTTTCAACTCATCTCCAATCTGAGAAATGCCCATCTCTTCCTATAATTTGTTTCCTATCTCTTAGCCAACATCTAATCCAGGCTGCCAAGGACCTATCAATCCCTAACATTTCCAATTTGCTAACCAATGTGCCACACAGCGCCATATCAAATGCCTTCTGAAAGTCCAAATATAAGAACATAAAGAACCAGGAGCAGAAGTAAGTCATTTGGTACCATGAGACAGCTCCGCTATCCAATAAGATCATGGCTGATCTTTTCATGGACTGACACCACCCGAGAGAGTGAGAGAGTGAGAGTGAGAAAGACATAGAGACACTGTTTTCTTCCGGCAGTCCAGGCAGCAACTCCTTGTATTATAAAAATTAAAATGAAACTGACTTTCCTGCAAGCTTAGTTCTTCCCATTTGTTACATGACTGCTCTTGTCAATCAATTTAATTAAAAAGTCACATGATTCTGCTCACCTAGTCTAAAATCCCGAAAATCTAAATAAACATCAACTCTACAATGTAATACATTCTTAGCTAAAATCAATTATTAACCTTCATTCTTCGCATCTGCTATATGTTTACCAGAAAAATTAACCCTTGTAACAAAACACTACCTCTTGAAATAATATAAAACTATATATTCTGTGCAGCCTGCCATCCATTCCTCATGCTTGCTAATGCAGAAGGAAATATTATAACTTCATTCTTTTGAGAGGAATTTTACCAGGACACAAAACTCCAATATGTCAAATTTAATACAATTACACATAGTATGCAGAATCTAATATATAACCTCACATCTCATTTCCAACACACAGCATGAAGCAGATAGCTGTTCCTATAAAGCAGTCATGATATATAATATAAAGATCCAGAGAAAGTGTGTCATGGGTTAATCATTCTTCTTAAACAGAACTTCTGGGTTAGCTCAAGTTCTATACATTTTACATACAAAGTTTCTCCTATTGCATTGTGACTTTATATTATCTCCAATTTAACACAAGATCCTTGAAGAAGAGTGATTCACAATTTCTATTGATCAAGAGCTTCTGGAAAAACTTTCCATGCTCTGAGCTCCTTTTAACTCCATGTAGTAAAATTAGATAGTACTGGGTTTGGAGATGAGGATTGTGATACACAATGACTCGATGCCCAGTCAACTTGTAAATCTCAGACTGCCTGTTCATCAGCATCACTGTGACAATGTAGCCTAGAAAGAAACATATTATAGACTGGCCACATGCTAGGCAGATAGATGCTCGTGTCTAGTGATTCAAAGAGATTCTGCATTTTTCAAATGCAGCCTGCATCTTCTACAGGGAAGTACCTATAGGCAGCAGCAGCCAGTGGAACTCTTTCCAAGGGTGCTAGAGAGTAGGAATAAAAGTACCAACAGTTCAGCAGACCAGAAAGAAGGCTTTCAGTTTCTTTAATACATAGCTGGAAACCTTTATATAAAAGGTAGAAAGGAAGAGAGATGTCGGCACAATCTTGTCGGCTATTCATGCCATGCTCCCAGTGCAGTGAAGTAGGGAATTTGGTGTCCAGGCAAATCTCTATGCAATGCAACGGGATGGGAAAATCCTGCTGGCATCAATGGGTCGTAACATTCCAGCCGACGTTTCCACAGGAAGCCTTCCAGGTAAGTGAGCAGGAAGCAGGAGGTCAGTTCAAGATGTTTCGCTCCAGAGACCTGGCTGTGGTCTCCAAATCTTCAAACCTGTCCACCGTACCACCAATCACCTTGCTGCTTAACACATCACATTCCTATCACAATCACCCATATCAGCAATCGGGTACATGATTAACATTCACATGTCTTAGCTCACCTTCTGATATCTATCACTGCTGCAGGGCCCAGACCCACACAGAGCAGCCACATACTTCCAATGGTTCAGCTATAACAGCCACATCACCCAATCCCACTGCAATACAATCATTCTTCCTTCTCTCTTACAAAACCAAGCCACATATAACAGGAAGCATAAAACCTGCAGGGAACAAACAAATCTGAGTTTCTTGAGACCCTTTGAAGTGGTCTTCCAGTCGTGGAGCCATCTCTAAGGTTGTTGCAACTGGTGTTCGTGTGAAATTTCAGATGATGGTATGTCACTGCCTTAAGTTTCTTCTCAACTTCTTCTTCATCGTCGTTCTATTATCTGACATAAGATACAAACTGCAGATATGATTATGAACCTCTTATTCCCCCTTCCCTCCCCTCCTACGTTTCTACTGTTAGACATCCAAGAACTTCCACTTAGCAAACTTCACAATGAAGGACACAAACAAGAGCAGATATCTGCTGAAGGAGCACTCTTATTTGGTCTGACGCCACAACCATCAGTCCAGATGCTGGCACTGTGCATATTTAAGTGTAGTTATAGAGGTGGGATCAAGGGGGTTGCTGCCAGGCCAGGGTGAAAAGATAGCACATGCTCTATATTGGCAAGATTGTGGGTGGGTTCAGCTGCAGAGGAATCAGATTAGAAATTTGATGGGATGGCAAGCAGAGAGAATGCTGTTGGTGTTACACTAAAGGTACTCGTGCATTGGGAGACCTGCCAGACAATGCATTGTCATTGTTGAAGTGCATGGAGGAAACTAACACCAACTTGATGTAAAGTTGTAACCCATTCTTCCCATTATGTGAGTGGTGGAGAAAGGATTTGGGGGGTGTGGGGGTAGATTTGGAGATGAGGAAGTCAGAGGGGGAGGTCAGAGGTCAGACCTAAGGCCAGGTCCTGTTGGGTCTAGAGGTTGGGGAGAATCTTTAATGGGGTAATTGGTGGGTGGGATATGTTCCTTTGAGGGGAGGAGTATCCCATGAGGAGTGGGGGGGTGGGGTGCGGTGGTCAGTCTTGGTCTGCACAATAGTTACTGTGAAGTTAGAGATGATTTTACTCCTTTTAACTTTTTCTGGGTAATTATTGATGTAATCTCATCAAAAACATCCAAAGTTTGCGATTTACATTTCTGGGCAATTGCCATGCAAAACCTTACCTGGGAAACTCTGAAGAGAATTCCCAGTGTAACATTGGGGTACCCTCTCCAGTGAAATGCTAGAGAGCTCAGAAGTTATGACCCAGTGTCTCAGTGCTGCAGAAGCTCAGACTCAGACTGCTGCTATCATAACTGTGGATACCAAGGCTCAAAGGAATTTTGTGGCTTCTCACAGCAGTCCAACAATCTCTGCACCAACAGATTACTAAAATTACTGAAAGTACCATCCTGAGAGATTGAATTGGCTCCATGCTGCATGATCCTGTTTTCTTCCCTCTGCCAACTCTACTAGTGCTTGAGTCATTACCAACTATCTGATACTGCAGTTGCCCATGCCATGTTTGTACAATCCAAAACCAACCCTGAAGACCCAGAACTGATTAATGGCATCCTGCAGGGCAATTTACAGTCTTCCCCTAACAGCCTCCTACCCACCACACTGCAATGATTGGGATAATACTCTGCAGGAGCAATAGGACAGACACCTGTAAAACAGACATTAAATGGTGAGACACAAAGGTGAATACTGTAGTTTTGTTTGCATTAGTGGGATTGTTGTTGGATAAAGTTGTTATGGAATTTTAGTTTTTTTATTTCAGCATTTGCGTCAAGAGCTCTTGTGATGGTATAGTGTCAAGAGATCGACAGGTAGGAAACTGTGGATAACAGTAATATGAGAATGATTTTAGGGGAACCGGAGATTGACTAACCGCTCAGAGACAATCTGTCCCAGAGGAATGCGATCCCAGTTACCTCCTCCTCCAGCTGTCCCTTTTATCAAGGTAATCCTCAAAGAATTGATGTCAAGGGTAGGACCTTCAGGCAGCTGGGCAGAGTAGACTATTACAGGTTTGGAGATATGGTGTATAATGTAACTGGCCCACCTGGAATGGTCCAGGCAGCAGACCCATCATTTCAGAACGTGGCCTCATGATGTTCCAGCAGCAGCATGGCTTATGTGCCACTCACACATCTGATTTGGTGATAGAGGGGAGTTACGAGCTATATCCAGAGCGGGTAAACCTGTCACTAAAGTGCCAGCCTCTGGTTTGCCATGGAACTGTTAATTAGTACAGAATAAAGCAGTGAAACTGCTGCTAGGATAGTTGGCAATCACCAACATGACACTCTTGGGTGGTTATGTCACTTGCACATTCAGGGTTTGGTACCCTTTATGTTCTCATATCTCTCCCCATTCATATGATGAGCCAGCAGAGCCAAGTCTATGCAGTTGATGGCTCCCTGAATCAGTGGGAACCTTGTTTTCCTGGCAAAGCCACATGCTTGCACTTCCAGTTTCCCTCCAGTTAGAGAGATGATAAAGTACCCTCTGCTGCATTTTCACCTCCTGATGTAGCAACACATGCTAAAATGTGAAATATCAGCTATTTCACTGCTTCCAGCTTAGAAAGATTCACTGATGTTGGAATTGAGGGACAGGTTGATCTTCATTCTACTGCAAATTCAGCATTGATCTACTGTGCAGTTGTAGGTGGAGCAGGTGGCATAGCGTGATACAAGTCCCTCTTGAGAGCCCTTCTTCTCCCTCTGTGCACAACTTTTCCTCTCTGCTGTCTGTACTCCATCATTCTGTCATGCTGCAGCCCAAGAGGGACTGCAATTATAAGCATTGTGAGTGAGAGCATGTCTCTCCCCTATTTAAAATAAATTAATCTCTTGTCCAACTATTTGATTTTAGTGACAAGTTGCTACACATTGTATTTAATATAATGATGCATAGTAAACAGATTTCAACTACGTATAAGAGCACATATTATTTTGTCTGCTAAGATACATAAATAGATGACTTGCCAATAGAAATCAAACAGGTTTCTTAATTAAGTGATTCAATATCTTTGCAATTAAATGAACCAGGGCCCTTAAATTCCACAAGACTTCTACTGGTTTCCTGCTGTAACTCTGGCAGCAGGCAAGAAGGTCTTTGAGAAAAATGTGGAAGTTACCGTTTCAGCATTTATGATGCTTTCCTGGGAATTCCAATAGTTTCGAGTTCTTTTTGTCACACATTAACTTGGATAAAGAACTTCAATTTGGTCCATTTGATTCTGCAGTCCTGAATTATCTGAGGAGGAATGTGGGAAGATCGGAGCAAGGCAAAGCAGAACTTTCACATCCTCATAGATATTGTTCTTGATGCTGTCAGTTAACAATTCTAATCTTTTCTTCTTCCCAGTCTGGTCTATCTTGAGACTCTAATGCAAAGAGTTTTAGCCTGAAGGTTACTCAGATGATCAGAAAATAATACAGCTTAGTGTGAAACCAATTTAAAATGCAAATCAAATATTTCTATTCTAAGCTTTGGTCAGTAATCGGAATTGAATTGTTTTAGTTTTTATTCCAAGAACGAACTAAATTTATTCAGTTGCAAAATTGAAATCTGCGAAGTTGCAAAATTACTTTTGATAGTAATGTTCAAAATAATTGATATATTTGATCAATTTAATTAATTTAGATTACAAATTGTCCATTTGGTTTAAATTCTGAAAAGATGGATTAGCAAATTCTAGGATTAGAGAGGTACATGAACCAGTAGATTGCCACCTGGGGTCAGAGTTGGCGTAGAACCCAGATATCAGTGGCATCTTATTATATTTTATGAAACTATATTCAGTGCAAAATTTGGATGCACCCGTATTATTTAAGGGAATCAAATACTTTCAGATGAGCTACTGATGAATTTCTAGTGGCTTTCACTATGATTATACAAGTGTTTTGTGCTTTATTGAGTTCTTTAAAGTTGCTAAATGCTACAGGGAATGGTATGGTAGATCCTCAAGAAGTTAATGCTGACTACAAAGCCTCTGCACAAACCAGTTTCTCCCACAGATATGTACACAGTAGTGGGACAGCACACAAAAGGGAGAATAGACAGAAGTAACACAGAGCAAAACAAGCCACTGGAAGAGGAGAAGAAGAGGAGAGGATAAAAGATTCTCAGTAGAAGGTTATATCATGTTCAAAGGGAAAATATTCTGTTTAATCCTCAGCCAGGAACAGTTTGTGGAGTATTTGCATTTCATCAAGGAAAGGGTCATTGAAATCTGTCACCCATCGCAGCCACAACTGCAATCTTAGAGCAGGAAGAGGATGGCAGTGCCAATAGCTGTGAAGGTCTGATGGTGACCTTGGATGAGAACATTTAAATAACAGCTATAGCTTGCCAGAAGCGGACGATTAAGCACATGGCTTTGCTAAAATTCTGAGCTTCCCCATAATGTAAGGTATTACTGATTGTTCACACATTGCTCTGTGGGCATCATATGTCTACTTTGGATGTACCTCAACTGAAAAGTATTCTATTCCTTCAGTATCTAGCTGGCATGTAAGAATAGACATCCTTGTTTCAGAATGCCTCCCAGGCCTCACCTCAAACCTACCTCTGTAACTTCCTCCAGTCCTACTGTCTCTGAAATCTTTCTTCTGATTCTGCCCTTGTGCAAATTCATGATTTCCTTTACTCTACCATCAGCTATCTAGGCCTTAAGTCTGAAATTCTCTCTTTTTAAAGGTCTCCTTCCATCTTTAAGCAACTCCTTAAAATGCCCCTTTTGGCAAAGCATTTGATCACCTGTCTTAATATTTCCTTATGGGACTCTTGTCGAACTTTTTATGATAACAGTTTACATGGAATTTCTTGGGAAATTTTCATTTAGCAAAGGCTCTATATAATTGGAAATACCATATATACTCCTGTAAATGTCAATCTCATATAAAAATAATGACTTCTAGCCTAAAGTTCTGTCATATATCTCATGCAAACATCAACCTAAGATTTTCAAGGATCAAACCACATTCTGTTTGAATCTCTGGTGAAGAGGAAGAAGGAGGCTTATATAATGATGAGACGTGAAGGCTCAGTTAGGGCACTGGAGAGCTATAAATTAGCGAGGAAGGAGCTAAAGAGTGGGTTGAGAAGAGCTAAAAGAGGACACGAGAAGACTTTGGCGGATAGGATTAAGGAGAATCCTAAAGCTTTTTACAGGTATATAAATAATAAAAGATTGGTTAGGGCAAGATTAGGGCCAGTCAGAAATAGCAGTGGGAAGTTGTGCGTGGAGCCTGAGGAGATAGGAGAGACACTGAATGAGTATTTTTTGTCAGTATTCACGCAGGAGAAAGACAATGTTGTCGGGGAGAATACTGTGATACCAGGTTGTAGACTGGCAGGATTGAGGTTCATAAGGAGGAGATGTTAGCGAATCTTGAGGGTATGAAAATTGATAAGTCCCCTGGGCCAGATGGGATTTACCCTAGGATTCTCTGGGAGGCTAGAGAGGAGATTGCAGAGCCTTTGGCTTTGAGCTTCATGTCGTCGTTAGCTACAGGTATAGTGCCGGAAGACTGGAGGATGGCAAATGTTGTCCCTTTGTTCAAAAAGGGGAGTAGGGACCATCCTGGAAATTATAGACCGGTGAGCTTGACTTCTGTTGTGGGCAAAGTCTTGGAAAGAATTAAAAGGGATAGGATTTATAAGCATCTAGAGAGAAATAAATTGATTAGGGATAGTCAGCACGGTTTTGTGAAGGGTAGGTCGTGCCTCACAAAACCTTATTGAGTTTTTTGAGGAGGTGACCAAAGAGGTAGATAAGGGTAAGGCAGTTGATGTAGTGTATATGGATTTTAGCAAAGCGTTTGATAAGGTTTCCCATGGTAGGCTACTGCAGAAAGTGCAGATGAATGGGATTGAAGGTGATTTAGCAGTTTGGATTAGGAATTGGCTAGCTGATAGAAGACAGAGGGTGGTGGTTGAGGGGAAATATTCAACCTGGAGTGCAGTTACAAGTGGTGTACCTCAAGGATCTGTTTTGGGGCCATTGCTGTTTGTCATTTTTATAAATGACCTAGATGAGAGTGTAGAGGGTTGGATTAGTAAATTTGTTGACGATACCAAAGTGGGGGGAGTTGTAGACAGCGAGGATGGATGTTACAGTTTGCAGAGGGACATAGATAGGTTGCAGAGCTGGGCCGTGAGGTGGCAAATGGAATTCAATACGGATAAGTGTGAGGTGATTCACTTTGGTAGAATAACAGGCATATGAAATATAGGGCTAATGGAAGGACCCTTAATAGTGTTGTCGAGCAGAGGGATCTTGGGGTACAAGTACATAGCTCCTTGAAAGTTGGCACCCAGGTTGATAAAGTTGAAGGCTTTAGAAGGCGTACGGTGTGTTATCTTTTATTGGTAGAGGGATTGAATTTAGGAGCTGTGAGATTATGTTACAACTGTACAAAACTCTGGTGCGGCCGCACTTGGAGTATTGCGTACAGTTCTGGTCGCCGCATTATAAGAAAGATGTGGAAGAATTGGAAAGGGTGCAGAGGAGGTTTACCAGGATGTTGCCTGGTATGGTGGGAAGGCCTTATGAGGAAAGGCTGAGGGACCTGTGGTTATTTTCATTAGAGAGAAGAAGGTTACGTGGTGACCTAATTGAGGCGTATAAGATGATCAAGGGATTGGATAGGGTGGATAGTGAGAGCCTTTTTCCTCGGATGGTGATGACCAACATGAGGGGACATAACTTTAAATTAAGAGGTGGGAGTTATAGGACGGATGTCAGAGGCAGGTTCTTTACACAGAGGGTGGTGAGGGCGTGGAATGCCCTGCCTGCAGCAGTTGTGGACTTGCCTACTTTGGGGGCATTCAAATGTTCGGTGGATAGGCATATGGATGATATTGGAATAGTTTAGGTTAGAGGGTCCACTGGCCGGTGCAACATCGAGGGCCGAAGGGCCTGTACTGTGCTGTAATGTTCTATGTTCTATGTTCTACTTACTGGTAATTACAATGGTTCATTAATGTAAAGGCACACATGGGAATCTTTAGATTTTCCCACTACCAATTCCAGTGGGAGTCTCTCAATTAATCAACAAAACTAATGTGTACTACACGATCTATTACGATGCATTCAAGGAAGAATAACAAGTGCACAACTCTGTTTAAACTGGAGACAATTGTAACAGAATGGGTTAACGCACATCAGCAGAATGGTCATATAATTAGCCCAGAGCCATCCAACTTTCTGCTCTTGGAGAAGTGAAGAAAGATGATATTATACATTCAACTCCAGTGCCAAGCCTAATGGAAAGGCATGATTTAGTACTCTGTCAGAAAATGAAAATTCCATAGCATTTACCACTTGAACTCAAAGATAAAATCATCAAGTTCCACTATTTTGTCAATCAGCAATGAGAGAGTAACACATAATGTCTGTACTGGAAATGTGGATGAAACTTCAACGACCTTTGACACATCGGCAAATAGTCCTTGTAATTGGTCACCAAAAGATATGGTTCATGGTGGCTCCATTTGGTTTGGCAAATGGCATAAAACTAAAGATAATGTTGATCATCAAACCAAAGCTCTCCTCAAAAATAAATTTCAGAAAGACGTTGTCATCCATGTTCACAAGAAAGGCTGGATGGATGAAGGAGGCCACAAGAAATAGAGCAGGAAGTTTTGAATTTGAGACCAGGAGGACTACACAAAAACATTTACTATAGGCGTAATAATGCCAGCACCCTCACCAGCAATAATGGATGTGTAGAATGAACTTGATCCCAACATCAGCAAAAAATTTAAAGTGTGGGGTTACGAATGCATAATTAATGATATCAAGGACAATTACTTGTAGAATAATGATGCTGAGGTTGCCAGTGCAACCAATATTGTTTATGATGAAGAAGAAGACGAGGAATATCCATATGGTGATGTTATGCAATCAGACCATTGCGGCAAACTGTTTGGTGACTCAGATAGTGATTAGACTGATTTGGAAGGATTTTATTGGGAGATATTGTAGTTAATTCATATATATTTATATTGTGTTGGATGAGATATGTTACAGCTGCAATATTATAAATAAATGAGAGTTAGAGAATTGAAATGAATTCTTCATTGCAGTAGTTATTTTATTTGTACTTTATTTCATAGCGATAGTCTTTTTGGGCCCCAATCAAGCCAATCCCTATAAAACATTGCCCGTATAAAAGTTGGCCAAATAACTCTTGTCCTAAAAAAGTGGTCTAAAATATTTGACTTTTACACAACTATAGATGGTAGATGTATGCTGAGTCATCAACTTTAAAAGGAGAGAGTTGACAAACCGAAAAAGATTACATAAATGTGCCTGAAAGAGATATATGCCACACCTCTGGGCCAACTACAATCCCTTTCATGGAAAGTCACTGTAATTTTTAGTCAGTGTTTTCTAACAGTCCTATTTATTTTCTGTAATTTTGAAAATGTTGATATTTTTATGTTTTAGCAGCAAAACAACCAATTATGGACATTATTCCCTATAAAATCTGATGCAATGTAAATTAATATGATTTTCACTGGAATAGTCGACAAAGTGTAGCTTCTTGAGGTAATGAAGCTTGATGATATGTAATTGATCTTTCACAGTGCTCAGCAAAAGTATATACCAGTAATAAAAAGGGACTGTAGAAAAAGAGATAATCAGCCATGGATACACAAGGGAAAAAAGGAGGGTATTAAATTGAAAGAAAAAGTGTACAAAGTGGCAAAGATTAATAGGAAACTAGAGAATTGGGAAATCTTTAAAAGTCAACAGAAAGTCATGAAAAAAGCTATAAGGAAAAGTAAGATGGATTATGAGAGTAAACTAGCTCAGAACGTAAAAACAGATAGCAAAAGTTTCTACAAATACATAAAATGAAAAAGAGTGATTAAAGTAAACATTGGTCCTTTAGAGAATGAGGAGAGGGATGTAATAACTGGAAATAAGAAAATGGCTGAGGTATTGAACAGGTATTTTGCGTCAGTTTTCACAGTGGAAGACACAAATAACATGCCAAAAATTGATGACAGGAAGGCTATTGCAGGTGAGGACCTAGAAACAATTATCATGAAAGAAGTAGTGTTAGACAAGTTAATAGGGCTAAAGGTACACAAGTCTCCTGACCCTGATGGAATGCATCCCAGGGTACGGAAAGAGATGGTGGGAGAAATAACAAATGCATTAGTGGGTAATTTACCAAAATTCACTGGACTTTGGGGTGGAAAACAGCAAATGTAACAACACTGTTTAAAAAGGGATGTTGACAAAAGGCGGGTAACTATAGACTGGTTTGCTTAACTTCTGTAATAGGAAAATTGTTTGAATCTATCATCAAGGAAAAAGTACATCTGGATATAAATTGTTCCATTGGTAAGACACAGCATGGATTCATAAAGGGCAGATCATGTTTGAATAAGTTGGTGGAATTCTTTGAGAACATTACATGTGCAGTGGACATGGCGAAAGCTGCAGATGTGATATATCTGGATTTTTAGAACGCATTTGATAAGATGCCACATCAAACACTGCTGCAGAAGATAAAGGCGCACAGCGTTATGAGTTAGCATGAAAAGAGGATTTGTTAACTAATAGAAAGCAAAGAATGGGGATAATTGTTGGCAATCAGTGACTAATGGTGTGCCTCAGGAATCAGTTGGGATCACAATTGTTTACAATTTATCACTGCAACAGATCCACAGCAGATGCCATCTCCCTGGCTCTGCACTCAACCCTGGGACACCTTGATAACAAAGACACCTATGTCAGACTCCTATTTATTGACTACAGCTCAATCTTCAACACCATTATTCCCATGAAACTCATCTCCAAATTCTGTTGCCTGGACCTCGGCACCTCCCTTTGTGACTGGATCCTGAACTTTCTAACTCACAGACCACAATCAGTAAGGAAAGGCAAAAACACCACCTCCACAATCATCCCCAACACCGGTGCCCCACAAGGCAGTGTCCTCAGCTCCTTATTATACTCCTTAGACACCCATGACTGCGTGGCCAAATTCCTCTCCAGCTCGATTTTCAAATCTGCTGACAATACCACTATAGTGTGTCGGATCTCAGACAATGACAAGACAGAGGACAGCAGGAATGAGATAGAGAATCTGGTGAACTGGTGTGGCGACAATAATCTCTCCTTCAACATCAACAAAATGAAGGAGATTGTCATTGACTCCAGGAAGCATAAAGAACATGCCCCTGTCAACATCAATGGGGGCAAAGTAGAAAGGTTTGAGAGCTTCAGGTTTTTAGATGTCCAGATCACAAGAACCTGTCTTGGCCCCCGTGCTGTGCTGACTCTATAGAAAGAAAGCTACCAAATACCTTTATTTTCTCAGAAAGCTAAGGAAAATTGGCATGTCAGTTACGACCCTCATCAGCTTTTGCAGATGCACTATCAAGAGCATTCTTTATGGTTGTATCAGAGCTTGTACGTCTTCTGCTCAGCCAAGGCCACAAGAAACTATTAAGGTTGTGAATGTAACTCAATTCATCATACAAATCAGCCTCTCATCCATTAACTGTTGATACTTCCGGCTGCCATGGCAAAGCAGCCAGCATAATTAAGGACCCCAGGCACCACAGACATTCTCTCTTTCACCTTTTTCATTGGGAAAAAGATACAAATGTCTGAGGTTATGTACCAACCAACACAAGAATAGCTTCTTCTCTTCTGTCATTAGACTTTTGAATGAGCCTACCTCGCATTAAGTTGATCTTTCTCAGCACCCTAGCTATGACTGTAACACTACATTCTGCACTCTCTTGTTTCCTTCTCTATGAACAGTATGCTTCATCTGTATAACGTGCAGGAAGTAATACTTTTCATTGTGTGCTAACAGACATGACAATAATAAATCAAATCAAGAAAAGTTGGAGGGTCAATCTATTTCCAACATTTCTCAATCATGGTGCAACTTGTGGGACGAAGGGCCTGTATTTTTCTATGTTCTATGAAGTGGGAGTGCCCTCAATCTGAAGGCCTTTGGAGTTGGGGCACCATGCCTTCTAGGAACTGGGACCTTCAGCCCTCCTTCCCCCCCGGTCTACACCCTGATGCAACAATCACACAATTGCTGCAGGAGTTCCTCAGGATTGTACCCTAGGTCAAACCATCTTTACCTGCTTCATCAGTGATCTTCTTTCCATCATAAGGTCAGAAGTGGTCATGTCTGCTGGTGATTGCACATTGCTCAGCACCATTTGTCACTCCTCCTATACTGAATATCCTCAGTAGCATGCAGCAAAACCTGGACTATATTCAGGCTTGGGGTGATAAGTGGCAAGTAACATTTGCACCACATGTGCCAGGCAATGATTACCTCCAACAAGAAACATCTTCTCTGTTTAGTATCTAATGGCATTACTGTTGCCAAACACTCACCAGCAACATCCTGAGGGGTTACCATTGACCAGAAACTTAATTGTAGCTGCCATAAAAACTACAAGATTAGGTCAGAGGCTAGGAATTTTGCGCCGAGTAACTCAAACCTGATTTTTCAATGCCTATTCACCATCTACATAGCATAAGTCAGAAGTCATCTGGATCAGCGCAGCTCAACAACATTCAAGAAACTCACCACCATCCAGGACAAAGCAGCTCGTTTGTCTGACACCTCATCCGCCATCGTAAACATTCAATCCTTCCACCACCATCAAACTGTGCATCAAGGTGCACTGCAGCAATTCACCAAGACTTCTTGAACAGCAACCTCTTTCACCTCGAAGGATAACGGCAGCAGATGCATAGTAACACCACCGCCTGCAAGTTACTGTCAATGGGGTCAATATTCTGAAACTCCCTTTCTAATAGTGCTGTGTGTGTATCTACACTACATGGACTCAACCTGTGCAAAAGGTGTTCTGTGCAAATCCATCACTATCTACTTGCTCACATCTGGAAAAAGAAGTGAGCTTGGTCTCAGTTTGAAAGGCGATTAGCGTTCATGGTGATTCCTACTCTCAAAACATCAAATTAAGGATACATTTTGACTAACTAAAATGTTTTGCCACTGAATGCCTTCAATATCATGTTTTCAGTAGCATATCATGAAATAAGACATACCAGGTTGGGAACTGACTTCACATGGTTAGATGGCATAATTACACCTGTAATTACGATGATCTCTAGTACTGGCACATCCAGTGACAACAGTGGTCAGCTGCAGCTTGAAACTTGGCTCCACCTCTATGTAAATATGCAGAACTGCTGACCTCCCTCAGCCAATATCGCCTCCACTACAACACTCATCAAACAGAGGATCAGAGCCTATGCTACACTTGGGTTTTTCTCCTTTTCGTTTTCCAAGCTTCTTCCTAATCCCACGCCATTCAGTTCTACAGATGGATTGAGGCGCCTTCTGATCTTTCCCAAAGGCTTCCAGAAATTTTTGACATTTCTTATTGATTTTCAGTATCAATCACTGAAAATCACTATCTGTGAGTCCTCCTTCCAGCCCCATAAGCCAGGCAGTGCAACAGTACCAATGGGTTTTCTACCCTCCTGCTTTTAACCGTTCAAGTCCAAATAGCACCTATTTTGGAACATCTCAGCACTTGGCCCATAGTTTGTGTGACCCTTTCAAGCAGATAATAATTACATGTCTGAGCAACAGCACTTAACACTTGGTATGATCCTTCTAATCCCCACACTGAGAGGTAGGTCATTCCAATGATGATCTACTTTCGTAACTAACTCTCATTACCATCCAAAACAACTAATGCAATGTGACAATAAGAACTTGGACTTGCTGTTCTGTTTTAGCTGTTAAAAATCACAGATTGCACAATGTAATGATTACTTTGGCAGTCACATCAGTCCTTATCCAATCCAAGTATATGCCCCGGAGTGTTAGGAATGAATGAACCGTGAATACTATCCTAAAACATTGTTGAACATTCATGAACACAACAAAGATATAAGAATTATTAATCCTATTAAACCTTTGGCATTTCACATAATCAGCTGTATCCAGATGGATGGGCAAACAGATTTATAACTAAATTCCATTTATATGATAAAGGCATCAAATAAAGACAAGCGTAATGAAGCAATAAAACCACATTCACAGGTTCCCAGCGTCAATCTGAGCACTCTGCTATGCAACTCATCCGCAAGTTTATACAGTCACATAATCATGAAGTTAACCCAGCTGATGCCAATTCTCTCAGTTACTGGTCTTGAATAATTTTCAAACTCTACTCCTAAATGCTGCTTACAGCCAGATTTTCAAAAACATGCAAACCTCACAGAACATTTATAAACACAATAGCATGTTCCTTACATTACTTAATATGACCAGTGTAATAGGCATTAGTCACTCTTCCTATCAAGTCTTTTTACTTATAGGTTTTTTTACAGATGGCACAGTGGCACAGTTGATTAGTACTGCTGCCTCACAGTGGCAAGGACCCTCGTTCAATTCTGGGTTCAGGTCACTATCTGTTCTCCTTGTGTCTGCATGGATTTCCTCCGGATGCTCTGGTTTTCTCCCACACTCCAAAGGTGTGCAGGTTAGGTTGATTGCCAGAGTTAAGTTGTTTATTAGTGTCAAGGGGATTAGCAGGTTACATTGGGGGGATACAGCCTGCGTGAGATTGTTGTTGGTGTAGGCTCAATGGGCCTGAATGGCCTCCTTCTGCACTCTAGGAATTCTAATTGCATTTTTATTTCTATATGCTTTTGTAGTATTTTGTGATCTTCAAAGTAAGAAATGCCAGTTTTAGGAAATGGGATATTTTTTTCGCCATCAGCATCAACTGCTCCAGTCAGGTATAGTGAGGAATGAGTTCAGAGTAAAGAGGTGAATTTTTCCTCCCTGCCTGCCATTGGAATCAGAGCAGGTGAGGAGCGGAACAGAAGGAGGTCCATTGACCTTGGGTGAGATTTTCCAGTCTCACGGCAAGCATGGCCAGAAAATCCCACCCAACATCTCTGTCATGCTCCAAAACTCATCTTTGTTCCAACCCATAAAGAACGTCCCATTTTTATTTCCCATACCAGCTAATATCACTGCATTTACTAATGCATGTGCTAATTTAATGTTGTTTTTCAATTTGGGGATAGATTTGCTCTGTGTATTTTACACGCGTTAGGAGCACAAAATAAAGGAAACTAAGCTTTCAAGTCATCATTCTGGGCTATATTTTGACCCAAATAATAAAACTGAAAAGACAGTTTTAATCTTCTTCTTCCTTTCTTTCCCCTTAGTAGTTATGTTCCTCATTTTTATCTGCAGATAACTGTGTAATTTCCAATGCACAGCAACATTCAGAACTAATGACAGAATTTTCTTTCAATATTTTGTTTGCCAAATAATTAATGTTGTAGCACAAAACAACTAATTCTAGGCCACTAATCCTATGAGAGCAAGGAAATAAAACAATGGCACTAAAATTATCAAATGAACTAGTCATGAGGATGGAGGGAACATAACCTCTAGAAAGGATCATGCTCTATCTTTACTCAACATCTAACCTCTTGGACATTTTAAATTGATTTACTATCCTCTGTGAAGCAACTTTGGTCTTCCTGACCCTTCCCATTAAAATAATCCAGACCTATCCTGTAATAAATGAAGTAGCAAAATGTTTAACAAGAAATTATAATGACAGCAAAATAATCTTTGCAAAACTTACTCTAAGAATAACCTCTCTTTTGCTTTTGTTTCATTTTAACTAAAGAAAATGTAAATATGACCCAATACTGCCATCAGTTGAATGGTAATGGAACTGCGGAATTTAATCATGCACAAACAGCAATAACTGCTGTATTAAAAATGTACTGACTTGCTTTTAGTGGCGTATTTTTAGATAAGCCAACACTTTGACTTAAGAGAATAATAAAGATTACATTGAGCAACCAAATAGTGTTTCACACTGAAATTCAATAACTAAGAGAAACAATTGTAAGAGTTCATCATGTCTCCATAAAATAAAACAGACTTCATGTGTATCAATTAAGCTTCACTCTGCTGAATAGATATCAGTATACTGAATAAATCTAAACTTATCATATTCAACAAACCAGATAAAAAAAATTTAAAAAATCGACAACATATCTATTTATGACACAGAACTAAACAAAACTTACCACACTGGGATGGGGCTTTTGATACAAGTCCTGGACACCCACAAATTATCTACATTTATTTTGGATGTACGTAAAGAGACTAGGCTGTCAAAACTTTATGCAAAATGTTGTCTTCATTCAACTCAGCAACAGCTCTCAGACAAGTCAAAGTTTTAAATTTATACATTACATGAAAAATAGTACAAAAATAAAGCAAACATCTGCAGTTACAACAAAAGATCAGTAAATTTGCAGAGCTGTAACTTCAGTAACATCTTCTTTGCTATCCACCTTGAACCAGTTAGATCCACTTGAGGTGATTACCAGAGCCAGCCCACTAACTATAATACTGAATATTATGACTTAATCTCCTCTTATATTAGCATCACCAATCCCAACTTTGATTTTTACTTTAATTTCTCGGTATATGGAAGAAAATACAGATGTTAAATAGATAATATCAGACCCAGCAGCAGCTAAAATATTGATGGGTAAACTAAAGTCAAATTGTATTATATATTGGAAGATTTAGTTGTAATCTAGTCACTGCTGTAACATAGCAGTTAATTTCTGTGCAGTGTCGTGCCGTTATAAAGGCACTAATTAATCACAAGGGATTGGATAAATGTATTGAGAGCTCAGTATTTAGATCAGGCACAAGAAAACATTTATACATGGATAGAAAGCTTAAAGACATCAGCAACAGAGCTGTGTTCTGTGCTTTGCTCAATAGCAAAAGTGAAACTAAGACTGGATCACACGATGTACAGCCCTTCCAGTGATGTAATGTTGCTTTCCCTTAAAAATATTGAAGTAGCTATCCCTTAGGAATGTCATTGGAAGGATCATATGACCTAATCGCCCAATGGGGAAAGAGCATTGGGATCTTTGAGCAGAACGCAGGCTTTTACAGCCAGATTGATCCAAGAGCCGAGAAACACATCGATTGTAACACTCTGCATGTAGTTGTGAATAGTAAGAAACCTATTGTTACTTGTTTGTCAGCTGATCATCAATTATTGCATTTATTACATTGATTACAAGGAAAATAATGGCATCTCAAATGGCAATGAAAAATTTGAAGGAAAATTAGCTTGCAATAGCTGCAGAACAAGTCCAATTCGCAAAAGAGGAAGAATAGATATGTCTCTCTTCGGAAAATTAGAAGATTTTGATGCTGCTACAGAAGATTGGGTATGGTATTTGAAGCATTTGGAGTTTTCTTTGATGCTAATAAAATTAAGGGGGAGAATAAGAAGAAAGATATATTACATATTGAACCCAGGTGACCAAAAGTTTAACAACCCCAGATCTCCTGACATAGAAACATTTAGAGAGCTTGTTGAGCTAGCAAAGGGGCTTTACCACCCTCAGCCCTCAGTAATATTACAAAGATACAAATTTAACTCCTCAAGGAGAGTCCCAGGGGAGATTATTGCAGACTTTGTCGCAAAGCATGTGATTTTTGGTGAGCTTTGAACATGTTAAGAGACTGATTGGTATGCGTTATACAAAGAAACTTATTAGCTGAATCAGAGATAACTCAAAAAGATGCTAAAAATGCCATCAGCAATGAAGAGCACCGAGAAGGGTATCCAGGATACACAAAATGCACAAAGTGACAAGATCTATCAGTTAGGATGAGAAGCTGTGAGTACCAGGAGTGATCGTGTTGGTTTAAGTAAAGATATATGCAGAAGAGTCACAAGGTTAAAACAACAGCCTAGGAATAATGCAAGTTGCTATTGGTGCAGGGGGAAATCACTACCCAGAAAGAGGTAGATTTAGAAAAGAGTGCCCTCAAAACTCTCTATGAACTTCAATCTCTCGGGAGCTCCCTCCTCCTGAGTACAGATGGTATGAGTCTCATTATAGAGAAGGCTCAGATCCTGCGGAGATGGGCTGAACACTTTGAAGCTGTCCTCAACCGACCCTCATCTATTAACGATGAGGCAATAGACAGAATTTCACAGGTTGATATCAACAGTGCCATGGATGATCCATTATTAGTATTTGAAATCATGAAAGCTGTCAGCCAGCTATCCAGTGGCAAAGCTCCAAGGGCAGAGATCTATAAGGCTGCTGGTCCTGTACTTATCGAGAAGCTCACCAAGTTGCTCCAGTCCTTTTGGAAGGAAGGATTCATTCCCCAGGAATTTAAAGATGCTTCCATCATACACCTTCACAAAAGGAAAGGAATCAGCAAGTATGCAACAACCACTGAGGAATCTCACTGCTCTCCATCACAGGAAAAACCTTTGCAAGAGTCCTGCTAAATCATCTGGTCACTCATCTGGAGCTGGGCCTATTTCGAGATTCACAGTCTGCAAAGATCACGGGACTATTGACATGATTTTTGCTGGGCACTAACTTCAGGAGAAGTGTTAGGAACAGAATCATGAGCTCTACATAATCTTTGTTGATTTCGCGAAAGCCCTCAACACTGTCAGCCAAGGCGGCTTGCGGAGGATTGTGTCAAAGTTTGTCTGTCCTCCCAAATTCATTCAGATGGTATGCCAGTTCCATGATGGCGGAGAATCCTCTGAGGCATTCCCTATCACCACTGGCGTCAAACAGGGCTGTGTGCTCACACCCACACTGTTCAGCATGACGTTTACTGCCACACTGAATAATGCCTTCCAGAACAGTGTTGCTGGAATCAGCCTCAAGTACAGAGTGGATGGGAAGCTCTTCAACCTGAGGAGACTTCAAGCAATTACCAAAGTGAAGGGGACTGTTCCGAGAGATTTCCTCTTTACCAATGATTGCACCCTGTATACTGTCTCAGAGCAAGAGTTGCAAATCAGTATGGACAAATTTTCCACGGCTTGTGACAACTTTGGACTCACCATCAACATTAAAAAGACCAAAATCATACACCAGCCTGCTCCTCATGCACTGTACACAGAACCCATAATCACAATCAAAGGCAGAAACTACAAACAGTGGACCAGTTCACTTACTTCGGCAGCACACTCTCCCAAGCAGTGACTATTGATGCAGAAGTTAACTGCAGAATAGCAAGGACAAGTTCTGCTTTTGATACTCTGCGCTGCACTGTTTGGGAATGTCGAGGAATCAGCCCAGCAACAAAACTGAAGATCTACAGTGCCATGGTACTCACTACCCTCCTGTACGCCTGTGAAATGTGGACTGTGTATCGAAGGCATGCAAGACAGCTCAATCATTTCCACATGACTTGTCTTTGCAGAATATTATGCATCCGATGCAAGACAAATTACCAGACACTGAAGTTCTCTAGAGCAAGCCTACCATCAGTTCACACACTGCTATGAGAGCGCAGGCCTGGTGGGTAGGTCAGGTCATCCGTATATCAGACGAGCACCTGCCCAAGCAACGCTTTTTTGGGGAATTCTCTGCTGGAAGACGTTCGCATGGAGGGCAAAAGAAATGTTTCGTAGATACACTTAAGGCATCCCTGAAGTCGCTTGACATAGAAATAACCACCTGGGAAATGCTGGCACAAAATCACCCTATCTGGCGCTGCCTCATCCGCAGGGCTGTCAAGTTTACAAAGGAAGGTGCATTGCTGAAGCACAACTTAAGAGCAAGCTGCACAAGTCCAGAGCCATCTGCGCAACAATTACAGTGCCTACACAAGTCTGCCAACGTGTGCTCGAACTGACCTGATCAGGCATCTTCGGACACATCCCATCCAGCCTCAAAATGACTATGTCCTCATTGATACGATGGACGAACAACTTATGACACTAATAATTAAAATAAATAACTGATGCATCACCATGTGGGGTTGTGTTATTCCACGCAATACGTGATAGATCTGAGAGACCCGACTGATACGTGTCAAAATTCCCTGTCAGATGTGGAAAATCGATACTCCCATATCAAAAAAGAAGGCCCAGTTGTTTCCTTCGGCATCAAGAAGTTTCATCAATGCATTTATAGGAGACATTTCACTATCATCACAAACCATAAGCCACTTTTTGAGCTTTTCAAGAAAAACAAAGTGATTCCACCAATTGCCTAGGCTAGAATACAATGATGGCACTGTTCTTGTCAGCCTTTGGATATACAATTGGACATGAGTCAGGGGCTAACATAGCCAAAGCATATGCCTTAAGTCACCTTCCATTATCAGAAAGCACATCTCCCCCTCTCTCCCCCGATCAGAAGTGTTTGTCTGACAACAGAATGGCGCTGTCAAATGCCAGATTCCAGAATTCCATGACATTTAATGGAATAAAACATATCTGAGCTGCATTGTATCATCCCTCATCAGATGTTCTTTTTGATATATCTTAATGGTTAGAGTAGGGTACATAGGGCATAATTTTAAACTTTGCAGCTGACACAAAGCTAAGAAATGCAATAAACAGTACAGAGGGTAGCAACAGATGTTCAAGAGGACACGGATAAATTGGTGGAATATGATAACAATTGGTAGAAGTTTAATCAGAGAACTGAAACATAATGTATTTTGAAAAGAAGATTGGGAAGAACAAACATAAACCTAATGATACAATTAAAGGGGAACAGGATCAGAAAGCTGAAAGTTTAAGTACAGAAATCTTGATGGCAACAAGACAAATTGATTTTTTAAAACAGTATATGATATCCCTGGCTTTTTAAATAGAGGTGTTAAGTACAAAGCCATAAATAAATTTGGCAAATCCTGTTTGAAAATGTTTCTGTGAAAAACCTTTGAAAGGCTATGCATAAATACGAATTGTTGTTGCAAATTTTTATAAATCCTTGGCTGGGGTATTTTTTTTCAATCTTGGCATCATACTGTAGGAAGGATGTCAAAACCTTAGGGAGGGCACAGATTTATTCGAAATATACCAGGGTGAGAGACCTCAGTTATGTTGCAAAACTATACAGGCTGGGCTGTTCCCCTGAGAGCAAAGAAGATTGAGGGGAAATTTGATAGAGGCATCGAAACCACGAAAGAATTTGAAAGTAAATAAGGAGAAATTGCGGCAGAAGGTTATTAACCAGAGGACACGGAATTAAGGTAATGGTCGATCATTTTCATGCAGCTAATTGTTTTGCATTTCCTGAAAGGATGGAGAAAGCAGATTCAATCATAACTTCCATAAGGAAATTGGCTAAGAATTTGAAGGGGAAAAGCAGACTATGTGTAAAAAGTGGGGGATTCAGATGAGTAGTTTCAAAGAGCTGGCATAAGCACAAATGAGGAGAGACTTTCATGACAGAATTGCATTCATTGGAGTTTGGAAGAGTGAGAAGGGATCTCATAGAAACTTATAAAATTCTAATCTGACTACACAATGTAGATTTATAAAGAATGTTCCTGATGGTGGGGGCGGGGTGCCGGTTGGGGGTTCCAAAACTACAGGTCATAGCTTAAGGATAAAGGGTCAAACTTTTAGGATTGAGGTGAGAAGAAGTTTCTTCACCCAAAGAATAGTGATACAATGGTGGAATTCACCACCATAGAAAGTAGTTCAGGCCAAAATGTGTGATTTCAAGAAGAAATTAAACATAGCTCTTGGAGCTAAAGAGATTAAGGGATTTGGGGGGAAGGCAGGATAGGATATTGAATTTAATGATCAGCGATGATCATAATGAATGGTAGAGCAGACTCAAAGGGCTGAATGGTCTACTTGTAGTTTCTATGATTCTATATTGCTGTTGTCAGATCCCTGAGACTTGGAAATTGGATGTGAAAATATGTATCTATACAGAACGTGGTGTCTATAATGCTTGGTTGCAGAGCTGTTATAGAAAACTTGCCTTTCCAAAGGAATAATTTTCTTCCTTTATGCAGAATTCTCTTCCCATTAGTAGGATTACAGTGGATGGTCCTATCACTAGTACAAAATCACTACCAACCACTGTGATTTTCTTCCAGTCGCTCATTAGCTGTGTGGCATAATTTGGAGGTCAAAAAACTCACATTCTTTGACTTACTGGGAAAGAACTGAAAGTAGTTGATCAAATCACTTCAGTGGGATGGCAGAAACAGGCAGGATGGCAGCTTTGCGTCGGAAAACAGTTGGAGGAGCTCCCTGATTTTCTGGTTGGTCAGTAGCGTCCTTCTCGCAATTATGAGGCCCACGAGAACCCATTTGACAGGCACAAAGGTGAGGTGGCACCATAAGAAAGTGGCACAGACTGTCAGAAGGGAGATTAGAAAGGTAGTCAGTGCAACCTCCACTAACCTAAGAACTACCACACAATACAGGATGCTCACTGGCTTCACAGAAAGGTCAAGGAAAATCAAGACTCTTGTTTCCTCAGCTTCACTCATCCCTGTACCTGCCATGCACTTTCCCTTCCAGCATCTAGGTCTCAAGGCCACACATTTCTACACGGTCAAATTTTCCAAACATTCAAGCATTCTATAGTCAAGAGCATTTTCTCTATTTCATTCACTGCAAAGACAAAAATCTTTATCATTAAAACTCAGACCTAACATGCAAATGGCTTCATCCTCATTGGCATTTATTTAACAGAAGTGCAAGCCTCAATTCCTCATTTCTCAGCTTACACGCACAGTCAGCTATTCAAGTATTACAGCAAAATAAGCCAAAGAGATTGCTTGACAGGCTTCCTTTTCTCTTTCAGGACAAGGTGGCCACAGCCAGAGGCACTAGGAGCCAATAAGTAGGGATATGTGCACTTGTATGTTCTAACCCCTATGGAGGAGATGGAATGCTATTCACTCAAGGGATCACTAGCAATGGGCTGAAAGTATCAACAATACGAAATTCCTCCTTCACACCTCCCCTTTCACCCTCATCTTATACACAAGCTGATGATGATATAAGCATGCACTTCTTAACTTTCCCAACCCATTTACATTTTTCTTATAGAATACCCAAGAAGTGTAACCTGGCCAATAAATGGAGAAAACCTTGGAAAAGAATAATGATGAAGATATAGCATTATCCTTTCACTCCAAACTCACCAGCTCCATACCAAGCTCTTAGAGGATGGATTAAGGATATGATTTACATGGGATATGATATTGAACATGAGTGGACTGCAGCCAAGACAGGTCACAAGGACAAGGATAGCACTGATGCCAGTTCACTGATGTGACACATGGACTCTACTGTAGAGGACTCTGACAAGCACTTCAATGGTTCAGCTTACAGAGGGAAGCTGATGATATATATATATATAACAAAATGTTTGATTTAGTGCAAAGCCTGTCAGAAAGTTTGCATCCAAATTCAAGAAGCAAAGAGAAATCCAGCTACAATGTTTTTAATTTAAAGTGATTTGATTTATTACTGTCACGTGTATTGGTATACAATGAAAACTATTGTTTCTTGCGTGCCATACAGACAAAGCATAACATTCATAGAATATCTGGGGAGAAGGAAAGGAGAGGGTGCAGAATATAGTGTTACAGTCATAGTCAGGGTGTAGAGAAAGATCAGCTAAGTATAAGATAGGTCCATTCAAAAGTCTGATGACAGTAGGGATGAAAATGTTCTTTATGTCAGTTGGTATGTGATTTTACACTTTTGCATCTTTTTCTCAATGGAAGAAGGTGGAAGAGAGAATGCCATGGGTGTATGGGGTGCTTAATTATGCTGACATAATTTTCCAAGGCAATGGGAACTGTAGACTGAGAGTGGCAAGAAGTGTAGACGATAAACAGAGCTTGGAGCCCTATCTCTCCAGTATGAAAGCAGTCACCAACTCCATTCGTACACTTGTGGATCCAACCAAAAAGTCAATGTTTCAGCCTCCATTGCAGCTCAAACAGTAACTACCTGACCTCTGGGTATTACGGTGAAGGGAGTGCCAGATCAGCTTGTTGCCATACAAGTTCTGATTGCTTCTATCATGACTGTGGTTTACAGCATATAAAAGGGCAGTCAAACAAATTACTAGGATTGCTGAGATGTTGCCCCAGGGGAATGGCAGTGGCTCCATGAAGCATAATCCTATTGTCCTCGCTCAGGATGAAAGCATTCATCCTCCCAACCCCACTCTTCCAGTGATCTTGTCATTGCCTGTCAACCAACCAGCTAATACTTGTCACGCAATCTGGCACTGGCCCTCCTAAAAACAGAGCTGAGCAGGTTCATTCTGCAAGGTCATCTGCAGCCACTTTCACGGAAAGTCAGCAGCTTACTATCAGCCGTGTTGCAGCCACAGGAGTATGGGATAGGAGCACTAGGATGGACACAATGCAATCAAAAGTCAATGAATCACCTTGATGTACCCCTATAGCATTTGTCTGCTGGGTATCTCTGTCTATCCTAGTGCTCCTACCCCAGTACTACAGTGGCTCCAGCTCGGCTGGTGAAAGGCTATTGGCTTTCAGTGAAGGAGAACACAATGTGCCATGGTTTCATTTATAATTTTAATTTGTAATGTTTATTTTATGGCATCTTTTATTTTTGTATTGTGGTTAAACAAACACTGTGAAGACCATTGCAACATGGAAGGAAAGGTGTGGGACAGTTGTGAATGTGGATATTGATATTTCATTTCAATTAAGTCCTTTATGAAGAACTGGAACAGAAAGCTGAGTAAATTTCCTCCCCTTGTCTTCTTGCTGCTTTTCTCCTCATGCTGCTGCTCCTGAGCCTTTTGGCTGGTGTCAAGGTCTGTCCTCTCAGGATTGCAAGATTGTGCAAGGTCACCATGAATTTTAACATCTATTCTGCCAAGTACTGTAGATTTGCTCTGGAGTCAACCAGACAGCAGAAACACGGGCTGAATTTTCAAGACACCATCGCCCCCATCCCACATGTTAGAAAGCTGCAGGGAAGCCCACCGTGGGAAGAATGACTGCCCCACATCAATTAACAGCTAATTAGCTGCTAATAGGCTGAAGTCAATTTTAGTCTCTAAATGCTGTCTCTAAACATGAGCAGTGAATAACCAAATTTCTTGCATTAAGTATAAGTGCTGTGAGTATAAGAATTAGAATTAGAGCTGTGATGAAAAGTCATTGACTTGAAATGATTCTCTCTCCACAGATACTGCCTGATCTGCTGAGTATTTCCACCATTTTCTATTTCAATTAGTGTGGCACTAGACTCCAAAACAGACATTAGAGATAATGATGAAATGTTTCCAACACAAAGGAAATTAGTGGATCAGTGGGTTAGAACAAAGAACAAGAACAAAACAGCACGGGAAACAGGCCCTTCGGCCCAATGAGCCCGCGCCGCCACTTCTACCTGTGATCCCTGTCTGTGTTTATAGATCTATGGATTGAAACCAAATTTAAGACAATTTAGGGAGAATTTGTTCTGCCAATCAGCCTAAGAGCACATCTTTGGGATGTAGGAGGAAACCGGAGCACCCGGAGAAAACCCAGGCAAGCACGGGGAGAATGCACAAATTCCCAATGACACCGGCCCAAATCTATGTATCTGCACAGCACAGCGATAGTCGCTGAGCTGTCATGTTGCCCATCAAATGGTCCAGGTCAAGCGTACACTAACGATGTGAAGCATTAGGATACTCTCAAAAAAAAAAAATCCAAGACCAGCCCTCTCATGACCCATTGCATGTATGTCCTTTGTTAGACAACAAGGCGGACCAAAGTACCTGTAGGATAAAAACAAATACATCAATATCATCGACTATTTACATATTTCCCAGGGATTCCCAAGGTTCATGATCCCTATTTTAAATCAGTTTTCTATATCCCTCCATTCCCATTCTGTTCATGTGCCCATCTAAGTATCTCTTAAATAACTCCAGAGTACGTGCCTCCACCACTTTACTTGGCAGCGCATTCCATATCCCCACCACCTTCTGTGTGAAAAAACTCCCTCTAGCATCCAAATTATACCTTACCCACCTCACCCTAAGCCTGTGATCCTCGTGCTATTTGAGTCCATCCTAGGAAAAAGCTTTACCCTGTTTACTCTATCTATACCCCTCATAATCTTGTACACCTTTATTAGATCTCCTCTAAGTCTACGTTTTTCTAAGGAAAACAGCCCCAATTTGCCTAATCTCTCCTCGTAACTCAGATCTTCCATACCAGGCAGCATTCTGGTAAACCTCCTCTGCACTCTCTCCAGTTCTTACAACAAGCCAGCTGCTTTTATGGTCATTTTTCTAGCTGCCAGCCCAATTAATTAAAACAGCAAGTGCTGGAGAAACTCAACAGCATCCGTGGAAGGAGAATAAAGCCCACATTTTGAGCCTAGATGACCCTTTGTCAGAACAAAGCATTGCCTCTATTCTCTCTCTCCACAAATGTTGTTAGACCTGCTGAGTTTCTCCAGCATTTCTGTTTGTGTTTCAGGTTCCAGCATTCGCAGCAATTTGCCTTTACCCAGTTAATTAAATTCAGTTTCTCTATTTAGTTTAATGGGATTTCATCTCACATCCTCTGGATTGTTAGTATAGAATTATAACCACCCCAATACCATATCCTCTATGCAGGGAACTGTGTTATAGATCCAACTTCCTTGAAAGTTTGCTTAAGCCTCCTGTTCCTTGATACTTGTTGTTGAATCATTACTGCAGCAATGGAATTTATCTGATTTGGGCTTATACATTATTAGACCATAACCAAAACAAAATTTGACCATTAGTACTGAATACATGAGGAAGGAACCAAAAGGTATATTAAAGCTCTATTGCAATATTCATTATTCACATCTATTCTCTGAAAATCTTCACTCTAGCAAATAAAATAAATTTTGCTATGAGACACTTTCAGAATCTCCTAGCTAATAGCCTGCTGCTAAAGCTAAACTCTAGTTGTACATCACTACTAAAACGTCCTTTCCACCAATATCACTGGGTTCTGCTAGCAGTAATAGTGCAACTGATATCTTTCTTTATCTATGCCCTTCCCCTTACTCAAAGTTCTGTTACGCATTTTTTCAATTAGGTAACCTTGAACAATGCGTGATGTTGCACTGGGACTTCTCTTTTACTAGGCTAGATTTAATCTCATATCAAATGCTGCTTGGTCAGCTTTGTGTAATTCTTTCAAATCCTATTAGAACTAGACCCATCTGTAAGCTCTAATCAGTGTGTCATTTTAAAAATAGATTGCATACAATTGGTCAGAACATAATAAATAGGGGTAGATAATACAATGGTGGCAGCATTAAACCATAAAATGTGCCTGGCACCCAGTCTCTGTATTATTGGATACAAAGGCCTATGGTACCCCTAACGTGGATGGTGGTGCCAAAGCAGCTGGGAGTTTGTACACAGCCTATGATCCAGGACTATAAGGCCCTTGACTTTGATACAAGTTAAAGTGACTACTATAATACAGATGAAAATATCAGGAGAATGCAGCAGCTGATTGTGTACTGAAAGGGAAACCAAAATCAAAAGCAAAAAAAATTGTGACCCTTGTCACTTAACACCTAAGTACCCCTGACTCTGACAATCCAGTTCTGGTTGTCCAGTGTCACCACATATCAAATATCTCATCCCACATCCCAAAATAATACTCAGCACGCAATGAGCATCCATTACTCCTCATTGAATGTTGGTACATCATAATTAATGGCCCAGTGCGCAGTATAAATTACCAGCTGCTCAGAAACCATGCTTCAGAGAGCACGGGTTGGACAATTGGGCTACAGTGTTACAACGCTATATTCACTCAATGCTTTCTTTCATTGGGACCAAACATCTGGACAAACTTGACAAATTGTGCGAGCAATCTTACTGGTTCGTCACATCAATTGATTAGCGCAGTGAGCTGGTAAGATTGCAAGAGGTGAGAAATCAGATTTGTGTCTGTTTCACAATGAACTATCACTGGATTGCTGGCCTCTTAATTAAGAGGTTGGTCTTAATTTAATCTCAATTAAGATTTTAAGTGCGTGACTAATAATATTAAAATTAAGATTAAGCCTGGCACTTTAGCACTGCCCACTGGGCACACAGACAGTGATGGGTCTTAAGGCACAAGGACTGGGCCTAACGGAAGAGGGTGGGGTCTGAAGGGGAGGCGGAGCATGGGGAACTGTGCACTCTGCAACTGGCAATCGATTAGGGTGGAGGTGAACGGAGTGATGTTTGGCTGGGGGTCGGTGAATGGGGACTGCAATTGAGTAATGGGGATGAATGGGAGTTGCAATCGGCCAGAGGGTAAACCGGAGCCATGATCGGGCAAGAGTTGAACAATGGTCGTGCTTGGCCAGGAGAGCCATGACTGGGGAGGGTGAGATTGTAATCAGGGGTTGAGGGGAGTGTAAGATTGCCAGCGCACTAACTGTGTACACTTTACACAGTGCATGGGGAGATCATATGCAACGGCACCCTCTTGCAGTTAGCAGCCAACTTCCTGGCATGAATAGACTCCATTCACTCCCGCTACTGGTGCAAATCACAATTTGCCTCACTTTTTTCTCTAAATGGCATAAGATTTTAGCTTTTCTCTCACCGAAAAAATGGACACAAATCTCTCCCATTTTCACACATTCGGCACTTAGAATTTTTTTTGGTAAGATCGCCCTCGTGTGGTTGACATTGCAGCTGGGGACACAAATCGGACATTTGCTGAACAGCTTGGGACCTAGCACAAATCATTATGCAGGTCATTACATTTCCACAGCCCCTGGTATTTCTGGTAACTGCAACTTTTAGTGTTGGCATTCTCCACACTGACCTTCCCTCTTCTTTGGGGCTAGGAGAAGATTAACTTCCAACGTCGGCATCAGGTCATGACCTGGATAGACCAGATTTCTTCCTAATTTAGATTTTAAAGACTATTGCATTTGCTATTACATTTGACTACTCACAAGGCATCCTGCTGGCATTCCATCTTGATAAATTATGTGCACAGCCTAAAATATTTCATCACTCATTTCATTCTAATGGTTATGGGCTGCCAAGTTATTTCCCAAAAGAACTAGTATTGAATTTTACAGTGGAAGGTTGAGATTGCTCACATTAGAAATATACTGGCTTGAGCAAGTGAAATTTTGACAATATTGGTTAAAAATGTGTTTACATTATAGTAAATATGAAACATATTGTAAAATCTTTCTTAAAATTACAGCATTTAAATCAGTATTCCTTTAATATCATCTCCATGTCTAAACAAATGCTTTCTTTACCCCTTTAAAATACTCCTATAGAAACTTTCTATAAACCGGGATTTATAAAGTGTATTCAGATTACTTACAGCTGAATTTCCAATGGAAAAATTCCTCAATCAATAGGGTTTAAACAGCTAGAGACTTTTAACCAGCATGAATCATACACCAAGGATAATTGCAACTATGGAATGTGAATTTCTACAGTAACTGGAATCAAAGTGCTAAAGGTCTAAAGCAAGATTTATAAATGAAATTTTGTAAAAATAACTTGCATTTATATAGTTGTTGGAGTGCACAGTTCCCCATGCTCCGCCTCCCCTTCAGACCCCACCATCTTCCATTAGGCCCAGTCCTTGTGCCTTAAGACCCATCCCTTAGCACTGCCTGTGTGCCCAGTGGGCAGTGCTAAAGTGCCAGGTAAAATGTCCCATAGTACTACAGTTTTTTACGTCAAGCCACATGGAAGATATCAGAGCTGACAACTAAAAGTTTGACTATTTAGGTGTTAAGGAATATCCTAAAGGAGGAAAGAAAGAAAGAGAGACAAGTTTAAGGTAGGAATTTCAGAGCTCAAACTCAAAGCATGACCAATAATGGTAGAGCAATTAAAATTGGGGATCCTCAAGAGGTTAGAATTGGAGAAATGCAGATAAATTGAAGAATATTATGAAGATAGTGAGGGATGAGACCATGGAGAGATTTGAAAACAAAGTTGAGGATGTCAAAATCAAGGTGTTATTTAACCAGAAGCTAACATAGGTTGCAGTATAAATTCATGAAATCCCACAGTGCAGAAGGAAGCCATTCGATCTATTAAGTCTGACCACAATCCCACGCAGACCCTATTCCTGTAATCCCACATATTTACCCTGTTAATCCCCCTGACAATTCAGCATGGCCAACGCATGCATCTTTGGATTGTGGGAGGAAACCAGAGAATGCAGAGGAAATCACATAGACACGAAGAGAGCGTGCAAACTCCACACAGACAGTGACCCAAGGCCGGAATTGAACTTGGGCCCTTAGGACTATGAGGCAGCAATGCTAATCACTACGTCACGTGCTGCCCCTAAATGATGTGAACATACTAATTATATGACAAGAATTTATAAAACAATAATCTGAAGATGAGATGATATATGTACAATGTTAATCAGGAAGGTATGTATAGGTGTCTGACTTCTATAACTGCTGTTGTATTTTGAGTACAGAATCATGGAATTACACATTACATCTTGTCTAGATATGGATAATGATTGGCAGTAGTTTAGGAAATGATCTCTTAAAGGTGCACCCCCCTATTTTCTAAACTAAAGATTAACCGTAAAAATCAATCTATTTATCTGACAGCAAAAGAAAGTAACATTGTATCTGAATATACACTGATACAAGATATTAAATTTACAAGTCTCTGAAATTATCCATCCAGACTTAATTCAATGATTTTAGTTGGAGGCTGCTGTTTGTATTCTGAAGGTTGCTTAAGAGTGCTGTGTTTGTGCTGCATCTTAAGCCATCTTCTAGTCACAATAAGATAACTCCGTGCCTCTGTTTGTAGGATTATTCTGATTTGGCAACTGTTTTGTCATACCACCATGCCTTTTGGTGTTCATATATGAATTACAGGAATTACAGGAATAGGGTCTGCGTGGGATTGTGGTCAGACTCAATAGACCGAATGGCCTCCTTCTGCACTGTGGGATTTCATGAATTTATACTACAACCTATGTTAGCTTCTGGTTAAATAACTCCTTGATTTTAACATCCTCAACTTTGTTTTCAAATATCTGGGGATATGCTGACAATTCTTGCTGGGTTCCATGCGCCATTAGTTGTGTATTGTATTCAAATCCTTTGTATGATATTCAGATTGGGTAATTTGTTATCTTCTGCTGGTTGTTGTGGGCATCTTTCACCTTCCTGTATTGCCATGATTGCATCCTTTACTCCTTGAAGTATGAACATCTGATGATTTGGGAGGCTTGTGTGTATTTATCTGCCAAATCATAATTTCATCTTGGTTTTGCAGTATGATGAAGTCTTAAGTTTGTAACGGGTGAATGTATTTGGTTCAGCTGTGTTATGTAACCTGTTAGCTGATGTTTAGTATCGGAGAGTTAGGTGATCTTCTCCCACTGTAAGGACAGGGTTTCTAATGGTGCTCCCTTGTGTTTTTTGATTCTTGTTTTAATGATACCGGGAATGGTGACCAAGGGCAGATTCCTGTATACCAGCAGCCTATGATCACTGGATCCATAATGTCCAATGCATAAAATATCTGGGGTGATGAGGTTGAATTGTTGGACCCCAGGAATGGTTTCTCTCAGCCATTGTACATGGTGGGTTTGGCCGTGGTCCATGTGGGTACATGCGTTTCAGCTTGTAAAGTGGAAGGATGTTTGCATCTGCACCAGTATCCTGTTTTGCATCCAATTTGTGCTTTCTCTTTATTTGTAAGCACAAAACCTGGATAATGGCAAAGGCATCTGTGCAAAACATTCTGTGCTGTTCATTATGTGAAATGTCTACTCAATTTGTGTATCAATGGCCTGATTATCATCATCATCTGACCATATAGCTTGGCTAGACATTTCATGGATCATATTTTAACAATGTCTGTTGCCAATCCTTAGTCAATTGAAATTCTGTACCTGTCTGGCCTCTAGTTATGATTTCACATGATGCTGAACCACTTCTTCTGTTCTTTTCGTTCTGCATTGGTTCCATATATCATTAAACAGTGGATAATTTTTGAATACATGTCGAAGGTCACATTATCACATTGCCAATTTGCTTACTAAGTTTGCCTGAATTGGCTTTCCTGTCATTGATAGATAAATCACACATAGCCTGTAGAGTCTGCTTACCCAGAAGAATGGCACCTTATTCACATCTGCTCTGCGGTAGTGTTTCCATGCTATAATCTTTGGGTTGGTCTAAGAGGTCATTTTAGAATCCTTCTATTGGCGTAGATACTATCGCATGCTCAATTATTCTGTTGGCTACTTCCGACGACGTAAAGTCACAATCATACCCCTTGTTGTTGCATCTAAATATGAATTGATCAATTGAGAGTTCAAAGCAATATCATAAATATTCCAAGTATAATTGCTTTTTAGAGTCAGTACTTCTGTTAGCTTTTTAATTTTTTTGCTTTTTTTTAATGCTCGTTGTATGGCTGATATCAGCAACTATTTGGAAATTTTAAATATTTTTTAAAGTGTTAGCATGGATTGAGGATTTGTTATCTAACAGGAAGCAAGAATTGGAATCAGTGGGTGCTTTTCTGGTTAGCAATTGGTGACTAGTGGAGTACCGCAGGGATCGGTACTGGGGCGTCAATTATTTACCATTTACATACACAATCTGGAGAAGGGGGCTGACTGTAGGGTAACAAAATTTGCTGATGACACAAAGATGAGTGGAAAAGCAAATTGCATGGAGGACGTGGAAAATTCACAGAGAGATCTGGGTAGGCTGGGTGGGTGGGCGAGGATCTGCAGATGGAGTATAATGTTAGCAAATATGAGGTTATTCACTTTGGTAGAAATAATAGTAGGAGCGATTATTATTTAAAGGTGAAAAGCTGCAGCATGCTACAGGCGGAGGGACCTGGAGGTCCTTGTGCACGAATTGCAAAAACCCAGTCTGCAGGTGCAACAGGTGATCAAGAAGGCGAATGGAATGTTGGTCTTTATAGCGAGGGGGATAGAATATAAAAGCAGGGTGGTCTTGCTGCAACTGTACAAGGTACTGGTGATGCCACAACTGGAGTACTGTGTGCAGTTTTAGTCCCCTTATTTGCGAAAGGATATATTGGCCTTGGAGGAAGTACAGAAAAGTTTCACCAGGCTGATACGGGAGATGAGGGGGTTAGCTTATGAGGAGAGATTGAATAGACTGGACCTGTACTTGGTAGATTTTAGAAGGCTGAGGGGGGATCTTATAGAAACTTACAAGATAATGAAAGGGCTAGAAAAGGTAGAGATAGACTTTCTGCATAGAAAGGAAAACTGAACTAGAGGGCACAGCCTCAAAATAAGGAGAGGGCAGTTTAGAACAGAGTTGAGGAGGAACTTCTTCACTCAAAGGGTGGTGAATCTCTGAAATTCTCTGCCCATTGAAATGGTGGAAGTTACCTCGTTGAATATATTTAAGTCACGGTAGATAGATTTCTGATAGACAGGGGAATTAAGGGTTATGGGGAGAAAGCCGGAAAGTGGAATTGATCCATTGCAGATCAGCCATGATCTTACTGAATGGCAGGGCAGGTGCGAGGGGCTAGATGGCCTACTCCTGCTCCTATTTCTTATGTTCTTATGTGTCTGTCAGTTGTTGCCTAAAAGGCAACAATTCCAGACAGTGTATTGAGAAGTTGAGTTTACTTGAATTGATCTTCGAGTCTTGGCCATATTTTATCTGGAGTTTTAAGATCATTGTCAAACTGAACAGAAACATTCTGTCTGTGGAGCCCTTCATTGCATTTGGTAATTTCAGTCTTAATGGTTTGTTTGCCTGGTTTGGAATTATTAACATCTAGAAACAGAGCTCTACATGTTAGAACCATAGAACCGTAGGAAAGTTACAGGAGAGAAGGAGGCCATAACAGCCCAAGGACATCCAAAAGCCCTTTCTAATCTCACCTTCCTTATCCGGCCCATAGCCCTGTAGCTTACAGCGCTTAAGGTGCAGATCCAGGAATTTTATTAAAGAACTTAAGGTCTCTGTCTCCACCACCAACTCAGGCAGCAAATTCCAAACACTCACCACTCTCTGCGTAAAACTGTTCTTCTTCACGTTCCCACTACACCTTCTGCCTATCTTGAATCTAAGTCTCCTGGTTCTAGAATTCTCCACCATGGGAAACAATTTTACCCTGTCCACTCTATTCTATCCCCTCATAACCTTGTACATGTTCATCAAGTCACCCCTCAGCCTTCTTATTTCCAAGCCAAGTAACATCAACCTATCCAACATTCTTGTAAACCTCCTCTGCACTCTCTCCAGAGTAATTACGTACTTCTTGTAGTATGATGACCAGAACTGTGCAGAATACTACAGTTGTGGCCTCACCAGTATTTTATATAATGTTATAAAAATTATGGTGTGCCACAGTGGCACAGCGGTTAGCACAGCGGCCTCATGGTGCCAGGGATCTGTGTTCAATTCTGGCCTCGGCTGACTGTCTGTGTGGAATTTTCACATTCTCCCCATATCTGCATGGGCTTCTTCCAGGGGTTCCAGTTTCCTCCCACAGTCTAAAGATATGATATTAGGTTAATTGGCCATGCTAAATTGCCCCTTAGTGTCAAAGGATTAGCAGGGTGAATATGTGGGGTTACGGGAATAGGGGTTGGGTGGGATCATTGGGGTGGGCGCAGATTTGATGGACCAAATGGCCTCCTTCTGCACTTCTATGATCCTTCTATGATTCAAAGTAAACTCAGACAGGAGGTCCACTGCTTTCCAACTGAGAGTTGGAATTTTTTTTGTCATCCACAGACTTTTTGCAGAATTAAGAGGAATACCTGGGATAGAAATTATTCAGACTTAGTTTAGCTCTATAAGTTGCAGTACCTTGAGGGCCACAACCTTAACTGGTCATAGGTTATTGTGTGACTGTACTGGTGGCACTGTCAAGCTACTTCTGCTTTACTGAACCTTCATCCACAAAACAGTAAAAATGGACTGTAGATTTCAAAAGAAAATTAAGCATTGGAATAAAAACTTTTTGCATTCTTTTTCTGTATGTTAGGCACTGCTGGGAGATTTTACTGGATGGATTCTTCTTCTCTTGCCCAGTTTCCAGTTTTTAATCAGGTCCCCAACCTCCTGAAGAGATAGTAAGCAGCTGTAATGGATTCCCTCTGTCCATGGAGGCAATGTCATTTACATCAGGTTAAATTATGCATCAGATCATAAAGCTGCCCCACCGATCAATTTATAATTACTTTCTTGTCAAAACTGTGTTCAACATAAGATACAAACAGATGCATGGAACAAGTTAGCCATCCAAAATCTAATTTCCTTCAATGACGTTTGCATGGGGGCATTGTCAAAGAAACCTGACACAACGGGTGGAGTTTTCCATCCCGTCCGCCACAGGAGTCGTAGCGGACAGGAGACAGATCATGCAAAGGTCTGTTGACGTCATGCAGCATTTTCCCGTTTTGAGGCAAGTATGGCCGGAAAATCCCAGCCAATGTATGCGATGTACAAGGTCAAGGGAAGGCAGAAACTCTAGCCTGGTACACTCTCACACTGCAGATGTGTCCCAGCAAGATTAAAGTGAGAGCCTAAATGTGCCACAAAATGTGCCATTTCCTGTTTACGTCGCAACAAAAACATGCCCAACTATGTGCACATAAAATGTGCGCTTTTCATGTTGGTTCAGATAGGCCATAAACCAAAACCCTCTCAGCAGCAGGACTCACCACAGTACATTTGTCACCTTCACTTCAGAAATACAGCAATTTGCAGTCACACCCTCCGAAGGGTTTGAGGAAAGAAAATTACTTTGCCCTAGTATAATGAGGCAGAAATTGAAGGACAGATTAAACACCAGATGGACACTGCTGAGTGGAAGTCACATGTGATGCTGAGTTATCCTCACTGAGCCAGTGTGAAAAGAAAGATAATTCATAAGAATAATGGAGTATAGCACTCACTTATCTTGCAGGGCATTGTACACACTGTTAATTCCACAGACCAGTTGTCCACTGTTGTGAAGCATGAGTTAATTGATGGAGAGATTGCCATTGAGCAGTGTAATTAATTAGTGACATTAGTAGTGGACAGTCATGTATCCAGCTGATGTAAGTGGAGAATCTCTCAGGAAATGCTACCTTTGATGGTGCTGTGACATTGAGATCCACATTCTGTGACAATCAGCTCCCACACATTGGGAGACAGTAAACTATGTGGGATTCAAGGAAACTGTGATAGTGCTATACTCTGTCCTCAAACAGAGCCATGGCCAATATGAGGTCTTGACTTCCAAGACAAGCATGCGACTGAAAGTGTGGACAAGCCAAAGGATTTCAAGCCATAAACCATTCCTGGCACACAGGCAAGACCCAATGGCAAGGTAAGCGGTCGCTACATAAAAAATAAATCTGCTACCAACTTCTCAGGAAACCTGTGCTTTCTTCTGCTAGAATCACATCACTTAACAACAGCAGAACCCAAAGACATAGAAGTGGAAATTTGGTTTGGTTCATTTTTGAGTTTGAGATAGATAGCAAGCTGGGTGCATGCCAGGGAGTCATCTGAACTGGGCACTATACTTTATCACCCAATCAGCAGCAAATATCAGTCCTGAGATAACTTGTCAATTGTATGAGGGCAAAATTAAGTTAAATGGCTTTTTAGCAGTGGCCTTCAGACTCGGCCAAGGAAAGGTAGTAGAATGGAAGGAGCAGTAAGGTAATGGAGAAGACAATCAGGAAAAACGATGGCAACCAGGAGGAAGGAAGGGAGCTGCTGTTGCTTAGTCTTGATATTCTAACAGGTTTGCATCATTAGCTGAATTCTTGGTTTGGGCAGTTTGCATATAAAGGGCTTCACTATGCCTTAGAAATGTGTGGCAAAAATCTCTGAAATTTTATTTTAAATAATAAAATCAATGATTGTGGTGAAAATAAATGTAACGCATTTCTAAGGTTACATTGGCTGCCAAGAAAATCTGTAGTATCTTGTATGTAATACTTAGTACAGTTCTGGAAGAGTTGTAACTTTATTTTAAAGAAAAAAAACTACCAAATCTCCCATGGTGATACTTGCAAACTAATGATGAAGCAGATACTGATCTGCAGAAATATTACTCATGTTTTATTCAAGGCTGAGTGAGTTAGATTTGTGATCGATAACAGAGTCAAGGTCATGGAGATACAGATAGGAACATGGAATTGAAGTCATAATCAGATCAGCCATATTCTTATCGAATAGCAAATTAGGTTTGAGGGGCCAAATAGCCTTCTCCTGCTCCAAGTTCCTGTGCTTTGTGCATAGGTATTAAAGTAACTCTGAATTGATAAAAGAAACACTAAAATATTGTTTGATTCCCAAACAGCATAGTTAGATAGACAAAAAAATAAATCCTAATTATGTATTTGTAACAAAGAGTGAACAATGAGAGCCTCATGAGATAACTGGAAATTGAACAATGAATTCAAATTAGAATTAATATTTTCAGACCAGATGTGTGCATTTCACTTATTCATTACATTGACCCTCCAGTTTTTGGAATATGGCTTATGGTTTTTCATCTAGTGACTGGCCATATTTTGTAAAATGCCTATACCTCAGAGAAAAATGCTTTTTGTTCACCAATTCCAAAGTAATAACATTGTCCTATTTATGTACTACACAGTGATATTTCAGTTCTCTACCAGAAGGCAAGTCTGACCAACAGCGCCACAGCCTCCTTCACCATAGATAGGGCATTGAGGCAGATCTCAAACCCATCTCAGCCAGAACAGGGATCAAACCCCTGCTGCTGGTACCAATCCGATCCACTCAGATCCATCCAGCCAACTGATTCCTGAAGGAGGCAAAGTCTAAGTTACTACTGTAGCAACCTGCACTTTTAGGTTATAGGTAAGCTAATGGAGAGGATTCTCAGGGACAGGATGTATGAGCATCTGGAGCGCTGCGATCTGATCAGGGACACGCAGCATGGCTTCGTTAAGGGGAGATCGTGCCTTACGAATCTAGTGGAATTTTTTGAAGAGGTGACAAAAACAGTTGATGAAGGACAAGCCGTTGATGTCGTCTATATGGATTTCAGTAAGGCGTTTGATAAGGTCTCTCATGGTAGGCTGATAGAAAAGGTGAAGGCACATGGGATACAGGTCCAGGTATGTAGATGGGTTGAGAACTGGCTTGGGAGGAGGAGACAGCGGGTAGTAGTGGAAGGCTCTTTTTCCAACTGGAGGTCTGTCACTAGTGGTGTGCTACAGGGCTCTGTACTAGGACCCCTTCTATTTGTGGTTTATATAAATGACTTGGAAGAGGGGGTAGGTGGTGTGATCAGCAAATTTGCTGATGACACTAAGATGATTGGATTGGCGGGTACTGAGGAGCAGTGCCTGGCAATACAACATGACATAGATAGGCTGGTAGATTGGGCAAATAGATGGCAAATGGAATTTAATCCGGATAAATGCGAGGTGATGCATTTTGGCCGGAATAATGTAGCGGGGAGTTATAGGATAAAAGGTAAAACTATCCGGAGTATAGAGATGCAGAGAGACCTGGGGGTGCAGGTTCACAAGTCTCTGAAGGTGTCAGTACAGGTGGAGAATGTGGTTAAAAAAAGCATATGGTAGGTTAGCCTTCATAGGAAGGGGTATAGAATACAAGAGTAGGAGTCTGATGTTGCAGGTGTATAAAACGTTGGTTAGGCCTCATCTGGAGTATTGCGTCCAGTTCTGGTCGCCGTACCAGAACCGTACCTACAGGAAGGATGTAGAGGCCCTGGAGAGAGTGCAGAGGAGATTTACCAGAATGCTGCCTGGTATGGAAGGGCTGTCTTACGAGGAAAGATTGAAAACACTGGGGTTGTTTTCCCTTGAAAGACGTCAGCTGAGAGGGGATCTTTTAGAGGTATATAAGATTATGAGGGGTATAGATAGAGTAAATGGTGGTAAGCTTTTTTCCACCATTAAAAATGGATAGAACGAGGGGTCACGGGCTCAGGGTGAGGGGGGCTATGTATAAGATGAATATTAGAGGCCAGTTTTTCACACAAAGGGTAGTGGGGGTGTGGAATGCACTACCGAGTAAGGTGGTGGGAGCAGGCACGCTAGGTTTGTTTAAGGGTCTCTTGGACAGCCACATGAGCGGTCTGCAGATAGAGGGATATAGCAGGACTGTTTGAATATCAGGAGGACCAAATAGTAGTAGACTATCTTTTAGTTTCATCTCGGGAATGTCTTAGTTTTTTTAGCATGTTTAATTAAGTCTTATTTGTTTCCGCAGGCAATTCGGTCCACCTTGTTGACCAACAAGGGCCATGCATGCCGCATGTCGTGCGAGAGCTGCTCTTGGAGGTTGCTTCAGGAGTTGCCTAGTGCTTCACATAGTCAGTGTATACTTAAACTGGACCATCTGATGGGCAACATGACAGCTCAGAGACTATCGCTGTTGCTGTGCTGACACATGGATTTGGGCCTGTGTCTGCGGGAGTTGGCGCGTTCTCCCCGTGGTTGCGTGGGTTTCCTCCGGGTGCTCCGGTTTCCTCCCACATCCCAAAAATGTGCTCTTAGGCTGATTGGGTATCAAATTGTCCCTATATTGGTCCCTATATGGGAATCTTCAGCAATAGGCATAGCCTAAAGTCAAGGATATGTCATTAAGACGTTAGGACGGCGGCGTGGGCTCGTTGGGCCGAAGGGCCTGTTTCCCGTGCTGTGTTGCTCTTTGTTCTTTGTTCTTTGTTCTTTTACATCATGTTATAGTCAGGAGCTATGAAAAACGAGGCTTCATTTTTTTTCCATCACATGGCTGGTCACAAATCTCTTCTGTGCTTACTCTGCCATTGGTATGTTGATAATCAATCTTTTTGGCTGTGTTATGAATGCTCTTTCCTTGTCCATCAAGCCCTGGAGTGGGACTTCAATAACAGTAAGAAGTCTGACAACACCAGGTTTAAGTCCAACCGATTTTTTTGATAGTAAACTCACACAAGCTTTCAAGGCTATCCTCTTTGTCAGGCAAATGAGGTATTCTGGTCTCAGTGGGACTTGAACACAGAGCTTCTGGCTCAGAGGCACGGATGCTGTCTGCTGCGCTACAATCTCCCTTACACTGGCACTACAACAAAATATCAATTATCTTTCGCACAGGAATGATGAATAATATTAGGCAATGTTATAAAGCTAGCAATACTGAGATGGCTGCCGATTATAAAACTCACCTGAATTTCCTTTCCATTTGATTATTGGGCATGAGGTGTGAGGTATAAATAGAATATAAGAAATATGAGCAGGAATAGATACACAGCCCATCACACCTGCTTTGGTTTTCAAAACCATCATGGCTTTCCCTTCATTGATCTGATAACTCCAGCTTCACTCCACTGTCAAAATTGAAAGCTCCTGAAAATAAAGAGATTTATGTCCTGAGAAACAAAGATATTTACATCAACAAATTTAACCAGTTTTTGCAGTATAAATAAAAAATCCCTTATTTAAAAGTTTACCCTTGTAAATCTCAATATCTCAATATGTGTTAGGTTCTCTTCATATTTCAACCCAAAGATATGATTTATATAATAACTTTGTTGGCGCAATTATCTCTTTATAATTAAACAAATAGCATTCAATAATAAGATTAAAGTTTAGGACAGCTGTGAACTTTGTTTTCACAACCAGCAGGGGAAGCTCTTTCAAGTTATTTTTAAACAAAATGCTATGCACTTTACACATCCTTTTTGTGATCATGACTATGATCTTACATTTACAAAAATTATAAATCTCTGTATTTCAGAGTGTCTTTGCACACAATTATGGCTCATTATATGTCCTGATCACTGGTTGCTTAAAGGAACAGCAAGAAATTTCTCAATCTGCATCATAGTAGAAAGAATGAGGCATTCCAATATTCTTTGCCTCCTTCTGTTCAAAAGGATAAGATGGTTCTAGGATTGCTCACACCATGTCTAATTGCACAATCTCCTTTTGACTCAGCAGATGGGCCAGCTAGGTTCTATGGTTGTTGGGACTTGTCTTGAGGCACCCCTCCCTCACTGATGCTTACTGCTGCCATTGTTCTGCTCCTGGACTCCCTCAGCAAGTTCCATGGTTTGCATGGAATGAACAACACAAGGTGCCTATTGCTGCTCTTCAGGTCCCACATGAGAAGCAGCAATAAGTGGGGCAGAACAAAAAAAATGCATTGGAGACATGGGCCCATCCCTTCCTGTATTCAGCCAGAACCACTGAGGAGAATAGCTGGCTTACTTTCATGGATCCACCCTGTTTTGGTTCATTATGCTGAGACTCACCTGAATTCTGAATTGCCAATTTCTTATAAATTAGAGACCATAAGCATGTAAAGTAGTGCTGGTACAAATATTAATAAGCTCTCTTCCAAATCTGAGTTCAATGTTACAGGATTTACTTGAATGATGTAGCCTGGTCTCTGGATTAATATTGTTTGTGTAAGGCCACATTTTTCAGATGTATTGGAAGTCCAGATGAAGCTGTTTCAGGTAAAATGGTTTGTTGTGGTACATTATCCCAGTTAACTTAGTACAGCTAAATGCTGACAAACTTAATTTGGCAACTTCTTGCGTCACTGCAATTGGATGTCCAGCTCAGAGGTAACTGTGTATTAACCCGCACAGTGATCTTCCTTCAATGATTTTGCTGCAGTCTCCTAAAGAGAGTGCAAGTCCAATTAAGATGTTGGAAATCTCTTTTTGTAGCAACATTTGCAGCATCAAGTGCAAGTTCCACATTATAAGGCGGCATTGGTGAGCAACTTTGGGTTTCCATTCCAGAGTCACTTCTGTTCATGGGCATAGAGGGAATGATGCCAAAATTTGCAGATGATACCAAAATTGGAGCTATAACTAATTAATTATTTAGAAAATGAAAGGAAATTATAAAGAAATATTGGCAAGTTGGGATTTGAGCTGAAACGTGGTGAATGGAATTCAATGTTGGATTATTGACTCTGCTTGACCCATTTGCTAAGGTTTAATCACATGACTTTCCAGTCTAAATGCTCATCCTGGTCAAGCAGCTTTCATTCCCAGCTCCAAATCTTTATAAATAATAAATGAAAGTGCTGAGAGAATATTTTTAAAAAAGACCTCTTCTGGGTTAGTTAGTTATATTTAATATCTCAAAAAGAATTTTGATGGGTTAGTAAGTCTATGTTATAGTAAGGACATAAAGGCAGTGGGAGAAGTTACTCACTGGAATGTTACCAGAGATGCAGCTTATAGTTGTGAAGAAGCACTTCAAAGATTAGGGACTTTTGGACTGGACTTGAGAGGATTTTTTTATTGGAGGATGCTGAGGTTTCAAGAATATGAATTTATAAATTAAATCTCGATAGATTATTTCCATTTGCCACTCAGACAATACTGAGAGGCCACACACTTTAATGTTGTCACAAAATAAATTAAAGGAGAGTTTAGCAAAAATGCTTACCATGAGATTTAATAATGGCTGTGTCTAACAGTGACATAACTTGCTGTGTGTATAAAGTGTATTTTCTTCACTAATACTGATCTATAAAAACAGGCGTAAAATTATTTTCTTTTTAAATTTATACACGGAACAACCAACTCAATTTGTATTGTACCTTGAACAATTCTAAATGTTAAAAACAGTTTTAAACATATTGGGCAAGACTTTGCTAAAAATTCAATGGTGGCTGAATGACACATGTTGTTATTAATGCATAAATAAGCCAGCAGCTTGAAGCAAGATACCATGTGAACTGACAAAAGTTGTTGGTGGATTTGTGTCACTCTGCCATTAGCTTTACAAAACTGGCATCTTGTACTTAACCACCTTTTGATTTTCATGAAGCTGCTGTATTTGTTGTATTTTAATTGCTTATTAAACTCACCAGAGCAAGTTCAATCTCAAAGTAAGCATTATTTCAACTAGATAATCGTAGTTAATCATGTCCAATGACCCAGAAAATGAACAATTGTATGTGTGTGGTCTCTTTACTTCAGTCTTTGAATTGTTTTAGGTGATTTTAAAAATTGCAAATTAAACCAGGGTGGCACAGAGGCATTGTGGTTAGCACTGCTGCCTCACAGTCCCAGGGAACTGGGTTCAAGTTCAGGCTTGGGACTTCTGTGTGGAGTTTGCACATTCTCTCCATGTCTGTGTGGGTTTCCTCCAGGTGCTCTAGTTTTCTCCCAAGTCCAAAGATGTGTGGATAAGGTGGATTGGCCATCTATAGGGATAGGGTGGGGATGTGTGCCTACGTATGATGCTCTTTTGGAGACTTAATGGGCCAAATGGCTTCCTTCTGCACCACAGGAATTCTATGGTCAAACAATTTTTGAAAAAAACTTTTGTTTCTGTTTTCTTCTCTCAGTAAAACCAAAGGTTTATTTCCCTCTTTATATTTTTCTTTCTATGCTGAATTGACATTGAATTCACCTCTAACTTCCTATTTTCCTTCCTTTGTTTAATACCCATTCTATAGATCATATTAATAAAACAAGTTCATTGTTTGTCTCATTGTTCACTAAGTTCCTAAATCACTATTATCCTTTATTATGTATCATTATCAGTATGCACTTCCAATAATTTTGTGGTCTAAAATGTTTGATTGAAAGGTAGAACTGTAAGTCTAACCAATGGGATGTATTATAACGTGTCACACTCCAGCAAAATCTGATGTATTATTACATTTTAAGAGAATATTAAGTCATGATCAGATTTTAATAGCAAATACTGCTTTTGATCCACTTATGAATACTGCTAGACAAGTATAACAGCCTTAACTAATGTTTATTTCCCAATTACAGTCTTGCACACTATATTCTTATGAATACTGCTTGACAAATATAACAGCCTTAACTAATGTTTATTTCCCAATTACAGTCTTGCAAACTATATACATTCTTAGCAGTTCAATAGGTTTTAAAACACCACTCTGTTCTGCATGCAACAAAACAAACCAATTTAGTCCTGCATGACTCATTGCAAATTATGATCACAGCAGTTTCTCTTGTCTCTCCCATAAGCATTTTTGTCTATATGGACAAACAAGTTCTTTTTCTACTCCTGGCAAGGAGCTGCACCCAATGAAAATGCAAAATGTAGACTGTGTTATCTGGCATTAATATCAGTAGTCAGGAAATTATGGGAGTGTCCTTCCAAATGCATTGTGGGGATGAAGCAAAACAATGCTCCAGATTTAGCAATTCATTGTTATAGAATTACTCTTGGGCGTACACTGTAATTATATGTTGCTATGGGACTGGTCACCCTCAGATACATTGATCACATTCAGAAGCGTAACCAGCAAGGTATGAATACCTATCCTGTAAAACCATAATGCTAATATTTGCATAAGATATTGAGAAATTTTAAGTATTCTCTTAGAAGTATGGCACTTGAGTATAGCTGAAAAAAGAGGCTTGGACTCCACAGAACAGACAAAATTTAGTTATCATTTAAAAAAAGCAATAATTTATACTGCATGAGAGGAGGATGCTATTTCGTTGGCAAATCAACTGTGATTAGTCAAGGTGTTGCATTGGAGAAGGTACCAAGTAGCTATTGTCTCCCTTTCTTTTTCAATCAAAGAAGGTACAATGCCTGGGCATGTTCCTTTTCCTTGCAGTGAACTGATGCCTGTGTATAAATATATATAACTTCTAGCCAGCATAAATGAGCCACATTGCAAGTCCACCTGATAATATTAAATTGGTTGTTATATAAGTCTTAGTATGCTTGGGAATGTTCAGCAAGTGCTGACCATTTTGACATTCATGCATCTATCCTGATGAGTGCAAAATAAAAAGCTTTAACAGCATTTCTCTATTTCAATAATTGCCAGTGTAAATGAATTGTGGCTAGTTTTATATTATAGTTGAATTCCTTGATTTTTTTTTGGCTACATCTGCCAAACCCTCCTCCAAAGCTTTAACAAATCTTTATTGTGATCCCATCCATTTCCTCAAATCCTTTAAAACCTTTCATTTTTACAGATTACTTCTATTTATATCAGTTTTAAACAGACTATGAATTCATGCCTAACATTTTGGCAAAACAGAACCAAAAATCATTTTAAGTTGTTTTTGTTTTATTCTTTGAAGTTTATTCTCACTGTGATCTAAAATGAATTTTGTGTATCTTTGAATACATCTTTAAGACTTCTGAATAATTTTAATTTTCTTAAGGGTCTTGTATCTAATACAAATGATCGTTCAATAGCTTCAAAGTCTCATCATATTGTTACTTGACATTCATATGCACATCTACATTACAACAGTAAGTTCACTTTAAATGTATTCCATTGGCTGCAACATACTTTGAGACATCCAGTGGTCATGAATCCCTCCAATTAGGTTTCAAACTTACGTGACTGTGCCAAAGGTAAACCATCTCTCCTCTTATTCCTCTTAACCTAACAATAACCTTTGACATAGTTGACCATGCCATTCTTCACCAAAGCTTTAGCACCAATGTCCAATTGTTGACCACCATTATTTGGTTCCATTCTTATCTATCCAACTGTAGCCAGGAAATAATTTGTAATGACTTCTCTTCCTGTTCCAGAGCTGTTATCTCTGGTATAGCCCAATAACTAATTGTGGACCGCCTCCTTTTTCTCATTTACATGTTACCCCTCAGCGACAATATCTGCAAACGTGACTTCAATGTTCAATGACTAACCAACATTGGCTCCCGGTTAAGCAATGCCTTGATATTAAAATTCTTGCCCTTCTATCTGAATGCCTCCATGGCCTTGCCCCTCCCCATTTCTGCAAGCTCCAACTGCACAACACTTCATGATGTCTGAACTCCTCTAATGCTGGCTGCATATGCATCCTCAGTTTTAATCATTCCGCCATTGGAGGTCTGTCCTTAGCTCTCTAGCGGAAGATGGAAGCTCTGGGATTCCCTCTGTAAATAGAATATAAAAAAATTACAGCACAGGAGCAGCCTCTTCGGCCCTCCAACCCGACCAAAATAAATATCTCCTACCCTTCCGGGGACCAAATGCCACTACTCCCATTCTATTTACGTATTTGTTAAGACGTCCCTTAAAAGTCACTACTGTATCCGCTTCCACTACCTCCCCTCCACCACAGGTTCTAGATACTTACTATCTTCTGTGTAAAAAAACTTGCTTCATATACCTCCTTTAAACCTTGCCCCTCAGACCTTAAACCTATGCCCCCTAGTAATTGACTCTTCCACCTGGGAAAAAGCTTTTGACTATCCAAATCCTTGTGCCTCTTCATTTCTCTTTCCTCCTTTTAGGCATTATTGAAAATATACCTCTTTGACAAAGCCTTTGGTCAATATCGACCCTAATACCTCCTTATGTGGCTCACTGTTTTATGAAAATCCTGTGATCCTTGGAACATTTTATTATATAAAAGCCATAAATTAATGCAGATTGTTGTTCAATGTCAAAGGGAGATAGTTAAACCCTTTCTCTTGCTTGAGATAATCATTATCTGGCACATCTATGATATGAACGATACTTGTCACTAATCATCCCAAGCCTGAATGTTGACCATGTCTTGCAGCATGTTGGCAAGAATTGCACCATTATGTAAGGAATTGTAATGAAATTAAACACTACAAGAATTAGTATACAAATTCTTTTGGGTTTATGATGGAGGGAAAGTCACTGATGAAACAGTTGAAGATGCTTGGATCGAGGGCAATGCACTGAGGAACTCCTGCAGCAATGCCATAGGAATAACACAATTGGCTTTCTACACCTATACCTATTTAATTGTGTGTTTACCTTGGCGGGCCTTGTTGCTGCTGGGCGACGGAGGTCCCCAGTAGCGGTGTCTCTATGGAGAGATTTCCTCCAATTATCTTGGGGACCTGGGCTGGAGGGTGCTGCATGCAGCAATACCGTACAACCGTAGGTTTTTCCAGTTCACGGGCTCCCAAGCTTGCTCCTTCTGTGGCCTTGTGGAGTCTGTGGGCCACATCTACATTTTATGTTTTAGATTGCACATCCTTTTTGTTTTCCTGAAAAATCTTTTATTAATGTTTTGTTTGCACTTCAGTCCCAAGCTTCTAATCTACTGGCACCTGGTGTGGAGAGGGGAGGGTCGGGATGCCAACCTCCTTGTGTACCTGCTCCTGAGCCTGGCAAGATGCGCCATCAACAGGTGTAGACAGCGGGCGATCGACAGGAACATCCATCCTGACTGTCTGTTTCTCTACCGCAGCTACGTTCATGGCCGGGTGTCCCTGGAAAGGGAGCATGCGGTGTCCAAAGGTGCAGTCGACGTCTTCCGCGCTCGCTGGGCACCGCAGGGGTCCTGATAATCATATTTTGATTTAATGTTTTAAGTTTCCTTTGGAGTTTGGTTTCTGTTTGGGCTATCCCTCCCCCTTCCTTTTGGGGGGCTGGCCCTGTTTAATTTGTCCCTAAGTTAATTTGAGTTCACTTACTCGTTGGGTTGTCAAAAGAACTATCTGATGAGTCATATTGAAAAGAAATATCTGATACTGAAAAGAAATATCTAATAACTCTTTCCCAAAAAGTATCTAATTGTGTGTTGAGGTGGGCAGAGGGGATAATTACTGTGTGTGGGGGGGGGGACAAGTTAGTTGGGGCTGAATATAGTCTGTTGGGTAGGAGAGGGGGCTGATTACCGTGCTTGTTAGGATGAGAGAATGGCTAGTTATTATGTGGCTATCTTTTCCCTTTGCAAAGGCACAGCAGGCCCCTGACAAGCCATATAGCAGAGAGAAAGCATGTGAAGAACAGAGTTGCTAAATTGATGGTGCCCTTATAAGTTCTTTCCCTTAGCGAGGTGGAATTCTTGCATGCCCCACCTAGGGCACTACACTCTTTGTCTCACAAAGTGCCCATCTGTTATTTCTTCAGAGCTGGCCACCCTTGAGGTCATTGCAATGTGATATTGTGGAATGCAGTTGAGACAGTGATGTGCTGTGCATGTGAATTGTAGGGTGGGGCAGCAAACTATGGGACAGTCATGTGAAGTGTGTAATGCAATGTGGTGTTGTGTAATATGAGGTAGGAAGGTGTGGTGCAACATTATGCAGCCCCTGGGATATTCACTAACGCTGAGTGATAGACGGTTACCTGTAACGTGTGGCTAGAGGGCGGAGCCACAACAGAAATGTAGACGGCTCAAGGAAGCAAAAGCAGAACTTCGCAGGTAACAGAGGTTAGCATTGGCAGAACCGGCAAGCAGAGGATAGGTCCGTGCAGTGAAGGGAGAAAAGCAATTGTAACGTTTTCCAGAGAAACTTAACAAAAGGAATTTTGACTAAGACGATCTGATGAGTTTGTTCTGTTCAAATATCACTTCCAACCGCTAACGGAAATCGTTCAATGGATCCAAGACACCAACAGTGTGTTGAGGGTAATGCCTTACAGCTTGTACTGCTCTTGTTCTGTCTAATGTTTCTGATGCGGTTAACGGAGAGATGTTTTCCTGTCTAATGCAGCATTATTATTTGTACTGCGTGAATAATACAAGCCATTTCAAGTAGAAATATTTCATAATTTGACTCCAGTCCACAGGTGCCAACGTTTTGCAGATTAGGTACAAGTTGTCTGATTTGGCTGAGAAGTCAAAGAGTGAAATGACATACATAACTTTGAAACAAGTCGTATAGCTCAACTATTTGCTTTAGTGTCTGTCGTCTGAGTGAGCCACGATCCTAGTTCATTTTACTTTTCCTATTTCCATATATCATTTTTCTTCCTTTTTTAAATCATGTATTTAACCTAACCTTAAGTGGTGATATGATTTTTTTAATTCAGTCACAAATCCTGGTAATTTCACAGCCTCATTAACCTGTTTAAAAAGATCACCTTGTATCTAATTTTACACTATTCTAGATTGTTTCCAATGAATGTGCAATATATTTCTGCTTGCTCTCTCCTTTTTTTAATTTAAATAATCAAATTACCATTCAACCTTCTCTGATCTAACGAAGGCAAATCTAATATTTTCAAGTCCTGTTATTTGTATTAATTCATGCCAAGTATCTCCTTTAGTAGTAAGAGTGGTATGCCTGCCCCAATTCATTAACACACTCCAGTAGAGAGCCCAAAACTTCTCAATGTATTCTAATATGAGCCACTTGGCATAAAACATTGTGTTCAATTAACTTTTATCCAATTAAGGTATGGCTCTTATTAGAATTAGGGAAATAAAACTCATTCATCAAACCCACTTTATTCAACAAATCATGTAGAAGTTGCACTGTTACGATCTCTATTTTACTCCATTAATATGAATCATTAGATAATTAAATTTGCTTAATAATTAAAAATTATTCTAAAGTGAAATCTTCCAATAGCCTATGAAATATCACCTGGCCCCAAAATAAGTAAGTATTTTAAAATAAGACATAAATCTTGCAATTCAATTTGAATTACTCATCTTTAATTAGGTGTAATACTGAATAACATTGCCTTGTTTGAGGGGAAAACTTTCATATCTATGTTATTTGTTCTTGAGTTCTGTGATCACAGTTTAAACTAAATAAGCTTGTATTTAAATGCACTAAAAATATATACATTGTTGCATTATAACTTGGTGGAGAAATACGTTTTTTTTTGACTGATGAGAGCAAAGATTACAATCTAATGAGAATTTGTTCCAGTAAATTTGACATCTCCATAATGGTGGTTGCTAATGGTGCATAGGGAAAATTATTTACACAGATTTTTAGTGCATTGTCTAACTTAATATTGCACCTATTAAACATTAGCATTATACTGACAAGTTAAATGCAGTGTTGTATTATGGGATTATTGTTTTGTCTCAAGCAAATATATCTTCATATTTACATTAATGTTACTGCTTTTATAGAGGAGTTTGTTTAGAGTTTAATAGTGACACATTTTTTTTGCTCAGATGGCTGCCTTTCTGAGAAGGAATTGTTCAAGTGAGAATATATTTCTAAAATAAATTCAGGAATATCAGGACTTCCCATTTACCTTCATTTTGTAACACTTAATGCACATTTGCACCACAGCTACTCTTCAGAAACCAGATGATATTGTTTGATCTCCAAGCAGAATCCTGTTTACATACTTGACGATTCTGGCTCACGTGTAATATTATAGTGTAGGTAAATCACCGATCTGCAAACAGTCTTCTAATGCAGAATCTTAGGGTGCGACAAAGCAAAGAATGACTCCAAACACTACCAGATTTTTGATATAAGAACAGAAAATGCTATAAAAAGTCAGCAAGTCTGTAGAGAAAGAAACAGAATTATGTTTCAAGTACATATGACTTCTTGAAAGATGATTTTTTTTTAAGAAAGAAACTAGATAAAAGAAAATTATTGCAGATGCTTCTATCTGATACCAAAAGAGAATGCTGAAAAATCTCAGGTCTGGCAAAGTCTAAGGAGAGAAAAAAGCTGACATTTTGAGTCCAGATGACTTTGTCAAAGGTAAAAGGCATAGAAAGTGGGAGATATTATACTGTAGGATGAGGGAATGAAAGATGAATCATAGCCACAAAAACAAGGGGAAAGGCTACTAAAGGCAGTCCATAGAGAGAATAGAATGTGTAAATGGCTAGACGGCAAAGAAGCTGAAATTAGAGGGTAAGCTGTGACAGATATTTTGTTTGTTGCCTGAAATAAGTTTCTAAGTTTTTAAAATCAGGATATAGTCATCCAGTGGTGGACAGGAGTAACTTAGTAAGGGTTCTTTATCTTTTCCCATGGATGGTTCAGCCATTTAGATAGGACCTGGTCAGTAATTTAAATCTGGTCCTTGTAATTTAGTCAGCATTAATTCCAACACTTTCTGAAGCTGTTCAAATAATTTAGTGCAGTTCCAATTTGAATTCAGGATTTTGGATACCAGCTTGGGATAGGGAAAAGAATACAAACCTAGAAACAGAATTAGACTCCTCAACCCTGCTTTGGCATTCCATTAGATCATGGATGATCTGTACCCGAAAATCATTTGCTTACTTTTCTGAATTCCTTTATCTGTCCATCATGGTTTTTGTATTTTCAATGAGATCATCATCTATAAAGCACAGGAGAAAATTCCATTATTTTTGGAGGGAAAAATGATTTGAGATTGCAATCTTAAAGAGCCTAGCTTTAATTTTATTTAATTCTCTTTTTATAGACCCCAACCAGCAGATGTAGCTTTTTAGTATCTGCCCTATCAAGTCCCTTATCATTTTGAATGCCTCAACTTTTTAAACTCAAAGAGAAACAAATTTATGTAGATTTTTCTCATTATTCAACTCACATTCTGATATATCTTAGGGTTTGATGCTTAAGTGTGAATGCTCTAAATGGATCTGACTGTGGCTCTGTACAACTGAAACATCACTTCCTCCCCATCTGTATTCTGGTTCCTATGAGGTTGGACTAAGGGGAAGAAGTAGACCATGTTGTGGTCACTTGATATTTTGATATCTGTCACTATACACTAAGCAAGATGTTGAGACTGACAAGGATTCAGAATAGAATTATGTGGTTTATTACAGAAACTTTATAGAGCTCTGCAAGGCTTTAGTCTAACCTGGAGCCTAACAATTACGTAGGTTGATTACTTGACTACATGCCTAACTCAGAAGGCGTATGCAAAGTCTTACTAGTAGAGTCACAGACAGTAATGAATGTCTAGAATAGAGATCGCAGGCATTAGTTAACATCAAACATGGAGGCTCTACCTTTCTTCCTCTAGCCTTGTACACTGTGATGTCATAGCAAAGTTACTGTGCAGCTTCTTAAAGGTACATGTCATTGTTTACATTAACATGAATACAATATCAACAGAATGTCACAATAAAGTAAAGGCAAAACACGGAAACAGAAAATGCTGGAAAATTTTAGCAGGTCCTACAGCATCTGTGGAGAGAGAGTAAAGCCAACGTTTCAAGTCTGGATGTGTCATCCGGACTCAAAACATTAGCTCTATTCTTTCTCTGCAGATGCTGTAGGACCTGCTGAGATTTTGACATCTTTTGCTTTTGTCACTGTAAAGTAGGAGCTTGGAGGAGATGAAAATATTTCTGTTAAATGATGGCTAATTAGATTAATTCTTTCCCAAATGGGTTCAGAAGGGGCAGAGTGTTTAGGGCTACCTCCAATATCTTTGCCCTACCCTATTCATACTCATTTCCAGTATTGGATTTCTTTACACTCAAGACTGAAAACATCTGTGCAGATCATCTCTGCTGCACTTTCCTTCCAGTATTTCTAATCTCCAATTTTAGCTGTGATCTGTTTTCTTTCCTGCTTCTTTGAATAAGGCCATTTCCTTGAGCCCTTTTCCCTTTGTCTCCCTTACTATACAACTTTAGACCGTGCAACTAATCCCACTCCATGACACTCAACTAACCCCTTAAGCTGGTTCACACTTTTCATATGTTTCTGTGATTAGACATGGCCCTTATCAAAAGTAACTCTCTCCACAGAAAATATATTCTTAACCTTATGCATTCTCTTCAACTGATGTCCCATCTCCAACACTGTTTTTGTCTCAAGTCCTTAAATGTTTCATTGCTGCCATTGCTCCCAAAGCACTCTGTCACATCCCATCCACCTGTCATTTATTAACTGATCATGATATCCTTGGCATTAAGTCAGAAATAACTTGCTCTGAAACTTAACAAATCTTACAGTATTTGATAGTCAACTGTGCCATTATTCTCTTTTATTTTTGTTCCACCTTCTGGGATGGCCCTCATATGGTTATTGTACTAACCGTTGAAATGGACTGAGCGCCCCTCTGCCATTTTTCTCTGTGCCGTAATGTAAATAATTCTAGCACCCCCACAGATTCTATCCTTGTTTCCCTCTGTCACATCTGAATGTGACTACAGCTTGCAGCATTTTATTTTCAAATTAATAGTAACTAGGTGTTTTCAGATGTATCAACATCTTGCCTAACCATATCTATGCAAGAAAGTCTTTAAAAAATGCATTAAAATGTATTTAGGTATGCAGAACAAACCTGCATAAAGGTTGTATTCAAATTTTTCAACCATTTGTGTGCACTTTTTTTGAACCTTTAAGCTTAATAATTCTCCCCTAAACAAGTATCTTTTCACAATATATTTTGCCTAATTGCAAAAAATGAATATTGGATGAGGAAGGTACTTGTTAATTTTTGTTAATTCACCTTATTTAAACATTTAATCATACTTGGCACAAGAAGGGCCAGTGTGACATACCATGACGACATATTTCCTGATAGGAGCAGCTAGAAGCAGCAGCAGCCAATCACAGGCAGATAGTAAGATCCAACTATAGAAATTTCACATATATTGGAGATTCTTATGTTTGAATGTGGAATAGAAATGCTTTTATCCTATAGGTCCCAAAGCTTGAAATATTAAATAGATTTTTAAAAGGTTGTTTTCCTTCTACAGGTTCCTTCGTTTCATTAACCTGCCGTAATGCGACTCAGTGGGCTTTGTGTCAGATCATCAACATTACCAAAGTAAAAGATGGTCATTTCCACAAAACACATGAAAAATTCAACGGGACTGAGTATGAAACAGTAATGTGGCCCGAAACACGATACAACTTGTATATTGGGCTGGCCTTAGCAGTCACTTCTAGTCTCCTCATTGGCTGCAGTTTTATACTTAAGAAGAAAGGCCTCTTGCAATTATCTGAAAAAGGGATCACCAGAGCCGGTGAGTCATCCATGTTTGCATTATGAGCATTCCCTTAGTCTTGAGTTTCATGTACTACATCTAATTTGCTAGAACATTGGCTTTGTATAGTAAGCAAGACAAACCCCATGCAAATTTATTCTCTCAACTTTCAAGGCAGATCAGATTTCCTAATGAACACAACAAATTTGGAACTCCATTTGCATGCATTAGCATCTCATGTGCTAATGAAAAGGCTACCTTCTAGGAATGAGGTACATCCTCCAAATTAAGTCTTCCACTGGATATAAGTGATGTTCACCACTGAGTTTCAACTGTTCTTTGATTTTGAGGTCCATAGATATTGCTTTCTCCTTCTCTGGGACCTCGCATAACTTCTCTTGAGCACTGATACTAAACACTGCACCAAACAAAGCTCTCGTGCAAGAGCTGCTCTTGGAGGTTGCTTCAGGAGTTGCCTAGTGCTTCACGTCGTCAGTGTATGCTTAAACTGGGCAACATGGGCAACATGACAGCTCAGAGACTATTGCTGTTGCTGTGCTGACACATGGATTTGGGCCTGTGTCTGTGGGAGTTTGCGCATTCTCCCCGTGGTTGCGTGGGTTTCCTCCGGGTGCTCCGGTTTCCTCCCACATCCCAAAAATGTGCTCTTAGGCTGATTGGGTAACAAATTGTCCCTATATTGGTCCCTATATAGGAATCTTCAACAATAGGCATAGCCTAAAGACAAGGATATGTCATTAGGACGTTAGGACGGCGGCGTGGGCTCGTTGGGCCGAAGGGCCTGTTTCCCGTACTGTGTTGCTCTTTGTTCTTTGTTCTTTGTTCAAAGCTGGACAAAAGGACGCAGGTGATGGCCAGAAGTAGGACTTTGTAACACGGAAGTATGGAGTGAAGGCTGGATAGGGAAGACAGACTTGCAGCAGAAGGAAGAGGGTTTCTCTGGGGCAGGCTCATTGGTATTGATGGTTGGAACCTGGGGGAAGAATTTGGAGTATGGGTGAAAGGAGGGAAAAGTCACAGTAAAAACAGGCGATATGATGCTTTAGAATGGCAGATCTAAGGTGAGAGTCCAATAGTAAAGTCTCATTGGTGCAGAGAGGAGGACAATACAGGCGGTTCAGATAATGGAAGGGGGCAGGGCCAGGGTGGGCATGAGGATAGTAATGGGCATTAGTTCTGTGGGAAGGAAAAGTAAGTGAAGGTGGAATGTGATGAGTTTCAAGGCAACTGGGGGAGGTTCGAGAAAACCATTGAGGGGAATGGTAATATTGGGGTGTAGGGGTGATGGAGTGAGTTTGAAAGGCAACATGCAACATTTTTCCAAACTAGGCTTGATGCAGTTGGTCAGTCAGTGAAAAATCTTGAGATGGGAGGAGTTCGTGGTCCACACAAGTGGCTGAATAAAAGGACACCTTTATAAAGGGAACCTTCCACACACCTGATGAAGGAACACCATTTCTAAAAGCTTGTGAGATTACTATCAAATAAACTGGTTGGACTTTAACATGGTGTTGTGAGACTTCTTACTGTGTTTACCCCAGTCCAACACTGACAACTCTACATCTTGGCAGTATTGCCAGTGCCTCTCTTATCTAAAGATAAGCAAAAGTCAATGTTGAGGGAAATGTCATTAGCCCCGAGTAGCTCACATCTGCCAGCTTCCCCAGTGTGAGCTATGTCCACAGGAACTCTGGGTGAATAATACGGAGCTCCTGGTCTGTAGTGAATGTCTGACCAGATGCTGTCTAATGTACACTGCGTGGACCTTCAGCACCATGAGGTAATGGGTGGCTTCCTGCCCCCAGCCACAAAATTCAGAGTACCTTGGGGATGCATGATTAACTAGTGCAAAAGATGATGATCGTATGTGTTACTCGCCCCTCCACCAGCTGGAATCATGCTGACTATCCTTCCCATCATCAGATTTGGTCTCCACAAAGGCAAGTTCCACTTGTAGTAATATACGCAGATTTTCATGACTACAATTAAATTACAATATGGATACAGACCATTTGTCTCAAACAGTACATTCTGCCATTTTCTTTCACATGAGCTGTAATCCTAATCCCATCAATTTGTTCTTGCATCCTTTGATTTCTTTCCACTTTCAACCACCTGTTTGGCCCATTCTTAAATATTTACATGGTCACAATTGATGACTCCTGGCATTGCTTTACTGATGACTACGGAGGAACTTATTATCATGCTTGAATTACCTGTTTTTATGGTGAGACACACCCTGCAACGTTCCACATTATTGCAAAGTTTCCAGCATTACGACTGCACTGGAGTAGTTTGACTAGTTGTGGCATGCAGCTTGTCAGCATTGATCAGCCTGGATGTTATCAGCACTTCACTGTCTCCAGTGAATTCTGATGCTTTATTTTGTACTAACATCTTTTCCTTGATATTTACTGGGCGTGGGAGATGGCATAAGAAAAAATGCACAACTTCAGCGAAATGAAAACCCTGCCGATATAAATTTATTTAGAGGTGTCACAAGTAAGGCTTAAATTAACACTGCAATGAAGCTATTGTGAAAAATCCCCCAGTCGCTGCACTCTGGTGCCTGTTTGGGTACAGTGATGGAGAATTTTCATGGCCAGCCCACCTAACCAGTACGGCTTTTGGACAGTGGGAGGAAACCGTAGGAAATCCACATAGATGCAGGGAGAATGTGTAAACATTGCACAGACAGTGATGACCCAACTAGGAATTGAACCTGGGGTCCCTGGTGCTGTGAGGCAGCAGTGCTAACCACTGAGCCACCATAAATAAAAGCTCCCAGTGTCTCATATCTGGCCAGAATTATACAACAAGGAACTGCAGCTGAAGGTATGTGGGAATCCTGGGATTTCAAGATCCAAGAGGCTGAGGTTGGATGTTGCCTTAATTGGAGAAGGTTCATTGAGATGCCTCAGGAGTTATGTATTTCTGCTCTTTCTAGCCCATATGAGAGAAATAAATGTAGCTGAGAGACTGGAGCAGGGGCAGGGATTCCAGCTCCTGGATCACTGGGACCTCTTTAGGGGCAGGTGTGACCTGTGCAATAAAGATGGGTGGCACTTAAATCCCAGGAGGACCAATATCTTGGTGGGAAGGCTGGCTAGGGCTTCTGAAGGGACTTTAAACTAGAAAGGTTGAGGGAGGGAATCGAGATGAGGTGACTGGGAGCGAGGAGGTTAGCTCCCAAGTAGAGAAGGATTATAGATAGTATGAGAGGGAGGTTAGACAGGTGATGATGAAGGGAAGTGCCCAGACTGAGGGTCTGAGATGTCTCTATTTTAATGCCAGGATTGTAGTGAATAAAGTGGATGAGCTCAGGTCCTGGATTGCTGCTTGGAAATGTGATGTGATGGCCATTACAGAGACTTGGAATATCTCAGGGACAGGACTGGGTATTTCAGGTGCCAGGATTCAGATGCTTCAGGAAGGATATGGAGGGAGGTAAAAGAGGTGGGAGAGTGGCACTGCTGATCAGGGACAGTGTCACAGCTGTAGAGAAGGAGGATGCTGTGGAGGGACTGTCTACGGAGTCTCTGTAGGTGGAAGTTAGGAACAGCAAGGGGTCGAAACTTTGGGTGTTTTTTATAGGCTGCCCAATAGTGACAGGGATGTTGAGGTGCAGATAGGAAAACAGATCCTAGAGAGATGTAGAAATAACAGAATTGTCGTGATGGGAGACTTTAGTTTCCCAAACATCGACTGGATTGTCCCCAGGGTAAGGGGTTTGGATGGTGAAGAGTTTCTTAGGTGTGTTCAGGAGGGTCTCCTGACACAGCACATGGATAAGCCTACAAGAGGAGAGGCTGTACTTGACCTGGTGCTGGCTAATGAACCAGGACGGGTATTGGATCTCTCGGTAGCAGAGCATCTCAGGAATGGTGATCATAATTCTATCTCCTTCACGATAGCATTAGAAAGAGATAGGATCAGGTAGGATAGAAAGGTGTTTATCTGGAATAGGGGGAAATATGAAGACATCAGGCAGGAAATTGGAAGAGTAAACTGGAAGGAGGTGTTCTTGGGGAAAAGTACTGAAGGAAGGTGGCAGATTTTCAAGGAATGTTTGTCTGGAGCTCTGCACGACAATGTTCCAGTGAGACAAGGAGGTTTTGGTAGGTCGAGAGAACCGTGGTGCACAAAGGTTGTGATGAACCTAGTTAGGAAGAAAAGAAAGTTGTACAATAGGTTCAGGGAGCTAGAGGATGTTAAGGATCTAGAGGCATATAAGACTTGTAGAAGGGAGCTTAAAAAGGAAATTAGAAGAGCCAGAAGGGGTCACGAGAAGGCTTTGGCAGGTAGGATTAAGGAGAATCCCAAAGCATTCTACAAATATGTGAAGAGTAAAAGGATGAGAAGAGAAGGGATAGGACCTATAAAAGGTGAAGGGGGAAAAGTCTGTGTGGAACCAGAAGAAATGGCAGAGGTGCTTAATAAGTACTTTGCCTCAGTATTCACAGTGGAAAGTGATCTGGGGGGTTGTACTACAGGATTGCGGCAAACTGAAAAGATTGAGTATGTGGACATTAAGAAAGAGGATGTGTTGGAACTGTTAAATTCCATCAAGGTAGATAAGTCGCCGGGTCCGGATGGGATGTACCCCAGGTTACTGTGGGAGGTGAGGGAAGTGATTGCAGAGCCCCTGGCGATGATCTTTGCGTCGTCGATGGAGACGGGAGAGGTTCCGGAAGATTGGAGGATTGCGGATGTGGTGCCTATTTTCAAGAAGGGGAACAGGGATAGCCCGGGCAATTACCGACCAGTGAGTCTGACCTCAGTGGTCAGTAAGTTGATGGAGAGGATTCTGAGAGATAGGATTTATGAGCATTTAGAGAAATTCAATATGATCAGGAATAGTCAACACGGCTTTGTTAAGGGCAGATCGTGCCTTACGAGCCTAGTTGAGTTCTTCGAAAATGTGACTGAACACATTGACGAAGGAAGAGCAGTGGACATGGTTTACATGGATTTCAGCAAGGCATTTGATAAGGTCCCCCATGCAAGACTTCTTGAGAAGGTGAGAGGGCATGGGATCCAAGGGGCTTTAGCCTTGTGGATCCAGAACTGGCTTGCTGCAGAAAGCAGAGAGTAGTCGTGGATGGGTCTTTTTCTGTGTGGAGGTCAGTCACCAGTGGAGTGCCCCAGGGATCTGTTCTAGGACCCCTGCTGTTTGTCATTTTCATAAATGACCTGGATGAGGAAGTGGAGGGATAGGTTAGTAAGTTTACCGACGATACGAAGGTTGGTGGTGTTATGGATAGTCTGGAGGGATGTCAGAAGTTGCAGTGAGACATAGATAGGATGCAAGACTGGGCGGAGAAGTGGCAGATGGACTTTAATGCAAATAAATGTGTGGTTGTCTATTTTGGTAGGAAAAATGGGATGAAGCAGTATAATATCAAGGGTAGGAGTCTTGGCAGTGTTGAGGAGCAGAAGGATCTTGGCATCCGGGCCCACAGGACTCTTAAAATCTGTCCCACAAGTGGAGGATGTGGTCAAGAAGGCATATGGTGTACTAGCTTTCATTAATAGAGGGATTGAGTTTAGGAGTCAGGACTGATAAGTCCCTTGTCAGACCCCACTTGGAGTACTGTGTGCAGTTCTGGTCACCTCACTATAGGAAGGATGTGGAAGCTATTGAGAGGGTGCAGAGGAGATTTATAAGGATGTTGCCTGGATTGGGCTGCATGCCTTATGAAGATAGGTTGAGAGAGCTAGGTCTCTTCTCTCTGGAGAGACGAAGGTTGAGAGGCGACCTGATAGAGGTTTATAAGATCTTGAGAGGAGTAGATAAGATGGATTCTCAGAGGCTATTTTCCAGGGCTGAAATGGTCGCTACGAGAGGACATAGGTTTAAGGTGCTGGGGGGGCAAGTACAGAGATGTTAGAGGTAAGTTTTTCACTGAGGATGTTGAGTGAATGGAATCGGCTGCCATCAGTGGTGGTAGAGGCAAACTTGCTGGGGCCTTTTAAGAGACTTCTGGATGAGTACATGGGATTTAATGGGATTGGGAGTTAGATAGTTCTATGGCCTGATAGATGCTGATGTGATTGGCACAACTTGTGGGCCAAAGGGCCTGTTTGTGCTGTAATGTTCTATATTGGATTCTTATGACCGGTCTGCTCTTGTGCAGTGGTTCTGCAGACAGTATCACACCCCATTACATCATGACGCTGATAACATCATTGAGTTGCAACTTCTTAAAATTTTAAGTAGGCCACTGATAGCCTTTCGTGGGAATCTCACTGCTGACCTGAATAACAGCTGTTATTATGACAGGAGCCAGGAATTGATAGGTTTAAGGTTAGATTGAAAGATTTTCTTCCCTTCTCCAATCCTTCTCTGCCCTTAAGTGAGGTGGAGTGGGGAAGCAGGGAACAGAGAGCAGAGCATGAGGTTAAGGTTTTTTATTTCTGTTGTTCATTGGCAGTTCCTTTACTAACCAAAGATCAGTGCAGCTTAACTTGGTGCAACATTAAACTTTTTTATTTTATGCCATCTGTGACAAAAAAATATCCATATGTATATGAAATATATGTATTATCCAAGGTTTGAGTACTTCCCCTTCATACACTCCACTTATTCTGATGTCTTTCCTGTTAGCTGTGGTCAGTGACAGCACTTCTGCCTGAGTCGAAGATTGAGGTTTAAATATCTCAGCACGTAATCTACAGCTGATAGTCGAACGCAGTCTTGATGTGTTGTTTAGTTTTAAAAATGATATAAAACCAATACTGTTTTCTTTGCTTTTTTTCAAAAATAGACTTTAGCCATAATTTGTAATGTTGCAGTCCAATTGTTACAGCTCACAAAATGACAGCAAGGTCAACTGGATGAGTTAGGATGTCCCTCTCCATTGACAGTGCAGAGTATATCTCCATTTGCATAACATTAAACATTTCCTTATACATATATTCCAAGGGGTTTCCAACTCATTTCAGCTACTTATTTACAGTGTAGTAAATAAGGTGGATGAACTTAGGGCGTGGATTGCTGCTTGGGATTGTGATGTGGTGGCCATTACAGAGACTTGGATGTCTCAGGGACAGGACTGGGTACTACAGGTCCCGGGATTCAGATCCTTCAGGAAGGACAGGGAGGGAGGCAAAAGAGGTGGTGGAGTGGCACTGTTGATCAGGGACAGTGTCATGGCTGCAGAGAAGGTGGATACCGAGGAGGGAATGTCTACGGAGTCTCTGTGGGTGGAAGTTAGGAATAGCAAAGGGTCGGTGACGTTGCTGGGTGTATTCTATAGGCCGCCCAATAGTGACAGGGAAGTTGAGGTGCAGATAGGGAAACAGATACTGGAGAGATGTAGAAATAACAGAGTTGTTGTGATGGGAGACTTCAATTTCCCAAACATCGACTGGAATATCCCAAGGGTAAGGGGTTTGGATGGGGAGGAGTTTGTTAGGTGTGTTCAGGAGGGTTTCCTGACACAGCACGTGGACAAGCCTACGAGAGGAGAGGCTGTACTGGACCTGGTACTAGCTAATGAACCAGGACAGGTGATGGATCTCTCGGTAGGAGAGCATCTTGGGGATGGAGATCATAATTCTATCTCCTTCACCCTTGCATTGGAAAAGGATAGGATCAGGCAGGCTAGGAAGGTGTTTGTCTGGAATAAGGGGAAATATGAAGACATCAGGCAGATGTTGGGGCGAATAAACTGGAAGGAGGTGTTCTTGGGGAAAAGCACAGAAGGAAGGTGGCAGATATTCAAGGAATGCTTGTCTGGAGCTTTGCACGACAACGTTCCGGTGAGACAAGGAGGTTTTGGTAGGACGCGGGAACCGTGGTGCACGAAGGCTGTGGTGAACATAGTCAGGAAGAAAAGAAAGGTGTATAAAAGGTTCAAAGAGCTAGGAGATGTTGGGGATCTAGAGAAGTATAAGGCTTATAGAAGAGAGCTTAAAAAGGAAATTAGGAGAGCCAGAAGGGGTCATGAGAAGGCCTTGGCTGGTAGGATTAAGGAGAATCCCAAGGCCTTCTACAAATATGTGAAAAGTAAAAGGATGAGAAGAGAAGGGATAGGACCTATAAAAGGTGAAGGGGGAAAAGTCTGTATGGAACCGGAAGAAATGGCAGAGGTGCTTAATGAGTACTTTGCCTCAGTATTCACGGTGGAAAGTGATCTGGGAGGATGCACTACAAGTTTGCGGCAGACTGAAAAGATTGAGTATGTAGATATTAAGGAAGCGGATGTGTTAGAACTTTTAAATGCTATCAAGATAGACAAGTCTCCGGGACCAGATGGGATGTACCCCAGGTTATTGTGGGAGGTGAGGGATGTCATTGCAGAGCCCCTGGCGATGATCTTTGCGTCGTCGATGGAGACGGGAGAGGTTCCGGAGGATTGGAGGGTTGCGGATGTGGTCCCTATTTTCAAGAAAGGGAACAGGGATAGTCCTAGAAATTACCGACCGGTGAGTCTGACCTCAGTGGTTGGTAAGTTGATGGAGAGGCATCTGAGGGACAAGATTTGCGAGCATTTGGAGAAGTTTAGGTTGATTAGAAATAGTCAGCATGGTTTTGTAAAAGGCAGGTCGTGCCTTACGAGCTTAATTGAGTTCTTCGAAAACGTGACTGAACACATTGACGAAGGAAGAGCAGTGGACGTGGTGTACATGGACTTCAGCAAGGCATTTGACAAGGTCCCACATGCAAGACTTCTTGAGAAGGTGAGAGGCCATGGGATCCAAGGGGCTTTGGCCTTGTGGATCCAGAACTGGCTTGCCTGCAGAAGGCAGAGGGTGGTTGTGGATGGCTCTTTTTCTGCATGGAGGTCGGTCACCAGTGGAGTGCCCCAGGGATCTGTTCTAGGACCCTTGCTGTTTGTCATTTTCATAAATGACCTGGATGAGGAAGTGGAGGGATGGGTGAGTAAGTTCGCCGATGACACGAAGGTCGGTGGTGTTGTGGATGGTCTGGAGGGATGTCAGAAGTTGCAGCATGACATCGACAGGATGCAAGACTGGGCGGAGAAGTGGCAGATGGACTTCAACGCGGATAAATGTGTTGTGGTCCATTTTGGCAGATCCAACGGGATGAATGAGTACACTATCAAAGGTAGGAGTCTTAGCTGTGTGGAAGAGCAGAGGGATCTTGGGGTCCGGGTCCATAAGACTCTCAAATCGGCCTCCCAGGTGGAGGATGTGGTTAAGAAAGCTTACGGTGTACTTGCCTTCATTCATCGAGGAATTGAGTTCAGGAGTCAGGAGGTAATGCTGCAGCTTTATAGGACCCTTGTCAGACCACACTTGGAGTACTGTGCGCAGTTCTGGTCGCCTCACTATAGGAAGGACGTGGAAGCTATTGAAAGGGTGCAGAGGAGATTTACAAGGATGTTGCCTGGATTGGGAGGCATGCCTTATGAAGACAGGTTGAGGGAGCTGGGACTGTTCTCCCTGGAGAGACGAAGGTTGAGAGGCGACCTGATAGAGGTTTACAAGATGTTGAGAGGAATAGATAGGGTGGACTCTCAGAGACTATTTCCCAGGGCTGAAATGGTCGCGACGAGAGGGCACAGATTTAAGGTGCAGGGAAGCAAGTACAGAGGAGATGCTCGGGGAAAGTTTTTCACTCAGAGGGTGGTGAGTGAATGGAATTGGCTGCCGTCGGTGGTGGTCGAGGCGAACTCGCTGGGGTCTTTTAAAAGACTTCTGGATGAGTATATGGGATCCAATGGGATTCGGGGTTATAGATAGGTCTGTGGCTGGGTAGGTTTTTGATGTGTTCGGCACAACTTGTGGGCCGAAGGGCCTGTTTGTGCTGTAGTATTCTATGTTCTATGTTCTACTGTGTACAATGACAGGAGGACCATAAACTGTGCTCTTTACGATGGCTATACCAAACATCAGTGCATCCTTCAGCATATAGAATGGTTACAGAGCAAAGTGTGGCCATTCAGCCCATCATGCCCATGCCAACGTTGAGCAATTCGGATAGTCCCAAGTGCCCCTTACTTTTCCCTATGACCCTACAGATTTTTTTCTTTAGATGCTTATCCAGTTATCATTTGGAAATCACATTGAATCTGCATCCACTGAGGTAATGCTTTCCAGAATAAAATGCTTTTTTCTCGTATTGCAATTGGTTCTTTTGAAAATCACCTGAAATCGGAATCCTCTGTTCCTTAACACTGACAGTGAGAACTGTTTATTTCTTTCTACTCTGCCAAACCCCTCCATAATTTTGAATATCTGTATCAAACCTTCCCTCTCCTCACTGAAGAAGCTGGGGCTATTCATGTAACTGAAGTCTCAAATCCTTGACACCATTTCCTGAAATTGTTTCTGCATGCTCATCAAAGCATTCACATTGTTCATAAAATAGTGACCATTGGACATGATACTGCAGCTGAGGCCAAACCAGACTCGTACAAAGAATCGGCATAACTGCCTTGCTGTTGCTATCAGTCTCAACTTATCAAACCCAGGATCCCATGTGTCTCATTAACCACTTTTGCAAACTCCCCTACCACCTTCAGCAATTTGTTTTCCTATATCTCCACTTTCGTCTGTTTCTGCACTTTCTTTAAAATTGTAACTTTTATATTGCATCTATTTGCTCTTTCTTCAAAATGTATCACTTTGTATTTCACTGAATTAAATTTCACCTTCATGCATTTATCCATTTTCCTTATCTATCTGTCTGTCTCCTGGTTGTCCTGGATCTTGAAATATCCCACTCTGCAACACTGGGTCATGATTAGCTCTTTGCACTGTAAGACTAATAAGTTTCAAGCAGACCAAAGAAAGCCCTTTACTGAGATGGGAACAGAAGAACATAGGAATTAGGAGCAGAAGTAGGCAAATTCTGCGCTTTGAGCCTGCTTCGCCATTCAATAAAATAATTGCTGATCTCTTGTATGATTCAGAGGGTTAGGACAGTGATGAGATTGCTGAGCAGCATATAGCTTAATTAATTATAAGCAGAAACTAGAGATAATGTGTGCAATGTCCCATCTCCATTAAGAGTTAAGAACCAGGTCATCAGGTGGATGTGTGCTCTCAGTTTCACTTTTACTGTACATGAGGCAGATCTGTTCCTAACCTTTTATCTACACAGTGCTAATCACTAGAACTGACTTCTATTTTATCTGGAGATCAAAATGGACTATGTATAAGGTATCAGATAAAAGAGGAGAAAGTCTACTCAATATCACACTCATCCTGATGGTTAGTTTTCTGTGCAGCTGCATCAAGCTATACATAAGTCCTTAGTAGACAAACAACAAGTGTTACTATGCATTAAGGTTTGATCTATCCCAGGAAAGCTCTGGCCCCATTTTTTATAGAATGTTACATTCCGATGATCCATGCCACTTGTCTCTGAAAAAATATATGTAAGATATCAAGATGAAGAAGATCCTGGAAGAGTCTCAGACATCAAGTAGAATTTTCAAACAACCAAAGAGATGTGGCTGTCTGACAATGAGAAGTGCTTTCTGGTTGAGACATTGGAGACATCTAAAGTCTCAGGACTCTGAATACTGTTTGAGGCTAATACAGTGTGGAAAAGACCATCTTTTTCTGGAATGTGCATTTGCAAAGAAATCTAGAAATAGATGCAATGGTTTTTCATAGAATCATAGAATACCCACAGTGCAGAAGGAGGCCATTCAGCCCATTGAACCTGCATCAGCAACTATCCAATCCAGGCCCTATCCCTGTAACCCCATGTATTTACCTACCAATCCCCCCAACACTAAGGGACAATTTAGCATAGTCAATCGACCTAACCTGCACATCTTTGGAGTTTGGGAGGAAACCCACACAGACTGATAGCTGATCCAAGTAAATGGTAACTTCACCCATGTACAGGGAACTCTTAATCTTAGAGTGCTGCCTGCAACATCACCCTTCATATGCTCTTATCCTTCCTGATAGACTAAGCAACAAGCCTTGATACAAAGCGCACCTAGAGAATAAGTGTATATAAAAAGATATAATGGCACTGTAGGAAGCAGGGAGTTCCCCTGGTCTCATTATTATTCTCCTTATACACAACGTGACCAAAAACATTAATTTATTTTTCATCTGATTGTTATTTGCAATGTAAACTGAGAGATGTGATGAAGCGCGGTGTAAAAGTAAGACTTGTTTTCTGTGTGAAATGAAGTGGCTATATATATTTGGTCTCCTTGTTCCATTAGTGGACTGTTAATGCTTACATTACCATTTGGAACAAATATCACAAGTGAATGAAAACATTTGTCATTTGGAGGACTTGGATCCAGATTGACTAACATAATGAAGATAAATAGCTAATATGTTTTTGCCAACATTGACAAGAGAACATTATTGCAGCAGATTGCTATTTAATAATTTGCATAGTGTCCAGCTATGCAATTCAGTTTGTCATTTGGATTCAGCAGCTAAAAATATAAAAGCTTTGACTTTTTAAAATTGTCTTTTGCAAATACAAGAATTTGACTGGAAATAATGCAACATACAAAAGAAGGTTGTTTTACATCCTTTTTAATACGATTTTGATATTTTCTATTTTTCCCCTCATCTTTTTGGTCTGAAGTAATAAAGGTGCATTAATGAATTAAAGAATAGTCATTGAAATTTGACAAAATTCATGTGTATGTGGTTTTAAGTTCAACATTAGTTAAGGTTCTTTGGTCCAAGTTCCAACTTAATTTGACAACTTAATTATTTCTTCTGCTGGTTGCACCTGGAATTAAGTCAAATAACGACAATCAATGAGTACTTATGTATCTTATGTACTGTGTAAGTAATAAATAAACTTTGGTACAATTTTCTAACTTGTCAATATTTAAAATTAAAATATCAACATGGTTCATGATTTTATATAAATTCATTGTTCCTTCAAATATTTACTCAATTTGCAGGGGTATTTTAAATATTATTTTAAGAAAATAACATTTGTTTAATGGAGTTTTGAAAAACCTTGAAAAAAAAGTTGGAATTTCTCAAAGATAGCTTTCTTAATATTTCAAAATCTTGATCTGAAGAGAAAATCTGTTTTTATAATCTGTAACTTGTGCTGGCTTGTCCCTTGACTAATGTTATGTGTCCAGAGTAAATTTACAGTGAAGAGATTAAAGTTAACGATCCTTAACAAGTGCAATGAGCATTAGTGGGGTGGGAAATCATTAACATTTGGTGTTCCCACTGACAGCAGCTGTCAAGGCAAACATGGGCTCAAATTCATTCCATCAGTCTGATTGTTCTAATAATTTTGCAGGTGAAGGAGGATATGCCTATCTAAAAGAATGGCTGTGGTGGGGAGGACTCCTTTCGAGTAAGTATTTTTTTAATACACTTGGATAATACGCTTAATACACTTAAGCCTCAAACAAAAAATAAAATTTATTAAAGAAGTATTCAAAAGGAGTTTGTGGTTATCCAAGGGCATCATAAAATCATTGAATCTTACAGTGCAGAAGAAGGCCATTTAGCCCATCAAATCTGCACCAGGCCCTATCCCCATTAACCCCTTAACACTAAGGACTGATTTAGCATGGCCAATCCACCTAACTTGCACATCTTTGGAGCATGAGAGGAAACGGGAGCATTCAGAAGAAACCTACACAAATACAGGGAGAGTATGCAAACTCCACACAGATAGTGACTCAAACCAGAAATTGAACCCAGGTCCCTGGCAATGTAAAGCAGCAGTGCTAACCACTGCTCTACTTTTCACTGTAGGTGATTTATGTCTCATTTTCAAGTTTAATTTAAATGAATTATTTTTGTGGTGGGTTATTTTTATGGGTTAGGTCGCAGCCATTGATCAACAGCACACTTTAATGGATGGTATATCAATAAGAGCCAAACAAGCTGACAAACAAAAGGCTGGGATTGACGTGGGGAATGGAAGATGCACTGCGCCACAAAGTTGGAATTCAAAACCCAGAATAGAAAATATATAGCCAGTTGTTAGTTATCATGTGCCAATCACTGACCCAGACAATGTATTCTGCACTTTTACAGTTGAGACATTAAGGCCAATTTTTTTTCATATGTGTACTTTTGTCAAGAAGTCTTTCTTCCCATAAGTGCGTGTTGTGATTTGGCAAGCATGAACCCCATGATTTTCTCAATGTGCACTCCTTAATATTGTGAATACATTCAGGATAGTTTCCTGTTGCACTAATATATCTTAGAACTGATGAAATCACATGCCAAATCAGATATAGTTATGAGTAATTTGCCAGATTTATCTAATAGCAATCATAATATGATTGAGCTCATCATAGTGCTTAAAAGAGAGAAAAACAAAACAGCTACTAAGATTCTAAATTTAAGGCTGCAACGTGATACAGTAAGACGTCTCACCAGGTTAAAGTCCAACAGGTTTGTTTGGTAGCAAACGCCACTCACTGTTGGACTTTAAACCTGGCGTTATGAGTACAACTCCGGCATCTCCACATCGTGACTATCAATGGCAATGTGATGAGACAAAGGCTGTGAAAGGAGTATCAGTTAATGGGTGAAAGGCAATGGGAGGCCATCAAAAAATAAGTTGTGGCACACATCTAGTTTATAACCCTAAGAGACTATGTGCCAGAACAGATAGCAATGACAACAAAAGAAAAAATATGCAAAAATGAAAAATGTAGTACCCTCAAATGGGAATGATACAAAGCATGACAAAAAAGGAAGATCTGCAAAAAGAATGAAAAGAAATTTGCAATGGATATCAAAATCAATACAAATGATAGAAAGTGGTCAAGTGCTTTTGAAGACTGCTAAGAGATATTGCCAGTTCAAATAAGGAAATAGTTAACATGTTGAATAATTATTTTGCATCAGTGTTGAATCAGGGTCAGGGCCCCACCAAAATAAGAGCAAGGAGAAAATAATGGCACTTAAGAGTGAAAAATCTTCCAGATCAGATGGGTTTCATTCTGGGTTGTAAAGAAAGTAGATGAGAAATTGCAGATGCCCTAAATATATTATTCCAAAGTATTTGCAATCCTGTAACCATTGTTTTCAATTGGAAGATTTTTGCCTATCACTCCACTATTTCAGTAAGATGAGAGAGGAAACCAGATAATTATTGTCTGCCAGGCCTAACATCTGCTGTCAAGAAATTATTACAGTGTATGTTAAGGAAAGGGTCACTGGACACTAAGTTTTCAGCCACTCAGAGAGCCAGCATGGATTTTTAAAGAGTCAAATGTTTTTGAAATATTGAGGGATGTTATTTATATTGACTTTTAGAAGGAATTTGATAAAGTTTCTTGTAATATGCTGAAGTTCATGGAACTAAACATAAATTATTAACCTGGTTGGGAAAATTAGCTGAGTGGGAGGAAACAAAGTAGGGATAATGTAGAGATAATTTAATTGATGGTATGTGACTAATGATGCCCCAGATGGATCTATGTTGTGGACTCAACCAGTCACCATGCCAGAGCAATGCAGCGGACTGGGAGAAGCCCCCCCTGATCTCTTTAACCAATGGAAGATGTTCTGGAGGCTAAATGGCCCACTCCTGTTCACATACACTTTCGATTGAAACTCAACTCGAGTTGGTCACCAGTTAGCTCAGATGCTTAGAGCCTAGTGATGGTGACAGCAAGGTCATGGGTTTGATCCCTGTACTGGCCAAGTGTAACTATCTGTCTCTGTGCAGTCCAGGCTGATATGTTTATGAAAATCCCTTTGGCACAGTTGTTTTCAGTAATTCCCCTCTATCACATCACAGCCACATTTTCTCATTAAAACTTTGGGAATACTGAAAGACCTGGATAGTGGAGAAGATACCTCCATTGGTAGGAGAGATTAGGAGTACAACAGCACAGTCCACAAGTAAAGGGACAATCCTTTAAAATCAAGGTGTGGAAGAATTTCTTCAGTCAGACGGTGATGAATCTATGGACCTTACTGCCACAGTAGAGTGTGGAGGCCAGGTTATTAAGTGTTTTATGACACAGAGAGAGAGATACCTTTGGTAAGGGGATCAATGGTTACAAGGAAAAGCTGGGAGAATGCAATTAAGAAAATTATAGACTGAATCTGCTTTGCCATTCAATCAATGAGCCGAATGATCTAATTCTGCTCTTGTATCTTATGGTCCACACGAGCCATACATTCAGAATATTTTCCCGAGTACATCTGCTCCAATTTCTGACACGCCATGCAAAATACAGCATCTTATTTATCATTGGGCACATGAAAACTTAAAATACTTGTTGTTTTTAAAAAAGACATGTTTGCATTGTTCGCACATTTGCATGAGGTTCTTTAGATGCACCATAAAGAATGGCAAAACAGCTGTGTGCAGCCATAAACCACAGAGTGCAGAAAGAGATCATTTGACATATTGTGGCCAATCACTTTGAAACTAATCCAATTGCCCTGTTTTCATCTGCTGGTTCAGCATCTAATATTGACACAAATGTGTAATGTCAATCTTCTCTAATCTGTAGTGAACATGATGTTTGCCAAAAGCAATTGAGAGAACTATTGCAGTACAAAATCTCCGTGGCTGGCAAAAATTCCAAATTCTTAAGAGAATGTATGGATCTCTCAAAATATCAAACTTTTTTTTTTACAAAAAGTATCCTTTCATGGGATGTAGGTGATACTGATAAGGCAGCATGTTGCCCATCCCTACTTACCCTTGAGTTGAGTGGCTCTCTCAGCCATTTCAGAGGGCTGTGCAGTGGCCATTGCCATGGATCTGGACCGTGTGTGTGTGTGTGTGTGTGTGTGTGTGTGTGTGTGTGTGTGTGTGTGACCAGAAAAGATGGCCGATTTCCTTCCCTAAAGGGCATTAGCAAAGCAGATGAGTTTTTACAATCACCATCACTGAGACTAGCTTTCAATCCCACCAGCTGCTTTGGTCATGTTTGAACCTGTATCCCCAAAGCACCAGCCTGTCTGGATTACTAGTTCAGTGATATTACCGTTACACCACCATCTCTCCACAAGAGGATCCTAAAACTTAGACCGTCACTCTTTTCCAGATCTTACAACCTGCACTAATAAAAAGTGCTAGGAATATAAGAACAAGAGTAGACAACTGAGTTTGTTCTGCTATTCTGTTAGATCGTCTAATCTCAACTGTATTTGTCTGCCTTTTTCCTTAACCCTTGCCTAATAGAAATGTACACATCTCAGTTTTGAAAATTTCTTTTGGCTCAGCCAAAACAACATTGTGATAGAGATTGCTCCAGAATGCCACTACTCTTATGATGAGGAGCTGGCTCTTTAATAAAAGTGAAAATAAATTACTGCGGATGCTGGAATCAGAAAGAACACACTGGAAAATCTCAGCATGTCTGGTAACTTCTGTAAGGAGAGAAAAAAGCTGATGTTTTGAGTCCAGATGACCCTTTGTCAAAGCTAAAGGATATAAGAAGTGGGAATATTTATACTGCAGGATGAGGGAATAAAAGATGAGTCATAGCCACAGAAACCAGGGGCAAAGATTTCAAATAATTCTCCATGAAGAGAATAAGGATGTGAATGGCCAAGCGACAGAGGAGCCGTAAGTTGTGACAGATGGAAATGTTGGGGGTGGGGGACTGGGGAGATAGGACAGAGGTAGAATGTAGAGAAGGAGAAGAGGGAGGGGGAAGGTGTAGAGAAAAAGATTGCAGGGGGGGGAGGAAGAAAACAAAAAAAAATAAAGAAATGCAAGGTAGACAATGGTAAAAAACAAAATAGAACAAAAACAAAGGGAGCCAAGTTGGGGTAGAGCAAGTCATCTGAAGTTGTTGAATTCAATGTTGAGACAGGAAGGCTGTAAAGTGCCCAGCTGGAAGATGAGATGCTGCTCCTGTAGTTTGTGTTGAGCTTTACTGGAACATTCTTTAATGTCCTTACTCCAATTTTATGGTTATGCCCTCATTGTGAATTCCCCAACTAGAGGAAATAATTTCTGTTCTTCTATACTTCTGCTACAAAGCCACTTGCCAGGGTTTATTCACCAGAGTCATGTATTAACAGGCAATCCCTAAAGCAAACTATTCCCTATGAGGCATAATCACTATCTCTCATCAAAGACCAGATGCAAATTGTTCAGTTCACAGCTTCGTCTCAGGGGTAGGATCTATCACTCTTGGTATTTTGCCTTGCAAAGAATTGCAGTTCCATCTGGTGTTGTTCCTTTGAGAATTCGAACTGCTGCTCCTGACTTTGGGTACAATATTTTTGCCAGAAGGGTGACTGAGTTACTGCAATGTTCTAAGAAGCAGCTGCAAAGCTTGAAAACAATTGCAAGACTGATTTGCAAAGCGAAAAAAGTCAACGTAAGGAACACGCCCTGTTCAGACTAGGGTTACCAATCTTGTATATTGTCTTAAAGTCTCCTGGGCATTGCTTTGAGCAAAACTGTAGAAAAAATTTAAAGAAGTTTTCATTTTCTTAATACTCTTATCTGTTTATTAGGTATAGTTTTGGAGATTAGGATGAAAAGAAAGTTGTTTATATAAAAAAAAAACTCCTCCTATCTGACTATAAATGATCACCCAATTGGGTGAGGCGCTATGATGATGGACATGTTGTCAGACCAATAGTGCAAGTATAGGAACCAGGGCTGTTGGAAGCAGGAGGTAAAATAATAATTGACCTTCAGGAATAAATTGAGTTGGCAAACTGAGCTCAGATAACAGACTATATAATAAAACCTATTAACTACAATAATTTTGTTCCATCATCTGAGCTTAAACAGTTTACTAATCATGTAGTTGAGTTTCTTGATGGAGTACTGTGCTGCAGTATCAGATCACAGTTGGCCTCGCAAAGGTATTTCACCATTTATTGTCAACATCCAAGATGGCATCGGAGTGAGACAACTTCTTGTAAGCTGTGCCCAGCATACCTTCTAATTCTATCGTTTACACTCGTTCCATGCTTCTAAAACTTCATTTAATATTACATTCTGCACTTTCTCGTGTCCTTCTGTATGGTCGGTATGTTTTGTCTGTAAAGCATGCAAGAAGCTTTTCATTGTATGCAATACATGTGATGATAATAAATCAAATCAAATCATTTGGAACCCTGGTGGAGGACCACCTGCAGATGAATCACTTTAGGTGCATTTTAGGGGCTGTGGGAAGGTTTGTCCTTCACTTTAAGTCTGAGCCTTGATCATATTATGTGGAGATGCTGGCGTTGGACTGGGGTAAGAGTAAAAGTCTCACAACACCAGGTTAAAACCCAACAGGTTTATTTGGTTGCAAAAGCCACTAGCTTTCAGAGCACTTACTGCCCCTTTGTGGGAGTTCTACAATGGATGAATGAATACCGCTTGCCAATCACCAGGCAAGACTGTTCTCTTCCGTTTGGGGAACTCTCCAGTGGTCACGGACATTCAGCTTCTGACCCTCGGGTAAGCATTCTCCAAGGTGGCCTTCACAACACAGAACAACGCAGAGTTGCTGAGCTGAGACTGATAGTCAAGTTCTGCACACATGAGGACAACCTCAACCTGGATCTTGGGTTCATGTCACACTATCTGTAACCCCCATGACTTGCCTGGACTTGGAAAATCTAACAAACTGTCCTGTCTGGAGATGATATACATCTTTTAACCTGTGTTTAACACTGTCTGTACCTTTAAGAATTGATTAGCTGTAAAGACTTGTATTCCAATCATTATTTTGTAAATTGAGTTTGTGTCTTCATATGTCCTGTTTGTGATCAGAATTCCCACTCACCTGATGCAGTGGCAACAAGCATTCTGAAAGCTAGTGGCTTTTGCTACCAAATAAATCTGTTGGACTTTAACCTGTTGTTGAGAGACTTCTTACTGTTTTATCATATTAACAGCACTGGCTGTTCAGAGGGATAAATAATAATGTCTAATGAAATTCTCAAGGCATTTACCCGGTGGAATGGAGAATATTGTGAAGGGGATACTATGGAGGAGATACTGATACCCCATGTGTATTTTTTTTAATGAAAATTTAAGAGTTGAGGCATCATTTCTGGACACAATCTCACCATTGGATTTCTGACTGAAGTGTAATGGCTGACAATTTAAACAATTATCACACGTCCAAGTTTCTCACCTAAAGCAGGCACCCTGGTTTGGGGTCTTCCAATGGAACCATTGCTCTGCAGATCAACCTCGTCTCTACAACTAAGTAACATTATTCTTTTGCAGCACCTTCAAAAGGGGTGGAACTAAAGATAAAGGGACAAAAGTTATCCAGAGCTTTCCAAATGTTCTATAAAGTGATCACTGGGGATATCTCAGTAGTGGAAAGGTACAGGATAAGAAAGATGTGGCTCAAATTAAGCCCTCTTCCTCCTCCTTTGCAAACTCAGCTTATTCCACAACAAGCCTGTGTGGTATTATCCTGCCATATGCTGGTACTACTGCAATGGGATAGCAAGGAAGCCAACTAGGTTTCCAATCCTTGTCCCTTCACTATACTTTAAATATTTAAAGACATCCTAGGGTGGGTGGCCAATATCCCTATTAATGCAGCAGTGATTTGATGGAAGGTCTCCTCCATTTTTTTTTCAGCGTTCCATTTCTGCCAGAAAGTAGCTGGGGTTTACTGGAGGAAATATCAAATTACTTTGAAATGTGTATAATTCTGCACTAATAGAATTGAGAATCCAAGGCATGGTGGGTAGTTGGAGGCTTTTCCCAGGATGGAAGTGTCAATTAAAAGAGGGCACAAGTTTAAGATGAGAGGGGAAAAGTTTCTCATTCAGAGAGTGGGAGATGATAGAAGTAGGAGCATTAACAACATTTAAAAGGAATCTGATGGTTATATGAATTAGGAGGGAATAGAGGGATATGGACTGAGTAAGGCAGAAGTTTTTTTTTTGTTTAATTCGAGCATAATGATTTGAGGGCTGAAAGCCTGTCCCTGTACTGTACTTTTCTTTGTTCTTTTGTGATTTTATTTCTTGCATTGAAATAAGTTCTGGTATTATCTCCAGGCAGACTACAAGAAATACATTGGGCAAAATATAACTAGTACAATGATACTCTCACCCACTGTTTGGAGACCAATGCAAGTCCCACCTTGCTTATCTCCAACAAGTCTGACACAATTAGAACATAGAACATTACAGCGCAGAACAGGCCCTTCGGCCTTCAATGTTGCGCCAACCAATTAGGAAAAAGCAATGACCCTCTAACCTAAACCATTCCCTTTTCGTCCATAAACTTATCTACTAATTGCAAGGTACTTACTTGGCTTCATGGTCCAGAAAGCATCCAGTCAGCAGGGGGCAGCTCTGCAGCACTGGCAATGCAACAGTGAGTGTTGGCCACTGCAGCTACTACACTAAGGTCTGCAGAAGGTGAATCAGCTGTGAGCCCCCAAACAGTGATGTGTGCTGAGGATCACGGAGAGGGGTTACCAGGGAGAGGTTCAGTCAGAAGCAAGGGCAGTATGGAGACTTTCAGAGCACCTCACCACCATCCTGTTCCCAAAGATGCAGACCACCAGCAAACCCTCCAAAGTTCACTGGGTATTCTCCCCGGTTGGTGAATACCAGTGGCAGTGTGATGATCCCCTTAAAGTAGCTACCTAAGGGCTGCAATTGGCCTGCAGCCTCCGCCCTTTACCCCTGCTCTTCAACCTCACCTCAGGAGGACATTATTCTGCTCATTATTTCAGAATCAATCCAGTAACAAATAGATAAATACATTGAAGGAGACCATTTGGCCATTGTCCCTATACTGGCTTTTTGATAGATTCAGTTCTTTGTTATTTCCCCATTCCCTTGTGAACACCCCATCCCCCCTTTTAAATATTTATCCAGTTTCTTTCTGAAAGTTACTCTTGAATTTGATTATAGGTATGTTAAGAGCAAAAGGATAGTGAGGGATAAAATTGATCCTCTTGAAGACCAAAGTGGTAGATTGTGTATGGAATCAAAAGAGATGGGGGAGATACTAAATGGGTTTTTTGCTTCCATATTTACTGAGGAAACAGGCATGGAGTCTATGGAAATAGGGCAAACAGGTAGGGAGGTTATGGAACCTTTACAGATTAAAAGGGGAGGAGGTGCTGGGCTGTCTTAAAGTAAATCAGAGTGGATAAATCCCCAGGTCTGGGCAGAGTATTCCTACGGATCTTGAGGGAGGCTGGTGTTGAACTTGCAGGGGCCCTGGCAAACATATTTAAAATGTCAGTATTCACAGGGGAGGTACTGGATGATTGGAGGGTGGCTAGTGTTGTTCCATTGTTTAAAAAAGATTCTAAAAGAAACCCGGGAAATTATAGGCCAGTAAGTTTGACATCAGTGGTGGGCAAGGTATTGGAAGGTGTGATAAGGGATAAGATCTAAAAATATTTGGATAGATAGGGAGTTATTGGGAAGAGTTAACATGGCTTTATGCATGGTAGGTCATGTTTGGCAATCTATTAGAGTTTTTAGAGGAGATTGCCAGGAAATTGGATGAAGGGAAGACGGTGGATGTTGACTACCTGGATTTCAGCAAGGCCTTTGATAAGGTCCTTCATGGGAGGTTAGTTAGGAAGGTTCAGTCAGTAGGTATACATGGGGAGATAGTAAATTGGATTGACACCCAATGGAAAAAGCCAGAGAGTTGTTGTGGAGATTTGCTTCTGTGAGTAGATGCCTATGACTTGTGATGTGCTGACATTCACCTGACGAAGAGGTCGAAACACCTCAAAAGCTTGTGAGTTTACTATCAAATAAATCGGTTAGATTTAAATCTGGTGTTGTCAGACTTCTTACTAGTGATGTGACACTACGACAGCGGATGAATGAACATCCCTCGACAATCACCAGGCAAAACTGTTCCCTTCCTGTTGGCGAACACTTCAGCGGTCACAGGCATTTGGCCTCCAACCTTCGGGTAAACATTCTTCCAAGGTGGCCTTCACGACACACGACAGTGCAGAGTCGCTGAGCAGAGACTGATAGCCAAGTTCCGCACATACGAAGACAGTCCTAACAGGGATCTTGGCTTCATGTCACACTATCTGTAACCCCCATGACTTGCCTGGGTTAACAAAAAACCTCACTTACTGTGCTGTCTGGAGACAATACACATCTCTCTAACCTGTGCTCAGTGCTCCTTCCACTTACATTGTTAGCCACTTTAAGACTTGAATAGCAGGTTAGGTGTAAAGATTCACATTCTAATCAGTAATCTGTAAACTGTCTGTGCTGGTATAGAACAAAGAACAAAAAACAAAAAAATGTGTGCTATTGCAGACCAGAACACCTCATTCGCCTGATGAAGGCTACAAAGGCTGAAAGCTAGCAAGTTTATTATCAAATAAATCGGTTGGATTTAAAATTGGTGTTGTCAGACCTCTTACTAAGGTTATATAAGCCATTGGTGAGATTGAATTGAGAGTATTGTGTACCGTTTTGGTCACCTAGTTACAGGAAGGATGTAAATAAGATTGGAAGAGTGCAGAGGAGATTCACAAAGATGTTGCCAGGAATTGAGAAGCTGAGTTACAGAGAGAGATTGAATAGGTTAGGACTTCATTCCCTGGAGCATAGCAGAATAAGGGGAAATTTGTCAGAGGTGTATAAGATTTTGATGGGTATAGATAGTGAATGCAAGTAGGCTATTTCCACTGAGGCTAAAGGAGAGAAAAACCAGCGGGCATGGGTTAAGCATGAAAGGAGAGAAGTTTAAAGGGAATATTAGGGGAGCATCTTCACGCAGAGAGAGTGTGGAATGAGCTGCCAGATAAAGTGGTAAATGTGGAGTCACTTTTAACATTTAAGAAAAACTTGGACGGATTCATGGATGAGAGGGGTGTGGAGGGTTCAAGTGCAGTCAGTGGGACTAGGCAAAAAATGGTTTGGAGCAGACAAGAAGGGCCAAAAGGCCTGCTTCTGAGCTGTAATTTTCTATGGTTCTATGCTTTTCTATGATTCTTTTGTCAATACGTTGAATCTGTGTCTTCTGGTATACCGGTGCTTATGCCATATACTAAATTCCCTCATGAATTTGAGTGTTGCTGCAACACAAGAAACAGATTTTTAAAAGATCTTTCTTAATTGAATGCCTTCTCCAAAAGCTATTTACCATGATCTATATCAGCTAATTAAATGTGGGTAAGTACCATCCATCTCCTGATCTGCCAAGTTCTGTAATTTGAATGTGGTTTTAGCGATCTACACGCTCAGTATGTAGCTGATATAGAAGTAATAGTTTTATCACAGGCTGCTCAGATTATATGATTTTCACATTTTGTTTTTCAGTGGGTGCTGGAGAAGCTGCTAACTTTGCTGCCTATGCATTTGCACCTGCCACACTGGTCACACCATTAGGTGCACTAAGTGTGCTTATAAGGTATGATTCTTTTTATTAATGCAGTGATTGGAATACTTTTGAGAAACAAATCATACGGGCTTGGATGTAACCATGGCACAATTGGGTCAGGTTATGGTGTTTATTGAATGCCAGCCAGTGCGTGGCTGTCTCATTCATTGAAGTTGGAAAAGCACTAAGGGTGGTGAGTGTCAGTGAGACTATACTCTGGAAAGAGGTAATGTTCTCAGAATAGAAGGAAGATGGTTTTTGTAACTTATTTATGGACAATCAAATTATGTATGATAATCTGAATCATCAGTTACCTAGTCTGACCCTTGCTTGTGACTAATGTAGTGCCATGGTTTTGTATTCAATTTTTCAGTAGAAATTAATCAAAATATTTTTATGTCCAATTTCATCTCAGCAAGACAAATGCAATCATTAATTCTTTGACATTATCTGGCCCATTATGCTCCTTAAAGCTGACTAGAAAATAAGTATCCATTGCCCTGTTAAAACAGGTGGAAGCTTATGAAATAGGAGCATTACAACATAGGCGATTCAGTTCTTTGAAATGATGGACTTGATTAGATTATGGCAGATATATATCTTCATTCCTTCATCAGTCATGGTTCCATGACCCTTCATCCCCTTGTTAATAAAAATCTATTTACAGTATTGCAAATTGGGATCATAGGACCTAATGCATTTTTAACGATGCAACATACTCCACAAATCCCATTCAGTGGGATTAAACATAATGTGGTCATTTTTATGGGAACCACTGGAGGTCAGTCCAGAAAAGTTTTTTTTGTAGGTAGGAAATAGGATGGATCTGTCCTTTTGTGACAACCTTCCAGAGCTTCTCTGCAAATGCTTGTCCTCTTTAGCACTAACATACTGACTCAGCTCTACAAAGCTTGACATGCGGAATCAGTTGGCTGGATAGCTGATATGTGTTGTGGAGTGATTCCAACTGTGTGGGTTCAATTCCTGTACCAGCTGAGCTTATTCATGAAGGTCTTGCTCCAGATGCTCTGATTTCCTTCCACAGTCCAAAGGACATGTTGGTTAGGTACGTTGGCTATGCTAAATTCTCCCACTGTGCACCTGAATAGATGTCAGAGTGTGGAGATTAAGGGATATTTCACAGTAACTTCATTGCAGTGTTAATGTAAGCTTACTTATGACATTAATAAGTAAATTTAGATGTGGTGATCTTCAGCTTAAAGGGGAGAGCAATCGGTAATCATCTGGAACTAAGATGATTACCATCTTAGTAACTTAACTTTTTTTAAACAAAGGAATTTGAATCTGGTGTCAGGGCTTGAATTTCATGTTCTTTTTAGAGGCAAACGGGATGAAAATGATGTAACACACCTAGCTGGTCCAACTAAGCTGTTAAGTCATATTGAATGTGAGAGATCTTATGTTTAATACCTTACATTTTGTTGCTAGTTTTGTGCCTCTCTTATCCCACGGGACATTCTCGAAAACCTTACTGACTTTAAACTATCTGTGGCTCAAGGCATCATCCAGGAACACAACACGTGCCATGTGCCTCATGGGTAGGGGAACTTACTCACTATGAGTGAGTTTAAAGCATAAAACTACCTGTAGTTCAGCACTAATTGCTAGCAAATTGACAAGATATTTATACAAGTTACCTGAAAATATTGCAAATGTGCAGGAGAGACAAATTAATGGAGCATGTCAGATTGTTATCTCTGCTGTAGCTGACCTTCAGGGATTGCTTCTTGATGCCAGGATAGAAAAATGATTAATTACCCAAGAGTAGTATTCACAGCTCAAACATTCATGCGTTTAGATATTTTTGCTGCAATGTCCTATTAATTTTTCTAATTTATACTTCACACAGTGCTGTGCTCTCATCATACATCTTAAATGAGCGATTGAATATTCATGGCAAGTTGGGATGTATGCTGAGCATTGTTGGGTCAACAGTAATAGTGATCCATTCTCCAGAAGAGGAAGGAGTTCATTCCTTGCAAGAGATGGAAGAAAAGTTAAAAGACCCAGGTAAATTTAAATTTATTTATTAGTTACAAGTAGGCTTACATTCACACTGTAATGAAGTTACTGTAAAAATCCCCTGGTTGCCATTCTCCAGCACCTGTTCTTGTATACTGAGGGAGAATTTATCATGGACAATCCTCCTAACTTGCACATCTTTGGATTGTGGGAGGAAACCCATGCAGACATGGAGAGAATGTACAAACTCCACACAGATGGTAACCCAAGCTGGGAATCGAACCTGGGTCCCTGGCACTGTGAGGCAGCAGTGTTAATTACTGTGCTACCATGCTGCTCTACATTTTAAAATATATTATGATGTATTTTTGTAAATTAAGAACTTAAAATCTAGCATGACAAAGGGCTCTTAAGACTTCAAACCTATTCCTTTTCAATCAACACTAAAAATTCTTGAAGATTAGGCACAATTGTATAGTTGTACTAATTTTGTACTCAGTTATGATGGGAGCTAAGGGTGTTTGCGGAAAGAAGTTTGACACTTATTGGGTTCTTTTGTATTTTAGCGCAGCGTTTTTATTTTCTTCTCATACTCTTAAAACCTGTCTGGTATTCATAGGATTGTTACTAGCACAGAAGTAGATCGTTTAGTCTGCTATGCCTGCATGGCTCTACTGAAAAGCAATTGCCTGTTGCCATTCTCTTGTCTTCAACCTGTAGCTTTGTACATTCTTCCTTTTCAGATTGACCCTGCCTCCACCACACTCTCAGTGCATTCCAGATCCTAACCACCTGAAGCATAAAAAAAAGTTTCCCTCATTTCACTATTTCTTCTTGTACCAATTAGCTTAAATCTGTATCCTCTTGTTCCTGATTCATCCACCAATAGGAACATTTTTTTCTTCTTCTCTGATGTGTTCAGACCACCCATGATTTTGAATACCTCCATTAAATCACCTCAACTTTTGGGTCTCCAAGAAAAACAGTCCCAACTTCTCCAAACTGGGTACAGAACTGAAGTTCCTCATCTCTGGAACCATTCTTGTGAATCCTGTCTGCATCCTCTCCAAAGCCTCCATTTTTCCTAAAGTTTGGTACCCATAATTGGATGCAGTGATTTAGTTGAGGCTGAACCAGTGTTTAACATGATATCCTTGTTCATGTGCCCATTAATAAAGATGGATACTATATGCTTTATTAACCACACTCAGTTTATGCACATAAACTGAGATACACCCAGGTCTGTCTGCTCCCACACTCTATACAGAATTGTGTCTCTGCATTCCTGCTACCAAAATGAACCATTTTGCATTAAATTTCAGCTGTCATTTGTCCACTCAATCTGTCTGTCTTTTTGATAGGTGATCAGACTGGCAGGGTGGGAAGGTGAGAATGTGTTTGCACTATTAAGGGGGGGGTGGGGTTGGTACGGTCAGACCTGCAAGTCGGGAGTGGGGGGGCACAGATGGCATGGAAAGAAACTGAGTCAGAATTGGGACTGGGAGGAAGAATGTTGGATCGTGAGAGACTGGAATTGGTTCGGAGGTGGGGAGGGGGCATGAAGAGAGTCAAAATGGGAGATGGGGGAGGGGTCAGGTGGGTGAGAGTGGTGAAGGGGGTGTCCTGTGTTAGATAAGACTGGGGTGTATGCTTGGTTGAGATGGCATTGGGTGTCACCTTGGGGCTCATGGGGTATTTCATGCAGGATTTAGTCTGGGTCTTTTAAATAGTTACACTGGAGCTAGAAGTGCTTCTTAATCTTCTAATTTTTTCAAAGTAATTGTCATGGTAAAATTGACAGAACCGTCCAAAGTTAGCAATTTAAATTGCTTTGTTGGATGATTCCTAGCTTAGCACAGTTGCCCAGGGCAAGTTAGAGCTTCTGGAGAACTGTTGGGTAAGCCTTGCCTTAGATGGAAATATACAAAAGAGATCCCCCAATGCATCACTGGGGTATCCTCCAAATGCTGATCTGGAGAACCAATAATTTACGGGCCACAGAAACTCTTACTGTCTGTTCTTAAGTATTTCTTAAGAGGAAAGAAGTTACTAAAGGGAGTGGTAGTGCCTTAGAGGGTGAGACTGGCAAATCAATGGGAAACCAGGAAATGGCAGAAACATTGGTTATTTAGTGTCTCTTCACAGTAAAGGGTGTACACAAATCCCAAGAATACTTAAAAAAAAAATCAAGTGATAAAAAGAAAGAAGGAACTTAAACAAACATTGGGAAAGGTACTTGGAAAGATAGAGCTAAAGGTTGACACCAAGTGTCTTGGACCTGAAGGCCTTCATTTTAGAATTGTAAAGGTAGTAACCACTGAGATGATAGATGCATTGGCGGTGATGATGATAGAATCATAGAACAGTGCAGAAAGAGACCATTCGACCCACCAAGCCAGTACCAACAACAAGCTCACCCAGGTCCTATCCCCATGATTCCAAAATATTTATCTTGCTATTTCTCCTGACACTGAGGCAATTTAGCATGACCAATCAACCTGGAATCACAGGTCCTTATTTTTAATTTGGGCACTAAAAGGCTAATTTCTTCATCCCAGGCATATTTAGCCAGGTTCTGAAAACTAAAAATTTATTTATTAGTCACTAGTAAGGCTTATATTAACATTGCAATGAAGTTACTGTGAAATTCCTCTAGTTGCCAAACTCTGGCATCTGTAGGGTCAACGCATCTAACCTGCACGTCGTTTAGACTGTGGGAGGAAACCAAAGTACCTGGAGGAAACCCATACGGACAGGGCGAGAATGTACAAATTCCACACTGACAGTGACCCAAGCCGGGAATCGAACTCAGGTCCCTGTGAGGCAGCAGTGCTAACCACTGTATCACCATGCTGCCTGTATTGCCACATTGACCTAGAGAAATAAAGTTGCCTAACAATTCACATCATAACTGTTTCCATCTACTTTGGAAAGATTGGAGAATGCAAACAAAGGAAAATATAAAATACATTATTTCCACTTGATCACCCAAGAAATCCTATTGTTATAACCCTGGGATTATTTCACTTTGTAATTAGATTTTGTTACAATCCTGTTAGGGACCAATAATATTTAAAGAATACATCTGAACAATTAAAGTTTTTATTACTGTCACAAATAAGCTTACATTAACACTGCAATGAAGTTACTATGAAAATCCCCTAGTCTCCGTAATTCCAGCTCGTACACACAGTTCGGGTACACAGAGGGAGAAGTTGGCACAGCCTGTGTACTAACCATGTCTTTCAGACTGTTGGAGGAAACCAGAGAACTTGAAGGAGATCAACACAGACCTAAGAACATGCAAACTTCAAATGGTGATCGAAGTCAGGAATCAAACCCAGGTCCCTGGCAGCAGTGCTAACCACTATGCCACCATGTCACAATGAACTGACAAAACAACATTACAAGATTTCATGTTTTTAAATAAAAACAATTTTATTGAATATCAAGAACAAAGGTAGCACAGTGATTAGCACTGCTGCTTCACAGCTCCAGGGACCTTGGTTCGATTCCCAGCTTGGATCACTGTCTGAGTGGAGTTTGCACCTTCTTCTCATGTCTGCGTGAGTTTCCTCCGTGTGCTGCAGTTTTCTCCCACAGTCCAAAGATGTGTGGGTTACGTTGATTGCCCCTTAGTGTCCTGAGATGTGTAGGTTAGAGAGATTAGTGGGTAAATATGTAGGGATTATGGGGTGGGGCCTGGGTGAGATTGTGGTTGATGCAATCTTGATGGGCCTAATGGCCTCTCTCTGTACAGTAGGGATTCTATGAAAATAAGCACCATTAAGCGCATAGCTTATTAAAAACTCATGCTATAAGGTTCATTCACTTTTCCTCAGTCCAACTCAGAGTTTACCAGCACTCTGCAGAATTCAACCTCTGTTCTGTTCAAAGTTCCAGCTGGCGAAGATACAAATTTCATGGAGGTTGTTCCATTATCTGTGGACAGCTTCAAGAAGGTAGCTTGCCAAGCCAACAACACCCGCATCCCATGAATTAGTTTTTTAAAATTAAAAATTTGCTTTTGGCTAAGGGACCCTCCATCTTCTTTACAACCTTGTGACTTTCAATTCCACAGTCTTAGCAAAGGCCTCCATGTGACTCCTGTGTAATGGCTTAAAATGTTAAACATCCTGCATTTACAATAACTTGTTGCTAATTGTTTCAGACTGCAGCCAAGCTCATTCCTTCCAGAACTCCAACTGCAATAAATTTAACTGCTTTTATTGAACTTCACTGTGGATTGCTTCCTTTCCACTTAAACAAATCTTCCAGTCATTTTTCCCAACTATGTCTGATACTGAATACCATCTCCTGATCACAGGCTGAATTGTGGCTGATGGGTCTAACCTTATTGTATCTCAGGTGAAAGTCTGGCTTTAACTCTCGACTTTTAAGAAGCTACAAGACCCAAAACTGACACAGCCATTCAGCTGCTTCTCAGCTTTGCCTGCTGGCTATGCTGTAATTAAAATCACAGAAATAACTAAGTTCTACCCATCTCCATGGCAACGTGACACACCTGTCCCCAGGTAGAAATGCAAAGTAAATACCTTTTGAACTCTAAAATTCTGGCAAAACACACGACTAACTCCTCTCACTGGAATAACTGCAAACATCATGGGCTGGATCCTCCAACCTTGGCAGGCATCTGGGATTCTCCCATCCCATTGTGGTTCATGGAGATTTGGCTGAATGCCAACTTCTCCATTCTCACTGGTGACATCAGCAGAACAGCTGGAGAATTCCAGCCGAAAGCTCCAATTCTTTATCTCTGTAATCCTACCTGTCGTTTTGTGATCTTGCCATTCTAACCGCTAACTTCTTCAAAGTGGCCCTAGCCTTTTGAGTGTAATAAACGCAATCTTGTTTAAATTGCATTTACTTTAGGGCTGTTTTTACTGGTTTCTCAACTAGGTACATACGTTTCCTAGCTAAAACTTTAATTCCTAAAACTATAAATTATATTCTAAAGCTTACGAATTAAAAGCTAGATTTTCACAGCAATATTGACTAGTGTTGGGACTGCTGAATGTAAGATTTTCACCGTTCCCCCTTCAGGTTAACTGCCACTTTCTTCAGGCAATCCTTTATTAAGCTGTACCTTTGTTTGCCATTCACTCAATGGGCACTTTCAACACCTCAGCTTTCTGCATGCTCATTTACATTCCCTTTGTCCAATTTCACCACTCCTCCCTACCCAATAATATATATCAGTATAAATCCCTGCTGTTTCTCTTTCCCCTCGGCTCTGACGAAGGGTCATCCAGACTCAAAACATTGACCCTACTCTCTCCCCTCAGATCTCAGACTTGCTAAGATTTTCCAATATTTTCTATTTCAGATTCCAGCATCCACAGTATTTTGCATTTATCTTACGTAAGATGTTTGGGACTCTTCTGTGAGTCACCAGTGCTATTGTATCCAGCAAAAATACCCAAAGCAGGGTGGTGGGGGTATGGAATGTGCTGCCAAGTAAAGTGGTGGAGGCAGGCACTCTGGAGTTATTTAAGACATACTTAGATGGGCACATGAACAGAATGGGAATGGAGGGGTTTAGAAAACTGATTTAAAATAGGGATCATGAGCCTTGGGAGTCCCTGGGAAGTGTGTAAATAGATGATGATATTGATGTACTTGTTTTTATTCTACAGATGCTTTGGTCTACCTTGTTGTCTAACAAGGGGCATACATGCGATGGGTCGTGAAAGGGCTGCTCTTGGATTTTGAGAGTATTCTAGTGCTTCACGTCGTTAGTGTACGCTTGACCTGGACCATTTGATGGGCAACACGACAGCTCAGTGACTATCGCTGTGCTATGCAGATACATGGATTTGGGCCTGTGTCTGTGGGAGTTTGCGCATTCTCCCGGTGCTTGCATAGGTTTTCTCCAGGCGCTCCGGTTTCCTCCCACATCCCAAAGATGTGCTCTTGGGCTAATTGGCAGAACAAATTCTCCCTAAATTGGCTCAAATTTGGTTTTTAATCCATAGATCTATAAACATAGACAGGGATCACAAGTAGAGGTGGGAGCATCGGGGTGGCGGCGCGGGCTCATTGGGCCGAAGGGCCTGTTTCCCGTGCTTTTTTTTGTTCAAACATAAAAGTGCTAACAAACTGTATATCATCTGTGGAGAAATTATGTTTGTTTATAATTTTATCTTTTATATTTTGTCTCTGTCTTTCAGGGTTCATCATATTTGCCAGCATAACAGTTATAGCCTCCCTTTTGTTGATAATATTTGCTGCACCCAAAATGGGACCAACTAATATATTGATCTATGTCGCCATTTGTTCACTGATTGGAGCCTTTTCGGTATCATCTGTCAAGGGATTAGGTATTGCCATAAAGGAGCTGTTTGACAAGAAACCAGTAGTCGACAAACCACTGAGCTGGATTCTCCTTGCTGTTTTAATAGTGTCTGTGAGCACGCAAATCAATTACTTAAATAAAGCTCTTGATACCTTCAACACCTCGATGGTGACCCCTATTTACTATGTATTTTTCACTACCACCGTCTTAATTTGCTCTGTTATCCTTTTCAAAGAATGGAACAATGTGGCAATTAAGGATGTCATTGGGATTATCAGTGGATTCTGTACCATCATCCTGGGCATCTTTTTACTTCATGCTTTTAAGGATGTTCAATTCACCTGGGAACAATTAATGTCTCTCATTAAGAAAAATGAGACAGCAGGAAGAAATAGATTTGGCCATGATGACCATCATACATTGCTAGACAATGTGGACAGCCCTTCTGCTATTTATGATGATGACATAAATTTATTCTTTAATGGAAGAAATGTTGGTCTTAAGGAGTGTTCTAATTTGAGGTAATGAGAAAAACTTGCATGATTTTCCAATAAATGACTATCACTGGGAACATTGAGTTCAGCAGAAACATTGTATACCATCAATGCATTTAAAGGATTCCAACATCTTCAGTCTGCTATCAAAAGGACATAATTCTTAGATGTATTCAGATTTTGCAGTTTATTACTCATTATTCAATATTGTTTTTTAGCCAGTAATCCCAATTAAACAGAACGGTGCAGTGAAGAAAAACGTGTTACATGATCATATAACTTGAAAGCATTTTAACTTCTAAATAGTAAACTCATTTTAGTTTGAGGATTCACATGATGAGAACAAATAGAATATTCTTTGGATAATGGAATTCTTGTGCTTGGTATTATGCACAATCAAAACGATTCATGCCAGTGTAAAGATTAAAATCTGGAATGCAAATTATACTGTAATCTATAGTGCATAAGACATTAAAATATTGTGACAGTACTTTTTTAAACTAAGTTATTGCAAGCCATGAATAAAATTATTTGGTATTTGATATTAATGCTTATATGTAATACTCCTTGGTGAATGGGTTACACTGGTAATGCGTTGAGTCTGCATATAGCTTCATAAATTTTTACTAATAAAGATCTGCTCTCACATTTGAAATGCAAACATCTGCTTAAAAGAATACTTTAAATTTTTTAATTTGTGATTATCTTGGCTTAAATGAAAACAGAAATCAGCAGTTTTGTTATGGAGAATCACTTGCACATAATGTTCCTTTTTCTTAATATGAACTTTGACTCCAAAGTGAGCAAGTTCTTTTTTGTATCTCCTCTTTGGATGTTTTGTTTTCATTCAGTAACAGTGGCTTGGTGATTTATGCATTTACATTATTGAGTATCATCAGGTTGCAGAATCTGGGGAATTGGTCAATTTTTAAATTTCATTTTGGGCACTAAGGTCAATATCAAATGTTTTAGTGACTGTTGAATGTGACTTAGTGATTTTAAAATACCATGACCCATTCATCCCCTAGTCCCTCAAAGCATGATTGTGAATAGGTAAAGTTTTGTATTCGGATAATGAAAACGTTGACTTGAGGCTTTCCAAATTTCTTTCACATAGGGTGTTATAATTCAGGCCAGAAATTCCAAAGTGTATTATGAAATCTGCCTGGATCATAAGTTTTAATCAAACAATGTTTATTTAAACATACAATTAACATGTATAGAAAGAAAATTAGCAATGATTTTTACCAATTACAAACAAAACCATGACATTGTGTAAATCTTAACAACTAAACACCGTTGCAATGAAATAAATCCCATAAACAAAACCTTTGCCACAGGTTTAACAAAGCAAAGACTAATGCTCACGTGATACTGGAATTTAGTTCTTCGAATGCTGTAGTTCTCTTGAGGCACACACAGAAGAGCTTGGAGTCAGAACAGCTTCCCTAAATATAGGGAGAGAGACTCTGGTAAAGCCAACCTCCAACAGTAAATTTCCTTCTCCAGGAAGGCCAGGAACCTTGCTTCCAGCAAACAGTGGAATTTGCAGAACCAGGGAGAGAGAGAGAGGAAAAAAAACACTGCTTTCCAGCTTGATGTCTACCCCTTTTTTAACCAAAGCTGAAAATGAATCTTCAGACTTTTTTCCTGAGGAGGAACCACTTGACTTTGCCTTGTCAATCAATCTTCCTCTCAGAATGCAAAGTCATAAAAGATCCCAGAGTAAAGATAAACAAGACCCATTTAAACCATTGAAATATCAATAAAAGGACTTCTTACAGATGACTCAGCAATGATGAGGAAAAAATCTAAAAAGATCTGCTTACAACTGCAGAGGACATAATTTTAAACAAAAACTTTTTCTACAGGTACACCAGCATCACAAGGGCAAGTGATTTTTTTTTTAAATTATCAAGATAATTTAATAATTACTTAACTGTCAAGATATTAGAAGATAATTATATAACCTTGGTCTTTTTCCTTTCAAGTAATGCTTCTTATGCTTCTAAGTAGATAAGGAGGATGTGCTAGATATTCTTGAGGGTTTGAAGTTAGATAAATCCCCAGGGCCGGACGGGATTTACCCTAGGATTCTCTGGGAGGCGAGAGAGGAGATTGCAGAGCCTCTGGCTCTGATCTTCAGGTCGTTGTTGGTTATGGGTATAGTGCCGGAAGACTGGAGGATAGCGAATGTGGTTCCATTGTTCAAGAAGGGGAAGAGAGACTTTCCGGGGAATTATAGGCCGGTGAGTCTTACTTCTGTTGTGGGCAAAGTATTGGAGAGAATTATTAGGGATAGGATTTATAGTTATTTAGAGAGAAATGAATTGATTGGGATAGTCAGCATGGTTTTGTGAAGGGTAGGTCGTGCCTTACTAACCTCATTGAGTTTTTTGAAAAAGTGACTAAAGAGGTGGATGGGGGTAAGGCGGTTGATGTGGTATATATCGACTTTAGTAAGGCGTTTGATAAGGTGGCCCATGGAAGACTTCTGCAGAAAATGCAGATGTATGGGATAGAGGGTGATTTAGCTAATTGGATTAGGAATTGGCTAGCAGATAGAAGACAGAGGGTGGTGGTTGATGGGAGATATTCATCGTGGAGTTCAGTTACTAGTGGTGTACCTCAGGGATCTGTTTTGGGGCCCCTGCTGTTTGTAATTTTTATAAATGATCTGGATGAGGGTATTGAAGATGGATTAGTAAATTTGCGGATGACACCAAAGTCGGAGGAGTGGTAGATAGTGAAGAGGGGTGTTATAGTTTGCAGAGAGACTTGGACAAGTTGCAGAGCTGGGCCGAGAGGTGGCAAATGGAGTTTTATGTGGAAAAGTGTGAGGTAATTCACTTTGGCAGGAATAACAAATGTGTAGAGTATAGGGCTAATGGTAGGACTCTTAATAGTGTTGATGAACAGAGGGATCTTGGTGTATGTGTGCATAGATCCCTGAAAGTTGGCAATCAAGTCGATAAGGTTGGTAAGAAGGCATACGGAGTCTTAGCTTTTATTGGTAGGGGGATTGAATTTCGGAGCCGCAACGTCATGTTGCAACTGTACAAAACTCTAGTGCGGCCGCACTTGGAGTATTGTGTGCAGTTCTGGTCCCCACATTATAAGAAATGTGGAGGCATTGGAGAGGGTACAGAGGAGGTTTACCAGGATGTTGCCTGGTATGGAGGGCAGGTCTTATGAAGAGAGGCTGAGGGATTTGAGGTTTTTTTCGTTAGAAAGAAGGCGGCTAAGAGGAGACCTTATTGAAACATATAAGATGATTAGAGGTTTAGATAGGGTGGACAGTGATAGCCTTTTTCCTAGGATGGAGAAAGCTAGCACGAGGGGCCATAGCTTTAAATTAAGGGGTGGTAGTTATAGGACGGATGTCAGAGGTAGGTTCTTTACCCAGAGGGTGGTAAGGGTATGGAATGCCCTGCCTGCTGCAGTTGTAGATGCGCCAAGTTTGGTGGCGTTTTAGAGGTTAGTAGATAAGTTTATGGACGAAAAGGGAATGGTTTAGGTTAGAGGGTCATTGCTTTTTCCTAATTGGTTGGCGCAACATCGAAGGCCGAAGGGCCTGTTCTGCGCTGTAATGTTCTATGTTCTATGTTCTATGTTCTAAAAGGAGGCAACTATTGCAGAGAAGGGAAAGGTCATATTGGACATCTTATGAGGAGAAGACCATGAAGAGTATGGTCATTGTTCAATAAAGGAAATGAGGCCGGGTGAAATCTTGTATCTCCACTGAGCTAATGGCTAGTTCCCTTATGCTTTTCATTGATTAAATTAAGAGATAAGCAATGATTTAATCACTTGCATGTGTACAGTTAAGTTCTAACAGGTGTTTTAAGCAACTTCAAGTACCTCCTTAACTGTCCAAGAGGAAGAGATAACAGTCAATTTTGTAGTTTAATCTAGTATTTGACAATGTCCAGTTTCCCTCAGCGTTACTGATGAAGTATTGTGCAGAAGTAGGGGCGTGAGACAGTAGATGGAATTACAAGAGCTGCAGACTGCTGGCCAGTGGGGATCTTTCTTCAGATTAAGATCTCTCTGGTCTTGGTTGTTTTTTTTCCAGTAAGTCAGCAGCAGCACTTTGTGGGAGTCATCTGAGATTATGCCTCGGTTTGCACACAACCAGCATCTGTGTAATACCTCCCCGAATAACAATCTGCAGACTATCATGTGGTCATTCTAAGGCCTTAACATGCCCAAAAATCCCAATGAGGTTGGAGAGCCCAGGCTTATTTTCCATCACTATTTTAACTGCTGCCATGGAGACAGTATGCTCCAATCTACCAAAGACTGTTTATCCTCTGATACTCAACGTGATAAATCCACTGACAAGCAGACAAATAAAGAGTTTCATGTGCCTCATTGCAATGGTCACAGTGCTGCAATACAGATGCCTGTCTTTGTTAATGCACAGTAGCTGGTGGTAGACAATACTACATCCCATCCTCCCTATCACCCTAGCCAAATAGCTTTACTAGAATTCCTGTCTGTACAGGTTCTGGCAACATCATAGCACCAGCCTTTCCAATGTTTGAGACTAACCATTTTGTTCCATTTTTTCACATGTGCTCTTTGAGAGCATAAAGATGTGGAAAATAAACAAACCTCTTGGGGCAGGCAGAACTTTTGAAAAATCTGCCTCTTTAAACAAAGCACATCAAAATTTGATGGATCATGTCGTTGGAATAACAAACTCATATTCTGGCACAAATCCACTCCTTGACTGACCCACTGTCTGCAAGTCTGCTTGAAAGCTTGTGCATCCCTCATTCTCTTCTGAAGCCCTAAGGTCCAATCTTAGCATTGAGTCCCCACCATTCCATGGGTAGGACAAGCCAGTAAGATCACACGAGAGCTGAGAAATAATGTTTGTGCCCAAAAGGAGGGATAGATCATTCAGGCCAAGGAGGGGGAGGGGAGGGGATGTCGTTGGTGGATGTGTTAAGGCTGCGGGCATCCACAGTAGCTGGGGGCCTGCTTTAGACATGGAGGTTGGCTGAGAGCAGCAGAGGGACCTGCACATGTGCACCTCTCCTTCTCCCAGCCTGTATTTGAGCAATTTAAAGTCCTGCCCCTCCACTGCAGGCGAGAAAAGATTTTTGCTTTTTTTTACTCTAAGTAAGATTGCAGATTTTGACTCACCCAAAAAAACAGATCAGAAACTCTCTCATTTTCACTCTTAGAATTGTTTTTGTAAGATCATTCCCCCTTATATTCATTGCTCCATCATAGATGTCATGTCTTAAATTGCCAATTCCCCCTATCTCCCTCCCTCTTCACCACTGGATCTGACTTTGACTCTCCAGGTCTCATCCTATTTTGACCCCAGCTATCCCCCACCTCCAAACTCCCAGTTTTTTTTGAAATTTACTTGCTCCCTTTCATGCACTAGAGCAACTCGTCAAGTCTTCTTCGACAGTATCTTCCAAAACGCTGATCTTTCCAGTGATGTTTGCGTTGGGTGAAAGAGTAACAAAAAGCTATATCATTGCATGCTAGAACAGCTTTGAAGGGCAGACTGGTATATTTCCATTCTTACATCATTGTCCTTTTTGTTGTTTTCTAAAAATCACAGGACAAAGGCCTCCAGAATTAAACCCTAACTTACCATATATCAAGAAAAGTGAAAAGTTAATCCTTCCTAGTTCTTGCCTGAGCATACGGTTAAAATACACTTATTCAGAGCACCCTTCAAAAAAGTTGCCACAATACAGTGCCAAGAGATTTCAGAAAAGGAATGCTTTTTCCCTTCTACATTTAAATTGCTTAGCCTGCTCCTAATGTAGGCACAGGAAATCTACCTCCCCTTAGTGGTAGTGCTAGAAATCACAGAATAACATGAATGGTCAGGAAATTTAACATCGTAGTTTTCCACTCCTATAGCCTATACTAAACACTGATGAGTAAGCATTCTCAGGTACCACTGCCAAGAAAACTTCTTTCAGTGTCTCATCTGAACGATGCATTTGTGATAATGCAGCATTCACTTGCTATTGATCTGAAATTTCATTCTTAGATTTTAAGATCAAGACTAAGAAATTTGGCTTGATTCCAGGATCTCCTCACTCAGTGACAAGAGTTAACTTGATTCCTGAAGAAAAGCAATGTGTTTTCCTGCTGTTTGTAGAAGGCACAGTGGTTAACACTGCTGCCTCACAGTGCTAAGGACCTGGGTTTGATTCCTGTGCTTGGATCACTGTCTGTGAGGAGTTTGCATGTATTTCCCATATCTGTGTGGGCTTCCTTTGGATGCTTTCTGGTTGGATGGATTGGCCATGCTAAATTGCCTGTAAGATGAGAGGGATTAGAAGGGTAAATAAGTGGGATTGTGGGGATAGGGCCTGGGTGGGATTGTTATCAGTGCAGGCTCGATGGATTGAATGCCCTCCATCTGCATTAGGTATTCTATGAACATTTTCCCTTCACACGTTTCCATTAAAAATTAAACAAGCCAGACAGTCGTTGCTTTCCCACTTGTGCGGCTTTGCTATGTACAAAGTAGCTGCTGCATTTGCTTACACAACAAAGACAGCATTGTGATTTGTTTGATGTCAAGTGCTTACAAATTCCCAAGAGATGAGAATAGATATTACGTAAAAGTATTTTTTAATGTGTAATTTAGCTGTTTTTCCACTTTCTTGCTCTGTAATTGGCAGCAGTTGTAATTGGCCATCAGCACCAATTTAGATTATAAATTGGAAATGACTTTGTTAGTAACTGTCACTGGACTCGGAACTTGGAGGCCTTGGCTAATGCTCTGGCGATAGAGGTTCAAATCCCATCGTGGCAACAGGTGGAATTTATATTCAATTATAAATCTGGAATATCAGTAATGGTGACTGTGACAGCTATCATCTGGTTCACTCACATCTTTTAGGCATGGAAATTTTAGGGATGAGATTGCCTGGTGGCACAGTGGTTAGCACTGCTGCATCACAGTGCCAGGGACAGGGGTTTGATTTTGGCCTTGGGTGACCGTCTATGTGGATTCCCCGGGTGCCCCAGTTTCCTCCCACAGTATAAACATGTGCAGATTAGATGGATTGGCCACATTAAATTGTCCTTTCAAAGATGTGTAGATTAAGTGAATTAGTGGAGTAAATGTGTGGGGTTTTGGGGATAGGGAAGGGGGTGGGCCTGAGTGAGATACTCTGTCAGACAGTCAGTGCAGATTCGATGAGCAAAATGGCCTCCTTCTGCACTGTAGAGATTCTATGAAATCAACCATCATTACCCTGTTTTGCTGTATGTGATATTAGACCCGCGCTAATGTGGTTGACTCTTAATTGTCTTCTGCAATGGGCTAACAAGACACTCAGTTCAAGAACAATGGATGGGCTGGGCTTTCCGTTGACACCCACATCCTGTGAAAGAAGAAAGAAAGAAAATCACCAACAGAAATGCTACATGCAGCAAATGATGTCGTGGGTTGATTTGTACTCAAGGAACCCTTATTCATTAGATGCAAAATTCAGAAAATAAGAAAATAAGGGTATCCTAGCACTGAAGGGGCTGCAGAGGAGATTGACTAGGTTGATTCTGGAGTTGAGAGGATTGGCTTATGAGGAGACACTGATTAGACTGGGGTATACTCATTGGAAATCAGAAAAATGAAGGGTGGATCTTATAGAAACATATAAAATTATGAAAGGAATAAATAAGATAGAAGCAGGGAGGTTGTTTTCACTGGTGGCTGAAACCAGGACTAGGGGGAATGCTCTCCATATAGGCAAACAGATTTAAGACTGGGAACAGCAGAAACTTCTTCACCCAAAGGGTTGTGAATCTGTGGAATTCCCTGCTCAGTGAAGCAGTTGAGACTACCTTATTGAATGATTGCAAGGCAAAGAAAGATAGATTTTTGAACAGTAAAGGAATTAAGGATATGGTGAGTGGATGGGTAAGTGGAGCTGAGTTCACGAAAAGATCAGTCATGATCTTATTGAATGGTGAAACAGGTTCAAGGGGCCAGATGGCCTACATCTGCTCTTAGTTCTTATATAAGAAAAGAGAATAGATTCTGTGCCTCTTCACATTGTCCCAGGATCTCCAAGGCTTCCTCTCAGGGTAGATGAATGGCCTACATCTAAAATAAGTGCAGTGGAAGAGTGGCCATGAAATTAAGTTGGGCAAGGGTTTTTCTTGATCTTCATCAAGATTTGTTGCAAGGCCACTTATGAACATAGAACATAGAACACTACAGCACAAACAGACCCTTCAGCCCACAAGTTGCGTTGATCACATCTGTATCTACCAATCCACAGACCTATCTATAACCCCCTATCCCATTCGTTCCCATATACTCATCCAGAAGTCTTTTACAAGACCCCAGCGAGTTCACCTCTACCACCTCCGACGGCAGCCGATTCCATTCACTCACCATCCTCTGAGTGAAAAATTTACCCCTAACATCCTCTCTGTATTTGCTTCCCTACATCTTAAATCTGTGTCCTCTCGTAGTGACCATTTCAGCTCGGGGAAATAGTCTCTGAGAATCCACCCTATCTATTCCTCTCAACATTTTATAAACCTCTATCAGGTCGCCTCTCAACCTACGTCTCTCCAGTGAGAAGAGTCCCAGCTCCCTCAACCTATCTTCATAAGGCCTACCTCCCAATCCAGGCAGCATCCTTGTAAATCTCCTCTGCACTCTTTCAATAGCCTCTACATCCTTCCTATAGTGAGGCGACAATAACTGCGCACAATACTCCAAGTGGGGTCTGACAAGGGTCTTATAAAGCTGCATCATTACCTCCTGACTCCTAAACTCAATTCCTCGATTAATGAAGGCCAGTACACCATACGCCTTCTTGACCACTTCCGCCACCTGCGAGGCTGATTTAAGAGTCCTATGGACCCGGACCCGAAGATCCTTCTGCTCTTTAACACAGCTAAGGCTCCTACCCCTGATATTGTACTCCTTCATCCCATTATTCCTGCCAAAATGGACCACTACACATTTTGTGTATCCGCGTTGAAGTCCATCTGTCACTTCTCCACCCAGTCTTGCATCCTGTCTATGTCCTGCTGCAACTTTTGACATCCCTCCAGACCATCCACAACACCACCGACCTTTGTATCGTCAACGAAGCTAATATTAAGCCTTGTTCCTGAACCCTCTAAGATCAGAATATCTGTGGTGCAGGCAAAAAGAGAAAGGAGGCATTAGGAAATAAGAACAACACTTTTCTTCCAGAATATCCATAGACGTCTGGAAGTGGAGGTCTTCACAATCCTGTTTATCAACACCATCTAGGAGGTCCTAAAGTCTATATGAGTCTGAGCACCTGAGTCTGTAATCCCAGCTACATTTCTAAGCTGAAGTGAGATGTGATTGGGAAAGTCAACAGTCTAATCCACCAAATCCAGGGATGATGAGTTCAATACAGGAGCATAGACCCCAGGTACACCTGCCTATTTAACATCTTGGAAAAAAGTGCAGGATGAAGAATACTTGCCATTAAAATCTTAGTGAGTAAATACTGTGCTTTCTTACAATTTTCAAATTCTCTTCATTAAAGATTAGGCCATTCGGTTCAGATTCAAACATGGTCTAAAGAGCTGAACTCCAGAGATGAGGTGAGAGTGACTACCATTGACATCAAGGCACCATTTGACCAACTGTGGTCTCAAGGAACCCAAGCAAAACTGGAGCCAATGGGAATTGGGGGTAAAATTTTCCATTGGTTGGAAATATACTTGGCACAAAGGAAAGTAGTTGTGATTGTTGGAGGTCATATGCCAATAATTTCTGCTGGATTCCAAGTACAATCAGTTGCATGTTGTACTAAAACTTTCTGTTCGATATCCAAGTTGGATAATTCATTACCTGCATGCCAGTTGTGGACATCTTTCATCTTCCCCCTTTTTTTAATTAATGCATCTTGTACTCCTGGGATTACCAACAGATGATGACTAGCAAGTTTTGTCTGCATTAGTTCCATTGTATGAAGTTTATAAATTCAAAACTGACATACATATTAAGTTCAAACAGTGTCATGTTGCCTGTTGGTTGATGATCTGTGTTGCAGAGTTAGATGATTTTCTCCCACTGTAAGTACAGGATTTCCAATGGTGCTTCCAATATCTCACCCTTAAAATTCTTATGTTTAGATTATAATTCCTGCCACCAACCAAAAACGTGTTAGGAGTACTTGCATGTGGGCATTCAGCCATACAGTGACTATTGGTACATGCACAGCTGATCATAAGATTGAAAAACATGAGAGCAGAAGTAGGCCATTTGGTCCATCAAGTTTGCTACACCATTCAATAAGATCTGTTCGGCACTGCTGCAGAGCACCAAATCCCACTTCAACTCTCTTCCCTATTGCAGAGATAAGCCTGTTCAACTTACAATGCATTACAGATATCCAAAATGGAAATAGTGATTATATGAATTTTCTGATTCAAGTTGGAAAGACTTTGTGAAGACAATTCCAAGCTAATCCAGATAATAATTAGTTAGTAGTTGAGCCCAAAATATTGGTAATTTTAAAAATTAATATTATTTATTAGATTTTTAAAATTCAAAACATTGAACATTCCAATGTATAAAGACCTTGTCATAAGTACAAGAATTATCAACAGGAAACAGTGGCTTCCTGGGAGAACCCAACTAACAAAGAATACGTCCATTTGTAGAAAATAGTAGAAATCAATAAATAATCCAAGATGGAGAAAGCCCGTACATGTTGATGTTTCTCAAAGTCTTTTGAAAGTCCCTGCAAAAACCCTTCTTAAAATATCATACCCTGATATATTTCTGATACAAACTCTAATAGTAATAACTGACAATTGGATCATTTTGGGGAACAGTCGGTCATAGCATGGTTGTGCTTTAATTTACACCCTAATTGTACTTTCGAATGTTCAATGTTTTGAATTTTAGAAATCTACTAAACAATATTAAATTTAAAAATCAACAACACTGTGGAGCTCAAGTCCATAGCTCTAGGATTAACTACTATCTGAGTTAGCTTGGAATTGCTTTCACAAAACCTTTCCAACTTGAATCAGAAAATCCATATAATCATTATTTCCATTTTGGATATCTGTAAATTTCAGTTTTCAGTTTAAAAGTTAATTTAGGATATTTATTTGCAAATGATGGAATAAAATGTTGGTTGCACTCGAAGGCACCTCTCACTTTGAACAGTCATAGGTTGAGTCACTGTGACAACACTTCTTCATGTGCAGGAAGTGCTCCCCCTAGTGTTGTGGCACAAAGAAATGGAGCTTGGTATTTAATACCTCCAGTGCCTCACCCTTCCTTATCTTACACCTTCAGTGGTAAAAAGATTCCACCGCTATTTTCTTTCTTTTACCTTTTGCCTCTTGCGAAAGTCCACTGTTACATTTTTAAGTTTAAGTTTATTTATTCGTGTCACAAGTCGGCTTACATTAACACTGCAATAAGGTTACTGTGAAAATCTTGTAGTTACCACACTCTGGTACCTGTTCAGGTACACTGAGGGAGAACATAGAATGGCCAGTGCACCTAACCAGTATATCTTTTACACTGTGCAAGGAAATGTGAGCACCCAGAGGAAATCTACATAGAAATGGGGGGAAGTGCAGATTCGGCACAGTGAGTGACCCAAGTCAGGAATCAAAGCAGGGTCCCTGGCCCTGTGAGGAAGCAATGATAACTACTGTGCTATGGTGTTGCCCTTTTTACATTATTCTAATATGATTTAAGAGCCATATTGTTAGCAATATATACAGATGTGTGTCCAGAGTGCTACATCACTCACTGTTGGGCAGCATGGTGGCACAATGGTTAACACTACTGCCTCACAGTGCCAGGGACCCAGATTTGATTCCTGGCTTGGGTCGCTGTCTGTGTGGAGTTTACACATTCTCCCCATGTCTGCATGGATTTTCTTCAGGTGCTTTGGTTTCCTCTCACAGTCCAAAGATGTGCAGGTTACGTTGGTTAGTCTACTAAATTGATCCTAGTGTGATAGGGATTAGCAGATTAGATACATGGGGTTACGAGAATAGGGCCTGGGTAGGGTTATGGTTGGTGCAGACTCGATGGTCTGAATGGCCTCCTTCCGCACGATAGGGATTTTATGATACTGCACTAGCCACTGTACCAAAGTGACAATGTGTTGTACAGCAGTGCATAGAGACAGCTGAAAAAATATACTTGATGAACAAAAAACAAAGAACAAAACAGCATGGGAAACAAGTCTTTCGGCCCAACAAGCCCACGCTGCCACTTTGACATTCTCACTTCCACCCATGATCCCTCTCTATGTTTATAGAAATCTGCATTGGAACCAAATTAGCAAGACAATTTAGGGAGAATTTGTTTTGCCAATCAGCCTAAGAGCACATCTTTGGGGTGTGGGAGGAAAGCGAAGCACCCAGAGAGACCCCACACAAGCACCGGGAGAATGCGCAAACTCCCACAGACACAGGTCCAAATCCACGTATCTGCGCAGCACAGCGATAGTCACTGAGCTGTCGTGTTGCCCATCAACTGGTCCAGTTCAAGCGCACACTAACGATGTGAAGCACTAGGATACTCTCAAAATCCAAGAATAGCCCTGTCACGAACCGTCGCATGTATATCCCTTGTTGGACAACAAGGCAGACCAAAGTACCTGTAGGATAAAACAGAAATACATCAATATCATGCATAATTTATGCAATTCCTAGGGAAGTCCTAAGGCTCATGATCCCTATTTTAAATCAGTCTTCTATATCCCTCAAACCCCATTCTGCTCATGTGCCCGTCTAAGTATCTCTTAAATAACTCCAGCATGCCTGCCCCACACCTTACTTGGCAGTGCATTCCATACCCCCACAACCATCTGTGTGAAAAAACTCCTTCTAGCATAAAAATTATACCTTATACTCCTCACCCTAAGCCTGCGACCCCTCGTGATATTTGATTCCAATGTAGGAAAAAGCTTACTACTATTTACTCTACCTATATCTTTCATAATCTTGTACACTTCCATTAGATCTCCTCTCAGTCTATGTCTTTCTAAAGAAAACAGCCCCAATTTGCCTAACTTCTCCTCGTACCCCAGACCTTCCATACCAGATAGTATCCTGGTAAACCTCCTCTGCACTCTCTCCAAAGTCTCCACGTCCTTCCGGTAGTAGGGCAACCAGAACTGGACACAGTATTCCAAATGAGGTCTAACCAACGTTCTATACAACTGCAACATTAAACACCAGCACTTGTACTCTATATTTCTCCAATGTTTATTTAAAATGTTAACATTTCAGACTTTTGGGGATCACAAGGCATAACACCCAAATGTCACAATAGTTTGTCAACTATGCCTTCTTCCACCTACCCCCCATCCTAAATCCTTGTAATGTTCCTTCTTTAAGAGCCCATCCTAAAATTGGTATTTTGACTTAGAATTGAGTTATCTCCTCATGTCTCTTTCTTTGGTTTCTTCCACATATGTAAAACACCTTGGAATATTTTACTTTTTTAAAAATGCAACTTAAGCACAAGTTAGCTTTGTTGATTTTGATAAAAATAACTTGTTTCAAATGTCATCTGATGCTTAATACCAAAAATCATCCAGATTTACTGCCTTTGAGCAGTGTGAAATCACGAGAGTGACTCATGCTGTGGTTTTCCTTGTGCTGTGGGTGGATATACATTTTCATTGGGTGTTATTATTGTACTTGCTCATTGCAAATAGCCGGATCAGCTCCAAACTCAATGGGTTTGAAATGTGAATGGAATAAGTTGCTCAACATTGTTTATATGTCACTGTATATCGCGGGCCAACTATACAAACTTTCAGCTCAAGTATAATTAGAGTTACACCAGTTTTAGTAGTATATTTCAACTGCCAATGTTAATCCATCAATACTGAAAAGCTTGCACCAAAATGATAGTTCTTTTCTCTAAACATATTGTCTTCTTACAAGATTTGGCCTTGCACGCAAGATATAAGACCATAAGACACAGGAACAAAATTATGCCGCTTGGTCCATCGAGACTTCTCCAACATTCAATCATGGCCGATATTTTTTTCATCCCCATTCTCCTGCTTTTTCTCCGTAACCCCTGATCCCATTATTAATCAAGAACCTATCTATCGCTGTCTTAAAGAAATAAATAAACATAAATCAATCAGTAGAAAATAAATGTATGTGTGTTAAGAGCAACTGTTAAGAGAGTTAAGAGTTAAGAGCAACACAGCATGGGAAACAGGCCCTTCGGCCCAACGAGCCCGCGCCACCATCATAACTATATAGTAGCAATTCCATTATCCTATTATAGATTTAGGTTATTCCTAATATGGAAAACTCTCAATATAGGGACAATTTGTTTCCCAATCAGCCTAAGAGCGAATTTTTGGGTTGTGGGAGGAAACCGGAGCGCCCGGAGAAAACCCACGCAACCACAGGGAGAAAGCGCAAACTCCCGCAGACACCGGCCCAATTCCAAGTGTCTGCACAGCCACATCGATAGTCTCTGAGCTGTCATGGTGCCCTTCAGATGGTCCACATAAAGCACTCATTTACGACATGAAGTACCTGGCAACCCATGAATCAACATCCAAGAGCTGTCCTTGCACCACCTGCCGAATGCATGCTCTTTGTTGGTCAAGTGTGGACCGAATTACCTGTGGAAAAAAAGCCGTAGTTAAACAGTCCTACTATATCCCTCTATCTGCATACCGCTCATGTGGCTGTCCAAGAGACCCTTAAACAGCCCTAGCATGCCTGCTCCCACTACCTTACTCGGCAGTGCATTCCACACCCCCACTACCCTTTGTGTGAAAAACTGCCCTCTAATATTCGTCTTACACATAGCCCCCCTCACCCTATGGCCATGACCCCTCGTCCTATCCATTTCTAAAGGTGGAAAAAGTTTACCTCCATTTACTCTATCTATACCCCTTATAATCTTATACACCTCGATGAGATCCCCTCTAAGCCGACGTCTTTCAAGGGAAAACAACCCCAGTCTATCTAATCGTTCCTCATAAGACAGTCCTTCCATACCAGCCAGCATCCTGGTAAACCTCCTCTGCACTCTCTCCAAGGACTCCACATCCTTCCGATAGTACGGCGACCAGAACTGGACGCAGTATTCCAAGTGAGGCCTAACCAACGTTCTATACAACCGCAACATCAAACTCCTACTCTTGTATTCTATACCCTTTTCTATGAAAGCTAACATACTATATGCCTTCTTTATCACCTTCTCCACCTGTGAGGATACCTTCAGAGACTTGTGAACCTGCACCCCCAAGTCTCTCTGCGTCTCTATGCTCCGTATAGTTTTACCTTTTATCCTATAACTCTCTTCTACATTTTCCGGCCAAAATGCATCACCTCGCATTTATCCGGATTAAATTCCATTTGCCATCTATCTGCCCAGTCTACCAACCTATCTATGTCCTGTTGTATTGCCTGGCACTGCTCCTCTGTCCCCGCCAATCCAAGCATCTTAGTGTCATCAGCAAATTTGCTGATCTCACCACCTACCCCAACTTCCAAGTCGTTTATGTAGACCACAAATAGAAGAGGACATAGTACTGAGCCTTGTGGCACTCCACTAGTGACAGGCTTCCAGCCGGAAAAAGAGCCTTCCACTACTACCCTCTGTCTCCTCCTCCCGAGCCAGTTCTCGACCCATCTACATACCCGACCCTGTATCCCATGCGCCTTCACCTTCTCTATCAGTCTCCCATGAGGAACCTTGTCAAACGCCTTACTGAAATCCATGTAGACGACATCAACAGCATGTCCTTCATCAACTGTTTTTGTCACTTCCTCAAAAAATTCCACTAGATTTGTAAGACAAGACTTCCCCTTGACGAAGCCATGCTGCGTATCCCTGATCAGATCGCAGCGCTCCAGATGCTCATACATCCTGTCCCTCAGGATCCTCTCCATTAGCTTACCTATAACTGAAGTCAAGCTCACCGGCCTATAGTTCCCTGGGTGATCCCTCTGACCTTTTTTAAACAACGGTACTACGTTTGCTATCCTCCAGTCCTCTGGTACCTCACCTGTGTCCAAGGAAGAGACAAAGATTTGCGTCAGAGGCCCAGCCAAGTCTTCCCTCAACTCCCTTCGCAGCCTGGGGTAAATGCCATCAGGCCCCGGAGCTTTATATGTCTTTAAGCTGCCTAACAGCCCCAACACCTCTTCCCTCGTAATCCTTATTTCCCTCAACTGATCCTCAACTTTGTCAACATCAGCAACAGACATCTGGCCAGTCTCCTGCGTGAATACCGACGCAAAGTATTCATTCAGGATCTCCCCCATTCCCTCAGGCTCTAATCATAGATCCCCTCCTCTGTCCCTGAGAGGTCCAATCTTGCCTCTAACCATCCTTTTGCTCCTTACATAGGTGTAAAATGCCTTTTGATTTTCCTTAATCCTACCTGCCAGAGCCACCTCGTGGCCCCTTTTTGCCTTTCTAATACCCCTTTTAAGATCCCGTCTACACTCTCTATAAGCTTCCAGCGCTGTCTCAGTCCCCAGTTGCCTATATCTAATGTAAGCCTCTCGCTTCTTCCTGATCAAGTCCTCAATATCCCTGGTAAGCCACGGTTCTCTAATCCTACCTTTCCCATCCTTCCTCCTTGCCGGCATGTATTTTTCCTGCAGAGAGTTTAGTTTTCCCTTGAAAGACTCCCACATGTACCTCATCGACCTGCCCTCGAAAAGCTTATCCCAGTCGGTATCTTTAAGATCTTGCTTAATCTGGCTGTATCTAGCCCTCCCCCAGTTAAATACCTTCCCTTTTGGGCCGGTCTCGTCCTTTTCCATTAATATCCTAAAGCAGACAGAGTTGTGATCACTATTTGACACTTGCTCTCCTACCTCGACGTCAACCACCTGCCCTGGCTCATTCCCCAGAACCAAATCCAGTATAGCCCCCTTTCTAGTCGGGCCATCCACATACTGCTCCAAGGACCCTTCCAAAACATTTTTTTTTTTAACTTTTGATAAGTTTTATTGTGAACTGGTATTCCAACAAACAAAGAATACAGCTTAGAACTGGATGACTTGGCCCTTCCTCTTCTTATCTCCTCCCAGCTCAAAGTGCTTGCATCTCTTGATGGCCAGCATTCTCTTTGATCGACAGTTGGGCTCCACACACTCCAATCTCAGCACAATCTTCTTTGTGATCTTAGCCTTTTTCCGAAATATAGGCTTTGTCTGTCCACCATAACCACTCTGCTTTCTGTCATAACGTCTCTTATCCTGTTTGTATAAGGAATCCTTCCCCTTCTTGTACTGGGTAACCTTGTGGGGCTTGTGCCTACGACATTTTTTGCAATACGTCCTCCGGGTCTTTGATACGTTGACCATTTTCCCAAATCGGCCGGTGGGCGGAAAGAGAGAGTTGAATAATTCTACCTATTACTACCAGGTGACACAGTGGCCCAATGGTTAGCACTGCAACCTCACAGCACCAAGGACCCAGATTCAATTTTGGTCTTGGGTCACTGCCTGTGTGGAATTTGCACATTTTCCCCATGTTTGAGTGGGTTTCCTCCAGGTGCTCCAGTTTCCTTCCACAGTCCAATAATATGTAGGATAAGTTGATTGGCTATGCTAAATTAACCATAATATTGGGCAGATTAGCAGGGTAAATATGAGACGTAATAGGAATAGGGCCTGGGTGGAGTTGTGGTTGATGCAGAATTGATGGGTCAAATGGCCTCTTCTGCACTATAGGGATTCTATGATTCTACCTAGAAAATGATTTGGCCGTTAATAGTCATTAAAAAATTCCAATGACTGAACATTATCAAGGTTCTATTCCTCATCCTTCAATATCACTGTGACTCAATGGCAGCACTTTTGCCTCAGGTTATATATGTTGTGCCCTCCTTCAAGATTCGAGTGAGGAATTTACTAGAGGCATTGCATTTTCCTACCTTTCAGATGACATAGTAAGCTGATGTTATGTCTACCAGCTAATTGTATATAAAAAAATGCCTTGATAGGTCAGTTCCCCTGATATAGGTGGCACAGTGGTTAGCACTACTGCCACATAGCGGCAGGGACCCAGATTTGATTCCCAGCTTGGGTCACTGTTGGTGGGGAGTTTGCACGTTTTCCCAATGTCTGTGTAGGTCTTCTTTGGGTGCTCCAGTTTCCTCCCACAGTATGAAAGATGTGCTGGTTAGGTGCATTAGCCATGCTAAATTCTCCCTCAGTATATTGAACAGGCGCCAGAGTGTAGCGACTAGATGTTCACAGTGACTTCATTGCAGTGTTAATGTAAGCCTACTTATGACACTAATAAAATATAACTTTATCATTCCACCCAAAGCAGATTAACTATTATTTGTTCCACTGTTGTCTGTGGAATGTTGCTGTATGCAAATTAATTGATGTGTTACCTGACAAAAACAATTGTGATTTAACTTGAGGTGAAGTGCTTTGAGATGCCCTACATTTGTGAAAGGTGCGACATAAGTGGAAGCTCTTTTCAACAGATATTTATTCAGATTCTTTTTAAGTAGTTTGTTGTGCTCTCTGTCAACAATTGCTACATATGGAGTAGATTTTGATTTATTGTATTTTAATGTAAATTATTGCATGGCTAGAAGACCTAGTGCAATGCCAGCCAGAGTGAATCACCCACATCACAGAGTAGCCCCAACTTTTAGGTGTTTACATGAGCAGGGGTCCAACATCCTCCCCGCCTAAATGTCCTTTCACTCAGCTAAGTATTTATACTGATAAAAGGAAAATCTGTCCACAATGATAAAAAAACTACACAATTGAAAGAAAACACTGTTATAATTGATCATGTTTTCACTGATTCATGCTTTAAAAAGCAAAATTTCTATTTGACTGTTTGTAGGAACTGAAGGGAGAATTTGAGATCCATTGCCTTTGCTCTTTTGCTTGTTCTCCAGTTTATCAGTTGCCTCTCTCTCTTTCTCTCTCTCTCTATGTTCACCCTCCGTTCTTTTTTACACAAACCAACTAACAGGAAATATAACTTCAACTGGCAGAGAAACTAATGTCACATCTGCACAGGAAACTGAAGGTTCACACTTACTCATTTCTCACATAGACTCTTAAGGTCACAGTTCCCACATGTATATTTAATATTTTAAAATTGCACCATTAAATTGTCAAATACAGACTGTGTAAGTTCCTTAAAGCTTACATTTACTGGTTCAATCCACATCATGTCCTCATTTTATGAAGAGTTACGCTGAAGAGGGAACTATTGACATTTTAAAAAAGTTTATTGATAGGAAAAGAACACCACCGGCTGGGCCAGCATTTATTGCCCATCTCTGTTTGCACTTGAACTGAGTGGCTTTCAGAGTCAATTAAGAGTCATTTAAGAGTCAATCACATTGTAGTGAATTTGCAGTCACATGTAGGGATGACAGACTGAAGGAACCCATTACGTTCTGGCTTAGAAAGAGCAGTCATGTTTAGGCTCACATCCCCACATTTTGTCCAAAGCACTGTAATTACTTCATCTCAAGAATTTATTTAAAGCGCTTTTAAAATGATTTTTAGAATCAGCTTCCACTAGTTTTTCATGTACAGCAGTCCATATCCTGAGTACACCCCATGTGAGAGCTATTGGGCCAAATAACCTTTTACAATACTGGACTGAAGGCTCAGAGAACTGAGGCTGGCCTTTTTAATTCAACACTTGTCCATCTCCATGATCATCTTTGACTGCTTCCGAAATTAGCAAGCCCAACTCAAGCATACCCTCTCTACCTTGAACAAAAACTGTGCATGCAGTGATTATTTCCATGAAGGGGAGTCTGCCAGGTCAGCTGATTTGCTCACTTGAGCTTCCTGACTACATGGTGAAAATCCAACTCACTATTGAGATTGATCTGTATGAATAATACTGTATTAATGAAAATACTTGAACATTATTTTTAGCAATTGTCTGCATGCAAATATACATGATGTGACAAATAAAATATGTATAATGTATCCATATATACATATTGTTGATTGCAGTTAAGTTAAACCCTATTAGTTTTACACATCAACATCCATCCCCATTCCCCATCCCCACCTCCCACCTCCTCCAGTAACACAATAAAAATATTTGAGCATTGCCAACAATTGTCCCCCTATGCTGAAACTATAGTTAAGACAGCTCATCAGCACCTCTATCTTCTCAAAAGACTAAGGAAATTTGGCATGTCAGCTACAATTCTCGCCAACTTTTACAGATGCATAAAAAGCATTCTTTTTGGTTGTATCACAGTTTGGTATAGCTCCTGCTCTGTCCAAGATCACAAGGAACTTGTGATGTAGCCCAAATCCACCTACAAACTAGCCTCACATCCATCTGTGTACACTTCCCACTGCCTCAGCGAAGCAGCCAGCATAATTAAGGACCCCATGCATCCTGGACATTCTCTCTTTTATCTTCTTCCTTCAAGAAAAAGATACAGAAGTTTGAGGTCATGTACCAACCGACTCAAGAACAGCTTCTTCCCTGTTGCTGTCAGGCTTTTGAATGGATTTATCTTGCATAAAGTTGATCTTTCTCTACAGCCTAGCTATGACTGTAACACTACATTCTGCACTCTCTCTTTTCTTTCTCTATGAACGGTATGCTGTGTCTGTATAGTGTGCAAGAAAAATACTTTTCACCTTATGTTAATAAATATGACAACAATAAATCAAATCAAATCAACAATTTATTGAAACAAATACAGTTAGGACCAGCCTTCATTATCTAAACTTATTTTTGAACAGAACAAAAGTGTTGTAGTTTTTCTAAACTTTCATTATTACATACAAATATCACACATAAAATATACTTCAAACTGAATTATAAACAGAAGTAATATAAACTTTTTATATTATGAAGATTTGTTTGAGGATGACTACAGAGATTCAAAAAAGTGTAAGCCCACAAAATATCTTCTAATACAGGTTGGGGAACCTATTGAGATAGATTATTACATGTCGAACAAGTTCACCTCATCCAAGTTATTCACAGGACAGAAAAAAATATTAAAACTATATGTATTAATACCATTTTGATCACGACATTATCTAATAGATTCATTTTTAAATAATAATGTTTGCAAGTTTCTCAATAGCCTATTGCAGAATGTTTACTGCTGTTGATTCTGATAGCTAGGCATGTTTGCATCACTTTTCTATTTGCTATCCAAACAGTATAGTACTGAACAGCTAATGTCCTATATTATCAAATTCTGATAGCTACTCATGTTTGCATCACTTTCCTATATGCTATCCAGAACAGTGCAATACTGAACAGCGAATGGCCCTATATTATCAAATATATCCTACAGTATTGGTTTTAATGCTATCTTTTAGGTTGTTTTTTTTAATTATTATTTTATAGTTATACAGTCCATGCTAGTTTTTTTTAAACTTAATAAAGATTAACTTCTTACGTACTTTCTAGTGAATATGTGACAGATTTCAACTCTTTAACAAAACTAAAGCTTAGTTGCTGTGATAACTTTAAATAGCCACTTTCATGACCAAAGTAGCATACATTTAAATAATTGCAATAGATTCTACCAGCTCAGACAGTGAGAATACCAATATTAATATCACTTACAAATATCCCCTGAACCATGACTGCCACAAATCTCCAATATACTTTTCAAACAAAACTTATATATTTTGTCATATTGTTGTCCTGCATCGTTTCTTGAAACTTCTTCTAATATTGCACTTAAATGCTCGGCATTCTGATGCGATGAATAATCTGGATACCATTTCAAATATTTGATACTCATCCATTTTGCTTTCATCTCCTAATGGCTCCTGATGGCTGTTCCATATAGCAGTACTTGATAAGTGGCTAATGGATGGCCAGTTGCCTGGTAAACAAAAATAGACAAAATACCTACGCAGAGAGTTTTTGAGAGTTCTCAATATATTTTCATTCCACATCCAGGATTTTGAACATGTGAGATGCCACCTTACTTATATCCATTCACTGAGACTTCATTGATTAAGTCCAACAATTCACCAAAACTAGGGCGTCCATCTGGTTTCTGAAAAATATTATTTAAAAAAGGTACAGTGATCATCTGCACAGGAACTGTCCACGAGAATACTGTGCCCTGACGTCATCTTAAATCACTGAAGCATGACAATTGTATTTGGAGAAATACAAATAGCTCCCTGCCATTCTGTAAAGTTACCCATGACAATCTATACAAAATCTGAACAATTACGCTAATGTAGTGGCAAAATGGATAAGTAGGAAGTGAGCGTTCATTTAATCTGAAGGGGAGAGGGGCAGTGAACATAAAAGCAACCAGATGGGCAAATAGAAAGTTGGAAATGCATCTGATTAATATGAAATAAAAGAATTCCTAGTGTAGCTCAGGAATGTCTCAAAAGCTATTCTTAAGGGGAGGTGATGGCATTGTGATATTGTCACTGAATTAGTAATCCCGAGACTCAGGGTAATGCTCCAGAGATCCGGATTTGAATCCCATCATGGCAGTTGGAAATTTTGAATTCAATAAAAATCTGGAATTGAAAAAGAAATCATTGTTGATTGCTGTAAAAACTCATGTAGTTCACTAATATCTTTTAGGGAAGGAAATTTTTACCTTACCTGCCTTGGCATACATCTGACTCAGATCTACAGCAATGTGGTTGAACCTAAAATGGTTTAGCAAGCCACTCAGTGGCTTAGGGGTGGTCAATAAATGCTGCAATACCCACATCCCATACATTTAAAAAAATGTTATAAGGGTTGTCTTTTGAGAAAAGGTTGAGCATGTCTGGCCTATACTCAATGGAGTTAATATTAAAATATTAAATGTTGAGAGGATATTTTCTCTCATGGGAAATCTAGAACTAGTGGGCACAGTTTAAAAGTAGGGGGTTTCCCAGTTAAGATGGAGATTAAAATAAGAAATGAATAGAACAGTTGGAGGGTTGTTGGTGTTTGAAATTCTTTTTAACAGAGGGCAGTGGAGGTTAGGTCATTGAATATATTCAAGGCTAGGTTTGACAGATTTTGGGTTGTGGTTTATGGGGCCTGGAAAAAAAACTGGAGTATAACCCACAGTCAGATCAGCTACAATCTAATTGAAAGGTGGGACCTGCTTGTTGGGTTAAATGGGCTACTTCTGGCTATTATGTTCTTATGACCTGACTTCACAAGTCAAAAGTGCAGTGGATCTGGGTTGCTTCCTAAAAACCTTTGGCTGGCTGAAATGTCATCCTTTATTGTCTAATTAAGATATAGATAATCAACTAGGGTTAGGACGCACTATATACTTCATAAAGTTGTCTCAACAACAAAGATGGCCTTTGATGTCATGTGTGGCAATGGAATTTCCCTTGAAGGTTTGTAATGTTTCAAACTTAATTTTAATGTTACTATAGGCAGCGTCAGTTTAAAATGTCAATGTCAGCTTTCTTCTAACTTTAAAATACCCACTGGAGTTTTACTGGGAAATATATATACGAACGCAAATCTATTGTGATTGTGTAGACTACAGCAAGGGGGTTGGAAATAAAGTTTGATTCACCAACAAATAATTTCCATTGCTTGACCTGTGAAAAATATTCCAACTTCACCACAAGAAGTAGTAAAGAAGGGTTTGTATTATATAGAATCTTCTATGATCTCAGGTTGCCTTAATACATTTTACAGGTAATGAAGCATTCTGAACTACAGTAACTGATTCACAGCCAATTTGCACATAGCACAAAAAAACAAAATGATAATGATGTAGGATGAATTGGAACAACAGGGAGAATTTCCCTGCCATTCTTCAAAATAATATCATAGTTTTTCTTACATTTTTTGCATCCTGTGGTTCAATTCATCCCAACTTGTGAGCACAAGGGAGCCTTCGTGCCCGGAGTTGGAAACTTATTGTGGTGTTTCATCGGTGACCCCTTTAATCATTGGAATTTCAAAGCAGCAACATGCTCCTAACAAAGAAGAAACCTTGGAAGGAAGGGACTTATGGAATTTGCATTGTGATCTTCAGTGGAAGAGGCAGGCATTCTCGGCAAAGTGATTGCACTCTGAGAGGGTCAATCAACTTTTCCCAGCAAAGATTCTGTATCTTTATAAAGCTATCAAGGCAGACACATTTACTCTCAATAAAGATGAAATGCATGGCCTGAGGATTCTACAGAAATTATCCATCAGAAGTACAGAAGAAGGAGGAGAAATGTTCCTTTAAAGAGTCATTTTAATCAGGCTAGTGTCCAGCTCAAACCACTTGTTTTTCAAATTCCAGCTCCACCTCATGAAAATCTTCCCTTTGATCCCACAATATTCTAAGAATTTCAAAGCTACAATTATATTATTTGCTGCAGTTTTTTTGCAAATAGACAAGAACGAGATGCCTAGGAGGCAGTGGCAGGATGCCCTGTGGGTGCTGGAGGCTGGCATTGACCCTGACCACCAGGGGACTTCGAAATTCTCCGTGGTGAGGCCATCCATCAGATCTCCCACTGGTGGAGCCCAGCATCACTTTTAGATGATGTCATTGATATTTAAGTCACCTTTGCCTTCTTTCTGGGTGCAAAGCCAATTTTGCTGGCAAAATAGGGCTGATACAAAGGGCAAAGAACAGTACAGCACAAGAACAGGCCTTTTGGCCCATCTGTGTCGACACAGATGCCTCTCTAATCTAATATTTTCTTGCCTCTATGTTATCTATGTCCCTCTATTCTCCGCCTATTCATCTAACTATCCAGATATCTCTTGAACATTATTAAAGCATCTGTTTCCACCACGTCCTCCAGCAGCACATTCTAGACATTCACTACCCACTGTGTGAAAAACTTGCCTTTCAAATGTCTTTTAAATTTTCCCCCTCCAACTTTCAACCTCCAAGTAATTGGCACTTCAACCCTGGGAAAAAGACTCTGACCATCCGTTCTATTCAAGCCTGTTATAATCTTGTAATCCTCTATCAGGTCTCTCTTCATCCTTCAATGCTCCAGTAAAAACAATCTAAGTTTGTTCAATCTTTCTTCATGGTCTGTATCCTCCAAACCAGGCAATATCCTGGTAAAACTCTTCTGCACCCTTTCCAATGCATCAACATCCGTCCAGCAGTGCAGTGATCAGAATTGTACACAAACTTCCAAATGCAGCCTAATCAAAATCTTATACAATTGCAACATAATTTTTCAATTCTTATACTCAATGCCCTGACCAATGAAGGCAGCATGCTATACACTTTCTTGACCACTTCGTCCACCTGAGTTGCCATCTCCAGGGAACTGTGGATCTGCATGTTTAGATACCTTTATATGCTAATATTTCTAAGGGCTCAGCCATTTACTGTGCACTTTCCTTCTGCAGTAATACTTCCAAATCACATCACCTCCCATTTGGCCACTACAATCAGGGGAGGCAAGAAACCAGGCGCATTTTTTGCCTCTCACCTGGATGTGCCATCTCACCTCACCAGACATCAAACAGGACGAGGTCGTAAGATTGTGCCCAAAATGAAGAAAATTCTCCTGAACATACTCTAGAAACTCTTGCTAACCTTGGCCTTTACACTATTGTTATCCCAGTCTATATTATGATAGTTAAAGTCCACCATGTAACTATTCCATAGCTTTTACACTTGTAGAATTTCCTTCAATTTTGCTCCCCTATATCTTTCGCACTACTCCACTAATTGATGGCCTATAGAATAACCCAGTACGTAATAGTATCTATTGTTTCTTAACTGTAATCAAATAGGTTTAATTCTTGGTTTCTGTAGCTCCAACACTATAATATTTTCCCTAATCATTACCATCACTACTCCTTCTTTCTTTCCATCCCTATCTTTCCTGAACTGCTAGTATGCAGAAATATTTATTACCCAGTCCTGTTCTTTATTGCCACAACATCATATTCCCATGTGGCTATCTGCACCTGCAGATTTGCCATACTTCTGTATTTACGTGCACGCACATCACCCTAATTTAAATCTTATTGCATTCCTTTTTACCTCACCTGCTAATTATTGCTTATTCTGGTGTTATCTACTTCTCTGTGTCCTTGTTTATCATTCTTCGTGCACACCTGGTCCCCATTCTGCTGCCAAGTTGATTTGCTCCTTTTCTGATAGCAAACAGCAAACTGCCTGGTGGGAGCAATGTTGCTGCTCTGTTCAGGTGCAATCCACCTGCACGATATATGTCCCAATGTCCAGGAATTTAAAGTCCTTCCTTTTGCATCATCTCTCCAGCCACACATTCACATACTCCAACCTTGTATTTTTATATAGCATGGCACAACGAGTCTATCTTTGATATCCTCTTATTTGTGGCTAAATCTGTCTGCAAGATCTTATCCCATTTTCTACCTCTGAATGATGACTGGTTATTCCTCCTGCATCTGCTCAGTGACAACTTTGACACAAGTACCGGGAGTCAATGTATCATCCTGAAAGATTGCTAGTGGCCACAGAAATGCCTATCCAAACTTGAATCCTCGATCACTACTGCTTTTCTAATCTTCCTCCTGCTCCCATCCCACTCCTCCCATATTCATTGGAGTCACCCACAGTGCTGTGGATTTGGCTGTGTCTGCATTCCCCAAATAAACAATCACTCCCACCTGTATTCAGAACAACTGGAGAGCAAGAAACACTCACGGGATTCCTACAGTATCTGCCTGATCCACCTTGATTCTCTGGTGATCACACATTTCCTCTCTGCTTGTATACTCTTAAACTACCTCATGACCATAGTGACAGCATGTTGTAACAAAGAGAAAATAGTATAAAAAGCTGCAGTAGGAACTGACCTCATGCCAGCAGCTGTACATGATTTGATACACCGTGAGTGAAGCCAGTGACGGTCGATAAAGCCGTTCTCCTCGAGATATCTCGTCCACAACCTCAGCATTTGACTTGTTCTCAAAGGGCATTCTACCCTCAGTGAAAACTTCCCACATCAAAACACCTGAAATGAAAAATAAAGAAAAATGGAGGTTTATTAGAGATTTAAGAATGTTAATTCAACCAACAGAATCAAAAGAGGAGACTAGGTTAGGTGGAAATTCATTTGCGTGTGTTGTTTTGCAGGCAGTGCACACAGTAAGTTGGAGTGATAAAACTGCCCAAAATTGCATCTGATGAAGGAAGTTTTCTTGACATCAGCCCTAAATCCTTAACCACAGTGAATTTATCTTGGCTTAACTTGAAATAGCGTCTGAGTTTCATTTCTTTTCTATATTGTTTAGTTTAATTTTATTTGTTCTTTGGATATGAGCATTGCTAGTTAGATCAGGAATTATTCCCTGTGCCTAGTTGCCCTTAAGGAGGTGGTAGTGGGTTGTCCTTTGAACCTGTTTCAGTACATGATAGGATAACATGAAGTGCTGTTTAGGGAGTTCCAGGATTTTGGTCGATTGACAGTAATGGAAAATGTTATAGTTTCAAGTCAGGATGGTGTGTGACTTGAATGGGAACTTGTAAATAGTGGTGTAGCCATGTGTCTGCTGCCCTTGTCCTTCTAGACAGTGGAAGAAACAGGTTTGGAATGTGTTTTTGAAAGGACATTGTTGAATTGCTCAGTGTGTCTTATAAATGGCACACACTACTGTCACTGTGTGTCTGTGGTTGAGGGAGTTAATATTTAAGATGGTGACATTGTTTCGGATGGTAATGAATTCTTTGAGTGTTGCTGGAGCTACACTTATCCAGACAAATAGGTAGTATTTCATCACACTCCTTATTTGTGCCTTGTAGATGGTGGACACGCTTTGGAGAGTGAGGAGATAACTTACTTGCCACAGAATTCCTAGCTTCAACCAGCTCTTGCAGCTAAAATATATGGCTGGGGCCCATAGCCTTTGCTCTCAGCAGTCATTTCCTGACATCAAATGGAGTGAATCAAACTGTCTGTAGGATGGCATCTATGATGTACAGTCATCAGGAGAAGGCCAAGTATCGTCACTCAGAACTGCCTGAAGATAGTTACAAATGCTTCAGCTTTGTCTTTTGTGCGGTCGTCCTGGCTTCACTTAATATTGAGGATTGGGATATTATTGGAATCTCTTCCTTTGCTTAATTGTCCACCACCATTCACAACTGCATGTGGCAGGATAGTAGAACTTTGATCTGATCCATTGATTGTGGGATTGCTTCGCTCAATCTATGGAATGCTGTTTCTCTATCGTACATATATGTAGTCCTTCAACATATCTTCATCAGATTTGTACCCAATTTTTAGCTATGTTTGGAGCTGCCCCATCATGATCTCCCACATTCCTCATTTAACCAGAGCTCATCCCCAGTTTGAAGATGATGGTAGGATGAGGGATATAATAGACTATGCTGTTACAAATAGTGATTGAGTACTGATGGTGGTCCACAGCAACTCATGGATGCCCGTATTGAACAGCCAGATGAGTTCTGAATCTATATTAGTCTGTCCATTTAGGTGTTGGTGTCTCACATTTAACATGATCTAGATTTATAACATCCCAGAAAGGATTGCCTTCTTTTAAGATTAAATAAATCCACTTTCTCCCTCCAATCTACCCTTATAGCCTGATCCTGCAACATTGGAGAAGAAAGTATAAAAAATAACATTGTGGATGCTGCATATCTGAAATAAAAAACAGAAAATGCAAGTCAGCCAATATTTGTGGAGAGAGAAATAGAGTTAATGGTGGGATTTCAGCCAATTTTTCTCCCTTTCTCTGCAGATGCTGCCTGCCACGTTGAGCATTTTGTTTTAATTTTACGGTGAATATATAGTTGATAGTGTTATCAGCAAGGTTTAAATGTCCCCCTTGTTCGGATGATCAAGGTAAAGAGTAAATTGAAAATTATCCAATTTTCCCTTGATTGTCTAGCAATTATATTCTGCTGGTTTAGAAATACAGTTCAGCATTCTGCTGTTAATTGATTGGTATGCTACCTTATTTGAGAATGTTGACACACAGTGCTAACATATCTCTTCCAAAGTCTCATTCAACTGTTTCAATAATGTACAGGAAAAGCATGCCAAATAATATACAGACCCTACATCCATATTCATATATTACATTTCCTCTGTTGTTGTTTTATCTATTACAAAGTTGATTTCATTCCTTTTGTAGGTGCTGAATTGCCTTTAAATCAACCTTATCCCCACAATAGCCAACCTAAACTGGCCTACCAGACCAATGTCATCTGCGAATTTGACATTGCCTATATTGAGTTTCTGGGCTATGTTTTAGTTGGAAACAGGCCAGCTCTTTGAGATTTTCCATTGGAAGGACAAGAAGATGGGGACAAATAACATGTCCGTCAAAATATGAATGAACACAACGTAATAGATTAAAATCAGAGCAAGGTGTAACATCTTACACTTCACGTTAGGGACACTTTGACGTCAGGAATACATGTAAGGTTGTTCTGGCTGCAGTGAGGGCCTTAAAAAATCAATTACATAGGCTAAAGAGTCATTTAAATAATTAATGAACTGCCTTAACTTTGGTCCAATGCTGAAGCCGCCAGCCACCAGACACAGAAATCTAAGGATTGCTCCCAAGGTTCCCTACACACTTCAGCACAGTGATCAGTAGAAATGAATAGGTATCAGTTGGCTTCCAAAGCAAATTACATTTCTAGGCATCATCACATAACTCTCAGAACTGTGTGTCTCACATGCTAACCGGCCTCAAAAAATATGTAGTGTTCTAAAGAATTTTAATCCCACAAGTTCTCTGAACAAATAAGAAAACATCTTACCAAATGACCAGACATCCGACTTGCTGCTGAATTTAGAAAAGTGAAAGACCTCAGGGGGCGACCATTTGACAGGAAACTTGGACCCTGTTGAGCTGGTGTACTCATCATCAAGGACATACCTAGGAAACAGACTCTGACGTTGTTTTAAATAGAAATTTAGCAGAAAAGAAAAACTGTTTGGAAAGAAAATCAATTACATGTCAGATTGCTATATTTGAAACTAGAATCACTTTTTGGCATCTCAAAGTGCACAGTTCTAACATTTATTATGACAATAATTCTTTTAGTTTAGTATAGATTGAAGAAAATTAAAATGCAAGGAAAATTATTTGAAAATTCATTGATTTTAGTATGTTGATTGCTAAGCACAAATATCAAAAGATCTCTTTCAATTTCACCTTTAGCTATTTTGATAACATGAAGAAACAAAATGCCAAATAATGGGTTTCAATACTGGAATGTCTAAGGAATGACTTTATATTTGTATTGATCCACAAAGGGATTACTGTTAACTCTGCTGAGCTAAGCAAGATAGGATAGATAAGTTCAAGGGACAACTTGATTTCATAGAAACACAGAAAATAGATGGAGGAGTAAGCCATTCAGCTCTTCAAGCCTATACCACTATTCAATATGATCGTGGTTGACCATGCACTTTCAGTACCTCACTCCCACTTTCTCTCCATACCTCTTGGTCCCTTTAGCCACAAGGGCCACATCCAGCTCGCTCTTGAGCGTATTTAATGAACTGGCTCAACAACTTTCTGTGGTAGAGAATTCCACAGGTTCACAACCCCATGAGTGAAGAATTTTTTCCTCATTTCAGTCCTGAATGGCTTACTCCTTACTCTTAGACTGTGACCCCTAGTTTTGCACTTCGCCAATTTCGGGAACATTCGTCCTGCATCGATCCTGTCCAGTCCCATCGGGGTTTTATGTGTGATCCCCTCTCAGTTTTCTAAATTTCAGTGAGTACAAGCCCAATCAATCCATTCTCTCTTCATATATCAGTCCTCCCATTCCAGAAATCAGTCTGCTGGAACTTCTCTGGACTCCCTCAATAGCAAGAAATTTCCTTTCGGAAGAAAGGATTGAACAATATGGTGAGTGGATTGAGTTAAATTTACCAATTCTTGGATCATGGAATGGATCATGGAATCCTACAGTGCAGAAAGAGGCCATTTGACCCATCGAGTCTACACTGACCTCAATCCCACTGAGCCCCTATCCTCTAAACCCTTATTTTCTACTTGTTAAAATTCCAGGTAGAAATAGTGGGAGATACAATTGTACAAATTCTTAATGCAATTGCATTGAATTCTTTGCTATTTTAAAAATGATCATTAACCAGTTTGTTTTCGATTATTATTTGCCTCATTCAGATTACACTGAGATGTATTAGCATGCTCAGGTTAAATATTTATAAGGTATTGCCCATGTCACTTTCATTACTCATCCATCACAGACAAGTTGAAGTAGAAATTGTTCTGCCTTAACTCAATCCATAGTAGACATGATATTCAATTGCTGGCACCACTTACATGCTTGCAGCATGTTGTCACCTTCACAGATGTCTTACGCCCATGAGATAAATGAATTTCAGGTCACATACTGAAGGCAATGCCAATTGGGTAGGGAAAGGGTTGAAGAAGCCAACAGGGGTTAGAGGTTGGGGGAATAAGTGAGGAGGTGGAAGATGGGACAGCGCTCCTGGGTTCTCCACCCCTGGTGCTGTGGCTACAATGTATATTATCTCCTGTATGCACTCCAGCAACTCATGAAGATTATTTTGACAGCACCTCTCAGTTCCATAAGCTTTATCACAAGAAAGACAAGGTCAACACCATCATAACATCACCATCTCCTCCAAGATCTTCTCTAAGTAGCATACAATCCTGACTATGTCAAAATTCTTGAATTAGCTGTCTGAACACGCTTGTAGGACTAGGCGCTGGCAGGCAGCTCAAGGAGAAGGCCAGCTATCACTCTCTCATAAGAAATATACAAGAAATGCTGCCTTGCCAGAATGAGAAAAAGTTAAAAAAGTTCTCAGCTCCTGATCCTCTGTTGCTATGTTCTCTGGTACAAAAGTCACTTTCTTTCACAAAACTAACAATTGCGCAGTGACTAGTTTTACTCAATTGTTAGTACATCAGAACTGATCAGGTTACTCTTTTGAGGTGGCATTATTATTAAAAATACAAATCTGAATTACCTTGCAATAATTAATAGTTTGCATTTGGCACTGAGGTTCTGAACACATAGCAGCCAGTAATTATGTCATAATGAATAGCTATTTCCTTCAGATTACCCATAGCTGAAAAGTCTCTCAGGAAGGAAACTTGTAGAATAACATCCGGTCTACACCTGCCTGCATCAACATCTACATTTACAAACACCACATTAGAGAGTATTTACGTAAGTTATTGTGAATAAAATGCAAAAAAAAACAACTTGCATTTATGTAATACCTCTAACACAGTAAAAGATCCCTAGTGTTCCACACAGAAATATCAAACAAATCAGACAAGCGTGGATAGCACTGGCTAAACTACTCAATCGGGGGCCCAAATTGATTGCATCTCCTGGGGTCAAGTGTGTAAGTATCCTTCTTCAGCTGTCCCATTTTCAATGCAAATGAATTTCTGGACTATTGTTTGGCAATATATTTTTTCATAATGCATCTGATAAATTAATAGCCGTAAAACCTGTAATTAATCTGTTAGGCTACAAATTATCTTTCTTGGTTGAAAGATAAGCAGTACTTTGTTTATGTAGATATTTTTATGAGTTGGTAACTCATTGCATCCAATATTAGTTTCTTTATTACAGGTACAGTGTTTCAAATCCAGTTATTTTAAAACCTGCAATGTCTGAACTGCCATGTATGAATTTTTATTGTTGTTGGATAAATAAAATAATTTAAAGCTTGCTTCATTGTGGTGGCATGCCAACTAGTTATTGGCTTTGTGTCCCTCTCTGTACCCATGCACAAAGTGATGGGGCAACAATTAACTAACCGATTTGGCCCAAACAGCCCAAAACAAGCTGCCTGACCTGATAACTGGCAAGATCCAAAATTCAACATAGACTCAGTCACGTGGTTGGTTGTTTTGAGACATTATACCTTGCAAGAAAAGCTTGTGGTAATTCCATTGTAATTATAATCATCAAACAAGGAAAAAATTACATGAAAAATATGTGAAACTCATCGCCCGATGAAACTGATAACAAACAAGATCTGAATTCCATTTGTGAACAACTCTAAAACAAATAGATGGAAGAGAACAATAATCTGATCTCAATCTTTAAAAATGACTTCATTTCAATAATTTATTAATACCTTGTTGAAATTATTGCCAAACAAAGTTTCCATCAAAACCCCAAGGAAGTTAAGTAGCATCTGTTAGCATCCAATTGGCAATGGTAATCTTAAAGAAATTTTAAATTAAATTTAGAATTCCATTTCTGAGAAAGAAGTTACCTTGCCATTCCAAAATCAGATACTTTCACTACATTCTTGTCACCCACTAAGCAATTCCTGGCAGCCTAGTAATAAAAAGAAAAGAACAAAGCCATTGATTAATTCCATGATTAATAGATTTCTATTTTGCCTGAACAGTTAGATCTGTTTCTGGGTCCATAAGTTACTAAATAACAGACTGAAGAAAAAAATCCTATTCCCACATATTGTACGATACAGGCAAAACACATAGATGTGGATAGATTCTTGGTAAGCAAGGGGGTGATAAGTTATCGGGCATAGGTGGGATGCAGATGTGAGGTTAGTATCAGATCTGTCACAATCTTATTAAATGGCAAATTAGGTGTGAGGGAGGAAAGGCAGACTCCTGCTCCTTGTTTATAAGTTTGTAATTTTACCTGTAAATATTTAGAAGTATACTATTTCAGATTTGTAATCTAAACAAAGCATGATCCTGAATCTGCAAATGGTTTTTCATAAGAGAGAGCAATGTGTGATAGTGCTATTTATTTTACTTTAACCAACTATCTTGTAACAGATGATGATATTCTATAAATAGCACCCTAACAAATTGATGGTTAATATTCCTGAAGAGAGTTATAACTGTAGTAGGAAGGCTTACCAAGTCCCGGTGAATAAAATGGTTCCTCTCAAGGTACGCCATCCCCTCGCACACATCTTCACAAATACCCAGTAAGACTTCTTTGTGGAGTCGGCCTTGTCTCTGTCGCAAATAATTGAGCAGACAGCCATTTTCCATGAACTCTGTAACTATACAGATTGGCCGCTTCTGTGTGCAAACCCCGTAGAGCTGCACTAAATTTGGATGAGATAATCTCCTGAGAAAAGAAAAAGGCATTGATTAATGTCCTTCTGCGCACCATATGAAAGTTGCAGAGTTCTTAAACTCTTTTTGATGTTTGAATTTAAATTCGATCACTTGATCCAAAGACTATATCAGTTAAATATTGATCCCAAGTTAACGGGAATAGATATTACCAAAGTTAAATAAATCTATAAATATATTTTTCTGATGAGACAGTGTGTGAACAAGAAAGCCATTACAAATGCTGAAATTGGTCAGATATCCAAAATTAGTGCCATTGCATTTAATATATTAATGAATAAACTTGAGTCTTAATCATACTGAGTTCAGAAGCAGCAAGTTAATCGCAGTCTTATGTCTTTCCTCATAATTCCCATTTTCCCATAATTAGTCTGCCATAAATCTTTCCATTCTCAGTTGCATTAGAGGGGTTATTGGGGAGAGTGGAGGTGAAAATATGAATGGAAAACTCTCTGCCAATTCCTTCAACTTCCTGAATTTCTGTTAGATGTGACAATAGACATTGAAAATGTTGATCCCAGTATGAACGAATGTGATTCGAGGTCAGTGGCAATAATGAAGTATCTTTTTTGTTACAATCCATATGTTGATAATGTCAGCATATTAATAGTGAAGCAAAAGGTCAGTGGAAAAGCTTACATTTTAGATCCGTCCATATGGAATAGGATCATTCACTTGAGCCCAGTTCATTTCTCCAATATGCGACCTTTAAATATCAGGTACAGATTTCCCCCCCATGGACTTTAAAATCCAGCCTCCCTGGCAAAGGTGAGAAAACCACTGGAAGCAGAACTGAAAAATGCAAGTTGACTGTCCTCAGGATATTGTCTGTAGTCAGCCACATGAATATCTTGAGAATGGAAGTTCTGTCCTACCACCCTTGTCCCGACACAGAAAAAGGAAAACTTTCCATTTATGTCTTCCTTTCTTTGTTTTTCACACACATATCTCTGGATTTTTCTATACAACTAATAGCACTTACATCATGACCTTAGCTTCCTCGATAAAGTCCTCTTCTGACATCGAACCTTCAGAAATGGTTTTAATTGCTACTTTATCTGTAGCTCTCCATTTTCCTAGACGCACCACCCCAAACTGTCCACTTCCCAGCTCTTTCATGAAGGTCAACTCAGATGTGTTGATCTCCCATTTTTCTGTTTGAAAAATCAACTTTAAGTAATTGAGCATCTAACAACAGCTTGCATTTATCTAGTATATCCCAATGAAAATGTCTCAGGACCTCGCTCAATTTGCATTAAAAAAAAACTTCACTGGAATATCACAATATGAAATGATAAAACACAATTAACAAATGAGATAAGAAAGGTTTAGAAAGACACTGAATGCTTGTGAAGTTGTGGCAGACGATGCTAAGGCTGAGTGCTAGGCTAAGTTTGGCAGTAGACCTGTAGCTCATGTTACACTACTGCTTGATGAAGTTAACCAGATCATTATAATACAATGTGTATTAACTCAAAAATGTGTTGGTTATGGCAAACTTTTGAACTAAACTTGTGATTACGTTTAAACTATTCACATTATTCACAAGTAATAATTTCACAAGTTAAGTTAATATATGTCTGACGTGACATCCTTAATTAACTATACCATCCAGTGCTTCCCCACTTATCTATCAGGAAAGCCAAGGCTCTTCCAGTTCATAGAATCATAGAATCTTTGCAGTACAGAAAAAGGCCATTCGGCTTATTGTGCCTGCATTGACAATAATCCCACCGAAGTCTATCCTCGTAACCCACATATTTATCTTGCTACTCCTCCAGGCACTAAGGGGCAATTTAGCATGGCCAATCAACGACACACACACATCTTTGGACTGTGCAAGGAAACTGGAGCACCCAAAGGAAACCCACACAGACATGGGGAGAACAGGCAAACTCTACACAGTCTCCTGAGACCAAAATTGAATCCAGGTACCTGGCACTGTAGGCAGCAGTGCTAACCACTGTGCCACCATGCCACCCCAGATGATGAGCCAGAGAACCTACCCTCCAAGCTTCAAATACATAAGAGTTTTCAAGAATAATCTTTTTGGAAGCTAAAGGGGCAGATTTTACTTTTTGTTCAACCGGATGTTTTTGATCACCTGAACAGAGAGAACCACATACACACAATAGAGACAACACTGGCTTCCTGTTCATTACAGCTTCCTACATCAGCGAATTAAACATGGATTCATAGAATATACAGTGCAAAAGAAGGCCATCTGGCCCATTGAGCCTGCACCAACAACAATCCCATCCACATCCCAACCTAGTAACCCCACATATTTAAAGTCCTAATCCCCCTGACACTAAGGGCAATTTATCATGGGCAATCAATCACATCTTTGGATTGTGAGAGGAAACCAGAGTACCCAGAAGAAACCCACATAGACACAGGAACAATGCGCAAACTCCATACAGCCTGTTACCCGAGGTCCCTGGCACTGTGAGGCAGCAGTGCTAATCACTGTGCCACCATGCCACCCAAGTGTGGGACCAAGTCAGACGAGGCACTGCTCCATTCAGACATGACCCATATTATCTGTGATCAGCTAGCAAATGTTGAAGGGCCAGATTCTTCAACCTTACTTGCAGCTGGGATTCTCCAGTCCCACTACAGTGAATAGAGTTTTGACTAAGTGCCAAATTCTCTGTTCTTGTTGGGGCATGAATAGTTGGAGAATTCTGGCCAAAATCTTGCAAGTTTTTGTTCATCATGACTGCTTTTCATATTTATCATCTTAATGGAAAGGGAAATATGGTGTTAAAGCTTTATCAGGAATATAAAGAATAACAAACAATACCGTAGCTGAAACCAGCTGTTGCAGGAGTACATCTTCCCATTAGGCCAACAGGATAGCGGAATCTTGTGATAAGGCCTAGGCAATGTTATGGAATAGAAAGTATAAATATGCATAGATTATTATTTCACCAACCAAATACATTTCTGTTCATCATCATGCTCAGATTTTTATAAAGTACAATTAAATTAATAACACTGTCTGTTCAAGCCAAACTGAACAGTACATTCATGTCTTGTACAATTATAATTGCTCTGTGTTATGGCATATGAAGTCATCATAGTTGAATGAAAATTATGGCATTGCTCAGAACACCCCAAGTGCTCCACAGTCAATTACCTCTAAAGTTCTTATTGGTTTTGTCCTAGGATGTGGATAATAGAACAAGACAATAAATTATTATCCAATTATCACCTGGACAATATTTAGTTTTGTCCTTATAAGTGACAAATAACATTTGAGCTACACAATTGCCAGGCAACGACCAGCTCCAACAAGAGAGAATCTAGTCATCTCCCATTGACATTCAATCACCGAATCCTCCATCCATCATCAATGTTACTACTGGCCAGAAACTGAACTGGACTAGCCATAAGCAATAAATATTGTGATTACAAAACCAAGTCAGTGGTTGGGAATTCTGCAGCAAGTAACTCACCTCCTGACTCGCCAAAGCCTGTCCATCATTTACAAAGCACAAGCCAAGGGTGTGAAGGAGCATTCTCCACTTGTTTGGGTGAGTGCTGCTCCAACAACACTCAAAGTTCAACACCATCCAGGATAAAGCAGTCTGCTTGATTGACACCCCATCCATCATATTCACTCACTTCACCACCAACACACAGTGGCAGCAAAGTGTAATATCTACAAGATGCACTCCAGGAACTCACCAAGGCTCCTTCAACAGCACCTTCCAAAACCATGACCCACTCACTTCCTAGAATGATAAGAGCAGTGAACACATGGGAACACCACTATCTGCAAGTTCCCCTTCAAAGTACACACCATGTTGACTTGTAACTATATTACCCTTTCCCCACTGTGTCAAAATCCTGAACTTGCTCCCTCCCAGAACCCTCACGAGATGGGCTGCAGCTGTTCAAAAAGACAGCTCACCACCACCTTCTCAAGAGTAACTTTGCTGTCCTTCAATGACACTCACAACCCACGAAGGAATAAATAAAATGCAGCAGCCATTTTGAACATGGCAAGATTTTGCAAAGAGAAGCAATGAATGGGCATGCAGTCCAACATTTAATAGTGTTGATTGTGTTAAGCAATGTTGCCAAAGAAAGCTGCTTAACATTCATAACAACCATGAGATTCATAAGAGCCAAATGAATAGGACCAGGCAGAAAAGGCCTCTGTGTAATGACTCACCTAAAGGGTGGCAGCTGCTGCAGTGCAGTACTGCCTCAGCACTGCTGAAATGTCAGCTTGAAAAATAAGCTCAAACTCCTGGCCCAAAGATAAACATGTTACCAACTTCGTTAAATTGACAGTTGACATAATCTTCACGGAGACTGTTGTTATTGGGGCTTCAGTTTTTCATCAAATTTATTGCTGATTAGGACTCTTGTACCATCAAAATCCAAAATGAACCAATATCAACAATCCACACATAATGGCGTTTTGTACTTCAAATATGTGCATAGCATCATATTTATGCTGTACCTGCTGCATTATGTTCATGATATTCAATGAGTTCAGGGATGGTGTCAAATAGATGTTTTTCTGCCACGTAGTACTGTCTCTTTGCTGTTTGGGTCTGTTTTATGTGGTAGTGTCTGACTGATCCATTTTGATCACTGTAGAAACATATAAAGATCATAACTAAACAAACATGTTGAAATATTCCTTTCTTAATGCCTTTGAGAATATTTCCCCACTGGAAGCAGTGGAACCAAAGGGAAATCGTTGTCATTAGTTACAATAGGTACATCATTGTCAACCGCTCATGTTACTGCATTTTCTACCACAAAGTGACATTTACTTGCCTAGTAGCAAAAATCAATAAGATAAAAATACCCTGTATCTTTCTGTGAGTTAATGATTCTCTAATTTCTATGTTAATGCAATATGGTTTTTGTGTCACGTTGCCACATTTGCAGAGGAACTGTGCTATTAAGTCACCCATTTTGAAGCAAATTTTGGCATGAAGCCTAAGACCACCTGAAGCAGCTAGTCTAATAAAATTTGTTTATATAGACAGGTGACTATATAAATTATATATTTTCCCAAAAAATTACTAAGAGTGCGATCTTACAAAAAAATTCTAAGTGCCAAATGAGTGGAAAAACGGGAGAGAATGGCACTGATTTTTGCAATGTGATGCAAGTCTGCAGACTCTCAAATACAACTTTAAAATGACAGTGTAATTAAAAAAAAGTTATATAGATTTTAATGTGTCAGATATCATTGTAACTCTGCTTTGTCTATGTGCAGGCAAGTACTGAGCTCCACTTCAGCTTATCACAGTATAGGTGGAGGAGTATAATAATAGTGCAAGAATTGATGCAGATGATTCTTCCAATGTGAATCACTGTAATTCATAAAGCATCTGAAATATTGCTAAGCCACAAAATACAGAAAACAAATAGAAGACATCTGTAGGATCCTTAGAAGTCCATGTGCTTCACTCTAGGTCTCTGAATCTGTCATATATGTTTTGTGTATTCGTTCATGGGTGTGGCATTGTTGACTAGGCCAGTATATATTGCCCATTGCTCATGAAGCGGCTGAGTGTCACACTTCAGTGAAGCTGTGACTATTCAATTCTGGAAAATTCATGCCCTGTGAAAAGAGGTCAAGTTTTATTTCAGGTCAGGAAATTGGCTTGAAGATTGATCTGTGATAAATCTTCCATGATGTGGAGATGCCAGTGTTGGACTGGGGTAAACAGAGTAAGAAGTCTCACAACACCAGTTTAAAGTCCAACAGGTTTATTTGTAAGCACAAGCCATTAACTTTCGGAGCGCTTCTCTTTCATTAAGTAAGTGGGATTTCAGTTCACAAACAGAGCATAAAAAGACATAAACACAATTTACAAAATTCTCAATTCTCCAAGGTGGCTTTCACAACAACGACAACGCAGAGTCGGTGAACAGAGACTGATAGCCAAGTTCCGCATATATGAAGATGGCCTCAACTGGGATCTTGGGTTCATGTCACACTATCTGTAACCCCTACGATTTGCCTGGGGTTGCAAAATCTCATTAATTGTCCTGTCTGGAAACATTAACATCTCTTTAACCTGTGCTTAACCCTCTCTCCACTCACATTGTCTGTACTTTTGAGACTTGATTACCTGTAAAGACTCATATTTCAACCATTATTTTGTAAATTGAGTTTGTGTCTTTATATACCCCTGTTTGTGAACTGAACTCCCACTTACCTGATGAAGGAGCAGTGCTCCAAAAGCTAGTGGCTTGTGCAACCAGATAAACCTGCTGGACCTTAACCTGGTGTTGGAGACTTCTTATTATAAATCATCTATCTCAGATTAGAATTAGCTAGGGGCTGAAATAAGATGTGTCCTTATTTTATAGATGGCATCTGGACACTTGCTTTGAGGACACTAGTCACGCTGTAATATCATAATTGTTTTGATGAGTTCTAAATTCAATAAATTCCAGCCTCCATGAAGTGGAAACATTTTCTGTCCACATGTTCTTTAGAATCTGGAATAATCGAGTAATAGTTTCAAGATGAAAGGGTATTGCACAAACACGAATCAATGATGGACATGTCCATCAAAGGGAAAGTATTGGTGTGCATAATATTGGAAAGGTTATTTTAGTCTTTAGGTGATGCATTTGAAATGAACTTTGGGCAATGCTCACTGAAGCATATCTTAACTTAGGCAAACAAAATAACAATTACACAAAAAAAAGTGCTCCACAAAACATTACCTACTTTTTTATAATTGTATACTCAAATTAAAGCACGTGCAGTCATGATGCTATGGTTGAAAGTTCATGAAATAAAATAATTGATTACCCTCCAGCTTTGGTATAAACAGACACGGTGTAAACCCCTTGCTGGCTGGAGTCTCTGACAATAAAAGCCCCTTCTTTAGCCTAAAAGAAAACATACACAAGGATATATATTTTTTCAAACAAAATCTGCTAACACTTGTAAAAGATTTAGGGTGATGAAAGTTCCTCTGAAAATCCCCTAGTCACCACACTCCGGCGCCTGTTTGGATGAATTTAGCATGGCCATTGCACCTAACCAGCACAGCTTTCAGACTGTGGGAGGATATGAGAGCACCCAGAGGAAATCCATCCAGACACAGTGAGAATGTGCACACTCTGCACAGGCAGTAACCCAATCCAGAAATTAAATCCAGGTCCTTGGCGTTGTGAGGCAGCAGTGCTAACCACTTGTACTTTGAACAAATAAGCTGCCTTCTTTACACCTGTCAAATATTGCAATCAAAGGAAAATAAAACAGCTTGGTGTAAAACTTACTGCCAGCAAACACAGGCAGCGAAGAGCAATTTCACACCCTTGCTCCTGAAAGTATAAATCAAGAGCTTAAAGATAAAAACAGTCTGATTAAGTGAAATAATTACTCACGATATTATTGATGCTTACTTAATGCAGTTCTGTGTAATAAGATAAGTGTGTGGAAAAACTACTCGTGCTCATTTATTTTACTTTTATTTTGTTAATATTGGGTGGAATTTTCCCAAAACGTTACTAAGGAGCAATCTTATAAAAAACATTCAAAATGCCGAACGAGCAGAAAACTGGAGAGAATGGCGCTGGTTTTTACAGCGAGCTGTGAGTCAGCAGAAAGTGTTAAAGCAGTTGCCCGTGATTCTCCAGCCCTGCTCCACTCGAACACATTCTGCACCGGGCACTTCATGGCCAGAAAATCACTGCCCTTGTACAGTTTGTCAAAATTTTAAAAGTTCTAAAATATATTCTGTAACCTGAATTTATATGTACATCCAAATAATATTGTTGGAATTGTGGTATAAATTACCTCTTGCCGGAGAAGCTGCTCCGCTTTAGTCCGTGATATATTTTTACAATACCACCTGCAGAGAAAGAGAGATTACTTGCGTTTCGTTTTTGTTGTCATTTCAGCAAATCATGTGTGTGAGACATGGCTTCACTGACAGTGACATTGAACAACTAATGCCTTTTTCTCAGTGTATAGATTCTTCCAAGCTTTCCTTTATATGAAAATTGAAAACATTGAGCAGGCAGGTATCATCTGTGGAGACAAACAGAGTTGCTGACTCTCATTGACCTGAGTCTGAGCAGAGACTGATAGCCAAGTTCCACACACATGAAGACAGCCTCAACTGGGATCCTGGGTTCATATCACACTATCTGTAACCCCTATGAGGTTGCTGACTCTCATTCTGAATGGGCCAGGTACCAATCACAGATGGTACCTGGCCCATTCAGAATTTACAGCAGTTGAATTTTTATTTCAAATTTCTATGTTCCTTAACATTTTGCTTCAGTATCAGTGAGCTTTTCTCTATCCTGCTAAAGCTCTGCCTTTTATGTTCAATTGAGCATAATGAGGTTTTGCGGTCTACTTCACTGGTTGCTCCACTTTTCCAATAGATAACACATAGAAAATCAGAGAAACTCTAAGTGCAGAATGAGGCCAGTTGGCCCATTGAGTCTGCACCAACAACAATCCCACCTAGGCCTTATCCAAGTAACCCCATATATTTACCCCACTAACCCCTCTAATCTACACATCATGGGACATTAAGGGTCAATTTAGCATGGCAATGCACATAACCCATACATCATTGGACTGTGGGAGAAAACCGGAGTACCAGAGGAAACCCACGCAGACACGAGGATAATGTGCAAACTCTGTGCAGCCAATAACCCAAGCCGGGAATCAAACCCAGATCCCTGGACCTGTGAAACAGCAGTGCTATCCTGACGCCCCAGTAAAGGTATATTTCGTCTTGCGCAATTGCAAAGATCACTTGAAAGGGATTAGGACTCCAGCTGAGATTTGAACTCAAGATCTTCTGTTTACTCAGCAGGCACTTTAACCAACTAAGCTACAGACCTTGATGATAAAGTACTGAAGGGGGCACCCAGATCATTAATGACCAAAACGAACAACATTTAAACAGGGCAGAAGCAAACTGCAACACGCCCAAAATTTTAATTCACATGGAGACTGATTTGATTTGAAGCCAAAGATGTGAGTTTGTTATCTGCCTTATTATTTCTGATAGAAATTTCCAAGGCCCAATTTTGACTACCACAGGAGAAATTCATAAAGGACTTTAGTAAGCAGATATTAAAATCTTGTCTGCTGAAAGGAAAAACTAACCTTGTCTGCGTTACATGATCCTTTGGTCAAAATTTGTTTCATGCATTAGTTTGTTTTGCTGAGTAGACTTCCCTTCTTACATTTTCTGTTTGATCCCCTGGACGCCACATTCCCCTACTCCCTTCCCCACAAGAACTGCAACAAATTAATTGTGAACTTTCTAGTTTACCAAATATCCTGCTTCACTTTCCAGTGAGAATAGCTATTCTGTTGGAAAACTCAAATGGACTGCATAACTGAGGTGATAAAAGAGGTTTGTTAGAGATTGTTGTAACAATTCCTGAGGCTTTCTGCTAGCATCTATTATTATTCCAGACATGTACTGGTATTTCAGAGGAGACATGTCCTTATCACCTCTGCATTATTAGATAAGCTGACATACAATTGTGCTATTCATTACCCAATGATCTGCCCACCAACCCGTTCCTGAGGTGTGAAGTACGAATATCGAAGCACAAAAGTTTTACACCACTTCATCCTTCCAAGCCTCCCAGGAAACTTCTGTTACTTTGAGCAGCCTGTTATGCACAATTGTAAGAATCTGGCAACACCAATTTAAATCCAACCGATTTATTTGATAGTAAATCTGCCCCTAGCTAATCTGCCAGATTTACTATCAAATAAATCGGTTGGATTTAAAATTGATGTTGCCAGATTCTTACTGAGTTTACCCCAGTCCAATGCCAGCATCTCTACATCATGCACAATTGTATCAGGGGAGACCAAAAGAGAAAATGCTGGAAAATCTCAGCAGGTCTGGCATCATCTGTAAGGGGAGAAAAGAGCTGACAAAGGGTCATCTGGACTCAAAACATCAGTTCTTCTCTCTCCTCTTTTGGTTTCAGATTCCAGCATCTGCAGTAATTTGTTTTTATCAGGGGAGAGACTATTACCATCAGTATAGTAGCCCATACACTGAGTATGCTGAACTAGACTGAAATACTAACATTGATTTGTTTTTAAAGGGCTAGTGTTTGTTCACATTCACATTGCAAATACAATAGTTATATACTGAACTTACTCAAACGCTTCTATGTTATTAGATTTCTTCTCCGTCACATAGTTGCTTGGAATTAACCCTTCGTTTCTGAAATAATATACGTTTATTATTTTCTGTTTCATAGAAATCTTTCAAAAGGATTGTATTAGACAAATGAAGATAAGATGAAGATACAAATGAAACAATATGAAGACATTTGACAGTGAGTGCTCTAAATTACAAGTAAAGACAAAAATTGCCTTTAATTTCACATTTTTCTTAAAGTAAAAACCTTAAGATTTCATTTTAGTTATCCCAAAAGATTTCATAAGTAAAGTTAGCCTATCCTGTCAAAATGAAACATCATAAACTAGCTGAGATGGAGAGGGAGCTAAAAAGAAATCTGAACCATGTACAAGGACAAACCGGATAATGCTCAGGATAGAGCTAAGTACAAAACGAAGAAGAAGTGCCATGTTATCTCGACAGTAAGACCAGACAAATAGATAAGAAACAATATTTAAAATTGAATGTAGGTATATGAATCCAGATTATTTGAAGAAAAACAAAAGGTTATTAAAATATTCTATTCTTTGAGTCAAAATTATTTTCCTTACATTCTAAAAGTTGCTTCTCAATCTTCTCTTTTCATGTCTATTTTCACTTGGTAACTCAAGAAACTCAACACCATCCAACATATTGCAGCTCACTTGATTGTCATCCCATCCACAAACATTCACTCCCTCCATCACCAACACACAATAGCAGTAGTGTGTACCATCTAGAAGATGCACTACAGGAATTCATTAAAGCTCCCTAGACATGACCCATGACTGCTATCAAAAGGACAAGGGTAGCAGTTACATAGAAAGACCAAAACTGGAACTCTCTCTCCAAGTCACTCACCACCCTGAATTGGAAATATATCATTACTCCTTCACCATCTGTGGGCAAAATCCTGGAACTCCCCCCCTAACGACACTGTGGGTGCATATATACCACATGGACTGCAGCGGTTCAAAAAGGCAATTCACCACCAGGTTCTCAAAGGCAATTGGGGATGGCTAATAAGTGTTGCTCTAGCTGGCAATGTTCACATTCCATGAATGGATTTAAAAAAACATTCATGTCTTGGGTTGTAGTGGCTTATCAAGGTTTGTGTAGAAAATTTAGATTGACACTCCAGAAGAGAATTGGGAAGAGCTCTTCGGTGAGGAGTTTAAACCAAGATTCACCTGGTCACAACTGTTGGATGTTCAAGATTCTATGAAGGAGAGAAGGGAGTTCTCCAGCTCTCTTTCTTGGTCAATAACACTGCAAAAATAAATTTGGCTACTTAATATTGTATATGAAACAGTGGCGATGGAAATTGGCTATGACATAACAACAGGTACCATTATATTGTTCTTTTATTCAAAAATAAAAAACCTATATTTTTATGAAATATATACATATATGTTCAGATACTATTGCAATATAGTTAGTCTACTGAGCTACAATGTATTAGTCTGCAGCATATGCTGAGGCCTGAAAAAGTACATCTGATGTTAGCTCTAGCATTTGTATCTAATAAGGAGAAATAAAACAATATTTCATAGTGCTAGGCGTCACAAGACATAATAACCACACTGCAAAGTGGTATTTTGGTGGAGGTATTTGAATGATAAGTCAATGTATTGAATGTAACGAGCTGATAGTTTGATCCATGGGAAAAGTAAAGACACAGTATACTCCAGGTTAATGTCTCTACAATTTATGAATGTGTAGTGAGATGGGGCAGGAGGAAGAGGTTGCTTCTTGAGTATTGCCATTCTCCTCTGTAAGTATGGAAATCCCCATCAACTTCAGAGACAATAATTACAGTTGCTATTCCCTGAATGATAGGTGGAGGAGCTTTGGATATTAGCAATTTACTCATTCTTTAAAATTATGATCAGACCAAAGGTTCTGCTTTGCACCATATGTTACTGGTGATTTTTATCCAGATGTGAAGCATTGTAACTCAATATCATAACAGTTATAGTACTAAGTATGGTAAAGGAAACATCATTCTTACCCATGTTTGTCCCTTGCTTTCCACCAGTGAGGGTCAGGTTTCTGGAGAATAACATATTCTTCATATCTCTTAATACTCAGGTCAGTAGACTCACGGGCCCAGAAATCATACAGTGCTATCACCCTGACCTCCCCACCCTCCTCATCATCATCTGGAGGTGGTGGTGGTGGCTTCCTTCTTGATGGAACCCCCACTGGCCTGTTCACCTGAACAATGATACAGTCAAATATTAAAAACACCTATAACAATGGCTTTATCTGTTAATTTATGCCTTATTATAGTAATGTACCTTATTGTAATTGATTGAAGAGTACTGGTGAATTGTTCAAATACAACAATGCTAAATACATTCTTCACTTTTCTGAAGAATACTGGGAAACCATTAGAGGCACAGTATCATACAGTCTTTCTGCACAGTGCATACATCTTAGAAATGCATATGTTGAAATTTGTTTTCGCACTAATTATTTACTCTTGAAAGGTATTTACTAGTGTAATATTAAAATAAATTCTCTTTGAAAGTTATGGAGATCTATTTCAGGGAGACCTCCCTCCCCTGCACTACTTTGCTAATGTCTGGTCCTTAATTCAGTCTCACAATGTAACATTAGCAACAGTCTTATGAGGAATAGTCTATGTTGTTATGTAAATGCACTCTTTGGCTGGGTCTGTGGTCACAAAGTGCTAAATCTACACTGGCAATGTTTGGAAAAGTAAGGATTTTAATACTTGCACAATTCAGGGAAGCACGGGAAGACACTTTTTCTGAGACACGTTGAAAATAGACAGCAACAGTGGACCAATGCTTAACACTGTCCTATAAAATTAATTTGTTTAGTATATTAACATCTTATTTTAAACATTCAGTTGGTGTAATTTCCAGTCCTGTGTGTTAAACTGTCACAGTTTTAGTACAAGAACATATTGATCTGTCGATTTATAAACAAAGGCCCCATAGAATGATGGAATTCTACAGTGCAGAAGAGGGCGATTCAGCCTATCGAGTCTGCACCGACCACAATTCCACCCAGGACTTATCCCCACAACCCTAAGCATATACCCTAGCTAGTCCCCTTGACACTAAGGGTCAATTTAGCATGGCCAATCCTGCTTACAATATATCCTTGGATTGTGGGAGGAAACCAGAACACCAGGAGGAAACCCACACAGACATGGGGAGAATGTGCAAACACCACACAGACAGTGACCCAAGTTAGGAACTTGCAAATTTTTGGCTTCAAGAAACTGCAGTAATACAAAGTGTTCTTCAGAATTCCCATCTGAATCTTGAACTCCCGACTTGAATAAATTTCAGCAAAATGACTGCTTGGGACTGTCTATTTAAAATGTAGAGAAATAAAAGTTTATAGAAATTTAATAAGACTATTGTGTTATTAAATGTATCCTTAGTGCTGTGAGGCAGCAGTACTAACCACTGCTATCCATCAGAGTCATTAGTCACACATGACTTGGCAGTGAGTTTTTTCCAATCAGGGTTTTAATAAATCCACTTGACACTGACTGGATGCTCTGGATTCCTCCCACACTCCAAAGATGTGCAGGTTAGGTTGATTGGCCAAGGTATATTGCCCCTTACTGTCAGGGGACTAGCAGGATAAATATGTGGGATTATGGCGATAGGGTCTGGGGGAGGGATTGTTGTCACTGCAGGCTTGATGGGCCAAATGGCCTCCTTCTGTACTGTAGGAATTCTATGATTCTGACTGTAAAACCATATTTCAGTTGCTCTCCAATCAGGGAGCTAAACTAAGGGGATTTGTATAAGTAAACTCTATGCATCACTGGCAAGCCTACATAATCAAAAGAAATTCTATGGTTTATCAGATATGTTATTGGGTCTTCACTGGTCTTTAATACGAGCATTGTGAGTGAAGACAAGGCCTGTTCCAGCCCAGGATCGGCTGTAAGCAATGAAAGCCATGCCTCTGGCATGCCTGCTATCTTACACGTATTGGGCGGGGTGGCACCCACCATGTTCATAGGGGCAGGAATGAGATCAGACTGTGTTTCATACATGCTTACTTCACTGAGACAGCTGCCATTAGAAATCAACAGCTGCTCACACTTAATGTGATTTTGGTGAGAGGTATCAGAAACCTGATAGATATAGATGAAAGCTGGTCTGAACTTTGTGAACGCAGTTGAATAGGCAGGGATATGTTTGAGGGCATCAGGAGATCTTTAGAAGAGTTCATGTATCCTTTGGGATTTCTGAAACCAGGCATGAATTTATGCAAAATGCGCATAAACTAATTGGAATTTAGAAAGTCAATGAAACTGTCAAAAGTAACTGTCAAAAGTATCAAGATGAACTGTCAAAGGGGGCTGTCAAGCTTTCAAGGCATTTAAAACTCCACTCCTTAAAGTTTTTGCAAAAACTGAAGTTTTAAACGGTAATTGTTTGCTATTTCACTCTATCTGTTGACACAGGCCTTAGGGTTCCCATTACTGAATTAGTGCTGCATGACTGATTTTGCAACAGTCCATTAACATAGTAGCATACCTGACATTCCACAGTTTGCTTGGCAGTTACAAGTGGTTATGGGCTCTTTGAAGTGGAACTATGAATTCCAACATTTGATTTTAGAAGGGATTATGCTGTTGAAGGAAATGATTGTTGTTATATAGGACAGTATAGCTGAAGGAATGCAAGTGTATTAAATGAGCTTTCATGAATGAAAGTGGAGCAATAAAGGGGATGGTGATGGCATAGGGTTGGCAAGGAGGGTATGAGGGATCATAAGGGTGTGGGTGGGGGAACATGAAGTTGGTCGATACAAATGAAAGATGAGGAGAGGATGGAGTGGTGATGAGGTGTGAGGAGTGAGGGCTGTTTTATGTTTTTCAGTTTAAAGAAAACCCACTTTGATTCAGTGCTGGTGCACCGAGGCAGGCCTTCCACCCAGGCCACCTCCACATTCAGCATACTCTACGTTCATTCCAGGGCCATCGGACTCAACTCCCAGGAACCCTGTCATACCAGAACAGAAATCTTAATTCCCAGGATACTTTCTCCTGGTCAGCTTTAAGGAGCTGGGAAATGTGCTGATTCTGTACTTTTGACCTGTGAGTGAAAATCCAAGCTAAAATCTCTCCTAATGTGCAGGTATCTTCCTATAAATGCAGCCTGAACATATATCAAAAGCACATCACCTACTCGGCAAATATTTGAAGGATATGATGCCTGGCGGTCATTCATAGGATAACCATCCATGAGATCAGCATTATCATCTAAACTCACTTGAGTTGTCACTGCACTGAAATTCAATAACAGAAATAAACAAATGAATATAACATTAATTAGAGGATTAAAAGGAATATACATTAAAGAAAGGTAGAACAATCTCTTTAGAAGGTATTTAAAACTTCAGGCTTACCGTTTCTGAACAGAACAGCAACAGCAGAACACTGACTGGATGTTTTGGTCTGTGGAAAGATGAGATTTCAATGCAACAACACTTCTTCAACTGCAAAGTAATGTACATTTCAGGAAAAATCAAAAGCAAAATACGGCTGAAAATGGAAATCTGAAACTAAAATAAAAAATTTCTAGGCAAGGACATCAAATGTATTTTTAAAGTTAAATTTAAATTAATACCACAGTAAAAAGCATTTCACTCACATTATCGCTCATATAATCAATCTTTGATTACAAAACAGCATAAATATATTCCACATTCTAACTGTTGTGTCAATCCAAATTAGACTGTCCAGAATGAGTTTTGAACGCGCTGGAATACTGGCAATCTCAACTCTACTTCCAATATACGCTCTGCAGGTTGTTTTGAGAATGCCAGAAACTTTAAATAATATATTAATATTCATTTGATACAATGCTATCCTTGATGCTTAGCCATACCAGTTAACCTAATCAGACAGAATGCCTATATATTTGAACAGAATAAGGCTTAATAATAAAGTTAAAATATGAAAACTGTATTCTCAGCTATATCAGCAAACAATGTCATTGTTGATTAGTCAATTATGCTGTGTTGGTTTAATGTGCCATTCATTAGTGTAGAAGGAATGGGTGTTAAAACAACAAATGCTGACTCTATACATTGATAAATATTGACCTTCACCAAATTTCAGCAACTACCAACAAAATTAAATGATCAATCATTTTGGATGTTTCTTATATAATGGCTAATCAGATAGTCAATATTGCATTGAACAAAGCAAAGTTCTTTCTGCAATTTTTTATCCTAATTTTATCCGCAATTCTTTAAAATTTTGTCTTAACTATAAGGCAAGCTTCTATTTGAAAATCTGCTATGCTTTGTGATTAAAAGTCCTTCCTAAATACCAGGATGCTTCTAGATCTAAAGATGTCAAAAGATGGTCAGAGGATTAAAAGAAGCATGGGGATGCTGTAAGTACTCAGTAAAGTAGTATCTGTGGAGAGCAAAACAATTCACTTTTCAGCTTCATAATGTCATCTGTTTTGTTCCAACTCTTATTTTACTTTATATTTTTGTTTCAGGTTTTCAACACATCAGTCATTCAATCAGATGTCATCAGAACCCTTGTAAGATGCATCAAATGTTGTGCTTGTAAAATAAAAGCTTATTTATTAGTCACAAGTAAGACTTATATTAATACTGCAGTGAAGTTACTGTGAAATTGTAATTGTAGTCACCACACTTCAGTGACTGTTTAGTTGCTGACCTAACCAACACATCTTTCAGACTGTGAGAGGAAACTGGAACACCTGGAGGAAACCCATGGAGATATGGGGAGAATGTGCAGACTCCACACCGACAGTGAACCAAGCTAAAAATCAAACCTAGGTATCTGGTGCTATGCGGCAGCAATGCTAACCACTGTGCTACCATGCCACCCCTTTGTTATTGATTGGGGACCAGTTAACTCAGTTGGCTGGATTAGTTCATGATGTGGAACAATGCCAACAGCATGGGCTCAATTCCTGTATGGGCTGAGAGTATTCATGAATGTTCCTAACATTCATGAACATTCCTAACACTTTCTCAACCTTGTCACTCATTAAGATGAGGTGACCCTCAGGCTAAATCATTACCACCCTTTCAGGGAAGGTAGCCTCTGGGATTGTGGTGACATTTCATTCATTGGATTAGCTGGATGAACCCAGGTGGGGGGGGGGGGGGGGGGGTGGAGAGAGAGGGGATGGTGCAATCTTACTGTCTTGCCAGTCACAGGAATGATAGCATGCAGGATATGAACCTTGGGCGGGATATTCCAGCTTTGGGGTGAACGTGGCTGGAAAATCCTGCCCAGGGTCTGTGTTTGCTGCTTGCGAGACCATTCTTAAAGGCGGTATTGTGAGCAATTCATCAGATATGCTTTTTGTTAATTGTGCATGTACAGCTATAATTATTTTGGCAAAATGCTATTCTGAAAGTGAACCTATATTGATAATTTTTCCTTAAGAACACAGATTCTCCATGGGGAGAATTCTCTTGTCTCCCAGCAGCATGTGTCTCTGTGGCATGCTGTTCGCTAGTGGCGGGATTCTCTGTTCTCACCACCATCAATGAGATTTCCCATTGATGTCACCCACACCTCTGCAAAACCCACGGGAGGGGATGTACTGCTGGCAGCACCAGAGTATCAGGTCGGAGTGAATGGCCAGAGGAATGCCCCAGATCTTATCAAGAGATGAGTTGAGTTCTATCTGATTCAAAATTTAAGATCCTGAAATTACAAGCTTGAGTAAGATCCTCTGTCAGAGAGTTGATGCAGATTTGATGGGCCAAATGATCTTCTTTTGTACTGTAGAGATTTTATGATTCTAAATATGTTAGTTGAGACTGTTAGCATGTCGTCAGGAGTTAAAGAAGAGAATGAAGCAAAATGAGATGTCAGCTTGATATTAAAAGGGGGGAATTAGATTGAATCTACATGTACAGAGGAGAGATGAAAAAATAAGATGGATAAAGAAAATATTTTTACAAGCTAACATAAAAGGAATTTCATGGGTGTGCTGTAAGCCTATTAACCATAAAAGTGGAAGTATGGTGGGGTCAATTAGGGATAAAAACAAAGAACTATTGATGGAGGTACAAGATCATGGCTGAGGTATTAAGAAGTAATTTGTATTTGTGATAACCAAGGAGAAAACTTTGCTAAAGCTGTGGTATGTGAGAACGTTGATAAATAATTGGATAACATTAAAAATATAGATGAACTACAAGAAAGGCTGCCACTTAAAGAGATAAACCAGCTGGCCTGGATGGGACAAATCCTGGAACAGAAGGGGTTGCTGAGGTTAGCCCTTCACAACCTTGCAATACTGCCTAGTTACAGAGACAGTGCTAGGGAACTGGAGCATTGCAAACACTTTTTCCAAAAGAGAGAAGAATGAACCTGGAAATTACAGGCCAATTATTTTAATATTGATGGTTTGGAGATTGGTAGAAACGATGTAAGGGAAAATAAACAGTCACCTGAACAACCATGGACTAATAAAGAAGAAGTCACATGGATTTGTTAAGGCCAGATTGCATTTGACTGACTTGATTGACTTCTTTGAAGAAGAAACACGGAAGGTGGATGAGGTAGTGAAGCTGATGTTGTGTAAGAAGACTTTCAATAGGCTTTTGATGAAGTATCACATATTAAGCCGGTTAACAAACTAGAAGCCTCAGTGATAAAAAAGGATAGTAGCAATATTGATGCAAAATAGGTTAAAACAGAAAATGATGGATAAAGTCAGCATGTCTAACAATATCTGTGGAGAGATAAACAGAGGTGATATTTTGAGTCTGTACAACTCTTCAGACACCCAACATCCACAGTGTTCTGTTTTTATTTATATAAAACAGGGTATTATAGTCAATAGCTATTTCTCAAACTTGAGAAAAACATATAGTGGAACCCCCAAGGTTCGGTAATAAGGACTGCTGCTGCTTTTGTTGTACATTAATGAATGGCCTAAAAGGTAATGGGCATAATTTCAAAATGTTCAAATGACATAATGCAGATGTGGAGAAATGGTGAGGAAGATAATAATAGACTTCAACAGGATATAGACAGGCTGGTGGCAGAGACATAGCAATGGCAGGTGAAATTTAATGTAGAAAAGTGAGACATGATACACTTTGGTAGGAAGAAAGAAGAGAGATAATACATGCTAAATGGTACCAATGACAAGAACAGAGACACTTCAGGATGTTTCTGCACAAATCATTGAAGGTGGCGCAATTGTGGGATCTTGCATTTTATAAACAGAGATAAGGATTACAAAAGGTAGGAAGTTATATTAAACCTTTTTAAATACTAGCTCTACCCCAGATGGAAAACTGCATTCAATTCTGAACATCACATATCAATAATGGCACAGAAGACACTTATTGAAAAGGTTCCAGGAGATTAGGGATTACAGTTAGATGGATAGACTCAAGAAGTTAAGGATCAGAGAAGGAGATCTGAGCGAGTGCTTAAATCATGAAGGGTTTGGTAGAATAAATAAAGAGAAAATAAAGAGGAACTTTCAAATGGGTGAAGGGTTGATAACCAGTGGACACAGATTTTAGGTGAATCATGATGATACAAGGAAAAAACACATTTACACAATAAATGATTTCAAATGGGCAGCCTATAGGGTGGTGGGTATAAAATCAATAGTAGCTTTCAAAAAAAAATTAGATAGATGCTTGAAGGAGAAAAAAATATCAAAATAAGGGTAAAGAATAAAGTGTAGATATAACTGGATTGCTCTTTGAAAAAGGCAATGCTACTCAATGATATTGGCCAGAATTTTATTTGGCATTCATGCACCAGAATCTGTTGGCCTCGGACAGGATCTAACGAGCGCTGAGTGGGTGAGATGGTAAAATCCCAGATGAGTCAATTACCTTAATCAGGCCTGGTTTGCTTCATTAGTATCGGAAGGCTGAAAGATGTAAGCTGTAAGATTTTCACCCAGATAACAATTACTTGAAGTATCACATGATTTTGAAGCACGTGGGTTACATCCATGGCTACTTTATAATGAATTAGCCATGATTTTAACATTAATTCAAAAGTCCATTTATCTGAAGCAATTCACATCCACCAGATTTGCCATGCTTCTGGGATGGAATGGTGAGTTTCCATCAGTTGAACCATTTTGGGCTGTTTGTCACATCATGCCCAAAGTTTTAAGTGCACATGATCCTCCATCTTTATTGATCTGCTACTGAGGTGAACAATATTCAGTTGAAGACTAACTGAGATCTTTTTCTCATACTTTAAATTATTTCAAAACCAGTTCACTGATCTGTCCTTGAGCCAATGATCAGGAGTCAATTGAAAACTGTTGATTGGCCTCAATTTGTTCAGCTGCAGAAATTAGTTAACAAATTTTCAGCTTAAGCTCATTTAAACTCAGTCATTTGACCCATTGGTCATGTTATAGTCAAGAACTGCTTCCCATCCTAATGTTATTGATTGCATGGATTCCCAGGACATTTTATGTTCAGGTGTATGTTAATTGCAAGTTTGCTCAGAAACATGAGTATAACTTCAACTTAGCAAAATCGTACAACACCCAGCACTTTCTGAGTGCATTTTCCAGTTTACACCGCTAGAAACTCTATACTGTAATTTCTATCTGCCCCGATCTTTGGATCTTTTTATCATCTATTCATCACTGGTTCAGGACAGTCATCTCTTACAGGAGCAGACAGCTAGCCTCCATCCTGTCAATAACTCCACCTCTGGTACTTCATTGAATGTTCTGTCTGCTGCACCTGCATTAATAGTAAAGCAGCTGGACATTCAGCCTCAAGTTTATATCATCGAGTCTCAAGCAGATTGTTGAATTTAGAATAAAATTACTGTCAATATTGTGAATTAAATGATATATTTAATTTTTCAGAATGAGCGCCAACTCCCTTAGAGATACAGTCACCAGATAAAAACATGACCTAATAGACAGCTATGATACATCTTTTCAAAAGTTTTTTTGCTCCAGCTTGCTTATCTCAAATCACTTATGAATGAAACTCAACTTTCCATTTCCTCATAATGATCTAATGTTGTCTCGCGATCTAGGTGGTTTTCAGTAATGTCCTCAAGAAATGATCAGTAATTGCTTTTAATTACAGAGTTTATTTTATATAAGTTTGTACAACAGTCTTCAAAAATATCACTGCCCATGGCTCATTTTAAGTTTAAAGTATCAGATAAATTTATCTTAACATAGATGTGCAACCAAATAAATATACAATATTATTGAACATTTATACATTTACAACAGACATACTTCTGTCTAACTCCTCAGATAAAGATTTAAGGACGGAACTTGCCATTTCTGTAAAGATGAAAAAGAGGAGACCATCGTCTCCATCAACTGCCCCCCTCCAACCCGCCCATCAATTCTTCTTAATTATTTAGTAAGTGGCTAATCTACTAATGCTCATCTCACACTTCTGCAGAAGTTGAAAATTCTGTCCTAGAAGTACAGGATCTTAACTAACCCTTCGTAATTTATTTTAATTATAACAAGTGATTCATTTCCTAACATTTCTGACCAACGTTGAAGTACATTAACCCAAATTGTTTTTTAGAAATTTTTCACTTTTTTAGCAAGTTTCAATCTGAGCATTCCTTTTGCTCCAAGACCTTCAAAACAGTCACTGCCAATTCAGAAAAAAAAGCTCTATAATATACAATTTCACTTGTAAAAATACCATAATGAGATTTTTTAAATTCATTCTTGGGATATGGGCATCACTGGCTAGATTTGATTTATTATTCATCCCTAATTGCCTTTGAGAAGGTGATGGTGAGCTGCCTTCATGAAGTGCTGCAGTCCATCTGATGTAGGTATGTCCACAATGTTTTTAGGAAGGGATTTTTAGGATTTACACTTAGTGAAGGAATGGTGATATATTTCCAAGTCAGGACAGTCTGTGGCTTGGAGGAGATCTTGCAGATCGTGATGTTCTCAGGTATCTGTTTCCTGTGTCCTTCTAGATGGCAGTGGTCGCATGTTGGAAAGTGCTAATGAACCTCTCGTGAGTTCCTGCAGTGTATCTTGGAAATGGTACACACTGTTGCTGTGGTGCGTCAGTGGTGGTGGGAGTGAATATTTTATGGATGGGGTGCCCATCAAGCAGACTTATTTGTCCTGATGGCATCAAACTTCTTGAGTGTTATTGGAGCTGCAGCCATCCAGGCAAGTGGAAAGTATTCCATCACAATGCCTGACTTGTGCCTTGTGGATGGAATAGGCTTAAGGGAGTCAGAAGGTGAGTTACTCACTGCAGGATTCCCAGCCTCTGACCTGTTCTTGTAGGTACAGTTTTTATACAGTTAGTTCAGTTCTAATTCTGGGTAACCCCCAGGATGTTGATAGTGGGGGATTCAGCAATGGTAATATTATTAAATGTCAAGGAGTAATGGTTAGATTCTTTCTTGTTGAAGATGGTAATTGCCAGATCTTTATGTGGCACAAATGTTACTACTTGTCAATCCAAGCCTAGATATTGATCAGATCTTATTACATTTAGACATGGACTGCTTCAGTACCCGAGGAGTTGCGATTGCTGCTAAAGATTATACAATCATCAGCGAACATCCCCATCACTGAGGGTGCGGATATTTGTGGAGTCTCCTCCTCCTCCCTTGTTGGTTAGTTGTCAACCACTATTCACAACTCAATGTGGCTGCAGAGCTTGGATCTGATCTGATGGTTGTGGAATTGCTTAGCTCCGTCTGTCATTTGCTGATTATCCTGTTTGACACATGAGTAGTATTGTATCTTCACGAGGTTGACACCTCCATTTTAGTTATGCCTAGTGGTGGTACTCCTGGCATGCCTTCAGTAATTCTCCATTGAACCTGGATTGATTCCATGGCTTGGTGGTAATGGTAGAGTGGGAGATATGCTGGGTCCTGAGGTTACAGATTGTGGTTGAATACAATTCTGCTGCTGTTGATGGCTTAGAGTGCCTCATGATTGTCCAGTCCTGATTTGCTAGATCTGTTCGAAGTCTATCCCATTTAACACAGTGGTGGTGCTTCATGATGGAGGATATGCTCCATGTTTTGATGGGACTTTTTTTCCACAAGAGCTGTGCAATCATCACTCCTGCCAATACTGTTATGGACAAATGCATCTGCAGCAAGTAGGTTGATATATTTTCTCCCCTTTATTGGTTCCCTCACCACCAACCATAGGCCCAGTCTAGCAGCTAAGTCCTTTAAGACTCGGCCATCTCGGTCAGTAGTGATGCTACCAAGTCACTCTTGGTGAAATCCCCCACCTAGAGTACATGTTGCACCCTTATCACCCTCAAAGTGGAAGTGATGTTTTACACGGAGGAGCATTTATTCACCCTAGCACTGTTTGTGGTAATCAGCAAAATGTTTCCTTGCCCAAGTTTGACCTGATGCCATGAGACTTCATTGTAGGGTTATCAGGACAACTCCTTCCCAACTACATATCACTGTGCCATCACCTCTGCTGAGTCAATTTCGCTGGTGGGACATGGCATACTCACTGATGGTGATGTCTAGGACATATTCTGTAAGCTATGGTTCTGTGAAAATGTCAAGTTATTCCTTGACTTGTCTGTGAGACAGCTCTCTCAATTTACTGAATGGACAATGAAACAAAAATCACGATAAATTGACAGTACAAGAAATAATAATGCAAGTCCCACATTTTAACAGATTCCATTTAACCACTTCTATTTTAGCAATTCAATATTGTGCAATTAAAACTTATCCAAAACTACCTGGATAACAGCAGCTGTAAATCACTCAAAATATTTTGCAGTACCAATAAAAGAGAACACCAAATTTTTGGAAAACAGAAAGAAGTAAAACATGAGAAGACAGGGAACTGAAGACATCATTGAAATACACCTGTTATTTATCTGTCAATATAAGATTCAGTGGACATTTACTGCTAAAGAGCTTCAGAGCACAATCACTATTTTCACATCAAAGATTCTCTTTTCCTATAGAAAGTTGGAGGTTTTAACAGAATTCTGAACATAGGGAAAATGTTGAAATGAAGGAACAAAGGAAGATTTGCAACCATTTTCAAAACATTTTAATTGCTAAAATATGTATAACATTTAATATATTTTACATCATGCTTCTGTTCGAATTTGTAATTCCATTGGCTTGGACTAAGTGGTGATTCGGTAAATATTGCAAATGCCACAATGATCAGCAGCCTCAGAAAATGCAGCTTTAAAAATCCAGCTAATTCCAGCTATATGATTAAAGAAGGGAAGTTTATTACTATACTGGTCCATTACACCTGCAACATATGTCATTGCCATGTGACATTAGTCAAAGCCTGGGAGATGGTTATCCCACTTCCAAATGTTATCAATGCCTTTGCAACACCTATGGCACAGAGGAAGGTTCAATCTAACCAATCCATGCTCCCATCTTTCCCCATCTAAAGCTACCATCAGAATTCTCCATTCCATTCCCACTCTTGTTTGTTTAGCTACCCCTTCTATACTTTTCCCTTCAACCACTCCCTGAGGTAACCATTTCCACATTCTCTACACTGTTTTGGTAAAGATGTTTCTTCCGAATTTCTTATTGGATTTCTTTCTGATGATTTCCCATTGATGGTTCTAAGTATGCTCCTCCCCACAAATAAAATCAAACCAATTGACTTTGTGAATTTTTACGATAGCTTTAAACAAGTTATAAAACGGTTGGTATATTTTTAGATACAGACTCATAAAGATGTTAACATTTTAGATATGAAACATCAGCACCACCAGTCAGGATATGAATTATACAAAGCTTGTAGGAGGTGTAGTTTTGCTTTCTTACTGCTCTTTTCATGAGTAAACGGAACATTAACAATCAAAGAAAAGTTCAGAAAAATATAAATTATATAAATATGATAGGTTATTTACAGGGCTTTTGCTGTTGATGTGGCTAACTTTAAAGCTATGAAACAGAAACATTATTTGCAATCATTCTTCCCTAATAATGCTCAAATGGCAATTTGGACAAAGGCTGTCCCATCAGACCTCAAAGATTTGTTTTAAAGCTGATTTTTTCATATATGCAATTCCAGTAATCCCATTATCAAACTGGCCATCATCATTACTGGTGTAAAACCACAATTGACAAACCTGCTAGTTTTTTTGGAGTATGTTGCTAGTTGAATAGGTAAGAGTGGATCAGTGCATGTGGTGTATTTGGATTTTCAAAAAGTTTTTGATGAAGTTCCACATTAGTGGTTAGTGTGCAAAATTAAAGTGCATGTGATTGGGGTTCACATGGATTGAGAATTGGTTAGCAGACAGGAAACAGAGAATAGGAATCAAAGAGTATTTTCCGAAGATAGGCCATGATTCGTACCTTGCAGAGATCAGTGCTTGGACCTTAGCTATTTAGAATATATATCAATGATTTGGATGAGGGAACCAAAAGTAATACTTCCAAATTTACTGATGACACGAAACTTGATGGAAATGTAAGTGGTGAGGAGGATGTTAAGATGCAGTCTGGGAACTGTGACCTGAAGCTTCCTGTGTTGGCCAAATATGGGAATTTGTTTATGTTGACTTAGACGTGATGGCACTGGAGTTTTATCGGTTTTATGTGAGCTACGTGCTATCTGGACCAAACATAATGGCATTGTTTACAAATAATTTCACTGGCTGCTTGTGCCATGTGATCCGATTACATCATTTGCTGGGTACCAGAGAATTTTCTGGAAGCATGTGAAATTAATTTGTGGACAAAAAAGATGTTTCAGCTTTTTGGCTGCAAGGACAATTCTAGAGATCAACCATCGCAAGAATAAGTGCCCTGAGAACACCTTCAAAGATTGTCAGATCAGATTCTACTCCAGGAATGGACTTGGCCACTTCATTCTAGCTGGGCAGTATTTGTTTTTAATTAAAAAGTTAGGCTGAAACTCATCCAGATTCCCAGAATGGAAATCTCTGTTGGCCTCAGACGGGATTTTATGCTCTCACTCAAAGATCAAAGATCAAAGAGCAACACAGCACGGGAAACAAGCCCTTCGGCCCAACGAGCCCGCGCTGCCGTCCTAACGTCTTAATGACATATCCATGACTTTAGGCTATGCCTATTGTAGAAGATTCCCATATAGGGACCAATATAGGGACAATTTGTTACCCAATCAGCCTAAGAGCACATTTTTGGGATGTGGGAGGAAACCGGAGCACCCGGAGAAAACCCACGCAACCACGGGGAGAACTCGCAAACTCCCGCAGACACAGGCCCAAATCTATGTGTCTGCATAGCAACAGCGATAGTCTCTGAGCTGTCATGTTGCCCATCAGATGGTCCAGTTTAAGCATACGCTAACGACTTGAAGCACTAGGCCACTCCTGAAGCAACATCCAAGAGCAGTCCTCGCACGACCTGCCGAATGCATGCCCCTTGTTGGTCAACAAGGTGGACCGAATTGCCTGTGGAAACAAATAAGATATTTAGACAGTCCTGCTATATCCCTCTATCTGCAGACAGCTCATGTGGCTGTCCAAGAGACCCTTAAACAACCCTAGCGTGCTCCCACCACCTCACTCGGCAGTGCATTCCACACCCCCACTACCCTTTGTGTGAAAAACTGCCCTCTAATATTCGTCTTATACATAGCCCCCCTCACCCTAAGGCCATGACTCCTCGTTCTATCCTTAATGTCCAGTTAAAGAACTAATGCTTAATTAAGAGTTAAAGTTCAATTAGAGTTAATGTTCAGTTAAGAGTTAAAGTGTTGCTACTGTCTTAATTTTAAATAAAGGAAGATTGTTAAGAGAATTAACAGTCAACTCCTGTTTTTGTTTGTCACATTAACCTGGAATGCTTGGAGAGTGTTAAATTAATAGCTGAATAATAATGTATTGTCTGATATTGTTGTTGTTCTTGTTTTTAACACCATGCCTTTATGTTTTGAACTGTATGGCAGTAAAGATAGGCAGATAGATAAACAAATGTGGATAAATGTGAAGCTATCCACTTCAGATAGAGAAACAGAATGGCAGAGTATTACTTAAATGATGATAGATTGAGAAATATTGATGTACAAAATGTCCTGGATATCCCAGTAAGTTTAAGTTTAAAGTTTATTTATTATTGTCACAAGTAGGCTTATATTAACACTGCTGTAAAGTTATTGTAAAAATCCTCTAGTCACTACATTCCAGCGCCTATTCAGGTCCACTGAGGGAGAATGTAGCATGGCCAATACACCTAACCAGCACGTCTCTTGGGGTCTATGGGAGGAAACTGGAGCACCCAGAGGAAAACCCCACAAACACTGAGAGTATGTGCAATCAAACCTGGTTCCTTGGCACTGTGAGACAGCGGTGCTAACAACTGTGCCATCATATCAGTCACTAAAAGCGAACATGCAAGTACAGCAAGCAGTTAGGACGGCAAATGGTATGTCGGCTTTCATTGCAAGAGGACTCGAACACAGAAGCAATGTTGCCTTGCTTCAAGTTTACAGGGTTTTGGTGAGACCATATTTGGAGTATTGTGTGCAGTTCTGGTCTCATTATCTGAGAAAAGATATTGTTGCCATAGAGGGAGTGCAGTGGAGGCTCACCATCTGATTTCTGGGATAGCAGGAATGCTGTATGAGGGGAGATTGTGGCACTTGAGCCTGCATACACTGAGATGAGAAGGGATTTGATTGAAACATATAAAATTCTGAGCAGGTTGAATAAACTGAATTCAGGGATACAAAAACAGAAAATACTGGAAAATTTCAGCAGGTCTATTCTCTCCCCAGCAACTATAGGGAAAAAATAGAGCCAACATTTTAAGTCTAGATGACCCTTCATCAGAGCTGAGACCAAAGAGAATCAGCAGAGATTTGTACTAGGAGAGTGAGGAGGACGGAATGGGACAAAGGGAATGAGGATACAGAAGGTTGAGGAGCCGCTAAAATTATCTGTTAAGTGTTCAGAATGTGTGAATGGCAGATCAAAGGTGCAGATTGTTCAAGGACAGTCAGCTGAAGTGTTGAACTGGCAAGCGCCAGGAAGGTCTGATCTTGCTTGCAACAGACTGAAGCAAAGCGATTATCTAGTCTGCATTTGGTCTTTCCGATATAGGGTAGACCACATTGGGAGCAGCAAATGCAATAAACTAGGTTGAAAGAGGCACATGTGAAACACTTCTTCGCCTGAAAGGAATGTTTTGGACCTAGGATGGTGAGCGGGGACAATGCCACTACTCAACACATCTTCCCCTCAGCCCTCTCTGTCAGCATTCCGCAGGGACCGCTTTCTCTGGGACACGTTGGTCCACTCCTCCATCACACTCAACACCTCACTGCCTGCCCACGGCACCTACCCATGCAATAGTGGAATGTATAACACTTGCCCCTTTACCTCCTCCCTGCTTACCGTCACCTGTCACGTGTCCATCCTTGGCCTTTTGCAATATTCCAGCGAACCCCAACACAAACTGGAAGAACAACACCTCATCTTCTGATTGGGCATTTTACAGCCTTTTGGACTAAACATTGAATTCAACAACTTCAGAGGATGAACTCTCTCCTCCATTTTCACCCAATTTTCATTTATTTTATTTCATTTTTTTTCTCATTTCATTCATCCATTTTATTATCCTTCTCGCTGACTTCCATTCTTTCACTTCTCCATTCCAGCTGTCCTCCTTTCCAGCCCCCTACGCTACCCATCCCCCGCCCCAGCCTCCACTTCAGTGCCACTGCCACATTCCTCAGATAGTCCTTTAGCAATCTGAACCTCTGTTCTGCTGTTCACACATTCTGATCACTTAAAGGATACTTTTCAGTACCTTCTCAGCCTTCTGTGTCCTCATTTACATTCTCTTTTCCCCACCCTCATAGTATAAACCTCTGCTGATTCTCTTTGCTCTCAGCTCTGATGAAGGGTCATCCAGACTTAAAATATTGGCTCCATTCTCTCCCCACAGATACAGTCAAACCTGCTGAGATTTTCCAGCATTTTCTGTTTTATTTCAGATTCCAGAATCTTCAGTATTTTGCTCCTATCTGGAGTCAGGGATGATCTTTCCTCTGGTTGGGAGTTTAGAACACGGAGTCACAATCTCAGGTTATGGGTTGAGCACTTAGGACTGAGATGAGGAGATCTATCTTCACTTAGAGAGTGGTGAACCTAATGAACAGACGGCTCTGGAGGCCAAATCACTGAATACGTTTAAGAAGGAAATAGAGAGATTTCTAGTGTAAAAGGTATAGATGGGGAGAGTCCCTGAATATGGTATTAAATAAAGAATCAGCCAAGATCCTGTTGAATAGCAGAGCAGGTTTGAAGGCCAAATGGCCTACTCTTGCTCCTGCTTTCTATATTTGTATATTTCTATGTCCTGTCTCTTCAACTGTAGAATAACACAGTAATTGCATGTTCACTATCCTATTTTAGGCTGTGTGATCGCTCAGTGAGCCTCAGCAGCACTTATAAAGATACTTTGAGCAGCTTCTCTATTTAACAATGTTAGTATAATGGACCAGATTTGTGTTTTACTCCTATTTTCATACTTGGATTGCTCCAGTCCTTCACTATATGTATGGAGTTTCTTAAATTATTAGTCAGAATTTTCCAAATGCATGTTCTGGATGCCCTGGTGTTTAATGATTTGAATGCATAATTCTATCCTGTCATCATATGGCTAGGAATTACTAGTTAGCAATCAGAAGCAGCAGGCCAAGTTGATTTTTCATCTACTTACACAGAAACAGAAGTCATAGACCATAGAACATAGAACATTACAGCGCAGAACAGGCCCTTCGGCCTTCGATGTTGCGCCGACCAATTAGGAAAAAACAATGACCCTCTAACCTAAACCATTCCCTTTTCATCCATAAACTTATCTACTAACCTCTTAAACGCCACCAAACTTGGCGCATCTACAACTGACACAGGCAGGGCATACCCTACTCTTACCACCCTCTGGTCAATGAGTTCAGAGCAACCAACCCAGCTCTGGTCATGAATAGAACCTGGAATATCTCTGAGCTGTGTAATTATGTGTCATAACAAGCGGTAATACTGAGTCAAGAGGGAAGCTGGTGGGGATTCTAGATCTATTCACCTTTTTAAATAACTTTACTCAAATAACTACATTAAATCATAGAAGCTACAGTGCAGAAGAAGGCCACTTAACCCATCAAGCCTGCACCGACCACAATCCCATCCAGGGTTATGCCCATAACCCCATGCATTTATCTTAGCTAGTTCCCCCAACACGAAGGGACAATTTACTATGACCAATCCACCTAACCAGCACACCTTTGGACTGTGGGAGGAAACCAGAGCATCCAAAGAAAACCCATGCAGACATGGGGAGAATGTGCAACTCCAAACAGTGACCCAAGCCAGTAATAAAACCCAGATCCCTGGTGCTGCGTACCACTGTGCCACCATTAATAAACCCTTTTGTAAATAATCTTTATTTCTCTGCCTCTTAAAGTGTGTATCATTACTTCATGTGCTTAGGCCTTGAAAGTATGGCTCTGAAAATTCAGTTTTATATTGATAATGTAACAGCAGCAGCTGGAGCTGTCACTCCATTAAAACATTTAGCAAAATCCAACAAGAACTCAATTTTTCATGTGGCCTCAGCTCAGAGGCACATGATGCTCTGTGCTCTTTCCATTTGCTGTTATATGGAGATTAGTAGTACACAAGTCTTTTATTCAAGTGCCTCTCTCACAGACCCCTCTGGCATGAATACAAAAGTATTCTCCATGTCAAACTAGCAGCAGGTGCATCAGAATGGTTCAGTTTATCTCATCATCTGAGTATCTTTCTGTGGAAGTGCTTTATCTTCACTTAACATCTTCTCCCCTCAGCCAAGTCTGTGATTAGAAGCTCACTGCTCATGTGTATAACTCTGGGCCTTAACCGACAAGTTACCAATCTGTCACACAAACACATGTAGTTCAATCTGCTGTTTCAATGATTTATTGAAGTCAAGCTTTTCCAGTCCTAATTTATTAAAATATGTTAAACTATATGAAAGCGGCAAAAGAAGTCAGTGAGAAATAGATAATGCTTATGTATGTTTCTTCCATAGAGAATCTTGTACCTTTTATTTTTAACAATATTTTGTTCTCTAAGGGCATGTCAAAGTCTAATAATCAGTGCACTTCTCCCCGCTCTAGTCTCCCTCAAATATTCATTTAAAATGAAGCATAATTATGTTACAAAAGAATGATGTTAACCATTTGTTGTCAGTGCTTCTTATTGGATTTAATGCTGTGGTGCATAGCATCAAACTGTTTGAAAAAACAGCTGGTAATTGAACCTTGGGTTAATGTACAGCACAGATAACATCAGCCACGGACTCTACCTGTTTTGGCACCACAAACTCCCATTGCTGCATATCTACTCCCCTGTCCCACTGACCTCATTTCTTACTTTACAGACCTTCAAAGTCCAGCCCAAAACCAAGTGCCCAAAGCCTGATTTGATCACTACAATAGAGCGATCAAATCTTTTTTTTTGAGGTTCTTTCTCTGGACTGATGAGTTGGCAGCCTTTGGAACTATTTTCAATTATCAGTGGCCAAATTATAAAAAATCAAAAACATGAAAAGCAGTTCACTGTCACAAGGCTGACAGGGGTCTCACCTAGCAGTTGGAGAACTAGCAGGAAATCTTTGCCATTCTGTGGAGAAGGTCTGATGGAATCAAATATCTTACCCAGCCACTTAAATGGCCACTGTTGAGCATTCCTTGTGACAGAGAGACTGCTGACAGAAGCTCTGCCAAACTCATCACCATTAGCACCAGCAGGAGCAGTGGCTAATGGGGGCATTGAACCTCTCAGGAATCCAGGACCATCATGAGAGCCAAGATCAAAGAAAGCTGAATGGTGAGGGTGGAGGAGAGAGGTAGCTTTCAGTGGGCCCCTTTCCTGATGTCAGATCTCACAGAGTGCCTGAAAACAAGGAACACCCCCATGCCCAGGCCACTGGCAAGCTGGGCAGCCTTCTGAGGGTACAGGAAAGTTGCGTTGTAGTTAAAGCCTCTAGAATGGAGAGAAAACCTCGGAAGTTTGTTTCCCGAGTTTCCCCTCTTATCTAATGTTCCTGCTGTGGGATCTGAGGGGCTGAAGTGAGGAAAGGAAGATTTAATATACAGGCCTCAATTTCAAAGCTTCAGATGGCACAAATCCTGGAAATGTAATAAACAGTGAGGAGAATAGTAACAGATTTCAGGAGGACATGAACAGACTAATGAAATAAATAGACATATAGCAGGTAAGAATTAGTGCAGAGAAGTGTGAAATAATTCGTTTGAATAGCAAGAAAGAAGGAAGATATACTTAAATGGTATAACTTTAAAAGGAGTATTGGAACAGAGATATATGGGGTTGTGTATACAAAAGTCTTTGAAAATGACAGGACAAATTGAGAAGACAAGACATACGCTATCCTTGGCTGTCTACATAAGGAATTTCACAACACCAGGTTAAAGTCCAACAGATTTATTTGGAACAAAAGGTTTATTTGCTACCAAATAAACCTGTTGGACTTTAACCTGGTGTTGTGAGACATCTTACTATGTTTACCCCAGTCCAACGCTGGCATCTCCGTATCATTTCTACAAAAGGCACAGAATACAAAGCAAAGATGGTAAATGTTCCTAGAACAGTGATTAGGCCTCAGCTGGAGTATTATAGACAATTTAATATGATCTCAAAATCTTAATTCTTTTATTTATTCACAGGATTTGGACAAGACTGGTCAAGGTTTATTGCGCGTCTTTAATCACCCTTGAGAAGGTGATAGCTATCTTTTGAACTATTGCAGTAAATGCAGTATACTCGCTCAGTGATGTAAGTTATAAGGAGTCCCAAGGTTTTGGCCCAGGAAGAATGAAGGGATAGCAATATATGTCCAAGACTTTGAGAGGAACTTGGAGAGGAGATTTATGAGAATGGTACCAAAGTTTAAATGCTTCAGTGCTATTTAAAATTGTATTCAGTTATTATTGAATAAATAAGAAAAGACTATTTCTACATGGCAAAAGATCATCAAAAAGAGGACACAGATTTAGGTAATTGGCAAAAGAACCTAACATGACATAAGGCAAAGAAACGTTTACAGCAATTTGTGATCTGAAATGCATGAAAAGAAAACAGATTAAATGCAACTTCCAGAAAAACTTCAATAAATATTTCAAGGGAAAATATCTGCAGGGATTGAGTAATACTTTCAATTAACCAGAATTGCACCAAATTATTTGCTTGTGTGTTTTATCATTCTATAAATTCAATGATAGTGGCATTACTCATGATGCAATGCTCATGTTTTAGCAGGTTACTAATATAGATTTTTAAAGTTCAACATCTCCATTAAAGTTGTATTGTAAAAATCATCACTACAAACAAATCCAATGCATTGTACTGAATATAATGGTTAGTTTGAAATATATGGACAGAGAGAGATGCAGTACCTAATTAACCAAAGAAAGTCTATTTCTTAATTTTCCCTACTGCCATTTTTGAAGATGTTCATCCCATGCAAAGAAATGGATGCTTGGAAGATACTGAATTTTATTTGAAGCTTGAATACTAACTGTGAGCCAGATACTTTATGTGGAGGAATTCTTTTACTTCTGAGAACAGTTTTTCCTTAATTATTCTATCAAACCCATCATGATCTTCTATACCTCTGTCAAATCTCTCCCTTTCAAAGGGGTATAGGATAATTACTGGAATTGGAAGAGAAAGAAATTGCAGTGCTACAAGTGAAGGGTTGGGGAATGGCACTAGCTGAATTACTCTGGAGCCAGTACACACATAAGTCTGAATGGCTTCCTATTCTGCTACAACCATTCATAATTTTATTCGCTTTACAACGCTTAGCAATGACAGCATCACCCAATTTCTTCACGTAATTGAAGTCAATTGATCCAATCATCATGCACTATCTACACATGTTTACCTTCAACATGGGTTACTCATTATTGAGTAGGAATAGAACACTCTGGATACGTTTCCCTGCCTTAATCCAAGCACACAGCGACTAATTGTGGTGCTTTTGCCGCAACATTGGTTGAGACAAGCTAAATCTGAACAGACATGAGAATGAAACTGGATTTTTAAAATCTGTATAATTGTTCTCATTGCTGGATAAATCAATACTATTATTGGAAAAGCTGAAGAAAAGTCTTGTGCAAATGATGGAATCCAATTGATGGCAGCTTTTAATTTGATGTCACTGAATATTTACCTGTTCACCGTTGTTTTATTTGTTTTTTGCTACCATTGGCAATAATAGTTAGCAACACTCAAATAATAAAGGGAGTTACTATATTAACCAGTATGACATTTGTTTCCAGTAGTAGCAGAGTTAACTTATTAATTCTGTGGCATATGATGTTTGCAAACTGCAGCAATGTCAATCACAAAACAGGCCCACGTATTTCCATCAGTGTTGTTATCAAAGCAGGAAACAAAGAAATGTAAGAAAACCTACAGCATTAGCGGAAACTCCAACCTTCCTGACTTTAAAGCTTGTGTCATATCTCATAAAATTAACGCTTTCATGGTCCAAATAAAAAAACATAACTGTTAAATAGCTATTGTATTTAATCAAAATGTTGCACTGGAAAAGAAGCTGCTAAATAGGCAGCGTTATTTAGTCTGATAATTTGTTTGAATATATAACATAATCTCTTAAAAAAACTTATATTTAAATAGCACCTTTCACAATCAGACAGTGTGACAAGGCATTACTTTTTGAAGTGCAATAACTCTTGTAACTCAGAAATACTAAAGAATGTTGTAATGTAGATGCTACAGTAACACCATCAATTAACTGTATTTAATGTCGCTTCCTGTCTTTCAGTGAGGTCTAACTAAAAACATGATTTTGATATGTGTCTCAGTATTACTGAGTATAAAAAACTTTATGTATCTCTGAATAGGCTGCAGTAAATTACTTCCCAAGGCAGACTTTAATAAGAGTTAGACCTGGCAAATAATATTTTCCTTCCACAATTGTGTTAACACATCCACGCAATCGGTCTCTGAAGTTGCTCGACAAATTAAATCAAATGTATATTTAAAGTATGTGGGATGAGATGTACAGAATATTCATTTGATCTGATCTAACTGGTGTAGTTAATAATTCATGGTTCATCTGCTGTTTTTTTGTTTACTTCGTTGTCAAAACAATTTCAAGATCTTGCTAGATGGCAAATATCAAATTTAGACACAAAAATATTAAATTAATGATCTAAAACAATAAAAACAAAAAAAGATCTATTCGACTTTATTATATTACAAAATATCATTTAAAACTTAGTTTTTTTTCCAGTGCAGTAGCGTTATATTTGTCAATAAGTCAACTACATTTAACATTTTCGATTATTTAACTATAATTATTTACAAGTTGAAATGCATTTTAAAGGTTTTACGTGTTTAATTTCTTAAGTTATGTGTTTGTTGTGGAGCCAACACAAATAAACCTTTTTAAAAATATAGAGCCTAAGAATGTATAATACTAATTATGATAAGTTATATCCTAATATATTTACCCAATATTAACCAAAACTTTCAGAAAAAGTTAAAACAAGTTGCATAGCTTATTTAAACTGACCAATTCAAAAACAATTTCTGAACTTGTCCTCTTTATTCTGCAATTGTTTAACAAGAAAGGTAAATTTACTTACAAGTAGAAAGAATCATCTTATTTCTTCTAATGTAACTTAAATCATCCTTTTGAATGTGGACTGCTAAAGTCTTTCAATTCTTGTCATCCTCAAAGTTCTGCTTGACTCGTTTGCAACTTTGCGGTTTCTAGCTGGTAAACCAAATAACTGAGTAACACCCAGGATGTTACATAGACATAAAGAATCATTTAAACAGGTTACTTGTGTTCAGCAATAAAGATTTAGTTCCACATATGATTTTCCTCACAGAAGACACGACCACCTTAAAATTAAACTCTCTACTGTGTTTATTGCTAATGTGCTACCAAACAAAATCATTGTTTAATCAGCGCTGTGAAGTACTTTGAGAGAAAAATACTTTCACTTTGGATTCTTATTACCTAGGATAATCAGCAAAGCTTTTTGAACAGTTCAATATTTTATGAACACATGAATTAGTAGCAGGCGTAGACCATTAGTCCCCAACCATCTACTCCACCATTCAATAAATCATGGCTAATCTGATTGTGGCTTCAAAACTTAATCCTGCCTGCCCCATTTCACTTGCTAGTCAAGAATCTATCAACTACTGCCTTAAAAATATTCAACGATACTGCCTCCGTCACTCTCTGGGAAAGAGAAATCCAAAGACTCATGGCCTCAAAGAGAAAGTAATTCTTCTCATCTCTGGCTTAAATTGGAAACCTCTTATGTTAAAAAGTGCCCCCTAGTTTTTGTCTCTCCCACAAGGGAAAGTATCTTTTCAGCATCCACTTAGTCCATCCCACTCAGGATCTTAAATGTTTCAATAAGAACTATAAGGTGAGACCCTGCAGATGGAACTGAAGGTACTTGGCAGTGAAGGGAACAGTCACAGTCAGAAGAGGGAATGGGATATGGTTGGGTGGAAGTTCCCAATGCAGAGTAATGTATCGAATGGTATCATGGGAAGTCACAGAATTGTATGGTGCTAGTGGCCTGTCTCTCCTCTTCTTGGACTTGCTGTGAGGACTTGCAGTGGTGAACAAAAGAAAAATGCTTATGATTATACACAATCCTTTTTTTCAACAGTGTTTCAGACGTTAGTCCTGTATGTCCGGTTATTAACAACAGATTGAAGGCACCTTCACTAAATTTCTGAGAAATGCCATCTTGTCCATGGGCAAAATGCAGCAAGTCCAGTGGGTGAGGATTCTTATATTGGATGGCTCTTCTCAATCATATTGTGCTCCCTCTGATTGTACTCTCTCTGATTGTACTCTTTTCTTGTACAACAGAAAATGATATGAATGTTATCCCAGTGTGTGCATTATGAACATGTCACTCATGTTCATAACAACTCCTGAGCCCTCCTCACTCAGTTGGACATCAACACTGCCCCGTAACTGACACAAAAACAACAGCATGAAGTGGCTCCCACACATTCGCTCAACAAGTTCAAGTTGATTCACGAGGTCTGCATGCAAAGTCCCGTCTGGCATCCCTCTACACTCACACATTTATACTGTTTTACACCTTTATGAGTGTCACTTTGCAATATCTACATGGTGTCACTTACCTTTGCAGAGTGCAGCAGATTGTTCATCTTTAATTGGCCCTGGACTCAGATTTTCCTATAGGTCCCCATGGCAGTGACCTTGTTCCCTGTCCAGGCTGCCTTTGTCTTACATGAGTGCAAGGCCTCTCAGCTTTCCCACACAGCCTGGAGATCCTACAGCAAAGCAATCTCATGATCTGCTATGTGTGAGCACAGACAATGATCAGCAGTTGGAGAGGAGATGGTGGCATTTTAGTCCTGAAGCTCCTCTATCAAACAATCCTGAATAAGCTGCAATTTTCTCCTGTCAATTATGGAGAACACAAAAATGATTGTGTTCTGTTCCACTACTGCATCCATTCTGCATCACCCTACCTGTTCCTTCGGCCATACTTCACAACCTTGGCAAACTATGTGATGTGACATATTACAAAACGCGAACATTTCTATCTCTTTAACATCACCAATTTCCATTTTTAGCTCAGTTTACCAGCTGTTGCCCTTTGTCATTACAGACTTAACCATTAAAACACGTCTCCGACAATCCCCCAAACCTGCATACTCTTTACCCACCTAAACCCTTGCTGCTGTTCTCACTTCATGGCTACATCTGTTACTATCTCCAGCCCAACAAGCCTCAATGAATTCTTGAGTTTTCCCAACTCTGATCTTTTGAGCATCCTCTACACCTTTTACCCCATCAATGGCACCTTGATATCAGCTATCAAGGCCCTGAGATCTGCAATTTGTCTGTAACATTCTCCACCTTCTGCTCTTCCATCAAGATCCTCCTTAACACCAGGACATATGAGCAAACCTTTAGACATGTCTTGCAATACTTTCTTTGGCTTGATAAAATTTTCACCTAGATGTCTGTGAAGCACCATGGGATGTTGTGTGACATAAATGCAAGTTGTTTCAATTGTAGCAAATTTGAACAAAGAACAAAGAACAGTACAGCACAGGAACAGGCCCTTTGGCCCTCCAAATGCGAACCGATCATGTGTTCCTAACTAGACCATCCATTTGTATCCCTCTATCTCCAGTCTGTTCATGTGACTATCTAAATAAGTCTTAAATGATCCTAGCGTGTCTGCCTCAACTACCTTACTTGGTAGTGCATTCCAGGCCCCCAACACCCTCTGTATAAAAAACGTCTCCCACATATCTGTATTGAATCTTGCCCCTTTACCTTGAACTTGTGACTCTTTGTGTTTCTCATTTCTGACCTGGAAAAAAACTTCCAACTGTTCATCCTATCTTTGCCCTTCATAACTATATAAATTTCTATTAGGTCGTCCTTCAACCTCTGTCTTTCCAGGGAGAACAACTCTAGTTTACTCAATCTCACCTCAAAGCTAATACTCTGCATACCAGGCAACATCCTGGTAAACCTTTTCTGCACTCTCTCCAAAGCCGCCACTTCCTTCATGTAGTGTGGCAACCAGAACTGGACACAGTATTCCAGATGTGGCCTAACCTATGTTCTACATAACTGCAACATCATGTGCCAAATTTTATACTCTATGCCCCGTCCAATAAAGGCAAGCATGCCACATGTCTTCTTCACCACCTTTTCCACCGGTGCTGCCACCTTCAAGGATCTGTGGACTTGCACACCCAGATCCCTCTGTGTGTTTATACTCCTGATAATTCTGCCATTTATTGTATAGCCTGCCCGCCCCCCTGCATTAGATCTACCAAAATGCACCACTTCGCATTTAACTGGATGAAATTCCATATGCCATTTCTCCAACCAATTTTCCAGCCTATCTATATCCTGCTGTACTCTCTGACAATGTTCATCACTATCTGCAACTCTAGCAATCTTATGAATCAGACCAGCTACATCTTCTTCCAAATCATTTGTATAAATATCACAAACAGCAGAGGTCCTAGTACAGAGCGCTACAGAATACCACTAGTCACAGACCTGTGATCAGAAAAAGATCCGTCACTGTTACCCTTTGTCTTCTATGGCCAAGCCAATTTTGTAGCCATTTAGCTAGTTCATCTTTGATCCTGTGAGATTTAACCTTTTGCACCAGCCTGCCATGAAGGACCTTGTCAAATGCTTTACTAAAATCCATATAGACGACATCCACGGCCCTTCTTTCATCAATCATTTTTTTCACTTCCTCAAAAAACTCAACCAAATTTGTGAAGCATGACATTCCTTGTACAAAACCATGTTGTCCATTGCTAATGAGACTATTTAGTTCTAAATGTTTACAGATCCTATCTTTAAGAATCTTCTCCAACAATTTTCCCACCACAGATGTCAAGCTCGGGTTTTTCTTGCTACCCTTCTTAAATAACAGGACCACATTTGCTGTCCTCCAATCCTTTGGGACCTCACCTGTGTTCAATGAAGAAGCAAAGATTTCTGTTAGAGGTCCAGCAATTTCATCTCCTGTCTATCTTAGTAATCTATGACAGATGTCATCTGGCCCTGGATATTTGTCTACCAGATGGGATGTACCCCAGGTTATTGTGGGAGGTGAGGGATGTCATTGCAGAGCCCCTGGCGATGATCTTTGCGTCGTCGATGGAGACGGGAGAGGTTCCGGAGGATTGCGGATGTGGTCCCTATTTTCAAGAAAGGGAACAGGGATAGTCCTGGAAATTACCGACCGGTGAGTCTGACCTCAGTGGTTGGTAAGCTGATGGAGAGGCTTCTGAGGGACAAGATTTACGAGCATTTGGAGAAGTTTAGGTTGATTAGAAATAGTCAACATGGTTTTGTAAAAGGCAGGTCGTGCCTTACGAGCTTAATTGAGTTCTTCGAAAATGTGACTGAACACATTGACGAAGGAAGAGCAGTGGACGTGGTGTACATGGACTTCAGCAAGGCATTTGACAAGGTCCCACATGCAAGACTTCTTGAGAAGGTGAGAGGCCATGGGATCCAAGGGGCTTTGGCCTTGTGGATCCAGAACTGGCTTGCCTGCAGAAGGCAGAGGGTGGTTGTGGATGGCTCTTTTTCTGCATGGAGGTCGGTCACCAGTGGAGTGCCCCAGGGATCTGTTCTAGGACCCCTGCTGTTTGTCATTTTCATAAATGACCTGGATGAGGAAGTGGAGGGATGGGTGAGTAAGTTCGCCGATGACACGAAGGTCGGTGGTGTTGTGGATGGTCTGGAGGGATGTCAGAAGTTGCAGCATGACATCAACAGGATGCAAGACTGGGCGGAGAAGTGGCAGATGGACTTCAACGCGGATAAATGTGTTGTGGTCCATTTTGGCAGATCCAACGGGATGAATGAGTACACTATCAAAGGTAGGAGTCTTAGCTGTGTGGAAGAGCAGAGGGATCTTGGGGTCCGGGTCCATAAGACTCTCAAATTGGCCTCCCAGGTGGAGGATGTGGTTAAGAAAGCTTACGGTGTACTGGCCTTCATTCATCGAGGGATTGAGTTCAGGAGTCAGGAGGTAATGCTGCAGCTTTATAGGACCCTTGTCAGACCACACTTGGAGTACTGTGCGCAGTTCTGGTCGCCTCACTATAGGAAGGACGTGGAAGCTATTGAAAGGGTGCAGAGGAGATTTACAAGGATGTTGCCTGGATTGGGAGGCATGCCTTATGAAGACAGGTTGAGGGAGCTGGGACTGTTCTCCCTGGAGAGACGAAGGTTGAGAGGCGACCTGATAGAGGTTTACAAGATGTTGAGAGGAATAGATAGGGTGGACTCTCAGAGACTATTTCCCAGGGCTGAAATGGTCGCGACGAGAGGGCACAGATTTAAGGTGCAGGGAAGCAAGTACAGAGGGGATGCTAGGGGAAAGTTTTTCACTCAGAGGGTGGTGAGTGAATGGAATCGGCTGCCGTCGGTGGTGGTCGAGGCGAACTCGCTGGGGTCTTTTAAAAGACTTCTGGATGAGTATATGGGATCCAATGGGATTGGGGGTTATAGATAGGTCTATGGCTGGGTAGGTTTTTGATGTGTTCGGCACAACTTGTGGGCCGAAGGGCCTGTTTGTGCTGTAGTGTTCTATATTCTATGTTCTATGTTAAAGCTTCCTAAAACACCTAACCTTTCCTCCCTTGTAATTGCAATTTGTTCTAACAATCTACACATCCCTCTGAGACACTAGCAATCAAGGTGTCCCTCTCCTTTGTGAATACTGATACAAAGTGTTCATTTAGGATCTCACCTATTTCCTTGGATTCTAAGCAGAATTCCTCTCCTTTATTCTTGAGAGATCTGACTCTTTCTCTAACAACCCTCTTGTTCTTAATGTATGCGTAAAATGCCTTGGGATTCTCTTTAATTCTGTCCGCCCTTTTTGCCCTTCTAACTCCCTATTTGAGTTCTTTTCTACCCTCTTTGTATTTCTCCATTGCTTTATCTGTTTTTAGCTGCCTCGACCTTATGTATGCCCCTTTTGTCTTTTTGATTAGACCCACAATTTCTCTGGTTACCCATGGATCTTAAATCCTACCTTTCTTTTTATAGGCACATGCATTCCTACCAACTGCTCCTTAAAAGATTCCCATGTCCCAGATGTAGATTTACCCTAAAGCAGCCTCTCCCAATCAACAGTCACCAAATCCTGCCTAATCCAGCTGAAGTTGGCCTTCCCCCAATTCAGTACCTTACCCATAGGACAACACTCATCCTTTTCCATGACTATTCAAAAGTTTACACAATTGTTCACCACAAGCTCCCCCACTGAAACTTTGATGACCTGACCAGGCTCATTCCTCAGTACTAGGTTCTGGATAGCTCGCTCTCTAGTTGGACTACCAACATATTGTTCCAAAGAACCTTCCTGGACACATTTTATAAATTCCTCCCCGTCCGGACCTCCAGCCCTAAGGGATTTCCAGTTTATATGAGGGAAATTAAAGTCTCCCATTACAACCCTATTTTTTTCTACATCTGCCCAGAATCTCCTTACATATCCATTCCTCAACTTTCCGTGGGCTATTGGGAGGCTTGTAATATACACTCAGCATTGTGACTGTCTCCTTCCTGTTTCTGAGCTCCACCCACAGTGTTTCGTTATATGATCCTTCTAAATTGTCTATCCCTCTGTACTGTTGTTAAATGCTCCCTAAGCAGTATTGCTACTCCCCCATCTCTTCTAGCCCCTTCTCTGTCTCGCCTAAAACATTTATAACCCAGAATATTCAGCTACCAGTCCTGTCCTTCTTTTAACCAAGTCTCTGTCATTGCAACCACATCCAAGTTCCGAGTAGAGTTTCTCACCTCAAAGGAAACTAGTTCTGGATAGGGAAAGGGTGACAAGTGCTGTGCATGCTGATTTTGAAATAGACAAAGTTACACATTGACAGGGAAGGCCAGACTCATGGGCCAGCTGTTTCTCCCCTGCTTAGCATATGGATATATCCATGGCAGATACAGTATAATGTGGATAAATGTAAGGTTACCCATTTTGGTAGAAAGACAGATTATTAATATAAATTGAGAGAGGTGAATAGTCACCAAGACCTTGGAATCCTCATGCATCAGTTGCTGGAAGTAACCATGCAGGTACAGCAGGCAATAAAGAAGGCAGATGGTATGTTGGCCTTCATAGTGAGAGGATTTGAGTTTAGGAATAAGGATGTTGGTGAGGCTACACCTGGAGTATTATTTGCAGTTTTTGCTGTCTTTATCTGAGAAAAGATGTTCTTGCTAGAGAGGTAGAGTAGTGAAGTTTTACCAGACTGATTCCTGTCTGTTATACAAGGACAGATCAAGTTGGTTAGGATTGTATTCACTGGAGTTTAGAAGAGAGAGATGGGATTTCATAGAAACTTATAAAATTCTAACAGGATTAGACAGGGTGGATTCAGAAAGAATGTTCCCAATCATGGGGGAGTCCAGAATAAGTTTAAGGATAACCTTTTAGAGTTGAGGTGAGAAGAAATTTCTTCACTCAGAGAGTAGTGAATCTGTGGAATTCACTAGCACAAAAAGTAGTTGAGGCTAATTGTATAATTTCAAGAAGTAATTGAATATAGCTCCTGGGGCTAAAGGAATCAAGGGATTATGGGGAGATGGCGGGGGGGGAGGGGGGAGGGGGGGGTGAAATAAGGATATTGAATTTGATGATCAGCCGTAATAAATGGTGGAACAGGATTGAAGGGCCAAGAAATCTACTCCTGCTTTAATTTTCCATGTATACCAAAAGAACTAGCTGGACTGTTGATGCAATACAATGAAGCCAAAATTATCTATTTTTTTAGTCTATTCAAGAATATAGAATCGTAAACAAAAACTGAGAAAGCTGGAAGACTCAGCATCCATTTGGAAAGAAAACAGAGCTAACGTTGAATCCACATGACCTTTCTCCAGAACTAAAGAGAGGGAAAAAAAGTGATTAGTGGAAGCTGGAAGAGATTACAACAAAAATGTAACAAAACTCAGAAACAAGTGACAGATTGCCTGATGCGGGGAGGGTGAGGGACAGTTTTTACATTGAAACAGAAGAAAAAAGATAAAGATGGAAGAGTTGGAAGGCAACTTGGAGTGGAAGGGGGAGGGTTGTGGAGAAACCACTGGTTCATGAACCTGTCTTTTCCTGCCATTGTGTAACATTTTTTATTTCAAAATCAGTGCACGCAGCACTTGTCACGTTTTCCCTAACCACCACTTTGGAGGGACAAAAAAACTGAACAAATTTGCTGAATAAAAATAAAAATTAATATTCATGTTACAAAACTTCACAAAAGTGCTTTACAGAAACATGATGAAAACTTTATCAAGTAGAAAATATGACTGAAGTTATTGGACTCAATGTTGAATCCTGAGGGCTGTAACATGCCTAATCAGAAGATGAAATGATGTCCTGCAGCTTGCCTTGGGCTTCACTGGAACGTTGTAACAGGTCAAAGGCAGTCATGTGGGCACAAGAGAAGATGCTGAGTTAAAATGGCAAGCAATGGAAAGATTAAGTTTGTGTTTGCGGAATGCAGTTATCCAGCCTGTATTTAATCTCCCTGATGTAAAGGGGACTGCAGTAGGAGCAGCAAATAGATCAGAATGAAGTAAGTGCAGGCGAAACATTGCTTAATCAGCAAGGAGTACTTGAGGCCTTGAACAGAGGGAAGGAAGTGGCAAAGAGACAAATGTTACACTTTCTACGATTGCATGGGAAGGTACTGTGGGAAGGGGATGAGGAATTAGGCACGTTAGAAGAGTGGACCAGGGTGTCACAGAGGGTGTGGTCCCATGTGGAACGCTGACTACCAGATGGGGGGTGGTTAGTGAAGAAGATGTGTTTTGTGATAGTGCACCACAGAATCCATACAGTGCAGAAGGAGGCTATTTGGCCCATTGAGTCTGCACAATCCCACCCAGACCCTATTCCTATAACCCCACATATTTACCCTGCTAATCCCCCTAATATTAGGGTTGATTTAGCATGGTCAATCAAACTAATGTTCAAATCATGCTGGAGTTGACTAAAATGTCAGAGGATGGTCCTTCGAATGCAAAGGCTGATGGCGTGGAAAATGAGAACACAGGGGACCCTGTCATGGTTGTGGGAAGGAGGGGAAGGATAAGAAGTGCAGGAAATGGGTCAGACCTGGTTGAGTGCACTGGGGAAACCTTGAGTTAAGGAAAGAGATAGACATGTTAAAAGGACTGTTTTCAAATGTGGCATCATCAGAACAGATACAACAGAGACAGAGAAACTAAGAGAATGAGATGGAATCTTTGAAGGAAATAGGGTATGAGCTGTAGTCAAGGTAGCCATGAGAGTTGGTGGGCTTACAGTGAAGAGTGGTGGTCAGTCTCTCACCAGAGGCACAAGAGGTCAAGGAAATGTTGCAGATGGACTATGTAAAGATGAAAGCAGTGGAAATTGGTAGTAAAACTGATACATTTTTCCAGTCCAGGTGAGAGTCTGAAGCAGCATTATTTGATTTGATTTATTATTATCACATGTATTAACTGGGGTCCAGGTGGGTATCTATGGCAACACTTTTCATTTTCAGGAAGTGCAACAAGTTCAGCAAGATGGAGGAGAGTGATGGTGGATTAATCTTTTCACCTATCTCCGATATTCTACCTCTACCTGGACCTTACTCTCTGGTCTCTTACCTGCTCTTGAGTTTATCGTTGAGCTGTGACATCAGCTGATCCCACCCCTCTTTTACCTTCACATGGTCCATCTCTGATTCTTCCCTTCCTTATCTTTGCTGTCTTCATTTCCAGTGATAGCCTGACCACCAATATGAAGCAAAAATCCACCGACTCCCAAAGCTACCTTGACTACAGTTCCTCACACCGTTTCATGCAAGAACTCTATCCAATTCTCCCAGTTTCTCAACATCAATCAGTTCCGATGACGCCACCTTTGAAATTGGTGTTTTTGACATGTCTACCTTTTTCCTTAACCGAGGTTTGTCCCAGCCTATGGTTGACAGGGCTGTTAACTGGATTCAACCCATTTCCCACATACCTCTGCCCTTACCTCTTCTCTTCCCAGAACCATATAGGGTTATCTCCATTCAAACAACCATCGTCCACCATTTCCACCAACTCTAGCATAATGCTACCATGAAACATATCTCCCCCTTTTCCCATCTCAGCATTCCATAGGGCCCACTCCCTTCTCCATCATACCCAATTCTTAATCTCCTTCACACAGCACTTTCCTATGCAATCACAGAAGATACAATACCTGCACCTCTACCTCCTCACCGTTCAAGTGCTATACATGCCTTCAATTACTGTATTCACTGCTCCAAATGCAGCATCGTTTGTCTTGATCAATAGAGCCAGTGGGCTAAAGAATGACTGATGGAGTTTAATTTAGATAAATACGAGGTGATGCATTTTGGTACTTCGAACAAGAGCAGGATTTGCTCAGTTAAAGGTAGGGCACTGGGGAGGGTTATAGAACAAAGAGATCTATGTGCAAATGTTCATAGTTCCTTGAAAATGGAGTCACAGATGGATAGAGTAGTGAAAAGGGCATTTGGCATGCTCTGTTTCATTGGTCAAAACATTGAACACAGGAGTTGGGACATCTTGTCGAAGACGTACAAGACATTGATAAGGTCACACTTGGAATACTGTGTACAGCTCTGGGCACCCTATTAGAGAAAGGATATTAAACTAGAAAGAGTGCAGAGAAGATTTAGAACAAAGAACAAAAAAAACAAAGCTGCACGGGATACAGGCCCTTTGGCCTAACGAGCCTGCGCCGCCACCTCGATGTTCCCACTTCTACCCATGATCCCTGTCATCCCTGTCATCCCTGTCTATGTTTATAAATCTATGCATTAGAACCAAACTTGGGACAATTTAGGGAGAATTTGTTCTGCCAATAAGTCTAAGAGCACATCTTTGGGATGTGGGAGGAAACCGGAGCACCCGGAGAAAACCCACGCAAGCATGGGGAGAATGCGCAAACTCCCACAGACACAGGCCCAAATCCACGTATCTGCACAGCACAGCGATAGTCACTGAGTTGTCGTGTTGCCCATCAAATGGTCCAGGTCAAGTGTACACTAATGATGTGAAGCACTAGGATACTCTCGAAATCCAAAGGCAGACCATTCACGACCCATCGCGTGTATGCCCCTTGTTAGACAAGACGGACTGAAGTACCTATAGGATAAAACAAATACATCAATGCCATCGACAATTTACACACTTCCCAGGGAACTCCCAAGACTCATGATCCCTATTTTAAATCAGTTTTCTATATCCCTCCATTCCCATTCTGTTCATGTGCCCATCTAAGTATCTCTTAAATAACTCCAGAGTGCCTGCCTCCACCACCTTAGGTAGCAGCATGTTCCATACCCCTACCACCTTCTGTGTGAAAAAACTCCCTCTAGTATCCAAATTATACCTTACCCCCCTCACCCTAAGCCCGTGATTCCTCGTGCTACTTGAGTACAACCTAGGAAAAAGCTTAACCCACCTCTCATAATCTTGTACATCTCTGTTAAATGTCCTCTATGTCTACGTCTTTCTAAGGAAAACAGCCTCAATTTGCCTAACCTCTCCTCATAACTCAGACCTTCCATACCAGGCAGCATCCTGGTAAACCTCCTCTGCACTCTCTCCAGAATCTCCATGTCCTTCCGGTAGTAAGGCGACTAGAACTGGACGCAGTATTCCAAATGAGGTCTAACCAACATTTTATACAACTGCAACATTAAAGGCCAGCTCTTGTATTCTATACCCCTTCCGAGAAAGGCTAGCATACCATATGCTTTCTTCACAACCTTCTCCACCTGCTCTGCCACCTTCAGAGACTTGTGCCCTGTATCCCCAGGTCCCTCTGTGTATTAGAGGGACCTGGGGATATCATATACCTCCCCACTACATTCTTTCTCCCGAAATGCATCACCTCGCATCTATCAGGATTGAATTCCATCTGTCATCTATCTGCCCAAGCTACCAGCCTATCTATGTCCCGCTGCATCGCCTGACAATGCTCCTCACTGTCCGCAAGTCCAGCCATCTTTGTATCGTCTGCAAACTTATTGATCACTCCACTTACTCTCTGTTCCAAATCATTTATATATATTACAAATAGAAGAGGTCCCAGTGCCGAGTCCTGCGTCACACCACTAGTGACTGACCTCCAGCTCGAAAAACACCCTTCCACTATTACTCTCTGTCTCCTACTACTAAGCCAGTTACTTATCCATCTAGCTACCTGTTCTTGTATCCCATTAGCTTTGGCCTTTTCAACTAACCTCCCATGAGGAACTTTGTCAAACGCCTTGATGAAATCCATATAGACGACATCAACGGCTCACCTTTCGTCCACCGTTTTCGTCACCTCCTCAAAAAATTCTACCAGATTCATAAGGCATGACCTCCCTTTAACAAAGCCATGCTGCGTATCCCTAATCAGATCGCAACGCTCTAAGTACCTATACATCCTATCTCTAAGAATCCCCTCTAACAGCTTCCCTATCACTGACGTCAAACTCACCGGCCTATAATTTCCAGGGTTATCCCTACTACCTTTTTTTAAACAACAGTACAACATTAGCTATTCTCCAGTCCTCTGGGACCTCACCTGTGTCCAAAGAAGAGACAAAGATTTGCGTCAGAGGCCCAGAAATTTCACCTTGCACCTCCCTAAGCAGCCTGGGATAAATGCCATCAGGCCTCAGAGATTTATCAGTTTTAATGCTACTTAGAAGCTCTAACACTTCCTCCCTCAGTATGGATATTTCCCTCAACTGGTCCACAGCTCCTTCAGAGACAGGAGCAGAGAACAAGCCCCTCTCTTTCGTGAATACCAATGCAAAATATTCATTCAGGATCTCCCCCATTCCCTCAGACTCTAAGCACAGTTCCCCTCCTCTGTCCCTAAGTGGTCCGATTTTTTCTCTAACCGCCCTTTTATTCCTAACATAGGAGTAAAAAGCCTTTGGATTTTCTTTAATCCTATCTACCAAAACCATTTCATGCCCCCTTTTTGCCCTTCTAACTCCCCGTTTGAGCTCCCTCCTATTCTCTCTATATTCCTCCAACGTTTTCTCCGTTCCAGCTGCTTTGACCTAACATACACCTCTCTTTTCTTACTAACCAAGTCCTCAATATCCCTAATAATCCACGGCTCTCTAATCCTACCTTTCCCATCTTTCCTCTTAGCTGGCACAAATCTATCTTGCAACATTTTCAGTATTCCCTTGAAAAAATCCCACATGCCTAGTGTGGACTTACCCTTGAACAACCGTTCCCAATCAGTTTCCATGAGTTCCTGCCTAATCCAACTGTAGTTAGCCTTCCCCCAATTCAGCACCCTGCCCCTAGGGCAACAAGCATCCTTTTCCATCTGTATCCTAATGTAGACAATATTGTGGTCACTGTTAGCCACATGTTCCCCGACTACAAATCAAACACTTGCCCTGGCTCATTACTCAGAACTAAATCCAAAATAGCCCCTTCTCTAGTCTGGCTAGCCACATACTGCTCCAACGATCCTTCCAGTACACGTTTTACAAATTCCTCCCCGTCCAAACCCCCAGCTCTAGGTACCTTCCAATCCACCCCAGGGAGATTAAAATCTCCCACTATAACGACTCTGTTCTTTCTGCACCTGTCCAAAATGTCTTTACATATGCCTTCTTTAACTACCTGTGGGCTGTTGGGTAGCCTATAATACACCCCTAGCGTAGTAATTACCCCTTTCCTATTCCTCAACTCCACCCACAGTGACTCCACTCCTAACCCCTCTATATTGTCTACCCTCTGCACCACTGTGATGCTCTCCTTAACTAACGCCACTCCCCCACCTCTTCTGGATCCTCCTCTGTCATGCCTGAAACACTATACTCTGGAATATTCAGTGGCCACTGCTCCCCTTCCTTTAACCATGTCTCTGTCATTGCAACTACATCCAAGTTCCTCGCAAACATTAAGGCCCTAAGTTCATCCATTTTTCCTGTTATGCTCCTCGCATTGAAACTGATATACTGCAGACCTCCAAGCCCACTCGGAACCTCCTTCTCCTTGGTGTATTTCCTCTCAACCAAGCTTACTCTATCTCCTATCTTGCTCCCTCCTGAGCTATCAGTCTCATTCCCTCCCCCCTCCATATTAATTTAAACCCTGCCGAAATACTCCAGCTAACCTCCCAGCTAAGATATTCATGCCCTTCCCATTTAAGTGTTCCCCATCCCTTCTATACAGGTGCCCTTCTTTCATAAATACTTCCCAGTTATCCACAAATATAAAACCCTCTGCCCTACACCAATCCTTCAGCCACACATTCAGCTGTAGGATCTCATTTCTCCTGGTCCCGCTGTTACCTGGCCCTGGAAGCAGCCCTGAGATCGCCACCCTGGAGGCCCTGCTCTTCAGCCTACTCCCCAACTCCCTAAACTGCCTTTGTATATCCTCCCTGCTCTTCCTTCCTACATCCTTCTCTCCTATGTGAATAATCACATCTGCCTGGGTCCCCTCACCCTTCAAAATGCCCTCTACCCTATCAGACACATCTTGCACCTCTGCTCCAGGGAGGCAAACTACCATCCTGGAGTCCCGCTTTTGACCACAGAAGCGCCTATCTATTCCTTTAACCCTCCCATCCCCCACCACTATTTCTCTTCTAGTCCCCTTCCTCCCCTCTGAGGTACTCTGGTCCTCCTGGCTTACCTTTTCTAACCCTCCGCCCTCGATATTTTGGGGGACTGCCACTGGGGAAGTCTTTGGATTGTTGCCCCTCTCCTTTTTCTCCTTCCTTACAGTAACCCACCTGTAAGGGTCAAGTCCCCCCCCCCCACCCCACCCTTAGGCTCTGGGTTCACCACCTTACTATGCCTCCCTTCCATTATTGCGTTGTTCTCCCTGACTAAAAATACATCTCCCAATCGCCGCTCTAGTTGCTTGACCCCAGCCCGCAGACGCTGCAGCTCCAAACACTTAACACATACGTGGACTTTTGGGAGACGTCTGGTCTCCAGGAACTCCCACATATGACACCATATGCAGGTGAGGCGAATTCTCATAATCCCTGCCATTGTCCTGAACACCTTTGGAGGTGTGAACGCATAGCCCCTTGCCTAAGCCTGCTCTCACATAAACCCAGCGAGCCAAAGCCCTCAAATCTCTCACTCTGCTCCCTGCTCACTCCACTGCCCGCTTCCGACGCTGCCTGCTGTCTACTGCCACATTCTTTTAATACTCCCCAGTTCCCTTCTCAGCTACTCCCATGCCTAACTATGGCAGCAAAAAGCAATCAAAAATAGAGAAAAAACAAGCAAATTGAAAATTTTTCACACTCAGCCTCCAGACTTCCAGTTTACCACGATACCACCGGGGGACTTGATGGTTTGAATTATAAGGAGACGCTTGATAGATTGGGCATTTTTTCCTCTGGACACAGGAGACAGGGGTGATTTTATAGAGGTCTATAAAATAATGGGGGGGAGCAGATAACAGCAAACAGTCAATATCTTTTCCCAAAGGTAGACGAGTGTAGAACTAGAGGACATAGATTTAAGTTGGGGGGGGGGGGGAGATACAAAAGTGTCAAGAGGGGCAATTTTTTCACACAGTGTGGTGAGTGTCTGGAACAAGTTGCCATAGGTAGTAGTAGAGGTGGGAACAATTTGTCTTTTAAAAAGTGTTCAGACAATTTCATCGGTAAGATAGGTTTAGAGGGATATGGACCAAACGCAGGCAATTGGATCTAGCTTAGGGGTTAAAGGGATGGCATGGTCAAGTTGGGCTAAAGAGCCTATTTCCAACCTGTACAGTGAGAAGACTGAACATAGACTGGGAACCACTTTGGGGAACACCTTCAATTGGGCTGCAAGCATGACCCCAACCTTCCTATTGCTTGCTATTTTTTCTCAGTACCTTGCTCTCATATCCACACGTCATCCTTGAACTTGTGTAATGCTCCAGTGAAACCCAATGCATACTTAGAGAAAGAGCACTTCTTCTGATTTGGCATGTTGCAGCGCTCAGAACTCAACATTGAGTTCAACAACTTTAGACTGTGACCTTTCTCCTAACATTTATTTATTTTTATATCTAAAACATTTTTTGTTGTTCCGATGCAAAGACCCTCTCTCACCCTTCCCACCAGGCCATTTTCGTTGCAATCTCTCCCAACTCCCACTAATCACTGTTCCACTCCCTCATATAATTATGTTTTTCCCTCTCTACAGTTTTGAAGAAGGGCCATGTGGATGCAAAATGTCAACTCGGATTTTCTCTCTCAATGGATGATGCCAGACCTGCTGAGTTTTCCAGTTTCCTTCGTTTTTGTTTCAGATTCCAGCATCCACAGTATTTTGCTATATATTAATTTGCCCCATAGTTATCTTACACATGGGTAATGGGACCTGATATCCCACAGGGATCGAAGGTGTCCAAATGAGTTCTTGACTAATACTCTTACCTTATGCAGAAAATAAACTAAGAAAAAATTCAATTATAATCCTAATAGGTAACGTACAAGCTATTGGAAGGAACAACTAGTCTGTGCTCTTTGAAGCAAGAGAATATTATTGTTGCAGTGGACTGCAATCTCATCTTCCTGTTGTTTACTGGAAAAGCACAACTGTACATTTTTCATTTAATTAATTAATTTATTTAGCACATGTACCAGGGCAAAGGTAGAAGTAGTACAGTACATCAAGTTTCCAGTTTTTGTTGTTAAATATCTGAGTGTCATTACCAGCATGAGCAGCAGAAAAATACAAAGTATTGTAACATTATAAAAGTTAACCAAATTTCAAAACTGAAATAATTGATTATATTCATGATCGATTATCCCTGGGCCAGTTATTTATTTTCAATTGCCGAACAATTTTAAACGCAAAAGAAAACAATTAATCTTGATAAATTCACATTTTCTAAATCACATTTGTGCTCCATCTCTCATAATTTTTTAAAATGTTTTTAGTCCAATTAAAGCAACATTCTAAACTGGAAGTTCTGAACTAAATTCACTCTCTTATGGTAATGCTTTTCTAGTGTTGGAAAGATGCACGTTCATCCTTGGTTTGTTAATCAATGTTAACAAGTAATTGAAAACTTATTATAATACAATGCAGAATTGCATATGCATGTCAAATTGCTTTGATCTTCCCATCATTTAATTATTCCCTCAACCATAGGAAGAACAAACAAGGTACACGCTTGCTAATGAAATCTCTGGGAGGTTGAGAGATAATTTCAGGCCATCTTGCTTCCTAATTTGTCATTTTCATGAAGAAAGCACTTACGTACCCTTGTTGGATTTTGTAACTTATTCAGAGAGGAATGGAATGTGGAAATATAGCCCTATTTTAACTCCACTATACAGCAACGTGTTAGTGTGCCAACTTAATACTGCCACTTGACTAATTTTGAAAGATTTTCTGGTGTATGTGTGCTATTTGACTATTGAGAGTATTTTCTGCTTGTGAATTTGTAACACTTTTATTATTCAGTGGCTATCTTTCGATCTGAGACTTTGACATTTCTCTGCTTCAGTCTGTCACTTCCTCTACCCTCAGGTTGCTGGCTCATGACCTCAGAGGGCACTTCCCACATTTCGAAAAAGTAGCATCTGTACTTTTCTAGGTGCTTCTTTGACAACTGGGGATACAAAAACGTTGCACCTCCCCATCCCCTAATAGGACAGTTCTCAGCTACATGAATCTTCTAGATACCCTTCTGGGCTGCTGCACTTATTCTTCTCCATTGACATTGACACAGACTCTGCATAGATACCAGTGTCTATGTACAGGGCCTCTGCTGGCAAGACAGAGCCCATAAACAGATGTGTCAATACAGACTGAAGCTACTGTGTTCTTATCCTTGACATGTTCAAGTCAGCAATCAAATCACACTGCTCCACTACCACAAGTTTAGCAACACAATTCTGCCCCAAGCTAAAATAGGACTTCCAACTTTGAATCACTTCCAACATGAAATTTTCCCAATTCGTTGGTTTTCTTCATACAAATCTAGTTACAGATTGGTACCTTTCACTGCTGTCAATTTATATGCAAATCTAAAAGTTATCTTCCCATTGCTTAAGAAACATGCTGTGGGCTTGACAGAAAACTGAGGCTTTACATTTGACAGAATAGCTTAACTTTCACATCAGATCATCTCAAATTAAGTTTCTAATTTTGTGGGAAACATTTTATTATCATTTGAAATGAAAAAGGACAGGTTATCATTTCAGTTGCAGAATGGATCTGATCAAAGATCTACATTTGAAAGTTTTTGTCTATCTCTAGCATTTTATTTTTATGCTGTCGCATGATGTTGGAAAGCTTGTAGGTTAATAAATGTATGTAAATTAATTTGGATTGTGGATTGCTGCTCTCCCTGTTAGCTAAAAGCTATCAAATATAGTCCACCCAACTCAGCAATTCAGACAGTAGTTCAGTAATTTAATGGGGATCATGTGGTATAGTGTTATAGAATTACAATAATGAAATATAGGAGAAAAACCCAGCTCCCACAGAGGCAACGAATAGTTACAGCTGCACGGAATTTGAATAGTAAAATACTTTTGGCTGTTGTATTAAATTCATAGTGAACAGAAATAGACAATGGTTTAAAAATTGCGCTTAAGTGTGGATTTTGCAAAGAAAAATATTACTCAGACAATGGTGATGATTCAGGATCAGTTTCAATGCAGACAAATGGCACTATGTTGTAATCCAGGCTGGCAGAATTATAAGAGATAACATCACAGGAAACCGATATTTTTCTCAATAAACGTGTACGTTGATGTTTAAAATGCCAGATGGCCAGTGAGCATCTGCATCAACAGATAGTCTTCCTTTAATCTTCTTAAGTGTACAACTACCTACACTTTTACTCAGATAGAGACAAAACTTTCATTTGATGTTTCCAATCCAGGACAAACAGCTCAAAGAAAGTCTGTCATAATACAGAACAGGATTCACTGCATCATGATTTAATTCCAGCAATCCACAACCAACCAGGAGAATCATTTTAACTGTCACACTCCATTATTTGATTAATCATTTGCAACAGGCACAAAAAACTTGGTCGCCTCTCTGGTTTCTGAAAAAAGAAACAACAAAACAGCAATTTAAAATCCAATTGAATGAAATTGCAGTGACTGAAAATTATTTTAAACAAAGTTAATATTCTTGCTTCACTTTAGCATGGTTCTAGAGAACCACTATTTAAAATTGTGGTTTTTGAGAGACTGGATGTATTTTGACCAGTGCTGTTTCAATACCAGAAATAATTTTAGCTTTAGTTTGAGTCTGGTGCCTCATTTGCATTCATGACCCAATCTTCCATTTCGCCACAAAATTCTTCCTCAAATATCCACGCCCTTCTTTTCCCAACTCCATCACTGAATCTCTCCATTAAGTATTTGCTCACACGACAATACCAAACCAAAATCAAAGCTACGTCCTCTGTGCTTGTGACCATAGTACATTGATCCTCTAAGTCTTCTCCTTAACCATTTCTGAAATATTTGATACAGATGAATAATACTATTTTCCACCAATTTACACTATTTTCCCAAGATGAATGGGACCAATCATAACTTTGGTTGCATGCGCACCTTAAAATTTGATGTTTATTTATTATTGTCACAAGTAGGCTTACATTACACACTGCAACGAAGTTACTATGAAAATCCTCAAGTCACAACATTCCAGCACCTGTTCGGTTACACTGTGGGAGAATTTATTATGGCCAATGCATCTAACTAGCACCTTTCTCAGGCTGTGGGAGGAAACTAGAGCATTCGGAGGAAACTGGCACAGATACATGGAGGATGTGCAGACTCCATGTGGACAGTGAGCCAATCCAGGAAGTGAACATGGGTGCCTGGCGCTGAGAGGCAGAAGTGCTAACCACTGTTCCATTGTGCTGCTTGTGTTTGCTCTTCTTTTGTCCCATCACTAGAAGGACTGTGTGGAAAGAAATGCATTTTCAATGGGACAAAAGAAGCGCTCATGAGTTTTTGGGAATAATATATCAGCAAGGAATGAAGATTGGTCAATGTACAGAAAACAGTGAGGAGGAATAAAAAGCCTGTTTTTGGAACTAGCAGGGTCTAACTTGGGAATGAGGCAAAGATCAATACTTGGGCCACAACCGTTTATAATCTACATCAAATACTAGGAAGAGGGGAATGAGCGTAATATGTCCACATGCGATGATGGAAAACTGGAGAAAAAGGCCCTGATGATCATAATGCGACAAGGTTAAAAGGAACACAGAATAGTTAACAGATTGGGTAGCAGGTAGAGTATAATTTGGGAGTGTAAATTCAATTATAGAATATGTTTCTTAAAAGTCAAAAAACAGTAAAATTGGTACTCGGATGGATTTGGAGTGTTCCTTTTACTCAGACTTAACATTTGAATACAGGAAGCAATTGGGAAGGCAAACAGGCATGTTAGTCTTTTATTGCAAGGGACTTGGAGTACAAGAGGAAGAAACTTTTGCCATAATTATAGAAGTGAGACCAAGGCCAGAATTCTCCAATCCCACTGCAGTGAATACAGTTTTGGCTGATTACCAAATTCTCTGTTCTCTCTGGCAGCAAACGAGATCAGAGAATCCCAGCCTATATCTCATACGTATGGCTTGGTCTCCTAATTATAGGCAGGATATATTTAAAGAGGATGCAAAAAAAGTTCATTAGATTGATTCCAGGGATGAGGGTTGTCCTTAAGGAAAGATCGAGCAGAATAAGTCAATTTTCTCTAGAGTTTAAAAGAATAGTTTTGAGTTTATTTATTAGCAACACAAGTGAAAATCCCATAGTTGCCACACACTCCAGTGCCTATTCAGGTACATTAAGGGGCAACTAAGCATCCAGTAAGAATTTAGCAACACCAATTTTTAATCCAACCGATTTATTTGATAGTAAAATTGCGAGCTTTCAACACTCTGTGTCTTCCTCGGGCAAATGCAGTGTTCTGGTCTGCAATAGCACACATCAGCACAGACAGTCAGAGATTGCTGATTAGAATGCGAATCCTTACATCTAACCTGCTATTCAAGTGTTAAAGTGGCTAACAATGTGTGTGAAGGGAATCCTGAGCATTGGTTAGAGAATTGTGTATTTTCTCCAGACAGCACAGTAAGTGAGGTTTTTTGCTAACCCAGGCAAGTTACGGGGATTACAGATAGTGTGTCATGAAGCCAAGATCCCTGTTAAGACCGTCCTCATGTGTGCGGAGCTTGGCTATCAGTCACTTACTGTGACACTTACTGTGCTGTCTGGAGAAAATACACAATTCTCTAACAATGCTCAGGATTCCCTTCACACACATTGTTAGCCACTTTAACACTTGAATAGCAGGTTAGATGTAAGGATTCGCATTCTAATCAGCAATCTCTGACTGTCTGTGCTGATGTGTGCTATTGCAGACCAGAACACTGCATTTGCCCGAGGAAGACACAGAGTGTTGAAAGCTCGCAATTTTACTATCAAATAAATCGGTTGGATTAAAAATTGGTGTTGCTAAATTCTTACTGAGTTCTTACCACCCCAATCCAACGCCAGCATCTTTACATCACAACTAAGCATGGCCAGTGCACCTCTGTATGAAAATTAAAATTAGTTAATTATAAGCTTATTGCTGATACTAATCTTCCTGGAAGCTTGGTAGAGGGAAATGCTATCCTGGCTCAGATCACTAATGCCACATCACACATGGAGTTAATATATCAATTATTTTCCCTGATCTTGCACAAGTACTTCATAATTGACCTTGGACATTACATAAAAGTTAAATTCTCTCTTCTCGCTCATAGCCAGAGAGGAATTTGGAGATAAATACTCAGAACAGCATTGAACTACTAGTGTAGTGTTTTCTAGCCACGTTAAGCTATTGTTGATTCATTTACCCTTTTTAAAATTAGGAAAAGAAAATTTGGCCTATGTATTTACATCTTCCTTTAAATATTGCCAAGTTCTTATTTTAATTATTAGCTTTTATTGCTATTCAGTTATGCATCTTCAAAATAAAAGTATTTAAATATAGTGAAATAATAATGATTCTATGAAAAGTAATTGTTGGTGAAGATAAATTGCAGGCATTTATCTTTACCTGCTGCGTCCATATTTTCTGACATGGGGAATCATAAACCAGAACAAGCACTAATGGATAAACAATGGGCAGCAGGCGCTAGAGTGTGGTGACTAGGGGATTATCAGAGTAATTTCATTGAAATGTTAATGCAAGCCTACTTGTGACATTAATTTACAAAAACATTAAAATGGTGCCACAATGGTTAGCACTGCTGTCTCACATTGCAAGGGACGCAGGTTCAATTCCGACCTCGGGTAACTGTGTTGAATTTGCATGTTTTCCTGGGTCGACATGAATTTTCTCCGGGTGTTTCGATTTCTCCCACACTCCAAAGATGTGCTGGTTAGGTTGACTGGCCATGATAAATTATCCCTTGAGAGCAGGGTGATTATCAGGGTAAATCACACGAGGTTACATGGAAAGGGACTGGGTAGGATGATGGACCAAACAGCCCCCTTCTTCCCTGTAGGAATTCTATGATTCTGAATAACTTAGCTAATTTACTGATCGCAAAATGACAATATAATTTATTTTGCTGTAATAGCGAAATGAGATTTTTTTTTAGAAAAACACCACCAACCTCATGCCAACATTGATTCATGATCTCATACACAGCCTTTGATGCTTGTTTTGGTCGATACAGTCGACAACCGGATGAAATGAATTCAACCACTTCAGAATTTGTTTTGGTCTCAAATGGCATCTTGCCCTCATTGTAAACTTCCCATATCAAAACACCTGCAAATTAAAACAAAGCGTTGTTTTCGACTTCACTAAGTGCAAGTTATTCATTTTATATGTGAAAAACAACTTTATCATGGTTGAAAGGAGGTAGGCAGAATTATCTTGGGAAATAAATAATCTTAGCTAGCAGATTCCAAAATTGGCCAAATATCAGTGTTTTTGATATTCAGTGGGAGAAAGTATCTCCCCATTTCCTTTGATCCCTTTAACTGTACTTAATTTCTTCTTGAAATCAGGCAATGTTTTGGCCTTGAGTATTTCCTGTGGTAGTGAATTCCAAAAATTTACCATCTGCTGGGCCTTAGTTCTAAAACATTTATCCCTTATCCTGAAAATATGATCTCTAATTCTGGACTCTAACACCCATCAGAAAGATTCTTTCTGAATTTACTCTGTCTTACCCTGTTACAATTTTAAGTTTTTTTGAGATTCCCTCTCTCTCCTAAACTCCAGTGAATGGAATCCTAACTAACTTAGTCTTCCCTCACAACTGACCTGCCATCCCAGGAATCAATTTGGTAAGCGTTTGCTGTATTCCCTCTGTAGCAATTACATCCTTCCTCAGATAAGGATATCAAAACTGCACACAATGCTCCAAGTGTGACTTCAACAATGCTCTACACAACTGCAGTAAAATATCCTTATTCCTATACTCAAATGATCTTGCAAAAAACAAAGATAACAAAAAGTATGGCACGCGAACAGGCCCTTCAGCCTTCCAAGCCTGTGCTGATCATGATACCCTAAATAAATGAAAAATAAAATCTCTGGCCTTATTTGGTACATTGCCCTCTATTCATGTACCCCCCAGATGCCTCTTAAATGTTGCTAATGTCTCCACTTCCATCACCTCCTCTGGCAGTACATTCCAGATATCCACCATTCTCTGCGTGAAAAACTTCCTCTGCACATCATAAACTTTCTCCCTTCTACCCTGAATCTGTGCCTCTTTGTAATTGACACTTGCATCCTGGGAAAAAGCCTCTGAATACCTATCTCATCTATGTCTATCATAATTTTGTAGATGTCTATCAGGTCTCCCCTCAGCCTTCATCTTTCCAATGAAAACAATCCTGATTTATTCAACCTCTCCTCATAGTCAATTTCTTCAAAACCAGGCAACATCCTGATGAACCTTCTTTGCACCCTCTCCAAAGTTTCTACATCCTTCTGGTAATGTGGTGACCAGAATTGCATGCAAGTCTCCAAATGCGATCTTGCTAAGGTTTTATATAAATGCAACATGATTTCCCAACTCTTGTATTCAATGCCCTGGTTGATAAAGGCAAGCATGTCGCGTGCCTTCTTAATCATCTTGGCTATCTGTGTTGCCATTCTTAGGGAACTGGGGACCTGCATGCTCAGAGAGTTCTGCCATTTACAGTATAATTCACACCCAAATTTGATCCTCTAGAATATATCACCTCTCATCCAAAATGCATCACCTAGCAAATAAAGGCCAACATCTCATTTGCCTTCTTTACTGCCTAATGTACCTGTACACTTACTTTTAGCAACTGACATATAAGAACATCAAGGTCTTGATGAATAACCACCGCTTTCAATTTACGCCCATTCAAGTAATCTGTCTTCCTATTATTGCTACCAAAGTGGATAACATCACTTGTGCTGATGTCAAAACATTATTCATAACACACCAAACAGACAGTAATCTCTAAATGTAAAATGACAATTTTTCATCAATATTTCTTTTTACAATTTTCATTCCCAAAAATAAATAATACAATCAGAATGATAAGGCGGTGATGTCCAACCTTGCAATGAAGTACAGTCAAGTCACCTTTTCAGTTTTTGTTAACAAGTGGAAAGACATGCAAACAAAACTTGGGATAAATGATAAAGGAAATAAAAGTCAACTTCTATTTTTGCCAATTTGAAGTACAAGAGGACAAAAAAACTACATAGACCATCATTTTGCTGATACCCTTTTCACCTTTTACTAATGCTATACTTGAGGTAATTCATGCTCTTGGATTAACTCAACATCATGAAATCAAAGAAATCTCTAATCACAAAATATTACATTGCAGAAAAGATCCTTCAATTTATTGATTCTGTGCTGACGTTTGAAAGGCCCTGACCTGTCCACCTAATCCCACCTTCTAGCACTTGGCCCATTGTCTTGAATATTATGGTGTGCCAGGTACTCATCCAGGTACTTTTTCAAGGATTTTAGGCATCCCACCAGGCCATGCATTCTACACCATCACCACCCTCTCAGTAAAAAGGCTTTTCCTCAAATCCCCTCCAAACCTCCCATTCCTCATTTTTAACTTGTGTGCCCTTGTAATTGACCTTTCAACTAAAGGGAACAACTGCTCCCTACCCACGTTGTCCATGCCCCTGATTATCTTGAACACCTCAATTAGTCTCTTTATAAATATTCCATCCCAGGCATTATCCTGGTGAATCTCCTCTGCACCTCCTCCAGTGCATTCACATTCTTCCTATTATGTGGTAACCAGAACTGCATACAGTACTTCAGTTGTGGCCTCACCAATATTCTATACAACTCCATCACAACCTCTCTGCTTTTGCAATCTATATCGCCATTGATAAAGGCAAGTGTGCCATATGCCTTTTACACTACCCTACTTACCAGCCTTTCCGCCTTCAGAGATCTATGGATAAATATGCCAAATTGTCACTGAATTTTAAAAACCATTATTGCTTTATTTAAAAATGTATTAGATTTTCCAAATAAATACAATTGAGAAAAATACTTCAAGGTAATTGCTTTCATATGTATGTATATATATATATATATATAAAGTCTCTCTTACCAAATGACCACACATCCGATTTACTGCTGAATTTTGAGTAATGTAGCACCTCAGGAGGTGACCATTTCACAGGAAACTTGGCACCTGATGAACTAGTGTACTGATCATCCAAAACATATCTAAAGATGTTGCAATTAAATAAGATATATTCATTAATAAATCATAAAACCTTTAGCACAGAACGTCACTTGACTCAACATGAATGGATTGGTGTTCACTCCACACCCAACTAATCTCCTTTAACCCTACTTTTTCTCTTCGTAATTTTTCCCAAGTGTTTACCTACTTGTCAGTTAAATTTAAAAATTGACACATTATGTGTTAATGCATTAAATATTGCAATAAATTCATGAAAAAATGTTTTTAATCTCACCTTTTACACTTTTTTGTTCAAACCCTAGGTTAATGCTTTTTATTGATTCATTGACTGATGGAAATAGTTTTTCACAATATATACTCAAAACTGTTTCAAAATTGGTTCAGTTGTTCCCATTCTTACTTCAAAGTTGTGGTTTGAAATGGCACTCAAGAATTGGAGGATATATAATCTAAACTGACAATTTAGTGCAATACTAAATAGATATGGCAGTGTCAGAGATGCGGTCCTTCCGTAAATAATTAAAAACAATGCCGTCTATCTTTTTTAAATGGTTGGGGTGAATGCAAAGATTCCATGTCATTTGTTGATTATGAACATTCAATTTCCCCCATATTCATTCTCCATATAAACACCAATAATTAGACAAATATTTAAGTAGCTCAAGGTGACATGATTGCAAGTCACCCCTGTACACAGGAACAGAAATAGACCATTCAAATCCTTCAGTCAGTTCTGCCATTCAATGAGATAATGGCTGATCTGCATCTTAACTCGATTCACTTGCCTTGGTTTCATATATCTTAATAACTATGATATGAATTAATCGAAACCTTATATTGAAATTATTAATGAACTATTAATATTCATGCAAGAGAATTCCATACTTCTTTCATCCTCTGTGTTTCCTACCTTTCCTTCTAGATGACCTGGTTCTGACTTTGAGATTATGTCTCCTTGTTACAGATTCCACCACCATCAGAAAGAGTTTCGATCTACCCTAACACTTCCTTTAAGAATTACAAAATCCTCAATTAAAACTTTTTTTAACCTTTCAAAATTCCAGGCAATTTGATTCTTATACCATTTAAGTTAGCCGTATTACAGAGAACAATACAACATAGGAAGAGGCAAGTTGGCCAATCAAGTCTGTGCCAACACAGATGCCTCTCTAATTTAATATTTTCTTGCCTCAATATTCATCTGTTCCTGCCTATTCATGTATCTATCCAGATGCCTTTTGAATGTTGTTATAGAAGCTGCTTCCACCACCACCTCCAGCAGCACATTCCAGGCATTCACCACCCCCTCTCTGAAAAACTTCCCCTTAGATCTCTTTTAATTTTTCTCCCTCTCACTTTCAACCTATGCTCGGAGTAATTGACCCTTCGACCCTGGGAAAAAGATTCTGACCATCCACTCCATCTAAGCTTGTCATAATTTAGTAAACCTCTATCAGGTCCCCCCTCATCCTCCGACGATCCAATGAAAACAATCCAAGTTTACTCAACCTTTCTTCATTGACCACATCCTCCAAACCAGGCAACATCGCGGTGAATGTCTTCTGCACCTTTTCCAGTGCATCAACATTCTTCCAGTAAGTGTAGTGACCAGAATTGTACATAATACTATAAATGCAGCTTAACCGAAGTTTTATACAGCTGCAATATGATCTTCCAATTGTTATACTCAACGTCCCGACCTATGATGGCCAGCATGCCATTCATCTTCTTGATCAACTTGTCTACCTGAGTTGCCACCTCAGGGAACTGTGGATGTGCATGGCTAGATCCCTCTGTATGCTAATATTGCCAAAGACTCTACCATTTACTGTATACTTTCCTTCTGCAGTAGACCTTCCAAATTACATTACCTCACATTTGTCTGGGTCAACTGTGCCAATAGTCAGCACTGCTGCCTCACTGCCAGGGACCCAGGTTCAATTCCTGGCTTGGGTCACTGCCTGTGCGGAGTTTGCACGTTCTTCCTGTGTCTGCATCGGTTTCCTTCCACAGTCTGAAAGGCATGCTGATTATGTATATTGGCCATGCTAAGTTCTTTCTCTCAGAACAGGTGTAGGAGTGTGGCAACTAAGGAATTTTCACAGTAATTTCGTTGCAGTGTTAATGTAAACCTACGTATGTCTAATAAATAAACTTTAACTTAACTTTTAAATTCCATCTGCCATCTTTTGGCCCAGGTCCCCAGTTGATTTACATCCTGTTATATCTTCTGACTATCCTTCTCACTATCCGCAACTCTCCCAATTTTAGCATCATCTACAGATTTACTAATCAGACCACCTACATTTTGTTACATAATGTTAGTGATGGACTAGAAAATCTAGAAAAAAAAATCAGCAAAAGAAAGCTTGAGAGATTGATCTTTCACTAGCAACTCTATTTCTTCCCATTGAATTTGAGATAATCTTGTAAATTAATACCTTACCAGACATGATGATCATACTTAGGGCAAATTGTGGGAACATACACATGCTCTGATCTATTCTGTGGTTTGGTTATAACCAGTTAACCTCTAGCTGTGCTAAACTTCAGTTGACCTCACCAAACCTAAATAGCAGGATGTTTCTGTTGGAAAAAGAGTTCATTCTGTTCTAGGCAATCAGGAATTTTACAAGGCAGGTTGAGAAAACAATTAAGGCATCCAGCATATTGTCTTATAAACAGAGGCATTAAGTACAAAAGCAAGAAAGTTATGATGAAAAACATTGATTTAACCACAACTGGAGTATAGTCTCTAAACTTTTGGAAGGACGTGAAGGAATTAGAGAATTAGGTGCAAAAACAAATTCTCCAGAATGAGTCCAGAGATTAGTTATGTAGATAGATTGGAGAAGCTGAAATTGTTCCCCTTAAAAAAGGTTGAGACAGATTTGATAGAAAAGTCAGGTGGGAGGACATAGTATATCGGGAGACACTAATCCTAATATTGTAAGGTTTGAGGATACTAATGGAAGGGGAACGGTAAAAGAACTAAAAGCAACACAGAAATATGTTTTAGGTATTGAATAGTTTGGATCCTGAAAGCATAGGTGCCAGCAGATCTAATTGTGATTTTCAAGAAGGAATTGGATAATTTTTTGAAGAGAATAAATTGCAGGGATATGGAGAAAAGCTGTCTGTGCACATATGTATGAGGGGTGGGATGGTGGTGGGGGGCAAGTCGAGCGAACAGAGTTCCTCTTGCAGAAAATCTGCATGGATAACAGCTGAAAGGCTTCCTTCTCTACTGTAGTCAATGATATTATTCTAAAAATACAAATTCAATAATTTTCAGCAAGCATTCGGAGCAATTTGTGCAGCAAAGATAATTTATAGATGTGGACATATTGAAGAAATGTTGCAAATAGTGAACCAGAAATAGTAGCAAAAGGGGTTAGGTTTTATGGATTGGAAGTGCATGTAGATTTAAGATTTGGACTCTTGCTCTTCAGTAGTCAGCTTTGCACTGATCAATTTAAGTATTATCGATATGAAAAATGTCTCTCCTGCTCTATGATGGCACTGCAGAAAAATGGCCAGAGGAAGTAAGTCATTCTGTCCACTGAACCTCCTCCACCATTCAATAAATCACTACATATCTGATTGTGGCCTTAACTCCATTTTCCTCCTTGCTCCAGATAATTCTGAACTCCCTTGTAGATCAAAAATCAGTCTATTTCAATCTTGAATAATATAAATAACCCAGCCTCCACTGCTCTCAACAGAGTAAATTCCGAAAGCAAATAAGCATGTGATAGGAAGAGGGTGCACAGAGGGCGCACACTAAAATGTTGCCTGGGATGGAGCTCTGAACTATAAGGAGAGATTAGATAGGCTTGGATTGTTTCCTTTAGAGCAGAGAAGGCTAAGGGGGGGGATGGGGAGGGACATGATGGACGTATGTGGACAGAATGAGTAGAGAGTGGTTCAGGGGTCAAGCACAAGGGGCATAGTTTTAGGGTAGGGGCAGGAGATTAAGAGTGGATTTGAGAAAAAGCTAATTCACTCAGAGGTTTATGGGATTCTGGAATGCATTGACTGGGAAGATATCGAGGCTGGAAACCTTACAATCTTTAAAAAAATGTTTGGTTGGGCACTTGAAATATAATATTCCGGGATATGTGACAAGTCCAGGAAAATGGAATTAGTGCATCTTTATTGGTAGATATTGAGAGTGTAGACTAGATTGGCTGAAGGGCCTTTTCTGCACTGTATGATTCTATGACTTTAACAACCATTGGAAAGATAATTAACAATAGCAACTTATCTTTACGAACATAAGGAAGTGCATTATAGATGATTGGGAAGAACAGTGCAATAAATCACTTAAGAATTCGAATAAAATAATCCACAAGAAGAAACTATGATTTCATATGCGTTGTATACAGTACATCACAGGATTCCGTCTCCCAAGTATTGCCATTGTACTTTGACTACTGTTTTCTCTCTGCCTCTTGTTTTCCAATTCCAGTGAATGAATGGAGCTTGGCAGGGAATTAAGGTGCCTTGGGAGCATGTCAGGGAGGGAGGAAAACCATCTTAAAAAGGATGATTAGGCATGGACCATCAAGCAGACAGGATCAGATAAAAACTGCTGGGACTGAGGCAAAAGTGGGGCTGGCATTTCACACAAGACGAGTGGAATAGAGTTGGAACTGAACAGCATTAATGTGGGGGTGGGAAATTTTGCATATTGCACAAGCTTTGAATTCATAGCCTTGGCCGAAAACTAGTTAAAATACAGAGCTGAAGCCCAGATTGAAGCACTGAATGAAAGAATTTAACAAAAACAATTCACTGGGTAAATTTAAGATTTTAATATGAAATATGTAACTTTGTAATTAATGAATTTTGTGGTAAAGCTGATTTCAAATATTAAAAATTACTGTTCCTAAAACAGTGGATGAAAATTTTAGTAATTTAGTGAAATACTGATAAAATAATGGTTTTTGATTGTGTTTACATAGAGTTGTTTTACTGTGGCATGTTGATATACAAATTTTCCATTATTATTGTTACACATAAGGAGTAATCTTAACCATACAAGCATGTGCCATATCGCAAAGCTTTTAATTATCTTTATGCATTGAGCTACATTTTATTTTGCAAACAAACATTTAGGTTTAAGCAACTGAAGGACTTCCACAAAAACTAGTTCTCTTTTAATGATTTGGTTCACTTGACTTCAGGATGTATCCTTGGTTCCTTCTTATTTCTCAACTACATGCTGTCTGTCAGTAACATTATCCAAAAAGCACAGCACTGGACTTCACTTGTAAACACTCAGCTTTACTTTACCACTGCCTCTCTCAAAGACCACTAATTTTACATTCAGTATTGGATGAGCAAAATTTCCTCCAATTAAATATTGGGAAGACTGCAATTTGTGTTCCAAACTCCGTTCTCAGCTAACAACAATACCATTCTCCCTGATGTGGAGATGCTGGCGTTGTACTGGGGTTGGCATAGTAACAGGTTTCACAGGTTTATTTGGAATCACAAGCTTTCAGAGTGTTGTTCCTTCATCAGGAAGTCTGATTATTCACCTTAAGGAGCACCATTCTTCCTAGCAACAGTTTGAGATTGAGCCATTCTGTCCACAAACACAGTGTCACATTTAAACTAGAGAAGAGCTTCTGATTTCCTTTTGCATCATCACTAAGTTCTTTTCACCTCTGTAACGTCATCTGCTCAGCTGCACAGAGGCACAGCACAATGGTCATATGGGTAACATAGTTCTTACCAATGATTGTGTCAGGAAAGAAAGAACAGACCTTACTGTGCGATTGTCTCAGCAGAGTAATTGATGTCGTTCTGTCCTCAATTCACTCATCATTTTGGAGCTCCCCTGTGGTTTGGAGACCCTGTACCAAGGCACGGCAGTTTCATTATAAATCCACCTCTCTGTGCTACTTTAATTCTAGCCTCTTCAGCAATCCGGACTGTGATCGCTCTACCATTGATAGCTACATTTTATTTGCGCAGAACCTAATCTCTGGAACACTCTTCCCCCCACACATCTGTCTTTGCCTTCTTCCTTTAAGACACTCCTCAAAATTTAAATAAAATAAAAGCAAATTACTGCAGATGCTGCAACCTGAAACCAAAAGAGAAAATGCTGGAAAATCTCAGGAGATCTGGCAGCATCTGTAAGGAGAGAAAAAAGCTGACATTTTGAGCTTAACAGGCTTTGACAAAGGATCATCTGGACTAGAAACATCAGTTCTTTTCTCCCTTTAGAGATGCTGCCAGACCTGCTGAGATTTTCCAGCATTTTCTCTTTCGGCCTCAAAACTTAATCTTGGCCTAAACTTTTGATCAATTGATCTAACGGTTCTTCACGCAGCCCAGTGCCATATTTTGTTTTATAATGCTCCTGTTAAGTGCTTTGGGATGTCTTATTTCAAAAAGGCACTATATAAGTAGTTATTGTAGCCATATACATGACATGCTTAATACCGGTGCTTGATATTACCTGGTCATTCCAAAATCAGATACTTTTACCACGTGTGAGTCACTCACTAAACAGTTCCTGGCAGCCTGAAAAGAAAACATAGTTTTTATGAAGATATATGGAGTACTTCTATCACAATTTTTAATTGTTGACATAAATGGGTGGCAATCAAAGGCTGTATTACTTAGGATAACTGCTTGGATATTTGCATCTTTTTCAAGTAATACCTTGCATATTTTAACTTGTTATATTCACAGAAGTTAAATTTACATGGGATTTGTTCATTTATTTCTGTAATTTCAAAAGCAAAAGGCAAACTAATTCTACTTCCATCGAAATTCAATGTCATTATTTATCGTTATCATAGAAATTTAAATTTATGCACAAGGATTTATCAATACGTTACAACTTTATTAATAAAATGGCATAAAATCATAGAATCCTTACAGTGATGGAGGTGGCCATTTGGCTCACAGTGTCTACCAACTCTTCAACTAAGCATCCTACCCAGTCTCAGCTCCCTCGCCAACCCCCCCGACACCACCACCTTATATTTACCCCAGTAATCATGCTAACCTACACAGCTTGGAACACAAAGGGGCAATCCACTTAACCACACACCATTGGACTATTAGACAAAATTGGAGCACTCAGAAGAAACCCACGCAAAAACAGGAAGAACATGCTGAGCACCATTATATTATCATACCATGTAGGCACAATATTACAACATCCCCTTTACTTCTCTAAAGAAATCTTATCTCCCTTCTAACAGAATATTACAATACAATCTTTGCTTGCTATCTTTTCTCTCCACTTCAGGTCACTGACTTTACAAAATCAGACAGTCTTAAGTGCCGTTGAGTTGATTTCAAATCTTGACAGTTCTTCCACATCTCACTCTATCATGTTTGGAAGAACAGTATTAGTGCTTTGCTTCTGGTACTGGGCTTCACGTATTTTACTTCTTTGAGTTGTCTTCTCTTTATTAAAGACTCATTGATCTTTTTGGACAAGGAGAGTTTATCCCATTCCTTCTGAGGAATGTGCACTCTGTTTCTACAGCAGACTCAAATTTTATTTTTCTATGGCGAGTGTCATGTTCTTATTGAATATATACATTTTGGAGCCTTCATTTCCAATTGTTTCATAATTTCAGCACATCAGAGATATTTCTTCTATTAGTGCCTTTACTATTTTCAGATTCATCTCTGTCTTTCCTGCTGTCAGCAACAGAATTTTTGTCCTTGTTTTTCATTTTGGTTTTGCTGTTGACCAGATTTGTCTTGTTTCAGTTCTGTAATTACGTTACTTATGACTTCATTATTCACTTGCAGTTTGGAAAGTTCTATGGTTTTTCTTTTCAGTGCATCCTCTTTTGCACTCAACTGCTTCTTCAAGTCTATAGTTTGTTTCTTGTAACTTCTGGCTTCTTCCTGAATATTGAACATTGCAGAGTCAGTTCTGCCAACTGGTTCTTCAGTTTGCTCAAAATGGCTTGAAATTAATTTTCCATTGCTCTGCAATTTTCAAGAATAATAATTTTTGTCTTGAGGGATTCTTGTAACATGTGAACATCTTACATTGGGTTTTCCTTTTTTTTCCAAAGCTCACTAACTTCATCTGGCACTTTCCTGTTGTTCGGGCAAGCCTCCTCCAGTGATCTTCACATCCCACAAACATTGGGGATAAAGAAAAAGATTTAGAACTAAACCTGATTTAATCTGGATTAGCAATAACAGGATTGCCGGGAATAAAGATTCCACTGCATGAAGTAAGGTGAATTAACATGACATTGTAGGTGATGGGGGGAGTGAGAGTGGTGAGACAGAGGAACATTAGACAAATTGCAGTTTCAGGTAACAAGATACATGATTTGTCTGTACATTCATAGGAAACAAGCATGGATTCCTTAATCCCAAAGTGACTAAAGTACAAAAGAAAAACACGACCTCAATAGTTCTATGAGAGATTTTATTTACTCACAATGATGACTTAAGGCAGTGTGATGGGTAGGTGGTTTATATCAAACCACCTATCCATCACTCTGCTGTATCACTACTCATCTTATTTAAAAGATAAAGTGAAGAGTATTAAAATTGTACTCTATGTAAATGCAAGGAATACAGCCCAAACAAAGAACAAATGCCACACAGCCTTCATTTCATATATAGCAGTGGGGCGCCACAGTTGTTAGCACTGCTGTCTCACAGCTCAAGAGACCTGGGTTCAGTTCCCAGTTGGGGTCACTATCTGCATGGAGTTTGTGTCAGCATGGATTTCCTCTGGGTGCTCTGATTTTCTTCCACTGTCCAAAGATACGCGGATTAGGTGCATGCTAAATTGCCCCTTAGTGTTCCAGGATGAGTAGGTTAGAGAGATTAATGAGGTAAATATGTGGGGTTACAAGGTTAGGGCCTGGGTGGGATTGTCGCCGATTCAGACTCGATTGGCCGAATGGCCTCCTTCTGCATTGTAGGGATTCTATGATCCCATGCAGCAAACTCCCCAATAGAACAGAGGCCAACAAACAATCCCCAAATAAGGAAATATCTCCATATTGCAAATACTGAAATTCAGGAATTAACATTTGACACAGGGCCAGAAGTAGAGTAGGCATCTCCTTCCCCCAGTACCAATCAGTAAAACCAAAATCGAATGCTAACAGCAATGCACTTTAGACGATGGCCTTCCTCATTCACTGTCAGAGCATGTCAGTGAACAAACACCATCAAAAAGATTAAATAGACAATCATGATTTTCACAAGGCAACAAAGGCCTCCGTGTTCGCCCTTGTCAGGATTAAAGGCAGAATCACAAAATCCGGAGTAAAATCACAAGGAAACAAAATTCAGGATTAATGATGAACTGCAGGATAATATAACCATCCACAGATCTTGAATAAACTAAAGCCATGAAAGATCAAACATCATCCAGGGTCTATCCAGAATTTCAATGAAGCCTTTGCACCTCCTCCAATGACACTGTGGACACTTCAGCATCCGAAAGCTCCAGTGAAGAAAACTTTAGGCCCTGGCGGGTGGAAAGACCTTACATGTCCAGCTGCCTCCAACCTTTTTCGATGAACACAGAGGGCATAACAAAATAAGGCCAGTGCTTTGCACAGACCCCAAACCCCAAAGATCGGATATAACGTATTTCACCGAACACAAAACACCAAGCCCTCAAACCGAGCTTGTGAAGGCATGGCAGCCAGTTCTTAAATTCAGGCCAGAAATTCATACCCAGCTGCCCTCAGAAGAATGGACACATGGATACTCCTCCAGCTCCATCTCCCCGAATCAACCAGAATGTTCTACATTCTACGCAGCAGGATTTCCAAATTTCTAAGAACTAAAGATAATCCAAGCAAACAGCCCTCTTTACTCCGCATCACCCATTTTCTTTAGGATATCTCAATTCATCAATCTGGGTACCAAAAATTAGTGCCGGGCTACCAAGACCATCATCCATAATAGCGGCCATCATCTCAACACATCCGGCATTATTGAAACACTCAGCAGGAAAACTGTCACTGTGAACTAGAACACACCCTGGCCACCTCCAACTGCCTCAATCTGACATGGATGTTCTTGACTTATCTCGGCTCCCCACATCAAAATTTAACCAGGATAAGCAAGGAACGTAGCACATCAGGATCGTATAATTATGCTTGTGCATCAGGGTTAAAAAAAAGAATTAAAAATGTGTAATGCTAGAGCCTGCGAAAACACTGCCATTTCAATTCCTACATCATGCAAGACCCCCAGGTATATTTAATTGCCAATTTATATATTATTAAAATTGAACTGAATTACTTAATCTTTAATTCGTTCACATATATCCATGTTAGATCCAATGACATGCAAGAGGTTAGGGAAAGGGTGCCACTAAGCTGATATCAGAAGTTCAGAGCAAATTTGTAAAGTAGAACCTTGTAAATAATAATTACCCAAATTCCCACACAAACTAGGATAGGAACAGACAGATTAGAAAAATTAGCTGAGAAACCAGAAAATGGAGAGGAGGGGAAAAGAGTACTTATTAAATTGGAAGAACATAAAATATGATGTTCCCCAAGGATCAGTGCTTGGACAACCACTATACATAATTTATATTAACAATTTACGTTTTGGAACAAGTAACTTTACCAAACATTTTTGAGGACAAGGCAGAATGTACATGTGATCATGAGGAAGAATAGAACATAATTAAACAAAACATTAAAAAACCTGCAGACTATATATTTAGTGGCAAATAACATTTAGTAGATAAAGATGGCACTTTAGTAGGAAGAATAGAAACATCATTTGCACTGAATAGGGTAAAAGAGAAAGGGGATCAATGAATACTAGGAACAAATCAATAAAAGTAACACGACAGGTTAGCAATTAAAAGTGTCAATGCACTGGGATTTATTTCTGGAGTAAATAACTCAAAAGTATATGTAGTTATGTTAAATATATTTAGGACAGTGTTAGGCCACTCATGAGTAATGTGCACGATTCTTCATTCTGTGCTATAAAAATGATTTACAAGCACTGGAGAAATTGGAATAAAGATTTATAAGGGTGGTACTAAAACTGACAGCTATTGAAAAAAAACTAAACAGGTTAGGGTGTTTTTCTTTAGAAAAGAGAATACTTAATGGTGACCTAATAGAGGTCTTTAGTTTAGGCTAGACAGGGTAGGTGCAGAGAGAATGATTCCACTTGTGGGAGAATTCAAACCTATGAGCCAGCGATACAATATAATTACTAATAAACCCAATAAGAAAATAAGAACAAATTTTATTTGTATATGGAAGGATGGTGGAGGGACCTAAGTATTTCAGTACACGGATATGAGAATCAGCTCCCATTGGTGGAAAGGTCATGAACCAGAGGGCATTATTTTAAAGTGTTTGACAAAAGACAACATGAAAATTTTTTTCACACAGTAAGTGGTTAGGATCTGGAATGCACTAACCGAGAGTGTTGTAGAAGCAAATTCAATCATGGCTTTCAAAAGGAAATTGGATAAATATTTGAGGATAAGTAATTTACAAGCCTACAGGAAATGACTGTGGGAAGAGTGGGAACAAGCTGAGTTGCTCTTGTAGAGAGGTGGGATAATGGGACATATAGACTCCTCCTATGCCATAACCATTGTATGAGAATTTAAGCAGACTAGGCCTATATTCCCTGGAATTTGAAAGAGTAACAGGTTGAGACATGAAAAAAATTTTAAAGGGCTTGACAGGGTGGATGCTGAGAAAATGTTTCCTCTGGCTGGGAATCCAGTACACAGTCTCATAATAAGAGATCAACCATTTAGGGCCGAAATAAAGTGAAATTTCTTTACTCAAAGAATTTTTTAACAAGGGAATTGTGGATGCTCAATAATTCAGTATAGTTGAGACAGAAGTTGATAGATTTTTGAGTATTAAGTGATGTGGGAATAGCGTGAAGTTGAAGTACAGGTGCGGCCATGATACTGTTGAACAACAGAGCAGGTTCTTAGGCTCAAATGGCATACTCCAGGTCTTTTACTTCTCATGCTTTTCACTCAGACAGTGGTTAGAACGTGTAACTCTACCAAAGGAAGTGGTTGAGGCAAAAAAACATAGCAGCTATCAAAAGGAAATGAAGCAAGAACATACTCAAGGTCTGAGATGAGGTATCTAGAATGGGACAATACTAAACACCGACACAGACTAGTTGAGCGGAATGGTGTAGGGCTTCCCTATTGGAAGTGATTAGCAAATTCTGTTACTGTCTGTTTCTTGATACATGCCCACAGAAATCAGTTACTTTTGGCCGACTCATAAAATGTGCATGGAGTATCAAGCTAATCCTTAGGACTAATATGCTGCTTTATGAGTTCTGTGTTTCTGCACTTTTTTGTGTGGCTCTGAAAAGTGGATGACTTAGAACTGTCAAGAAAGGAAATTCATCTTTGTTGATTGTGGTATATTCTGGATATCTTATGGAAGGACAAAATTATAATGATGACTGTCGTCTCAAAGCTTCCAAATATGTTGATATTCATCAGAGACAATTTTACTCAATTGAGAACATTGGCAGAGTGGAAGATGGTCATAATAGCAAAGGACTTTTATTAACCAGGGCCAAGCAAACAGTAGAACACCCAAAGCTCCGCTTCGAGAATGGGATCAAATATGACATGAAGACGCAAAACATTGATTCTCAGAGATGGGAAACACTAAATGGTGATGGAGCAATTTGGTGACCTAACTGTGGACCAGCATATGCATGATGATCTGTGACTCCAACAGTACCGATACCAAAACCAACTTCTTAGAATGACACCTGATAACCACATGTGGCACTCGCAACAGAACCTGCTGTCTTAGATTTATCTCTTCAGCCATCAGTGCAAGTGCACCATATGAAGCCACCCTACCTCTGGTATTCACTGCTGATTGCACCATTGTGCAGAAGGAAGAATGTTGTCATATGTGTTGAAAAAAAAAGCCCAAGTTACAGAAAATTACAGAAAAGCAAAAAATGCCATATTTGACAATATAGTTAATGCTTTTACAGGTAAAAGATAAGTCACCATAGTCTCAGATGACCATAGACTGCTCTTCTCTTTGAGGGGGAGAGCTGACTCAGGGTGATTTACCTGAAGATCACCACATCACATGTGAAAGATAAGGTTGAAAAAGTTCATAGTAACTTCAGCTGGTATGGGCTGTTGGCATCATTCACCAGTTATCCAGCCAACTGAGCTAACCAACTACCTTCTTAACAATTACTAACATGATAATCAAACATTACATACACCTTTTGTTAAAAAAAAGTGCTGTTTAGTTATATTGCATAATATTTTTGAGAATTTTGAGAATTGCATTAGGTTCTGGAGGTTGAATTAACTTTCTGGTATAAATTTATAATATGATAAGTAATTAAAATGATTACCAGATCTCTGTGGATGAATCCATGAGCCTCCAAATATGACATGCCATGGCACACATCTTGGCACATGCTCAGTAACATCTCACTGTTTAACTGGCCCCTTCTTTGTCGGAGGTAGTTCAGCAGACAACCAAGCTCCATAAATTCAGTCACTATATACATTGGTCTTTGCTGTGTGCAAACTCCATATAATTGCACTAATTTAGGATGAGATAATTTCCTGAGGACAAAAATCAATCATGTTAGTACAATTTTGAGTCGTCAATTCACACAATGTACTTTGCATCACTATTATCAAATTTGTGGAACATTAGACTTGTTTAATATAAACACTAGCAAGTTCAGTACCAATGAGTAATTATACAAGATATATATGCAAATATAATTTAATTTGCATTGTTTATTCACTTTTTTCCAGCTGCTTTTCCTGCATTTATACTTTCCATTTTTCCTGAAGACCTTTAGCTTGTGTTGGGTGTCGCTGAAAAGTCTATCTAGAACCCAACTTAACATTATTCACATGCAAGCCTCAACAGTGAGTTGAAAGACCGTACGGTCACAAGACTATCAGAACCAAACCCCATGATATCCTCCTTACCTGGTGTCTATATATATCTTTTCCCAATAAGAGTCACAGAATAATCAAGGACCAGGAACCAAATTGGGAGAGGGGATTAAATGCCAACACCAAGCTGATAGTAGGTTGTGATTGATAACAGCACATATAATTTCCTGAATAAGGAACTAGAACGAGCTCCCCAGAACCTGAAATCTCTGCATTAAAATAATGGTGTGCAACCAAGTAACACTTGGTAGTATTACCAAGGGTTACCAAGTAACCCTTCTGATCTCTCCAATATCCACCTTCCCCAATCCCACACTTGGTATGGTGCCAGTGACACAAACCAATCTTCATTTTCTTGGTAACTGCACTGTCTTTTGGGATGCAACTGGTTCTCTAAGAGTTTTGGTGACACAGGAGAAACTATTTTACATAGTCCTGCTCACCAGTTTTGCAGCAGTTTGTGATTAGTATTGGAGATTTGGGTGAAAAATAGTATTTTTAATTGTGGTAAAATTCCCTTTATCTAAATCAGAATAAATATGTTGCAATGTATAAAAGGCTGTCTACCCAATGTTTAATTGTATTTGTCCACAAATTGAATCTCAGATATGCGGTTTAATGCCTCAATTGTATTTTTAAAGTATTTAAAATAATTTTAGCTAATTTATTTTCAGTGTCTTCTCACTAATGAATAGATGCTCTAAAATTACAAGTAGTGGCAAAAAACATGGAGGATCTAAGGAAGTATTGAGGTGTCAGGTTGCAGCTTTTTGGGGAAATTTTAAGTGTTTCAAGTAGTTAGTTGTGTGCTAAAATGTCAATGTCCCGACAAATTTCTGGCTATTGTCTTTAAACTTTAGTATGGCACATATACATTACAAAATGATTTGTTACTTTTATAAATTTCCTCCCTCTTCTTTTCCTAAAGCATGGAATGGAGATGCACGGCCCCTCAAGACCTCAGATATAGTGTTTAAATAATATAAACATTTAAATTTAAATAGTGGCTATTAGCACTTTGGGAAACATTACTGCTGAGCCTAATTCTATCCTCATAAGCTAGCCATACACAGCTTCACCCGATAGTTATCAAAAAACAACAAGTCCAGCTGATTTTCACTTGCAATAGTAGCAGCGCATCTGAGGCAGCTATTTTAGCATTGATTTGGAATGTGGGATTTTATCAGACTATATGGTTCAATAATTAACTGGATAAACTTGCATCATATGTAGAGTTTCAGAAATAAATATATTGGCACTCACATCATGATTTTGGCTTCTTCTACGAAATCCTCTTCATACATTGCACCTTCACGAATTGCTTTAATTGCTACTTTGTGTTGAGCCCGCCATTTTCCTAAGCGCACCACTCCAAACTGTCCACTTCCCAGCTCTTTCATAAATGTTAGCTCAGATGGGTTTATTTCCCACTTATCTGTGTGAGCAATCATTAAACATGTTCAATTATGTAAACTGACCAGAAACCTTCAAGATACGGCAGAGAAATTAACCTACATAATGTGCATCAATAACTTTATTTTTACTAGTTTTTTTTATTCATTCATGGGATATGGGCATCGCTGGCTGGCCAGCATTTATTCCCCATTTCTAGTCGCCCTTGTATGGCAGTTTAGAGTCAACCACATTGCTGTAGCACTGGAGCCACATACAGGCCAGGCCAGGCCAGGTCAAGTAAGATTGGCAGCTTCCTTCCCTAAAAGACATTAGTGAGCCAGATGGGATTTTTTGACGATCGCTAATGATTTTATGGTCATCAGTAGAATCTTAATTCCAGTTTTTTTTTATTGAATTCAAATTTCACCATCTACTCTGGTGGGATTTAAACCTTGGTCCTCAGAACATTAGCTGGATTCTGGATTAATAGTCTAGCGATAATACCACTGGGTCACTGCCTCCCCTTTGTTGCCTTAGCCAAAGTACTGACATTAAGCAATGAGAATGTGCAATTAACAGAAACCAGTATTTGAAGAAATAAAAGCAGATCATATAGCTTTGTTGAAAATATTAGCTGAATTCTAAACACAAAAACAGATCTGTACTTGAACAATATTTTTTAAAACAAAATCAAAATGCTTTAAATTATGCTCTAATATTTACATTCCTGTGTAATTTGCAATGTAACATGGCCTAAAAATGTATACTTTAATACTCAAGCAAATATATTTCAATATATTTATTTTTCCAGTCAGGTAAAGCTAACATGACAGTAAAGAACAAATATTTTAATGGAACTTTAAAAATTCTGGTTCTACAAAAATTACAAAGATTGGAGCAAAATTAAAGGTTAAGGAAGCAAATCAGAAGATAACAGCACTCAACTTAATCAAAAGCATCTAGGTGCAACTCTTAAAAAATCTAAACTGGGTTCTGTTTGCATTCCTATTGATCAAATTGGATCAAAATGATTTGCAAATATTTAGCTAAAGCTCAATGATTAGAGAACAGATAGCACTGACTATATGTTAGCTACAGAGAATAATTTACATCATAAAAAATTTACATCTGGAAAAATAGGTAGTTACATTACCATAGCTAAAGCCAGCAGTTGTAGGTGCAGATCGGACTTTACAGCTGACTGGATATCGCAACCGTGTGACAAGACCTAAGACAATACTTCATGATGTTAATCAATGCATTATTTCAACATATAGAAATATACCTTTAGTTAATGTCTACAACTAGTGTTAGGACCTCAATTTACATATCTTTGTTAGGCTATTGCCTTGCACGTCTCAAGATCACCAGCTTTTAATTTGATAGCTGGCACACTTCCAAAAGAGATCAGGTGCAGGGGCACATGGGTGTTTCAATGTTCATTTTTCATGCAAAAACAGGAAAAATAATATTTAATTTGCCCTCTAAATGCCTTTTTTATGTAATGGGACACCTGATGCTACTCAGTCTTTTAACTATGTTAAGTTTAGTTAACTATAACTAAATGTATGTTTACCATTGGCACTTTTAAGTAATGAAGCTAGATGTAAAACTCAAAAGATGAATTGCTTTTTTTTATAGAATTATAGAATGCTTACAGCGCAGGGGACTGCCATTTGACCCATCAAATCCATGCTGGAACTCTGCATGAGCAATCGAACGAGTCTCATACTCCTGGCCATTTCCCTGACCTCTCAATTCTTTTCCTTCAGATGCTTATCCAATTCCTCGAATGTCAAACTTAACTTGTCTCCATCATTCCTTCAAGCATGCTTTTTAGATTGTAACAACTCAAGGTAAAAACACTTTTTCATTAAGTTTCCTTCAGACATTTTACCAATCACTTCATTTATGTGCTGTTTGCTTCTTCTATCAAAGGGATCTACTCTTTCAATTTGATTTCAACTACAATTTTTTATAGCTAGATACACAATGTTTTCACTTTCAGGAAATTACACATCATCCCTTCAAGCATTCTTGTTCCCACAAACCCTGAGGCATCTTTCCCCTTTAACTGTCTGCTCTAACTATCTTTCACTTATTGTAAGTGCTTAGTGCCTCCCCTCGACAGGGCAAGCTCACAGCCTCCCTTGACTGGAACGTCTCAGTGCTTCCTCTCGACTATAAAGTCCACAATTCTTTTCCATTGACTGTCTTCCAAAGGTAAAAACAGTGTTGATGCTCCAAGATGATGACCTAAATCTGCAAGAGTATTTTCAGCAATTTCTGTTTCTATTTCAGATTTCCAGTATCTGTGATATTTTGCATTTGTACTCCCATTCCTTTTTCTCTGAATTTTAAAAACTTTATCTTAAGATAACCACAGCATACTTATCCTCATTGAAATTTCATGTTATTTTGATCATTTTGACAAGCTGACTTCATTCTTCTAATCGTTCACAGCCACTTTGGCAAAGCTCTCAAATCGTGCTTTCAGTTAATTAATTTCCAGATGGGGTATATCCTAGGATACTTTGGGAGGCAACAGATGAGATTGCAGAGCCTTTAACATTGACCTTTGGGTCTTCACTGTCCACAGGAATTGTGCCAGAGGATTGGAGAGTGGCAAATGTTGTTCCTCTCTTCAAGAGAGAAAATAGAAATGACCCTGGTAATTATAGGCCAGTTAGTTTTACTTCAGTGGTTGGTAAGTAAATGAAAGGGTCCTGAGGGATAGGATTTATGACCATTTGGAAAGATGCTGCTTAATCTGGGATAGTCAACACAGTTTTGTGAGCGGAAAGTCCTACCTCACAAATTTGATTGAATTCTTTGAGGAGGTAACTAAGTGTGTAGTTGAATGTAGAATAGTTGATGTTGTATACATGGATTTTAGTAAGGTGTTTGATAAGGTTCCCCATGGTAGGCTCATGAAGAAAATAAGAAGGTATGGGATAGAAGGAAATTTGGCCAATTAGATAAATAACTGGCTACCTCAGAGAAGATAGAGGGTGGTGGAAATTTTCAGACTGGAGGCCAATTACAGCAGCGTACTACAGGGATCAATACTGAGTCCTCTGCTATTTGTGATTTTTATCAATGACTTGGAAGAGATGGCTGAAGGGTAGGTTAATAAATTTGTTCCAAGATTAGTGGAGTAGTGGATGAGGTGGAGGGCTCTTGTAGGCTGCAAAGAGACGTTGATAGGATGCAGAGTTAGGCCAAGAAGTAGCAGATGGAGTTTAACCCTGATAAGTGCAAGATGATTCATTTTGGTTCGACAAACTTGAATGCAGACTACAGGGTCAATGGCAGGGTTCTGAGGAATATGGAGGAACAGAGAGATCTTGGAGTTCATATCCACAGATTGCTGAAGGTTGCCACACAAGCATACAGAGCCATGAAGAAGGCTTATAGTGTGTTAGCGTTTACTAACAGGAGATTTGAAGTTAAGAGCCGTGGGGTTATGTTGCAACCATACAGGACCTTGGTGAGACCACATTTGGAATATTTTGTGCAGTTCTGGTCACCTCACTATAAGAAGAATGTGGAAGTACTGGAGAGAATGCAGAGGAAATTTACAAAAATGCTGCCTGGTTTGGAGGTTAGGTCTTATGAGGAAAGATTGAGGAAGCTGGGGCTTTTCTCTTTAGAGTGGAGGAGGATGAGAAGTGACTTAATAGAAGTTTATAAGATGATGAGGGAGGATAAAAAGAGTGGACGTTCAGAGACTATTTCCTCGAGTAGATGGAGCTGTTACTAGGGGACATAACTATAATGTTCACGATGGGAGATATAGGAGGGATGTCTGAGGTAGGTTCTTTAGTCAGAGAATGGTTGGGGTGTGCCTGCTGTGACAGTGAAGTCAGACACTTTAGGAACTTTCAAGCTGTGACTGGATAGGCACATGAAGCACACTAGAATGATAGGGAGTCAGATAGCTTGATCTTGTGTTCGGACATAGCTCAGCACAACATCAAAGGCCAAAGGACTTTTATAGTGCTGTACTGTTCTATTTCTATATCATACTCTCTATGCTCAAGTACAAATTACCTACACCTGCATTCCCAACCTGGGGTTACATTCGAATCTCTGGAGAGAAATGACATACCAGAAAATCCTCTCATGTTGCCTACTTATCTATTCTCTCTTACAAGTATCTTGGGCTTCCTCAGCAAGCTACCTCACTCTCGCACATGGTCTTTCTGTACTGTGTGCAACTTTTCATTAAAATGTAACCCCTCTCACAATCTCAAGCAAGCAAACTCTGACATCCCAGCATTTTCTAAAGATGTGAGGAGGGATTTTCCACAGAATATAGACATCACTGGCTAAGTCAGTATTTATTGTCCAGCACTAATTACTCTCGAGAACGTGACGGTGAACTGCCTTCTCGAACTGCTGAATTCCATCTAGTATAGGTACACCCACAGTGCTGTTAGAGAGGAAATTCAAAGATTTTGACGCAGTAACAATGAAGGAATGGCAACATAGTTCCAAGTCCAAATGGTGTGTGGCTTGGAAGGGAAATTGCAGGTAGTGGTTTTCCCATGCACCCACAATCCTTGTCCTTCGAGATGGTAGAGGTCGCAGGCTTGGAAAGCATTGCCAAAAGAGCCTTGGTGAGTTCCATCATCAAGTAATATCATCTTTCCAACATCAGCATGCTATTTAAATAGAACTGATGACCCATTTATCACTTTGCCAGGGATTGCCAGCTAATTTGTTCAGATCACCAACTTTTGGACTGCTTTTTGAAATAACCCCGTGGAAGTTTCCAGGAGGCTTAGTAATATAGCTCATGAGTGTTTGACTGTATGTCCTGTTAGAGACTGGGAAGTGGAGGAAGGTAACTGATTTTGCCATGTCTCATCAGTACCAATGAAATCACTGGTGAAATAACAACTAATGATTCAACATGGGAATTTCATGGAAATGAAATGAAAACTTGCCACCTGGCATAAAACAGCATCTAATTCAAAGAAATGTAAATATAAAGGAAAAGATGTTCTGGGACATCAAATCTGGCAAATTTGTAGTCACGATTTGTTAATGATTCTCCTATTTTGTCACACTTATTTTCCCAAAACTGAAATTGAGCTATGCACCTGATAAAAGTTCTACACAAAACATGAGATTTTCCAGTCCCTCTTGTCAGCAGGATCTTCCAGTGCTGCCGAGGTAAATGGACTTTTTGGCTGGCTCATTGCATCTGCTATAATGGGACTCGCCAACCAGCACCAGGAAATCCTGGCCACTAACTCTTGTTTCTTTCTGCCCATGCCTGCTAAGACTTTGCAGCACTATTTCTTTTTTAGCTGTAGATTTCCATCATCTGCTGTATTAGGCTTTTGCATTAGTAAATTTTTCCTCATTGGATTTGAAACATACTGATCTAGGAAACAGTCCTGATTGCTCTTGAGAAACCAGCCCCCACTTTGGCCAGAAATATTACCTCTATCTCAGTCTGTCTTGAGATAATTAAACTTATCTAAAATTATTACAGATTTTCCTGAATTGTATAAAATTATGTTGACTATTTGACAGACAGTGATGTACATTGAAAATTATACAATAGCCTCCTTATCTCAGCTTTATCCAGATGAAATCTAATGCCACTTATAAGATGCTCAATTAATGCTACCATCTCTATTGCATTGTTGCTTTTTTTTCCCCTCTATGTACCTGTAGCTGGCGTAACCAGGAATATTAAGTCATCAAACCACTCCTTACCTACACATTTCTGCATGTCATTCCTCTCCGTTCAGTTATTGTTACTAACACTTAATCTGATTTGAAAGGTTTTGTTTGATCATGGACATATCAATCCTTCCTCAAATTCTTTTAATAATCTTACGCTTTTCAACTCTTCCTTTTTCTGATCTGCTCCTTACTATTTTTCTGACTGCCTTTTTTTCTTCCCTCTACCTCTTGCCTCTTTACTTTGCTTTCTGCTTACCCATTACACCCCCACCCAAGTCATACTATTCAAACTCTCTACCACTGTGCTAATTACTAGATGCCAGTTCAATAACAATAAACTGTTAAATCAACACCAATAAGATTTATTTTATTTCAATACCTGCTGCATTGTGCTGGTGGTATTCAATTAATTCAGGAATGCTGTCAAACAAATGTTTTTCTGCCAAATAGAACTGTACGTGAGGTCCTTTGGTCAGCTTTATATGGTAATGACGGCTGGATCCACTGCCATCTCTGAAAAAAAATTGAAGTTTTTAATAATACTTATAGTCACTAAAACTGAGGACATGGATTTATAACTTCATAGACAGCCCACTAGACAGCACTGCTCATAATTGCTTATTTCATTCTTTTAAAGAGTAAAAGTGTTTAAAAAGTTAAAGACCCTCTCTGCCTGTTCTGCTTCAGTGACTATGACGTGTCCCTCCAATAAGTTAATAGCACTATATCTAAATTTGATGGAATGCTTTATGTCATTGCATATCATTTTTGGTGATAATTTTAAGATGGTCTGAGATAAAAGTAATTCATGCAGTTAAAATAGGGGCTTTCGATTCTTATCATACAGTCATTGAATGATACAGAACCGAAGATTCATGCTTGCACTCTTTGGTTGATCTAATTAAGTATTCTTATTTCCTGACTCTTTCCCCACAACTTTGCAATACTCTTCCTTCCAAATATTTATCTTATTCTCTTTTGAATGTTTATGTAGCTAAATAGCCAACTCCTGCTTTCAAATGTGTTAATTGATTACTCATTTTACTATTAACGCCTGCATCATTTCACACTTGTAATTACTTCAAACTGTGTGTTCCTCACTGCAGGATTCCTAGTCACTGACCTGTTCTTGTAGCCATAGTATTTATATGGCTAGCCAGTTCAGTTTCTCTTCAACGGCAACTGCTGGACGTTGATGGTGGGGAATTCAGCATTGGTAATATTATTGAATGTCAAGGGATCATCTCAACTATTCCTTGATATAAAGTGTCCAACATTCCAAACACTTATCAATTAAAAAGTTCTCTTTTCAATGATTTCTCTTTCCATTCTCATGTGGCTATTCCTGGTAATATAACAAGGATCTACTCTTGGCCCTTTCCAACTTCTCATTTGCATTCTGCACCTCAATGATGCGAAAATGTAACATCAGTTTTCACAAGAACACTGGTGATACCCAGCTGTATTTCACCACCACCTTTCTCAACACCTCATTGCCTCTAAATTGTCAAACTGTCTATCCAACATCCAGCACTGGATGAACAGAAATTGTCTCCAATAATATTGGGAACACATAAACCATCCTTTTCAGTCCCTGTTATAACTGCACTTCCTAGCCAACGACTCCAGCCCTCTTCTTTTCAGCTTAGACTGACCAGTCTGTTTGTAGTCTTGTGTCATATTTGATACTATCTATTTCTGCTATTGTGAAGGCCACCTATTTCCCCCTCAATAACATCATCAATAGATTCTTTCCCATTGCCTCAGCTCATCTGCTGCTGAAACCCCCATCCGTGCCTTTGTGGCCTGTAGATGTCACAACAGTGCACTTTCAGCCACCCTTACTTCTTTTAGTAATTTAGGACATGTCCCATCCAGATCAGCTGACCTTTCTATTACCAATCTTTTAAGTGCCTCCTCTTTACTGATTTGATCCCATCAAATATTGCTACTTCTTCTTCCTTTACTGCTATATTGGCAGCATCCTCTTTTCCTATGAAAGCAGATGCAAAGTGCTCACTACGTAACTTCTTTATGCTCTCTGTCAACAGAAGAAAATTTGTTTATTTAACTCCGGAGTGGTCCCACCCATTTTATAGATCTCTTACTTTCTACATGTTTATCAGAGAGTTTGGGAGTAATTTTTAAGGCAGCCAACAAGTTATCCTCGCTCTCTTGTTGGTCAAGAAAGTTAATTTGTACTTTTCAGGAATTCCATCCACTTTTGTCTTTTACAATGTTACTATCTCAGTCTCTCATTATCAAAACTCAGTAACTCTTGCTTAATTCTGCAATCTGTCTGCAAATTTATTCCTCTAACTACATCTTTTGTATATCATAATAGTTCCCCTACTGATCATTAATTCTATACATGCTATACAGATAAAACATACCATTCATAGAGAAGAAAACAAGAGAGTGCAGAATGTAGTGTTACAGTTATAGCTAGGGTGTAGAGAAAGATCAATTTAAATCAATAATGAGAGGACACAGGTTTAAGGTGCTGGGCAGCAAATACAGAGGAACGTTAGGGTAAGTAATTCACTCAGACAGTGGTGAGTGAATGAAATCGGCTGCTGTCAATGGTGGGGGAGGCGAAATCGCTGGGATCTTTTAAAAGACTTCTGATTGAGTACATGGGATTAAATGGGATTGGGAGTTAGAGATAGTTCTGTGGCCTAGTAGATATGGGTATGATCGGCGCAACTTGTGGGCCGAAGGGCCTGTTTGTGCTGTAGTGTTCTATGTTAATGCAGGGTGGGTCCATTCAAAAGTCTGTTGGCAGCAGGGAAGAAGACATTGAATTACGGCATTATTAAAGAGTTTGAGAAAGTTCAAGTGAAACTTTAGAAGCTTAGAATGAGAGTAAAAGATACATTTAGAAGGTATATAGGCACATCTTGCAAAAAGTCACCCCACTCCAGCACCATCTTGGGAAAGTTTTGATATAGAACATAGAACCCTACAGTGCAGAAGGAGGCCCTTCAGCCCATCAAGTCTACATCGGACCACAATCCCATCCAGGCCCTACCCCCATATCCCTACATATTTTACCCACTAATCCCTATAACCTACACATCTTAGGACAGTAAGGAGCAATTTTAGCACAGCCAATCAATCTAACCCACATGTCTTTGGAAAGATGTTTTGAAAAGAAAAGTAAGCCAGCATTGACATTTATGTCTTAAATCAACACAAGCCACTTATTACAGAAACTGCAAAAGAAAATGACATCAAGCTGATCAACATGAAAGGCAGCTTGGGTCTGCAATTTTACTAATTTTTTTTTAACTAAATCTCAGGATGGCACATTCTCCCCATGGAATGTCCACAGACAGTAACTCAAGCCAGGGATGAAACCCAAGTTCATGGCACTGTGAATCAGCAGTGCTAACCACTGTGCCATTGCACCATCCTGAGATTTAGTAAAAAAATTAGTAAAATCGCAGATCCAAGCTGCCTTTCATGTTGATCAGCTTGGTGTCATTTGTTGATATACCTATGGTCTAAAAAATTCAGAAGTGCTGGAAATAAAAATCTCTGTATGGTCTAAAATATTTTATTGTGTGTATCTTGAAAATGTTTGTTTTACGTTCCCAGTGAAACAGGTTAGTAAAGTAGCCTCATATTTGCCAATGAATGCTGAATAATCTTCCGATAAAGATGCAGCACTGCCATCTACTGGTTTAATAGTTGACTGCAAATAATTTTGTCTCTAAGTGATGAGATGTCTTAACACAAATTAAAATACCCCACAAACTGATTGTTATAATAAATATTTGTGTTTTGGATAAACAAAGAAAATATTAGTTGTTCAGAAACAGATTTGATAGAAGTCATAAAGGTAAAACATTGTTTGGGCCTACTTTTATACTGCTATTAGGGAGCAAAATTTAAGAGAGGCCCTTATCATCATAAAATAAGTGGGCTGCCAGTGCTACTGACTGATTATCTAAATGTTGGCAAATGGAACTGGGTTATCCTGATAGATTTGTAAGAAAGCCTGAATCTCTTAAAAGTTAAACTACAATGTGACAACAAGCAACTTGTATTCATCTTGCAGAAAAAATAGAAAACAGCTGGAAAAGTTTCGGCTGCTGCATTTGAGGTGTTGTTGGAAGAGGTGAACATGAGGATGGACACCACCATCCCAAGGAAGACCTCAAGATGCTCATCCTCAGTGAGCAGGTCAGCACCAAGAGACCATTCACAGAGAATGTTCTGAGCCAAATGAGTGCGCAGCAGCCTAAAAGGTAAACAGAAACACTGAAAGTTGGAGTTCCAGAAAAGTGTTATATTTAACTCGAAACATTAACTCTGTTTCACTCTCCACAACTGCTGCTGGGCCAATTGGATTTTTCCAGAATTTTGTTTTTATTGCAGCCTAAATGGTGTTTGTGGGTCTCATTGTGATACATAGTGTTTATGCAGTTGCACAAATAAATTTAAAGAGGATGTGCATTGGAAAAAACTAGCAGGACAGACCACCTACATTTTAAAGTGAATGTTTCCCCACAGATTTGGCTGCAGTGCCACAAGGAGTTTAATGATTTGACTGAAGAAAGCTCCTAACTCGAGCTCTACTTTATTCTCTACTTAGCCCTAAACTGTTTGCAATTCCAGCACTAAACACTTGCCTGACCAATTCCCAAATCTCTCCTCCAATGAGTACTGTATATTACACTCCATTTCTTTCTGCTCCTAATCTCAAACTCAGCACTGACTATTCTATTATTTTCTTTATTTCTTATACTGCTGTCACCCTTCATCCATCAGCAACACTGTTTTCCCTTGACATGTATATCCTCAAAGCATCTCGCCGTGCTGCCATTAACGTTCTTGCTTCCTTATTGCAGAAAAGGCATATAAGCAATAGCAGAGAGGAGGAGGAGGGAGAGCCACCATTAACATCCTTGCCTGAATTGGGGTGATCATGGAGGTGTGGAGATTGATCATGTCAGATAAACGGTGAGGCTGGAGTTTATCCGATAAAGTTCTTGGCTATCTTGTTCCCTTTCTTTCCTGATGTGTCACCATCACACATTATGACAAAATATACATTTTTTTTTTAATGAACAGTCATTCATTTATCACTGTCATCAAATTCTGATCGATTTTAGGTGAAGGTAGAGCTCCCCAGTGGTTGGGAAGCTGAAAACAGTAAAATTCAAGATTATAGTATAAACTCACCCTCCAAATTTGGTGTAAAGAGACACTGTATACATTCCAGGTTGGCTGGAATCTCTCACAACAAAACCTCCCTCTTTATCCTGCAAAAAGAATTAAATAAAGATTAAAACCTCCATAAAGTAACATTCTACCAAAATAACTGCAAAGAATTCAAGGTCACCAGTTGTCTTCACAGAAAATTCCTTCCAGCTAATTCTACTGAAAGTTGTGCCAGAGGTTAGCAAGACCATTAAGAGAAGCAAACAAAACCCTAGCAGGCTTTACTTATAGTGAGATAGAACTGAAATCCCGAATTGAATCTTGGTTAAACCACATTTATAATACTCCATGCACTTCTGCAGTTTTATATGATTAAAGTAATGCAAGGATAACAGGAGGATACAGAGATAATTTATGAGCATGATATCAGAAATACATGGGTATAAATTTCATTAACTGGCTGGGTGCCTTTTCTCTTGTTAAAGGACTAAAGGATAGAGATTTTAAAGTTATGAAAAACTTTAATAGACTGAATTCAAAGAAAATTACCTTTTCTAGGGAAGTGGCCATAATGATTGGTCACCTCTGTATGACAGTTACCAAGAAATTCAATAAGGAATTCAGAAGAAACATCCAGCAAGTGGCGAGAATGTGGAAATGGCCACCACAGGGAGTTGGAGTGAAAGATATAGATGCATTTAAGGGGAAGCTAGACAGAGGGGGAAGAGACTAGAGGATTATAATAATCTATGTAAATTAGGAGGGATGGGAGGAAACTCAATAGAATCAATTCCAGTCTCCCAGACAGCATGGATCAACTACAGTTCGTCTATCACCGCAACAGGTCCACAACAGATGCCATCTCCCTGGCCCTGCACTTGACCTTGGAACACTAGATAACAAAAATACCTATGTGAGACACCTATTTATTGACCACAGTAGAGTCTTCAACACCATTATTCCCACGAAACTCATCTCCAAACTCCGTGGCCTGGACCTCAGCACCTCCCTCTGTGACTGGATCCTGAACTTTCTATCTCACAGACCACAATCAGAATGGATAGGCAACAACACCATGATTATCCTCAACACTGATGTCCAACAAGGCTGTGTTCTCAGCCCCCTACTATACTCCTTACACATCTATGACTGTGTAGCCAAATTCGTCTTCAACTGGACTTTCAAGTTTGCTGACGACAACATTATAGTGGGTCGGATTTCAAACAATAATGAATGGAGTACAGAAAGAGAGAGAATCTGGTGAACTGGTGCAGCGACAATAATATCTCCCTCAATGTCAACAAAACAAAGGAGATAGTCTTGGCTTCGAGAAGCATAAAGGAGAACATGTCCTAGTCTACATCAATGGAGATGAAGTGGAAATGGTTGACAGCTTCAATTTTTTTGGTGTCCAGATCACCAACAACCTGTCCTAGTCTCTCCTTGTCGACACTATAATTCCGAAACGCCTCTACATTCTCAGAAAAACAAGGAAATTTGGCATGTCCAACATGACTCTCATCAGCTTTTACAGATGCACCATAGAAGCATTCTTTCTGGTTGTATCACAGCTTGGTGTACTTCTGCTCTGTCCCAGACTACAAGAAACTACAAATGGTCGTGAACAAAGCCCAATCCATTGCACAAACCAGTCTCCTATACATTGACATGTCTACACTTCCAAGTGTGTTGGAAAAGCAACTAGCATAATTAAGAACTTCAAGCACCTGCACATTCTCTCTTCCAGTTAGGAAAAAGATACAAAAGTATGAATACACGTACCAACCATTTCCCTGCTGCCATTAGACTTTTGAATCAACCTACCCCATGGTGGTTGATCTTTCTCTACACCCTAGCTGTGACTGTAACATCACATTTTGCACTCATCTTTTCCTGTTTTTGAACAATATGTTTTGTCTGAATAGTGCTCAAAAAGCAATACTTTTCACTGTATATTAATATACGTGACAATAATAAATCAATTCAAGCAAACTCTTCACGTGGACTGATTTGGCTGAATGCCCATTTCTGTGGCATATACCCAATGTAATCCTACACGTCAATAAACTAAGGCACTATAGCAATAGTAGCCATTGGTTTTGGAGTAGCACGCTCATCTTTGAGCCAGAACTTGTGGGATCAAAGTCCTACTGCAGAGAGTTAAGCGCATAAGCTTAGCTAGCAATTAAGTGCATGAGGAGGCAGCTTTATGGGTGAGATATTAAGTTACGGCTCTGTCTGCATTTTAGGTCAGTATAAAAAGTCCAACAGTATTGTGAAGAGTAGGGAAATTCACCTGTCCTGGTGAATATTTATCCCGCAACCAACACCTATAAACAATGATCTAGTCATTATTTGACTGTTGTTTGTGGAAGCTTGTACTGCACAATTTATCTGCCATGTTTCCTACATGACAAATCAGATAGGGTCAGCTCTGATCACTGCCTTGTATCATTTTCCATCTCTATCCCCTTCTACATTCCAATCCATCCTTCTCCATGTCTGGCCTTGGAAAAAGCAACCACCATCACACCCTCCCCGCACCACCACCGCCACCGCGCCCAGCCCCACCCCCTCCAACCAATCCCAACCTCATAACTGCAGCTGGTCAAATATTTAGCCTTCAGCTCTCCATTCACCGTGACATTCCTCCATTACATTACCTATCTATTTTCCTCTGGCATCTTTTCTGTGCAAATGCAAGAGAAGCAAAACCAATTAGTTTTCCTAACTATTGTCCAGCACCTCAAAATGGATTTGAATGACAATTTATCTGCATATCCTCAAACTTAGTATACTGTATCCATTGCTCATCATGTGATCCCCATGATGTTGCAAAGACCAAATCTACATCAGAAAGTCACTTGGCAATTTTTTTTCATAATGATTTCTCTGTTGCTAATCACTTCATTACCACATACAAACACCTATTCTAATCTTTCATTTTCAGCCTTCTACACTATATCAATCAATCGTCATACAAGTTTGAGGAACAGCACTTAGTCTCTCAATTGTGTATTTTGCAATCCTTTGTTGACTTGAATAATTTTAGATTTCAACTTGAGATCTCTTGCACATGTTGATATATAAAATGAATGTGGTGCAGAGGCTGGAATTTGGGAGTGGGGGTGGGGGACACTTTTGTGCAGAACTAACAGGCAGTCTGCACTGTTGCTATCAGCTTGCTTTTGCCTACTCCTCAGACTCCTGCTCGTTGTCAGCTTTTTCTGTTTCTACTTCAGATCACCCTTATTTCCAAACATCCAAATTTTTAACTTTATTTTCTAATTGTGCTTCTTCCTATCACCTCCTGCTGACAGCCAATCAGCTGCTTTTTGCTTCGTTTTTAAATCATTTTACAGCTTAGTTTACACATGTACACGTGCTTTGTTCTAACTTCGTTCCATTTGAATATAAAAAAATTTCTGATTAAGATTACATCAAAATTTCAATTATTCATTTACCTTTCTGGTTTCTGCAAAGCCAATTGATTACAAAGCTGAGATCACTGGGGCTGCAAAAGGGCTTGCAATTCACACCTGGCTTCACACAATCATAGATAAACTGCAAGGTCTTTGATACTATTGTCACCCTGCTCCCATTTCTTATATTTTCAAAATAAAAGAATTAAGATAAATGTAAGGCAAAAGGTGAAGGGGTTTAGGAATGGAGTTGCAAAATGTAGAACCACTTAGGCTGATTATTCTCCCTTTAATGTCAAAGAAAGAAGGGAAGAAAAGGCACAGTTCAAATCAACATTATCTGCTTACTATCTCAGCTCAACTAAAGTTTTTGTGAAACAAGAATTTGTATCAGAAAAGCCTCAACTAAAAAGTTGATTTTTTTTAGCCATTTTATTCTGCCACATCTGCATGTACCCAATTTACTGCAAAAATTGCATCATAATTAAATGGTGTACTGAATAAACACCCACGTATATCCTCACCTGCATACAATCTAATGGAAAGTAACACATCAGTTAAATGTATAACTGATAAATGTGTTCAGAAGATAGACCAAAAATGAGTGGGTCACATTCAAGGCTATTTCATCAGAAGTCTGTTGTAGCACAAGTAGTAAACTGGAAAAAATATGGTTGAATGTTTCCAAGACATTTTAGAACTGAGTATAACAACATTTTGCATTCAGCATCCTCCACATTCTAATTTTGGAAAACAACAAGAACTTGTAAAATTTTTCAACTTCCTGCTCCCCAATTTATTTTTTCCCAGTTGGAAGAGCACACTGAAAAGGATCTCCAGTAATTTGTCAGACATTTATCTTATGGACTAGCATACAAGCTCTATAGACAGCAAAATTGTCACCATAATTCATGAACACCATTTCTGTAACTGTCATCCAATGTTTTTATTTTTTGAAGGAGAAGCAGCATACTGAGGATCAGCATCTGTTGATGGTGAGAAATGGTACTTGAGGAAGTCAGTGGCATTTAGGTACTGGCAAAATAATGGCTTTGCTGCTTCTAGTATGAAACTGGAACTAGTTATGGGTCATTCACATTTACATATTAATCAAGAGTTTAGCCACTGTTTCGTCAGATTTACAGCAAAAAACGGAGCAGGGAAGCAGAGCTAGGTGAATCAGCATACATGTGAAAGTCAACCAATGACTTTGGATGATAATGCCAAATAGCAGCATCTAAATAATGAAGATAAAACTAATGGAGTACCTCACAAAAGGCCAGCCAGAGAAAGAGAAAGCCTGGAAAAGATTATGGGCAGGTTTTAGTTAGCCCAATAGGGATCTTGACCATGGGTCTCAAGGATTAGCAGAGAATCAGAGGCCCAATGGTATTTAGTGTTCTAGAGCACATAAGTAGCCACTGCCAGGTCTTTTCTAGGATTCAGGATTCTCACCATCATCAACAGCACTGGAAGCAGAGGCAGCTGCCGGCAAAATACCATCAGAGGTTCGGCAGCTTTGAGCAGCTGATTCCCCTCTGCCCCAAATGCCACATCCTCAATGGGGATGGAGTGCCTGACAATGAGAAAACCCACAACCTGCATTCTAGAGGCTACTGACAACCTGACGGGGTTTGCTGGGCAGTCTTTGAGAAGTCCTATGTAATCTTTGAACCTCCACTAGATTGTGATCATCAATGAGCCTAACTGACATCTTGCCGCCAGTGAGTAAGAATCCCACAACCCCTCCTATCCTCCAACATTAGAAACATAGAATCCCTAACAATACAGAAGGCATTTGACTCAGTGTCTGGATCAACACTGAATATTTTACACAGGTCCTCTCCCCTACCCTATCCCTCTAATCTCACACATTTACCATGGATAATCAATGAAATCTACACATCTTGAGACACTAAGGGGCAATTAGCATCGCAAATCCACCTAATCTGCACATCTTTGGACTAGAGAGGAAACCAGAGCACCCAGAGGAAACCCACCCAAGGAAAATGCGCAATCTTCAAACAATAACCCAAAGACAGAACTGCACTTGTGTCTCTGGTGCTGTGAATCCACAAGGCTAACCACTATGCCGCCCATTATCAGTAGAGATTTTCGGCACAGAGTACCTCTGACAACTAACTGCACCCAGCTGCTACAGTGGCACTGTGACAGGCTGAATTAATTTTTGTCAAATACCTATTACTTTTCAGATGCAAAATATTATTTTATTATTCTTGAAAAAATATTTATCCTGGCTACATAGAAATTATCAAATGCTATCATGTGAAGATTCAGAAGTAGAATATTCTCTGCACATGTTGCATATATCTAAACATCTGTTTGAGAACACAATTAGTTCATATTGCCATATGTTCTTCTCCGTGTGGGACAGCAAAATGATTGTAGTCCTTTTGTATAAACGGTTATAGATTTTCCACAATCAGCAGACAGAAGAATCTATTCAAGTAGATCAAAAAGATTTCAGCAACTATTTCCCCATCCTGACTCTCCACACCTAGAACATCCAGACCTTGTAATTCTTATAGGGTTGATCTAGAACATAAATCAGCATCGTTGCTAGTTCAAAATGTAAGAAGCACTCTGATCTATGATGAGGAAAATTCCAAGGACTAATGACCTTCAGAAAAAAAAAAGTCCTCCTCATCTCTGTCTTAATGGGGTCAGTTATTTTTAAACGATGTCTTCTAGTTCTAATCCTCACATGTCAAGCCCTCCTGCAATCCATATTTCAATGGGATTACCTCTCATTCTTCTAAACTCCCATGAATCAAGATCTAACTTGCTGAACTTTTCCTCATAACATAAATCCCTCACCCTAGAAATCAGTATAATGAATATCTCCTCTGAACTGTTTCCAATGTCAGTACATCCCTCCTTAAGACACATTTAATAGTGTCTTGTTGCAAAAATACAAAAACATAAATGAAAAAGAAACCGAAAATATTTTAGTTAGTTTATTACCACATCAAAGTTACCAAACTAGAATTCAAACTTACTTGAAATCTAAAATTAAGCCATTTCCAAATAATTGGAAGTATGAATTCCACCCTTACCTCAGATCTCAGTAAATGTTCTGCTTTACTCCTATTAACATTTTTGCAATACCACCTAAATAAAAATGGGAAAAAAGGGACAGAAATTAGGCACAACTTCCACCACATTGGACCTTCAGCATTATTGTTTACGAGCACAATCAAAAATAAAATAACTAGTCATTCACCTAGTCATTGCATCTTGGAAGTTAATGTGTGCAAACTGACCACTCTAGACTGTGAAGTGCTTCGGGATATTTAAAAAAATTACATTTTAAAACAAAATTAAAAGTGTCTTAAAAAAATGACCAATAATGCAATGATCTTGCATCTATTTTAAGTAGTCTGATCCATCAAAATGACTTTGAACGATAAGAATCTTCTGCATCATACTAATCTGCAATATTAAGTAGCAATGTATCATGTGATTGTAAAGAGGTACAATACAACTTTTGTGACCAACATTAGAAGCATTAAAACGTATTCCATAGTGTAATATAATAACTCATTTCAAACATTCTTTTGAAAATCACTATAATAGCAGCCAGTATTACAGGTTGTTCACCTTCTGAAGTAAAGTAATTCATTATCTAAGGATATATTGGCAGTAGAAGCTTCAACAAAAGTAGAAAGATGGTAAACATTAGGAGTAGTGCTAAACAAACAAATCTCATCTCCACGATGTTCCTTACAGAACTATATACTTCTTAAACATCCATGTTTTGGTATATCATTAACTGAATAGAATGATCTATCAGTTCTATTAGAAGGGTACCCTCTGGAGGCCATTCTCTATGATGTAGCCTTATTTTGCACATGTCTGTTCATTACAATTTCTTCTAGTCTGTCTCTAGTAAAAGAACATAAGGGTGTGACCATAGTGAACCCTACAATAAGATCACGATGGCAGAAGGATGGGAAGCAAATGACTTCCATGCCTGAAACTGTTGAAAATAAGTTTAGAGTCTTTTCTTGATTGGATAATTGCATAACTGAAAAATATATTCTCCCAATAATTTCTGTCAAAGCTAATGTTTAAGACAAAATCTGTGGCTGTCAAAATCTGTGCCCGTCAAAATCTGTGCCCTCAAGGACATTCTGACTTGAAAAGATATGCAGATAACTTACTCACTTTTCTACAAATCCAATTTGTCTGTTGCATTGCCAATGTAATTGGTAGAATCTCAGGGACAAAATTTTTGTCATCATTCTCTTGCATACATACGCATATGAACTTGGAGGCATATCATCTACTAGCATCCAAATTCTACTGGAATACAGCATGTATTTAGAATTGGTGCATCTCTTGTATCAAAACTAGTAAAGTTGTTGCACCAAAAAAGCTGAATTTTATGATCACAACTTTTGTGCCTTTCTTCATTACAAGCATTTCTAGTTCCAAGCAATATTCTAGCAACTGTTCCGGGGTTCTAACTCTTTATAATAATGGAGCATTTAACACTCCAACCAACATCAATTTTTTGTAGAAATTCAACATTGCTGATATGCTTTTACACTTAATCTCCTCATATATACACTCATAAACAATAAGTCATGTCATTAGGAAACACTCCCTTTTTCTGTTTATAAAATGTATTGTATAACATTTCACTGCATTCAACACTATCAGACAACTAAGTGCCCACTCTATCAGCCTATCAGTGATCTTTTGCAATCCCGTGTTTGTAGTTTAATCTTCCTCAGATTCTGCTGAAGTGTTACCTTCTGTTATAATAACTGACGCCAACAGCTACATTGTTCACTTACTTTCAAGATGCCATTTCTGCCAGTTAATTTTTTTTCATGTTTTATGGGCCTGGCTATTTCCAAAATAACATTTTGTGTTATTCTAAACACATGCTATTCTATGTAGTTCAGCACACTACATAGATGGTGCTGGACTGTGAGATGATGTTGTCTTTAAACTGAGGTGTCAAACTGAGGCTTTGTTAGCTCTTTCAGTTCGACATAAAGGCTAGAATTCTCCCAAAATAATTTTAAGTATTCAATTCATGTGAAAACTGAAGTAATTCATGCTATTTTCTTTTCAGTGGGAGTCCAGACTAGAATCTCCCACACTCTGTGTATTGTAGAGGCCACTAGTGAGAATATTAGGTTTCATCTGAAAGGCTGAAACCAGTGGGCCTCTGCATATACTAAGTGGAGCCTCACTGTCAGCCTCCTGATTGTTGGCCAGCTTGATAGCCGACCAATGCCAATGCCAGAGTAACAGCGGGATCCCCCACCCCACTGATTGCCCCCAAGACCACACCCCATCAGGTCCCGCTCCTTTGACATTGCCCTATGCCCAATGGGCAGTGCAAAAGTGCCCCCCAGGCATGAGTGCCCCTTGGGCAGAGCTAGGGCACAGGTTGGCACTGTCAGGGTGCTCATGCCCAGGGGCACTCCCTTTCTCCCCTCCCTTTCACTTCAATTTGATCAGGCCACTAGCTCCCCAAAATAGTGGGCTGGTGTAATCCCCACTGGAGTGAAACATTCTGATGGTGGGAGGGGTTAGCGGGCCTGTTAATAGCATTTAAATTATATTTTAAATGTCATTTAAATGCTAGTGCAGCAGGATGGAAGAATTGCTACTAAAAGGTCCCATGGCACTCTTTCAAAAGCTGGGAAATTATGCCTGGTGCCCTGAACAATATCCATCTTCAATCAACATCAGCAATGAAAATTACTTGGTCATTACCACACATAGTGAATTTGTTATTTACAAATTGGCTGCTACATATCTGACAGCATAATAGCAGCTAAACTTCATTGAATCATAGAACAGTTACAGCACAGGGAGGCAGCTTTTTGGCCTGTCATCCCTATTCTGGCATTCTGCATGGACTCAGCTAGTCCCACCGACCTGCCTTTTCACTGCAGTCCTACAAAACTTTACTCTTCAGATAATTATACAATTCTCTTGATGGAATCCATTACATAGTCTCAGACAGCACATCCCAGATCCCAACCATCAAGACAGTGAAAGAGAAAGCGACTTACTCAGTGTCTTTTTCACGAGTTCAGATTGCCTTAAAGCATATCAGACTCAAAATAGTATTTTTCTGGTACTGTCAATTTGCTCATACCAAAGTATCACAAACAGCAATGGTTGAAGAATTCATGTGATTCAGGACACAGTAAGGACCAAACATGCTTCATTTCAAAAAATGCTATGGGATCTCTCATTTCTAATTGAGGGAAGACAGGCCTCATGTTAACATCTCACCCAAAAGATGATTTCCCTGAAAATTCAACACTCTCTCTGAACTAAATGGAAGTGCCAGCCTAGATTGTACAATTAATTTTCTTTGAACCAATGCCAAACTGATTCAAAAATCATTCTCTTTGGTTAATTAACACACAACAGAAAAATCTTAATATATAACTGCAATTTAGAAAACTGCTCGACTTACTCATATTTTTCTAGATTATTGGATTTCTTCTCAGCTACATAGTTGCTTGGTATGTAACCTTCACGCCTGGAAAACATATTCAGAGATTTTCATGTTAAGAGTACCATTGACATTAGCTTGCAATTTAGGTTCCTATTTTACTGAAATACCAAAAATACTTAACTGTCAGCTTACTAAGAAAATCTATTAACATTGATAGTAAAAATGCACACCAGTTCAATAGGCAGTGATATTCTAAGACAGTGGTGATGACATGCTGCAACAGAAGAAAGGGACATTAAGTTAGGATACGTCTAAACAGCAACATAGAATGGCAATGTTGGATAGGAGCACATCATTAGTGACCCCAGCTCACCATTCTGAATTTTATATCAAGTTCATTGCACTGATTCTAGAACTTGCAGTTTGCAATCTCTTCCCTATTCGGAATTCATCTAGTCCATTTTAAGAAAGTTTTCTGTTCCATCATCCCATTTGGTAATCTATTCTGCAGTTTCATTATCCAATTAAAGGAAGCTTTAACTTCCTGTTTTCTTTCAACAGTTAAATAGTGAGTTACAATGTTCTGAAATAAAGATAGCACTCTTTGTATACTTTAGCTGCTGTCTGTATTCTAACCTTCACAAAAATCCTGTTTATCTAGACCACTCTTGATGTGTATGGATCCCACAAAGTGGAACACTAATGCTCTGCCAGTTCTTGACACGAATATTCTACTGAGGTTAACTGTAATTGATCCTATGAAATAGGTTTCATAATGTAAGCATGTAGGGCTTTTGTGGTTCCAAGTCTATGCCCTATTATAAATCAACTATATTATACATAATGGAAATTTATATTCTCATTCCATTTTCTTCTAAAGAAACAGCTTTATTTAAAATTGTAAAAGCAACAATTTGAAACATTTAAATTGCTCTTTAAAATGATCTGCAGAACTCCAGCAGAATAGTCTCATGATAAATGGCTTAAACAGATTCTGGTTACAATTTTGTTTAAAACTTACCATCCAAAAATGTACATGGCATACTTTTAAAGGTTCATTGACTTTTGATTACAATATCTTCAGGGAAGAGATCTTCTTTTTAAAAAAGAAACATGTTTTTGGTGCTGTAATGCTTCTGTGAGTGACTAACAAATTATTTGGTAATGCATGAGTCAACTTCCTCCAGCTAAGCAATAGTAAAACTGAAGATAACACTGTCAGCCTTCCACCACAAACTCTATACTCTAACCATCAGTGCAAGACCGAACATGGGCAGCAGTTTTGGATGAATCAAAGTATACAAAGAGTGATTCATGGAAAGCCAACTCAATTCAAGGCAGTGTCAGGCCCTTTGTATGCTTTGCATTATTAGATATTAAGCAAAGTTCTGCGTATGATCCACCTCCAACAAAACTCAATCGAATCCTGAAAAGTTTCATCCATGTCCTGGTCACACCCAGACTCAATTATTCTAATAATCTCTATGTTGGCTTCCCACAAATCACTTGCTCATCCACACCACCTTGTCCTCACTGACCAATATTAGGTTTCTGCTCCTCAACACTTTCAATTTAAGACTCTCAAACTTGTGGTTAAATATCTTCATAACCTGGTGCCTCACTGTCAATTTTTTTTCTCTACACCCTGCAGCAGAATTGAATTCATGCTATTTCTTTCACCCCAGCCTCCAGTACATTCCTACTTCAGTGCATACTGATGACAACCGAGCTTTCTATCATAGAGTTGCCACAATCTGGGAAGTGTTTCATAAATGCTGACAACTCTTCATTTCCTCTCCACCTTCTAGATTTGCCTTAGAACCGACTTCATTGACCAAGTTTTGATTTCTCCTCCTAAATACTTCCTTATTTGATTCAACATCCATCTTTGGATTAAATTTCAGTAAAATCTCTGATGTGCTTCACAATATTAATAACACTACATAAATTGTTGTATTGGACAAACTGTAAGGCCTGGAAATGCCATGGAGAATAGCCTAATCTCCCACCATAATTTTACTAGGAGGGCAGTAGAAATGCCAAAGAAGCAATATGACTAGTAACTTTCAGCTTTTAATTCATTTCATAGGATTTCACTAGTCTCCCACCAATCCATCAACATTTCAAGTATTACACCTTCATGGGGACAAAACTATAACAAGAGTGGCAGCAGAAAACAATTCCCAAATCTGTCATTGGAATGTTTAAAATCTAATTTATTTAAAAAAGATACTTTTCCTCACTTTTGTGTTCTCTAATATTCTAGTTAAGTTATGAACATTACAATAAATCCTATCATCACTATGTAAATCATGTATACTTACTGGCATGTTCAAATTGTTTTGAACATGAGAAGACTTTGGCTGATAGGATTAGGGAGAATCCTAAAGCTTTCTTTAGATATGTTAAGAATAGAAGATTGGTTAGGGCAAGATTAGGGCCAGTCATAGACAGCAGTGGGAAGTTGTGCGTGGAGCCTGAAGAGATTGGTGAGGCATTGAACAAATATTTCTCTTCGGTATTCACGCAGGGAGATGTAAATGTAGTTGTGGAGAACACTGAGGTACAGGGTTGCAAACTGGAAAGTATTGAAGTAGATAGGGAGGATGTGCTAGATATTCTTGAGGATTTGAAGTTAGATAAGTCCCCTGGGCCAGACGGGATTTACTCTAGGATTCTCTGGGAGGCAAGAGAGGCGATTGCAGAGCCTCTGGCTCTGATCTTCAGGTCGTCGTTGGTTACGGGTATAGTTCCGGAAGACTGGAGGATAGCGAATGTGGTCCCATTGGTCAAGAAGGGGAAGAGAGACTTTCCAGGGAATTATAGGCCAGTGAGTCTTACTTCTGTTGTGGGCAAAGTATTGGAGAGAATTATTAGGGATAGGATTTATAGTTATTAGAGAGAAATGAATTGATTGGGGATAGTCAGCATGGTTTTGTGAAGGGTAGGTCGTGCCTTACTAACCTTATTGAGTTTTTTGAAAAAGTGACCAAAGCGGTGGATGGGGGTAAGGCGGTTGATGTGGTATATATGGACTTTAGTAAGGCGTTTGATAAGGTGGCCCATGGAAGACTTCTGCAGAAAATGCAGATGTATGGGATAGAGGGTGATTTAGCTAATTGGGTTAGGAATTGGCTAGCAGATAGAAGACAGAGGGTGGTGGTTGATGGGAGATATTAATCGTGGAGTTCGGTGACGAGTGGTGTGCCTCAGGGGTCTGTTTTGGGGCCCCTGCTGTTTGTAATTTTTATAAATGATCTGGATAAGGGTATTGAAGGATGGATTAGTAAATTTTGCAGATGACACTAAAGTCGGTGGAGTGGTAGATAGTGAAGAGGGGTGTTATAGTTTGCAGAGAGACTTGGACAAGTTGCAGAGATGGGCCGAGAGGTGGCAAATGGAGTTTAATGTGGAAAAGTGTGAGGTAATGCACTATGGCAGGAATAATAAATGTGTAGAGTATAGGGCTATTGGTAGGATTCTTAGTAGTCTTGATGAACAGAGGGATCTTGGTGTGTATGTGCATAGATCCCTGAAAGTAGGCAGTCAAGTCGAGAAGGTTGTTAAGAAGGCATACGGAGTCTTAGCTTTTATTGGTAGGGGGATTGAATTTTGGAGCCGCAACGTCATGTTGCAACTGTACAAAACTCTAGTCGGCCGCACTTGGAGTATTGTGTGCAGTTCTGGTCCCCACATTATAAGAAAGATGTGGAGGCATTGGAGAGGGTACAGAGGAGGTTTACCAGGATGTTGCCTGGTATGGAGGGCAGTTCTTATGAGGAGAGGCTGAGGGATTTGAGGTTGTTTTCGTTAGAGAGGAGGCGGCTAAGAGGAGACCTGATCGAAACATATAAGATGATTAGAGGTTTAGATAGGGTGGACAGTGATAGCCTTTTTCCTAGGATGGGGAAAGCTAGCACGAGGGGACACAGCTTTAAATTAAGGGGTGATAGTTATAGGACGGATATCAGAGGTAGTTTCTTTACCCAGAGGGTGGTTAGGGAGTGGAATGCCCTGCCTGTGGCAGTTGTAGATGCGCCAAGTTTGGTGGCGTTTAAGAGGTTAGTTGATAAGTTTATGGAAGAGAAGGAATGGTTTAGTTTGGAGGGTCATTGCTTTTTTCATAATTGGTCGGCGCAACATCGAAGGCCGAAGGGCCTGTTCTGCGCTGTAATGTTCTATGTTTATAATGTCACTTCTTTTTCAGTTCATGAATCAACTATCGGTGTTGTCTCCTAACAAAAGTAATGAAAACATAAAAAGGGAAGCCACAGTAAATATTTTTTAAAAAATCTTTAGAAAGCACAACAGACTTCACATTAGAAAGAAAATGCAGGAGCTGCTCAGCGGAACCATTGTGTAGAGATGCCAGTGTTGGACTGGTATAAACACAGTAAGAAGTCTCAAAACACGAGTTTAAAGTCCAACAGATTTATTTGACAGCATTAGCTTTCAGAGTCTCAGCCTCCTTCACTGGGTGAGTGAGGACTTGTGTTCTCAAACAGGTTACATACAGGCACAAACTCAATTTACAAGATAATGGTTGGAATGTGAGTCTTTACAGATAATCAATGTGAGTGGAGAGGGGGCCAAGCGCAGGTTAAAGAGGTGTGTATTATCTCCAGCCAGGACAGTGAGTGAGATTTTGCAAGCCGAGGCAATTTATAGGAGTTACATATAGTGTGACATGAATCCAAGATCCCGGTTGAGGCCATCCTCTAGTGTGCACTCTCGACTATCAGTTTCTGCTTAATAATTCTGCATTGTCATGTGTCATAAAGGCCACCTTGGAGAACGTTTACCTGAAGATCAGAGGCTGAATGCCCTTGACTGCTAAAGTGTTCCCGAGTGGAAGGGAGCACTCCTGCCTGGTGATTGCCGAGCAGTGTTCATTCATTCATTGTCATAGCATCTGCACGATCTCCCCAACATACCATGCCTTGGGACGCCCTTTCCTCAAGTGTATCATGTACACAATGTTGGCCGAGTTGCAAGTGTATGTATTGTGTACCTGGTGGATGATGTTCTCACATGAGATTATGGCATCTATGTCAATGACTTGACATATCATGCAGAGATTGCTATAGCAGGGTTTGTGTGGTGTTGTGGTCACTGTTCTCCTGAAGGCTGGATAATTTACTGTGGACAATGGTCTGTTTAAGCTTGTGAAGTTATTTGAAGGCATGAAGTGGGGATATGGAGATGGCCTTGGCAAGTTGTTCGTCTTCATTGATGACATATTGACAACTCCAGAGAAGATGTCGTAGCTTCTCTGCTCTGGGGAATACTGAACAACAAAGGGTATTCTGTTCGCCATGTCCCGCGTTTTTTTTCTGAGAAGGTTGGTGCCATTTTTCACTGTGGCACGTCAGAACTGCCAATTGATGAGTCGAGCACCATATCGTATTCTCATAAGGACATCTTTCAGCATCTTTAGATGTCTGTTGAGATCCTCCTCATCTGAGTACATCCTCTGTATACACAGAGTTTGTCCGTAGGGGATGGCTTCTTTAACGTGTTTAGGGTGGAAGCTGGAGATGTGGAGCATCGTGAGATTATCCGTGGGCTTGCGGTACAATGAGGTGCTGAGGTGACTGTCCTTGATGGAGATGCATGTGTCCAAGACTGCAACTGATTCTGGAGAATAGTCTGATGGTGGAATGGAACTTGTTGATGTCATCATATGATTGTTCACCATGAGTCCAAAAGAAGAAAATGTCACCAATGCATCTAGTGTATAATGCTTCACACAGGTCCCTCCTCAATAGGGCGTTGTCATGTAATCTTTCATCATTGATGCAGACTGCCTTTTTACATACTTAACATCATCTCTTTACACTGTTACACTCCCAGCTGATGTTACTACCAGAAAGTCAAATCCCAGAATGGAGTCAGAAAAACCGTCAAGAGTGCTGAGTTCACCCAAAAGACTGGTGTGGAACCATTGTTACGATATTTCAAATGTTGGGGGGAGAATTTTCATCATCTTATATAACCCTCCAACATCTCTGCCTTCATCCTTAGTTAGAGATAACCGTTGGGTTGTTTCACCAATTTCTCAATGTTGTTTTCAACTTTCTTGGGCAAGATTGAATAGGACTCAGGATTTTCTGTTCTTTCATTTGTTGAAGTTGCTATCTAATAGAAGTTGGTATTGCTATTTACTGTTTTCTTCCCTCCCAACAGTATTCCCATGTTTTAATCTTCTTCTGTTGGTCTCTTCCTCCAGGTGCCTGATATGGTAAATAGCTCCTTCTGTTCAAGTACTAACCAAAATCAACATTATTCCATTTTGCCTTTTAAAAAAAGCACGCTCGACTCCATTCATCAACTGCCTCTTCCTTTCAAATATTGAATATGGTGTTGCCACATTAATCAGAGGACTGGAGAATAGCTAATGTTGTACCGTTGTTTAAAAAGGGAAGTAGGGATAACCCTGGAAATTATAGGCCAGTGAGTTTGATGTCAGTGGTAGGGAAGCTGCTGGAGGGGATTCTTAGGGATAGGATGTATAGGCACTTAGAGCGTTGCGATCTGATTAGGGATACGCAGCATGGATTTGTTAAGGGGAGGTCGTGCCTTACAAATCTGGTAGAATTTTTTGAGGAAGTGATGAAAACGGTGGACGAAGGGCGAGCCGTTGATGTTGTCTATATGGATTTTAGTAAGGTGTTTGACAAAGTCTCTCATGGGAAGTTAGTCGAGAAGGTCAAGGCTAATGGGATACAAGGACAGGTAGCTAGATGGATAAGTAACTGGCTTGGTAATAGGAGACAGAGAGTATTAGTGGAAGGGTGTTTCTCTAGCTGGAGGCCGGTCACTAGTGGTGTGCCGCAGGGCTCGGTACTGGGACCTCTTCTATTTGTAATATATATAAATGACTTGGAAGAGGGAGTAAGTGGAGTGATCAGCAAATTTGCAGACGATACAAAGATGGCTGGACTTGCAGAAAGTGAGGAGCATTGTCAGGCGATGCAGCAGGACATAGATAGGCTGGTAGCTTGGGCAGACAGATGGCAGATGGAATTCAATCCTGATAAGTGTGAGGTGATGCATTTCGGGAGAAAGAATGTAGGGGGGAGCTATATGATAAAGGGTAGACCTATTAAGAGTATAGAAACGCAGAGGGACCTGGGGGTGCAGGTGAATAAGTCTCTGAAGGTGGCAGAGCAAGTGGAGAAGGTTGTGAAGAAAGCATATAGTATGTTAGCCTTTATAGGAAGGGGTATAGAGTACAAGAGCTGGCCGTTAATGTTGCAGTTGTATAAAATGCTGGTTAGACCTCATTTGGAATACTGCGTCCAGTTCTGGTTGCCTTACTACCGGAAGGACATGGAGACTTTGGAGAGAGTGCAGAGGAGGTTTACCAGGATGCTGCCTGGTATGGAAGGCCTGAGTTACGAGGAGACTCATTAGGCAAACTGGGACTGTTTTCCTCAGAAAGACGTAGACTTAGAGGAGATCTGATAGGGGTGTACAAGATTTTGAAGGGGATAGATAGAGTAAACAGGGTTAAGCTTTTTCCAAGGATGGACTCAAATAGCACGAGGGGTCACGGGCTTAGGGTGAGGGGGGTAAGGTATAATTTGGATGCTAGACAGATTTTTTTCACACAGAGGGTAGTGGGGGTATGGAATGCGCTGCCAAGTAAAGCGGTGGAGGCAGGCACTCTGGAGTTATTTAAGAAATACTTAGATGGGCACATGAACAGAATGGGAATGGAGGGGTATAGAAAACTGATTTAAAATAGGGATCATAAGCCTTGGGAGTCCCTGGGAAGTGTGTAAATAGATGATGATATTGATGTACTTGTTTTTATCCTACAGGTGATTTGGTCCACCTTGTTGTCTAACGAGGGGCATACACGCGATGGGTCGTGAGAGGGCTGCTCTTGGATTTTTTTCGAGAGTATCCTAGTGCTTCACGTCGTTAGTGTACGCTTGACCTGGACCATCTGATGGGCAACATGACAGCTCAGTGACTATCGCTGTGCTGTGCAGATGCATGGATTTGGGCCTGTGTCTGTGGGAGTTTGTGCATTCTCCCCGTGCTTGCGTGGGTTTTCTCTGGGCACTCTGGTTTCCTCCCACATCCCAAAGATGTGCTCTTAGGCTAATTGGCAAAAGAAATTCTCCCTAAATTGTCTCAAATTTGGTTTTTAATCCATAGATCTATAAACATGGACAAGGATCGCGGGTAGAGGTGGGAACATTGGGGTGGCAACGTGGGCTCGTTGGGCCGAAGAGCCTGTTTCCCGTGCTGTTTTGTTCTTTGTTCAATGCGTAACTTTCCCACAACTCCATAATTTAATCTCTTCCCCAAGAAAAGTCTGTTCAACTATCATTCCTTGGCTTAGTGATTCACATAGGCTGCCAGCCTTTGATAGCAGTTAATTGAATATTTTTATTCACACATGTAAATCTCTCCATGGCCTCGCTCGTTATCCCTTTAATCCTATAAAGCTCTGAAAGAGGGAATAAGGACAGTCTGATAAAATCACAGTAGGCTAATCTAGGAATGAATATAGTACAGAAAAGATATGATTTACAGATGCATAGAAAGACACAGAATCACTGTTAGAGATTTTAAATATGTATTTTTGAAAGAATTCTGTGCATCTTGGCCAAATGCAGACTGTCCTAAGGGGATGAAAGCTCAGCAAGAGGTACCACATTCTTTAAGAACAATACGGCCACATAGCATGGTTTTTATCAGTATAGTTCCAAGACACTAAATGAATAGGACAATTCATTTTCGACTGATAAGGGATGCTTAGCAGATGGTGAGAATAACAACTCTTGAACTCTACAGAGAGAGTGAGAAAGTTACCTCTGAATTCTATTACTTACATAATAGAGGATGCTTGCTAAAGAGATAGTGGGTGGGAGTGTCTGGATTCTACAGACCAATGAGTTCTCATGTAGCCGGAGAATAGGATGTAATTGACCAAGATAAACAATTCATATTAACATGATTAGTCCATCCTCTTAAGATGGACAGATATCTAAATTTAATTAGAGCAATTTGTGCCGACTAAAATTGCTTTCCCATATACATGGATCAGGCCTGGGCAAAGTAAAGTGCATCTTCACCAGAATTTATTGCCTTTGTGAGTTATTTGTATTTGCTGAGCTGAATTAATCAAGAGAAATTACTCAGAAAAAGCCAGCATAATTCTTCAGTCTCTAAAAAGCTCCTACAAGCTCCATTATCCTCCAAGAACTTATTGTCATTCCACTGCAGGCTTCCAGTGCATTTACCACATCCTTGACTCCACAATTGTCTTCAACTGTACAAGACTGAAGCTCTGAATTCCATTCCAGAAACTCCCCATCTTCCTCTGTCTGTTTAGGAATCCCTGTAAAACCTATGAATTTGACCAAGTTTTTAGTGATACATTCTAGTTTTCACCTCTTTGATACAGGTCAATTTTTAGATGATTCCACTTCTGTAAAATTCCTTATTGGTTTTCCAATGTGCAAGATGCAAATAGCTGTTGTTGCTTTACTCAGCAACTTGCACATCCCTTATTTTCGCCATGTCTTTTTCATGGCTGAGATAAATTTTGTTCATGCTTTGGTTTCATCTTATTCCAGGTTTACAAAAAACTACAATTTTTGCTGTCCATTTAACTTTTGCACCTTTCTTCATGACAGAATCAATATTCCTGATTTTTGATTTGTAGTTACCATTTTCTTTCTTTCACCTATTCCATCCCGATATCCACTTCCCGTTCCCATGCTTTGCTGAATCAATGCTTTCATGCCTAGAGTATTCAAGAATGATGCTACAGTACTCTGCAAGGATTGCACAATACTAAGCAGAGCAAGTATTAAACCTGGAGGTTGCACAGTCTCGCCATCACAAAAAGACAGGGTATACAAACTATACAGCAACCAGCTAAGGAGATGGAGAAGAAAGAGTTAGAGAAGAAGAAGGAGATAGAGAGGGGAAAAGGAAAACATATATAGAAAACTAAGGTTCAATAATATAGCTATGGATGGGGGTGGGGGTGGGAAAACATTCAGCTGGGCACTGATTGAATCAGTATTAGTAATATGCTAAAAGCACATAGGAATTTGAAAAATCCAACCCACTTTCAGGTTCAGGCCTAATGAAAATTTTCTCACCAGTTACGGGTGCTAAAGGCACGCTTAAGTTGGAGCTCACCAATTTCTGATGACAGAAAATCATTCGGCTACAGTGTCCAAGGCCTGTGGAAAAGGGAGAAAACCCCTGGGAAACACAGACTGCAAGAATGATAGGGCAACAGACTGGAATAATTTTGTAGGACCCTACAAAACTGTGCTTAAAAAAATCAAAACATATGTTTTTGGAGTTTAGTCCCTTTCAGATTTACCATTTGGGTTTTCAATACCCAGTGAAACAGCATTAGTCACATATGATCTAGTCATTTCACTTTGAAATTTGCATTTGAGGTCTTCCAACTATCATAGAATGCTGATTTGTATAAAGTAAAATCTCCCCATCATTTTTGGATGGGAACATAAGGGAACCCATTTAAAGGTGGATATGAAAGCTGATTCAAGTGGCCAGTTGAATGAATGAGGTCCTCATGCCCTACTTAGTGAAAAATGAGGGCCAGCATTTAAAAGTTTCCTTTGTTATTTATTTTGGAAGATTGCTTTACCTATGCAGTCATTCAACATCCATGTTGTAATGGGTTTCACTCCTCTCACTCTGCAGCTTACAACACTATCTCTTTATGATTGGTTGTCAACTAGAGTGCATTGTGTTCAATTCTAGATGTCACATATTAGGGAGGATGTGAATATACTGGAGAGGGTGCAGAAAAGATTAACAAGAGTGGATCGAGGAATGAGGGACTTCAATTACATGGGTAGTTACAAGCTGCAGTTGTTGACCTCAGAGAAGATATAGAGACGTTCAAAATTATTAGGAATCAGAGCATAGCAGATATGAAGAAACGGTTATATTTGGAGTGTGGGTCAAGACCAGAGGACATCAGTTTAAGGTGACTGGCAAAAGAAATAATGAAAACATAAGGTGAAATTATTTAGTGTAACAAATGGTTAAGATCTGGAATGCATTAAGAGTGCAGTGGAGTCCAAGACATCAAGGCTTTCGAGAGAATTGGATAAATATCCAAAGAGAAACTATTTGCAGAGAAGTGAGACTAAGTGACTTGCTCTTGCACAGGGCCGACAAAGACACAATGCTCGAACAGCTTCTTTCTGTGTAACCATTCGATGATCTGTTGGTCACAGCCAAATGAGCAATAAAGTTAAAAGTTATAGTTATTAATGGGGAGATAGACAACAAACAAGAAGCTTACCATAAAGATTCAGAAAAATCCTAATTCTTAATATTTCCTCATGAACTATCAAATACTAAAATTATCAAACTTAAACTTTTTAAACTGATTAAACAGTAGTCTTGAAAAATGCCAAACAGGATGTGCTATATCAGTCATTCTTTTAATTGACACTTATCTAGCATACTAGGACAGCTTCAGCTATCAAGAGCCTAAAGTACTCATTTCACAGCATAACTAATGATGATGGGTCTGACTTTGCGGTCAGTTGTGCTTTTCACTACTCTTGCCTACAGACCGTGTATGGATTCTTGCATTGCACTGTCCTTCTAACCAACAACCCAAAAAGGCTTCAGGACATGCGTTGAACAAGATTAACAATTGTTTATCTCCTTAATCCGATTGAAAAAATTGTTGAATAGCACAATTTAAATCAGGAAGTGGAATTTAAAATAGTGAATTCAATGCTAAATCAGGTACAGAAATCAAAGTAAACAAAGATTCTAAAACAGAAAAAAAGTTTTTTTAAAAATTTAAAATCTCCATAATGAAGATCCCAAGAATGGCAAATCCCCACAATAGTAAGAGTTCACTTTCAGCACCATATATGGAGTTACTGCATATAGCTTTAAGCTGTTTCTGTACTAAGAGCAATGGAACTTCTCAGAGTTACATTCGTTCTAGAATTATCATGTGTTTGATCACACTGCACAGTAAAAGTAAAAGACACTTACCCATTTTTATCTTTTGCTTTCCACCAATGCACATCACATTTCTGTAACAGGACATATTCTTCACCTTTAACTAGGTTTAGATCATGGGCCTCTAAAGCTTCAAAGTCATACATTGCTAGAACCATCTCCTCCCCCTCTTCCTCCTCCTCCTCCTCCTCATCTTCATTTCGTGGTAGGGGAGATGGAGGCTTATAAAAAGATCCTTGTTGGTTATTAAGTAGCTGTTAAATAAAGGACAAGATAGAATACCATTTAATGGAAAGTCATTTCTATAATTAAATAATATCCAAATCTGGCTAAAATTATGAAATTAAACCAAAAAGTAACAAGTGGTATAAGTTACATCGGATTTCCACGTCTTATTAGATAACAAATGTCTAAAGCACAAAGGTACTTGGGCATCTTCTAGTCAACTATCATTTGCATCTTATGATTCTTTAAACAGAAAAAAAAAGCTTGAACTTAGAAAAAATAGTTCGTACCCAATCTGCAGGTCAACTTGAGTTTTACCCTATTCACTTAAGCAGCAAAACCTTTACATATAATCGGGGAGACATTTTCACTTTAAACAGCACACACTCAATACATCCTGTGCTAAGGAAAAAGTTTGTTAAAATTCTGTGGTTCTTGTGATAAACATATGCTGCTTGGAACCTCTCCACATGCATTTATTAACATTCAGCCGTTCGTGCAGCCTCCATGGAGGTAAAATAGGAATGAAACCAATGTGACAGAATAAGGTTAACATCCCATTCAAATTCTCAAGCAGACCACAATTTTGGTGTTTAAAACTGGATCAAAGAAACTAAATGGACAAACCAGAAGAGACAAACAACTGAGACTGTATTTCTAACTCAAACAAAAGCAGAAAATACTGGAAAATCTCAAGAGTTCTGACAACATCTGTGGAGAGAAAATAGAGTTAGCATTTTGAGTCTGGGTGACCTTCATATAAGATGCTTTTATCTGCATTTCCAGTCGTTCACAATCCTATAACAAGTTGTTGAAAGATAAACGGCCTGTAGGTCAGAAGCCACCAATATCCTATAAAGAAGCATTCTGTGCAATCACTAAGAACAGCCTTTGATGTGATGGAGAAGGGAAGCGCCCAGACTGAGGGTCTGAGGTGTGTCTATTTTAATGCCAGGATTGTAGTAAATAAAGTGGATGAGCTCAGGGCCTGGATTGCTGCTTGGAAATGTGATGTGGTGGCCATTACAGAGACTTGGAATATCTCAGGGACAGGACTGGGTACTTTAGGTGCCAGGATTTAGATGCTTCAGGAAGGACAGGGAGGGAGGTGGAAGAGGTGGGGGAGTGGCACTGTTGATCAGGGACAGTGTCACAGCTGTAGAGAAGGAGGATGCCGTGGAGGAATGTCAACCGAGTCTCTGTGGGTGGAAGTTAGGAACAGCAAGGGGTCAAAAACTTTGCTGGGTGTTTTTTATAGGCCGCCCAATAGTGACAGGGATGTTGAAGTGCAGATCGGGAAACAGATCCTAGAGAGATGTAGAAATAACAGAATTGTCGTGATGAGAGACTTTAATTTCCCAAACATCGACTGGAATGTCCCCAGGGTAAGGGGTTCGGATGGTGAGGAGTTTGTTAGGTGTGTTCAGGAGGGTTTTCAGACACAGTACGTGGATAAACCTACGAGAGGAAAGGCTGTACTTGACCTGGTGCTGGCTCATGAACCAGGACAGGTGTCGGATCTCACGGTAGGACAGCATCTTGGGAATGGTGATCATAATTCTACCTCCTTCACGATAGCATTGGAAAGAGATAAAGATCAGGCAGGATAGAAAGGTGTTTGTCTGGAGTAGGGGGAAATATGAAATCATTAGGCAGGAAATTGGAAGAGTAAACTGGAAGGAGGTGCTCTTAGGGAAAAGTACTGAAGGAAGGTGGTGGATTTTCAAGGAATGTTTGTCTGGAGCTCTGCACGACAACGTTCCGGTGAGGCAAGGAGGTTTTGGTAGGTCAAGAGAACTGTGGTGCACAAAGGTTGTGGTGAACCAAGTTAGGAAGAAAAGAAAGTTGTACAATAGGTTCAGGGAGCTAGAAGATGTTAAAGATCTAGAGGCATATAAGACTTGTAGAAGGGAGCTTAAAAAGGAAATTAGAAGAGACAGAAGGAGTCACAAGAAGGCTTTGGCAGGTAGGATTAAGGAGAATCCCAAGGCATTCTACAAATATGTGAAGAGTAAAAGGATGAGAAGAGAAGGGATAGGACCTATAAAAGATGAAGGAGGAAAAGTCTGTGTGGAACCAGAAGAAATGGCAGAGGTGCTTAATAAATACTTTGCCTCAGTATTCACAGTGGAGTGATCTGGGGGGTTGTACTACAGGAATGCGGCAAACTGAAAAGATTGAGTGTGTAAGAAAGATGAGGTGTTGGAACTGTTAAATTCCATCAAGGTAGATAAGTCATCGGGTCCGGATGGGATGTACCCCAGATTACTGAGGGAGGCGAGGGAAGTGATTGCAGAGCCCCTGGCGATGATCACGCGTCGTCGATGGAGACAAGAGAGGTTCCGGAAGATTGGAGGATTGCGGATGTGGTGAAGAAGGGGAATAGGGATAGTCCGGGCATTTACCAACCAATGAGTCTGACCTCAGTGGTTGGTAAGTTGATGGAGAGGATTCTGAGAGATAGGATTTATGAGCATTTAGAGAAATTCAATATGATCAGGAATAGTCAACACGGCTTTGTTAAGGCAGATCGTGTCTTACGAGCCTAGCTGAATTCTTCGAAAATGTGAGCGAATACATTGACGAAGGAAGAGCAGTGGACATGGTTTACATGGATTTCAGCAAGGCGTTTGATAAGGTCCCCCATGCAAGACTTCTTGAGAAGGTGAGAGGACATGGGATCCAAGGGGCTTTGGCCTTGTGTATCCAGAACTAGTTTGCCTGCAGAAGGCAGAGAGTAGTTGTGGATGGGTCTTCTTCTGCATGGAGGTCAGTCACCAGTGGAGTGCCCCGGCGATCTGTTCTAGGACCCTTGCTGTTTGTCATTTTCATAAATAACCTGGATGAGGAAGTGGAGGAACGGGTTAGTAAGTTCGCCGATGATACGAAGGTTGGTGGTGATGTGGATATTCTGGAGGGGTGTCTGAAGTTGCAGCGAGACATAGATAGGATGCAAGACTGGGCAGAAAAGTGGCAGATGGACTTCAACGCGGATAAATGTGTGGTGGTCCATTTTGGCAGGACCAATGGGACGAAGCAGCATAATATCAAGGGTAGGAGTCTTAGCAGTGTTGAGGAGCAGAAGGATCTTGGGGTCCGGGTCCATAGGTCTCTTAAATCTACCCCGCAAGTGGAGGATGTGGTCAAGAAGGCATATGATGTACTGGCCTTCATTAATAGAGGAATTGAGTTTAGGAGTCGGGAGGTAATGCTGCAACTTTATAAGACCCTTGTCAGACCCCACTTGGAGTGTTGTGTGCAGTTCTGGTCGCCTCACTATAGGAAGGATGTGGAAGCTATTGAGAGGGTGCAGAGGAGATTTACAAGGATGTTGCCTGGATTGGGGGGCATGCCTTATGAGGTTGAGAGAGCTAGGTCTCTTCTCCCTGGACAGACGAAGTTGAGAGGCGACCTGATAGAGATTTATAAGATGTTGAGAGGAATAGATAGAGTAGATTCTCGGAGGCTATTTCCCAGGGCTGAAATGGTCGCTACGAGAGGACACAGGTTTAAGGTGATGGGGGGCAAGTACAGATGTGATGTTAGAGATAAGTTTTTCACTCAGAGGGTGGTGAGTGAATGGAATCGGCTGCCGTCAGTGCTGGTAGAGGCGAACTCGCTGGGGTCTTTTAAGAGACTTCTGGATGAGTACATGGGATTTAATGGGATTGGGAGTTACAGATAGTTCTATGGCCAGATAGATACTGATGTGCCTCCACCAATGTTTCTGTCTTCCAAATATCACAGTATGGGACAAAGATGGAATTATGGATTTCCCTAGCTGAATAAACCAGACTGGAGTAGCTGCCAACAAACCAACAGAGGAACTCGTTTTTTTTTTGTTACATTAAAGGCTTCAAAATCCTATCCTGGAATAAAGGCTGTTTATACATGTGGGTGAACTAATTTTCAAAAGTGGTTGCTTCAGCAGGTATTATTGAGAATCTGGGAGAACATGGCCATGACCAAGACGCTTTCAGGGCATTTGTAGAGCAGCTAGAGATGATTTTTACTCCTAATAAGATCCTGATAATCCAGCTGCTAATAAGACAGTGAGGAAAAGGAAATGCTGCGGTCAGACTTTTGTATAAGCTTGAACAGCACTGCAGTTCCAAGCCAGTGGAGATTGCAGAAATCTTTTGGTTTGGAACAAGAAGCAGTTGCCCAGTGAGAATACTGGAGAGTTTATTATGGCCATGAAAAAGTTGTCCATTCATTGAAATTTTTGTGAATTCCAAGGGAGAGCATTGCACAATGGATGTCTATGTAGTGTAAGAAGGGAATATACTTAGAGAAATAGAGATTTACTGTATGGAAACAGGTTCTCGGCCCAACTTGTTCATGCCACTCTTTTCTTTTAAACCACTAAGTCAGTCCCAATTGCCCACATTTGGCCCCATATCTCTTTATACCCATCCTAGCCCTATAACTGTTTAAATGCTTTTTAAAAGACAAAATTGTACTTGCCTCTACTATCACCTCTGGCAGCTTGTTTCAGACACTTGCCACCGTGTGAGAAAAAATTGCTCCTCTGGACCCATTTGTATTCTTCCCTTCTCACCTTAACCTATGCCCTCTAGTTTTACATTCCTCTACCTATGGGAAAAGACTATCTAACTAATCCATTACCTGACATGAGCAGCACACATAGCAGCCTCCATTAAAGATCTTTATTTACCCTCTATGTCTGCCATCAGCTTTGTTTGTATTGTCTAGAAAGAGCTAATACAACACGGTGCGAGTAGTATTGAGCCATCAGCAATTTTCTCTCTTCCATAACTTCACAATGTTGTGTATGATTTCCCCAATTGATGTTAATGCAATTTTTCACAGTGTAGTGATTCAGGAATAATGCTAAGTGATGCTTTTATATCGATGTCTGCCAGAGTTCCATCCAATGCTGCTTAGATCATAATGTCTTGTAAATTTCTACTGATATCCCTGAGTCTAAACCAAATCCTCATTGACCTGTCGCTGTTCAACAACTCTAAACAGTGACTTCCATTTTCTCCAGCCAGAGGTTTCTCCATTTACATTCTTGAGATATGCCTTGCCAAGAAAACTCTTCTTGCAACTGTAGCGCTCTTGTCTTCACAAGTGGACAATTCTGTGCCCAATGTTAAAGTTTATTTATTAGTGTCACATTACATTAACACTTTTAACAATTAAGTTACGGTGAAAAACCCCACGTCGCCATACTCCGGCCCCTGTTCAGGTACACTGAGGGAGAATTTAGCATGGCCAGTGCACCTAACTAGCACATCTTTCGGACTGTGGGAGGAAACCGGAGCACCTGGAGGAAACTCGCACAGACAGAGGGAGATCGTGCAAACTCCCAATGACTCAAACTGGAAATCAAACTCAGGTCTGTAGCGCTGTGAGGCTGCAGTGCTAACCACTGTGCCACCATGCCACCCAGATGGTGATAAAGAGAACCCACTGGAATGGAAAATCATCAGTTGACTTTGGGCTGACCCTATTCAACTATGCCAGCTACAGAAGGGATTACCGTTCATGAACCAGCTTCTATAGCCGCAACAAACCATGGTCAACCCTAGGCACAGTTGATTGTCTCCCATGATAGCCAGAATGCTTCTTAAAGTCAGCAAGGCACGTCATTTCTTTGGTGGACAAGCCAATACTCAAATATAAACTGGCCTGCAAGAGATGCTGGAACTGTTTTTCTCAATGATAGCAAATAACTGATAATCAATTATTTAGTTTTCATTACTAACTACAGGGAAATATTGTTTACCATAAGTAATAGACCATTAATATGGGCACACAAAAATTAGCAAAATAATAAGTAAAATAAATTATTAAAATAATTTCTTACCACATCATCTGGTGTTGGAGGAAGTGGTTTTCGAGTAACTAAAAAGAAAAACATTACTTTCAATAAAGAAAGTATGATGGCAATCTTCAAAATAAATGTATAAAAAGCTGACTGAAGGACATGTTTAATCATAATCAAAAGTATTTGGTTTGTAGATTGATGGATATTTCTAGAGTCAATGCTGGAGGGAGGAACAATCAATAAATATTCTACACACTCAGAAAAAAGCTTCAAGCCAAAAACTTAGCCTAATCAAGAAACTTGCAAGGTAAGAAAGATTCAATATTAGGTAAAAGACTAAAAATGCACAGGAATCCTGTTGAAGTAGCAATTGCGATGATGTGTGTTCTTGACAGAATTTTTTTGTACAGAGAGTTTGGTAATTATTTGCTTAGACATGTAATAATCATTTATGCAATAAGCACATCAACGTTGAGAGCTGAATTTACCTATAAACAATAACTACTTATTAAAAAGCAATTCATTATGTTCAAAGCACTTTGGGACATCCTGAGGTCAACAGAGCACATTTCAGCCTCAATGCAGTGAGGCTCAAATTTTATCCAAGATATACAATAATGGTTTGAACTGAAATTGAGCCATTTTTCTTTCAGATGTCCCTGACAGTCAGCTAAAACAGGGGTTAGGTTGCTATTTAAAAGAGGGGACTAATACCTGTTTTGGATACCTCTCCAGAAATTGGGAAATACAGGCGTCAAAACTGCCTGCTCAGGATCTTTCAGTACTCAGGGCAATTCAAGCTATCATAGCCAATTAAAGCTAAGTTCTTTGATCAAAATTGATCCCCAATTGCCTTAATGATGGCTGATTTCCAAGAATCAAACACACCCCCAGTCAAATTTACTCCTGGAACTTTGAGCTGCTCCAGCATGGTAATTGCTCAATTTGCTTCCAAATAAAACACTTATTTTGTCAGCAATAAGAAACGAAATACTTACTATCACCAAAGAGGTTATATTCTTCACATCCCGGAGCAAGTTTATCTGCTTGTCCACAACATTGCCATGATCCTTCTGTCCAGAACTTTGGATGATATTTTGGTACTATAAATTCATTATTTCTTATTTCTAATTTCAAAAGAAAAAAGTACATATTAGCATCAAAAAATGATGATCACACAAGCTCCGCTGAGGAAAACAAATTCTAATTCGAGAACAGTCAGATCTTTTCTACGTCTAATGCTCCACAACATCTGAAGCAGACGGAATGTATTCTTAGAAGTAATTTGTTTAAATTCGTAAGTTTAAGTTGAAAGGTACTTCCCTCACGAAACCCTGGTGAGGCCTACACATCAGATACCAGAGCCACGTGCCATGGCTTTCTGCATTGCTGATATCATTAGGACTGAAATTTAACAAATAAACAGTATGGCGTGACTAAAAACTTTTCAATCAAAATTACTCCTTCCACAGTTGATATAGTAATAATTGTATCAATGACATTACCTAATCTAGTTAATCTTTCCAAAAGTGTTCTACAAAAGTTCTTATTTGCCATGCTATAGCAGTAATTGAAAATGGAGTTAAAGTAAAATAGTTGTCTGAATTGTTGGACCTACTCTATGCTATTGAACTACACACTCAATAAAGGAATCGGGTCTCTTCCCTGCTCTACTCAGGTAATTCAACTGTAATATTATTAATTTTAGTGTCTGAGGCTAGCCATCTAACAAGATGCAGTGAGATTCCTGTGTTCTTTCATTACTTTAAAACTTCTTCTGAGCATCAATGTGGGAAACTTGGCTGTGTGGCTGTTATGGTGACTCCTCTGCTTTTGATGAATGTACTTTTTCCCCCACCATTGTTTCACTTGCCTTTTCCCAACATCATACATTATTCAGAACTTAAGAAGGCTGATGGAACAACTACTCTAACAATTTTACTAATTTCACAGATTTGATCTTTTGCAAGTTCCATTCTCTAGGGACAACTAGAGCAATTCAGCATGTGCTTAATTTACTTCCTTTCCTGCAAAAGCTTTCCTAAAGCCAGGTTTGCTACATCCCCCAAATTATAAATTCAGTATGAAAAACCATAACAATTCAAATATCTCCTATTACCTCCTTTCTCTGCATGCTTTTGAGACAGTGCTATTTTCTAAACATAGATACACCATATTCCCAAAGTTAAAAATTTACTCTTCAGCAAAAAGATGAACTTAATTCATTTTCTTAGTTTTATAATTTTGCTATACTAAGTATGACATAACTATCAGGATAGCCACTGAGTGCAATTAAAGCTAATGAAGAAGCTGAAAATTTGAAGGAATTTAAATTGTGAAATCTCACTGACATAATGAGGAATTGATTTGAGGGCAGGAAAGCTTAGTAATTCACCTGCATAATTTTGCATGTCTTCTTGAAATTTGAAAATTTTTAAAAGTTATTTTCCACAAATTTTATGGAATTTCATTGAGATATATTCTTCACTGTGAGTAACACAATCAACATCACTGAATTAAGACCCTAGATCTCCAGACCTGTGGGTACACAATCACTACAGCAGCGATTCAAGGCAGCAGCTTACCACCACCTTCTCAAAGGCAATCAAGGATGAGCAATAAACACCAGCCTAACATGATTGTGCAACAACCCAAAAATCCTCGGCAGCTTTAACTTACCATGTATGTGTGGCCATGCAAAAAACTGTAAAAGCGTCACACACAAAACAAACCATCCATGCAAACAAAAATAAAAGAGGGACCTTAGCTATATCCATATTCCATAGCGAATAAAGAATGAAGTAGAAAAAGATTTTCACTTATAAATCTTACCTTCTTTTATTGCTTTCACCCACATGCTTCTGCTCTCAGCAGTTGGAGCAAAAACATACAAGGTATTACAATCGTATATAACCTGGAACAAAAAAATTTAAAGTGACAAAAATGGGGCATAAAAATTCTGGCCATTGTATCATTCACATGGGATATAAAATTGTCAAAATTGACTCATAGCTCATCCCATTCTAAAGAGTAATAAAGGACTAATAAATGTTTTAGTTCAATCATAGTTTTGAAATATATAACAGAATAGTGAGAAATATTTAACAGTAATCCAGAGCGTTCATGAGAAATATATTTTCTTTAAGAGAACAAACTAACCAATATTGAAAAAGTATGGGTTAATAAAAGAGATGTCGATAAAACTTAAAACTAAAGAGAAAGACATCAAAGGATTTAGTGACCAAAGGGAATACAGAAGTTTCCACAAATACATAAAACAAAAGAGTGGCTGAAGTAAACACTGGTTCTTTAGAAGATGAGAAGAGGAATGTAATAACTGAAAATGAGAAAATGACTGAGATATTGACCAGGTATTTTGTGTTAGTCTTCAAGGTGGAAGACACAAATAACATGCCAAAAATTGATAACAGGAAGGCTATGGCAGATGAGGACCAAGAAACTATTATCACGAAAGAGGTAGTATTGGGCAATGTGGTTAACGGTAGACAAGTTTCCTGGTCCTGATGGAATGCACCCCAGGTACTAAAAGACATGGCGGGAGAAATAGCAAATACACTAGTGGTAATTTACCGAAATTCACTGAATTCTGGGGTGATTCCCGCAAATTGGAAAATAGCGAATGCGATGCCACTGTTTAAAAAAGGAGATAGACAAAAGACAGGTAACTACAGGCCAGTTAGCTTACTTTCTGTAGTAGAGAAAATGCTTTGAATCTATCATCAAGAAGAAATACCGACACATCTGGATATAAATTGTCCCATTGGTAAGACGCAACAAGGGCTCATGAAAGGAAGGTCATGTTTGACTAATTGGTGGAATTCTTTGAGAACATTACATGTACAGTGGACAATGGGGAATCTGTGGATGTGATGTATTTGGATTTCCAGAAAGCATTTGACAAGGTGCCACACCCAAAGACTGCTACATACAATAAAGATACACAGTATTACAGGTAATGTATTAGCATGGAAAGAAGATTGATTAACTAATAGAAAACAAAGAATTGGGGTAAATGGGTATTTTTCTGGTTGATCAGTGACTAGTGGTGTGCCTCAGGGATCAGTGTTAGGACCGCAATTGTTTATAATTTACACAGATGATTTGGAGTTGGGGACCAAGTGTAATGCGTCAAAATTTGCAGATGATACTAAGATGAGTGGCAGATCAAACAAAGGGATGTAGATAGTCTAAGTGAGTGGGTGAGGTTCTAGCAGATGGAATACAATGTTGGTAACTGTGAAGTCATCTATTTTGGTAGGAATAACAGCAAAATGGACTATTCTTTAAATAGTAAAAAATCTACAGTGTGCTGCTGTGCAGAGGGACCGGGATGTCCTTGTGCAGGAATCTCAAGGAATTGGTTTGCAGGTGCAGCAGTTAATTAAGAAGGCAAACAGAATTTTGTACTTCATTGCTAAAGGGATGGAGTTTAAAAACAGCGAGGTTATCTGCAGCTATATAAGATACTGTGTATAGTTTTGGTCTCCTTACTTGAGAAAGGATATGGCAGGGCAGGCTCGAGGGGCTAGATGGCCTACTCCTGCTCCTTGTTCTTATGTTCTTAATGTGATTGGAAATAAGTCAAAAAATAATGAAACAATTATGAAAGCTACTAAATTAACAAACAATAAAGAGTAAAGTATGGGACAGTCATCAAAGTAACAAAAAAAAGACATTAGACCATGATGAACTATATAAGTTAAAGTGACAAATATTCAGAAGGACACAGAGATTTGAGCAGGAGTAGACTATCATGCCAATTGAGCCAGCTCCATCATTCAACGTCATGGTTGATCTTGGATTTCAAATCAACCTTCCTGCCCACTCATTTGAGAGAACAACAAAATGATTGTGTTAGAAGATTGTCTTATTGATAACATTGGACCTGAGCCATTTGCTCACTATCCAAACTTGATGCATCAAAGGCATCCTGCAGGAGAATGGCTACCGTGATTAGATCATTTTGCACTGTTTATCATGCAAAATCATGAACAAACTGAAGAGTCACTTTTTGGCCCCAAAAATTACCTCAGACTAGCCTGGAAGAGTATAGTACCTTAAAAAATTGAGCAAAGTTTGAGTTTAGCTGTTTCACGCTGCTACCGAGCAATAGCAACATGAGTGTTATTCACTAACAGGATGCTGTCATAAAGAGGCTTTGCCTAACACAGAATGAGTAATGTGGTATATGAATCCAGTGCTGGTGTGGTGCTAGGTACGCAGGCGAAACATCCCAAAGACTCGTGGATTGCATCTAACAGCATACTCGCAACAGGCAAGATCAGACCATTCCCAGCCAGCCTTTGCTTGAAAACCTCAAAAGTGTCCAACATTTGGTGCAATTCCACAATTGGAAAACATTCACTAAATAATCCTCAGTGCACTAATAATTACCCCGACACCAAGTTATCATCAGCCGGATTTGCAGTGCATTTGCATAAATTACAAACTATATATATTAATACACAAGGCCTTGTTCTTTGCAGACAAAGAAAACATAAACACACATTGCACCTGTTTCAGTTAAACAAATTAAGTGACAGCCATTCACTGATTCATTCCTCAGAGCAATGCCTTGACCTGGTTTAAATTTCATATAATGTTTGGCAGTCGATATAGCCCCATAATGATGTCTGCAACAACCAGTGTTTCCTTCTCATACAGTATAATTTTTTTCCCCCTCTTACATTGGCATTCTTGAAGTGTCTTTCTGAGTGCAAGAATGGCTTCAACATGTCTCTTTTTCAGGACTACTCAATATTGGTAAGAACTCACTTCTGAGAGTAGTTTATATGCCCCCTAGAAGTAATCACAAGTAATGGGGTATACAGTAATGGGATATACAGGAATAATATTCAGGAATAAATAATGGGAAGTTGTGACAAAGTTATAATACCAATCATTGGCGATTTTAATTTACACACATGTTGTACAAATCAGCTCGACAAGGGGAACCTGCAAGATGAGTTCAGAATTCTTTTGGGATGTGTTCCTAGGGCACATGTTTGATAGCCAGACAGCAGGGTAGTCTAAATCTGATATTGTTCACTAAAGCAAGATTAATTAATGACTTAATAATAAAGGAGACCCCTAGGTAACAGTGATCATGGCATGGTTAACTTTCACATTCAGTTTGAGAGAGATAAGAATGGGTCTGGGACTAGTGTTTTAAATTTAAATAAGGGTAATTACGAGAGTATGAAAACAGAACTGGCTAAAATTAATTGAAAATTAGGTCAAGGAGTTGAATGCAATGGCATTGAACAAGTTATTTCATTAAACTCAGTAAAGATGAATTCCAATGAGAAAGAAAGGTTCTCGGGGAAGGACACACTAGATATGGCTATCTGTACAAGTTAAAAGTAGCATAAAAAACATACAATTTCATGAAGATTAGCAGCAGAAGGTTGAACAGAATAAAAATAACAGCAAATAATGAGGGAAAAATGAGAGAAAACCAACTAAACATAAAAACAGGTAATAAGACTTTCTACAGGTGTTTAGAAAAGGAAAGTAAGCATTGATTAATAACAGAGGGAAACAGTAAGTGAACTGAACAGATATTTGCATCTATCTTTATTGTAGAAAATAGAAAATAACAAGCCAGAAATAATTGTGAGCCAAGAGGAGAAATGATGGAGAAATTCAAAACAATTACAACCACCAGGGAAAGGGTACTTAGAAAATTAGTAGAACTAAATGTTAACGCATTCCCAGGTCTCGATTGACTTCACCCTATGGTTTTAAAGGAAGTGGCTGCTGAGATAGTGGATGCATTAGTTTTATTCTTCCAAAATTACATAGATTGGAAAACAGTGAATGGAATTTGTCTACTGAAGCAAGGAGGAAGACAGAAAATAGGAAACTACAAGCCAGTTAGCTTAACATGTCTGGTACAGCAAGTGCTGGACTCTATTATGAGGAGGTTATATCTGGGCACCTAGAAAATCTCTACACAATCAGACAGAGTGAAAATGGTTTTGTGAAAGGGAAATAGTGTTCGCCTAATTTAAAATTTTTTAGCAAGTAACCAGCAAGGTGGATAATGGGAAACCTGAGGATATGTTGTACTTAGATTTCCAGAAAGTATCTGAAAAAGTGCCACAACAAATATTAATAACAAAGATAAGAAATCACATATTATCATGGATAGAGGATAGTTTGGCCAACAGGAAACAGACTGGGCATAAATGGGTCATTTTCAGGTTAGAAAAATGTGACAAGTGGAGTGCTGCAAGGATCAGTGTTGGAGTCTCAAATATTTACATTATATCAATGATTGAATGTTTGGTTGACAAGCATTCAACCCCTTGTGGAAGCATTCAACTCCAATGGTGGAAGCATTGGAAAGGGTGCAGAGGAGGTTTACCAGGATGTTGCCTGGTATGGTGGGAAGGCCTTATGTGGAAAGGCTGAGGGACCTGAGGTTATTTTCATTAGAGAGAAGAAGGTTACGCGGTGACCTAATTGAGGCGTATAAGATGATCAAAGGACTGGATAGGGTGGATAGTGAGAGCCTTTTTCCTCGGATGGTGATGACCAACACGAGGGGACATAACTTTAAATTAAGAGGTGGTAGTTATAGGACGGATGTCAGAGGCAGGTTCTTTACACAGAGGGTGGTGAGGGCGTGGAATGCCCTGCCTGCAGCAGTTGTGGACTCGCCTACTTTGGGGGCATTCAAATGGTTGGTGGATAGGCATATGGATGATATTGGAATAGTTTAGGTTAGAGGGTCCACTGGCCGGCGCAACATCGAGGGCCGAAGGGCCTGTACTGCGCTGTAGTGTTCTATTCTATGTAAGTTGCTGATGACACAAAGATAGGTTGGAAAGTAAGCTGAGAGGAAAAATTTCTTCACTCAGAGAGCAACGAAATTCTCTACCACATAAGGCTGTGGAAACTAAATCATTGAAAGTATTCAAGGAAGAGATAGATAAAGTTTTAGATTTTAATGACATTACATGATATAGGGAGAAATCAAGAATGTGACATTGAGGTAAAGGATTAACCATGCTCATGTTGAATGGTAGAGCAGGCTCAAAGGCCTAAATAGCCAACTCCTGCTCTTAGTTTCTATGTAAAAAACATAAAAGGCCTGCAAAGGATATAGATAGGTCAAAAGAGTGGACAAAAAAAAAAAGCAGCAAAAGACTCATGTTGGAAAATGTGAGCTTGTCCACTTTGGCAGGAACAAATTTAAAAAGCAAATTATCTTAATAGAGATTATAGAAAGTGATCTGGATGTCCTGGTGCATGAATCAGGAGAATTTAGTACAGTGATACAGCAAATAATTGGGAAGGCATATGGAATATTGTTACTTACTGGAAAGCTAGGAATGTTTTGCTACAGTTGTATAAGGCATTGGTGAGACCACATCTCAAATACTGTATACAGTTTTGATCTTAAGGAAGGTATAACACATGTCCAGAGCTCCAAGGGAATCAACGGGTACAGGTGAATGTCGTGGCCATCACTAATGAGAAGCTTCTGAAAAATCTGAAGGTGGATAAGTAACTTGAACTGGATGGAATACACCCCAGCATTATAAAAGATAGCTGAGGAAATTGTGGAGACATTGGTGGTGATTTTTCAGCAATCAATCAATCAAGGCAGGGAGGGCCCCTGAGCTCTGGAAAGTAGCTAACATAAAGCCGCTGTTTAAGAAGGGAGGGAGGCAGCAGGTAGGAAGTGATAGGCCGGTTAGCTTGACTTCAGTCGTTTGCAGGATTTTAGAGTCCATTATCAAAAATGAGATCACGGAGTACTTCAGAGCGCATGATAAAATAGGACTGAGTCAACACGGCGTCATCAAGGAGAAGTCATGTCTGACAAATTTGTTAGAGTTCTTTGAGGAGGTAATAAGAAGTTACATAGAGGAGAAACAGTAGACATAATTTATTTAGATTTCCTAAAGGCTTTTGACAAGGTGCTGCATAGGAAATTGTTAAATGAGTTAAGAACCCATGATGTTAAGGGCAAGATTTTGGGATGGATAGAGGATTGGCTGACTGGCAGACAGCAAAGACTGGGGATAGAGAGATTTTTTTCAGAATGGCAGCCGAGGACTAGTGGTGTGCCTAAGGAGCCAGTGCTGGGACCACAACTTTTCATAATATACGTTAATTATTTGGAGGAAGGAACTGAAGGAATTGTTGCTAAGTTTGCAGATGATACAAAGTATATAGAAAGGCAGGTATATTGAGGAAGTGGGGCGGTGGCTACAGAAGAACTTGGGCAGGATAGGAGAATGGGCAAAGTAGTGGCAGATGCAATACAATGTGGAAAAGTGTGAGGTTATGAACTTTGGAAGGAAGAGTGGAGGCATAGATTATTTCTAAATGGGGAAATGCTTAGGAAATCAGAAACACAAAGGAACTTGGGAGTCATTGTTCAAGATTCTCCTAAGGTCAGTTGTCAGTTAGGAAGGCAAATGCAATGTTAGCATTCATGTTGAAAGGGCTAGAATACATCAGCAGGGATGTACTTCTGAGGCTGTATGAGGCTGTGATCAGATCCCATTTGAAGTAGTTTGAAGGGTGTACAGGCCTTGAAAAGGTCCTGAAGAAGTTCACAAGAATGTTCCCTGGAATAAAGAGCTTGTCGTATGAGAACAATTGAGGACTTTGGGTCTGTACTCATTGGAGTTTAGATAGATGAGGGGGGGATATTATTGAAATATACAGGATACTGCAAGGCCTGGATAGAGTGGACATGGAGACAATGTTTCCACTAGTAAGAAAAACTAGAACCGGAGGGCACAACCTCAGGCTAAAGGAATGATCTTTTAAAACAGAGATGAGGAGGAATTTCTTCAGACAGAAAATGGTAAATCTGTGCAACTCTTTGCCGCTGAAGGCTGTGGAGATCAGATCATTGAGTGTCTTTAAGGTACATACGTTCTGGATTAATAAAGGGATCAGGGGAAGGAAAAGGCAGGGGAATGGAGATGAGAAAAATATCAGCCATGACTGAATGGAGGAGCAGACTCGATAGACTGAGTGGCCTGATTCTGCTCCTATGCCTTGTGGTCCTATTGGTCAGAGAAACAATACAGAGAAGATTCACTAAACTGACTTTTGGTATAAAGGTAACCTTCTGAGGAAATCAGATTGGGTGGTCAATCAGATCTGGCATGATTTTATTAAATGACAGAGCAGGTAAGGAAGCCAAATGCTGCACTGCTGTTCCTAACTCTTAAGTTGTACATTGTAATTGTTTGCTGTACCTGCATGTTAATTTTGATTTCCTTGTTTCTGATCATCATTCACAAATTTCACACCTTTTAAAAACATTCTGCTCTGCTATTCTTACACTATAATTGAATAATCTCACACGCTACTTGCTATCTTGTTGCCCACCCACATAATCTGTCCATCCATGAGAGGTAGTCAGGGAAACAATAGTGGGAAGTCCCATCGTGGGAGTTTGAAGGAGGATCATGATGGGTCAGTGGTATTGATACCTGGAAGAACTGGTAGTTCACTGTGCAGTTGAGGGTCAAACAACTGTCCTGAGTTCTTTCTGCTGCTACCTGTTTGATGACAAGATGGTAGACAGCAACAAGCTGTACACTGGGAATTATTGTTCTTTTCGGAAGTCAGTGACTGACTTGGGTTCAGGTCCACATGGCAATATTACATGTTCTAATTCTTCTAATTTTTTTTGAGTAGTGTAATAAAGTAACTTGTACATAGACTCATGTGTAAGATTAGTGCATTTAGAGTCAATGAACAGGTATCAGAACAGACAATAATCTGACTACAAGATAGAAAACTGAGGAGAAAAATAGTGACTCAAAATGGAAAAAGATGGGAAGTGATATTCCACAAAAATCAATACTTGATCATTGTCATTCACAATATACATTAATCATTTGTACTCAGGAATCAAAAGCACGTTTTCTACATTTATGGATGGCACCAACCTGGGATGTATAGTTCACACAAAGAAAGAACGTGACAAAATTTAATAAATGTTGCAGGCAGGAGGGGAATTAATTTAAACAACCTTGATTTCTCCTCTCACTACTTGTCTGTGAACAAAAGGGGCTTTTTGATATCCCGCTTTCAGAAGTGGTGATGTATTTCTCCAATCCTTAAATTTGGAGTGCTCTAATCCTATATGAGCAAGTACAGTAAACTGAAAATAAGATAAAACAAAAGTATCTAACACATGCACAGACAACGGAAAGAAAAGGACACACGGTCAGATCGCAATAAAAATACAATGTATGATATATGTGAATATATAATTCAGAATCAAAAGTCTTAACCAAGTGTTTCTTCAAACAGTGGGTTGGTTAACTATCACAGCGTGACCTATCTTTCCAGAAGTCTTTCCATGAGGAAAAAAGGCATGTAGAGTTGAAGGCATCTGTTCCAAAGTTCCAGTAGTTCACTGTGTAGTTGACAGCCAAGCAACTGTCCTGAGTTCTTTCTGCCGCTACCTGTTTGATAGCAAGATGGTAAACAGCAACAAGCTGTATACTGGGAATTACTGTTCTTTTCAGAGATCAGTGACTGAATTCGGTTCAGGTCCACATGGCAACATTATATGCTCTAACAACTTGAGGGAGGTCATGTGACATAATTCCTGCTGCTTCTCTGGGGGTGTTGGACAAAGGACATATTTTCTCAGGCCTGAAATCTTAAGTTGTGAAATAGGAGTCAGGATTCCTTTTGTCCTTGGAGACAGTGGGCAGGATTTTCTGGCTGTGTTTATCCCAAAACCAGAAAATCCCATCAGAGGTCAATGGTCTGCCATGGTTTCCTGCCACCCCCCCCCACAACTTGCCCGCTCCAATTTCCGTGGTGAGCAGGACGGCAAATTTTGGCCCAGCGTTGTTGGGGACCAGAATTCTTCTTTAGAAATTCAAGGAAGCTTTATGCTGTTCCAGGAAATGGCATTAGCACCTTTTATTGTTTAAAAAGATATCATCTCTGATAGTTTGCCTCAAGTTTAGAAATAACCATTCAGTAATATTATTCAAGCCCAATAATTGCTGTCAATTTAATAAAGGTACATCACACGACTTCTCAAATACCTTCAGTCTGATGTGGAAACTCAAAATTAAAGTTCAGAAACAAAGTCCCTGAAAATGAAGACTTTTCTGGCTTGATTGGATGGCTGCTTCAAATTCACTTGTTACATCTTCACTCAGCTCAGATCTGAACTCAAGACATCTCCTTCACACAACCAGCTAAACACTTTCCATTGATTATCTTTTTCCCTTTCATCTCAAGTTTAGTTGCACTTAAACATCTCTTCTAAAATATAAAAACTTTTCATGCTTTCCTATTGCCCACATTTTCAGATCAATAGAATTTAATATTCTGCATCCTTTTTATTTATTAAAACATTTATTAATAGTAAATGGTCTTTCCTTCAAAAGTCCTCCTTAAGGAAATCACCAGCTGAAAAGGCAAGTTCCAACTTATCTCATAATGCAGGTTTTTAATAGACAAGGGAGTCAAGGGTTTGGGTTAGTTCAGACAACAGCCAAATAATCTATGAGTTTATTGAATTGCAGAACAGGCTTGAAGGCCAAACGGTTTATTTCTGCTCTTTAGTCCCATGTTCCAGAGTTATTCCAGCATTTTCCGTTATTATTTCAGATTTTCAGCATACATAGTATTTTGCTTTTCTATGAGGCCACATATTGCTTGGAAAATCAGAGTCTAAATAAGAACAAAAGAAAGAGAAGAATGAATAGGCCAAATGGCCCCTTTGCCAGCTTTGCTATTCAACAAGATCTTGGCTGATTGTCAAGGTCAACCCCACTTTCCCACCCAATTCTGATATGGAGTGATGGAACAAATCCATTCAGATATGTTTCAGCTTTTAAGTTTGATGTAGTGATGTAACATATCCTGTTCTCTTAAAGTCCAAAAATCTCTATTTCAAATGACTGAGCATCCACACTGTTCTCAAAGATTAACAACCATTTGGAGTGAAGAATGCTACAAATATACACACAAGAAAAATTCACCCAATGTTTCTCATGAAACCGCAACAATTATTCTTCCCATAATGCGAATAATGCCTTTTCAGCAACAGTAAATGTAATAGACAAGTTAAACAAGTTGTATTTAAATTTATGTCCCAGGCATGCAGGTTTTTCCTGAGATTAATCTGAATTCATTTTTTTTTATTGACTGGAACACCGGTCTCATCCTTGATAATAATTTTGAAGAAAATTTGGTTTCGATTTTGTAATAGTGAACATCAATTAGTTCATTTGACAATTAATTTGTACAATACCTACCAGTTTCTCGAGTGGGATTATTATCCATGTTGCGATACCACATGGAAAAAACTCCACAAAATATGAAATTAGTTATAACAATAATTAGATGAATAATTGAATGAATCGTTCACATTAAGGTTACATTTACCATATATTTGCTTTGCAGTGTGAGCCACAGGTCACATTTTATTGGCAGTTTAAAATACAACGGCATTGGGCAGGAAATTGTGGAACTACCCACTTCCTTCACAGATAGGCAGCTCCTCTAACAAGTATATGCATGCAGCACAGAACAAATAATGTAAACCTCTTTGCATCGAATAAAAAGCTGCTCTTTAGACAAACTTAACTTCATGTTTCAATTGTTTTTGCACACTATAATGGACTGATAATTTTCAGAAACAGAAACTACATTCAAAATTGCTATAATCTTCCCATAATATAATGAAATGAAGGGCTGATTATCTTATTTAAAACGAAAGTCCTCCAGATTCTGGAAATATAGAAAATTGATCACAATGATTCCACCAATAGTCAGAGTTTAGATGAGGGATCATTCTAGAGATAGAGTAACCAGGAACTTCTGCTTCTCCTGGCACATCCAAAACATTTTTTTTTTAATATATTTTTAAACATATCTTAGGCTGTTTTGTAAATTGCTCCTTTCTGAATTTTTAGCTAATACATAGGACCTTGATTCCAATCTTGTCGTAGGACTCCAATATGCAAGGTGACAGCAATCAGAACAGCAATTTAAATGTAAAAGTGACCCGATACAATTTCTGGGCCACCATCATCCCAATTATACCAGGTGGAGAGAATTAAAGCAACCCTTGTGTTTGTGAGTCTAGCTTCAGAAATACAGAGGAGCTACTGGTTTCAATTGCAAGGTGAGTGATCTCCTGATTTAGGGAATCATCCCTCAATTTGCAGGATCTATTTGATGCCACTATAAAGAACAAAGAAAATTATAGCATAGGAACAGGCCCTTTGTCCCTCCAAGTCTGCACCGACCATGCCGTCAACTGAACCAAAACACCCCACCCTCTGTGGACCATATTCCTCTATTCCCATCCGATCCACGAATTTGTTAAGATGCTCCTTAAACATCACTATTGTATCTGCTTCCACTATCTGCCCCAGCAGTGAGTTCCAGACATTCATCACTCTGTGTAAAAAACTTGCCTCGTACATCTCCTTAATTGTGTGTCACTGAGTAATTGACTCTTCCATCCTGGGAAAAAGCTTCTGACTATCCACTCTGTCCATCCCCTCAATCTTGTAGACTTCCATTAGGTCATCCCTCAACCTCTTCTGTTCCAGTGAGAACAAACCAAGTTTCTCCACCCTCTCCTCAATGCTGATGTCATCCATACCAGGTAACATCCTGATAAATCTTTTCTGTACCCTCTCCAAATCCTCCACATCCTTCTGGAAGCATGGTGACCAGAATTGAATATTATGTTCCAAGTGCAACTCAATTAACATTCTATAAAGCTACAACATGAATTGCCAATTTTTAAACTCAATACTCTAGCCAATGAAAGCAAGCATGCCATATGCCTGCTTGACTACCATCACCGCCTGCATTGTCACTTGCAGTAACCTGTGTACCTGTACACCCAGATCCCTTTGCCTATCAATACTCTTAAGAGTTCTGCCATTTACTGTATATTTCCCATCTGTATTAGAGCTTCCAAAATGCATTGCCTCTCATTTGTTCAGATTAAACTCCATCTGCCATCTGTTCTCCCAAGTCTCCAACTAAACTACATGATGCTATGTCTTCTGATGATCCTCATCGATGGCTGCAACTCCAACAACCTTTGCGTCATCCACAAATTTATTAATCAAACCAGTTACATTTTCCTCCAAATCATTTATATATACATTAGAAACAACAAAAATCCCAGCACTGAACCCTGAGGAACACCACTCGCCACAGCCCTCCATTCAGAAATATACCCTTCCATCACTACCCTCTGCTGATCAGAAGATCTTTAGAACAAGGAATAAATGCATTAAGTTAGAACAAATGATGTGGATGGACCCTGCTTTCATGATGCCACTCTCTTTCCTTATGATCCACTGATAAGGTTTTCCAAAGTATCCCTCCTATTCATGTTAGTTATGAGTTGCAGGATCAGGCTGCTCTAATTTTGAAGAAACAAGACAGACTGATAAAGCCTCCTCTTTAGGCTCAAAGGCTGTGTCCCAAGAGACTTATAACACCACAACACAGCCAAGTACCTGGCTGTCAAGGTAATACTTTAGCATATGCCAGGTTTAAGAGCATTATTCTTTCATAGATACATAAGTTAGGTTCTTTAGAATAAAATTCCATTTGTGCTTGGATGATATCCCTATTATCTGAAAACTTCCAGTTTACCAAGGGATGTGATCAGAAACATAAATTATCCTTGTGGCACACTAGTGTCATGGAAGAAATCCATTTTGATATGTTTTAGCTTTGATGTTTTTTTTTGTTTATATATCCAATTCAAGTTTATATATCCAAAGTCCAATTCAAAGTCGCAGCAAGTGAGGCATTCCCGATCCAAGCTGACAAGACAGGCCTCTCACTTCTGGTCTTAGGCTTGATCTACACAATCCAAGCTGATTGGAGCAGGCATTGCACTCCTCCAAGTCTTGATCTCATTTGCATCTTAGCCAAAAGGCCAAGATGCCTGTTTAAAAAATTGTTTCAAATGAAGCCTTACTGTAACCTCATTACTTCAAACAAATGCAGGATGTCAATATTACACTTGATCTTAGCCAAAAGGCATTAAGTTTGCTGTAGTGACATAGCATATCCTGTTCTTTCAGTCAGGTGAAGCAGCAAAATATCTGTGGGAAACATTTGATCTTTCTCTATTCTGGTGACGTTGCCAATTCTTGCTTTGCGATCTTGCCTGAATATAACTATCACTTCAAATCCACCCCATTGTATGCTTTATGCCATAATGTAATTATAAAAACATGTACAATAGCATCAGCGACATGAGGTCCAATATTCCAAGGAATGCCTAACCTTTGGATTTTTAACCAAAGGTGTTTGCAGAATATTTATTCATACAGAATGGTTACAAGTTAGTTTGTATTACAATCCTATAGTGCTGCAGTTGAGAATTCTGATTAATTTTAATTACCCAACATTAGGATAATTAGCAGCTAAAGCTTTAATATGTGGTTTGAGCATAATATAAAATATGCAAGTAATATCTTAATGTCTCGAAGAAATGTTGTTAACATGCCATTAAAATGAAAGATGTATTCATGAAAGATATCAGCACAAGTCAGGCACAAATAATGCCAAATAAATTACCAATGCATATCTAAATCAAGAAAAATACATCCAATAGATAAAGGATCCTTCAATAGAACTGGTTTAAAATGGTTAGAGAAAATATGGAAGAGAAGGGAATGGTTTAGTTTGGAGGGGCATTGCTTTTTATATTGGTCAGCACAACATCGAAGGCCGAAGGGCCTGTTCTGTGCTGTAATGTTCTATGTTCTAAAATATTGAATCATAAGGAGCTATTTTTTGGGAGAGAACATCCATAAAACAGGTCAACAAATAACAACATTACATTTGAAAGTGTCAGAGAATTATTGATTGAAAGACATGTCATTAGTAGATTGACAGACCAACAAATGTATAAAATTGCTGTTAATTAAGTGCTGGGCAGATAAATCTGATCAAAAAAAAGTATAGCTGTTCTACTTTTTTGCCATGAAATCTGATATCTTTTGTGAAAGCCTCTTAGTATATTAGCTGTTGTAGATGGAACTATTGATCTCCCATTTTGGCCAAAATGAGGTTTGTCTTGTCTTAATGTTGTTAATTTGTTATATTTTTGATTCTAACATATCAACGAGTTTAAGGATTTCATTGAACTGAATCAACTTTTTCTTGCCTTTGTGAAATGAAATGTTTAATGAAAAGATTTAGTCTTTAAATTAATCAGGCCACCTAAAACTATTCCTACCTCAAGAAGATCCCTTTGTCGATTATAATGAAAGATGCACCATTTAGCTGGTTGCATTTTCCTTTTGAAGTAATTTTATTCTGCATGCCTTCTCTTGTGCCTGCTTGCTGCAGACAGTCAAAACTTACAAATTAATTCATTTCAAGCATTGACAAGTTACTCCTTTTCTATATTTAAACTAGGTTAGTTTAGATTTGGCATAATTAGCTAAGTATTGGCTAAATACATGCAGCATGCCTTAATGACTAAAGTCCAGTAGCTCTGACATCCAATATCATAAAGTGCTTTGAAAGGTTAGTCATGGCACAAATCAATTCCAACCTCCTGGACAGCCTGGATCCACTACAATTCACCTATTGACACAACAAGTCCCGGCAGATGCCTGTACCTGACACTCAACCTTGGAGCACCTAGATAACAAAGACACCTATGTCAGACTCCTATTTATTGACTACAGCTCAGTCTCCAACACCATTTTCCTACAAAACTCATCTCCAAATTCCATGGCATGGGCCTCGGCTCCTCCCTCTGTGACTCTACATTTCTCTCTGGCTTACATGGGGTCTTTATTAATGCTGACTACTTTGCCCTGTGCGACTGGGTCCTGAACTTCCTAACTCATGAACCACATTCAATAAGGACAGGCAACAACACCACCTTCATGATCATCCTTAACACCAGTGTCCCACAAGGCTGTGTTCTCAGCCCTTACTATACTCCTTATACACCTATGACTGTGTGGCCAAATTCCCCTCTAATATTCCAAGTTTGCTGACAACACCACTGTAGTGGGTAAGATCACAAACAGAATACAAGAATGAGAGAGAATCTGGTGAACTGGTGCAATGACAATAAATTCTCCCTCAATGTCAACAAAATAAAGTAGATTGTCATTGACATCAGAAGCATAGTCCTTATCTACATCAATGGGGATGAAGAAGAAATGGTTGAGAGCTTCAAGTTTTTAGGTGACCAGATCACCAACAATCTGTCCTCGTCCCTAGACTAATGAAGGATGGGAAATTTGGTAAGTCAGCTACCACTCTCATCAACTTTTACAGATGCACTGTTAAAGGCATCCTTTCTGGTTATATCACAGCTTGGTATGGCTCCTGCTCAGTCAAAGTTCACAAGAAATTCCAATATGTCGTGAATGTAGCCCAATCCATTGCGTAAACCAGCTTCCCATCCATTGACTTTGACTCTACTTCCAGCTGCCTCGGCAAAGCAGCCAGCATTAATAAAGACCCCACATCAGCCAGACGTTCTCTCTTCCAGAGAGAAAGATACAGAACTGTGAGATTATGTACCAACTGACTCAAGAACAACTTTTAAATGGACTTACCTTACACTATGTTGATCTTTCTCTGCACCCTAAGTTTGACTGTAACACTACATTCTGCATCCTCTCCTTTCTTTCTCTATGTATGGTATGCTGTGTATCATGCATAAGAAACAATATTTTTCCCTATATACTAATACTTATGACAATAATAAATCAAATCAAATTCAAAATTCTGTGAAATAAGTGAAAGTAAAAATTGCAGAGGCAATAATCATAATTTTTCAGTTTTTCTTAGACTTAGATGACTGGAGCATTGCAAGTGTTGCATCCTTATTCAAAAAGGTGTGCAAAAATAAGCCCAGTGACTGCATGCCAGATAGCTTAACTATGGTGGTAGAGGAACATCTTGAAATAATAATTTGGGACAAAATTAATAGTCACATGGATAAAAATCATTATATTAAGGAAAGTCAACATGGATTTCTTTAGGCAAAGTCATTTTTAACTAACTTGCTGGGTGCTGGGATTTTTGAAGAGGTAACAGAGAGGATTGATTGGGTAATGCAGTTTCAAGAGGGACTTGATACAGTGCCACACAAAAGACTTGTGAAAAAAGTTACAACAAATGGAATAAAAGGAACTGTGGCCACATGGGTCATGGGTACAGAATTGGTTAAGTGACAGGAGGCAGAGAGTAGTAGTAAATGGATATTTTTCAGCCCAGAGGAAGATTTGTAATGGTGTTCTCCAGGAGTCAGTGTTGGGGCTCTTGCTCTTCCTGATGTGTATGAATGATCCACACTTCGTGTGTAGGATACAATTTCAAACTGTGCAGGATTTACAAATTTTGGATATATTGTAAATTTTGACAAGGATAATGTAGAACTTCAAAAGGATATAAACAAGTTGGTGGAATAGCTAACAGGTAGAAGATAAAGTTCAATGTGGAGAAATGAAGTTATTCATTTTAGTAGGAAGAACAAGACACAACATAAATGGGTGACAAATATACTTATGGGTGTATGTGTGCATAAATCATTGAAGGTGGCAGGAATGTTGAGAGCGCAGTTAGTAAAGTATGTGGTATTCTAAACTTTATTAATAGGAACATTGGTACAGGAGCAAGGAGGATTTTTCAAACTTGTGTAAGAACTAGTTCTGTCTCAACTTAGGAAGGGTGTGGAGGGATTGGGGATGGAGAAAAAATTTACAAAACTGATTCCAAGGATGAGGAACTTCACATACATAGATTGGAGAAATTGGAACAGTTGTCCTTGGAGAAAAAAGGCTGAGGGGAGATTTGATAGATCAAAATCAGAAGTCTGGACAGTGAAGATAGGGAGAAACAATTCCCACTTGTGAAAGGATCAAGAACTGGCCATAGATTTAGAGTAATTGTTAAAAGAAGCAAAAATGACACAAGGAAAAGCTCTATTACAGAACAAGTTGTTAGGATCTGTACTGTATGTCTGGGAATGTGGTGGAAGCAAGTTCAATTGGAGTTCCAAAGGAACTTAGACATATCCGAAAAGGAAGAATATGCAGGATTACAGGGGGAGACAGGACAATGGAACCAAGCAAACTAAGAACAATGGAACTTGTTTGGAAAATCAGTGCCGACAATGATAGGCCAAATGGCCTGCTTCTGTGCTATAACATTTTTGAGATTGTGAACAGGTTCTACACTTATTAGCAAACACCACTACATGGACAATCTTTGTCTGAAATAATTGCTTTAACTGGAACAATTAGAAAAATGTTTCTTTGGCTGTGTTATAAAATTATTCTTTATTCGCCTATTTCAGGCAACAAAATTGTTTCCTTCCCAGCTCCACCACATATTCAAATTACATTAGTTTTGTCCCATAAAAATAAATTTTAGGCCCCTTGTATTCAAGAGCATTATAGTTTTGTTGCGCAACCGGACTGTCAATAGCTGTTAATTAATTAGAATGTTTACACTTGCTATCAGCAGGGAATACACAAAATAGCAAAAAGGGGCATTTTCTATCCAATAACAAAACAGGGTGATAATAGGAGGCTTCCGTTTCAAAGGAAAGACAGTCTCAGTTCACTGGGAAAAGAGTTCTTAATCTCTTTTGTTTGTTTACATAAACCGTGAACTTTAACTGAAGTTAACCAGTAACTTTTCACGCAATAAAAAGATAAAATGCTAGAAAATTTGAGCAGGTCTGACAGCATCTGTGGAGAGAGAATAGAGCCAATGTTTTGAGTCTGGATGACTATTGGTCAGAGCTTTGCATGCATCAGTTCAAGTAACTGCCACATAAAAGAATTGTATTAAGAACAATTTTACTCAAATAATATATTATTAAACCTTTGATCATTGACAAATAAGTCACATAAAGACTGGTGCACTTCTACTTTTGACTTATGTAATCATTTGAAAATGATAAGTATATCAAGTTGTTAATTCTACCAATAAAGCATTCTGGGCACTATTATACAGCATTTCCATTCAACATGATAGCAAATGTACACAATGCTGTGATAATAATGTCTTAATGATAATGTCTCTACTTGTAAAGATTTTTAAAATAGAGTTTTAATGCTTTATTAATCAATGCGTTGTTAATTAGCTATTAGAATGCTTAGAGGTAAGCCAGATTACACAAATCTGTCTGAACGACAATTGAAGAACATCAGCTTTGATGTTTGCAGAAGACATTTAAAAAGTTGCAAACTGATGTGGTTGGACATGAGATTTGTCTTCATCCTGCTGTTAGGAGAAAGGCAGGGAATGAGTTTAACTGATGACAAATCTAAGTATGCCAAACTTCACATTTAATTGCAAGTTCTACCAACCTCAGGTTGCTTTTCCACTATGATACAATAGCAAAGGATCCAAATGCATCAAAACTCCACCAGCTGCTAAATGACAGGATTACTGTCAAATCATTGTACTTCCCTGATGTATAAAGTTTAATTATAAACCCAAAATTCTACTCAGCTCTTTAAAAATTTCATCTATTTGCATTCATACTTTTGAGAAACAATAAAATCGAAGCCACCCAAGTCTTTTGTCACCCACACCATTTAGCATCTTTCCGTAAGTATATACACTCCTTCATGCTTTTGTGCCATCACAAAAATACATAATTCCCCTCATCTGTCTGCTTCATAGACTATTACTTAAAAATAATACCACAGAAACAGGATATTTGGCTAAGTGGTCAATGCTGGTGTTTGTTGTTTGTCCATCGCCGTCAATAAAAACATCAACACCATTAGTTATTTTGGGCCTGGATGCAATATGTCCGATGATGACTGATCAGGCCAATTTAGGCACGGAATGTCCTGACACCTATTGGCAGACTAGTGTCGACACTGTAGTTACTGCGTTGGTGGCTCTGGACTTGTACAGCTCATGCTTAAGTTGTGTTTCAGCAATGCACCATGCTTTATAAGCTTGCAGTTCTTATGGATGAGGCAGCACCAGATAGGGCGGTTTTGTGCCAGTGTTTCCCAGGTGGTTGTATCTATATCAAGCAACTTCAGGGAGGCCTAGAGTGTGCCTTTGAAACATTTCTTCAGCCCTTCATGCGAGAATCTTCCAGCAGAGAGTTCCCCAAAAAGGAGTGCTTGGGTATGCGCTTGTCTGACATACATAGAACATAGAACATTACAGCGCAGAACAGGCCCTTCGGCCTTCGATGTTGCGCTGACCAATTAAGAAAAAGCAATGACCCTCTAACCTAAACATTCCCTTTTCGTCCATAAACTTATCTACTAACCTCTTAAACGCCACCAAACTTGGCACATCTACAACTGCAGCAGGCAGGGCATTCCATACCCTTCCCACCCTCTGGGTAAAGAACCTACCTCTGACATCCGTCCTATAACTACCACCCCTTAATTTAAAGCTATGTCCTCTCATGCTAGCTTTCTCCATCCTAGGAAAAAGGCTATCACTGTCCACCCTATCTAAACCTCTAATCATCTTATATGTTTCGATTAGGTCCCCTCTTAGCCGCCTCCTTTCTAACGAAACTAACCTCAAATCCCTCAGCCTCTCTTCATAAGACCTGCCCTCCATACCAGGCAACATCCTGGTAAACCTCCTCTGTACCCTCTCCAATGCCTCTACATCTTTCTTATAATGTGGGGACCAGAACTGTACACAATACTCCAAGTGCAGCCGCACTAGAGTTCTGTACAGTTGCAACATGACGTTGCGGCTCCGAAATTCAATCCCCCTACCAATAAAAGCTAAGACTCCATATACCTTCTTAACAACCTTATCGACTTGATTGCCAACTTTCAGGGATCTATGCACATATACACCAAGATCCCTCTGTTCTTCAACACTATTAAGAGTCCTACCATTAGCCCTACACTCTATACAGATGACATGACCTGCTCACCGGGTCTGCGCTCTTACCAATAGTGAGTAGACTGATGGTGGACTAGAGAGAACTTCAGCGCCTGGTACTTTGTCTTGCCATCTGACGCGTAATATTCTGTGAAGACAAGTTATGTGGAAATGATTGAGCTGTCTTGCATGTTTTCAATACGCAATCCACATTTCACAGGCATACAGGAGGGTAGTGAATATCACACTGCTGTAGACCTTCAGTTTTGTTGCTGGGCTGATTCCTCGATGTTCTCATACAGTGAAGCACAGTCTACCAAAAGCAGAACTTGCCTTTGCTATTCTGCAGTTAACTTCTGTATCAATAGTCACTGCTTGGGAGAAGCTGCCAAGATAAGTGAACTGATCCACTGCCTGTAGTTGCTGCCCTTTGATTGTGATTATGGGTTATGTGTACGGTGCATGAGGACCAGGCTGGTGCATGACTTCGGTCTTTTTAATTTTGATGGTGAGTCCAAAGTTATCACAAGCCGTGGAAAATTTGTCCATACGGATTTGCATCTCTGGCTCTGAGCCAGTATACAGGGCGCAGTCATCAACAAAGAGGAAATCCCTCAGAACAGTCTCCTTCACTTTCGTAATAGCTTGAAGTCTCCTCAGGTTGAAGAGCTTCCTATCCACTCTGTGCTTGAGGCTGATTCCAGTAACACTGTTCTGGAAGGCATCATTTAACATGGCAGTAAACACACAGCCTGTTTGACATCATTGGTGAGTGGGATTCTCTGCCATCCAGTACTCTGGCCATCATGGAATTGGTATGTCATTTGAATGAATTTTGGGGGGGCAGCCGAACTTTGACATGATCCTCCACAGGCTTTGTCGGCTGACAGTGTCGAAGGCTTTCACAAGGTCAACAAAGATTGTGTAGAGCTCAAGGTTCTGCTCCTGACATTTCTCCTGAAGTTGACCCGCAACAAAAATCACATCAATAGTCCCATGACCTTTGCAGAAATCACACTTTGACTCTGAAAGCAGGCCCAGCTCCAGATGAGTGACCAGACGAGTTAACAGGACTTTTGTGAGGGTTTTCCCTGTGATGGAGAGCAGCAAGATATGGTTGTCGCATACTTGCCAATTGCCCTTCCTCTTATAAAGGTGTATGATGGAAGCATCTTTAAATCCCCAGGAAGGGATTCTTGCTTCCAAAAGGACTGGAACAACTCAGTGAGTTTCTTGATAAGTAAAGGACCAGCAGCTTTGTAGATCTCTACAGGTATGACATCTGCCCCTGGATAGTTGACTGGCAGCATTCGTGACTTTGGCAACTATTAGTGGGTCATCCATGGAGCTGTTGATAATGACTTGGGAAATTCTGTCTATTGCCTCATTGTTAATAGATGACGGTCGGCTGGGGACAGCTTCAAAGTGTTCAACCCATCTCTGTAGGATCTGAGCCTTCTCTGTAATGAGAGATGTACCATCTGAATTCAGGGGCGGGGGGGAGCTCCCGAGAGATTGAGGTCCATAGAGTGTGTTGAGGGCTTCATAGAACTGTTCAAGTCGTTTCTGTCAGCGTATCCCTGCATTTCATCTGCCTTGGTGCTCAGGCAGGCATCCTGTATTTTACGCAGTTTATACTGGACTGTACTGTGAACACTGGTAAAAGAATTCTTCTTGGCAGCTGATGATAAGTCGTTTTGACAAGCCCGATGAAAACGGTGCTTTTCAAGAAGTAGTACCGATATCTCCTCATCATTCTCATTGAACCAGTCGTGCTGCTTGCAGGTAGACGACCCGAGCATCTTCAAGTGCAGATGAATGGACAGCATCCCTGAAGCATTCCTCGTCATCCTCAGCACTAACCTGTGAGGTGTAGATTAGCAAGTTTAATTTCTAAGTCTTCAGCCAGTGCTGAAGCTATGCTGGGATTCTTTAGCTTGGCCACATTGATTCTTTTCATAACCTTGCTTCCTTGTGGTTGCCTCTTGGGTCTGATGCAGATCCTCATTTTGGAGACAATGAGCCTGTGATCTGTCCAGCAGTCAGCACCATACATGGCCTTGGTCACTGTAACATCCTGCCTGTCTTTTCTCCTGACAATGACATAGTTGATAAGATGCTAATGCTGAGAATGGCGGTGTGTCCAAGAGGTCTTGTTATGGGTAGACAGACGGTTGTGTTGGTGATGAGGAAGTCGTGTGCTGCACAGGTCTTCAGTAAGAGTAAGCCATTGCTGTTACATTTGCCCACTCAATGCCTCCCAATGATTCCCTGCCAAATTGCAGAGTCACACCCTACTCCAGTAGTGAAGCTACAAAGCAAGATCAGCTGGTCAGTACTCCTCACTGCTGAGTGCAGGGCATCGAGTTCTTCATAGAATTTGTCTTTCATCTCATCCAGGTTGTTCATTGTGGGGGCATAGGCAGTGATCAGGATGACATGATTTCTGTTCTATAGTGGAAGCTGTAATGTCATAAGCGGGCACTCTTAGGCAGACTAGCAAGTTTCCAAACAAGATGACTGCTGGCGGTGAATCCGACTCCAGCATCATAACACTCATTGCTGCAGCAACCACTCCAGAGAAAAGCGTATCCACCTCCAGTTTCAGTTAATTGACCAACATTGGCAAGACAAGTTTCACTCAGGGCTGCAATGTCAACGTTGTATCTTGCAAGCTGTCTGGCAACTAAGGCTGTTCTTCTCTCTGGTCTGTTGCTGAAGGATTGTCCAAAAGCATGTGCACATTCCAAGTGCCAACGGTGAGCGGTGTCACTTTGTGTTTTATTTTGTTTGTTCAACTGCAAAATGGGATCCCCGTCAGCCACAGTAAACTGGCCAGGGTGTAGTGAAGCAGGTAACATTTAGAGCACCTTTTCTAGCCCTTTCCTCATTCTACAGAGGTGAGCAGTGCATTCCTGAAGAGGACTGCTCAAACTCCCAGATAGACATTAAGTTTCACTGCTGCTTCGGTCAGCGGAAAACGACCATTAGACCTGAGCCACCTGTGTGCAGGTCTGTGACTACAGCTCCCAACGTATCCACACCTACTGCTTTGTCTCTCACCCACTGCCACAGGACTTCAAAGGTTGAACAGGATGATGATGATGATGGTGTCAAGATTAGCGCTTGGTTTGGATTAAAGTGAGGGAAAGTTGCACAGCGTCAGCCTCACTCTCTCTTCCCAAATCCTATCTGAATCCAGTGGCAAGACAAGAGTCAAGATGGCTGAAGACAGGACTAAGTGCAGTAAATGATCAGGACATCTTCTGTATTTTGTCCTGCTCTTTGCATTCCTCAATGCTTGCAGAAACCATCTCCTTGAATGTTGGACCTTCCATTGGTCTCATCCGCTCTATCTGCCACAGTCTGTCTTCACATACTGGGATAGATAGCTCCCTATGTCAACGAGTGTTGAGACTCGTTGGCCACCCTCACCTAGTTTAACCGGCTTGTCAAAGCTGTTACCCAAGGTGTGAATGCTGTCACATGCAAACAGCTATGGGGAGCCACAGTGAGAGTCAGGACAAAGGGTGGACAAACCCTGAAAGGACATGACATGTTCCCCCATCAGAGATGTTGCCCCTCCCTGACACCCCATACACCTTCAATGCAAGTGTTTTTGCTCCACATGAGTCACTCCCACCCTACTTCATCCTGTCAGCACTTCCTTCCATTCTTTCCCTCCTCGTGTTTATTGAGGCACCCCTTTAAAACATCTAAACTATTCATTTCAACCATTCTCGGTGGTAACAAGTTCCTCTTCTTTTGTCTGTCCATGCAAATAAGATTCTTCTAGATCCTTGTCAGATTCATCAGTAGCTATCTTAAGTTTATGGCTCCTATTTCTGGTGTCCTCCACAAGTGGAAATATCTATTATATGTCTATCCTATCAGACGCTTAGATTATTTCAATTACATCTCTTAGGTCATTCCATATTCAACTTTTACTCCAGAAAAAAGTAATCCGAACCTAGCCAATCTTGCCAATTTCTTTTAGAATCTTAGTTTCACTTGCATTCTAGTGGATCTTTTTTGCACTTTCAACAGAATTTCTCTGTCCTTTTTGGAATATGGAGGCTGGAACTATCTACAGTTCTCATGTTATGGCCTAATCAAAGCTTCTGGAAATTTTGACATCAAATTTCCTTTTTTTCATTTCTATTCCTTTAGAAATGAACTTCATTATTTTCACAATGTTACTTATGGGGAGGTGGTGTTACAAAATTAATGTCAATGGACCAGTAATCAAGAGGTCCAGTTTGATGTTCTGGGACACAGGTTCAAACCTGTCAGTTGGTGGAATTGAAGTTTCATTAATAAATCTTGAATTGAAAGCCAGTGTCAATAAAGGCCCCCTGAAATATCAATTCTCTTGACATGGTGGCACAATGGTTAACACTACTGCCTCTTAGCACCAGGAATTCAGGTTTCATTCCCGGCTTGGATCACTGTCTATGTGGAGTTTTCACGTTCTCCCCATGTCTGCATGGGTTTACTCAAATGCTCTGTTTTCCTCTGACAGTCTAAAGATGTGTGGGTTAGGTGGAATGGCCATGCTAAATTGCCCCTTAGTGTAAAGGGGACTAACTCGAGTAAATATATGTGGTTATGAGTATAGGGCCTATGTGGGATTACGATTGGTACAGACTTGATGGGCTGAATAGCCTCCTTCCGCAGTGTAGGATTCTATGATTAAAACGCCATCAGATTCACCAATGATCTTTAGGGGAAAAGAATCTGCCATTCATACCAAGATGTGATTCCAGATCCACAATTGTGTGGCTCCGAAGTGACCTTTAAGCTAATCAGATTAAGGGCAATTAAGGACGGGCAACAAATGATGACCTTGCCAACCACATCCATGTTCCATGAAAATAAATAAAAATTAAGTTACATTCAATTCTCATTACCAGCCACAAAGCTAAGCATTCACCACTCATGATAAAGAGCAGACTTAACTCCAAACCCATTCTGAACTACCTGGCAAGAGTTACAAAGTGCTATTGGAACTGAGTCATCCCTCCATTTCCTTGTTCCTCTTTTTCTAATCTACAGGGAGAGTTGTGGCCATGTCCTGGACCAATATTTATGCCTCAATAGACATCATCAAAACAGATCACCTGATTATCATCATAGCCATAAAACAGCTGCCCTGACCTCCTAAACCATTAACAATGGCTAAGCTTAAAAAGTACTTCATATAAAGAAAACCAAAGATGCTGGAAATCTGAAATATAAACAAAAAAATGCAGGAAACACCCATCAGGCCTGGCTGCACTGGCAGAGAGGAGAGAGAGAGAGAAAAACAGAGCCAACTTGCATAAAATATTGGTTTAGTCTCAGAATCCTCCTAATTATTTGCTGAACCTCTACTTGTTTCATTACCCGGATGACTTTAGTCAGATTGTACAACAGAAAATTCTTCAACCCTTTTAAGAAAGGGTGAGACAGAATATCATTACCGATATTAATGTTTGCTCTTGTGCAGACGTGAAAAGCTATACATTTAAATCAGTGATGTTCTGAAAATTGAAGAATTCTGCAATTCCCAAAAATAGGTTTCCAGTCATTTTATCTCTGCTTTGCATCTCAGCAATCAACTGAGATAAAGTACAAAGCAAAGGGAATTCAGCCTTCAATATACTGGGCAATCAAAATCTAGTATTCAAAATATTAAGACTTAAGATTTCACTAATATGTTTGAAATGGAGTTAATTACTTTCCATAAGTCTTCATTTTGGAATCTAAATTAGAGCATTGTATATATAGGGGATAGTATATAAAGAAGAATAGTGAAAGTAGATGTTGGCCCTTTAAAGGATGGAAATGATGGAGCAATAAGGGGAAACACAGAACAACAGAGGACCTAAATCAACACTTTGTCTCTGTCTTCACCGTAGAAGATAATAATTCTGTCCCAAAAACCGCAATTATACAGTGGAACTTGGTGAAACTGCTATAACCGAGGAGAAGGTACTCAGTAAAGCAAAGAATTTAAAAGTAGGTAAGTCCCTGGGACCTGATGGTCTATGCCCTAGGAAGTGAAAGCAGAGCTAATGGATGCATTAATTATGATATTCAAAAATTTCCTGGATTCTGGAAAGGTATTGGTGGACTGGAAACATGCTAATGTGACACCTTTATTCAAGAAAAGAGTGAGGCAAAAAATAGTAAACTATACACCAGTCAGTTTGATCTCTATAATGGGAAAGTTGCTAGAGTCAATTGTTAAGAAGGTGATTGAGCATTTGGAAAATCAAAGCTCAATTCCCAATGTCAGCATGGTTTCACAAAGGGCAAATCTTATTTGACAAACCTGCTAGAGTTCTTCGAGGATGTAACTAGCAAGGTAGATAAAAAGGATCCTGTGGATGCAATCCATTTGGACTTCCAAAAGGCATTTAATAGGGTGGCACACAAGAGACTAATCCAGAAGGTTAGATCGCAAGGGGTTGGTAGAGCACTGGTTGGATTGAGGATTGGCTGACTGAAAGCAAGCAGGGATAAATGGATCCTTCTCCAGTTGGTGATCTGTAAATGGTGGGGTCCCACAGGATTCAGTTCTCAGACTACAACTATTTACAATCCATATCATGAGCTACACCCAGAGACAGAATGTAACAGCAAAATTGGCTGACGACACAAAAATAGATGGGAAAGCAGGCTGAAATGAGATAAAAAGTTTACAAATGGGCATTGGCAGGCTACAAAAATAGGCCAGAATCTGACAGATGGAGTTTAATGTGGATAAATGCGAGATTATCCATTTTGGTTGGAAAAATAAAAGGGCAAATCACTATTTAAACAGGAAATGAGTTCAAAAGGTGTCTGTGCAGAGAAATCTGGGTGCACTTGTGCATGAGTCTCAGTAAATAGAATCTTGGCATTTATTGCAAAGGGTCTAGAATATAAAAGTAGATAAGTGTTGTTACAATTGTATAAAGCATTGGTGAGACATGGTATTGTGTCAGTTTTAGTCATCTTCTTGAAAGATATTATGTGGCACTGGAGGTGATTCAGAAAAGGTTCACCAGATTGATTCCAGGTTTGAACAAGTTGTCATATGAGGAGTGGTTGGGCTTGTATTTGCTGGAGTACAGAAGAATGGGAGGGCGGATTTGATTGAGGTATATAAAATACTCAATGGGATTGATAAAATAAATTTAACGAAATGTTTTACGTCCAAGAACAGTCTAGGACAAGAAGTCACTGTTGTAGACTAAGAAGGGGGAGGTCAAGACAGAGATAAGAAGAAGCTACTTCTCGGAGGATTTTGAATCTATAGAACTCATTTCCCCAGAGTGCAGTGAATGCAGAATCAATGGATTCATGAAACAGATAATTATTTGATCAAAAGCAGAATAAAAGACATCAACAACAGGCAGGGAAATGGAGATAGGATGAGATAAAGATCAGCCATGATCATATAGAACAGTGGAGTGGGCTTGAAGAGCTGAATTTACTAATCTCGCCCCTAATTCCTATGTTCCCATGTGATAGCATTTGAATCTGAAGCAGTACAGTAAGAAAAATTTCTAATTCTTTGAAACATCTGTGGAATCTGTAATACTTTTTCAGAATGTTTGAAAGGAACTTTGAGCAATTTGCATCAATTGTAAAGGGATCAGTTTTAATTTTCTAGGATAAAATGTAACCTGGTAACCCTTGACCTGGAAGCAGTATCAACAAGGAAGAATTTAAGAGGAGAAGCCACATGGCTGACAGACATAAAGGAAGACTACAAGAGCAGGAGTTGGATCATGAAGGTAATTAGTGCACATATGTGAACATAGAGGAAGGAGGCAGACAGAAAGAGGTTTAGAGAATTGAGAGAAACAGCAGCAAATCACTTAGAAAAAGTACAGCTTTTCTGCTAAGCAGAAAAGGAGATAAGTTCTTGGAGGCACTATGCAAGCTGGCTATAAAGGTCAAAAATATGGAAAGCTGTTTGAATATCTCAAAGATACAAAATTCAGTATTTTTCAGGAACAGATCAAACCATGAACCAACAGTTATTTGTTCATCACTTGCAAAGGAAGTCTGGAAATGTAAACCATCAGGACTTTTGTGGCCCATAGGCGAGGGGGTTCACTGAAGTATGTCTTGTTGATGTACATCAGCGAAACATGAAGGTGAAAGTTGTTGCCAAATCAGACTCCTAGCCTACTCCAAATAAAGAATAGCATTCTGTAGAACTATGCAGTGCCACTATTGTGGAGGGAATGATGTAAATGCTTGTGTTTTTATTAAGATGCATCTTTGTTGCATTGGCTATTTAAAGTTAAATTTTGCCTTTTTAGTCCATCTAGTGTAGGTATACTCCCCATGCTATTTAGAAATAAGTTTAAGAATTTTCACTCAACGACAATATAGTTAGAAGTCAGGATGGCCTGTGGCTTAGAGGGGAACTTTCAGGATGTCGTGTTCCCATGCATCTACTGCTATGGTCATTCTGGAGGTCATAGATTAGGAAGGCGCTGTTGAAGGTGGCTTGACAGATTGCTGCAGTGTATCTTGCTATGGCATACTGCAGTCACTATGAATTGAAGTGCGGAGGGCAGGGGGCGCACGCTGGCTGAAAGGGAATGCAAGGCTAAGGTGATGAGTGGGATATTAATCAAGACGGTTGCTTTGTCCTGGGTGACACTGAGCTTCTTGCATGTTATTGGAGCTTACACATCCAGCTAAATGGAGAGCATTCCTTCACACTCCTGACTTCCCACATAGGTAGTAGGCAGATTTTGTGGACTCAAGAGATTAGTTACTCTGGGCACAATTCCCCACCTCTGATTTGCTGTTGCAATCAGTGTTCTTATGACCAGTCCGGTTAAGTTCCTGATCACTGATAAACACCAGGATGTTGATGATGGGACATTCATGATGGTAATGTTAAAGAGAGATGATTAGATAATCTCTTGCTGAAGATATCATTGCCTGGCATTGTATGGCATGAATGCTACTAGCCACTTAGAAGCCCAAACCCAAATGTTATCCAAGTCTTGTTTTGTTTGGACAGAGCATGCTTCAGTTCCCAAGGAGTTATAAATGGCATTAAATCTTACGGAATCATCAGCTAACATCTCCCCTTCTAACGTTATGGTGCAACAAAGGTCATTGATGAAACAGCTGAAGATGATTGGGCCTAGGACACTACTCTGGACAACTCCAGCAGCAATGTCACAAGGTTGAGACAATTGGCCTCCAATAACTACCACCATCTTCCTTTGTACTTGACATACATAGCCATTCAACCCCTCAAACCTGCTCCACCATTTAATAAGATCATGGTTGATCTGATAGCAACCTCAAATTTGCACTCCACCTCATCTCGATAATATATCATCCTCTTTATTTACTATGAATCTATCCACCTTGGTCTTAAAAATCTTCAAGACTCTGCTTCTACAACTTTTTCAGAAAGAAAGCTCCAAAAACTTACAAGTGAAAGAAATTTGCCTCATCTCCATTTTAAAAGGGCAACCCATTATTTTTAAACGGAAACTCCTCAATCTCGATTCTCCCACAAGAGAAAACACCGTCTCTGCATCCACCCTGTCAAGATCCCCCAAGATGTTGTACATGTAAATCATCTCTCACTCTTCTAAACTCCAGCAGATATAAGTAAGTTTGTTTGTCTAACTGTTCCTTATCCAGCAATCGACCTATTCCAGCTATTAGTCTGGTAAACCTTTTCTGAACTGCTTCCAATTTATTTACATATGTACGTATCAACCTACCTTAAATAAAGAGATGAATACTGTATACTATTTGCCCTTGAGCAGTTGGTGATGTCCTGCATTCTTGAACCATTGAGGAATTTTTGACTCAGCAAGAGTGAATGTACAGCAATATTTCCAAGTCAGGATATTACTTGGAGAGGAATTTGCAGGTGATGATGCTCACATGCACTTTTAAGACACTTAAAAGTCTTTTAAGTGGGAAAAAGAGGTTTAGTGTTCAGAATGTGCTGCCTACAGAACCTTGGCAAGTTGCTGCATTGCAGCAATAGTGCCCAAAGAAAGCTGCATGCAACTGAATGCAGATATAATTGTAAAATATATAAACAAGTAGTGGATGGAATTCAATATCAGTAAATCCAAAGCAATACATTTTACTTATAAGTTTAAGGTTGTCACATGGAATGATGGTGTAGTGTAAAAAGAGTGATATGGATTCAGGTATGATAATCCCATTGCACTATTTTGAAGAATAGGAGGGGTGTTACCCGTGGCCAATCTTTCAATCAACGTCACAAAAACAGATGATCTGGCCTTTATTTGTGAGAGCTTTACATGCTCAACTCAATCGCAAAATTTCCTACATTACAACAGTGACTGGCGCAAATTAGTTAACCTGACTGTAAAATTCTTTGAAGCATCTGGTGGTCATGAAAGGCACTATATAAAAGTCTTTCCGTTTTTCCCCTCTTCGTTAAGGTGAGTATATGCAAATAGGAAAAAAGCCACCTGACTGTTTAAAGCTTTACTCATGCAGCAATTGCCTGATTTTATATTATCGTCTGTAGAAACTACTCCTGCTGAGTCAGTCACTCTAGTTCCTTTTCCATCTACATTATTCATATGACAACTTACAGATTGTGAAAATGATGTATTCATGATGCTGAATTTCAAACATTTCCTCCATAATTCATGATTGAGCGTCAATCAGCATGCAACAAATAAAATGCCTTTCCTTCAGTTGTGCTTTTGGAATGTGTAACACAAAATTAATCTCAGAATTAATGGTAGATTGGAGACACATCACATTCATGAAGAGAGAAATGTGCGTTGTTTTATGCCAAAATCAGATAAATTGGCTCAAAAGGCAACACCCAATATGGATGGAAAAATAGATAACAAATCACATGGAAAGTAACTATAGGATCACATATTTTAAAAATAGCATCCATCACACTCGGTTATCTTAAACATCAAGAGCTGAACAACATTCATACTGGGAGCTCAAGAGGTGGAACAGCATCAAATTTTATAACAGCAACCCTTCTCCGGACTTGAAACCAGCTAATAGAACACAAAAAGCTTGCTCAAAATCTAAAGCACACTGGGAAAACTCCTGTAAAATAGAGGCTCATGAAGAAAAACAGTTCATTATGCAATAAACTGCAGATATGTCAGGATCATAGAATTCCTACAATGCAAGTGGAGACCATAAAGGCCATTGAGACTACACCAACTCTCTGACAGAGCATCTTACTCAGGATGTATTTCTGTAACCCCATGTATTTCTCCAGCTAATACCTCTAATCTACACATCCTTGGATTCTAAGGGACAATTTAACATGCCCGATCCACCTAACCTGCACATCTTTGAACCGTGGAAGAAAACCAAGAATCCGGAGGAAATCCGCATGGATGGTCTCCCATGCAGACCATGGGAGAATGTGCAAGCAGTAGATTGGCACAGGGTACATAGGATTAAGGAGATGAATCTGTGGCTCAAGAATTGGTGTGGGAAGAATGGGTTTGGTTTTATGGGGCAGATAGGGCCTGTTCAGATGGGATGGTCCATGTCTTAATCATGCAGGGACCAGAGTCCTGGCAAATCACATAACTAGGACTGTAGATAGGGCTTTAAACTACTTTTTTTTTGGGGGGGGGTGGTGAGGAGGGTGCAAGGGTAGGGGAAATTACTACTCCTGGAGTAAAGGAAAAAGTACAGGTGCATGTGAATGCTGAGGATGTTCTGCTATTAGAGGAGTAGGGGGTATGAGAGAGACTAGTAGTGTTTCAGCAAATAAGATCCAGGCAAACACTGGTATAAAGGCACTTTACCTGAATGCACGAAGCATTCGGAACAAAGTGGATGAGCTGATAGCGCAAATGGATATGATCTAGTGGCCGTTACGGAAACGTGGTTGCGGGGGGATAAGGACTGGGAACTGAATGTCCATGGCTATCAGGTGTTTAGGAAGGATAAACAGGAGGAAAAAGGGGGTGGAGTGGCTCGGTTGATTAAGGATAGTGTCAGGGTGGTGGTAAGAGAGGATATAGGCCCCAAAGAGCAAAATGTGGAATCGCTGTGGGTGGAGTTAAAAAATAAGAAGGGGAGGAAGACGCTGGTGGGTGTGATCCATAGGCCTCCAAATAACAACTTTGAGGTGGGAAGGGCTATAAACAAACAAATAAGAGATGCGTGCAGAAATGGGACGGTGTTAGTAATGGGTGATTTCAATCTGCACATTGACTGGGTGACGCAAGTCGGACATGGCGGGCTGGAGGAAGAGTTTCTGGAATGCTGCAAGGATGGGTTCCTTGAACAGTATGTTACGGAAGTGACAAGAGAGTGTGCTATCTTAGACCTGGTACTATGTAATGAGGTAGGCAGGATTAAGGATATTCATGTGAGGGATCCTCTAGGGACGAGTAATCATAGTATGGTAGAATTTATGATGCAGATGGAGGATGAGACAGTAGCTTCCCAGGCTTGTGTACTATGTTTGAACAGAGGGGACTATGATAGGATGAGAATTGGCAACTGTGGATTGGAGGAGTGCGCTGGTTGGTAGGACGAGTGAGGAACAGTGGGGGATTTTTAAAGAGATCTTTTTTGGTACTCAGCAAAAATATATTCCAATGGTGAAGAAGGACTATCGGAGAAGGAAAATTCAGCCGTAGTTCTCCAAGGAAATTAAGGAGAGTATTAAATCAAAAGCTGAGGCATTCAGAATGGCCAAAAATAGTGGGCAATCGGAGGATTGGGGAAATTTCAAACAACAGCAAAGAGTGACTAAAAAGGTGATTAAAAAAGGAAAGATGGAATATGAGGCTAAACTAGTTTGAAACATCAAAAAGGACAGTAAGAGTTTTTATAAGTATATAAAGAATAGGAGGATAGCCAGAGTTAATGTAGGACCCTTGGAGGATGAGAGGGATGGTTTAATGGTGGATAATAGGGATATGGCGGAGACCTTGAATAAGTTTTTTGTGTTAGTCTTTACGGAGGAGGACAAAAATAGCTTGCCCGAAATTAAGGATAGAAGGGTGGTAGGAGATGAGGTCCTTGATGAGATTACAGTCACTAGAGAGGTGGTGCTTAATAGGCTAACAGGGCTGAGGGCAACCAAGTCCCCGGGACCAAATGGAATGCATCCCAGGATCCTCAAGGAAGTGGCAGAGGTGATAGCGGATACCCTGTAATTATCTTTCAAAATTCGCTGGAATCTGGAAAAGTGCCAGAAGATTGGAAAATGGCAAATGTTACGCCGCTGTTTAAAAAAGGTAACAGACAGAAGGCAGGGAACTATAGGCCGGTTAGTTTAACGTCTGTAGTAGGAAAAATGCTTGAATCTGTCGTCAAAGCAGAAATAACGAGGCATCTGGATACAAACTGTTTGATGAAGCAGACGCAGCATGGATTCATTAAGGGGAAGTCGTGCTTGACGAATTTATTGGAGTTCTATGAGGAAGTGACTAGTGCGGTAGATAGAGGGGAACCAGTGGATGTGGTGTTTTTGGATTTCCAAAAAGCGTTTGATAAGGTGCCTCACAAAAGATTGCTGCAGAAGGTTAAGGTGCAGGGAGTCGGAGGTAGGGTGTTAGACTGGATAGAGGATTGGTTGTCTAATAGGAAGCAGAGGGTAGGTATTAATGGGTGCTATTCTGATTGGCAGCTGGTGACTAGTGGAGTGCCCCAGGGTTCGGTGCTGGGGCCTCAACTATTTACCATTTACATAGATGATCTGGAGGAAGGGGCTGAGTGCAGGGTGATGAAATTTGCTGATGACACGAAGATGAGTGGAAAAGCAAATTGCGTGGAAGGTGTGGAAAGCCTGCAGAGGGATCTGGATAGGTTGAGTGAGTGGGCGAGGACCTGGCAGATGGAGTATAATGTTAGCAAGTGTGAGGTTATCCACTTTGGTAGGAATAATGGTAGGAAGGATTACTATTTAAATGGTGAAAAGCTGCAGCATGCGATGGTGCAGAGGGACCTGGGGGTCCTTGTGCACGAATCGCAAAAACACAGTATGCAGGTGCAGCAGGTGATTAAGAAGGCGAATGCAATATTGGCCTTTATAGCTAGGGGGATAGAATATAAATGTAGGGAAGTTCTGTTGCAGCTGTATAGGGTGCTGGTGAGGCTTGAGTACTGTGTGCAGTTTTGGTCACTGCATTCGAAGAAGGATATATTGGCCTTGGAGGGGGTGCAGAGAAGGCTTACTAGGCTGATACCGGAGATAAGGGCATTGGATTATGAGGTGAGACTGAATAGGCTAGGTTTGTACTCTTCGGAGTTTAGAAGGCTGAAAGGGGATCTTATAGAGACATATAAGATAGTGAAGGGGGTGGGAAGGGTAGAGGTTGAGAGACTCTTCCCGCTTAGCAAAGATAACAGGACTAGAGGGTACAGCCTCAAGATTAGTGGGGGACGGTTCAGATCGGAGTTGAGGAGGAGTTTCTTCACGCAAAGGGTGGGGAATCTTTGGAATTCTCTGCCTGATGAGGTGGTGGAGGCTTCCTCACTGAATATGTTCAAGTCAAGAATGGATAGGTTTTTGATTGACAAGGGAATTAAGGGTTACGGGGAGAAAGCAGGAAAGTGTACTGAACCACTACAGATCAGCCATGATCTTATTGAATGGTGGGGCAGGCTCGTGGGGCTGGATGGCCTACTCCAGCTCCTATTTCTTATGTTCCACACAAACAGTCACTCAACGCTGGAATTGAACCCAAGTCCCTGACATTGTGAGTTGGCAGTGCTAACCAAGGGGTGCTGCCCTAACAGATTTATTCATAATGGACAACAATGGTTCTTTTGATACTTGAGGTCTGATAGCTGGTCAGTGAGACAGTGGCACTCTTTGGACTTAAGACCATCCTATTGCAAAAACATAGTTTGAGTTTTAAAACTCAAATTCCATAGAATCCTACATTTAGTTCCCTCATCTAAATCATTAATACATATTGCGAACAGTTGGTTGATTAGGAGACACAGGTAGAGTTTAGAGTAGAAAACAGTGATGAAGCACTTGGATCAATGTAACAATTATTCAGATGAAGTGAATACATGCAAATTTCAAAGCTGCCCACTGACATTTGATTCTGACAGGCAATTTGCTTATTGTAACACTGATGCCACAAAAAAAAAATGGGGCTAACAAATTTCCAGCCTAAGTTGTTTTAGAACATAGAACAACATAGAACAATACAGCACAAACAGGCCCTTCGACCCACGAGTTGCACCGATCAAACTAGTTTTACAAACTAGAAACCTCACTAACCAATTCAATAACGTATCTTTAAAGTTTGATATTATCAAGAGCCAATGAAATCTGGGCATCTTTTCTGCATGTTTAAAGGAATATGAAGACTGCAGTAGAATTTTCCATCCAATGTCAATGAGATCTGGCAGGAAACAATTGTTCACAATAGTGAAAGCAAGAGTAGTCAAAAAGGGTAAGTGCAATAGGACAATGATCAGAATAGTAAGAAGCAATATCGTAATGAATCAGATTCCAAAAATAGAATGAAGCCATTTGGTCTGTTGTGTCTGTCTTGGACACTTTATATTGAAAGAACCTTTACAGGCTAATTTGTCCTGCCAATGCAACATCCAGATACACCTTTGAGAAATAAAGGGTGAGTTTTTGGAGCAAACCTCTGGTTATGGGAGTGGATCCATGCTAACTTCAGTCTAACATTCTGATTGTTCAAAGACTTCAAGAAACAGCAAAAAAGTGAAAAGAAAACACGCCAGCTGTCCTGGCCGATAATCACTACTTATCATAGTTATCTATTTTTGCTGCGTAAATCGTTGTAGCCACCTTAAAACACTGACTAAATTCAACACATCTACTTGAGGATTTTCACAGTAATTTCATAGCAATATTAATCTAAGTCTACCTGTGATGAATAAATAAACTTTAAAACTTTACTTTAAATGTTATTTTAATGATTCTGATTGAATGCTCAACTGAAATTGTGTTGAATTTGAAATTTTAACATGTGGCCAAAATTGTCCACAGGACTTCAGCTGTTATCTAATGCAATTTTTAAGTTACTCACACTATTTGGCTTTATTCACAAATTCAAGTAATCCCCGTGCTTTTTTAAAACCCCTTTAACAACTTTCCCTGCTACCTTTCAAGTATTTGAGTACATGGATATCAAGTTGTTTCTGCTCATCTACACTTTTCAAAATTATGTCAGTTATGGTATACTGTCTTCCCATTGAACTACATCTATAACTATCCTCATCGTGTTTTTGCCAAGTTTTGAATCATTTACAAACTTTACAATGCTGTTCCATATACTAGAGTCAAAATAATTTAGAGCATTTACAAAGTGGATGATCTCATCCTTGTCTATACAGAAATTAATTTTGCAAAAATTTTGCTCATTTGCTTAATCTATTCGTTTCTCTGGTAATTTTATGCTTACAATGCCCCATCTCTGTGTCATTGGAGACTTCTGTAATGTGTCATCTAAGTCATTAAAAAAAGTATGAATAATTAAGGCCACGCCATAAATAGTGGGAGGCCACTATTCATAACCTATACTTGCACATTGATCCTACTCTGCCTCCTAAACAAGTTAGTAAACGTGTCCCCAGATCCATGAGTTTCAACTTCAATTTAAATCTGGGCTTCTTTTTTGCATGTTTGGGCATTTTATCAAGTGCCTTCTGTGCACTATTTTTTCATACTTTCAAAATTTTCAATCAGGTTCATCTAATGGCCTAATCTTTATAAATTGATGATGCCTATCTGTGATCAGCTAGAATTTTAAGGTGTTTGGTTATTTCAACCCCAAATTATAGACTCTAGAGATTACTTGACAAGAGATTTTACATTAACTAGTCTATTATTCCCTGGTTTCCCCCCTCGTGTATTTTTCACTATTTAAGGAAGGTACACTTTTCTAGTTTAATAGAACCTGTACCTGAATCAACAAAACTTTGGAAGTTGGAACATTTGTCTCCTTCTCCCTTACTTCCAACAAATATGCAAAGGTCATTGAACTCCTTTGTCACAATCCATTGATACAATTCAATTCCCTCTCTTTGCCTAACCACTCTGTCAAACTTCCTCTTAAGATTTTCATGCTCTTAATCCACATCTTTCTCTACTTTCACTCTGCACATTTTCTTTAAGTTCATCTTGTCAACATGACCAGCTTGCTTCTCCCTTGATCCTATTCTCACCAGACCAATGTCCAGACTTCCATTTAGTGTTTCTCCCTTTCCACATGGCACTGAACTCAAACATGTTATAATTGCTGTTAGATTAATGTTCAGACACTGTTGAGCTGATAACTAATTTATCATATCCAACATGACCTGTCCCTTCGTCAATTTAAGGATACTTTGTTGCAGAATTCTATGCTGAACACAAGAAAATCTCACTACATTCCTGAAATTAGCTTGCCTCCTTATCTCAATCTATATGGCAGTTAACCATTCTGTATTTACTTGTTTGTTGAATCTCTGCATTAATGCATGCTACCATTTCACAGCACACGGAGTATAACAGTTCAGGATGGTGTTCCACTTCAATGACAATTAAGCCTAGGCAATAAATATAAAACTGCCAGCATCACTCACATGCTAAGAAAAAACAAAATTGCAAATCAGACACAAAAAAAGAATGATGACAATTTGACATACCTGAAAAGGATACTTGTTCTGACAAGGTATAGGGCCAGTGTCATGTTTGACAATTTCTGCACACTTGATTTTTTGTAAATCAACTGAGCCCTTTTTGTATTTTTTCTGGAGAAAGATTAAAAAAAGTGCTGTAAATAATACATCAGGAATATTTCAAAGAACAAACAAAGAACAAAACAGCACAGGAAACAGGCCCTTCGGCCCAACGAGCCCGCGCCGCCACCCCGATGCTTCCACCTCTAACCGCGATCCCTGTCCGTATTTATAGACCTATGGATTAAAAACCAAATTTGAGACAATTTAGGGAGAATTTGTTTTGCCAATTAGCCTAAGAGCACATCTTTGGGATGTGGGAGGAAACTGGAGCACCCGGAGAAAAACCACACAAGCACAGGGAGAATGTGCAAACTCTCATAGACACAGGCCCAAATCCATGTATCTGCACAGCACAGCGATAGTCACTGAGCTGTCGTGTTGCCCATCAAATGTCCAGGTCAAGCGTACACTAACGACGTGAAGCACGAGGATACTCTCAAAAAAAAAAAAATCCAAGAGCAGCCCTCTCACGACCCATCGCATGTATGCCCCTTGTTAGACAACAAGGTGGACCAAAGCACCTGTAGGATAAAAACAAGTACATTAATATCACCATCTATTTACACACTTTCCAGGGACTCCCAAGGCTCATGATCCGTATTTTAAATCAGTTTTCTATACCCCTCCATTTCCATTCTGTTCATGTGTCCATCTAAGTATTTCTTAAATAACTCCACAGTACCTGCCTCCACCACTTTACTTGGCAGCGCATTCCATACCCCCACCACCCTCTGTGTGAAAAAACTCTCTCTAGCATCCAAATTATACCTTACCCCCCTCACCCTAAGCCCGTGACCCCTCGTGCACTTCGAGTCCATCCTAGGAGAAAGCTTAACCCGGTTTACTCTATCTATACCCCTCATAATCTTGTACACCTCTATTAGATCTCCTCTAAGTCTTCCTAAGGAAAACAGTCCCAATTTGCCTAACCTCTCCTCGTAACTCAGACCTCCCATACCAGGCAGCATCCTGGTAAACCTCCTCTGCACTCTCTCCAGAGTCTCCACGTCCTTCCGGTAGTAGGGAGACCAGAACTGGACTCAGTATTTCAAATGAGGTCTAACCAACGTTTTATACAACTGCAACATTGAAGGCCAGCTCTTGTAATCTATACCCCTTTCTATAAAGGGTAACATACTATATGCTTTCTTCACAACCTTCAGAGACTTGTTCACCTGCACCCCCAGGTCGCTCTTAATAGGTCTTCCCTTTATCATATATCTCCTCCCTACATTCTTTCTCCCGAAATGCATCACATCACATTTATCAGCATTGAATTCCATCTGCCATCTGTCTGCCTAAGCTACCAGCCTGTCTATGTCCCGCTGCATCGCCTGACAATGCTCCTCACTATCCGCAAGTCCAGCCATCTTTGTATTGTCTGCAAACTTGCTGATCACTCCACTTACTCCCTCTTCCAAGTCATTTAAAATATATTACAAATAGAAGAGGTCCCAGTACCGAGCCCTGCGGCACACCACTAGTGACCGATCTCCAGCTAGAAAAACACCCTTCCACTATTACTCTCTGTCTCCTATTACCAAGCCAGTTACTTATCCATCTAGCTACCTGTCCTTGTATCCCATTAGCCTTGACCTTCTTAACTAACCTCCCATGAGGGACTTTGTCAAACGCCTTACTAAAATCCATATAGACAACATCAACGGCTCACCCTTTGTCCACCGTTTTCATCACCTCCTCAAAAAATTCTACGAGATTTGTAAGGCACGACATCCCTTTAACAAATCCATGCTGCGTATCCCTAATCAGATCGCAATGCTCTTAGTAATCTCTAAGAATCCCCTCCAACAGCTTCCCTACCACTGACATCAAACTCACTGGCCTATAATTTCCAGGGTTATCCCTACTACCCTTTTTAAACAACAGTACAACATTAACTATTCTCCAGTCCTCTGGGACCTCACCTGTGTCCAAGGAAGTGAAAAAGATTTGCGTCAGAGGCCCAGTAATTTCACCTCACACCTCCCTAAGCAGCCTGGGATAAATGCCATCAGGCCCTGGAGATTTATCAGTTTTAATGCTACCTAGAAGCTCTAACACTTCTTCCCTCGGTATGGATATTTCCCTCAACTGGTCCACAGCTCCCTCAGAGACAGGAGCTGTCAACAAGCCCCTCTCCTTCGTGAATACCAACGCAAAGTATTCATTCAGGATCTCTGCCATTCCCTCGGGCTCTATGCACAGTTCCCCTCCTCCGTCCCTAAGAGGTCTGATTTTTTTCTCTAACCACCCTTTTATTCCTAACATAGGAGTAAAAAGCCTTTGGATTTTCCTTAATCCTATCCACCAAAATCATCTCATGCCCCCTTTTTGCCCTTCTAACTCCTTGTTTGAGCTCCCTCCTACTCTCTCCATATTCCTTCAACGCTGTCTTGGCTCCCAGCTGCTTTGACCTATCATACGCCTCTCTTTTCTTCCTAACCAAGTCCTCAATAGCCCTAGTAATCCATGGCTCTCTAATCCTACCTTTCCCATCTTTCCTCTTGGCCGGCACATATTTATCTTGCAACATTTTCAGTATTCCCTTGAAAGATCCCACATGCCTAGCGTGGACTTACCCTCGAACAACCATTCCTAATCAGTTTCCCTAAGTTCCTGCCTAATCCGACCATAGTTAGCCTCCCCCCAATTCAGCACTCTGCCCCTAGGGCAACAAGCATCCTTTTCCATCTGTATCCTAAAGTAGACAGAATTGTGATCACTGTTAACCACATGTTCCCCTACTATAACATCAACCACTTGCCCTGGCTCAATACTCAGAACTAAATGTAATATAGCCCCTTCTCTAGTTGGGCTAGCCACATACTGCTCCAACGATCCTTCTAGTACACATTTTACAAATTCCTGCCCGCCCAAACCCCCAGCTCTAGGTACTTTCCAATCCACCCTAGGGAGATTAAAATCTCCCACTATAACGACTCTGTTCTTTCTGCACCTATCTATTCAAGTTTCAATCTCTCTTATATCATGAATTATAATGGATTCATTTCAGTACATTCCCTTCTTAGGAAAGGATCCACACAAAAGATAGTTTCCAGAATACTATCTTGGACAGCTGTATCAAATGGACAATATTGCATTGGCTGCCTGTTATGTGCCACACCAGATGTTCATAGATTTCAGTGGAAATGCAAGTGTGGCATATAACAGGCCATCAACATACCACCACCAAGGATGACTTTCTACCTAAGTTTATATCTGCAAGTTGAGTGTCAATATTACAATCATATTGTATGGCCCTGCACTTTTCAATAGCAATAAATAGCAGAGCTTCAACGCGTTGCATCAATTTTAGCAAGAGGAATGGTGGAGTGGGGCAGGTAGACATGAAAGTGGAGCTAGATCACTATCAGATTAGCAACAATCTAATTGAATGGCAGAAGAGAAAAGAAAGGCCAAATGGCTATCAAAAAGACTATGTCCTTGGGAATTAGATAAGAGTTCAAATTCAACACAAGATTAAATAAGACCAAGGAAAGGACACTGAGTCTTGATTCTCTTAAAATCTAACTCTATTTTATATTCAACTAGTCAAAAGAAGCAGAGTTGTTTTCAGATTTCCTTAGTTGATCTAATTGAACTCCATTCATTTCTTGTACTATATAATTGCCAGGCTGTGCAGAATGATACAGCCAGAAAAATGGTGATGTAGACCAGCACACTTTGTATGTTGTTTGGGGTGCATAGAAGATTTATACATATATGCAGCCTTGTAGTAACTTCAAGTGTCCAATTTGTGCAAGGACTCCAGGTACTTTCAGGTTGCTTCAAAGCCTTGAGGGAACATTCATGTGGATTGCCCCTTCCAATCAATCAGCTAACTAAAAGAGTTGCTGAGGTTTGTACAGCAGGCTGAAAACTAAAAGCTAACTCATCTGCTTTATTACACCTTTAAACCTAAGTTTTTGAACAACAGTTGGGACCATCTGTATACTGGCAATCAGAAGGAACTAATGCCTGAGCCACCAAAAATAGATGCAAGCCTGACAAACTGCAGATGCAGCATATTTACCTATCAGGTCTGTACTAGTGCTGTCCTATTTTTATTTAAATGACCAAGGACACACATTCCAATGATCCTGGGGTTGGACAGCAGTTGTTCACATTAGGTCCAGCAGGGTAACTGCACCAAGAAATTTGCCTTCATGAGCCTACCAATGTGCTTCCCTGTTAACTAATGCATATATTTTCTAATATATTTGATAATTTTGACCTTGAGATCATGCCACATATGTTGCCAATTATTGGCATAATCCTGCATAGCGTATAAATTCAGAATCAACATAGTCTTCAAGGCCACTGATGATGCCAATATAACATCAACAACTGACAAAATACCTTCCTGGCCAACCTTAATCTCTATAGTTATTCCTCATCTGCCTCAGCTTGAATTGTGCAAATGGTCTGTTGATGGAGGATTAATGATGTAGAGATGCTGGCATTGGACTGGGGTAAACACAGTAAGAGGTCTGACAACACCAGTTTTAAATCCAAAATCTTCGTCAGAGGAAGGCCATAAAGCCGAAAGCTTGTGAGTTTACTATCAAATAAATTGGTTGGATTTAAAACTGGTGTTGTCAGACCTCTTAAGATGGAGGATTATGCAGGGAATTGATCACGGAGGTCAATAATCCTTTAGTAAACTTCATAGGGGAAAATTTTTCGATAAGAGATGAAAACAGATGCAGGGACTGCAATACACCATTAATCCATTGAGAGTGTTACAGATAGTGTGTTAAATTTGTACAGTTTGCTGTTTTAAATGATTTCTATACGCAACCAGCATTATCTGACAGTGTAATTTGTAAGATCACACCAGTGGCTACTTCCTTTGGCTGCAAGTAGGTAGCATGTTGTGGTTAACAACAATTTTTGATAAATATCTACACAAAAGGAGGCAGCTTGCTATGTATCAAGTCAACTTCATTTTAAATAAAAAGACATTATCTATTTATAATGTTAATGGACTGGCAGCTGTAAAAATGTAATTTTCTGAGCATTTTCTATTAATAATTCAGTTCAGCAGTAACGTATTTATATTGCACGTTTAATATAGTTAAATGTCTCAAAGCTGCTCACAGGACTGATAGTAGAGAAAATTTAACCAAGACACCAAGATATGAAGAGGTATTCCTATAGTCTGGTCAAAGAGGTAGATTTCGAGAGCATGCTAAAGGGATAAGGAGAGGCAGAGAAGGATGCAAATTGGTTTTGAACAGTAATTTGCAAATGGTGGATTGCAACTCCAATTGGGGTCACAGAAACAGCCATTCAGATGGCAAGTTCCACCTCCTCCAACACTGCATCACTGTCATCACCAACTCAGTTTCAGAATGTTTTTTCTTTTTCAAGACTATATAAAATATTACTCAGCTAGTAGCATGGCTGGGGCATAAGAGTCCCAAAGAAATCAAGATGCATGGCTGCCAGAATTGGTGACTTTAATTCATCATTTAAATGTCATAATTTTGAACATGAATTACAAACATACAAAGTAGGAGAATTGGGTAATTTAGAATTTGAACTGAGCTAGCTATAGAGTTCTGATGGATAAAATAACAAGAACAGTTGAGACCTTTAAACTAAAGAATGGGGGAACAGACCATGTGCAAGGAGGTAGTGAATCAAAAGGTAACATTAGAGGCAATAGGACAGGACAACTATTTGGATAATAACCAGAGTGTTCCAGGAAGGAAGAGAGATTACAAAAATATAACTGTGCCCAAGCAGACAAGGCCAGAGATTGCAAAAATGTTAAGATAACAGAGTTGAAGTTCTGCATCTGAATGCACATGACATTTCATACAATTATACAATCCTACAGTGCAGGAGGCTGCCATTTGAGTCTGCACCAACAACAATCCCTTCCAGGCCTTATCCTCACAACCCTTTGCATTTACCCTAGCTAGTCCCCCCTGACACTAAGGGGCAATTTAGCATGGCCAATCCACCTAACCTGCACATCTTTGGACTGAACGAGGCCTGATGAAGGCCATAAAGCCGAAAGTTTACAAGTTTACTTTCAAATAAATCGGTTGGATTTAAAACTGGTGTTGTCAGACTTCTTACTGTGTTTACCCCAGTCCAACACCGGCATCTCCACATCTTGTCGGGGAAAAGCAGGAGCACCCAAAATAAACCCGTGAAGACATGGGGAGAATGTGCAAATGCCACACAGACAGTCACCCAAGCAGGAATTGAACCCAGGTACTTGGCACTGTGAGACAGCAATGCTAAGCACTGTGCCACCATGCTACCTCAGAAGCAAACAATAAAGGCTGGTCCAGGATTTGTATCCTGGACCCCTCGCAAATTCACTAATTTTATCACCCAAAACTAAACCCCTAAACTAATGAGCCATGGTTAAAATCAAAATGGAGAACGTGGGCATTTTGTAAAAAAAAAAATGGATGAATTGTTAACACGGGTAGAAATAAGTATGTATGATCTGATCACAGAGATATGATTGCAGAATGACCAATGTTGTGATCGAAATATTCAATGGTATTTGACACATCAGAAAGATAGGAAAAGTTGATTGAGTAGCTCTATTAACAATGCCAGAGAGAGATGTCCTTAGCTGGAAAGACCAAATTGTAGAATCAGTGAGTAGAGATAAGAAAGCGAAAAGTAAGAGGTCACTTGTGGAAATAGTTCTTTGGTTTCCCAACATTTGCACTATAGAAATATGTGAGAAGAAATAAATGGGGCATGTAAGAAAGGTACCACAATAATCATAGGAGACTTTGATCCACATGTAGCTTGGGTGAACCAGATTGACAAAGGGAAACTGTACAATTAGATCATAGAATGTTTTCAGGACAATTTCTTAGAGCAATACATTCTAGCACCAAGGAGCAGGCTATTCAAGGCCTGGTAATGCACAATGAGACTTCAATAACTTCATGGTAAAGTAAACTATTGGCAACAGCAATCATAACATGATCCAATTTCAAGTTCTATGGGGTGATATGTGGGCCAAAGATTACCATATTAAAACCTGAATAAAAGCAATTGAGGGAATGAAAGAAAACTGACTAAAATGAATTGAGAAACTAGGTTAAACAGTGGAACAGTAGATTTTCAATTGTAGTTATTTATGGAGATAATTTAATAACTCAGCAAGAAATAGCCTAGTGAGAAAGATGTATCATTTGTGGCTCAATAAGCATCGGTTTCAAATTGAAATACTGTACAAATCAGCAAAGATTAGTGATAACTCAGAAGATTGATCAAATTTTAAGAAAGGAGAGCATGAAAGAAAGCTAGCCTGAAATATAACAACAATACTAAGAACTCCTACAAGCATTTAACTAGGAAGTGCAAAAAAATTAGTTTTTGCCCTCTAGAATGTGCATGCTTGGGGAATTGATAATGGAAAACAAGGAAATGGAGGAGGCATTGAACACGTATTACCTCTGCAAGAGTGCAGAGATGGAGTATTTGTTAGCAGCCTTCAGTTATACAGTGCAGTATCGCCCTGGGATGCAGATATCACATGCAGATGCACTTAGCCAGTTGCCTTTGTTACAACAATAGCATCACCATCTGTTTCTTAAGAGATTATATTGAGTCTGCATTTGGTAGACACCTTGGCAATCCCAGCAAAACAAAGTTGTGGACAGAAAGAGACTCTGCATTGGCAAAAGTAAAAAAGGTCATGCAAGGATGCTGGTATGAGAAATCAGAGTTATGTTTCAGAGTGATCAGAAATGATCTGTAAATCCTCCCACCCCAGGGAAGACAATCTCTGTTACGAAAGTTACATGACTCTCGTCCAAGGTCAGGAGTTATGTGTGATAACTAGACATTGACAAAAAAAATAGAAAGGATGGTTAGTCAATTCCTTAATTGCAAGGCTCAATTGACTTTACTACCAACGGTGGATTTGCATCCATGGAAGTGGCCAGGCTGACCACAGATGAGGCTACATACAGATTTTGTTGGGCGATTTATGGGTTATATGTTTCTTATACTAATAGTTATACACTCCAAGTAGTTAGATGCGCAGTTGATAAAGTTCACAACAGCAATGGCCACTATTGACAAGTTAAAATATTTGCTATCCATTGCATTCCAGAAGTGATCATGTTGGACAATGGCATATCATGATGTAAGAACTCCAAAAATGTTTCAAGTCCAACAGCATTTGCTGTGAGGTTCACATCTTACAACCTAGCTTCAAATCAGCTGACAGAACATGCAAACCAAACATTTGAGTCTTCAATAAAAAACAAGTAAATTAGCCTCTTACTTTACACGTAGCCAGTTTTCTATTATTGTACAATATTACCCCAAACACGACTACGGGATCATGCCCACAGTTACTGATGGGATGGTGATTACGGACATGATGGGTGACACTTTCTGGTCACGCTTGCCCCAAGGCATGGTCTGTATCCTGCCCGGTGGCAGAGAGAATGGGAAAATTCTACTTAATATTGAGAAAGTAGAATACAAATAAAAAGTTAATTCAGAAAATATGAGTTAGCATGGTTTGACAGGTGTTAGAGAGGATAGTATGACTCGAATGAAATGAAGGCATAGGGAAAAAAGCTACAACCATACAAGTAACTTGGTTATGGGTGTAATTGTATTCTGGTAAAGACCTATTGGACAAACAAGATAGGAAATCCATCGTATTGAAAAATGTGATCAGATCTGTACAGACTTGAATATACTGTATGATCTGTATAAAAGACTGTTATAACAGGACAACTTTGAGCAGATCCTTCTGATCATTCCCAATGGCCAGTCTAAGCCAAAATAAAGTAATATTGTAAAGATTTGTCATACTATTGATTATTCTTAAAAAATTTTCTTTAACAATATTTCCAAACTTGGCAGGGATGGTAAAGGCCAGGGAAGTTTCCCAAAAGTAAAATCACAATTCTGGAAGAAAGAAGTGTTTAAAGCGGAGGAAGCCATCTTGGCTAGAAATTATGCAGCAGGCCCAGCATGGATGGCTGGTAAAATTGAGAATAGGACCAGTCTCACACATCATGGAGATATATAGCTGCAGGCTGAGGAAACACATCGATCATCTAAGGAGTAAACCAGAAATGGTCATAGGGATCCACAGACAACCTTTGCAGGTAGTTTAAGGATACCAGGTCTGGCTACTGGGATTTCAGTAGGCAGAATGTGGGATCAAAGCAACTGATGGTTGTAGAGATTGAGGATCCAGAAGAGCCACTGGATCCAGTAATTAATAAGCCTGTTTGGTCTGTCCAACCTGACCCTAATGTAGAAGAGCTTACCAGAAAACTGATCCATTCTACCACAACTCAAAAGTCTCCAGACTGTTTAAATCTTTGATGAGTTTTCCACTGGTTCTTCCTGATAGCCTATTTGCACAAGAGCCTGTTGTGTATCTTACTAACTCTGTTCTTTGCTTCTCCTTAGGAGTATTTCAGATTTTTGGGAAACTACTATCATAGCATGGCCTTTTGAAGTGGCGGGGGCGGGGGTTGCATTTCCCAACAGCTATGTTAGTAACAAGGACACTATGGATCATCCCTGCAGGAAGCTGAGTCAGGAGGGTGCATACCATGGTCAAGGAGAGACACTCAGTTGGAGCCAGGAAGTCAACTAGAGAAGTTGCATTGTAATTTCTGACCTATATATATACATTTTTATTTGGCAATAAAGTCTATTGTTGATTCAAGCCCCTTTGAGTCACCCTTGATCTATTACAAAGAAATAGTCTTATAAAGAAAAGGATGAGCTTAAATTCATTATAGTTCAGAGGAATAAGAAGTGATCTTATTGTAGCATCTCAAATTCTGACACAGTAGATGCTGAAAAGAGCTTTCCCATTGTGGGAGGAGTCTCGTGCTAGGAAGCACAGTTTAAAAATAAGGGCCTCTTATTTAAAACATAGACAAGGAGCAATTTCTTTCCTCAGAGGATTGTTCATGTTCGGAATTCTCTTCTACTGAGAGCAGTACAGGCTAAGTCATTGAATGTCTTCAAGATTGCATTAGAATGGCCTACTCCTGCTTCCAATTTCTGGAATTTGCTATCTGAAACAGAAGTAGAGGTGTGAATCATATTACATTTAAAATTAACAAGGCTGCGACCAACAACCAGGAAGTGGGAGTAGGATGGAGAAATATTTTGTGGCTAGCACAGACACACTGAGTTGCATGACATCCTTCTGTGCTGAAAAGCAAAAAAAAAGTTCTGTGGGAAATAATGCTGCTGTTTGATCAAGCACATTTTGTAGGCGCTTCCTTTTTGTATGTGTTTAACTTCCTTATTGCATCAACTCAGATATGCTGTTTATGCTTCTACTTTAAAGAATTTGAAACATCCTGTTCAATGACAAGTGAAACAAATGCGTGTTGGAATAATCACTTGACTGTGTGGCCTCAATCTCAAAGAATATGGTTCAGTGCTCTTTTTGAGTCCCTCTCTCTGTTTGAAGTTACACTGGAATAAGAGGGTGAACTATATTCAATCGAGCATTAATGTCACTAATTAAATTGTTTATAAGAAATCTGACCTAGCATGGTCATCATTCTTGTTAAAATCCACTGTATGGGCTGTTAACCAAGGTGCAGAGTGCAAATGCCAGGAAAATCATTCCATCAATGATGGTCAGCTACAAACAAGAGAATAATTAAACCAAATGTTAATTTCACAAAATTTATAAATCTACTAAACTCCCAAATCAGTTTTCATCTAACTTATGAAAACAGGTCATACACGGTGGCACAGAGCTTAGGACTGCTGCCTCACAGCATCAGGCACCAGGGTTCAATTCCAGCCTTGGGTGACTGTCTGTACAGAGTTTGCACATTTTGCCCATGTCTACGTGGGTTTCCTCGGCAGTGTTCTGGTTTCCTCCCACACTCCAAAGATGTGCGGATTAGATTGATTAGAGTCGTAGATGTTTATAGCACAAATACAGACCCGTCAACTCAACTTGTCGATGCCTTAGTTTTTAACCACTAAGCTAGTCCCAATTGCCTGCATTTGGCTCATATCCCTCTGAACCCATCTTACCAATGTCACTGTCTAAATGCTTTTTAAAATACAAAACTGTACCCACCTCTACTACTGCCTCTGCAGCTCATTCCAGACTTTCACCACCCTCGAGAAAAATTGCCCCTCTGGACCATTTTGTATCTCTCTCATCTCGCCTTAAACCTATGCCCTCTAGTTTTAGATTCCCCTACCTGTTCACCAGAAACTTAACTGAACCAGCCATATGAATACTTTGGCTACAAAAAGAGGCCAGAGGCTTGGAAGTCTGCAGCAAATAACTTTAAAATTTACTATACAAAGTCAGAAAAGTAAAGCAATAAACAATACCTATCATATACTCTAACATTTAGAATAAACCTAAGGTAAATCTGAATTAACACAATCTGTGGTCAGCACACAACACCACACATTAAGTGGCAGATGCAATCAAGACAGATACCACAAATTTCTCGATAACTCACCCAGACATCAGTGCCTACTGTTAGTTATGAAATATCACCAAAACTCTTCTTCCTTGATGAGGAATTTCAATTCTTTACTTTCAAGGTTTCTTCCCAAGCTCTGTCCAAAGCCTGCTAAATGCTCTTAAGTCTTCTGTGAGCTGCAAATTATATGAGGTCCAAACTGCAAACAAGCCTCTCTCTTGACAAACACACAGATAACAACTCCACCCATTTCCATGATCACATAGCTTCTCAGAGTTCACTAAACACTTTTAAATTAATTTTGCTCCAACATCCAAAAGACTCTCTCTGGACTGCACTTCCTGGCCAGCAGTGTGCACATTACATCTCATATTCCATAGTTAAATGAGCCATCCAGCTTCTACAGTCTATTATTTCTATTCTGAAATTACATGAGTAATCAGAGCTGACATTTTCTTTTAGATGTTCTGACAATCTTTAAAATGTTGGGCTTTAATTACCTGATCACAACAACAATTGTTCCAGAATTAAACATTACCATGAGCCATGAAACTGGATCTTCAGTACCTAAGTAATATGTAGACAACACTGCTTCAGTACACTATTATAAGTTTCCATGATGGAGAGCCTATCTGCCTGGATTACTAACACATTCATTCAATTTTTTGCTCTATTTGCATTGTCTAAAATATTGGGGACTACAATCCATCTGACTTGGATCTTGTTATGATATTATGTTCTGTGTGAGGAAGCAGAGAGTCAGTGAGTAGCTGTTGAGAAGATAATAAAGACATGAAGGTCTTGTGCATATAGCATTGAGCGGAGAAAAAGTAACATGGAATGAGGTTGGGGAGTGATAAATGCAAAGAAGAGAATTTATATATGAAAAGAGGAAGCAGTGTTCGATGCAGTGAATGTTCAAATGGTAACATGTGAGGAGAATGTTGTTAATGTGTGGTGTAATGAGAAAAAAAACAGACTGCTTAAAATAAGAACAATAGTTTCAGTTTCACCTTATGATTGGTAAATGTGGGAGCAAATTGCTGAGTGATGGGAGGATGTTAGATAATGCTGCAAAAGTGCTAGCAAGTGGTGAAGACCCTTGCTTGCTATTGCTTCTGAGGTTATTGAATATCTTTTGCATTGAAGGTAAGTTCCAGGAGTGTTGATATTGACAAAGATTCTATCACCTCTTTCCAAGCGAACTTTATTCTGGCCTTGGGATACCATTGCAGATTGTGGTAAAGAACTGCTCCCTGCTGTCCCTCACTTACGCAACTGGGACTTCAAAAAGCAGGGGTTAGCTCTGTGACTCATCATTTACTTTGCCAAAAAATCATGCAGGTTTGTTTAATTGGAAGTACAAGCAGGGAAAATAACTTCACTTTAAAAGATAGGCATCACACATCATGCCAACATTTGCATGGTTCATATAGGTAGGTTATCTGATTCTGCATGCAGTCCACATTTAAATAAGGTCTAGACATTAAATACTCCAGATCTCATGCCATGGATCTGTGCAGATTCCTATCCACTCTAATCCACTCTAGGTTAAAACTGTGGATCATTGAAATGACTAAGCTATACACAGCATGATTCAAAACTCAAATAATGATCAAACTGAAACAGTACATGAATTTTCAGTAATTAAACTGTAAAGGTAATTTCCCTCTCCAGCATTCAATACAATCACATCAGGAAAGTTTGTGCAGTTCTGGAAAAATAGCTGTTATGGAACCATTGTTTCATAAGTATTAGTCAAACTGCAAGCACTGCAGAAAACTATGGGAACAATGCTGATTAAAATTGGACTCAGTTACGAACAAACTCTTCAACCTTGAAAGGAAACATTTGAGAAGTAATCTAAAGTACAAAAGGATGTGAAATGAGCAATTCCAGAATATCACTTTAAATTAAAATTTGAAAGCAAGATGAGGGATCACAAGTCCAAACCAATAAAATTTAGGTTTATACTACAATCAAGAAGTTCACTTTGCAGCAGGAATGACCAACATAAAATTGACTCTTTGACAAAGCTTGGAGTTAAAAACTCGATAATCATTTATAAAATGCTTGGATGTTTCAGTAAGGCAATGAAAAATGTGAGGTTGTATCATACAAAATAGATAAGACTGTACATAAATTATCCTTAAAAAGTGCAACAGATTGAACAAAGAAATTAGATTTTTACCCAGATTACTTTTTCAGAAAGTTTTAACAATGGCATAAATGGAAAGCAAGTGCAGTAGCTTTCTCTGCACAAGTTTTCAACAGGTCTATATCTTGCTGCATCACCTGACAATCCTCTTCACTACCAGCAACTCCACCAATTTTTGTGTCATCTGCGAACTTAATCAGACCAGCTACATTTTTCACCAAATCATTTATGTATAATACAAACAATAAAGGTCCCAGAACTGATCCCTGTGGAACATTGTTAATGAGGTGGAGATGCCAGCGTTAGAATGAGGCAAACACAGCAATAAGTCCCACAACAACAGGTTAACGTCCAACAAGTCTACTTGGTAGCAAATGCCACTAGCTTTCGGAGCGCTTGCTGCTCCTTCATCAAGTGAGTGGGAAATCTTTTCACAGACAGGGCATATAAAGGCATAATGATTGGAATGCAAGTCTTTACAGCTAATCAAGTCTTAAAGGTACAGACAATGTATGTGGAGAGAGCATTAAGCACCAGTTAAAGAGATGTGTATTGTCTCCTACTAATCACACTGTTAATCAAGTCTCTCTAATAGCAACAACGTCATTGTTTCAGTACTAATCCAAACTTTCAATTCATCTGAAAAGCATTCCTCTACTGCTACTCTATCTTCTATGGCAAGCCAGTTCTGTTTCCATCTTGCCAGTTCTCCTCTAATCCCATGTGACTTCACCTTTCATACCAGTCTTCCATGAGGTATCTTGTCAAAGGCTTTACTGAAGTCCGTGTATACAACATCCACTGCCTTTCACTCATCTATCATCTTTGTCACTTCCTCGAAAAATTCAAATTGGTGAGGCACAACTTCTCCATCACAAAACCATGCTATCTATCACTAATAAGTCCATCTATTTCCAAATGAGTAAATCCTGTCCTTAAGAATCTTTTCCAATAATTTCCCTTCACTGATGTAAGGTTCACCGGCCTGCAATTTCCTGGATTATCCCTGTTGCCCTTCTTAAACAATGGAACAACACTGGCTATTGTCCAGTACTCTGGAACCTCACCTATAACCAATGAGGACTACATTTCTGTCAAGACCCCAACAATTTCCACCCTTGCCTCCCTCCATATTCTGGGATAGATCCCATCAGGCTCTGAAGACTTGTCTACTTTAATGCTTTTTAAGACACCTAATGCCACCACTTTTTTGATATCAACATGACCGAGAATACCTACACACCTTACCCTCGGCTCCTCATCCATCATGTCCTTCTCTTTGGTGAATGCTGAGGCAAAATATTCATTTAGCATCTCCCCCATTTCTTCTGGTTCCATGCATTGATTCCCTCCACTATCTCCAATCTCTTCAGACTCCACGCACAACTTCCCACTGCTGTCCATGACTGGCCCTAACCAATCTTCTATTCTTAACATATCTAAAGAAAGCTTTAGGATTCTCCTTGATCCTATCAGCCAAAGTCTTCTTGTGTCCCCTTTTAGCTCTCCTCAACTCACTCTTTAGCTCACTCCTGGCTGATGTATAGCTATCCATTGCACTAACTGAGCCCAGCCTTTTGTGAAGGGTAGGTCGTGCCTTACTAACCTTATTGAGTTTTTTGAAAAAGTGACCAAAGAGGTGGATGGGGTAAGGCAGTTGATGTGGTATATATGGACTTTAGTAAGGCGTTCGATAAGGTAGCCCATGGAAGGCTTCTGCAGAAAATGCAGATGTATGGAATTGAGGGTGATTTAGCTAATTGGATTAGGAATTGGTTAGCTGATAGAAGACAGAGGGTGGTGGTTGATGGGAGATATTCATCGTGGAGTTCGGTTACTAATGGTGTACCTCAGGGATCTGTTTTGGGGCCCCTGCTGTTTGTAATTTTTTTAAATGATCTGGATGAGGGTATTGAAGGATGGATTAGTAAATTTGCGGATGACACCAAAGTCGGAGGAGTGGTAGATAGTGAAGAGGGGTGTTATAGTTTGCAGAGAGACTTGAACAAATTGCAGAGCTGGGCCGAGAGGTGGCAAATGGAGTTTAATGTGGAAAAGTGTGAGGTAATTCACTTTGGCAGGAATAACAAATGTGTAGAGTATAGGGCTAATGGTAGGACTCTTAATAGTGTTGAAGAACAGAGGGATCTTGTGTATATGTGCATAGATCCCTGAAAGTTGGCAATCAAGTCGATAAGGTGGTTAAGAAGGCATACGGAGTCTTAGCTTTTATTGGTAGGGGGATTGAATTTCGGAGCCGCAACATCATGTTGCAACTGTACAAAACTCTAGTGCGGCCGCACTTGGAGTATTGTGTGCAGTTCTGGTCCCCACATTATACGAAAGATGTGGAGGCATTGGAGAGGGTACAGAGGAGGTTTACCAGGATGTTGCCTGGTATGGAGGGCAGGTCTTATGAGGAGAGGCTGAGGGATCTGAGGTTGTTTTCGTTAGAAAGGAGGCGGCTAAGAGGAGACCTTATTGAAACATATAAGATGATTAGAGGTTTAGATAGGGTGACAGTGATAGCCTTTTTCCTAGGATGGAGAAAGCTAGCACGAGGGGACATAGCTTTAAATTAAGGGGTGGTGGTTTTAGGACAGATGTCAGAGGTAGGTTCTTTACCCAGAGGGTGGTAAGGGTATGGAATGCCCTGCCTACTACAGTTGTAGATGCACCAAGTTTGGTGGCGTTTAAGAGGTTAGTAGATAAGTTTATGGATGAAAAAGGAATGGTTTAGGTTAGAGGGTCACTGCTTGTTCCTAATTGGTTGGCGCAACATCAAGGGCCGAAGGGCCTGTTCTGCGCTGTAGTGTTCTATGTTCTACTATCCTCGATTGGATCAAACCTTTCCCTGGCTCTTGTTCTTTACATATGTGTAAAATGCCTTAGGATTTTCCTTAATCCTGTTTGCCAAGGACTTTCCATAACCCCTTTTAGCCCCCCTAACTCCTTCCTTAATGTCCTCCTACTTTCTTTATCTTCTTCAAGGGTTTCATTTGTCCTAAGCCTTTTAGATCTTACAAATGCTTCCATTTTTCTTTTTGACAAGGTTCGTAATATCTCTCCTTATCCAGGCTTCCCGATACTTTCCACACTTGTTGTTCATCCTCACAGATACATGCCAGTCCTGAATTCCAATCAGCTGACATTTGAAAGACTCCCACATGTCAGATGTTGGTTTACCTTCAAACAGCCCTCCCCGTGTTTATGCTCTGCAGATCCTGCCTGATGTTGCTCTTGTTAGCTCTCCCCCAATTTAACACCTTTGCCCAAGGACCACTCTTGTCCTTATCCACAAGCACCGTAAAGCTTACGAAATTATGATCACTGTTCCCAAAATGTTCTCCTACTGAAATTTTGATCACCTGGCTGGACACATTCCCCAACACCAGATCTAATATGGCTCCTTCCCAAGTTGGGCCACTTACATGCTGCTTCAAGAAATCCTACTGGATGTTCCTTACAAATTCTGTCCCACCCAAGTCCCTAGTAGTAAATGATACCCTGTCAATATAGAAACAGTTTAAATCATCCAACAACACTGCTGTTTTTATAGTTTCCCAAAATCTGTCTACAGATCTGCTCCTCTACCTCCTGCTGGCTGTTGGAAACCCTGTAATAAACCCCCAACACTATGACTGAACTCTTTCTATTCCTAAGCTTTACCCATATTGACTTGCTGCCTGAACCCTCCGAGATGTCCTTGCTCAATATAGCTCTGATATTCTCCTTAATCGATAATGCAATTCCCCCACCCCTTTTACATCCCTCTCTATCCTGCCTGAAGAATCTAAATCTTGGAATGTTTAGTCGCCAATCCTGTTCCTCTTTTAATCAAGTCTCTGTAATAGCAACAACATAATTGTTTCAGTACTAATCCAAACTTTCAATTCGTCTGTCTTAACTGTTATACTCCTTACATTGAAAGAAATGCACTTCAGACCACCAGTCCTGCTATGTTCAACAACTATTCCCTGCCTGCTTTTCATCTTTATCTTACTGGCCTTAGTCTGTAGTCTCCCTTAGTTATTTATCCTGCTGACCTACATTTATGGTTCCAACACGCACCCCCCCCCCCCCCCCCCCCCCCCGCCATACTAGTTTAAGACCTCCTAAGTGAGATAACAAATCTACCCGCCAACGTATTTCTTACACTGTGTCATGCACATATGCATGGCAACCAACATAAACGAATCCAATTTGCACATATGTACCCACTTCCTGGCATACATAGGAGATCCGAAGTTCTTTGAAAATTGGAAAACCTGACCACAGAATTGAAGACAAAGGCCCTTTTTGCCTGCACAAAAGCTTGGCAAAAGCAATCAGGAAAGGATTGAAAATTAAAACAGGGAGAAGTTAAAAAAGTTCCCAGTAAGGCAACCAACAGGAAGAAACAGGAAACAGTAACAGGCTCCAATGTTATATTTGACATGCAAATGGTGAGAGGCTTTCATTGTAAACATCAAAACTAATGAAAATTTATTAAATGGTGAGCTGACAGGTTTTAAGGAAATTTTAGAGATAAAAGGCTTTTGCAGGAGAGTTGTTCAGTTGGAGAAAATTGGAGATATGCATCAAAATTTTACAGTATGACTGTGCCATGACATAAAAAGGTTGGACACTGCTGATGGACCTATAGAAAATTAGCAAGCCTAAAGATGAGCGATCTGATCAGAAATAAGTGACAATTGAAGCCCCACACACCAAATTCATCATATTTTACAAAATATTTGAAGCAACTGTATGCTGGGCAAATAACGGACACATTTTAAAATCAAAATTTCTGTGATGTCCCCCTCACAAAAAAAAAGGTGTCATAAGTTTGGGGGTTTTTCTTTGATATTCCTTTGATATAATAATGCTAGTGACACCTATTAGCAGTCTGATGTGACGGTACTGTTCTATATATAAACATACAGTAACATAACTATAGCCACCTGAGCTGAATCTGTATCTTTGGCTCAAGCTACTATGTGTTTCTCTAAACCTTTTGAAGTTGGCACAAGAAAACATTTGATAACAAAATAATTAAGAATTTTTCTTAAATTTCACTGCAGGGAAACATACAGAGTAACCACTAGAATCAGATTCACTTAAGTTAATCAGTACTGTTGAGAAAACCGCAACATTGCATATTTGGACACTTTTTTACTAAATGGCCATAAGTTCACCTTTGGATTGGGAGCAATAGTACTTTTTTCAAAGAAATCAGCTGATTAGCATGACACTTGAAAAAGGGAAAAGTTGTCTTTTGCAATTATTAATTGATGGAGAGAAAATAAAAAAGAATGGTGACTTACTGGAAATCACATTGATGGAGACATACTTAGTTTTGAACCTATTGTTTTGAACTTCATTTTTTGAGTTCATTTGGGACTGAAACGAGAATGTGAAAAGACCAAGGCAGCTGGTCTTTCTGCCTTGTCTGAAATTCCAGATATGGTTATCAACCCGGAGCCAGAGAACCTCATCTGGGTAAAACACGTTTGCATTTATAAACCGGAGATGACAATTGATCTACTTCTATTTTCTCCTCCTAGCCAAAGTTCTGTTGGTGAGAACCTCCAGACATCAACTGAAACCAGAAACTTGATTTCACACAAAAAAGCTCCAGATCATCAGCGTCAAATCTCTGCAAATTTGAGTTTTTTCTTATTGTTTTCTTCTGACCACCCATCTCTCCAAAGACAACTTGTGTGCCCTTATGTGTCTGTATGCACATTGAAGAATTTATAGGAAGTGTTAGAAGGTGGTATTTCCAGATTACAATTGTGAATTAATCTGTTCGCGCAACTTATTAAAAAGTTTTGTTTCATAATAACTCAATCATTCTGAGTTTATTGAAAGAAGCCCGATTGATGTCTCTTTTATTCTGGGTCTGAAACTGGCTATTTTGGTGGTGAACTAAACTTTCAATTGAATGGTGTGACATGCAGAGTAGTGGGGCTAGGTAAATTCTGTATTTCTCCAATCTCAGTTACAATAGGGCAATTTATCTATTTGTAATAATAGAAAATAATGAACACGTTATGCTTTGACAAATCAAATGGAAATCTTAATCTACTTAAATGAAATAACTCAAACTATTCCACATTTGATACTCAAATCTGGAAAAAGTTACTCCTTCAGTTTCATATTTGAAAAATTTGACCGACAATATGTTCGTTTTTAAATCCTCCTGTGTTGGCAAGAGGAGTAAACACAGTAAGAAGTCTCACAACACCAGGTTAGAATCCAACCAGTTTATTTGATAGTAATCACACAAGTCTTCGGAAATGGTGTTCCTTCGTCGGGTGTGTGAAGAGCATTTCACATACCTGACGAAGGAACACCATTTCTGAAAGCTTGTGCAATTACTATCAAATAAACTGGTTGGACTTTAACCTGATGTTGTGAGACTTCTTATTATGTTTACCCCAGCCGGCATCTCTACATCTTGGCAAGAGAAGGACAGAATATGCCAACCAACTCTCATCAACTTCATATACTGTTGTATACTAGCTATGTTATTAGAGTTGCATCCAGAGGACAGAAGTAGTAACCTGGAAACATGAGCTCCAATTCCACCATGGCAATTAAGAGATCTAAATTCAGTTAATCAAATAAATCTCAAATTAAAAAGCTACTATCAATAATACTAACTGTGAATCTACTGATTCAGCATATTGATCTGTTTTACTAGTGTCGTTTAGGAAAGAAAATCATTGTTGAGTATATTCAAGGTTACAAAAAACAGATTTTTTGGGTCTCTCAGGAAATTGGGGGAAAGGGAGGACAGGTGAAAGCTCGCAGATTTACTATCAAATAAATTGGTTGGATTTAAAATTGATGTTGCCAGACTGTTACTAAGTTTACCCCAGTCCAACGCCGGCATCTCTACATCACCATTAATTCTTGTCAGTTCCTACTAAGTCCCCTACCATAATGTTTTTGTTAGCTGTGACATTAATGTAGTCCTGATTCTGTTTGATTAGAAACTGTGAAGTCAGCTTCATTAAAACTCACTTTTGTATCAGTTGTTTCTGATAAGGTGTTTGGTAAGGCAATTCAGTGTCCTTTATAGCCTTGTGATTCCAACAGTTGGGTGCCCTAAAGGAATGTATTAACATAAGTTTGTATCAAAGGACACTCTGTAACTGTGCATTTAAGTTTCTTTGTTTAACTTCTAAAAATGTATAGAAGATATAAATATATGTATGGACTAATTAAAGATATTACATGTATCTTTAACACTTAAAAGTATTTAAAATATCAAACTACAATTACTAACAAACTTGCTCCCCATTGATAAATGAATTCTACATCAAAGCTGATTATACAAAAAAAAACCCTTGCAGAATCTAGCAATCTTATAGTAGCCTTTTCTTTTCTGTCTTTCTACAAATCCCAACATTGTGCAAGGTGGAATTTTTTGTTACTGCCTTAATTGAATGTTTTCTTTGGGAGTTCACATGTATTAGACAAGTGAAATTTCAAAGGATTGTTTAACTCCTTGTCACATTTCAGGATATTTTTGATAGCTTGGAATCAAATAATTTCTTTCAAGGGTTATACTTTAAAACAAGTATAACCCTTGTTTACATCAACCCAGGAGTTGAGGTAAAACCAAAATCACTGGATGATGGAACTAGTTCGAGGAGCCATGTGGTCTATTCCTGTTCAGTTTGTTTATGAAATTTGCCACGCTTACCTGTTCTGGTCTGTATATGACTCCAACCCCACAATAACATGATTGCCTTGCCAGGAACACCCACACCTCATGAATGAGCAAAAGGCATCCAAAACCACAGACTTTCCAACACAAAGTGTGAAACAAGCTGACAAATTATTTGTTAATTGCAGTATGAGGAACAAAGTGGGTTTTAACTAGTTTGCATTTCAGTATTTGTTTTTATTAATGTAAATACACTTGTTTTAAAGTATAACCCTTGAAAGAAATTATTTGATTCCAAGCTATCAAAAATATCCTGAAATGTGACAAGGAGTTAAACAATCCTTTGAAATTTCACTTGTCTAATACATGTGAACTCCCAAAGAAAACATTCAATTAAGGCAGTAACAAAAAATTCCACCTTGCACAATGTTGGGATTTGTAGAAAGACAGAAAAGAAAAGGCTACTATAAGATTGCTAGATTCTGCAAGGGTTTTTTTTGTATAATCAGCTTTGATGTAGAATTCATTTATCAATGGGGAGCAAGTTTGTTAGTAATTGTAGTTTGATATTTTAAATACTTTTAAGTGTTAAAGATACATGTAATATCTTTAATTAGTCCATACATATATTTTATATCTTCTATACATTTTTAGAAGTTAAACAAAGAAACTTAAATGCACAGTTACAGAGTGTCCTTTGATACAAACTTATGTTAATACATTCCTTTAGGGCACCCAATTGTTGGAATCACAAGGCTATAAAGGACACTGAATTGCCTTACCAAACACCTTATCAGAAACAACTGATACAAAAGTGAGTTTTAATGAAGCTGACTTCACAGTTTCTAATCAAACAGAATCAGGACTACATTAATGTCACAGCTAACAAAAACATTATGGTAGGGGACTTAGTAGGAACTGACAAGAATTAATGGTGATGTAGAGATGCCGGCGTTGGACTGGGGTAAACTTAGTAACAGTCTGGCAACATCAATTTTAAATCCAACCGATTTATTTGATAGTAAATCTGCGAGCTTTCGACTTTCGTCTTCGTCAGGCAAATGCCTGACGAAGACGAAAGTCAAAAGCTCGCAGATTTACTAAGAATTAATGGTAACATGACACCATCCCTTGAAATTGTAGGTAGTGATAAAATCTCAGTCATCGAATTGACAAGCAGTATATATTATATATATAATATATATATTTCATTACATTGGCAATAACCAAACTAATCAGGGCTATAACCAGAAAATACCCTGAACACAAATTGAGTTGATCACACTTCTTAGAGATTCAATTAACTTCACTGACAAAGCCATAAAATATTAATGGCTTTTGTAGTCCCCCTTTATGAATTAAAGGATACTCATGTGAGACTGTTTCAGTGAAGGTGTTTTGTGAGACTGTTATCAATAAAGAGACATGATGTCTGACAAAGAGACTAAAGTAAGAAGTCTCACAACACCAGGTTAAAGTCCAACAGATTTATTTGTAGCAAATGCCACTAGCTTTTGGAACTGGTTGTGCCTTTGGCAGGTAGTTGAGATTCTGATCACAAACAGGGTGTATAAAGACACAAACTCAACTTACATGAATAATGATTGGAATGTGAGTCTTTACAGCTAATCAAGTCTTAAAAGATACTGACAACGTGACTAAATTAAGCACAGGATAAAAAGATGTGTATTGTTATCAGACAGGAAAGTTAGTGAGAGTTTGCAAGCCCAGGCAAGTTGTGGGGATTACAGATAGTGTGACATGAACCTAAGATCCCAATTGAGGCCGTCCTCATGTGTGCGGAACTTGGCTATCAGTCTCTGCTCAGTGACTCTGCACTTTCACATGTCATGAAGGCCGCCTTGGAGAATGTTTACCTGAAGATCCGAGGCCAAACGAACTTTCCTATCTGGAAACAATACACATCTTTTTAACATGTGCTTAATATTCTCTCCTCTCACATTGTCTGTATCTTTAAGACTTGATTAGCTGTAAAGACTCATGTTCCAATCATTATTCATGTAAATGGAATTTGTGTCTTTATATGCCCTCTTTGTGATAAGAACTTCCACCCACCTGATGAAGGAACAGCAATTCTGAAAGCTAGTGGCGTTGGCTACAAATAAATTTGTTGGACTTTAACCTCATGTTAACTCCACACAAAGAGACTACACGACAGGCTTAGGGATAATATATTTGGGGTATCCCATGAGATATCATGATTTCATAGATCAGGAGTGATTCAGTATTTTCATTCTATTGGATCAATACGTGAAGTATGTCATTTGTAGCATTTTTGATTGGATTATGTCCAACTGACTGTGAGCTGCAGAATTGTATAAACCAGGATGATTTTCTTATCTGGTGGAGTGGTGTCTTTGACCCATTATGTCAAGACCGTCCCCCTTGCTAGCAAGTAAATAAAGACAACCTATTCGTTAAGTAACTCGTGTTAACATGTGTTTGTGTTAAAGTCAACCTTGGAAGTCAATATTTCGACAGATTCTACAAATTTACATAAATTTCACTAATTTTCAATGATCAACCTCACCTCAGGACGGCCATCATAGTATGTTAATCTTGACTTTGTCAAAACAAATAGTCTTTCTTTGTAGTTGAGTGGAGATGTTCGTTTCTTCTGCTGCGATCTTTTAATTAAGGTCTCTTCAAGAATGGGATCTGCATTCATCTCTTCCTAAGATTCTCGTTACTTCGTAACCGTGAGCAGAAAGCCCACCACATACGGGCTGAAATACTCTAAAAATAAACAAACATTCATTTATAGGTTTTCATGTTTAAAAGAATCAAACTTAAAACTTTTTATTTGGTTTATCAATGATTGATTTTAAAAATGATTCACTGAAATAGAAACTTGTTTATCTTTTAATAATTTATTTTCCAATGAAATGCACTCAAATTTCTTATTTGAAAATAAGCTTTTAAAATCTGCATAACTAAAGAGATTTTAACAAAATCTCTTTTGTTAAAAGATTTTAACAAAATCTCTTTTGTTAAAAGAGATTTTAACAAAATCTCTTTTGTTAAAAGAGATTTAACAAAATCTCTTGTTTTTTTGTTAAAATTGTGATTTCAAATCTATTTTCTAACAGTTTATCGTCCTCCAAAAACTTCAAACTTAAATTGCATTTACACATTTCAAACCAATAAACACTAATAAATGCTCTGAAAAAAATACAAATTAGATAGTATTTGTGGAGACAGACAGAGTAATGCTTCTGATTGATGGTCTGACTAAACAATTCTTATTTTTATTTCAGGTTTCCAGCATCCACAGTATTTCACTTTTGCATTAATATGCATTTGTTTTTGCAATGTATTGTTGCCCTAATGTTAAACAGCAATACAGGAATTTGGCTGGGGGAAATGGCCAACATGGTCCCCCCCATTCCCCCTCCCTCCCTGCCCAATTCCCACTGTTGCCTCAGCCCATTTGCTGCTGAAATCCTCATCCATACTCTGTCACTTCCAGCCTGAGAATTTCCAGTGCTCTCTCATTGAACTCATATCTGCCGTTTTCATAAACTTCATTCAAAGTTCTGCTGCTGATATCCTGACTAGACCCATTGACAAATCACCGTTGTGCTTGCTGACTGTTTTCCATCAATATTTCAAAATTTCTAGTCATTAAAACTAAACGGCTGGTACTTCAAATTTTGCATGGCCTTGTCCCTTCCTATTTCCGTAACCACCTCCAACTCAACAACACTCCAAGAAGTCTGTTGTCCTCCAATTATGTCCCTTCTTCATTCCCAATTTCCTTTACTTTTCTATTGATAGCAGTATCTTCAGATGCCTAGCCCCTAAACTTCTTCACCTCAAACAGTCTTTAACATCTACCTCTTTGACCAATCTTTTAGTCAACTCTGCTAATATCTTTGATGTCAAAGTTTGTTTGATAAAGTCCTTGTAAAGTACCTTGAAAGATTTTAGCACACTGGCTCCTGGTGCACCAATATCTCAAATCTCAAATTTCTCGTCATGTTCAAAACCCTCCACGGCCTTACTACTCCTGATCAACGTAACCATCTCCAGTTTACAACTCTGCAAGAAATTTTGACCTATTCTGCATTCCCCTGCCACTCCATGGCTTGATGCTTGTGCTTTCAGCCTTTGGTCACCTCTTCCATTAAAACTATGTCTTCAAGAAATGTGTTTTCTTTTAAAATTTGGAAAGAAGTCCACCCTGGACTGTCACCAAGCATGTATTTTCTAAAGAATTGTATGACTTCAGCTAATTGACCAGCATGACCCTTGAGGGGGGGGGGGAAGAGTTGTTTGCTTATCTGTAATTCAATTACTTTAATTGATGAAACAGCTTGCTTATTTATTGGAACTTTACTGAGCTGCCCAGCTCACACACACTTTGCCTTGCCTAAAATATGGTGTAGCTATCAATGTCCTCATCTTAGTGAAACTCATCTGGATTTGAAAACCCAAGAAGCTGAAGACAAGGAGAATCAATCCTGCTCTAGTCTTCCCCACACCAAACCTCTGTTGGTGAGAACATCCAGGCATCTACTGGGACCAGTGCCTCCACACAAGGAAACTGCACAGATCAACAGCATTTTATCTTTCCTTTATATAAAATAATTTCTTCAACTATCTACCTCTGCAGAGACACAATGTGTCATGCACATCAGTGTGCTTGTACTGGAGTGAATTAAAAAGGATAGACAGATACACTTTCAGACTACAAAATTGTATTAACCAGGTCTTGCAACTTGTTTTAAAAAATTTTTTTTTTATAATAAATCAATTATTGTGTTTAGTGAAAAAAGCCTGGTTAAAGTCTCTATTTTTCTAGGAGTGACTGTAACCAAAGTAAATAATTGACCACTTTGAGGAGAGAATTAAACATTTACTCTAATGTTGCAACCTGTGGAGTAGCAGGACTAGTTAACCTGTGCACTCCTCGTGGTCACGGCAGTCCTGATATCATTTTCATGTGGCTCAGTATCAGATGTTGTTTGATCATGCTCCCAAAAACAATCATAGGAGATCTCACTATAGTAAAAAGAAAGCTATACATGATGCTGTTTATGTAGTTTTACTTTGCACTCATTGTAACCTTATGGCAAGACGGTCCAATGTACTTTGGTAAACATAGAAATTAGGAGCACAAGTTGGCAAATTCAGCTTTGAGCCTTTTGTACCATTCAGTCAGATTATGGCTGATCTCTCCCTGGTCTCAAATTCATCTGTTCCTTATATTCCCTTATCCCTTTTTTTATTAGAAATATATCCATCTCCTTCTGGAAATGATTCAGAGTTCACCACACTATGAGCAGGCAAGTTCTACAAATTCACTACTCTCGGCAAGATGTAGTTCCTCCTCATCTCAATTTTAAATTACTGACTCTCAACCTACACCTTCGAGATTGCCCCATAAGAGAAAACATTTGGTCTACATTTAATTTATCAGTCTGTTTCAAAATTTTATATATTTCAATGAGATCCTTCCCCATCCTTCTATATTCCTGAGAGTACAAGCCCAAACTTCCTTCATATGTCAACCCCTTCATCCCCAGAATCAATCTGGTGAACCTCTCCTGAACTACAATGCCACCACATTCATCCTCAAGAAAGACGACAAAACGGGACACAATACTCCAGATGTAGTCTCACCAACACCCTTTTACAACTGCAACAACACTTAGCTACTGTTATAGTCCAGTCCTTTTGCAATAAATGCCAACATCTCATTTGCCTTTTTTATTACGTGCTGCACATATTTTCTGCAATTCACGATCATAGTCACTCAGACCCCTTTGCCCAGAAGCATTTTGAATCACTTTCCATTAGGGAATAATTTACCTTTCTATTTTTTCTGCCAAAATGGTCAACCTCACGCTTACTGACATTAAACACCATCTGCCAAATTTTGGCCCTTTCTCCTAACCAATTTATATACTCTGTTCACTGTCGGCTTTCCACTTATTTTAGAACTATTCACAAATTTTGTAATGTTACACACTGTCCCTGCTTGCAGATCATTTATATAGATTGTAAACAGTTGAGGCCTGAGACTGACCCCTGTGGCACCCTGCTAGTTACATTTCATCAGTGAGAGAAGGACCCATTTATCCCAACCCTCTACTTCCTGTCATTCAGCAAATCCTCAATTCATTCTACCCCAAATCCCCAGTGATCTCATCTCTGGATCAGTCTTTTATGCAGCACCCTATCAAATACTTTGTCCAGGTAAGTCCAGGTAAACCATCTCTAAAGGTTCCTCATCGTCTACCTTGCTGGTTATGTCTTCAAAGAATTCCAGCATGATTTATCTTTCATAAAACCACAATGACAATGGTGGATAAAGCTTTGTCCTTCCAGAAGCTTATTCATCTCCTCAGTGATTGATTCCAGCAATTTCCCCACAACAAAGGTCAAACTTCCCCACCACAGGGGTAAAGCAGTGAGGCCTATATTTTCCTCATTTTTGATTGTTTGAATTGGAAATGTTGGTCTTTGGAAGCAGTAGTAGAAATTCATGTTTAATTAAAGTTAATTAATCAACATTATCTATCTACTTGTTGATTTCCGCCATTCACACAACATTGAAATATATCAAAATACATCTTAAAAGACATCTTGGAAAATAGATCACATTACTGCAGTTCATCAAGGACCCATTAATTTTACAACCTAAATAGCAGCATTGATGAAATTGATGCTACTCCGGCAAATCAGATTCCCTACAATGCAGAAGGAGGCCATTTGGCCCATCAGGTCTGCACTGACTACAATCCACTCAGCCCCTATCCCCATAGCCCCCAGAGGAAACCCACACAGACATGAGGAGAGTGTGCAAACTCCACACAAACCTCAAACTGGCAATCAAACCCAAGTCCTTGGCACTAACAGGCAATAATGCCACACGCCTCCATTGCATTACTGGATGAAATCTATAGGGATATAGGCCACTGACTAGTGGGAAAGAAATTGAAAAGAAATATAATTACAATAAAATTAGGGAAGTGCAAAAACCATAGAATTGTTTTCTTTTTAATTCATTTGAGGGATATGAGCATTGGTGACTTGCCAGCACGTGCCCATCCCTGATTGCCCTTGAACTGAGTGGCTTGCTATGTAAGCCTTTTCAGAGGGCATTTGTGAGTCAATCACATTGCTGTGGTTCTGGAATCATATGTAGGCCAGACCAGTAAGGACAGCAGATTTCCTTCCCTTAAGGACATCAGTGAACCAGATGGATATTTCCGACAATTGACAAAGGTTTCACGTCATCAGTAGATTCTTAATTCCAGTTTTTTTTTTAAATTGAATTCAAATTCCAGCATCTGGCAGGATTTGAACCTAGGTCCCCAGAAGAATTATGTTTCTGGATTAATGGTATAGTAAATGGAGATTTGAATTATCCCAATATAGATTGAAATAATATGTGTGCATAAGAAAAAGAGGGAGAGTTTAAGTGCATTCAGTTGCATTTTAACTAGTAATTCTCTGGCCATGGAATAAAAGGAATAACAGCAGCATGCACACAAAACTGGCTGAGTAACATGACATAGAAAATAGTGGATTACAGTTGTTTTTTTGGAACAGAGGAAGACATATGATGATAGATACTGAAATTTATATTAACGATCTTGCTTGGATGCTCAGAGTACAATTTCATAACTTGCAGATGACACAAAACTTGGAAGTTCAGTGACCTCAAAGGAAGATAGCGATAGACTTTCAAATGGAAATAAACAAACTGGCAGAATAGATGAGAGCATAGCAAATAAAATTTAATGCAGAAAAATATGAAGTGGCACATTTTGGGAGGGAGAAGGAAAAGCAGTGAAAAATGAAAGGAATTTTAAATGAGGTACATGTGCACACATTGTTGAAGGTGACAGGGTGGGTTGAGAAAGAAGTTAAAAGGTAGACTGAATTCTCATCTTTATAAATAGAAGCTTTGAGCACAAAAGCAAGGAAGTTAACATCAGTTGTTATAAAATATTGATTCAGGCATGGTCCAACTTGATTTTAGGATGGATGTGATGATGCAGTAAGGTTAAGTACCTGAAAAAAAAATTGGATCACAGGAAGAAGAACTAACAATTGTTCATGCAGAGATCAAAGACAAACAAGAAGAGTCAAAAGGTCTCCTTTTTTGCTGTAATCATTCAGGGATCCTACAAAATACTCATAAGGACAGGCAGCATCTGTGTACAGAGGCATAGACTTAATGTTCCAGGTTGGCAACTTTTCTTTAAAACTGAAGTTTTTGTATCAGGATAACCCATTTCTTACTCTCTCATGTATTTGCCAAGGTTCCCCTTTAATGCATTTGTGCTATTCATCAACTACTCCTAATAAGTTTCACGTTCTAATCATACTCTGGTAAAGATATTCCTTCTAAATTATCTGTTGATTTTTGCCAGTTAACTTAAAATAAATATTTAATCTAAAATAAACTGTCTTTCCATTAATTATTGACATTCATTTGTTAGATCACATCTCAGTGTCTCCAAAGCATGAAAACCAAATTTTCCAAGTCTTTCTTTCACCATTATGACTAGGTTTGTATTTGATGACTTCTTTGTTTCTTGACAAATACAACTATTCAGAAAAAAATGTGACCACAGAAGGTTATAATTTTATCACTACCTGCTTCTACATGAATTCTAACAGCTTGACTATGTAGCTTAATATGTTATTGACTTGATAATCAATTGTCGATAATCCTTTGTTATCTTCACCCAATAAAACAGAAAGACAAAGTGAATGACAAGCTTATGTAAATGTGTAAGATTTCTCTACCTGGAAAGTTATCTATCATTGCTCTGTACATTTACATATCTTGTCCTACTTTTCCATGGTGTAAACCATCTCTTTTGATTTCACTCTCTCCTGTCATTTTATCATTTTCAAATTTGAGAATTTTACATGGAGCTTCTCAACCCAGATCATTTACATAAATTCAAAATAGTTGTGATCACAACATGTCAACCCAAAACACACACATTTGAATTATCTAATTCAATACAGTCTCCAGTCTGATACAACTTTTCTGATAAACACAATTGTTTACCACCCATTGCCAGAGTTTATTTTGAATCCCCATTGATATGACTTTGTTAAATAGCCGTTTAAGTGGAACTTTAGCAAAACGCTGAAAAGGTAAGATAAACAATTTCATTGCTCATTTGGGTTTTTACTTTATCAAGTAGTTGGGGAGCTATGTATATTTTCCAATTATATATTTTTAAATGTGTAAATGTTTTACCATTCGCCAGCTTGTCCAGTATCCACCTGGGCAACAGTCCTTTATAAATAGCACTTGATTATGAGTGTTTGTGTTGCTTTTGACTAGCTCATTCCAAACGACTCAAGGGGAAGTCTGAACAGCAAACCAAATGAATTCACTCTCATAGCGTTTAATTTACTCTAAATTGTTTCATTTATAATTATTCATTGCAATTCCAAAGACTAGAAGTTAAGTCTAGTAACATCATCATAATTTTGCAACTCAAAAGCAAGCAACGTGGAGGCTACCAATTTTTCCCCAACGTGCAGTACATTACTCTTGCTCATACTGAATTTCACCTGCTATTGTTTCACTCATTTATACATTTCAGCTGGTTATTTTTGTTGGTTGTCTCAGACTCTATTGTGCCTTCACATCTAACAATTTAATTTAATGATTTGTATTAAGCTTCAATCTATTGCTAGATATTAACAATTGTGACTACTTTTGGGGATAGCCATTCATTTCTTCCCTGCCATCACATTTTATCAAGAACCACTGTTTCTTTCTTTTCAATCATTTTTTTAAATCTATTTAAAGTTGTTACTTTAAAATCCTATCAAAATGATTCAGCAGCTCTTTATCAATAATCTTGTTGAATGATTTCTGGATGACTGAACACACAATGTCTTAAGACTGCTTGTCTGAGATGTCACTTCCTCAACAAAAGAAGAAAATGATCTTGAAGTTTAATAGGACCCTGCCAGTCAATATGTAGCGCAACTCATGGTCATTGCAAAATGGACGTATTTAACACGCTATGGCTGATTTGCAACTCATAAAAGTTGGATCAATTGCTTTACAATATTACTGTCAGTGATCTCATGTCCATAGAAACTGAATATGACTCTTCCATTGTTTGCCCAGATAGAGGGTTACAAGTTTTTTTTGTTGTTACACTTGGATGCGGATGTTGCTAGCAAGATCAGCAGTTGCTGCCCATCCCCAAATTGCCCTTGAACTGAATGGCATGTTCAGTCATTACAGAAGGCCACATGTAGGGCCGATCAGGTAAGATAGCAGATTTCCTTCCCTTCAGGACATTAGTGAACCAAGTGGGTTTTTAACCATCATTGACAAAAGTTTTATACTGGCCATTACCAAGGCTAGCTTTCATAGAACATATAGAACAATACCGCACAAACAGGCCCTTCGGCCCACGAGTTGCGCCGATCACATCTACCAATCCACAGACCTATCTAAAACCCCCTATCCTATTCTTTTCCACATACTCATCCAGAAGTCTCTTAAAAAACCCCAGTGAGTTTGCCTCAACAATCTCCAACGGCAGTCGGTTCCATTCACTCACCACCCTCTGAGTGAAAAACCTACCCCTGACATCTCCTTTGTCCTGCACCTTAAATCTGTGTCCTCTCGTAGTGACCATTTCAGCTCGGGGAAATAGTCTTCTGAGAGTCCACCCTATCTATTCCTCTCAACATTTTATAAACCTCTATCAGGTCGCCTCTCAATCTACGTCTCTCCAGTGAGAAGAGTCCCAGCTCCCTCAACCTATCTTCATAAGGCCTGCCTCCCAATCCAGGCAGCATCCTTGTAAATTCCAGATTTTTCAATGGAATTTTAATTCCACCAGCTGCCCTGCTGGGATTTAAACCCATTGAACCCAGAGCACGAGCCCTGGCCTTTGGATTACTAATCCAGTGACATTATGACAACGCCACTATCTCTCCCTCATATTCCGTCTATAAGCATCAACAAAATTTGATGAGGCACCAATTCATTTTCTTCAAAGTCTTTATATGACTATTAAAAAGCTACAATTAAAAGTAAGCCACAAGATAAGCAACACTTAAAATACTTATTGTCTGCCCTTTTGGTGAAATGTTCTAATATGAAAAAATTAACAGAAATTCTCAACCAGTAGCCTGGTGAGAGTATTCTAGTTTAGCATATAGAATCACTACTTACATTTATTAAATTTCATAAATAGCTAAAATTAGAAATCTGTTTAAGAATGGAAAGAGCAAAAATCCAGATAAATACAGACAGTTTAATTTACACGATGGGAAATTTGCTGGATTCTAGCAGAGAGCACAGCAAGGTCAGCAGGAGAAAGAAAGAGCAAAGCAATTGCATTTAAAAGAAAATCAAAGTGTGAAAGCACATGGAAGCAAGTGTTTGATTGGCAAGAATTTTTCCTTTTCAATCCCTCTTAACTAGGGGATTTGCTCAAATTAGGAACCAAGAAATTAAAAATGTCAATTGGGGCAAGTATAACTATTAATGATTAATAAAAGTAGACGCACAGAGCAAATCTAGAGACACCAATTAAATAAATACTGTAATTTTGACATTCTAGTTAATACCATTTTTTAACAGGGAACAGGTGGCTTCTTTTTAGATCCTGCATGGATGTCTGAGAGAAGCTTTGCTTCCAATTCCTGCAGCACGTGGGAAATTCAGGACGCTTCATCTGTCTTAGGAGAGCAGGGAGGATATGTTTCTTGGATCATAATTTCCAGAGGTGGCCAGGTAGAGAGAGTTCAGGATAATAGATGGGTGGCCATCGGGAAGAAAATGAAAATACAAGTAGCACAAGAGTATTCAGTGTGTGTGTCATTCTCAAACTAAAGACTGCTGGGAATGACTACACATTGAAGGAGCATATAAATGCCGTGGTTATTGAAGATCCCATAATCAGGGGAATAGACAGGAATTTCTGTAGTTGACATTGACTGCCACTTGGTGTGTTGCCAGGGTGCCAGGATAAAGAGCATCACCTGCAAAATATTCCTGCAAGGGGAAAGGTCATGAGCCAGAAGTTGTATTTCATGTTGGTACCACTGACATAGAGGGGACTATTGAGATCCTACAGTCAAATATTCAGGAGTTATGAAGGAAACTAAAGAGTAGGGCCTCCAAGATAATTATCTCTGGATTATTCCCAACATCACAGAATAAAATGAAGTAGAGGTTGACAGGAAAAACTATAACAGAACAATAGAGAAGCTTCAGCTATCAATTAAATACAGCTGAACAAGGGCGCAAGGTAGGAGAACCAATACCCCAGGTCTTGGATAGAGTGTGAGATTGAGACTATGATGAAATAAAAGACTGTACAACACACATTTTTCAAGCGAGAATCAGATAAAATACAATAGGCTGAAGTAGGAATTGAAGAGAAAAATAAGACTGGCAGTCAACATAAAGGAATTCAAAACTCATGTACTGACAAGTAAATACTAAACAGGTATCAAGAGATGGTGTTGGTCCTCTTTAGGAGAAAAAGGAAGATATATACAAAAAGGTGCAGGCAAGACTAGGATACATATTGGGTACTTTGTATCACTGTTCAAAAAAGAAGGGGAACCCAGAAGTAGAGATAGCAAGGTAATGGATAGAGTGAAACTTGACGAAGAGAAGGATCACTCAAGTGGATAATTGTCTGGATAATTTCAGGCTGCTAAAGGGAGTGGAGAGATCTATCTTGGTCTCCTGTGGAGATCCCCAGAATCACAGATGCCAATTTTGAGACAATTCAATTCACTCTACCTGATATGAAAGAATGATTAGAAGTACGCAACACAACGAAGACTCAGAGCCCTATTAATATCCTGACAACAGCATCAAAGACTTAAGCTCCAGAAATATCTGCACCCTATTCAAGCTATCCGAGTCCAACTGCAACAGAGGGATCTATTCTACAATGTGGAAAATTGCCCAGATATGGTATGACCTCAAAAAGCAAGACAAATCTAATCCAGGCAACGACCAACTCATCAGTCCGTTGTACAAAATTCACCATTTCAAAGTCAGACTTGGAGGTTTCAACAATACAATTTTATTTTGGACAAAGCTTTGGGAGAAAGCACTGGTACTCCGCATACTGGCAGCTTCCTTCTCAATTACCAATGATAATTGACCATTTTTATACCTTTTACGTAATAGGCAGTATGGACATTGGCCGTTAACACATCGTTATAAGTCAAGGAGACAGATATGGACATCTATAGTTAACACATCATTACAAGCAGACAGGTATGGACATGGACAGTTAACATATTGTTCATAGAATGGATACATTTATGTAGTTATGTCTCCTATCAAAGACTCATTTTAATCGATACATTCAGTGGCTGATCTTGTTACATTTATGTATCTGTGGCTGACCTTATTATCAGACTCATTGTTCTAGGTCTGCTCTTATCTAGAGTGCCTCAAGCTCTGATCAACTTCCTGCAGCAATTCGGATACGATGTTCTAACCTTTTGCGTAACTGTTTGTGCCTAAACCCAATGCCTCTTAACGTCCCTTTCCAAGCAACCATTTTGTGTCCATCACTTTTAATTCCACCATATCACCCCCCCGCCCCCACTTTTTGACCAGGATTATTATTTAATAATCCCCAGACCAACAACTGCATCTTCACAGGTAGATGTCCATTTTCTTCTTTCCTTCTTCGTAGCTTTCAACGTCTTCAGGGATTCCCATCATTTATTCTTCCTCGGTGGTTATACTGGCTCCTGGCACAATTGCTTTACAACAGAAATTAAGGCTTTCAATAATTAGGCAACAAACAATTACAATTGCAATGAGTATGATCAGTCATATAATAAATAGGATCCCCCACTAGCCATTCCAGCCACCTACTCCCTTCTTGGGTCCCTGTCTGAAGTCAAGCTGTTTTCTGATGTTATTAATGATTTAGGTATATCTTTTGAACAACAAACAAATGAATAAATTCAAATTAACTTAGGGAGTTATAGGATTCATCTGCGACATGGATTATGCATTTGTTTCCTATGATTGTATATATTCCCCCTTGTTGTGCTAACTGGCAGTCCGCTGCATATTGCATCTGCTGTGTGCATAATCTCAGTTTAACCATTTCTTGGTTAACAGTCTCCAGTGCCTTTGAAGTGCTGTTTCCCAGGACTGTTAGTCCACAAACAATATGATTCCTATTTTTTACACTGATTACTCCCCCTCCATCCCAAAATAGGGCTCCAAAGAACATGTATCCCAGTGATGATCCCATTGTGCCCAGAGTATCCCAATCAGCGCAGAATTCTTTATTGATGGCCCAGGTTACTATCTTTCTCAAAATATGCCCCTTCTGAGGGCATGGAACAGTAATTTGTCCTATAGTTCCTACTGCAAAAAGAATCGGGAGGGTTGGTGTTTCTGTCACGTAAGTACCATTGAAGAGGAATACAAGTTCCTTCTTAGCCCGGTAGCATTAAGTGTCCTTGTTATTAGTTTGTGTAAACCGCCAATTGCCCGGTTTATTTGACTCCCCATTTGATCCCACCATCTATTAAGTATCAAATGTGCATGTCCATTCAACTGAGCTGACATGAGTCCCATTACACTGCCCATTGATGAGCTGCCTTCTGGCAGTTACATTCAGGCATTTTTGTTCATTGGAGGTGCAAGTAAACTAATCCTTATTTACCCGAGAGTGCTGACGGACACACTGCATCTGTATGCAGGAATCTTTCTTGGGGACCAAGGTATATGTACATCCTCATCCCTGCCCCGGAAAAGAAAGCAAATAGCTTGCATTATCCGAGCAAGCTCCTCCTCTCACCTGTTGGAACCCCCTACACTCAGGATCTGTGGGATTTATAAGTTCCACACATCTTTCTCGTATACCTTTTTTATATTTACCAATTTGTCCCTTACAGGGTGCATCTGATGTAACTACTGTATTCAAGTCATGGGGGGTCCACCCAGGGGGAGCCAGAAATAGGGCTGCTACTGATCGGGCCAACAAGTAACATACAGTTCAATTCCCATCTAAGTGTTTATGAGCCTTGTAAAATAGGTAACCCAGTCAAATTTACAGTCATGACAATGCAAAGTAATACAGTTACATATGTGATCTCATACATGTCACAACAAGCAAGTATCAATCCTAATACTGCAAGTTACACAATTTTCAAAAGTTATACTGCCAATCTGAATGTGTCAGCTACTGTTGCTTGCAGTCTTCACCTGTTTGGGGGAAATCAATCTGATCACTTTAAATCATTCATTGATTCCTTTGTGTAATTTCAGCTGGGTCCAATATTTCTATATACCTTTCCCTCTTATGTCTAGACAGGCATAGGTGTCTCCACTAATTTTAACTTCATATGGCCCATTCCATTTTGGTGCAAACCTGGTTTGTCAGGTCATGCTTTTACTAGGATGCGACTTCCCACTGTTAGGACATCAGGGAGCATTTCAAGCTCTGTGTATCTCTTACCAATTTGCAAATCCTTTTAGTTGAGCGCTTAGTTCCAAAACATTTCTTCTGATTTTATCTTTTAGTGGACCTATATCAGTCCCATCTGTTATGATGCTTTCTGTTAATTGCATCGCCCATCCTGTCATCAGTTCATAAGGGGTTAATCTTGTTGTCCGGTTTGTGGTAGCTCTTAGCCTCATTAATATAGTGGGCAATATTTCTGTCCACATTTTTCCCAATGTTTATATGGCTTTAGCTAATGCATTCTTAAGTATTCTATTCATACATTCCACCATTCTAGGACTCTGTGGGTGGTAAGGGATATGAATTTTTTGTTTTATCCCCATCAATTGGCATACTGCTTTTACCACTTCTCCAGTGAAGTGCATCCCTTGGTCCGAATCGATTTGTAGAGGTACTCCCCATCTAGGGATTACCTCTTCTGCCAATATTCTAGCCACCATGGTGGCAGTACAATTTGTAGTAGGGAATGTTTCTACCCCTTTGGTGAATTGGTCTATAATAACCAAGCAATAGGCTTTGCCATAAGATTATGGTAATAGCCTGTGAACTACATTTGCAGATGTTTCTAGGGTCCCTTTGGTCAGGATTGGTGCCCCATCTTAATTTTTATAGGTCGACCAAGGTTGTGTTGCACATTCATCAGTGTCAGGCTAAGTCTCTTCCCATTTCTTTCCAGCACTATTCCTTCCCTATACTAGTTAACATGGCCTCTCTATCCGCATGTGAGAATCCATGCTGTAGTTCCAGAAGGATGTTTTGTATGCACTCTGATGCTATTACCTTATCTTCTCGTCTCCAAATGTTATCAGTCCTTTTGATCGCTCCCTGTGCTTCCCACTTCTTTTTCCCTTCCGAGGTATCCTCATATCAGTCCCGATATCTATTTCATGTTCTGTCTATTCTGTTACTGCTATTGGCAGCTCATCAATTGTCTCCTGTTCTAAGGCTAACTGTGCTGCTCTATCTGTGGCTTGGCTCCCTCTGAAATTTACCCAGACCAGGTCATCTCTTCCTGGTTCTTTCTGGTGTGTTTTAATTTTGATTACTGCAGCTTCAAAGTTTCTCACGAGCTTTTAACAATGCCTCAATTCTTTGTTGATGTTTAATAGAATTCATTCATTGATTCCTTTGTGTAATTTCGGCTGGGTCCAATGTTTCTATATACCTTTCCCTCATGTCTAGACAGGCATAGGTGTCTCCACTAATTATAACTTCATATTGCCCATTCCATTTTGATGCAAACCCTGATTTGTCAGATCATGTTTTTAATTAGGACACGACTTCCCACTGTTAGGATGTCAGGGAGCATTTCCTGTAGTCGTGAACCTCCTTCTACCTCATGTCATATAGTCATGTATTATTCCAAACACATACCGACTATCTGTACACGTATTACCATTTTGCCTTCAGATAACTCTAGTGCCTGTGAGTGCCACTAATTCTGCCATTTGCACGGATAGACTTCCATCAATCCTTTCTGACCTTAGTGTCTCTAGTTTGTCATTTATGACTGCCCACCCTGTCCAGGGTGATCCTTCCACATATTTGTATGAACCATCTACAAAGAGAGTCTTCTCAGCTGTTGTTAAAGGTATATTCTTTAACTTATCTTCTTCTACATCTATATCTAAAGCCCCACAATTGTATGGCTCTCCTAGGTCTAAAATCTCTTCTGCTGGGTTATTTCCAGTATCACTTATTATTTTTATGGATTTGCTTGGAGGTAGGAGGACAGCTTCCCATTTAGCCCTTATGTTTGAGATGGACTTCAGCTTTCTTGTGTTCAACATTTCCACCAGGGTGTGTATGGTGTGAAGGATTATATTCCCAGTCATTATTATTGGCTCACTAACCTTTACGGCCCAGGCAGCGCATTCCAAGGCAGCTATGCACCTTGGCAATCTGGTGACTACTGGCCCTTGAATACCAACCTATAGGTCTCCTTTTGTCACCATGGTCCTGTGTACCACTGCAGAATAGAATCTCCCTCATTACTACAATGGATGTGGAAGTTTTTATTAGAATCTGGTAATCCTAGCCAGGGGCTGATATCAGCTCTGCTTTTAATTTGTTGCAAGCCACTTCCTGCTCAGGTCCCCATCCTATGGGATTTAAAGCTGGTTTTCCCCTTTGACAAGTTTTTGTATAGGTTCTGCCAATTTTGCAAATCCCGGGATAAAACTTCAGCTATAGTTAAACAATCCTAGCACCTTCCTGACTCCTCTTAGGGTGACGAGTTGTGGCAGCTGTTGTATTGCCTTCTTTCAATCGAATGGCATTTCTTTAAGCCTTTGGGATATAAAGTGTCCTAGGTACAGGACTTGTGCCTTTTTGGGGCTCACCTTTAACTCTGTCCTTCTCAATGTCCTGACAGATTCTGAAGCTATTAAGACATCATCTACATATCGTAGGATCGTGCTACTCTGTTCAGGATGTCACTCATTACTCAATGCAAGATAGCAGAGCTATTGTGGAATCCCTGCAGTAAGTTCAAGTGTACTATTAGTGTCCCACTGTAAAGGCGGATTTTTCTTGGGATTCAGGATCCAAGGGTAGGGACCAGAACCTGTAGGCAATATCCAATACTGTGAACATTTTGTGCTTCTCTGACACTCCATTGAGAATTAGAACATTACAGCGCAGTACAGGCCTTTCGGCCCTCGATGTTGCGCCGGCCAGTGGACCCTCTAACCTAAACTATTCCAATATCATCCATGTGCCTATCCACCAAACATTTGAATGCCCCCAAAGTAGGCGAGTCCACAACTGCTGCAGGCAGGGCATTCCACGCCTTCACCACCCTCTGTGTAAAGAACCTGCCTCTGACATCCGTCCTATAACTACCACCTCTTAATTTAAAGTTATGTCCCCTCATGTTGGTCATCACCATCCAAGGAAAAAGGCTCTCACTATCCACCCTATCCAATCCTTTGATCATCTTATACGCCTCAATTAGGTCACCGCATAACCTTCTTCTCTCTAATGAAAATAACCTCAGGTCCCTCAGCCTTTCCTCATAAGGCCTTCCCACCATACCAGGCAACATCCTGGCAAACCTCCTCTGCACCCTTTCCAATGCTTCCACATCTTTCTTATAATGCAGCGACCAGAACTGTATGCAATACTCCAAGTGCGGCCGCACCAGAGTTTTGTACAGTTGTAACATAACCTCACGGCTCCTAAATTCAATCCCTTTACCAATAAAAGCTAACACACCGTACGCCTTCTTAACAACTTTATCAACCTGGGTGCCAACTTTCAAGGAGCTATGTACTTGTACCCCAAGATCCCTCTGCTCGACAACACTATTAAGGGTCCTTCCATTAGCCCTATATTTCATATGCCTGTTCTTCCTACCAAAGTGAATCACCTCACACTTATCCGTATTGAATTCCATTTGCCACCTCACGGCCCAGTTCTGCAACCTATGTCCCTCTGCAAACTGTAACATCCATCCTCGCTGTCTACAACTCCCCCCACTTTGGTATCGTCAGCAAATTTTCTAATCCAACCCTCTACACCCTCATCTACGTCATTTATAAAAATGATTAACAGCAGTGGCCCCAAAACAGATCCTTGAGGTACACCACTTGTAACTGCACTCCAGGTTGAATATTTCCCATCAACCACCACCCTCTGTCTTCTATCAGCTAGCCAATTCTAATCCAAACTGCTAAATCACCTTCAATCCCATGCATCTGCACTTTCTGCAGTAGCCTACCATGGGGAACCTTATCAAACGCTTTGCTAAAATCCATATACACTACATCAACTGCCTTACCTTATCTACCTCTTTGGTCACCTCCTCAAAAAACTCAATAAGGTTTGTGAGGCATGACCTACCCTTCACAAAACCGTGCTGACTATTCCTAATCAATTTATTTCTCTCTAGATGCTTATAAATCCTATCCCTTATAATTCTTTCCAAGACCTTGCCCACAACAGAAGTCAGGCTTACTGGTCTATAATTTCCAGGATGGTCCCTACTCCCCTTTTTGAACAAAGGGACAACATTTGCCATCCTCCTGTCTTCCGGCACTATACCTGTAGCTAACGACGACATGAAGATCAAAGCCAAAGGCTCTGCAATCTCCTCTCTAGCCTCCCAGAGAATCCTGGGGTAATCCCATCTGGCCCAGGGGACTTATCAATTTTCATACCCTCAAGATTCGCTAACACCTCCTCCTTATGAACCTCAATCCTGCCCAGTCCACAACCTGGTATCGCAGTATTCTCCCTGACAACATTGTCTTTCTCCTGTGTGAATACTGACGAAAAATACTCATTCAGTGTCTCTCCTATCTCCTCAGGCTCCATGCACAACTTCCCACTGCTATCTCTGACCGGCCTTAATCTTGCCCTAACCAATCTTTTATTATTTACATACCTGTAAAAAAAACTTTAGGATTCTCCTTAATCCTATCCGCCAAAGTCTTTTCGTGTCCTCTTCTAGCTCTTCTCAACTCCCTCTTTAGCTCCTTCCTGGCTGATTTATAGCTCTCCATTGCCCTAACTGAGCCTTCACGTCTCATCATTATATAAGCCTCCTTCTTCCTCTTCATCAGAGATTCAACTTCCCTAGTTGAATCCCATGGTTCCCTCACTCGACCACTTCCTCCCTGCCTGGCAGGTACATATTCATTAAGGACATGCAGAAGCTGTTCCTTAAATATGCTCCACATTTCAGATGTCCCCAGCCCCTGCACTTTCCTGCTCCACCCTATGCATCCTAAATCTCTCCTAATAGCCTCATAATTACCTTTCCCCCAGCTTTAACTACTGTTATTCGGTACGTGCCCATCCCTTTCCATCACTAAGGTAAACGTAACCGAATTGTGGTCACTATCACCAAAGTGCTCACCCACCCCCAAGTCTAACACCTGGTCTGGTTCATTATCCAATACCAAATCCAATATAGCCTCACCTCTTGTTGGCCTATCTACATACTGAGTCATGAAACCTTCCTGCACACATTGAACAAAAACTGACCCCTCTAACGTACTTGAACTATAGCTTTTCCAATCAATATTAGAAAAGTTAAAGTCCCCCATTACAACTACCCTGTTACTTTCACACCTATCCAGGATCAACTTTGCAATCCCTTCCTCTACTTCTCTGGAACTTTTTGGAGGCCTATAAAAAACCTCCAAGACCTCCATTGTCGAGAAGCTTGCTACAAATGGCGTGCAACTTGGTTGAGACTTTATTGAATCCAGTGTAATCTATCATGAGCTTCTGTCAGGTTTACTCATCAGCCAGGTTGGGGAGTTAGTGATACTCGTGTTTCTCACAGAATTCCTTTTTCCACTAACTCTATCTCCACTAGAGCTTTCTCTGCTTCTGGTTTTATTGGGTATTGTCAGTGGGGCTTATGCTCCAGTCCAGATACCTTTATTGGGTATGTTTTGGTTAAGCCAATATCTAACTTTGTTTTAGCCCATACTCTGGGAATGGAGGCACAGATGGCTCCGAATCCTCCTATCTCTAATTCCCAATCTTTGGTGGTGACTATGGCCACCTTAATAGTTTCAAGGTGACTTGTGAGTTTCCCTACTTTTCCAACCACCCTGTCTTGGCCAGATTAATTCTCCCTTTCCACAGTCTATCAAAATCTCATTCTTTCATCAGATCATTTCCCATTATTGTGCCCTCATTATTTTTACACACATTAAACCTCATTGGTAGATACAGATTATTTATTTCTATTAATGTGGTCTTGCTTAAGTAGGTGGGTGTTTTGTTCTCTCCTATCCCAATTAGGCAAATCATTTCACTTGGGGGTAAGCGTAGGTCATTGACAGATATGGATGCTCCTGTGTCCACCAGCATCTCACCTTGCCTGCCCCTCGCGAGTGCTGACACACAAATCCTTCTCTCCTCCTTATCCTTCTGAATGGGGGCTGCAGACCATCAATCTTGCTGACCTCGGACATTCCTTGGTTCCACCGGTTCTGCTGTGATCGTAGATCGGATCGGGAGTCTCCCACGTTTACCCCTACACAACGCTTCTGAGTGTCCGTATTTATTACAGTGGCTGCAATGTTTCCCACTGCTCCCAAATCTGTTTCCTTTCCTTGGGACGCTACAATCTCTTGCAAAATGCCCTGTCAGCCACAATTGTGGCAAGTCAATTTGGACTTAGTTCTGTTCCCATTACTGTAAGCAGCTACTCTTTCTAGCCTTACTCTTATCTGGGATTTCTCCTTTCCACCTCCCAGTACGCCACTAGCCCATTCTACCAATTCATTGTAACCTTGGGACGTATAGGCTGCTATACGACTTCAGTCTTTTTAGTGTTGATGGTGAGTCCAAAGTTGTTACAAGCCGTGGAAAATTTGTCCGTATTGACTTGCATCTCTGGCTCTGACCCAGCATACAGGGCACAGTCATTGGCAAAGAGGAAATATCTCAAAACAGTCTCTTTCACTTTGGTAATAGCTTCCCATCAACTCTGTATTTGAGGCTGATTCCAGCAACACTTTCCTGGAAGGCATCATTCAGCATGGCAGTAAACATCATGCTGAACAGTATGTGCAAGCACACAGCCCTGTTTGATGCCATTGGTGACTGGGAATGCCTCAGAGGATTCTCTGCCATCCAGTACTCTGGCCACCACGGAACTGGCATACCATATGAATGAAGTGAGCATGCACATCAGCATGCGCCGCCAAACTTTGACATGGTCCTCCACAGGCCTCATCATTTTTATCAAATGAATCATGCTGCTAACGTGTAGAGGACCCAAGCATCTTCAGCGCAGATGTATGGATAGCATCCCCGAAGCATTCCCAATTGTCCTCAGCGCTGCCTGCAAGATTTCTTGATTTCTAAGTCTTCAGCCAGTCCTGAAGCTATACTTCTTTAGCTTGGCCGCATTGATTCTTTTCATAACCTTACTTCCTTGTGGTTGTCTCTTGGGTCTGATGCGGAGCTTCATTTTGGAGACAATGAGCCTGTGACCTGTCCAGCAATCAACACCACATAAGGCCTTGTTTACTCTGACATTCTGCCTGACTTTTCTGCTGACAATGACATAGTCAATAAGATGCCAATGCTTAAAGCAGGGGTGCATTCAGGAAGTCTTGTTACAGGTAGGTAGACACAAGGTTGTGTCGGCGATGAGGAAGTCATGTGCTGCATAGATCTCCAGTAAGAATAGGCCGTTACTGTTATGCTTGCCCACTCCATGCCTCCCAATGACTCCCCGCCAGATTGCAGAGTCACATCCTACCCTTGCATTGAAATTGCCAAGCAAGATCAGCTTGTTGGTGCTGCTCACTGCTGATAGTAGGGCGTCTATTTCTTCATAGAACTTGTCTTTCATCGCATCCAGGTTGTTCATTGTGCGGGCATAGGCGCCGATCAGGATGGCTTGACTTCTGTTCTGTTGTGGAAGCTGCAATATCATAAGCTGGTCGTTCACACCTTGGGTAGACTATCAAATTTCCGAAGAAAGTGACTGGTAACAGCGAATCCAACTCCAGCCATTACGACACTCATCGCTGCCACAACCGCTCCAAAAAAAAAACATATCCACCTCCAGTTTCTGTCAACTGACCTACGTTGGCAAGACGAGTTTTGCTCAGGGCTGCAACGTCTATGTTGTATCTTTCAAGCTCTCTGGCAACTAAGGCTGTTTTTCTCTCTCAGCTGTCCAAAACTGTGCGCACATTCCATGCACGTTCCAAGTGCCAATGTGAGTGGTGTCACCTTGTGTTTTATTTTGTTTGTTTGACTGCCAGATAAGATCCTCGCCAGCTGCAGTAAACTGGCCAGGGTGAAGTGAAGCAGGCAATGTTTAAGTCATCTTTTCTAGCCTCTTCCTCATTCTATAGAGGAGAGCAGTGCGTTCCTGAAGAGGACTGCTCAGTTGCCCAGGTAGACGCCAAGTTCACTGCTGCTTCAGTTAGCAGAAAACCACCATTAGACCTGAGCTGCCTGTGTACAGGTTCGTGACTACAGCTCCCAGTATATCCGCACCTGCTGCTTCATTGCTCGCCCATCGCCACAGGACTTAAGGGTTGAACAGGACGACAAAACATAGAACACTACAGCACAAACAGGCCCTTCGGCCCACAAGTTGCGCTGATCGTATCCATACCTACTAGGCATACAACTATCTGTAACTCCCAATCCCTTTAAATCCTATGTACTCATCCAGAAGTCTTGTAAAAGATCCCAGCGAGTTCGCTTCTATCACCACCGACAGCAGCCCGTTCCATTCACTCACCATCCTCAGTGAAAAACTTACCCCTAACATTTTCTTTGTACTTGCTGCCCAGCACCTTAAACCTGTGTCCTCCTGTAGCGACCATTTCAGCCCTGGGAAACAGCTTTTGAGAATACACCCTATCTATTCCTCTCAACATTTTATAAACCTCTATCAGGTCGCCTCTCAACCTTCGTCTCTCCACAGAGAAGAAACCTAGCTCCCTCAACCTCTCTTCATAAGGTATCCCTCCCAATCCAGGCAACATCCTTCTAAATCCCCTCTGCATCCTCTCAATAGCTTCCACATCCTTCTTGTAGTGAGGCGACCAGAACTGCACACAGTATTCCAAGTGGGGTCTGAATAGGGTCTTATAAAGTTGCAGCATTACATCCCAACTCCAAAACTCAATCCCTTGAGTAACGAAGGCCAGTGTACCATACACCTTCTTGACCACATCCTCCACCTGTGAGGCCGATTTAACAGTCCTATGGACCTGGACCCCAAGATCCTTCTGCTCCTCAACACCGCTAAGACTCCTACCCTTGATCTTGTACTCCTATGATGTTGAAACCAATGCTTGATTTGGATTAAAGTGAGGGAGAGTTGCACAGCGTCAGCCTCATTGTCTCTTCCCAATTCCCATCTAAATCCAGTGGCAAGACAAGAGTCAACAAGGGTCTCATAGCCAATCAGCAATGAGCAGAAAGCCGGCATAGATATCATTGAATCTGTGGGATTCAGAAGGGATCAACAATACAGTTTAAAAGTGGTTAAAAATTAAGCGGCAGTTATAGTGATAAGTATTGATTGTATATGGTACAGTGATAAGTACTAACTGTGATAAGTAATCGTTACTTGTGCTGATCAACCGGAGAATAACGAAGTGCCTGTCTCAAACGGGCAGCCTTAGACCAGTTGTTAAGGGGGGAAATCCCCCATCCGAAGGCCAGGACCTTGAAGTGGGCATAGAGGCACCAACGGCACTTAGGATTGTGAAGCACGAGTGGCAAAGGTCGGTTAACATCAAACACTGTAGTGGCACAGAGTTGCCACCTGTTTGCATAAAAATTTGTATAGTTGGGTACTGGACTTTTTGCATACGACAGTGGCCACACCCCAGAGAATAGCCTCGACAATCTGGCTAAACCAGGTGAGAGTAGCTGACGAGTCTCAACCCTAGATGATGCAGGGAGTTGTCTATCCAGCATGTGAAGATGGAGTCCAGTGGATTGAGTGGGCGAAACCAATGGAAGGTCAATGATCAAGAAGGCAGTCTCTGCAAGCGACGTGGAATGTGAAGAGCAGATCAAAACAAAGAAGATGCCCTGAAGATTGTGGGAAATTTACCACTTCAGAGTCAGATTTGGAGGTTCAGTGGCTGATCTTGTTACATTTATGTATTTATGTCCCCATCTGTGGCTGACCTTATCATTAGACTCATTGTTCTGGGTCTGCTCTTAACAGCTTCCTGCAGCAATTAAGATATGATGTAGAGATGCCAGCGTTGGACTGGAATAAATATAGTAAGAAGTCGCACAACACCAGGTTGAAGTCCAACAGGTTTATTTGATTGTAAACACAAGCTTTCGGAACACTGTTCCTTCATCAGGTGAGTGGAAAGTTCTGATTGGAAACATTCTGTAAAATTGAATAGCAGATTAGGTATAAAGACTCACATTTTAATCAGTATTCTATAAACCATGTGCGCTCTTATACACACTGTTTCTGATCAGGACTTTCCACTCACCTGATGAAGAAACAGCGCTCTGAAATCTTGTGGTGTTGACCACCAAATAAACCTATTGGATTTTAACCTGGTGTTGTGGCAATTCAGATACTGCAGGTTTTTAACCTTTTGTGTAACTGTCTGTGCCTAAAGCCAGTGCCTGTTAATGTCCCTTCCCAAGTAACCCAAGTGTGTGCCAGGAACCATTTTGTGTCCATTTTTAATTCCACCATAACAAGTCTATACCCAATCAACAAAGTCATAGAAGGTCTTGTTTACAGTGCTCACCAGCACCACTTCTGCAGCAAAAGCCTGCTCATTAATGCACAGCTTGGGTTCTGCCATGGCCATTCAGCTTCCAACCACATTACAGTCTTGGTTCAAACAAGGATAAAATAAATTAATCCAAGGACACAAGGTGAAAGTGACTGTAGTTGACATCAAGGCAACATTTGACTGTGTAGTGTTATGGAGATCAACAAACAAAAATCAAACTAAGTGAATGATGTCTGAGAAAATCAATGGACAAGATTTCATTTTGTATAACTTTAAATTTATCAAACCAAAGTCAACATAAATTAAACATTTAATAGGCATTTGCAGACAATTTTATAACATATTAAATAGCAAATGCAATGTATATTTCATGGATTTACAGAGCAATGCCAAACAAATCACATCAATTTCATCCACAAAGACCTTCAAAGCTCTGAACTTGCACAAATTTCAGTTCCTTTATTTCAATGATTTAGTCACCAATCCTCACTCGACGTTTCCCAAGTCTTCACTAAATTTTGATTTATTACTGTGACGTAGTATACAGTGAAAAATATTGTTTCTTGCATGCTATACAGAAAGCATACTGTTCATAGAGAAGGAAACAAGAGAGTGCATAATGTAACGTTACAGTCATAGCCAGGGTGTAGAGAAAGATCAACTTAACACAAGGTAGTTCCATTCAAAAGTCTGATGGCAGCAGGGAAAAAGTGGTTCTTGAGTCATTTGGTATGTGACCTTAGATTTTTGTATCTTTTCCCAAAGGAAGAAGGTGGAAGAGAGATTGTCCGTAGTGCGTGGGGTCCTTAATTATGTTGGCTGCTTTGCCGAGGCAATGGGAAGTGTGGACAGAGGCAATGAATGGAAGACTGATTCGCGAGATGGATTGGGCTACATTCACAACTTTTTCTAGGTCTTGAGCAGAGCAGGGGCTATACCAAGTTGTGATACAACCTTCATTGTGCTGTCTCTAATGAACATACTGTGATATAACCAGAAAGAATGCTTTCTTTGGTGCACCTGTAAAAGTTGGACAGATATGTCAAATTTCCTCAGTCTTCTGAGATATGTCAAATTTCCTCAGTCTTCTCAGCCTTCATCAAAGGCATTGGTGGGCTTTCTTAATTATAGTGTCGGCAAGGGCTGGGGGGGACGGGGGGGGTGGTGAGGGGAGATCAGGGTAGGTCAAACGTGATCTGATCACCTAAACACAAAGCTCTCAGCAATTTCAACTTCATCCCTGTTGATGTAGGCATGTTTTCCTTTACACTTCCTGAAGTCAATGACAATCTCCTTTGTTTTACTGACATTGAGGAGAGATTATTGTTGCCATGCGAGTTCACCAGATTCTCTATCTCATTCCTGTACTTGTATCATTGTTTGAGATCTGACCACTACAGTGGTGTCATCAGCAAATTTGAAAATCAAATTGGAGGAGAATTTGACTGCACAGTCATTAGGTGTATAAGGAGTATAGTAGGGGGCTGAGAACACAGCCTTGTGGGGCACTGGTATTGAGAATAATCGTGGAAGAGATGTTGTTGCCTATCCATTCTGACTATGGTCTCTGAGTTAGGAAGTTCAGGATCCAGTTGCAGAAGGAGACGCTGAGCCCCAGGAGTTTGGAGATGCGTTTCGTAGGTATGTTGACAGCTGTTGATAAATAGGAGTCTGATATCCTTGTTAACTAGATGTTCCAGGGTTGAGTGCAAGGTCTATTGTGGACCTGTTGCTATGGTAGGCAAACTGCAGTGGATCTAGGTAGACCAGGAAGCTGGAATTGATTCATGCCTTTGAAGCACGATAGATGTCAGAGCCACCAGCCGACAGTCATTAAGGCATGCTGCTTGGTTTTTCTTAGGTAGTGAAAGGTCTCACAGCATCTGTGGAAAGAGAATCGATTTCAAGTCCAGGTGACCCTTTGGATTCAAAACATTGGCTCAACTCTCTCGCTACAGCTGCCGTTGGACCCATTGAGATTTTCCAAGATTTTTCATTTTTGTTTCATACTCTAGTTTCCACAGTATTTTGTTTTATTTGAAGAATTACCTGAGCCTGTTTTGCATCCCACAGCATGGGTTACCAGCCTCCAGCCAATTAGCTGGCACCTATTCCATCACAGCGGCATCAAGAACGCTTGACAAAATTCAAATCAAATGAGAATCAGGTAGAAAATTCCCCACTGATTCTAGCCATATCCGGCACAAAGGAAGATAATGTAGGTATTGGAAATCAATTATCTCAGCCCCTCGTCATTATTATAGTGATGCCCTAGCCCCATCCATCTTCAGGTGCTTCATCAATAACCTTCCTTCCATCATTAGATCACAAACTTGGAGCAACGGTCACCTCCAACGAGTAAATCCATCCACATCCATTTGACATTCAATGATGTTAACATCGTCAAATCCCACAATCATCCATCAGAAACTTAACTGATCCAGCCATATTAACATTCTGGTCACAAGAACTGATCAGAGGATGCAGGAAGTAACTTGTCTCCTGACTCCCTAAAGCCTGTCCATTATCTACAGAATACAAGAGAGAAGTGTGATGGAATACTCTCCATTTGCCCAGATGGGTGAAGCTCAAAAGCAATAGTGAAGAATCTTGACCCCCACCATCCAAGATAAAACAGCTTGCTTGATCGGTGTTTTAGGAGGCCTTTATGGCCTAGCAGTATGACATCACGAGAAGGGAAACATGCCATGTGACCCTTGTATTCATTTCACCTATGTTTTAAGTAGCATATACAGTTCTGGGGTATGTGTGTTTGTGTATGTGCAACAGCTCACATCTGTCTAACCTTAATAAACGAAAATCCCTGAGTGAATGGTGCTTTGTACAGTAAATAAGCCTAAAGAGTAGTGTATCATTGTAAAAAATACAATTGACACACCATCCACCAATATAAAATTTGCTCCCCCACTACCCAAGATACAATGGCAGCAGTGTGTATCGCTTACAAGGTACCCTGCAACACTCCACTAATGTTCTTTGCAAAGAATTTTCAAAACTCATGATCTCTGCCAAAAACAGGGATAGCGGATTCATGGAGACACTACCACCTGCAAGTTCCCCTCCAAACCAAACACTGTCCCAACTTGAAACCATATAGCTGTTCCCTTCACTGTAACTAGCTTAACAACCTGGGACTCCTTCCCTAAAAGCACTATTGGTACACCTCCACCAGACAAACTTCAGTGATGAAAGATGACAGCTTTTACACCATTACCTTCTCAAAGCCAAATAGAGACAGGAAACAAACACTGGCCTTGCCAGTAACACTAACATCCCATGCATATACGTAGAACAAATGTTCCAATTTTGAATTTAACAGCTTAAAATGATGTAGCCTGGTAATAATTGGTGCCTGCACCTTTGTGACAAGTTTGTGGAAAACCAGTATTCCTCACAGTCAAATAATCCCTCATGGAACACATTACATTTCACGTGACAAAACTGCGCTGACTGTGATGCTCAATCATTAGCCGGAATGCTCCATCCTCACCTACAGCTAGCATTCCCCAGTCCCAATATGGTGAATGGAGATTTAGTTGCATGCTAAATTCTCTATTCTTGCTGGCAGCAGTGGTGGGGCGTAATAGATTGGAATCTTCAGTTACATAACATCTTTATTCATAGCTGGAAAATGGTCACTTGGGTAGGCTTCAAATAGCAGGGAAGTATCACCTTGTGTGAGTGATATCAGCAATGTAGAAATGATATTTCTTAAAATCATATGTATACCTCCACCCAATTACTTTTAGTATGAAGTATTAATTTAAATTCCTTATGAAGATGTATTGAATAGTATTTGTACATCCCTTGTGGTGCTAACCAGTTTTGATTTGTTACTATTATTCATCAGCAAAATCTATTTATGGAATTACAAGGTGGTATTGGAGTAATTGGGTGGCGCGAAGTTTGAAAGGCCAGAATGCAGCACCCAATGTTCATTACTGAATTCAGTTTTGTTTTAGCTTAAATTTTGTGTACCCTATTCCAAAGTCCAATTTTGAAATTTGAAATGAAACAGGATATTCATCAAACCGTGAAAAGAAATATTCAGACTTTGGGAAATATACAGGCAGGTTACTGGCATGACCAGACAAAAGTAATTTAGCACAGGCACTTAACAGTTACTGTATTTGGTTGTAACAGAAAAATACTTGAAAATGAAACCAAGGATTCAATTCAGTGCAAAGCAAATACCCTTAGAGTAAAATACCAGGACACAAAGAAGTAGGTTTCAAGAAAGGCCTAAAGGAGGAAAGAAAAGTAAAATGGCTGAAAGGTTGAGAGAGAAATCTCTAAATTTGGGCTGAAACAGATGATGGCAAGGCTACCAAATGAAGTACCTAAAATCAACAATGCACGAGATGCAGAGATCTGTTATGGAGTTGACGACAGTTGCACAGACCTGATGAGACAAAGCTATTTGGGATTTGAAAACAAGTATAAAAACTCCAAAATCATGGCTTATCAATGCATAAAGTTGTTTAAATATTACACAGCTATGCAGCTTTTCCTTTAACTTTGGTTTAATATTTAATCTAGCTAATATTAAGTTATACAAAAAGTTAGGTTATAACTAAGTATTGGATGATCAATTATAGAAAGAACATTAGTTCCTCAAAGAACTGATAATATAAAGTCATCAGGCTAATGCTTGGGATGGGAAGCTGAGAGATGTACAATGTTAGAACAATTGCCATCACAGCAGAAAATACTAAGAAAACTTAAATCAACATTTTTTAAACTTTTTATTTTGATGGAAGAAATAAAACTTTTTTCCCACTTGGATAATAAGATGTCATGATTTAATATCAGCAGGCATGGCAAGGGAACCATTTTTTAATGCAAAATTTCCAGCATAACCCAAAGACGTCAGATTATGATCCAAATGATATTCACATTGCCCTGATGTCCTTGTACAAATTATGTCTTTAAAAGTTTTTCACCCAAAATGTGGAGAGTGCTAGAGGCAGAAACTACCGCTTAAGAGGAGAAATAGAGCAGAAGAAAAGTATCATGTTATGGCAAGGGTGCAGCAGTTTGGTTTGTTTCGAATTGTTCCTATTAATGATGTAGCATAGCCAGGGTGGGTCAATCGGTGTTGGTAAACGTATTTGTTTGGTTGCTTAAGGGGAAATGTTGTTTGTAAAATGGCTGCTATATTCACCAACACAAAAAGTAATTCGTTTTGAGAAACACTTTCCAGTCAGCTTAGATAGATGCTACACAGAGTATGAATAAGAGTTTATATCACAAATTCGCTGATCTGTCCCTTCGTTGTTTAAAACGTACCATCTGACTGCACCCTTTTCCAAACAGTAAAATATTTGCAAACCAAAACAATTGTTCAAGTTATTCAATTTGTAATAAAAACGCAAATGCAGAAGTTAGAATCAGTTTTCTTTAACTAAAAAGGGACTTTTGTATGACAGCAAATTTAGCTTTAAAAAAATTAGCTAGTTCTAACAGCTAATACAAATCTCAATGGTATATAATAGTTAAAGTCGCTATACAAACTTAGGCATAGCTGCTAATATATAAAGTATAAACTCGTAAATAAGTTTCCGAACAGATAATCAATGTACCTATCTTATGTAAAGACCTCCTAAGACCAGAGAAATTGTAAAAGGACACCACAGCAAATATGACGCTCTTAACCGAGATCGCACTAACTACTCTGTTGCCTTCCAGTTCTGGAATTTTCCTGGTCAAGAAGTGTTCTCACCTACTTCGATAACGTATTTGTTGTGTCTTTCATATCGTTCCCTCTTTGACTTAAACAGTATGCCTAGCCCCATTTTAAACAGTTATTTCGTAACACAGCAAGAGAAATGAACAACGGTTAAACCGACTCTCTCTACACAAGTGCCGTTCTTTCTTATCAGTTCACAGCAAATATAGCAAAACACTTCCTGCAAACAAAGGGGGAGGGGCATGAGTTCCACTTCAAACATGTTCTGTGGTTTACAAATTAAACTCAAAACGGCTGGGAAAAAAACATAATTTGCCGAAATTTTTGTCATAACATCAAGCCAGTTAATATCAAAGCAAGTATCGAACTTGTACGGAGACATGAATGTTGACTTCCTGCATTGTGGCACTCATACTAATTCTCCGTCCATAATTTATCCTCTTTGCCCAAATAACTCCATAATCGATTCATTTCCACTCATATTTGTTACTTGCGAAAGAAAAGGAGGACCGGGTATTTCCCTTTCCTCTGGTTTTGTACCTTGGCTTGGATACTGCTGATTCAGACTGAGCGGCTGGGACTCCTCGCCATGTCCGCACACACTGGTCTCCTGGATGCAATCAGCCGCGCCGCTGCTCAGGTATGCGGGTGTTCGGCTCCTCGCGAACGCTCCCTGCACCTGCCCAGGAGCAGAACAGCTACTCTCGCCTGTCTCCACTACAGCACTTGCTTTCCACCTGGACTAAACCGGACACTTGCCTCCTTCACTCCCTTCACAAACACAGCGGATGCTTCAGCGAACACCGTAACCAAACAGCTAGAGCACTCTGGGACAAGCTGTTCCTGGAAGGCTCGGCAAACAAAAAGAAAAGCAGAAATTCAACAATTTAGTTCCGGCTGATTATCAAGTTCTTTCAATGAAAGTGCTTGAAGTATTGCGTAAAAGGAAGTGCACAAAGAACCGTAAGACCTTACTGTATTGGTCAAAATTTCCACCGTAGGACCGATTACACCCTATATGTAATAGACCGATACAGTACTGTAGGAATTACCAGTTGTCGCTATTTTGCCTAATATTTTCGGGCATTTCGATGTCAGTGGCTCCCTGAACTATTCACAACTTCTGGGAAGCACCTGTCCTAAGTTTCAAGAGATAGTGTCAAAGACCCATAATTTATACTCTCGCCTCTTCTTCAGGTAGAGGTGGCAAAATCCAGGAACTCCCTTCCTATCAGTCCTGTGTATGTACATTTAGACCGCATGGACTGCTGAGTTCAAGAACCTTCTCAAGTTCTTGAGGCCCTGGTAAGAGGCACATGACATGCATAGACAGCCAGGAACAAGTGAATCTCTTGAAAAGTATGGGTTAGAGTTAAGAGAGAAATCAGGAGGGCAAAAAGAGGACATGAAATTGTTTTGGTAGATAAGGCAAAGGAGAATCCAAAGAGCCTCTACAAATACATAAAGGGCAAAAGAGTAACGAGGGAGAGAGTAGGGCCTCTTAAGGTCATCAGCAAGGTCATCTATGTGCAGATTCACAAGAGATGGGTGAGATCCGAAATGAATATTTGTCATCAGTATTTATCGTTGAGAAAAGCATGGATGATAGGGAACTTGGGGAAATAAATAGTGATCTCTTGAGAAATGTATGTATTACAGAGAAGGAGATGCTGGAGGTCTTACAGCACATCGAGGTAGATAAATTCTCAGGACCTGTTGAAGTATATCTCAGGGCATTGTGGAGACTAGGGAGAAAATTGCAGATCCCCTAACTGAGATATTTGAATCATCAATAGTCATGGGTGAGGTGCCTGAAATTTGGAGAATGGCAAATGTTGTGCCTTTGTTTAAAAAGGGCTGCAGGGAAAAGCCTCAGAACTAGAGGCCGGTGAGCCTCCTATCTGTAAATTGTTGGAAGGTATTTTGAAAAACAGGATCTACAGCCATTTAGAGATGCAAGGACTGATTAGGGACAGTCAGCATGTCTTTGTGAATGGAAAATAATTTTTCACAAATTTAGAACATATAGAACATAGAACATTACAGCACAGAACAGGCCCTTCGGCCTTCGATGTTGCACCGACCAATATAAAAAGCAATGCCCCTCCAAACTAAACCATTCCCTTCTCTTCCATATACTTATCAACTAACCTCTTAAACGCCACCAAACTTGGCGCATCTACAACTGCTGCAGGCAGGGCATTCCACTCCCGAACCACCCTTTGGGTAAAGAACCTACCTCTGATATCCGTCCTATAACTATCACCCCTTAATTTAAAGCTGTGTCCCCTCGTGCTAGCTTTCTCCATCCTAGGAAAAAGGCTATCACTGTCCACCCTATCTAAACCTCTAATCATCTTATATGTTTCGATCAGGTCTCCTCCTTTCTAACGAAAACAACCTCAAATCCCTCAGCCTCTCCTCATAAGACCTGCCCTCCATACCAGGCAACATCCTGGTAAACCTCCTCTGTACCCTCTCCAATGCCTCCACATCTTTCTTATAATGCGGGGACCAGAACTGCACACAATACTCCAAGTGCGGCCGCACTAGAGTTTTGTACAGTTGCAACATGACGTTGCGGCTCCGAAATTCAATCCCTCTACCAATAAAAGCCAAGACTCCATATGCCTTCCTAACAACCTTCTCGACCTGACTGCCTACTTTCAGGGATCTATGCACATACACATCAAGATCCCTCTGTTCATCTAGACTACTAAGAATCCTACCATTTGCCCTATACTCTACACATTTATTATTTCTGCCATAGTGCATTACCTCACACTTTTCCACATTAAACTCCATTTGCCACCTCTCGGCCCAGCTCTGCAACTTGTCCAAGTCCCTCTGCAAACTATAACACCCCTCTTCACTATCTACCACTCCACCGACTTTAGTGTCATCTGCAAATTTACTAATCCATCCTTCAATACCCTCATCCAGATCATTTATAAAAATTACAAACAGCAGGGGCCCCAAAACAGACCCCTGAGGTACACCACTTGTCACCGAACTCCAAGATGAATATCTCCCATCAACCACCACCCTCTGTCTTCTATCTGCTAGCCAATTCCTAACCCAATTAGCTAAATCACCCTCTATCCCATACATCTGCATTTTCTGCAGCAGTCTTCCATTTAATTGAGTTTTTTGAAGGAGTAATCAAGAAGATAGAGTCATAGAGGTCTATAGCATGGAAACAGGCTCTTTGGCCTAAATTATCCATGCCACCCTTATTTTTTTAAAAACCCCTAAGCTAATCCAATTGCTTAAGATAACATTAAAGTAGAAAGTTTGCAGAAAAGATTTACTAGGATGCTACTGGGACTTAATGGATTGAGTTACAAAGAGAGGCTGGATAGACGGGGACTTTTTTCTCTGGCGTGTAGGAGGCTGCGGGATGACCTTATAGAGGTCTATAAAATAATGAGGGGTACAGATGAGGTAGACAGACAATATCTTTAAATAGGGAGTCTAAAACTAGAAGACATAGGTTTAAGGTGAGAGAGGAGAAATACATAAGTGTCTAGAGGGGCAATTTTTTTCACACAGAGGGTGATGAGTGGCTGGAACAAGCTGCCAGAAGTAGTAGTAGAGTTTTATCTTTTTAAAAGCATTTAGATAGTTACATGGGTACGATGGTATGGAGGGATATTGGCCAAATATGGGCAATTGGGATTAGCTTAAGGTATTTTAAAAAAAGAGCCGTATGGACAAGTTGGCCGAGGGGCCTGTTTCAATGCTGTAAACTTCTGACTCTCAAGAGCAGTTCAGAGTGGGGAAACAAATGCTAGCCCAGCGAACAATACCCACATCCTGTGGAAGAATGAAAAAAGAAACATAAATTATAGTAAGTCAATAAATGCAAAAAATTGCAAAAATTGTCTTCAGTTTCCAAGAACCCCATTCTTAACCATGACATGCTTGATCTCTTAAAATGGGTTTGCAGTCTGTGTCCACTGTGTTCACATCTGTGCATCTAAGTCTTTGCAGAATCTTCTTGCAGAGCCTTCCATTCCAAATGATAATGAATGTGGAACTGAAAAGCTATTTCAGATGGGGTGTCTTCAAAAGGCACTCCTTTGCTGATAGCTGAAGAGGTCAATCTTTGAGTGGCAGGTGTGCATCTGGCAAATGTCAATAAGGGTAGTTGTTTTCAGTGTTGGTGCCTGTTGTCAAGCTGCCATAGCCACTGGTTCATTGTACCAGTAGACATCAACCCACAAGAGGTGACACCATTTTCCTCTGCTTTTAGCTAGCAACACCCAGTTGCAATAATCAGTGTTTGGAGCTTTTCCTGACTTGCTTTAAGCATCCTTTAAGTGGAATTTTGGATGCCCCATTGGCTGTCAGTCTCAGACTACCTCACTGTACAAAAGGTCGTTGGTGGAACATCACACATTCTGCAGGCATGCGTGAGCCAACAAACTCCATCTGTCTGATGAGTGTTAATCAACCTGGGAACTCTACCTTTCAAAGGAGTGCCATTTCCATGATTCTGCCCAGCCAGGCAATGCCCATAAATCACTACATACAGTTTAGATGGAAATTGTTGAGATTCTTTTCTTAACAGCTGTAAACCTTACAAGTTTCACATCTATACAACCAAGTGCTAAGAACACAGGCCTTATAAACCATCAGCTTGGTGCTAAGAGTCATGGTGTGATTCCATGCATGCCTTGTAAGTCAGTCAAAGATGATATGTGTGTATCAAGGGACAGATTGTTGTCACCGTGATACAGAGAGCTGCTGAACTTGTTAACCATTTCCAGGGAAGTACTATTTAGTGTGATCAGGGTGGAGGTGCAACTCCTTGTCTTCTGATCATGGCTTCCCTGATGCTTAGAGTCATGGAGAACAAACTACAATCATGGAGAGATAATCCACAAGCCTTTGTAGTTGAGTTTCCATGTAGGCAGCTAGTACAGTATCATCAGCATAAGGGAATCTTCTGATCAGGACACGTTTTTTTCTTTGCTTTCAGTATTATTAGATTGTTGAGCTAACTGTCTTAACCTGGTATGTAAGTAGGCTCCTTCAATAACTGCGAGGAAGCCAAATATCAGAAGCTGGAGAAGAAGATGCCAAACAGAGGAATGGCTAGGGCACAATTCTATTTCACTCTATTCTTCACTCTAAAACTGCTTTTAGAGCTATCAAACCGTACATACAATCATGTTGTTGTGGAAGGAGCAGATGAGTCTGAGAAGCTTTGGGGGACAGCAAATTTTCCCAAAAGCTGTTCGAGTCTTGCTCTGCTGACAATGTCAAATGTGTTCATGAAATATACAGAAATAAGATAAAGAGGTATATCCTGTTCCCTCCCATTCTCTTGTAGCAAACGTATAGAAAAGATCATAACAGAGAAGATCATGGAAACTACAATGCACACATTCAATACCAGTGTATGTTACACTAACCGCCCTTGTAGTCTTTCTGAGCTTTTGCAATGTTTCGTCAGTTTTTTGCATAGGTTCTCATCCACAGCTGAAGTTGCATGAATTCATTGGATTTAGGAATCTGACAGTCAGCCAAAATAGAAGACTCTCAAATGAACAGTCTGAATTTAAAAAACAAAGTTCACATAAATGTTCAACGTTTAATTAAATTTTTATTTTGGCCTTCATGGATCCAAGAGAGCAATGTGAAAAAGAAACATTTGAACATCCCTCTCCCTGTTTTTACTTCACCATATCCATTGAACACATGTCATCCAGTATTTTGCATTACTACTAACTTCTGTATTCTTTAAGTTGTCCTTTGGGACTAAGGATGACTTTCTTCTACCCTGAGTTTGCTGGTGCCATGGTGACTGAAAATTCCAATACTGGATCTGTGCACTTATACACTCTGTCATAAGTGAAGCAGGTAGTGTTTGATGGGGCAGATGAATGGGATGCTCGAATCTTTGTCTGCTTCATATGCTCTTTCTGTTGTTTGCACTTGGCATCCACCTGGGCCTATCAAAGATGTTCAAAATGATTAAGGAACCTCTGCGGATATATCTTCTCCAGTTTGGCTGGCCTCAAGCAAGAGGTTCCCACAAGTCGGTGGGAATGTTGCATTTTTTTCAGGGAGGCTTTGAAGTCATACTTGAAACATTTCCTGTCCTCCAAGTAACCACATGCAGTGATGAAGCTCAGAGTAGAGAGATTATTTCGGGACTCATATCACACATGTAGATGATGTGACCTGCTCAATGTAGCTGATTAACCATAATTGGTGCCTGAATGCTGGGGATGGTGGTCTGCAAGAGGGCACTGATATAAGTGCCAATCTAGCCATTGAATTTGTCAGGCTTTGCAGAGGCATCATTGGTAATATTTCTCCAGGAATTTAGGGTGTCTGCTGTATCGCGAACAGCAGCTGTGAGGACCCACAACATTTCAGATTCTAATTCTGTGGAAAGTACGAATCTCATTTCCTTTGTACTAGCAAGCAGTGTAAGTGTCACATGGAGTCAGTAATGCAAATTAACAAACTGAAGCTACAGTAACGAGCTATTTAGGGGTTAACACTTACTTAACAATGTTAAATTTTGAATGTAAATAAAAGCCAATAAAGTTGCTAACAGTCTGGGCCAATTTCATGTGTCCCACTCATCAAAATTGGGTTTCACAAAGCATTTTGCACTTGACGTTTATTTACAAGTTTTTATTTGCACGTGCATTGCGGAGAAGACAGTGCATTTCACACATCTCTGTGTTATAACTTTGCATTTAGGTTATGCAGCTATAATTACCCTGCTTTTATGTGACAGATCAAAACCTCTTGCAAGATTTTTCTTATTTCTGTCTACACATTTCTAGTTGTTTCCATGAATGGCAGATGCGGATATGAAATTGGGTAAATCCTCAAGTCAAGAAGAATACTCAGTGGTGTGGCATGTTTTTTATATATCTACCATTAGTGTTAGAAAGGGTTTAGACCGTCATATTGTTAATATATAAAAGTTTTCAGACTTTACTCCCCTTCCAATTTGAGGTTGTACTACCTAAATTAAAATTTAGGACCTTACGTCACTCAAGGAAATGTTCAATACACACTGAAAAAGTTTGTTGAAGGCCTGAAATTCAGGCAAACTGAAATTCAGGCAAACTGCCATCACTGTGTTATAAGATAGGAGTTTTAGGCTATCAACCAATTGCATAATTTGCCATCTTTAGGGCCAGCAGAGAGGCCAGTGATGGCCAGTGTTTTGCCTTGCAGCCCTTTTTAAACAAAGGCATTACATTTGCCACCCTCAAATCTTCAGACATATCACTCTCGGCTATTAATGACATCATAGCAGGAACTCACTGCACTGCAGGAACTCACTTAGGCAGCAACTTTCAAACATGTGACCATTCCAACTAAAACAACAGCAGCAGATATCTAGGAATGCCACAACTGTATGTTCCCCTCCAAACTACTCACCATCCTGACTTGGAAGTAATATCTCTATCCCTTCACTGTTGTTGGGTCAAAATCCTGCTACTCCCTAACAGCACAGGGGTATACCTGCAACTCAGGTATTGCAGTGGTTCAAGAAGGCAGCCCACTACCACCTTCACTATCTGAATCGTCATTACAAAACAGAAGAACATTTTGTGATGACAACTCATTAGCATTATCCAGGAAGCTGAGTGAATCAAACAGACGTTATGTTGTAACTTCAGTTTGCCAGTGAAGGAATTGATATAACAATCTGGCAGGTCAGATGGGTGGATGGATCTTCCTCACCTGAGGAAAAAAAATTAAAATTAATTTAGGGGATGTGTGTGTCGCTGGTTAGGCCAGCATTTATTGCCCATCCCTAGCTGCCATTCAGAAGATGGTAGTGAGCTGCCTCCTTGAACCACTGCAATACCTGAGCTGTTTGGTGGTGGAGGATTGAATGTTTATGGAAGGGATACCAGCCAAACAGATTGATTTGTCCCGAATGGTGTCGAGCTTCTTCAGGTGGCAAATGTGCCCAAAGTGCAAAGCGGTTTTGGAACAGATGAATGTCTCATCTACTCCACTAGGATAAGTGATCCTTCAACTCCCTCCAGTATCAAACTCTCAGCATGATATTATGTACTCAAATGGTTGCTCTCTTAATGGGTCTCACAGATCCATTAGTGGGGGACATGTCTCAACACATATTCACTTGCAGAGACCTTCACATTACCACCATCCAATTCATTATGTTGTTCATACTCCATCCTCTGACATTTCTGGGAAGGACTCACCACACATGGGGGACATGTATTTTATCCAACCTTGGCATATCAAGTGCAACTCTAAATACTTCTTAAATGTTATGAGGGTCTCTGCCTCTGCCATTCTTTCAGACAATGATCTCCAAGGCAGCCTGCAAGACACACGCCAATGGAGAATTACCAAACAGAAACTGATAACCAAGTTCCGTACACATGAGGACAGCCTCAACTAAGATTTTAGGCTCCTGTCACACTATCTGTAACTCCCACAACTTGCCGGAGCTTACAAAATCTCACTAACTGTCGTGGCTTGAGAAAATTCATATCTCTTTAACTTGTGCATAACCTTTGTTTCACTTGCGTTGTCGACACCTGTAAAGACTTGATTAACGGTTAAAATGTGCAAACCAACCAATTTCATGTAATTGAGTTTGTGTCTACATATGCCCTGTTTGTGAACCCAACTCTGTGCTCACCCGATAAAGGGGCAGCCCTCCTAAAGCTTGTGCTACTAAATAAACTTATTGGACTTTAATCTGGTGTTGTGAGACTTCTTACTGTGCCTCCCCCAGTCCAATGCCAGCATCTCAGAAATATGAAGACATCAGGCAGAAAATTAGGTGTTCTTGGGGAAAAGTACTGAAGGAAGGTGGCGGATTTTCAAGGAATGTTTGTCCGGAGCTCTGCACGACAACGTTTCAATGAAACAAGGAGATTTTGGTAGGTTGCAGGAACTGTGGTGCACGAAGGATGTGATGAACCTAGTCAGGAAGAAAAGACAGGCATACACAAGGTGCAGAGAGCTAGAAGATGATAAGGATCTAGAGGAGTATAAGGTTTGTAGAAAGGAGCTTAAAAAGGAAATTAGGAGAGCAGAAGCAGTCACGAGAAGGCCTTGGCGGGTAAGATTAAGGAGAATCCCAAGGCATTCTACAAATATGTGAAGAGTAAAAGAGTGAGAAGTGAAGGGATAGGACCTATAAAAGGTGAAGGAGGAAAAGTCTGTGTGGAAACAGATGAAATGGTGCTTAATAAGTACCTCGGTACTCACAGTGGAAAGTGATCTGGGAGGTTGTACTACAGGTTTGCGGTGGACTGTAAGGATTGAATATGTGAACATTAAGAAAGAGGATGTGTTGGAACTTTTAAATTCTATCAAGATAAATAAGTCACTGGGACTTGATGGAATGTACACCAGGTTACTGTGGGAGGTGAGGGAAGTGATTGCAGAGCCCCTGGCGATGATCTTTGTGTCGTCGATGGAGACGAGAGAGGTTCCGGAGAATTGGAGGATTGCGCATGTTTTCAAGAAAGGGAATAGGGATAGCCTGGGAAATTACCGACCGGTGAGTCTGACCTCAGTGGTTGGTAAGTTGATGGAAAGGATTCTGAGGGATAGGATTTATGAGCATTTAGACAAGTTTAGCTTGATCAGAAATAGTCAACATGGCTTTGTCAAGGGCAGGTGGTACCTTGTGAACCTAGTTGAGTTCTTTGAAAATGTGACTGAACACATTGACGAAGAAAGAGCAGTGGACGTGGTTTCAGCTGGATGAATATATGAGATTTAATGGGATTGGGAGTTACAGATAGTTCTATGCCCTGGTGGGTACTGATATTATTGGCACAACGTGTGGGCCAAAGGGCCTGTTTGTGCTGTAATATTCTGTGTTTTATGTTCTATCTCCACATCGATGAAGAGAAAGAGGCAGAAATTGTCCTCAATGATAAAACATAGAATTTAGAACATTGCAGCGCAATACAGGCACTTTGGCCCTTGATATTGCGCTGACCAGTGGAACCATTCTAATTGCCCTCTAACCTAAACTATTCCAATGTTATCCATGTGCCTATCCACTGACCGTTTGAATGTCCTTAAAGTTAGTGAGTCCACAACTGCTGCAGACAGGGCATTCCACGCCTTTACTACCCTCTGAGTAAAGAACCCACCTCTGACATCCCTCCTATAATTATCACCCCTCAATTTAAAGCTATGTCCCCTCATGTTAACATCACCATCTGAGAAAAAAGGCTCTCGCTGTCCACCCTATCTAATCCTCTGGTCATCTTGTATGCCTCAATTAGATCACCTCTTAACATTCTTCTCTCTAACGAAAACAACCTCAAGTCCCTCAGCCTTTCCTCATAAGACCTTCCCACCATATCAGGCAACATTCTGGCAAACCTCCTCTGCACCCTTTCCAACACTTCCACATCTTTCTTCTAATGCGGCAACAAGAACTGTACGCAATACTCCAAGTGCGTACCACACTAGAGTTTTGTACAGTTGCAACATGATCTCACGGCTCCAAAATTCAATCCCTCTACCAATAAAAGCTAACACACCGTCTGCCTTCTTAACAACCTTATCAACCTGGGTGCCATATTTTAGGGATCTATGCGCATGTACGCTAAGATCTCTCTGCTCATCAACACTACCAAGAGTCCTTCCATTGCCCGCTATTCTGTAATCCTGTTACTCTTTCCAAAGTGAATCATCTCACACTTTTCTACATTAAACTCCATTTGCCACCTCTCAACCCAGCTATACAGCTTACCTATGTCTCTCTGCAAACTGTAACATCCATCCACACTGTCTACAACTCCTCCGACTTTGGTGTTGTCCGCAAATTATTAACCCATCCTTCTACACCCTCATCTAGGTCATTTATAAAAATGACAATCAGCAGTGGCCCCAAAACAGATCCCTGAAGTACACTACTAGTAACTGAACTCCAGGTTGAATATCTCCCATCAACCACTACCTTCTGTCTTCTATCAGCTAGCCAATTCCTCATCCAAACTGCTAAATCACCTCACTCCCATGCATCCATATTTTCTGTAGTAGCTTACCATGTGGAACCTTATCAAACGTTTTGCTAAAATCCATATACACCACGTCAACTGCTTTGCCCTTATCCACCTCTTTGATCACCTTTGCAAAGAGCTCAATATGATTTGTGAGGCATGATCTACCTTTCCCAAAACCATGTTGACTATCCCTAACCAAATTATTTCTCTCTAGATGATTATAAATCCTATTTCTTATAATCCTTCCCAAAACTTTGCCCACAACAGCTATAAGGCTATAATTCCCAGGATGGTCTCTACTCCCTTTCTTGAACAAGGGAACAACATTTGTTATTCTCCAGTCTTCTGACACTATACCTGTAGCCAATAGTGACATAAAGATCAAAGCCAAAGGCTCTGCAATCTCCTCCCTAGCCTCCTAGAGAATCCTAAGATAAATTCCATCCAGCCCATGGAACTTACCTATTTTCATACTTTCAAAAATTGCTAACACCTCCTGTTTATGTACCTCACTCCTGTCTAGTATAAAAGCCTGTCTCTCAGTATTCCCCTTGACTATATTGACATTTTCCTGTGTGAATACTGATGAGAAATATTCATTTATTGCTTCTCCTATCTCTTCAGGCTACATGCACAATTTTCCACGACTGTCCCTGACTGGCCCTAATCTTGCCCTAATCAATCTTTTATTCCTGACATACCCATAGAAAGCTTTAGGGTTCTCCTTGATCCTACCTGCCAAAGTCTTTTCATGTTGTCTTCTAGCTCTTCTTAACTCTCTCTTTAGCTCCTTCCTGGCTAATTTGTAACCCTCCTAACTGAGCCTTCACGTCTCATCTTTACATAAGTCTCCTTCTTCCTCTTCACCAGAGATTCAACTTCTTTAGTACACCATGGTCAACCACTCGCTCAACCACTTCCTCCTTGCCTGACGGGTACATATTTATCAAGGACTCACAGTAGCTGCCCTTCGAACAAGATCCACATTTCAATTGTTCCCAGCCCCTGCAGTTTCCTACTCCAACCTACGTATCCTAAATCTCGCCTAATTGCTTCATAATTTCCTTTCCCCCAATTATAACTTCTGCCCTTTGTTATATACCTACCCCTTTCCATCATTAAGGTAAACGTGGTGGTCACCATCACCAAAGTGCTCACCTACCTCCAAGTCTAACATCTGGTCTGGTTCATTACGCTGTACCAAATCCAATGTGACCGTCACCTCTTGTTGGCCTATCTACATACTGTGTCAGGAAACCTTCCTGCACACAGTGGACAAAAACTGACCCCTCTAACGTACTTGAACTATAGCTTTCCCAATCAATATTTGTAAACTTAAAGTCCCCCATAATCACTACCCTGTTACTTTCGCTCCTATCCAGGATAATCTTTGCAATCCTTTTCTCTATATCTCTGGAACTTTTTGGAGGCCTATAAAAAACTCCCAGCAGGGTGACCTCTCCTTTCCTGTTTCTAATTTTGGCCCATTATACCTAAATAGACGAGTCCACATCAAACGTCCTTTCTGCCATCATGATACTGTCCTTGACTAACAATGCCATACCTCTCCCTCTTCTACTGTCTTCTTTGCTCTGACTGAAACATCTGAACCCCAGAACCTGCAACAACCATTCCAGTCCCTGCTCTATCCATGTCTCCGAAATGGCCACAATATTGAAGTCCCAGATATCAATCCAGGCTGCAAATTCATCCACCTTATTCCATATACTCCTAGCATTAAAGTATACACACTTCAAACCACCCTCCAGCCTGCCAATATACTGCTGCGACATTGAAATCTTATCCATGATCTCCCTACTGTCAACCTCCTGTACATTGGAGCTACAATTCAGGTTCCCATTCTCCTTCTGAATCAGTTTAAACTGTGCCTCCCCTCCCTCCAAAGAGCATTGGCAAATTTTCCCCCCAGGATATTGGTACACCTCTGATTCAGGTGTAGATCATCCCTTTTGTAGAGGTCCTGCGTATCCCAGAATGAGCTCCAATTGTCCAGGTATCTGAAATCCTCCCTCCTACACCATCCCTTTAGCCACCAGTTCAAATGTCCTCTCTCTCTATTCTTCTTCTCGTTATCTCGTGGCACAGGTAACAAACCAGAGGTAACAATTCTGTTGCTTTAGCCTTAAGGTTCCACTCTAACTTGCTGAATTTCTGTCTTACATCCTCATTCCTTTTCCTACCTATGTCATGGGTGCCTATGTGAACCATAACTTGGGGCTGGTTCCTCTCCCCCTCAACAATCTCGAACACTCAATTAGAGACATCACAGACCCTGGCATCTGGGAGGCAACATTCACGACTCTCGCTCATTCCCATACTATCTCTTATCTGTCTTCTTAACTATGGAGTCCCCAGTCACTAATCCTGTACTATCATAAGGGACTGGAGAGAGTAGGTAAGAAGAAACTGTTCCCACATATAAAATAATCAAGAACGAGAGCGCAGAGATTTAAAACGATTTGTAAATAAACAAATGTGATGTGAGAAAAAACTTTTACACATGATAAATGGTTCAGATCCGGAATGGACTGCCTGCAAGTGTGGTGGAGGCAGATTCAACCAAGGTATTCCTGCCATCCTTTGAGGGAAAAACTTTTTTTCACATCTGCTCTAAACCTCCACCTTTTCCCTTAAATCTATATTCATTAGTCATTGATCCCTTCACTAAGGGGAAATGTTTCTTCCTATCTACTCTACACATGCCCCTTACAATTTTATACCACCTCAAAGCAACCAGTCTCTGAATCGTTATGTGTGTCTGGGAGATGTGTTTAAATCTTTCTTAGAGCTGCATGGTCAGAAACCTTTCACATAATCATAGAATCATAGAATTGTTAGGGTACAGGAGAAGGCCTGTCTGCATGGGTTCTCCAAATGAGTGCAGAACTGAGTGCCATTCCCATCCCTTTTACCTCAAACCCCTGCACATTGTTTCTATCCAAAACATCATCATATACCCTCTTGAGTACCTCGGGGCTAGTCGTGGGGGTTACAGATAGTGTGACATGAATCCAAGATCCTGGTTAAGGCTGTCCCCATGTGCATTGAACTTGGCTATCAGTTTCTGCTCAGTGATTCTGCGTTGAGTGTTTTGAAGGCCGCCTTGGAGAATGCTTATCCGAAGATCAGAAGCTGCATGCCTATGACTGCTGAAGTATTGTCCCACAGGAAAAGAACACTCCTGCCTGGTGATTATCGAGTGGTGTCTATTCATCCGTTCTCATAGTGACTGCATGGTCTTTCCAATGTACCATGCCTCAGGATATCCTTTCCTGCAGTGTATTAGGTAGACAACATGCCAAGTCCCAAGAGTATGTACCATGTAACTGGTGGATGATGTTCTCACGTGAGATTGTGGCATTTATGTCAATGATCTGGCACGTCTTGCAGAGGTTGCTGTGGCCGGGGTTGTGTGGTGTCCTGGTCACTGTTCTCCTGAAGGCATTATGAGATAAGTAGTTTGCTGTGGGCAATTGTCTGTTTGTGGTTGTATGGTTGTTTGAAGGCAAGTAGTGGGGGTGATCTTGGTGACATGTTCATCTTCATATTGAACGCTCCGGAGAAGATGTCATAGCTTCTCCGCTCCAGGGTAGTACTAGACAACAAAAGATACTCTGTCCGCCATGTCCCGTGTTTGTCTTCTGAGGAGGTCAATGCGTTTTTCGCTGTGGTGTATCAGAACTGTCGCTCAATGAGTCAAGCACTATATCCTGTTGTTATGAGGTCATCTTTCTGTGTTTGTCGGTGTCTGTTGCTATCCTCCTCATCTGAGCAGATCCTGTGTACACAGAGGGATTGTCCATAGGGATGGCTTCTTTAACATGCTTAGAGTGAAAGCTGAAAAAGTGGAGAATCATGAGGTTATCTATGGGCTTGCGGTACAGTGAAATGCTGAAGTGACCATCTTTGATGGAGATGTGTATGTCCAAGAATGCAATTAATTCTGGAGAGTAGTCCGTGGTGAGTCTGATGGTGGGATGGAATTTGTTGATGCCATCATATAGTTGTTTCAATGATTGTTCACCATGAGTCCAAAGGAAGAAAATATCATCAATGTACATAATGTACAGCATCGGTTGAAGGTCGTGTTGGTGAAGAGGTCTTGTTGAACATGTCCATGAAAATGCTGGCATATTGAGGTGTGATTTTGGCCCCAGTAGGTGTTCCATGTGTCTGGATGAAGAACTGGTTGTTGAAAGTGAAGATGTTGTGGCCCAGGATGAAGTGAATAAATTATAGAATTACTTCTGGAAGTTGGCAGTTTTTGGCATTGAGTACTGAAGCAGTTGCAGAAATACCGTCATCGTGGGGGATGCCAATATAGAGTGCTGAGACATCCATTGTAACAAGGAGTGTTCCTGATTCAACTGCTCCAGAAACAGTCCAATTGTTATGTGTACAATTATTAAATAATATTGATTAACTTGAAAGGTCATGCATGTTCTCTCCATGTCTCTCCATGTTCTTCCTGCCAAAATGCATCACCTAACACTTCTCTGCATTGAAATACATCTATCACCTGTCTGTCCATTCCACCAACTTGTGCCTTCCTCATAGTTTATCATACTTCCTACACTGCCTTCCTCATAGTTTACAATACTTTCAAATTTTGTATCATTAGCAAATTTTGAAATTATCCCCAGCATATTAAGATTTAGGTCATTGCTATACATCAGGAAAAGCAAGCGACCCAATATCAATCCCTGGGAAACTCCATTTCAAGTCTTGCTCCAGACCCAAAAGTATCCATTGATTATTATTCTCTGCTTCCAATTATTCAGCCAAATTTGTATCCATGTTGCGACAGTCCCTTTTATTCCATGAGTTATAATATTCCTGACAAGAATGTTGCATGGCACTGAATCAAATGCTTTTTGTATAGCACATTAACATTCATTGGCCCTTCCTGTTATATCTTTTAAAAATTCCAATAAGTTTGTCAAATATAATTTTTCTCTTAGAAATCCATGCTAGCTCCTTCTAATCAAGGCTGTTCCTAACCACATTTCTCCATGTGATTACTAATTCTATCCCGAATAATTGTTTCTAGAAACATGCCCACTCCTGTTGTTAATTTGACTGGTCTGTAATTGATGCATTTATCCTTTTCTGATCAGGACCATAGTGTCCGCAATTCTCCAGACCTTCATAACTACAGAAGACTAAATGATTATGACAAATGCCCTGCAATTTCCATTCTCACTTCCATCAAATCCTTAGATAGTTCTCAGCTGGTTCTGATGTCTTCTCAACTTTAGGTACCAACAGTCTATTCAACGCTTCCTCCCTATTAATTTTGAACTCTTCTAGAAATAAAGTTTCCTTGTCTGTCTCCATGGTAGCGTCTGCCTCCTTGGTAAAGATTAGTGCAAAGTGTTAAATTGATATCTCAGCCATGCCCTTTGCCTACATGTGTAAATTTTGAACCCTTATTCCTCAAGGGACAACAATGGTTGATGGCAGCTCATCAGCAATGATATTCAAGTGTCAATTGGGTCCCCTCAGTATTAGTGTCTGAACTTAAGAAATGCACTTCCAGATGAAATCCCTAGGGTATGCCACATCGACAGTCATGTTTGCATTAGATGCAAATAAAAGCATCACATCTTTTTCACAGGATTGTCATTCCACAGTGAATTTTAAGTTTAGAGAGTCAGCATTAGAAGGTCACCATTGATTAAAGCTAAGATCATCACCTTGTAAGTCATGATGTCAGAAGGTTCAGGGTGAATGCAGGACATATTTTCTCATCAATAGTTCAGCTATCACTTGAAATGACAGGGAATGGCTTAGAGACCTAAGAGAGATGTGTTTTCAGTGCACTTACAGTCATAGAATAGAATCATAGAATCTCTACTGTGCAGATAGAAGACATTCAGCCCATAGAGTCTGCACCGACTCCGACAGAGTATCTTATCCAGGCCCAACCACTGCCCTATTTCCATTTCAGATGCACTTACCCTGCTAATCCCCCTAATCTACACATCTTGGAACACTAAGGGGCAATTAATCATGGCCAATTTAGCTAACCTGCAAATCTTTTCACTGTGGGAGGAAACTGGAACACCAGAAGGAAACCTATGCAGCTGTTTTAATGAGCACTCATGAGATGCAGACAAATGCACATAACATCTTCATCGCTAGGCAGTGAAAAAAACTGAGCCACTATGAACCCATTATTGGGAGAATTGCAATATGTTTTTATGAAACTGGCTTTCTGACTTTTTGCTTCCCATTAGATTCTCCACTTCTACCCACTACCAAAACTTCCATAGGCAGGATAGAAGAATTCCACTCATTAACTTTGTTTTTCTCTGGGAAGAGTGTTCTGCTGTCTGCAATGCAGTAAGGCAATCAAAGTTTATTCGTTAGTCACAAATAAGCTTACATTAACACTGTGAAAATCCCTAGTCACCACACTCTGATGACAGTTCGGGTGCACTGAGAGAGAATGTAGCATGGCAAATGCATCTAACCAGCACATCTTTCAAGTGTGAAAGGAAACGAGAGCCTGATCAATATCCTGATTTCCTTTATCCTTTGAGCCGTTTAGCCCCAAAAGCTATATCTAATTTCTTATTGAAATCAGACAATGTTTTGGCCTCAATTCCACACATTCACCACTCTCTGAGTGAAGAAACTTCTCCCCTCCTCAGTCCTGAAATATTTACTCCTTATCCTCAAACTATGACTGCTATTCTGGACTTCTCCACCATCAGGAACATTCTTTCTGAATCTACCTTGTCTAACCCTGTTAGAAATTTAGATTTTCTATGAAAAACTCTTCTAAAATCCAATGAAGACAATTCTAATTGACTTATTCAGCCCTAATATGCCAGATTTGCCATCTCAGGAATCAGCCTGGTAAATCTTTATAGCACTGCCTCTATAGCAGGACATCTTTCCTCAGATAAGGACGCCAAAACTGCATACAATACTCCAGGTGTGGCTTCACCAATGCCCAATACAATTGCAGTAAAACATTTCTATTTTGAGATTCAAATCCTCTCGCTTTGAAGGCCAAAATGCCATTTGTTTTCTTTACTGCCTGCTATACCTGCTCACTTATCTTCAGCAACTGATGCACGAGAACACCAAGATCTCATTGATTGTTACGTTTTTATGCTTAGGTAAGGTCAGTTATTACAGCATCTAGTGTAGGAGAAGGTCCTTTGTGTTTTTAATATTCTTGAACTTGGAACTAGTAAAGGCGGGGGGGGTGATCTCAGAGCAAGTCTTGACAGGATAACTTGACTACAGGGATTACATCTTTTGTGCTATGTGGGAAACCAGTGTCCAGGTTGACCATGTGTGTGCAGGAAGTGTTTTCAGTTGTAACTACCGAAAATCCATGTATCACAGTTGGAGGGTGACTGGAGCATCTGTGAGGCTGAGATTTTCTTGGATCATATGTTTAGGGTGGTGGTCACATCTTGTGATATTTCTCCACAGACAGAAGGAGAATGGGTGACTGCTAGGCAGAGTAGAGGCAAGCAGATAGTGTAGGGTCCCTGGAAACATACCTCTCTCAAACAGAAATGTTGCTTTGCAAACTGTTGGGAGTAATCTCAGGGGAATGCAGTGAAAACCAAGTCCATGACACTACAGTGGTGGTCCAATTGCACATATAAGGAGGAAAAAGAGGGGATACGGCTATAGTGATAGAGAACTCAAACATAAGAGAATCTGACATGTGTTTCTGTGGCTGCAAAAGTGCTTCCAGGATGGTATGTTGCCTCTCTGTTGCTGAGTTCCAGGATGTAACAAAGTGGCTGCTGAATATTTTGGATGTGGAGGGCAAAGAGCTAGCAGTCGTGGTACACGTCAGTACCAATGACATAGATTAAAAAAAGGATTTGAGATCCTGAAAGCTGAATGCAACGGGTTAGGTGATAAATTAAGAAGTAGGATCTCTCAGGTAGTAATCCCATGATTACTGCCATTGCCATATGCTGAGAGAACAAAAATAGAAGGATAGGTAGGATGAATGTGTGGCTCAAGGAGTGATATGGGATGATGGATTTCAGATTCCTGAGGTATTGCTGCAGGCTCTAGGGAATGAGTGTCCTGTACAAATTAGTTGGGTTACACCCCACCAGGTCCAGAACCAATATCCTCGCAGGTTTGTTTGTTGCTGCTTGTGGGGAGGCTTTATCCTTTAATAAGGCAGAGAAATGTGCATATGAACAAGCAATTAGAGGAGATGGAAACTGGATTAGAAACAAAAGGCAGAAAAAATGGAAGCAAAAAAAACGGCAGTAAAATAAAAGCAAAAAAACTAACTGTGATTTTAGGACAGTCTTGGCGTTAAAAAAACTAGATGAATGAGCTGATAGAAGAAATTGAATTAAATAAGTAAGATCTGATAGCCATTACTGAGACATGAGTGCAAGGAGGTTAAAGTTGGTAAATCAATATTCAGGGTTATTTGACTTTTATAAAAGACTGGTGGGAAGGAAAAGGCTGTGGAATAGCTTTGCTCATAAGAGAGGAAATAAGTATAGTTCTGAGAAATGATCTGTGCTGAGAGGATGTGGAGTAAGTTTGGGTAGAAGTGATAAGTGCCAAAAGAAAGAAGAAAGTGGAAGGAGTCTACTATAGGCCCCCGAAAAGTAAACATATTATAGGAAAAAGTACAAAATAAGAAATAACAAATGCATGCAAAAAGAGCACCACATTAATTATAGGCAACTTTAATTTTCAAATGGATTGAGTGAATCAAATTGGAATTGGCAGTCAAGAGAATGAATTCATAGAGTGTAATCAGGATGATTTCTTGCAGCATAATGTTATGGAGCCAACTAGGGATCAGACAATTTTGGATCTGGGACTGTATGATGAGGTAGGTTTAATAAATGATCATAAAGTTAAGGATTCCCTTGAGAGTAGTGATCACAGTATGAAAGAATTTAGCATTCCACTTGAGTGTGAGAAAATTAGGACTGAAAAATCAATGTTAAACTGAATGAAAGGGGAATTTGAAGGTGTGAGGATGAAATTGGTCAAAACAAACTGGTCATACAGATCAGTAGGTAAGGCAACAGATGTGCAGTGGCAGACATTTAGGAAGATAATTCATGACTCCTAGCAAAAAGTACACCTTAGTGAGGAGGAAAAGCTCTAAGGTGAGAAAAAAATCTATCAAGAGTAACAGAGGATGTTAAGGAGGACATTAAGTTGATAGCAGAAACATATAAAATGGCAAAGGTTAATGGTAGGCTAGAAGAGTGAGGTAGATTCCGAATGTAGCAAAAATAGATTCAAAAAATAATCAAGAGAGGAGAATAAACAGGAAGGAGAATAAACTAGCGAGAAACAGTAAGTACATTAAATGGAAGGAGAAGGAAAAGAAAGCATTAGCTTCTTAGGGAATGAAACTCGGAAAGTAACATTAGAAAATGACAGCGGATTAAACAGATATTTTGCATCAGTCTTTATTTAGAAGATACAACAAGTCTCCCAGAAATCATTAAAAAAAATACGGGGCGGTGGTTAAATGCTATCACCATTACCAAAGAATTAGCTTAAGACAGTTCAACAGGGTTAAGGACTGACAAGTCATCTGAACCTGATGGTTTGCACCCTAAAATTTAAAGGAGGTAGATTCAGAGATCATGGATACATTGGTAGTAATTTCCCAAAAATCCTTGGATTTTGGTACTGTGACAAAAGATTGGGAAACTGCTAATGTGGTACCTTTGTTCAAAAAGGGAAGGAGTTAAAATATAGGAAATCACAGTACATTTAGTCTAACTTCAGTTATTTGATCAATTAGATTATTAGATATTAGATCGATTATTAAGGAGAGAATAGCAATGCATTTGGGATGTCATAATCTGATGAAGCAGAGTCAACATGGTTTTCATCAAGGAGAAATCATGCCTTACTAATTTACTAGAGTTCTTTGAGGAGGTATCAGCAGATGCATCAATTGCTTCACCCATTTTTCCTCAAAAGCGCAATCTGGATCCTATAGATACACATATTTTACAAATATATGTACGTAAGAACTGGAAAATAGTTTTTTATATATATGTAAATGTATATATATATATCAAGTGACATTGAGGGCAAGATTTTCCTGGAAACTGGAAAAACCCAAAGGTAAGCAGGAAAAGCAGAGTTGAGCCCATCAACTGCAATGGCTGTATTTCTTGTCACATAGTGTGGAATTTAGTGCTAAAAATTTTCATCCATGGGTTCCACATCTTGTTGATAGTGGGTGGCCTCTGATCTGCTGGCCCTGCCATTGTATCAGCATGACAATCCCCAGGGACACTACATTTAAAGGCTGCCTAGTTCAACTTAAATGAGTTGATGGCACAAATTATGATGAGTGAATATGATTTAGTGGCCTTTACAGAGACATGGTTGCAGCATGATCACAGCTGGGAATTTAATATCCAAGGATGTCACATTATTGAGAAGGACAGACAGGAAGGTAAGGGAGGTGGTGTAGTTCTGATATTTAAGGATCATATCAGCATGGTAGTGAGAGATGATCTAGGTTCCATGGAGAAAAAGGCTTAATCCATTTGGAATTCAGAAATAGTAAGCAGAAAAAGTCACTGATAGGCATAGTCTATAGGCCACCAAATAATAACATCACGGTAATGCAGACAATAAAAAAGAAATAACTGATACAGCAATTATCCTTATGGTTATAATTTACATGTTGTTTGGTCAAGGCAGCCTTGAGGAGGAGTTCATAGAATGCATCCGCGATAGTTTCCTCGAACAGTATACAATGGAACCTATGAGGGAGCAAGCTTTCCTAAATCTGGTCTTGTGTAACGAGACAGGAAAAATGATCACACAGTTAGGGATCCTCTCGGAAGGAGCAAACACAGTATGGTTGAATTTAAGATACAGATGGAGCATGAGAAGCTGAAATCCAATAGCATTGTCTTATGCTTAAACAAAGGAGACTACAATGGAATGAAGGAGGAGTTAGCTAAAGTAGACTGGGATTAGTCTTCATGGTGGAAGACACCAGAGGGATGCCAGATCTCCAGGAGAGTCAGGGGGCATAGATGAGTGTAGTGCCCATTCTAAGGAGAAGGTTCTGGAGAAACTGAAAGGTCTGAAGGCGGATACTTCTGCAATTCCACATATTTACCCTGCTAATCCCCCAACACTAACAGTCAATTCAGCATGGCCAATCAACCTAACCTGGACATCTTTGGAGATCTGCCCTGAAGTTCTCTGACACTTTCCTGGCGAGACTTTTCAAAGCAACAGAGACCCAACGTGATGTCCTTTATTTGTGTTCAGGAAGCAAACCCAGTCAATAAGATCATCAGCCCAGTATGGAAGACAGTGCCAGTGGTTATGAACACCAATACCCTTCAGAAGAGCACAGCCACCCAGTGCAGGAAGAGGAAGAATGATTTCCTCTTTTCTGCCAGAGTAGGTCATTCCTCTCTTAACCTATACACTCAAACACCCATTTAACACTTTAACCTTACTCACCACCAGCTCAAGGGACACAATGACTCATTCTCCCACATGTATCTTCAGCTTCTGAGTGGGTCATTTCCTCATTGTCTTACTGCTGCCACTCACCATCTACGTAAGCCAGGCATCAAAAAACAAAGAAAATTACAGCACAGGAAGAGGTCCTTCAGCCCTCCAACCCTGCATCAACCACACTGCCACACTTAACTAAAACCTCTACCCTTCCAGGAACCATATCCTTTATTCCCATCCTTGTAATGTATTTGTCAAGATGCCCTTTAAAGTCACTACCATATCTGCTTCCACTACCTCCTTCAGCAACAAGATGTGTAAAACATCTACCTCGTACATCCCCTTTAAACATTGCCCCTCACATCTTAAACCTGTGCCCCCTAGTAATTGATTCTTCCATCTTGGGAAAAAGCTTCTCACTATCCACTCCATGCCTCTCATAATCTTGTAGACATCTATCAGGCCGCCCTCAGCCTCTGTTATTCCAATGAGTACAAATCAAGTTTCTCCAACCTCTTCTCATAGATGATGCCCTCCATATCAGGCAACATCCTGATAAATCTTTTCTGTACCCTTTCCAAAGCCTCCATATCCTTCTGGTTTGTGGCAATCATAAATGAACACTATATTCCAAGTGCGGCCTAATTAAGGATCGATAAAGCTCTAACATGACTTGCCCATTTTTAAACTCAATGCCCCAGCCAATGAAGACAAGAACACTGTATGCCTTCTTGACTACCTTCTCCATCTGCATTGCCACTTTCAGTGACTTGTGTAGCTGTACACCCAAATGCCTTTACCTATCACTACTCTTGAGGCTTCTGCCATTTACTCTCTGAGTTAGACCTTCCAAAATGCATTACCTTACATTTTTTCAGATTAAACGCCATCTGCCACCTCTCTGCCCAAGTCTCAAACTGATCTATATCCTGCCATATCCTCTGATTGTCCTCTTCACTATCCACAAATCCACCAACTATTGTGTCATCCGCAAACTTACTAATCAATCCAGTTACATTTTCCTCCAAATTATTTATATATATATTATAAACAACAGAAGTCCCAGCATTGGTCCTTGAGAACACTTGTCACAGCCCTCCATTCAGAAATGCATCCTTCCACTGCTATTCTCTGTGTTCTTTGACCAAGCCAGTTTTGTATCCATCTTGCCAGCTCACTTCTGATTCCATGCAATTTCACCTTCTGCACCAGGCTGCCATGAAGGACCTTGTCAAAGACCTTACTGAAGTCAAAGTAGACAACTTCCATTGCCTTACCCTCATCAATCATCTTTGTCACTTCCTCAAAAAATTTGATCAAGTTCATGAGATACAACTTCCCCTTCACAAAACCACATTGCCTCTCATTAATACGTCCTCCTATTTCCAAGTGGGAATAAATCTTGTCTCGAAGAATCCTCTCCAATAATTTCCCTACCATTGATGTAAGGGTCATTGGCTGATAATTACCTGGATTATTCTTGCTACCCTTCTTAAACAAAGGAACAACATTGGCTATTCTCCAATCCTCTGGGACCTCCCCTGTAGCCAGTGAGGATACAAATATTTCTCTCAAGGCCCCAGCAATTTCCTTTCTTGCCTTTTTCAGTATTCTGGGTTTACTCCATCAGGCCTTGGGGACTTATCTACCTTAATGTTTCTCAAGAACCCTAATACCACTTCCTTTTTGATCTCAACATGACCCAAACTATCTACACACCCTTACCAGACTCGTCATCCACCAAGTCCTTATCTTTAGTGAACACTGACACAAAGTACTCATGTAATACCTCAACCATTTCCTCTGGCTCCATGCATAGATGCCCTCCTTGTCCTTGAGTGGGCCAACCCTTTCTCTTGCTACCCTCTTGCTCTTTACTTATGTACAAAAAGCCTTGTGATTTTCCTTAATCTTGCTGGCTAATGCTTTTTCATGAACCCTTTTAGCCCTCCTTGTTTAAGTTTCTTTCTACTTTCCTTGTATTCAACACTTGCTTTGTGTGTTCCCAGCCTCCTAGCTTTGACAAATGCTTCATCTTTCTCTTTGAGTAGGCTCAAATATCTTTTGTTGTCCAAGGTTCCCAAAACTTGCCATCCTTATCATTTGCCCTGGCATTTATCCTCCTTGCACTTCCTCTGTCTGTCTTCGTGTAGTAAATGTTATTTCAACAACAAGAGAGAGCAATCCCAGATGGCCTGAGAAATGCCAGAACTAAAAGTCTTCATGGACCTCAAGGACAGTTCTCATTTCAGCTACTTCTCTATCTCAAGGAAAAGACCAGGGGTCCTTGGGTCCCCAGTAGAAGGAGGAGAAGTTGGTGCACACCTCCAGGCCGTCCATCCAGGTGACTCCAGGAGTGAGCTACATACCCAAATCCTCTCTTCCTGTCAGCACTTTGGCTCCTGCTCCATATGCCAAAGAGGGTGGCATTGTCACATAGCAATAGCCCTAAAGTAGTCCGAGTTTTTCATACTTCAGCTCTTCAGAGGATACCTGACAGATAACAGGCTGTCTCCACCTTCACTGTAGATGTTGGGAATTCACGAACATGTCATGGCAGGGCTCTCTTCCTCAACCTCATTTAGAACATAGAACATAGAACATTACAGCACAGAACAGGCCCTTCAGCCTTCGATGTTGCGCCGACCAATATAAAAAGCAATGCCCCTCCAAACTAAAACATTCCCTTCTCTTCCATATACTTATCAACTAACCTCTTAAACGCCACCAAACTTGGCGCATCTACAACCGCTGCAGGCAGCGCATTCCACTCCCTAACCACCCTTTGGGTAAAGAACCTGCCTCTGACATCTGTCCTATAACTACCACCCCTTAATTTAAAGCTGTGTCCCCTCGTGCTAGCTTTTTCCATCCTAGGAAAAAGGCTATCACTGTATTTGCTGAAGCTCTTTGCTGACCCAAGTTATGGAGCATGCAACAAGCTGCAATCAATTGGGATAGCCTGAAAGATGCGTAATGTAGAGCCCCCAACTCCGCCACTGAGTGATTGAGGCATCTGAACAACATTTTGAGCAACCTGATGGTCAATTTGCATCATTTTATGAAGATGGTTTTCATTATGTTTTCTGTGGTCATATTTCTGCAGTGGCTGTTATGGTAATGAACACCCACCTCCTTATGAAATACCTCTTGTCTCCAAGTATCCATAAGCACCCCTGTGGAGTCGCTTGGAACATTGTCAGCACTTACTAATTCCATAAAATAAACTACTATGGTCACTGCCAGGATAACAAGTGCAGATATGGAGAAACCTTTTGCTATGGTTACAGAGAAGCAGCACCTGCAAAGAACGGCAATGCTTTTGGTTAATATACCAGTTTGTATTCTATGTTGGAGACCTGCTTGCAATATGCATGCAGTTGGCCATGCACTGCAAATGGGTGAAGTCAAATGGAGGCAAGCCCTGTTGCCCTTTGTGTCTGAGATGGTGCATTAGTTTTGAAAAAGATGAAAAATTGCCACCCTGGTGAAGTGGGCATTGGAGACTGCGTGGGTGCACTTGTACGCTGCTGACTGCAAGATGCCACAGAAATCAGCTGAGGAGCCTGAGAACAAATGGTTCCCTGATCTGGCAAATTGATTACCACTCAATGTGTTTATTAAACAATGGCAAATTAAAATTAACATGAAAGGAAATACAAAATTATTGCATCTCCTGTAGTGGTAACCATGACGTCCATGGATGTGTCCGCTGAAGCATAACCCAAAGCCTTCCTATCCACGTAAAGGCCATGCAACAATAGCACAGGGTCAGGAAGGGACTAGAATTCAAAATTGCTACAAATATTTTGAGGTTTTTGACTTTCCCCAATCTATTCCTGCTTGCATCAACATATAGGAACGTGACCCAAGCAATTTAGGAGTTGGAAGTTACCCTGTAAATAATTTAATGCAAATGAAAACTTTGTTTGGGTGGAAATACAAAGTTTCTACATAATTCTACTGTTGGGTTGAACACTGCATGACACCAGAGCAATATTTTGTTTAAATGGTGTTGATAGCATCAAATGACAGCAACTTAAATATATTTATGAAATCTTGTTTTCCTTAGTGGCAGCAGAGTCATTGCTGAAAAGTATGTGGTTAAAATGGTGCTGGATGAAAGGGCATAAGAAATGCAATGATAATAATGGACCTGATTCTCCCATCACGACCTGTAACTTTTCTGGCACATCTGCTTGGGAGAATTGGGTCGTCGGTACATATGCTGGAAATGCATACACATCTCCCAGAGCCAGAGAACAGTCAGAGTCTAGGCCACGCTGGAAACCAGAGGAAAGAGAGTTTGAATCTTTTTTTAATATGTTTTACATATGATTACCAGGAACTTGCCGGGCCCAATTGAATCTCCCACGCTCCAGGAGTACTTAATTGCAGCAGGGTTTAGAGTAGCTCCCCACATTCGGGGAACTGGTGGAAGACCCGCCAGAATGAAAGAGGGGTCAATTGAGGCCCACTAGGGGCTCACGTGGCAGGGCATGATCTCCCTAGGATGGGCACACAATGCTAGCGTGTCTCCTGGCACTGCACAAGGGGCAAAGTGACCATGCCCAAGGATTACCCTGGTATTGTCCATCAGGCATCGAGTAGAGACAAAGGGGTGGGGCCTGTTGTGGTCAGGGGAAATCAGTAGGGGTGGGGGTATCCCTCTGCCACTCTGCATTTGGATTGGTCTGGGCTGGAGGGACGTCAGCAGTCAGAGTGGAGTGGGGGAGGGTGCTCCGCCGCAGTGGGGACCTGCCTTCCGGTGGGGGGATGGGTGTCAGCAGGGTGATTGGGGTCTGTCAGGGTGAGAGGGGTGGAAAAGGGGGCGAAGCTGGACATTGGAACACTCCAGGCTAGGGGATGGGGGGGGGGGGGGGGGGGAGGCGGGTCAGGGCTGGCCTGGGAATTGTTGTGGTGGCCACAATCAGGCTGTTGGGGGGGGTAGATGGGGAGGCGCTGAAGGAGTAGCACTGCGGGGGTCCTGGCATGGCCAGTGATTGAGCTGGAGACAGACCAGAGTCACTGCACATGCACAGAGTTCCAGAACTATCAAACTCTGGCATGAATAGGCCCCACCCCCTGGGATTTTAATGATATTCGTGATTGTGACCTCAGCATTGCGCAGAGAGGGGAGATTCAATTGAGAAGCTGCACTGAAAGAACTGTCATGATCTAGAATAGTTTTCCCACCAATTCAGCATTTTAGGGAGAATCGCCCCCAATGTTACTGCTGTTTTAGTCATCCACTCCACCCTTTCTATGGGATGCAAGCCTAAAAGGAATTTTCAGTTTCAAAAGCATCCAGATTCAATGTGTTTATTTCCTTGTTAATACTTGTGTGTTCTGCAACTGAAATATACTGAAGATGTACAAAAGAAATCCAGATTTTAAGTAACATTTTATGAAACATTTGTAAACCACTTCTGTGTACTTCTTTTATGGGCAATATGATTAAATAAATAACAGTAGGCCATAATATATGCATTATAATCAAGGTCACACTTTGATAGATCGTTTAACAGGAAGTATTGAATTGCGGCAGTTTCCAGTCAGATTCTAATTTAGTCAATCCTTTTCTGGACATAGGTTCTGTTTTGCTTAGATCAATATTAATATTACCAAATACAATGGGTGGAATCTTCCCTTAATTTGTCAGAGTTTCAGTTTCAGTGAGAAAACCAATGTGTAGCTCTCCAGCTGCACAGATGAGTTTTCTCTCCAGATTCACTGACATGCTATATACAGAGAGTCTGAGGGCATGGTTTTTGCTGTCATTCTGGTGAGGCAGATTGGGGCCTGATACAGCCAGCAACACTGGCTTCACACCGATCAAGGCAGCAGTTTTAAAAGGTGTTAAAAAAGCCTCACTCTTCTCCCCTACGGACATTGGGAAACCCTCCACAAACATCTGTAAATGTTGATGAGGGTCATAGCCGACATGCCAAATTTCCTTAGGCTTCTGAGAAAATAGAGGCATTGGTGGGTTTTCTTAACTGTAGCATAGGTATGGAGGAACCAGGGAAGGTTGTTGGTGGTCTGAACATCTAAAATCTTGAAGCTCTTGACCATTTCTACTTCGTCCCCATTGTTGTAGACGAAGGCATGTCCTTCACTACACTTTCTGAATTCAATGACTTTCTTCTTCATTTTCTTGACATTGAGGGAGAGATTATTGTCATTGCACCAGTTCATCAGATTATCTCTTTTCTATACTCAGCCTTGTCATTGTTTGAAATCTGACCCACTACAGTGCTGTCATTAGCAAACTTGAAAATCGAGTTGGAGGACAATTTGGCCACAGAGTCACCATGGGGCTCCCCAGCAGATCTGTACCTTGCACTGCCACCCCGGGGAAACATATTACTTGGAAAATCAGGAAATGAAATCTTGCTGGCTGGAAAGACCATATACAGACTCATTTGGTTTTGTACATGAAAATCTTAAGAATGTAGCTAAATAGCAAACATGACATTTGTGTGGAAACACTGCCATTCTATCAGTTATGAACTAATTGCAACTTAACGTTGCCCACTGTTTGAAGTGCAGAAAAATCTATGTTTAACAATTGTTTTAGTTCAGTTTAATTGCTTAATTGTAATCAATGTAGGGCTCGACAACTATGTGACTGCCTCTTTATCTGCAGTTGCATCCTTATTTCACATGACCCTAAGCCAGTGTAAACCTATATATTTGTAGTTTAATTACAGAACAAATGTTGCAAAGCACATTAAGGTTGGATGAGCTAAGTTCTGGATTGGACTCACCAGCAATTGAGACTTACAAATTTGTATTCAGTCACCTAACCAATCCTTGATTCATGCTGGCATGTTTCCCCGTCCGCCTGCGCGCGCGCGCACACACACACACACACACACACACCCCCGCCCCATACAATGTGATTGTATTTTCTGTAGTAATCTTTGATGCGGCATCTTATCAAATGCCTTTCAGAAATCTAAGGACACCATTTATCCACCTTGAATGTTACTTAATTGAGAAAGCTCTAATAGAATAGATAAACAGAATATTCCTTTCAAAATACCATGTTGGTTCTGTCTGATCATATTCTGAATTTATAAGTTTCCTGCTATAACCTCCTTAATAATAGTTTCCCTATGACAGACATCAGGCTAATTGGCCAATAGTTTCCTGTGCTCTGCCTCCCTCCTTTCGTGAATAAAGTTATTTTCCAAAATACAAAACCATTCCAGAACCTACGGAATTTTGGAAGATTATAACTAATGCATCTATTATTTCCACTGTGACTTCTTTTAAGACTCTAGGATGTAGGCATCTGGTCCTGGAGGCTTGTCAGCCATTAGGTTTAATTATTTTCCTAGCACATTTTTCCTGGTGATCATGATTGCTTTAATCTTGTAGTGTTCAAATATCTTCAGGAAATTTTCTGCCATGAAGGCTGTGATGATTGTCCCTTAAAGGGCAACACAGCAGAGTAAGAATCATCTGGCTTGGGAGACCAAAGAGGTACAGATTGGGTAATTAACCCAATCATGGAGACCTCTCTTAGGCAAGAGACACGTAGGGGAGCAAGGGCAGCAGTATGGCTGCTGTACTGTTGTACAGTTTTTCTTATTGTAGATCGTTTCTGTGTTTCTAATGAAGTGCAAGTGCATCATTATAAATCATTACAAAGACATTACACAAAAAAACCTGTTCAATACCTCTGCCATTTCTTTGCTTTCCATTATCAATTCCCCAGATTCACTTTCTCTGGAGACCAACTCCAGCTTCAGTTATTCTTAACCTATTTAAACATTTGTAGAAACTATTCCTCTCTATTTTATGTTACAAGTTAGTTTCCTCTCATATTCTTCCTTCTGCACCTTTCTTATCTTTATAGTCATTTTAGTGACTGAAGGAAACTTCAGTATAGAAGCTTCCAAACAGCAGGAGATTTCCAGTTTGCAACAATCTGTCATTTGCAGAATTACTGTTCTGCAACAAGTTGGAGCACCAATTTTAAATAACTGTTCAACAAATGAAGAACTGCACTAAAAAGGCTATTGGGGATTGTTGTAGGTAATATCATTCATTTGTATAATTTCACTGCCCTTAATAAATCTCACAGATGCTTGAAACATGGCCCCAGAAAATGTAAGTTCTTACTGGGTCTCTTTCTCGGAATCTGGAGTTGAACATTGAGCTCAGCATTGATCAACTACTTTGAACAGAGATCATTCCAATTGGGGAATCAACTGTTAAGTACATTTTTATAAAAAGAGTTTCTGATTTTATGGAGCTTGATACATTGAGACCACTTTTATTTAGGTTTCAAAGCCTTTCTCTCATAATATATCCAATTCAATCAATAGTTAAGTCTTAATTTTATTATTAATGAGCTGTGGGAACCTAAGGTCCTTTTCTTTCCTTCTGTTTGATGAGTAATCCAGTTTTCATTTAAATGTCAAATTTAGGTATAGGAATTCAATTTACAAATTTTTATGTGCAACATTGATGCTTTCTTTAAATGTTATATTCATGGATAATGATATAGATCTTCCATTGTGCTTAATCTCTTAACTCAACTTGAAAGCTCGTACTTCTTTATTGAGGGATATAAATTTTGCTCACACTTTCTAATAGTTGTTCAAGGATGTTTGTGTGCATGCACTTCCAACTCTGTGTCAGCAACCTCTTTAAAACTGTACCAAATTGTTTAACTTTTGGCTGTCCTCATTGGTCCCATCACGAACGTCATAATCCTTTGCAGTAATTTTCATCTGCCATGTGTCTGCCTACTTCATCAGTCTAACTATGTCCTCCTGAGGTCTGCTATGATCCTCGCACTGTTGCTTATATTTCCATATTTTACACATCTGCAAATTTTGCCAGTTTAGCCCATTAATAAAAGTGTTAATAAACAAAAACTAGAAACAGTGGTTATCTCAACACAAATCCTTGAGAGACAACATTTCACACTTCCCTCCAGCCTGAAAAATAACTATTTATAATAACCCTCTTCCTCATGTCTCTTAACTAATTTTGTATCTACACTGCCACTGCCACTGCCACCTTAACCTGTAGGTTTCAATTTTACCATCACATTTATTATTCAGTACTTTATTTTCTGGAAGTCCATTTATACAATAGCTATCATGTTAACCTATTTAACCATCTCTGTTATTTTATCAAATAATTCAGTCAAGTTAATCAAACACAATCAACTCTAAATTTTGTCCTTTCTCTTCCATCTTAAACCCTCCCTTTCTTTTCTTTTTTTAATATTCCATACATATATTGCCTCAATGCAAAATACCACCTGCCCGTCTCACACTTGCCCTTCTGTTAATTGTTCTTAAAGTTGCTACTTTTTCTCCCTCCTTTCAGTTCCAATGAAGGGTCAGTGACCTGAAACATTAACTCTCTTTCTCCCCTGATAGATGCTGGCAGACCTGCTCAGTTTTTCCAGCTTCCTCTGTTTTTGCTTTAATCAAACATGAGTTGCCTTTCACAAATCCATGTTTCACGGGACTAAGTTAATAATTCAATTTTCTCCAAGTGCAGATTAATTTTAGCTCAGTTGATTGCAGTAATCTCTTAGTCAAAATATTGGGCAGAATTCTCCGATCTAATCTATGGCAAGACTTATTGTGAGAGAGAATGGAAAATTTGGCGTGTCATCCAAAAATCCATTCATTTTCAGTGGCACTGGAAAAATTCAGCCACGAATGAGGACAGAAGGTTTTGACCACTGGGCATTCAAGCTTCATTGCAGAGATTTGAACACAAAATCTAGGCCAGTACTTCAGTGCTGTATTGTTAGAAGTTCAAATGAAATACAAAACAAAACTTCCATCTATCTGCTCTCTCAAGTCAATATAAAAATTTTCATTGCATGGTTCAGACGGCAATTGAGTTCTCCCTGGCATCCTGGTCAATATTTATCCCTCAAACAACTTACAAAAAGAGATTATCTGGTCATTTGTGTCAATGCTGTACACAAGTTGCCTGCCAGGTTTCGTACATCACAAAGTGACAAGATTTCCAGAGTATTTGGTTAACTTGAAAGTGTCCTGGGAAATCTCGAGATCATGAAATATGCTATGTAAATGCCAGTCTTTTTATATATAGTCAGGTTTATCCTGCTCCTTGTTTTAAACAGACATATAATATTTACAATTCTCTATACCTCTGGCACCACTTTCACATTTATACTAAGATTAAAGTCAGCGTCTCCACAATCTCCACTCTTACTTCCCTCAACAACTGAGAATGCTTTCTAACCGCATTTGTTGACTTTATTACTTTGAATATTGTCAACCTTTTAAGTATCTCCCTTTTTAAAAAAGCAACTATAATAACGTGGTTTTAAGAACATTAACCACAATACAGTGGAATGCTATTTTATGCAAATTGATCAATCACACCAAATTGTAACCAATCATTTGAAGGAGATGACTGAATTAAAAAAGACATTAACTAATGTGTAGATTGCAAATATTAGTCTGAACAGGAATAACAATTTTCTGATACTCTTGTTTTGTTTCAAGGATTTAGCTCAATCATTTTATCAACCACAAGACCATTTTCTTTCCGCTAAAAAATTGTAACTTTTATCTACAAAAACGTTAATGCAACAGGACACAAGCCAAGTTTGCTTCATCTTGTACGGGTGGTACAGTAGCACAGTGGTTAGCACTGCTGCTTCACAGTTCCATGGACCTGGGTTTGATTTCCGGCTTGCGTCACTGTCTGTGTGGAGTTTGCATGTTCTCCTCGTGTCTGCATAGGTTTCCTCCCGCAGTCCAAAACTGTGTGAGTTAGGTTGATTGGCCATGCTAAAAAATGCTCATCAGAGTCCTGAGATGTGTAGGTTAGAGGGATTAGCTGGTAAATATGTAGAGATAAGGGAGTAGGGCCTGGGTGGGATTGCGGCCTCCTTCTGCACTGTAGGATTTTTATGATTCTATGAACTCAAAGACACATCCTGGAGAATTTAAGCATTGTGCACCAGAATTCTTCTACCTTGCCCACCCAGAATCAGAGCAGATGAGAGTCCAACAACAGAAATCCCCATTGACCTCGGGTGAGAAGGTCCAGTATTGCCCAAGAGAGGCTGTAAAATCCTGCCCATGTTCACTTCAGCTCTTCATTTTTTCCTTCCTCTTAGGCAGTCCGTTAGGATACAGAATGATTGCTTCCACTTTCATTTAATGGATTCTGAGATAGCTGATACGCTCTATGCACAATCTGCAGACTGCCACATGCAGGCCACATAATCTTTGAAACATTTGGCGGATGGGTGGTTTGGAGGTTTGTGCACTCCTTCTGATGCCTTAACTTTGCCTCCACAGGTTCCCAAAGAAGTCAATGTTTTCCTGAACAAGACTTCTCCATTTTGGTTAATGTAGGCCATGGTCTCCTGTGAGTCACTGGGTATGTTTGACCTCTTCAGAGATGCTTTGAGGACATCCCTAAAGGGTTTCTACTGTCCTCCTGAGAGTCCCCTGCCACAATCGAGTTCCAAGCAGAGTAAGTACTTCGGACGTCTGATGTCAGGCACACGAATGACATCACAATAGTGGAGTTGGGTTCAGAGGATTCTCACTTCAATGCTGGGGGTAGACTTGGGAGAAGACATTGCTATTGGACTACCTTTCTTGTCACTAGATTTGAAGAATTTTGGAAAGGTACCACTGGTGGTACTTTTCCATTGCTTTGAGGTGCCTGATGTAGATCATCCAAGTCTCCGAAGCATGTAGGAGTGTGGGTAGGGATCATTGTTGCCCATGACCTTAGCTTCATTTTACATACAAGTTCACTCACAATTTCAAATCATGAAGCACAAGTCTTGAGAAAACAAATTTCCTGCTTCAGGTCAAGAAAGGAGAAAACATTCAACCAGAGTTTCAAACCTCTTGTTTGTTACTCTGTGACCTTGTAGTTAAGTTTGAATTGTTAGACTATACCCAAACACAAATTATTGGAAAAGGAAGTCTGATTATTTATCATTTTATCATATTTTGAGCATTGTAATTTTGTTTGGAGAAGAAGAGATACTTTGTTCCTATATACTCCAGAGAAGAACAGGTAATGAAACAGTCTATTAATCCTGTTTACATGGGTTACAAATTAATTTGTGTGCTACCTGCAGAAGCATCATGAACCAAGCAAAGCTTCACAATCACATTTACGTAACCTACATAGGCAACCAAGGAAACTCTTATCTCTTGATCTTCAGCTGGAGTTTTCAATGAAATTGGTTCATTTGTTGTGGTTTCAGCCTGGTTTCCAAACCTGGCTGGTATACTATCACGGTATCATTGCTGCTATGTGTACAGATGCTTACATTTGCCATTGTTGATAAATTCTCAGACTCCATGTCTAAATTACTGCAGCAATGATATGAATAGCCAGTTAGTTGGTTTTCAAGGTTGATAAAAGTTGAATATTAAAATTGTTACAGGTTGAATGTCAGCCAAAACATTGGAGAAAATATCTCTCCTTTTCCTTGAACCATGGAAAGGGAAGAATTTCAATGCATACTGATCTTATGGACAGATATGAATCTATAAGCTACTGCTTCTCAAACCTTTTCCCAGTGTGGCTCCATTTTAATTTATTAGACTTTCTGTGATCTGAGTGAAAATTTAAGGGAAAAGTTCGACAGTGGTTGAGTTGAGGGTGGTAATTCAGAAGTGCTGTTTCATTTTAAAATCCCTGTCTGTTATTTTTATAATCATAGCTCAGAATGACTCATTTCCTAACTTTCTGATATCATCACAAAAATGAGTTTTCAACTCCACAGAGTTACATTTAATAACTCAATCTCGATTGAAAATCAAAAATTCTGAAGATGTGTTTTTCGATCTGTTTTTCATTGTGGTGATAACCATTTTAAAAGTACAGTTTTCTGAAGTTGCTCCAGAAGTTTAATTGGTAAATATATTTTTTGAAATGTATGTTTGACCTGAGACAGCAAAACCAATTGTAGCTCTGTCAGCTTAGGGTTAACTTGGATTCGATTTGATTTAATTTGATTTATTATTGTCACGTGTATTAGCATATAGAGAAAAGTATTGTTCCTTGCATGCTATACAGATAATGCATATCATTCAGCGAGAAGAAAACGAGAGAGTGCAGAATTTAGTATTACAGTCATAGCTAGGGTGTAGAGAAAGATCCACATAATGCAAGGTAAGTTCTTTCTAAGATCTGACTCTTGAGTCGATTGGTACATGACCTCAGATTTCTGTATCCTTTTCCTGATGGAAGAAGGTGGAAGAGACAATGTCCAGGATGAGTGGAGTCCTTGCTGGTTGGCTGCTTTGCCAAGACAGCGGGAAGTGTAGACAGAGTCAATGGCTGGGAGGTTGGTTTGCATGATGGCTTGGGCTACATTCATGACCTTTTGTAGTTTCTTGCAGCCTTGAGTAAGCAGGAGCCATACCAAATTGTGATACATCTAGAAAGATTGCATTCTATGTCTCTATTTTTCTATAGTCTGATATAGGTGTCTTTGTTATCTAGGTGTTCCAGGGTTGAGTGTAGTGCTAGGGAGAGCTGCTGTGAACCTGTTGTAGCGATAGGCAAACTGTAGTGGATCCAGGTTGTCTGGGAGGCTGGAATTGACTTGTGCCATGACTAGCCTTTCCAAGCATTTCATAATGATGGATGTCAGAGCCTCTAGCCAATAATCATTGAGGTACACTGCTTTGTTTTTCTTAGGTACTGGTTATCTTCTTAAAGCAGATAGGGACCTCAGATTGTTATAAAGAGAGGTTAAAGAAGTCTGCAAATACCCCTGCCAGCAGATTCGCACAGGATCTGACAGCTCACATGGGTACTCCATCTGGGCGAGTAGCTTTCCATAGATTGACCCTTGAGAAAGCTGTTCTGACATCTGCAATGGAGATCCCAGATATAAGTTCATCCAGGGTTTCCAGGGTGGGGGCATGCTCCCTCTGACCTCTTGCTCAAAACGGGCATAAAATCCATTGAGCTCATTAGGGAGGGGTTCCTGATGAGCCAGCAATTTTACATGCCTTCAACTTGCACCTGTTATATCTTGCGGACCTTGCCATAATTGACAGGATTCTGTGGCTTGGTTTTGGTACTGTCTTTTGGCATCTTTGATGATCTCCTTAGACCATATCTGGCTTTCTTGTATAGATCAGTGTTGCCAGACTTGAACACCTCAGATCTGGACTTCAGCAAGAAGTGGATATCCTTGTTCATCCATTGTTTATGGTTGGGGAACATGTGGATTTGTTTCTTCTACAGACTTACTAATGAAGTCAGTTATTGTAATGGTGTCATCATTCAGGCTGATTGCAGAGTTTTTAATTATTGACCAGTCCATAACTTCAAGCAGCCTGGAGGAGAAATCCGATTTCTCAGACCAACAGTGCACAACTTTCTTTGATGGATTCTCCCACTTCAGTTTTTTCTTGTAAGCTGGGAGCAGGGGCACAGCCTTCTGGTCTGATTTGTATGAGTTAGTTGCAACATCCATGAGGTAGAAATTAACCTGAGTCCAGTCTCAGCACATTAAATACATGAAGTTTGAGAATCAATTAGAAATTGGTCCTCAGGCCTTGATTTTATAATTAGGAATGGTCTACCATCACTGGATGCTTCTCCATAGGCAGATGTTTAATATTTGCCTCTGTAAAAATTGAAGAGCCGCCTTTTTCACGCTGTGGTTGTAGCAACAATCAGATCACAGAAAATTGATGGTTAAGACATGCCCACTAACAGAAAAAAGACAAATATATAAAGGAGCCTCACAGCTGACAAAATGAATCCAAACTCCATGGACACTATTACTACCCCAAAACCTTGTGGCCTCAAAATCTTCTCCCATGAATATACAGGGGTCACAACCCATAGTTTGGGAAAGTCTACTTTACATTTTTGTTAAATTGAGCCTTGTAATACCTGTATTCGTAAACTCTCTGTACAATTCAGATTCAAAAATGGGATCTTGAGTATGAGTGCACACTTGGTAAAGGGATTTGTGCATATTTGCAACTAATGACTACTTGATTATGCAGAGCAGAGGGAGGATGATGTGGATTCATGGACAATGCTGAAATAAGGAATTTGAATTACTTTATAAGTTTGTTAATGGGATGTGCACATCATTGGAAAGGCCAGCATTTGTTGCCCATCCCTAATTGCCCTTGAGAAGGTAGCAATGGGCAACTTTCTTGAATCGCAGCTGTCATCACTCTGGTGTAGGTATAGCCACAGTGCTGTTAGAAGGATAATTTCAGGCTTTTGACCCAATGACAATGAAGGAACAGTGATATAAGTTCAAAGTCAGTATGACGTGTGGCTTGGAGGGGAACTTGCAAGGGGTAAAAGTTCTGGGTTTGGAAGGTGAGTTGAAGGAGCCTTGGTTACTTCAGTGATGTACCATGCACATGATACACTCTGCTACTATTTACATTGATAGTTGATGGAGTGAATGTCTAAGATGGTGGATGCAGGACAGATCAAGAAATTGCTTCGTCCTTTTTGTGTGGAGCTTCTTGACTATTTTTGGTGGAGGCAAATGAAGAGAATTCGATCACACTCCTGAATTGTTCCCAGTAGATGGCAGACAGGCTTTGACAAATCAGAGAGTAAATTTTTCATCACAGAATTCACAGCCTCTAACTTGCTTTTATAGTCACAGTATTTACATAGGTAAGTTTCTGGTCAACAGTAGACTCCAGGATGTTGATGGTGGAGAATTCAGTGATAGTAATGCCATTGAATGTCTCGGGGAGATGGCTAGATTCTGTCTTGTTGGATGTTGTAGTTGTCTGGTACTTGTAGGGCATGAATATTACTTGCCACTTAGCAGCCCAAAGCTGAATATTGTCCAAGTCTTTCTGCATATGGACACAAACTGTTTCAGTATCTGAGGAATTGTGAATGGTACTGAAAATCATGCAATCATAAATTAATCTCCCCACTTCCGATCTTAAGATGGAGGAAAGGTAATTGATTGGACTTAAGAGAATATCATGCAGAACTCTTTCATTTCTCAAGCTATGATTTGTCTCCAACAACAGCAATCATCTTCTTTGTGTTAGATATGACTCCAACCAGCAGAGGTTTTCCCTATGATTGTCATGTCTCAATTTTGCTCAATTTTGCTCCTTGATGCCACACTCAATCAATTTCTGCTTTGACATCAAGGTCAGTCAACTCACATCTCACCTCCAAGTTCTGTAATGAGCTCACGAGATGAGTGACTCCGGTGGAAATCTAAACTGAGTGTCACTTAATTGCGCTGTCAACAAAATCTTACATCAATGTGATGATGATTGAGAGTTGACTGGTAGGGTAATAATTGGATTGAAATTTTCCTACAGTATAATTGCTGGATTATGTCTTAAGGTGCAATACTTGGCTTAAGTTTGAAAAGTTTAGAGAGGATGGACTGGCTGATTTTTGATGTATTTCTTGTTTGATTTTCGATGTTGTGCTAAGAGAAGTTTCTTCAAACATTGGTAGCCTGGTGTGTTTTCCTCCGGATTAACATGACTGAGAGAATTAAGAACAAGCACACAAAACAGGACAAGCTATTAGAAGAGAGAGGAAGAAAGCGAGGAAAGGACCCTTAACAGATCTTCAGGTCAAAATTCTCTGAAAAGAAAAAGTAGGATGACTATTTATCTAACATCTCCCATGATACCCAGACATAAACTCTTTCTGTATCACATTAAATGTTCTTGAATATCTTGCATTGATCTTTTATTTAACTCATTAGCAGATTTACTCACTTGATTGTGAGCAGTCTCCATCTCAACACATTGAAGTCAACCTCACTTAAAACTAGAATTTTAGCAGCCATTTGGACTTTCTCCCTTCTAAATGCTACATCAAATTTATCATATCACAATTGTTACCAGAAAAATCTTCATACACCATTATGTTATTAATAAAATCTAGCTCATTTCTCATTATTAAAACAGAAATGTCTTCACGTTGATTCTAGAACATGTTGCTGCAGAAAACTGTCTGAACTCTATCAAAAATTTCACTCTTTTGTACATGTACTAGACATGTACAACTCTGTTCAGTTTGGATGTTCTGGAGGATTACAATGAACAACCTCACTCTCTAGTGAACTGGTGTCTGCACTTCCCTTTTACCCTTTGCTCTGGCTCCTGTGCAGGTCCTCCCCCAATCTTAGACTTTACAATCAATATTTGCTATTGGTGGAAGATCAAGTAAGGAAGATCACTTCATCTTTACAATCTTTTTCCTCTTCCTCCTGTGACTGAGCAGATTCTAATTCTTCGGTATCTGGAATGAAAGAGACAAGAATTTAGATTGTGCTGAAATTTGAGCAGAAGATAAGGAGTGCAGGCTTACATTTTCTCCATCTTTTCAGCCGGAAGAGAGACTGCAGGATTAGGGAGAAGTGGAATGAAAGGAGGAGCATTAGGGATACAGATTCCTCATTATCAATCCTCGTCACTCTGTCAATCACAATGGCCTCAATGATGCTCCTTCCCATGGACACTGACACAGTCCCCTCCATGGGGGTTAAAATATGTAGACACACATCCTCCTCCGGTTCTTTCCTGCTGCCTTAAGTTATGTTATGAGTCAGTTCCTGCTCGAAGTAAAAGGACATGCGTCAGCGAGTGTCCTGCCTTATGTTTGGGTCATGTGGTTGTTGTGGTTGAATAGCTGTCAATATGTGAGCTTTCAGTTGAAATGTGAAGATTGCAACAGACCTAAATATGGGAGGATGATACAATAGGCAAAAAAAAGAGACATCACCAGTGGAGATCCTGCGTCAGATAATTGGTGGTCAACATTATAGTCCCAATACACCTGGGTCAATAGTTGCCAGGGATGGAACTACAAGCCATCCCTGGATTATAACTGGATTAAGTAAGGGTAGATGGATGGGGGGTGGGGATGAGGCTCTAGGAGAGGGGTCTGAGGAGAATGGGTTGTCGGACATGATGAAGAGGCCAGAGAAGGAGGAAGCACCTATGGAAGGCAAACATTGGTGTGAAGCGATTAATGTGGAAAGGGGATTCTTGAGGGAGGTGCCCTCCTGCCTTTTTGCATAATGCCCAAGCAGGTTAACCAGCCAGACTTCCCACAGCCCCTAAATTCCACCCACCAGCCTCAAAAATGAGGCCAGTCAAGGAGTGGCTCTGAAGTGGCTAATAATTAAGCTTTAATTGGGAAGTGAGCCGGCCTAGGTCTCACCTATTTGACATAGAATTGTGGACATGTATGGGGAGAGTAAAAAACAGCAGAAGGGCTATACAGGAAATTTTATGGGCCCTCCCAACTGTAAACCCCTACCCGCAGTGGAGGACTGTAAAATTCTGTCCCATGTTCTTTGAACTGGATTCTTGGCATTGACCTTACTACTATTTCTGCCCACAGTCTTCTGCCCAGGACTCTCCAGTGAGAGGTCCTTTTGATCTCCCCCCCTCCCTATCATCACCCCTTCGCAACGTTACAAGACCCAAGCCTCCAATGCATTTTTGGAAAACTTGGTGCGCACTCTTTTGCCTGTTCTGCTGTGCTTTAAATCTTTTGTAGCAGGTTCAGTTCAAAAAGAACTCCCATTACTTCTTGCAACATCCTCTCTCAGAGCTGCAGACTGCTTTTCAATAGTACTAGCCACCTGGATGCCATGCTGATATATGCAAACAATGAGCAGCAGCCTTTAACAAAATGAATGGGTGCAAGCTATTCATATAACACAGTCGCTGTGCATATTTTAGGGGATTATCCAATTTTACCTCCAGCCATTTGTCACCCAACATATCCTTATCATGCCATGCCTTCCCATATCAACAGGAAACCACAAATCATTCTCCAACTGGATGATTGACTGTCAGCCAAATAACCTTTTCCCCATTTTCAATATTTTTATATCTATTAATGGGAAAAGTTAAAACAAAATGACCAAAGAAAACCTTTTTGTAACATCTCAATGATTTTTCTTGAGGATTGCATACAGCAGCATCCTGGAGATTGACTTTCAATGGACCTCATGACTCCAAGCTAATCCTGGAGGTTGGCAACTCTTGCTAACACATTTGCTTCTGAGTCAAAAAGTCAAAATCCTCCCCCGGCATTTCAGTGAAAAACTTCATGCTGACACTGCACCGTAGGATTGAGGGAAGGCTGTGCTGTCTTTCTGATGAGTTGAAACAAAACTCTGTCTGCCTTCAGCTCCGGTGAATTTAAAAGATCTTACTGCATTATTTCAAAGAACAGAGGAGTTATCTTTCTACATATCTGTATGAGCCAATATTTATCCCTCAATCGGTATTATATAAACAGATAATTTGCTCATTATGTCACTGCTGTTTGTGGGAACTTGCTATGTGCACAATTGGCTGCTGCATTTTTTACATACAACATTTCAAAAATACTTAATTGCCTGTGACATCTATTGGTTGCAAAGGTGCTGTATTAATGCAAGTCTTTGTCTAACTGACAGGGTCTCAATTTTACGTCTCATTCAAAAGGCAACTCCTTTGATCATGCAACAAGTTTTAATCAAGACGATATGTTGAACCCTTGACTTTCAGGCTTGAGTCGTATCACTTAGCCAAAACTGATACCTTCCAACAGCCAGTGAGATTCTGGTTTTGGAAGGTTAATTTTGTGGCTTCTGTGCACCAACAAACCGAAATATTTCATTGAGTGGCTGTGGTAAGACAGAATATTAAAACACAGCAAATAGCACCATCTGCTGGTCTGACTGAGAACTATTGAAATATCTTCAGAGGAAAATTCAGAGGAAAATATTTTACTAAGATCAAGCGTAGTATCGACATGCTGTGCTTGGTTGAAGTCATTTGGTTACATGTTAGCTTGATTTAAAACAATTTTTAAAAGCAGCATCTTGGCCTTTTGCAAATGAGAGCTATGCCTACTCCAATCAGCTTGGATCATGTAGATCAAGTCCAAGACAGAAGGTGAAACCCTGTCTTATCAGCTTGGATCGGGAATGTCTCAACTTGTTGAGACTCTGAATTGGACTTGATTGGATTGAATTGGAATAAAAACAAGCAAAAAAATCCAAAGAAAACTATGGGACCCTATGTTCCTCGCTGTAGTACCTGGGTTCCGCTTTTGGTTTCCAATTGTAATGGAAACCTATGATATGGGTCTCTATTTCCCTACTAGATGTAATCTCAGTGTTGCAATAGAAGCAAGGCAGTTTGTATTATTGTTCAAAGGCCTCCAACCTCAATTTCCATAGTATACACCAAAAAAGGCACTTAATTTAACAACCTCCCTGGTAACTAAAGCTAAATTTTGCACCATAACCTCCCATCACAACATCACATGAAGCCCATGAGGGAAGCAAAGCAGGTCTGAAAAATAGTTGACTTTCTCCCTTACCAAAGAATTTTTGAGCCTTAAGGATTCTAACGCAGTCCTCCAACAAGGCTTGTAGCTCCTGATGTTGCTCTGATCCCCAATGCAAACCCCCACTAACTGATTTGAGCCCCTCATCATTTTATAGATCATTTTATAGATCTTTATAAGATAACCCCCTCAGCCTCCTATGTTCCAGGGAAAGAAGTATCACTCTATCCAGCCTCTCCTTTTACTTGGCTGTGATTGCTTTGTCTGCCAACATTACCATCAGCACTGCTGCAGGTGTGGGCTCCGCAGACTGTTGATCCTTCTCTAGTATTACTTCCAACAGAGGTACTATGGTAATCTCATGTGCAGTATGTTGGCCTAACCATTAGAGCATTTCCCAGACCTAGAATGATGATGGAAAACCCTGCTCTGCAAAAGAAAGAAGAGATCATTCGTGAATTCAAAGTTGAATAGTCCTTTAGTGTTTGAGGACTCAGGACCAAGCTGTTCTGGCAGGGACTGCTAATGATAGTGGTAGACTTGACATTGTCTGTCACCTGGAGGAGATCTAGGACTAGAAGGCATCTCTGTTCAGAACAGAGAAAGACTGTTTCCAGACAACATTCCGTTCAAAGATCTGTTTGTTGTCAAACATCAGTGGTTCAAGGATCACTGACCAGGAGTTAGACTCTGTCTGTTCCATAAAGTGTCCATTGTTCGAATCCAAAAGCCTTGAAGCTATGGTTCCTCGTCTGATAGAATTGTGAAGCTGGCTCCTGAATTTAATTTAAGATTAGCTAAGTGGCCATTTACCAGGATGTCAGAATTCTAAAATGAAGAACTATGTCCTCTGGTGTACAAAATTATGAGGAATGTAGATAGGGTAGATAGGAAAGAATTTTTTCCCCTTAACAGAGAGATTAATAACCATGGGGCATAGATTTAAGGCAATAGGCAGGAGATTAAGAGGGAATTTGAGGAAGATTTTTCACTCAGAGTGTGGCAGAATCTCGAATGCGCTACCTGGGAAGGTAGTGAAGGCCAGAAACCTTAAAGTTTATTTAGTAGTCACAAGTAGGCTTACATTAACACTGCAATGAAGTTACTGTGAAAATCCCCTTGCAATCTCTAAAAAAAAATTGGATGGGCACTTGAGATATCATAACATTCAAGGATATGGGACAAGTGCAGGAAAATGGTATTAGCATATTTTTAGTGACAGTTATTGTCAATGCAGACTCAATAGGCCAAAGGGCCTTCTCTGTGCTTTATGACTCTGGGAAATCTGATACTACCTGAAAGGGTGGTGGAGGCGGGAACCTCACAATATTTAAGAAGTACTTAGATGAGCACTTGAAATGCCATAGCATTCAAAGTTACGAACCAAAGGCTGGAAAATGGAATTACAAACATGTTTGATGGCTGATGCAAGTGTGATGGACCAAAGAACTGATTTCTGTGCTGTATGTCGGTTGCACTGGAAGCATTGGGCTGTGCTCGTGGTTGGAAGGGGGAGTGTGGGGGACCCGCTTGAGATTTGTGGGTGTGCAGGATATTCTGTATGGTGTTCAGTCTGGGTGTTTAAATAGTTACGCTGAAGTTAGAAGTAATGTTTTTCTTCTAACTCTTTCAGAGATACTATTAGGATTTGTGAGGGAAACTTTGCACCACAGCAATGGCAAAGTCGCTCTGTTGATGGTTCAGGAATTGCTTTCCTTGACTTGAATGGTCTCCGCATTTCTGTGACCTGATGTGCTGGGTTGAAGGTTGGTTTTTGTCCCAAGTGGTGTTCTCTCCCCTTGGGATGGACCTGTGTTGCTCAGATACCTCAGACAACAAAACTAGCTGGATTACCTTGTCCAGGCTAAGATCACTTTTATCTTATAATAGGTAAGAGAATGAATCATCTGCAACACCCACCACAATTTTGTTTTGGATTAAATTTAGGCAGGATTTTCTGTTCCTGCCCAACGCTGGGATTGTCCAATTCATTGAAAGTCAATGGATTTTTGTTAGTCCACCTCATTCCCTATGGCAGGTCCACCACAATGGTTCTAGAAATTCCTGGCTTCATCTTTAAATCATCATATTTACATCCCTCTGCCAGCCTCTTGAGATTATGAAGGAATCAACAGGCTCCCCAGGCAGTTGGTCTTTTTTATTAAACTTGGCTCTCTCCAGTACATTTATTGAATAAAATATTGAATATTTTAAAAATCATCAAATTTGACACAGGATTCATTGATAGCAAATTGTGCAATAACGTCATCTGCAACTGCCTCATAGAACCACAGAATCCCTACAATGCAGAAAGAAGACATTCAGTCCTTCCCAGGTTGGAATGGGGAGTGTGGGGGACCTGCTTGAAATTTGTGGGTGTGCAAGGTATTCCTTATGGTGTTCAGTCTGGGTGTTTAAATAGTTACGCTGAAGTTAGAAGTAATTTTTTTCTTCTCTTTCAGAGATACTATCAGAATAAAACTGGCAGAAGCATCCAAAGTTAGCCATTTAAACCCAGCCCAGTGCAATTGTCTAAAGGAAGTTAACCCTTCTAGATAATTGCCAGATAAACCCTTACGTGGGAATTTCCTAGATGGATTCCCCAGCACATTCTATGAATCTAATTATCGAGGCCCCTTAAATGTGATGCTGGGGGACGAGGAGGTTTTCGTTCATTGTTAGGGCATGGAGGGGCCAATTTTCTACTACAGGGCTACCTACTTCACACCTGAAAACCCCATAACCAGCAATTGAATTCATGTTGGCAGGTGGTGGAGTGGCAGCTCAGCTATTCCATTGAAGCTCATAGTTTGCCTGATGCACAGTTCTGTGGTACAAATCTATGTCAGAAAGTTGTGTGTTGAAGTTCCAATCCAAAAACCTATGCCCAGAATCAAGGCTGTCATTTCAATGCAGAATGAAAAGTGCTGCAATACTGCAGGTGACTTCTTTCTCATGTGATGTTAAACTGATGATCCTATTTACCCTCAAATGTGGATGTAATAAAGCTTACAATGCTATTGAGAAAGAGAAGAGATGTTTTCCTTGTGTTTGGCTATCATTTTGCTTTCAACCAATGCCTAGAACAAATTATCTAGTTGTGTATTTCATTGCTGATTGTGGGAGCTGCTGTACAGAAATTGGTCCTTGCGATTCACTTAAGAGTGGCTATACTTCTAAAGTATTTAATCGGCTGTAAAGAACTCTGGAACTCATGACCTTACGTATAACAATTGTGCATTGTTGTATAAGTGCAATCTTTTGATGCAATATTGAAATCAGGCAAAAGCTCATCTACTTGAAACATTTGAGATATTGCATTAATGTGCAAATCTGTGTCCTGCCTGGATTTAGGGTTATATTTGCAATCTAAAGGTATAATTAAATAGATTGTGCACGCTGCAGGCTCTTCCCATTTGTATGCGTTATTATTGCCTTGCTTAACCAATAAGCATTGCTGTATGTTACTCAAAAAAGCAGCCAATGAAACTTAAATTTCCTTTTCGTGGGCCCAGGTGAGGTCCCCCGAGACCCAAAAACTTCCCAACCACTCTCAGCCCATCAGAGGTGCTCTCTATAATAACATCCCCTATCAGACCCAATCAGCCAATGTATTGCAGATTCTGGATGAATCCTCACATTTCTCAAGGAAAATCCAAATTGTTTCTTTGTAAAGAAAGGGGATAAATATTTGAAAAAAAGAATTTGCAATGGTCAGTTCCGACCAACGTGAGGGTTTCAATGTCACTGTTTTAGTTGATTCCTCTGATCAAATCCTTGCTGATCAAATGTTACCAAAGTCTTCCCCACATCTCAGAGGAAATAATAAATGGTCAGACTGTGCCCCGTGAAGGAACCTCTGCTGGAGATTTGGAATCACAGGGCATCGTGTAGACAGAATGAGCAGCTAAAGCATCAAGATGAAATATTGACTTTATTGTTCAGTTTTGATTTTTAGAAGCCACTTAACCTGTGACATATTCGCTGTGCACCAGACTGGATCACTTGATAATGATGTTGGCTTTTAGCTCTTTGCATATTTATAGAATCATAGAATCCTTACAGTGTACAAGGAGATCTTTCAGCCCATCAAATCTGCACTGACTGTCTGAGAGATCATCTTATCCAGGTCCTATCCCTCTAATCTCACACATTTACAATAGCTAATTTTCTAACCTACACATCTTTGGATACTATAGGGCAATGTATCATGGTCAATTTACCAAACCTGCACATCTTTGGACTGTGGGAGGAAACTGGAGCACCCAGAGGAAACCAGTACACAGGGAGAAATTGCAGGTTCCCCATAGACAGTTACCCACGGCTGGAATTGAACACGAGTGCCTGGTGCTGCAAGGCAGCAGCGCTAACCATGTGCCACTGTAAATCACGAATGGTGATGACATCTCTCCTGGGGCCTTCTCTCTCATGCTTCTTTGCCTCAACCAGAGTTCTGCAGCAGTAATTCATTAACTATTAAAAGCAGGGAGTTATATATCTTATTATTACAAGTTTCTCAGCTTTGACTAGAAGAGATGCAGAATTTTATCCGAAACTCTGTTATTGATGAGAAAGAAAGAAAAAATAAAGGAAAGTTGATTTTGAAACTTTTTGAACTATCTTCACTGTTGTAATGTGGGAAATATGATAGCAGATTTGCAATAAAAACAGAAAATGCTGGAAAAACTCAGCAGGTCCGACAGCATCTGTGGAGAGTGAAACAGAGTTAAAGGACCCGATTTTACCATCAAGTTGCGCCTGTTTCCAGGCACGATAAATTGGTAAAGTCGGACATGAGATGCATAGCACAATCTGCGCCCCCCTCCACGCCAGTTCTTCCTTTACCAAGGCCCAAAAACAGCCACTATCGGGATCACAGTTAAAACAAGCATGACGGCCATTTTAATGCATTTGCATGCATTTAAATTGACTCAATGGGCTGTACACCCAACCTTAACAGCACGTCCTGCTTTACCATCGTGTTCACCCATCCAGATTCGGCGAAAATTGACATGCTCTACAAAAGTCCAATTCGGGCACTCTAGCTAGTGAGGAAATAAGTGCCAAGTGTCTGATGGCTCTCTGCTTGAGATAGGAGGGGGTGGAGCGAGTTCTACTGCCATTCTGTCTGTGATCAATAAGGGGGAAAGAGTTGTCTGCTGCCTCTCTGCCTGTGAGCAGTGGGGGGAAAGGGGGAAGGGGGCCGCAATCAGTCTTGAGTGGCAGGCGGGTGGGGGCATAAAGGACTCAGTAATGATGTTAGGTGTGGGGTAATATCTATGGGAGCCAGGAAAAGGCACTATCCAGCCAGCGAGCCAATGCGCAGTTGGAACGCTGATCAGAGTTTCAGGTGCATTAAGTCCCAGCCACAGGCTTCTATAGTGAAATTCAGAATCGCTGATATTTTTTCAGGCAGAGTGTATGTGGGGACACCTAAGAATGGGTCTAAAAGTCGGATCTGAAACATTCCAGTTTCAAGGTCTGTCCAGCACTTAGAATCAAAGTGGTAAAATAGGGCCCAAAGTTTCGAGAACTCTTCTGCAGAAGATCACATGCACATCTATGAGATAATAACAGGATCATCTGCTTCAGGTGTTGATTGAGGTATAGTATTAATGTTGGCTAAGATATTGATACAAACTTCCCAGCATTTCTTCAAACATCGCCAGATGGGGGTCACCTGATGAGAGCATAGGAATAGTTGTGTTTCCATGAACTCTGTTGCTGCTTGTTTTTTAATCTTTCTTTTATCCTGATACATGCCTCATAACCATTTTATCCTGGAGTGTATACTCTGTGCTATGTCCTGGGAATATTATTGATATCAGAACATTGAGGAATGTCAAGAAAAACTTCGATAAAAGGGAGCGGTTGGAGAATCCGGAGCTCAGCGTGATGACCTGGCTGGAAAGGGAGCCAAGGGCCCAGTGATCCTGAAGTCACTGCAGAAGATGACTACAAACATTATCTAATTTATAGATGACAAACTTGGTGTTTTGACACAGAACATTAATGTTCACTCGAATGAACTGTAGAATACAGGCAAGAGGCTTAGCAAAACGGAAAATAGAATCCTTAATGTCGAAAGTGCCACTTCTTTGGTCACGACTCGATTGCAATCCTTAAAGAAGCAGCTGTATGGTAGGTCAGATATCCTGATGGCTCTGGAAAACCGCAGCCGGAGGGAGAATGTCTGTATGATTGGTTTTCCAGAGCGAGCTAAAGGCAGGTCTTCTGGTTAAAGATTTTGAAGTATGGCTGCCATATTACTTTTTAACTTTAACATGAAGGCGGACAAATCAAGCTCAAAAGAACACAGCATATTCTACTCCTGAGGCCCAGGATCAATCCACATCCATGGCCTATTATCATCCATTCCCACAGTTTCAGGGACCACTAGAGAGTTTTAGAGGCTGCCAGGTGTGGTGGGACTTGGCTCTGTGATGAGGCAAAAGTCACATTCTTCTAGGATTTCTCAATGGCAATGCAGCAGAAGTGCAGAGGCTTTGATCTGGACAGAAAGCATTTCAAGGCTTTTGGAATTCAGTACAACCTAAACTATCCTGCTGTCCTGAGGCTCACCCTGAAAGGCTCCATTAGGATGTTTGGCAACCCTTCTGACGCTGTGGCCTTTTTAGAATTTGTGAAAGACAATAATTTTGAGTTGCAATCTACAGCTTCTTATTAATTGTCGACCATATCTTCTGTGATTATTTCCTTGTGTTAATCCTATACTATGTGTATTAATATTAATGGGACAATCCTGCGACTGACTCAAGAGGCATACTTCGCTAACTATCCTGTTTAGATTCACATTCTACAGTTTTTTGTTAATCCTTGTTAATTGTTGAATGTAGGTCTTGTAATTCCATCTCTTCATTGATTCTGTTATGTGATTTATCACAATGATAGAGGCAATTCTATGATTGAATATGCTAGCGAATCTTCACTGGTTAACTGTTACCCTGGTGACTTAATGAGCTTAAGGATAGTCATCCAGTCATCTTTATCATCTGTAATTTCATCTTTTAATTGATCCTATTATGTGATTTATCACATTGGGGACATCTGTGAATGAACATGATAGTGAATTTTCGCTTGTTGTCCTGCTATCCTGAGGTAACCTGGAGCACTCATTTGTCGTTAATGGAATGAATCCTACAAGGTACTTCTTGTTCTTAAGGAGTGCATTGTGTGGGTTTTATGGTATTAGAACACTGAGATTTTTACCCATTTTCGCATCTTATAATCCTGGTACATATAGTGGTGGACTTTTCCACCAAATATCCTATACTATAATTATAATTGAAATGAGTAATGCCATTGCAAGGAGGTGGGCAGGTGGTTTAAAATAATAGAATCCCTACAGTGAAGAAGGAGGCCATTTGGCCCATCAGGTCTATACGAAATCCTTGACAGAGTATCTATCTAAGCCTTCTTCCTCACCCTATTCCTGCAACTCCACACATTTACCATGGCTAAAGTTTTAAAGTTAAAGTTTATTTATTAGTCACAAGTAAGGTTTACATTAACACTACAATGAAATTACTATGAAATGCCCCTAGTTGCCACACTGCCCACCTCCTTGCAATGGCATTACTCATTTCAATTATAATTGCAGTATATTTGGTGGAAAGGTTCACCACTATATGTACCAGGATTATAAGATGCGAAAATGGATAAAAATCTCTGTATTCTAATACCATAAAACCCACACAATGCACTCCTTAAGAACAAGAGGCACCTTGTAGGATACATTCCATTAAGGACAAATGAGTGCTCCATATTACCTTAGGATAACAGGATAACAAGCAAAAATTCGCTATCACGCTCACTTACAGATTTCCCCAATGTGATAAATCACATAACAGGATCAATTAAAAGATTAAATTACAGATGATAAGGATGACTGGATGACTATCCTTAAGCTCATTAGGCCATCAGGGTAACAGTTAACCAGTGAAGATTCGCTAGCATATTCAATCGTAGAATTGCCTCTATCATTGTGATAAATCACATAACAGAATCAATGAAGAGATGGAATTACAAGACCTACATTCAACAATTAACTAGGATTAACAAAAAAACTGCAGAATGTGAATCTAAACAAGATAGTTAGCGAAGTATGCCTCTTGGGTCAGTCACAGGATTGTCCCATTAATATTAATACGCATAGTACAGGATTAACACAAGGAAATAATTAGAGGGTATGGTCGGCAATTAGCAAGGAGCTGCAGATCGCAACTGTTTGAATCAATGAATCTAACCAGCACGTTTTTCAAATTGTGGGAGGAAACTGGAGCACCCGGAGGAAACCCGTACAGACATGGGGAAAACATGCCAACTCCACACTGACAATGACTCAAGCTGGGAATCGAAGCCAAGTCCCTGGCACTGTGAAGCAGCAGTGCCACCCCTAACACCATGCCAGCCTGCCACTCTAACACGTCTAACCTACACTAAGGGATAATTTATCACGGTCAATCTACTCATTGCATAAGTTTAATTTAATATAGAGATAGTGGGTCAGACCAATGAGCCTTCACAGCGGGTGAGGAAAATGCCCAGACTGTATAGGCTTGAGTTTTTTTTAATTTCAGTTGTTTTGGCTGAATCATACAATCTTTGTTTAACTCCTGTTATGATACAGACAGAATATTTATCCTGAGAAAAGACATTGTATTGTCATTGGCACCTCCAATCTGGCTGGGGAGCTTCCTTGGTGTGCACCCAAGTGTGATGCGAAAATCCCATGGTGGTTTAACAGCCATATTACCTGTGTTAAGATTCTGTATTTTTTGTAGCTAAAGAATAAAGTTTTGCTCCTGGAATCACCCTATTAAAAGATAGAAGGCCTTGTATTTTCTTAAGGAAAAAGTTGATGTCAATTTATTGCAAGAAATTCATTTGGATGACAGTGAGGATCTTAAGTTCAGGAAGGCTTGTTTGGGTGAGTGCTTTTTGCTTCCTTTTCAACCAGCAGACATACAAAGAACAGAATCCCTACAGTGAAGAAGGAGCCATGTTATATAACATCCAATTGCATCCAAAGGCAGCAATTTATTGTTTTTGGAATGCTTCAGACTGTCAATGAATATGAAAACTGCAAATGCAGTCTTTTGTTTCTAGTGGTGTAATGCTTATCTCGTCTTCTCCAGGTTAGATGAAAAGCATTATTAAAGGAATCAGTTGTGGTTTGGGAAAAGTTTGAATGAAACAAAAGCTTTCGATTTTTTGAATATACTTTATTGTGATAAACAGATGACATGTGAATGTCATGGACAATGTGGCACAGTGGTTAGCTCTGCTACCTCAGAGCGCCAGGAACTCGGGTTCAATTCCCAGCTTGGGTCACTGTCTATATAGATTTTGCACGTTTCCCCCGTGTTTGTGAGGGTTTCTTCAATGTTTCTTCCCACAGTCCAAAATACGCACTTATAATATGCATAGGCTATGCTAAATTCTCCCACTGTCTACCTGAACAGGTGCCGGAATGTGGAATTTTCACAGTAATGTTGTTACAGTGTTAACGTAAGCCTCCTTGTGACATGAATAAATAAACTTTAAAAATTTTGTTATGACTTCTTGAGTGTGCTTTATTGTGATAAACAACTGACTGGGAGAAGTTATGATGTGGAGATGCCTGCGCTGAACTGGGGTGAACACCAGGTTAAAGTCCAACAGGTTTATTTGATAGCAAACACAGCTAGCTTTTGGGGCTTTGCCTCTTCGTGCACCCATCCTTGAATTTAAGATGCTGTCATCCAAACGGGTTTCTTGCAATAGATCTACGTGAACTTTTTCGATAAGAAAATGTCGTGGTTCCCCAAGACGACAACTTGCCCAGCCCGATTGAAACAGAGAGTCTGAGTTGAGATCTTCCAAGCAGTAGACTTTATTTTCAAGCACAAGAGAATAAAGTCGGGATGTCCGGAGCATTCCGACGAGTCGCTCGCTTACAGCCTTTTTATGCACATTACAGCTCCATATCTCAAGATTCTAATCTTTGCTTTTAAGATTCGATTTCGTTTAGCCACCCTTGTTTCCGGACCGACTCTTTGTCCTCCTTGTTTAAGATTGGTCACTCATTGGTACCCCTCTTTACTTCTTGAAACCATTGTGGTTACGACCTTTGCCCTTATCTAGGTAATTCTGCTTATACAGCAAGTCCTTATCTAGGTATTCCGCTTATACAATAATCGTGGTTTGACTAACTCAGGCCGAATAGTAAAGAACATGCCTCTTTTATTCTCTCCTTTTTACTACAATCACATATTAAACTGGACGACTAAATGGTGTCCATTGTTCTTCCGATTAATGAATTACTAGACTAATTTCATCTGGTTTAGCTACGTTGGTTACATTGGCTATATCTGATTAACATGCTGACCTCTATCTGATTAACATCGGCTATATCTGATTATCATGCTGACCTCTTCACCTTTCAATCATGCAGGCCTTGAGCAAGTTCTCCTTCATATAATTCTCTTACATATCCCCCCTTTGAGACTATCTCTTAGTCTCATCCCAATCCCCAAGAACGTGAAGTCCCTTTGCACGATCCTGTTCACATACACATATCATTATCATACTTACAAGCAATGTGGAGGAGCCAAATATTTTGGTCAGGGATCAATGTCCCTATTCTAACCTTACCATGGCCTGTTTATCAATGTCCCGGTTCCTAGGCTGCTCCCCCAGATTGCCTGCTGCTAACAGTCAACAGCCAAAAACCTTCCCACTCTTGTTTAGGGAAGGGAAAAAGACTGTTCACTGTGTACAGACTGAGTGTCTTGATCTCACTAGGGATCACAAAGGCGTCATTGTTGCCACAAGGCGATCTTCCATTATCGTGGCTTTTTGACAGGACGACAAGTTTCAACTTCGACCATGGTCATCATGAATTCATCCAGCGGGGGCAGTTCAACGTTTCTCCGTGCCCTTGCTCCCCCTCTAGAAAGTGGGTTACTTGTCACCTGCGTCACCATTTGTCGCACTGCCAGCCTGGCAAGGAGAGATCTCAAGACAGGTAAGAAACAGCAAGATATTAAACCTAGGACGAGTATCGTCATGACCACTATAATTCCAGCCGTGGCAAACCAAGCCCCCCATCTGCCCAACATACTGTCCAGCCAATTCCACACTCCGTGCCCAAACCCAGCATTTTCCTTCACTTCGTTCCTGAGATTTTTCAGCTTACTCATGGCCCGCGTGAACGATCCCTCCGGGTTGGTGTTATTTGGGATAAATGTGCAGCACTGGTCCCCAAACATGACACACACTCCCCCTTTCTCTGCCAGGAGCCAATCCAACGCCTGTCGATTCTGCCAGGCCATTTCACTGGTTGCATCCAAATGTTCACCCAATGCCCCAAGGGCATCATTTGTATAATTAATAAACCGCTGCTGATTATAGTAGATGTAATTAATCCATTCAGTATTTTTGTTGGGCGTGATCCAAACAAAAATAGATTCAAATCCAGCGGCTATCTCGTTTCGGGCTTTAAACTCATTGGGAATGCCTCGGGGCTGCCCTATTGCATCCAACCTTACCTCGGGATTAGGGGTGTATGCTCTTTTAACCTTTCGGGGTTTTACTTTACCTTCTACTGGTAATATTACAGTATCTTGGGCCATCATAACTCGGGCACACAACCCCATCCAGTTAGGCGGTAGCCGTGCCAACAACCCTTTCTCTGGGCCACATAGCCACCAGAGATCGGCCAACGGCTTTATTTGTACATCCAACACCCACGGAGGAGGCGGGGTCCTCCTTTTCTGCGGGTAATACAAACTGCGAATATCAGTCACATCCCATATCCTTTCACATTTCCCTGCATACTCCCCTAGCCTGTTACCCTCATAACCCCCTCTCCAGTAGCAGTCTTGGACCAGTAAATCAGGGTCCATTCTCCACTGTTTAGGGGTCTCATCCATCGCTATTCGCGGCCACTTCGGGCACCTTGAAGTTACATTATATGTGCTATTCCCTACTCCGGCATACAAAATGCAATGGTACTGGCACATTGGCATTTTCCCCTTACAAAGATCACCACATGAGGCTCCCGTACAGTTTATCACATGAACAGTAACTGTCTGATTCCCTACAGTTAGGGTGCGTGGGTGCATTACATACGTTCCCTGGCAGTTTTGTTTTATCCAGTTCTGCTGCCAAACCCTACAGTCCCCTGAACCCCATGGTATATCAATCACTTGAGTGTGGGGCCTCTCGGACGCGCATACCACACACTCTTTCCCATCATTGTTCTTCCGACCTGTGTACTCAGCCCACTTCCACCACTTGTTTCTCTGTGCCTTTCCCCAAATAGTATACGTGTGTACTGATCGTTTATTTGTTATCCGTTTTGGTAAGGTACCTTCCCTATGTAGCCCACTTCCCATCTCCTTCAGCGTCTTATTGAAAGGCTCCTGCACCTGCAGCCCTAGTGATGCCCCGCCTCCCCCATCCTTTAACTGCGCGGCCCCTATATCCCGTCTTCCCTTATCATGAGTCAAGAAAGTCCTGGAGGGAAATTGTTTCCAAATCCCAGGTGGGGAAAGAGGCTCCTGCCCCTCCCTCACCTCCTTTTGTACCGTGGCCAATAAGCCCAGTCTGGACATTTGCATTATCAGCCAGGTCATGCACAGAATCATTTTCACCATCCTCCCCACCTTCTTTTCTGGTTTGGTTCCGGTCCTGCTCCCTAATACCCTCCCCTTGTAGGCCTCCCTCCTCCTCACTACTGCTCCTATCCAGGTGATCAATACCTTCAACCTCCCTATTCTCCCCAGATCCTGAAAGCGTTCTGGTACAATGATTCAAGTGATACCACAGTGTATTGCCCTCTACTTGTAGAGCCGTGGGAGAAACTTTGGTGACTACAAACGGTCCTTCTCTCCTTGGTTCATTCCAACGCCTCCGGAACTTCCTGATATATACCCGATCTCCAGGTTTGATCCGATGTTCTGCTGCGGGACTCTCCTCCTCCTTGGCTTTCTCCTGTTCAAATATAGTCCTGTGTATAACAGTTAATTGCTGTATATACTCCCTTGTGTCCTGATCCAAGCATTCCAGCGTGGGGCCCCCTGATCCCCTAATCTTTGGCACTGGCATTACTCTTCCTGTCATCATTTCATGTGGGCTTAAATGCGTAATTCTATTCTCCTGACTTCTATATTGCATTAGAGCCAATGGCAGAGCATCTATCCAGTTTTTTCCTGTTTCACTGCAAATTTTGCTTATTTTGGCCTTAAGGGTCCCATTTGCTCTCTCCACCATCCCTTGAGACTGAGGATGATACACACATCCAAACTTCTGCTTTATTCGGAGCGCCGAGAGAGTCTCTCTCAGCGCCCTTCCAATAAAAGCAGATCCATTGTCCGAACTTAATTGCATGGGTATGCCAAATCTTGGGATAATTTCTTTTGACAGGAAGTTAATCACCGTTCCAGATCCTTGATCCTTGAATGGTGTTGCCTCTATCCATCTGCTGAATCTATCAATAATCACTAGCGTGTATCTTTTCCCTCTTACCACCTTTCCCATATCCACATAATCCATGCATAGATGTTTAAATGGTCCTTCGGGAATGGGTATGTGCCCTATTGGGGCAGTAATGCCCTTTCTGATATTATTCTGAGCACACACCTCACACTGACTTAGTATATAGTCAATCGAGTTTTGCAAGTAGGGTGACCAAAATCCTTCTTTTTTGATTTTTCTGGCCACCTCTCCTCTTGCGCAATGATCAACCCCATGTGCTTCGCTGATTAGTATGGTTAGTAGTGGTGTGGGTGCCATGATCAACCCCTCCCCATTTCTCCATATTTTGTCATGTTGTCCCTGTAGTGCTCCCCTATCCTTCCACATTGTTTTTTCGGCTATAGGGGCTTCCTCCTGTAACTGTGCCACATCTTCCAATGTGATTTGGGGTTCAATATTCCCTACACCCGGTCCTGGGTGCGGTCTTGTTATTTCTACTGGGGCCATCGTAGTTTCAATGCACCCTGACGCTTCTTTGGCCGCCTTGTCGGCTTTTGTGTTTCCCTGTGTGATGCTATCCATTCCCTTTTTTATGTGCCTGACACTTAATTATGGCTAACTCCTTTGGACACATCATGGCTCGTATTAAAGCCTTAATTTGACCTTCATGCTGTATAGGCCCTCCACTGCTCTTCATAAATCCCCTCTGTCTCCATATCGCTCCAAACAAGTGGCAGACCCCATGTGCATAAGCTGAATCAGTATAAATTTCCACTGCTTCTCCGTTTGCTAGCTCGCATGCTCTGGTCAACGCTTTAAGTTCCGCTAACTGGGCTGAGCAGGGCTGCTCACATCCTTCCGCTTCTAGCACTTCAAATGTTTCCCCCTTTTGTTCAACTATGGCGTAGCCCGCATGATTTCCTACATGATCCCTATAGCATGAGCCGTCCACATACAGAGTTCGCTTTCCTTCTGTATCTAATTTATCTGCCTTCAGGTCCTTTCTTAGTTTCATAAACGTTCTTGTCTCTCTCACACATTCATGCTCCTCTCCCTCATGTGGCAATGGCACATAATCAGCTGGGTTAACCCTATTACACTTTACTATCGTGATGTCAGGGAATGTGGTCAACATTTGAAAGTGATGAATTCTAGCTGGCGTCAAGACAAATCTCCCTTGCTCAATCAACTCAGCTACCTTATGATATACATGCATATTTATCGGATATCCCATTGTAACTGTGACTGCCTTCTCGTACGCCCACCAAGCCGCTGCCAGGCCTTGATAACAAGGAGGATATCCCATTGCTACTTCGTCTAACTTGGTACTATAATACGCTATAGCCTGCCTCCGCCTGCCCTTACAACTCTCCTGCATTAACACTGCCGCAGCAAATCCTGCTTCCCTGTTGCTTACAAATAAATCAAAGGGTTTGTCATATGCAGGTAAGGCCAATGCTGGCGCCTGCGCCATTTCTTGCTTTATGTTCTCAAACGCTTCCACAGCGTCACTGTCCCATATTAGTTTGGCTTTTAATTCTTCACCTCCTGCCTCCTTCATTATCTTTCGTAGTGCCTGCATTTTCTCCGCATAGCCCTCTACCCATTCTGAACTAAATCCTGTCATTCCCAAAAATGTCATCATCTGCCCCACCGTTTGTGGTTTCGGAACTTTCAATACCGCTTCTATTTGCTGTAAAGCTATCCTCTTTTGCCCTGCCGATATTTCCCTTCCAAGATACTCTACCTTTTTCTGACACAGCTGCAGCTTTTTCCTGGATACTTTGTGACCCCCTTCTGCTAGTCTTTCTAATAGTTTCAGACTATCCTTCCTGCATTGCTCTCTCGTTTCTGTGCATAATAGTAAATCGTCCACATATTGTATCAATGTTCCTTCCAACTGTATCCCTTCTAGATCTGCTCTCAACACCTGGTTGAATACATGTGGGGAATGCTTAAATCCTTGGGGCATCCTATTGTATGTGTATTGTTTCCCCTCAAACGTAAATGCAAAGAGATACTGACTTGCTTGGGCTAGCGGCACACTAAAAAATGCCGAACATAGGTCCACTACAGTAAACCATCTACTTCCAGGTGGTATATTAGTCAACAGGGTGTAAGGGTTTGGAACCTCTACTGGCATATCTTCTACTACCTCATTAACTGCTCTCAGGTCATGCACCAGTCTCCATTTTTCCCCATCTGCCTTCTTGACTGGTAGTAGTGGCGTATTGCACCTGCTCCGGGTTTCCTTTAATACCCCTGCTTCTACCAGTCCCTTAATTGTTCCTCTAATTCCTTCAATTGCTTCTGCCTTAATTGGATATTGCGGTCTATAAGGTCCCTGTCGCCCTACCTTTAGTCTGACCTCCACTGGATTAGTGTTTTTGACCCTTCCCACATCAGTGTCCTGTCTGGACCACAGCTCCTGTGGGAGGGAATTCAAATCTCTATTTAAGCCTTCTCTCCACTCCTGTTCTCGCTCCTCAGTTCTTGCCTCTATTTTTACCTGTTTTGGTTTCCCGAGCATCTTAACATCCAAGATTATTTTTATCATTTGTCCATTAGTGGATATCCAAATATCCACATTGTCTGTCTGAACAAATTCTAATTCTCGTGCTCTCAGCACCATTGGTCCTAGGTCTTTTGATCTGTATCCCGGATTCACTTTTAATGTAACATGTGGCTCCGCCCCAGGCACAGAGAACCATTTGTTAACCCATTCATCCCTAACGACCGTGAGGGCCGCTCCCACTGGTCCAATTAAAATACTTCCTAACTTCATTTCCTGTTCTTGTCCTGCCTCCTTTCCCCACTTTTCTTGTATCTCAGGTTTCTGTTCTTCATCAAATATCATTGTACTGTGTAATTCTGTTTTTGGCCACTTGGCTTGTGGAACCCAAGTGTCTATAAGCTTTCCCCAAACCTCCCATACCTGTTTTTTAACTTGCTCCTCTATATCTCCCAACCAATACACATTAACCCCTTCCTTTCCTGGTATTTCAAGTGGATACATTCCCATCAAATCAATTCCTTGTTCTGTGCATTCTAATTTTAGTCCCAGACCCAGGATTGCATCCCTCCCCAACAAATTTAAAGGCGTTCTATCACACACTAGTATGGGTACACAGGTGGTTTTATTTCCAATGGTAACAGGCACCGGCGTCGTCATCCGAGTTAACGTTGCTTTACCCGAGAACCCCACAGTTTTTACAAACTGGTTTGATAATGGTAGGTGATCCGCATATTTTGCTTGTATGCACGTACACGTGGCGCCGGTGTCTATCATCATGGGGACCTCAACCCCTCCTATTCTAACACTAACAATAGGTTCTTGATCTGCTGTATCTGTCCTACCATTTCGGGGTTCTCTGGGCCTCCCTATAGGGAACTCTGATAATTCACCAACCCCTGTATTTTCGGGGTGTTGTTCATCGGTATTTGCATCACTTGTTGGCCTGCCTGCTGCTGGTTTTCTCCCTGCCTGTGGGGGCTCCATGGGCAATTTCTTTTTATATGTCCTGCTTCTCCGCACCCCCAGCATACACCTGGAGCGCCAGACAGTGATCCCTGCCTTAAAGTCTGATGATTCCCCTGTCCCTGATTCTGATAGGGTGGCTTACCACTTCCCTGTCCTTTCCCACTTCTATTCCAGTCAGTCTGATTTTGTGGGGTGTAAGGGTTTTGATAATTTAGGCCATAGCCTCCTGGGTTCATGGACAGCGGGAAAGCAGAAATGTTGTAAGTTATGATGGGCTGGCTTCCATCTCCGCTCCTCCCTAGCATTGGTGCAGGTATTTCTTCTGTCTTTTGGTCCACCACCATCGGTGCTATTTTCTTGGGTACGAGATCTTCTTTTGCTTTTAGTTTTTCCTTATTCTTGATTTCTTCCAGTTGTGCTTGAAGGAGTTTACGTTGTATCTCCTTCAGCTGTTTGTCTGCATTCTTTTCATCCCTGCGGTGTCTTTCTACTGCATGGGCAACATAATCCACAAATTCTCGGTAACTCTTTGAGTCCAGGCCCACCACTTCTTCCAGTCTTGCCTTAGCTGGAGCTGGTAAGCCTTCTAGAATTGCAGCTCGGAACAGAGAGTTGGTTAATGGGTCTGTTAGAATATCCCTCTCTGTGTTCCTTCTCCACCTTCTTAATTGGTTTTCCACATACCCGACCGCACTCTCTTCCTCACCCAATGGTTCCCCTCTTAGGGTTTTTATATCCATCCGATTGGGGTACATGTCCCGTAATGCCTGCCAAATATCATGGCGGTATGGGTCCATCAGTGTTCCATCCACATCTGGATCATGTGCTGCGGTCGGGATGCCTGCAAGTCTCATCACCTCAGCCATTTGATTCATTCCCAGCACTTTTGTCAGAAGAGCTTTGATGTCACCCAGTGCCATTCTTTTTCCCATCATTCCAGCCTCCAGCTGTCCAATCCACCTTCCGGCTCCATCCAAAATATTGGGTAGTTCATTAATCAAATTAGGCAAGTCCTGGCCTGACCAAGGGATATATTGTAGTCTGTCACCCTTCAGAATCACCGGGAATACCCCTTTCTCTCTTTGTTCCTCGGCCGGATATTTCACAGTCTGCTGTCTTTTTCGCCTTGATTTTCTCCGTCCCCCTAACACTAACTGTCTCTCCCCTTCTTCGCTACTATCTTCTGTTTCTCCTTCCATTCCTCTCTCTATCTCTTTTCTCTCTGGGTATTTCCACGTCCTTTCCTCCATGTCTTCGTCCATCCCCCCACTCTCGCGTTTCCCAGCACCTTCCCTCTACGTCCCTTTCTTCCTCCTTTTCCATTTCACCTCCCTTTCTTTCTGCTTTTCTCTGTGGTGTCTCATATTCATGTCCATAAGCGTTGTCTCCCATTCTCCGCCCGCATTCTTTTCTAGCGTTCTTCCCTTCCCCTTCTTGTTCCTTATCTCCTTCTTTTTCCATTACCTTCTTTGCCCACTCCAAAAGGTCTACCACATTCACTTCCGTCTCCAACTGCCTTCTCCTTTGGATCAACCCGTCCAAATTCTCTTCTGCTCTCCTAGACTCTTCCTCAATACCTCGTCTCCTTTCCTCCTCCCTTCGTGTCCATTCCTCCTTTGTCATCTGCTTTATGTCATATTCTCCCTCAAAATTCATTGTGCCTGTTATAACTGGATACAGCCCCGTGGAGCTCTGTTCCTCTAAGTATGGGGGCGGGGCTACGTTTGGATCTTCTAATTCTGTCTTGTTCTGAAATTGTACTGGCATTTGCATCCTATCTTTCCCCCATGCCTTCCTTCTTTCTCTCCCTTCTTCTTCAAACAGTGTTAATATCTCCAACTCTTTTTCTCGCTTCTCCCTCCTTTTTCTTGACTTATCCTTATTTTTGTAGCTCCTCAACATTCCCTCCTGATCCTTATACCTTTCTATACACCACGTGCCTTCTTCCGGCCACTGTGTGTCTGTCTTGCTTGTTCTTTTAGCCCATTTCTTAGAAATATGTGCTATATCTCCTCTAAGGGCTGGGTACTTATCCCCTAGTATCTCCACCGGCGTTTTAGCCCTACTTGCCATTATCTGTATCCTCGAATCACCGCTGTGACTTTTATCGCTCAATTCGTCTGAGTTTGGTATCATAGTTATTACAACTCGGTGTTTTATTTTCCCATGCTCAGTTCCCTGTTCCCTTTTTCCTTGTGTCTCCCCTGCCAGTATCTGTAACTCTAACCGGGGTCCCGATATCCACTTCCCCGTGGCGCCCTTCCCTGGTACCACCTTTCTTTCCCTGGCTAAAGGGTAGTAGGCTTCTACTTGCTCGTCTATGTGTATAAAAACCCTATATCGGTTAGATCCCTGTGCTAGTCTTCCTAGGGTCTCTAATTTTATTTTGCTTATCCAATTCCTGCCTGCTATTTCTTCCCAGTTCACATATGGCCACTCCTTTTTTGTCTCGCCCAAGTTAGTTATATATGTAATCTTTTCCCAATCCAGTGTCCCTTCCGTTGTCGTTTTTTCAATCCTCTAACTGTCCTTTCCTTTGAATGAGTGTGCCTCCTCTACCACCAGGAGATTCTGTTAGCGTGGTCCCCTCGAGTTGTTAGTTATTACCCTGAATGTGTTCCGAATCTCCCTTTTACTTCTGTTCTCCACGCTGCTGTCTCAAACTAGTCTGTTCAAATTGGTCTTTCACTTCCTTTATTCTAACTACTCGCCTCTCCCCTTAGCTCCGATTCCCACCCCTATAATTTTGACTACCGTATTAGGTAAGAGAGTAATCTCTCACAGACCTCTCTCCCTCTCGGTTGACGTCCTTTACCCGAGGTCCTGGGTAGATTCGGACTGGCAGGCCTTCCTACACTTACTCTCCTTGGGCAAGTCGTAACCTAGAATCCCGCTCCAAACCGCTTGACTTAACCTAGTTGCATCAATTAGCGTTCGGTTCTTTTTGCGTCTCGCTTTTTACCCGTTCACAGACAATACAGTATTCGCAGCGCGCTTTGCATGCAAAACTCTACCCTTCAGATCAGGCTCAGTCTCTCAAAATGTTTTTACACAATTTAGTTTTACCTACGCAGGATGTCTTTTGGGTTGGGGAGATCCAGGACCAGCAGAGAGCCGGGTACGCCGGGCCTCGAGATCCCTTTTGACAACAAGGATTTACATGCAATACAAATCTGCTTACCCTGCTGCCAGAATGCCGGCTTTGGGGTGTCCAGCCCCGGTCGGACCACCGCCTCCGCCACTCCTTCCAGATGCTATTTTCTGGGTGATCTCGCACCAACCCTGCTCGCAGCGCCAATTTTGTCATGGTTCCCCAAGACGACAACTTGCCCAGCCCGATTGAAACAGAGAGTCTGAGTTGAGATCTTCCAAGCAGTAGACTTTATTTTCAAGCACAAGAGAATAAAGTCGGGATGTCCGGAGCATTCCGACGAGTCGCTCGCTTACAGCCTTTTTATGCACATTACAGCTCCATATCTCAAGATTCTAATCTTTGCTTTTAAGATTCGATTTCGTTTAGCCACCCTTGTTTCCGGACCGACTCTTTGTCCTCCTTGTTTAAGATTGGTCACTCATTGGTACCCCTCTTTACTTCTTGAAACCATTGTGGTTACGACCTTTGCCCTTATCTAGGTAATTCTGCTTATACAGCAAGTCCTTATCTAGGTATTCTGCTTATACAATAATCGTGGTTTGACTAACTCAGGCCGAATAGTAAAGAACATGCCTCTTTTATTCTCTCCTTTTTACTACAATCACATATTAAACTGGACGACTAAATGGTGTCCATTGTTCTTCCGATTAATGAATTACTAGACTAATTTCATCTGGTTTAGCTACGTTGGTTACATTGGCTATATCTGATTATCATGCTGACCTCTTCACCTTTCAATCATGCAGGCCTTGAGCAAGTTCTCCTTCATATAATTCTCTTACAAAAACACAAGGTCTTCTTTCTTTCAATAGTGTGATGAATTCTCCGCACATTACAGGGGCCAAACTTTATCCTTTAGCTACAAAAAATATAGAATATTCCTCACCTGACCTAGGTGCAGCCGAAAGCTAATGGCGTTTGCTATCAAATAAACCTGTTGGGCTTTAACCTGGTGTTGTGAGACTTCTTTACTGGGAGAAGTGAAGCCAGTGGCTGCTGCAAGTGACTTGAGTCGCACAACAAAGACAGAAGAACACACGGCAGCCGCGGTTCTGAGTTAGACAATGGGACTGAGAGACGGACGCCGCGTGGCTGGGGTGCGCAATGACATCATGAATGGGAACGCGCTGACGCCATGGCGCTGTGGGCGGGGCGGAACCGTCTGACGTCAGGCAGGAAGATGGCGGCCGAGCCGGAGTTGGGCGTGGGAACGGTGCGGCTGTGATCGCGGGGAGGCCGGCCGCGGCCCGCCATGTACCGGTAGGCGAGGAGGAGGAGGAGGGAGAGAGAGAGAGAGAGAGAGAGAGAGAAAAGAAAAGAAAAGAAACACCAAGTGTGGAAACGTCGAGAGGATGGAGGACGTTAACTCCAACGTCAGCGCCGACCTGGAAGTACGGAAGCTGCAGGAGTTGGTTCGCAAACTGGAGAAACAAAACGAGCAGCTGAGGACCCGTTCCACCCTCCTGAGCCCCAAGCAGCAGCAGCAACAACAACAACAACAGCCGCCGCCTCCTCCCCCCGCCGCCAGCGGCCAGGCCTGGCAGCCCCTCCCCGGCTCGGGCCCGGGCCCAGGCCCGGCTCCCGCTCTGGAAGGGGAGGCTGTGTCCCACTTACCGCCGCCCCGGGCAGGAGGAGGAGGCAGCGGCGGCGGCGGCTTTCAGTCGGTGTTGGGTGACAGCGAGAGCCCCGCCGAGCAGGCCGAGTGGACGGCGCTGGATGAGGTGGCGGCGCTGGATCTGGAGACAATGGCTTTGGAGGACCAGGAGGAGGAGGACAGCTGGTGAGTGAGGGAGGGGATAGGCTGATAAATGGCACTCCCCTGAGTGTCTGACTCCAGCACCAATCTCTGACAACATGTCTGGGCAGACGGATGGGAGTGACTGCTTTTCCCTCGATTCTCTCCCGGTGTGTCTGCCTTTTGGTGTTTTAATATCGTTAGGTATTTTAGGTTATTTTTCAGAGCAAAAACGTGGTCATATAAAGCCAGAAAGATCGATTGGGAGACAAGTGCCAGTTCTGAGATACTACCTGACAATGACTCAAATTTATTTTCATTCTTAAAAGTCTGGATCTAAAGATGTAATATATACTCTTTCATGATGATAATCCCTTATTACTGTCTGGGCAAAGGCTGGAAAAATGGAGCGTTGTTCACGGACTGAATGAAGAACTACCTCTTTAAGAAGTTAAATGAAAACACGTTTATTTTATTCATTATTGTAGATTACTGTAGTAAGTTTGTGTATGGTTATCGATGAGTATGACTTGTGTGCAGCAACCATAATCTGAACGACCCTTGTCTCAGCAACATAGATGAATGAAAATATGTCTCTACAAATCTGTTATAGCGGAGCCAGTTTTAACACCACCAAGAAAACTGTTTCAAACATTCATTGTTCATATAATCTATATAAAACAAAACAACTACTCCTCTCCTGAAGTAATATACAAATGCCTTGAGATCATCATTGCAGCTTAGATTTGGCAGTCAAGACTGCAGCTCACTGATTAATTGCATCATTTTCCACATTTAACTAATGTCCCTTGGTTATAGTCATTATGGCATAGGAGACGGCAGCCATTTGGTCCATCAGGACCAATTCAGCTCATTGAGCAATCAAGTCAGTCTTGATAATTAATGCTGAAGTCAGATGAAGTAGCAAATCAAGTGTCAATCTTTTACATACTGATTTGTTACATAATACAACATTGCAAATGTCCACCTTGTCCCTAACCAGCACCTAGTATACCAGAAGCCCCTCTTCTTATACTAAGTACAATGATCAAATTAACCCCTAGGTTACTGTAGCAAAAACAAGTTTTAGCAGACCCTTATTAAAATGTAATTAAGGGGTCTGATGATGCAGTCCAGCTCAGGGCATCTGCCATTTGAAGAAGGCCCCATGCATACTGGTGGTCACAGTATTAAAGAACAAAACAGCACTGGAAACAGGCCCTTCAGCCCAACGAGCCTGCGCCGCCACCTCGATGTTCCCACTTCTACCCGTGATCCCTGTCTATGTTTATAGATCTATGCGTTGAAATCAAATTTGAGACAATTTAGGGAGAATTTGTTCTGCCAAAGAGCACATCTTTGGGATGTGGGAGGAAACCCACGCAAACACAGGGAGAATTCGCAAACTCCCACAGATACAGGCCCAAATCCATGTATCTGCACAACACAACGATAGTCACTGAGCTGTTGTGTTGCCCATCAAATGGTCCAGGTCAAGCATACGCTAATGACGTGAAGCACTAGGATACTCTCAAAATCCAAGAGCAGCCCTCTCACGACCCATCGTGTGTATGCCCCTTGTTAGATAACAAGGTGAACTGAAGTACCTGTAGGATAAAACAAATATACCAATATCATCAACAATTTACACACTTGCCAGGGAATTCCCAAGGTTCATGATCCCTATTTTAAATCAGTTTTCTATATCCCTCCATTTCCATTCTGTTCATGTGCCCATCCTCTTAAATAACTCGAGTGCCTGCCTCCACCACTTTACTTGACAGTGTGTTCCATACCCCCACCACCCCCTGAAAAAAACTCCCTCTAGCATCCAAATTATACTTTACACCCCTCACCCTAAGCCTGTGACCCCTCGTGCTATTTGAGTCCATCCTAGGAAAAAGCTTAACCCTGTTTACTCTATCTATACTCCTCATAATCTTGTACACCTCTATTAGATCGCCTCTAAGTCTACGTCTTTCTAAGGAAAACAGCCCCAATTTGCCTAACCTCTCCTCGTAACTCAGACCTTCCATACCAGGCATCATCCTGGTAAACCACCTCTGCGCTCTCTCCAGAGTCTCCACGTCCTTCCGGTAGTAAGGCGACCAGAACTGGACACAGTATTCCAAATGAGATCTAACCAACGTTTTATACAACTGCAACATTAAATGCCAGCTCTTGTACTCTATACCCCTTCCTATAAAGGATAGCATACCATTTACTTTCTTCACAACCTTCTCCACCTGCTCTGCCATCTTCAGAGACTTGTGTACCTGCACCCCCAGGTCCCTCTGTGTTTCTATACTCTAAATAGGTCTACCCTTTATCATATACCTCCCCCCTATGTTCTTTCTACCGAAATGCATCACCTCGCATTTATCAGGATTGAATTCCATCTGCCATCTATCTGCCCAAGCTACCAGCCTACCTATGTCCTGCTGTATCGCCTGACAATGCTCCTCACTATCTGCAAGTCCAGCCATCTTTGTATTGTCTGCAAACTTGCTGATCACTCCACTTACTCCCTCTTCCAAGTCATTTATATATATTACAAATAGAAGAGGTCCCAGTACCAAGCCCTGCGGCACACCACTAGTGACCGATCCAGGGACATGAATGAAACCATGGGGGAGAGATGGACAGTATAATTACCTTCTGCCTAAACCTGTAAATGGGCTAGGCTCAGCAGCAAACCCATGAAGTCCTCTGGTCCTCGCTCTCTTTCACCATCATTCCCCTACCACTCTTGTGCAAACAGATTGACTAGTTGACAGCTGCTTGAAGGACAATAAGAAAAATCTAAGCAAAGGAAACTAATCCATTTAAATGAAAATATTGTTTCCGTCTGATGATGAACTCAAGCCCTTGGCGTGAACAATAGAACACCACACATGCTTCCTCTTCAAGGCCTCCCAAGCACAAACACAGCAGAAAAGAAGCAGGCACTGAGGATGAATGACCCCCACAACATGAACCTGTTAATAGCCAATCTGGGAAGCCACTGGAGCTGGAGGCTCTACCCAGCCTCCCCTTAGTCTCCTTTGTCCTCTTGAATAAATTAAAACTAACAAATCAGACTTTATACTCTTGAGCATATCGATAAATGTAATAGCATCTTAAAGGGACACTGGAACAAAATAAAACTTGAAAGGAAACTTATTGAATTAAATCAAAATGTCACTTTCTTGGCTGATGCACTCCAGTGCCTGTGGGATCCACCTAGTCACAGAAGGTCTAAAGCATATGGGCAGCCACCATGTGCCTCCTTTCCAAATGTAGCCATGAAGAGTAAGCTAAAACCAAATAAACAAATTAACATACTTCTTTAAATGCACCTTAGTTGATCAGTATTCTTTACCTGTGCATTCTTAACTTGAATAATGCAATTAACATTTGAGTTTGATTTTATTTATTATTGTCAGATGCATTGACATAGTGAAAAGTTGGTTCTTGTGCACTATACAAATAAAACATACCTTTTGTAGAGAAGGAAATAAGAGACTACAGAATGTCATGTTACAGTTATAGCTAGGATGTAGAGAAAGATTAACTTAATGCATGGTAATACCATTCAAAAACCTGACAGCAACAGGGAAGAAGCTGTTCTTGACTCAGTTAGTACACGACCTCAGACTTTTGTATGTTTTTCCTGAAGGAAGAAGATGGAAGAAAGAATGTCGGGTTGCTTAATTATGCTGGCTGCTTTGCCAAGGCAGCAGGAAATATAGACAGTCAGTGGATGGGAGGCTGGTTTGCTTGGTGGATTGGACTACGTTCACAATCTTGTCATTCCTTGCAGTCTTGGGTAGAGCAGGAGCCATACCAAACTTTGATACACTTAGAAAGCATTCTTTTTAGTTGTATCTGTAAAAGTTGATGAGAGTTTTCGCTGACGTGCCAAATTTCCTTAGTCTGGGAAAGTAGAAATGTTCGTGGGCTTAACTATAATAACAGCATGGCACTGATCTGGATACCTAAAAACTTGAAGCTCTCAACCCTTTCTACTTCATCCCCATTAATGTAGCCAGGGGTATATTCTCCTTTACGCTTCCTGAAGTCAATGATCTCCTTCATTTTGTTGAGATTGACAGAGAGATTATTGTTGCTGCACCAGTTCACCAGATTTCTTATCTCATTCCTGTAACATACCATTAACAGTCCTATTTGTCTTGTAAATGTATTTCCCTTGGGTCCAATTTTCTTTTAAAATCATTTATTATCTCTTTAACCACTCTTATAAGACATCCAATTCCAGAACAGTACCACTTGCTGTATAAAGAGAGGTTTTTTGTCACATTTCTCTGGATCTCACGCTCAAAACTTAAATCTTTGTCTTCTAGTCTGTGTATCACCGGCTAATGGGAGCAGCTTTACTATGATTACCTTGCGCTAAACCTGTCATAAGCTTATACTATCAAATCTTCTGTTGGAAGGAGAATAACTCGAGCTTCTCCAACCTAACCTTGGAGATAAAAATCCCTTGTCTCTGGAACCATTCTGGTAAATCTCAAATGCATTTTATCAAAGGTCCTTATAAACTTGCTAAAGTGCGACCAGAAATGGATTAATTAGTCTAGTTTTGGCCTCACCAGGGCTTTATGCAGGTTCAGCATAACTTCCTTGCTTCCGAAATTTGATGCTTTGCAACCTGCTCTCTTAGTATGTCTTGCCACCTTTATAGATCTATCCAAGTGAACCTCCAAAACGCTCTGTCCCTTTAGCATTGTGCCATTTAGTCTATATTGCGTTTTGTCAAAATGCATCATTTTAGCGTCTCGAAATTGCCATCTGCCACTTGTGTGCTATTCTTTTAGCCCATCTATGTTTTGTTGCTTGTAACATCCTTGCTATTGGCCACTCTTGTGAGTTTGGTGTTATCGGCAAATTTAAAAATTTTATGACATTCAATATTCAAGTTATTTATATACTAAAACAGTATTGATCCTGGCAGTGATCCTTGTGACTGTCTGCTATCCACCAATCTGCAAAAAGGAAATCAATCAGGCACACTTTTTTTGTCCTTAAGCATTTTTTACCCAAGCTGAGACAACTTTCTCTTCCATGAGCGTCAATTTTGTTAAGTGATAATTGTCAAACATTTGCCTAAAGTCCATATAGACAACATCTAATGAATTTCCTTCATCAACCTTACAGGAAGGATGTGGAAGCCATTGAGAGGGTGCAGAGATTTACAAGGATTATTGATTGGATTGGGAGGCATGCCCTATAAAGAGAGGTTGAGGGAGCTAGGTCTCTTCTCTCTGAAGAGACGAAGATTGAGAGGCGACCTGCTAGAGGTTTATAAAATGTTGAGGAATAGATAGGGTGGATTCTTGGAGGCTTTTTCCCAGAGCTGAAATGATCACTACAAGAGGACACAGGTTTAAGGTGCTGGGCAGCAAGTACAGAGGAGATGTTAGGGATAAGTTTTTCACTCAGAGGATGGTGAGCGAATGGAATCGGCTGCCATCGGTGGTGGTGGAGGCAAACTCGCTGGGGTCTTTTAAGAGACTTCTGGATGAGTACATGGGATTGGGAGTTACAGATAGTTCTATGGCTTAATAGGTATGGGTATGAACAAAGAACAACACAGCACGGGAAACAGGCCCTTCGGCCCAACGAGCCCGCGCCGCCATCCTAACGTCTTAATGACATATAGAGACCAATATAGGGCCAATTTGTTACCCAATCAGCCTAAGAGCACATTTTTGGGATGTGGGAGGAAACCGGAGCACCCGGAGAAAAACCCACGCAACCACGGGGAGAACGCGCAAACTCCCGCAGACACAGGCCCAAATCCATGTGTCTGCACAGCAACAGCGATAGTCTCTGAGCTGTCATGTTGCCCATCTGATGGTCCAGGTTAAGCATACACTAACGACATGAAGCACTAGGCCACTCCTGAAGTAACATCCAGGAGCAGCCCTCGCACGACCTGCCGAATGCATGCACCTTGTTGGTCAACAAGGTGGACCGAGCAGCCTGTGGAAACAATTGAAGTATTTAAACAGTCCTCATATATCCCTCTATCTGCAGACCGCTCATGGGGCTGTCCAAGAGACCCTTAAACAACCCTAGCATGCCTGCTCCCACCACCTTACTCGGTAGTGCATTCCACACCCCCACTACCCTTTGTGTGAAAAAATGCCCTCTAATATTAGTCTTATACATAGCCCCCCTCACCCTAAGGCCGTGACCTCTCGTTCTATGATCAGTGCAACATGTGGGCCAAAAGGCCTGTTTGTGCTGTAGTGTTCTATGTTGTCTGTTATGTCATCCACAAAAAAAGTAAAGCAGGATTTGCCTTTTACAAATCCATGTTGGTTATCCTTAATCAAACCTCTCCAAGTGCCTGTTGGATTTTTTTGTTCCGATTATTGTTTCTAAAAGCTCATCCATGACTGAAACTGACTGGCTAATAGATATGAGGATTGTCTTTACACCTGAAGTTGAATAAAGTTATCACTGCCTTCTTGACTTTTATGTGACTTGATTTCATACTTTGTTTTATAGTACATCTGTGAAATGTCTTGGGGTATTTTATTATGTTAAAGACATCACATGAATATAACTTGGATTTATGTAGCACCATTGGTATTTTAAACAATGACAAGTTCCTGCATGTTATGGATAATATATTTAGTCATTTTAATTTTTTGGAAAGCGCCCCAAAGAATTTTGCACCAGTCTTCTAATCCTGGAAGAAGCTTTGCTTTTATATTTAGGTGAATGAGGTTCACCCAGTCATTGCTATACGAATAGTTATTCATTCGATTGCTGCTCTATATTTCTTCTTAAAGGATTATAGAAGTGAAATTGAGTTTTTGTGACACTTCTGTCATATATTGTGCTATGTGAAGGTGCTAGCATGAGAGCATTACACGTCCACCAAATTTATGCAGAGCAGATAGATTGGATGGTGTGAGACGTCATATGTTAAACCTTAGTTTTTGTGCTCAAATCTTATAGTGGGACTTGGACGTACAACTTTGTGGCTCTGAGGTGAGAGTGCCATGTTTGATGGACCTTTTGCTGTCTTCTAGGCTTCACAAACATGAATGCAGTAGCAGGCCTTTCTCTTGGAGCATGACTAAGAGCATGAGAAGATGCTATACATAAGGGCATGTGTTGGAGAAATAATATCAGCAAATTGCTCCCTAAATACCACATGGTATTTCGAAAGCAATTCTTGAACCTCTACAAGGAACTAAATTAAGAGTTATCTGTGCTTAAATAATGATGGCCCCACTGAAGTCTGCTGACTGCTGCAAACAAATATCCAAGTTCAAATAGACAGGGACCTCATTACCAGTGCCTTAAAGATGACAATGGTCATAAGCTTTTTGTGTGTCTGGCTCCTTTCAGGCTGGAGATGTTAGCCAAGTCTTGAGGTTTGTCATCCACTGGTGCATTAGGAAGGTTATTGAGGCTGTCTTCAAAGGGAAGCAATTATGCTTAATTCTAACTTGTCAGAAACAAGTAGGAGGAGTGAATGCCATTGTTTGCATGCTTTCCCATGTTGCAGGGTAGCATTGACTTGATGCACATCACGTTGCTGGATATGCATGTGGACTCTGCATGTAATAGAACAGAAAGGGATTTCACTGATTTGATTTATTATTGTCATGTATTAGTATACAGTGAAAAGTATTGTTTCTTACGCTGTACAGACAAAGCATATTGTACAGAGAAGGAAAGAGGAGAGTGCAGAATGTAGTCTTCCAACCGTTGCTAGTGTGGAGAAAGATCAATTTAATGCAAGGTAGGTTTATTCAAAAGTCTAATCGTAGCAAGGAAGAAGTTGTCATCCAATTTGGTTTTTCTCCACAGAGGCTGTCAGACCTGTTGGGTTTGGTATTTTATTGCTGTCATCTTCACTGGCCCCAGCCTCACCATTGGCGGTGGCCTCACTGATAGAACAAAGAAAGCTACAGCACAGAAACAGGCCCTTTGGCCTTCCAAGCTTGCACTGATCATGCTACCAGACTGAACTAAAACCCCCTACCCTTCTGGAGACCATGTCCCTCTTCCCATCCTATTCATGCATTATCAAAGCACTCCTTAAAAGTCACTATCGTATCTGCCTCAGCAACTTCCCTTAGCAAAATTGCAGGCACCCATCACTCTGTTTAAAAAAAAAACTTGCCTCGTACATCTCCTTTAAACCTTGTCCCTCACGCCTTAAACCTACGCCCCCTAGTAATTGACTCTTCCATCCTGGGAAGCGCTTCTGACTATCCAACCTGGTCAAGTTGTGTATCACCTTTACCTATAAGGGAAAGGGAAGTGTTGTTGTGACTGTTGTGCAGTCTGTTTGGGTGATCTGTCATGGCTGAATGACTGATGTTGTGTGCAAACTGACTTACTAGTAGGAGACTTAAAATTACAAAAACATTGTGGTCCCCACAGGTTTTTTTGAGGGGAGCGGGGCTATCCAATTTTGCATATTGTGCTTAATGAGTCTGTTGTACAATGCACAGGACGCTTGTTTTTTATTTTTCTCATCTTCCTTTTACTGTGAAATGTATAGTTTTTTTGCTGATTTAAATTACGAACGAATCCTGTGACTTTGACATTAGAGACTGTAAGAGTAAAGGCTCACTAATTTGAGCCTTGGGATGAGAGTGTTGTCTTATGATGAGAGACTGAATAATTTGGATCTATATTCTCTGGTGCTTAGAAGAATGATAGGTGATACAATAGAAACATTTCAAGGTTGTGAAGGGATAAAAGCAGAAAATGCTGGATTAACTCAGCAGGTCTGGCAACATTTGTGGAGAGAAACAGTTAACATTTCAAATCTAAATGACCTCTTTACAGAATTGAAGCACGATAGAAATTACAGATCAATATATTTTAAATGGGAGCAGGGGAGGTGGAGCATATATAGAGAGGTCACTTGGATCTGAAAAATTTCCTCCACGGATGTTGCCAGATTTAATGAATTATCTTGCATTTTCTGTTTTCATTTCAGATTTCCTGGATCCACAGTATTTTGTTTTAATTTTAAGACTGTGAAGGGACTTGACTCGGTTGTTTCCTCTGACAGTAGAATCTAGAACAAAAGGAATATGGATTTGATCATTTAGGACTAAGATGAGAAACTTCTGAATCTTTAGAATAGTCTACCTCAGGGTGTTGTGGTTATTTAAGAATGAATTTTTTGGTCCCTCTGGAAAAGAGGGATATGGAGAGTGGGTAGGAAAATAGAGTTGAAATCCAAAACCAGTTATCATTACTAAATAGTGGAGTAGGCTTGACAAGTTGTATGTTCTACTCTTGTTGCCATACATTCAAAAGTTTCAAAATTATACCAGCAACGTTCAATTAACATTTTTATTTTGAGCTCAAAGGTTACCTTGTTTCACTGCATTTATAATACAGAAATAGCTAGATTTTATTTTCAGTATCAGATAAGTGGATTTATGATCCTTTTACAAAATATGTTTAATCTGTCACACTCTTGTGTATCTATTTTTCTGAAATTATAAACTTTGAATCATTGAGACAATTTCATATCTTGTCCTGGTTTTATTTAATGCTTATATTGTGAGAAACATCTTAACGATCACAGATTTCATGAAAATAGCATCTAGATTATTCTGTTTAAAGCAAATGACTAATAATATATTATACTAAACAAATCATTTTGGTGAGGATTTTCCCATATTTCAAATATTTAATTACTTTTTGAATCACTGAAACTTTAACTTTGAATCTCTAATCTTATTCAGCTTTTGAAATTTAAAATTTACCATTTGGGAGAAAATTTTAGAAAAATTCAGCAGTATCTTTCAAAGCATAATTTAAAACCCTAATTAAAATATTGATGCCTGGAGATAAACAAATGTGTATTTATCCTCACTTGCCATATAACTTTCCATTGCTGTTTGTATGTTTCTATTAATGCACATGTGTAGTTATTGTTACCAGACTTCTGTCAGCGTAGGAAAGGAAACCCACAGTAAATGCCAAAACATTTTTGAACTCTATTAATAGCTTACCCTTTTGACCTTCCTGGAAATTGCTTTCCTGCTGTCAAATTCCAGAATAATTTATAAAAGTCTCATTCTCCAAATTGGTAGAATAAAATACTTGAGTAAAAGGTGTTAGTAAAACTCATGTCTGAAAGTGCTATTCTTCTCTTACCCTTGTATTTAATTTGCCTTGTGGTAGGAAGTGTAATAGTTGATGGGTTGAGTGAGATTGGTTTTGCTAACCCAGGTCAGTAGGAAAATATCATCCACCGTGACAGCAGATTTATGCCATGAATATTTTTCTTGCATCCTAGGAGCAAATTAATTATTATTCAGAAATTGTGGGATTTCATTGTTTTATTACATGCTTAATTACTTAAAGGAAAATTATTTTACTTAATTACTGTTACTTAAAGGAAAATTCTGCAATAAGCCATGCTTATATTTTCTACCTACCTTTGGCACACCACTTTGTACTATCCGTGTCAATAATAGTTATGAAAAGTTAATCATATTTTTCTCATTAATTTGGTTTGCTCTGCTAAAAGAGCAGCTTGTGTGTTTTTGTTTTACAATCACCCATATTAGTTTTTCTGTGCTAATATTGTAAACAGTTATTCTGTTTTCCCATTAATAGCCAACCGTTGCGCATTAGATGATGCAGTAATGAATTTTACAAACACTACATTGTGCAACATGTGGCCATTTGAATCAGGCAAAGAAACATTTATAAATTGACTTCACTTGCCATGATGTATGAATATTAACTGTACATCAGTTAGGCGTTTAATTACATTTGGGTGGTCAGTATTAAACTTGCCTATAAGTACATGTATGTACATTGTGATACGGAAAATATGTTATGTTTACCTAGCTTAACCTATCTACTCAGCAGAACTGCCCTTTTGTTCAAGTTTTTCTGTTTCACAGAGTAATGATTTCATAGCCGCAGAAGATTGTTGCATGTGAATGACTCATATGTTATATATTGTTGCATAAAATATTAGCCACGGATGGGGTTTTAAATTTTTACTGCTTTTATGACAGTACTGTGTGTAGTACACCCTTGCATAGCCCTCTGTCAAATATTCTTTATAGAATGCAATAATAAATGTTAGGTAATAATTGATCTCCCTCAATGTACTTGAACAGGCACTGGAGTGTGATTTTGACAGTAACTTCATTGCAGTGTTAATGTGAGCCTACTTATTACACTAAAATTAATTTTAAATGTATGACCAGTTGACCTTTGGTGGGGAAGAAATGTTGAGTTATTTAGGAAACTCACCATTGCCCTTTGGAAAGTCTCATCTGAAGGATGGTGCCTGTAACAATGTAACTACCCCTTAAGTATGAATTCAGTCCAGATTACGTGCTTAAACTCAACTTTCTGTCCCAGAAGCAAGAGTGTCACCAGCTGAGGCCGACTGACCTTCAAACTGATTTTGTGCTACGTTCATTAAATGTTTGAAAATATTGAATGATTCCAATGAATAAGAACCTACCATAAAATTTTTAAATTGAGTATTGCAAGTACAATACAGTCTACACAGATCTTTTCTAAGTGTCTTGTGAGAAATTGTCAGTAGACTTTGCATATACAATATTATTGTCAATCTTTTCAGCTAATTCACCATACCTAGAGTGGATGATGAAGATTGGTACTTATTCAGGGCCATCCTTTTCAGTGTGTGATTTTATAGTGTAGAATGAACCTTTTTTGAGACATGCTCTGTCCTGCACAAGAATGTCCTTTTTCCTCCAATAACTGCTGGAAATTTGAGAAGAATGTTTGTCCTTTCTTTATGCTAATCTAGTGTGGCTTACTGAGAATGTGATTGATGTACTTTGGTACTATTGAAGCATATCCATTTATTAAATCATATTGCTACTTAAGTTGTCAATACGGAGATTGCACATTCAGTGTTGTCATCCCTTTTCTCATCAGATGTGCATTCTCATGAACACCCTTGAGATGCTGGTTCTGCTGAATTTTGTCTTGATAACTATCTGTGATAAGACTCTCTGAGCACATTGGAACAGGTTTACAAGAATGGTTCCAGGAATTAGAAATTTCAGTTATGGAGATAAATTGGAGAACTTGAGTGTTCTCCTTGGAGAGAAGAAAGCTCAGAGGAGATTTGATAGAGATGCTCAAAATCATGATGAGACTGGACAGAATAGATGGGGAGAAACTGTTCCTGCTTGGAAAAGAATCAAAACCAACAGATTTAAAGTGATGTGAAAAATAATTTCTTCACAGTGAGTGGTTCAGGTTTTGAATGCCCTGCCTGGAAGTGTTTTAGAAGTATGTCAATCAATGCATTCAAGAAGGTATTAGCTGATTACCTGAATAGGAACAATATGCAGGGATACTGGAGAAAGGCATCAAGTCATGATGCTCATTTGGAGAGCTGAGGAGACACAATGGGTAAGATCACTGCTTCTGGTTTGCTGATTCTGATTTTTGTGACTTTATTAAGAACATAAGAAATAGGAGCAGAACTAGGCTTTGAGCCTGCCCTGCCATTCAATATAAGTATGGCTGATCTGAAGTGGATCAGTTCCACTTACCCGCCTGCTCCCCATATACCTTAATTCCCTTATCAATCCGAAATCTACCTATGACTTAAACATATTCAATGAGGTAGTGTCCACCACTCCAAAGGGCAGAGAATTTCAGGGATTCACTACTCTCAGAGAAGAAGTTCCTCTTCAATCTGTTCTAAGCTGCCCCCTTTATTTTGAGGCTGTGCCTTCTAGTTCTGGTTTCCTTTCTAAGTAGAAAGAATCTCTCTATCCTATCTAGCCCCTTCATCATCTTGTGTGTCTCTATAAGATCCTCCCTCCGCCTTCTAAACTCCGAGTTCAGGCCCAATCTACTCGATCTCTCCTCATCAACTAATCCCCTCATGTCCAGTATCAACATGGTGAACCTTCTCTGTACTCCTTCCAAAGCCAAAATATCCTTTCGCAAGAAATGGGACCAAAATTGCGCACGCATTCATTCAGTATGAAGCAAAATTTTTTTTAAACAGTTAAAATAGACATATTTGAGCAAAGTTGTCAACGAGAAAGGATAGGAAGTACAATTATGATAAAGTCTATAAGTAAGTAGTTTTTCCTGTCCCTTATTTCGAGGCATATGACTTCAACTTAAATTTTTTAAAATTCCAAGTCCATATTCTGCTTTTCACTTCCAATTAGTAGAATTAAGGAATGTTAGATCAAACAATAAATAGGAAAGGCTCTGAAACTTGTTACAACTTGTGAAGTGAAAAACAAGACTGTTACAGCTATTTTGATGTTGCTTTAAATGTCAAGGTTTTTTAAATCTTGAACTTGGAAATCAATGAAACTGATGGCTTTGAATTATGAAAAATGATTCTCAATCATATAATTCACCAACCATTTTTATTTTGTTGTCAATTTTAGGTTGTACACATCACCAAAGAGGTTGCCAACCCCAGTTCAAAAAGCTTTTAGTCCATTGCAGTGGTGCAGACAGGTGCTGGATCATCCAAACTCAGATATTGAAACAGCAAAAAGATCATTGATACATAGGCTTGATCAAGCAATAGCAGGTGAATATTCAAATTTTTTTCTTCACTGCTTTTGTGTGAATTTAAACTTGTTATTTCTGACAATTTATGAAAAAATATTGTTATTCGAATTGTGCATGTCGTTTCTCACCTTTTCAGAGTCCAGTTTCATCTGTAGGTAAAAATGTACATTGCTGTTTTCAATTTTGAAAATTATTTTTTGATTAAACATTTATTCAGTATTGGCAGCAAAGTAAGACCAAGTACCAAACCTGTATGTAGTCTAAATGTTAGATTTGAGATGGCAATGCCTTGCTATATAACTCTTCATTTTGTTGTATTGTCTTTTTGTTCTGCTTTAAATGTACTAATTGCAGCTCAGAATCATTGCATGTCACTTTTTAACTCTTATTGATAACCTAGTTGTAGCCAATTATCAAGAGTACAGTATGATATTACGTGCATTAATTAATATTCTCTAAGGTTATTGCATTATCCTGTTTTGGATGATGGAAATCAAATTTCTAGATAAACTTGTCCAAACCTTTTGTAGCTGGGATTCAAATGCACCTGTTAAGTCCAAATCCAGTGATTCAGCTACATGTAAGCTGCAATGATGCAAATCTCACAAAATTAAAGATTCCCTAATTAAAAAAGAGGTTCCACATGCCCAATTAACTTTAAAAAGCACCATCTTTACATGCAAAAGAAACCAAATATCGTTGTCTCCTATTTATTTTCCAGCGGTTGAGTTCCACCTTCATTCCTCTCCTTCCATTCTGTTCCATGCATTTATAACTTTTTTTAAAAAGATGATAGTTAATGTTGTGGCAGTTTCGTTCAAACCCTATCAATTAAACTATGTTTTCTCTAGGTCACAAACATTTTATTTCCCAAAAATGGGCACACAAATAAGCCAGATATTTTGATCTACATTTTACATTTTTGGAATTAATGATGCAAGAGCTAAAATAATTGCTGTATCTTTATCTCTAGCTAATTTTGGATCTGAGAAGCTAATTGCATCAGTATCCCACCACAAAATTACTGTCCTTCCTAACCAAATGAAAAATCATACCAGTTAAAAGCAAACTCTGAAGACTCACTAGTATTAAATTTATGCAGTACACAATGATGAGATCTCTAATTTATGGAAGTAAATTTCTGTACTAGTGTGAGATCTTAATGCAAAGATTGCATTGCAAGCTTCAGCTGGAATAAGAATTATGAACTTAAAAAATGTAATTTGGATTAACAGTTGTAATCAGATAAATTTTAATCATTAAGGTTCAAATTTATATTCCAGTGCAGCAGATCTGGACTTACTTAATCACTCTATGCTGACTGAATTATTTTCCAATAATCAATATCATTTTGTTTGCAGTCATAGCAACATTGAATATTATGAACCAACTTGAATAGATTTCAAGAAAATTTGAGTTTCTAGGATATGTTAAGCTTTTAAGCTTGGTGATTTTAACTGCTGCTTCTTGCAGTCTGGAATTGAATTAAATGATAGTCCTGACAAAGAGCATTATGTATCTGGGTGAGTGGCACCTATTACAGGATCAAACTTGTGGTTATGTTGTAGATAATAATTTGCCCTCTTTTGGATGTAGGAATTGGTGTGTCCATGGGAGAAAATCCAGACACCCATACCAAGCTCAAAAATTGATTAGGTTGCTAATTGCAACTGAGACATCTGGGCAAGCAGTTAAGAGTAACATTTTCATACTGGTGTTAATAGTTCTGTGCTTTAGCCATGTGATAAACTAATATAACAATTTTCAGTGATAACTACTAGAAGTTAGTATAAGAGTATTAAAACTAAGGCTTTATTAAAAATGTTGGTATAATATTGTCTTCAGGAAGTGGAAAAATATTGTTTACAGCACCAAACAACTGAATAAAGTGCTGAACTAAGGGAATAACAGAACATTTATAACATATTTTGGGATATATGCCAAATAAGTTGGAAGGTTACTACCATGATATCTATTTCTGATAGTCAGTGTTAATCAGCCTGTTTTAGTTATGACACGCTGCCCTTGAATTAAGCAGCGTTCCAATATAACTTCATATGACAAAACATTTTTTTCCATGATCTCACCAGACCTCAGCTTAGGAAAATAAATTACAGCTAATGAGCAATATGCCTAAAGGGGTTAGATACTGCATCCTAACTTCTTTCTGTTTCTAAAATTAACTTTAACATCAATTTGATTGAAATTGTGTACAAGTTATAATGCACAATGGCATATTTTAATCACTATTTAAAGGTGTAAATCTGTAATAAAATTTAATGGGAGAAAGTGGATTCTAAACGATTAGTGGGACAACAGAAGTTCATGCCCAGCTCTTAAAAGCTATTGCGTGTGTTCTGGACCTTCGATCCATATCAAGATACGATGCCTGACAAGTCTTGAAGTTGTCTTTTTGAGGCTGTTGAGTAAGAAACTATGTTTCCAAGAATTTTTCTGTTTTTTTTATCCAAAAGGAGGGTCTGAATTTGTGCTTATGTTAGTGGCAGTTAAGGTGATCTTTAATTTGTGACCTGCTTATTGATTGGTTAGGCAGTCTCGGCATAATCCAAAAAATGTGGTTAAATTTTTGCTCTCAGAGCCTTAAAATAACATAATAGTTGACAGAGTGCAGTGCCAGCAGCAAGCATGCTTTATCTAATTGAATCATACAGTACAGAAGGAGGCTTTTTAATCCATGATGCCTGTGTCAGCTCTTGACACTATCCAATTAGCCTCATAATTTAGTAAATGATTTATTTTTAAATATTCAATTCCCATTTCAAATTTGTTATTGAATCTGCTTTTAGGAGACGCATTCCATATCATTACAACTCTCACCCAATTTTTTTCCCTCCTCGTGATGCTTCTGGTTCTTCGGCCAATTGCCTTAACTCTGTGTACTCTAGTTACTATCCCTTATGCCATTGGAAACAATTTCTCCTATTTGTTCTTTCAAGATTTTGAATATCTTTAATCTTTTCTACTGTAAGAAAACTATCCCCAGTTTCTTTATAACTGAAGTCCTTTAGTCTGGTGTCATTCTAATAAATCTCCTCTCTATCATCTCTTGTGCCTTAACATCCTTGAAGTGTAGTAGAGAGTTTTGGCAATCTACTGGCTAATTTCAGAGACTTTTTTTCCAGTTCTCCTACTGACCACCTTTTTTTCATCTTGGCTGCACGGAGAGAATTTAGCTTGGCCAATACACCTAACCTACACATCTTTGAACTGTTGGAGGAAACCCATGCAGACTCAGGAAAAACATGCAAACACCATACAAACAGTGACCCAAACCTGGAATCAAGCCTGGGTTCCTGGTGCTGTGAGGCAGCAGTGCTGACCACCATTGCCATTGTGCCACTACACCTTATCAAATGTCTTTTTGAAAATCCAAGTATACCATACCTACAGTTTTCATCTTCATCCACATTGTTCGTTACTTCCTCAAAGAACTGTAACAAATTAGTTAAACACTACTTTCATAAAAACCATTATCATTTTGTCAGATTCCATTAAGATTTTCTGTAACCTCCTCTTCTTGCATTTTCCCTATACAGATTTTAAGCTAACTCATCTGTAGTTTGTAGGATTCTATCTCTCTTTCTTGAATGAAGTGTTCACATTTGGTATCTTCCAATCTAATGGGACCCTTCCAGAATCTGAGATTTTGGAAACTTAAAAACCCAATGCATCTGCTATATCAGCATCCACCTCTTTTAAGACCCAAGGATGAAGTTCTTCAGGACTTGTCAGCCTATAGTTGTAATAATTTTCTCAGTACTCTTTTCCTGGTGATTGTAATTGTTTTAAGTTTGATTCTTTTTTATTTGCTTATGCCAACATGTTTTTCACGTTTTTGCTTATGGGGAGAACTGTTCATTATACTGCCATTCCCACTCAATCTAGACAAATATTTTATTTCTTCAGTATAATAATTACTACTCCTGTTTCAGGACATCTTTATCATTTAATCTCACCCATCCCCTTATTTATTCCCTTTTGTTTTTCTTCCCTCTAACGGTACAAAGCCCATCACATTTCTACCTTCCTTCAGTTCTAAAGAGAAGTCACCTCAAACTCAAAACATGAGCTGTTTTTCCTCTCTCCATAGATGCTGCCAGTCCTGCTATGTATTTCCAATATACTTGTGTTTTCATTTGAGATTTTCAGCATCCATAGTATTTTGATTTTACGTTAGGCTAACATCTGTTTTAGGCTACTGCTACTAAATTACATTTTGATGATGCATCATGCCCAACTCTCAGTGGAGATTTAATGGGTGCCAACAGCTCATCGAAGCATTTTCTGATGTTCAGCTCTAGCCTATCTCTGGGTCAGATTGTATGCTGTTTTAAGAACCATTGGGCAAATGCAGGAGAACAAGTCATTTTTAAACCCCTATTTGTAACCAGACTCATTTCAGTAACCTAATCGAGTTTGGTCTTTTTAGCCTACTTGGCCTTGTGGATATTGATTTCTTTCCTAATCTCTGTCCTCCTTTGTTACCCTCCTTCAAACCCACTTCTTTGACCTAGCTTCTCATGAACCCTCTGATTCTGTCCTGTCAGGCTTTGTGGAAAATGAATTGATTTGTATTGTGACACATAAATGACCAAAGTGTAATGATAAAGTGAAGTTGACGTCATAAAAATATTTGACTAATTTCAGAGACTTATTTTTCCAATTCTCCTACTGATCAACTTTCTTTCATCTTGCAGAGAGTAAAAGGCGGAGTCTGTTCAGTAGTTCTTATTATCCTGCTGGTTATCCAAGTTCTTTCAGCCCTAGTGGAGGCAGTAGTCCCTATGGCAGTGGCTTCAGTTCCCCATCCTCCACACCAGTCCGATCGACTCCACTTGTGAAACAGCTGATGACATCTGGAAGTGCAGGTACAGTGACCTTCAGATCGCTGTAGTCATTTAATCAGTTTTGTTATTGTACACTTGCTATTGCATAATAACTTGGGCTGTTCTTAAAACCAGCACGTGCAGATGCTTGCAGAGAAATTTGATTTTGATACCATTATTTGCTAATGGTTTTAAAACCTTTAAATTTGGAAGCACCAGTCCGGTAATTACAAGATTCCTACCTAACATTTTACTTCACCATTGATGGTAATAGCTGAAACACTATTACAGTGTTAGTTCTGCATTTTCCTGTGGAGAATACATAAAATTCTTGTATCCAAACATAGAGCTCTGCCTTTGCTTTTGGTTTTGGCTGCAGGGTGGAACAGTGGTTAGCACTGCTACCTCAGTGTGAGGGACCGAGTTCAACTCCAGCCTCAGGTCGCTGTCAGTGTGGAGTTTGCATATTTTCCTCCTGTCTGCATGGGTTTCCTCTGGGTGCTCTGGCTTCCTCCCATGGTCCAAAAATGAGCAGGTTAGGTTGATTGGCCATGATAGATTGTGGCTGGTGCAGACCCAGTGGGCCGAATGGCCTCCTTCCACACTGTAGTGATGCTATGATTTCTCTGGGGAAGAGAGAAGGGAAGACTTCTGGACCCCAAAATTCAGTTCAATAAAGCCAGTGATCTCTGTGCTACAGAAGCTGGTTCAGTTTCAAAAGAAAGGGGAAGATGGGGTTTGCTTCCTTCTATTTTCTAGTCCTGCATGGATTAATCATCATGCTTGAAAGTTGGATGCATTCATCCTCCATCTGTGTATCGTTTTGGCCACTTTCAAACCATCACTTTAAAGCAGAGGCTGGCTGCTCAGTGAAAAGTCTTAATGCTTTCACCAGGACTGACACGGAAAATGAGCAAGACGAGACCATTCAACTCTTCAAACTTGTTTCCGTCATTTAATAAGATCACGGCTGGTTTGCTAGGCTTAAATCTACATCCTGTCAGGAAGCAGAGACGGTTTCAAATAATTTATATTTGTTTGTTGGATATCAAAAATAAGTAAGTGCTGGAGACAATACACATCTCTCTAACCTCAGTGCTCAGTGTTCTTTTGTTAGCCACTTTAAGACTTGAATAGCAGGTTAAGTGTAAGGATTCGCATTATAATCAGCGATCTGTAAACTGTCTGTACTGATATGTGTGCTTTTGGAGACCAGAACACCTCATTCGCCTGACGAAGGCACAAATACTGAAAGCTAGCAGATTTACTATCAAATAAGTTGGTTGGATTTAAAATTGGTGTTGCCAGACCCCTTATTTAATAAGATACACAGTACTGCAGATGTGGGCTGGAACATGCTACAGGGAGGCCAGAGAATCTTTCCCTCCAGTGCTTCAACAGCGACAACTTTGGGAAAAGAGGTAACTGGCATGTGAAGAAAGCGCAGATGTAAAGTGCTTGCCAAAAATATCAGTGGGGTAACACAAATGTTTTATTATTGAGTTGTCTGAAATGCACACTCTAAAGGAGTGGTAGAAACCGATTCTGCAGTAAATTTCAAAAGACAATGATTAGTTTTTTTATCAATATTTATCCAATCTGGAAAGAGCAGAGATGAATTGAGACTAATTGGACCCTCATTGCTGCTACCTGTGCTGAATGATGTGCTTCTATGATTGTTATCTAAATGTCTTGTGATACCATTTGGCTTGATTGTGTTGTGACCTCTTGGAATTTTTTCCATTGTGCAAAATGGAATATGGTTTAATAGACAATTCCATTGATTGTATAGCATTTTCCCCTGCTGATGCTTGGTGTTTTTCTGATGAATTAACTACTGAATTAACTATTAGAACATTGAAATGTTATCTGGCTTTTGCAAATGCAAATAGGATCAGAGCTGTGTAACAAAAACAAACTAGCATCTTCCTTTTCTTATTCATGTTAGGTCATTTTAAAGGTTCTGTAGAGCAGAATCCTCCCGTTAGCCCTCCATCATCTGTGGATAGTGAACTAAGTACTTCAGAAGTAGATGAAGATTCACTGGGTTCTGGTTACAAGCTTGCTGATGTTACAGATGTACAGATCCTAGCTCGGATGCAGGAAGAAAGTAAGTATTGAAATAATATTTACATGAATTGTGAATTTCAAATAAAACAAATTGGCTGAAATCAATAAATTTAACTGTTAGTTGCATGCTTTCTAATACCTATTTTAATATCAAAGTACTCACTTAGAGGATGCTTCTTGTGTAGACATTTTTTGTAAGAAATATTAAGTGTTCTTTTTGAATTAGTTCCTTGTGTTGCGTATTGGTACAGCTATCTGGTGGTTCTCCCAACATATTTTTTCTTTGTATTGCATGTCTCACAATGGAGCAGAATAAACTTTATAGGCATTCAACAATGTAGTGCAAAGCTGTTATCTAATAATACCTGAGAAGACTCCTCAGTTGCAAACAAGAAAATGGAATAAATAAATGATAACATTATATTGCATAACAATTTCTATTTATATAGTACCTTCAACATAGTAAAACATCTCAAAGGTAATTTGCAAGAGCATTGTCAATCAAAATTTGACACTAAACCATATGAGATTTTGACAGCCATCAAAGACTTGGTCAAAGGGAGAGATTTTAGGGAGCATCTTAAATGAGGAAAGAGAGTACAGAGGTGTAGGGAGAGAATTCCAGAGTTTAAGGCCTTGGCAACTGAAGCCACAGCCACCACTGATTGCCTGATTTGACCAGTTCAATGTGTAAAAGAGCAGAATTGAAGGAATGGAGATATCAAAGAAGCTTTTGTAGGGCTGGAGATGGATACGGAGATGGGAGGTGAGAATCAATGGAGAAATTTGAAACTAAGGATGAGAGTTTTAAAAATGAGGTGTTGGTGGATTGAGAGGTAATTAGATCAATAAGTAATGGATGAAAGGAACTTGATGCAAGTCAGGACTTGGTGCAGGTTGGGACATGAGCAGCAGAGCTGTGGTTTATGGAGGGTGGAAGTATCTTTGAATAGTCAATTTCTTGAGATAACAAAGCTGTGCAACATTTTGCACAGAATAGGATTTTGGTCCATTTTGTGGGACAGCAAACAAATTGGATCAACAAATTTGTCAAATTGTCTGAACAATACTTTGTATTACTAATGTTCAGCAAACTAAGTTTTGTAACTCAGATCTTATAATTTATAATTACTGGTTTTTGGGTGAAGTTACAATGGATTGGTTTAAGTTAGCTTTATTTCCCCCACTACCTATACTTCAATTCATGAAAATGCTATTTGCTATTTTTTCATTCAGTTTGGAAGCTACTACAAATGTAATCAGATTATATTGAAATAACTTTGGTTGAGGCTGTTCTTTTGCTTATTGCACTAATTGAAATACTATAGTCTAGTGAAATAAAGCCACATTCTGTATCTTTTTGAAAAAAATTTGTATTGGAGCATTGGAGAAAATTTACTGTTCTGCTAATCTTCCAATAATTCAGTTATACCTTGAATTCACTATCCTCAGGTCTCAGACAGGAATATGAAGCCACTACCTCAAGACGTAGTTCAGGTTCTTCCTGCCATTCCCTGAGACGAGGTACATTCAGTGATCAGGAGTTTGATGTTCAAAGTTTAGAAGATGAAGAAGAATGTGTTCCCCATGCTCTGCATCCTCCCATGAACAGATTCACTCCATCTCCACGGCACACCCCCCGAGCTTCACCAAGACACTCACCTCGGAACTCTCCACGTTCACGTTCTCCTGCTCGGAGCCTTGATTATGGGAGAGCATCTGTCTCACCACAGCCCATGATTAGTCGCCTACAGCAGCCTCGACTTTCCCTGCAAGGCCATGCTACGGACCTCCAGTGTAATATTGTAAAAAATGAAGGTAAGGGACTGGCAGTTGATTGGTACTAAATTTAATCATTTATTAGTGCTGCATTGATTTCGAATAATATCTGTAATAAAATCCAAATCTACAACTTCAAGTTATATGAACATTTTGTAAATGCACTCATTCTCTAGGTTTTACATATTACTATGCTGTTGTTACAAATAACTTGGCTGATTGATATAATGTCATAGTTTTTCATGGACTTTTCAACACTATGGCAGAAAAACTGACTATTGTTTCCCTATTGCACCTGTACTTGCAAAAGTGATAAGAAACAAAGAACTGACAAATCATGTCTGTCAAATTTATTAGAATTCTGAGATGGTAACGAACAGGACAGATAAAGGGGAACCAGTAGGTCATAGAATCCCCAGAGTGCAGAAAATGGCCATTCAGCCCATTAAATCTGTACTGACTCTCTGAAAGAGCATCTAACCCAGGTCTCTCACACACACACACCGTAATGCATTTACCATGGCTATTCTATCTAACCTGCACATTTTTGGACTATGGGAAGGAAGCCAGGGCATACAAAGGAAACCCACATAGACGTGGGGAGAAAGTGCAAACTCCACACTGGCTGGAATTGAGCCCAGGTCCCTGCCACTGTGAGCAGCAGGCAGCAGTGCTAGCTACTGTGCTGCCGCTATGGCAAAGCACTTCTTTGCTGGTTTGGATGGTGCCACAAGTCTCTTATTTAACAGTCAAACCTGCTAACTAATTATACCACAGAGGCAATGCAAAACTTGGATTTCCAAGGCTTTGATAAACTAGCACAAAAAAGGCTACTTAAGGTAAGAATGCATTGTTTTCTGGTAGTGTATATTAGTATGAATAGAGGATTGAATAACTGACAGAAAACAGAGTTGGGATAAAAGGAAAATTTTCAGTATGATAACTTGTGACTAACTGGCGGTGTGCCACAGGGATCAATGCTGGGACTACAGTTATTTACAATATATCTTAATGATTTGGACAAGGGATGTAAATGTACTGTTGCCAGGTTTGCAGATGACACTAAAATAGGTGCGAAGACAAATGGTGAGGATGACATAGGGATAGAGACAGGTGAAGTGAGTGAACAAGAACTCTACAGATGGAATATCAGATAGAAAAATGTGAAGTTATGTACTTCAGTGGGAACAATGAAGGAGCTGAATGTGGTTAAAATGGAAAAAGATTGCAGAAAGCTACAGCATGTATTTGAGTCCACGTGCATGAATTACAGAAAGCTAGAGAACATTCACTCAGTTGATCTCAGTTCTGGAGTGATTTCCTTACTAGGAGAAGCTCAGGTTTTCAATATACTGGGTGAAACTTTCTTCTGAAAGTAGGTTGTAAAGTGTAAGGACAAAAGTAGGCCAACTGAACCCCTGAAGCTCGTTCTGCCAAATGGTAATGGCTAAAATGTTTTTTGACTCATTATTTGCCTTTGCTCCATAATCATTAATAGAATTATCTAACAAAACGCATCGATTTCAATTTTACAATTTTCAGTTGAACTGAAAAGGTTTGGATAACTGCGTTATCAATGAAGTATGATGGTCTTTTTTACTCTTTCTAATCAATATTAGAGATACCGTGAGCATATATGTTTGATGATCTTGGCCTGTAAGGTGATAAATTCCCTATTGACAGGTAGTTAGATAACCAGTTAGAACTCGTTCCTCAACCAGCAGTATCTGACTCAGCTCACTGGAATTTCCGCAAGAGTTCTTGTGAGCACACAAAAGTAAACATGAAGTCTATAGCTTGAGACTGAATGCAGCAAGGCTAAGTGCTTAACTTGGGAATCTACTAAAGTGCAACACTGGTGCAGTAAGGAAACCAGTGCTGTTCTGATCTAGCACAAGAAGTGATGAGAGAAAGAGAGCCAGAGATAGTGATTGCGGAAAGCTAAAGCTTGGTGCTATTAATTAGAAAAGCAGGCTGGTGATTGCTGACAAAAGCAGCCATTTAAACTGTTACTGTGGAGCTATGCATTTTTGGCATTATTAGTTGAGCTTCATCATGTAACCAAGGATGATTGCTGACTAATATTTCAAAATAAAACATAGTAAGTATGACAGGGCAGGTGATGTGTTGCAGCTCTGGCACGTGATTGCTGTTGGGCACCTGTGATCCATGGTAATCGCATCTAGTGTTTGCAGTTCAGAAAACTTTGGCTCAGAGTTGATAAGTTGGAGTCCGACCTTCGAACACATGCATCATTGAGGACGTAATTACCTGGACGTTTTGTTCCATGAGGAAATCACAGCTCTTAGGCTATATACTTCAGGCTTAATATGTGATCAGGGACAGGATGGTGTGAATGCAATGAGTGTTAAGTATGAGAATCCCAAAAGTAACAGTGGAAAAACCTTGAACTTTGTAGGTGTCCAATAGGTTTGATATTCTTGCAGTTTGAATCGATAATTAAACAGGTAAACTAAGTAGTGGATTGTGGCAATTTTTAAAGTTTGGTGGGAAGTAAAGGAGTTTATAAGATTAGAGTGCACCAACAAATAAGATCAGTGGGGAAAAATAAGACAAAATACAAGATTCTTTGAATGCATGCAGCATTCATACCAAAGTGTTTAAATTGATAGCACCAATAGAAATAAATATGTATGATATCATAGCCATTACAGAGGCATGAGTAGTTAGTCAGTGGCGTGGTAGTAATGTCATTGGATGAGTAATCCAGAAATGCAAGCTAATGCCAGGAACAAGTTATAGTTGCTGATGGAATTTAAATTCAGTTAATAAATAAGGAATTTTAAGCTAGTTGCAATAATGGTGACCATGACAACCATCATCAATTGTTGCAAAAACCCACCTGTCCCATTTGAGTTGGTAACCTGTTGTCCAGTTTGACCTACACGTGACTCCAGTCCCACAGCAATGAGGTTAACTTTTAACTACCCTCTGAAATTGCCACTCCATTTGAAGCCAATTCAGAAATAGTCACAAATGTTCGCCTTGCCAGTGACATCTACGTCCCATTCAAGAATTTTTAGGAAGTGACCACTTTTAAGTTATTCAAGGGTATTTTGTAGTGAAAAAGAGGTGGGAATGCATCTGTTAATAAAGGATTTGAATAAAAATTTTGAACAAGTATTTTATATCTATCTTCATGATAGAAGTCATGAAAGGCATCTCGAGAATAGTAGGCAAAAGGGAGAAACAAACTTAAAAACTGGCAATCACCAGCAGATAAAATACTCGGAGGCAGTGAGAAATTAATGGTTTTAGAGACTGACAAATCTCACTGACTTCATGGCCTACAACCCTAGGGTCTTACAAGAACTGGCTGCTGAGTCAGTAGATGTATTGGTGTAATTTTGCTAAATTTTGGAAAGGTCTCAGCAAATGAAAAACTGTAAATAAAACATACCTATTCAAGAAAGGCAGGTGGTAGAAAGCAGGAAACTTGACCAGTTAGCCTAACATCTGTCGTTGGGGAAAATGGTAAAATCTACCATTAAGATGGCACTAGCAGGGGATTTAGAAATCATAACACAAGAGCTGGGTTGTGGGTGATATGTTAGCTTCATTGGAGGACTGACTAATGGAAACAAGATGTGGATAAGTGAGTCATTTTCAGGTTTCCACACTATTAACTAGTGGAATGCCAAAAGAATCAATGTTATGTTGTCAGTCACTAACAATTTGTATTAACGACTTGGATGAAGGGACCAACTGTATGATAGCCAGGTTTGTTAACATTTGAAGATAGACAGTCTCAATGGCCACATGGCCTTCTTATTTGTTATGAACTTGAGAAAGTAAATTGTGACGAGTACAAATGACCTACAAAGGGATATAGGGTTAGGAGAGTGGATAAAAACTTGGCAGGTGGAGTATGGTGAATGACAATGAGAGATTATCCACTTTGGCAGGAAGAAAAGCAGTATATTAAATAAAGAGATTGCAGAACTTGGTGGTACAAAAGAATCTAGGTACCTTGTACATAAATCACAAAGCTAATGTCTAGACATAAAGAATTAGGAAGGCAAACTGCACTTATTACAAGGCTGTGGAGTATAAAAGTTGGGAAGTCTTGCTACACTTCAGCAGGCATTGGTGAGATTGCACTTGAGTACTTTGTCATTTTGGGTCTCCTTACTTGTGGAAGATTACATTTGCATAGGAAAAAGTTCAGAGAAGATGCATAAGGCTGATTCATGGAATGAAGGGCTTGTCTTACGAGGAAATGTTGAACAGGTTTGGCCTAAACTCACTGGAGTGGAGAAATGTTCTTATGGAAACATACAGGATTCTGAGGTCTTGGCAGGGTAGATACTGAGACAGAATTTTTCTCTTTGAGGGAGAATCTAGAACTAGGACACAATTTAAAAATTAAAGGTCTCCAATTTAAGATGGTAATGAGGATGAACTGTGGAATTCCCCTTCCACAGATAAGAGGAGGCTTGGCTATCAAATTTGTTCAAGAGCTGAGCTGGACAGATTTTTGACCTACAAGGGGGCATAAATGCAGACAGGAAATTGGAGTTGACGCCAAAATCAAATCATCGCTAGTCTTATTGAACAACTGAGTAGGCTCAATGGACCAAATAGCCTACTCTTATTTCTTGCCTTATACGTGGTTAGCACTGCTGCCTCATAGTGCCAGGGACTCCAGTTCAATTCCAGCCTATCTGTGCGAAGCCTGCACTTTCTCCCCATGTCTGCATGGGTTTCTTCTGGGTGCTCCAGTTTCCTCCCATACTCTAGAAAACATGTTGGTTAGGTGGATTAGCCATGCTAAATTCTCCTTCAGCGTACCATGCCAGAGTGTGGCAACTAGGGGATTTTCACTAACTACATTGCAATGTTAATGTAAGCCTACTTGTGACACTAATAAATAAACTTTAATTCTAAAACCTCCAGCTTTTTAAATCTGTGCACCTTCAATTTCTTTAGTTGGCATTTGGAATAACGTTCCTGCTAATCAGAAGTGGCAAAAATTCTTCTAATGTTTTCAGCTTTAATTACATAATTAATTGCTTACGGTGCATAGTGAGCTTTCATTTGCATTATATTTTCTATTGGTTAAAAACCTGATTGCAGTCTTTTCCATTTTTCTTCAGAAAAGGTAAGATTGTACCTTGAATTGCAAAACAGTCAAATCAACATTGGTAGTGACAATAATAGCATGACTGAGGTTATTTGTTCAGTGAGAATATAGGATGAAAAAACCTGGAGATTCTGTTTATTGCACAATGAACTGCTTTTTTTTTAAATAGAATGCATATCCTGTTAACATTTTGATCAGTGTTTTGTGGGTAAGAAATAATCATTTTGCATAATTAATTTGATGTTAATTTGATTGCACACTTTTTTTACGTAACTGGTTAACCTTTGCCATTTTGTTTTTGTTTCTGTTCTAGAAAAGTTGAGACGTAGTCTTCCAAATCTGTTCAGGACTTCTAATGCACAGTCAGCAGAGTCTGTTAAAAACAGTAGAAGTTGTGACTCAAATTTACAAGTGCCAAATGGGGGAATACCCCGAATTCAACAACAAGTTTCAGCGAGTAAGTCTGCATTAAAGTCTAAACAAATAAGTTTGTACACAAAGTTTCAAAAGATGTTCATCAAGGATCTACATAGTGGATTCATGATTTAAGATCAGAACTTGTGACATCAGGAGACAAGTAAGAGTTAATAGCGAATTGGATATAAATCAGAAAATAGAAAGCAGGAGTTAACAAAACAGCGATATTACTCATGCTAGAACCACAGTTCATCTTACGAAAATAGCTGGGACTCAAATCAGAAGAGCAATATCAAAATTGCAGATGTAGCCAAATCAGCTGATATAGTTGATAACAAGGAAGACTGCAGCAAAATGCAAGATGACTAACAGCTTGTAGAATGTGTGTGTAAATGATAAATCATTTCTGTTAATGTGTGAGATGGTGCATTTTGTCAGGAAAAGTCAGTAGGCCACGTGTTCCTCGGAAAATAGGAGTCTAACTGAGGTAGAAGCATAAAAGATCGACTGGAACAGATTCACAAAGTGTTCAAAGTAGTAAAAATTATCAAATCCAGAATTCTTGGATTTATTTCACATTTGGAGCACTCTGCCTTTCTGATCTCAATATTGTGAAAGGGATATATAAACACTGGGGAAAGCGCAAAAAAACTTTCAGGGATGACGCCAGAACCAAGGTGATACAACTATCTTATATGCAACTATATAAATACTGAAAAAGCTGGGTTTCTTTTCTCTAGCAAAAGGACTCTGTGACATTATTACAAAGACATTTGATAAAATAGTGTGTCCAAAACTAGGAGCCAGAAATATAATAAAACCAAAATATTGCAGATGCTACAAATCAACAGAAAATTCTGGAAAATTTTAATATCTGTGGATAGAGAAACAGTAAACATTTTGAGTCCATGTGACTCTTCAGGACTCTAAAGAAGGACCATAAATGTAAAATGAGGAAGTCTTGAGAAATTCCTTTCTTTGAGAGCAGTGAGAATGTGGAATTTATTGCCACACCAATAGATTGAGGTAAATAATATAAATGTAATTAAAGGTAAAATGGATGGGAGGGGGAATAGAAGGAACAGCTGACTGTTGATAGGATGAGGTGAAGCGGATTGGCAGAAAATTTGCATGTTGGGCTAAACATCCTGTTCCTGTGGCATTAAATTCCATTTAATTGCACTAACAAGATTAGGTTTTTTTGACTTGATGAATTATTTAGTGTATGATCGCTCTTGTTCATTTATCTAATGGATTTTAAGATGTATATGTAAGTTTTTCAATGATTGACTGGAAAATCCTGGTTTAAATCAAGATCAACAATGTAGTTTAGTCCTAATATTTCAAGATGGGGACATGAACAGTTTCAGTTGACAGCACCTGTGGACTTCATTATGGGCATCAACATTAATCCACTAGTAATCTATATTCCGTTTTTGTTCTTAGATCCTGTTTGAAACTGTTTATCTATTTTCCAGCTCCACTCTAAATTGTGATGTGTTTTTTTTGTATTCCTGGTGCAGCGATAATTGTTTCCATTGATGATGCTGTGCTTTTTGCTCTCTTGGGAAATTGCCAGCTTTCCCTTCACTGTCTAGTCTTACAATCAACATCTTATGCTTCATTCACTTGCTCTTTAACTCATTTTAATTTTAAAAAGTATCAATAAGATTAATTGGTTGCTATACTAGGGAATAATTCCTGCATCAGCTAGAGACAGAGCAATTCACAGTTCTTCCAGTTGAAGTAGGAGAAAATTTGCCTGTTGTGTCTGATAAACTTGATCCCAAAATTCATCAGCGCTGTAATTCATTAAACAGTGTTTGCAATCTGACCTAACAATCTCCTTTGCAAAGGATTGATTTATTTAGAGAATGTGCCATTGGTTGTTCGATGAAAATCACTAAATTAAAGCAGCAATCAAACAGGGTTGTAGAGTTGGGGATTATACAGATAGAAAGGATGAGGCAGTTGAAGGATTTGAAAACAAACTGACAATCTTCCTCTTTTCATGGGGAAATGTTGATGTTTCTCTTTTTCTTCAAATCCATGGTGCCTGCTTTCTCAGCTGAAATAAGTTTAAAGGAATTTGGCAGATCTGGGGCATGGTGTCTATGTCCTTTTTTTATGGTGTAGTTCATAATATGATGCAACACAGAAAGGGCTCATTTTGCCTTTCATGATTATTCTGGCCCTTTTGTAAAGTTGTCCAATTAGTCTAATTCTCCTGTGCTTTGCTCATGGGCTTGCATTTTTTTCCTTTCCAATATTCATTCAGTTCCCTTAAAGTTACTTTTGAATTTATTCTCACCATTTCTTCAGGCAATACATTCCAGATCAGAACAACTTGTTCCATAAAGGGTTTCTTCATGTCAATGTCCTCTCTTTATCTTTTAATAGACTGGTAATTGTCAGAGGTTATTTTATAGTATAGACTTTTGTTTCCCTGCAGCTCGGAGAATGAAGCTATCATTTTCACATGCCCCAAAATAACAGTGTATATTTACACCAAAACTAGCAAGAAAGGTAAATAGTTCATTTTCAATGAGAAGTAGAAAATAGCCAACAGTTATGATAACTGCTACTTTCATTTCCTTACCATATAATATATTACTTTTAATAAGTTCATCAAGGAATGTAGTCATCAGTAAAGTTATTCATAAATTGTGAATTTAAAAAATGTTAAATTGGCAGGGAAGCAGATCTCTATGTTCTTGGTAGATCTAGCCAACAGTCTCTTGAACACCAACTCTGACCTCTAGGCCCGATTATAAGAGGTATTTGCCCTTATATAGCAAATCCATTTAAATGAAGAAACCAGGATTTGATCATTACATTTTTCAAATACTAAATCTATGACCATATGAAAACAGTGGTTTTAACTGCTGAGAAGCCAGTGAAGATGAGTAAGTGTAGAGATAGCCAGGGAGCAAGACTTGGTGTGGGATAGGGCTAGATAGCTTTGGTGCTTGTGCTGAACTAACAACATGTAGCGGAGTATGGTTGGCGAGCAAGAAGTTTGGAAAAGTAACTGCTGAAGGTGACTTACAGGTGAGAGTGAGTGGTTCACCAGTACTAGAAAGAGCAGGAGTGGGTGAAGCTTCAAAGTTAGTAATAGGCAGTTTTCGCAAATACTAGATGGAATTGTCATCAATTGTGGCAGGCAGAGGAAGAAAGTTTGGTAAGAATCAAAAAGTCAGTTTCCCAACGTCAAGAAATTCAAGAACCTTGTTCTCCCATCTTTCATGGTTATTTAATGGTGGGTCAACTTTCCTGTTGATGAACATTGAAAATCCATTTTGCGTCTTATGATTACTCATTACCAAGCCAACAGATTGGAAGCTCAATCTCTCCCTGTCCCCAAATGTGGAGTGCATCTAGAATGGGAGATATTCAGGACTTACTGGCACTCAATGTTGCTTTCCCCATTCTTGAACACTGCTCCTGAGTGCCAGAAAACGTTGACGCAGGAAATGGAATTCATGGGGAGGAGTGGAATGCATAAGGTTGAAGACATGAAGGAGCAGGTGGAAGGCTGTGAGGACGGAAGAGTGTTTAATAGGTTGGGGCTTGTAGAATCAATAGTGGAGTCCTGGGAGGAGAACTTAAGAGTATTGATGATATGAGGAAACAGTCACAGTTAAAGAGGGAAATAGGATATGATAGGGTGGGAGAGTTAGTTGTGTTTTTGGCAGATGTAGTTCTCATCAGGATAGATAATGAGAGTGTGGGCAGTGTCAGACTGAGCATGGGCGTAATAACAAATGAAGGCTCCAAGGAGTGGGAAAGCATGTGAAGGCTCATCATAGTGCCCAGGCTGATTTGTGGAGGTGTGGTGGTTCAAGAGTTAGGAGGGAAAGTGAAGATTACACTGGTTGGTCTTTGGTGATGGTGAAAGCAAGTGGATTTGGTGGCAGACATGCACTATCTCTGCAGCAGGGTAGCTCATCCACAAGACCGTGTCCTCTTCTGTCCAACAGCAATACACCAAGGAGGGAGTAGGGTCTTGGGCCAAATAAAGGAGATACTAATAATCGTGTAAGGGAGATGTGGCCATTTGAAAACTTTAATATGATGAAGACCATAAAGCATGTAGGCCAGAAATTTCTCATAACCACGAGATCCTAGCAATTTTCTGAGCCTTTGGATGCCTCTTCCTTAAAAGGTGGCAGAAGCAGCATGTCAGTATTTGCAGAGCAGACAGATTCTTGATAAGCAAGGAGGTGAAAGATTATTCGGGCTGGGCAGGAATGTGTAGATGAGGTTAAAATCTGATCAACTGTGATCTCATTTAATTGTGGAGCAAGCTTAAAAGAATGAACTGTGTACTTTATTCTTAGAACATGTGTGTTTACACATAAATAGGAATGGATAACAAAAATGTTAGTTCAGCCACATCTCAAGAATACAAAAGTGCCAGTGTCCTATCTGTTCATCGTGCGTTACACTCCTGTAGATTCTAATCCTTAAACTTAGTAAGATGTGAAGAGGACATAAGGCTACAAACGGGTTTAGATAAGTTAAGTGATGGGCAAAGACCTGACAACTGAAGTGTGTGGAAGTTTCTCTTACTCTAACAGAACAGATAAGATTATTCATCTGTTTCCTGCGTTGCAGGGCTGTCTTCTGTCTCTTTGGTGTTGACCATCTTTGTAATCCCCCAGAAGGGAAGGACTCCTGCTCTAAAATTAATGTCGTGCTTTTCCAACTGCTTGAAGACTCTCTAAGAGACGTCTCTAAATAGTGGGGCCTTCTCATAGACAATATTTGCTGGAATCCAAAAGAATTAGCGCAATGACTGGCAGTCCGGGTACTTAAATATGGTGCTCGGACATGGATACCAGGAAGGGCAAATTTCTTTCTAACACACGTCACTCCAACTTCCTGCAATGGTTAACACTGCTGATTCAGTGTCAGAGACCTGGGTTCAATTCCTGGTTTGGGTCACTCTGTGCAGACTCTGCACATTCTCTCCCTGTTTGCATGGGTTTCCTCTGGGTGCTCCAGTTTCCTTCCACAGTCCAAAAGATGTTTAGATGAATTGGTCATGCTAAATTCTCTTTCAGTGTACCCAAACAGGCGCCAGGGTGTGGTGACTAGGGAATTTGCACAGTAACTTTGTGATATTAATGTAAGCCTACTTGTGATACTAATAAAATAAACTTAAAATGAAGGGTAATACAAAGCAGCTCAGTTTGCTCTTTCGTGTGGGGAAAACTACAAGAATGTTTCTCATCTGCACCCCTTTCTGTTTGCCCGGTTTCCATTATGAATAAGAGTGAGCCATGGAGGGAATTGCAGTTGTGCTTATCTCCATAAGAAAGCTGTTTGCAACCCTTGATTTCTTCCCGCATGCGCGCTGAGATTTTCCTTGGGCTCTCTTCTGCCTTGACTCATTCTGGTTGCAGGGATAAGTATAGACTGAGATGATCAAATGCTTCACGTGGTGCCCTGCTGTCGAGACTGGAGGAATGTTGTTGGAACACAAGTAATGATTAAGAATAGAGTTGCAATGTTAATTGCAAAAACTTACTGCAATTTTGTTTGATCCTTTAGACGTCAGGTGCACGTTCAGACATTTAATCAGAGGATTAGCATTTGCAATAGAAGAAATTCTATAATTCCCATAAGTAGCAAGTTTAGTGAGGTTAAATACTAATTTTTCAAGCGACTGTTTTAAGATTTTACTTATGATCATATATTTGTGAAAAATATTTTTAGTACTTTGTGTGCCTGAGTGCTGCCTCAGGTCTAACTTAAAAATAAGTATTTGATGTATTAGATCTTTGTCAACTTTTAATTCTAAGATTTAATTTGTAGAAAGGATTTCACAAATAACAATAATGCATCAAAACATGCAATTGTGGCAGCGTGATTCAGTTACTGTATTAATTGCATTTTCTGCCGTAACTGTCTTTTTTTCTATGTAACTATTTGTTGTCATAGCTGATGTTGTGGGGAATGAACCGCGGGCAAACTCTTCTACGCTCTTCTACGCTCAGTGGAAGATTGAAGGTGACAACAATGACATAGGCTAAGTTTATTTGAAGTCTTAGCCACTGTTGTCACCTGTTTTCTCCTTATCTAAATTCAAGTGATAATCCTATCAAATGTCTTACTGCTTTTTAACTGAAGTGAGAGGATGACTTGCCTTTTTTTCTCAAGATGTGGAGATGCCAGCGTTGGATTTGGGGTAAACACAGTAAGTCGTCTCACAACACCAGGTTGAAATGCAACCAATTTATTTGGTAGTAAACTCGCAAGCTTTTGGGGTTTGCCCCTTCGTCAGGTAAATGGAGAGTTCTGTCCTCAGACAGAGCATGTAACACACACAGTTCATAGAGTACTGATTAGAATGCAAGTCTTTACAACTAACCTGCTATTCAAGTCTTAAAGATGCAGACAATGTGAACAGAAAAAGCATTAGGCATAGGTTAAAGAGATTTGAACTAAATTGCTTTCTTCATGCATGTATAGGAAACAGCACTGCTGCCTCACAGCACCGAGGACCCAGACTCAGTTACGGCCTTGGGTCGCTGTGAATTTTGCACCCACCCCCACCCTTTCACAGTCCAGAGATGTGTGCATTAAGTTAATTAGCCATATTAACTTAACTCTAGTGTCACGGGAATTAGCTGGATAAATGTATGGGATTAGGACCTGGGTGGTATGTGGTCAATGCAGACTTGATCGGCTGAATAGCCTTTGCTGTACTGTAGTGATTCTGATTTGTTTAGCTGCTTTAATAATGGTATTGGTCAATCAAATAGCAGCTTTGATGGAGGCAGATGAAAGGCTTTCACTGTTTGATAGAGGTTCTTGGAAAACGCAGGGTTAAATATTCAGATCAAGTGGAAAACAAACTGATAGATAAAGGATTTAAAATATATTCTTATCAGTAAAGCTTCTGTTGCTGAATTTGCATTCTTTAAAACAGTCTATACCTTGTTAGGTTTAAAGCTTCTGGTAAAATGCTTCTTGAGTCCATGGTGGTATTTCAGTTTAAGGTTAAAGTTTATTTATTAGTGTCACAAATAGACTTACATTAGATGAAGTTACTGAGAAAATCCCCTACTTGCCACACTCCAGCACCTGTTCAGGTACACTGAGGGAGAATTAGGGCCAAAGCACCTAACCAGTCTTTTAGACTGTGGGAGCACACAGAGGAAATCCACACAGACACAGGATGAATATACAGATTCCATATATTCAGTCATCCAAACCAGGAATCGAACTTGGTTGCCTGGTGTAGTGAGGCAGCAATGCTAACCACTGTGCTGTCCAGTGTTTCAAGCAAGAGATTTCCAGATGTAGTCAGTAAAGCATATTGAGGACAGTGATGGCTTTACTGCAGGAAGAATAGAGAATGCTGGAAAACCCCAGCAGGTCTAGCAACATATGTAGGGAGAGAAAATATGGTTCACTTCTCAAGTCCATTAGGTATTTATAGTATTTTGCTTACTTTAAGTTGATTCAGGCAATATATTTACATAGCCAAATGTAGCAAACACTAAATACAGTCTTAGATAGTCATCCATACGCTGAAAAATCAGCATCAACATTTAAATCCTTTATATATCAGCTTGTTTTCCAATTGATCTGAATGATTTAACTCTGAGTTTTCCAAGAACCTCTGTCAAATAGTGAAAGTCTTTCATCTGCCTCCATCAATGCTGCTATTTGATTGACCAATACCATTGTTAAAGCAGCTAAACAAATCATAGAGTCACTACAGTACAGCAGAGGCCATTCAGCTGATCAAGTCTGCACTGACTACATACCACCCAGATCCTATTCCTGTAATCCCACACATTTATCTAGCTAATTCCCCTGACACTAGAGTTAAATTAATATGGCCAATTAACTTAATGCGCACATTTCAGGACTGTGAAGGGGCAGGGCGATGGGTGCAAAATTCACAGACAGTGACCTGAGGCCGTAATTGAATCTAGATCCTTGGTACTGTGAGGCATCAGGTCTAGCCACTGTGCTGCTTTCCTACACATGCATGAAGAAAGCAATTTAGTTAAACATGGATTAACAGAGAAACTACAGTTGGTAATTAGTTATAAATTGTACAATAAATGGCATATGCAACTGAAAAAGTTTTGCAAATTGACATGGCATTCCACTTGTATGTCATTACTTCAGTCACAAAATCCTTCAAAACTCTACCTTAAGAGGAATTACATCTCCTCCAGAATTTACTGTGATCCCTGGCAGGCAATGGTGCACCATCAACCACTGGAGTCAGCAGTGACTATGAACTTGGATGGCTGTGCTTTTTCATAGGGTTCAATAAGTTTGTTGTCTCAGGTTTTGTTTCCATTTTCACATATATAATATTATATGTGGGCATACCTGTGTCTCTATTTGCCTCATCTGTATTTTTGTGGATGGCCATGATGAAAAATTCCTGAAATATTTTTCTTGCGCCAAACAAATTCCATAATTCTGTGTATTACAAGAATGTAAATTGATTCAGATATCAATTTATTTGAATGCAATAATTGCAAAATGTTAACAGTAGCTTAAAAATTGCATATTTTATCATAAACAGGTAATTGTTGTATTTGACCACTTACCTCTGCAATTACTGTATCATCCATTATGGAGAGGCATATTGATTCCCGTGTCGCCTTTCTATAACTCTAAGGATTCTAGTATTTGAAAATGTGTGTGGGTTCAATAAGGCTTTTTCATCACAGAAATTTAGTTTGCAAAACTTCAAAGTAATTATGTGAAGCTAAATTACAAGATAGTAATAAAAAAATTGTTAAATGCAAATCAGTTGTTCAAGAATAATTACATGTGTTTTTATTTCTTTTGCAGTACCTTCTCCAAGTAAGCTCAGACATCCTACTACACCATCTCCATTGGCCCTCCGACAGCCACTGAAAGCAATGGCCAATCCAGGGCCTGTTTCCACAAATTCTACATCTAATCACAGTAGTTCTGCATCAGGGCCCTCTGTTCAGTCTCTCAGTTCTCCAAGTCACACTGCTGCAAGTGGCATCAATCCTAATAAAGGACAAGTTGCAGGGAGTCGGAGTGGCTTGCCGCGACCTAGTGCCTCTACTGGAGGGGGGATACCAGTGCCTCGGAGTAAGCTTGCACAGCCTGTCAGAAGGTAAGAGTTTTAACAGCCGAATTCTTCACTTGTATGAAATCGAATTGCTCAATGTTAATCAAGGAATGTTAAGAATTATTTCAAAAGGCAGTCTCAAAACCAAATGAACATAATTTCAGGAACAATAATTGAATTCATTTTTCTTTTCTGTCACTTTTTTTTGCCAAGTTTGAAAATATAAAGGCTTTGGATGCTGTAGAAAGAATTCTCTGTCATTTGGGGTTTTTCTTCTTGATTTTATTTTGATACGTTTATTGACAATTTTCTTAAACTTACATAGCAAACAATCGCATACAGTGCTTGTGTGTACATTCCAACGCATCTGGGTATAGGGCTCCCCATGGCTCGGGGACAAGTCCCTGGTACCCTGACTTCCACCCCACTCAAGTGCCATCTGGTTGCACTGGTAATGACAGTAATAATATAGAAACAAAAGACAGAGGAATGCTGCCATTTTCCTTGCCACTACCAGAGTAAAATCTGGAAATATCTACAGCTTATTTTCCGGTACCTCAGCCTCTGCTGCTTGTCGCACGATTCTGTCTCATGCTGAGGTGTAATGTACTCGTGCAATAATGGGCCAAGGAGCTTCTCCCAGAATGGGCTTTGCCTGTAACACTCTGTACATAAATCAGAAACAGCTCATCCTCAAGTTCCAGCACATTCTTCAATAGCTAGGTGACAAAATCTGATATTTGGCCTTCTATTCCCTCCGGAAGGCCTATCAGATGGATGCTATTTCATCTTTTGCGTCCTTCTATCTCATCACATTTCTCCCTTGGGGACTTAGTCTCCAATGTCAACGAGTAACTGGGCTCTTCAGCAGTCCCAACATGCACCTCATTCAAAAAAGCAATTCAAAAGTAGAAATAGCAGCTTGCAATTTGCAGCCAGTCCTTAGTGGCTTCTGCTTCCCACTTTAATTCATTCATTCTTGGGTGAAAAAAGAACAGTTTGCAGACAGAGCTGCAATCCACAGCCCGTCCCCTGCTGAGCACACTCAGGAAGGAATCTAATCTTTACCAGTTAGACTTTTGAAGTTCTCCCTTTGCAGGAGTCCTCCAGAAATGTTTAAAGCTTGCTTGATGTTGATTAACCTCTTTCCAGACTTCAACAAGCAGCTGGATTACAAGAAGAATCTTGCCATCTGTGGATCATGCTTCTCCTCACACCAGCACCATCTTTGATTCCCCTTAATCTATTTTTTGGAGTGAATTTTCTCATAGATGCGTCCTATCAACTATCTGGCTTCTTTGAAATTAGCAAGTTGTGAGCAGTTTGAGAATTTCCCATTGTATTTTAATTGGCAGAATGTGCATTGGAGCCACACAGGTCAAAGTTTCCCAATTCAAGTCTGATTAGTTAACTAGGCTCATGGGCACAGCTGAGTGACAATAGTTCATTCCTGTGCTTTTGGTCTAAAGAGTGGAAAATTAGGCATGCTTCTGGCTCTTGTTTCTGATTTCTGTTCAAAAGACATGCACAGTTATCCAGTCTTGGTCATGTAGCATGATTATAATAATGTCTTGCTTCACATATGGAGAATTTACATTTTTTAGCAAGACTCCAAAGAGAAAGCAATCTCTCTACTACAGGGAAAGTCAAAGCTGTCTTTCCAAAAAAATGTAGCAAATCTGTGAAATTCACCAGACAATAGAGTCAAAACTGCTTACACGTCAAAGAATCAACTTGCATTGCACCAAAAGAAGGCAAGGTTTGAACTTGGATTGCAAGAGTACAATGTATAACTCATTGATCCACACTTTACCTTGTCCTTTTTGAAATAACATTTTATTCATTCAGTGAACATTTCATTGAAAATTGCATTGTGGAAAACTCCTGGTCTGTTATTACAAAAAGGATATCAAGTCACAAAGTGCAAAATGAGTTACAACAATGGTACGAGAATTGAGGTTATAAATACCAGGAAAGATGGAATTGAATTAGCTCTTTTTTCGTAAAAAGAGCAAGCTGAGATGTGGACTAAAAGAGATCTCCTAAAATTAAGAAGCAGTTTGATAGACATGAGAATGTTTCCATTGTGGGGAATCCAAATCTAGGGGTCATAATTTTGAAGAAAATCACTAAATCCAACAAGAAATTCAGGACAAATGTCCTTAACAGAAGCTAAGAATGTGGAATTTTATAGCACCAGGTATACTTGAGACAAATTGATGCATTTAGATGAAATGAGATTAATTCATGAGAGTGAAAAAAATAGAAAGATACACTTGACAGCATTAGATTAAGTATTGGAAGGAAGATTGTGTGGACCATAAATGGTTGTGGAGCATAGATAGGCTGAGCTCAGCAACCTGTTTCTGAGTTGCAAATGCTGTGTAAAATATCATTATTTGCTGCAAAATGGCAGCTGCCATTGGTTCAATCTTGTCCTTGAATGTTCAGCTTTTAAATTTTTTGTTGATGGTGAGATTTCAATAAAAATCTGAAATTAATGTCCAATGTCAGTTATCATAAAAACTGATCTTGTTCACTAATGCCCTTTAGGGAAGGAGATCTGTCATCCTTATTTGGTCTGAACTATGTGACTTCAGACCCAAGGCAAATGTAGTTGATTCTTAAATTCCCTCGGGGATAGACAATAAAGCTTAACTCTGCTGGTGAGGCCCACATTGCATGAATGAAAAAAATGCAAACTTAACAATACGAAAACTGAAACTTTCAACTTAGTGGGTAAATTCAAGTCAAATAGGGAAGAGAAAGTGAAAGATTGAGTAAAGGGACAGACAGAATGGAGAAGTTTTTTCTCCTGATTTTACTTTAAAATTTCTTACAATTCAATCTATGAAATGAGATTGTTCATATAGATTAAGATTTCCTATCAAAGATTAATTCATTAAATGGACATGTGGTAAGTTCCATCATATCTATCATATAAGTATAGATATTCGATGCAGTCCAGCAGCGAGTCAGTTGACACAATGAAAATTTCACTGAAACTCTCGATATCCTTTGATTTTCCAAATTTAATCACGCAACTGGCCCTGTTTGAAGCTGCTATAGCAGTTGGCCCAGAATTACAGCAAGCATAATTAGGTTTACTATTACTTTAACGGAAAATTATCAGCTCTAGTTAGTACATGCAAATCCTTTAACCCCTGTAGACAGCAATATAATGAATGCCTTTAATGTTAAATGTGATCCATAACATTTGCTGTGAAAGCATTGTACAACATGCCCTGATTCCTCTGGCCCTAAAAACCATACTTGTACAAATACTCAGCATATCACTTTCAGAGAGCCGGTGCAGATTCAATGTGCTGAACGACTTCTTTCTATACTGTAGGCACTCTATGGTTCTATGTTTAGGCCACATATAATAGACGAAACCTGTGAAGAAATAGCACCCACGTTGCAGTTATGCGGAGGGAGGGGAGGGTGTGGTTGATGGTTGAGCATCCATAGTTCTAAAACAACCTACAACGTTATTTTTAAAAGAAGACAATTCACTCTTTTCTCCCAGTATTAATTGATCCTCTAAGCTGATAAGGTATGATCCAAGTAAGAAATATCTATGTACCAAATTTTGTTGAAATTTCTCCCTTAATTTTTGGTATGTGTTGTTCACAAATAGACTAATAGGGGCAAAAGCATTACCTCTTCCCATTTGAAGTTGCAAAAATAATTATGGAAAATCACAGCAATTTAGTCTGATGGCATCAGCAGCCATACGTTGATTTTTAAATTAGTGCAGAAATTCGACTTCCATGTCCACAATTTTGTGTTGATTTGTCCAATTTTTGAGTACCCACTGTGAATAAGAATAACCTAGGAGAAGCTGTATCCTCATTTTCTGTATAAAGTTATTTAGCTTTGAACAGATGTAACTAATAATGTAGATTTAATAAAATACCACCATATTTCACAATGTCATGCATTGGTTTCTAAATATAATATTTGCCGTTCGATAAGAATTTATAAATTAACATTCAGGAAGGTTCACAGCAAATCTCTAAAGATCAAGCAATTTATATTTTTCATATATTGGTTTGTTTTAGAATTTTGCAGCCCAAGAGTTTTGGCAAAAGGCTTCTCTTAACTATGGTTATAATAATAACCATATAATGGTCATATAATATGAGAAATAATATCTATTTATATGAGGGACTTGGACTATAAATTTGACAGAAGTATGGATTTAAATTTAATATATGGCTAACAGTTTAGATATTCCTGTTTTACAATATTCAGAGCCTCTTACAACTTTTTACATCAAAGTGACTATTCAATGAAGGGTTAAGTTATGCCCACTAACTACTTCATATATAATGTTTATGATGCAAATGTAAGGTGTTGATTTGAATGTCTAGTATCAGCTTTGTTTTCCCATTGTTTATTATGTAAATTATGTAACAGAATTAAATGATTTAAAGCTGTGCAACTGTTACATTGCAATCTAAATATAATAAGTGCATTGTGAAGTGTATTAATTTCTCTTATAACTTGACTTCCAGGTCATTGCCAACTCCGAAGACTTATGGCAGCATTAGAGATGAAAGCTGGAAAGATGGTTGCTATTGAACTGATTACGTAAGACTCTGAAGCTTGCTCCGCTACTATTCCTGAAACAAAAGGACTTTTTACTTAAAGACTGTTCAGAGAGATTTAGTAGGATTTGAGAAAATCCAGTTCTCTGCCATAAATCAGCACAAATTGGTGGAGATCATGGAGTAGCACTTTATTGACATTAAACATCAGACATTTTCATACATGTACAATCAGTTTTTCCATGACTGTCCATTGTTTTAATGCTTATGAGCAATTTGTCGTCATTCAAAGAAAGTCTGGACACAATCCCAAAAATGCCAAAGAAAAAGCTTGCAACAACCATTGGTAGGGGGAAATGGATAATTAACATTGTTGAGACTTTAGAATAGTCGATAAAAGACTAATTGTGGAATCCTGTTTTGTACAAATCAGATATTGTACCAGTTACAAATTTGATGTTCTGGAAGTAAAGCAAGGCACAATTCCATTATCATAGGCAGATCGCGTCACAATACACAGTCCACTGCAATCTGATTTATTTCAGGACATAAAAGAATCCTAAGTGTTACCGTTCTGAATACCGTGATTGACATACAAGACAAAATAACACATTTTTCTAATTTTTTTTGTGAAACTTTGGAGAAGGGGATGGAGAATGTTATTTTAATATGTTACAATTTATTTTAACAGCCAACAATAATATCACACTGAAATGTTAGCTTCACAATTTTTTGCTCACTTAAAGTTAATAGTGCACCAATGAGTTTTCATTGTAAAAGCTGAAATGTATTATGGGCAAGTTAATGTAATTTTTGACGCTCTGCGGGTGATCACTGGAGTTGTGACCTGTTGAACTTTATAACTGACTGAAAATTTAGTAAGAAAAGACGATTTGTAACTTGAATGGTGCTTTGTGCAGATAAGATACATGTGGATAAATGGCTTAAGTTGGAAGTTGAGTGTATATTGTAAGTGAGACACTTTGTTTAACTTCTGCCCACATCAAGAAAAAATATTGGTAGGGAAACCTTCAGTATCTGTTTTTTTTTGCAGTTGACAATTGTTGTTTAATTGCCAAAGGGCTTAGTGTCAAGTGTGTTTTACACAATTGCTTTTGTCAAATTGTACAGCACTGGCTCAGGAAAGAGTGGCTTTAATATGCAGCCAAGTTTTCAGCATGCAGTGCATTAATAGGACATGTCTGTTTTGATAACTTCCTTAAAAGGTAGGCAGTGAAAACTTGGTCCATTCAAGTTGTATTCCGATCACACCACAGTGCTTAAAAAAATAATGCAACATAGTTCTATCTATGCACTCATATCCTGTTATACAAACACAGTTGCTTGGAGCTGTTCAATAAATACTGCAGCCTGGTAGGTACTATATTCAGTAATTACAGTGTTCAACGACATCACTACACTTGTGTATATTATGAAAGATTGAGTTTACATTTAAGTATACTTTGATACTACAGGAGTAGTATGTTTTAAGTTTATTTTGCAGGTGATGCCATCAAATAGCTTGAATTGACATTCATGTTAATCATAGGCTAATTGTTCAAAAAAAAGTATTTTTGAATTTGTTTACAGGAAGTATTCCTTGCCTTTCCAAATGCCCTTAATATTCATGGAGCCAATAACAAATAGTGTGTTAGGAAGAGGTGGTCAGTGAAAGAATGTGGTAAATATGAAAGTTATGAGTGAGTAGACAGTGAATGAATGAAACAATGTGGGAAGAAGGATGAACAGATGAATAGGATGACTGAGTGAATAATGAGGAGAGATGAGCATGGGTTACAGATAAACATGTGATACCATGTGAACAAATAGTGGGTGAGTTGAATGTTGATTTTTACGCATTTGTTTACCAACCTAAATGGCAAACTGAAGTAAAGTTGTCACATCACCTCAGTTCTACAAGTGGGATAGATCTGAAAATCTTTAGACTTGAGAACATAGTCATGTGTTGAGGGGAAAGAACTTGTTCAAATGTAATCCTGCACAACAGCTGTTTACTGAAAATATATTTTAAATATATACATATGAAACTATTTTGCCCTGCGTTAAGTAATTTCCCAAATGAGGGAAATATATTTATTATATATTTCCAAATTGCCTTTTACTATCTAAAAAGTAATCCAGTGAATGGGCACTGTAGTTACAATTAAGTATTTGGTTTCATTACAAATTATATTATTTCAAAACGCATGTTGAGGTAAACAGTCTTTTCAAAAATTGGAGTTTGGATTAGTCCTTTCCACAGGAGGGGTGAAAACTTAATGTAGAATGAAGGCTGGAAAAATCTTCTAAGCTGCATCTTGTGGGAGTGGAGATTAACCACAAACCCATTCCAAGTTGTGGAACTTCCTTCAGAAATTGCTATGAACATTGACAGTGCACAATAGTGGGATTCTTTTATTTTTAATGGAAAATTTTGTTTTAACACATTATACATACACAAGTATACACTTGCACACTGCAGTACCATGAGACACAATTGGACAAAAATAAAACCTTATGGTAATTTTAAGAATAAATTAATAAAATTAAAGGCATGTTATCCCACAATGATTTAGTTTGGAAGAATTAATCACAAATTTGACACTCAAACAACATTGAACTAAAATTCTGTGGGCAAAATAAACTTGCTTTCACCTGAAGTGTGGAATTCTTAATTTTATATATAAAAATAGTGCCTATAATTTAAACTCATTTTTGAGATTATTATTTTGTTTGTTGAATGTGGGTTATTTTTGTGCCAATAGCTTGGAGTAGATAATACTCATATGTAAATAAATGGTCATCTATTGCTTTCAATATTTAATTTTTTGCTCTGCTATGTAACTTTTGTAATGTTAATGAACTTGTTTTAAAAAAAGCAAAAATCATCTTGTTTGGGGGAAAAATAAACAGTTCTTGACATTAGAAAACAATTTCACTTTGTATTATTGAAATATATTCTTATAGAAGAGGAAGGTTTCTGACCAACTGATTTGTAACTCTTAAACGTTCTGACATTCTAACAACAGTGAAAAAGGAAAATAACTGGTGGATATAGTAATCAGAACCATTTGCTTAAATTAAGTTCTGTTACTCTGATTTAATGCAATTGCTATATTGAAATGTAACTTCTGCCTCTGGAGCTTGTAAGATCTTCTGATTTTTATGCCAAGTATTGTTTAGGTCAGGGAGGATCGGGGTCATTTGAAAGGTGAAACTATTTTCTTTCATTTAAATCAGAGCTAGATGATCTGTCTATATCATTATTTATGCTGATAATCACTGGAAGTGACTGGTAGATTCTTTTATTACCTCTTGAAATTTGTAACTAAAAATCCAACTGTTCCATACAGTAAGACGATGGGGAAGTGAAAGAATTGGATAGTGTCAGGAATGACATCCTAACCTTGGGAAAGTAAAAGCCATCTTGATTTATTATTCCTCCTTTGCTTACAGAAATCTAACGTTCCCTAACACATTTTGACTAAACTCCATTTTTTCTAAAATTACAAATAAATTAATCCTGGAAATGTTAATCACTAAGATCTTTACAACTTCCTCTGTCAACTCCCAACTCTATCTTCAAACACAGAAGGGAGTATATATAACTAAACCTGGATCATGGAGCGTTGAGTTCCTTCATTCGGAAAGGGAATTTGAAGATAATTTGCACTGTTGGAGCTGAATAACAGAATCATAGTAAATCTCATCTTGCAGTCAGCTTGCGGAAGAGCTTATATGCTTCCATTATCAGAATACCAATATTTCAGGTAACCTTACTATCAAAAGGGCTGCTAATGCCAGGACAACTATAGATTAAAGGCAAGACTAAGCAACCGCACAATTTGACCATCCTGTACTGGGATTCAAATTTAGAGCTTCAGGATATCCAAGGATCCTAACTATTATGAAATCTTCCCAGTATCTTGAGATGTGAAGAGCTTGCTGCTTTCTCATAAATGAATTCTAATCATGTTGACTAATACTACAACTCAGAAATTGGAGAATACATCAACTTGCAATCAGCATAATTCAAATAATTTCTATGCTGTTTTTTCTCTTGTTGAGAGAGATTAAGTGAAACACTTGTGGGTGATGGGCATCTGCCAGCAGTATGTTTGATAACTAACTGCAGACTTGAATGCAAGAAGTGTGGAATCTTGATTGCTCAATGCTGGACACACCACATAAAACTAAGTAATCTTGCTCAATTGCATTTGATATGCATACTTAATTAATAAAGTAAGAAGTCTCACAACACCAAGTGTAAGTCCAACCAGTTTACTTGATAGTAATCCCACAAGCTTTTGGAAATGGTGTTCCTTCGTCAGGTGTGTGGAAAGTTCTGATCAGAGAAAGGCATTTAAAGACACAGTTTACAAAATACAGATTAGAATGCAAGTCTTTGCAGCTAACCTGTTATTCAAGTCTTAAAGATGCTAACAATGTGAGTGGAGATAGTATTAGCATAGGTTAAAAAATGTGTATTGTTTCCAGGCAGGATAATTTAACAACCCAGGCAAGTCATGGGGTTACAGTTAGTGCAACATGAACCCCAGATCCCAGTCGAGGCTGTCCTTGTGTGCAGAACTTGGCTATCAGTCTCTGCTCAAAAACTGCTTTGTGCTAAAACTTCCATACTTCAGTTTGTAGGTTGGTAGTAATGTCTTATTCATTCAAAGAATGTGGGCATTACTGGCAAAGCTAATATTTTTATTGCCCATCTATAATTGCCCATGAGAAGATTGTGTAGTTACCACCCTTTAACCAAAGCAGTCCATGTTCTATTGGTACATCCTTAGCTGATGGAAAGTAACTCCCATTGTTTACAGCAGGCAAGAGTGATTGAACAGTGATTTTTCCCGATTAAGATTGATGATCATGGTGTTCTCATTGCTAAGGTACTGGATCAAAACCTCAAGGTAACCAGATTAGACCCCAACAGTTTTTCTATTTTGGCATAAATGTGAGGATAGAATGGTTTGCTGCAGAAGTAATTCAACAGACCAAATAGAGAACTTTTAAAGAAAAACCAACTTTATTTAAAAAAGCTCAGTTGAAGGGTCATTTTTACTCAAAACTTTGGCTTCATTCTCTCCACAGATACTGTCAACCCAGATGAGGTTTTCCAGCATTTTCTCTTTTGGCTATATATGTATATGCTGTTTAAGAAAATGTTTAAAATACAGCCTTTTCTGCAGGCAGCAGATGTCTAAAAAACAGTTAGCTCAGATGCTGGGAGAGTAGGGTATTGCTTATTTTAGTCTTGTAATGTTTACTTAGATAAAGCTAATGGATTTTTGTTTATAGATGAAGATTTTCCCTGGGGTTTTGATTAAAGGAATGGATGCTGGGTTTAGATATACATGATCATTGATGTGCTTAATGGAAGGAGCTAGATATGTAGCAGAGAAACAGATTTTCAGTTTTGGCTGGGAATTGTTTGAAGATAGGTTTTCTGTAAGGTGCTGAAATTCAGTCTCTTTCTGGAAGCTTCAAGATTGCCTACACTCATAGCAAGTATAATTAAAGTGACATTGTAAAGCTGCAAATGGGTGTTGCTTATTTGGAATGGAAACAGTGATAAGTTAGAAATTAAAATTGTTTCTTTTCATTTTAAATATTCAACTGTTAATAGTTTAATCATAACTCTAACAAATAAAGCAGTTTAACTATTAATAGTTGAATAATATTTAAAAATGAAAAGAAAGCTTTCATTTCTAACTTATCACTGTTTCCATTCCAAATACGCAACATCCACTTGCAGCTTTACGATGCCACTTTAACTATAGTTGGTACCCAAACTATACTTTCTATGAGTGTAGGCAATTTTGAAGCTTCCAGAAAGAGATTGAATTTCAGCAGTTTACAAAAAAACCTGTCAAGTAATGAGTAATTATCCTGCTCTTCCAGCATCTGCGCTAAATGTTTTTCAGACACATCTGGTGCCTGCAGAAAAAGTTGAATTTTAAACATTTTCTTAAACAGAAAATATATACACGTCTGGCAGCTATAAGGAGAGAAAAGAGCTGACGTTTCAAATCCAAATCCCTGACTCACTCTGGAACTGCAGAGAACTATGTTTATCCTCCTGACTATACTTCCTTGACAACCAACACGTTCCTATTTACACCCTCTGCTAGAATGACTTCTTGTAGCATGATGCCATGTTCAATTTTCTCATCCAATTTGTAGTCCTCATTCTCAACCTTACAAGCTGCAAGCTGGTTGGGCAATTTCAAGGGCTGAGGTTCCTCCACTTCTACCTCCTCTATTCCCTTAGCTGCCTCTGGCTTAGTCTCTGTCCCTGAAGTGCCTACCATCACAATTCCAGATCACAGCATGCTTGTGAAAATGTAGGTTGCCCCAGCAGCTCAGACTCACTAAGCAATCTGTAATACACCCCCACCACGCATATTTTCCACCACACTTGCCTGTAAAAAATGAGAAGAATCTCAACTTGTGAGCTCATGTTTTGTCTCCAATAAAGGACTACCACACTGAAAGTCCAGTCATAATCTCATGTGACTTCTGCAGCGAATCATATTAGACTCAAAATTATAATTCTGGCCTTGATTGTCTCATTTCCACCAAAAATCAATGCGCATTTTGCTGAGTCATCAAATTTTCAGTCCACCTGGGAAGGGTCTAGACTGGCAAGTCCCAATCTTTTGCTCTCTCTGCAGCTGTTGCCAGTCCTGCTGAGTTTTTCAACATTTTCTGTTTTTATTTAGTTTGTTTGCCATCTTTCACTCACATAATTTGTCCACCACAAATTGCTTTGAACTGGGCTGTGTCCAGTAAGGCTGTTTGTAATCTGAAATTACCAATTTAAGCACCTTGTTTAAGCTCTTGCCAATATGAAGCATCTAGCCATGTTTGTCTAGTCTGGTGTTTTATTCATCAAATTCTAAATCAGTCACAATAGTGATTGGGATCAATCTGAAAGGTACCATTTCCTGGTGATGTTGAAACAAGGCTTCAGTGTCAATGGTGGTTAGTTTATTTATGCTGTGCTCCACTTTTGCATTTTTCTGGGACATTTAACTGCTGGAATTGGCAGTGATGAATTAGCAAAAGAGTTTTTGGCATGACATTTCTTGCAAAATTCTGATTGGTCTCAATGAGTTTGCGCATTTTACCGACATTCTGGTCGGAAAAGGAGGATGAATGAACAGGCCTGGTATTGGGGAGCTCCATTAGTCTAGAAGCCTCAGTATTCTAATTAGAAATGCACCTTGCCAGAAGCTCTGGCTTTACGCCTGTGAGTATACGTGCCCAGAATGCCAAGATGCTGTATGTGCCAAAGTTCCACTTTACAAAGAAGATCTCATGGCTTTCTATCACTTGTTGCTGGGTCAACTGCTGTCCAACACGAGGGTATATGTACATGTCCTTGTCTATGATTATCAAATTAGACAGGGATCATGGGTAGAAGTGGGAACATTGAGGTGGCGGTGTGGGCTCGTTGGGCTGAAGGGCCTGTTTCCCATGATGTTTTGTTCTTTGTTGTTTGGCTCTGAATATTTATGCCTCCGTGTTATTCTAGGTTAGAGCAAATAACGTCTGCAACACCAGCTAATCAGATGTGCAGGTTTGACAGATGTAGTGTATGTTTTGGGAGTGAGGAGTCCTGTGAGGATGGGGTGCAGAGACATTCAATGCGGGGAATAATCCAGGGGATGGTTCGTCCAAGTATGTGAGTCTATACATTGCAAACAATGCAGAATAAAAACATTTTTACAGTCCTGTACAAATTACAGCTATTACATTTCAAAACTTGAAATTAGTTCCATGCCTCAAAATTTACTGTGTGCCATTATTTATCAAATTGGTACACAGTTACACAGGCCGAAGGTATTCTGCAGTTCCCGGGCCTTTGATCTGCTTCCGTTAAAAGGCCTTATGGTGTAGGCTTTCCCCAATGTGCCTTTGCGGTGACTGCCCCAAGTTTCAGCACGTCCCTCAGCACATAGTCTGGGACTTTGGAATGTGAGAAATCAGTAAGAATTTAGCAACACCAATTTTAAATCCAACCGATTTATTTGATAGTAAATTTGTGAGCTTTTGATATTCTGTGTCTTTGTCAGGCAAATGCAGTGTTCTGGTCTGCAATAGCACACATCAGCACAGACAGACACAGATTGCTGATTAGAATGCGAATCCTTACATCTAACCTGCTATTCAAGTGTTAAAGTGGCTAACAATGTGTGTGAAGGGAATCCTGAGTATTGGTTAGAGAGTTGTGTATTTTCTCCAGACAGCACAGTAAGTGAGGTTTTTTGCTAACCCAGGCAAGTTATGGGGGTTACAGATAGTGTGTCATGAAGCCAAAATCCCTATTAAGACCGTCCTCGTGTGCAGAACTTGGCTATCAGTCTCTGCTCAGCGACTCTGCACTGTCGTGAGTCACGAAGGCCCCCTTGAAGAACATTTACCCGCAGGTCAGAGGCTGAATGCCTATGACTGCTGAAGTGTTCGCCCATAGCAAAAGAAGTCTGAAAACAAGAAGTGGGGAGGGGTGCTGAGTTCTTACTACCCCAGTCCAACACCGGCATCTCTACATCATGACTTTGGAATGTGCCTGTCTGCAACATTCGGTTGAGGACAGTTTTTTCAACTGGAAGATCAGCAAGTTTCGGGTGGCCCAAAGTGTGTTCTTCACTGAGTTGATGACCTTCTAACAGCAGTTGATACCCGGAAACAGCCCATAGAGCACAGAGTCCTGCATCACCGAGCTGTTAGGGATGAACCTTGACAAATACCACTGTATCTCACTCCAGACCTTCTTTGCAAAGACACATTCCACAAGGAGGTGTGTGATCATCTCATCAGCTCTGCAGTCGCTTCGACAGTAGCATGCAGTACTATTGAGACATCGTGCGTCCACAAAGGATCTGACAGGGAATGCCCTGCTCATCGCCAACCAAACTAGATCTTGTGGCTTGTTTGTGAGTTCTGATAATGAGGCATTCTGTTGGCTGACACTAACAGTCTGCTCAGAAAAATCATTCAACAGGATCTGCCATCTGCTTTTCTCTCAAGAGCACAAGGACATTATGCACTGACCACTGCTCAATCATCATGTCGGCAAAAATGTGTTTGTGGAAAAAAAATTTCTTCATGAAGGATAGATGCTGCAGTACGGTCCAACTATTTGGAGCGTTCTGCAGCTGTGGCCAGACCCATCCTTTGCAACACTCAGGACAGGTAGAACTTCAAAAAGTAGTGGCATTTGCTGTTAATGTACAGAGGATTTACACAAAGCTTGATGCAGCTGCACACAAAGGTGGCCATCAGGATGAGGATTGGGAATGTTTTTCCCTCTATTCTCTGCAGATTTGTGCATCGCCTCTTTCTGGACGCGATCTATCTTTGATCTCCAGATAAATGTGAAGATGGCCTACGTCACTACTGCAGTGCAGGATTTGGGGATAGACCACACCTGCACCACATACAACAACACAGCTAGCACATAATCAGAGCACCAGGTTTTTTTTTCCTGTGATAGAGAGGGAGCGTTACACCCACAAGCCCAGTTTCTGCCTGGCTTTCATGATGTGCTCATTCTAGTTTTTGGTGCACGTTCCTGCCACTCCAAATGCTATCCCCAATAACTTTGATCAGGATCGATTACTTACTCCAAAACAGATTTGACCCACTTAGCAATGACATTGGCCAGAATTTTATAATCCATGTTCAATAGTGGCTATGTAAATTACATTCCCAAGTGGTTCAGTGCAGTTGCCCAGAGGAAGTTTGCCCCTGTGAAGTTTTGAGAGAGACTCCCTAGCACATCTTTGGGTCATCCTCTTAATTTGACACTGGCAACTCAGAGGTTACAGCCTCAATAGTTTGGTGGATCAATCACCATCAATACGGGGAAGCAGGAACATTGGATTCCAGGATAAAAACAGAAACTGCTAGTCAGGTAAGATCTTTGATAAGAGGAAGGCAAGGTTAATGTGCCAGGTGGATAACTTTCTGTCAGTATTTAGACAGCTTATAAGAAAGAATAGAGCCAGGAGGCGGCGGATTGGAGGAGAGATAGAATATTCTTTGATTAGGTGGAAGAAAGGGCATGATTAAAGAAGAAATCACAAGAGAAATGAAAGAAATAACAGATATAATCAATTTCTGGAAGACCCCCTCCTGCTTTGGTAAGCTGTGATAAACCATATTATCTCATCTGCTACAGCAGTCATTGTGTCTAATAACATCTCCAATGCACAAACCAAAGATCCTCCCTTACACCCATGCAGGTGGTAACATACTATTTTATTTGATTCACAAAGGCAGTGGGAAAGGTTCTCGTACATTAGACTAAGTATGAGGCACAGTTTCACATGAAGTCCCAGGTGTGTTCTTGTCAGAATTCACAATTAAATCCATCCATATTGTTCTGACACAGGCTATAAGGTTTCAGTCTGTATGCCTGGATCAGGAATGTATAATTGTATATTTCTGTTTAAAATCTTTGATGGTGTGTTTCCAGCCAGCAGATGGCCTTCCAGTCATTCACCACAAATCAATACCGAAAGATACTGCCATCGCACTCATTTTGGATTTATATTCTCAGCAAAATTTATTATGATTATTTGATGCAATATCTTGCAGAATGAAATGCCAATGACTTCATTTAATATATTCATATACTATCTGTATAGACAAAGAGCTTATATGAATCATTCTTCCCCAAGCAACAGATGCAAGCATGTCAGTATTGGCTCGATCTTGCAAAGGATTGCTGTGTGCATTTAAAAGGATGCTTGTCCTACTAGCATTGATGTTAACACGAGCAGAACCTCTGAAACAAACACAGAAACCTTAAATTTTTCCAGCTTTCTTTATGCAAGGTGTGTCAAGTCCTGAAATAGCGCAAAAATCAAACTAGAGCAGGTAGGCACTTTTGAGGAAGCAGCAATCAAAGCGCAAACAGCATTCATTAGCCCCACCTAGGCCATGTCTGTATGACTTGGTAGAGTGCATTTCCAGGACAATCAGTTTGTCTCAATTGCCTGTGGCCCTTCAACGTGTACGTGGATGACAGATAGCCTCTTGAAGCAGAACATTCAATCAGACTCTGGGCAACATTCAGTGCTTTGCTGTTTGGTACAACACCTGCAACAATGCAGAGACTTTATAATAAAATCCAAATTACATTTGAAGGAAATTGAATTAAATAACAAATTATATCAAAATTGAAATAAATGAAAATCACATAAAGTTGCAACACTAAAAGACACATCTTACTGGTCTTCTATCTCTCTTCATGTTGTGTCTTTGGTTGCTAATTGTGCTTCTCCATACATTTCTATCCCTTATCAGTCTTGCTGTGATATTACAAATGATGTGGAGATGCCAGTGTTGAACTGAGGTAAACACAGTAAGAAGTCTTACAACACCAGGTTAAAGTCCAATAGGTTTATTTGATAGTAAAAGCCACAGGCTTTCAGAATGCTGTTCTTTCGTCAGGTGAGTGGAGAGTGAGTGGACGAAGGAACAGCGTTCCAAAAGCTTGTGACTATCAAATAAACCTGTTGGATTTTAACCTGGTGTTGTGAGACTTCTTACTGATATTACAAATGGGCAGGGAAAGGCCTCACATTGAGACTAAAAATACACCATTAGCATTAAGCCCCACGTTCTGACCATCTCAGCTATCTCATTCTTAACGGTTGCAACAGGGAGAAAAATCAAATGGAAATTTCTAAAATATCTGCAACTTGCTTTTTTCTAAGCAGCCAGCAGTGGCCCCTTTACACACTAGTAGTTATGTCACTTTACACCTTATACCATTCAAAACAGCAAAGACAGCACACAAGCCTCCATTAGGTTGCTCCAAATTGTGTTGGGGAATAGAGTTTTAGCTCAGCGGAGGTTAATGAATGGTGAAGGATAAGAAAGCAACCAGCAGCTCAATAGGTGAGTTGAACCTGGAGGTGATAATGACAGGCTGAGGGTTGCAGTAGCAGAGGTTTGGGCAGAGGGAGGAAATCTTATGGACATTGCAGTTTGTGATGGAGAGGATGTGGGATCGTAACCTCAGCCTGTGGCTAAATGAGAATCTGATGTTCAAAAAGTCTGGAACAAGTCACAAAAGATGAATCATAAAGGACTTAATACTGTAAATAGCCTAGGGGAGTATAGAAAGTACAGGGGTGAAGTTAAATGAAATTGCAAAAGCATAGAGTTGTAGAGTCATAGAGATTTACAGCATGGAACTTGTCCATGCCGTCCTTTTTTTTAAATCCTAAGCTAATCCTAAGACCTGTTCTCCGGAGCTGTGATTTTGAAGAGTGGCTGCTTGCTGACGCGACTATTGAAGTTTGAAATCTTTCTTTAATCAATAGGTTTAGGTCGCGGGAGTTTTTTGTTTATTTTGGCGCTCCGTAGCGGGAGATAGGCGTGGGGGCTGCTGGGAAGGAAGCTTGGGACTATATAAATAAGGCCAAGGTAGACAGTGGGCAGCGTCAGGAGCGGGCAGTGGAGTGAGGCGGGGAGCAGAGTGAGAGCTGTAAGGGCTTAAGCTCACTGGGCTTGAGCGAGCGCAGGCTTGGACGTGGTAAGTGGCTGGACTCCTGTCCCACCCAAACTCTAGGGCCCATACCTCTAAAGGGGGTGTATAAAATGTCAGGGTCCATGATAAAATGCGTGATAAAATATGTGTTCACTGCCATATGTGGACATTCTTGGAGGCAGCACGTCTCCCGAAAGCCCACATATGCACAAAGTGTTTGGAATTGCAACGATTGAGGGCTCGGGTGAGGCAGTTGGAGCTGAGACTGGAGGATATGTTTATAGTCAGAGAGAACGAGGGGCTAATGAACAGGGACCATAGTCCAGAAGGGATCCCGTGCCAGTTCTGGTCGCCATATACAGGAAGGTGTAGCAGTCCTGGAGAGAGTGCAGAGGAGATTTCCCAGGATGCTGCCCCGGTAGGAAGGCTGTCTTACGAGGAAAGATTGAAACAACTGGGTTGTTTTCCCTTGAAAGACATCGGCTCAGAAGGGATCTTTTAGAGGTATACAAGATTATGAGGGGTATAGATAGAGTAAATGGTGGTAAGCTGTTTCCACCATTAGAAATGGATAGAACGAGGGGTCACGGGCTCAGGATGAGGGGGACTATGTATAAGACAAATATTAGAGGCCAGTTTTTCACACAAAGGGTAATGGGGGTGTGGAATGCACTGCCGAGTAAGGTGGTGGGAGCAGGCACGCTAGGGTTGTTTAAAGGTCTCTTGGACAGCCACATGAGCGGTCTGCAGATAGAGGGATATAGCAGGACTGTTTGAATATCGGGAGGACCAAATAGTAGTAGACTATCTTTCAGTTTCGTCTCGGGAATGTCTTAGTTTTTTTAGCATGTTTAATTAAGTCTTATTTGTTTCCGCAGGCAATTAGGTCCACCTTGTTGACCAACAAGGGGCATGCATGCGGCATGTCGTGCGAGAGCTGCTCTTGGAGGTTGCTTCAGGAGTTGCCTAGTGCTTCACGTCGTCAGTCTATGCTTAAACTGGACCATCTGATGGGCAACATGACAGCTCAGAGACTATCGCTGTTGCTGTGCTGACACATGGATTTGGGCCTGTGTCTGCGGGAGTTTGCGCGTTCTCCCTGTGGTTGCGTGGGTTTCCTCCGGGTGCTCCGGTTTCCTCCCACATCCCAAAAATGTGCTCTTAGGCTGATTGGGTAACAAATTGTCCCTATATTGGTCCCTATATGGGAATCTTCAACAATAGGCATAGCCTAAAGTCAAGGATATGTCATTAAGACGTTGGGACGGCGGCGTGGGCTCGTTGGGCCGAAGGGCCTGTTTCCCATGCTGTGTTGCTCTTTGTTCTTTATTCTTTGTTCTAATCCCAATTGCTCGCATTTGGCCCAAATCCCTCTACATCCATTGTACCCATGTAACTATCTAAATGCTTTTTAAAAGATAAAATTTTACCCAGCTCTACTACTACCTCTAGCACCTTGTTCCAGACACTCACCACCCTCTGTGTGAAAAAATTGCCCTCTCATCTTAAACCTATACCCTCTAATTTTAGACTCCCCCACCTTTGGGAAAAGATATTGGCTATCTAGCTGATCTATGCCCCTCATTATTTTATAACCCTCTATAAGATCACCCCTCATCCTTCTATGCTCCATAGCATAGAAGAAGTTCCAGTCTATCCAACCTCTCCTTATAACTTAAATACTGGTAGCATCCTAGTAAATCTTTCCTGTACTCTTCCTAGTTTAATAATATTCTTTCTATAATAAGATGACTAAAAATGCACACAGTATTCCAAGTGTATCCTTACCAATGTCTTGTACAACTTCAACAAGATATTCCAACTCCTGTATTCAATGTTCTGACCAATGAAACCCAGCATGCTGGGTTTCACCACTCTGTCTGCCTGTGACTCCACTTTCAAAGAGCTCTGAATATGTACCCCTAGGTCTCTTTGTTCTGTAACTCTCCCTAACACGCTATCATTAACTGAATAAGTCTCACCCTGGTTCAATCTATCAAAATGCATCACCTCTCATTTGTTTAAATTAATCTCCATCTGCCATTCATCAAACTACTGACCCAATTGATCAAGATCCTGTTGCAATTGCAGATAACCTTCTTCACTGTCCACTATGCCACCAATTTTGGTGTCATCTGCAAATTTACTAATCATGCTTTTTATATTGTCATCCAAATCATTAATATAAATGATAGTGGACACAGAACGGATCCCTGAGGCACATCGCTGGTCGCAGGCCTCCAGTTTGAAAAGCAACCCTCTACAACCATCCTCAGGCTTCTGTCATGAAGCTAATTTTGTATCCATTTAGATATCTCCATTTGGATCCCATGAGATTTAACTTTATGCAACAACCTACCATGCGGTACCTTGTCAAAGGCTTTGCTAAAGTCCATGTAGACAACATCAACTGCATTGCCTGCATCCACTTTCTTGGCTATCCCTTCAAAAAACTCAATCAAATTTGAGAGACTTGATTTTCTACTCACAAAGCCATGATGACTGTTTCTAATCAGTCCTTGTGTCTCTAAATGCCTGTAGATTTTGTTTCTCAAAATATTTTCCAACTATTTATCACCACAGATGTGAGGCTCACTAGCCTGTAGTTTCCAGGCTTTTCCCTGCAGCCCTTTTTAAACAAAAGCACAACATTTGCCACTCTCCAATCTTCAGGCACCTCACCCGTGACTATCGATGATTAAAATATCTCGGCTGGGGACCTTCAATTTCCTCCCAAGCCTCCCACAAAGACCTGGATACATTTCATCAGATCCCCGGAATTTATCTACCTTGATGCACTTTAAGACTTCCAGCACTTCCTTCTCAAGACAAAGAGAGAATATGAAAAAACATTGACAGGTAAAAATCAAAGAAAATTCTAAAATGTTTTAGCAATATATATTAAGGGCAAGGGAATAATTAAGGAAAAGGCAGGGCTTATCAGAGATGTACATGATAACCTGCGTGTTGATTCAGAAGATGTAGGCAGTGTTCTCAATATCTCCATCCACTTTAAGGAGAGGGATATTGCAGCCATTTTAATTAAAGGAGAAAAGTGTCTGAAATATTAACACAACAAACGAAATGAGACAAGAAGTACTGGAGAGACTGGCATCCTTGAAAGTGGGTAAATCATCAGGACCAGATGGATTTCAGTAAATGCATTTGACAAAGTCCCACACGGCAGACTGGTCAGAAAAGTGAGATCTCATGGGATACAGGAGAAGGTGGCAGGTTAGATCCAAAATTGGCTCAATGACAGGACAGGACGGATGTTTTTGCAAATAGAAACTGGTTTTCTGTGGTGTTCCACTGGACTCAGTTTTAGGGTCCTTGCCGTTTGTTATATATACTAACGATTTTGAATTAAAAGTGGTTGGTATGATTGGTAAACTTGCAGATGAAACAAAAGTTGGTTGTGGAGTTGATAGTGAGGAGGATAGCTGATCCAGAATAATATCAATAGTTTGGTTGAACGGACAGTGAAGTCACGAGCTTTCAGAGCACTGCCGTTTCATCAGGTGAGCATACCATCTGCCTGATGAAGGAGTAGCGCTCCAAAATCTTGTGATTCCAAATAAACCTGTTGGACTTCAACCTGGTGTTGTGAGACTTCTTACAGAGTTCTGCAAGGTTGAGCATATTCAGTGTTTTTATTGTTATAACACAAATTGTTTGGCAAAATATTCAAACATAGTTACTCACTTGTGAAGTTTCCCATGAAGCTTATCCCGATGCTGACATCATTATATCCACGGGTTTGGGCTCCCCTTTTGGTCCATCCTCGGCCTTCATACACATTCCCATCCTCCCCAATGAGAAAACTGATAACACGAAAGAGAAACACAGTTAGTTCATTTAAAGTATATTTTTCCTTCGAGAAATAATTCTGTACATACCCAACTTTTTGAATTAGCAGATTTGTAGAATTAGAAAACATTGCTTAAAGATAATAATTGAATATTTTTTAAGTCCCTTTTTTGCAAATAGACTAAAATTCATTTTTAATTCCTTATGCTACGTAGCAGACAAAAGATGCCACATAATTAAAACTGTTGGCTGGAAATCTTCCACCTGGAGCCTAAGAGCCTGAGAATTTGGCAGGTTAGTATTGAGACTTATACTCAACATCTTCCCACCTCCAATAGAAGTGAGTTCTAGACAAGAAGGCTCATAGCAGTCAGCCTTCCCACTCCACCTCTATTTGAGTCTCTTCAGTGACAAATTAATAATCACTTCAGGGGTTCTTATTATCTCCATTACAATCAGCCAGCTCCAGGCGGGTGTACTGACAAGCAGCTTCCGTGACTGGTTATACCATGGGGGCTGCATGTCAGCTGGGGTGGTGGTGGGGTGGGAGGGAATCCCTTGATCTGCACTAATCTGTGCCTCCTTACTCAAATGGGAAGCGTGAGGTTACTCATTTCTGTAGTAAAAATAGGAAAGCAGAATTTTTATTTTAAGAATTAAACTTCTAATTGTTGATATTCAGAGGGCTGTGGATGCACGCTTCCAAAGGAACACAGAATGTTAACATGCAGATACAGAAAGTAATTAGGAAGGCAAAGGGCTTTGTTGGTTCTGATTTCAGGAGGATTTGAGTACAAAATTAGACAGATCTTGTTACAGTTGGGATTTGGTGAGGTCACGCTTGGAGTCCTGTCTGCAGTTTTGGTTATCATAAATAAGGAAGAAGGTACTGCCTTGGAGATGGTACAACCAAAAATCGCCAAATTGTTTCCCGGGATGAAAGGGTTGTTCCATGATGAAAGGCTGTGCAAATTGGGCCTATAATCTTGAAGATTGAGAAGAATAAGAGGCATTGAAACATACAAAATTCAGGAGTGGTTTGACAGGATAGACGCAGGTGTTTTTTTTCCGCTGGCTGCAAAACCCAAAAGGTAGGGACACAGTTGCAGGGTAAGGGTCCAATTGTTTGGAAGAGAAATTTCTTTATTCAAATGTTTGTGGATCTTTGGAATCCTTTACTCCAGGAGGCTGAGAATGCTCTATCATTATTTGAGGCTGAGATTACACATTTCTGATCAGTCAGGAAATCAAGGAAAATGGGGAGCAGACAGGAAGTTGGAGTGGAAATTGAAGATCAGCCATCATCATATTGAAAAGTGGTCAGACTCAGGTGGCTGTATTCTTTATTCTTCTCTTATTTATTGTGTCTTCACTTGCTGTGTAAGATAACATACAAATACAAATTATTTTCTACATTTTATGCTCCTTTTTAACAGCCACTATTGAAACAGCCCATTGTTTATAGATCTGATGTTAATTCTTCTTTTGCAGTATCATTTTGTGATCTCAAACGTGTGGCAAAATTTAATTTTGATTTAGAGTTGGTTTGTAGTTTATTTGACAAATGCCCATAACTAATCAGAACCTGTCAAATTAGTATGTTTTATGTTGAAATCTGGGACACTAGCTCAGCACATGAAATGGCCCTCAGCAAGACACTCACACTCGACAAGGAAGAAGAGAATATACGACCCCGGAGCTTGTGATGCAAGACATCAAAGTTGAACAACAAGGTTTAACAATCCTTTATAAGACCCCATTTGGAGTACTGCGCGCAGTTCTGGTCGCCTCACCACAGGAAGGATGTGGAAGCTATTGAGAGGGTGCAGAGAAGATTTACAAGGATGCTGCCTGGATTGGGAGGCAGGCCTTATGAAGATAGGTTGAGGGAGCTGGGACTCTTCTCCCTGGAGAGACGAAGGTTGAGAGGCGACCTGATAGAGGTTTATAAAATATTGAGAGGAATAGATAGGGTGGATTCTCAGAGGCTATTTCCCAGAGCTGAAACGGTTGCTACAAGGGGACACAGGTTTAAGGTGCTGGGCAACAAGTACAGAGGAGATGTCAGGGGTAAGTTTTTCACTCAGAGGGTGGTGAGTGAGTGGAATTGGCTGCCATCGGTGGTGGTAGAAGCGAACTCGTTGGGTCTTTTAAAAGACTTCTGGATGAGTACATGGGATTTAATGAGATTGGGAGTTACAGATAGTTCTATGGCCAGGTAGAAATGGGTATGACCGGCGCAACCTGTGGGCTGAAGGGCCTGTTTGTGCTAAAGTGTTCTATGTTCTAATCCACCTCCCTGGCAATTAAGACCTATCAGCACCAATTTCCAAATTCAAATACCCATTCTACAAAGAAAAAGAAGTGTTAAAACATTCAACCTTATGCTTCAAATTATGCAGTTTAACTTCTGATGTTTGAAAGAATCATAGAATTCCTATAGTGCAGAAGGAGCCATTTGGCCCATTGAGTCTGCAGCAAACACAATTCCATCCCACTTACTTACCCAGCTCTTAAGGGGCAATTTTAGCATAACCAATCAACATAACCCGCACATCTTTGGACTGTGGGAGGAAACCGGAGCACTCGGAGGACATGGGCTGTACATGCAAACTCCACAGACCCAAGACTGGAATTGAATCCAGGTCCCTGGCACTGTGAGGCAGCAATACTAACAACTGTGCCACCCTGCCGTCCTGTGAAAAGAAATGACTTTCTTTCAGTTATTGTAATTGTTTTTGATTTTGAAAGTTTAGAATTAAAGTTGTGCAATTAGCTTTTGTAACTCTACAGTTCTTTTACATTTTAATTGTATCATTTGAATATGTTGTGTTGTATTTAGCACACCAATCATCCTCAAGCATTGCTTTGAACATTTTCATTGTATACCATGCTGACCCAGTAAATCCTCTGCCTCACCCTCACCAACCTTGCTGAGTCTTTCATCCCGTATCTCCTCCATCAAAAAGACTGCCTGCTTCTAACTTTTATTGAATCACACTGCCCAACTTTAATCCATCTACTACTGAAAAACTCAATGAAACTCCTTCTACAATCAGATTTTCTTTCAAAAAGAACTATCCCTCTGCTGGAATGACAAGCTGCTTTAAGTACTGCTGCTGTACCCGATTTTGTACATTCCGGCCAATTACAGGCAACCTGCCTCCCCGTGCATCTTTTCAATGAGTGTGCACATCTGAAAATGGAGCGAAGGGATTTGCTTCCATTCACTGAGTGAAACTGGTCTTCCCCACTGGCAGAATAGGTGTTCCTGCATCACTTCATGATATTTCTGTATTTCCAAATCAAGGCTCAGGTGTTTCTGGAGATCATTATTGCAAATCAAGCGCCAAAAGATCAGCCCAAGTTACTGCAATAAAATGAAGCTGTGGAGCATTGACATTTCCTGGAGCAACAGCAGGAAACAAAGTTGAGGATTTCCTGGCAGAGACTTACTTGTAGCCAATATCACACCAGCCACGTTTGTCCATGTGGTAATGTTGGATATTCTGCAGTTGCCTCTTACATGCTGGTAGAGTGAAGCAGGGATTGCCATCAGTGTGGTGAATCACAGCATATTTAAGAGAATTCGGCAGACTGTGGTTGCAATGAGAAGCCCGTGTTGACCATTGAGAATGCTTTATAATCGGTGGGCAGCCTGCGAGAAATATGGGAGGACAGATCAATATTACAATCACGGAATGATACAACATAACAGGAGGCCATTCAATCCATCATGTCTGTGTCAGCACTTTGAAAGAGTTAATCTCATTCCCCTTGCCTTTCCCATAACCTTGCATTTTCCCCTTTGAGTATTTATCCAAATCGATTTTGAATACTCTTAATTAATCTGCTTCTACCAGCCCTTCAGGCACTCAATCCAGATCCTCATCTTTATACATTTGTGCGTGTGTATCCCAAAGCCCTGTGTTCCTACAATCCTTTAAAACTGTAATGTTTCTCTTATATTGCCTCTCCTCATTCTTCCTAACATCACTTCACATCTTTTTGTTTTTTTAGCCCTGAATATCAAATCCGGGTAATTATTATATGTCAGAACCTCCTCCTATTAGCCCCAGGGGAGACACCACTGTGTATATCCATCCAGTTTGAGCCATTCATCACTACTCTCTACTTCCATTCCTTAGTAACTTTCATATCCACAATGCCACTGCCTCTTTAGTCACATCCATTTCAATTTCACTATAAAATCTATTATATTGTACTTCATCAAACACCTTTTGAAACACCTAGGACATCAACTAAGTCAATCAAGTTTGTCAAACATGACTCACCACCAACAAATCCTTACTGCCTTTAAGTTATTAAATCGTATTTTCCAAGTGCCAGTTAATTATGTCCCAGTGATTGTCTGTTTCTTATCACAGATGTTAGGCTGTCTGATCAGTAGTTGCTGTGTTTTTACCCCTCTCACAGGGCTATAAGAGTTACAATCCTACAGTCCTCTGGCACCACTGAACTCTCACTCTCCTCCATTAAAGCAACACCACAGGAACAATGAATAATTCATGAGCAATATCTAGTCACTCCAAAAGAAATGTGGCAACTTGATGATTCTCTTTTCTAGTGATCCTGTTGCTATGCTGGGTTAAATGCTGCCTTGATGTCAAGGGCATTAACTTTCACCTCACCTGTAAAGGTAACATTTCTCCACGTGTCAGAGTTTAAAGAGCCATAACAAAATTAAACTCAATGGGAATCAGGTGGAAAACTTTCCATTAGCTCAAGTGATTCTTGACACAATGGATGATGGTTCAGGTTGTTGAAAGCCAATCATATCAGCCTCAAGACATCTGTGTGTGGTTTCTCAGGGTAGTGTCCTGCAGCATTTCCTTACTACTCCAATAATGCAGTGTTCCCTCAGCACTCCAACAATGCAAGGCCCCCTCTGCTCTGCAGCAATGCAGTGCCCCCTCATTGCTCCAACAATGCAGGGCTCCCTCAGCGTTCCAACAATGCAGTGCCCCCTCAGCTCTGCAGCAATGCAGCGCCCCCAGCGCTGCAGCACCCCCCTCAGCGCTCCAGCAATGCAGCATCCCCCTCAGCACTCCAGCAATACAGAGTTCCCTCAGCGCTCCAACAATGCAGTGCTTCCTTAGTACTGCATTGGAATATCAGTCCTGATTAGTGTGCTCAAGTACTAGCATCTGACTTGAATTCATAACCTTCTGAATCAAAAGGAGAGAGATTTAACAAGTGAACCATGGTTGCTGCGAAGTTTCCACCAATATTCATGACTGGATGTGACAGGAATGCAGAGCTTTTTTGTGGTCCATTATTTGTAGAGTACTTAATTTAGTCTATAACATGCTGTTTGCATGCATATGATGTAATGTAGCTTCAAGAGGTTTGCACTTCATTTTTGGGCACTCCTGCTGTTGTTTCTGACGTATTTTTCTCATTGAACCAGGGTTGGACTCTGGACTGCATGGTAATGATGAAGTGAGGAAATCTGCTGGGCCATGGGGTTACTGATTGTAGTGAGATTGCATTCTCCTGTTGTCAATGGTAGAAAGTGCTCTAGCAGTTTTCAGCTGCTCGATTCTAATTACTCTATGCCAGAAAAGGTGGGAAAGTGTCATCAATGTGACCTTGTATCCATTGAGTGGTAGTCACACCAGCCAGCGTTTCCTCAGACTGATGGATCTGCAACAGGTAAATTCCTGAGGATGAGGTCAAGCATGTTTTTCCCTTATCATTTATTTTGTCACCTGCCACAGGCCTAATCTGCCAGATATGTTCTTCACAGCTCAGCTGGTTAATGATGGGGCTACCAAGTCACTCAGTGCTAGATATTGAAGTCTTCCCCCTTAAAATACATTTTGATCTTTTGGTACCTCCAGTGCTTCTACTGAAAAGGATTCAGGAGGGCAAAAGGTGGTAATTTTCAGGGGGCTTCCTTGTTCTTGTGTGGTCTGATACTATGAGACTCCATGGGTTCTAGGGTCAAAGATGAGGATTCCATGGATCGTTCCCTCCCAACTGCAGGAGCTGAATCTTTGCTTTGGGGACTTGGGACACAGATCAGGACTGTTCCTGGGTACTGAACCTGCCTCTGGGGGATGGTGTAGTCATAGACGTGGGATGTTCATGGAAACGGAAATAAGGAATATGACAGATAAGTCAGCATATATACTTATATAAATCCTGGAAGATACAGCATCCAATTACCCTGGATAGAATTTTATGCTGCCTGGTGGGTAGATTTGCAGGCATGTGTAAGAACATGAAATGCCATTGGTGCTTTTTTCCCACAGTTTTCCAGCCCACCTTTGTTTACACTGTAGTTTTACAAATAGCCACATAGCCCTGTGTAACCGTGAGGAGTGCTGGCCACAGCTGGGACTGCATCCATCCACTCACTGCCTGTAAATCCATCCACAGCGCAGCATATAATTCTACCCAGAGTCATTGCATATTGCATGTTCAATGACTTACACGGAACTGGCTCAGCAACAACAATTTTTCCAACAACAACTTGCATTTATATAGAAAAAACATGGTCAAATATCTCAAGGCTCTTCACAGGAATACTATCAAGTAAAATTGAACTCCAAGCCAAAGACTGGCCAAAGAGGTAAGGGTGTCTTAAAAGGAGGAGATAATGGCAGAGATGTTTAGGAAGAGAATCCCAGAGCTTAGGATTTAACAGCTGCCAAAAACACAGCCACTAATGTTGGAGTGATTGAAATAGGAAATGCACAAGAGGGCAAAAGTAAGGGAGCATCAAGATACCTGAGAGCTTTGGGGCTTAGGAGGTTACAGAGGTAGGCAGGGAAAGTAAACGGAGGGAGCTAACAGCAAGGATGGGTCAGCTCAGGAACTAATATTGGTTACAGAAACACGGAGGTGATTGGTTAATGGGACTTGGTGTGAGTTAAGATACAGGCAGTAGAGTTTTGGATGGCTTCAAGTTGACAGGGATGTGTAGGTGATGGGGATGGAAGTAAGGAAGGCTACGAGGGGAGTGTTAAAATAATCAAAGTAGGGATAACAAAGATACGGATGAGGGCTTCAACAGCAAATGAATTTAGGGATTGTTATGAAGATGGAAATAGGAAATCCTGATGATGAAGCAGCTATCTGGTCTAAAACTCATCTCATGGTCAAATGTGACAATGAAGCTGTGACTGATCTGATCCAGCCTCAGACAGCAACCAGCGAAAAGAATGAAATCAATGGGCAGAGTTTTGTCAGAGTCCAAAGCGATTTTACTCTTTGCAATATTTAACTGAAAGGAATATAACTGATTTTTGAGAGAAGGTACTTAGACAGAATGATAATCTGATAAACATCATCCAAAACAGTTAATGAATTCTTACAATGAAATTTGAGAAACGGGATTATCAGTTAATGCTCCCAATATATGTGATGAATTGTGTCTGTTTACCTTGGACTGCAAGGAAGATTCCAGAAATCACAAGGACGATCATCATTCTCTTAACTAAAACAAAAAGAAATTTAATAACTAGCCTTTTAAAATAAACGCTTTTGGCTCTTAAAAATATAAAGGAATAGACTTTTCCAGGTTCAGTTTGTTACTGCCTTAAGTTCACTTGTAAAAACATCCTCATCATTCATAAAAATTGATTGCAGGCATTTCAGACTTGTGCAGAGTGGTAATGGAGATGTATCTTATGTGTATGAACACAGATAATTTATTAAGAGGAGATCATGGCTGCAATCGTGACCTCAAGTTGTTGGTGAACAGCAAATGCATTTTTTATTCATTCATGGATGTGGGCAGGTATCAATGACTTCATTGACCTGAACACATGCAGGTATAAATGATGAAAACTGTATTTGCTTGCTGCTCAGAGCAAATGCATGCAGTCACCAGGAGAAATTGTCTCAGCCATTAAAATAAATCGCGGTGCCACTTCTGATTTAACTGCACGGTAGAAAACCTGCCATGAAATCACTGGTAAAGAAGTCAAAAATAATACACTAACACACTAAGGAGTGAGGAGGGTCTGATCGCTTTCCCCATCTCTATATCTCACTCATTAAACCATTTGTAGAGTATGAAGCCTTGTCCTTAGGATGCTCCCCATGAATTTCCACCTTTTGGTAAAGATCAAGTGTGAATGAAGCCCAAGATGGACTGCATTGCCTTATCTTGTCAGTTCAGACCTTGTTTATCTCTCTCGTGGAGACCTTGGATTGGATTCAATTGGAATTTGAATCTAGTTTTTGGAGCAAGCAAGAAATGGATTTGGATTTGCATGGTTCACTCTGAGCATTTGTAACTTTAAGGATGGCATAAAAGACATTTTTTATAAAGTTCTCCATGGATTTCCTGCTTTTTGCACCCCGCCTGTCCTCCAAAACCTGACCCCCACCCTTGCATTCCGTCCCTGCTGGACCTACTCAGCATCTGGCAAATCAAGTTATGATGTAGAGATGCCGGCGTTGGACTGGGGTAAACTCAGTAAGAGTCTGGCAACACCAATTTTAAATCCAACCGATTTATTTGATAGTAAATCTGCGAGCTTTCAGCGTTTGTGCCTTCGTCAGGCAGAACACCTCATTCGCCTGACGAAGGCACAAACGCCAAAAGCTAGCAGATTTACTATCAAATAAATCGGTTGGATTTAAAGTTGGTGTTGCCAGACTCTTACTGAAATCAGGTTATCCTATAGCTCCTGAGGATGGGACTTCCCTTCCCTGAGTTAATTTCTCCCAGCATGACTCCCTGCAGACAGCCTGTTTTAAGATTGATGAGCTGGGAGGGGAGGCAGGAATTCCCGGTAAAATTCATCCCAACACTTCTATGTTTAATTCAATGAATGAGTTCTGAATTCTGTTTCGCATCTTAGAAATAATATCACAAAGTGAGAAACATCATTCTGTATCATATTGCATCTAAGCTATATTAGTTTCTTCAAGCAAACTCATTATTCATCATCCAACATCCTTTCCAACACAAAAAAAACCAAAATAATATTATTCAACTAGCAGGATTTGATCTTAATTTGCTAGAAAAAAATCAGCAATGTAATATTTCCAAAGAACGGTCTGTGTTTATCTCCAGGTTGGTGCATGGACTACAATATCAAAAACGTTCAGGTGAAAACTCCAATCTCAATCCCATTAAATCAGGCACCACAATAAACAAAGCAAAATGGACTGTATGGGAGAGGGGCTCCCAACCACCAATGGCTCATAATACTTCCTGGTGTAAAATGCTACCAGTGGACATGGAGCTTGGAATAGATTGAGGGGTCAGAATATTCGCTGGTCACTGAAAGCAGAGGTAGAGAGGATAGAATAATGCAGATTCCAGAAAACAGGCTCATGTTGAAAGAACAGCCTGGAAAAAATTAGCACAGGGGTGGTATAGTGGCATAGGGATTAGCACTGCTGGTTCAGAGCACCAGGGACCCAGGTTCAGTTACTGTATGTGTGGAGACAGCACATTCTCCCCATGTCTGTATGGGCTTCCTCCAGCTGCTCTAGTTTCCTCTCACAGTCCAAAGATCTGCGGGTTAGGTTGATTGGCAATGTTTTATCACCCCTTAGTGTTAGAGGGATTAGCAAGGTAAATGTGGGGTTATGGAAATAGGGCCTGGGTGAGATTGTGCTCAATGCTGATTCAATGGGCCAAATGGTCTCCTTTTGCACAAGATTATGACAGGCTTAGATAGAGTGGATAGTCAGAGCCTTTTTCCCAGGGTTGAAGCGTTAATTACTCTGGGGTATAGGTTGAAAGCGAGAGGGGGAAAGACATACAAGGGGCAAGTTTTTCACAGAGGGTGGTGAATGCCTGGAACGGGCTGGTGGAGGAGGTAGTGGAAGCAAGATTCTATAACAAGAGGCATCTGGATAGATACATGAATAGGCAGGGAAGAGAGGAATATGGACCACCTAGGGACAAGAAAATATTAGATTAGAGGGGCATCTGAGTCGGCATAGACTTGGTGGACCAAAGGGCCTGTTCCTGTGCTGTACTGTTCTTAGTTCAGCACAGTTTTGAGTCATTGCTAACCAGTTCCTGGAAACTGGGAGTGTGTCGGGCTGAGTATCCTCAAGTGACTCAGCAGATTCATCCCAGAAGCCACACACCCATTGGCAACGAGTTGTCTTAGGGAACTGGGAGGAATGAAGTAGGTTCTCCCTCGTCTAGTGTTTTTCCACAGCAGTGTCCAGCTGTGTTGTGGCCTGTTGGGTGAGGCAGTGTCACGTAGTCCAGATTGTGCATGATCCTCCACTGAACCAATTTTTATTTCCCCCCCACTTTGAATACATTGCTCAGACCATCTTGCTGGAGAGATAGAGAGGCAAGCAGACCCTCCCCTGGGACTTCCTTCCCAATCAGGGAGGAAACTTCTACCCCGTAGAACCCTTGAATTTTTACATGTCTGGTAGGCAAGAATTCAGAGCAGTGAACTGTCACCAGCGGATTTGGCAGTGACATGGAGGAAAGGCCCTTCTAGCAAGTGTAAAATCTCAGCTGGACAAGTTGCAGCACACTGGGGCTAAATCCTGTGGTTGGAATAAAATCAAAGAGGATTTTACTCTGCAATTGGTTCCCTCTTGCCTGTCCTGGAGAGCCACTTTAATAAGGACAGGCTATTCGGTGAGGATAGATGTGCACTTTCCATTTCTTCAACATTTTAGTTCAAGCTTCACGTACTGATACTCCATAATGCGGTGAGTTATTGAACCTAATAGCATCAGGAATTCATTAAAGTGCAGGAGTGCTCTCTCTGAGGCTGGAGTCCTATCAGGCTCAGTCACCCCAGCTTTCACCCCATGTCAGCACCTGCTATTTAAAAAATAATGAAAATAAACAGGCACAATAAACATTCAGAAGCAAGATTGGAGCTAATGGGATTTGTTTCTTGCTGCACAAGAGAGGAACTTTAAAAATATATATATATCTCGCTGTGTTGAGCTCTGATGCTGAGTTTTACCTTCATCTGATTTCAGTGGCTGCCTTTCTTCAGAATAACGAGCACCGCGTTTCAAAAATGTTGGGGGACCCGAGAAGGTCGGTCTAAGAAGCAAGTTTATTTTGTAATCTTTCCGTGAACAACTGATCCGACATTTCCCGCAGAAACAGCAGCATGGGTGAGTGTGGATCTCTCTCACTCACTGCTGACAATGTGGGCAGCAGCTCCCAACTGAGCATCAGGGGAGGGAAATCCGTTGACATTAAGAGAAATATCATCATTTCCAGGGAAAGCAACCGCTTTCCCTCGATGTGTGCTTTTTTTCTCTCTGACAGATAGGATGCGGGGTTGAAAACTAACCTGCAGCGGAGGGAGTCTGGATATTTACTAACTAAAGTGACCAGTTTCCATCCACACGTTTCATTTACACACACACAGAGCACAAAAATAGAAAGAACATGTGCCTTTCCACTGCCTCGCTTTAACATATCAAATAATTAATAATACCCAAAGAAATCGGCATGAAATAAAATTTACATTTATCATCAGTAACTTGGTGGGGTGGTTCCCAATTCTGTAATTTCTCCCGTGTGGAGATCGTTCTGCTTAGTTCCAAAATTGAAATTTCGATTCATATAAAAAAGGACAGAGAGGAGGATGCGCTCAGAGATGTGGGTCCTCCCTTGAAAAAGATGCAAATCAGTCTTTCTGTTGCTTCAAACGTGACCAAGAGTTCTCTCTCCCCAATAAACCCTCCCTGGAAGAAACAATCGATCAGTGGGCTCAGGGGATTGTAGACTGCTGATATAAATACAGTGTGTGGCCTGTCTGAGACAGAGACACAGCTTACAGACAGTGCCATAGACATGGAGAACAACACTTCAGCAGAAAATGTTACCTGGCTCCCGGCAGTTTTCTCGGATGTTTTGAATTTCACAGATTACAATGACAGCGACGCTGTGAGTGTCACTAGCTTCTGGGTCCAGAAAAGTTCCACCCTGGGGGATGTTACCCCCAGTGAGCTTCCCCCTGTCAGCCCCGCCGCAGCTTCCTGGGACTCTGCTCTGAACCAGGGCATCAATGTGCTGGTGGGGGGGATTCTGAGCCTCACCATGCTGGGCTTGGGCTGCACGGTGGACACTAACCACCCGGGATACCACCTGGGGAGACCCGTGGGGGTGCTGCTGGCTGCTATCTCCCAGTTTGTGATCATGCCTCTGGTTGCCTTTCTCTTGGCTTTGATCTTCTGTCTGAGTGAAGTGGCTGCGGTGGCCGTGCTGCTGTGTGGTTGCTGTCCTGGGGGAAACCTCTCCAACATCATGTGTCTGCTGGTTAATGGAGACATGAACCTCAGGTAAGAAACTCCGGCCGCACCGCCCAGGGAGCAGCCAGTCCATCACTTAGTGTATTTACACCAGTCCGCGTTTAACTAAACCCCAAACCGAGAACCTTAAAACACCCGCCCCATTGAAGGAGAGGGGCATGGGGCAAAAGGGGGAAAGGAACCCGCAGAGAGGGCAGGAGGTTGGGAGGACAGGGGTGGAGGTGAAGGTGGATGAGGGTGAGAGAGGTTTTGGGTAGGGTAAGTGTGAGCGTGAGAGTGGAGGGTGAGGGAGGGTGAGGTTGAGGGTAAGGGGCTGAAGAGGAGTGAAGAAGCCGGGCTGAATGTGCTGATGTGGCTATTGGGTCCACACTCCCTCTGAATGAAGGATGGTCCTGTGAGATAGTGAATGGTGTAGAGATGCCGGCGTTGGACGGGGATAGTAAGAACTCAGTAAGAATTTAGCAACACCAATTTTAAATCCAACCGATTTATTTGATAGTAAATTTGACCACTGCATTTGCCTGACGAAGACACAAGAGTGTCGAAAGCTCGCAAATTTACTATCAAATAAATGGGTTGGATTTAAAATTGGTGTTTCTAAATTGATAGTGAATGGTCCAGAGACTACCCTGCTGCCGGATCCACAATACTGCAGTGTTTGTCTAATCTGTCTCCCCTTTTTTTTCAGTATCATCATGACCATCTCCTCCACGCTGCTGGCTCTGGTCCTCATGCCCTTGTGTCTGTGGATGTACAGCCGAGCCTGGATTCATACCCCTGTCGTTCAGCTGATGCCCTTCGGGGCGATAACCCTGACCCTCTGCTGCACTTTGATCCCCATTGGCGTAGGGGTGTTTCTCAGACACAAGTACAGCCGAGCCGCAGACTTTCTATTGAAGGTACAGTGACCGGAATGGGCCGAATATGGTGTCCACCCTTTGTGAAATCCTGGCACCAGCCCCACCATAGTTTGTTCAAACAAAACAAACTCAAAAAAAGCAGCGATAAGCAGAAAGTGTTGGAAGAATTCAGCAGGTCCGGCAGCAGCTGTGTGGAGAGAGCTAAAGTTTCCAGTCGAATATGTCTATTCCTGAGCCCTGACGAAGGGTTAGCCAGACTCGAAACATTGGCTCCATTCTCCCTCTCCACAGATGCTGCCAGATCTGCTGAGATTTTGTAGCATTTTCTGATTCTGATTCTAGCAGCCGCAGTGTTTTGACTTTTACATCAGTACCAAAACTCAGAAGCTTTTTCTCCTCCCTTTAGGATGAAACAAACAACCTGATAAATCGTGCGAAATTTAAACATAAATCAGTATCACGATTTGATCATGTGAGCACTGGCAAAAGCATTATATATATGTAAAAATTACAGTCTGTGATGCTTGCATTTAAAAGCTTGACTCACGCCAGATCTGACATCAGATTTAAGATATCATTCCACTTCAGCAAACTCCATTAGTCATTCATCCAGCCATCGTAAAGGTGACCTAGCTAAAAAAAATTAAATTTGACTGCGACGTGCTCGTGATTATGTTTGTATATATTTCCAATCTAAACCGACACATGGAGACTCTAACCTAGTCCAGTGACGTTTACAAAACAAAAATAACACAACAAATAGATCTTACAATTGTAGACTCTTACAGGTTTGTCGATGGACCTGGGCTCTCGAAGTCAATTCCTCGACTGAACGCTGAGAACAAAAAGCACACATTTCAATAGATAATCGAGAACTGAAACAAAAATTAGTTTTCGTAAAAATTCTGAGCAGATCAGGCAGCAACTGGGGAGAGACTAGCAAATCAATGTTTCGTGTACGGACCCTTCTTTGAAAATAGATTTGGAGTTTTAGCACGCTCTGCTTTGCCAGGAGGTATATAATATACTGGTGGATGCAAGTGTGATGTTTAACTCCTGAATGGCCAATTCTTCATTTTAGAAAGGGTGAACGATTTCATTTGTTTTGTCACAATATTAAAATACTCAATACTACTGTTACTTAGATGCTGAGGTAATCCAAAGGACCCTTTCAGATACGCTTTCACATTTGACACTTTGTATGAAACCTAAGTAATGTGAAACAGCGCATTAGGAAAGGGTTCTTCCTTACTTTGCTTTAATGTACTGCAGGATACAATTCTCATCAAAGTGCATCAGAACTACTTTGCACTATTGCAAGGACTGGTGTTTTAACAACAATTTTATATTATTTCAACGATTTTCTTGTAGCTCTGCATTAACCTCATTCAAATGAGTCCTTTGTCAGGTCTCAATCACAATTCTCTGGTGTGGAAGTCTAACATATTAAATGCAAACAAAGATTTAAACATAATATTATTACTTCTCTCACTGTTGAAAAATAGCAAGACCAATAGCAAAGTTTATTTAAACGATGGATAGAATACCAATGCTGATTGTTTTACTCTTGCCTCTGACTCAGAAGGTTGAGGGTATAAGAGTCATAATAAATTTATCCACATCATTTATACTGCCATCCGGTGCAGTTGGTGGTTCTGTCCTTGGAATACGATTTAAAGAGATATACTCTCTAACTCGGAGTTCAGGTAAATTTGAAAAGTCTCGCAACACTATGTTATCTTAATAATGCATATTAAAAATGGTAAAGAAAACAAACATACCTTTGAGCAGTGTTCTTCTGTTGGAGGTTATTGGGAATAAAAAGCAAAATAGATGTTCTGGTCAGTGCACCAGCAGCGTGATTTAACGTTAGCACTTCTCTTACTGTAAAGTGGCTACTTGGTTGAAACCTTTGTTTAGCAACTTCTTCATTTCACTTCTGCATGGGCTAAACAAAACTTCTGTCTTTTCTAAAATACTTCAATTGCAGGTTTCACTTCTGGACTGTGAAATATTTGTTCGACTGCACAGTTTGACAATTCTATGTCTTTGCTATTGCCGTTTTCATTATTACATTTTCCTTATAAAATATTCATTTATAATTTTCCTTAATTCACTGTTAGAAAATCGATATATACTGCCATCAGTTTTTGTGAGTATAAATATCTTACCCTACTTCAAAAACCTTGAAAAGGAGAAATTAAATGTGGTTCAAGTAAACACTTCATAATAACCCACAGGACTGAAGTCCTCAAATTTATTTTGCCACATAGCAAACAGAAAAGAGAACTATATAGATTCAAGTGGTATTTTATGGAGTCTTATATTTCAATACCTTTGTGGTAAAGAAAATAATTAAATAGGGGCTTAGTGAGATCATGTCTGGAAAACAGTGTACAATTTTGGTCCCCTCACCCTAGGAAAGATGTACTCTGAATGGAGTGTGATGAAGATTCATGAGATTAATTCTAGAAATGCTCTCTGGGAAGATATTGAATATCTCTGGGAAGATATTGAATATCTTTGCCTACATTATCTAGAATTAAGAAGATGTGAAGAAATCTTATTGAAACATAGAGTTTAAAATTCTAAAAGGGCTTGACAGAGAGAATTCTGAGAGAATTTCCTGCTAATTGGAGGAACCAAAACCAGAATTCCAATTTCAGAATAAGGAGTCATAGATACAAGATTGAGAAGAACAAAAATGTTCATACTGCATGTGGCAGGATTATAGATGTTAGATTGTTGTGGAATTACTTAGCTGTTTGCTTTGCGTGCTGCTTCTGCTATTTAATATGTGAGTAGTCCTGTGTTGTAGCTTCACCAGATATGCCCAGTGTTGTTCATGGCATGCTGTCCTGAACTTCTCATCGATGCAGGGTTTGATGGTAATAGTAGAATGGAGGATTTGCTGGGACACGAGGTTATAGATTGTGGTTATATACAATTCTGCTACTACTGTGTCTCATGGATGCTCAGTTTGAGTTGCTAGATTTATTTCAAATTTATTCCATTTAACATGGTGATAGAATACCATTCATCATGGGTGGCACTCAGTCTATTGGTGGGTTTGAATTGCACAAGATCTGTGCATTGGTCACTCCATTTATTAATTGTACTGTGGATAAGTGCATCTATGATAGGTAGAGGGTGAGGACAAGTAGGTCATTCCCTCAGCATTTGCTGCATCTGGCAGAATTTCATTCAACGTTTGCTTAGAAGTGGCAGACATTTGGTGAAGTTCCCCAACTAGGGTACATTGCAACCATTAGTGCTTCTTCTAAATTATATTCAATGTGGAGCAGCAATGATTCATCAGGGAGGCAGGTGATAACTGACAAGAAGTTTCCTTGTTCTATGATGTGAGATTTTGTGGCCTCTGGAGTCAATGTTGAGGACTGTATACTACTGTCCTGCCTCAATGGTTGGATAGAACTCAAGATAGAGGCATCTGGGATAGTACCTGTATGGTATGGTTCCATAAGCATGACAATAGCTATGGAAGGTCATTGCTTGATGGTCTGTAGATGGCTCTCCCAATTTTGGCTTGTTAGCAAGGATGGTTTTGCAGGATCAGCTGGGCAAGCTATGCTTTTGTGATTTCCAGTGCTTTGCTCAATGCCAGGTGGTCTCTTTATTCCTATTTCACTTTTTCACAGTGGTTTGGTAAAACAGAACATTTCAATCAAGTTAAGAGTCAATCTCATCATGTGGATCTGGAGTTCCATGTAGGCCAAACAAGATAACAATAAATAATAGATCACTTCTAATGAAGTAGATGTATTGTTCAACAATGGTCTCCTTTACTGAAACTAGCTTTTAGTTTCAGATTAATTAATTTAAATTTCACTAGCTGCTATTTTGGATTTGAATTCGTGTCCCAGAGCATTAGCCTCATTAACATAACCACTGTGCCACCATCCCCTTCCAAAGTGTGGTGTCCAGGATCACTTATAGTACTCCAGGTGTGCACCAACCAGGGCTTAATATAGCTGAAGCATAACTTTTATTACTTTAATATAAAGGTCAGCATTCTCTTCACCTTTCTGATTAGTTTCCTGTCTCCAAGTCAATTTGGACCTCTGCTGTTTCAAACTTTTTGCCATTCAGAAGGCATCTGACCTAGGTTCAAAGTGATTGATTTCACATTTAGAAAATTAATGGGAAATATTTAAACTAGGAGTAGAATTTGCAAATGGTGATTTTTTTTAAAAAAATATTCTTTTTCTAGGTTTCCCTCTGGTCCTTGACGGTCACTCTAATATTGCTGTTCATCCTCACTGGCACCTTGCTGGGACCTGATCAATTAGCCACTATCCCAGCTTCTGTGTACATTGTGGCTCTGCTGATGCCTCTCGCTGGATATGTCGCTGGTTATGGTCTAGGCGCTTTTTTCAAATTGCCTCCCAACTGCAAGAGGACAGTTTCCTTGGAGACTGGATGTCAAAATGTCCAACTCTGTACAGCCATCCTGAAATTAGCCTTCCCTCCCCAGATAATTGGCGGTATCTACATGTTCCCGCTGCTCTACGCGTTATTCCAAGCTACAGAAGCTGCCCTGTTTGTTTTGGCATATAGAATCTACAGAAGAGATGAGTTAGACAAGAAGCCGTCAGTCCAAGAGGATGATACAGACATTTCATACAAGAAGCTCAAGGAGGAAGAGGTGACTGATTCAGCCTATGGAGCTGTGAATAGCAGTGAACAATGCGTTATGATGATGGAGCCCGCTGCTGGCAATAGCTGACTGCAATAAAATGTGATGTTAATAAGCTGACACAAGTTTGACGATTGCCAGCTGATATTCACTAAAACCCTTTAATAGAGCAAATTGATCGTTAGTCTCATCATTTCTACATGTTCTACGCAATCCAGTTTTTGTGTTTTGGCGGAATTAATACAGCTCAATTTAAAATTAGTAAACTTTAACGATTAGTTTGAGTAGAAATGTCAACTATTTTGTAAGCCGTTGGTTGCAGTGTAAACGACTGGTAGTCTTTAACATGTTAAGAAGTGACTCCCAAGTCACAGCTGTGTATCCATATATTCCAGCTGCTCATCTAAAACATGTTGGGTGTTTCATGAATAACTTTAAGGAGAACATATTGTATGTTCATTTGCAATATTTCTAAGTGAGCAGAAACCATCATCGGATTTGAAATTTCTCTAGAATTAGCGGAGCCACATTATATTGTACCTCCCAGAGCAGTTTTTATTTTTAATTGCCATGTTTTGTTTGCTCATTGCTAATAAAAGATGCCTAAAAGCCGTGACTGGAGCTTGTTAACTGAAGTGATTTAACCAGTGGGACTTTACAATTGACCGGTTGGGTGGCCTATTTAAAAAAAAGCAGCGGCGGGGAGCACCTCAGCCTTGAGACTATGGCTACCTTAGGTGAAGATGCGTTTGATTATATTTATTCACCGTTTAATCCCTATTCTTACCCATATATAAGCAACCGAGCAAAAAGTTCCGCTTGGAGACAAAGGAATTACCTGAGCAGCTATGGTGATCCTAGTGAATATTTTGACAACTATCAGAGAGCCCAACTTAAAGCGATTTTATCCCAAGTCAACCCCAACCTGACCCCCAGAGTGAGGAAAGCAAACACGAAAGATGTGGGGGTTCAGGTTAATCCCAGAACCGATGCGTCCGTACAATGTTCCTTAGGTCCCAGGACACTGATGATGATGACCATGAGGCGAAGGGGATCGTTCAAGCGTCGCCCTTCCCAGCTCCAAGTGCAGGGGAGTCAGGCTAGCATGCCCAGGAATGTCCGCTTCCGGAGGACTATGGCCATCTACTCCCCCATCGTCTCCCCCAATCTAAACACCTTCCTGCCCAGTGGGGAGCCGCGGGATGTTGGCAAAACTGATTCCGAAGAGCCAGCAGAGAAACCTCTGCAGGAAGAAAAGGAGCCTGAAGCAGTGGAAGAGGAGGAAGCACCAAAAGTAGAATCGGCACCCGAGCAACTTGAAGAGAAAGAAACTGCAATCGGGGATGGTGAAAACGAGCCGATTAGCGAGCAGCCTGAAGATCCAGTTATAGAGAAGGAACAAGACTCTGGCAATGTCCCGAAAACACCACCGAGCGAGAAACGCTTAAGATTTCAGGTGAGTTCCTCTTTCTCCCTCTGTTCAGGTCTGGCAGCATTTGTGGTGAGGAAGTTAAATCTTTCAATTAGAATAAGAGTTGATCAGAGCTGGTAAATTAAGGTAACATTGATTTCAACGTTGACTAAACTATTAGTACAGAGGCTGGGTTGAAATGTTTCCGATTTAAATTGCCAAATTGACTTTCTACAATAACTTGTTGACCTGCGCCTTTAAGGTAAAACACCCCAAGATGTTTGAAACCTTGTTACACTCTCCGGGTCTCACAGGGCAAGATTAGGATAATGTTTCCGCCTTGGTTAAACACAAATGAAATTATTCTCGCGGTCTGAAATCTATTGTATCGGAGTCTGCAAAGTAAACTCCTGTCTATTCTAGAGTTTTGAGAGCGCCGTTTTTATATAGATTCATCCAATATTCAGGGAAGTGTATTAAAAGCTGTAGTCTCTTTCTTAACAAGAAGCTGTTTCTATTTAAGCCAGCTCCAATAACTATCAAATCCAATCACATTGTTACTTTGAGCGACCTGCTCTCGCCCTCTTCCACCCCAACCCCCACTCACTCCACTTTCCATTACACAAATGAGAAAACATGGAAAGCTTCCACTGAGGCTTTGGCCGAAGATATTTGGGCTGGGAGGGAGGGGGGCGGGTAGGGAAGAGGCGGCAAACCCTTTGCCTGGCACGGGTAGCACCAAAAGCATCTGCTCTCTCAACATATTGTCAACAGGATAAGTTTTCAACTGGGGCCATTTCTACACAAACCTGGATAAACTGCAGCTCTATTCTGACTCCAAGCCCTTGGAAATGCATTTAGGGACAGTCTTTGGACTCTGTTAGTAATGAGAGTCTTTAGTTGGATACAGTAGCGATAGTTGGATTGCTGGTGACTGTCCTAAACATTTGTTTCATTTAGTTCCTAGAGCAGAAATACGGATACTTCCATTGTAAAGACTGTAATGCTCGCTGGGAGAGTGCTTACGTCTGGTGTGTCCAAGGCACTAATAAGGTGAGTGTGTGAAAAGGTGGTTGTGTTAAGTGTGTAATCTGTTGAGAATTATCTACATAACGGATCTCCTTGACCCACAGGTCTACTTTAAGCAGTTTTGCAGAACCTGCGAGAAGGCCTACAACCCTTACCGTGTTGAGGACATCACTTGTCAAGTAAGTAGCGCAGGAAGCACACAGGCTGAGTAGACGTTTACTGAGGACTATCCAGCATCCGTACAGTGAGACTTGTTTTTTCCTGCCCATCAGACCTGCAAACAGACAAGATGTACATGTCCCATCAAAATGCGCCACGTTGACCCAAAGAGACCACATCGCCAGGATCTCTGCGGGAGGTGCAAAGGCAAACGGCTCTCCTGTGACAGCACTTTCAGCTTCAAATATATCATTTGATTTCGACGGTAGCGTTAATTTTCTGCCGGGACTCGAGTTAATGGAATACAGGAATCTTTATTTTTGTCCTTTTTGATTTCTTTAAACATTCAAACGGAGCTGAAGGAAATAAAGTGTGTAAAAAGCACGTTTGTCTTGCCGTCACTTGAAATGGGGCGTTATCTGTGCTTGCAATGTCTGTGGATTAAAATCCTACCTAATCACTACTTTTCAACAGGGTTAATACTTGAGGGAAACGGTCTAGTTTCCATCATGACACATTCCCCTATCTGATGGGGATCATAAGTAAAACCTGGCATGGGCACCTGTATTTTCCTCAAGGACTGCTTCGTAAACGTCCACAGAAGCAATCAAAACCTAGAGTGGGATTCTTCCTATTTGCTGGATACTCATTCAAAAGGGGGCCAGATTGTTGGCATAAATTTGACACCAGTTGGAAAGCAGTAATTGGCACCTTATTGAAAACTGATTCTGTTCAACATTTTCTCAATTTGGTCTAATTAACAATTCCTTCAAATTTGACAATATAATTCATAGAATCCCTACAGTGCAGGAGGCCATTCAGTTCATCAAATCTACTTCCCCCAATCCTACCTAGCCCTATATATTTATCTTGGCTCATTTCCCCCGCCACAAAAAGGCTATTACAGCCAATCAACCTAACCTCCACACTCTTGGACTGTAGGAGGAAACTGGAGCACCAGAAGGAAACCCACACAGGCAAGGAGAATGGAATTGAATCTGGGTTCCCAGGTGCTGAGGTACTAATGTTAAATATTGTCCTATCCCAACTGTAGTTGCTACAAAAATATTCCATCAAAGCTATTAGAATTGACATCTTTTGTATGTGTGTAATGTGCATGGCTCAAATTAGTTTAAACTCTTTAATAAAACACTTGAAGTAATAGTTTATGGCTAGGAGATGGATTCAACCAAATGAATTTTTCATAATGAACTAGATACATGATCTAAAATCACTGAATTCCTACAGTGCAGGAAGTCACTTGGCCCAGAGTCTGCACCAACTGTCAGATCCCACCCACTGCTAATCCTTCTAACCTACTAATCTTTAGACATCCATATAACATGCACAACTTTGGAAAGAAACCATGCAGATACAAACTCCATATGATCACATGAGGCCAGAACTGAATCCTGCCACTGAGGCAGTAGTGCTAACCACTGCCACTCTAATGTAGCAATGTTAAAACCCAGTTCCCTTTAACTGGAAGGGACAGGAATAGCATTAGTTCATGGGGAAAATATATTCCCCAGTGGCAAGAAACTAATTTAAGACTATGCAGGGCTGGGTTTGCCACCATGCAATGAATGCTCTATTAACTGCATATGTTAATGAAAACATTATTATACAACCAAATTGTGTTGAGTTGCTAGGTAATTTGGTGCAAACAAATGGAATATGTATCTAAAATAAAGCCCTACTTCAGTTCAAAATTTTTATTCCTTCCACCATACCCTCCAGGCTATAATAACACTGCTTTAATTACATGTAGCTTAGATGGATTATCTTGCAAGTAATCTTTCAAAATAACTTGACAAATTAGTTCCTGACCATCTGGTTTTGGAATATGGAAATACACTCAGTTTTAACTTTTATACCAACAGTATGTTTAAGAATGTCTAGAATTTAGATAAATGGCCCACGTAAGCTAGTACAGACCTAAAATACAGACCATGCCATGGTTCACACTGAATCATCCTGTCCATCAGGAAAATAAAACTGTTGGGTTGCAGTGTGGAAACAATTCCCTTTTATGGGAGGTGATGTTATCACTAATGTGCTGAACACCCAGGTTTGAATCGTGCCACAGCAGATGGTGGAATTTTGAATTCAATAAAAATTATCTGGAATCAAAAATCTATTGATGAATACAAAACCAATGTTGATCATCAGAAAAATCCATCTGGTTCACTAATGTTGGTGAGGGAAGGTAATCTGCCATCTTTGTTATTACCTACAAATGACTTGAGCTACAACATTGTGGTTGTGGCAACTACTCTCCAAGGGTAACTAGGGATGAGCAATAAATGTGATGCCCATGTGCCACAAGTGACTGAAACACAATCTGGAGCTTGCAAAAATTTTGACATTTTACCGAGTTGTGTAAATCTTTTAGATGAACAGTTCTCAACTCAGGGTAAGGTGGGCTTTTAATGTTCTGTACACATGAAGGTCAGTAACTGAAGTCTGTTGCATTTGACTGAGACTAATCAAATGAAAAGCTACAAGATTTTTGGAGAGGTGGGGTAATAATTAGACACTTAAGGGGCAGGTAGTATTGGAGTAGCAAAAGTGAGAAAGGAAGAGTTAAGATATTATCCCTATTCAGATGATAAGCAATTATTTGTGAGACCAGAGTAAAGGGAGCTGGGTAAATCAGCTTGCTCAAAGTTGCTGTATGATCTCATTCTCAGTCAAAACATCATACTTTGATATGGACTTCATCATTTAACTCAAGTATGTAATTAAATATTGAAACAGCCATAGTACCAAACTGCCAACAAAATAATTTATCATTTGTTGAAGAATGATTACAGTGATTTGTTATTTGCTATGACTGGTTACAGAGCCTTAAATTATGTTAACTACTGTTTGCAGTCTGATAGCATGCACAGTGCCTTAAACTCATACAATTCATCACAATTATTCCTGGTCTATAGTTCACTTTCTCAAAAGGCAAATGCTAATAATTGAACAGTACATTCTACACTCCATGGTATAGAGGCCTTAAAAATCACAGTGGATAGGATAGATGCATATTATAAGCAGGGTCATTCCCAGCAAACAGAGGCAGGTACACCATCAATGGGTGATTTTTACATTCAATATCTTTCCCCACAGAAAGCCACTGCTGTGAACGGAATCTCAAATGAAAGCTGGAGAATTTCAGCATTTCAGTCGTTTGAGTATGTTGAATGTTGCGTATTCAGTCTTTTGACTTTCTTTTCCAACAATGCAGAAAAAGATGGTCCCAAAGTTCAAAGTCCGCTGGAAACAGATGAGTAGACAGAACAGTATCTGCTTTCAGAAGTATCTGTAAATTCACAGACTGCAGTGACAGCAGATAAAGACTCATTACCAGTACTTAAGTTTTTTCATTTTGCATTAGTTTTATACATCTATTCTCATAACAGTGCAATGCACAAATGTACAAGAAAAACAATACTGATTTTACACTATACAGGTCTAAAATATTTACAGAGTAAAATAAGTTAGGTGAATTCTCCTAAATTGCTAGCTGAAGCACTTTTTATTTCTGTTGCCATTCAGTTTTAAGTACCTACAGGCAAATTTTTGGTTAGATACCACCAGTATTTATAACAACTACTGATCAGAGAGCATCTGATACCCACTGAACAGTAAACAAAATAACAGATGTAGAATTAATTTAGAATTAGTTTACAGTGCTGAGTAAAACTCAGTTTAAATTTACCTGTCACGTATCCTAACTTTGTTTAAAATTTTCTACAGCACACCATGGATCACGTTAGTTCTAGTACAAAATAAATTTCTTAAAATGATTTTTCAGGCATGCTTGACTTATGAACTATTAACATTTTAAATTATAAAGCTTGCAGTCAATTTGTCATAAATCAAGTTTTAACCTCTTACATATAATGTTGCCACATAAGTGGCATTAACTGGTCTATTTATGCAGGTGTTTGATCTGTTTTTGTCCACAGACACTATGAAAACAAAGTTAAGTATTCTTGTTTGCCTTAAAGCCTTGCAGGTTATTCAGCCTAAAGCCATTTCCCAGATGATTTTAGCATCATTTCACCTGCTGCAGAGAGCCTGAATGTCACTACTATACATTATTACAAGGGAGCTGGCTTGTCTTCAGAAAAAGAAGAATAATACCCTTTCCATGTCTTTCAGTATGACTGACAGTATGAGTGCAATGAACCAATAAATAGTTTGCACAGTCAATCCTATATATCTTGTGCACATGGTGTGATTTGCTGTTAATTAGTTCCATACAGCTTATTACTCTTTTTCCTGTTTTAATATCTAATTTCATGTGCATGGCTTTCTATAAGTAGAGACAATCTGGACAGTTCAAAAAGTTGAAGTCAACTTGGTTAATGTACATGATGCACCTTCTTGCCAACACTGAATGGGATGAATTTTGAGTCAGAGTTTCTTAAAATCCAGTACTTAGAACATCTGCAGCTGTTGCCTTTGCCAAAAGCTGGTATGATTGCACTGTTCGGAGAGACTCTCGAATCTGTAGATTCAGCTCCATTAGTTTGGAGCAGACTTTGGATAAGTCCTGGTTAGACCCCACCACAGCAAAGCTACCGGTTTGGCCCAAGGTCTGATGGCGGAAATAGATGTGCAAGAGGGTTTGTACTGGATCATCATCATAATTCCCAAAAATATCATTGGGCCACACAGATCTGTGAATAAAATATGAACCATTAATTTACACTAATAAAACTATCAACTCTGAATACATTCAAATTCATGGCTAGTTTTCTTTACGGTTGTTAGCAGGTCTCTCACTTAATTCATTACTTCTTGAATTTAGTAAAAGTTAAAAGGATGGATTTCAAATTGGACATTGAACAAACAGACTTTTCATTGTCAAATTTTAATTGTGATGATAAATTGATAACCCCAAGTTGCTCCTGTGAAACAACAAGTTGACACCAAATTAAACAAAGTGATGTAGGAGGATGACTAAATTTTTGGCCAAAGAAATGGGATTTTGAGTGTTTTATAAAGGAGGGAGAAGCAGAAGGGATGAAATTCTGAAGTTTAGGGCCATAACAGATTAAGGCACAGCCTCTATGGCAGTGTATTTAAAATTGAGGGAATGGAAGAGTGCAGATTTCCTCAAGGGTTGTAGGATTAAAAGTGATTAATGAGATGGTAAAGGGAACTGAAACTTGTTAAAATTGAAACATTGCTCATTTAAGATCCAATGTAGGTCATTGATCGCAGAGTGATGGATAAATGGAACCAAGATGCAAGTGAGGATACGGGTGACTTCAAATTAATGGAAAATTGAATGTGGGAAGTCAGCCAAGAGTACTTCGTTACCTCCAAAATAGACAATTCCAATGGAATAGATAATAGTTACAGCAGCACATGAGCTGGGTTGGGGTGGAGTTGTGATGTTACAAGATGGAAATCAGTATTCTTAGTGAAGATGATATGCAATCAGAAGCTCATCTCTGGGTCAAATACAACACCAAGATTCTTCCCTAGACAATTGCCAGGGAGAAGAATGGAATCAGTAATAATGGAATTTGTATTGGGAACTGAGGACAATGGCTTTGGTCTTTCCAATATTTAGCTGGTGGAGACGTCTCCTCATTCAGTACTACATATTCCTGTGCTTAGTATCCAATATTGGCTCCTGATTAAACAATGCCTCCATTATATAATTCTTATCATGGTTTTCTGATCCTCCATGGCCTTTCCCCTTCTGATCTGTTTGCAAGTCAAGACTGGAGGAGATTACAGTCATTTAAATTAGTAAATGTAGAGTTGAGTGTGAGGTAAGCACAATTGAGTAACCCAGTTAAATATCAAGATTACAGTTCTATCATTATTACTGGTTGTAAATATTCTATACAAGTTTCTATGTATTAAATAAAAGCTTATTTTGTTTGGATAGGAGGTTGGGGGGGAGTCATAATATAGTTCAACATAATAGTGGATAGATAAATTTGAAAATAAGCAAATTGGACTGAGCACAAGACTATTGGACAAAATATTCAAAAGCTTTGCTCAAGTTTAGAGAGGAGGAAAAATTTGGTAGAATATTAGACATTCAAAGGTGGCATTGATTTGGGGCCAGCTGATTCTTAAAGGCAGCTGATTAATTCTGAAGAGGAGATTATAAGTTAGAGAAATATTAACAGTACTAATGCATTTTCTTTTCAGGGAGGGGAAGGAAGGAACAGTGTTTCTTAGTGAGAGAGTAAGGGATTAATAGGTGAGTGGGATGGAAAAAGTCCAAAATAGGATAAAATACGATTAGGAATGCAGTATTAGTAATATGGACAAGCATCAACATGGATAATCAAACATGTCTTGGAGCAAATTCAAACAATTGGGACATAACATAAGTTGCCCCATTCCTGCAAATTTTGGGTTATTGATTTTTCTGTGCAGGATAATGAAGATGTCAATCACACACAGCTCAAGTTACATTTGACGGCCAGGCAGAAATATTTCAGAAAAATTGATTAATCCACAACAGAATAAATTACGAATGAGCAGACTTACCGGGTCAACTAGTATTTTCTTAGTCCATGCTTTCCAATATGTTCTTAAAACTCATATATTCACCAATAATGGTATGTGAAGGGTGCTTATGTGTGAATTGCAAATCACACACATATAAAACTACCAGCAATTTAGTATCAACGTAATGGATCATACTGGATAAAATGAAATTTAATGCAGCAGTTCTTTTTTCTGAGTTTAGAAGGAAAATGTACACTATAAATACGATGTAGTTAACTGATACAAAATGCAATTCAAATTAGATACCAACTACATTTCAGAAGTTTTACATTTAAAAAAAGCATGACAGACTCCTTCAGTTTATGCCAAAGTATTTCTACAAGTGGACTTGCTTGCGACCAGATTTTTTTGAAAACAAGCCAGATTTGTTTCTTGCTGATATTGTTTAATGAAATGACTATAATTAATTATGTGAATTACCTGAATGCTTTGACCTGAGCAAGTGCAGATGGAAATTCCTCATTTCTCAAGGTCTCAATCAGAGAGTGAATGGCAGTCTCTGTGCATGTCTGTAGGGCTTCAGAGACTTCAACTTCATTACTGAGACTTTCTGCTTCTTTCAGGCTGGCTTCCAACCCAGCCAGTTCTTCCGACATATTTATAACCTGAAAATTAATAAAAATGAGGAAACTTCAGTTGTGACATTTTTTGAAATATTCCGATTAGTCAACCACCTTTGTTACCTAAATTAGTCTGTAAATAACTGAAAAATAGGAACTTCCAGTACAGAAAATGATGTTCCAAATTTCTTTCTGGTAACAGCTGACTGATGAAGAACAGACAAGTGTACAATTTGGAAATTATATTTAAATACTCTACTATTGTAATAATTCTGTGAACATTTCCCTAATGATATTGTAACTTCTTTCACTGGGCTGTTGACTACCATTTCAACTGCATTACTGGCAAATGATGTACTCTTACTATGGAAAAATATGGATGTCACAAATGATGGGATATCAAAAATGAGCCTTTTTTTGACTGATCAGCATTAATTGTTATTGTTCAGAAATCCATTGCCTATTGTTACGTTGTAAAAAAGAGGACTGAACTTTGTCTCTCAGAACTGATTTCAGTAATTTCCTCACCACTGAAGTCAGACTGACTAGTCTATAATTTTCTGCTCTATTCCTCATAATCTTTTTAAATAATGGTACAATATTCACAGACCTCTAATCCAGAATCTGAGTTTTAGGGGTACAGGAGGAGGCCACTCAGCCATTCATGTGTGCACCAGCTCTCTGAGCATTTCAAGTTAGTGCCATTCTCCTGCCTTTACCCAGTACCTCTGCACATTACTTGGATAGAAACAATCATCTAATGCTCTTGATTAAATCTGCCCCATCACATTTCCAGGCAGTGCATTCCAGACCCGATCCACTTGCTGTGTGAAAACTTTGTTTTCTCATGTCATGTTTTCTTCTTTTGCAAATCACTTTAAATCTGTACTCTCATTCTCAATCCTTTCATGAATGGGAATAGTATTTTCCAATCTAGCCTGTCCATCCCCCCTCATGATTTTGATCAAATCTCCTTGTTCTACAAACTTATTTTCATAACTGAAGTTTCTCATCCCTGGAACCATTCTTGTAAACCCCTTCTGCACTCTCCCCAATGCAATATTCCAGCTGAGGTCCAACTAGTGTCTTATACAAGCTCTGCATAACCTCTTAGCTCATACTCAAATACTCTATGAATAAAGCTTCAGATATTGAATGTTTTATTTATTGCTCTCTCCACCTGTCCTGTCAACTTCAATGGCATGCACATATACATCCAGGTACTCCTGTTGCTGCATAGCCTTTGGAATTGTACCCTTTATTTGATACTGTCTTTCTATATTCTTCCTACCACAATCAATCACCTCACATTTCTCTGTATTGAACTTCATCTACCACTACCCTGACCATTTTACCAATTTATCTAAGTCCTTTTGGAGTTCTACACTATCTTCCTCACAGTTTCCGATGCTTTCAAGTTTTATTCACAGACCCTGAAACTGTTCTCTGCACATCAAAATCTAAATTGTTAATATATATCAGGAAAAGTAAGGGAACATCACTACAAAACTTCCTCCAACCCCTAAAAAATCCACTGATTTTCTATTACTTAGATAATTTTGTATCCACGTTGCTACTGTCCCTTTTAATTCACGAGCTATAACTTTTCTCAAGTTTGATGTGTGGCATTGCCTTTTGAAAATCTGGATGAATGCAGAAGAACATTCAAGATGTTCCACATCATACAGGACAAAGCAGCCTGCTTGATTAGTACCACCACATCCCCAACAGTATTACCCTTATCATCCCTCTCTGTTAACTCTTCAAAAAACTCTAGCATGTTACTTAAACATAATTTTCCTTTAAGAAATCTATGTTGGCTTTTCCTAATCAACCCGCATGTTTTTATGTGACTATTAATTCTATCCTGAATAATTATTTCTAGAGGCTTCCCCACCACAGTAGTTGAACTGGCTGATCTGTAATTGCTCAATTTATCCTCATAGCATTTTTAAATAAAGGTTTAATATTTGCAATTTTCCAGTCCTCTGGAACCTTCTTCGTGTCTAGGGAAGACTAAAAGAAAAAGGCAATGCCCCTGCAACTTCCATTCTCACTTCCTTCAATACCTTTGACTGAATCTCATCTATTACTGTTGTCTTGTCACTTTAAACATTGACAGATTATCCAATTTCCTCCTCATCAACTTTGAACCCTTTTAGTGACAATTTCTTGCTCTGAAGCCATGGTCAGGATAGCATCTGCTTCCTTGGTAAAGACAGATGCAAACTTTCAATCACCTGCCTCCATATGTAAATCTCTTTTTTGGTCCCTAATTAGCTCTACTCCTTATCACCTATTTGCTATTAACGTGCCTATAAAAGACTGTGAGATTCCCCTTCATGTTGGCTGTCAGCCTTTTATCATAATTCCTACTCACTTTTCTTATCTCTTTTTCATCTTTGCTCTGAATTTCTATATTTAGCTTGGTTCTCAATCTTATTTTCTACCTGACACCTCTGATAAGCACACTTTCATCTTTATCTTAAATTTCCATTTCTTTTTTCATCTGGGCAGTTCTGGACTTGTTTACCCTTTGTTTTGCCCTTTTGGAGGAATAAATAACTGTACCGGAACCTTTTTTTCTTAAAGGTAGCACATTGTTCAGTTACAGTTTTCCCCGCAGACTTTTAAGTTCCAATCCAATCCACTGAAGTTGGGTCTCCCCCATTTAATTATTTTTACTCTGGAATTTTGTCTGTATCTAGTGAGGATTAGAAAATGGTCCTCACAGCATCTGCTATTTTCTCCCTGGCTCCTTTTAACTGCCTGGAATGCAATCCATTCAGCCCTAGTCGTTTATCCACCTTCAAGGATGTTCATTCCTCCAGTGCTTCCTCTCTCATTCTTGTTGTATCTAATGTTTCACACTTCTCTTCTTTAACTAGAATGCCAGCATCATCCCTCTCCTCAGTAAAGAGGGAGACAAAGTTCTCATTGAGAACCCTGCCCATATCTTCTGAATCAACCCATAAGAGATGGCTGCTTCACAATGCCAGGGACCCAGGTTCAATTCTGATCTCAGGTGACTATCTGTGTGGAGTTTGCGCATTCTCCCCAGGTCTACATGGTTTTTTTCTGGGTGCTCCAGTTTCCTTCCACTGTCCAAAAATATGTGATGTGTTGATTGGTTATGGTAAATTGCTCCTTAGCGTCTGGGGATTAGCGGGATAAATGTGTGGAGGTACAGAGATAGGACCTGGGTGGTATTGTTATTGGTGCAAGCTCGATGGGGCATAGCCTCCTTCTGTACTGTACAGGTTCTATGATTCTAAGTTACCATGTACATCTCTGATAGGACCTATCCTTTCCATATTTTCTTGCTCTTAATGGATTAGTACACATCTCTGTGTTTATTTATCTGCCAATACCTTTTTGTATCCTCTCTTTGCTTACATAATTTCAGTTTTTACTTCATTAATGTACTTTCTATAGCTGAAGACACTGGATACTGTAAAAGCTATGGACACTAACAACATTCCAGCAATAGTACTGAAACTTGTGCTCCAGAACTAATCGCACCTCTAACTAAGCTGTCCTAGTAAAGCTGCAACATTGGCATCTACCTAGCAATGTGAAAAATTGCTTATAAAAAGCAGGGCAATATAAATCCAGCCAATTACCACTATCAGTCCACTCTCGATCATTAGTAATATGATGGATGGGGTTGTTGAAAGTGCTATTTGTACAGCACTCAAAATAACCTGCGATGCTTAGTTACGGTTCCACATTGGCCAATCGACCTTGGTTCAAATATGGATGAAAGAGCAGAACAGCATTTGACCGAATGCAGCATCAAGGAATCCTAACAAAACTGAAAACAATGAAATCTGGAAATAAACTCTCCAGTGGTTGGAGTCATACCAAGTACCAAGGAAGATGATTGTAGTTGTTAGAGGTCAATCATCTCAATTCCAGGACATTGTTGCAGGAGTTCTTCAGGATAGTATCCCAGGCCCAATCATCTTCAGCTACTTCATTAATAACTTTCCTGCCATCACAAGGTCAGAAGCTGGGATAGTGATTTCACAATGTTCAGCATCATCCGTGAACACTCAGATACTGAACTGATCTGTATCCATATACAGAAAAACACAGTCAACATTTGACCTTAGGCTGTCAAATGCCAAGTGACATTTTGCATCACACAGGTGCCGTCATCTTCAAAAGGATTAAATCTAATCATCTCTCCATGACATTCAATGGTATTACCATTGCTGAAAACTCCCACTATCAACAGCTTGGAGCTACCATTGACCAGAAACTGAATTAATACTGTGGCTACAAGAGCAAGTCAGAGGTTAGGAATTTTATTGCTAATGACTCACTTTCTGACTTCCCAAACTTGTCCAACATATACAAGGTACAAGTCATGAATGTTAAGGGATACTCTGGATGAATGCAGCTTGAAAAACATTCAAGAAGTTCTGCCTCATCTAGGACAAAGCAACCTGCTTGATTAGCATGCCATCCACCACCAGAAATTTACTCTTTCCACCACTGATGCATAGTGGCAGCAGTGTGTATCACATACAAGGTGCACTGCAGCAACTTATGAAAGCTCCACTGACAAATCCCTCCAAACCTGTGACTTCTATCACCTAAAAAGACAAACGCAGTAGATGCATGGCAACACCACCACTTGCAATTTCCCTCCAAGCTGTACACCATCTTAAAAGTTTATTTATTTATCAGTCATAAGTAAGGCTTACATTAACACAACAATGAAGTTACTGTGAAAATCTTCTAGTTACCACATTTCAGCATCTGTTCAGGTCAATGCACCTAATCAGCACATCCTGACTTAGAACTATATTACCATTCCTTCATTGTCGCTGGCTTAAATCCTGGAAATCTCTTCCTAACAGCACTGTAGTGTACCTATACCATATGCACTGTAGCAGAAGGCAGCTGACCACCGCCTTCTCTAAAGATAGTTAGGGATGGGCAATAAATGCTGGCCTAGAAAGCAGTGCCCTCATCCTGTGAAAAAACTAATAAAAGAAATTTCCCCATTCATTTGTTCAAATATGCCATTATTTTCATTCATAATTCTTCTTTCCATCTTTGCAGGAAAAGAGAGAACAGAACATGAAGGAGAGGCAGAAAACTGGAGGTGGCCATCTAGTTACTGACATTTGTAGAGTTGGTGATTCTAGACACCAATAAAGTCTTGGGGTGGAATTTTACAGCCTCTGTACCTGTTTTGCCATGGGAAAAATGTCTCAAAATAGGGTGTAAAGTGGCTAGTGAGGATGGCACCTGGCTTCACGCTTGTTGCGATTTTACGATACCTGGATTTCCAGTATGGTCAGCCTGTCGCCAGAAAAGGACAACAGGCTGATTAATTTATTTAAATTTATTAAAATAGTGTTTTGCATGTGTTTAGTGAGCCCAGTGCTCAATCATCCAGGCTCACTTGCTTTTCTGACTTCACTGAGAGAAGTTCTCTCCAGCGAGGAGAGTACCTGCTCTCCATAAACGGGAACAGTTGTGTTAGCCCAGTCGGTGGAACTGGAAGCCGTTGAAACATCCCAGAGTGTCCGAGTGCAAGGTGAGTGTGCCCCTTGGGCAGTGCCAGCTTGAACCCTGGGCAATATCCACTGGGCACTTTGGCACAGTTCCCCAAGCAGTGTTGGGGATGGGGAGGTCCACCAGCCCTCTGCCCACAATTGGTGGGGGAGAGGGTGGTAGGGGAGGCCCACTGCCACTCTGTCTGTGATTGATGAGAGAGGCCACGATCGGTCTGGGCTGCATCTCAGGCCCCCATGGTTGCGGAGGTGCTGGTTGAGGTTGCCTGCAGTAGCAGGGCCTGACAGCACTCTGTCTGTCTGCACATGCGCAATACCTCTCTTGACAGGCTGTCTGCAAAGTCAAGCCCAGTCCACAGCCTCTCTGGCGAAAAACTGACCAGCCCATCTTTTCATAGATAAAGTGCATAAGATTAGGCATGAAAACACACCCAAAAAACAGATCTGGAACTCTCCCATTTTCAGACCATCTGGACACTAAGAAAAAATCTTGTAAAATCCCATCCTTGGTGTGTTGGCCATTGGAGTTGGGGGCTTCTCACCTATCTGATGACAGAATTAAGCAACATACAGCTGCATGGCATATAGCTGTCACTCCTATTGACAATATTTACCAGCAAGTGACTTATTCATATGCATAATGATCATTTTTACTTTTACAGTCCTATTTCATGTCTTAATCACCCACAGAAACTGGTGTAGGAGGACAATGGCCAACTCCATTGGAGTTCACTTATTCTGAGTAAATAATTATAGAGTTACACAGTGGTATGCACACTATAGTGTTACACATTGGACTAGTTTCTGTTTAATGTTTGAGCTACATAAATAATACTTGATTCCACCATGTACTGCATTATCCAATTCTGGTTGCTGCCTGGCAAGCAATCTCTTTACTCATGACAACTGGTATGATAAGAGCTGGTGCCAAGAAATGGAGGGCGATGAAAAGTATGTGTGGTTATTTATAGAAGTGCTTTGTGATAGACAGTGTCGTGGGCAGTGGAAGTGTGGGTAAATGGCTTTTGCTTTCAGATGGTTGGACTGGTTGGAACTTAAATACACCTTGCAATAACAAGGTATCACATCCTGCTACCATCACCATATTGTCTGAAGCAGCATTGTGCTTTATGCCTTGTTCTTTCAGCAGGTCCCACCCTCACTGCTGTGCAGAGTCCAGCACATCACAACCATTCTGGAATTTCTGACAAATGCATATTGAACAGCACCTTCAGATCTCTCCAGGCAACCAAAATGCAGAATTTACAGTGAAGGAGGCCATTTGGCCCATTGAGCCTGCACCGACAACAATCCCACCCAGGTTCTATCCCCGTAACCCCACACATGCTCATGTCAATGGCTTGCTCAAACCACTTGCCAGGTGGCTTTCACTGTATCACTCTTGGGCTTCACTAATTGGTTCTTCATGTGTGATTTCAGCAGTGCTAAGTGGGTATTCTTCATCTGTAGGGTATCCTTCATCTTAGAGCAGCCAACTAGTACGTGTGCTTCAAGGTGCAAAGAAAATAGGGAGAGTCGATTGCCGCCAGGCAAAAATACATTGCAGAGCATAAGAAATAGGAATAGTAGACCATCGGGTCTCACTTGAGCCTGCTCCAGCATTCAATATGATCATGACTCAATTTTGGCCTCAGCTCCATTTTCTCACTCTGTCATCTCAGCTTTAAATATATTCAATGATGGATCATTCCCAACCCTTTGGAATAAAGAATTCCATAGAACCACAATCCTTTAAATGACACTGATTACACCTCAGCTGGAATACTGTGTACAGTTTTGAGCATCACAGTATAGGAAACATGTGAACATATTAGAGCGAGTGCAGAAGAAGTTTACAAGAATGGTCCCACTGATGAGAAACTTCAATTATATACACAGATTTAAGAGGTTGTGACTGTTCTCCTTGAGAAAGAGAAGACTGAGATTTGATTGAATTGTCCAAAAACTTGATCAGTTTTTGGGCAGGATAGAGTAGGTAGGCAGCAGTGGAAACTCTTCAAATATGTGATACTTAAAAGTATAAAATAACTATGTTTATGCAAGGTGTAAAAAGGCTGCATGAAAAATAAGTTTTACGTATAAACTAGGAAATTAAACTACATTGAAACATAGTAGAGAGACATTTGATAAAAGCTGAGACTAACACTACTAAAGATAATAAAGATAAATATAAAAAGGATATTAAAGCCATAAGTTTTGTCAGCGTAGATTCACCGATGCTGTTAATCAGTGATGGAAAAGTATAGTTGAGAGTTGAAAGATCAGAGGGTAAACAGGAATGAGAAAAGGTTAAGCAAATATTACATAAAAAAAGTAAGCTTTTAAATACGTTTAAGTAAAACAGTAATTAAGAGAAGATAGAAAGGCTCAGGAATGAAGGAGCAAATTGAATTGCAGAGAGTAAAAGTATAGTGGACATCAAAAATAATCAGTTTTGAGAAAGATTTACTTTGTGGAACAACTTATTAAGAAATAACTGTTGTAATGGAATTGGTTCTGAAAAAATATTTATAAAATAACTCAAGGTGGATTAAGAAAGGGCTTGGTAAGGTAACACACAAAATAATTGAAAATATTATTCAAGTCACCTCAGCTTTTTGCTTGATAGTGTCTACTTGACTGATGAGCTTACAGTAGGCTTGATACAGGAGCAATAGTTGGAAATGAAGTTTGTATAGTCTTCGACACAGCTCCAGCTCCTAAAGAGTAAACACAGGCAGATTATTATCTTCCTTAGCCTACTGCACATGTAGTAATTATGCAGCAACTTGAAGATTAATCAAGTCAGCTTTCTGAAATGAAAGATTAAAATTGGTTACTGGCTAATTATGCAGAGCAGATGCCAGTTTAAAATGAGCTGATACAATGTAAAGCTGATGGAAGGGCAGATGAAAGCTGACCTTTGCATTACAGTCAGTTACAGCTCCAGCACAGAAAACAAAAATAAATCAGCTCACTGGCAAATCTGACACAAAGCAGCCAGCATTGCTCTGACAGATTGTTATCTAACATCAAGTGAAACAATTGTTAAAGCTATAGTATTCGGAAGTCACTATACCACATTATAAAATACTTCCCTCAAAACAATTTTAAATCCATTGTTGAACAGATGTCTGTGAAATTTGAAAAAAAAAGGCAAAATGTCAGGTTCTGATTGAAAACCAGCGCATTTCTCTCCAGAAACACAACCTGGTATTCTCACCAGATCCTCTGACACTCTGTCATAACAAAATCGGCAGCATGGTTTGCACTATTACTTTGGCAAGGCAAGGCATGGACTGACAGTGCCAGCATGGTCAGCTCTGCAGGGATTCCATTCCGACCTGCCCCCAATCTGCTCAAAAGACTCAGAAGACACGTAGGTAAGGAGGCAGCAAAAGTATATAGATAGGTTACGTGAGTGGGCAAAAAACTGACAAATGTAGGAAAACGTGAAAATGTTTATTTTGGCAGGAAAAATAAAGGGAAAGAAAGTGGTGAGAGATTGCAGAGCTCTGAGATGTAGGGGGATCTTGGTGTCCTAGTGCATTAATTACAAAACATTTGTACCCAAGTGCAGCAAGTAATTAGAAAAGCTAATAGCACATTATTATTTACCGTACATTGAATATAAAAATAGAAAGATTATGATTCAGTTATATAGAACATTGGTGAGACCTCATCTGAAGTATTGGTCTCCTTGTTTAAGGAAGGATGTAAATGCATCAGATACAGTTGGACATTTACAAGAATAACACCTGGAATGGATAGGTTGTCTCGTAATAAAAAAGTTGGATGGTTAGGCTTGAATACACTGGAGTTTAGAAGTTAAGAGGCAACTTGATTGAAACATATAAAATTCCTGAGGGGGCTTGAAAAGATATATGTGAAGAGGATGTTTCCTCTTGTAGGAGAATCTAGAATCATGGGTCACTATTTAAAAATAAGGGCGATCCATTTAAAACAAACAGAGGAAATTTTTTTTAATTAAGAAGAGTTGAGAATCTTAGGAACTCTCTTTCTTAAAAAGGTGCTGGAAGCAGAGCCGTTAAGTATTTTTAAGGCAGAGGGAGATAATTTCTTGATAAGCAAGGGTATAAGAAGTTGTAGGTCTCTTTTAAGGATGAGGTTGTAGGAGATAGATGGGAATATGGGATTGAGGTTTCAGTGAGATCAACCATAACTTTATTAAATATTGGAACAGGCTCGAGGATGGAGTGGCCCAATCCTGCTTTTAATTCGTACGTATGTAGGCATGTTGGAACTCTTTTTGAAAAATGGAACAGTTAAAAAGAATCATGGTTAACTTTAAGTCCCTTTTAGTTACTCTTCCTATTGAGTTTATTATACATATGGTGGCAAAGTGGTTAGCACTGCTGCCTCACAGTGCCAGGGACTTGGGTCTGATTCCAGCCCAGCTTCTAGTTACTGTCTGTGTGGAATTTGCATGTTCTCCTTGTCTTTGCGTGGGTTTCCTCCAGGTGCTCTGGTTTCCTCCCACACTCCAAAGATGTGTGCATTAGGTTGGCTGGCAATAATAAATTGCCCTTCAGTATCAGGGGGACTAGGAGGACAAATACATAGGAATTATGGGGCTAGGACCTAGGTACGATTGTTGTCAGGGGGGATGCTGGGTTGATGGGACAAATGACCTTCTTCAGTACCATAGATTTTATGGTTCTTTGAGGAAATTGAAGAACGAATGATGCCATATGGAAGATTGACTGCAGAAGAAAAGTATACAGTAAATGGTAGAGTCCTTAGAGATATTAGCATACAGAGGAATCTAGGCGTGCAGATCCCCAGTTCCCTGAAGATGGCAACTCAGGTGGGACAAGATGGTCAAGAAGGCGTATGGAATGCTCGCCTTCATTGGTTGGGGAGCCCCATGTGGCAATTGGAAAATCATGTTGCAGCTGTATAAGACTTTGGTTAAACAGCATTTGGAGTATTCTTTACAATTCTGGTTGCCACACTACCAGAAGGATTTTGGTGCTTTGGAAAGGGTGTAGAAGAGATATACCCCAGTTGTTGCCTGGTTTGGAGGATATGACTTTGAAGATCTCACAAATTTGGATTGTTTTCACTGGAGCTTTGGAGGATGAAGGGAAACCTGATAGAGATTTACAAGATTATTGCAGGCTTGGGTAGAAGGTCGAAAAGTCAATTACTTGGGGACATAGGTTGAAAGTGAGAGGGGGGATGTTTAAGAGAGATGTAAGGAGCAAGTTTTTCACACAGAGGGTGGTGAATGCCTGGAAGGTGCTCCCAGAGGAGGTTGTGGAAGCAGATTCTACATCAATGTTCAAGAGGCATCTCTATAGATACCTGAATAGGCAGGGAACAGAAGAATGTGGACCATGAAGAGGCAAGGAAATATCAGATTAGACAGGCATATGTGTCGGCACAGACTTGGTAGGCTGAAGAGCTTTTTCCTGTGCTGTGCTGTTCTTTGTTCAAAGAAACATCACTGTATTCAATCGTGCTAGGATGTCAATTTAACAGCGGGAAATATAGCTGTGGACCTGTGGTGCTTCAGCAGAGTTGTTACTTGAATTGTACCATTATGGTTCCCTCCCCAGTGTTGTTAGGTAAACGAATTATTTCATGCCGTATCAATAACGTGACTTGTACATGCTTAGAAAATTCAGGACTCAACAGAAACAGAAAGAAAGGACAATGATCTAAGAACACTGAAAATAAACATGGCTCTTAATCAAAATTTAAAAGGAAATAAAGCAAGTCAGGTTTCTTAGATTTGCAGAGATAACATCAAATTGCAAATAACTTAAAAAAAAATCAACCATCAACCACTAAAATACGCAACAACATATTTAAGATCAGTTTCCATAATTAACTTTAGAGCTATGTGTATTTACAATCTTAAATACTCTCTTATCTTTATTACACACCAGGAACCTGTTAATTAAAAGTGTGAGGTAATGCACTTTGGCAGGAACAATAAATGTGTAGAGTATAGGGCTAATGGTAGGGCTCTTAATAGTGTTGAGGAACAGAAGGATCTTGGTGTATGTGTCAATAGATCCCTGAAAGTAGGCAGTCAAGTGGATAAAGTTGTTAAGAAGGCATATGGAGTCTTAGCTTTTATTGGTAGGGGGATTGAATTTAGGAGCCGCAGCATCATGTTGCAACTGTACAAAACTCTAGTGCGGCCGCACTTGGAGTATTGTGTGCAGTTCTGGTCCCCACATTATAAGAAAGATGTGGAGGCATTGGAGAGGGTACAGAGGAGGTTTACCAGGATGTTGCCTGGTATGGAGGGCAGGTCCTATGAAGAGAGGTTGAAGGATTTGAGGTTGTTTTCGTTAGAAAGGAGGCGGCTAAGAGGGGATCTTATTGAAGCATATAAGATGATTAGAGGTTTAGATAGGGTGGACAGTGATAGCCTTTTTCCTAGGATGGAGAAAGCTAGCACGAGGGGACACAGCTTTAAATTAAGGGGTATGAGTTATAGGACGGATATCAGAGGTAGGTTCTTTACTCAAAGAGTGATTAGGGAGTGGAATGCCCTGCCTGCAGCTGTTGTAGATGCGCCAAGTTTGGTGGCGTTTAAGAGGTTAATTGATAAGTATATGGAAGAGAAGGGAATGGTTTAGTTTGGAGGGGCATTGCTTTTTATTTTGGTCGGCACAACATCGAAGGCCGAAGGGCCTGTTCTGTGCTGTTATGTTCTATGTAATTAAACCATCTAAATATTTTTTCAGTCAAGTCTATGACAATTTTCAAATTAATTTCAGAAAAACAAATGTAATAGCTGGCAACTGCCATATAAAGTTAAATTAATGGAGGTGTTAAGTTTTAGACATTTAGTGCAACCAGATTTACAGCACTTTTTATGTTGACAATATCTAGAATACATTATATTCAAGCCTATAAACACATTCTGTGTCAGTAATGGGCTTAAAATTAATGTTTAGCTGTAATTACCTTATCTAATAATGCAATGCATTTGAACAGGTTATATCAATTGCTACACTATTTCTTGAAAATAACAATCCAATACAAAAATGCATTTATAATCAACATTTGTCAATAATAATTTATATGCAAAAATTCTGGGAGATAAAGACTTTTAAAAATAAATTTTATAAATATATAATGTATAATTGATAATTTATAGTAGCCAAATCTTTTAATCAATATAGTTTAAATTAAAGTTTTTCAGTTATATTTAAAGAAAAACTAACTTTATAATACACTTGCGAGCACACTTGGAGTTTCTTTTTTCAATTGGTCATCATGTTAAAAAAAAGTCATGGACATCCAGAAAATAACATCCTTCATTTATATAACATCTTTAATGTCACCTAGTAGGAAAGAACTTGAATATTGCTGAAAAGAGACATTTTGTTGAAGCTTTTTCATCTTGCACTCATCAGGACAATTGCAAAACTCTCAAATTTCAAACTATCAGAATAATTTATGCTAACCTCCTCTCCCGTACAAGTACACAAGATGTAACAGGAGTAGACTGTGTGGCCCATTTAGCCTGCTTAGACATTCAATTCAATTATGGTTAAGCTTGGGTTTAAACTCCAATTTCCTGTGCATTCCCAATATCTCTTGATTTCCTGAGACCCAATAATCTGTCTGTCCCAGTCTTAAACATATTCAATTGTTGAGCATGTGCAACTCTCTGCAGTAGAGAATTCCAAATATTCATAATTACGTGAATGAAGTCATTACTCAGTCCTAAATGACTGACCCCTTATCCTGAGAACGTGGTCCCATGTTTCAGCTTTTCATACCAGTGGAAATAATCTCTCTGCATCCACTTGATTAAACTTCTTCAGAATTTTGTATGTTTCAATGAGATCATCTCTCATTCTTTTAAACTCCAGGGAATATAGATCCAATTTATACAGCCTTTCATCATAGGACAGCACTCATCCCAGGGAGCAAATCTAGTGAACCTTTGCTATACTGTCTCCAATGCAAATATATCTTTCATTTAATTGGAGACCAAAACTGCATATAATATTCTAGAGGTGGTCTCACCAAGATCCTGTACAATGTAGCACAACTTTATTCCTATAGTCCAATATTAGGAAGACAATTGGCATGTTGGCCTTTAGAAACCTTTATTGTCTTCCTAATTGCTTTGCTTCATCTGCATGCAAACTTTCTGCACTCCTTGTACAAGCACACCCAAGTCTCCTTGATCATCAGTACTTCCACATTTTTCACCTTTTTACCTTTCCACATAGCTTTGTATCAGCAAACTTATATACATTATTCTCTCTTCATTTAAGTCATAAATTTCAATTGTAAATAGCTGAGGGCCTAGTAATGATCCTTTCAACATTCTATTATTCATTGTCTACAGACTTGAAAAAGCCCTGCTTATGCCAACTCTTATTTATTCATTAACCAATATCCATGCAAATACATTACCCCCAACATCATGAGCCCCTAACTTGCCTATTAATCTATGTGTGGCATCTTATCAAATGATGAAATGTTGTATATCTGGAATACAGATATTTAACATCTACTAATTCACCTTTATTTACCCATTAAGTTATAAACCCTAAAAAATTTGTTCAGCAGAATGTCCCTTTAGTAAAATCATGTTGTCTTGTTCTAATCATACCAAGCTTTATTAAGTGCATTGTCAAAAATTCCTTAATAATAGGTTCAAGCATTTCCCCTAATTATTGATGGCCTGTATTTTACAATTTGCTCTTTCCCCAAATTTTCTTGAAAAGCAGTGCACCACCTGCCAATCTGCAACCTGATAGAATCATTCCCAAATCAAAGGAATTTCAGAAAATCACAGCTAGCACATCCACTATTGCTGCAGCAATTTCCTTTAGTACCCTAGGGGGCTTGTTTGATATTAGTCCTTTAAGTTTCTCTAATACTTTTTCTCTGTTGATTTTAATTACCTTCACTTTTTAGACCCTAGGTTACTGTCAATTGCTGGTATGAAACTTACAACTTCCAATTGTAACAAAATATTTATTCAATACCTCTGACATTTCCTCTCCCCCATTATAATTTTCCCTGCCTCTGCTTTTAAAAGACGACTATTCATTTTAACTATATTTTCTTTTCATACATAAAAGCTCTTATAACCTGTTTTCTGTCAATCTATCTTTGTCCAGTTTACCCTCATATTCTATTTGCCCCCTTTTATCAACTGTTTGGTAACCCTTTGCTAGTTTCTAAAACATTTCCAATCTTCACAGATGCTACCAATTTTGGCAAGATTGTAAACCTCTTTTTTTCAATCTCATATTATTCTTAACTTACTGAGTAATCCATGGACTGATCTTTCTTGCTTAGCTTTATTTTCCAGTGGAATGTTTTTGTTGAACCCATTGCACTTTTTTGAAAAAATGTCTCCCATTAATTATTTACCATGCCTTTTAGTCTATTTACCCAATTAACTGAAGCCAATTCTCCTTTGATACTTATGTAATTGGCTTTTCTAAGATTCTTGTTTGTGATTGAAGTGTCATTTCCAAATTTAACATGGAGTTCAATGGGATTATGATCACTATTTCTCAGTGGATCTTTTACTACAAGTAATCTCACAACACCAGATTAAAATTCAACATGTTTATTTGGTAGCACGAGTTTTCAGAGTGCCGCTCCTTCATTAGGTGGCACTCACCTGATTGTGCCTACCCCAGTTCAACGTTAACAACTCCACATCATCTTTTACTATGACATTGCTAATTAACCCTGTTTTCTTACACAATACTAGATCTAACATAGCTTTATACCCAGTTGCTTGTAGTCATTGTGATCAATTTGAAATTTTGCATTTGTCTTGATGAATGTAAGACAAACGATTCAGCAAGATATCTCTCTTCAGCAACATTATCTTTATTGTATTAAAACATGCTTTACTGTTTCACAATTGCATCAAACAAAAAATGTCAATCTGCATGAAAAATTATCTTAATTGTACAGGGAATGAACTGTTAGGAAATATAAATTGGAATGGGGAGAATGAGGAAGGGAAGCAAGAATATTATGAAGATGTAAAATATCAAAATATTAAAATCACTGAAGCATGCTGAACTAATAGGGTGAGAGATTCAAAATTATGATTATTGAGAAGTAAATAAATTAGTTCTTTATTCAAAAGATGATAAACATTTGAAATAATTTGCTAGCAAAGATAGTGGAGATAAATGCAATTGAAGCTAGGCTTGGATTGGATCGTACAGGTACCTAAGGGCTATCAGTTGTATGGATACCACAGAGATGAGTATCAATGGATCAAATTATTAATGGTGAATATTTTCATGATTTTTAAACTACCGTATATGCTTTGTGACATCATCGGACAACAGGCTGTGTATTTGATTATTGACCTTAATAAGCAAACAACAGTAGTAAATAGTATTTTCACAAAATTTCTTTTTATCCAAGTAAACTTGCAATTTTTAGCAAGAGTCATACTTATTTTCTGTGTAATTAACACTTATGATGAGCCATAGTATTTATCTTAAAACTCAACTTACTCAAGAGACTATCAATACGAAACATACTTTAGAGTTTAATTGCTAAAAACACAATTCTGTTAAAAACACTTAGAAGCTTGGATCTCCTGAGAATTGGCAATAATTGTCAGATTGTCACTCTGCTCCTATCTGCCAATTCATAGACAACGCTCCAATTTTTTGGCCAAGTCTTCCAAGTTCAGTGTACAGTCCATCAACGTAGTGTTAGTGCTGAGGGACAGACAAGCCCATGTCCCCTTTATACGGCACTTTCTGCCATATTCAGATAAGTGTTTAAAGGACGCAAAGCTTCTTTGTATTAGTGTATTAGTGAATGGCAAATGAGTGGGTGAATTTGATGAATGTGTAGTTGTCTAAGTGGATAGGTTTGCGAGGTAAGTTGGCAGGTGGATAGGGTGGCAGCTGGGTGAGTGGTCAGGAAGTCGGGGGGAGAGTTGGGTAGTGGACAATGGTCAAATTATAGGCTGGGGAGAATCAAGGGGTGGGTACCGAGAGGATCAATAGTTAGATTCAGGATTGGGAACAGAGTCATTAGAAGAAAACAACATTTTTGACTATTTCATTCTTATAATAATGTGTGTTCAGTGTGCTTTCAAACCTGTTCAATGTGTTATATTTTACCACAGTATTTCAATACCAGACCGTAGACTTTGTGCAGAATTATTGCTTAAAAAAAAAACCAGAGCAAGAAATTAAATGCTAAATTCAATAGACAGCTCTTATGTATATTTAATATCACCAAGTTATTCTGATAAAAAATAGGGAACATTGCAAATATCTGTTGGCACATGGCCACAAATTACAGCATGACACAAACAGTGACAAACAAGAAAGATTTTGTAGATCAGTCAGCCTGAGTCGGTAGTGGGAAAAATTCTATTAAAGATTATACAGCACAGCACTTGGAAAACAGTGACAGAATCAGACAGAGTTAGCATGGAATTACAAAAGGGTAATCATGCTTGACAAATCTACTAGAATTCTTAGAGGATGTAACTAGTAGAGTTAATGAGGGGGGAGCTAGTCGATGTGGTTTATTTGGAACAAAGAACAGTACAGCACACGAACAGGGCCTTTGGTCCACCCAAGTCTGTGCTGACACAGATGCCTCTCTAATCTAATATTTTCTTGACTCTACGTGGTCCATATCACTCTATTCCCTACTTATTCATGTATCTATCCGGATGCTTCTTGAACATTGTTATGGAATCTGCTTCCACACCTCCTCCAGCAGTGTGTTCCAGGCATTCACCACCCTTTGTGTGAAAAATTTGCCCTTTACATCACTTTTAAATTTCTCCCTTTCATTTTCAGTCTATGCCCCTGAATAATTGATCCTTCAACCCTGGGGAAAAAGAATCTGACCATCCACTATATCCAAACCTGTCATAATCTTGTAAATTTTTATTAGATCCTCCCTCATCCTCAGACACTCCAATGAAAATAATCCAAGTTGTTCAACATTTCTTCATAGTCCATATCCTCCAAACCAGGCAACATCCTAGTAAATCCCTTCTGCACTTTCAAGATGGCTTATGACAAAGTACCACATAAGAGATGAACATATAAAATTAAACACATGGGATAGGTATTGAAATGGATAGAAAACTGGTGGGCAGGCAGGAAACAAAGTATAGGAATAATGGGTCATTTACCGAATGGCAGACAGTGACTTGTGGGCTATCGCAGGGATCAGTGCTGGTACTCCAGCTGTTCACAATATATGTCAATGCTTTAGATGAGGAAACTAAATGTAATATCTCCAAATTTGCAGGTGATATAAAGCTGAGTGGGAGGATGAGCTATGAGAGGATGCAAAGATGCTTCAGTGTGATTTTAACAAGCTGAGCAAGTGGGAAAATGCATGACAGGTGCAGTATAATATGAGCAAATATGAGCATTTTGGGAGCAAAAACAGGAAGACAGATTATTATCTGAATGGTTACAAATTATGAGAAGGGAACATGCAACAAAACCTAGGTGCTTCTGTAAATCAATCACTGAAGGTAAGCATGCAGTGGCAGAAGACGGTAAAGATGCCAAATGGCATGTTGGCTTTCATAGCAAGAAGATTTGAGTTTTCAAGGAAGAGTTAGATATAGCTCTTGAGGCGAAGGAAAGCAAAGGAAATGGATGGAAGACAGGATCAAACTATTGAATTGGATGAACTGCCATGATCATAATGAACAGTGAATCAAGCTCGAAGGGCCAAATGGCCTACATTATTCCTTTTTTTATGTTTCTGTGGAACATAGTATGATTCACTAAATATTTTCTGCACACATCTTTTCATTAATGTACATAAGTTGGTAAGTTTTACATACTGGGAAACAAACAGTATAACCATTTAATTCTAAACCATTTAGCTCTAAATTTCTAGTTAACGGTTTACGTATTCTATATTTAAAGAAAATAATTTTCATTTGTGTTCTGCCATTTTCAAATAAAATAGATTTATATGGAGAATAAAGAATTCTTAAGTCTGATAATAGAATACAAATAATCATTGAAATATGGTTTGCTTTGAAGCTTGTCTGAAGTTTTACATTTTTAAAATTTCTGTTGCTGATTATAGTTGAAAAATGAAAGCAAAGTTATACTTTCTATATTTTAGTGAAACTGCATCTAACTTTGAAATCAGATACAAAGCAAAAATTTGTAGTCTAAATCATTTCATAGAAAAAACAGCTTACTTTAAGTTAAAAAATTTTTTGAATATTTATCTTCTGCATAAACAAACTACAATTTTGATATCCTAAAAAGGCTTTGGGAATAGTGATAATAAAAAAACGACTTTGTTAACATGTTTTTGAGTCATCAGCTTTAATTTCTGAAGAATGGTGTCAGTACCACGTTTGTCATAGTCATATGTACACAATTCAAGAACAATACTACCCATTCGTAATATAGATCATCTGTAGAATCCAAAATGTGATACTTACAATGTTATTTATTTCAGCATTCAGTATTAATATAGATGATTAATGAAAGAAAATTATCTTTTTTCTTTCAGCAGTTACTTATTGAAAGGCTACAAGCACGTTGCATAATTGTCATCAAAAAGCATGAAAGCAACACATTGCATTCTTTGGAACTGCACAACATCTACACACATATATGAACAATGTCAGACATATTGCAGGGTTACAAATGTAAACATGGCAAACAATGGTCAGCTTGCGATTCCAACACTGTTAATATGTCTAGAAGACAAGAACCATCACTTACTGCTAGAACTTCCATTTGCTAAGCAAGAAGGTGAAGTCACAAAACAAAGAAAGAAAAAGAGATCAAGAGTTAGTGACATTTAAACCTCATACAAGGTCAAAGATGTCCCAGTGTTAACAGAACCAATTTACCCACTACTGTGCTACAAATTGAACCTAAATCCCTCGAGATGATGGTTGAAGTATTTTTACCTGAACTTTCATTACATCTGAGTCATTTCATAAAATCTCCTTCTTTTATTAAAACTGGATTTTAAATGTTTCACATTAAACAATTACAGAGTCAAAACCATTTTTTGGTTTTGTGGTAAGTTTACAATAAAATTATGAATTGGTTTATGATAAGATCACACTGTTCATTGGAAACCCATCTGCAGTTGACAGGTTGGTAAAATCTTATATTTTGAATTATCTTAGATTTTACCAAAAACATACTTACATATTTAAATCTAATTTCAGCTTTAATGGTTGATAAAATAATCAATTTAATATTTCTATCCGAGTAATGGATATAAATCAAGAATAATTTTACTGCATTGTTTTAAAAATGAAGAATGAAGTATAGAAAGCTATATTTCATTTTATTGATTTTTACAAATTAAAATCTGGATTTAATGCCTTCTTACTTAAATGCCTTCCTATTTAGAAATAAACTAGATATATTCAAAACTCTCTCTCTACTGATTCTTTTGGGACAAAATGAATTGATACAAATCTGATTCACACTACAGCAAAAGAAAGCTACTCACTCAGTTTCTCAAAATTGTACTAACTGCTGGAGTCCAGCCATTACAACGTTTTGAAGGATTAAAATAAAACATTTATTTTCTAATCTTAAAAATCAAAATCGTATAGTGAGTCACTGACATAATACATTTTTGTAGGCTGCCAACATAACCTGGATGCAATTTTAAGTTCTTTCCTCAATAATTTTTAAGATAAAATTACCCGAGATGGCATAACATGTTTCTTATTTTCCAAGTGTAGGTTTTTACAGCCAATTTTCTTCATGATGCAGAAGGTGGCCATTCCAGCCATCCTTTTTGTACTAGCTGTAAAAGAGATAACTAGTATAATTTCACTGTGCACCTCTTGGTCTGTAGCATTGTACTGTTGGTCTGTAATATTGTGGCGTTGTCAAGGAGAATTAGCTCAAATGGTAGAGTGCTCGCTTCACATGCGAGAGATACTGGGATTGATGCCCACATTCTCCATTCTGATTTGGGGGTGGCATGGTAGTACAGTGGTTAGCATTGCTGCTTTGCAGTTTCAGGGACCCGGGTTTGATTCCTGGCTAGGGTCACTGTCTGTGTAGAGTTTGCACGTTCTCCCTATATCTGCGTGGGTATGCTCTGGAGATGCTTCCCCTACATTCTGGAAGACTTGCTGGCTAGGTGGTGCCTTGATCCGAACAGACACCGAACTGTGGTGACTAGGGGAATTTCACAGTCACTTCATTGCAGTGTTAATGTAAGCCTTACTGGTACTAATAAATAAACTTTACTTTACGACATCTCAAGTGTGCATTCAAATATTTTTAAAATGCAATGAAAATTTCTGCCTCTACCAATCTTTCTTGAAGTAAGGTTCCAGACCCCCATTATTAACTAGGTTAAACATTTCCCCCCTCATCTCCCATGTTTTTCTTCTAGCATTTTAAATGTATGCTATTGATAGGAAAATAGGTCCTTCCTATCCATTCAATCTAAGCCCCTCAATTTCATTCATCTCATTCAGACCTCTCCGCGGGCTCCTCTGGTCCAAACAGAACACCCTCAGGTTATCCAATTTTTACTCACAGCTAAAAATCTCCATTCCTGAAAACATTCCTGTAAATCTACTTTATACACTCTTTAGTGCAATCTTATTGCTCTCCTGAAATGTGATGACCAGAATTCTAGGCAGTACTCTATGAGGTCTAACTGATATTTATACCATATTTGTATAGTCCTTTGCTCTTGTACTCTATGCTTTGGCCCTAGTCTGCTGCAGAGAATCCACCTGCAGGCAGTTGAAGTTCTATCTATTTCTCCATATTTCTCCAAATCCTCCATTTATTATGTATTTCCTTGCTTTATTTGCCTTCCTCAACAGCATTAAATCACAACTTTCTGTATTAAATTACATTTCTCGCTATTCTACTCACTTGACTAGTCCATTGATAGCTTCCTACAGTATACAGCTTTTTCCCCTCACTATTGCTTATACCGCCAATTTTCATGCTATCTATAAACTTCTTAATCATGCCCCCTATAATTAAGTCTATATTATTTTTATATAAAATTAATAGCAAGGATCCATTACTGATCCTTGTGGCACTCCCTTGGAAGTAGCCTTCCTATCACAGAAACACCCATTTCCCCATACCATTTGCTCCGTTGCATATGTCATTTTGGCTCTAACTCATCACTTTTCTTTGGATCCCATGATATTTTAACTTTCTGACCGAGTCTGCTATATGGTACCAAATAAACAGCCTTGTCAAAAAACACAGAGCATCAAACACATTATCTTCATTACGTCCTAAATAAATTCAACCTAGTTAGACACAGCCTTCATTCAACAAACCCATGCTGACTATCCAAATTAAATGACAATTCATATTGCCTCTCAGACATGTTTTGAATAATTTTCCTACACTGAGGTTAGACTGACAAGCCTGTAATTATTTGGGCTATCCCTTTCCAGTTTTAAAGAAGAAAATAGGTATAGCTCTCACGGTAAAGGGGATCAAAAGGATACGGAGGGAAGACGGAATCAGCCTACTGAGTTGAATGATCAACTATGATCATAATGAATGACAGACTGAGCAGGCTTACAGGGCTGAATGGCTTACTCACGTTCCTATTTCCTATGTTTCTTTCTCCTTTTTTTAAGCAATGATCCAAAATTAGCAGTCCTAAAGCCAAAAAGGTTTGGAACTGATTGTCTTGTCTTTGGCATCCAGTTGGGGTTCTTTAGGATTGACTGTTTCCATAACTAAGTTACTTAAGACTGTATGAAACCATTATTATTTATTGATAACTGAAGGTAATCTCAGTAACTCTACAGGAGGTCAGACTTCGCTTATCCTCCAGATCTCTCTTCTTTTGACATGTGACATTGCATTATAGTTATATCAGCATTAGATGCTTCTGATGTTAACTATTGACTCTACATATCCTCCCCAAGTCTGTATTCTAATTATACACATCCTTTCATGTTTCTCTGCATGTTTTACAGGGTTAGTCTGTGAGGTGCTTTGACAAACCTCCCTAATCTTCTTCTGATTTCATTCTGAGGTCAAGAACTATTCTGCACTCAATTTTTTTAAGATGAGTGTTATAGGTGATTACACAGCCTAGTCTTGATTCCTGTTCCCAGATTTGAGTAATAAGCTAAAGTTTAGGTTGGCTTTCTGTCCAAGGATATTAAGGTGCTTAGGGTTCTCCTGCTATTTTGCTGATTGTCTCAATCTTATAAGCTGTTGATTGTTGAGCAGTTTTTATTATTCTGCCTTCTTTATGTTTCGTATATACACTGTCTCCCAGGCTGCAGCTGTTTTAAGTCTGTGCCTGAAGTTGAAGTTATGAGTCTGTTTGTGTCTCTATTGCTCCGCATGCTTGTTTTGATCATCTGAGATAATGTTAAATTGTAGTTTCTGTTGCAGAGCTGGGATTTGATTTGTTAGTCACCTTCCCATTAAAAATTCCCATTTGGTCACGGTGAGGTTCTGTAACTTGCAAGGTTTAAGTTGTTATCTTCATTCTTTTTCATCCGTTCTTTGATTGTTAGAACTGTCTTTTCAGCTTCTCAATTTGTAGATTTAAGGATTTTCAATTCGAGGATATCTAGGTGAGCCAGTTGATTCCTTTGCAAAGTTATAGAATAATTTGTTAGTAAACTGTGGTTTATGGTCTGAGGCAACAATGTCTGGGATGCTTTGTGTTTCAAAGATTCTCTTCAATGATTGATGATTGCCTCCACCTTGATGTTGTGCAATCTGTCCACTTCAAGCCATCTGGAACAGTAATCAGTGATGACGATTTGCCTTTAAATGCAAATTAATCCATTCCAGGTGCTCTCATGGCCTTGATTGAAAAGTGGAAACTGACAGTGGTTTACTATGATGTTAGTTATTTACTGCACGCAGAAGGCAATTCAAGATTGGTTTTTTGATAGAATGATGAATGCCTGCCCACCAAACTGACTGCTGGACTCTTGCTTAACATGTTGTAATCCCCAAGTGACCCTGAAGAATTTTTTGAAGAATCTCAAGTTGAAATGTTTTAGGGACGACTAGTCTTTAATTAAAAACTGAGAAATCAAAGATTATGAGATGCTTTCTCTGTTCAAAATACTGCTGTAGTACTGAATTGTAAAGAGTATAATTAGGCCATCCTTACTTGCAGTATTCCATCATTTGGATGCATTTGTCAACCTGCTTGTTCAATCTCCTGCAGTCTCCTTTTAGTAATGTTGTTTGGAAGTATGACTTCCACTTCCTTGATTAAATTCTAATCTTCCATGTGGGTTTCTTCATCTGGTATTCTTGACAGTGCATCTACTATCATCTAGTACTTCCCTTGAACGTATCCAGTCAATGATTCATACCTTATTAGTCTCGGTCTGAAATGTTGAATTCTAAGTGCAATCACTTTTAGGTTAAAGAAGAATGACCAAAGGCTTGTGGTCAGTTTCAATTTTAAACTGCAACCCCATCATGTAATTTGAGAATTTCTCATATGGCCATGTTGCTCCTAAAACTTCATTCTGACTTAATGCACACGTTTTCTCAGCGTCTGAGAGTGATCTCTTGAAGCATAATAAACTGGTCTTCTTTTACTATCTTTTTGAACTTGAAACAATACTGCATCCAGCCAGATGATGATGCATCTGCTGATACTATGGTTAGCAGTTCTGGATCCACATGCATTTGAATTTCAGTTGAAATGAGAGGATTTTTGACTTTGTTAAAAGCATTTTGCTGGTCTATTTTCCAGCATCACTACTGATCTGGTTTCAGCAGCTTTCACAACAGCTTATTAATTTCTGCGAATTTTGCAGGACTTCTTGACTTGGTTGACTATCTCAAGGATTCTGTGTAGAGCTGTAACATTGAGTTGTGTGAATTTTTTAATCACCTACGCTTTCTGTGGTTTGGACAATGTGCCCAAGGAATTTAATTATTGGCCTTGCAAATTCACATTTCTCATTCAATGTCAAACCTGTTTGCTGTGGACTCTAAAGAGTACTCTCACTATGTGTTTTGTTCTTCCCTCAGAAACATGTATGAGTATGTTGTCAATATTGCATATTACTCACTCAATGCCTTCTAGGTTTGAGACATCATTCTCTGAAATATTTCTTGTACAGAAGCAATTCCAAATGGTGATCTATTAATGCAATAATGATCTAATAGCATTATGAAAGTGGTCAGCAGTCTGGATTCTTTGTCCTGAGGCAACTGCCAAAAAGCTCTCTCTGCACTTAATTTAGTGAAAAGGGTACTAATTTTTAACTTGCTGGGGGATTTTCATAGTAACTTCATTGCAGTGTTAATGTATACCTACTTGTGACACTAATAAATAAACTTTAAAATACCTTAAAATTTGGCAAGTTTTTCATCAACTCACTGATGCCAACTGGTGAATCTCATAGAATCCCTATAGTTCAGAAGGCCACTCGGCCCATAGAGTCTGCACTGACTACAATTCCACTCAGGTCCTATCCTCGTAACCCCATGCATTTACCCTAGCTAATCCCCATGACAAAGGACAATTTAGCATGGCCAATACATTTAACCTGCACACCTTTGGACTGTGGGAAGAAACCGGAGCACCCAAGGAATACCCACGTAGACAAGGGGAGAACGTGCAAACTCCACACAGACAATGACCCGAACCAGGAATCAAACCTGGATCTTTGGCAACGTGAGGTAGCAGTGCTAACCACTATGCTACCGTGCCACCCCATCTCATGTTCCACTGATTTGTTTACAGTCAATTCTACACAAATTCTAAGTGAGCCAGTAGGTGACCATTTCAGGACATCACTTTATTGGTATGGTTACTGGAGATATAACCCCCTGCTATCCAATATGATCTATGGAGATCCATCAAAGATGCCAAAAGACAGTTCCAGACCAAGCTAAAGTCCCAGGCTAGCCACATGGACTCCCACCGACTGTTGCAAGGTTTGCAAGACATAACAGGCTACAAGATGAAGGCATGTAGAATCTTCAGCACCAATACACTTCTTTTCAATTAATTCAATGCATTTTATGTCCATTTTGAGCAAGAGGTCAGCGAGAGCATGCCTTCAGTCCTGGAAACTATAGCCGAACTGGTATCCAAGGTTACCATCACAGACAGATCAGCCTTCTCAAAAGCCAACCCATGAATTGGCCCAGATGGAGTACTGGATGAGCGCTCAGATTCTACATGGATCAGCTGGTTGGGGTATTCTTCAACATCCTTAACTTCTCTTTACATCAATCTGAAATCTCCATCTGCTTCAAGAAGACGACCATCATCTTTATGCCTTAATGACTGTCGCCTGATGGTTCTGACATCCATCATTATAAAGTGCTTTGAAACGTTAGTCATGCCACTAATCAATTCCAGCCTTCCAGATTGCCTGGATCCATTACAGTTTGCCTATTGCCACAACAGGTCCATAATTGACACCCTTACCCAAGCCTTACATTCAACTCTGGAGCACCAGGATAACGAAAGATGCTTATGTCAGACACCTATTTATTGACTCAGCCTTCAACAGCATTATTCCCACAAAATGCATCTCCAAACTCCATGGCCTGGGGTTTTGCTCCTCCTCTGTGACTGGATCCTAGACTTCCTCATTCCATTAGTAAGGACAGGCAAAATCATCTCCTCCAAGATCGTCCTTAATACCGGTATTCCACAAGACTGTGCCCTCAGTCCCTTACTGTATTCATTATACACCCATGACTGTGTGTCCAAATTCCCCTCCAACTCTATTTTCAAGTTTGCTAATGACACTACCATAATAGGATCTAAACAAAGATGAAACAGAGTAGAGGAAAGAGATAGAGAATCTGTAAATTGGTGCAACGATAATAATCTCCCTCTCAATGTTAACAAATGGAAGGAGTTGGTCATTGACATCAGGAAGCGTAGTGGAGGACATGCCCCTGATTACATCATCAAGACTAAAGTGGAAATGGACAAGAGCTTCATATTTTTAAGTGTCTAGGTCACAACAATCTGTCCTGGCCCCTCCACTTCGATGCTATAGTTAGGAAAGTTCACCAATGCCTCTATTTTTTCAGGAGGCTAAGGAAATTTGGCACATCAATAGTTAAGAAAGCCCACCAACAACTCTACTTTCTCAGAAGACTTCTCTCATGCAAATCAGCCTTCCAGCCCTGGATTCGGTTTTGCTGGCTGCTTTTCCAAGGCAGCAGGAAGCATAAACAAAGAACAGCACACACCCTGGACATACTCTCTTCCACCTTCTATACTAAGAAAAAAATACAGAAGGCTGAGGTCACATACCAACTAACTCAAGTTCAGCTTCTTTCTTGCTGCCATCAAACTTTTGAATGGACCTACTTCACACTAAGTTATCTTTCTCTACATCTTAGTTATGACTGTAACACTGTCATCCCTTCCTTCTCTACATGGTATGCTTTTCTATATGGTGAACAAAAAACAATACTTTTCACTGCATACTAATACACATGACAATAATAAATCAAAGTCACAGGCCTAAAATGTAAACATTTATCTCTCTGTAGTGGAGTATTTTTTCTATTCTGCCAGAGGATTGGGAAAGTTTTAAAAACTAACAACAGATAACCAAAGAAAAATAAAGAGGGAAAAGACCAAAGTGAATATAGACCTTTAGCAAATGAAACTGGGGAAATAATAATACGGAACCAGGAAATGGCAGAGAAGTTAAACAAATACTTTGTGTCAGTCTTCACAGTAGAAGAACCATAGAATCCTTAGTAGAGAAGACGGCCATCTGCACTGACTCTTCAACAGTCCATCTGATCCAGGCTCATCCCCCACTCTATCCCCACATATTTATCCTGCTTATCCTCCTACCCTATACATCTTGGGACAATAAGGGACAATTTAACATGGCCACCTAACAGCATATCTTTGAACACGAATAACATTCCAAAAATACTGAATAATGAAGGGGCAGAACGGGAGAGGAAACAAATACAATATCATCACTGGAGAAAATGTACGAGGGAAACTAATGGGGTCACAGCCAAGTCCCTTGGACCTGATGGGTTGCATCTGGGATATTAAAAGAAGTAGCTACAGAGATATTGGATGCAATGGTAGTAATCTTCCAAGAATCCTTAAATTCCGGAAAAGTACGAAGGGATTGGAAAACTGCCAATGTAACACAGGGAGAATGTGCAGATTCTATACAAACAGTGATCCAAGCCAGGACTTGAACCCGGTTCCCTGGCACAATGAGAAAGCGGTACTAACCACTGTGCCACAGGCCTGTACACATTGGAGTTTAGAAGAATGAGAAGTGACCTTATTCTCAGGGGGCATAATCTCAGAGTAAGAGTTGCTCATTTAAGACAGAGATGAGGAGGAATTTCTTTTTTCAGATTGTAGTTAATCTGTGGAGTTCTTTACCACAGCGAGCTGTAGAGGTTGAGTCTTTCAATATGTTCAAGGCTGAGATAAACAGATTTTTAATCAATAAGGGAATCAAGGGATTCCTAATGCGGGAAAGTGAATTTGAGGATTATATCAGATCAGCCATGATCTCATTGAAAGGCTCAACGGACTTGATGGGCCAAATAGCTTAAGTCTAATGGTCTCATATACCAAAAGAAACTTACACAGCTTGAAAGATGAATTCTGAATATTTTCACGTAAACATACAATCAAATCATCTAAAAATGAACACTTAGATAAACCTGATTAAATTATGAATTACAACAATTTCTAATTGAAAATATACTTAACTACAACTTTGTGAAATTCAAGTACTATTTACTTTTAAATAGTTCCCTCATTTGACATATTTTACTACTCATGTTATTGATAAAAAGAGACTTTTCACTCCATCTTGCTAGTTTTTGCACAGCTTTATCGAAACCTTAAACTCAAATGCTGGTTAAACAGCAAGGGCAGAGGTAGCCCCAAATTAAAAGTGGCTTAGATATTGGATTACAGATAATCAGCTTAGACAAGAGTATAAAATTCTATATGGTTCTAGATTTCAGTCCAATGTATGTACTAGGTGAAATATCAATGAATTTTGAGGTAGTATCTCACAAGAGATTTGTAACAAAGTAAAGAATGTAGAAGCATAGATAGAAAACTGGTTTACAGACAGAACCAAAGTGTTAGGATCAATGGATTTTGAAATGGAAAAAGCTTAAAAGTGGCACAGCTCATAGGTCAGTGCTAGGTCCACTTTTCCTCTCAGTATTAATAGATGATTTAAGCTTGCATACAAGACACAATTTGAAGATTGTAGACAACAAGAAAGGAAAATATGGGCAAATATAAGAATACCAGTAAAGTAGCAGATGCAATTTAATTTGGATAAGCAATGGGTGTATATGGTCAATGATAGGACACTGTATAGTATGGATAAATGGAGAGATCTAGAAATTACAGTTATAATCCTCTGAAAATGTCAAGGCAGCTATGAAAAAGACTGATAAAATTCTGGATATTGAAAGTTAAATAATAATATGATTATATAAAATAACAATGTAGCTACAAAGAGTACTGTTCAGTTTTGAGAATTTCACTGTAGAAAGATAATTAAAATCCATGAAAGCATACAGTAGAGATTTATTAGGATAGTGCCAGGAATGGGAAACCATAATTATGAGGATAAACTTTCATTGAAGCAAAAAAAGAGAGAAGATTTTGAAGAAGTTTTTACAATTATGAAGACAAAGAGTGTGAATTAAAAAAATTACTTCCTTTGTTTGAAGACTCAGTGACAAAAGGGCATTATTTCTAAAATTACTAAAATAAGCAAGACAGATAGGAGAAATTTCTTGTTGCAGACGCAATATTTTGCCAAAGGAAATGGTCCAGGCAGAGACCAATACTCTTAATAAAGGAAAACTGGGTGAGAAGGTGGCATGAAATGACAGGAAAAATATAAAATATTAAGACAAATCAAAAATAATCTTAACACAGGCTTGGTAAGGATATGACGAGCTGAATGGCTTTTCTATTCTACAAATTTCTGTTTCTCTGCTGTAATTGCCAATGTTAAAAATGATGGTAATTAAGCAACAACACAAAACTTCTACAACTCACTTACTTATTTAATTCAGAACTTTTCAGAAGAGATATATCTCAGAAGGCTATAAAATATATATAACTACCAAATGGACCATAAAGATTTTCAAAACATACTGTCAAAATTGCTGCTGGAAGAAATGGTGGTATTTACATATAGCATATTAACTGGATTATGTAGAAGTTTGATTTTTGACACCTACAGAAGAACTCGAAGATGTTCTACAAATATGTGAAGAATAAAAGGATGAGATGTGAAGGAATAGGACCTATAAAATGTGAAAGTGGGTAAGTTTGTACAGAATGGTAGAAATAGCGGAGGTGCTTAATGAATACTTTACCTCAGTATTCACGATAGAAAAAGATCTGGGTGGTTGTACTGCAGGCTTGCGGCACTCTGAAAAGATTGACTATGTGGACATTAGAAAGAGGATGGGTGGAAATTTTGAATAGCATCAAGATAGATAAGTTGCTGGGAACAGATGGGATGTATCCCAGGTTACTGTGGGAGGCAAGGAAAGAGACTGCAGAGCCTCTGGCGATGATCTTTGAATCGTTGATGGAGATGGGAGAAGTTCCGGAGGATCGCGGATGTGGTTCCTATATTCAAGAAAGGGACTAGGGATAGTCCAGGAAATTACCGACCAGTGAGTCTGACCTCAGTGGTTGGTAAGTTGATGGAAAAGATCTGAGGGACAGGATTTATGAACATGTAGAGAAGTTTAGTATGCTCAAAAGTAGTCAGCATGGCTTTGTCAAAGGCAGATTGTGTCTTATGAGCCTGGTTGAGTTCTTTGAAAATGTGACTAAACACATTGACAAAGGAAGAGCAGTAGATGTGGTTTATGTGGACTTCAGCAATGCGTTCGATAAGATCCCCAATGCAAGACTTCTTGAGAAAGTGACACAGCATGGGATCCAAGGGGCTGCTGCCTTGTGGATCCAGAACTGGCTTGCCCGCAGAAGGCAGAGAGTGGTTGTAGATGGGTCTTTTTCTACATGGAGGTCGGTCACCAGTGGAGTGCCCCAGGGATCTGTTCTGGGACCCCTGCTGTTTGTAATTTTCATAAATGACCTGGATGAGGAAGTGGAGGGATGGGTTGGTAAGTTTGCTGAGGACACAAAGGTTGGTGGTGTTGTGGATAGTCTGGAGGGATGTCAGAAGTTGCAGCGTGACATAGATAGGATGCAAGACTGGGCGGAGAAGTGGCAGATGGACTCAACCCAGATAAATGTGTAGTGGTCCATTTTGGCAGGTCAAATGGGATGAAGGTGTGTAATATCAAGGATAAGACTCTTAGCAGTGTAGAGGATCAGAAGGACCTAGGGGTCCGGATCCGTAGGACTCTTAAATCAGCCTTGCAGGTAGAGTATGTGGTTGAGAAGGCATGTGGTGTACTGGCCTTCATCAATCGGGTTACTGAGTTTAGGAGTCCGGAGATAATGCTGCAGCTTTATAAGACCCTGGTCAGATTCCACTTGGAATACTGTGCTCAATTCTGGTCACCTCATTACAGGAGGAATGTGGAAGTTATTGAAAGGGTGCAGAGCAGATTTACAAGGATGTTGCTTGGATTGGGTGCATGCCTTATGAGGATAGGTTCGGGGAGCTCAGTCTTTTCTCCTTAGAGAGATGAAGGATGAGTGGTGACCTGATAGAGGTATATAAGATGTTGAGAGGTATAGGTCGGGTGGATTCTCAGAGACTTTTTCCCAGGGCTGAAATAGTTGCTAACAGAGAACGCAGATTTAAAATGCTGGGGAGTAGGTACAGAGAAGATGTCAGGGGTAAGTTTTTCACTCAGAGGGTGGTGGGTGAGTGGAATCGGCTGCTGTCGATAATGGTGGAGGCAAATTCGATACGGTCTTTTAAGAGACTTCTGGATGAGTGCATGGGACTTAATAGGGTTGAAGGTTTTAGGTAAACCGAGTAGGTAGGGATATGATCGGCACAACTTGTGGGCCAAAGGCCTGTTTGTGCTGTAGTTTCTCTATGTTCCATGTTCTATCTTTTCCCAAAGGTAGGGAAGTCTAAAACTAGAATGCATAAGTGTAAGGTGAGAGGGACAGATACAAAAGGTCCAGAGGGATAATTTTTTCACACAGAAGGTCGTGAGTGTCTGAAATGAGCTGCCAGAAATAGTAGAGATGGGGTCAATTTTGTCTTTTAAAAAGCATTTAGGTAATTAAAAAAAAATGGATAAGATGGATATGGAAGGACATGGGCCAAACATGAGCAATTGGGACTAGCTTAAGACGGTATGGACCAGTTGGGTCAAAGGGCCTGTTTCCATGCTGTAAATCTCTATGACTCTGTAGCATCTGAATCTTACAGCACGTGAGCATACAGTTCAATTTTCAAACCTGGTTAATAGATTTTCCACGTGGCCAAGGAATAGAGGATTTTAAATAGAGATTCTCTAAATGGCTAATTAACATTTAAAATTTTCCACAGCAATGCCATGAAAAAAAAGTGGCTGAGTCTTTAGTGAATTGCTGTGAGTCAACCTGGTTGCCCATACATGACCACCCCATTGGCAAAAGCCTGTTATTCCCATCAATTTATGGCGAGTAGCTGACAGCTCTTCAACTTCAGAATGTCAACTGGCACATTTTGACAAGGATAAAGGCATTGCATTCCACCCCCACAATACATCTCCCATTCAGCTCCATTCACAAGAACCTGACCTCAGCACTGCAATCGGAATGTTTTGTGGCCGTTCCTGCAGAAACCATCTTCAAAATCTTCCCAAGAAGGTCACTGCAAAAACTTCAGACGGGGTATGTTTTGAATGCTTGTGGGGAATGTCAAATAGTAGAAATGAAGCTCACCTGATACGAGAAACATTACACTCTTATATTCAAAATATCAGGACATATTTTGTAAATAGCACCAAAATAGCTTTCAATTTCAGGTAAATCAGATCTATTTGTATGGATCGATTCTGCGCTCATGCGCCAGATAGGCATGCCAATGCAGGCACACAGCATCATTTGTTGTTCATGAAAACTCATGTCCTCTGTGTGAATGTCACTAGCCACTGAAAGTGTGGAATCAGTAACAGATAGCATTGTTTACGTCTTAGTGTCGAGCTGGTCACTTCTTCACTTACAATATTACAGAACGATAGAAAGTGAAACAGAGCAATTGAATTAACATTTTACTAATTATTTGGCTGACAGACTAACAGACAAGTTAGAACATTCACTTTACCAACTGACTATTGATTTTTCCTTATTTCTATAATATAATGATCGGTAATTCTGAAGGAATGACTTTTGTTTGATCAACATGACTACAAAACCATATTTATCCATGCATATAAATACGGAACAAACTATATGAACATCAAACAATTTGAAAACAGGAAACCACAAATACTGTAAAAATATGGTTTAATTCAAAATGGTGTAAAGCAATATTCACAAATAAATAATAAAACCGTCTGCAGGGATTCAAACCTCACTTTTATTTACATGGTTTTCTAAGGGTTGGTAAAGATTTATTTTCCTGTGCTCTCCATCATTAGTAATGAAAATGGTCAAGGCTTTTGAATTATTAGAAAAAGTCTGTTGCAATTAGCCGCGTTTGTAAAACTTATATTCAGTGGGAATAATCTTTTAGCATTACCATAAAATTGCTGAGATAGAAAATTATGTTCTAAAATTATGTATACTAATGCTCCATCTTCCAATTTCTCCTGAGGTTTGTTCTGTATCCTAGTATACAAGGGAAGTAGAAAAATGGATAAGGTGGGTGAAGCAGAACATTGGGGAGGGAATAGAAAAATTAGGTCACTTACTTGTGCATCTCTATTTGTTGTTTGGAGACCATCCCCAGTGCCAAAAGTTCTTTTACAGTTTTCCAACCACTGCAATAAAAAAAACGTTCAGTCATATTAGTAAATAAACAACTTAACAGGCATAAAAATTATGATATTCTCATATATGCAGTTATTCATTTCATAAATCAAGGATGACCATTACCAATGCTCAAAACCAGAACACTATTTAAATAGCAGGTCCATCAACTTCAATCATAGCAGGTTCATCAACTCCAATCACCTGCAAAGTTACAACACTTACCTGTTGTCTAACAATAGCAGAGCTTAACACCTGAATGTAAAAGACAAGGCAATATCTTCAGCCAAAAGTGCCAAGTGATTCATCTTGATCTTCTAAGATCCTCAACAACTCAGATGCCAGATTTCAGCCAATTCAATTCACTGTGTCGTTATGAAGAAACAGCTGAGCCCACTGAATACAGCAGAGACTACGGGTCCCAACTAAATACTAATTTTTGTTTGTTCCATAACTAGCTATGTCTTTAACTAAACTGTTATGGTACAGCTACATGGCCAAGTAGAAAATTGGCCAAGTAAGTTCTTCCTACTAAAAACAGGACAAATCTATCCAGCCAGCAAAGCTATCAAATGGCCCTTACCTACCGAAAACCTGCTCACTAATGCTCAGTTTGGATTATGTTGGGGCCATTCAAATCTACACCTTATTGCAGCCTGTGTCCAAATGTGGACAAAAGAACTGAATTCCAGAGGTGAGGTCAAAGTCACTGTCCTTAACACCAAGTCTGTATCTGACCAAGTGTGATATCAAGCTGCCCTAGCAAAATTGAAGTCACCAGGAATCCAGGAGAGGCATAGGGAGATACACCTTTGCACAAGTTGAAGTCATACCTAGCTCAAAGGATGATGGTGGTGATTATTGAAGGATAATCATCTCAGCCTTAATACACCAGTGCAGGAGTGCCTTGGGGCAGTGTCCCAGGCTCACCTATCTTCAGTTATTTCATCAATGACCCTATCTTCATCATAAGATTAGAAATGGGGATATTCACTGATGATTGTATAGTTGCAACTCTTTCGATAAGAAGCAGTCAATGCTTGCATGCAACAGGACCTGGGCAATACTCTTATATTGGTATGGAGCAAATAATATGCCCACCACACAAGGGTAGAAATTACTTATAACAAATGTTATATCTCTCTTGACATTCAACAGCATTACCATTGCTGAATTTCCCACCATCAACATGCTGATGGAGGTTACCATTAACAAAAAACTTATCAACCACAAATTATCCAAAGCTTTTCTGCCATTTACATAATACAAGTCAGAAATGAGAAATACTCTCCACTTACCTGGATGAATGCCACTGAATCTCTTTCTAGCAACCCAATGGTCAAGATGTGTTCTATTTATTCCACTAAGCAAACTCAGTTTTTTTTTAAATTAAATTGAACGGGCTGCTTTGCCCTGCATGATGTTCAACTTCTTATGTTGTTGGAGCTGCATTCATGCAGATAAGTAGAGAGTATTTCACCAATTTCAAGCTGATGTCATAGAGACGGAAAAGTAAATATTCAGATTCCCATCCCGGCTAATCTTTTACCTTGGGTACTATTTTCTTTCTCCTCAGTCTATTTCCTTGTTATGCTGTCATAGGAACAGGTATAGGCATGACAAGTGTGAGATGATGCATTTTGGCAAAAGGGATGGGATGAAGCAATTTAGACTTAATGGTGCAATTCTAAAGAGTATGCAGGATCACTGACCTGGGGATGCATGTGTACAGATCAGTAAAGGCAGCAGGACAGACTGGTTAGCAAAGGATATGGAGCTTCACAAATAGATGGGTCAAATACAAAAACAAGGAAGTTACACTGGACCCTTACAACACTCTAGTTGGGCCACAACTGGAGCACTGTGCCCAGGAAAAATGTCAACATTCTCGAGAAAGGGTGCTGAGGAAATTTCCCAGTATGGTTCCAGGGATGGTGGATTTTAGGTACAGACTTAGGCAGGAGAAGGTGAGGTTTTTCTCCTTAGAGGAAATGAGATTGAGGGGGTATTTGATATGCAAGATTATGACGGGTTTGGATAAAGTAGACAAGGAAAAACTGTTTCTGTTAGCTTATTGTACAAAGAATAGGAGATACAGATTTAAAGCCATAGAAATGATACAGTACAGAAGGGGAAATTTGGCCCATTTTGTCCACATTGATCCAGAGATACTCAAGTGCCCTTTCTAATCCCATATTCCTGCACACAGTCCATGACGCAGCAGCTTACAGTCCTTAAGCTGCAGATTCAAGTACTTTTTAAAAGAGGGTTTTGGGTCACTGCCCCCACCAGCAACTCAAGCAGCGAATTCCAAACACTCACCAACCTTTGCATAAAGAAGTTTTTTCTCATGTCCTCTCAAACCCTTCTGCCAATTAGCTTGAATCTATGACCCTCTGGTTTTTTAACTCTCTGCCAAGGGAAACACAATCCTCCTGTCTACTCTATCTCTATCCTTCACAATTTTATATACCTCAATCAAATCTCACATCAGTCTTCTTTGCTCTAAGGAAACCAGAACCTCTCTAATCTATCCTCTTACAATTCTCCAGTACTGGCAACATTCTAGTAAATATTTTCTGCACTCTTTCCAGAAAAATTAAGTCCTTCCTGTAATGCAGTGACCAGAACTGCCCACAATACTCCAGTTGTGGCCTTATCAGTGTCTCATACAGAAGAGATGTTTATTTCACAAGAGGGGCTTTGACAAAGGATGGTCTGGACTCAAAACATTTGTTCTTTTCTCTCTGTACAGATCTTCCAGCATTTTCTTTTTTGGTTTCAGATTCCAGCATTCACAGTAATTTGCTTTTATCCAGTGTCTTATACAGTTTCATTATTATATTCTAGTTTTGTATTCTATACCTCTGCCAATGAATGAGAGCATTCCAGATGCCTTTTTAGAACCTTATAAAACTTTACTGCTATCTTTAGCGACTATGCACTTGTACACCACAATCTCTCACTTCATCTACCCCTCTCAGTTTTCCCTTGTACTCCTTAACTCAATGGCCCAAAGGATCTTTTCTGTGCTGTATAACTGAACGCATTACCTCACATTTTTCAGAGTTGAATTCCATCTGTCACTTTCCTGATCATTCCACCAATCCATCTATATCATTTTGGAGCTTACAAGCAACTTCTGCACTATCCACTACATGGCCAATTTTTGTGTCATCTGCAAATTTTCCAACTGTGTCCCTCACATTCCATGTCCAAAATTATTAATATATAAAACAAACAGCAGAGGTCCCAACACCAAGCTCTGAGGAAAACCACTTGAAACAGCTTTCCATTCACAAGGACAGATCTTGACCCATTACCCTTTGTTTCTTGTTACTAATGATGTAGAGATGCCGGCGTTGGATTGGGGTAAACTCAGTAAGAATCTGGCAACACCAATTTTAAATCCAACCGATTTATTTGATAGTAAATCTGCAAGCTTTCGGCCTTTGTAGCCTTCGTCAGGCGAGTGAGATGTTCTGGAACACCTCATTCGCCTGACGAAGGCAACAAAGGCCGAAAGCTTGCAGATTTGCTATCAAATAAATTGGTTGGATTTAAAATTGGTGTTGCCAGATTCTTACTCTTGTTACTAAGCCAGCTTTGCATCCAATTCATCACAATACGGTGCCCAATGGGCTTTTGCTTTTTGTGGGACCTTGTCAGATGCCACATTAAAATCCATGCAGACAACATTCACTGCACTACCCTCACTGATCAGTGTTTTCAGAAAGAACTTGAATGGGGAACTTGAAGGGAATAAATTTACAGATTTTTGCAAAACAAGTAGAGCAATGGCACTGAGTAATTTGTTTCAAGAGTGCTAGCACAGACCTGATAGACTAAATGGTTTCCTTCTATAAATTAAATGATTAGGACATTAGGCCATTCAGACACTTAAGTCTGGTCCACCATCCAATTAGATTAGGGGTGATCTGTACCCCAACTTCATTTTTCATCATTAATCTATGTTCCTTGGTACCCTTGAGATTAATAAAAATTATTTATTTCAGTTATGAAAATCTCAACTGATCCAGGATCCACAGTCCTTTGGAGCAGAGAACTCCTGATCACCATTACCATGAAAAACTATTTCCTGACTTTATTTCCCAGATTTTACCATTTATGTCCCCTTATTCTGGATTCCTTCCTTCAGAGGATACTGATTTTTTTATATCCATTCGATCAAACTCTTTTATCACTTTGGTTTAAAGTGTCCAAGTTACTTTGGGATTGACAGATCTGGAGACTTACTTTCCATTTATGTTTCTAAATTGTTCATTTAACTCTTGAATATCTTTACCACTAACCTAACCATCCTTTAAATTTTCAGAATCCAAAATTGCTCCAACAGTCTCAAATCCCTTATTTCGAAGTTGTGAGCAAATCTTGCTACAGGAAGTCCATCTGTGAACAATGACTCATTAAACTATAATCCACCTGGGCAGGTATAAATTTAAAAGAGCTGATGTATTTTTAAAATATAAATCCATAGAGCACTTAGAAATTTCTTGTTAACAATTACGGTTGTTTTATCCACTAGAAAACAATATTGTATATACAAGCACCACCACAGCTACAAAAATCCTTGTAAACCTAATGACAAACAAGAAAGCCAATTCTTTATTTAATCAATTTAAAAGGTATACCAGAATCTGAAAAGTAAATTTGATGGCATGTGCTAAAATTGATGGAATACTCTAGAGATTGCAGCATCCATTTCAATTAGTGAATGGATTCCAAGTTCCATTTGTAAATCTTATTACACTTCCAATGTGACCTGATTTAATTATATTTATGAGACAGAGTTCACAACAGGGCATGCTTGTGAAATGAAGCAGGTCCTTTTAACCTATCACCTATTAGTCATATATTTAAATAAAGGTTACAAAGGTTATATAATCTTTATAAATGTTATAAAGCTTAAATATGCTAAATGTGTCTGTGTTAGAGGCAGCAGTAGTCATGGTGCTTGGAATGAATTTTGAAGATGCTGTACAGGGTGCTAATCAAATCGGTTGCTTTGTCCTGGACTGTGTTGAATTTCTTGAATGTTGTTGAAGCTGCACTCTGCAACTGGGGAGTGATTGCATCATGCTCCTGACTTGCACCTGATAGATGGAAGTTTTGGAGAGTCAAGTGGTGAGCTAGTTGCCGCAAAACCCCAGTCTCTAACCTGTTCTTGTAGCTGCATTTTTATATGACTGTCTTGTTCAGTTTTTGGTAATGGTAACCTCAGGAAATTAATAATGGAGGATTCAGCAATGCTATTGAATGTCAAAGGGAGATAGACATCGCCTGGCATGTGTGTAACATGAATCTAACGCCAATTTTCAACCCTGGCATACATATACATATCAGGAGAAAGGTTACTAAAATTAGCTTTAAAAATTCATGTTCAGAATCACCATTCTAAATGTCTAACTTTTGAAAGAGCCATCAACCAAACATGAAAAATTGTATCAACAATGGAATCCTTAGATTATGCATGCTCTTTGGCACTTTTCCCAATTGTGCAATCACTGTATAATGAAAAATCCAACAAAAGCCCAAACTTTGTACAGTTTTTTTTTTTTACAGTGAACATGTCAATTATAAAGTCAATGAAAACAAAGAAGAGGCTCTCCAAGAATATCTTATTCACCCATCCCAGTTAAAATGGAAGTAACTGTACTTGCAGCAGGTTTCCCATTTTTCCTCTGCAGCAAGGGACGATGGGGCGAGGGGTTTGAAAGTTTCCCCAATGCATTGGGGACAAAGAACATGAATGCAGCGAAATTGAATAACCATTAAGACGGGAAGTCTTTAATGGTAAACAAATTTATTTTTCCCATTAGTGTTTAGTGAAGAGTTAGTAAGATTGTTCCAGATGTTGCTTATCTACCAAATGCTCACATTTTAAAAGTTGAAAACTTAAATACATCATTTAGAAGATGGATTAAAATTCAAATCAAGTCACAAATTATAGATGATTGAGCTTAACATCTGCTATAAGTAATGTATTCAAAGGCATTCTGTAAGACAGAATCATGAAATACCCAGGTAATGTGGTACAGAAGAGGATTAACATAAATTTACAGAAGGAATTCTTGTCTAATACATTTATTGGAACTTCTTGACAAATAAGGGTGACAACAGAAATTCTGTGAATAAGTTGCGACTTTCAGTACCATGCCACACAAGCAATTATTTCAGAATGCAGAAAAGCAAAAAATATGAGACAAGCTTCTGAGGATTCAGGCAAAAAAAAGAGTAGTTATAAATAAAACTGCACTCAGATGGCAAAGGTTTCAAATGAATCAGTGCTAAAGAATTGCTTTTTGTATACAAATTAAGAATCAGGGCATAAGAGAGTGTGTGTGTGTGATGTGGATTCCAACAAGTACAAAAAGATGAGGTTGGTTTGAAAGGTAGTTCGATTGAGTGAAAAATGGGATATAATGTAGACAAATGCAAGGTAATAAGATTTGGGAAGAAAGTTAATAGCATGAATATCAACTAAGTAGCTCATAACTGGACACAATAAAGGACAGACTGGACTGGGGCACTGGTGGATCTGAAATCAACAGGGCAATCAGCAGAGCAGGGTGCTTGTTGGATCATGGAATGTAAAGCCAAAGAAATAGAGCATAAATTTCAAAAGCTGACAAGAGTCTTGAGTACGCAGTAACAACCACAGCTGGAACACTATGTGCAATTCTTTTCAATGCGCTGAAAAGGATATTCAGGTAGTGGAAGAGATGCAGAAAAGGGCAATTAAGCTTCCAGTACGAGAGGCTGGGGAGACTAACATTGTTCACACAGAAAGGTCCTTAAAAGAATAGATAAATCAATATCCCAGGGCTTGGAAAGAGGAAGTGCATTGTCCGAAGGACCAGTGGTCTGCTTTTTTCAGTATTCCTCTTACACATGTTGGAATACTAAGATCATTTCAGTCGTAGATCTTCCAGTCCTGTATGGTTCTGTAGTTGGGGAAAGGAGACAAAGCAGACCACTATCCTCGCCTTCATCAATTTCACCATAACATTTGACATTTGAGCAGAGGGAGATGATTCAAGCTTCTGCAGAAAACTGGCTGCTCAATGAAATCATCTCTTTCCATGACAACACAAGGTCAGCTATGACAAAGTAACATCAGAACTCCGAGATTCGCAGTGCAGCCAAACAGGGTTATATTCTGGCATTGATACTTTCTGACATATTCGTCACTTTGTTGTTATCATATGTCTTTAAATAATCTACAAAGAATGTCCACTTACATATCGGAACTGATGGAAAGCCATTCAGCCTTGCCTGTCTTAGATTCAAGACAAAAGATGCGCCAAGTCCTGAGAGTTGCTTCAGATTGATGATGCTGCATCCATACTTAGGAACACATTCAGCAGCAAATGAATAGACTGTCTCAGTGGCAATCTGTCATTTGATGCTGAAACCAACATGCACATTGCAAAAGATGTAGCTACTATATCCAAGCTGAGAAATAAAGTATGGAACAACAATGATTAGACCATGAACACTAAAATGAAAAATCTAGCAAACCTGCATAGTCAGTGCAAGTTTCTTCAGTGAAGCCAACTGGACAACATACACTAGGCAGGAGAAAAGGTTGAAAAGTTTCCACCTTCACGGTCTCAGATTTAGCCTCACCATCTCTTAGCAAGACAAGGTCATTAAGTTAGAGGTCCTGAAAGTGCACTAGTTACATCAGTATATACTCATTGCAAAGCCAACAATGTCTGTGTTGACTCCGCTATGTTCATCTGACAAATGGTGTGGAGATGTTGGCGTTGGATTGGGGTAAACACAATAAGAAGTCTGACAACACCAGGTTTAAGTCCAACCAATTTATTTGATAGTAAACTCACTAGCTTTTGAGGTTTCCCTCTTTGTCAGGTGAATGGAGAGTATTGGCCTCAGACAGAGCATATAACAGCACAGATGTCTGTGCTGTTATATGCTCTGTCTGAGGCCAGTGCTCTCCATTCACCTGACAAAGAGGGAAACCTCGAAAGCTTGAGAGTTTACTATCAAATAAATCAGTTGGACTTAAACCTGGTGTTGTCAGACTTCTTACTACATCTGACAAATGACAGCTATATACCCAAAGACCTTCCATATAGTGAACTGCTCACTGGGTCCATCCCTCTGTTACAAGCCCAGCTGCAAGTGAAATATGAAGATGGTGGACATTGTCACTGACGACTGGAAGATGACTGCTCACAGCTGTCACTTTTGGAGGCTAATTAAAAAGCATTGGAAGGGATGAGCAGAAACAAAAAACTCAGCTGACCCAGAAGGAAGCCCAGTTAAAACACAGGCCAATGATCATAACCTTCTCAGCTCAATATCTTCTTTTGCAGTAAATGTGTCAAAGACATGCTCTAGTGGGGCTCTTGAGCTGCATCAGGTGATGTTAACGAAATTCATCACCATAGGGTGAACCATTGTCTTCTCAGATTGAAGGTTGCCAGTGCAGGTAGGCAGTGTGGAAGAGAATTAAATTTTTGAGGGAGACTGAGGTGCATTTACTTGGCAATTGCCAAATTGACAGGAGTGCGTTTTGTAGCTTCCTAATTTTCTACACACTTGCTCTTTAAAACCGTAAATACCTTCTCTGTTCAAACTTGTCAGCTTCTCCTTTAAAGCACCACAGAAACTTCCTTTCATTGTGTCTTGGCAGTTTGTTCATGATGACAATGACTTTGCAAAAAAAAACTTCCTCGCATCTCATTTCCTGGCAAACACTTTGCATAACGATTTTAGAGGAATGACCTCTAATTCTACCATCTCCATACATTTCAAATAATGCACCCGACAGGACTGTACTCAATTCTTTCATCAATTAAAAATTTAATTCATCATAGATCCACCATTCTCTAAACCAAACATCTAGTTTTTGGAATGACTCTCACTGCTAATAATTTTAACATTTGATTAAATTTTGTTTGCTCTCTCTTTAGAGCCTAGATATTCCTCAACAAATGTATGGTCCTAAATTGGACAAATTATTCCAAGTACAGATATACCAGAGATATACCACACATTCCAAATTATTCCTTACTTTATATTTAATGGTCAAAATGCCATTTGTATGGTTTTAACAGGAGATTAGCCACTATCCCCAGTCCTTGTTCCTGATGTATGTATTTAAGTTGTTTTTCTTACATAAATGCTATGAATTCAGGCCTGTCCCAAATGTATTCTCAGATACAGTGATGCCAATAATTTCCTTATATCGTAAATGTTCAGACATATAAAAGTTTACTTTCACTGCCTTCTGGGCAGCATAGTGGCACAGTGGTTAGCACTGTTGCCTCACAGCGCCAGGGACCTGAGTTCAATTCCTGGCTTGGGTCATAACTGTGTTTGCACATTCTCCCAACGTCTGCATGGGTTTCCTCCCACAGTCTGAAAGATGTGCTGATTAGATGCATTGACCCAAACAGGCACCAAAGTGTGATTAGGGGAATTTAACAGTAATTTAATTGCAGTGCTAGTGTAAGCTAATGTTGTGACTAATAAACAAACAATAAAACTTTAATTTTGTAATCCTTTGTACAACAGCAGATCACAGGAACATAATAATAAGAAACAGAAAGGGCTGGAAATATTTAGCAGGTGTGGTAGCATTTGGAGAGAAAAGCAGAATTAATGTTTCGAATAGGATATGACTCTTTTTTGGAAATCTCAAATTAACACAATTAATTGTGAATTTTAGATTTCTAGCATCTGCAGTATTGTATTTTTATATTAGCACAACAATCCTTAAACTTTCCAAAGGAGGACTGAAGCATAATAAGGGGGGTGTAGTTCATATCAGACTGCTTTATTGTACAATATAAAACAAACGCACAAAGGCTACTTTGCAATTTAATTACCTACAAACCCACAAATCACAATGAGACTATCTTGAGAAACTAATCTTTTGGTAAGAATGGGAGGAGAGGGGAAAGGAATTGGGACTGGAAGGAGATTGGATAAAGTGGGGCTGTGAGAAGAAATAGAAATAGGAGAGCGAGGAGAGGAGCATGAAAACGAGGCAGAGGGGAAAGTGAGCAGGACAGAAGCAAGAAAAAAATGGGAGAGAGAAGAAAAGAACAGAACAAGGGCTAGAGAGGCAAGGGAAGACAGACTGGTGGGAAGAAAAAGGAACAAAAATTGGAGAGGGGAATAAGAGAGATAGGAAAGAGAAAGGTGTAAGATGAGCTGGAAAGGCACACACAAACCCTCAAATAACTTTCCAAGAAATGAGTTTTGAAGTTCAGTTATAGTTATAATGTAGGGCAAAGCAGCCATCAACTAAGATCACATAAATAATAGTAAGGTATTAATCAGATAATCAGTTTTAGTTATGCTGGGAGAGAAATAATTAATTATTGGCTGGGATACCAACAGAATTCTCCTCTTTTTTGATGGTATCATAGCAACTTCTGTGACAACTCAAGAGGACAGATGGGTCAGTTTAGTGTCTTGTCTGAAAGGCAATGGCTCTGCCAGTGCAGCACATCCTTTAGAACTGCACTGAAACATTGTGTTAAGTCATGGAGTAGGACTTGAATCCTTCTGACTCAGGGCTAAATAACAGAACTCCAAACGCGCTTCTGAATATGTGAAGCGTTGGATCATAATTAGATATTCCATTTCCTTAAGAAATCTGAGGAAATGTTCTTCCAGCACTTAGAGCTAACATTAGATGTTTTCATATTTAAGCCAAAACTGTCTAATACACAAATTAAAATACACTCTACTATCCCTAACCACACTAACAATACCTAATGCATTTATGGTTACTTTTAACTTTTATATTATTCATTCCTGGGAAGAAAACATCTCTGCCATTTCTAGTTTCTTCTGAAAAGACGTATAATTGAACCACAGTAGCCCATGTTGTGAAGGAACAGGGTGGATAAACACGGTTCACAATCAATGCTGTTATATGGAGTTAGAGAATTTTGACTCAGTGACAGTGAATAGAAGTTGATACATATCAGGAAGATATGCGACTTGGAAAGGAATTTGCAAGTATACTGTTCCCATGCACTTACTGAAATTGTTCTTCAGGATGGGAATTTGGAAGATGCTGTCAAAGGAAGCTCGTGAGTTGCTGATAAGTCTCACGTGGATAGTGCACATTGCTACAATGGTTCACCAGTGGTGAAAGGAATTAATATTTATGGCAGTAGATGGGGTGTCAATTAAGTAGATTGCTTCGTTTAACATGATATTGATCTTTTAGAGTGTTAGTTCTTCGCTTATCAAGGCAAGTGGCAGGTATTTCATCACATTCCTAACTTTGCCTTGTAAATCATGGAGAGGCTTTGGGCAGTCAAGAGATGAATTACATGCAACAGAATTATCAACCTCCAACATATTTTTGACCTACAATTGAATTCCACATTAAGTTTGAAAGTGACATACTTAAACTCAAACTAGCAACTTAAACTTCAAAAGCCAATTACAAAGGTGTGAGAGGAGAGTTGGCTAAGGCTGAATGGATAAATAGACCAACAGATATGGTGGTAAATAAACCATGGAAAGCATTTAAAGAAACAATTTAATATGTTCAAAAAAATTTCATTGAAAAACAAAAACTGAGCAAGAAAGATCAATGCATGGTTTATCAGGATAGTATCAGATTAAAGAAGGGATTTGTAATGTAAAAAAAAAGGATTAAGTCTGAGGATTCAGAGTATTTTAGAAACCAGGATAAATGAACAAACCTTTAGGATTTCAGGAGAAGGAGAAGTAACACTAAATTCATAGTATATTGGAGGAGCCAAAGTCTTTGCACTGTTCAACAGGTTCAATGCTCTTGTAGCCTGTGAGGATGAGAGCAGAAGCTGCAAGATGAATGTGCAAAACTGACCAGCGCAGCATGTTGCGGAGCCATTCAAGTGGGAGTGTAAAAGAGAAATTAGTTGTTGTGAGAACAGTATAATCTGGGGGTTTAGATACTGCTCTCAGCAGCCGACAGCACTCATACTGTAACTGCAGTAAGCTTGCGCAAGCCAGTGCAAGAGAGATGGCAGTGCAAGTGAGATTCAACCAGAGTGAGGGTATTGGGCATTTGGAGTTGAATGGGTAACTATTGGTAAATGTTTTTTTTTCTTCAAATTCAGTTGTCCAATTTAGAGGTCAATAAGCAACTGATCCAATTAGATAAGTGGCAGTTATTTGTCAATCAATCAAAGAGTGATTAGAGCCTCAATAGATGTGAACACTTAGGAATTTTAAACCAGTGTGAAAATTTAGTGAGAGGCAAAAAGAAATCAAACCATGACATCACTGTCAGCATGCAAGTGTTTGGCTTGAGATAGGTAAGCAGTTTTCCCTTTTTTCTCTTTTTTTTGTCTTGGCATTGTAGTTGTTGTTGTAAGTTAACTTAAGGGTTAAGTCATGGCAGGAGATCCCAGACCTGTGTCATGCTCCTCTTGTGTGACATGGGAATTCAGGGATTCTTCTAGGGTTCCTTCATGTGCAATAAGTGTGTCCAACTGCAGCTCCTGGTCGATCGCTTGATAGCTCTGAAGCTGCAGATGGATTCACTTTGGAGCATCCTCGATGCTGATGAAGTCGTGGATAGTATGTTCAGTGATGGTCACACCACAGATAAAAATTACTGAGGGAGATAGGGAATGGGCAACCATCAGACAGAGTAAGAGTAGGAAGGCAATGCGGTCATCTTCCTCCAAAACAGATATACCATGTACCTGGCAGCAGGCTCTGCTGTGCAGGGTGGCAGAAAAAAGAATGGCAGAGCTATTGTGATAGGGGCCTCAACTGTAACGGGAATAAATAGGTGTTCCTGTACTCGCAAACAAGACTCCAAAATGGAGTGTTGCCTCCCTGTATATAGACTGTGGAGAACTCAGTGAATGGGTCCAGTAAGGCTCAGAGAAATAAAACACAGGGAGAGTGCTCACAGGACAGATGGTCTGAGAGAACAGGGCAGAGAGCAAAGGAAGTCCTAGATTAAACAGCATTTATTTCAATACAAGAGGCCTGATGAACCCAGGGCATGGAAGGGTATATGGAATTGAAATATTATATCTATTACTGAAATATGGCTCAGGGAGGATCAGGCATGGCAGCTTAATGTTCCAGTGTACAGATGCTATAGCAAAGAGAACAGGAGATAAGAGAGGAGGGGAATTGAATTTTGATTAGGGAGAAAGTCAAGGCAGTACTGAGGGGATCTCTCTGAAGGTTCGGCCACTGAGTCTATATGAGTAGAACTGAGAAATAAGAAGGGAAAGATCACTTGGATAGTCTATACTCTGTACTGTGACCCTTTTTGTCTTTGGTTTCTCTGCCTTCCATTTTTCCTGTTATACTGCGTTTTTTTTTCTGTCCCCACTTTACTTCTCTCTGACCTCCTGCATCGATTCCCATTCCCTTGCCACATTGGTTTAAACCCTTCCCAACTGTACTAGCAAATACTCCCCCAGGACATTGGTTTCAGGTCCTGCCTCGTTGAAGACCATCCGATTTGTATTGGTTCCACCTCCCCCGAATTGATTCCAATGTCCTAGGAATCTGAATCCCTCCCTCTTGCACCATCTTGCAAGCAACATATTCATCTTAGTTATCCTAACATTCCTACTCTGACTAGGATTGTACTACAGGCCCCCAAATAGTCAGCAGGAAATTGAGGAGCAAATATGCCAGGAAATAACAGATAGCTCCAATAAAAACTGGGAGAACAGTGATTTGGACACCATTGATTGGAACAACATTGATTGGGACAGTGTTGTTCGTCCATCATCATTGATGAGGACCTCAACACCAGTAGTCATTTGAGGCTGGTTGCGATGTGTCTGAAGATGACTGATCAGGCCAATTCGGGCATGGAATATCCTGGCACATATTGGACAGACTTGTGTAGACACTTTAGTTATTGCGTTGGTGGCTTTGGACATGCGCAGCTCGCGCTTAAGTTGTGCTTCAACAATACACCTTGCTTCGTGAGCTTGACAGCTTTTGTGGATGAGGCAGCGTCAGATAGGGCGGTTTTGTGCCAGCATTTCCCAGGTGGTCATGTCAATGTCAAGTGACTTCAGGAAGGCTTTGAGTGCGTCTTTGAAATGTTTCTTTTGCCCTCCATGTGAGCATTTTCCAGCAGAGAATTCCTCAAAAATGAGGTATTTGCTCATCTGACATACGGATAACATGACCTGCCCACCGGGTCTGCGTTCTCATCAGCGGTGATCGGAACAGACATAATATTAGAAGGCTGGATGGAGAGAAATTTGTTGAGTGTATTCGGGAGGAATTTCTCATCCAACATGTGGATGGCCAACTATAGAGGGGGGAAAAACTTGACCTCCTCTTGGGAATAAGTGCAGGTGACAGAAGTGATAGTGAGGGATCATTTTGGGACCAGTACTATAACTCTACTAGTTTTAAGAATAGCTAAGGAGAATGATAGGTCTGGCCCAAATTAGGATCAGGCTAATTTTGATGATATTAGACAGAAACTTTCAGAATTTGATTATGGAGTCTGTTGGCAGGCAAAGGGATATCTGGTAAGTGAAAGGCTTTCAAATGTGTGTTAACCAGGGTTCAGGGTAAGCACATTTCTTTCAGAGTGAAGGGCAAGGCTGGCAGAAGTAGGGAAACTTGGATGACTCGGGATATTGAGGCCCTGATCAAAAAGGAGGAGGCATATGACATGCATAAGCAGCTGGGACCAAGTGGATCTCTTGAGGGGTATACAAGTTGCTGGATTAGCCCTAAATAACAAATCAGGAGGCCAAAAAGGGAACATGAGATTGCTTTAGCAGATAAGGCAAAGAAGAATCCAAAGCATTTCTATAAATACATAAAGGACAAAGAGTAAATAGGAGACAGGAATGCCTCTTAAGGATCATCAAAGTCATTTATGTGCAGATCCACAAGAGATGAGTGAGATCCTAAATGAATATTTTTCATCAGTATTTACTATTGAGAAAGACATGGGTGTTAGGGGAATAAATAATGATGTCCTGAAATATTATAGAGGAGGATTGAAAATCTTAAAGCGCATCAAGTTAGATAAATCCCTGGACCTAATGAATTGTATCCCAGCATATTGTGGAAGGCTAGGGAGGAAATTGCAAGCTCTAAGCAGAGATACTTGAATCATCGACAGTCACAGGTGAGGTGCCTGAAGACTGGAGGGTGGCAAATGTTGTGCCTTTGTTTAAAAAGCGCTGCAAGGAAAAGCCTAAGAACTTACAGGCCAGCGAGCCTAACATCTGCAGTGAGTAAGTTCTTAGGAGCCAACAACTGAGAAGCTGTTTGAAAAACAACCCTCTCTGTCTTCTGTCGCCAAGCCAGCTTTATGTCTCTTGTCAGACATAATTAGACAGAAACTTTCAGAATTTGATTATGGAATCTGTTGGCAGGCAAAGGGATATCTGGTATGTGAAAGGCTTTCAAATGTGTGTTAACCAGGGTTCAGGGTAAGCACATTTCTTTCAGAGTGAAGGGAAAGGCTGGCAGAAGTAAGGAAACTTGGATGACTCGGAATATTGAGGCATTCACAGGCATTTAGAGAGACAAGGACTGTTTAAGAACAATCAGCATGGCTTTGTGAGTGGAAAATCATGTCTCACAAATTTGATTGAGTGCTTTGAAAGGGGAACCAAGAAGGTAGATGACGGCAGTGCAATCGATCTTGTCTACATGGCCTTTAGCAAGGCCTTGGAGAAGGTACCACATGGTAAGTTATTGCAAAAGATTAAATCTCGCAGGATCCACAGTGACATAGCCAACTGGACATAGAACATAGAACAATACAGCACAAACAGGCCCTTCGGCCCATGAGTTGCGCCGATCACATCTACCAATCCACATTCATTTCTATAACCCCCTATCCTATTCTTTTCCATATACTCATCCAGAAGTCTCTTAAAAGACCCCAGTGAGTTTGCCTCAACAACCTCCGATGACAGTTGGTTCCATTCACTCACCACCCTCTGAGTGAAAAATGTACCCCTGACATCTCCTTTATATTTGCTTCCCTGCACCTTAAATCTGTGTCCTCTCATAGTGACCATTTCAGCTCGGGGAAATAGTCTCTGAGAGTTCACCCTATCTATTCCTCTCAACATTTTATAAACCTCTATCAGGTCGCCTCTCAACCTACGTCTCTCCAGTGAGAAGGGTCCCAGCTCCCTCAACCTATCTTCATAAGGCCTGCCTCCCAATCCAGGCAGCATCCTTGTAAATCTCCTCTGAACCCTCTCATTAGCCTCTACATCCTTCCTATAATGAGGCGACCAGAACTGCGCACAATACTCCAACTGGGGTCTGACAAGAGACATAAAGCTGGCTTGGCGACAGAAGACAGAGAGGGTTGTTTTTCAAACTGGAGGCCTGTGACTAGTGGTGTCTCTCAGGGATCAGTGCTGGGTCCAGTTATTTATTATTCATATTAATAATTTGGATGAGAATTTATGGGGCCTGGTTAGTAAATTTGAAGCTGATACCAAGATTGGCAGCAGTGAACAGTGAGAAGGTTATGTAGGATTGCATCGGGATCTTGATCAATTGAGCCAATGGGCTGATGCATGGCAGATGGAGTTTAATTTAAATGTGCGATGATGCATTTTAGTAAATCAAATTGAGGTAGAACCTATTCAGTTAATGGTAGGGTGTTGGGGAGAGTTATAGAACAAAGAGATCTCGGAGTACAGGGGGTTCATAGCTCCTTGAAAGTAGAGTCACAGCTGGACAGGGTGGTGAAGAAGGCAGTTGGCATGTTTGGCTTCATTGGTCAGAACATCAAATACAGGAGTTGGGACATCTTATTGAAGTCCTACAAGACATTGATAAGGTCTATCATATTGGAATACTGTCTACAGTTCTGGTCACCCTATTATAGAAAGCATATTATTAAACTAGAAAGAGTGTAGAAAAGATATACTAGGATGCTACCAGGACTTGATGGCTTGAGTTATAAGGAGACACTGGATAGACTAGGATATTTTTTTCTGAAGTGTAGGAGGCTGAAGAGTGATCTTATAGAGGACTATAAAATAATGAGGGACATAGATCAGTTAATGAGTCAACATCTTTTCCCAAAGGTATGTCTAATACTAGATGCCATAGGTTTAAGGTGAGAGGCAAGAGATACAAAAGGGGACAAATGGCCAACATTTTCACTCAGAGGGCGGTGAACGCCTAGAACGAGCTGCCGAAGGTAGTAGTAGAAGGGGTACAATTCTGTCTTTTAAAAACCATTTCGACAGTTATAGGGGTAAGATGGATATAGACGGATGTCGGCCAAATGCCTCTGGGAGGCAAATGTCTCTGGGAGGCAAGAGAGGTGATTGCAGAGCCTCTGGCTCTGATCTTCAGGTCGTCGTTGGTTACGGGTATAGTTCCGGAAGACTGGAGGATAGCGAATGTGGTCCCTTTGTTCAAGAAGGGGAAGAGAGACTTTCTAGGAAATTATAGGCCGGTGAGTCTTACTTCTGTTGTGGGAAAAGTATTGGAGAGAATTATTAGGGATAGGATTTATAGTTATTTAGAGAGAAATGAATTGATTGGGGATAGTCAGCATGGTTTTGTGAAGGGTAGGTCGTGCCTTACTAACCTTAATGAGTTTTTTGAAAAAGTGACCAAAGAGGTGGATGGGGGTAAGGCAGTTGATGTGGTATATATGGACTTTAGTAAGGCGTTCGATACGGTGGCCCATGGAAGGCTTCTGCAGAAAATGCAGATGTATGGGATTGAGGGTGATTTAGCTAATTGGATTAGGAATTGGCTAGCAAATAGAAGACAGAGGGTGGTGGTTGATGGAAGTTATTCATCGTGGAGTTCGGTTATAAGTGGTGTACCTCAGGGATCTGTTTTGGGGCCCCTGCTGTTTGTAATTTTTATAAATGATCTGGATGAGGGTATAGAAGGATGGATTAGTAAATTTGCGGATGACACCAAAGTCGGAGGAGTGGTAGATAGTGAAGAGGGTGTTATAGTTTGCAGAGAGACTTGGACAAGTTGCAGAGCTGGGCCGAGAGGTGGCAAATGGAGTTTAATGTGGAAAAGTGTGAGGTAATGCACTATGGCAGGAATAATAAATGTGTAGAGTATACAGCTAATGGTAGGATTCTTAATAGTATTGATGAACAGAGGGATCTTGGTGTGTATGTGCATAGATCCCTGAAAGTAGGCAGTCAAGTCGATAAGGTTGTTAAGAAGGCATATGGAGTCTTACCTTTTATTGGTAGGGGGATTGAATTTCGGAGCCGCAACGTCATGTTGCAACTGTACAAAACTCTAGTGCAGCCGCACTTGGAGTATTGTGTACAGTTCTGGTCCCCGCATTATAAGAAAGATGTGAGGCATTGGAGAGGGTACAGAGGAGGTTTACCAGGATGTTGCCTGGTATGGAGGGCAGGTCTTATGAAGGAAGGCTGAGGGATTTGAGGTTGTTTTCGTTAGAAAGGAGGCGGCTAAGAGGGGACCTAATCGAAACATATAAGATGATAAGAGGTTTAGATAGGGTGGACAGTGATAGCCTTTTTCCTAGGATGGAGAAAGCTAGCACGAGGGGACACAGCTTTAAATTAAAGGGGTGATAGTTATAGGACGGATATCAGAGGTAGGTTCTTTACCCAGAGGGTGGTTAGGGAGTGGAATACCCTGCCTGCGGCAGTTGTAGATGCGCCAAGTTTGGTGGCGTTTAAGAGGTTAGTTGATAAGTTTATGGAAGAGAAGGGAATGGTTTAGTTTGGAGGGTCATTGCTTTTTTTTTATAATTGGTCGGCACAACATCAAAGGCCGAAGGGCCTGTTCTGCGCTGTAACGTTCTATGTTCTAAATGCGGACAGTTGGGACTAGCTGAGTGCTAAAAACTGGGCAGCATGACAAGCTGGGCTAAACGGCCTAAATGTCTGTCTTCCATTTGCGTTAAGATGCAGCCAAAATCTGTGGATGGTGGATGCCTTTAATTCTATTCTCTTTCCACAGATGCTGTCAGACCTGGTGAGATTTTCCAGCAATTTTTGTTTATATTCCATTTGCCTGGCTTACCTGATGCTTCTACACAATGCAACTCCAGTGGCTGCAATAAAGCTGGTGGTAAGCTGCTGATGTTCAGTAAAAGAGACTGCTGCCAGTCTTCAAGGACCATCTTGATCAACTCTGGAACTCAAGGGCCCAGATGCAAAGAACAAAGAACATTACAGCATAGTAACTGGCCCTTTGGCCCTCCAATCCTGCAATGACCATGCTGTCCGACTTAACTAAAACCCCCTATGCTTTCGGGGACCATATCCTTCTATTCCCATCTCATTCACGTACTTGTCAAGATGCCTCAAAGGTTGATCTTATCTCTGCTTCCACTACTTCCCTCAGCAACGAGTTCCAAGCACCCATCACTATCTACGAAAAAATCTGCCTTGTACATCTCTTAAAACTTGTCCCTCACATCTTAAATCTATGCCCTTTAGTTATTGACTCTTCCACCCTGGGAAAAAGCTTCTGACTATCCAGGCCATTCATAATCTTGTAGATTTCTATCAGGTCTACCCTCAACCTCCGTCGCTCCAGTGAGAACAAACCAAGTTTCTCCAACCTCGGCAGACTGTGCAATTTCAGCACGGATATCAGCAGTCCAGTCTGACTTGCTAACAAGGCAAAGACATTGGAGGAAAGGCATGTGTGGGAAGATGCATGTGATCATTTTGAGAGAGGTCAGTTGGTTTATGCTCCATGGAAGCCGTGTCATTCCCTTGGGCCAATGCTTCAGTGAATCTAGTAATCAACTGATGGACAGATTGCTGGACTGCCATGACACACTGCAAGCCCTTTTGCACACTACAATCACACACTGATGAAAACAGCGGCTTAACTCTTAGTACTGATCTCCACACTCCTTTTTGACCATTTGTTAGGAGGGCTTTCTGTTCTCTGAGAATCTCGCCTTTTCTCTATGAAGACTGTCAATTCAGCACCCCAAAATCTTGAAGCCTGAACTTTCCTATAATGTGCCATTTTTCACCTGATTCCCTAGGAGAAATTAACTTCATGTGCAATGTGCAGCAACTGCTCCAGCCAAGTACACTTCCCTTTTAAGAGATGAAGACTAACATTAAGTGATATTGGGAAGTTACAATTTAATGTCACCTGCTGATGTGTGCAATCGATGAACAGTATGCATTTATTGTTGGATGAACACAAAAATCATTCTAATAGACAGGCAATGGGAAGTTGGAAGTTGCCTGCATTTCAATAAGTAGAGGTGGGTAATCTTACATTGTTATCCACATGCATGCTTTTAGGTGTTAGCCACCATGATATTTAAAGTGGTATGTATGATTCCAGAAGAAAATTTACCAGCAAACTCTTCATGATTGCATTATGTTTGATAACAAAACATAGAAACCATACAGTGCAGAAGGACGCCATTTGGCCCACTGAGTCTGCTAGTCCCTCTGACAGTAAGGTGCAATTTAGCCTGGCCAATCCACCTAATCAGCACATCTTTGGACTATAAGAGCATCCAGGGGAAACCCACGCAGACTTGGGAAGAACATCCAGACTCCACACAGCAAGTGATCCAAGCCAGAAATCGAACCTGGGTCCTGGTGCTGTGAGGCAGCTGTGTTAATCACAGTGCCACCATGATGCCCCTAACCACAAATAGAAAGTATTTTTGGAAATACCCTTCTTCTGGTTTACAAATATTCTAAACAAGAGAGAAAAACTAAAAAAAACTGACCATTTAAGTGTATCAATCACTCCTCATTTGATCTTGCCTCTTATGAATTTAGACAACAAAATGCTATACTTGAGTTTGCAGTAATCAATATTTTCACAACAGTATGTTTAAAAAAAACCCGGCAAACAGAACTCATAAGACTCTGCAAAACACAATTTATTTTATTTTTCATTCCTGACCTTGTGTATTTTTAAAAATTCTTTTTTATGGGGTGTGGGCCTTGCTGGCAAAGCCAGCAGTTATTTCCCTTGAATTGAGTCACTTGCTGTGCAATTTCAGAGGACACCTGAAGTCATTAGTCAGCCAGACTGGGTTAGAATGGCACATTTCCTTCTCTAAAGGATCCTGGATAGGTTTTTACAACAATCGATGATCACCACTGCTGAAACTAGCTTTATATTCCAGAACTATTAACTAAACTTAAATTACACCAACTGCCGTGGTAGGATTTGAACTGGTATCTCCAGAATATTAGCCTGGGCCTTTGGATTACTGGTCTAGTGGCATTAATATTACACTACTATCTCTTAAATATATACCATAATATTTCATTCCAACATGTGAACTTTGTCGTGACTACAAATTTTTGTCAACTTTGAAAATGGGTTGGCGTAATTGGGTTTCAAGTGGTAAGGGTAAAAAAAATCCAAGCCTGATCGTTAATTAACATTTCTCTAATGGAATTCTGCCATGCTACCAAGATATTTCTTCCAATTTGTCAGCTGAAAAAATTGTAAAGAAGTAGCACAATTGTACTCCAGTCTACACTTCGTCTCAGTGAAATATTTAAAATGCAATAATTGTTAGAAGTTGGAAATGAAATGAAAGGTAAACAATTGGATAAAAATAAATTGACAGAGATTAAGTTGCATTGAGGGCTTGAGAGATGCAGATTAGCTTAGTAGTGGGATAGTAACTGGCACTTTGTTTAACAAAGTGAAGATTAGCAATCTAGAGACTCAGGTCATAGCCAACCCAGTTGCAAACCAGAACTCTTTCAGATCCAATTACTGTTCAGAAAGCAAAGTAGAAAAAGTCTGTCTTGTGAGACCCTATAAATTCCATTCTAACATAGAAGAGAGGCTCCCAAAAAAAAAGCTATAGATCATATCTGGTAATTATTTGCTGGATTTGGCTTATAGTGTTAAAACCTATGGGATGTTGTTTGGGGAAAAGTATATTCGCAGCATTTAGGAAAATAGGGAGATTTAGATTGGGGGTTAATTTAAACATATTGTCTGGGTAATCATTATTCTAGTTAATTGTAAATGTTACTGCTGCCTTTATTGTTCTAAAGTTTAATAAATGTTTTGTTACTTGAATAATTTATAACTCTGCTCCCTTTCCTCACTGGGTTTCATTTCTTTTATCGTACTTTTTTCCAAATTGCAAAAATAATAATAGTTTAAGTAACAGCATTCCAATTTTCCCATCTGGGATTTAGGATGTTCTCACATTGACTTTGGTGGGACTAGAAGATTCCACTGGCAGGAGGGAATAGAAAGTTCTGGTGTATATGTCAGAAAATCAGGGTAAAACTGGTCTTGCAACATCTTCAATCAATATGCTTTTCAAGAAGTGATTTTGGATTGGGATAGTGAGAAAATGGAAACAGTACCTAGTTTTTTCCTTATGAAGTACAGGCACAGTAAATTATATAAATAAAAATTGAGTATTCTGTTTTGCAGATTTTAGCAAATTCTAAATTTTCATTCAACTTTACATTCCCAACATTTAGCACTCTAAAAATAAATAGGGCACTTATTTACAATGATATGATAAATGTGTTGCATTCACCAATTCGGTTTTCTGGAACAAATATGGTCCCAATTACTAGGTTAATGGAGAAAAGAGAAGTGTGAGAAAACAGTAGTATCAAGTTTTTCCTTACTTTCAATGTTCCACACTTTTCAAATGTTTGATCTCAATAACAGTGGAAATGTGATTCTGTAAAGATTGTCAAATATAATCAGAAGTGCAAATGTAAGAAAAGGAGAGTTTCTTTGGCTCACCTGCTCTGCCCCTTCCCTTTTGGCATTGTAAGTATCCAAGTGTTCTTGTAGCTCTAAAACGCTAAACTTTAATGTCTCTAACAATCCACAGGAGACAAGCTGCAAAAAAAGTAGCAAAACAATCATTAACATTATATACTCCTGATATACTTCAATTAGAATTATATTTATGTAAGAAATAATGTCAAAGACTGGTGAACAGACTTGTTCAGTGGTTTAACACACTTGTGTTTGCAATTCAGGTTCCTTGTTAATATCAAAAATCATGAAGTGAGGAAAATTAGGGTATAAGATTTCCTCAGCAACTCTGCATGGCCAGTTCAATAATACTAGTGGTGAACTGCATAAAAAATTGCTTGTGTGCATTCTCATTTGTGGACTGAAGAATGGATATATTTTCAAATCTATTATGGCAGGTGGAGGACAGGTAGGGAAGAAAGGGCTTAAAGAAAGTGAAATAAGGAAACTGAGAAACATAATTGGCATCTTAGAGATATGGACTGTTCCATCTCTTCTAGAATTTTCTTCTGTTTCAATTTCTTGCAGTAACTTGGCAAGGTTTCCTATTTGCTCACAGAATTCCTGGAATCCGTAGAGTGCTGAAAGAGGCCATTTGGCCCATTAAGTCTGCACAGATTCTCCAACACAGTATCCCACCCTATAACCCCACAGATTTATCCTGCTAATTCCACTAATCTAAACATTTCAGGACACTAAAGTGCAACTCAGCATGTCCAATCACCTAACCTACACATTTTTGGACTGTGGAAAGAAACCAGAATACCCATAGGAAACCCACACTGACAGGGGAAGAACATGCAAGCTCCACACAGTCAGTCACCCGAGGCTTGAATCGAATCTGGTCCCTGGCACTGTGAGGCAGTTGTGCTAATCACTGTTTCACTGTGCAGCCCATCTTGATCTGAGCCAGTGCTTATCTCATTTGCATTTCTTTAGAAACTTATGAATGATAATGTATGTTACATATAAAAGTGTAATACATAGAACATAGAACATAGAACATTACAGCACAGAACAGGCCCTTCGGCCTTCGATGTTGCGCCAACCAATATAAAAAGCAATGCCCCTCCAAACTAAACCATTCCCTTCTCTTCCATATACTTATCAACTAACCTCTTAAACGCCATCAAACTTGGCGCATCTACAACCGCTGCAGGCAGGGCATTCCACTCCCGAACCACCCTTTGGTTAAAGAACCTGCCTCTGATATCCGTCCTATAACTATCACCCCTTAATTTAAAGCTGTGTCCCTTGTGCTAGCTTTTTCCATCCTAGGAAAAAGGCTATCAATGACCAGTGCTGCTAAGTTATGTGGTCAAAGCAGGTTGATCTACATCAGTATCCTTAAATTTGTTCACGGCACACACGAGCATTTGTAGCTGTTATATAATGTTATATAAATATAGCATTAATTTGCAGTTTTGGAAAGCCAACAAGCCAACCTGTTGGGCTAGGACAAGGACATATGCGACTGTTTACTTGAGAACTGAGAACAGCCACATGTCGCTCCATCCTCCTTTGGTGTACATCATATTTAAAGCTTTCAGCCGAATGTGCAGCCAGCTAGGGGTTGTCACGTACCAATGCCACAGATTCACAGTTATTTTTACAAAAAAATGGGCCTTGTTATAACAATAAACAGCAGGTTTATTTGGAAAGGAGGACTTTACAGTGCTGTGGGCAAAGCTCAGTAAGTGGAACTAATTAGATAGCTCTTTTAAAACGCTTGGAATGCTGGAGCTGAAGGCTTCTTTCATTGTACACTTGTGCTGATGAATTGTATATTCTTATGTAGTTTGATAATTGAAAACTATAATCTATTATTTCCTCATATCAATCCTCTTTATGTATTTAAAGTTGTCTGTTGCTTTGTTTCAGCCTGCCATGCTTCGTGTGCAATCTGCACTGGCTCTTCAGTATATTGTGCTTCCTGTTCCAACCACCTTTCCTTGCACAAAGGTCAATGTCTCGTAACCTGCCCAGATGGATTTTACTCTGAGAATGGAACATGCCAAGGTATGTCATATACATAATTGTAAAATATAGTCTGACGCATTTTTATTTGACAGAAGAGGCTTAAATTGTACAATTACAAAAGCAGTTAATCCCATCGTTCTTCAGAATTTTTGTATATTATAGTTTTAATTAGCATCCCTGCTTGTTGTTCAATATCGTAAAGATTCTTAAAAAAAAATTTAATTTGGGTAATTTTACTTCCAATGACGGATGGGTTGAACCCAAGTAACAAGTAAGTTTCAAAATTGCAACCTGACTTCAATGCGTTTGCGTTTGAATTTCATGGAGGCAAGTAAGGGTGTCTGCTCCTAATCAAGAAGTTTGCATGCATCTATTTTTGAAAGCTTTTTACTTTGGACCAGGTTCCCGAGCATCAGTTATCTTGACACATCAAGAAGACCAAATAAATAAGGTGGGTGCACCACTTATGATAGAGGAGAAAAGGACCACTTCCTCTAGGTCCAATAAGCTTACATACTTCCCTACCAATAATAAGCTAACTATGACTGCAATTACCAACACACACCCATTGCGGTCTCTCCCACAATCCTGCCCTGACCCATTAATCCCAGCCTTGATCATCCCCAGTTGGTGATCTTTCCCTCCATCGTAGATTGGCACGATGGCACAGTGGTGCTGCCTCACAATGCTAGGGACCCGGTTCAATTTCAGCCTCGATGACTGTGTGAAGTTTGCACATACTACTTGTTTCTGTGTGCATTTCCTCCAGGTGCTCTGGTTTCGTCCCACAGTCCAAAGACGTGCAGATTAGGTTGATTGGTCATGCTAAATAGCCCCTTATATCAGGGCATCAGTAGGGTAAATCTGTGGGGTTATGGGAAAACGGCCTAGATAGGATTGTTGTGGGAGCAGGCTTGATGGGCAGAATGGTCTCTTTCTGCATTGTAGGGATTCCAAAATATATGCTTGCTCTTCTCCTTGGTTGTGATTGAGTGCTACAAGCTTTCCTACCTGTTAATCTGGTTGGCTGCTTAATTTACTCCGGTAATTCACGGGCATGGACTGAAACAGCCATTATCATAATGGTGCTACCATCTGAGGGATTTCAGTTGAAACTGATGTCAAAACCATTTTGCAGTGAGCTGCATCATTGGACCAATCCAGCTTCAATTGTAAAAATGAGCACTTCATGCTGTGTTATCTTACAAGCACAATTGCTTGAAGAAAAGTACAGCATGTGCCAAATGTTACAGAAAATGACAGAGTGGAAAAAAAAGCATATTGATTTTTCTGGCCTTCCTCTGTAGATAGGCTGATCACAATGTGATAGTAACATTAACGCAACACAAGACAGAAGTTAACCATCGCCTCATGACATTCATCAGCATTGCTGAATTCTCCCACCATCAACATCTTGAGGGTTACCATTGACCAAAGTTTTAACTGTGGATTTCCTCTGGGTGCTCTAGTTTCCCCTCACTGTCTGAAAGATGTGCTGGTTAGGTCACTGGACATGTTAAGTTTCCCTCAATGTACCTGAACAGGCACTGGTGTGTGGGGTCTAAGGGATTTTCACCACAACTTCATTGCAGTGTCAATGTAAGCCTACTTGTGACTAATAACTTAACTTTATATAGATACTGTGGCTACAGGAACAGGTCAAAAGCTGGAAATTCTGTACAGAGCAACTCCTCTCCTGATCCCCCAAAGACCATCGCCATCTGCAAGGCACAGCTGAGAAGTAGCTATTCGCTTCCCCCACCACTGATGCACTGTGGCAGCAATTGCACCTATTCAGGTACACGGAAGGAGAACTTAGCATGGCCAGCCACCCAACCAGCACATCCCCCGGACCCTGGGAGGAAACTAGAGCCTCCAGAGGAAACCCGTGCAAATTCCAACAGTGACGCAGCTGAGAATTGTACCTGTGTCCCTCACGGTGTGAAGCAGCAGTGCTAACTGCTACGCCACCCATATACTGCAAAAGAAAATATACTACATGCCAATCCTTACAAACCCGTGACTTTAGAACATAGAGAACATAGAACAATACAGCACAGAACAGGCCCTTCGGCCTTCGATGTTGTGCCGACCAAAATAAAAAGCAATGCCCCTCCAAACTAAACCATTCCCTTCTCTTCCATATACTTATCAATTAACCTCTTAAACGCCACCAAAACTTGGCGCATCTACAACAGCTGCAGGCAGGGCATCCCACTCCCTAATCACTCTTTGAGTAAAGAACCTACCTCTGATATCCGTCCTATAACTCATACCCTTAATTTAAAGCTGTGTCCCCTCGTGCTAGCTTTCTCCATCCTAGGAAAAAGGCTATCACTGTCCACCCTATCTAACCTCTAATCATCTTATATGCTTCAATAAGATCCCCTCTTAGCCGCCTCCTTTCTAACGAAAACAACCTCAAATCCTTCAACCTCTCTTCATAGGACCTGCCTCCATACCAGGCAACATCCTGGTAAACCTCCTCTGTACCCTCTCCAATGCCTCCACATCTTTCTTATAATGTGGGGACCAGAACTGCCCACAATACTCCAAGTGCGGCCGCACTAGAGTTTTGTACAGTTGCAACATGATGCTGCGGCTCCTAAATTCAATCCCCCTACCAATAAAAGCTAAGACTCCATAGAACATAGAACATTACAGTGCAGTACAGGCCCTTTGGCCCTCGATGTTGCACCGACCAATGGAACCAATTTTATGACCCTGTAACCTAAACTATTCCAATCCTATCCATATGCCTATCCACTGACCATTTGAATGCCCTTAAACTTGACGAGTCCACTGCAGGCAGGGCATTCCATGCTCTTACTACCCTCTGAGTAAAGAACGCACCTCTAACATCCGTCCTATATAACTACCACCCCTTAATTTAAAGCTATGTCCCCTCGTGTTATCCATCTCCATCCGAGGAAAAAGGTTTTCACTATCCACCCTATCTAACCCTCTGATCATCTTATATGTCTCAAATAGGTCGCCCTTTTCTCTCTAATGAAAATAACCTCAAGTCCCTTAGTCTTTTCTCATAAGACCTATACATCATACCAGGCAACATCCTGGTAAACCTCTTCTGCACCCTTTCCAATGCCTCCACATCTTTCTTATAATGTGGCGACCAAAACTGTACACAACACTCCAGTGCGGCTGCACCAGAGGTTTGTACAGTTGCAACATGACACCTCGGCTCCGAAATTCAATCCCTCTACTAATAAATGCAAACACACTGTATGCCTTCTTAACAACCTTATCAACTTGAGTACCAACTTTCAGAGATCTATGCATCTGTATACCGAGATCTCTCTGCTCATCTACACTACTAAGAGTCCTACCATTAGCCCTATATTCTGCACACATATTACTCTTACCAAAGTGAATTACCTCCCACTTTTCCACATTAAACTCTATCTGCCACTTCTCAGCCCAGCTCTGCAACTTATCTATGTCCCTCTGCAATCCATCCTCACTGTCTACAACTCCTCCGACTTTGGTGTCGTCAGCAAATTTACTAACCCATCCCTCTACACCCTCACCCAGGTCATTTATAAAAATAACAAACAATAGTGGCACCAAAACAGATCCCTGAGGTACACCACTAGTAACTAAACTCCAGGTTGAATATATCCCATCAACCACCACCCTCTGTCTTCTATCATGACATTCTATCAGCTAGCCAATTCCTAATCCAATTTGCTAAATCACCCTCAATCCCATGCATCTGCATTTGCTGTAGTAGTCTTCCATGGGGAACCTTATCAAACGCTTTGCTAAAATCCATATACACCACATCAACTGCCTTACCCTTATCCACCTCTTTGGTCACCTTTTCAAAAAACTCAATAAGGTTTGTGAGGCACGACCTACCCTTCACAAATCCATGTTGACTATCCCTAATCAATTCATTTCTTTCTAAATGACTATAAATCCTATCCCTTATAATTCTTTCCAAAACTTTCCCCACAACAGATATAAGGCTCACTGGTCTATAATTTGCAGGATGGTCTCTACTCCCCTTCTTAAACAAGGGGACAACATTTGCCATCCTCCAGTCTTCCGGCACTACACCTGTAGCCAACGATGACATGAAGATCAAAGCCAAAGGCTCTGCAATCTCCTCTCTAGCCTCCCAGAGTAACCTGGGATAAATCCCATCCAGCCCAGGGGACTTATCTATTTTCACACTCTCAAGAATAGCTAACACCTCCTCCTTATGTACTTCTATCCCGTCTAGCCTACAACCCTATCAAAGCGCTTACCCTCTGAGGACCTCTCCTGCTATTCTGCAGGAATCACATCATCATTTTTTTCATGGCTTCTTCTGTCCTCACAGGAGAAGAATGCCAATAACTGACAGGAGACGGGGGTGGTGAGCCTGACCTCTGAGACCTTACCCCTTAGAGGAGCGGGCACTGGAGCTTTTGAAAGAAGACATCCAGACTGTCAGTGAGCACTTGTCAATCCTCCACTCAATTTTAGTCAATTAGTAGGGGGCAACAACTCCATTGACATTTTCCCGTGTGAAGACTGACGAAAAATACTCATTCAGTGCCTCTCCAATCTCTACAGGCTCCACGCACAATTTCCCACTACTGTTTCTGACTGGCCCTAATCTTGCCCTAACCAATCTTTTATTCTTAACATATCTATAAAAAGCTTTAGGGTTCTCCTTTATCCTATCTGCCAAAATCTTCTCATGTCCTCTTCTAGCTCTTTAGCTCCCTCCTGGCTAATTTATAACTCTCCATAATACGCCATATGTAGGTGGCCAGGATGTGGACTACAGAGCAGAATTTCAAAATTTACCAATGGTACCATAATATCATTCTAGATCATTTTTGGAAATGAAGGCATACAGACTTTATGAAACGAAACTTTATTTGTAGTCAGCACTTAGTGGAGAAACTGGACAGCATTTTTATGTCATTCTCATTACATGGGCAACTGTTGAAGCATTAGAAATTAAGGAAGTAATTTGTTTAAGTTACATGTGACAAACTGGAAGAACTAGCAGAAGGCTCAAAAGTATGACTAGCAAACATCTTTTACGAATTACTGCTAAGAAATGGAACCTACATTTTCTAGAATAGAGCTTTATGAATACATGTGATAAAGTTGTCTTCTGTGCTGTAACCATTTTGATTGTATGAGAGAAATGCCATAGCATTTTATAACATAAAAATTAACTTTTTATACAACTTATTAATTTTATTGCAGTAGAAATCTAAAACTTACAGTTTCAGCATCCACAAACACAGTAGGGCAATCTGAACACATCATCATTACTTCCAATGAGCTCTTGAATTTCGATCCAATCTTCTGCAGGCTGTCCCCCAAATGACTGACTGAATCATGAGTTATGGCACAGAATTTTTTCTGAATGTTCTGTAGAAACAAGCAAATAGTTAACATAATATATGAAAATTTAAAACATTTTCACATCAGCACAAGGTTTATGTAGATTGGTGCAAAGCCATTTTGGCCTCAAAGCAATGTTAAACTTATGCTGTAAATTAGGGAAGGCAGTGGCACAGTGGAATTATCACTGCAGTAGCAATCCAGAGATCTATGATAATGCTCTGGGGACCCTAGTTTGAATTTCTCAGCAACAGATGGTGAAATGTGAATTCAATGAAAATCTGGAGTTATAAGTTTAATGATGACCACAAAACCATTGTTGATTGTCATAAAAAACACTATCTGGTTCACATGTTCTTTAGGGAAGGAAATCTGTTGTCCTTATCTGGTCTGGCCTACATGTGACTCCAGGACCACAACAGTGTGGCTAACTCTCAAATGCTCTCTGAAATGAAGGGCATTTAGAATGGGCAATAAATGCTCTTCCAGGCAGCAACACCCATATCTTGTAAATTTAAATTAAAAAAAGGCACCCTATTAGTTTATGTATTCAATATTAGAATTTGGCTGGATATTGTACCTTTTGGCCACATTCTCCTCTGTCAAATCCACTATTCCAGAACAATCCGAGACAGCAAAGATGACCTACCTTTTTCTACACTTCCTATTCCCTCTATAAAAATCTTGCCCTTTACTCTCAATGTCAACAGGTATGAGGATCTCATGAATATCTTTATCAGAATGATTGGGCCCATCCAGTTGCACCTACTGCATTACCTCTTCATCGTGATCTTGTTCTTCCTCACCCCTCTGGAGTCTCTTATATGGTCAACCATACTATGCTTTTCTGATAAACTTTTCATTATTCAATTTAGCGGTACCATCCTTACCTAATTGATCATTTCCAGAGCATTTCTATCAATGGCTTCTCTTCTCACCCACATCTTTACCAATGAAGTAACCTTGACCCTTTTTTTTTGTTATCTACATGTTGCTTCAGAACACCAAAAGGCATGGGTCAACTTCCATTTGCTGATGACTACAGGTCTATTCCTTCATCCTGAACACCGCCATACCCCACCCCACAGTTTCTGTACAATTTCTGACCCAAAAGTCCAAACGTTCAGCCTTGGATGAGACACCCTTGCCTCCACAATATTTAATGTATCAGGGAGCAGGAAAATTACCTGAACATTTTGTCCCAAGAGACAGTCACACTTCTTAGGGTAGGTATTTTTGGTCAGGGACAGGAGGGTGTAATTTAGAGTGAGGCAAGTTGGAGATACAGAAAGTAACAATCATGCAGTTTTTGTCCCTACAATTATTCAACAAGTGTACAGTTTTTATGGATGTGCTGGCACTGTAGAGTGGATGAGCAAACTTATCATTGTGGTGTAAGGAGTCATTCAAGCGGGGGCAGGAGAGTAAAACAGGAATGTAGCTGTGTAAAGGACAGTATAATTAGAGGGATAGATTTGGTTTTCTGCAGCCGAGAGTGTAAGTGCCAAAGACTATGTTGCCTATTGGTTGAAGGGTTAAGGACATCTCTTTAGATGATGGAGGAACACTTGAAGTGAAAGAGGAAGGACCCAGTTGTTGTGCGACTGGGTAGCAGTAACATAGATTGGATCAAATAAGGGATTCTGTTGACAGAGTATGAACAGTTAGGGAATACTAGCTGTTCATTTAGCTTGTGCTTTGCATCAGTATTCACCAAAGAGAGAGTCTTGGTAGATGATGAGTCTGGGAAAGGGTATGTAGATAGCTTGAATCATGTAGAGATCAAAAAGGAGGAGGTATTGGGGTTCTCGAGAAACATTAGAGTAGACAAATCCCCAGGGCCTGATGGGGTATACACCAGAATATTGAGAGAGGCAAGGGAGGAAATTGCTGGGATCTTGAGAGGAATCTTTGTATCCTCAATGGCTACAGGGGAGGTCACATAGTAAGAAGTCTCACAACACCAGGTTAGAGACCAACCAGTTTATTTGATAGTAATCCCATAAGCTTTCGGAAATGGTGTTCCTTCGTCAGCTGTGTGGAAGATTCTGATCAGAGAAGTCACACACAGTTTACAGAATACTGATTAGAATGCAAGTCTTTACAGTTAACCTACTATTCAAATCTTAAAGACGCAGACAATGTGAGTGGAGATAGCATTAGCATAAGTTAAAGAGATGTGATTTGTCTCTGGACAGGATAGTAAGTGAGATTTTACAAGCCCAGGCACGTCATGGGGGTTACAGATAGTGTGGCATGAGCCCAAGATCTCAGTTGAGGCCGTCTTCATGTGTATAGAACTTGACTATCAGTCTCTGCTCAGCGACTCTGCACTATCATGTGCCGTGAAGACCGCCTTGGATAACATTTACCCAAAGACTAGAAACTGAATGCCCGAATACCATGCTTCATGGTACATTGGGGAGACCATGCAGACATTACGGATGAATGAACATCACTTGGCAATCACCAGGCAAGACTGTTCCCTTCCTGTCGGCGAACACTTCAGTGGTCAGGGGCATTTGGTCTCTGATCTTCAGGTTAGCGTTCTCCAAGGCGGTCTTCACGACACACGACAGCGCAGAGTCGCTGAGCAGAAACTGATAGCCAAGTTCTGCACACATGAGGACGGCGTCAATCTGGATTTTGGGTTCATGTTGCACTATGTGTAAACCCCATGATTTGCCTGGGCTTGTAAAATCTCACTTACTGTCCACTCACATTGTTTGCATCTTTAAGATTTGAATAGTAGGTTAGCTGTAAAGACTTGCATTCTAATCAGTATTCTGTAAATGGTGTGTGACTTTATACGCCTTTCTCTGATCAGAATCTTCCTCACACCGGATGAAGGAACACCATTTCCAAAAGCTTGTGGGATTACTATCAAATAAACTGATTGGACTCAAACCTGGTGTTGTGAGATTTCTTAATGTGTTTATCCCAGTCCAATGCCAGCATCTCTACATCATACAGGGGAGGTCCCAGAGGATTGGAGAATACCCAATGTTGTTCCTTTGTTTAAGAAGGGTAGCAAGAATAATCAATGTAATTACAGGCCGGTGAGCCTTACACCAGTGGTAGGGAAATTATTGGAGAGGATTCTTTGAGGTAGGATTTATTCTCACTTGGAAATAAGTGGACGTATTAGAGAAAGGCAACATGGTTTTATGAAGGGGAGGTTGTGTCTCATGAACTTGATCAAGTTTTTTGAGGAAGTGATGAAGATGATTGACGAGGGTAGGGCAGTGGATACTGTCTACATGGACTTGAGTAAAGCCTTTGAATAGATCTCTCATGGCAGACTAGCGCAGAAGATAAAGTCTCATGGGATCAGAGGTGAGCTGGCAAGATGGATAAGGTGAATACAAAACTGGCTCATCATAGAAGACAGGGAGTAGCAGTGGAAGGATTGAGACAAGTGGCTCAGATCAGTGCTGGGACCTTTGCTGTTTGTAATATAAATAACAATGTTATTTATGACATATATAAATGATTTGAAGGAAAATGGAACTGGTTAATAATTGTGGACAACACAAAGGTTGGTGGATTTGCAGATAGCCATGAGGACCATCAGAGAATACAGCAGGATGTAGATCAGTTGGAGACTTGGTGAAGATGGCAGATGGAGTTTAATCGGGGCAAATATGACGTAATGCTTATGGAAGGTCTAATATAGATAGAAAACATACAGTAAATAACAGAACTCTTAAGAGTATTGATTAGTAAAAGGAAGTGGGCATACAGGTACACAGATCACTGCAAGTGGCAATGCAGGTGGAGAAAGTAGTCAAGAAGACAGTCAAGAAGACTTATGGAATAAATGCTTTCATAGGCCGGGGTGTTGAGATTAAAAACTGGCTAGTCATGTTGTAGCTTTATAGAAATTAGTTAAGGCCGCACTTGGAATATAGTGTTCAATTTTGGTTACCACATTACCAAAAGGATGTGGAGACTTTGGGGAGAGCACAGAAAAGGTTTACCAGGATGTTGCCTGGTATAGAGGACATTAGCCATGAGGAGAGGTTAGAGAAACTTGGTTTGTTCTCATTGGAACGATGGAGGTTGAGGGCAACCAGATAGAAGTTTACAAAATTATGATAGGCATGGGCAGAATAGATAGTCAGAAGCTTTCTCCCCACAGTGGAAGAGTCCATTACTAGGGGGCACAGATTTAAGGTGTGAGGCATAAGGTTTGAAGAAGATGTTCGAGGCGAATTTTTTTTACATAGAGGGTGGTGAGTGCATGGAACTCGTTGCCGGGGAGGTAGTGGAAGCTGATACAGTAGTGACTTTTAAGGGGCGTCTTGACAAATACATGAATTGGATGGGAATAGAGGGACTGAGTCCCCAGGAGGATAAGGGATTTTATTAAGTCAGGCAGCAATGGTCAGTGCAGGCTTAGAGGGCCAAAGGGCCTGTTCCTGTGCTATAATTTTCTTTGTTCTTTAATAAATTAAAAAGCAGAACCACAGTCTCTGGATTGCTACCTAAACCACGAGCAAATTGGCATAGGTAATACGAACAGGGAGCTGAACTCATGGCTCAAAGATTGGCATGGGAGAAATATATGTTGATTCATGGGACACTGGCACCAATACTGAAGAAAGAAGGAGCCATTGGGATGGTCTTCACCTTCATACTGAGACCAGTGTCCTCTAAGTCAGGAAATGAGTACTGCAGAGAGATCTTACTTTGGTTTCTCAGGGTATCAAAGAATATGGGGAGCAGATGGAAAATAGAGCTGATGCCTGAAAACATCCATGATTGTAGTGAACAGTGAAGCAGGCTCGTGGGCCGCATTGTCATCTCCTACCCCTTTTCCTAATGCTCATATGACCAAGATCATTGGTCCATAATTTCTATTCCACAGGGCATTGTACCCAGGAGCCCAAAAGAAGCACTGGGGGCTCCTATCACCCCAAAGAAGCCCCCGATAAGCACTGCATGACAATTACCCGGAAGTTCAAACTTAAATTGTGAAATTACTCTGGATTGGGAAACATCAAATGTTCTATTTTAAATCACAATTTTCAGTTACCCAGGTAAGATTAGAAGAATTAACACCACTTCTAATATTTGAGTAACTATAGCACTGACCCTCCTGAGCCACCAGTGGATTTCACGGCCATTTCCCATTTCTGATCTATCATGCGACCCACAGCTGCACAGCCCCCACTCCCAAGATTCACCCCTAACCACTACACTCTTTGACTATACTCCCAACTCCTACCAGCCTCCTCAACTATCTCCTTGCTGGACTATCTTCAAACCCCACAACTAGCCACTTTACTGGCAACCCTGACTATGCCCCCTTCCTCCTTGACCCCATAACTATCCTCCAGGTCCCCCCCAATCATCCTACGATTCCCTCTGATCTACAGACTGCAGTCCATGCCCCTGACTTAATCCCAACACCACTGACTGGAATCCCACCAACACCAATTGGTCAACAATCGCTCCTGCTTCTAGTAGAAACCTCCTCCAGCTTTACAAATTTCCCAAAACTCTATTCCTTCAACTATGGCGTCCTGTGCATTTCACTCTTAACAGTGGTGCTCAGACCTGCTCCTGAAATTTTCTTAGGCTTCCTTACCTTTTTTTACCCTTTTAAAATCCTCTGCAAAACTTACATCTGTGGGCAAGCTTTTTACCACACCTTCTATTAACACCTCCTCTGGCTCATAACCAATTTTTAGCCGATTACTTGTCAGTGAATCATTTTTCTATGATAAAGATTGATGTTGTCTCTGCATCAATGACAGATATTACAAAAGGATTAGAGAATATAAGTTACTGGACCTGCCTCATATATTGAATACAACATAAAATTGGTGTAGTTATATTGCAATAGACATAATTTTGCCATTCAGAATGGGGAAATATTAAATTTCTTCCCCTTAGTGCAACTCTTGTCTGAAGACACTATTTGTAAAATATTCCAAAAACATTGCTTAAAGGGGAAGCCCTGTACTTTGCAGATACTTAATTTTACCTAAATTATATTTTTATTCAAAAGGCTGAGATACCCAGAAATATATAGATAGTCTAGACTATTTTCACTCCAAACATATTTTCATATCATTGTTAATTATAGATGACTTATAGAATGTTAGTTAGAACATACTAATTGACAAATTCAGTTTCAATTTTTTTAAGTAAAGCAAACTTCATTGATGCTACATTTACTGCACTTCCTGAATCTGTCATCTCAAAAAATTCTCATCAGTTAATAGACTACTGACCTGAAACAGTCTAGAGAACACATGAAATGTATGCACCGCACAGGATCCATCTGTATCTGACAGCATCTGGTTGACATGGCAACGCCAGGCTTCCTCCTCATCCTCATAAGCCACTGGTTGGAAAGCAGATAAGATAGCAGACAGGAAAGGTGATGGTGGTGGTGAGGCTTGAATCTCAGGAAACCCTTCTTGGTCTCCTTCATCTTGACTGAAAAAAAGATACAAAATAGTTAATCAAAGCAAAGCATCTAAATTAGGTAGAAAACCAAATCTATAATTGATAGTCTATTGTATGTTTGGAAAACCAACATCACTGATGCTTTGTATTATAATCCTGAAGCCTCATTCCAATATGCTTTTATGATTATGCTGGCAAACAGTGCTGCCAATGAAATGGGTAGTTATATTTTTTAATAATTCAATATTCCAATATTATGTGCAGGAGCACACAATACTTTCTTACATAGATTGTTTAAGAAAACATTTCATTAAAGTCTCAAAAGGAATTCAGTTTCTAAATCCAAAATCATCAGCTGCAAGGCAACTTTTGGTTGTTTCTTTTGAAAATAACAGCACACTATAGACATAACTTAAGAAATGTTCACTTTAATAAATTTATTACTTTTGGCAGTTGATAATTATTATAATAAACTACTGGATTATCAAATTGGAAGAAGTGAAACATGCAAAACCTGACATCAGCTGCAATTTAACTCATAAAAAAGTGCTGGGATTAGTCTCAATATTCAGCACACCCTGGGGAGATTATATTGATACCAGTTGTAGAGAAATCAGTATTCTAAGTTGTCCCACCTTTCTGGCCTAAAGGATGCCAGTGTTATAATTCTGGGCTGCAAGGAGCTCCTAAAAGGAGTGGGAACATTCCTTAAGTCATGATTGCAACGTTACTAGTTTCCAATCAATTATAATGGAGAATAAGGAAAGCCTTTTATAATTTTTCCTATAGGTGCATACATAATCACATATAGTCTCTGCAGAAGCATTCTAATGTTAAATATTTAATTAACATTTGAGAAGTAAAAACAGCCAGAGAATATTTAGGGCATTCTCTGAATGTTAAAACTTTTTAAAATTTTGGTGCAGAAATACCACAAAAAGCCTAAAGAAGTAATGCACACAGTAATAAATGACAATAATGCTGCAGGGTGGAGAGTATAATTTGATTTAATCCTTTTTTAGGTGCAATCTCCTCTATCATATTTGATTAGAACAATGTAATTACATATTAGTTTACAAAATCTTTTACTACTGGTAAAATCAATAACCTGATTAAGTTATTCTTAAACCAAAATCATTACTAAAAAGATGTTGTGAAATTAAAAGACATGCCAATATACTTATTTCCCCTCAATGTATATTTTGTTCCAGGTAAAGCTAGAAAATGGAGGAAATCTACCCAAATAATAAATCATAATTCACAAAAATATATACTCACTGTTCAAGTTTACTGAATATTCTTACAAAGCATGCAGAGTAAATATATTTGAGACTATTCCTGCTTAATGCAGATAACATTTCTACAAATGTTAGGCAGCACTTTGTTTCAAGTGCAGTCGAACAGCTACTATGCATTAGCTGGAAGATTATCTGCATATAGACGCAGTTGGTAGCTGCATGCACTAGTGAAATGTTTCTCTTGGAAAAGGCACAGACCTTTTGCTGTCGTAGACAGTATTTTTAATTATCTTAAGTAGGATCTGTTTCAAGAGATTGGATGCATCAAAATGTCAATTTGCAAGCAAAATCAATTTAATGGGATTCACGACTGTCAAGTTCCTTAACATTTCTTCTTGGTCATCTATCTTTTGCTGTTAATTGACGTACCAATCAATTTTATTCATTTTACTCAGTGAACTATTTTATTGCACTTGATGTATATACTGAGGTTAATCACTTGTTCTTTATCTTTCACATTGGTGAGAAAAGATGATGGGGTTAAATAATCACACAGAACAAAAAATAATGAGAGCTCTCAAAACAATCCGCTCCCAATTGCTGCAGAGTCACAACAATCACTTCACAACAATACTGAGAAAATGGCATGAATTTCGTCCTTAAATGGCTTAGTTTTCTATTTGAACATCAAACAGGAAGGCTGTAATGCCGTGGCTGCAAAATTTTAAGATTTCTCATCTAATGGTTGCAGCAATTTTATAATAAATCTTGACAAGACAGTGCAGAACATCAAAAGTGTGTGCCGAGAGATAAATCAAACAGAAGTGTTTAGGTGCAGCAAAGCCTGGGTTTTAAAAGGCCAGTGGATGCAGAAGAAAAGGAAGACTGAGTGGCACAAAGAACTTCTTCCTTTTCAGATCCTTAAAAAGCATACTGTAGGAGAATACGAAGTGTTGCATGAGTCTAATTTAATGTAATGATATTACATGAATCATAAAAATGTAACTGACAATTCCTCTCCTTGCCATCAACGTTACTAAACCCAGCTACATACTATCTGGTGCAGTCACTTTTTCCTAAAACAGCAAATCTTTTGGACTCCACCAGGGGGCACAGGGTTCTTGTTTTGGATTGCGTACTTGTAACTATTCAAATACTGAATCAAATGGCTGAATTGGCAACAAGCCAATCCCGTCAGTAGTGTGGTTTGTTATCCTAACCAATCATGATCAGAATGTTTTCCCAAGTTTTTTTGGTAGTTTCCCATGAATGAAGAAAATTCTGGAAAAACAGAGGATAAAGGAGGCTGACCTTCTTTCAAGGATAAGGATCATATCTCTGACAAAATTTGTAGAGGGGTCACATTTCAGTGCAAATCCAGGACTAGAGTAGACAAATATAAGCTTTAGGGCAAGAGATGCAAGGATAAAGAAAAAGAATCAGTCATTTAAAACTGAGGTGCGTAGAAATTTCTTCTTGCAAAGGCTGTTGGATGTCTGGAATTCTCTGCCCCAAAGAGTGGTGGAGGCTGGATCATTAGAAGCATTCAAAGTGGAGGTGGATAAATATTTGATGGATCAAGTAACAGAGAGCTATGGGGAAATGACACAAAAAGAAATTGAGATCTGCATAGTTCAGTATGATTGTATTGAATGAGGGGCAGACCGAACGGACCTGGTGGTCTACTCCTGCTTCGATTTCATGTATTCTTGTGATCGGAGGGAAAGCAGTGAGTGATAATGACCTAGAAGTTACTGCCTACAAGAGTGATGGAAGCAGAACTGGGTAAAATAGGGAATAGTCAGCATGATGTCATCAAGGAGAGGTCATGCCTGACAAATCTATTAGAATTCTTTGAGGAGGTAATGAGCAGGTTAAACAAAGGAGAGCGAATGGATGTTATCGACTTGGATTTTCAGGTCTTTGACAAGGCCACACGGGAGGCTGCTTAACAAGATAAGAGCCCAAGGTATTAGAGGCAAAGTGTTATCATTGATAGAAGATTGGCTGACTGCAGAAGACAAAGAGTAAGGATAAAAGGTCCTTTCCAGGATGTTGGCCAGAGACTACTGGAGATTTGCAAGGGTCAGTGTTGGAACCACAACTTTTCACTTCATACATCAGTGATCTAGATGAAGGAACTGAGAGCATTGTGGCTAGGTTTTCAGACAGTACAAAGGTAGTAGGAGCGATAGGTAGTATTGAGGTGGCAGGGAGATTGCAGAAAGACTTGGATAGATTAAGGAGAGTGAGAAAAGAAGTGGAAAATGGAATACCATATGGGAAAGTGTGAGGTTATACACCTTGGTAGGAAGATAGAGGTATCGATTATTTTCTAAATGGGGGAGAGAATTCAGAAATTAGAAGCAGAAAGGGACTTGGGAGTCCTAGTTTAGGTTCTCTTTCAAGTTCAGTTGGTAGTTAGGAAGGCAACTGCAATCTTAACATTCATTTTGAGAGGATTAGAATACAAAAGTAGAGATGTATTGCTGAGGCTTTATAAGGCTTTGGTCAGATCACATATGGAGTATTGTGAGCCATTTTGGGCCCCATATTTAAAGAAGGATGTGTTGGCCTGGAGAGAGTCTGGAGGAGGTTCACAAGAATGATTCCAGGAATGAATAGCTCGACATGAGGACTCTGGGTCTGCACTCAATGCAATTTAGGATGAGGGGGTCCTCATTGAAACTTACAGAATACTGAAAGGCCTGGAAAGAGTGAATGTGAGGAAGATGTTTCTATTAGAAGTCAAGATTAGAATCTGAGGGTCACAGCCTCAGAATAAAAAGACTTTTTAAAACCGAGATTAGGAGTAATTTCTTCAGCCAGAGGGTGGTGAATATATGGAATTCAATGCCACAGAAGGCTGTGGAGGCCAGGTCATTGAGTGCATTTAACATAGAGGTCGATAGGTTTTTGATTGGTAAGCAGATTAAAGGAAAAGATGGGAGAATGACGCTGAGAAACTTATCAGCCATGATTGAACGGCAGAGCACAGTCGAGGCTGATTGGCCTAACTCTACACTTATATCTCATGTTTTATGAAATGATGGATGATTTCAAAAGGAAATTGGATAATATTTGAGGGAAATAATTGGCAGGGTTACAGGGACAGAATAGGGGAATGGTACTGTTTAGATTGGGCTACAGAAAGCTGACATCTGTGCCATAGTGATACTATGACATTAAAAAAAAAGTTCTTTGAAGATGCAAATGTCCTGAACTTCAGTCACCAAGGTGATCCCTCATAAATTATCCTCCTGCAACCAATTCATGTTTCAAAATGAAAAGTATACAAATGTTTTAATGCAGCAAACCAGTTAGTGGCATCCTGTAAACGCTAAGCTAATACAAGCACATTAATACATGACGCAAGTTCCTTCATTATCCCAATCACCAATTCAAGGAATACAATTAAATGATGTGAACCACGGTTCACTCTAGAAATATGGCCTATGCTGACACTTTAATGGTATACTGCAGAAGTGCTATAGTTTTGGAGGATCTGATCTGCTGGATTAAAATATCTAATGGTCTTATTCCAAGAGCAAGGAATTCTTCTGGTTTGCCAGTATATATTATCTCATTGATGTTTGTAGAGCTGCCGTGTTTTCCTGCATTACTACAATGACAACACTTCCAAAGTACTTCATTAGCTCTGAAATGCTACTGGATCTCAGAATTTGCGAAAAGCACTTTGGAATTGTAATATTTTTGTTTAAACATTTCCTTCTTGAAAGCACCTTGAAAAGAAGTTGACCTCCATTTGCAGCAATACATTGCTCATTGATGTACTGTTTGTGTTTTGCCAGGCAACTCAGATCATGACCTCATTACAGCCTTGGTCTAAACATGGACAAAACAGCTGAATTCAAGAGGAGAGATGAGAGCAACTGCCCTTGAAATCAAGGCAGCATGAGACCGAATGTAGCTTCAAGGAGCACCAGCAAAATGGAAGTCAATTGGAACTAAAGAGAAAACTCACAGCCATTGGAGTCATACCTAGCACAAGGAAAGATGGTTGTGATTGTTGGAGATCAATCATCTCAGTCCAGGGACATTGCTGCAGGAGTTCCTCACTGCAGTGTCCTAGACTGAACCATTTTCAGCTGTTTAATCAATGGCCTTTCCATCAGCATTATGTCAGAAGTGAGAGTGTTCGCAGAGAATGTAATATGTTCCCATCTCTGACTCTCCAGATACTGAAGCAATTCGTATCCTTATATGTAGCCAAAAGTTGACAATATTTAGGCTTTGCTGATAAGCGGCAAGCAAAATTCTTGCCACACAAGTACCAGGTAGTGATCATCCCCAACAAAAGAAAATCTAACCTTTGCCCTTTGACAATCAATGGCATTGTCACTGTTGAATCCCCCAGTACAAACACTCTCGAGGTTACCATTGACCAGAAATTGAACTGAACAAGCCAAATAAAAACTGTGGCTACAAGAACAGGTCAGAAGCTATGACTTCTGTAGAAGATAACTCATCTCCTGACTCCGCAAAGCCTGTCCACCGTCCACAATGCATGTTTGAAGTATGATGGAATACTGTCCACTTGCCTGGATGGATGCATCACCAACAATATTCAAGAAGTTTGATATCATCCAGGACAAAGCAGTCCACTTGATTGGGACCCCATCCACCACTTCCAATGTTCACTCCCTCCACCACCAATGCATCATGACAGCAATGTCTACAATTTACAAGATGCACTGTAGGAACTCAGCAGACTCCTTCGGTAGGACCTTCCAAATCTGCGACCCCTGCTACCTAGAAGGACAAGGGAATATATGTGTGGGAACATCACCAGTGGCGTTCCCTCCAAATCACACACCATCCTAATTTGGAACTAATCATCTTTATTTTATTGATGCTGAATCAAAATTCTTCCTAAAAGTACTATGGGTGTTTTTGCATGAGCTGTAGCAGTTCAAAAAGACAACATGCCATCACCTTCTCAGGCACAAGTTACAATGGGCAATAAATACTGACCTAGCCAGTGATGCCCGTATCTCAGAAACAAATACAAAAGCTTTGCCTAACAGATGTTTGGAACCTGTATTTCTGTTGCCTCCTTTTAAAATCTGTACCAAAGGAGATCAACCTTCTTTGAAATCCACAGTCACTACACAGAGAAATAAGTAGTTTTATGGTCAACTCAAAGGATCAACTAATAAACATTGTGTCGATATGAGCTAAGCTCAATTTAAAATTTAGTTGTTCTGCATAGCTCTTTTTTTTGCAGTGCATAGCCCCTTCAAATACTTCTGTGTGAATATATGCTCTATTCATCACAAAACAAGGCCTCCATAGTATCTTTCAATCCAATAGGTACATAGAACATGAGTGTAACAGCCAAACACTCTGGAACAGTACCAAACCAGATGTTATAATAGGAAACTATTTTATATTGATATTTTCAATCAGAGCAAAAATAACCAGTGGCTATTTCTGCTTCAGCCATTATTAAAAGGTGACTGTGCATGACACTAAGTTCTTCCCCCTAGTTTTGTAAATGGACATGGAACACTAAGTTTGGTTATAACTTCTGAAGTAACATGATCCAAAGATGGGCAGTATTTCTACGTACTAAGCTCAATACTTCTGCTTCTTTGGAGTTTTAGCTTGTGCTTTAAAGCAGGTTGTGTACCTTTTGCTGTAAAGATCCTACTGACCAGAGATTAACGTCTGACTGGAACAAATACTTTGGTTGACCAAAGAACATAAAAGACAAAAAGAACTACACTGTTCTGAAACTGAAAGATCAATGCTGAGAACTGGAGATAAAAGTACTGAAGAGAAATTGCAATAATTTTCTGGAAAAACACTTACTCAAATTAAACACACAGCCAGGCTGGAAAGTACCACATAAACAATATTTTAAATCCAAGTTCTACTTTTCAGTAGAACACTGTCTCAGATCAAAAAGAACAGAGGTAAGGATTAATGTTATATGATCCTAACAGTGAATACTAATGAGCCTATTTCTTCAAAAACACTGAAATGCAATCAGAATTATTTTTATGATCATGTATAAATGGTTTCAATGGAGAACATGAAATATAAATTGGTTGTAACATTGTGTCACTTGTTTGAAAGAAGTTAAAGATGTTTGTGTTGATTATTACTATTTACCCTGTAGTAAACATCAAACTAATGCCACATCATCAGCTCCACACAAAAGCATGACCATCATTATATAACCTTGATTAAAAACAATGTATGTTTCTATTCTTACTACTAGATTCAAATATTAATCTACATTAGCCCAGAATTTTGCTTCAAATGTTTGCAAAATTTTCAACGTTCACCTTCATTACTGTATAAAATTGACAGCAATACCTGGTGCCTGCACATGTGCAGCTAAATATGGAAACCTGGAAGTTGCTGTCAAGTGATACATTTCTCAACAGGGTATATGGTCTTTGCACAAAAATTAACACAGAATGAGTAAACTGATGCCAACTCCAACTTTATGGTTGCTGTAAAAAAAAAAGTGTCTTTGCTAAGACTTGTTGAATAGAGGATAACTGAATTTTTAAAATGGCATAACTAAAAATCATAACTACAGCTGAAGAACCCATCTGGTCCCAAAAGGGTAATTTTAGAAGTGTGAAGTGGCATTCTTTCACAATATTTAAAAAAGCCATTATTTTTAAGATAATAAAGCTTGTTTTATAAATTTGATGTTTTAGCTTAATTCCATATGTATACCCCTATCTATATTTAACTTCTTGCAAAATGACTAAAATGTGAATTCTAAATTCCTTTAACTTCCTAATTTTTCTGACTGAGGAAATTTTTCAACCTGATGGACTGAACAGCTTCCCTAATGACATCACTGTTGTTACATGTTACACATGGTGCCAGATTAGTTTGAAATAGGGAAAACCGATGCTTTAGAGTAGGCCAAATCTTTGTGGGTGGTTTTCTTTGCTGTCAGTCAGTACGAGCGATGCTCCTTCTCTGATACTCGCAAAATCTTGCCCATTACATATACTGTAATGGAGTTGTAAATACATGGCTATTACGCTTTCAATTTCAGATGTAACAATAAAAAGTAATTCAAAATTTGGAAAAAATAATTATATTTGACACTCTTTTTCTCATGTTAGCTGGGTAATATAGAACTAATACCTTGAATGACTTGAAAGATCTGCTTCCTCTTCTTCACATCTCTCGTCGAGCTCTTTAAGTGCAAGGGTAACATCCTCATCACAGATGGATTCTGGGGAACTCCCAGGAATAAGGTTCTCTTGGATCTTTGGGGATTCTTGGTTAATATCTGAAACTGTGTCTTCACCAACAGTGTTAGCCAGTTCATCCTTCAGAGCGACACTGGCATCCTGCAATCAAATACAAAACTAGAAATATAGCACCAAGCCTAAATTTTGATGATATTTTCACAATTACATCGATCAATTAGCTTTTAAATATCCAAAACTAACATTTTAACATACTAAAATGCAATTTTCAAAATGGAGTCTTGCCATAAATTACAAACAGCTGATAAATTTCAAGAGAAAGTAGAATTTGACTTTCTAAATATTGGCAATGTTCATGCTGCTTATGCCTTGGTTTGGAACTACAAATAAAGTCCAACTGACAATCCAATTGATCCAAAGGTTAGCACTATTGCCTCACAGTGCCAGGATCAGGGTTCAATTCCAGCCTTGGGTTAGTTTTTGTGTGGAGTTTCCACATTTTCCACACGGGTGTCCTTCCGGTTTCCTCCCACAGTACAAGGATGAACAGCTTAGATGGATTGAACATGCTAAAATTGCCAATTTAGGCTAGATTATTAATACATTAGAGTATTAATCGCCAAGAAAATATGATTGACAGCTCTGGCTCTCAGATCTATGTTGTCAATTTCACCAAGTTTATTTATAAAAGACTTAAAGTTCCTGCAGAATCAACTATTGAAATATTAAAGACTATGGATGATTAACACTTTAATTGGGCTGGGAGGTTTTTTAAGAAGTTGGAGAGCTACTAATAAATGACTGTTTAAGAAGTATTTTTAAACCACACCTTATTATGTACAGTGTATGCACATGGCTTGAGAGCTGGTGCAGGGGGCAGGGATTTAGATTTTTGAATCTTTGGGATCTTTTCTGGGAAGGGCTGATCTGTTCAAGAAGAATGAGTTATATTTGAACTGGAGGGGAACTAACATCCTGGCAGGGAGATATGCCACAGCCATTCGGGAGGTTTAAACTAGTTTGACAGGAGGGTGGGATCCAAAGCAGTAGGGAGACAGAAGAGAAGTTTGAGGACAGCACAAAAGCTAAAAACAGCACATTAGTTAGTAAGGGCAGTGTCAGTAATCCTAGTACCGACAGATCAAAAGCAAAACAGAGAACAAGGGAAGTTCAGATTAATCTGCATTTATTTAAATGCAAGAAAGAGGCTTGATAGGCAAGGCAGATGAGCACAGAGAATTGATGGGTACATGGGATTGGGATATTATAGCAATTACTGAAATATGGCTAAGGAAAGGGCAGAACTGGCAGTTTAATGTTCCAGAGTATAGATGCTATAGGAAAGATAGAACAGGAGGTAAGGAGGGGGAATTGCAATTTTGATTAGGGAAAGCATCATGGTCGCACTGAGAGGGGATATATCCGTGGGTTTGGCCATTGAGTCTATATGGGTAAAACTGAGAAATAAGAAGAATGAAATCGCTTTGTTAGGGTTGTACTATAGGCCCCCAAATAGTCAGCAGGAAATTGAGGAGCAAATACGTAAGGAGATTACAGATAACACCAAAAAAATAGGCTGGTGATAGTGGGAGATTTTAATTTCCCCAAGTTGACTGGGACAGCCATAGTATTAGAGGGTTGGATGGAGGGAAATTTGTTGAATGTATTCAGGAGCAATTTTTCATTCAATATGTGGATGGCCCGAACAGAGAGGGGGCAAAACTTGATTTCCTCTTGGGAAATAAGGAAGGGCAGATGACAGAAGTGTTAGTGAGGCATCACTTTGGGACCAGTGACCATAATTCTATTAGTTTTAAAATAGTAATGAGAATGATAGATCTGGCCCAAAAGTTAAAATTCTAAATTGGGGCAAGGTCAATTTTGATGGTATCAGACAGGAACTTTCAAAAAGTTAATTGGGGGAGTCTGTGGGAAGGCAAAGGGACATCTAGTAAGTGGCATGCTTTCAAAAGTGGGATAACCAGGGTCCAGGGTAAACACATTCCTCTTAGAATAAAGGACGAGGCTGGCAGAAATCAGGAACCCTGGATGATTTGGGATATTGAGGCCCTGGTCAAGAAGAAGAAAGAGGCATATAACATGCATTTGCAGTTGAATCAAGTGAATCTTTTGAAGAGTATAGGCCATGTAGGAGTAGATTAAGAGAAAAATCAGGAGGGCAAAAAGGGGACACAAAATTGTTTTGGCAAATAAGGCAAAGGAGAATTCAAAGAGCTTCTATAAATACATAAAGGGCAAAAAAGTAACAAGGGAGACAGTAGGGCCTCTTAAGGTCATCAACAAGATCATCTATGTGCGGATCCACAAGAGATGGGTGAGATCCTAAATGAATATTTGTCATCAGTATTTATCGTTGAGAAAAGCATGGATGTTCGAGATGTTAGGGAATAATGATGTCTTCAGGAGTGTACATATTACAGAGAAGAATGTGCTGGAAGTCTTAAAGTGCATCAAGATGGATAAATCCTGGGACCCGATGAAGTATATCCCACGACATTGTGGGAGGCTAGAGAGGAAATTGCAGGTTTCGTAGCTGAGATATCTGAATCATCAATAGTCACGGGTGAGATGCCTGAAGATTGGAGAGTGACAAATGTTGTGCCTTTGTTTAAAAAGGCTGCAGGGAAAAGCCTGGAAACTACAGGCCAGTGAGTCTCACATGTGTGGTGGGTAAATTGTTGGAAGATATTTTGAGAGACAGGATCTTCAGGCATTTAGAGATGCAAGGACTGATTAGGGACAGCTTGGCTTTGTGAGTGGAAAATCATGTCTCACAAATTTAATTGAGTTTTTAGAAGGAGTAACCATGAAGGTAGATGAGGGCAGTGCAGTTGATGTTATCTACATGGACTTTAGCAAGATCTTTGACAAGGTATTGCACGATGACATTTGACAAGGTACTGCATGATAGGTTGTTGCATCAAGTTAAATCTCACAAGATCTAGGGTGAGATATCTAAACTGATGCAAAATTATTTCCATTTAGATACCTCACCCTGGATCCTGTGGTTGTACAGAGTTGTTTTTCAAACTGGAGGTCTGTGACCAGTGGCGTGCCTTTGGGATCATTGCTGGGCCTACTGTTATTTGTCATTTATATTAATGATTTGGATGAGAATATAGGGGGCATGGTTAATAAGTTTGCAGATGACACAAAGACTGGTAACATAATAGACAGTGAAGAAAGTTATCTCCAATTGCAACGGGATCTTGATCAATTGGGCCAGTGGGCTGATGAACGGCAGATGGAGTTTAATTTAGACAAATGTGAGGTGATGCATTTTGGAAGATTGAACCAAGGCAGGACTTACTCAGTTAATCAGAGACCCACAGAAACCCTACAGTACAAAAAGAAGCCATTTGGCCCATCGAGTGTGCACCAACCACAATCTCTCTCAGGCCCTAACCCCATTTCCCTACATATTTACCTGCTAATTTCTTTAACCGATGCATCTCAGGATACTAAGGAGCAATTTAGCATGGCCAATCAACCTAACCCGCACATCTTTGGACTATGGGAGGAAACCGGAATACCCAGAGAAAACCCATACACTAGAAGACATGACGAGATAGTCAGCATGGTTTTGTGAAGGGTAGGTCGTGCCTTACTAACCTCATTGAGTTTTTTGAAAAAGTGACTAAGGAGGTGGATGGGGGTAAGGCGGTTGATGTGGTATATATGGACTTTAGTAAGGCGTTTGATAAGGTGGCCCATGGAAGACTTCTGCAGAAAATGCAGATGTATGGGATAGAGGGTGATTTAGCTAATTGGGTTAGGAATTGGCTAGCAGATAGAAGACAGAGGGTGGTGGTTGATGGGAGATATTCATCTTGGAGTTCGGTGACAAGTGGTGTACCTCAGGGGTCTGTTTTGGGGCCCCTGCTGTTTGTAATTTTTATAAATGATCTGGATGAGGGTATTGAAGGATGGATTAGTAAATTTGCAGATGACACTAAAGTCGGTGGAGTGGTAGATAGTGAAGAGGGGTGTTATAGTTTGCAGAGAGACTTGGACAAGTTGCAGAGCTGGGCCGAGAGGTGGCAAATGGAGTTTAATGTGGAAAAGTGTGAGGTAATGCACTATGGCAGAAATAATAAATGTGTAGAGTATAGGGCAAATGGTAGGATTCTTAGTAGTCTAGATGAACAGAGGGATCTTGGTGTGTATGTGCATAGATCCCTGAAAGTAGGCAGTCAGGTCGAGAAGGTTGTTAAGAAGGCATATGGAGTCTGGCTTTTATTGGTAGAGGGATTGAATTTCGGAGCCGCAACGTCATGTTGCAACTGTACAAAACTCTAGTGCGGCCGCACTTGGAGTATTGTGTGCAGTTCTGGTCCCCACATTATAAGAAAGATGTGGAGGCATTGGAGAGGGTACAGAGGAGGTTTACCAGGATGTTGCCTGGTATGGAGGGCAGGTCTTATGAAGAGAGGCTGAGGGATTTGAGGTTGTTTCGTTAGAAAGGAGGAGGCTAAGAGGGGACCTTATCGAAACATATAAGATGATTAGAGGTTTAGATAGGGTGGACAGTGATAGCCTTTTTCCTAGGATGGAAAAAGCTAGCACGAGGGGACACAGCTTTAAATTAAGGGGTGATAGTTATAGGACGGATATCAGAGGTAGGTTCTTTACCCAAAGGGTGGTTCGGGAGTGGAATGCCCTGCCTGCAGCAGTTGTAGATGCGCCAAGTTTGGTGGCGTTTAAGAGGTTAGTTGATAAGTATATGGAAGAGAAGGGAATGGTTTAGTTTGGAGGGGCATTGCTTTTTATATTGGTCGGTGCAACATCGAAGGCCGAAGGGCCTGTTCTGTGCTGTAATGTTCTATGTTCTATGAGAATGTGCAAACTCCACAAAGACAGTGACCCAAGTCAGGAATCGAACTCAGGTCCCTGGGGGCTGTGAAGCAGCAGTGCTAAGCACTGTGCTATCCTTGGGTAATAATGATAAGGCATTGTTACAGAACAAAGATCTAGGGGTACATGTTCATAGCTCATTGAAAGTGGATTCACAGGTGGACAGAGTGGTGAAGAAGGCATTCAGCATGCTTGGTTTCATCAGTCAGAACACTGAATACAAGAGTTGGGAAGTCTTGCTGAAGTTATACAAGACAGTGGTAAGGCCACATTTGGAATACTGTGTGCAATTCTGGTCATCCTATTATAGAAAGGATATTATTAAACTAGAAAGAGTGCAGAAAAGATTTACTAGGATGCTACCGGGATTTGATGGATTGAGTTATAAGGAGAGACTGAATAGACTTGGGACTTTTTTTCTTTGGAGCGTAGGAGGCTGAGGGGTGACCTTATAAAGATCTATAAAATAATGAGGTGCATAGACAAGATAGATATTAAATATCTTTTCCCAAAGGTAGGGTAGTCTACAACTAGATGACACAGATTTAAGATGAGAGGGGAGAGATACAAAAGTGCCCAGAGGGGCAATTTTTTCACACAGAGGATGGTGAGAGTCTGGAACAAGCTACCAGAGGTAGTAATAGAGAGAGGAACAATTTTATCTTTTAAAAAGCATTTAGATAGTTACATGGGTATGATGGGTATAGAAGGATATGGGCCAAATACAGGCAATTGGGTTTAGCTTAGGGGCTTTAAGAAAAAGGGTGATATGTACAAGTTGGACCAAAGGGCCTGTTCCCATATTGTAAACCTCTATGTCTCTAAGTCTCCTTGGCAAGAGTGGTTGAGAAATGTATAGGGAAAAGAGGGTGGTGAGGAATTAGGGCTGGAAGGCCTTTTTTAATTTTAATTGGGACAAAATTCATAGCATCAAGATGGGTCTTTTAGGCTGCCTACCATGGTACTTAACAGCCCCTGAACATTTTCCCAGGTTGATTGGCCTGACTCCAGTTTACACCCATCCACAGTGAAGATCCTTTTCTTACAAGTACTTTATTCTAAAGTGGACAGGCTGAGCTGGGAATCTACCTGTCCATTGGCCAAAATAATGTAATGCTCACCTATTTTGGGGTTTTGGCACTTCTGCCACAACTGTTAAAATGTTCTTCACTTTGTTTCAAGTTGATACAAGTCAACAATATGAAACTCTCTCACAATTTAGCACAAATAGTTACAAATTAGCAACCTTACTCAATATTGAGATAGGAATATGAAAAATCACACATTGGTTAAATTTGTTTTGAGGCACTTTGTTTGGATAGAAAGATTTATTCCCCATCTCACATATGCCTAAATTGATTCGTTAGCACTTGATGCAATCGATAGGAACAAAATGCTAAATGTTTAACCATATGCATTAGCACCTTACATTTTGAAAATATACTTTCCTTCATGAAAGTAAAGGAATTCAATTTAAGCTCTGTGCTCAAATGCTAAAATAACAGCAATAAATTTAGTAGGAATTTTAGTTGCAATATTTAGAAACTAAAAATAAGCAATTGAAAGCTGCCAGACATAAATGATCAAATTTATATTAGTAATGTAGTATGAAAGGAATGTTATACTTACAAATCAAGTTTAGCCCCAAAGGTGTCACTAACCAGCCTTATTTCATAGGCCTATTCATTGTCATTTTAAGGAGAAGTGACATGGATGATATGCTAACACAGCAAGCCTGAGGCTAGTACCAAAAATTTCAGCCCACAATCAAAGTGCAAATGCAAAGCCAAGAAAAGATTAACATTGCCAAGCCCATAAATCAGATTTCTTAAGATTAGTAATTTAGTAAAATCACCATCACCCTTGAAAATCACAGAATTAACCAAGACAGAATGCAAATTTCTTCTTTAAATTGTATCTCTGCAAAAGTGCTGTTTAAATCTTTATACAAAAGGATTTTTAAAATCCATGCAAACAATTCATGCTTCTAAAGACAATCCTTTAAGGATTTTATAATAGACACATCTTGAATAAATACTGTCACAGATTAAAATATTAAAACTTCATCTGGCTCTGTGAATCTGCAGTGTTTGATCAACTTTCAGCGCAGAAATATAAAAGGAATAAACATCATTAGAAAGATCCCAAATCAGCCATGCACCAACCCATATTTCTGCCCACATTGCTTCCCACCTCAGGCAGCTGGTTGTTAGCGCTATCTGGAAGAGGTGTCTCTAAATTTGGGGTTTCAGCTCTGGGCAGTGGTGCTTCATCAGACACCACATTGGTTGCTGTGTCTTTTAAATGCATCAGAGAATCCACATGGTTTGGAGCAGCATCATCTGTTGCTGAGTCACTGTTTAACTAAGGGAAGGATACAGGAAATTACAAATGAGAATAAATACATTAGAATTTGTTTCTTATTATTAGAATATAACTACACCAATGAAAAAAAAGTTCACTCAATATAATGGTTATTATAACCATAAAGCATGGTGTTCCAGAAACAAAGTTTGATGCTGAATATTTGAACAATGTATTACATCAGTGGGCTTTTACTAAACATTCAATTAGCCAATTTTCAAGAGGAATTGCAAAACAATTGGTTCCCGCTGTCCAAAACTTATATGCTAATGTATGGACTTATATATATGTACACAAATGCTTTTAAATTTGAAATCTCTTTTTGAAGTGTTTTTGGTGTGGAACTCTCACTTTGTCCACATGCAACAGAAAAATAGGTAGTTAAATATCCCAGTAAAAACTGTACGAACAGGGAAAGTCAGCATTGCAAAAAAAATTCAGCAGCAAGCATGCTTGAGTTCTTCACAAGTTCTCCAATTACCTGAACTTGTCTGACTCTTTTTACCGTATATTTATTGAAATTAAAACGTAATTTGCTAAGTTATGTGTTCAGATAGCCGTGTGGCCAATTTTGCAAATTGCTGAAATTTTTATAAGAAGAACTAGGAAGTAAAGGACACAAATGTGAAGGAGTTTGGGTAAGCACAGAACTTGGAGGTCAGTGAATGAGGATAAAAAACTAAAGTAACGTCAGCACAAGGAAAAGTGCTGACTTTCGAGTAGCTATTGAATATATTTTTTAATTAAGCTTTCAATTTATTTCAGCTTAGTTTAGTTAGTCTGATAAATAGAGGTACAGCAGGGCACTCATTCCTATGGGATGCACATTCTGTTCCACCTGGGAACTCCAGTAAAAATCTGGATAACTACACGTGCAATGTTTTAAAGCTTGAGCAGCAGCCTGTGTTACTGTGAGTCTCGGAGCTACATGGATTGCTTGTTTCGAGAAGTAGCCATTCCACAGATTAAAGGTATGCAGGCAGAAGGAAAATGCATAACCACCAGATTGTCAAACAAAGACCAGGCTGCAAGGGACTGTATCTTGCTCTGCAACCAATAAGGCAATGGCTCATCTGGGAAATATTTCCTGAATCTTGGCCATACCAACAAAGTTGCAGAGGGTAGGGGTTTCAGTACAAATATACTCCTTATAAAAAGAGTAGAAGCCAAATTTAGCCGCCTGGATGTCAACAATCATACAGTTCTGGATAATTGAAAAAAAAAGCTTATATCAGAGATGCCAAAAACCTCAATATTACTATAAGAGTGTAGGATGAAATTAGAAAGGGAAATTAGATAAGTAAAGGGAGGGCTTGTTAAATATTGATAAGGAAAATCAAGCAAACTCTGAGAAGTAAAATCAAGGAAAGATAATGATGTATTAAGAATACACGAAGAGTAAGAGGATAACTAAGGAAAAGTATGACCCATTTAAAGACCAAAAACTTTTGAGTGCAGGTGGAAGGCATAAGCATGGTTGTTAATGAATACTTTTCATAATAGTGGGGATAAAACAAATAATAGTGGTGGTTAAAAAAGAGAGGTTTCTGAAATATTTGACTAGATAAATAATAAATATTAAATATTAAGGTGTTTTAATCACTAGGCCAGATGAAATATATCCTAGGTTGTTCAATGAAGCGAGGAAGGAAATAATGGAAAGCTCTGATTATAACATTCAAACTATGTTTGAAGAACTTTAACATTGTTATATGTTGTGCAATTGTTTAAAAAGGAACAGACATGTAATTACAGGCTGGTCAGCCTAAGATGGGGGATAGGCATATTAAAAATTCTCAGGGACAGTACAATTAATAATTTGCAGAAGCACAGATTAATCAAGAATAGTCAGCATGGATTGGTTTGGGAAAGGAGGTCATGTCTTGAACTTGATTAAATTTTTTGAGAAGGTTACAAGAAGGGTCAGTAGGGGCAGTACATTTGATGCAAGCTAAATAGGTGTTGACAAGACCCCACCAAACAGAAAATTGGTCAGAAAATTAAAAACTCATGGGGTTCAAAGGAAATTGACAAGTTGGATTCAAATTTTTTCAGAGACAAGAAGCAAAGATGTCATGCCCAGAAAAAGATCATCATATTCTTAACATTAAATATGGATTGTATTTTTGGGATTACCTTCTTTTAAAAATGGACATTAGAAGGCTGATGTGATGGCTGCTGAGGGTAAGGGGACATTTTCAATTTCTGCATAGACTTAATGATCTTCAGTTTCCAGAAGGGTCCTGATTGAACATCAGGGATCTGGGGCATGCACTTAAGCAGAGATGGGGAAAGTGCAAAGAATAGCTGAGGGGCAAGGTTTTTTTTTAAATACAGAGATTGGTAGACGTCAAGAATGCACTGCCAAGAGTGATAGTGTAGGCAGATACAATAGGGGTGTTTAAGGAGCTTTTAGAAAAGCACTTAATATGCAAGGAATAGAGGATATGGACCAAGGGCAGGCAGAAGGGATTAGTTTAATTTGGTGTCACATTCAGCACAAAGCCATGGGCCGAAGGGCCCGTTTCCTGTGCTGTACACTTTTATGTTCTACAAATAACCACAGATGAAGTGCCTCCTTCACATAAACATACCAAGAGGAAACCATCTGTGGAATTCATATCTTCTCTTGTTGTCGACTTATCCAAATTTTAAAATGAAGAGATTTTCAAACACGCTGGGTGGAATTGTAGTAACGCTTTATGCCCATTTCCAAAAAATACCGAAAATTGAGTGTAAATCAGCTAGCACGATCGGCACCTGTTTTCACGACCAGCAATATTCTACACCCAGATTTCTGACACTGTCAGCCTTTCATCAGGAATGAGCGAGAGGCTGGTTAGTTTACTTATATTTATTAAAATAGCATTTGAATGTGTTTAGTGAACCTGGTGCTCAATCATCTGGACTCGCTTGTTTTTAGGGTCTTGCCAGGAGAGGTTCTCTCTGCTTAGGAAAATACTTGCTCTCATGAATGGGGGGAACAGTCGTGTTGGCTTTGCCAGTGGAACCAGAGATCACTGAGGTCTCCAGGGAAAACCGAAGGCAAGAGGGGGATGGCCCTTGGGTGGTGCCAAACATGCAGTGACACCCTAACACCTTGGCAATGCCCACTGGACAGTGTCAGGGGCAGGGCCAATGGATGGTGGGGATTTACTGCCACTCTGCATGTGAACGGTGGGAGAGGGCATTGGGGCAGCATTCAGTGGGGAAAGCAGAGGATCCGCGATCTCTCTGGGTGATGGGGGCTGCATCTTGGGAGATGTCCCCCACACCCACCCTCTGATTGCAGGGAGCCAGGTATTACTTGAGGCTGCCTGTGGTAGTAGGGGCCTGACAGCTCTCTTTGTCTGTCAGACTCCTGCTACTGTTATTGCACCTATGCAGCATCAGAGGTTTACACGTGCACAATACCTCCCTCTATAAGCTGTCAAACATATTAATTCCTGCCCAATATCTTCTGTCGCGAGAAACAGATTCACCCAAAATTTTAAAGACAGAGTGCATAAGATTAGGTCTGAAAACACATCCAAAAAATATGTATCTGGAACTCTCCCAGTTTCATACCCACCCCAACATTTAGAAAAAAAATCTTGTAAAGCTCTGCCCATTATTTCAAAGCTCGATACGAAAAAAAGAACGGAGAAACCAGTTAATCATAAGGTGTGAATAACCCACACATTTTCTTCATTGTGCAGCATTGGTTTTGGACTTCCAAGCCAATCTGGGTGAATAATAGAAGTATTGATCATGTGATCAAAACTGTCTTCAGATAACAAATCTTAGAAATTTGTCTAAGTCAGTCTAAAGACAACAGGACAATAAGGACTATAGGGGAATTTCACAGTAAATTCATTGTAGCGTTATTGTAAGCCTTACTTGTGACTAATAAATAAACTTTTACTTTTACCATGCCTGGGTGATGCCCCTTGGGTAGTACCAGACATGCAGTGACACCCTAGCACCTTGGCAATGCCAGCCTGGTATCTGGGCAATGCCCACTGGGCAGTGTCAGGGATGGGGCCAATGGATGGTCGGGATTCACTGCCACTTTGCATGTGAATGGTGGGAGAGGGCATTGGGGCAGCTTAGCGGAAACATTGGTTTTCATTTGCAAAGATTTGCCTCCTTGAAACCTGGTCATAACTTCCAAAATCCAGAGACTTCCAACTTCAGTTCAACTCCAAAGAATGTATTCAGAACTGCACTATGTACATCTTAAAGGACTCCATCTGAATGAATTTGTTTCTTGAAATTCTATCTAGAATCTTGTATGCATTTGTCTACATGAAAGGAATAAGTATATTGTTGTGTTTATATTTTGGAATTGTGTATGAAAAAAAATCACTATTTTTTTCTGATTTAACTTACCTGAAAGTCTGCTCCATGTCCAAAAAAACATTCACAACAAAGAAAATCACTAAACATAAATTTTGTTCCCGACACTCGACAGTTATCCCATCATTTTTTCCCCATCCATAACAAAGGGTTATAAGAATCTTTGTGGCTGGAAGGCTATTTTTAATTGGGTTCCACATGACTCAGTATTGGGTCCTTTGTTATTTATGATTTTAAGAATGATTTAAACGTAAATGCAGGGGACACGATTAAAAGTTTGCAGATGATAGAAAAATTGACTACATAGTTGATTGTGAGGAAGAAAGCAATAGACTGCACGTAGATGTCAATGAATTCATCAGGTGGGCAGAAAAATGGCAGTTCAATTCTGAGAAGTGACAACAACACATTTGGGAAGGACAAACAAAGCAGAGGAACACATCATAAAGGCAAGATCATGAGAAATACTGAGGAATACTTGGATCTTGGAGTTCAATACAGAGATTCTTAAAGATAGCAGGACAGGTAGAAAAGATGGTTAAAAAGGCATATTGGATATTTTTCCTTATTAACCAATGTCTGGGAATAAGAGCAGAGATATTATGCTAGAACTGTATGAAACACAGATCAGACCCCAGCTAGAGTACTCTGTACATTTACATGTACATCTCTGTGCATTACAGGAATGACGCAATCAGACTATAGAGGGTATAGAGGAGTTTTATGAGAATATTACCAGGAATGCCTGGTACTAAGAGTACTAAAAAAAAATGACAGAAGTAATGGCAGATGCATTAGTTGTAATTTATCAAAATTTGCTGGACTCTGGGGAGGCGCCAGCTGATTGGAAAACGGAATTGTGATGCCACTGTTTAAAAAAGGAGGTAGACGAAAGGCGGGTAACTACAGGTCGGTTAGCTTAATATCCATAGTTGGGAAAATGCTGGAATCCATCATTAAAGAAGAAATAGTAGGACACCTGGAAAAGAGTCGTTCAATCAAGCAGACACAGCATGGTTTCATGAAGGGAGAGTCATATTTGACGAATTTACTGGATTTTTATGAAGATGTAATGAGTGCGGTTGACAGAAGGGAACCAGTGGATGTGCTGTTTTTAGATTTCCAGAAGGCGTTCGATAAGGTGCCTCACAAAAGGTTGCTGTGAAAGATTATGGTACACGGAGTTGGGGGTAAAGTGTTAGTGTGGGTTAAGCATTGGCTATCTAATAGGAGGCAGAAAGTTGGAATAAATGGGGGCTTTTCCAGTTAGCAGTTGGTGACTAGTGGTATGCTGCAGGGATCGGTACCGGGGCCTCAACTGTTTACCATATACATAGGCTGAGGAGGGGACCGAGTGTAAGGTAACAAGTTTGCTGATGACACAAAGATGAGTGGGAAAGCGAATTGCATGGAAGAAGCTGAAAGTCTGCAGAGACATTTAGATAGACTAAGTGAGCGGGCAACAATCTGGCAGATGGAGTACAAGTGTGAGGTTATCCATTTTGGAAGGAATAATAGTAAAATGGACTATTATTAAAATGGTGAAAAATTACAACATGCTACTGTGCAGAGGGATCTGGGGGTTCTTCTGCATGAATCGCAAAAAGTCAGTTCATGGTGATCAAGAAAGCAAATGAAATATTGGCCTTTATTGCAAGGGGGATGGAGTATAAAAGCAGGGAGCTCTTGCTGCAATTGTACAAGGCACTGGAGAGGCCGCAACTAGAGTACTGTGTGCAATTTTGGTCTCCTTATTTGTGAAAGGATATATTGGCCTTGGAGGGAGTACAGAGAAAGTACCAGGCTGATACCTGAAATGAGAGGGTTAACTTATGAGGAGAGATTGAGTAGATTGGGCCTGTACTCATTGGAGTTTAGAAGGCTGAGGGGAGATCTTATAGAGACATATAAGATAATGAAGGGGCTAGACAGAGTAGAGGCAGAGAGATTATTTCCATTTATAAAGGAAACAAGAACTAGAAGGTACAGCCTCAAAATAAGGGGGAGTCAATTTAGGACAGAGCTGAGGAAGAATTTCTTCTCTCAGAGGCTAGTGAATCTTTGGAATTCTCTGCCCATTGAAGCAGTGGAGGCTACCTCATTGAATATGTTTAAGTTACAGCTAGATAGATTTCTGATCAATAAGGGAATTAAGGGTTACGGGGAGCAGGCAGGTAAGTGGAACTGAACGACTATCAGATCAGCCATGATCTTATTGAATGGCAGGCCAGGCTCCAGGGGCTGGATGGCCTACTCCTACTCCTGTTTCTTACGTTCTTATGAATGGAGAATTATAACTATAAGGAAGGCTGAGGGAAGATTTAATTGAGGTGTATAAAATTATGAGGGGGCCTTTTTGGAATGGATAGGAAAGACCCATTTCTATCATCAGAGAGGTCAATAATTGAGAGAAAACTGAAATAATTAGTGGAAGGATGAGAAGAACGTTGTGGAGTATTCCTTTAACCAGAGAGTATAAGGGATGAGGAATTCCCTGCCTTAAAATACAGTAGATGAAAACCCATAATACGTTCAAAAAAACACTTGGATATGCAGTTGAGGTGCTGTAACTTTTAGACTATGAACAGAGAACCGGAAAATGGAATTTGGCTGCATGGATCTTTTTTGACCGGCATGGGTACAGTGGAACCACTGTAAGTCTTTCTGTGCATTTTATTTTAGATAAATCTGTGGCAACCCGATAGTTCAGGTTGTTGTGATGTTGGGATATTGGTTTCTTTCCCTCTCAACGTCACCAAACGTTTTGAACAATGTGCCAAATTGACTCAACTACTGCCCAAACATCATATAATCATAGAATCTCTAGAGTACAGAGGGAGGTCATTCAGCCTATCAAATCTGCACCAACAATAATCCCATTCAGGCTTTATCCCCATAACCCCATGCATTTGCCCCACTAAAGCCACTGACATTCAGGGGCAATTTAGCATGATCAATACATCTAACTTGCACATCTTTAGACTGGAAAATCTTAAATAATTATTGAGGTAATTTGATTAGAGGTTAAGGAGAAAAGTTTTCTGTCTTCATAAATATATTAACTTAGTGTCTTGTTCTCATGCTCACATGTCCATCCTTGGCCTGCTGCAATTCTCCAGCAAAGCCTAATGCAAGCTGATGCAGTAGTATCTCATCTTCCTATTTAGCACAATACAGTTCTTGTTGAGTCCAACAACTTTAGATTGTGACCTTTCTCCTCTCACTTAAACCTCTTTTCTAAAAATATTCCACATATTTCTTGTCATAGGACAACAACTAACTCCCCCCCCGCCGGCAATTCAAGCCATCTGTCTTTTATTCATAAAGTTGCTTCATCTTGTTGCAATTCTCTCAAGACTACCTAATACATTTCTCTCTCTCTCTATAGTTCTGAAGAACGTTGTTTTCTCTCTCTAAATGCTGCTAGACCTATCCAGATTTTCTAGCGTTCTCTGATCTTATTCAAAATACATATGATTTGACAAGGTGGATACTGAGAGAATGTTTTCCATTGTGGGGAGAATCTAGAACCTGGAGGCACAGTTCATAAGATTAAGGGTCTCCCATTTAAGATTGCAATGAAGAGTTCTCTCTTTCAGAAGGTTGCTAGTTTGTATGGAAGCAGGTCAATTGAATATATTAAAGGTTGAGTTAGCTGAATTTTTGATCTACAAGGGAGCAAGGATTATACGGGATATTAGAAAAGTGAAGTTGAGGCTATAATCAGATCACCATGACATTATTGAATGCTCGATAGGTTGAATGGCCTACTTCCAATTTCTGTGTTCTTATGATAGCATGGGTGGAGAGTGGAGGAGGACAATGACGTTTGGAAATGCAACAATGTTCTATGGTTAAGGGAACAGCTAAGCATTTCTGTGGGCTGCAGATGTGATTACAAGATGGTAAACTGCTGGTACCCTGATGTCAGGGTCAGGATGCCACTGCATAGCAGTAATATAGAACTTTGAGTGAATAGTCAGAGGTTTGAACAATATTGGTAGAAGTCATAGGTAGAAACACAAAGAGGTTACGGAAGCAGATTTTAGGGAGCCAAGGGGGCAATAAGCAGAACCTCTTTCAAGGCAGCAGTATCTGGATAATTTGCCACATGTTCATCAGTATAGAGAGAGATTAGAGCTAATGTTTTGAGCCTGGAATACCCTTCATCAGAGCTGAAGGCAAGAAAAAAATAGGATGAGATTTATATTGTTAAGGTGAGAAAGGAGAGGATTGACAAAGATGTCAGAAAAGAAAACAAAGGGAATGTAAATAACGGGTGATCATGGCTAAGAAATGTGCTGATGGCACACTTCTTAGCCATGTTCAACATAAGTTTACTGTTTAACACAAGAGAAAAGCGTTCGCTCACCATCTGTGACCGGGTTAAGATCTGACTAGCAGTCAGTACCTCCTCTTCGGATGACTCGTCAGTGTCCTCCTGATTGGTTAAGTTTAAACTGGGTGTGCTTCCTGAATACTGGAACTCCTGGAGTGATGGTGTATCTCCCTTCTCAATGCTGTCCAATGAACGTCTCCGCACACCCCAATTAAAGTTGTCCATGCTTTCACCCTGCAACAGTTTTACTTTTAATTTATTTTTTCTTATCAACAGGATTTTTCTTAAAACTGCATTATAAAAGACAAATTTATATGCTGCCAAAGCATTATGGGATTGTATATTACAGATGTATTGAATATAGCTTATTCCCTTAACATACTGTACCAATTCAGCTGTAAATCCCTTGTGATTTACTGAAATACCCAGAAGTAATAATGTGCAACAATACATGAAACATGCAGTCAACCACATTAATAAACATGTAGCTCATTATACTCTATCATGGTACTTTCTGTAAGTATATAACCAAATATTGAACATACTTCACAGTATTTAACATTAGAATTGCCTGAAGAACAAAGTTAGCTCGTGCTTTTGCATCAGTATATTGTTTGTTAATTTTATTTTTCACATTTATGTGCAGGCATGATGTAGAGAGGGCCAAAATTTGCACACAAGTATAAACAGAATGCTAAGGCCCTGCACAATAATATTACACCATTAATTAACATTCAACATTTATCACACACAAGACAAAGACTGAACAAAACACCGCACCAGGCTGCAACTTACCTGCAGCTCCTGGTTAGCAATGAGGAAAAGAGATGACCAGCATTAAAAAGTAAGAAGAGAGAAATATTTGGCACGATGTAAGAAACAGGAGTATGCCTTAATCTGAACAAACATCAATTACATTGAATTTAAGAGGCAGTTTAGTTAGGGTGTGACACTTTAAGGAACAAAATACATGCAGGGCGCGCAGCTCAATTTTTTTAACATTTGTTCATTAGCTGCATATGCTATTTAAAGACATCACCTAAGCAGCTAAGTCATTAAAAAGGACCTGTGACTTGTTGTATCCTGAACCTTCCCTTCTCTCTAAAGAAAATCCACTTATTTCAACTTGTCTTAAAATAGAAGGCCTGAGTGATATCAGGAACGAATGGGAGCCACTGCTACTCTCTGATACAGTCTTCTTATACACCCAAGACAACATACCATATCATTTCAACACTTTTTGTTTTAGTTGGAAAGGTACCTATAAATGTGAGACAGTGCATTGGGGATAAACACTGACATGAAGTGAATATCATAGTAATCAGCGACATTGTCCTGCAGTATAATCAACGTTTACACAAGATTCCAAAGTAATATGAGTAAAATGGGTAGTTAATCTACTTTGCTAGAGCAGGTTGAGAAGTTTCCCACTCTTCACTGAATAGCATTATGCCATCTTTTACTTGAATAAGCAGTTGGAACCTTGGTTTATAATGCCAAAGATACATCCAACAATGGAATACTCCCTCAATATTGCAATAAGGTGTCAACATGGATTGTATCTTCAAATTCTGCAGTAGGCTTTTGTTTGAACCCATGACCTTTTCATTAAGAAGTGATACCATGAGCCAACTTGATACTTAAAATTGAATCACAACTTATTAAAAGAGTATCCAGGAAAATGTTCTGCATGCAAAGGATTGTGATGCATCATCCTGGAAAATGATGGATATAAAATCAATCAGGGTATTTAAAAGCAAAATCAATGAGTAGATGGGCCACATGTTCTTCTAGTTAAACACTGAAGACCAAAGCCATTGTGTTTGACCCTGATTGCAAACTCCATACCCTCACTACCAAATTTATTCTCTTGCCTGATCTTTGTCTCATATTGAATCTAACTGTTTGCAATTTTGGCATTCAATTCAATCCCAAATTGAGTTTCCTACTTCATAAATTATGACAGACATAGGGTGAATAGGAAGGAACTTTTCCCCTGAGCAGAGGGGTCAATAACCAGGGGGCATAAATGGAACTCACAGCCTGAAAGGTTGGTAGGGTTGGGAACCTTCACAATATTTTGGTTAGATGAGCACTTGAAATGCCTTAGTACACAAGGTTACAAGCCAAGTGTTGGAAAATAGAAGTTGGAACAGATAGGCGCTTGATACCTGGCATGGATATGATAGGCCAAAAGACCTCTTTCCATGCTGTAAAACTCTATGACTTTACAATCTTTCCAGCATAAAAATTAGCTATGTCTATTTCCATAACATCAGCCACTTTCATCACTATCTTTACTCATCTGCAAGTTATTTTTTTGTCAGCTCCAGACTTATTCTTTAGTTGGCCATGCATTTCTTTTATCACAACCCCAAAATGCTTGGAAGCTTTTTTTTAATGTTAAAAGCACATCAGAAATGCAAATTGCCACTGTAAAGTATTAGGAAATAATGGCTGCATGTTACACTCTGCTTTTAGCGGGTTTAAAGGTGGGAGGGCACAAAAAATCTAACTTTCCCATTATGTAACCTGTCCATCCTGACCGGTCCAAACTTTTATGGAGAGACAGCTTGTCCAGCAGCCTTTCCATTCTTACATATTATAAAACCATTACATGTACATTTAAGAGCCTCATCGCACTGATGTAATTTGCCCAAGATCGGGAGTGGCTCACACCATAGACTAGGCCTGCAGTTTTAACTCAGCACACTGTGTACATGTGTGTGCACGCCTGCGTGTGCGTGTGCGTGTGGGGGGGTTAGTGGTAGGAGTGCCACGGTCCTCCCCTGGCTTCATTATCATTGGCTGCTTGTTCCCACTGCTCATTCCCACTCTCCCGATCACAGAGACCCTTCCCTGGCCCCTGACCCAGAACTTTCTTACCTCCGCATCTTCCAGTTCGACATCTAAGAAATCGAAATCCTTCAGCACTCCAAATTGCTGTTCAGTATTAGCATCCTCCACTGGTATTTCCTCTTCTCTGATTGGATCTTCAGTTGTGGAAATTAAACTTGTCTGTTGTTCTGCAATTTCTAGGTCTTCACTGGATGAAAATATAACCTAAAAAAGTGTTTTCTAATTATATACAGCTGTATTATGCATTTGCAAAAACACATTTCGACATTAAACTTTTTTTTCCAATCTTCAGGCCCCCTTCTCTCACAGCCACTTCCCTGTCTAAGGCTAGATATGTGACCAGTTCCTAAATCTGCATAAAAGATATCCTGTACCTGGATCCCAGGAAATATGAAATGACGTACTTTCTTTCCCAAATGTACAACCTTTCTGGGACCACCATAAGTTGTATCTTAAGTTGAGCTGTGAGGAGGATATAGAGATGCTTCAGTGTGATTTGGACATGCTGAGTGAGTAGACATATGCATGGTGGATGCCGTATAATGTGGATAAATATGAGGTTATCCATTTCAGTAGTAGTAATAGAAATGCAGATTATTTGAATGGATGTAAATCGAAAGAGGTGGCTAGTCAGCAAGTTTTAGTGTCCTTGTGCATCAGTTGATGAAAGTAAGCATGCAGGTACAGTGGACAGTAAAGGAGGCAAAAGATATATTGGCCTTTACAGCGACAGGATTTAACCGTACGAATAGGGATGTTTGACTGCTATTTTGTTGGGTGTTAGTGGGACCACACCTGGAGTCTTGTATGCAGTTTTGATGTCCTTATCTGAGGGAGGATGTCCTTGCTATAGAGGTAGTGCAGTGAAGATTTACCAGCCTCATTCTTGAGGTGTCAGATCCATCACGTGAGGAGAGAATAAGCCAGTTAGGATTTTATTTGTTGGAGCTTAGAAGAGTGAGAGGGGATCTTGTAAAAACGTACAAATTTCTAATAGGGTTAGATAGGATAGATTCAGAAAGAATATTCCTGATAAAGGGGGCGTAGTACAAAACTAGGAGTCATAGTTTGAGGATAAGGACTAAATCTTTTAGGACTAAGCTGAGAAGGAATTTCTTCACCCAAAGAGTGTTGAATCTGTAGAATTCACGACAGAAAGTAGTTGCGGCCAAAAAATTGTGTGACCTCAAGAAAAAATTAGATATAGCTCTTTGGGCTAAAGGGATTAAGAGATATAGAAAAGACAGAATCACAATATTGAATCTGATGATCAACCATGATTACAATGAATGCTAGAGCAGGCTTGAAGAGTCAACTGGCCCACTCCTGCTTCTATTATCTACGTTTCTAAGTTTTGATGCTCAATGACCAAAACTGGCACCCAGTCAAGCAATGCCTTGATTTTAAAATTGCTCAATGGTCTTGTTCCTATTTATTTGCATAACCCCCTCCAACCCCACGATGCTCCAAGATATCTGCCTCGCTGATTCTGGCTCACATATTCCAAACTAAAACTGCTCTATCACAGTTGGCTGTGCCTTCGTTTGCCTGAGCCCCAAGCATTGGAATTTTCTTCCCATACCTGCCTGCCTCATTACTTCACTTTCTTCCTTTAAGACACTTTTTGAAGCAAAACTCTTTCACTAAGCTTTTGGTCACCTGATCTAATATCTGCTTATGTGGCCTGGTATCATATATTTTTTATAATACTCCTGTGAAGGTGTCTTGGGATGTTATGGTGTTGTTAATTATTTAATAAGTGAACAGTGATAATTATTGCTGTTGCTGTTTTGATGTAGAGGCTACATATGTAGGGCTGAATTAAATGAATCTGAACCAAAATAGATTTTGAGAGTGGTCTTACGAGCTTGTCACGCTAGTCGATCAATATGGCAAGTAGGTAAGAATTCAAGAGGCATGGAAAACCAACTTCACGCCCTGTCTCCCGATCTTTCCAGTCTGCCAGTGTAATATTTTTAATATTCATAAGTTAATTAGAATATTATTAGTGAAAACCAGGACATAATTGTCTGGGCTCACTTGCCTTAATGGCATCGTTGGTGGATTCTCTCTAGTAATGGTGACTAGACATGATGGCCTCATTCTTGGGGCAGGAAGCCACTGAAACCCCCCAACATAGTTGGGGGCAGGTAGTGCCTAGGACCCTGGCAGTGCTAGCCTGGCACTGCCAATGGGACCAAGGGGCAGGGCCTGAAGGAAGGCAGTGCTTATGGCTGCCCACAGAGCATCAGAGATCATTGGAAAGGGAGAAAGGGGCAGGCAATGTCCTGGCCAGGGGAGGAGGGCGCATTGTTTACCCTTGAAACAGTAAACTGGGAAACTCAGTTTATTATTTCAAAAGCTGGAAAGTTAGCAGCCAGCTTTCTGACGTGAATACACTCTATCCACTCCCCCAACTGGTGAGAATCACATTTTGCCTTTTTTTCTAAGTGTCATAGGATTTGGGTGCGATTCTTCGTCCATGCTTGCCCCAAAACCAGACAATCCCACCTGAGGTCAATGGACCTTGCCTCTTGCCTGCTATGATTCCCATGATGGGCGGGAAAGGAGAATTCCTCATTAATGTTTTCCCTTGCTGAAAAATCAGACCTGAAACTCTCCTGTTTTCATATTTGTTCAGCACTTAGAATTTTTTTGGTAAGATTGTCCCCTTTATATTTATATGCTGCATTAATAAGAAAGAAAATAAAATCAGTTAGTTTCAGATTCTATATAACTTTCAAGAGGAATACATACATTTAAGGAGGGAGTATTAAGGAATTTTAGCTGTTAAGGATAAGGGTTGTGGGGAAAAAAAAGACAGACTATAGCAGTAACCAGTAAAAAGTGCTAAACATGCAACAAATATTTTTTGTGTCAGAGATAAAGAAAATAGGCAGCAATTAGTTGCAGAAGGAGAGATGGCAGGAGAGAAATTAGTTTTGGTGGTTGTCTATACTAAAATAAAGTACAAGAGAGAGAAGTCCAAAATTCCCAAAACAAAGTTTCTTTGTGATTTCAACTTGTCAGATAAAAACATAGAAAATAGGTGTAGGCCGTTTTGTTGCTCAAGCCTGCACAGCCATTCAATATTACGATAATGTTCAGTTTCAGCTAGAGCATTGCATCCAATTCTGCATAAGCAAATGATGATTATTTTTTCACTTGTGGGACATGGGCATCACTGGCAGGCCAGCATTTATTACTCATTCCCTGTTGCCCTTGTGCAGAGGGCACATTGTTTTATAAATGGTTGGTATTGCTTTTGGAGTAATCATGTTTACAAATGACAACCAAAAGGTAACCAAAAAGAATAGGAACAAACACTTATATTGAACTAAAGAAGCAGCAATGGAAAACAGGAGAAAATTTGAATGGAACTGATAACAGTAATGAGAGTAAGAAGTCTCACAACACCAGGAAAAAGTCCAACAGGTTTATTTGGTAGCAAATACCACTAGCTTTCGGAACACTGCCCCTTCATCAGGTGTCATCTGAGATTGTGAGATTTCTCACTGTGTTTACCCCACTCCAATACCAGCACTGCCACATCAATAGTGAGAACATGTTTTCGCTTTTGCAAATTTTGATTTGAACAAAGTTCTTGTTAATTGGGAACTTATTAGCTAAACAGTCAAATTCTTTAAATCAAGAAAAACAGTGTCCCTTGTACCAACAGCATTCAGGGCTAGCAAATAAAACTCAGATTTTAAAATTGAAACAAATTAAATCTAACTATCAACAAATAAAATAACTTAAAGTAGTAGAAATGAATCAGCTGGAAGACTGTTTAATTATTAAACTAACATCATACAATCAGCTGTCACTAAGTTGGTTATATTCTTTTCTCTGAGCAACGGGTTCTAGGTTCAAGTCCCACTTCAGGCTTGAGCACAAAAATCAGGGCTGATACTTTAATGCTATATTGCAGGATACTGCACTGTCACAGGTGCCATCTTTCGGATAAGACATTAATCTGGGTCTCATCTGCCTACTTGGGTGGATGTAAAAAAACCAACAGCACTATTGTGAAGAATAGAATGAGAGATGTCCTGGGGAATATTTATCCTTCAATTAATGTGACAAAAACAGGTAATTTTTATAAATCTTTGTACATTAAAGATGTGTGTGTTCTATGAACACATTCTTTTATTTAGTGTTTGCAATGGTCCAACTAATTCTGGATAACATATAAATAAATACTTGCTTTTCTTTATTTAAATTAATGAACTAGACTGTTCAGTTTATAAGTCCTCAATGAACAAGAATTTTGTTCAACTCAAAACTCAAAGTCAAAAAAACTCATTGTCTCTGCTAGCTCCCTCAGACTGAAACTAGAACAGTGCAATCTAAATATTAAGTGTAGTTCTAGTGGTAATTTGATGCTAGATTCCATTAGTTAAATATACTGCAGGGATAAAATAAAAGGGGAGATTCTGTATTTGTCCTTCTTTTCTCCTGATGTTCTTATGAATTAAATAGTCATTCATTTCATACCAAAGACAATTTTTAAAGAGCTATTGCAAAGCCATTTTTAAGCAAAAATTCTATTTAAAAATATTGTATAGTTCAGTGAATTAGAAATGTACTTTAGATTGAATGGAAAAAATTAACTTACCGATGGGTTCTTTGGGAGACCAACTTCTTGGCCACAAAGTGAAAGTACATTCATTAATTTCTCTCTTGTCCTCCTCTAAAATAAAAAAATCCAAATGTACTAAGATTGAAAACATGTTTTATAAAGGTTATTCAATCAAACTGAAGTACCACAACATTTTAAAATGATCAGAATACACTTTAAATACAAACAGGTTATTCACTATTTTATATTTAGTTTTTTTATTCCTATATTTCCACAAAAAAGGGGAAAGCTTAAGTTAGAATGTTAATTCATTTAAGAATAACATCAGTTGTCAACGGCTCAACTGCATTGATAATACTGCACAGCAATATCCATTATTATAGGCTCCCTCAAATGTACAATAATAAAATAAGTTGCTTACGTGAAGGAAACATGGGGGGATCTTCAATGACGTGTTTTTGGAAATTTTCGAACATTAAAACATTTGAACACACACTTTTACTTAGTATTTGCAAGGCCCAACCAATTTTGGACAACATATATATACATACTTTACAGTTACAACCAAAGCTAATAAGTTTTGGTGAATTTATGTGTTCATCAAAGCATGATGCAAATGCTATCAACTGTGATTTTACCCAATTTCGACATCCAGAGGCAGCATCAAATAATTCAGAGGTTGTTACAGCACAGAGCTATATTTGTTTCTTGCTGTTTTACTATCCATATCAAAAGCTCTGAAAAGCATTCTGACTACACCAGCACAACTGCCTATTTTCCACATTGAATAAGATAGTCAATTAGTGTTAAATTACTGTAGACTAATTGCAGCCCAAAACTTTGGCATATTGGGAAAAAAACAATAATTGTATTGAGAAAATATAATCTCATTTTTAATGCACTGAATGTATAATTTATCCGGACCAACTGAGTTTGGTTTGAGTAGAGTTTGCCCTACCTGGGATAGCTGTGGTCTTTTCCAGCTGACGGGCACTAAGGCATTTGAGTTGGACCCTGACGATGTAGAAGAAGTACTCCGGGTGACAGCAATGACTTTTGGTTTTCCATTTCGACATGCAGCACTGTGTTGGTCACCATATTTCTGTCCTATAATTGGCGTCTATAGAAATCAAATGGCATTAGAATAAAATCAACACTATATGCTGACAGAAATGGTTTCAGAGAACTTTTTTTGAAGTACATACAACACAAACATTTACATTCTCAAGAAAAGGTCTGCAACAGCAGGCCAGTGGAATACAAGAATAAAAACATCATTCAGATTTTTCGGTACTAATACAAAGTTGCACTATAACACCATACTTTACAAAACAACAACCACAATAAAAAGAATTGGTCCTTGGTAGACCACTGGCAAGCATTGGCTAGGAGGATCACTATTAATTATCTTCAATAAGCATAATTTTACGGGCCATGAACAGTAATTATATACCTCAGAGATGTCAAAATGGAAGTCGAGAGTCTTTCCAGGCAGTTCTTTTGAAGCATTGTTCCAGATTTTGGTAAAGGAAATTTCAGGAGATGTAGACAAATCCCCTCCATAATTTGATCTATGCACTTCATCTGGCACAACAAGGCTGGCTGAACGAGATACCACCAATTTCAGAATATTAAGTGCTTCTTTCCAGTATGGACTCTAAATAAAATAAATAAAAGAATTGTACTGCTAGAAAGCTTACTTATACTTTATAAACTGTCAATAGACAATAGCAAAATACGCTGAAATCTGATTACAGCATACAATTGCGCTGAGGCAAAACTGTTCATAAAATGTTGAGACGAATAGATAGGATGGATTCTCGGAGGCTATTTCCCAGAGCTGAAATGGTTGCTATGAGAGGACACAGGTTTAAGTGCTGGGCAGCAAGTACAGAGGAGATGTTAGGAGTAAGTTTTTCACTCAGAAGATGGTGAGTGAATGGAATTAGCTGCCATTGGTGGTGATGGAGGCGAACTCGCTGGGATCTTTTAAAAGATGAGTACATGGGATTAAATGGGACTGGGAGTTACAGATAGTTCTATGGCCTAGTAGATATGGGTATGATCGGTGCAACTTGTGGGCCAAACGGCCTGTGTGTGCTATAGTGTTCTATGTTCTATGTATGTTAAATGCGAGACTGAGTTAGCTTTGTGACTTTGAGGCCCCAGTGAAGTTAAGAACAGATTTACATTGATGCAAAATAAGGTTTGAGCAATAAATGATGGTCTTTTCAATGACTCTAGCATCCCATGAATGAATAAAACAGTTTAGGATTTTCTTTCTTTTTACCCTGTTCCTCTTTGCATTTTTCTTCTCATTACTTATGGTCTTGTTCCCATACTTTGGGCAACACCATTCTAAAACTATCTGATGGGGTTATTACTGAGTAGCTTTCTCTTTGATTATCTCACTCAATTCTACAAAAAACTACATGAATGTGTGAAATGAGGTAAAGTTAAAAATCAGCCCATGGGCATGAATTTTTTAGATCATTTCAAGTACTGTGTCCCATGTTCCAAAGTGTTAAGTCCCCCACTCCCATGCCATGTTTTTAAAAATCAAATACTCTTCTATGTAAAGTTTCCTAATATCTTCTTGGTACCACAATAATGAGTCAAAGTGAATGTCACAGCAGTGGTCATTGAAACTAATTTGTCCTTCCTTTTTTAAAGCAATTAATTATTTTTCTAAATTGTTGATTTTCTCTTTTATTTTGCTTAATAGCTACAACCCAATCAAACCATACACATAATGCAAATCAACTGCAAATGATGAAATTGTTCCAAGATAGATCAAACTAAATACTGTGTGGCTGCTTCTCTTCCTTTAATTAATAAAAATGTTGTTAAATGTAACTTCCCCAACTTATGCAGGTCTTTTTCTATCTTCAATGAAATATATTCGCAAAATGTGATAGGTTCACTTCAATGTCTGCATGACATACTGTAAATTTAAATATCAAAATTTGCATCTGTACTGTCCATTCTATTCTATCCAATTTATTATTCCCTTTAGCAACTGATATTAAACTGACAGTCAAAATTCCTTCAAAGTGCTTTCAGACTTAAATGACCATGAAGGATAACAGCAAGTCTAAATATAGTGGCCATAAAAATTAAAGCAATCACTGAAACAGTCATTAAATTGACAAGCTTCTCTAGATAACAGCTTAATGACTATTAAGATCACTGTCACAATCATTCAAATACAAGCTCTTTGAATAACATTTCATAGACCTGCCATATATATTTTTCTAAGACTTATTCCAATGAAAAAATAAATTGCACAAGGTTAAAAAATAAAATGCACAAGGTGAAAAAATGTGGAACAAGCAGCATGCTTTAGAAAAAGCTCGAATGCATCCATTTCTCCTGTCAGCCTCAAGCTCACTGCATTCCAAAGAATGATTCTTTGAAAGGAACCAAAGCAAGAAGTAAAATCCTCTTCAAGGTATTCTTTTAAAATAGAGATGTGTGTTGATTTACACTGTTCCTCGACTGCCATTAATGCTGAATTGAAATCATCCTAAGGAAACACATCTATATTGTGAGAAAGCACTATACATAAAAAGGAGTTGCCTTCATCCATTTTCTAGATATTTTAATCCATTGTGATTTAGGTGGAATTATTTTATGACATGAAACAAGAATTTGAAATGCAAGAAATTGTGTGTCAATTTTTGAGATTTCTTGTGCAAGATGGCACAAAAGGCTAAATCACCCCACATATGAGCTAAAACTAAAAGTTTCACACAAAGTTATATGATAAAGTGTACATTTGGTTTGAGCTGGTTTATAAGTAAAGGCATCATGACTGAAAATGAAGTTGAATTCATCTGTTTTTTCGACCTTTTTTCTGATTATAATCATAAAACCTCAATGAAGCATAGACGTAGATTAAAATTCTAATTTAAATGTTCTCAAAACACCTGTAACAGTATGCAGTTTCTCCACAATGTTAATTAATTCACTTTGAGGAACTGTGAAATGTATGCATTTAACTCTCTGCCTCACTCTCACTTCGATCTCTCTGTTCTCAGCCTCCAACAAAGCACAATGCAAGCTTGAAAAACAGCACCTCATCTCTCCATTAGGTGTTTTGCAGTCTTACAGAGTCAACATTGGGTTGAACAATATCAGGTAATTTTTTGTTTTTATTTCAGATTTTCACTTCCAACAGTTAGATTGCTGAGTTTGGTTTCTATCCGACATGAGCAAATTCTCCATTGTTGCAAGATTCCTGCAGGCATCAAGTCGATCTATATGGTTGGCTTGAGTGAAGCCTCTAGATACAAAATGATAGTTGTTGGCCTTCTGGTTTAAACTATGTATTTGTGTGACAAAGATGTAGGTGGATATTGATGAAAAGTCTGCACAAATAAAAAATATTCATTTTTCAATTTTCATTCAGTAGTTACACGCTCTGTTGCCTAAGGACTGAAAGGAGCAGCAAAAATCTGCAAAGGCTGCTTGGCCGACAGTAACCTAAAACTTGAAACTGGTTTGAACTTGTTAAGTTTATTTAGTTCTGTAAAAAAGACAAAGGAAATGTTGTAAAGCATAAGTCCTTATTTAGCTAGACAGCAATGAGGCAATCCTACCTAGGATCTTGGACTGGGGTCAATGAGGGAAAGATATGAAATAATTGAGAAACTTTAGACCAAAAGGAAGAGGTAGGCACATCTTGGAAAAGATAACCAACAGGGTAAGAATGAAGGTTCCGGAACAAGGAGCAGCAAAACTCCAGAGGTTAACAACAGAGAAGGCGACTATGCATTGGGGATGTGGAAATAGCATATCGAGAGGAAGGGCTAAATGCCTGGCCAGTATTAGCTCTCCTGATTGGGTATTATCTCTCATATTCTGTGATTACTGAGGGATTGCCATGGAAACCTAGTGGGTGTGCATTTAGACTGCATAGTTTTGATACAAACTGCATACTTATTTTCTAATCAGACATATGATTTATATGTACACTGCCTAACAACAATAATAAAGTGGATTACCAATCAAGGCAAATGCGTCTTCTTTTTGTACTGAGCTAAAAATCACTGCCAGTAAGATGCAGACAACAGTTCTTATGCTCTCATCTTACTTTAATAATTACGAAGCAAGAACTTCAACAATTATAATTTTCTCCAGATAGGTATATTGCATCTAACAAAGGAAAAAGCTTTTAACACAAAATTGCTTCTTATGACTCACCTGCACGTATTTCCCAATGATCTTCATGATCTCCAAATTGAACTGTTTTACTGGAGCAGCAGACAGATCAATATGACTCAAAAGGCTATAGATAATTTGTAGTAATGACTGCTGCATACTAGATAGGCCCTTTTCTAATAGCTGTGGAGAAAAATTACATAAAAGTAATACCTTTATTGCCATTTCAGTTATGAATTAAAATAATGACGGTAGTATTTTGAAAATAATATTTTCATTAATTGCCATCAATATCGCATGCAAGCACAAGTTGTGGTTTGCTAAATTCTCTCTTCATGCATGCTGTTTCGAAAGTTTTCAATAAAACTACAGCATCCTCAACAGCTTTGCTCACACCTCGTCATGACAAAACAATTTTCCCTCAATACATCATAGATGTAGACACATGGATTTACAGAATCTTGAGTTCCTTGCACTTCTTTGGCTGATAGTAATGTGCAGCTATAGACATAACAGCGTGTGACAGAATGTGATAATCAAGTAAGGAATGCAGGACTTACATGGCAAATTTAAGATATTTCAAACTTCCCTTATTTTAAAAGTCCAATATTTCAGTATACTAAAATTTGGGATGTGGAAAAATAAGTAGATTGAATTGGAAGAAACAAGTCTTTCATTTGTTCACTAAAGGGGATATAAATGGAGTGATTTGTGCATTGTGATGGGAGTTGCATACAGTAAGAGCACATTAACTGAAGGAAGTTGACAAATCTACAGTAACATCATCAACAAAATGTTGGGATTGTATTGCATATTAAATGGAGAGCATAACTGATAAGAGTACAAGCTGCAATACAAGGTTGAGAGCCAATTACCAAAAAGGAGTGATATAATGGGGTCCTCAATTTCAGCAAAAATAGAAATCAGTCAGTCTTGGTTCTTGACCAACACCAGTCAACAAATAATTTTTAAAAAAATCTGGTATTTCTTCTATGCTTCTATCAAGTCATCCTCTACAACCAACATATCAATTAGATAGACAAAATTACCTCAGCTAAGTAAGTGACCAGATTAAAAGTGATATCTGAGAATGCATCATGGAGGTATCGGCAGACCACATTAATCCAATTTGCACTGTCTCGTGAATAACTGTGTGCACTATACAGGCTCATCATGTGAGCCAGGTTGGAGAGTGTGGCTGTCTTTTCTTCTGCACAGACCTAGGATGAAAATATTACATTATTCACTACAAAAACAAATTCAGGCATTAACTTATTTTATTGCCTGGCAACTTTGTTTCCCAAAGTCAAAACCAGAGTGTCCATTATTTCAGCTTAGCTTTTTTCTGCATAGCAAATGGGAGAGATAAAAACATATTTCAATAATCCTGTTGTAATAGTTCTGCTAAAATTCTAGGGTACTTGACTTCTAAATGGCTCCAGTTTGGAGGAAATTATAAAAATAAAATTCGTTAAGTTTTAGATTTCATTTTCTCAGTACATGTTTATTTTTTCACCACTAATGACAGAACATACTTCACAATTATCACGCCTTTCAGACCTTAAACATTCATTCCCGCCACACCAATCACTAATGCAAACTGTATTCTGTACAAACTACAACAAACCACTAAGGATCTTGCATTAGCAACATACAAACTTTTAACCTTTAATGTCCATAAAATCAAGAGCAGCTAGGAGCACCACTTTGCAAGTTCCCCTTCAAATCATACACCAATTGGACTTGGAAATATATAGGCCATGGGTTCACTGTCTCAAAAGCAACTAGGCGTGGGGCAATAAACAATGGCCTAGCTAATGTTAGCCAATTCCCATGCATTAAAAAAAAATCTATGTGGGTGGTTAGAAATAAAAATTGCTGCAATCTAGCATGGCCAATCAACCTAACTTGCACATCTTTGGATTCAAAGTATGATGCAGCTTGAGGGCCAAATTGTAGTCATTTTGAACAATTAGCAGCATACTTCTCCAAATCATTGTCCGTGCTGCTGCATCTCAAGAGCTTAGGAAGATCTTCAAAACGTTTTTGGTGCATGACAACCCATCCTGATGTGATGGAACAAACCTACAAGTGCCAAAAGTGGATTCACAACTGCCAAAAGTAGCCTCTTAGTAAAAGTGTTGTGAACAACCCTTTGTTACAAAGGGATAGGATAACAGCTATGAATACTGCATATTTATGGGTACATTTCCTCAAAGTCGATTCAGCCTCCTCAATCACTGCACTGTATTGGCCTTGTTTCCATCAGCGAGTTTCAGAAGTCTGGGAAACCCATGCATCCGACACTAATATAAAAAGTATGCATTAATCCCATTTTAACTGAACTATTAATATGGTCATTTGCAACTTGTTTCACCTTAGGAGGGTGCACAAAAATAGCCAAATGTATTGGAACTAAATGCAGCTGTAGGTGGATCAGAGTTAAGTTCCCAACGTGCCCTCATTTTTCCCAGTTGTAATCTCTCACTTGCATTTAAACCCATGTGTGTGACCAAATTAAAAGCATTCCTATAGTCTTTTGTTACACTGCCTTTAAAATTGTACACATACACAATATCACTTATTAAATATCTGAGATTGTGTTCCAAAGAATAAATCATTTATATTCATCATTCCAATACTTGTGCACTTACTCAGAACTGTGTACATACCTTTGCTATTCTATCAGCAGTTTCCTTGCAGAACTGGGTAGGGTTATCAAAATGTTGAATTAAATGAGGTAGCAGGCACAGAATATTTAATGGGAATCCTGAAAAATAAACATATGTTTAGTCAAATATAAATTATATCAAGGGATTTTTGTATATTGATCACGATAATCAGGAACAAATGAATGTCCACGAATTAAATTTCATATATACTAATACTGCACTAATATAGCACAAAGCGTGGAATTTTCATTTATTTAGTGCATTTTTGAGTTGGTAAGTCAATTAAGCTGGAAGATTCTTTTCCATAAGTAATATTACTGCATTTTTTTGATAATTACTGAAATTATTATTTCTTCTAATCATTTCAGAGTAAATCAAATACATATGAATCAATGCAAATAGTTAAGTTAAATTAATCCCTTTTAATATTGTGAAGTGTAATATTTTGGATATTTTAAGTTAAGTTTATTTATTAGTGTCACAAGTAGGCTTACATTAACACTGCAATGAAGTTACTGTGAAAATCAAGGTCTAGGATGAGCATTCGAGTGCACTAGATCCATGGTTTTTGTTCAGCAATTTAAAATAATCTTGATTTAACACAGCTGAATGCAGGCATGAATTCAAGAAATTCAAACAAGATATACTGAACTTTCAGATTGTTTGTGCAAATATGACCCAGCACTTGTCAGACTACAGCTCCAACAATTTACTCAGAACCACTTCTCAAGTGATTCCAATTTTTCTGAGTTTGTCCCTCCCTTACACTTCCTGATTTATAGCTGCTTCTCGGGTCTTGGATCTTCTACAGTGAAGGCTAATGGAAAATACCTGTTCAATTCATCTGCTGTTACCTTGTTTACCATTAGCAATTCACCAGACTCACTTTCTAAACAGTCAATGCTCATTTTATTAACTTGTTTCCTTTTCAAAATATTTATAAAAACTTTTATGATATGCTTTCATATTCTAGCTAGTTTTCTCCCATAGTCTAATTTTTCTCTCCTTATTAATACTTTAGCCTTTGTTGGCTCTCCCTTATATTCTGTCCAATCTTCTGACTTCCACTAGTATTTTAATAAAAATTATAAAGATATCCTCATCCCTATATCTTAAAAATTGAAACAGGATGAAGATGGGGCAACACAGTGGTTAGCACTGCTGCCTCACAGCTCCAGGGACCCGGGTTCGATTCCTGGCTTGAGTCACTGTCTGTATGGAGTTTGCACATTCTCCACATGTCTGTGTGCGTTTCTTCTAGGTGTTCCAATTTCTTCCCACAGTCCAAAGATGTATAGGTTAGGTTGACTGGCCTTGTTAAATTGCCCATACTGTCTCGGGATGTGTAGAGGGATTAGTGGGGTGGTTGTGGGGATAGAGTCTGGGGTAGGATTGTTGTCAGTGTAGACTCAACAGGTTGAATGGCCTCCTTCTGTACTGTACTGTATTTATAAAAGACCTTAAATACTGAATCTCTTTGTGCCTCTGACAAAAGGAGCTACCTGGCAGTATTGGATAAATTTGCAACTTATTATCTCCAAATGGCCACTAATTACCATTGTGGGTTGCACAAACCAAATTCAAAAGAGCTATTCAAGGCTGGCCAAGTAGAATCTACTTGTCTGCTGCAGCAAATCTTTCTTTCAATTATTAATATTGAGAGATTTAACCATCTCAAAGATTCCAATCTTTCTTTCACTTGAGAAGTGGTTCTGAGTAAATTGTTGGAGCTGCAGTCTGACAAGTGCTGGGTCATATTTACACAAACAATCTGAAAGTTCAGCACAATCTTTCTTTCAATTATTAATATTGAAAGATTTAACCATCCCAAAGATTCCAACTAGGGATACACATCCTTGCCAAAGACACTGAAGAGATGGAAGTCATGTGACACTCGAGTTAGTGAACACATTGCCTGGTGGAACTACAAAAACAGTGTGCTGTTTACCATTCTACAGTCTTACCATTTAAGAAGTCTTAAAGAAAAGAAACTCTATGCAAGTTGGACACTTGATCCAATTGACACGGCTTCTATCTGAAAGCTGTACCATCACTTAGAAGACTGAATCACTTTGCATGCCTGTCTCAGTGTGTGAAATCTACATCACCAGGAAAATGAATTAACCAGCAATGGTTTTCAACTCACAGGCTCCATAAAGGACTATCTCATTGGACTTTGTTTCGCATGGAATAGAGTCGAGGATCAATATCTGTTTTCTTTGTAGTTTTTGTTCTGTAAATCTCTTTTCTAACCTTTTTACTGTACGAATATTGTGGAGATGCCAGTGTTGGACTGGAGTGGGCACAGTACGAAGTTACGGAACACCAGGTTAAAGTCCAACAGGTTTATTTGGAATCACGAACTTTCAGAGCATTACATTAGGTGAGTGGACTCCAAATAAACCTGTGGGAGTTTAACCTGGTATTGTGAAACTTTTTACTGTATGAATGCAAAGGAGGCAACTTGAAACCCTTGTCCCATGTTTTGAATAGGTACAAAAAACCTAACCCTTTGAGTTTGCTGTGGGGTATTAATAGAAAATTGGATCACATCAAAACTGAGGGACTGAGAAATACATCACTGCTTATATAGGCGGAAGCAAATAAAACAAAACTTTCTGTTAATGAATGGGTAGTGAGGGGAAAATTTATTTTATTTATTGATGGGATGTGAGAGTTGTTGTCCAGGCTACCAAGTTATTGCCCCATCCTTAGTTGCCCTCGAGAAGGTGGTGATGAGCCGCCTTAAATGAACCACCGCAGCCCATGAGGTGTAGGTACGCCCATAGTGCTGTTAGGGAGGGAAGTTCCTGGAATTTGACCCAGCAATAATGAAGGAATGATGATATATTTCTAAGTCAGGATGGTGAATGACTTGGAGGAACCTCCAGGTAGTGGTGTTCCCAGATATCGTCCCTCCAGATGGTAGCTGATTGTGGTTTAGAAGGTGCAGTTTTAGGAAACTTGGTGAGCTCTTGCAGTGCATTTTGTAGATAATATACATAGTTGTCACTACTTGTCAATGGTGGAGGAATTGAATGTTTGTGGGAGGGGTAGCAACCAAGTGGGCTGTTTTGCCCTGGATGATGTCAAGCTCCTTCAATGTTGCTGGAAATGCACTCATCCAGGCAAGTGGACAGAATTCCATTACACTCCTTACTTGTACCTCTTAGTTAGTGGATAGGCTTTGGAGTCAGGAGGTGAGTTACTTTTTGTAGGATTCCTAGCCTTTGACTGCTCAGTTGTTCACAGTATTTATAATGGTTAGTCCTGTTCAGTTACTAGTCAAAGGCTACCTCAGGATTTGATAGAAAGGGATTCAGCGATAGTAATGCCATTGAATGTCAAGGGGCAATGGTTAGATCCTCTTGTTGGAGATGGTCATTGCCTGGCTCTGGTGTGACATAAATATTACTTGCCACTTGTCAGTCCAAGTCTACATATTGTGCAGCTCTTGCTGCATTTGGACTTCAATTGCTTCAGTATCTGAGGATTCGTGAATGATATTGAACATTATTCAGTCATCAGCATGCAATTGTCAGTGAACTTCCCCACTTCTGACCTTACAATGGAAGGAAGTTCATTGATGAAGCCACTGAAGATGGTTGGGATGAACCTAGGATACTATCCTGAGGAATGCTCTGACAAAGGATCATTTAGACTCGAAACGTTGGCTCCATTCTCTCCCCACAGATGCTGTCAGAACTGCTGAGATTTTCCAGCATTTTCTGTTTTTGTTTCAAATTCCAGCATCCGCAGTATTTTATTTTTACCTTGAGGAATTCCTACAGCAATGTCTTGGAGCTGAGATGATTGACCTTCAATCACAACTATCTTCCTTTATGCCAGTATGACTCAAAGCAGCGGAGGGACTTCCTTGTGATTCCATTTGCTAGGGATGCCATACTTGGTCAAATAATGCTGATGTCAAGGGCAGTCATTCTCATCTCTGATACTGAGCTCTGTTGTCCATGTTTGAACTAAGGTTGCAATGAGGTCAAAACTGAGTGACTCTTGTAGCACCCAAACTGAGGGTCCATGAATAGGTTATTACTGAACAACAGTGGCTTGACGACACTGGTGATAACCTCTTTCATCAATTTACTAATGATCAAGAGTAGACCGATGGCTTGGTAATTGGTTGGGTTGGATTTGTCCTGCGTAAATTAACCTTTTCTGACTGTAACACTATCTTCCGGCATTTTCTCAATCCTTTTCAAAAACATACCAAATTCAGTTTTAAGCAATAGCCACACATAGCAAGGAACTGCATAGCAGACAGTGCATATCACTTTTGTATTCTTAAATAATGCATTTTCCATTCTTCTTTGTGCTGATTTGCTAAATACTGGAAACAATTCTTCACCACTTACTTTTCAAAATTTTCATTAAATCTCTCATCATTTGTTTCTATCGATAAGACACCCCTGTCATTTTCAGCCTTTCATCACAATCTCTCATTCGTGGCAAAATCCTAGTGAGTCCCCACTGTATCTTTTCCATGGCTCTAATATATATTCTAGAAAGTGGGTTTCAAAATGGAGGGCAATATACCAACAATAGCTTAACCAACGTTTCATACCAATTCAACATCATTTTTTATACTGAGTGTACTTGTGCATAAAACCCAGAATACTATATTCTTCTCATGGTATTTTCCCGACTTCGGTCCTGGTTCTTGGCTTCTGCAGCATTTGGTCTCATTTTCAAAGGAATGAAAGTTAGTAATGAAGTGGATAGGTACAGACTTTTAGGTAGAAAAAATGGACGTATTACAATGTAATTGCTCATATGTCTAAGGTGGAAAAAAGAGTAATAGGCTAATTATGTGAAATATGTATGGTTTTAAAACCATTACATTTCAGGATATCTCCACTTTACTATAAAGGAAGCTTTCACATCCAGGTATGTGTCTCTCTCAAGCTTACCCTCATGCATTTTTTTGTTCTAGATGTAGGGATAACAAAACTCTCTTCATTGCTGGGGAGGGAAAGACAATATCATAGAATCCCTACAGTGCAGAAAGAGGCCATTTGGCCCATGGAGTGTGCACCAACACCTATCCCATCTAGGCCCTGTAACCCCACACATTTACCCTGCTAATCTCTCTAACCTATGCATCCCGGGACACTAAGGGTCAATTTAGCATGGCCAATGCACCTAACCCGCACATCTTTGGACTGTGGGAGAAAACCCACACAGGCACAGGCAGAACATGCAAACTCCACACGGTGATCCCAAGCCAGGAACCAAATCCAGGTCCCTGGAACTGTGAAGCAGTAATGCTGACCACTGGGCCATCGCACTGCCCTAATGGGTACCCCTGATCTCTCATCATTGAATAAACAACACATTACCAAAAATACATTATAGGATAACTTCCAAGTTATTTAATTTCAAAAAATATACAGAAATGCAAGCTATGTCAGCATGCTTAAAATGTAACAAGTATTCAACTCTCACTTTAATACTTGAAGCTGACTCTTTTGATCACCTTTTAAATTTCCATCTGCACTCTTTTCTGATACACAAAATCACATGAAAATACAATTGAATTAAGTCAACTAAAGAAAAGAAGCAATCACAAAAAAGTCTTCCATTTATCCAACAGGCTAATTACTTTGCAAGCAGGGCACCTCAATGTCACAGCCATTACAGATAAAGAATCGGTCTCTTTCACAGAATTCATCAATCCAATTTTATCCTGATAAGGATTTGTCTACAAGTAATTGATATAAACTGAGGTAGGATTGATTTCTTTTGTAATTAATACCTAAACTCCAAGTATTTGCCTCAGGCAGGCAGCAGAAATCTCTTCCAGAAGATAATCAACAGAAACTAGTTCAAATTTGGCATTAATTTTTGACAGCTCCAGGTCTTTTCATAATCTTCCTCTGTACAGGTTATCAAACGAACCAAAGAAAACCTAACAGGAACAACATCCAGACCTCTCTACAATTGAAATGAAAGGACATAATCTACAGATGAAGCAACTAGTAAAAGATAGAACATCACTTCAATTATAGTAATTACAGCCTAGGTGATTTAAAGAATGTTTCAGTTTTCCAGCATGGGCAGCTTTATTTGTTTTTGTTTCTATCCGACTTATAATATAGGACAGCATGGTAGCACAGTGGTGCTTCATAGCGCCAGGGACTGGCCTCAGATCACTGCTTGTGTAGAGTTTTCACATTCTCCCCATCTCTGCATGGGTTTCCTCTGGTGCTCTGGTTTCCTCCTACAGTTGAAAGATGCGCAAATTAGGTAGATTGGCCATGCTCAATTGACCCTAATGTCACGGGATTAAAAGGGTAAATACATGGGGTTACGGGAATAGAGACTGGTTGGGATTGTGGTTGATGCAGACCCAATGGGCCGAATAGCCTCCTTCTGCATCGTAGGGATTCTATGATAATTAACTGATCTGGCAAAATAGCTGATCATTCCATTTGCTTTGCTCGACGCTCTGGAATGACTGAATATGACCATTGTTGAGTTGAAAGTCTTCCAACCTCTCCTCCAGCTTATGTGAACCACTGATCAAGTTCCTGGATTCTCCTCTCAAATGACAATTGCACTGAAATTCTTCTGCTGTAATCTTGATCCACTTGCAAATTTTGTGTAAGCTTTTTAATGAGCATTTTTTTGCAGTTATTCACTACTTCAAATTAAACTTCTCATTCTACTTTAGGATCACCTGTGAATTTGGCCAACATATATTGGATTTCTGAATTCAAGTTAAGTAGGTCAGAAAAAGAAAGCAATCCCTTCAGCACACCACAAAGTATATCTAACCAGATCAAAACAAAGCGCTTCACAGATTTGTCCATCACACCATTTCAGTTCTCTTTAACAAGCTGACAACTTAGTCCTAGTTGCCTACACTTTCATTTGTTTTCTTTTTCAAATACTTAACAATTGCTCTTTTCAAAGTTATTTCAAATTCTATTCTTTTCAGTGTTTCTGTTAAGGCATTATATGTTCTTATAGTTACACTATTAATAAAATTGAGGATTTCTTCTGTACAGCTTTTACCAACATGTTTGCATATTAATAAGAACATCTGATATATCGGGTGATATTAGTTTTTGGAACTAGGCAAGTGGAAAACATTTTTCGTCAACATTCACTTGTCATATTCTTAGTTGTTACAGTGCTGGTTTGAACCTGGGCTTTGCAAGAGATAAAGGAGAATTTTTTATATAGGTTTCTTCACCATTCCAAAATTCCTACTTAAACATAGTAAGAATGTTAAAAATAATAACTGGTAATGTAAAAATGATGTGAAAAGTACTTGAAAACAAAAATAAAAAACATACCTGCCACCTGAGCTGGATCCACCAGAGTGTGTCTCGAGATGGAAATTAGTTTGCTCAGCAAATGGACAGTCATCTCCTGAGTGGAAGCTGAGGTAAAGCCCTTAAGGAATAACTGCTGGAGGCCAGGAAAACTGTTCCACTTCAGTTTGCTTTGCACTTTTTCAATCTTCTCCCGACTCTCTGCCTTATCCAGAGGCAACTGTGTGAGCAGTTTGTGGAGCAGTTTTAGTGCCAAAAGATATTCATATTCATAGTCAGACTCTAGTAGAGCCGTAGCTATCCAGAATATGGTGGCCATCAGGCTACTTGGGTCAGTAGTTGGCTGCTGGTCAGGCATTTCTCCCTCTCTAAGGGAGGATAAGCTTCGAGTCCTTGCTAGGTTACCATAGTTCATCCTCCCATCCAAAATATCCAGTGTATTACTTCGACGCCTGTCACACCGTCTGTCTCCCAGTAGACTGGCTCGCAATGAGTTACTTCTTGCATGACAACTATGATGAGTTAGGAAACCACTGGTACTGAGTGGGCTTGTGCTTAGGTTTAACTGCCCAGTGCTTTTCCTGTTAGCTGCCAACTTAGTGCCCATTAAGGGATCAGTTAAATGTGTTCTGTAATAAGACGAAGACAAATTCAAAAGATCATTTGCATGTTTAAGTCAGATACAAATTTTGATACTAGGATGTAAATACAAGCAATGTAGATTATAATAACTTGCTTTCAACACATTCATCATTTTCTATAAAGCTCAGTTTTAAATCATTTCATAATTTGGTTTCACCCATTTTAATAATTCATTCCACAACTGTATATTGCAGCCAGCCTACATTCACCACTTTGAATTATTGTTTAAGGTCAATCCTTAGGGCCACTTTCAAGATCATTTCCAAATTACGTCATCTTACTATTGCTATCCCCCTTTAAAGATCTCTGTGACAATGCTTAGTTTCTGTGATCTAATCTTTAACTTCTCCCTTCCCCTTAATGTGCTTGAGTCTTATGATCAAAAGGTACATTATAAATATGAATATATATCATTGACAAATATGGAATTACACAATGTGTACATGGTGCGCTCAGTCACAAGCAGCTTAATACATTCTGAAAGCATTTGTACACAGGTTTAAAAATAGAACTGCTGACAGTTGATTTGAATGTTAAATGTACATCTGTCCTGCTTTAGACTCATTTAAGTTCTTTTCCTTCTTGCACAATTCCTTCAGGCGAGCAACAAATGCACCCAGACAGTAATCCATGCTGCTCCCCTAAACCAGTTTGTGGGATAATTGTTTCTCCTGCCACTCTCTCCATTTGGCATTTCCCTGAACTACATGGTGATCAAAAGATCAATGTCTGGGAAGTGGAATAAAGTTGCATCTTTCTAATAATGCTACAATGAGTTGTACTTTAAGTTGATATCCCATTATATTACCTAATTCCTTTCTCTTAGTGAAGCTATTGGATATCAGCCTTTACTCAGCATACCAAAGTATGCCAACAGGACATTATAATTTGGCGTTTTGAATTACAATTACATTTTAAAAAAATAAATTGAACAGTAGCTTGTTTTTTTGGGGCAGTGCTTCTAAATTATTTTTAAAATCTAAAACAAAAGTACATGCACACGTTGCAATATTCTGTTTGGCGCATAGGGATTTCCTGCATCTTAAAGGCTCATGTTATTTCATCTCTTGCACGTCACTGAACAGTGTGCTTGCAAACAAACAACACAAATTTTCAAACGATGGAAGGATTTAAGCTTCTGAAAGTGCCAGTATAACGTAAGGGAGATCAATGTAACTCCGGGATACAGAGAAGCCACAAAACTAGGTTGGAGAATGCTTTGGAGCAAACATCCAAAACCTTTAGTTAGATGTATTTAAATATTAAAAACATATATGTTTGGATTATGCTATATAAGCTTTGAAGATAGAGATAAAATTAAATAGATGTCAATAGTCAAATTATCAAAAAACACAAAGTCAAAAGTACTCACTGAGAAAGTGCAGAAAGCAGATCATACTGCTTTATAGTGTCTGCTAATGTGTCAATGGCAGACTCAAGAGTGAGCAGCAGTTCTATAACAAAACCCTGTTAACAGAAATATTAACATGAAATCTTACAATTTGAAGAATACAAACATAGAAATACAGAGGTTGAACAAATTTTTAAGAGGCTAGATGACTGACAATGAATGAGAAGAGATGTTTTCTTCTTAAATGAACGTTCCAGAAAGGTCACCAGATAGGGGTATTGATCAGGAACTGCAGATAATTTTCCCCTATCCAGCTGAATTGAATTAAGGTCAATTGTACAACCTCAAACACAATTTTAGCTAAGAAAAGCTAACTCGATATAGAGAAAAGTTGGGTTCTTCTAGAGTGAAGGATTTATTGCAAAGTGGAGCAGAAAGTTCAAATTAACAGCAAATGTATTGCTATAATAAACTTCCATCATCGATATAATTTTTTAAAATTATATTAAACTGTATTTATAAGTATGTGAATGTGTCAACCCCCATTAATTTTTTCATTAACTATAACATTGTGGTTTCTGGTTCGGATCTTTTTACGTTATGGATACAATTGTGCATTGAGACACAGTCGTAAACTGAAACACATTTTCCACAATTGATGCACAGAGATATTTTGTTATTTCAATTACAAGTTTGCTTATTTACCTGAGCCTCTTCCCCTGCATCTCCAACTGTTTCAACAAGTCTTGACAGTACATCAGACAGTGTAGTTACAGTCAGTGGCTGTTTCAGGGCTCTGAAGATCTGGAATGACCTTCCAGCATAATGTCTGTTAGAACATGAAAGTGCTGTCTGCAAGGCCACTTCACTGAGAAGCTGCTCTAGCTGAAAACCTAGTTTAATCAGAAATAAAAATACCAGAAAAAAAACTAGATTAACATTTAAAAAGTTCAGATTGTAAAAAGTATATTTAAGAATTTGCAATAAGAATGTGCATCCTAATTACCTGATCTTGACTGCTTGAATATTGAAATTACATGTTTTAAAAACACAGTTAACTGTTCAGCAGTTTTAATGTTTGGATTCTTAGGAGAGACATCTTCATGGTTCCATAGTGGCCCTCGTTTTCTTTTAGAAGTGAAGATAAATAAATTTGTTATAAGTATCAAAATATAAACAGTTACCATTTTCCATTATACAAGATAAATCTAATTAAATGCGGAGGAGTGAAATTTCCCATAGAACTGTATTCAGGAAATTACCCTCAAAATCACACCCATTTACTTGATCTCAAAAAACGTCCTGTGAATCTAATCTGATTATACTGAAACACAAGAGTGCAAATAGTCAATGTGGTTGAGCAAAATTTGAACACAACCTGACGAGGCCTTTAAGTGTTAGGGGGAATCCTATAAAACTGAGATTTCTTTCCCTCTTCAGAGTGAGAACGCAAGATAAGTCACAGAGAACGCTGTCCTATAGATTTTTCTGTAATTCACTGATATTGCTCATTGGGAAGTTTACATTGTATCAAAAACTTTAGTTCCTCATAATTAGATCAGCTATCACTGCCATGAAGGCGGCCTGCTGTTTTGTGGAGAGTAGCATGCAGGCTTTCCTGCATGAGATAGAAAGGGAGTATGAACAATTACTTAACTCCCAACTGTACTCCAACCATCAAGCATAGATGGAAGGTGGACATGGAAAGATGTGATAAAAGCACTCACAACTACATCCACATTCACTTGGACAATGGCGTATTGCCAAAATATTTCAGGGGTCTGATAAATGCAGGGAACGCAAGATACTTAACATACTCTCCTTTCCTTCCCAACTGCTCTGTGAGCACTGGCACATTAGTCTGTGAGGTGAAACAAACTGATTAGCAAGTTATTCAATTTTCAATCAACTTACCTTGTGGTTATAAATTCGATGAGTGTTTTCACCTTCTCATCTTGATCTGCAGAAATATCTACTTCATTTAAAATGGTGGGAGTAAGCTGGGGAATGGCAGCACTGGTAGTTCCTAAGCTGATGCTAGAAGAGGTAGAGCTTGAGCTGAGTCCTGAGTCGGTCATTGGCGATGGCTGGTAGTCTGGTGCAAATTCACTGCCACCTGCTGGAAGAATATTTTTAAAAATTAAACATATAAAGAGCAAAGGTTACCATTATTTTAAGGTTGCTTGTAAAGTGACATCACAAGTCTTGGCTGAACTGGAAATTATTGGGTAATTCCTCCATTCATTACACCAGTTGTAAGTAACAGGCATTGATGTTATGCACATAATTTGCAGAAACATAGGCAGAAGAACATTTAACTCCTGAAGTCTGTCCTATCATTCAACCAGAGCATGGCTGATCTGTGACACAAATCAATATACCCAGCTGTGCCCACATCCCTTAATATCTTTGTCAACAAAGAAATGCTTTGACCAATCAGCCTGGGCTGGGGACAGGATCTGGGTGGAAACCATCCCCTCAGGGCTGGGAGAGAAATGGGTCTGTGCTGAAAGGGAGAAAAATACCATGTGTAGAGAAAGGAAATTCTGCAGGGTGCAAATATTTTTTTCAATAACTATCTGCATAGTTACACACTTGGGGAAACAATGAGGGAGCAGTTTCCCCATTTTCTGGAACTTTCAGCTTAGCTCTTCCCTCCCACCCCTCTCATTTAGTTTTAAATCCCAGCCATTTAAAAAAAGTTGTTTCCACACTGTAAAAAAAAGAATAATCAACCTCAGCTGTTTATGATCCAGACTTTTGAATGGACCTACCTCGCACTAAGTTGATCTTTCTCTTCACTCTAGCTATGACTGTAACACTACATTCTGCACTCCTTTTCTTCTCTATAATTGGTAATGCTTTGTCTGTATAGCGTGCAAGAAACAATACTTTTCACTGTATACTAATATATGTAACAATAATAAATCAAATCAAATCAAATCCTCAAGTCTCCTTTAACAATACTTGCAAAGTTTCAACCTTTACTACCTAGAAGAACAAGGGCAGCAGATATATGGGAACAGCAGTATCAAAAGTAAAGCAAAGTTTATTTATTAGTCACAAGAAAGGCTTACACTGCAATGAAGTTACTGTGAAATTCCCCTAGTTGCCATAGGCAGGCACTTGTTCAGGTTAATGCACCTAACCAGCATGTCTTTCAGAATGTGAAGGAAATCTGCGCAGACACAGAGAGAATGCGCAAACTCCACACAGACAGTGACCCCATAGCCAGGAACTGAACCCAGGTGCCTGGCGCTGTGAAGGCAGCAGTGCTACCACTATGCCGATCTGCAAATTATTCTCCAAATCATGCATCATTCTTTTATGGAACTATGCTATCCTTCTCCCACTGTGACTGAGGCAATATCCTGGAACTTCTTCCAAACATCAGTGTGTATGCATCTTTCAATGCATAGGTTACAATTCATGAAGGTCATTTACCAACTCTTCTTTGATGACTACTTGACTAATAAATTTTGGCCTTGCTTCATGTCCACTGAATGAGTAATAAAATAATTATTTTCTATTTTATTTATGACATTTTAATAATCTGTGTACTGAGAGAACCAAGGTCCTATATTTCTTTGGACCCTCATTGTTTCTAGTGTTTACCATTTAGAAAGTACTATATTCTATCCTTTTTAGGTCCAATGCACATGACCTCACATTTTCCTACATTCTAATCCATTTTCCGCGTTTTCATTTAAGCCATTAATCTTGCTGTAACTTTACATTCTGATCATCACTATGTAAAATACTTTCTATCTTTATGCCATCAGTACATTTGAATATGTTGTTTACTATTCTTTCATTTAAGCTTTTAATAATTATAGAGAACATTAGAGGTCCCAACATAGATCCTTATAGGATATCACCAGTCATTTCCTGCCAATTAAGATTACCTGTCCATTAACCCCCATTCCCTGCGAATATTCTCTGTCTCTGACCACTTAACCTATATATATGCTGTAACTACCTTCTACTCACTGCATTTAACAAGAGATATAGAATAGGATTCTTGGGCCTCCACATAGCATCTTTTCTGTGGTGGGAAGTGGCGCGCGGTTGGCCGATGGCAGGATCTTCTGTTCCCATTGCTGTCACATTGACATCTCCCCACACTGCCGAGAAACCAGCAGATTCTGCTGGCATGAATAGTCATAAAGTTTCAGCCATAATTCCATTACACATGGGAGACAGGCTTGCTGTCACTCATGTGTAAATAAACTCTGTTTCTATAGTTTGAGTAAATTTAATCAGAGGTCCTGTCCCTGCTTTAATTGGTGATTTGTTCTAAAATCATATATTTGTCCAAATGAAAACATGGGCAGAATTTCAAGGTCTCACTGATGGTAAGCTTAGAGGTGGGAAGGATATGAAATGAGACAGTGAACTGGAACTCTGCAATTTTCCTGCTTCTACCAGAAATAAATTCTGGGTGGAAAAGCCCTTTGTTTCACCCTTCCTGCTTTGCTACCTATTGAGACCTTAAAGTGGCCAATTAATGACTGCTTAAGGATTTTGTGCCATGACAGGTGGGCCTGTTGTCCTGTGACAAGCACTGCAGCTAAATCCACTTGTCATTTCCAGACAGAGGGGTCCCTCAATCAAAAGACTGAAGGACTGAACACTAGCAAGACAGAGCCCACTGAGAACTAGCTTCTGCTCTTGCTGGCGACCCCACTACATCCTTCTCCCGGCACCATTCCCAGGCCGGGAACAATACGTGGCATATTCTACAAATCACGTCATAAATAGATGACTGCTGAAAGCGACATTATTCCTAGCACAGGTCTGCTACCATTTTTGACAATTTTGTTCATTCTCCTGTTCTAGAGAAAATATTCTAAATAGATTTGCTGAGTTAAAACAATATATTATGCACGATATCAAACACATTGGAAATATATGAACGTTTCATTTCCCCGAAGTATTGAGGTATTATACTTCGGTCTTGATCAAATATAATTAGCTTCTGCCATTTTCAAAGTTGTTGCAAGTAAAACAATACTATATATTTTTAAGAATACTTTAATTTTGGAAATGTAATACCGCTCTTGAATTCTATCTTTTATAAACAAGTGGCACCAACTCCCGGAGTGAAAAAGAAGCAACAAGATCTAGAATATATACAACAGTCACTAACCTGTAAAACTATACTCTATATGAGTGGCTGGTTTGACAGTGAGCACCTTCGGCTCAGTAAACTCTCTGTTCCTGAGAAGAACGGAGGCCATAGCTTGAACATTACTGTTATAGGCCATTACTATAAGCAAGTGCAGCAGCAGTCGCTTACAATGTTCATACACTTCAGGATGCTGGTGATCAAATCCTGTACAGACAGATAAAGAAAAGTCATAAAATAATTTATGGTTTGTTATCAAAATTTCGTTCAATTCAACCTGATTTTTTTTCAAAACTGTATAACACAAAACAAATATTTTGTTTTACATTACCTCAAGTTCTAAAACATATTTGGATTTGAACCATTAATTAAAAGAAAATTCCCATTTGCTATACTACAGAAATTTTTTCCATTGTAAGACCATAAGAAATAGGAGCAGAATTAGACCACTCAGCCCATTCAATCACGGCTGATATTTTTCTTATCTCCATTCTTCTGCCTTTTCTCTATAACCCCGATTCCCTTATGAATCAAGAACCTAAGCATCTCCGTCTTAAAGACACTCAATGACCTGGCCTCCACAGCCTTCTGCAGCAGAGTTCCACAGGTTCACCACTCTCTGGCTGAAGGAATTACTCCTCATCTCTATTTTAAAAGATTGTCTCTTTAGCCTCAGGTTGTGCCCTCTAGTTTTTTCTACTAGTGGAAACATCCTCTCCATTTCCACTCCACTCTGCTATTATAGCTCTGTTGGCTAGATGATTAGTGTATGATTCAGAATGGATTTAATTCTCTAATGGCTGAGATTGACTTGGGACATGCCTCCCTGCCCTTTTCTCAAGAAAGATAGGCAATGGTAAACCACTACTGATATAAAATCTGCCAAGAAGACAGTTCAAGGTGAAGCAGCAGTTGAGGGGAGCGATTCTCCCCACCTACTGCACCAGTTTTCTAGCAGATTGGGAAAATCTCGCATCCTGCCACGTGTGCATCTCAGTGCCACATTTCCAGCGCCATCAAATCCACACTGGAAACTGATGGGAACATCAGTTAAGTAATTTAAAGCCATTTTCAATGTCATTTTAATGTGATTAGTGGGCCCTGGACTGAATTCTCTGGGCCTGCTAGCCTCTCCCACCCTGCCAGAGTGTTTCACTCTAGTGGCATTTACACCACTGGAGTGAAGGAGGGGCAACTGGGGCTCATCAAGGAATTGAGCAATAGAGGGGCGGTGCCCCTGGGCATTGGCACCTGGCAGTGCCAGCCTGCACCTCCAGCACTTCAAGGAGCAAAGTGCCAATGCCAACAGGACAACTTGTTACTGCCCATCGGGCATGGGGCAGCATCAAAGGGATGGTAATCGGACTATGGGAGTTGGGGAGCAGCACTGGCGGGAGGCCAGCAAACAAGAAGTTGTCAATTTGGGGCCACTGTACGTTTGCAGGGACCTGCCGGTTTCAGACTCCCAAGTGGGAATAGGCCCTGCCCTCTGAAATTTAATGATATTCATGCTGATGGCCTCTGCAGTGTACAGAGTATGGAAGATTCTAGTCTGAACTCCCACTAAAAAAACCAGCTTGAGTTACTCCAGTTTTCCTGCAAACAGTTAGAATTTTTTGGGTGAATCGCCCCTGAGGAGTCCAATTGTGCAATAGAGACAAGCTAAAGGAGAAGCCAGATCCAGTTGCTGCAGCTGTTTCTGTTACATGAAGATTACATTGGCGTATCTATTCCACCTAGAGTTTTGAAGGATTTTGTGACTAAATTTGATTACCTATGTCTTATATGAACTGCTGAGCCAATTTGTACGATCTGCCAAGGAGTTGAGCAGCAGATCTGAGCAGTTGCATGTGCCATTAAATGTGTAATTTCTAGTTTATAATCAACCACAATTTGCTTGATAATTCACATTCAAGTTATGGCAATACTTGATTGTAGGGTATCAGTGATTAGCTAAGATAATATTTAATGTTTGCTTTGTTCAATTCTTGTACAGTCAATGTTCTTCTGTTTTTAAAAAATGGAATCTTGTGACTTCCTTCCTTTTAGTAAATAATTAGGATTTTGGATTTCTTTAAAAAGTTACTGGCCTGTTCACCATGACAGGCCAAATGCCCTCTGTTTGTACTGTAACCATTTGTGATTCTTTAAAATTCAAACACATCAGCATGTGCAGAATGGGCAAATAGTATGTACTGTTTCCACAAATGTTCAAAAACACTACTACTTGGCATGATTTTAATTTCTACCTTCTTTTTACAGAATATATTAGCAAATATCATATTCTTTATGATTGTAGCTATACTTATGGCTTTGCCGAAGTAGTGAACAGAGATCATTTTCATACAACTTTGTTTAAAGTCAGTTTCCGTTTGATGGCCTGGCTGAAATTAGAATACAGGAAACTACGGGCCATTATTCTATCACAGTGTCCTAGGTCACCACAACTACAGTGCGCTGTGCCAACAATGAAAGCAAAACATTTTTACTTCCTAATTACCTATAAATATTGCATGAAGCAAAAGATGCATGTAATTCCCCCATTCCACTTTCACGCTATGATCAACTATTAGGTCTGTCAGAAGGATCACTGCTATGTTACACCTAAGAACAGAACAAAACAAAACAGTTGCAGTTTTAGAACTACAGAAATGGAATGTAAAATATTGGCAATAAATTTCTGAAAATTTAAACAACATAACTGTTGAATTTTTATAGCGTAATTCATTTAACTGCAAGACAAATAATCAACAATCCCAGTAAGCAGGATAGCCATACAAAAATTGATCACCAAACCAGGTGTATATACTGGAAAATATTCTCCAGTTTAAATAAAACATATTGAACATTTTATTTAGTATTTTATTAACACAAATCCAAAATGTCTGTTTGTTTTCCTTGCTTACAAATTCTTCTGGTACCTAAGGACCAGGACATCGGGCTGAAGGGGTGGAACATGTTCATTCTAATAGTCTAATGCCACCTTGTGGAGTACAACTGTTTCTCAGCCCTGGGTTTACTCATCGATTCCCCAATATACGGGCCAGGGTTTCTGGCAGCACTTGCCCCAAGATTGGAAAATTCAACCTGAGGTCAACGGGTGACCCACCCACCATGATTCCTATAGAAGGCAGGTTGGGAAAATTCTGCCCATGGTTTCAAAATAACTTACTCTGATAAAGTCAATGCAAGTAATTTTTAAAGATGCTTCGAAGTAAGCAAATGTTATTCACATTGACTGTGAAAAAATGTTGCACTTTACTGGAAGGTCAACCACTTGACTTCATCACAAAATTAGTAGGTATTTTCTGTTTATCCAAACTGTGGCACTAAAATATTGTAACAGTTAAAAAATCCAACGTGTATTACATGGAAACAAGTTCATTCTGACTATTCTAAGAAGTTATCTTGCCATCACGTACATATTTCACTTGGTATGGTTTTGATATTTTGTATATAGGATATGGAATCATTTAATCATAATAATTTGTACAAAGTGTTAGGGTATTATTGCAATATTCACCGACCTCTGTAGCGGTATCCCGGGAGTACCAGTCTCAGGCAAATAATCAGCCAGTGGTGACCAACTTCCGCCAGTGGGAGGAAATGGCAATGGCTCTGCTTTGTTGAGTTCCATTACTTTCAACCTCCAGTTTGCATAAATGGGCATAGAATCACCTATTAAATACACAGTATGGAATAGTGGAATTAGAACAAGCACCTAAAGTGGTTTACTGTTCCTTCCCAGATACCAGAATAGTTTTTATACAATGAACATTCCTTGCACTCAGGTCAATAAGGAAATAGTATTAAAATATGAGCATCTTGCAAGCCTTAAAGATGTGTTTGCTAAAATTTATATTTGCAGAAATTTTAGCAAGCACATCTTTAAGGCTTGCAAAACACACTTCGGCACCTGTTCAGGTCAATGCACCAAATCAGCATGTCTTTCAGGCTTTGGGAGGAAATGGCAGCACCCAAAGGAACCCACTGCCACTGTACCACCACAGTTTATATAATCCCAATCATATTTATACTTAATTAAATATTAAATGATATTATTTTTAACAATGTAATTGCTCAGCAGATTACAGTCCCCATAATAAATTTTATATGTTTGAAACCTTAATGGGATTCAATGATCTATAAAACACTTTAATATATATTTTGTGAATAAGATACGTACTCTTCTCCTCCTCATAGGACCCTCCAGAGCTGCTGCTGTAACGAGATTCAAGTCGGTGATGCTGCCGGTTTAGGTTACTGTTCAGCCCACTATACATATCGAGATGTCCATAACTATTTAAAAAACAATTAATTAAATTTGAGTATGTGGCCCTACAGGTGTAAAACTTAGAAACAAAAGTCCTAACAATGCTTTTAACCTCGCTATAATTTGCATACTTCCTCTCAAATTATTTTAGATGAAAGATTTGAATACCACCCCATGAATCTATTTTTGATTGTCAACAAAGTGATGCAAGGTGTCATTGACGGCATTAGCAAACTGCACTTGCTTGGCACTAACCAGCTCACCAATGCACAATTTGGTTTTCAGCAGAGACCCCTGGCCTCATTATAGTCTTGGTCCAAACATAGACAATAGTACTGAATTCAAGAGCCAAGGTGAAAGTGACTACCTTTGGCGTCAAGAATACTCACTAATGGCAATGACCATTCTCAAAAAGACAGAATCTAACCACCTCCCCTCAATAATCAGTGCCATTACCATCACTGAAATCCCCACTATTAACATCCTGAAGGGGTTACCATTGACCAGAGATGTAACTGGACTAGCCACGTAATTATATGGCTACTAGGCCAGATCATCAGAGGATGGGAATACTGCAGTGACCAACTCACCCCCTAACTCTCCAAAGCCATTCACCCACTTAAAGAAACATTCATTCATCCACTCCCTTTACAATTAATGCATATCAGCTGCAGTCTATACCATCTACAAGATGCACTGCAGTAACTCACCAAGACTCCTTCAATAACATCTTACAACCCACGACATCTACAGCTGAGAAGGACAAAGGCAGGAGACAAAAGGGAACAGCACCACCTGCAAGTTCCCTCCAAGCAAGCACACAAAACAGCAATGAAAGTGAAATAATGAGTAGAATTATCTAATGAGGATGTTGGTTGAGGGATAAATGTTGATCAAATTGGACAAATTTTCTTGCTCTGCCTTGGAGAAAATGAATGAGAAGTGGAAGATGAGAAGCAGCTGTACAAAGATACAAGAGATAGATAAAACAACATAATCTTCAACTTCAAAACAATTGGCACACTAATAAACCCCACAGAAATTCAATAAATTATAATGCAGTTTTTTTGAAATAGTACATACTTATCATCAATAGCAGAATCTTTTGCTAGCTTACTGTCCTGATGACCATCGTGACCAGCTACCATTGTATTGCTGCTGGAAGTGGTACCTATACATAGCAGAAATGGATAAGAAATCAAAAAAATTGAATTTTAACAATCTTTGTTTGCCAGTTATTTATTTCATTAATGTTTCAACGTTGCAGAGGATCCTATGTCACATATGTACTTTTATTCAAATAACTACTTCCTTTTTCTTGAAAACTATTTAAAAGTATTCTTAAAAAACAAAGTGGATTTAAATTTACCAGAAGTAAGCCTGACCACCTCAATATTGATGCGGAGCTATAAATAAAATTTGGAGTCATTTAAGCTTAATAGTACTGGTGCTAAGCAATTAATCTGTAGACACAGATCCAGAAGTAAATTATTTTGTTAATAAAAACTATTACATATAAAAATAGGAATTGCTAAAAGAAGAAGACCAACATTCATCAGGTCTGACTTATCACCTCCTGATATAGTTGCATGACAGAATTATACATTAGAGAAAGAGAATGGTCATAAACTAGAGGGCACAAATTTAAGATGATTGGTGAAAGAACGTTTTATGCAACAAGTGATTAGGATCTGGGCTGCATTGCTTTCATAAAAGAATTAGAGAAAAATATTATAGTAATATGGGGAAGGAACAGGGGAGTGAGACTAATGATATTGTTTGCCCAAAGCATAGGTTTAACAGGTTAAATGGCTTCTGTGCTGTACTGACCACTGACCACAATCCCACCCAGACCCGATCTCCATAGCCCCATACATTTACCCTAGCTCGTCCCCCGAACACTGAGGGGCAATTTAGCACAGCTAATCCATCTAACCTGCACATCTTTGGACTGTGGGAGGAAACAGATGCACCCAGAGGAAACCATCTAGTTGAGCATTAACGTCAAAGGAGAATCATCCAATTTAATTGATTACAGTAACTAGCTAGCAGTATTTGTCACCCTTCCTTTTATAAATCAACAGTCTGTTATGGTATAGGAGTTATCAAATTCGGAAAAACCTTGAGTTTTGGGAACATCAATTCAGTTAATCATAAAAGAAGTCGTCTTACAGTAAAATCTAAATTAAAGACATCAGCTAAAAAGAAAGCTCTGGATATACTGCATTCAATCGTGCAAGGATTTTATTATTTTTTAAATAGCTGTGGTATTAAGTGAAGCCCTTGCATGAAGAACTGACTTGGTGGGGGGAGAAGCAAAAAGAAAGATAGTTACCTCAAGTTCTTCCAAGAGGTAATAATAGCTCCATTTCAAATCAATTCTTCAAAACGGAGAAGTAAAATTGATCATTGAATTCTGATTCTCTATAAACTCATACCTACTACATCAACTGGATGAAAACCGCCCAAAGATCTCACTCAAACCTCAAATGCTGATTGTTGTAACTGCATGCTGTGGTAAGTACACTGCATACTGTGTGCAAGTACATATTTCCCATGATTTTAGTGCTTCTTAGATCAACTGTTTGCAAATGAAATGTCATTTACTGCAAGGGGAATGAAATATAAAAGTAAGAATGCTTTGTTGTAGGGGGTATTTGTGGGACCACATCTGGAATACTGTGCACAATTCTGGACAGGCTGGGCCTATATCCATGGGAAATTAGCAGAATGAGAGGTGACCTTACTTAAATACAAGATCCTGAGGGGACTTGAAAGGCTGGATGCTGACAGGATGTTTCGCTTTTTGGGAAAGACTAGAACTAGGGGACAAAGTTTAAAAATAAGGAGTCGTCGATATAACTACGGTGTGGAAAGATTTGTTTTCTCAGGGAATTAACGGTCTTTGAAAATCTCATTCCCAGAGAACAGTGGAGGCAGGGTTATTGAATATTTTTAAGGTAGCAGGAGATAGATTGTTAACTAACAAGGGAGTGTAAACATATCAAGAGTAGTGGAAATGTGGTGTTGATGCCACGATCAGAATCTTATTCAATGATGGAGCAGACTAGAAGGGATTAAGTGACCTATTCCTGATCTTAATTTTGTGTGTTCTTTTTACAATTCTAGATGTACTGTCTACTGTTGGCCGTAGAAAAGATCAGAGCTTCTGACTTGCTACATTACAGGCCATAACTTGACCAGTACTTTTAAACTGTCCTGCTAATCAAATTGCATCTCTGACCACAATTATTTTAAATTAAAGTTTTGAACTCCAAAATTTATTCTAAAATTAACAGCCCATTCTTCTGAAGGAACACATCTCTCAGCAAGATTTGAAATAAACTCCCCACTGAAGGGAGTGGGTCAGGAGAAACATTTGATCTTGATCACAAAAAAGCTTGTCAAACTTTCAGAACGTAGACTTAATAAGTTTTTTAAAACATTTTGCCCTTCCTTTGTTTAAATTACAGTATTCATTAATTAGACTGAGGAAGTGCAAGCAAGCTGAGATAGTATTAAATTTCCTGTCTCCTTAACCTTCCCATAGTTGAACGACAAACTCAAACAGCTGTGTACAGACTAAACAAAAAGGAAGAATCTCTTCTGTGTGCAAGCGATAAAGTTTTGAGACTTATATGAACTTTAGTACCCAGCTAAATGCAAGTTACCTGAGGTGATGGAGGGGATTTTGTAGCTAGAGGTGATGCGGTAGTAGGGTGGGTTGTCCATGTGAATGACAGCTGAGCTAACTGGATCAGTCAATTGCAGTTCTGCCACCAGCTCCTCCAACAATTGCATCGTCTTATCTCTGCCCAGATACACAACCACTTTTTTGATCTGTGTAGGATAATGCCATGAAAATTATTTTTCACATTTTTAAATAAAGTTTTGCCTATGATGCAGACTCCATACTTCTACCACCTTCTCAATGAATTAGTTTATTGAAGCTAAATTATTACTTCATTACAATAACAAATTATTTTGTGCCATTACTCAATAAAATTATACTCAATTTAACAATATTACTACAAACATTATTGGTATACTTAGTAAACTGAATATTAATTCTATTTAAGCTTTATGTGTAATTGATCTGATATGCTATTAGTATTTTAGGACAACTTAGTTTTTCTCTTCTTGTAGAATTGTCATCGATTCATTAAGTAAATTGGGCAGGACATGCTGTAGTGCATATGGCCCAGTACTGTAACATTGGTGCAGTATTGTTGCTACCATTGGAGGTAGAGAGTGTTCAATAAAATGGAAGAAATATTTATTCCTAAGCAAAGGCTAATACAGTTTTAACCAGCTAATGAGCAATGCTATCCAGCACTGCTATGCTCTGCCATTGTTAGTACAAAGTTTTCAATTTAGCAGGATGAAAATTAGGGTAGCAAGAGAGAAAGAAATAAAAACTTAAAAAGAGAATTAAGCAACAAAAAGAAAAAGCAAAGATTACTATGAAATGGAAACAAAACTGGGTGCCTGTTTGGCAAATTCAATAAAATTGATTGAATGTATTAAGTTTGTGGGACAGTGTGCTGCTGATTACATAATTCCAGTTGCTATTTTTTAAAAATATCATCTCTGGGTTCTTCTCCCTCAGCTGTCACTGAATGTTATTTCTCAGCATGTATTCTCCAGTACAAGTCTGGAGTTGTCTAATAAAGATTTATAATTATGTCTATCAATCAAATCTTTCTGTTCTATCACTGCTGACATTTTTGTCAGTTCATCTCATGTCTTATTACAAGAAATGGCCATTCTTAATTATGCTTGGTGAAATCCAGTCTGTGAAGCAAAATTGAAATATGAGGATGATGTATGGTTGCATTGTGAGGTCCCAGAGAAACAGTCTAGAGCACCACCACCACAAAACAAAATGGCTGTAGGATGTCTCAAAGCATTCTGCAGCCAATACAGTGTGTTTAAGTATAATGAGTAATATAGGGAATGCAGTAGCCAACGTGCACACAGGTTCCCAACAACAGCAATGATACAATGCCCAGATAATCTGCCCAGGAATATTAAATGATATGTAATTATTGACCAGAACACCAAGAGAGGTTCTCAGTTTTATATCCAACCCAAAATAGTACATCTCCAACAACAGTGCACTGCCTTAGTAGGGAACTAAGGTGTTAGTTAGATTATGTGACCATGTCTCTGAAGTGGTAAGAAAATCATATGGCAAAATAGCCCAGCTGCTCTCAGACACGATCATACAATGATTTTGGGGTATCACTGACAAAGATCTGGGATCATATCAGCCTTCAGAGGTGAGATGAAATAATCTAAATGAGCAAATGGATGAGAAGCATAATATAACTCAAAGACATAAAAGGAAAGTGGGAAAATACTGTTCCTTCAGGATATTCATTATCTTAATGAAACATTAAAACTCACAAAAACAACATGACAAGATGGCTGAAGGAGGTGTATCTTTTAAGAAGGGATGATGTGTTGGCCTAAAGTGGTCCTACTGTGACTAAAACTAATATTCTTTTATGAAATGGACAAGTAAATACCATGTTAGCAATATTGAAAACAACAAATGAAAGCCTGAGCTAAAAATGCACAAGGAGAATTTATTTCCTTAAACACTAACAAGGATGCACATTTCTTACAAATATTTCTACATTACTGTCCCTTACACTTTGAAGAAAAAAAAGGATACAAAGTGAATATATATTATAAAACTAAACATAAAGCAGTATTTACTGATGGTACAATTGATAGTAACAGGAATCAACCAGCTATTTTGAAATCAATAAACAAATATTATTCCCTATTTCTACCCTCAAGCCTATGTGGTATTTACTTACATATGGTAGGAGACTGGGTTCGCTTGTCACACCACACATACTGATAAGGAAATGCAGAATTATTTTTAGGTTTTTGGGCCAGCTGTCTGCTAGCGTTGTCCATACATTTTCTATCTCTGACCATGCTAACTCATCACCATACTGCACAGAAAAGAAAAAGTGCAAGTTATAATTAACAATGATACACAGCTTTTGACACCACATTATAACTCTTTTCACACTGAGAATAAAGTGCGTTTCCTATATTTTACAGTCATAGAGGTTTACACATGCAAACAGACCCTTTGGCCCAACTTGTCCATGCCCACCCTTTTTTTTTTATAACCCCTAAACTAATCCCAATTGCCAGCATTTGGCCCATATCCCTTTACACTCATTGAACCCATGTAACAATCTAAATGCTTTATAGACTCAGAGGTTTACAGCACGGTCAAAACTGACACATATTAAAAACAATGTTAGCATCATTGTGATAGCATTTTCTTAACCCCAAGGAAATTACATCAATAGCTTGTCAAGTCACAAACTTTCACTATTAAATTCAATGAACGAATTTTATTTTTATAATATGCCTTTTCAGTTTCAGATAATATTATGTATCTGTGAAAACATATTTCCTGCAATAATCCTTCTAAGGTTATTAGTATATTTTATGCTTAGTTTAAATTTCACAATTCAAGCAGACCTATCCCCCAATTCCCAATCTGCAGATTTGACTGATCAATTGATGGGACTGTGAGCCTTTTAGATCTAACACTGTACCTCATGCTGTCTTGGAAAGGTGCATTGCTCAGTCTGTCAGCACAGTTCTATTATCAATGCCAATAAGAAATCCAGCTGGCAAAAGCTAGTACTTTCCCAGCTTTTCTTCTTCTATTGCATGATATTGTGCAGTTTTACTAATTAAAGTCGAAGTCACAGCACTGTGTTATTAGCTGAATTGTCCTGAATGCTGTGGAAAGTTTTTGTAAACCACGATAAATCATAATTTGGTGAACAGACTGATCTAGATGGCCATAGTCACGTGCTGGCTACCCCTGAAATTCCATTTGTGGAGCAAGTGTGATGTCCATGCATGGACGTGCAACCCCCGTTTGAAGGAGATAAAACCCTGAAAGCTGATCTCTCACCAGATCATTCCAAGCATTCAGAACATCAGAAAGGTCTGCATGATTTAAGATGCATACACAGTAAATTCCAAAGGTCTTCATGAATTGCCAAATCTGAATAGGCTTCAATGCAGCCAAACCCTTGTATGTTTTAACCTTCTTGTGCATGTAGGTGAGATGTTATTCAGAACTGGGAACCATCATACAGATGCTGACTTTAATGTAACATTGATTACTCGCATTAATGTGTTGAGGAGAATGTCCCAACTCCAATGAAAGGATGTTCACTTGAAATGTTAATTATTTCACTCTCTACAGAGTTTGTCTGTCATGAGTACTTCCAGTATTTTCTGTTTTTATTTTAGATTTCCATAGAATGAAGTAGTTTGCTTCTGTAGGAAACAGAACACCCTGAAGAAAATTCAAAAATCAGTTTGCACTTTTTTAATGCCACAAGTTTCAGGATGCATTTTTATGATATTGTAGATGAGAAACAACTTACTTTTGCTGTCATATACATCAGGTTATTTAGCACCATGATAGTAGCCTGCGGAGATCCCCAACCTTCCCCCTTTAACCAGCGTCTGCTATTTGTCATTAACTCCCTGTCCTTCATATATACTTCATCAGATTCATCCATAGTCTTTGTTGATGGCAAAGGTTTGAAATCGACCAATTCAATGTTATTCATCCAGGGAAGGAGGTAGTGCAGCATCACTTGTCGACCAGCAGGGTGCGCTGTTTGGATTCTATGACTTACTTCTGTAAAGGTTAAAATGCAACATTATAAAATCCAAGCTATACTTTGTAATATTTTCTGTTTGTTTTGAAATTATCAACCATTTTAGCAACAGGTTTAACATCAAAATAACAAGAAATTCAGCAAAAATAAAATCACATCAGGAAGAACACATGAAGCAAGTATGGAATACAAGGAAAATAGAAAGAAACTTAACCATGGAATAAGAAGGGCTAAAAAGGGTCATGAAAAAGCATTGGCCAGCAGGATTAAGGAAAATCCCAAGGCTTTTTTATACATAAATAACGAGCAAGAGGGTAGCCAGGGAGAGGGCTGGCCCACTCAAGGACAAGAAAGAGAATCTATGCGTGGAGCCAGAGGAAATGAGCGAGATATTAAATGAGCACTTTGTGTCAGTGATCAACAAAGAGAAGGACTTGGTGGAAGATGAGTCTAGAAAAGGATGTGTAGATAGTTTGAGTTATATTGAGATCAAAAAGGAGGAGGTATTGGGGTTCTTGAGAATCATTCATGTAGACAAGATACCCAGGGTTTGATTGGATACACTGCAGAATACTCCGAGAGGCAAGGAAGGAAATTGCTGGGGTTTTGAGAGAAATCTTTGTATCCTCACTGGCTACAGGGGAGGTTCCAGAGGATTGATGAATAGCCAATGTTCTTGGTTATAAAGCAAGAAGAGTAGCAAGAATAATCCACATAATTACAGGCCGGTGAGCCTTACATCAGTGGTAGCGAAATTATTGCAGAGGACTCTTCGAGACAGGATTTATTCTCGCTTGGAAATAAGTGGATGTATTAGTAAAAAGCAACATGGTTTTGTGAAGGGAAGGTCGTATCTCATGAACTTGATCGAGTTTTTCAAGGAAGTGACAAAGATGATTGATGAGGATAGGGCAGTGGATGTTGTATACATGGACTTCAGTGAGGCCTTTGACAAGGTTCCTTATGGCAGACTGGTGCAGAAGGTGAAGTCATAAGGGGTCAAAGATGACCTAGCAAGCTGGATACACAGAGAGTAGCAAAAGAAAGGTGCGTTTCTGAATGGAGGGCTGTGACAGGTATCAGTGCTAGAATCTTTGCTGTTTGTAGCAGATATAAATGATATGGTGGAAAACATAACTGGATTAATTAGTAAGTTTGTGGATGACACAGAGGTTGGTGGATTTGCAGATAGTGATGAGGACCTTTAGAAGATACAGTTGGATATAGATTGGTTGGTGAGTTGGGTGGACAGATGGCAGATGGAGTTTAATCCAGACAAAAGTGAGGTAATGCATTTTTCAAGGTCTAATACAGATAGAAAATATACAATAAATGGCAGAACCAGTGAGAATATTGATAGGCAAAGGGATCTGGGCGTACAGGTACACAGATCACTGAAAGAGGCAATGCAGATGGAGAAGGTAGTCAAGAAGGCATATGGTGTATGCTTGCCTTCATCAGCCGGAGTACTGAGCTTAAAAATTGGCAAGTCGTGTTGTAGCTTTATAGAACCTTAAGTAGGCCGCACTTGGAATATAGTGTTCAATTCTGGTTGCCACACCACCAGAAGGATGTGGAGGCTTTGGAGAGGGTACAGAAAAGATTTACCAGGATGTGACCTGGTATGGAGGGCACTAGCTACAAGGAGAGATTGGAGAAACTTGGTTTGTTCTCACTGAAGCAACGAAGTTTGAGAGGAGACCTGATAGAAGTCTACTAGATTACAAGAGGCATGGACAGAGAGTATAGTCAGAAGCTTTTTCCCAGGTGGAAGAATGAATTTCTAGGGAGCATAGATTTAAGGTGCGAGGGACAAGGATTAAAGGAAATGTATAAAGCAAACTTTTTACACAGAGCATGCTGGGTGCCTAGAACTCATTGCTGGGGGAGATAGTGGAAGCAGATACGATACTGACTTTTAAGGGGCATCTTGACAAAAACATGAATAGAATGAGAATAGAGGGATGTGGTCCAGGAAAGGTAGGGTGTTTTGGTTAAGTCAGGCAGCATGGTCAGTGTAGGCTTGGAGGGCCGAGGGATCTGTTCCTGTGCTGTAATTTTCTTTGTTCTTTATAAATAACAGGTATGATTAGAAACAAATTAAATTACATGCTTTTGGACAATAAACACAATAGTTTACAACTTCTAAAACCAATGTTGAATAATGGCAAAGCAAGTATTTTATTAAATCTATCTCAAGTGCTGTTAAAGCTTAATATAACTACAATATGTAGAAGATGGTACTTAATAGAAAAGGAAACTGTTGTGTATCGTTTACTTCTGCACATCCATGAGGTAGCAGGCTCCCCAAGGTCACAAATGTCCAAGAGACAGACTGCAGCCTGAAGCCATCCAAGACCCCAGTCAGCAACATTACTGAACAGACCATAATGAGAAGGATGTTTGGCTTTGTAGGCCACCATTAGAGAATAGAATCACAGAACTGTTGCAGTGCAGAAGGAAGCCATCTAGACTATCGTATCTGCGCTGGCTCTCCAGTGAATAACTCACTTAGCGCCATTCTCCTGCCTTCTCCCCTTAACCTTGCACAATCTTCCTTTTCAGTTTACAATCCAATTTCCTTCTGAATGCCTCAATCGAATTTGCCTCCACCATGCTCTAAGCCAATGCATTCCACATCTTAACAACTTGCTGAGTGAATTTTTTTCTCATATTGTTTTCACTTCTTTTTCTAAATATTTCATTTCTGTTTCTACTTGTTCACAATAGTTTCATGAGAAGGAACAGTGTGTACTTATCTACTCTGTCCAAATCCCTTATGATTTTGAACACCTCATATGAAATCTCCTTTCATCCTTTTTCCAGGAAAAAGAATCCTAACTCCTCCATTGACTTCATAACTTAAGTGCCTCAGCTGTGGAACCATTCTTGTGAATTTTTCTACACTCTCTTTAATACCATCATATCTTTCCTAAGGTACAGCACCTAGAACTGAACACAACATTCCAGCTGAGGCTGAACAAGTGGGTAATAGAAGTTCAACACAACCTCCTTGCTCTTGTTCTCAATGCCCCTCATAATAAAGCTAAGATAGTGCATGCATTATTAATCGCTCTTTCAAAAACAAAAAGAGAAAATGCTGGAAAATCTCAGCAGGTCTGGCAGCATTCATTTTAGTTTTGACAAAAGCTCATTTGGATTTGAAATGTCAGCTCTTTTCCCTCCTTACAGATGCTGCCAAACCTGCAGAGATTTTCTAACATTTTCTCTTCTGGTTTTAGTTTCCAGCATCCACAATAATTTGCTTTTAACTGCTCTTTCAACTTGTCCTGCCATATTCAATGACTTATGCACATCTACAAGCAGGGTTTCTTTGTTCCTATACCTTCTTGTACCATTTATTTTATATCTTTTCTCCATTTCCTTCCTTCTAAAATGAATCATTTCACATTTCTCGACATTGAATTTACCTGTTCCCTCATTCCCACCAACACATCCATGTTATTTTGAAATTCTGCACTCTCTCTGTTCAGGATACTTCCAAGCTTGGTATCATCGCCAAAGTTTGAAATAAGGTCTAGTTCATTTGACATTTATATTTTGGACTCTCTTTTATGATTGGCCTCTTTTACATTATTTATGTATATTTTACGATCCAGTTTTTGTCATACATTTGGTAACAACAAAACATGGAAAACAATACACAACCTAGTGAACTCAAACCTATCTTTATTAGCAGCTAAGCAAATTGACAACATTAGGCAGGTATTCAATTAGAAATGCCTTTGTTTTCAATTACGGTCTAAACAAAAGGAAAAGAAACTAGTGGAATTGTCTTACAAACAGAAAGTAATTTATAAAAGGTTTTGCTAGTTATATGTTATCACACAAGTTTGAATGGTCATTTCTACAGAAAATATTGAAAAGACCTATTATCTACAAAACCAATAAAATGTACCTGAGAAGACTGGGATTGTGAGTTCTGGATAAGTTCTTGCCAATTCTTCTGACAGTTGATAGTAGGAAACAGAATAAAGATGTGGCAGTGGAGAAGGGTGATTTAGTATTCCATCAATTCGCTGCACTTCCAACTTGTGGGCATAGCGAAATAGCTTGGGCTCCAAAATCTGCAATGAGTAAAAGTAAAACTTTTCAAAAAAATCAATTGTCAGAATATCTAAACATTAGTTTTATATAGTGGTGATTTTTAAAAGCAGGGAGAAAAGCAGTGACTCAGACATTTCGGCAGCGAATTCAAAAGAGTAGGGAGCCATTGTATGGCTTATTGCAACTCAAGGTTTGTGAAACAAGAATTATTTTATAATTTTTCATAAAAATGTTATTTAGAAATAATATCAAAGCACTTTCTTAAAGGACTATAAAATGGCAATGCAACTCTTCAACATGATTCTAACGAATACAAGTTCAAAATTTACTTAAATTACCCAGCGCATTCAAAAAAGATCAATATCACCATGTATTTTCGTATCAACATCAACAGATACACTTAGAGGAATTCATAATTATCCTCTCATTATCTAAGCCTCCACAAATATTCTCACGTTTTCTCAAAAAATCTAAACAGACAACATCCATTACATTTCTTTTGTTAATCTTCCCTGTTATTTCATCAAGAAATTCATTAAATTAGCCAAGCATGATTGTCTTTTACAAATCTGGCTGCCTCTCCTTAATTAAGTCAAATCTCAAGTACCTGTTAACGTTTTAATAGAACATAGAACATAGAACAATACAGCACAGAACAGGCCCTTCGGCCTTCGATGTTGTGCCGACCAAAATAAAAAGCAATGCCCCTCCAAACTAAACCATTCCCTTCTCATCCATATACTTATCAACTAACCTCTTAAACGCCACCAAACTTGGCGCATCTACAACAGCTGCAGGCAGGGCATTCCACTCCCTAATCACTCTTTGAGTAAAGAACCTACCTCTGATATCCGTCCTATAACTCATACCCCTTAATTTAAAGTTGTGTCCCCTCGTGCTAGCTTTCTCCATCCTAGGAAAAAGGCTATCACTGTCCACCCTATCCAAACCTCTAATTATCTTATATGCTTCAATAAGATCCCCCCTTAGCCGCCTCCTTTCTAACGAAAACAACCTCAAATCCTTCAACCTCTCTTCATAGGACCTGCCCTCCATACCAGGCAACATCCTAGTAAACCTCCTCTGTACCCTCTCCAATGCCTCCACATCTTTCTTATAATGTGGCGACCAGAACTGCACACAATACTCCAAGTGCGGCCGCACTAGAGTTTTGTACAGTTGCAACATGATGCTGCGGCTCCTAAATTCAATCCCCCTACCAATAAAAGCTAAGACTCCATAAGCCTTCTTAACAACTTTATCCACTTGACTGCCTACTTTCAGGGATCTATTGACACATACACCAAGATCCTTCTGTTCCTCAACACTATTAAGAGCCCTACCATTAGCCCTATACTCTACACATTTATTGTTCCTGCCAAAGTGCATTACCTCACACTTTTCCACATTAAACTCCATTTGCCACCTCTCGGCCCAGCTCTGCAACTTGTCCAAGTCACTCTGTAAACTAAACACCCCTCTTCACTATCTACCACACCACCAACTTTAGTATCATCTGCAAATTTACTGATCCATCCCTCAATACCCTCATCCAGATCATTTATAAAAATTACAAACAGCAGGGGCCCCAAAACAGACCCCTGAGGCACACCACTCGTCACCGAACTCCACGATGAATATCTCCCATCAACCACCACCCTCTGTCTTCTATCTGCCAGCCAATTCCTAATCCAATTAGCTAAATCACCCTCTATTCCACACATCTGCATTTTCTGTAGAAGTCTTCCATGGGCCACCTTATCAAAAGCCTTACTAAAGTCCATATATACTACATCAACCGCCTTACCCCCATCCACCTCTCTGGTCACTTTCTCAAAAAACTCAATGAGGTTAGTAAGGCATGACCTACCCTTCACGAAACCATGCTGACTATCCCCAATCAATTCATTTCTCTCTAAATAACTATAAATCCTATCCCTAATAATTCTCTCCAATACCTTGCCCACCACAGAAGTAAGACTCACTGGCCTATAATTCCCAGGAAGGTCTCTCTTCCCCTTCTTAAACAATGGGACCACATTCGCTATCCTCCAGTCCTCCGGAACCACACCCGTAACCAACGAGGACCTGAAGATCAGAGCCAGAGGCTCTGCAATCTCCTCTCTTGCCTCCCAGAGAATCCTAGGGTAAATCCCGTCCGGCCCAGGGGACTTATCCAACTTCAAACCCTCGAGAATTTCTAACACATCCTCCCTATCTACTACAATACTCCCCAATTTGCAACCCTGTACCTCAGTGCTCTCCACAGCTACATTTCCAGCACTCTGCGTGAATACCGAAGAGAAATATTTATTCAGTGCCTCACCAATCTCTTCAGGCTCCACGCACAACTTCCCACTGCTGTCTATGACTGGCCCTAATCTTGCCCTAACCAATCTTCTATTCTTAACATATCGAAAGAAAGCTTTAGGATTCTCCTTAATCCTATCAGCCAACATCTTCTCGTGTCCCCTCTTAGCTCTCCTCAATTCACTTTTTACCTCCTTCCTGGCTAATCTATAGCTATCCATTGCACTACCTGAGCCTTCAAGCCTCATCCTGACATAAGCCTCCTTTTTCTTCTTAACCAGCAAATCAACTCTTTTCGTACACCAAGGCTCTCTTACTCGTCCATTTCCTCCCTGCCTGACAGGGACATACTTATCAAGGACTCGCAGCAGCTGCTCCTTGAATAAGCACCACATTCCAGATGTTCCCAGTCCCTGTAGTTCCCTAGTCCAATCTATGCACCCTAATTCTCTCCTGATGGCCTCATAATTACCCTTCCCCCAGCTATAACTACAGCCCCCAGCTTCATGCCTATCCCTGTCCATCACTAAGGTGAACGTAACCGAATTGTGGTCACTATCACCAAAATGTTCACTAACTTCCAAGCCTAACACCTGGTCTGGCTCATTGCCCAGCACCAAATCCAATGTAGCCTCACCTCTAGTTGGCCTATCTACATACTGAGTCAAAAAACCTTCCTGCACACTCTGTACGAAAACTGACCCCTCTAACGAGCTAGAGCTATAGCTATTCCAATCAATATTAGCAAAGTTAAAGTCCCCCATCACAATTACCCTACTACTTTCACTCCTAATCAGAATTGACTTCGCAATCCTTTCCTCAACCTCTCTAGAACTATTAGGAGGTCTGTAAAAGACTCCCAACAGGGTGACCTCTCCTCTCCTGTTTCTAATCTCAGCCCATACTACCTCAACAGACAAGTCCTCATCAAACTTCTTTTCGATCACCGTGATACAGTCTTTGACCAGTAACGCCACTCCTCCCCCCCTTCTACCCCCTTCTCTACTCCGACTAAAGCATTTGTACCCCGGAACCTGCAACATCCATTCCTGTCCCTGCTCTACCCAAGTCTCTGAAATGGCCACAACATCGAAGTTCCAGGTACTGGTCCAAGCTGCAAGTTCCTCCCCCTTATTGCGAATACTCCTTGCATTAAAGTATACGCATCTCAAACCATGCCCCACCCCACCCGTACGCCGCTGTGTTTTACAACTCTCCTCTATAACCCCCTTACTCTCATCCCTCTCAGCACCCCAACTACTTAGGATCCCACCTTTTCCTCCTTTCCTTTTATTCTAACATTATTCTAAACAACAGTTAGATCATTTAAGTTTTTCCACATCTCTCAGATTTCCCTGCAGATTTGCACATCTATCTCTCACTATCTGGAGACTGACATTGTGATTATACCTTTCTTGTTTCTCAACTCTAGCCAAATGTATTCTGTCCTTACCCTCCTTCTACTTGCATCACTACAATACTTTCCTTAATAAGTAAGTACTGCCACCCAACCTTACTTTTTCTCTTCCTATTTTTTTTGAACATTTTGTATTCTTGAATAGTCAACACCGAGTCCTCACCATTTTTAAGCCACATTTCCATTATTGCTGCAACATCATAAACTGACATGCAATTTGAACATTAGCCTTATTTACCACACTTCATATCTTTACATACATGCATTCTAAACCTGTTTATGTCATCCTCATATCCTTCTTAGTTTGTTCCTATTTCACATGGTGTTAGTGTATTTTACTTTCTAGTACTATCCAGGATTGTCTTCTACTTTCATGTTTTAGTGTCCACCACTTTGCCAATTTAATTTAAGTCAAAGTGATCCATTTTGTAAGAAACACAAAGAAAGGCAATAGAAGATTAAGGATGAATTCTAAAGAGGATGCATGGGCAGTGGGATCCTGAGGAAATATGTTCATAAATTGTTGAAGGTGGCAGAGTGGGTTAATAAGGGATGCTGGACTTTAAAGATGAGGATATGGAGCACAAAAGCAAGAAAGCCATGGTGAACTTTTATAAAACACTGGAGTGACTTCCACTTGACTGCAGTGTCCAATTTTATTTTTGGAACTATGCGATGGCATTGGAGAGAGTGAAATAAAGATTTACAAAACTGATTCCAGGGATGAATGACTGATGTTATACAAATAGATTGATAAAGTTAGGGCTGTTCTCCTTGAAAAGATAGTAGAGAGGAAATGTTACAGAGGCATTCAAAACCACCAGGGATCCGGATAGAGTAGAAAGGGAGAAACTGCTCCCACTAACAGAAGACTTAAAATCCTTAAGAAGGCTCAAAAGGCTTAAAATGACTGGCAAAAAAAAAAAATGAGGAAATACTTTTTTATGCAGGAAGTGATTAGGATCTGGAATGCTTTGCCTGTAAGTGTAGTAGAGGCAGATTCAATTATTGCTTTCATAAGTTAATTTGATTATGATCTGAAGAGGATAGATTTTCAAGGCAAGGCCGAGTTGTTTTCACAAAAGAAGGCCATTCAGCTTCTGTCATGTCTGTTTTTTGTGCTGTAACATTTCTACGATTTTTTGAATAGTTTTGATAGATTAAACAAAGAGGAACTGCATTCAGTGGTGGAAAGTTAGTAACCAGAAGATTCAGAATTAAGGTGATTGGCAAAAGAACCAGAGATCATAAAAGAATACTTCTTATTTTGCACAGTGAGTTCAATGATAACATTAAAAAATTGGATAAATATTTGAAGTGGAAAACATTACAGACATTTTGGGACAAACAGCAAACAGTAGGAGTAATTAGATAACTCTACCAAAGAGCCTGAATAGTTATGACGTATTGAATTACTTTCTTTTGTGCTGCATTAATCTTTCATTCTTTGATTGGATTGATATGGCCACCTTTAAGCTTGAGAAATAGTTTTCACATCCAATAAAGACACAGAAAAACTAACTTCCTAGAGATAGGAATCTTTATTTCTTTGTGCCCAGAGAAACAAAAAATGACCTGAACAAATGCTATCCGACAATTAAATTAATTCATATGTGTATTATTGCACATGGTTTCAATTTTTTAAAACAGAAAATAAACAACTGAAATAAAAAAGCAAAAATCCTTGCTTGATTGCACAGTGAAATCCTGAACTTGTGGCAGACTGCTGGAGACCAAGTGTTTGGGAGGACACAACAATTCATGTTCTCAAATGCCACCCAAAGATCGGTCTTATGGGAAAAGGTGCTATTAAAACCCCAAAGATACTCAAACAGGCAAAGATCGGTGGCATTGTGGCATCGTGGTTAGTCCTGCTGCCTCACAATGCCAGGAATCCGGGTTCGATTCCTAGCTTGGGTCATTGTCTGTGTGGAGTTTGCACATTCTCCCTGTGTCTGCGTGGATTTCTCTCAGGTGCTCTGGTTAAAGCCCACAGTCTGAAAGATGTGCTGGCTAGGTGCATTGACCCATACAGGTACCGGAGTGTGGCGACTAGGGGAATTTCACAGTAACTTCATTGCAATGTTAATGTAAGCCTTACTTGTGACTAATAAATAAACTTTAAACCTTTTCCATTTCCAGCGCTCTGCCTCCTATAGACCTCTATTTTAGCAATATCTCAGATAGTCAGTTCTTTGAAAAACATCACAGTTCCTTTATTCCTCCCAAATACATTAAATCCCAAAACTTTAATGGTACCACTACAAATGTTGCCAATGCTGCAGTGTTAGTCCTCTTGTCATTGAATCAGAAGATTGTAAGTTTAAGAACTCAAACACAGGCCTGGATTCAAAAATGGTAGCTTAAAATATTAAACCTGATATTGTTCCCAGGAAATTGAGGCAAATGACTATCAGGTTACAAATAGTAACAAGTGGAAATATTCTGAGACTTTTTCATACTTACAGATGGGCTAATTTGGATATTTATAAAACTATGATAATTGTCAAAATTAAAATCTTTGAATTAAACCTGAAGCACATTAAAAGGAGGCAATATTTGTAACAAAATAATTGCTTATTTCTCATGCTATTTTGTTATTTAGATTTAAATTAAGGGAATATTTTTGATGTATGATAACAGGAATAATTGCATATTAAATGTCACGCAACACATTTATTCATTGGATGAAACATCAGTGCTTTTATATCAAATCATTCACAAACCTGCAGCAGTTGCATGGCAATTTCATAGATCTCTCTGGATGAATCAGCTGCTTTGAAAAGTATCAGGTTCAGAAGGGTCACAGTATCAAACTGGTAATCCCTGTGAAGGAGTTCCAAAATTTATTACATTAACAAAGTATATTTTTAGTTATAGTCTTATGATTAGTTTAAGTAAAACAGAGATGAACAAAATCAAATACTAAATCAAACAACATAATCCCAAGATAAATATGTCAGTTTGCTGAAACAAAATATGTACACAATAGTTCATGAAAGTTCAACGTGAAGAGCTTATTTTAGCCAGAGACTAACATCAGAAAGAAACCAGAGGATAAATTAAAGTCACACAGGACGTATAATGATAAATCCTCACACAATGTAGGTTCACTAAATTAACCTATTACAAGAAAATAACTTCTGAAGATTCATAATTAAAGAAATGAGCTGCCACCAAGATTCTTCAAAACATTTAATACTTGACTAATGTACTTTTCTAAGATTTCAAATTTTACTTCTATAACTTTGTAAATTCAGTCAGGTCACAGATATGTCACCAATTCTGACAGCACAGTGTAAAAAAAAGTTTGACATTAGTTTCCACTGTAAACAGAACGGTGTATATCAAGCAACTTCTCAGTTTGTAACCAGCTTCAATTTGCTCCTTCATCGCCTTCCATGTCCACAATTACATAGTTGGTCAGGAGTCTGTCATTGATGTGGCAGCTAGGACATTACATAAATTGGTTCAGCCTCTGATCTTTTCCCATGGGACTATTTGTTGCATACAGCCTTACAAAACTTGATCTTCAATTTATTGAAATATCACAGGTGTGGACTCAATTAGTACCTCTGCATAACCACGTGGAATTAAATAAATATTATGTGTCCAGCAAGAAGCAAAATACTGCAAACGCTAGACATCTGAACTAAAAATAGAAAATATTGGAGAAACTCAACAAATATGGAAATAACTATACAGAGAGAAAGAGAGTTTCAGGTCAATAACTTTTTTAGAACTGGATTAAGTTACAGATGTAACAAGTGTTAAGCAACATAGAGGCAGAATGAGGGGGAGGGCAGGAAAAGGACAAAAGATCTTATAGTGTATGAAGGCAGGAGGTTTTAAATGGCAGAAGAAATTATGCTGCAAGGCAAAAGGGGATGGTTAAGGGACAAGAAAACAAACAAAAGATAAGTCCAGAAGAAGTATGAAGACTACATCAGTAGACTGTAAAAGTGCTTAATTGAAACACAAGTTTACACTGAACTTCACTGGAACAGCGTAGGAGGCTAAGCACATAAAGATCAGAGTGGGAGTAGGGTGGAGAATTAAAATGGCAGACAATTAAAAGCTCAGGACCACAGATGCTCAGAACCACAGATGTGCTGCAAATCAGTCACCCAATTTGCATTAAGCCTCCTCTATGTACAACAGCTGCTTCATGAGGAGCACATATGATATACTAAATTGAAGAAGGAGGAAATAGCTCTGGACAACAGAAAAGGCAGGTGTTGCTTTATCTGTGTTTGCATGAAATACGGAGGAGGGTTGCCGAGGAAGGTTGAGGAGTGGTTATCATATCAGATCAGTCTTGATCTCATTGAATGGTGAAGCAGACTCGATGGGTCAAGTGGCCGTCTTCTGCTCCTATGTCTTACTGTCTTGTGGACCAGTGAGTTATGGAGACAAAAACCCTTCAGAATGCTGAAAAGGAAATGAAAGTGAAGATGTGTTTGATGGCGGTGTCCACTGGAGACAGTGGAAATGAAAGAGGATGACCTATTGAATGTGGAGGCTGGTGGTTGGAAGAAAAAGGCAAAGGGAATCTGACTGTGATTCTGCGAGGGGCAGTTAGGGATAAGAGCACGAGTGTGGCAAACGGAGTGGACATGGTGAAGGGTACTGCTGACCACAGTGGAGGTGAATTTTCGTTTGAGAAAAAAAAAGCCAAAATCACTAATGTGGAATGTGGCATTGTCAAGTTGAATGTGAAAGAGATGCAAAAAGTTGGAGAATTGAATAGAAACTTTTACAAGAAGCGAGGTAGGAGGAAGTGTAGCCATTTGGATTATAATTGAGGTGCTGGTCAACAGTCTATTTCCAGAAAATGAAACTGAAAAGTTGAAGGGCAGGGAGAAGTCGCAGATGGATCATGTGGAGGCAAGGAAAGGTGAAAATTGGACATATTTGTTAAAATTTACAGTCTGGGGCAAAAGAAGAAACAGCACCAAGTCAGTGTCAACATGCTGAAAACAAAATGTGATCAGCATTGGAAGAAAGCGTGCTCCATGTGTGCAGGCAGAGTTAAGATCCATTTGGGTTCCCATGTTAATATCCTTTATTAATAAAACATAAGTGAAGTCAAATAAGTTGCTCAATGTGAGAAACAAGGTCGGTCAGATGGAGAGTGGTGGTGATGAATGGAAAGGCCTCCATTCACAGCCAGAAGTCTTAATCTGTCCTCGTGAGGAGTGATAGTGTATATAAATTGGACATTCTTGGAGAAAAAGAAACAGGACTGGGAAATTGTGCTGTGGATACAGGTGGGAAGGGCTGGGACTATGGAAAGCAAATGGAATGTGATATGAAGAAATAAGTTTCATAGAGCAAAAACAGGTTGAAACAATGGGTCTACCAAGGCAGTCTTGTTTGTAAATTGTGGAAAGGAAACTGAAGCAGGCTGCATGAGGTTGGGGGATTGAGGTTGGAGGTCATTGAGGGACAATTCCTCTCTAGAGGGTTGAGGTCAGTGATAGTATAAAAAGTGATGGCATGAAGTTCGTTGTGATGAGAAATGCAGTTTGATTTTTTGAGTGTTATGTTGGTATTCTATGTAGGTAAAGAAAGCTGTGTGCTTATTTGTGTGTTCAGGTTAATCAAACAAGGGAGTGTTTCTAGAGACAGGTTGTCTGTGAGGAATAAGAGTTGAAAGATTAAAGGTATTATTTTGGTGCATTTGTAATGAAAGATTATGGAAAGAAAATAGATTGGTTTTAAAATCAACATTGTGAAAGAAGTGGGAAATTTGGTTTTTTGAACTGCTGAATTTCGAAAGGGAGTTGAGAGGTGTTAAGGAACCTTTATATCTTACAACGATTTAATCAATGAACAGCAGAAACTTTTATTGACCTGAAAGTAGAAGCAAAATCGAAAAACATGAAAGATTTTTATTTTTGAAGAAATTGATTTCAAAGAGTGTTGCGGACAATGGAACCTGAGATAAAGGGAAAAAAGTCAGTTAAGGAAGAATATTTTAACTGAGTTGTATTGGTTGTGGGGGAGGAGGGGGGAAATCCTTGAGGACCAACTCCTTTGTATGGGAGAAGTTATAAAAGTCTTGAATTAGAGGCAGCCACCCAGTGTTAAGCTAAAACAGGCATTGTTTTTGAACTGCCTTTCTGGAATTCCACACCAGAGTGAAAATATTTGAAAAGATGTACATATACCTTTACTAAAGTGACAGAATTCTTTGATTTGGTTAATATTACAGGAGTTTTATGATTAAAAGCTATTATAGGTGTTGTTGCCACAAAGGTAAATTCTCTGATGCATTTTTGGCTAAGCAGTCTTTTTCTGCAGGGTGGGGGCAATCTTAAAACAGTTAAGATTATTTTAACTGTGTAACTTTAATCTTATGTGCTTAAGTTTTTTTAAAATAATTTTTAAAATTTTTTTTAATTCTAAAGATGTTACTGGAGTTCTGTGCTTTTGGGGTTAGTAGCTCTTCCTCCTCATTTTCACAATTGGTGCTAGGGATTATGCTCCAGGGAAGTTAGGAGGTGGTGTTGAAGAGCTACCGACTAGCCACCACAAGACCTGTTAAACTGCTGGGTGACAATATTAGGGTTGGACTGATAGAGCAAAGTGTTGCATGTTCATAGGGAACTAAGTTAATATAAGAAAGCGGAGTAGAGTAATGGAGATCGATGATGTCACGCTAGCTAAATTACCAATGCAGAGATCTAGAGAGGGCCTGAGGTCAGATTGAAAGGTCCAGGTCGAACAAAGATTCTGAAAATAGGACAAAGGGTATGCTATACAGGAGATGATGATCCTGGCCAAAAAGACAGGTGTGGAGGTGAAGTGAGCAGAAAAATCATAATTTAATGAACTCTGAATTCAATTGAGATGCAGAGGTAAATGGATGAGCTGAAGCTTTTACTGAAAGCTAACTTTTGTACTAAGCGAAGGGATGGGGTCAGGGGAGACTGTGCAAACATAGAGAGAGGTAAAATTGGAAGGATAATTCAAATCTTCCTTCCCAGTGACCAATTGAAATAATAGTTATTTAATCAAGCTAGCCTGCTTAAAGTGTTCATTGCACCTAAGATCCAATCGAGCTACCTTAGTTCCAGCTCACATATCCATTATTACTTAGCCATCAATAGGAGAAAAACTTAACTCCTACCTGTTATGAAACACATTGGCTATTGCCTTGAAACATCCAGCTGCAACACGCCTTGAACCTGTATAGCATCGATCTACAGCCCAGTACATCAGATTACTTTGGTCTGGATTCAATTCTAGTAAAAGCATTACAGCTTCACAGCCTAACTGGTGAACCTAAAGAAAGCATGTACAATATAGAGTTAATCTTTAAACAACAGAAATAAATTTAGTTCACAGATTATTTTAATGCTGACTATTAAAGACAGGCACAATTAATTGTACAGATTCATGCAATTAACAGCTTGAGCAACCAACTGAAATCAATTTTGCCATGAAAGAAATCAACCATATTCGTGCATCATATACACTACTTTACAATACTATCTTTAAGTATTGCATTTTCAGGACGTAAGGGACCAAAGACTACATTCAAGTTCATATGGTTTTTCATATTGCTCAAATTATTACTTTTATGCATGATATTTATCACATTCATCTATGATCTAGAAAATTCATCTCCAAACTCTGTGGCCTGGGCTTCAGCTCCTCTCTCTGTGACTGGATCCTGAACTTACTAACCCACAGACCACAATCAATAAGGATAAGCAACAAGACCTCCTCCACGATCATCCTTAACACTGGTGCCCCACACGACTGTGCTCTCAGCCCCTTACTATACTTATACACTTATGACTGTAGCCAAATTCATCTCCAACTCAATTTTCAAGTTTGCTGACAACACCATCACAGTGGGTCAGATCTCAAACAATGACAAGACAGAATACAGGAATGAGATAGAGAATCTGGTGAATTGGTACAGCGACGTTAATTTCTTCCTCAATGGCAACAAAACGAAGAAGCTCTTCATTGCTTCAGGAAACATAGAGGAGAACATTCCCCTGTCTATATCAATGGGAACGAAGTAGAAGGGATCAAGAGCTTCAGGTTATTAGGTGTCCAGATCACCAACAACCTGTCCTGGTCCCTCCATGCCTACACAGTTGTTAAGAAAGTCCACCAACGCCTCTACTTTTCAGAAGATTAAGAAAATTTGGCATGTGAGGTACAACTCTCACCAACTTTTACAGATGCACAATAGAAAGCATTCTTTCTGGTTGTATCATAGCTTGATATGGCTCCTGCTCTGCTCAAGATCGCAAGTAACTATAAAAGGTGATGAATGTTGCCCAATCCATCGTGCAAACCAGCCTCCCGTCCATTGACTCTGTCTACACTTCCCATTGCCTCGGCAGAGCAGCCAGCATAACTATGAACCCCATGCAGCATGGACTTTCTCTCTTCCACTTTCTTCCATTGGAAAAAAGATACAAAAGTCTGAGGTCATGTACCAACGGACATAGAAACAGTTTCTTCCCTGCTGCCATCAGACTTTTGAATGGACGTACCTTGCTTTAAGTTGATCTTTCTCTACACCCTGGCTATAACTGTAACACTATATTCTGGGCACTCACGTTTCCTTCCATATGAATAGTATTTTTTGTCTGTATAATGTGCAGGAAACAATATTTTTCACTGTATTCTAACACGTGACAACAATAAATCAAATCAAAATGCTTTTCAAGATAATGTTTACCTTTTTTTCTTGAGAATCCAAGATGTTATCCAACCACTTGTACAAGTAGCCATCTGATGAGAGACCTACATTATCGGACACAGGCCCACAGCATAGCACAGCTGACATAGCCTATGGTGATGAAAAATGAGATTGACATAAACGATTCAAGGAAATAATTGTGACAATCCTCCTGAACAAAACAACATAGGTTTAGTGCTAACAGTGTCTATAGTACAAGATTGACAATAGGTTACTATTAGAAATATCAACTATGCATTGTTTTGTTGAATTTAAGGTGAAGGTAACAGTGTGTTTAATCGTCACTACATATTTGTATTTACCCACATAATTCATCACAAGACTCCAAGTGTTTTTTGAATTTTCACTTTTTAAACTGATTTTATCAAAGTATATTTTGCGCTACTTGGTGCACCACAATTACTTGAAAAAGAGGAATTCCACTAATTAGACTTGCCATCTCTCACACCTAAATTTTAGATCCACAATCTTGTTAAGCAGGCTTCATACCAAGAACCCATGTATTAACCCCATTACCCTTCTTCAAAAACATATAAAAATCCAGTATAAAAATAGCATATGTAGCCAGCTAGAGTGATATTGTGCTCCCTATAAATATGCCTTCTTATAACAGTGGGATCAATGACTCCAGGTATCAGGTAGATGTTTCCACCATATGTAAATAATTCAGGTGACAGTATCACAATCAATTTGTATTCAATTAGGCATCTATCCCGGAGATAAACAGCAGCAGTCTAAGTGTGCATTAGTGCTGTCCAACTGTGATAAATATATTATCAAAAGTTTAAATTAAGTTAGTGCAATTGGAGTTCAAACAGATTTGTCATATTATGTTGTCAGAAGGGATCAATATTTATCTTGCATGCAATTGAACATACACAATTCATTTACCGCTGCAATAGTGTAATTATTTAGTTTGCTCCTTTCACCAGACGTGAAGCTCAACTCTTCAATGATGAATATATACATACTACTTTTACTGTATACAAATTTATAATGCCTGTTAGATTTAGATTATATCTAAATTATAGAGGATTTGTATTTTATTTATCACCACATTCCTTTCAATATTACTCAAAGATAGCAATCTCTGAAGTGCAATGCACTAGGGAGTATGGGAGAAAAAGAAAAACGCACCTCGAGGAATAGTGCAATAGGCATTGAGACTGATGCTGCAGCATGAGGACCTGTTCAAGACAGACAGATTGGGACCAGAATTGTCATTAGGAGGTTAACTAGTGTTATGAGGCAAGGTTGAAGCTAATTTGACAAGAGATAGGCAACAGCTTGAAACATTAAAAAGGAACATGGTGCACAGAGGACAGAGAGAGAAACATGGTCTTCAGTTATAAGAGACTGGAGAAGTTAAGGCTGTTTTTCTTAGAGCGGAGAAGGTTAAAAGGAGATTTGAAAGAAGTTTTCAAAATCTTGAATGATAATGAAGTTTAAATAAAGATGAATGGTTTTCAGTGGTAGAAAGATCAGGAACCAAAGGATATGCATTTTTGATTGGCAAGAAGCTGGAAGCAACAAGAGATTATTTTTATGCAGAGTTCCTGTGGTTTGGAATGTAATACCTAAATTTCCAGTTAATGGATGACAAATGTGCCAAAACAATTTGAATGAAGAAAGAAGCTGATTCGAGATGTTTTGAACACAGCCATTCCTTCACGTGTAAAAGCCATAACCATGACTAAAATAAAACGGAAAATTTCTCTGTTGTAATCAATAGGCATATATGGTTTGTTTAGTGCCAGTAGTTGTTGGGCATTAAATGGAAAGTCATGGCTTTTCACTATCACTGGTGTTCAACTTCCTTTGACCCAGAAAAATATTAATCACTAATATTTGTCAAATGACTAGTAGGATATAACATAATGCTGTTACATCTAGAATTACATAATGCTACTACATATAGAATTAGGTTCAGCAAAACATATGAGGAATTGTCTGTACCTTTAATGCAGAATACTGGTGCCGGTTAATTTGCATGTTCCTATCACTGTATCTGTCCAAAGGAGTAAACATTATGCTAAAAGGACCGGCCCAGTGACTGAACAACATGAACAGACTATGGCGCAAACTCTGCTGTGGAAAGATGGCCCTGCGTTGGTGCACTGTAAGGAAAAACAAAAAAAGTAAAATGAATCGCAGAACATCTCCTGGATAAATTAAGCACTGCATAATATTTACCTTTAAAACAATTTAAACAAAAATCTTTCTAATACTTGACTGCTAGACAATGGCTAAAAAAAGTAGGTTTATTTTGGCAGGAGTCCGATTTTGGATCTAGTGTACTCTCATACTTATAGATGAAGGCTTCTATAGGACATATTCATTTCAAAGCCTTCCTCAATCTGACCAGTAAAAATCATTGGCATTCTGATTACTGGACTAAATTTCTGATTAGAGCAGGTATGTTGCTGCCAACACAATTTTCTGGCTATACACGATGGCCAGTGTAGCCAGCAATTATTTCTAAAGAACGGAAATAATCCCAATTTTTTGCCTCCCCATGGTGACAGGTGGATAAGGACTGTTGGTTGCCTGAAAGATGAACGGGTAATCACACTTTAATGAGGCACAAACAACGGCTAGAATTGCTCAGAATAGTCCACTTTCATAGTGGTTCAGCAGTACCATGGTAATTGGTGCCTATGATAATGACAGATGATTTATATCAGGTGCTGGATATAGGCAGGTGCAAATGATGAGCTCTGTATTGAGAAAATCCCAAATGGTCTTCAAATAAGACTGCCTCAACTTTCAAAGTCCACAAGATTACTGCTGACTTGCTCAACTAATTAAATGATAACATTGTTACTATGATTGTGTGTCTTCTGCAGTCTTTAGTTTTAAAGCCTGTTTTTAGAATAACTTTAAGGTTAAGGGTTTTTTTCCACTTTAATTCCTTTTTTATTTATGTTATTCAAACGTGGGTCCCGATCTTTCTAGCAATAGTAATGATCATCAATTTATCATTTTGCTCCTAAATTCTCTGACCCAAAGCTTCTCCACATTTCTTCAGAGACCTTCCAAGTCCAGTTTTCCCAGAAATGTGCAGCATTACTCATGGAACTCTACTGCAGTGAAGTCGAATCAAGGGAAGACAGGTCCTTGATTCGAGCACCTTTCTAGGGCACCTAGTTGCCTTATGGCAAGTCTAATGGTAAGTGTGAATGTTGACAAAGCAATTTCCACATCACTGTCTCAACACCTCATGAATGATAATTGAGAGATCAGGACTGCAGAAGGGGGAAAAATTGAGGTGCCCTGGGGTGGGGGGTCAGGGCTGGCCCTTACAGATCTGGGAGCTCAATACTTGGAGTATGGGAGGGATCTCATGGCCAGAGTTGCAGGATTGCGGGACTGGCCAGTGAGTGAGCTGCCCAGTGATTAGAAGACCAGCAGTGCCAGGCTACTATGGATGTGATCTTGACATTGACGGATCAGTGCACGTGCAGTGGGCTGCTCAGTGCTAAGCTACCAGTGTCTGCAGCAGCAATACTGCCCCCTCATTTTAATGAGATTCATACTAGTGCATTCTGTAGTGCACAAAGTGTGGAAGATTCATTGTGAAAATCCTGCTGAAAAAACCCAGTGGGATTTACTCCAGTTTTTACGCGAATTTGACATTTCAAATTTTTTTGGAAGATTTTCTTCTATAATGTGCTCTAGTTCATTTATATTTTGTAGCTTTCCTTCTACAGCTAATAGTTCCTGTATTACTTCCTTACCTTCTCATATTCTAGTTCTTCAGGGTACAATACACTTCAAAAGTTTAAACTGGTACATTATAAAGCAAAGTTGAGACTTAACAAGATTTACGTTGTAACTGATATTGATGTTAAACAAACTTGCATTAAACTGATCTCACAGGTTTTGGGAAATACACACCTAAAGACCAGATTTTACCATCAAGTTGCACCCATTTTCAGGCACAAAGACTTGGTAAAACCTGTCATGAAGCAAGTAGTATAATCTGCAAGCGCTTAAACCGGTTACAAACAAGACTGTGTCTAAGAAGGCATGACAGCAATTTAAATGCACCTGCGTGCATTTAAATTGACTTAATGGGTTGGATGCCCAAACTTACCAGCATTTCCCTCTTTACCACTGCATTTGCCCATCCAGATTCGGCGCAAACAGATATGGTCTATAAAAGTCTGATTTGGGCATTCCAATGTGGTGCTGGTGAGGAGGGTCAGATGGTTGTCTGCGTGTAATCAGTGGGGTTGAGGAAGTCAGTTGTGTTGTGGGGATGGGGCAATGTCTGTCGGGGCCAGGCAGGACGCTTTATCAGGCCAGGGACCAATATGACAGAGGAGCATTTTTCTATTTGATTTTATTGCGCATGCATAGTTGGAGGGCCTGATTGCAGCTGCAGTGTTTCACACACAATAAGCCCCAATGATAAGCTTCGACAGCGCAATTCAGAATCGCTGCTTTTTTTCCAGGCAGAATGCATATGGGGACACCCGAAAATAGATCTAAAAGTCAGATCTGAAACACTCGCAGATTAGAATCAAACTGGTAAAACCGGGCCCTAAGACTGAACCAGGTTATGTTAAACTGCACCTCTCATTATTGTAAATATTCTAAATTAATAAATATTGCTGGCTTCCATTAATTAAAAGAAAGGCAACTATGTATTTGTTAACATTTAAACTCTTACTGCATATTACTTAATCAAAATTGTTACCATATTAACACATTGCTTATTTTGTAATTATGCGTACCTGGGACATTTTGAATAATATTTGCCACCAAGGCACTGAAATGGCATCGGATATCCTTCAACGTGTCAGAATCCTTGTCGTTCTCAGCTTCTAGCAGCTGCCTTGTTAGATCAACATACTCCAACAAAGTGTTATTAAGGGAATGTGTTTCATTATCAAGGCCTCCGCTTCCACTGATGTTTGTGGGGGTGAAGAGAAAATACAAAGAATACATAAGAAAACCAAAAACACAAAATAACGAACCAACTTTTCAGAAAATCTATGTTGTCATTGTACCAATATATTTGAGAAAGATGTATGGTGCTAAATTTAAGTAAAACTCCAAGTAATGAACAGATAAATTGTGCCTTCAATTGTCATTGCCCTTCCTTAATCAGAACCAGCTATCAGAATGTTCAGCATGGAATGATGGCATATTATCTCCAGAATTACATACAACTTTAACACAATACTTCCAAAAGACTGCAAACCTCAATGCCAAAAGTGTGCTGAATTTACTCTGTTTTGGTATAAGTACTTCCAACTCACGGGTAACTTCTCTACACTAGTGCTGGTAAAGGTAAAGCCACTATGGTCCCAGGTGACCATAGACTATTATCCCTTTTGTGGGAGAGAGGCTGACTGGTGATGAGTTACCCTGAGAATCACCATACCTCAGGTGAGAAGCAATGTTGATAAGTGTTCATACACAGAGCACAAATGTGTCCCTTAATGAACAAGGCTTCACTGATTGGGAGCTTTGCTTTCCTTCAAAATTTGGAATCTTATGATGCATATGAAAATCAATACATCTGCAGAATTTGTGATATATAACGTGCTTTCAGTGATGCACTAAGTTTGGGAGAAAACTGCAGTTTCATGACAATGAATTCAGTAAATTGGACAAATCAAGCAAAGTAGTTTATTTAATAAGATGTTTAGTATAAATGCTGAATAAGTATTAGAAAGGCCTTTTTTCTTTCCCAATTATCATTTTAAATTTATATCAAAACATTACAATGTAACCAGTTTGGAAGAGTTACCATTGACTAATGTAAACACTTATTTAAGAAACAAACTGTAATGGCAATACAGTTTAAACTAAAAACAGTTTTACAACTTAATTGATAAAAACATCATATGGTTCTCTTCATTTAAGTTATGTGTAAATTAAATACGAATTCCTTGCCAAGTGACAGAGGCACTAGCAGTTTGCACTTCATTTCATTTTTGAAACAAATTAACAAAGGAAAATATTCATAAATTGGTAAAGAAAATATTGTACTTTTAGATCAAAAATTTAGACCAAAATATTGGTCTAAATTTTTCCAATCTCATGGAGTTATAAAGTATACAGCATAGATATTTCCTTCCTAAGCTTTTCCTTCTTTCTCAGTGATTGTTAAGTATTTACAGCTTCACTTTGTGAACATTTCCTTTCTATAACCAAAAAACAAAACGAAAGAAATTACACCCAATTATTTCTGCTTCAAAAAACAGGTCAATATATAAAACAGTACAGTAAGACCTGACATGATGGTACATGGTGAATGATTGAAATTGAAAGCTAATCAATGAATCTGTGCACAAAAATAGTGATAGTTCCCACAACATAGACATGGAAGTAAAGGTCAACAAAAGAACAAGTAAATGTGTTTGAATAATGCATAAATTTATGTTTAGTAGACTATAATCTTTAATCATATCAATGCACTAGGTCAACTATCACTCCCCCTTGGAAATAGCAACCACTGCTGCTCCATTTTCTTTTGTCAACCCTCCCATTTTGTTTCCCTGATGCCAATCCTGTAAACTTTCTGGGCGCCCTGCTCAGTATTCTTCATCTCCTCTTTGGACTCTGCCAGGACATCAACAATTACCATACTACTCCACATTCCTCTCGAGAATATCCATTCTTAGAAAGCAAACCCATTCCATCCAAATCTTATTTTGGACGACTGCATTGGCTTTGACAGGTACTTGGCTCACAGTTGGTGATGTGTCATGCCTTCATGAAGTTGCCAGTGCCTTAGTATACCTTCCAAGACCCCCTTTGCCCATTGTGCTGCCATGACAATGTAACTCATCTAAAGATCATATCTTGGTCTCACCTCCTAATCCTCTAACACTATCCCCTCCTTTGAGCACCTCCTTTAGTCCCAATAATATCCTTTTCCAGCCATTCTCCCCAGTTCAATCATGTGTTTCCTACCAATATACGATTCCTCAATCTCTGAACTAACTCCTTATCCTTTATGATTTCAATATCCATCTCTACTCACGTTGTCAACAATCCTCTTAGGCTGCCTCTTCCTATCGTCTCTTAATCCCTATCTTCATATAAAGCCTCCTGATCAAACTCACAGACACCACTTCAACTTTGCATACATGAGAATGTGGTGAGGGTTAAAGATGATTCTTTTGCGTATTCCTACATAATGAATGTTATTTAAATTACTCAGTTATGTGGGACACCACCACAGAAGACAATGCCAAAATTTACGCCTCCCTAATCACAAACACAGAGGTCAATTTCATGACATCTCTTGCAAGCTTGTTTGAGATCAACTACATGAGCAGCCGGGATCAAAGCTGAGATGCTTCTAGAACATAGAACATTACAGCGCAGTACAAGGCCTTCGGCCTCAATGTCGCACCGACCAGAGGAACCAATCTAGTAATGCTTTAAACTATTCCAATATTATCTATATGCCTATTCAATGAGCATTTAAAGTTGGCGAGTCCACAACTGCTGCAGGCAGGACATTCCATGCCCTTACTACCCTCTGAGTAAAGAAGTTACCTTTGACATCTGTCCTATATTTATCACCCCTCAGTTTAAAGCTATGTCCCCTTGTGTTAGCCATCACCATCTGAAGAAAAAGGCTCTCATTGTCCACCCTATCTAATCCTCTGATCATTTTGTACGCCTCAATTAGGTCACCACTTAACCTTCCCTTCTTCTCTCTAACGAAAACAATCTTCAGACCCTCAGCTTTTCCTCATAAGACCTTCCCACCATACCAGGCCACATCCTGGTAAACCTCCTCTGCACTCTTTCCAATGCTTCCACATTTTTCTTATAACGTGGCGACCAGAACTGTACGCAAAGCTCCAAGTGCGGCCACATCAGAGTTTTGTACAGTTGCAACATGATCTCAGGGCTCCGATATTCAATCCCTCTACCAATAAAAGCTAACACACCATATGCCTTTTTAACAACCTTATCAACCTGGGTGCCCATTTTCAGGGATCTTTGCACATGTACACCGAGATCTCTCTGTTCATCGACACTACCAAGTGTCCTTCCTTTAGCCCAATACTCTATAATCCTGTTATTCCTTCCAAAGTGAATCACACTTTAAACTCCATTTGCCACCTCTCATCCCAGCTCTGCAGCTTATCTATGTTCCTCTACAAATTGTAACATCCATCCTCACTGTCTACAACTCCTCCAACTTTGGTGTCATCCACAAATTTACTAACCCATCCTTTACACTTTCATCTTGGTCATTTATAAAACAGATCCCTGCAGTACACCACTAATAACTAAACTCCAGGTTGAATATTTCCTATAAACCACCACCCTCTGTCTTCTTTCAGCTAGCCAATTCCTGATCCAAATTGCTAAATCACCCTCAATCCCATGTATCTGTATTTTCTGCAGTAGCTTACCATGGGGAACCTTATCAAACACTTTGCTAAAATCCATATACATCATGTCAACTGCTTTACCTTTATCCACCTCTTTGGTAACCTTCTCAAAGAACTCAATAAGATTTGTGAGGCACGACCTACCCTTCATAAAACTGTGTTGACTATCCTTAATCAAATTATTTCTCTTTAGATGATTATAAATCCCATCTCTCATACTCCTTTCCAAAACTTTGCCCACAACAGGCTATAATTCCCAGAATGGTCTCGACTCCCCTTCTTGAACAAGGGGGCAACATTTGCTATCCTCCAGTCTTTCAGCACTATACCTGTAGCCAATGATGACATAAGGATCAAAGCCAAAGGCTCTGCAATCTCCTCCCTAGCCTCCCAAAGAATCCTAGGATAAATCCCATCTGGCCCAGAGGACTTACGTATTCTTATGCTTTCAAGAATTGCTAACACCTCCCCCTTATGTACCACAATCCTAACTAGTCTAAAAGCCTGAATCTCAGTATTCTCCTTGACTATGTTGACTTTCTCCTGCATGAATGTTGATGAAAAATATTCATTTACTGCCTCTCCTATCTCTTCAGGCTCCACGCACAACTTCCCACTACTGTCCCTGATTGGCCCTAATTTTGCCCTAATCAATCTTTTATTCCTAATTCTGGTCTTCATAGCTCAATTTCACATCAGTCACAGCAATCAAAAACCATGTAGTACATTTCTAATAATATAATTTTTCCCTTGTAATTGTTGTAATAAAATTGAAATCTAACTATATGTCTGTTACTTACCTGTGACTAATTACACCAGCATCTGCTAGTAGCTCAAAGATCCTCACGAGTTGTACTCGCAAAATATCTCGACGCCTGCGTCGTTTCATATTCTGCATCACAGACACAAATATTACTTAGTTCCTGTGTTTTGAAGTTCCACAATATACGTGGTAAAATGAAATTGCTGCCTAAAGCTGTTTAAATAACTTGCTAAATAAAAATTATAGCAAGTGCATGATTATAGCCATAAATTTTCAAAAGTGCAGATACTGTCACAGTCTAATTGGAATCATTATGGACATTACTACAAAAAAAACCTTTAAACCTTGATGTATAAAATATGCATGGAAGTTTTCAAAATCTATCAATATCATGTTTCTTTCGATATCACATTTTTATGAAACTGAACTACATTTTCAAATTACAGTAGTTAGAAATTGACAAATCAAGCTGGTGGCTGTTAAACGGTGTATTCTTTTTCAATAGGTAACTTCTAACAAATAGCCCAACTTCTGGTTTTGATTTGGTTGCAAAAAGCCAAAGGTGTTAGTGAAGCTACAAAATATAACCATTCCAATACAGAATAGCAAAGTCAAATATGTGCAAAAAGTGTACAAAATACTTAACAAAAGTTACATGCTCTGAAATCTCTAACATATCATGAGAACCAAGAACAACTCTTAGCTGAAATAAGGAATGGGGATAAAGCTACATAAACCTTTCATGATATATAGATAGACCCAAGATCACTGATTTTCTTCATTTACATAAATATATCTTAAAAACCACAGCCATCAATTGCATTCTTGGAATTAAATTGCTACCTTTTTACTTGGTGTAAAGATCAGATCAAAGAATAATCTTCTTACACCATATTATGCCAAAGCAGCAATTTTTAAAATAATTTAAGAACAGACAACAAATAATTACCATAATAATCTAGTAAAGTATCTTCATTCATTTTTCAAATGCCACTTTTTTAGGGTAAACAATTATTAGTTCAATTATATAAACCCCAGTCTATATTCTGGCTTGGAAGAATTGGAAGAGAATGAAAATGGCTGAGGAGAAGTGAGGGAAAAGTGGAGACAAAAAAAGTTAAAGGGAGAAAAACAGCAACAAAAAGACTTGCTGACTATATGAACATGTGGTGTCACACAACTGGATTCTCTGAACAAGTTCATTTGAGGTGGGAGTGCATGAAAACTTAAGAAGATTGCATACTACTTCTTCAGAGGTTGTTGTGTAGATGATTATGGGAGGTGGTGGTGGCAGCAAGAGTGATTGTACAAATAAGAGTGTGATCTTAAGTTAGGCAATTAAAATTTGGTCATGATGCCATGAAGGGAGGCATGTTACATGAAGTGTTAAACAAGCTTTTATTCTGCAGTGCCATCTTGTGGATCGACATCAGCTGAGGCTTATTTGTAGCATTTTCACTTAGGGTCAGAGAGTCCTGCGTTCAAATTCCATTCCAAGACATGAACAAAAGATCCGAGCAGACACTTCACTGCAGCAGTAGGACAACTCTGCATTGTCAGAGATCTGACTTTTCAGACCCAAAATGTTAAACCTACTTTGTTTACTCAGTTGCATGTAAAATATCCAATCGTATTATTTGAGCAAAAGAGTTCCCCCTTGTGTTTTGATGTACGTTCATCCCTCATCCAACATCTCTAAAACACTGGTCATTACCACATTGCTATTTGCGAGACATTGCTGCATTCAAATTGACCAACATGCTAACAAGTGTTACAACATGACAATAAAAAGCAAAATAACAAGTACACATAGACATGAGTTTTTTATATATTATAGCTTGAAACAACCAAGAAAGGAATAATTTATTTAAAAGCATGTTTCACACTGAATGAAAATATCTGAATTTCTGTGAAGTTACTTGCACTTACATAGCATCTTTAATTAAGTAAAACAAAACTTCAAGGTGCTTCACAGGAATATTATCAAACAAAACTGATACCAAGCTATATAAGGGGATATCAGGTCAGACAACCAACAACCTGGTCATAAAGGGAGGATTAAAGGAATGTTTTAAAGGAGGAAACTGCAGAAGACAAGTCAAAATGGTTAGGATGAAAAGTCAGGACCTTAGGGTCTTGACTGATGAAAGCACATCCACCAATGATGGAATAACAAAGAGGATGAAAACTGGGAAATGCATTAAAATAGTCAAGCCAAGGTGCAATGATGAAGGTTTCAGTAGCAGGAGTCAGATCAAAGTTGGGTGAAGTTTTGAGATGGAAACGGGCAGCATTGTTGACAATACAATTATTTGCTTGGAGGTTCATCTCAAGATCAAATATGATACAAAGGTGATAAACAATCTGGTTCAGCTTCATTCAATTGCTAGGGAGAGACTCTGGTCTTCCTGGTATTTAGGGGAAATGTCTGCTCATCCGGTACAGACTGTTGGCAATTTAGAGACAGTGGAGGGGACAACAATTGTTCACATGAGGCAGTGGTGGTGGTGAAGTAAAATTTGATGTTTTCAAACAGACGCTTTTGCTGGAATTTTACCGGCACACCCACTCCAGAATCAGGGTGGGCAAGGCTCACAGAACAGAATTCTTATTGGCCATGGGTGAAATGTTATGAACATCAGACAGGTGAGGGAGTTAAATTCCAGCATTTGTTTTTGGGTGATGTCATCAAAGGGCAGCATGTAGATAAGTATAGAAGGGTGTCAAGGATAGATCCTTGGGGGCCACCAGATGATCAGAAAGAGAAGCTGCACCAACCACAGTAACAATGGAACCAGGTGGGTGCAGTCAGCTCAGCTAGAAGATGGTGGAGAAGCATGAGAGCAAGAGAATGTGGTGAACTATGTCAAAGGCAGCAAACAAGTCAAGAATGATGGGAAAGATTCGTTTAACACTCTCGGTCATAGAGAATATCACCTGCATGCTGACAAAAATAATTTCAGTACTGCAGAAATTTGATTGAAGGGGCTCAAACAGAAAGAGCAGGGAAAATTTAGTACAGTTTTTGGCAACAACCAAAAATTCAAAATCTTTTGAGAGGGAAATGGTCAGAGATGTGGCAATAGTTTATTTGGATTGAGGGGGTTAGAGTATTTTTTGTGAAAGAGGATTGATGACATCAGGTTTGGATGAGAGGGAACAATATCAGAACAAAGAGGGAACAAAATCAGAGCTAACAGGGGGCTATCGTAGCTGCTGGTCAGCAGTTTAATAGAAATAGTCAAGAAAGTGGGGGGGGCAAGATTAGTTTGAAGAAGGCATGAGGAAGATGAGAAACTGGACAAAGATGCAAATTCAGCGTTAGGGCAGAGGGGAACCTTCGAAGCTCTGACCTGATGGAAGAGGGGAGATTGGGGGAGACAACTGAGCCAGCTGATCACAGCTTTTTAATCTTACTGACAAAAAAGCATTCACACACTTGCTAGAATCATTGTCATAGAATGGTTACAGCACAGAAGGAAACCATTTGCCCCACTGCATCTGTGTTGGCTCTCTGAAGGAGCAATTCACCTAGTGTCACTCTTCCAACTTTTTCCTGTAGCCAGGAACAATTTTCCTTTTCTCAATGATTCAATTCCCTTTTGAAAGCCTCACTAGACTTCTCCTCCATGACACTCAGGAACCATACTCCAGACCCTAATCATTCACTGTGTAAAAAGGTTTTTCCTCATGTGATCCTTGCTTCTTTTGCAATTGCCTTAAATCTGTGCCCTCTTGTTCCACCAATATGAACAGCTCCCATCTATTTACTCTGTCCAGCCACCTCATGATTTTGAATAGCTCTAACAAATCTCCCAGCCTTCTCTTCTCCATGGAAAAGAGTCTCAATTTCTCCAATCTACCTTTACAACTGAAGTTTTGCATCCTTGGAACCAATCTCATGAATCTTTTCTGCACTCTATCTAATTCTTTCACATCCTTCCCAAATGTGGCACCCAGAACTGGACACAACACTCTAGCCTAGGCCAAATCAGTGATCTATGCAAGTTCAATAAAACAGTATTGCTTTTGTACGCTATGCCCCTATTGACAAAGCCCATTACTGCCGGAGATGAGGGTGAAGCAGACAATGAAGAAAATTTAACAGACAGTGTATTACAGAGAAAATAGACCCGAGGCTATCTTTGTATTCCAGAATGATCCTGGAATACTGAGCAGTTTCAGCAGACAAAAATTCTGCTTTATACTGTTCAGCCAAATCTTGTGGAGAATGGCTTGCCCACTTATTTGCCATATCCTTTCCCTCTCATTTAAGGAAGAGGGGATGGGAGCCATTTGTGGAGGAACAGGATAAGAGAGTAATGTTTTAATTGGGAATTAGGGCATTGAAGGTGTGGGAGTGGAGGAGCAAATCATAAACTGCAGAATTGTCATTGTAAATCACCGGCCAATCACTCAACATTTGGGATTTTGAAAGGGTGGTTTAATGAATTGCGGGAGAGTTTGGCAGAATGCACTGACTTAATGATAAATATTGTTCACTCAATCATTTGGATGCTACGGAACTAAAAAATCTGTTTTCAAAATGTCAAACACGGAAAAAATATTTATGAGGTTCTTTTATTTTTTGAAAATCCTGTGCACAAAACAATTCACAACAAAAGCAAACTTTCTAAGCAGATCATCTGGAAAATTACCAATGAAATATGAGCCCAGTTCAGTTTTTAATTACCTCTGGTCGCCTCTCAAGCGCTTCTTTTATAATGGGATGAAGTTCTTCTATTAAGTCTCTGCAAAAAAAAAACAAGTCAAATGTAAGCTACTTAAAATTCAGCATTTATAGATTTAAAGTACCCTTGAAATGTCTGTTGAACTTAGCTTGCAATTTTTTATTTTATTTATATCTTCCATGGGACATGGGCATTGCTATCAAGGCCAGCATTTATTGTCCATTCTTTATGACCCTTGAATCAAATGCCTTGCTAGATCATTGCAGGGGACAGTTAAGTGTCAACCACATTCTGCAGATCTGGAACAAGATATAGGGTGGAAGATTTTTTTCCCGAAAGAACATTAGTGAACTAGATGGGTTTCTTTTTAAACAGCAATCAATGGTACTTTCATGGTCACCGTTACTAAGGCTAGCCTTTAATTTCAGATTTTGTGAATTGAACTTAAAATTCCCCCAATTGCTGAGATGGGATATGACCCATGCTCCCAAAGCAATAGCCTGGGCATCTGGATAGTGACAGTACCACTACTCCATCATATCTTCTTAAATTGACAACAAAAACTAGAATTCAATATGAAGAAAAGTTAGCTGTCAGCTGAAGCTTTTTTTTGATGGAATTTTTCTATGAATTTTTCTCAATCAGCGTGAAAACTAAGCTCAACCCTTTCTTCTTTTTTAAATTATATTTTTACTAAAGTTCTTTTCATTTTATCCAAAAAATGCATCAAACTCTCAAAGATTGGTACAGCACAGCAGGACATTCACACCCCCACCCCCAATTCATTATTATAGTTTTTGGATCACATAAGAACACAAAGTAATGTCATTATTCCCAGGACATAAACAGCTGGAAATAGTAAATAAATGTAACCAACTGACTTTTGAACGGACTCCCAAAAATTATGGATACTTGGGTAATCCTAAACTGAAGATGCTGATCTCCAATATCTTGGAAGAGAAACCAAATTAAACGTGCTTTGCTGCTGCTGACAAAGGATAAGTAGTATGAAACTTGTGCAGTGAAATGATCTTACCTAAATGCTACAGGATTGGTCCTGCCAAGCCCCAGCACCAGAGATTCTGTTATTTCCATGCTCTCAGAGCGCATCATTGGAACTATAAACTTGAATAATGAGGATGGGGATGGAATGCCAATTATCTGAAATTACAAATAAATTAATCACAAGCTATTCACATTAATACAAAGTTCATATCTTCAGAATTTCCTGCTACCTATTCCACTAGCTATTATTAGAAACGTCAAATGGATTCAGTTGGTAGTACTCCTTGTTTGAACCAGATGTTTGTGGGTTTAATCCCCACTACAATCATGACTTCAGCTAACATTTCAGAGTACTACTATAGGAGTAAGGTATTGCTGAAGTAGTATCTTTTGAATGAAATGTTGAAGTAAGGCCCCAAACACCTGCTTAAGTGAGCACTAAAGAAGACAAGGGCATATGAAAGATGAGTACTGCAATTTCCTAGTGTGCTGGCTAACAACCTCCGCCCCCTCCCACCATTCCGCAAAATAAAAACACATTGTTTCAGGGATCCTAAATCAGCTATCACGTTTCTCAAAATAATTATGGACAACGAACAGGATTGTCCATTTTGATTCGGCTTTAAGGAACTCAGACTGCTAGAATTTTAAAATTAATTGCATGCCTTTTGCTGGCACGAATCCATACAAAAGACTATGACATATGATGAACATTTTTTGCTTGAAGATTATCTTGCAAGCCATTGTTCATTTAAACTAACATGAATGTGTGGTCCCATGTCCTGTTCTCAGTTTAATTTTGGATTTATCTGCTCAAACCCTTGGTTATATACATATCAGTGGCTGCACTTCAAAAAGATACTCATTTATCGCAAAGCACTTTGGCAAGTTCTTATTTGTCTACATTTGTGGTCCACGGGGTGAGTTTACGTGGTAGTCAGCAAATCTTCTGTCTGCAACATTCCATTCATAACATTTGCACAAACATCACTCATTTCTCCAACTCTGGATTTATACCATTCAAAATGCAATCTGCAACCAAAAATAAAAACAAAGTGCCCATTCCTGCACTGTTTATTGCAAATGTTAATGCCTTTTCTATCCGCTTCCTTTACATTTATTTCCACAAATAAGAAAGCAATCTATGCAAACATCAAATACATCGGGCTTAGCTGAGCTACAGTTCAAACAGTTCATATGCTGTAAATTGTTGTTAAAGTCAACAAGTCATCTGAAATCTTAGTGAATGGCACCAGTTTCTTAACAAATGGGATTTAGAAACAAGGAACAATAAAGAAGGAAATAGGATAGAGTCAAATCAAGAACCAAAAGAGAATTAAAGAAAGATTTGATTGACAGAGATAAAATAGTATATCCATCAATACCACCGCATCAGCAAATAAATTGAAAATGGGGCGGACAACAAAGCAACTTTTTTTTAAACTCGGCATGCAGGAATAACAAAACTATATTTAAAACAATTTACTTAAAAACAATGTTTACAACTGCAAAATTCAGCAACTTCTCCCAACAGAAGCGGCAATTTCTCTACAAAATGCACATAATATGAATAAGTGAAGAGGCACTCAGTACAGCATACAGCATTATCATAACTATGGCCCTCTTCCTTGCGGTCTCCCCTGGCTAGTTGGCGCTTTGTAACTAGAATCAGAGAATCCCTACAGAACCGAAGGAGGTCAATCAGCCCATTGAACCTGCACTGACAACAATCCCATCCAGACCCTATCCCCGTAACCCCATTAATCCCCCTGACATAAAAGGGCAATTTAGCATGGCCAATCAATCTAACCCACACATCCTTGGGGCTGAAAACAAAAATTTTTGATTTAAGAACTCCTATCTCACTGAGCCAGCTTCAGGTCAATCCATGTCTGACAACCCAAGAGTTGAATCTTTGGAACTCTCTTCCTCAAAAGGTGACGCAAGTTGAATCTTTGAGGAAGAGGTAGATAGATTCTTGATGAGCAAGAGCTGAAAGGCTCTCAAAGATAGGCAGAAATATGGAATTGAGAATGGCAGAGGCTCGAAGGGCTCTGAGTGGCCTATTCTTGATTTGTATGACATTAGTGAACCAGATGGGTTTTTATGACAATGCTTTCAATAGTCACTGTTACCAAGACTAGTTTTCAATTTCAAACTTTTATTTACAATCTGAGGTGTCTGGGGATTTGAACCTACGTCCCTTGAATGTTAACCTAGCCCTCGGTGTTATTAGTCTGGTGACAATACCACTATGCCACCATCTCCACTGCACGTTAACTTTGTTTTTTGAGTGCTAGAATATCCAAATCTTCCTGAACACCAGCATTTACTTTTTTTTTTAAAATGCTACTTTTCCATTCTCCCTCCCTCATATAATTTACTCATGACATTTCTTTGTAACCTTTTTACCTCCTCCTCACAGCTTACTTACCCATCAAGCTTTTAATCAGCAGCAAACTTGGATACATTAAACCTGGTTCCTTCAGTTATTAACAGATTGCAGACCCCAAGCAGTGATCTTTTTAAGTACTTCATTAGTGTCACCATGCCATCCCAAAATATAACCCTTTCATTCCACTCTGTTTTCTGTACTCTGCAGCAACATTGTGAATGGCTTTTGAAACCAAATAATTAACATCCATTGGTTCCATCTTATATATCCTGCTAGCAACATCTTCAAAAAATTTTTAGATTTATCAAAGTTCAAATTTATCAAAAAAACATATTGACTCTGCCTGATCATGCTATGAATTCTTAAGTGCTGTGTTCCATGTCCTTAATAATAGATTCCAATAATAATAATATTCCTTATTGCTGTTATCAGCTAAACCAGCCTATAATTCCCAAGTTTCTCTCTCTCTGTTAAAACAGCAAGTGTTCAAGATAGGACCAGTTAAAATAGCAAGAGTTCAAAGTGAGACTAATTAAATCAGTGAAAGAACAGATGAAAACAGTGGCTGTAGAATGGGTGAGCAAACTGACCATAGCATCATGGTACAGAAAATTACTCAAGAGGGGGAAATTAATAAAAATGTAGAGGTAGTATGGGACAATTTAGTCTGCGGGTAAAGAAATAGTAGTGATTTGTTGGCAGTAGCACGCGGAGCAAGCCAATCCAATGGAATTCAAATCAATTTTGGAGAATTTGTTACACAAATAATGGTCAAGCAGGAACACAGGGCATGTTACCATTCACTAGAAATACTTTATTCACAATCATATTTTCTTAAGGTTTTCAGATGCAGAGAACACAAGTGCCTAACAATTATTGATATTGGTTTTCATAGAGATGTACGAAAAAGCCTTACCAGAGATGTGAGTGTATGGAAAGCTAATTCTTAAGACAAAATAAATATAATTTTGCAAAAATGGAACATTAGTGCCCCAAGATGTTTTCAACATGCCTAACAATACACTGAAATGAGACACGTTTCTGAAGCCAAGTATAGAAAATATTCTTTCTGTTCTACCTGTGAATGTTCTGAAATACTAACTGTTAAGCCATTTACACATATAAATAGCTTTGACAGGGAATGAGGGCACAATCCAGGAATTTATTTCCTTTCTCTATTCTGTTCAAGAGTTCTTTATTAATTTCTGGACAATGAGGATGTGCTTACCTTAGAATCCAAACTATATCCACTATCAGGAGTTGACGCCAGCGTCTCAGGAGGGGAACACCGCACTGACCCTGAAGTAGCTGTGTTACATGTTGCTGCACTGCAGCAAAGAATAAGGTAGTTTCTCCAAAGCCCAATGTACGAATCATTGCCAATTGTGGTGCTCACCTTTTTGGCATTTATAGGACTACTGTATGAAACAAGAGGTTTAGAACATAAATATTTCCATTTTAAAAATTACTCAACATTAAAAGCAAATTTTTTAAGAGTGTTTGTTATTGAATCATAGAATGGGTACAGCACAAAGGAAATAATACAACCCACTTTGTCAAAAACAACCCTGCCAATCCCACACACCGGCCTTTTTCCCCATTGTCCAGTTATTTCTTTTCTATGCAGGCGTTTATCCAAATTCCTTTTGAATGCCATAATTGAACCTGTATCCACCACAATCTGAGTACATTTCAGACCCTAACCACTTGCTGCATCATATCTTCACTGCTTCTTTTGTCAATTGCTTTAAATTGTTCTCTATTTTAATGCAGTAAGAGCAACAATACAGGATGGAAGAAAGGAGGCGTGGCAGATGGAGCAAAGCAATTAAGGCAAAGAACATTAGATAGGGTCTCGATCAAAGGGACCTTGCGCTGTCCTGTGGCTACCATTTAGTATAGGGCTGGCACATCAGGTTCAACAACAATTAGCTGTGATCTACAAGTTGACTTAAAGGCGGGGAAACAGAATAAATAAAACAATTGAGCATTACTGAATGGAGGAAAGGAGGATGAGGCACCATCTATGGAGGATTTATCATACATGATTGGTAAACTGTAATCAAAGATTGCAACCAAAGCTGTGACAGAACAATGGACTCTTTAAAGAGTTGATGGCTTAGCTACAGTAAAATATATGGGAAAGGAAGGACCAACAAAGTGAGACTCCCAGGATGAAGAAGATGAACAGAAAACGTGTGCGCGTGGCAAACGTCAGGTTGAAAATACCTCGGTAAGATCCAGGCTAAATATGGTAATTTCAGAAGGGAAGTGAAAAATAATTGAGAAGCAAAGAAAATGTGAGAAGACACTGGCAGATAATATGAAAGAAAATACAAAAATCATCTATAGACATATCAAAAGTAGAAGGCTGGTTAAAAAAAGGGATGGATTTTCAAAATGTGGTGGAGTCAGGTTCAATTGAAGCATTCAAAAGGAATTAAACTGTTATCTGAAAAGGAAGAATTTACAGGATTAATGGAGAAGATGGACAATAGCACTAAGTGAATTGTTTATTGTTACTCAAAATTTTCCAGCAGGCTCATTCCTGCCAAGCCTTCCCCCATCACATCAAATCAAATCTTCTAGTCTCTTTCAAAAAATAGTTTTCTCAGCCTGAGTAATACAAACTGACTTCCATTAGCAGACCCACGTAGACAACTCCTGATTTCTTAAATCCCCAGAAGTCCTGTCTGTTCCATCATCTTTCTTACAAACAAATGATCAGCTCTAACCAGCATCCTGCTTGGTTGCTAACAAAAAAAATGGTCTTTTTTTGCTCTTCACAGCAGAAGCTGCATTGTTTTTTTCTCTCTCTAATTACCTATATCTTTGAGTCCAAAAAACAGCTATTCCTTTCTCTGTATCAACAATTTAAAAGTCACGATTTTCAGAAGATTTTGGTTTTTCTTCCATGACAAGCAGAGCACAAACCTGTTTCTAGCAGAAGTTTAGTATGACAAGCATCTTGTCCCTCCCTCTTATCCAGAGCATTCTCAGGTTAAAGGAGACATTTTAAAACATAGCCACCTTGTAACACTTTATAACAACCCTGGGGAATTCGGCTGTATATCTTGCTCCAGTCTGAAAAAACAACTGTTTACCACTATTCACTGTTTCCTGACACTCACTCAACTTTTTACCATGCTGCCACCATCCCATTTATTCGGCAAGCTTCAACTTTGATGGCAAGCCTATTATGTTGCAATTTGGAAGACCATATACACCATGGCAAAAACATTAGCTTCATCAATATTTTATTACCTCATCAAAAAGCTAAATAAAGGTAGAAAGTTGGCCAAATTTTGTTCTGTTTAATCATTCCTAAAACCTTTCCCTCTTCTGAGGTTAAGCTGACAGGTCTGCAGTTGTTGGGTTTCTCTTTGCATTTTTCTTTGAACAAGAGTGTGACATTTGCAATTCTCCAGTCGTCTGGCACAATCCATATTACAGAGATTGGAAAATTGTCAGTATCTCCACAATTTTTACTCCTTTTTCCCCTCATTATCCACGATACATGGTATCTGTCATCGTATCTGATCCAGATTTCACGAGAATGTGAGAAATAAGTGCCCCCTTCTATCCATTTTGCCATTCAATACCAATGCTGATCATCGTCCTCAACTCAACTTTCCTATTCGATCTCCATATTTCTCAATTCCCTCAAGAGTCTGAAAGCCTCAGTTTTGAATATAGTCAGTGATTCAGTCCTCCAGGGTAAAGAATTTCACAGATTCACAACCCTCAAGAGTGAAGTAATTTTTTACCCCAGCCTTGAAATCATGTTGTTAATATTCCAAGACCAGAGTCACTAATTCTAGTATCTGATCTGTGATCATTTATCGAAATGTCTGAGTCTCAACTCTCCACAGATACTGCCAGACCTGCTGAGTAATCCCAGCATTTTCTGATTGTATTTCAGGATTCCAGCATCTGCAGTATTTACTTTTGGTCCCCTAATTTTAGGCTCACTAGCTGGGGGGACTGGCCTCTCAGAATCTACCCTGACGAATCCATTCAGAATCTTGTACAATTCAATGAAATCATCTCTCATTCTTTTAAACTGTAGTCAATATAGATCCATTCTACTCTATCTCTCCAAATGATGCTGACCCCTTCATCCCATAACAATCAAATGAACATTAGTCGCACACTTTCTAAGACAAGAATTTGCTTTCTTAGGTACAGGTGCCTAATAAAATTGTTTAAGAAGCTCATAACCAATATTGATCAATATTAATTTACCATGTTTAACCTGAATTCTAAATTCGCAAATCTAACAAACTAAAAAATGCAGAAAAGGGATCGCTCATGCATATCACTAAGGGGCCACAGTCATGGCTAGCAAGAAGTTTCAGAATCAGTTCAGAAAGACTTACTTTATGTCCACTTGTGGAGAAAGCATCTGTAGGCGAATATATGAAAACATCCATGCATAACTCAGTGCTGATGGACAGTGTTTGGGCAAATTTTCTTGCTTGAGAAAGCTTGATAAGCTAATTACCCAAGGGTCCAGACCCTGTGTCACGTGTGCAAATATCCAAATGTGTGAAGGACTGACCACATCAAATTGATGACTGATGGGAGAGGAACTCCATTCTGCAAGTGTTTGGAGGTCTATCCCAGTGGGACAATACAGCAAGTTTGTCTGATTTATGGGCAAAAAAAAAAGTTTTTTTTAGAATATACATCATTTTAGAAAGTTATATTCAATATAAAGCAGCAACAAAAGAAAGTATCTCCCAAACTTAAGAATACCAGCAGATTTAATTTCCTTCCCTCATGAAAATACTGAATTCTTGCTGGATTATGATTGTATGTGGCCTAAAGATACAGTAAGTCATTAGTCACTTGTGCCGTTATGCTATTAAGTTATGAGGGACATAATGACCAAGTGTGATCTTGTTCTCAGTGGAAGAGGCATGCCACCAGATATGAAGAGCAAAAATCTTTTATTTGTCCTGGGAACTATACTATCATAGTAAGAAGTCCCACAACACCAGGTTAAATCCAACAGCCTTATTTAGTAGCACAAGCCACAAGCTTTTAGAGTGCTGCTCCTTCATCAGGTGAGTGGGAGTTCTGTTCACGAACAGGGCATATAAAGATACAAACTCAATTTACAAAATAATGATTGGAATGCGAGTCTTTTCAGGTAATCAAGTCTAAAAAGTACAGATAATGTGAGTGGAGAGAGGGCTAAGCACAGGTTAAAGAGATGAGTACTATCTTCAGTCAGGAAAGTTAGTGAGATTCTGCAAGCTCAGGCAAGTTGTGCCAATTACAGATAGTGTGACATGAACCCAGGATCCCAGTCAAGGCTGTCCTCACGTGTGCGGAACTTGGCTATCAGTTTCTGCTCAGCGCAAGCCCATGAATAACCTCATGATGCTCCACTTCTCTAGCTTCCACCCTAAACACATTAAAGGAGCCTCGCCGACAGACAAGTCCTCCGTACGAGGAGGATCCCTACAGGCATTTCCGGATGCTGAAAGATGCCCTCATAGGAACAGGATATGTCGCTTGACTCATCAATCAACAGTTCCAATGTGCCACAGCAAAAAGCTGCACCAACCTCCTCAGAAGACAAACATGGAACAGGGCGGATAGAGTACCCTTTGTCATCCAGTACTTCCCGGAGCGGAGAAGCTACAACACCTTCTCTGGAGCCTTCAACATGTCATCGATGAAGACGAACATCTTGCCAAGGCCATCCCCACATCCCCACTTTTTGCCTTCAAACAACTGCACAACATGAAACAGATCATTGTCTGCAGCAAATACTCAGCCTTCAGGAGAACAGTGACCATGACCTGGGGGTGCAGATGCACAAGTCTCTGAAGGTGGCAGAGCAGGTGGAGAAGGTTGTGAAGAAAGCATATGGTATGCTAGCCTTTATAGGAAGGGATATAGAGTACAAGAGCTGGTCTTTAATGTTGCAGTTTATAAAACATTGGTTAGACCTCATTTAGAATACTGCGTCCAGTTCTAGAACATTACAGCGCAGTACAGGCCCTTCGGCCCTCGATGTTGCGCCGGCCAGTTAGAGGGTTAGAGTTAACCCTCTAACCCGCCAGTTAGAGGGACCCTCTAACCTAAACTATTCCAATATCATCCATATGCCTATCCACCGACCATTTGAATGCCCCCAAAGTAGGCGAGTCCACAACTGCTGCAGGCAGGGCATTCCACGCCCTCACCACCCTCCGTGTGAAGAACCTGCCTCTGACATCCGTCCTATAACTACCACCTCTTAATTTAAAGTTATGTCCCCTCATGTTGGTCATCACCATCCGAGGAAAAAGGCTCTCACTATCCACCCTATCCAGTCCTTTGATCATCTTATACGCCTCAATTAGGTCACCGCGTAACCTTCTTCTCTCTAATGAAAATTACCTCAGGTCCCTCAGCCTTTCCTCATAAGGCCTTCCCACCATACCAGGCAACATCCTGGTAAACCTCCTCTGCACCCTTTCCAATGCTTCCACATCTTTCTTACAATGCGGCGACCAGAACTGTACGCAATACTCCAAGTGCGGCTGCACCAGAGTTTTGTACAGTTGTAACATAACCTCACGGCTCCTAAATTCAATTCCTCTACCAATAAAAGCTAACACACTGTATGCCTTCTTAACAACTTTATCAACCTGGGTGCCAACTTTCAAAGAGCTATGTACTTGTAACCCAAGATCCCTCTGCTCGACAACACTATTAAGGGTCCTTCCATTAGCCTTATATTTCATATGCCTGTTATTCCTACCAAAGTGAATCACCTCACACTTATCCATATTGAATTCCATTTGCCACCTCACGGCCCAGCTCTGCAACCTATCTATGTCCCTCTGCAAACTGTAACATCCATCCTCGCTGTCTACAACTCCCCCACTTTGGTATCGTCAGCAAATTTACTAATCCAACCCTCTACACACTCATCTAGGTCATTTATAAAAATGACAAACAGCAGTGGCCCCAAAACAGATCCTTGAGGTACACCACTTGTAACTGCACTCCAGGTTGAATATTTCCCATCAGCCACCACCCTCTGTCTTCTATCAGCTAGCCAATTCCTAATCCAAACTGCTAAATCACCTTCAATCCCATGTATCTGCACTTTCTGCAGTAGCCTACCATGGGGAACCTTATCAAATGCTTTGCTAAAATCCATATACACTACATCAACTGCCTTATCCTTATCTACCTCTTTGGTCAACTCCTCAAAAACTCAATAAGGTTTGTGAGGCACGACCTACCCTTCACAAAATCATGCTGACTATCCCTAATCAACTTATTTCTCTCTAGGTGCTTATAAATCCTATCCCTTATAATTCTTTCCAAGACTTTGCCCACAACAGAAGTCAAGCTCACCGGTCTATAATTTCCAGGATGGTCCCTACTCCCCTTTTTGAACAAAGCGACAACATTTGCCATCCTCCAGTCTTCCGGCACTATACCTGTAGCCAACGACGACATGAAGATCAAAGCCAAAGGCTCTGCAATCTCCTCTCTAGCCTCTCAGAGAATCCTAGGGTAAATCCCATCTGGCCCAGGGGACTTATCAATTTTCATACCCTCCTAACACCTCCTCCTTATGAACCTCAATCTTGCCCAGTCTACAACCTGGTATAGCAGTATTCTCCCCAACAACATTGTCTTTCTCCTGCGTGAATACTGACGAAAAATACTCATTTAGTGTCTCTCTCCTATCTCCTCAGGCTCCACACACAACTTCCCACTGCTATTTCTGACTGGCCCTAATCTTGCCCTAACCAATCTTTTATTATTTATATACCTGTAAAAAGCTTTAGGATTCTCCTTAATCCTATCCGCCAAAGTCTTCTTGTGTCCTCTTCTAGCTCTTCTCAACTCCCTCTTTAGCTCCTTCCTGGCTGATTTATAGCTCTCCAGTGCCCTAACTGAGCTTTCACGTCTCATCATTATATAAGCCTCCTTCTTCCTCTTCACCAGAGATTCAACTTCCCTAGTACACCATGAGTTCTGGTCGCCTTACTACCGGAAGGACGTGGAGACTCTGGAGAGAGTGCTGCGGAGGTTTACCAGGATGCTGCCTGGTATGGAAGGTCTGAGTTACGAGAAGTTAGGCAAATTGGGGTTGTTTTCCTTAGAAAGACGACGACTTAGAGGAGATCTAATAGAGGTATACAAGATTATGAGGGGTATAGACAGAGTAAACAGGGTTAAGCTTTTTCCTAGGATGGACTCAAATAGCACGAGGGGTCACGGGCTTAGGGTGAGGGGGTAAGGTATAATTTGGATGCTAGAGGGAGTTTTTTCACACAGAGGGTGGTGGGGTATGGAATGCGCTGCCAAGTAAAGTGGTGGAGGCAGGCACTCTGGAGTTATTTAAGAAATACTTAGATGGGCACATGAACAGAATGGGAGTGGAGGGGTATAGAAAACTGATTTAAAATAGGGATCACGAGCCTTGGGAGTCCCTGGGAAGTGTGTAAATAGACGATGATATTGATGTATTTGTTTTTGGTCCATCTTGTTGTCTAACAAGGGGCATATATGCAATGGGTCGTGAGAGGGCTGCTCTTGGATTTTTCGAGAACATCCTAGTGCTTCACGTCGTTAGTGTACACTTGACCTGGACCATTTGATGGGCAACACGACAGCTCAGTGACTGTGCTGTGTAGATACATGGATTTGAGCTTGTGTCTGTGGGAGTTTGCGCATTCTCCCCATGCTTGCGCGGGTTTACTCCGGGTGCTCTGGTTTTCTCTCACATCCCAAAGATGTGCTCTTAGGCTGATTGGCAGAACAAATTCTCCCTAAATTGTCTCAAATTTGGTTTCAATCCATAGATCTATAAACGTAGACAGGGATCATGGGTAGAAGTGGGAACATCAAGTTGGCGCTATGGGCTTGTTGGGCCGAAGAGCCTGTTTCCCATGCTGTTTTGTTCTTTGACACCACACAACCCTACCACAGCAACCTTTGCAATTCATGCAGGATCATTGGCACAGATGCTATCATCTGTGAGCACACTATTCACCAGGTACATGGTACATACACTTGCAACATTTCTATCTGATACACTGTAGGCATGGTACACTAGGGAGACTATGCAGATACTACAACAATGGATGGAAGAACACTGCTTAACAATCACCAGGCAGGAGTGTTCCCTTCCTGTTGGGGAACATTTCAGCAGTCAGCCTCTGATCTTTGCATAAACATTCTCCAAGGCGTTGTTCGTAACACACAACACAGAATCACTGAGCAGAAACTGATAACCAAGTTCTGCACACATCAGAAAGGCCGCAACCAGGATTTTGGGTTCATGTCACATTATCTGTAACACCACGACTTGCCCGGGTTTGCAAAGCCTCACTAACTATCCTGGCTGGAGACAATACACATCTCTTTAACCTGTGCTTAACCCTATCTCAACCCACATTGTCTGTATCTTTAAGACTTGAATACCTGCAAAGACTCGCATTCTAATCATTATTTTGTAAATTGAGTTTGTGTCTTTGCCCTGTTTGTGAACAGAACTCCCACTTACCTGACGAAGGAACAGCGCTCTGAAAGCTTGCGCTACCAAATAAACCTGTTTCACTTTCACCTGGTGTTGTGAGATTTCTTACTGAGCTTATCCCAGTCCAATGTCGGCAGCTCCACCTTATGGCAATCATACTATCATCCAAACTAGAATTAGCTGATTTCCGATAGAATGGATCCTGAACCCAAGATGTTATTGCTCTGTGTGGTTCAGCTACTCAATGAGTAAACTCATAAATATGTAAATGAAAATTAAGGTAACGATAATGTGTTATGTTTCATAAAACAAAATAGAACCACTGACATGGAGACATCAAATTATTCATGCAATTGTAGCCTTCAAAGTGAAGTGTGATATAGTGATTCATTAGTCATTTTACCAATTTAATCGCATTTCAAATCATAATCATACTCTGATATATAGGGTGGTTGATTATTTTAAATTTGTCCTACTCCACGATATTCTTGAATTAATTACAATATATGCTTCTGTGAGGTTGGAAATTTCACGGTTGATGTACTTAAAGGTAATTAGATATCTTCTCTAAACAGCCTTATTCTGCTGATTTTTTTTAATTGCAAAACCATTGAAGTTGATCAAAAACATATTCTGATGATGTCTGAATAATTATTAGCCTATTAATTGGAGGATTGTTTAGTTGTTACCATTTTTGGCTGAAAATAAAAGTCTGAAAGGACAATCGTGTCTTTGAACCCCACTCTGAATGACAGTTGCATCTATTTGAAGAGATAAAATTTTGATTCCTCTTTTCTATTACTGGATGAAATTCTTGAACGCAAATAATTATTTTCCAAGTCAGAGGGGCCCTACAAGGTATCAAAGAGGTTCAAGACTTGTGGTGGGGGGGTGAGACATAAGGAGCAGTGTTTCACCTCTCCAGCTAGGACAGAGATAACTGCAACCATCTCTCTCAGTTTACCAGTTCTACCTTTTATCATTTGATATGGAATTTACAATTCATATGGATATACTTTTATAACAATCCTAGGCCTTTACAAATAATAAAGATATACTTCTGAAATCTATAAGCTTTAACCACTTTCTAAAATCAATTAAATAACTGGAAGGCTCAAGTCATATTTAGTAAGCTAAATATGGAACAGGGTATCTGTTTGACTCAAGGACAACATTGTGGTAAGGTGTATACCATGCATTTACAGTCACAAAGAGGAAGCCAGGACCCATTTACAGATGTAGTCTTTGGCCCAGCACAGAAGAAAAATACATGGCAAATCAGGGTCAACTTTTATACATAGCTTCATCCCATAAAAAGTAACAAAATTAACGATTAGTTATTTTTGGTGATATATTTTGAAGCAGCAATATTGGCCTGGACACTGAGAAAACAATCCTGCTCTTCAGGTAGTGTCATGAAATCTTTGATGTCCAACTGAACCAGTGAAACAGTAGATTTCAGAACAACAAATCAATAGGGAACTATAGCTTCAGCAATCTGTCTTGTTTTGCAGTAATATTCGAGTTCTGTACTACCAAACTGCTGTTAGGTCAAATTCCATGGAGAAATCAACTGATACTCTTCAATGATATTAACAATATTGCACATATTACATCTTTGCCTTCCATCTTTATTTTTTAATTTACATTCCAAAGCCTTATCAAAATAAAAGATTAATTAAAATTGATACAAGCCAGAGCTTGATACATCCGAATATACACAGTATATTTCTTAAATAAAAGAACAAGGCTATAAGGGAGGCATGGGGTAGGTGCAGTGTTCTTGGTGAGATAGAAAAAAAGAACTTTAATTCTAGACAGACACAGAAGTACTCAAGAGCAGCTGAAATAGGAACATCGAGCTTTGTCCAATTTTTCAACCTGTCTGAAAGGAGCACCTGCCTCTTAATGTAGTAAGGCACAGGTTAATAGTTTGTTGTGTGTGGAATCATGAATAAGAATGAATACTTATTGGCCTTGGCCTCTAATTCATTGTATAACTATATCATGTAATACTGCATCCCCAGGAGGACAATATATTCACTTAATGTAACAATTACTTTATTTCTAATACAGCCCACTTCATAACCTTGGAATGCAAGACATTGGACGATCTATTATGGAATTTATTATTTTGTTTTGGTACATCTTATTCTAACGCTAGGGAATGGTCGTAAGCTGTTATTGGCATTCACTATCTAAAGCATGACTAATATGATCAGAACTGAGTAATAATTTCTAAATATATAAATGAGGTTCACACTTTTATGCATATTGTCAAAACTGTTAATACTATATTGCCTTCTAACTGTAAAGTATCAATTTCTGCTCACTGATCTACCTGGTCTGCTCCAGTGAGGTGTATGAAGCTTTCCAAGATTGAAGGGCTTAATCGATCCATGACATCAATTGCAAGCTCTTCGTCTCCCTGAAATAAAAGGAAAATTATCTTGAATAATGTGCTGAGACTTGGGCCACAGTGCAAAAACAACAAGCATGCAGTCTTACCTAATAGGCAAACTGGCAAAAATGTTATCAATAAATTAGGTTGGAATTCTAACAAAATACATGAGATTAATGGGACTCGAGGACCTTGGTTTAGTAAAAGGCCTATTTTTTTCATATGCTTTACAAAAGCATATCATTTCTAACTAAACAGATAAGCATCATCTATATGCTGAAGTTCAATGAGATTGGAATGATTATGGTTTTGGATTGAAGTTTCCCATTTATTCTGTAAATTATCTCCATGCTTCAGCAATTACAGAAGGCAAGCTGCAGTATTCAGCAAGAAAATCAAAAGGGACAGTTAGTGTTACGGCACACATTGTTTTTGACCACGATGGGGTTTTCAGCAATTTGATTGGTGAGGATCATAGCTTGCATATTATCATGAAGCAGGTTGAGGATGGTGACAAATTTTGAAGAGCATCCAGATTTGATGAAGATACTCTAAATGAATGTGTTTGACAGTAAACGGTTTTCTTGACTTTGGAAAAGGCCATGTACAGCAACTGATGCTATTCCTTACTTTTATTGAAGTTGCCATGATTCCCCTTCAATTCTTATCAATGTGAGGATATTGGAAAATGATGACCAATTTACATATCTTGGGAACCTCCTCTCAAAGAAGGCAGAATAGATAACGTAATTCACTATCATGTCCAACATGCCAGCTCAGCCTTCGGACTGAGAAAGAGTATGAAGACCAGGATCTCAAACTCAGCACTAAGGTACCATTCACTCAATATGAACTCCAGGGAATAGAGCATTATGTGTGTATGATTGATACCAAACTCCTAAAGCAACTGTTCAATTTGGAACTCAGTTGCAGTAGAAAACACATAGTATAGCTGAAATACCATAAGGACGTCCTCAATACACCCTTGAAGATGTCAAATATCCCGGCCAAGTCATGAGAGTTCCTGACTTGTGATGGAGAAGTTTTGTTCGAGAAGGCAACAAACAAATCAAGAAATTTTGTTGGCAGCACATAGGGTGAAGTAGAGGTGTAAGGTGGCATGGTAGCTGCCTTACAGCACCGCTGATCAAGGTTCAATTCCAGCCTTAAATGACTGCCTATGTGGAGTCTGTACACTCTCCCAGTGTCTGTGTGAGTTTGCTCCAAGTATTCTGTTACCTCTCACAGTGCAAAGATGTGTAAATTAGGTGGATTAAATATGGTAGATCTGCCCAATTTTTTAAACACAATCTGTCTCACATGTGGCAGAGTTTACAGCTTGCGTATTGGACGTGGCAACCATCTCAGAAATCATTGAACTAGAATGGAAATAAGTCATCCTCAGTCCTGAAGGGACTGCCTAAGAAGTCTGCATGTTATGTGTTTGAATTTTCAAGATAGGTGTTACACATAAGATTATTACCCAAAATTAGGGCTCATGGGATTGAGGGCAATATATTATTCTATTATGTTATTTGATTTATTGTAATATATTGCTTAATAGACAGAAAACAGAGTCGGAATAAATGTGCCACTTTTGGGTTGACAGGCTGCAAATAGCATGGAGTAAAACAATGATCTGTACTTGTGCGTTAGTGACTTACAATTTTACAATTTATATCACAGACTTAAATGAAGGGTCTGAGCATAATCTATGCAGGCTTGTGCTAAACATAATAAAGTCAGGTGGAAAAATAAGCACTGAGGGAAATATAAAGGGTTGCAAATGTTAGAATGTAACCAATGATAACATTAGATCTGTGAGGGTCAGCTGACCAAGTAAACTATGTAACCAATGACAAAATGATGTGGTTGTCAGCTGACTCAGTATAAATAAGAAGCAGTTGGAAATTGTGAAAAGCTTGGAAAGTTCTCAAGTATTGGAGTCATGAAGTTTCTTTATTAAACCTAGCCTTTGATTTATTAGTTGGAGTAAGTTTTGTTTTATTGCCTGCAACCGAAGAGTCCCTTTTGCTGGATGAACAACAAAGACATAGTTTCGTTAACTTAGTGGGCAGGAGATGGAAGAAGTGTGAAATTATCCACCTTGGAAGGAAAGAGAGAAAATCAGTTTTTCTTTCCAATTCTTCTTTGAAATAGGAATTTTTTTATGTATGCCTAACAGAATAGTTGGGAACTATGCTTGATGTCTCACCAAAAGGCTGTATCACTGACCGTGCAGTACTGTCTCAACATTCCACTGAAATATCAGCCTAATTTCTGTGCTCAACTCTTAGAGTGGAACTTAATCTTCTGATTAAGAGCCAGAATTGCTGCCAACTGAACCACAGGTGACACTAAATGATATATTGGCATTTATGACAAAGGAATTGAAGTACAAGATTAAAGAAGTCCTGCTGAAATAACACAGGATTTTGGTGAAACTAACCTGAAGTATGCTGTACAATTTTGATCTCCTTACCCAAGGAAGGATGTACTTTAAGGAAGTTAAATGCACTAGACTGATCGCTGGGTTGGGGAGATATGAGGTAGATTTACTTTATATTCAATCAAAATCAGAAGAATGAGAGGTGATTTCACTAAAACATAAAATTCTTAAGGATAATCTATGCTTTAAATTTTGCTGGTCAAACCTATCCTTTTTTTCAAAGATTGACACATCAGTAAGTTTTGATCCCTGATATTAGAAGTAAGGACCAACTTTTTTTTAAACTGGCTAATAATGAACAATATAGAATCACAAAATAATACAGCACAAGGAGGTCAATCAATTTTACAATCAATTCTGCAGCACATAACTGCTAATAATAAACAGAAACCTATCAGTAGCACTAACCTTTGAAACTCCCAAAGCTGTGAACAAAGTTCTAATTTCTCTTAGAATGTTGACAGCAAGTCTCCTGGTGGCTGGCCGACAACTGCAGAGAACCACTAAGGCAAAACCTTCTGCTGCATGGAAGACAGAAGAATAAGGGCTCCGTTCCAGTGGAAGCATGTGGGAAGCTCCATTGGGAACAGCACGCTGTGGATAATAAGTTATTGTTAAGAAGTGTTAAGTCACAAACAAATTAGTGGTTGATCTATAATGAACTATTTCACTGCAAATTCAATGTAAATTTTGTCTCTACCTGCAAATCTTGACTTTTCATGTGAGATTGAACTGCTTGTTTCCAATGGTTTATTAATTGCACTAACATCTTGACAGAGTTATCTAGGAGCGTTGGATGGACGTCATTCACCTCTCGGACAATGAATGACACAAACCCTGACAGGACATCTTCCCTCCAGTCAGGAAAGTCAACCATTAAAGCCTGTAGAGTAGTGAATGCCAGACCTCGAAGCTCTTCATCCATATGAATGGTGAGTCTGTAAAACAAAACAAAATATATTCCAATTACTATGAGTAAAGAGTGTAAAACATATTCATCTCTTGAGTTATAAAGATGCAGGTTACTAAATGTCCGAAGTAAAAATGGAAAACGGAAGAAACATTCAACAGCTCTGGCAGCATTTGTAGAGAGAGAAATTCAGTGAATGTCTCAGGTCGATAATCTTTCATCAAGGTCTCAAAACGGCTCCATTTGCTTTTCTTTTTTGAAACTGAAGTTGAAGTTCACTTAGTCTCAACAGTAACTTTACAATATTGGACAAGTCAACCAGGCACGCTCATTCAGTGGATGATTTGATTAACCAAATGAGCAAGAGAAGGATTCATTTTGCTCCACTTTGAAGTCTTATAATTAATTTTATATTTTGCTGCCTGACATGGTGCTCATCAAAGTAAAGCAAAATTGATGCATCATTTGCTGTATTATTTTCTATTCTATATAATTCAATGCTTTATGTATTAAAATACATAAAATCCAATATGTAAAACCACTGTTAATTTTTGGTGAAATGAATGCATCACCTTGCCAAGAGTTCAACAAGTTCTGCCCTACTCATGCCATCTGGAATCAGCCTGGGAATAGCAGCCACACATGTCCGGAAGAGATCTATCTTAGGCTTTCTTTCACCCCTATTAAAACACAAAAACATTGAAATGATTAACCACAATAATTTTTAAGACCAAAAAAAGTTGCTGAAATTACTTCCTGTTTTTTTCACCTTAGTGTTTCATGGTTTGCTAATTGTAGAAAGTCTTCACTGATTATAGCACAGTCCATTGGAAATCTCCTTTGTGCATCAATCAGGGAATGCTAAGGAAATGTGGTTTAATTTTTTAATGAAAAGATAAATAAAGTTTATTTATTTGTCACAAGTACTTACTACAATGAAATTTGCTGTGAAATTCCCTTAGTCGCCACACTGTGGCACCTGTTCAGGTCAATGCACCTAACCAGCATGTCTTTCAGATTGTGGGATGAAACCAGAGTACCTGGAGGAAACGCAGACGCAGGGAGAATATGCAAATTCCACAGACAATGATCCAAGGTGGGATTCAAACCCAAGTCCTTGCATTGTGAGGCAGTAGTGCTAATCACTGTGCCATCATGCTGCCCCCTACTGAGGTGATGCAGTTTATTTTCAAAACTCTGGAGGCAATTGATAAAATTCATCTTGGCAAATCGTTCACAAATATCAGCAAACCATTATTAAGAAATTCAGAAATTGTCAGTGTTTTAATTGTTTTGTTCAAAAGGAGAAAATTTCAGAAAAACAAAATAATTTTGAGATAAAATAATTTTGAAATAAATGAGCTCAAGAGGGAATTAATCAATATTTCTGCAATGAGAAGAATGAGATGTAATAAAAAGATGTATTAACGCAGTTGAGTTATAAAGAAAAGCTGTTTGGAGAGGTTGCTGCAACTTGGCACCTTAAATATGGAAATAATGAAGCATTTTGAATAAATATTACTACTCATCACTAACAAACACACTAAAAGAATGATTTATATGATTTCAACACGTATTACATCCGAACAAGCATCACGTTAGTTGATATAAGTCTGTCATCTCGACAGATTAATTTTTACTAAACAGATGGGATACTTAATCCAAATGTGATGTAATGAAAATATGAAATAATGAGATAAAGTGAAAAGTAGTGTGTTTGAAAACACTGAAATTTGTATCCTGCAGAAATCTCAGCAGTAATTAGCTTTAATCATTGGCTCATAATGGCATCAGAGAGTTAATCCAACCTATTGGGTAAACTTTTAACCTATCAACCTATTTGTACTGCTGAGGTATTCTGGCAACTGGTCAGAAACCTGAAAGAAAATGGAACAGATTTGGCCATGGTTCTTCAACTGAACCACATCATGAGCATTCCACTTCTAGATTTCTTGACCAATTGGGAAGAGCAAGCATGGTCACAACCATAACCTGGCTGTTAATTATGCATCAACTGACCCACTCTGCAAGTGACAGAACACAAATACTCATGGGGACCCAACGTGGAATGATTGCTCGACAGTTCTCCGAGGTATCCTAGGAAGTAATGTGGTGGCTATAAGAAAGAGGTTAGCTTTTGACAGTAACAGGATTATGGTCTGTTGCTTGTAGTTACAAGCTGAAAGTATTTCAATGGCCTTTTCAGGACAAGAAAGTGACTGGGACATTACCTTCAAATGCCAATTCCCTCAATGATTTTCCAGCTTTCTTCTGAATAGCATTTCTCAACCAAAACACCTTGCAGATTCACCTACTCAACTCTTTCAAGATAGCTTTTCACATCCCATATAAAAACCAACACTGAAACATATCCTCATCTTACTGATATCTCACATCTATCTTTCAGTCATTCTTCACAAATGTCATCCTCCATCTCTCTCAAACATTCTACTTCTTTCATTTAGCTCTCTTCCTTCCCTCTTGCAGAAGAGAGCATAGAATACCAGGGAAAGACACAAAACCCGGGAGTAGCTCTCCAATAAATACTACTTTGACAGCTGTGAAGCAGGTGGTGATGGAGTGCATTATCATTGTAGATGGAACATGGAGGTGCCTGAAGATAGAATTAGCTATCATGCAGTCAGTGGCACCCCACATTCACTTACGTTGACATAATACCACCTCTAACTAAAATATGATCATCTACACAATGATACTTTCACCCCTTTCCCTTGTTGGCTCTAATTCATGTCTTTCATCTCTTACAGGGTCTTCAAACATAAAACAAATGTATGAAGTACCATCACACAACTCATATACATCTCTATCAGCTCAGATATACACAATTTGGTGTTGTCTCCGAGGCAGATAGTTGGGTTATCATATTAAGTTTTTCCCTTTGAGAATAGTTGTAACTGAGGAAAATTAAAATACCTATTTTAGAACTGTGATCTAAATGCCTTTCAGCCAATGTAGCCTAAGGGGCTTGTAACCAGAAAAAGCCCTCGGGCTGACTATCACTTCTCACTGTGTGTAATTTTATTAAAGCACCACACAGTGCAATTTGACCAACGTACATAGTTTCATAAAGATCTCTGGACGTATTGAAATATATATAATGTTCTTAGACTGAACACAGCATAAATTTTGATCGCCTGGGAAATGTAAGTATGATTGCAAATTACTGTGGTAATGATTGGAAATATTTTTATAATTTTTTTCAGATTATATATGAATAAAGTATAGTTTTGAAAAGAAAACACTACTTTAGGAGTCTGCAAATTTTTACATAGATCAGCCATGATCACATTGAATGGTGGGGTTTGAATATAAGCAGGGCCTACCCCTGCTTATATTTCTTGTGTTAAGCTTGGTGTGATTTATAAGGGAAATAAGCAGTAAAAATAGGTGCATAACGTATATAGTTATAACTTTTATTGTAAAACTATTTGTAAAGACTGTTTTAATTTTAGAATACATAACATTTTTGTTGAAAAACAGCAAATCTTGTGGTGTTAGTCTGTTAATTACCAGTTATTCAAATTTTTCTTAATGTTAATTCCCTAACTGGATCATGACCCCAGAAACATGAGCATTTATTTCTTCTTAACTTCTCACATGCAGCTACAGCCATCCTCCTTGCCAGGTTAAACTTTCCACGATATTTGTGCCAGACTTTTGAAAGAGCTATTTGATTAATTCTACTCTCCTGCACTTTACCAATAGTAGGCCAAATTTTACTGTTAAGTGTATTTTTCAATCCCTTTTGAAAATTGAATATGCTCCCGCTACTCTTTCAGGCAATGTATTCTTCCTCATAACTAGCCTCATAAACATTTTTTCATTTCTTTCCCAGATGTTTCCCCCCCACCCTCCAAAATATCTTACATCTAAGCCCTATGATCATCCTCCCAGTGGAAACAATTTCTTCCCATCTCTTCTATCAAACCTTTCATAATTTGAAAATTTTTACAAAAATCTGCCTTAACCTTCTCTGCAGTGAGGATAACAATCCCAGTTTCTCTTGTATCCTTATACAACTGAACTTCCTCTGCCTTCGTATCATTGTGGTAAATTTCCACTCTGATAATATGATTAGACCCGATCTTACATTCATGGCACATTTGCAGTTCACTAATAAACACAGCATAATTGACTACAGTTTTAGACTGCAGTAGGTTAAAAATTAAGAACACAAATTTTGTCAAACAAATATTCCTCAAGGAGCTCTGAGCTAAAGTTCAAATTCAGCTGAACCAAAACAAGGTGCAATTCACCTATCCCGACCCATTCTATAATTCTTCAACTATTAAAAAAAGCAAATCATTCTTGAAGCTCACAATTAGGGGCATTAAGAATTCAAGTCTCAATTCCATTGGCCACGAATAAGTCTGTAGCACATACTATTGAAAGCCTCCCCGCTGAAGAGAGGCAGACTGGGAAGGCTTTGAATGCAATAGAATGTTTTATGAGCAGTTCCCCTTTCATATAGGGATATAAAAATAATCAATCCACACAAATTAAATTCAACATAACATCCTGATCCTGCACAGTGATGCAAAAGCAGATGTCTATGATTTCAAATTGTCTCTTAGCTTATGCACCAGACAGGAAATAAAAGTCAACCAATGTCGAGACTTTACATTAACACTAAAAATAAGTGCAAATAAATTAAAGTTAGCATGAATGGTTGGGAGTCTAAAGCTGCAGTCAATTACACGGTGTTCAGTTGTGAACTGTAAATGTGCTGTGAATGCAAGATCAGTTCTAAACATATTGCTGCAGTGGAAATTTGCCACAATTTTACAAAGGCTGAGGAAGTTTAGTTATACAGAGGTACAAGAGCAGCTGAGATTGTTATCCTTACTGCAGAAGAGGTTAAGGCAGATTTTTATAAAGGCTTTCAAAATTTTGAAATGTTTAATCAAATAGATGGGGGTGGGGGGAAGAAATCTGGGGGAGAAATGAAAAAATATTCATGAAGTAAATTAACTGATGCAAGATTGGTTGCTAAAGTAATGCAGTTGACATTGTTTATATGGTGTTGAGATGCTGGCATTGGACTAGGATACACACAGTAAGGAGTCTGACAACACCAGGTTAAATTTCAACAGGTTTATTTGGTAGCACAAACCACCAGCTTTCGGAGCACTGCCCTTCATCAGGTGAGTGTGAGTTGCTATACGTTGTTTATATGGACATTCGATTGGCTTTTAAGTAAATACCACATGAAGGGTTCCATGACTAAATTAATAGTCATGGAATTAAAGGGACACTGGCAATGTGGATGCAAAATTAACTAAGAGACACTAAACTGAGTAATGATAATTGCTTTTTTTTCAGATGGAGGGGTAACATATTAGTTGTGTTCTCCCCAGATGTCTGCTCTTTTCGTTACACATCAACTACCAGTACTTTGATACACAAACTATAATATTAATGTTCACAGATGGCATGAAATTCAGAAGTGCAATAAATAATGAAGAGAATAATAATAGACCACAGAAAATAGTTTTATGAATAGGCAGATGCTTTGCTGATCAAATTTAACACAGAACAGTGCAAAGTGATATATTTTGGCATAAAATTGAGAAAAGGCAATATAAACTAAATGGTATAAAAGGCAGTGGAAGATGAGGGAAAGATCTGGGGCACATATTTTTGAAGGGGGTTGGACAAGTGATTTTAAAAAACCTTATAGGATTACATTGGTATTGGTGATAGAGAAAAGAGATATACAGCAAGGAAGTTATGTTAAAGCTTTATAAAACATTGATCAGGTCTCAGGTGGAGTATTGTTCAATTCTGGAAATCATATTTTAGAAAGAACCAAGACTTGAGAGGAGATGCAAAAAAAAATTGTTAGAACGACATCCAAACCCGATGAGTAATTTCATTCAATGAAGAACTATCATTCTAAATGTTAGTCATCATCAATGCTCACATTCTCAAAGGAGATTTTATCTATTTCTGATTTATTTTTAAAATGTATTTAGTGCTTACGTGATCATGTCCTCAGGCTCCTTGTTGGACATCTGCACATTTGTCATACTCATAGATCTTCCCACCTCCTTGTCCAAATGTCTGAGAATGCTATCAAGAGCCTTCCTCACTTGTGGATAGTAAAATGACATCCCTAGAGGACATAGATGATTTGGCATTGTTATTACACTAGTTAGTTCAAATTTTTTAACAAAAACAAAATGATGAAGCAAACACAAGATGTCAATCAGAAAATGGCTTGAAACAATATTACAAGTAATAGATGCACTCAGTTCATTTTAAATGAAAAGCTTTTTGGAGGTATAATCTCAATAGTTATTAAAAATGTGAGAAGCACATCTGATAAATTATGAACAAGCTACGTGTCTGAAGTAAGGATTTTGAACATAGAATATGTCACAAACATAACCGTTCATCATGACTGATCTTCTCAAGCTTATACTGCTTCTGGCATTAATATAAGTTATTTGTTCATGTATTACCTGCTTTAACTCTCATTTTTATAAAAACAGATAGCTTAATATGGCTGTTATTTTACAGACTTTGCAAATCTTACCTATTTGTGTTAGTTGGACATCATTATACAGATGGTAGTTAACAATACTTTCGACAGCTGCTGATGGCAGATCACGATACCAGCTTTTAACAGAAAGAATCCTGCTGGGACAGCCATGATCGCACAAGTAACTTCAAAGACAGGGATGCTGGTATTGCTGCAGTTGGGTTTTGAATTGTGACTGGATTGAAGTCTGTGTTATGACTGCAGCTGCCAGCTGGACTGCGAATCGTGATTAAATCTGGGGCTGCATCACGACCAAGGAAGGAAGACCTGGAGGTCTGGCAGGAATTGGAACTTTGAATCGTGATTATTGCTGGAGCTCATAATGTATAAGTGCCCATTTGTGTTTGTATTATATGATAAGTCTGATAAGTTCCATTGTAAGGAACCAGTTGTCCCAAAACTCTGGAATAAACACCAGAATTTTGAAATAAAAACTACTGTACTTTGACTCACTAACAGTCTCAGAGGTATTATTTTACCTACAGTATGTCTTTACCAGAAAGATACAAAGGCCTGGATTTTGCAGTGGTGATGATGGGGAGACCATCAGCATTGGATATCATTGTTCCTCAGAAACTGACAGAAACTTTGTGAATACGCACATGATGTAAAGTTGATGTCAGTAACTCGATGCTTTTGAGAATGCCCATAGCATGCAATGTTTTAAATTTTTTTTTTTTACAGGACTTAATCAGGTATTTATTGCCCATCTCCAATTGCCTTTCAATTAAACTTAAACTTTAAAAAATTTAATGCTATAAAACCCACTGACAAAGTTACACCTTATGGAATGAGTCTCAACATTGTTTCTAATAGCATTTTAACTTCATAATTCCTGCTAAACAATCAGCGGTTTGAAAAGTTCGTTTTATATTTATGGAATGTCAAATTTCTCCATGATAAAATCCACAATTTCAAAACTTGTTTACAATATCTTTGCTTCCATCTTATTGTAATCATCATTCTTAATTTTCACTTCCTTAAATTTTTAATTAAAAGTGAAGCAAATCAATGTTTTTAACTTCCTGCTGACTGTAAAAGAATACTGCAATGTGATTGGCTGCTTACCCTGCTTGCTAACATCACCTGAATTGATGTTAGACTTGAGCTACTGTCAAGGGACAAACCTCCCAGCTTGAGCTTGGAGGCAGTGAAACACTATAATCTTCCAATGTTACACATCTGTCCTGCAGCCTTGCCACATCCACCTGTGAATGGCAGTAGGCACTTAAGAATTAACACGAGGCGATGGCTCCATGGATATCCTCAACCTTAGTGACATCAGATCCCAGCATGTGAATGCCAAAAGCAGGGGTGAAGAATTTACAACCATTGTCAGTCAGAAATGCCAAGTGGCTGATCCATCTCAGCCTTCTCCCATTGCCACTCTTTGACAAAAAATTAAGCTTTTCAGCAAAAATAACAAGAAATGTAATGATGAAGGGTTATGCTCCAGAATTAGCCTTTTACTTAGTTAAGCTGTAGCAGCTTGCATCTGCCCAACAAAGAGAAAAATTGCGCAGGTGTATCCTATCCACAAGAAGCGCGAAAAGTCCAAGCTGGCCAACTACTGCCTCAGAAATCTCAATGCTGAAACTGATGAAAAGAATCTTCAACGGTGCCACTAACAGCTCTTTATTCATCAACAATTTGTTCACCGATGCTTAGTTTGGGTACCACCAGGACCACTCAGTTCTGACCCTATTCAGAATCTTAGTCGAAACATAGACAAAAGAAATGAATTCCAAAGGTGAAGTGAGAGTGAATACCTTTGATATCAAGGCAGCATTTGACCAAGTGCAGTATCAAGGAACTCTAGTAAAATTGAAGTAAATGGGCAAACTCTCCACTGGCTGGTGTCCAATCCAATACAGAGAAATATAGTTTCGGTTGGAGGATGACAATCTCAATTCCAAGACATCACTAGAGGGTTCTCAGGGCAGTGTCCCAGGCCCAAATGAAGTAGGGAAAGGGTTAATGCATTTTGTACCTAGAATATGTGACAACCATGATCTTTCATTGTCACTGATCTTTTCAAGCTTATATTGTTCCTGGCAATAACATAAGTTATTTGTTCATGTGTTACATACTTTAACTCTCATTTTTATAAAGACACATAGTATAATGTGGCTGTTGTTTGTAGACTTTGCAAATCTTACCTATTTGTGTTAGTTGGACATCATTACACAGGTGGTAGTTTGTGATACCAGCTTTTGACAGCTGCTGATGGTAGATCACAATACCGGCTTTTAACAGGAAGAGTCCTGCTGGGACATCTGCGATCGTACAAGTAACTTCAAAGACAGGGATGTCGGTACTGCTTCAGAAGGGTTTTGAATTGTGACCGGATTAAACCTCTATCATGACTGCAACTGCCAGCTGGACTGTGAATTGTGATTAAGTCTGGCACTGTATCACGACCAAGGAAGGAAGACCCGGAGTTCTGGCCAGGATGGGAAACTTGTGTCATGATTGACACTAAGACTCATGATGTATAAATGCCCACTTGTGTTTGTGTTCTATGAGAAGTCTGGTAATCCAGGCTGGAACCAGTTTCTCCCAAAGCTATGCAATAAAAACCATGTATTTTGACTCACTAACAGTCTTTGAGATATTATTTTACCTATAATATCAACCATCTTCAGCTTATTTCAGCAATGACCTTTCTTCTGTTCGAAGCTCAAAACTGAGATTTTTCACTGACAATTGCAAAGTGTTCAGTTTATTCACAATTTTTGTGAAACACTCCATGCTCATGTGCAACAAGACTTGGGTTGATAAGTATTATTTGTTCTTTATAAATGTCAGGCAAGACCATCTCCAATAAGACACTGTCAAAACACCTCCCCTTGTATATTCCATGGCATTTCCAAAGTCAAATCCCCAATATCAACCTCCCAAAAGAATCACCATTAACTAGGAACCTAGATCAGTCAGTTGACTGCAAGAGGCCAGAGACTATATATTCTGTAGCAAATAATTCACAGCTCAATTCCCCAACACTTCCATCATCTACAAGGCAAAAGTAAGTAATGTGAAGGAACATTCTCAACACCATTCAAGACACTCGATATCATCCAGAACAATGCTGCTCTCTTTATTGGTACCTAATTCACCATATTAAGCATTCATTCCTGCCACCACAAACACTAGATGGGCTATACTATTTACAAGATGACTGCAGCAGCTTGTCAAAAGCTTCTTTGACGGTACTTTTCAAACATACAATTTCTACCACCTACAAGGACAAGCAGACATGACAGCACTACTTTCAAATTTTCCTCAGAGTCACACACATTCATGACTTGAAAATACCCCTGCTATTCATAGAAACATAGAAAATAGGAGCGGTAAGCTATTTGGCCCAGTGAATCTGCTCCACTATTCAATACGATCATGATTGATCTTCTATCTCAATGCCATACTCCTGCTTTTTCTCTGTGTCCCTTGATAACATCAATGTCTCAAAATCTATCTATATTCTTTTTACATATATTCAGTGACTTGGCCTCCACAGCCTTCTGTGGTAGAGAATGCCATAAGTTCACTACCTCTAAGTGAAGAGATTTCTCCTCATCTGAGTCTGAAATGGCTTATCCTGTTTCCTGAGACTGTGGGTCCTTGTTCTAGACCATTCAGCCAAAGAAACAATATCCCTGCATCTAGTCTGTTCAGCTCTCTTAGAACTTTATACGTTTCAATAAGATAGATCCCCTCTCATTCTGCCAAATTACAGCGAATGCCAGTCTAGTCAACCCAATCTTTCCTCATACAACAATCCCGTCATCCAAGGATCAGTCTAATGAATCATCACTGCACTCAGTGGATAATTGGTCCATAATTGCATTTTCTCCCTCCCTCTTTTTCTTTTAAAACTGAGGTTATATTTGCCACCTTCTAATCTGCCGGGACCATTCCAGAATCTACACAAGTTTGGAAGATGACAACCATCGCATCCACTATTTCCAAAACCACTTCTTTTAGCACCCTGGATATAAATCATCAGGCTCTGGGGATTCCGGCCTCTAGGATTCCCTAACAACATTGTGGGAGCCTGTTCAATACATGGATTGCAGTGGTTCAAGAAAGGTGGGTCATCATCATCTTCTCAAGGGCAATTAGTAAAAGATAATAAATGATTGCCTTTCCAGTGATGCCCATTAGCTGTGAATAAATTGAGGAACATAAATCTGGTGGTTAACTGAGCACAGAGACCAAAATTCAAACTTTTTCATTTAATTTGACATCAAGTGGTCAACTTATTTTATGAGCCATCGGGACAGTACATCTTTTACTTCTTGGCTTTCAAAAATAATAAGATATCTTCAGGAGGAATGGTCAGACAAGATAAGTTCAGAAAGAGTGTTCCTGATGGTGGGAGAATCCAGAACTAGGGGTCATAGTTTGAGGATAAGGAGTAAACCTTTTACAGCTGAGGCAAGGAGAAATTTCTTCAACCAAAGAGTGGTGTGCTGTGGAATTCACTACCATAGAAAGTAGTTGAGGCCAAAACATTGCCTGAATATAAGAAAAAAATTAGATACAGCTCTTGGAGCTCAAGGGATCAAGAGATATGGGGGGGGGAAAAAGGGAGATCAGGATGTTGGATTTGATAATCAGCCATGATCATAATGAATGGTGGAGCAGGGTCAAAGGACCGAATGATTAATTCCTGCTTTTAGTTTCTAAGTTCCCCAGTTATGACCCATTTCTTCCAATAAGTGCAAACTGATTTCTATCCTTCAGTCAGTTTTTTTTTTCCACTTTCCAGATTACTTCTGAATCACCATATGTTTGAGCCTGACAAACCTTTCAAGAATGACTTTGTCATCTGTCTTTTCGAAAGATGAATTTTGTCAAATGCTTTTCCACAGTTGATTGGGCATTGCTGTTTTAAAGCTGCCAAAGAGCATGACCAGGCTTGCTGCTTTTTTTCTGAACCAGCTTTGGCTACTACTTTCTCCGTGATATTACTCAATACAGATGTTCTTCATATTCACTCATGACAATTTATTCCAATGTTTTACTTGGAATGGAGGTGACAATAACGCATTTGTAGTTTTTCTGTTCTTTCATTCCTTTGTGATAAAGGAGAAGTATTAGCATTTTTCTACTCTATTGGAAACCAAATTGTCTCACTCAGCCATCTGCATCCACCCACTCCCAAAACCAAGTGCCCTATATATCCTCTCATCATCTTTGAGTATTTCACAAAACTCCTTTCTTACCTTTATTAGCATTCTGTGAATTGAAAAATGCAAGACTTTTGCTATTTCACAATGGGACAGCACTGCGGCACAGTGCTTTGCACTGCTGCCTCACAGCATCAGGGACCCAGGTTCAATTCCAGCCTCGGGTCACTGTGCAGCGTTTGCACATTCTCCCAGTGTCTGCGTAGGTTTCTCTGGGTGCTCCGGTTTCCTCCCACAGTTAGGTGGATTGGCCATGCTAAATTGCCTTTTAATGTCAGAGACTAACAGGATAAATATGTGAAGTTACGGGGATAGACTCTGAGAGTGATTGTTGTCGGTGCAGGCTCAATGGGTCAATTAACTTCTTTTTGCACTGCAGGGATTCTATCATTCTATGACTGACAAGAGATGTCTCAAAGTGCTTTACAGTCACTACTGTCATGATGGAAATAAGGCATCCTATTTGCTCACAACAAACAATAATGTGATAATGACCTGACAATCTGTGTTTGTGATGTAAACTAGGGGTAAATGACACCAAAAATAGCTCTTTGCTCCTCTTTGAATAATGCCATGGGATTTTTTTATACCTACCTAGGGCTTGGTTTAACATCTTATCTAAAAGGCAGCATCACAGTTTGTCATTCAGAAGTGAGAATGCTACAAACTGATCCGCAGCTGACATTTAGTGCCATTTTTCTTCTAGTGACTTTTTTATTTTGAGCCTTTTTCACCTGTTTAGTGCTTTCTTCTCATTTAAACCCAAATCTTTGACTATAATTTTGGGTAACACATTATTCATGTCTTCCCTTATGAATGACACAGTAATTCAAAATTTTAAATTATCTTTCATTCACAACCAAGTTGTTTTTGTTTACACTTTATGATTTTTACCTCTACGATTGCCTTTTTGTAGTTTTCAGTAAAATAATTTTTATTGCTCATGTTTATCTTCCACTAATGCTTTTTTCTGCAGGTTCTTCCTTCCCACCATCATTACCCTTTTAACTCATTTGTGTTTTGTTGTATTAATCTCCTTCACCACTGCAGGATTTGACGAGGTTATTTTTTTCTCTTTCACCTTCAACCATCTTGTCAATCCATTTTTGATCAAGTTTGTTTAGGTTATTTTAGTCCTGCATGTTCAGCGTGACATCTTTAAAGGGAAGGGAGTATTATTCAATCTATCTATTTGCTTTAGATGTTCACAGAATTCAGTTTACAAATCTAGTTTCTGGTCTGGATATTTCTGACTCTCAAGTCAAGTTAAATATTATCATATTGTAGTCGCTGCCCTTAAACTTAATAAAATTGATTCCTGTACATTATCTTTTACATGACCCTTTACAGACAATAGGTCAAGATGACACTCAGTACAATGATAAAATAATTGTATATTATGTTTACCGACTCTGTACAATATTTGGATTTTCCCTGTTTATATTTGGTTGATGGATGGATATCTTTATTGAAATGGCTTTCCTATTTTCATAGTTTTTATAGAACATTTCACCTCCTTACACCATGTGATCATGATGAATTAGAAATGCCCAGCTGGAGTAATTCATTCCAGTTGGAGTAAATGTAGTCTTACTACTTCCAACGAATGAACTATTTTTTTTCCCCAAATGTCCCTGACACAAAGGCTGCAGGAATATATTTTTTGCCCTTTTCATTACCCTTTGGCAAAAGTAGCATCTTTTCTTTGCCACTGTTAATTTATTTATTGCTTAATAAATCCATATTATAACTTAAGCCATTGTTTAACTCATAGAATCCCTAACAGAGCATCTTACCCCGGCCCTATCCCGCAACCCTATGTGTTTACTCCTCCAACGCCCTTAACTTACACATCCTTATACATCTATAGGACAATTGAGCATGGCCAATCCATCTAATCCACACATCTTTGGACAGTAGGAGGAAATCAGCGCAGCAGAAGGAAACGTGCAAACTCCATACATACAGTCATGAAGGCTGGAATTTAATCTGGGTACCTGGCACTGTTGAGGCAACAATGACATCTTGCCACTTATGAACTATTTGTTCTACTGCCTTTTGATATCAACCAGATCTTCACTTCATATATGTAACAAGGCAACTGCAGTGATAAAGATTTATTTTCCAGCTCTGACTTACTTATTTAGAAATTGGACAATTAAAATGCATGCATAGATTATGAAAGAACTCATTTATTGCAATGACGTGCAATGTTGAATCAGAGAAAAATATAAAAGTAAGAATTTTGCAATTTAAATATAATGTAATGAGAAGGGTGCTAGAAGAGTCTAACATATACAAATATAACTTTCAAGTATGCCAAACCAACCTATCACTTTAGCTTCTTCATCTGTGAGGGTTTTGTTCAGGAAGATTTTCTTTACTCGCAGTGTACTACCCGATGGAAGAACAACTCCTGTTGTTGGCATTGGAGGTTCCCCATCTTTCTGCTGTAAACTATCGGCAATTACGAGGAATGCTCTCAAACCTATGTTCATTCTCTGTAATAGAAGCATAACAATGAGCAGCAGTCAATTCTTTCAGGAATGAGAAATTTAATCATGATCGACCTCTATTCAACAAGTGGCAGAATTTCAATTTTATCTTTAAAAATCCACTGATCAAAACACTGCTTAAAATTGTACTGTATGCATCATCTAATTCTCATATCCGTTGATTAAAATATTCTTTTCATGCACTGAAAAGGCCTAAATACACGTGCGTAAGATATTCATTTCATTGAATTCCAAGCATTGTTGTACATGCTGATTTACCAGTGACGGATTCAATTTTAACCAAACACAAGTTATTGTTTAATCGGTGCTTTCAATTTATCTAAGGGCATGATGGATATTATCACACTACATGTAACTTTACTCAAAGAAAAAGAGGACTTAAGTAGTCCTCAGTAGTTGGGATCCTAAGTAGTTGGGGTCCTAAGAGGGATGAGAGTAAGGGGGTCATAGAGGAAAGCTGTAAAACACAGCAGCGTACGGGTGGGGTAGGGCATGGTTTGAAATGCATATACTTTAATGCAAGGAGCATTCGCAATAAGGGGGAGGAACTTGCAGCTTGGACCAGTACCTGGAACTTCGATGTTGTGGCCATTTCAGAGACTTGGGTAGAGCAGGGACAAGAATGGATGTTGCAGGTTCCGGGGTTCAAATGCTTAGTCGGAGTAGAGAAGGAGGTAGAAGGTGGGGAGGAGTGGCATTATTAGTCAAAGACTGTATCACAATGACAGACAAGAAGTTTGATGAGGACTTGTCTGTTGAGGTAGTATGGGCTGAGATTAGAAACAGGAGAGGAGAGGTCACCCTGTTGGGAGTCTTTTATAGACCTCCTAAAAGTTCTAGAGAGGTTGAGGAAAGGATTGCAAAGTCAATTCTGGTCAGGAGTGAAAGTAATAGGGTAATTGTTATGGGGGACTTTAACTTTACTAATATTGATTGGAATAGCTATAGCTCTAGCTCGTTAGAGGGGTCAGTTTTTGTACAAAGTGTGCAGGAAGGTTTTTTGACTCAGTATGTAGATAGGCCAACTAGAGGTGAGGCTACATTGGATTTGGTGCTGGGCAATGAGCCAGACCAGGTGTTAGGCTTGGAAGTTAGTGAACATTTTGGTGATAGTGACCACAATTCGGTTACGTTCACCTTAGTGATGGATAGGGATAGGCATGAAGCTGGGGGCAGTAGTTATAGCTGGGGGAAGGGTAATTATGAGGCCATCAGGAGAGAATTAGGGTGCATAGATTGGACTAGGAAACTACAGGGACTGGGAACATCTGGAATGTGGAGCTTATTCAAGGAGCAGCTGCTGCGAGTCCTTGATAAGTATGTCCCTGTCAGGCAAGGAGGAAATGGTCGAGTAAGAGAACCTTGGTGTACAAAAAAAGTTGATTTGCTGGTTAAAAGGAAAAAGGAGGCTTATGTCAGGATGAGGCTTGAAGGCTCAGTTAGTGCAATGGATAGCTATAGATTAGCCAGGAGGGAGCTAAAGAGTGAATTGAGAAGAGCAAGAGAGGACACGAGAAGACTTTGGCTGATAGGATTAAGGAGAATCCTAAAGCTTTCTTTAGATATGTTAAGAATAGAAGATTGGTTAGGACAAGATTAGGGCCAGTCACAGACAGCAGTGGGAAGTTGTGCGTGGAGCCTGAAGAGATTGGAGAGGCACTGAATAAATATTTCTCTTCGGTATTCACGCAGGGTGATGTAATGTAGTTATGGAGAACACTGAGGTACAGGGTAGCAAACTGGAAGGTATCGAAGTAGATAGGGAGGATGTGCTAGATATTCTCGAGGGTTTGAAGTTGGATAAGTCCCCTGGGCCGGACGGGATTTACCCTAGGATTCTCTGGGAGGCAAGAGAGGAGATTGCAGAGCCTCTGGCTCTGATCTTCAGGTCGTCGTTGGTTACGGGTGTGGTTCCGGAGGACTGGAGGATAGCGAATGTGGTCCCATTGTTCAAGAAGGGGAAGAGAGACCTTCCAGGGAATTATAGGCCAGTGAGTCTTACTTCTGTTGTGGGCAAAGTATTGGAGAGAATTATTAGGGATAGGATTTATAGTTATTTAGAGAGAAATGAATTGATTGGGGATAGTCAGCATGGTTTTGTGAAGGGTAGGTCGTGCCTTACTAACCTTATTGAGTCTTTTGAAAAAGTGACCAAAGAGGTGGATGGGGGTAAGGCAGTTGATGTGGTATATATGGACTTTAGTAAGGCGTTCGATAAGGTGTCCCATGGAAGACTTCTGCAGAAAATGCAGATATATGGGATAGAGGGTGATTTAGCTAATTGGCTTAGGAATTGGCTAGCAGATAGAAGACAGAGGGTGGTGGTTGATGGGAGATATTCATCGTGGAGTTCGGTGACAAGTGGTGTACCTCAGGGGTCTGTTTTGGGGCCCCTGCTGTTTGTAATTTTTATAAATGATCTGGATGAGGGTATTGAAGGATGGATTAGGAAATTTGCAGATGACACTAAAGTCGGTGGAGTGGTAGATAGTGAACAGGGGTGTTATAGTTTGCAGAGAGACTTGGACAAGTTGCAGAGCTGGGCTGAGAGGTGGCAAATGGAGTTTAATGTGGAAAAGTGTGAGGTAATGCACTTTGGCAGGAATAATAAATGTGTAGAGTATACGGCTAATGGTAAGATTCTTAATAGTGTTGATGAACAGAGGGATCTTGGTGTATATGTGCATAGATCCCTGAAAGTAGGCAGTCAAGTCGATAAGGTTGTTAAGAAGGCATATGGAGTCTTAGCTTTTATTGGTAGGGGATTGAATTTCGGAGCCGCAACGTCATGTTGCAACTGTACAAAACTCTAGTGCGGCCGCACTTGGTGTATTGTGTGCAGTTCTGGTCCCCACATTATAAGAAAGATGTGGAGGCATTGGAGAGGGTACAGAGGAGGTTTAACCAGGATGTTGCCTGGTATGGAGGGCAGGTCTTATGAAGAGAGGCTGAGGGATTTGAGGTTGTTTTCGTTAGAAAGGAGGCGGCTAAGAGGGGACCTAATCGAAACATATGAGATGATTAGAGGTTTAGATAGGGTTGGACAGTGATAGCCTTTTTCCTAGGATGGAGAAAGCTAGCACGAGGGGACACAGCTTTAAATTAAGGGGTGATAGTTATAGGACGGATATCAGAGGTAGTTCTTTACCCAAAGGGTGGTTCGGGAGTGGAATGCCCTGCCTGCAGCAGTTGTAGAGGCGCCAAGTTTGGTGGCGTTTAAGAGGTTAGTTGATAAGTATATGGAAGAGAAGGGAATGGTTTAGTTTGGAGGGGCATTGCTTTTTATATTAGTCGGCGCAACATCGAAGGCTGAAGGGCCTGTTCTGTGCTGTAATGTTCTATGTTCTATTTGACTTGATTACATCCTCAATGTGAAATTTGACTGAAAACTTAATCAGTTTTGAATGAATAATTGAAAAACAAATGTGAAAATGCAGTGACAAATTACTGATTGTATAATTAAATAGAAATAAGATATCAGCTCTAGTTTCAAGATTATTTAGAAATAATAATTATTTAGAAGCAGGAGTAGGCCATTCTGCCCTTTCAGCTTGCTCGCCATTCATTTTGATTATTTGGCTGATCATCAAATTCAATACCCTGATGCCGCCCTCCTCCATATTCATTGATCCCTTTAGTCCAAATAAAAATTCCTTGCTTGAGGAGCAAACATTCATAAACAAAATACTCAAATTTCTAGTTTTGTTTTATTTTATCATTTAAATAATTATCAGTACAATGAAAGACATTTGTGGGAATATAACAGTGGCAAGCAATTGATTCTTCTGTGCAAAAGTACTTCATGATGACAACTGGTTTGCCTTTACATACACAAAAATATATTGTGGCATGGGAAAATATTTGTTTTAAACATTTTTTTCCCAATAGTGAGGGAAGACAGTGGCATAGTGGTAACGTCACGGAATCACAGAATACTACAGTGCAGAAGAGACTCTTCAGCCCATCAAGCCTGCACCGACATACGAAAGGCCCTGACCTGTCCACCTAATCCCACTTGCCAACCTTGAATATTATGGCATGCCAAGTACTCATCCGGATACTTTTTAAAAAATACACCCGGGCAGCGTATTTCAGACTGTCATCACCCTTTGAGTAAAAACATTATTCCTCAAATCCCCACTAAACTTTCCATCCCTCACTTGTGTTCCCTCATAACTCACCCTTCAACTAAGGGGAACAGTATCTTGTACATGTCACTTACAACCTTGAACACCTCAACTGGTCGCTTCTCACTCTTCTATACCCCAACGAAAACAATCCAAAACTATCCAACCTCTCTTCGTAACTTAAATGTTCCATCCCAGGCAGCATCCTGGTAAATCTCCTCCGTACCCCCTCCACTGCATTCACTTCCCTCCTATAATATGGTGACCAGAACTGCACACAGCATTCCAGCTGTGGCCTCACGGAAGTTCTATAAAATTCCATCATGACCTCTCTGCTTTTGTAATTACACCCCAATTGATAAAGGCGAGTGTGCCATATGTCTTTTTCACCTCTCTATTTACCTGCCTTTCCACCTTCAGAGATCTGTGGACAAACACATCAAGGTCCCTTTGTTCTCTGGAACTTCCCAGTGTCAGACTTTTCATAGTATACTTCCTTGTCAAATTACTCCTTTCAAAGTGCATCACATCACACTTTTCAGAGTTAAACACCATCTGCACTTATCCACCCACGTGACCATTTTGTCAATGTCTTCCAGTAATCCAAGTCACTCAACCTAATGTCACTGGGCTAGTAATTCAGAGGCTCAGGCTAATGTTTTTCCATAAACAACAACTCAATGTGGCAGCAGAAGCCAAACCATCAAAGGTGGTTTGGCATTACTTTGCAACTATTGTTCACTCCAGAGGATCAGGAAGTATGATCGGCATGAGCAGAGATGGAAAATAACAAGGAGCTGAAACACTAGTGGGAGTGCTTTATAGGTATCCAAATGGTAGTTATAATGTTGGACAAAGTGGTAATCAAGAAGTGAGGAGATTGCATTAAAAATTCTGCAATAATCATGAGGGGCCTTGACTCATATTGGCTGGACAAATCATTTTGGCAAATGTAGTTTGAATGATGAATTCATGGAATGGCGTTGAGAGACTTTCCTTGAGCAACATGTCATTAGACCAACTAGGAAACAGATGGTTTTACATCTTATCTAGTGTAATGAGACAGGAGTTAATTTGTAATTGATTGTAAGGGTCATCTTGGAAACAATGATCATAATATAACAGAATTTAGCGTTCAAGGGTGACTTACTTAAGTCCAAAAGTAGGGTCTGAAGCTTAAATAAAGATGAAAGGTGTGTATTGACTACAGTAGAATGTGATTAAAAGGGATGATGGGAAAAAATATTTCATAATTCTCAACAAATTGACCATCCATTCAGAAACAAAATTTCCATGAAAAACGAGATCCAACCAAGGCTAACTGAAGAAGTGCAATATCAGGTTAAAAAGAGATTTCTGTTGCCAGTAAGATTGAGGGCTTTAAGAGTTATAGAAACTAAAAAAAAATGACTAACGCAGAATCTGGCATGTTTGTTTGCATGTTTCTGGAGGAATTCCTTGTTCAAAGATACTCAGTGCCAGGTGTGAACATTTTATGTTTTGCTTCCAGTAAGTCTCACTCTGGGCTTTCCTATTCTCATAGTAACCAAGCTACTCAGGCTCATTGTTGGGCAGGACTCATAGATATTACGGCCTTCTTCCCATTTCATTTTAACTTGAATTAGCAGAACAATCTTATTCATTACACATTATTGTAACAACAACAGAATTGAGACAACAACAGAGGTATCTCTCCAAATGTTCTGATCAATACATACCCTTCAACCAATATTACTAAAACAGATTACTTGGTTTGTTACGGACATTGATACAATAAATCTTAATTAGATGGGCTTTTGTCTGCAAATGGATTAGGGTTAGAATACTGTGGATAAGCAAGCTAGGGTGATGAACCAACCTAAAACTGTTTGTATGCAATTTCATCTCGCTGGTGGCTCCCATGAACTCATAACAATTTCTCATAGTCATTTTCATCAGATTTGATTCAAAGTCTCCCAACCTTTTCAACTACAGCTTGCTGCCATTTTACTCAGAGCTAATCGAAATACAATTGAAATGTGACAGCAAATATGTGTGACTCTGATAGGACAGAGTCCTACACGTGTGCCCTACATGAAAGGCCTTCAATAAATTAGTTATTATGTACAAATTTATATTTGATCTGCAAAGGCATTGTTCACAAATAAGTCCAAGTCTGGAGTACACTTGGAATGTTTATAAAAAAAAATACTGAAAAAACTCAGGTCAGGAGCATCTGTGGAGAAATGGAGTTAACGTCAATGAGCTTCCATTGCTGAGTATTTTCAGCATTTTCTGTTTTTATTTCAGATTTGAAGCATCCACCACAATATTTCACTAGGGCTGGAATGTTTAACTGTAGATAAGACTTGTCACCAAGACCATTGTTATAAACAGGCAAATGTAGGTTATTTCAGCTAATTGCAAATTTCAGAATCCACTTTTAGGACTTCCACATTGTACATGGAATAACAGAGAAATTCAAAAGTAGAATTAAGTAGAAGCTTTATTTTCCATCAGTAGGGATATTATTTCATTATGCAAAGATCACAAAAGATTTGTACAACTTATTGTAATAAAGAAAAAAATATCCCACACAACTATAAGTTCTATCTCAACTGCATATATGTATCCTTGATACGCCAGCTTTAACATGTTAAAAAATAGATTATTTAGGCAATAGTCTTACCTCTGGATTAATGGCAAATGTTTTTGATGGCTTTCCAACACAAAGTAGATCAAATATGATTTCTTTCATTGCAAAATCAAGTCGCTCCTGTTGTTAAAATAAAAACAAGATAGTCAAACTTTCAAATGTGCTCTCTTGTTTTCAATCCACTTACAAGCAACAACAGTTTTTCCCTATTTACACTGTCCATTCCTCTCATGATTTTGAGCATCTTGTTCAAATCACCTTTTGGCCTACAGTCCCACCTTTTCCAATCTATCTTCATAACTGATGTTTCTCATCCTGGAACCATTCTTATAAACCTCTTTTGCGCTCTCTCCAACGCATTCACATCCCTCCTACGGTGTGGTGTCCAGAACGGACCGCAACATCCCAGCCTAGACAATACATAATACTGCAGCTGAGGTCTAATTACGGTCCACTGCAAATTCAGAGTACAAGAACTTTATTGTTCTTGTATTCTGTGCACCTATTAATGAAGCCTCGAATACTGCATGCTTCATTCAACTTATTTTGTCTCCTTTAATAATCTAAGCACATATACACCTTGGTCTTTCTGCTCCTGCACATCCATTATTTGTACCCCTTGTTTTACATTGTCTGCCTATGTTCTTCCGACCAAAATGTGTCACCTCACACTCCTCTGCATTGTGAACGACACCTGTCAGCTACCTGCCTCTCCACCAAATTGTCAATGTTCTTTTGAACTTCCACACTGTCTTTACAGATTACAATACTTCCAAGTTTTGTATCATCTGCAAACTTTGCAATTGTCCCCAGCACATCAAGTTCTAGATCATTAATTTATGTTTGGAAAAACAAGGGTCCCAATAGTACTACCTAAGGAACTTCAAAAGAAGCCTTCCTCCATCACGAAAAATATCCATTTGTCATTATTAGCTGTTTTCTCTTAGTCAATTTTGCATCCCACATTGATATTGTCCCCTTTATTCCTTGAGCTATAAATTTTATTTTGTGGCACTTTTCAAAGTCCATGTACACCCATCAATATCATTACCTTCATCATCCTTCCCCATTACCCCTACAAAGAATTTAAGCAAGTTAGTCAAACACAATCTTCCCTTAAGAAATCGATGCTGGCTCTTAATAATCAAGCCACATTTTTCTATGTAATTATTAATTCTATCCCAACTAATTAATTCTAGAAGTTTCCCCACCATTAAATTTAAATTAATCTGTAATTGTTGGGGTTCTATGATTTTGTGAATATAATGCTGTTAATCTGTACTGACATTGTGTTGAAATTATCTGGGTGTTGTTATATAAATTTGTGTAATCAATTTTTTGAGTGATTTGTGATGAGTTCATTCATTCAGAACAACATGCTATTTGGGCCACATTTTTTAGTTGTTTACCTGCTGTACCAAAAGCCCTAGAACTGTAAATGACAAACGCAGTTTGCATATGCTGGAACAGACTCGAGCAGATGTCAAAATGTTTTTTTTTCTCTCTCACAGCATCTTTAGATTTTCTTGAGCTACTTTTTGATGTTCAGAGACCACATTTTAGTTTTCAGCTTCTTTTCCATTCTCCCTGTGGACAACTGAATTCAGTAAAGTCTGGCAACACCAATTTTAAATCCAACCGATTTATTTGATAGTAAATCTGCGAGCTTTCGGCCTTTGTGGCCTTTGTCAGGCGAATGAGGTGTTCTGGTCTCCAAAAGCACACGTATCAGCACAGACAGTTTACAGACTGCTGATTAGAATGCGAATCCTTACACCTAACCTGCCATTCAAGTCTTAAAGTGGCTAACAGCAGAGGTTAGAGGGATGTGTACTGTCTCCAGACAGCACAGTAAGTGAGGTTTTTTGCTAATCCAGGCAAGTCATGGGGGTTACAGATAGTGTGACATGAAGCCAAGATCCCTGTTAAGACTGTCCTCATGTGTACGGAACTTGGCTATCAGTTTCTGCTCAGCAACTCTGCGCTGTCCTGTGTCGTGAAGGTTCCCTTGAAGAACATTTACCCGAAGGTCGGAGGCCGAATGCCCGTGACTGCTAAAGTGTTCGCCCACAGGTAGGGGACTGTTTTGCCTGGTGATTGTTGAGCGATGTTCGTTCATCCGCTGTCGTAGTGTCTGCATGGTCTCCCCAATGTACCATGCTTCGGTACATCCTTTCTTGCAACGTATTAGGTAGACAACGTTGGCCGAGTTGCAAGAGTATGTACCATATACCTGGTGAACGGTATTCTCACGTTTGACAACGTCGTCCATGTCAATGATCCGGCATGTCTTGCAGAGGTTGCTGTGGCAGGGTTGTGTGGTATTGTGGTCCCTGTTCTCCTGAAGGTTGGGTAGTTTGCTGCGAACAATGATCTGTTTGAGGTTACGCGGTTGTCTGAAAGCAAGAAGTGGGGGAGTGGGGATGGCCCTAGCGAGATGTTCATCATCATCAATGATATGTTGAAGTCTTCACCTTCAACAATCAGCTTTTCATCCAGACACACGGAACTGTCATGGGGACCAAATTCGCATCTCAATATGCCAACATCTTCATGCACAGGTTCGAACAAGACTTCTTCACCACCCGGGATCTTCAACCAAGGCTATATAGTAGATACATTGATGATATTTTTTTCCTTTGGACTCATCTTTGGACTAGTGCGGCCGCACTTGGAGTATTGTGTGCAGTTCTGGTCGCCACATTATAAGAAAGATGTGGAGGCATTGGAGAGGGTACAGAGGAGGTTTACTAGGATGTTGCCTGGTATGGAGGGCAGGTCCTATGAAGAGAGGTTGAAGGATCTGAGGTTGTTTTCGTTAGAAAGGAGGCGGCTAAGGGGGGATCTTATTGAAACATATAAGATACTTAGAGGTTTGGATAGGGTGGACAGTGATAGCCTTTTTCCTAGGATGGAAAAAGCTAGCACGAGGGGACACAACTTTAAATTAAGGGGTATGAGTTATAGGACGGATATCAGAGGTAGGTTCTTTACTCAAAGAGTGATTAGGGAGTGGAATGCCCCGCCTGCAGCTGTTGTAGATGCGCCAAGTTTGGTGGCGTTTAAGAGGGTAGTTGATAAGTATATGGATGAGAAGGGAATGGTTTAGTTAGGAGGGGCATTGCTTTTTATTTTGGTCGGCACAACATCGAAGGCCGAAGGGCCTGTTCTGTGCTGTATTGTTCTATGTTCTATGTTCTATGTTCATGGTAAACAATCATTGAAACAATTGTATGATGATACCAACAAATTCCATCCCACCATCAGACTCACCATGGACCATTCTCCAGAATCGGTTGTATTCTTGGACACACACATCTCCATCAAGGACGGTCATCTCAGCACCTCACTGTACTGCAAACCAACAGACAATCTCACAATGCTCCACTTCTCCAGCTTCCACCCTAGACATGTTAAAGAAGCCATTCCCTATGGACAAGCCCTCCGTATACACAGAATTTGCTTAGATGAGGTGGATCGTGACAGACTCCTCCAGACACTGAAGGATGCCCTCGTGAGAACAGGATATGGCGCTCGACTGATTGATTGACAGTTCCAACGTGCCACAGTGATAAACCGCACTGACCTCCTCAGAAGACGAACATGGGACACGGTGGACAGAGTACCCTTTGTTGTTCAGTACTTCCCCGGAGCATTTTGGAAGGCGAGTGTTCAGTGTCATGCAATGACTGTCAGTAGTTACCGCTCAGGAATGATCACTCAAGATGTCTGCTTCCCAAAGAATGTTTGCGCTTAAATGTACCTTTTCATATGTTCTTGATCTGATGAAGTCATTGATTCATTGAACAGCATGTTCTCTAGAAGATCCTAGGCTGCATCAGTTGACCATAGAAATACATTGAGGATGTGTAGCTTCTCCACAACAAAACGATTGCCTCTGTACTATTGAATGGATCAGAGTTTGATGCTGTTCACATCAGAATTGGCAACAAGCAAGCATTTGTGCTTCTGCTCATCCCTTTCTTCATGTTCTCAGTGGTCATCCCCAATACGATCAAGGATGGCCCCCCACCCAGGGTCCAAATTGAATCCAGGTTTAACAGAAAGCTTTTCAATCTTCCAAAGGCTGAAAGCAAAGATCAAAGTCTCATGCGTGCATGCAGATGATTATTATCCTGGCATATAAAAAAGGCCGAGAGGCCACCCTTGACATGTCTGAAGAACGTAATGAGCCCTACGGCTGTATCTGAATGTTGATAAGTTGAAGGTCCTCCTCCAACCAAAACTGGAGCTAGCAGCAAATCCCACCATCGTCAAGACTGTGTATTGCCATTTGAAGGCAGTCAACTGCTTCTGCTATCTCAGTAGCCTCACGTTCCAATCAATGACCATAGACTTGAAGATACTGCAGAGGATCCAATGCACGAACAACTCCTTTGGAAAGTTGCTCTGAGGAGTCTTCATTAATCACCACCATCAGTGTCCAGACACAAAGGTCACAGACTCCAAAGTAGACATCCACTTGACAGGTGTGAAAGCAAGGTGACACCTGTGAAAGCTCGAGACATCAGCATTGTCTACAGAAGACTCTACGTGTCACATGGATAGATTGCCACACAAACAAGTGCATCCTCCAGAAAGCAAGTATCCCGAGTGAGTGTATGAATACACATATACATATAAACACATGTGAAATAGTCAGGCATATTAGGAAAAAGGGAAGCTCGGCAGAGTGGAATGCCCTGCCTGCAGCAGTTGTAGATGCGCCAAGTTTGGTGGCGTTTAAGAGGTTAGTTCATAAGTATATGGAAGAGAAGGGAATGGTTTAGTTTGGAGGGGCATTGCTTTTTATATTGGTCGGCGCAACATCGAGGGCCGAAGGGCCTGTTCTGTGCTGTAATGTTCTATGTCCTATGATTCTGCCTTCAGAATAAAAATATTTAGAGCATGCATATATAATCATTTACACAAAAAATATTGAAGAATATATAAAAGCTTAACAGACATTGTTTAAGTTAACGAAGAGTAGAAATGTTATACTTGCTCATGAAATTCTGATACTTTGTTTAGATTTTATATGATACAGAAACCAAAGCCAAAACCTTTTTGAATAATCTGGAACTACACCATAAATGTTACTACTGAAATCATACCTGAGCAATAAACTGAATAATCTTGACAAATATGTTCAGAGGCGTGTCACGGGGAACCACACTGCGGGAGCCTTTGGGAAAAAGTGCTGATACAATGCTCAAAAGGCGACTGTTTAGAAAGTCAGAATTGAAAAACAGATTAAAAATGGATCAATATCAGAATGGACACAATAGATGAGTTGCACATATTTTAACAATAAATTTTAAAGAAAGATGAATTAATTGAAGTCTGAATTTATGTACACAATACCAAACACTCCAAGAAAGCTAACAAGTGTCCAATGTTGTCTCAGAACATTGCATGCAACTGTAATTTGAGATATTCTAATTTTACAAATCAATAAATCATTAATAAATAATACACTTTGAAAATATCAGACTGATTTCCCCATGGCAATATTTAGATTAGATGGATTATCCATCAGATATGTAGAACATTTTTAAAGAAGTATTGTTACTAAAAATACTACTTTTTGATTGTAATTATCAAAGAATTTGTCACATGCTAGTAAGTTAGCAAGAAAAATAAAACTTAAAAAATCAGTAGTTTCTCAAAATGTACAAAAGAAACATAGAAATATAAGGTTGCCTTGTTTGTCATATTTGCAAACAACTGCTGCTCTTCCACGTTGCTGAATGAGTTGAAATTAAATATACCATTTATTTTAATTAATGTGATACAAGCTTGAAAATATATAATATAGGTCAACCATTGAGACTTCCAAAGTGCAACTAAGCCCGAACCCTACCCTAAAAGATTTCAGGTGTGCCATCACATTCCTAGCATTTGCTACGCAAAATTTGTTATGTGAATCTACCAGGCATTTATTTTTGTAATTTACAAAGAACTTAATGCTACTGTATCTTAAATGAAATACAGGTAGAATACCTCAAATCAGGCAACTTCTGGATTGAGTCTGTCAATTTCAGAACTTGCTGATTTTTTGAGGGGACAAAATCAGAACACCTTAATTCAAATCGAAATACCTTAACTCAGTGACCATGGGACTAAGAAAAACCAACTGATTTGATTACGAAGCACTTTAGATTAGTGGCCATTTCTCTGCTGGTATTAATTCCCTTCTCACATTGGAGTTCATAACTCTTTCATGCCTCCCTCACTTCCCTACATTAGGAGACTTATGTAAAGTGACAAAAGTTCAATCAAATTGAAATTTTGTTATAAATGCCGCAGCTGTAACTGGAACTTTTTTGTTTTTTATTCATGCAATACCATATGCATTCTTCAATAACTTTCTTCAAACTGATTTGGGTCAGCTGTAAGATAGCAACTAGCGCCTATGGAACTTAAAAGCTTTTTGGAATCAAGTGCATTGTTTGAACTTATGTCTGTAGGTTTCTACTTGGGTGGCATTAATGGCATCAAATCTCAATGCAGGTATTCTGTAGTGTAGCAAGAACTGACATATGTCCTGATCCCAAGTACAATACATAGCTTTCTACCTCAGTAGACACTACAAAAGTCTTTTGTTCTTGGGTGAGTTCAACCATCTCTGCCAAATCTGCACTAGGTCAGGTAGAGTCAAGGTTCACCAGAGCATGGGAAAAATTAGGCATGCAAAGCTGATCAACTCTGCAAATTCAGGGCTGCATTAGATAAGATTAAGGTTCACTGGAGCGCAGGAAAAGAATGTCTAATTTTCAGACAACACTGGTTTTTGCAGTACCCTATTTTTAAAGTTTGAGGTTTATTTGTTACTGTCACAAATAGGCTTACATTAACACTGCAATGAAGTTACTGTAAAATCCCCTAGTCACCACACTCTAGCGCTTGTTTGGGTACATTAAGGGAGAATTTAGCATGGTCAATGCATCTAATCAGCAGGTTTTTTGGACTGTGAGGGGAAACCGGAACAAACCCACGCAAACATAGGGAGAACTCGCAGACACCACATAGTGACCCAAGCTGGCAATCGAACTTGGGTCCTTGCTCTGCGAGGCAGCACTAACCGCGGTGCCACCATGCCGCCCAGCTTGTATTTCAGTCAAGTAAATATTTGATAATTGGATGAAAGTTTCAAAGATCACCGCAATAATTTGGCTATGTTAATGAAGTACAACATTCTTCCTTACACAAAATTTCTGATTCCATTATTAAAATGGTATTTTGCTTCAATTCATTGACGTTTCTAAAATATACTTGTTTAGCTGTACCCACCTTTGTGTTACAGTGTTGCTTTCACATTTAATTCTGATTACATAAACCCATAGCAACCTATACAGTGATTCCAGTGCAACTCGAGACATTTTAGGATCTTTGTTCTATCAGAAGAAACAAAGGAATTTTTTTTATTGAAAGTAAAGACATACCATGTACATGCAGTTTCCACACAAAATATTATTTGCACCAAGCCAGATAAAAATAGACATACAAAATACCTGTAAATATTTTGATACTGGGACAAGTATGTAAGAAACTGTTTAAATTATATAGGAAGTGACTCTCTATCTCGAAAGATTTGGTTTGTCTCATTATTCCTATTATTGATTTCCTTCATTCTTATTATTACTACTGACATGCATCTGCCTCAGGAAACGATGGAATGCTTGTTCCATTACTCAGAAATTGATGTACTGACAATCAGGTTTTGATTTAAATTTTCAATACATAAAGTGCATAAAAACCTTCCTAGTATATTATGCTATTCAATAGTCCATGAAGTCTGCAACCGTTCATAAAGTTGACTGATCTGTCAAACAATATTGCACTATTTTTTACAGTTAGTGTAAAACAGTCTGCTTCATTTGAGGATGTAAATAACTTAGTAAGCATATATCATTTTACTCAACACAGAAGTATTGGACGTCTTTCTTTAAAATCTAACAAAAGTTTTCTTTTATAAAAGACAGCATCACAAATGCATAATTGCTTTACTATCAATAATGACTTGCATTTATACAGCATTGCATTGTAATAAAATGGTCACAGACATGGCAAACAATGGAACCAGCAAATATTTGGTGGTGATAGCAGAAGGGCTAGAATCTAAGCACACGTGAGGAAGGCAACAGGATACCACCTGTTTCCCTTAGTCAAATTGCTTACTGTAGTTGAAATTGCTAGGCTCTTACAGACAACTTAATGGGAAAGCTCAGAGCTGCAATATGTGGAGAAATTAGTAGAGGACATACCCTTCTGTAAATAATGACTACTGCTTCACAGCAACATTATAAAACACAGTTCGACATTGAGCCACATAAGGAGATAGATGACCAAAAACTTTGTCAAAGAGCTAGGTTTTAAAGAACTAGTTGAAGGAGAAGTGAAAGGTAGAAAGGCAGTGAGGTTTAGGGAAAGCACTGAAGCCTGAACAGCTAACAGCATAACCACAACCAGCAACCATATAGCAATTAAAATCAAGAATTTTCAAGCGGCCAGGATTAGAGCAATGCACACATCTTGGAGGATTGTAGATTGGAGATTACAGAGATGAGAAGGGGTGTGACCATGGAGGAATTTGAAAACAAAAATGAGAATTTTGGAATAGTCTCCTTAACAGGGAGTCAACAAGGTTAGAGAGCTTCTGGTGATTGGTTAACTGGATTTGGTGAACATTAGGACATGGGCAGTAAAGCTTTGGATGACCTACAGTTTGCGGAGGATAGAACATTTTCATTCATCTTCTTATTGAACTTCAGTCAAAGATGCACAAATTAGTCATCAAATTAATTGTCTGGGGATAAGGAACCTTAAAATTATAGAGAATGATATGACTAAAGAGTGCATTTACAATATGAGTTTAAATAAAAAGCTTATAGAGCAAAGTCAAAGGCAGGACTCAAGCCAACTCTGAAATTGTAAGTTTTAATAGTAGAAGTAGAATTTTCAGATCACAGATTTTTATGATCTTAGTGAATGGCAAGGCAGGCTCTAGGGACCAAATAGTCTACTTCTATTTCTTACATATTTCAATGTATCTGCTCCTGTTTCAATTTGTACACTGTGAATCTACTACTATTTTTGTAATTACTGGGCTGTTTCCCACCAGTTTCTTTTACATGCATACTACACTAAATTGGCACCAAGATTATTACTGAAGTATATCACACACTAATATCCATCCAGATTTTTGCAAGATAAGCAACTCACCCCTTGAGCCACAATGTCTATCCACCATCTTAAGGCGCAAATCAAAAGTCTCATGTTATATTCCCCCCTTCTTATCAAGAGTCTTTAAGGATTTAGTGATAGATTTGGGATTAGTTTTTGTTTTATTCACAGGCTGTGGGATTCATTGGCAAAACATAAACCTCCATCCCAATTATCTCTCAAGCATTCAATTAAATTTAGCATAGTTTATTATAAAGGACAGAGGAAGTTCATGTTTAAAATGTCACAAAATTTTAAAAGGAAATCAAACATCAAGTGGTTTAATGCCATAGTCTTAACTGTTCAGCTGTGTGTATAAAATAAATCTACCCTCTTAATTTATGTCAAGTTTACTTTTGGGTTATTATTAGAGGATTGGATCACTCCAAAAGACTTAGGGAAAATACACCACCATTTATAAAAGGAGAAATCAAAAATCAAAAACACCTGTTCACAGATAGGTGGCAAGAAGTGAAATCCTCCCCCTGTCCTTAATAACATTAAGGATCTATTTTGGTACATATTGTTGAACTACTAATATAGTTTTATTCAGTTTCATTATTTTTGTTACGCTTGAAGTAATGATGAAGACTTTATCAAATCACTCCACACAATTAAATGTGAGGCCATCCTCATGGAAGATTAACAGGTATAATGCAATCACTGCAATTTAATGAAGATTAGTTTGCAGCAGAGTGCAAAAAAAAACTACCTGTGTGAAGATATATTTATATATCATCTGTTTATTACCAACTTTCTAGACTGTGTGAAAACTTGACATGCATACTCACCTGCAGAGTTTCTATTTGCTTTCTGATAGTGTTGTTAGATGGCATCTGAATAAAGCAATGCAAGACAGCAAAACATCAACAAGCATGAGAATGGGATGTCCATGCGTGTTAGATGGGGAACAAAGCACAAACGTAAATTTTTAATGGCATTTGATGAACTAATGCAAGTACAACATACAGCAATGTGAACAGCTTATGTTAAACATAACAAAAAGCATTGCAATTCACTGCTAGCATTATAACTCGGTGTTAAACTGCAATGTTTAAAATAACATCTTTGGAAGACATGACTTAAATAATGAAACATGCCATGAACATCATAAGCATTTTTCCCTTTGACAGGATTTTTTGATGCTAAATATAAGCAGAAATTAAGATGTAATTGAGTTAGTTAGGGAGTTCAGCAAGACAGAACAATACAGAATATACATCTACAGCCACAGGAGCACCAAGAATAAATGGAATGATATTCATGCATAAAGGGTTTCTGAAGGAAACTAATGTCTGAAATTCAATCAAAAACCATTCAGGTTATTTAAGTAGCAGTAATACTCAAGTCCGAAACAAATTTAATGAAAACAATATGGTACATTAAAGAAGAAATAAACTACATTAGGGGGCCAAAATTTAGATTAGTTGCTAATCCAATGGTGCTACTTCAATTTTGAAATTCAAAGTAGCAGCAAGTAAATAGAAAATCAAAGAGGAGAAAATTATCTCTGATTCTTATTTTGCTCTGTTATTTGTGGGCTTATTGGAAAAATAAAAAAGACGTGGTCAAAAACAATCACCTTTGGCTAAAAGCAAAAGGACAGAGGAAAATGAGAAAAAGAAATGTTACAGTTAAAGCACTTTTAAAATTACATCTTTCATACGATTACAGCATTTGAACCAGAAACTTGCACCCAAAGATTAGCAGGTTTCTTAGCATGATAGTCTTGATCCATCAAATCAAAAATCATTGGGACCCGATCATCAAGAATTAATTTCATTTTGCAGATGACTTTTATTAAGGAATCTGTAGTTTCTCTGTTTTTCTTGGTCAAGTGGATCTTGCTCATTGTGTAATCCTTACCTTTAAATGAGACAGACAATTCTGAAGGAATATGTGCCAGTTGTTGAGAAAGAACTGCTTTTGACTGACACAAAGCAGGCAGGTAACCAATGGGTAAAGGGCCTGAGAAGAGAGACAAAAATAATGACAACAATTATGAAAGAGCATACACAGATATTGCAAAATTATCCAACAGGTAACCAGCAGAAGTTAGGCGGAGATCAAAATTTGGAGTTTTACTGGTCAATTATGAAGTTTACTCAGTCATGCCAACTCTTACAAATGAATCAGGAAAGTTGTAATTTCTGGGTAAAACTGCAACTTTTTTGTGATCTTGCAAAAGGTTTCCAAAATTTCAGGATTCTCTGAATGCAACCATTGAAAGATAATGTGAGATTGAAGTACAGATGGGGAAGTTGGTGGCAGCTGTGTACAAGAACTTGCAACAATGGGCAAGATGGAGACATGAGGAAGAATGCAAGAGTGAGAGTTCCCTCAGGTTTTCTTGCCTCCTCTTCTGACTGAATGCCTCATTCTACAATGGGTTCCAGGAGTGCTGGAAATCTGGTAACTTCCCCAATGTCCAATTTTCCTTGCATCTGCTAGTTATCGAGTATGACTGGTATAGTACTTGGTGAGGTTTCTCTCCATAGTTTTTCCACTTGGGAATTTTCACACAAGATGCACAATGAGTGAAGTTGATAGTGTCATTAATTTTAAAAGTCCAACAGATTTTCCTTAAATGAATCCTTTGTGGGCACGAAGATTAAGGTTTGTTGAAGCCTGTTCATTCCTAATTTGCTACTTGATTTGACAGCATACCAGACACGAGCTGTTTCCGGGTATTACTGAATAATAAGCAAAAGCAAGAATCCTGGATTATATTTTCTCTCTCTCTCCCTCCTCTATTTCTGTAACTAATCATAGTCTACAATGGTCCTGAGACCTCCGTGTAGAGAAGTTACAATTTGGTCTCACAACATGCGAGAGATTTTTAAAAAGTTACATTACATTGTGAGAGCTCAAATGTGCCTGAAGATTTGGAATTAAAAACATTAAGAAAGCAGAGAGGGCATAAAAACATACACAAGTAACATCAAGTATAACCCAAATATGTTGCATAAATACACGAAGAGCAAGACAATAACTAAGGAAAGAGTAGTAGAACCTATTAAAAAACTAAAAAAGGCAAACTGTGCATGGCGGCAAAGACATGCAAATGGTTCTTAATAAACACTGCGCTTATTTTCACAAAACAAATGATGGTGCTAACATTGTAGTTCGGGAGAATGAATGTGAAATCCTGAATGGGATAAATATTGTGATAGATGAAATGTTAAGATGCTTAGCATCTATGAAAGTTGATGAGTTGCCAGGCCTAGATAAAAATTTATCTGAGTCTGCTGACAGAAGCAAGGAAGAAACTGAAGAGTCTCTGACCATCATTTTCCAATCCACTTTGGCTACAGGTGTGATGCGGTAAACTTGCCAGCACATCTTTTTTAGAAAGGAGGAACTAGATAGACAGACTATCACAGGTCTTACCATGGTGATGTGAAATAATTAGAAAAATAGATAGAATAAACCCTCATTAGAAAGACATATATTAATCAAAATCAGGCAGTGTGGATTTATTGAAGAATTGTCGTGTCTGATTATCCTGATCGAGGGTAGCATGTCTGGTGTAATTTACGTGGACTTTAGCAAGGCTTCAGAAGTCCCACATGGCAGGCTGCTTTGAAAAATAAAATCCACAGGATCCCAGAGAAAGGGGCAAATTGGATCCAAATGTTGACTCAGTGACAGGAAGCAAATTTTTGCAACTTGAAAACCATTTCCAGTGAGAATCTGGAAGGCTCAGCAATGGGCCTTTTACTTTCCTTGTTATACATCAACGATTTAAACTTAACTATAGTGGGGCATAATTAAGAAGTTTACAGATGATACAGAAAATGGCTGAATGATTGATAGCAAAAGATGTGCAGAATGAAGTCAATAGATTGACAAGCAGAGAAGTGGCAAACAGAATTCAGTCTGGTGAAATGTATGGGGATACATTTGGGAAAGATAAACAGGTCAGGGGGTTATAGAATAAATGGCAGGACACTGAGAATTGAGGAGCAGAAGGACCACGGAGATAGCAGGACATATAGATAAGGGAGTTAGTGCTTAAGAAGGTATACAGTATATTTTCCTTCATTATCTGTTGCATCAACATAGTAGTAGAGAGGTAGTCTTAATATCTTAACATGCAAAGATGCTATATAGCTCCAGCTTGGGTGCCACATATATAGTTCTGATGACCATGTTAAAGGCAGGATGTGGTTGGACTACAGGGATGATTTGAAAGGGTGTTGCCAGGTATAAGGAACTTTACCTCTGAGGAAAGATTGGATAAACGCAAGCAGTTTTCTTTGAAATAGAAGGGTGAGGGAAGATTCAATTCATGTATATAAAATAAGGAGAAGAGTTAAAATGGATAGGAAGGAGTTATTTTCCTTAGCAGAAGACGCTCTGATTCCTTGAGAAGGGTGCAGAGTGAAGTTTTCTCCTATGTATTGTTGCTGGATTTCTTCTTTGTTGAAGCAGAAGGTTCCCTCCCTGTTAATCTGTATGAAGTTATGTTCAATTTTTGAAGACATTGCTGTGCTAAGATCACATTTCTTTTTGAATTAGAATTTTATTTACATTAAGAATTTGCCATGGATTTGTAAAATATGGTATAGCAAAAGTCTGCAAGTATCAAGCCACAATATAAACACTTGGAGGACTTCTATGATTAGGCCAGGTTCCAATTGAACTCAAGTCTTCAGATTTATGATTAGCAAAGAATGACGTTCAAGTATCATCTGTTTTTTGATATAGCATAGCACCAAAACATTAATAATTTCTCCAATTAGGCAATCAAGGATTAGATCAGTATGATACTAGTAGAGATGTCAACGTTGTGAAATATAAAGACTAAGTCTCATCATCATAAATCTCACAAATGATAAAGCTGTTTTAAATACAAGGGCTATGCATATCAAAATAGTTTCAATTTAAAAAAGCCAAAAAAATTAACCAAATACTTGGCAAATCTAGCCATCACATTTTCATGCCACCCAACACGAGATCAAGTTTGAGTGTAGGATTTGTCAAGGTACTTTCTACTGGGGTTATTAGTCTGAGCTGCTATATACAGCTTTATAAAAAGTAAAAGATATACTTTCAAATGGAAAGGTAAAATAATGCAGAAAAGCAAAATTCACATTGAACACAAACATGACAATTTGAAAGCACTTACCAATGAATGTTTTTTTCTTGATGAAAGCTCAAAGGTGGTCTGATAGAGCATCTCTACAAAATTTTTCAGACATGGCACATTCACTTCATTTTTAACAGCCTAGACAACCAAGTTTGGTGAGATTAGTGTAATATCTAAATACTAGGTTCAATGATTTTTCTTTTAATTTTAATTAAGCTGAGCTGGCAAGACCTGCATTTGCTGCCCATTCTTATATGTCCTCAAGGAGGTGGTGATAAATTGCTCATTTTTTCTTACTTTACATTGACGTCACCAACGTTTTCTAATTCTAAACATCTGCAAGTTTCCACATATTGCAACTTCCAAATTGTGCCATCCTAGAGATTCATGGTATCTCTGTAACCGATATTATCACATCTCCTCACAAATCATATTGTTACATGCTTGTACAGATTTGTCTCATCATGACAGACTGTCCTATCTTTGTTAATGCTGCAACTGCATATACTTAGCACAAAATGTGACAAGTCATGGTTTTAAGAATGATTCAGATATTTTGCATCCTGTCTGACACTGCTGCAATTTGAAAGTGTAGTTCTCAGAACATGATAGCATTCAGAAAGCTGCATTGATCTCTTGCTGCTCTGAAAGATGGTACTGGATCTTGTACCTGAAACATTACAGCACTTGTTTGTTATGGATGTATAAAATCTATTTCAAGCTTTCACCCTGCATTCACGTCTGGACTTACAGTCAATAGGATCTGAGCAAACACAAACTAGTGTTGGTGGCCAAGTAATTGGCAAGTCAGTCCTGAACAACTGAGAAGACAACCAAATCTTTGTAATTAATTGTTATGAGAGCCGTATTATTTTATTAATTGGAAAACCTCTGTTTTAAAACAAAGAGAGCCCTTTAAATTAATTCTCAAAAGTAGTTGCCCTATTTTGTTTTTAAATTCTGGAAATCTTAGATGATAATGAAATAGCAATGCTCAGGGTAAGTATAGCTAATGCACTCAACTGCAAGTCTCTGCCCAGTTTAGGTGCATCACACATTATGCATTAATATTTCTATTAATTTTGCTAGGTGGCCTCGCTAGCTACAGTAATTATCTTATGATAGCTTGTACCTTACCAAGGTGTTAGTTAATATAATCATGCTACTGATCTTTGCCAAATGACATAGCATTCTTGCAATCCCTAATATCAACAATCTGTTTCAAGTACACTCAGTTTAAAGAGCTTTTCCAAAATTTACTCATCATGCACTAAGCTTCTGATTGCATGTCTATTATATATTCATATTCAAAACTATAAGCCCTTCAATTATGTATGGATCAAGTTTGAATCCTTCTGATTCTTTGACAATAAAATCATATTTCAATATTGCCGAAAAATTACACATGCTAGCTAGGCTTCTCGTCTCAAGTTTGCAAGAAACTGTCAAATTGAAATAAAGGAACAATGATTGGCAAGTACAGTCTTGGTGCAGATGCGGCATGGAGACTGCAGCATCAAGCAGTTAGCTGCCCAACCTTGTTCAAATCCACATTGGGCAAATTGATTCTGATTGATCATGGCATTGCCCTGGGGAATGACTGTTCCCTAAATTTTTGTTTAGATGAAGAAGGTTTAAAGTATGGGCATATCCCTTCTGTCCACTAAGAACAAGATACTGTTTTTGAACAAATGTAGCTTTTTACATACGTAAGTGAGCCCATCTGATTTAAATTACTTTCCAATGTAATTCTTAGCACAATCGGGATTGTTTAACAGGCGTAGTCCAATCATAGAATTACATCTAATGTTGGACAATATGTTTTGAGTTATGCAAGTACAGATGAAGGTACATGCGTTTGATATGATCTGGCAATCATTGGGACATATGGCCTGTAGACCTGGCATCATACTGCCACTATAGTTCATGTACCACAAGCAGAACATCTTTTCAGCTTGACCAACATCCTGTTATTGAAGAACACCATTTGTGCTACTGCATAGTAACAAAGTGCAATGGTAGTTCAAAACTTTGAGGCACCTTCCGTTCAGGATAATCAAAGATAGACTGGGCACTTTTCAGGACCAAAAGCTGAGATAGCATATGCATTTTCCTAGTAGTACTCGTTTTCTACGCCACTAAATAACTATTAATGATATTTTAATCTTTACAGAGAGTGCTTATCTCATGATTCATTCAATGATTATGCCAAATCACATTTTCTTTTGTAAATTGTTAATTATAAGGTCTGCAGTGACAAATTATGTTTCATAGAATTGAAAAGAAAAGTTACACACTATTTAACTAAGCCAAGCTCATGAGTACCTTGAGAACCAATAAATGATATTTGATTAAAAAGTTTAAAGTCAATCATTTGAATATCATTCCCAATCTTGCTTTTCCCTTTCTGACAGATATTTGCCCTAAAATTACAAATGTTCCTTCCTACAAGGCTAAACATGAACATAGTTACATAACAACAAAGCTTTTAAAAAATATGCGGGGCAATAGCATTCGTCAGTTGTGCTATTATCCATTTCTCCTTATAAAATATTAGAATAGAAAATACTTACAGCAGCTACAGGAATTAGAATTTCCACAAAGAGTCCAGCAAGTGCATGTTTTATGTCCTTATCTTTCACTTCATGGAAATACTGGGCACATTCCTGTAGAAAATAAGTAGTTAAAAATTTCTGAATCCCATAACAAAAACCCCAAAACAAGCAAACACTGGCTTCCGAGAGAGATTGGTTCATAAAACTCTACTCTATTGAAATGAATGACTATTCAAAAGCAGAAAGTGGCAGTGAAACCCTACCTAGTTCAGTGAAAGAATGCACAAAACCTCTGGATGGATGAAGATCCCAAATTAGCAGGGTTATTATAACAGACCAAAAAATAAATTTATATTTAAAAATATCACCAGGCAGCAAAGCTTGTTGGAACTCCAACGTACACTGTCATAGTAAACAGGATATAAATTCTACTTTCTATTCCTTAGTTGGCCAGTATGTAGATCAGGCTTTTTCTCATCAGAAGAAAATTACAGAATGAGACATCACCACATCAATCTTGAACACTATGAATGCTGCAGAACAGAAGCAGGTCTTTAACCCTAAGTCTATTTAGCATTTTTCACCATGAGCCAACTAGTTTCATCCCACTTTTCTACATACTCCCCATATTTTTAAACATTTCTCTTTTTCAAACTGACTATACAATTAGCTTTTAAAAATATTTATAGATTCTGCCTCAACAAAGATGCACAGCACAGAATTCCAGATTCTAATTACCTTCTGAAACAAAATGCTTTCTAATTTCTCAATTTTTCATGGTTTCACTTGTGCTGTTTCATTACTGCCTAACTAATTTTCAGAAACAATCACTATTTATCTTCTCGCCTTAAAAATGTTTACATATGCCAGTAGTTTTGCAACAAGCTGATGTTTTGTGTCGTGTGCAGTTGCAGAATCCACTGCCTCTAGCGAGCTTACTATGGAAAAAGAAGTCAACGGTGTAAGTCTCCTGCCAGAAAACAGTAATTATGGAGCTGAATGTCGAGTCTCCACCTGTGATCAGTCTCAACAGCACATGACAGGAACGAAATTCTGTTTCCTTGGATTATGGTGACAGACAACCGTGAGCCAAAGAGCTCAACGCATGAATTGGCAAAGTAGCATCAACTTTGCCCGACTCACCAAATGAGAAGGGAGAAACAACAAACTGACCCATAGGACCAAGTTGCTTATCTACAAGGCCCGTATGCTCAGCACATTGCAGTATGGCAGCAAATTCTGAACAATTTACACCTATCAAGAACAGAGGCTTAATATTTTCTTTATGACACATTGAGGTTTACAGCATGGTAACAGGCCCTTCGGTCTATACTGCCCTTATTTTTTTTTAAAACCCCTATGCTAATCCCATTTGCCTGCATTTGGCCCATATCCCTCTATATTCACCTTACCCATGTAACTATCTAAATGTTTTTTAAAAGATAAAATTATATCCACCTCTACTATTACCTCTGGCAGCTTATTCCAGACGCTCACCACCCTCTGTGTGAAAATATTGCCCCTCTGGACACTTTTGTATCTCTCCCATCTCACCTTAAACCTATGCCCTCTAGTTTTAGGCTCCCCTACCTTTGGGAAAAGATATTGACTATCTACCTTGTCTATGCCCCTCATTATTTTATAGACTTCTTATACGGTCACCCCTCAGCCTCCTATGTTCCAGAGAAAAAAGTCCAGTCTATCCAGCCTCTGCTTATAGCTCAATCCATCAAGTCTCAGTAGCATCCTAGTAAATCTTTTCTGCATTCTTTCTAGTTTAATAACATCCTTGGCTTCACACAAAGACAAAGTCACTTTTCTTGGGCAAAAATGTCAAGCATTCTAGAGTTAATCACAAAAAGAAGGCCTCATTTGTATACAGGATCGAGAATGGCTTCAACCCCAAGGATATGCTATAAAGGTAAGTGGCCCGTGCCCAGAAATCAGCACAATCACAAAAATTTACAGCACGAGGGGTCGTCATTTAGTCCATTGTGTCTGCACCAACTCTCCAAATAAGCATTTCACTGCATGCCATTCTTCTGCCTTTTCTCCATAACCGTGCACATTCTTCCTCCTCAATTAAGTCTAATTTCCATGTTAAAGCGAAAATTGAATCTGTCTTCACCACACTCTCAGGCAATAAATTCCTGAACCACTCACTACAGCAAAGTTTTTTCTCATATAGTTTTTACTTCTTTTGCTAATTACTTTAAATCGGAGGCCTCCTATTTCAATCTTTTCTTCACCAAATCTCTTGATTTTGAATACTTCTATTAGAGCTCCTCGTGGCATTCTCCTCCAAATAAAAAAGTCTTAACCTCTCCAATCTATCTTCACAATTGAAGTCCCTCATCCCTGGAAGTTGATGGAGAATATTTGTTGATGGAATCTTTTTGTTTGTAATGAACATGACTTGGAATATTGAATGCCATATTCCATTGGTTGTCATTTTTTGCAATCAAAGTTCTGACACAGGCTATCCTAACTTGAAACATTGGCTCTACTCTTTCTGCACAGCTGCTGTCAGATCTGCTGAGATTTTCCAGAAGATGTATGACTAACAAATATTGTACGCCCAATTAAATTAAATAAATCCACTACCTTTGTGACTGGCATGGCTCACACATTCATTGCTTTAATGAATATAAATACATTGTTATTTGTTTTCTACAATTTCTCATCTTCTTAACACACTCCTTGCAAGAATGTGGTTCCTTGGATGGTGATAAACCACAGGTATCCATAAAGTACAAATTAATGTGCATGCCTCAGAAACATCAAAAAGCTATTATGCTGTAGGGGCATCACAACTGACTCTAGCTTTCCTTGTCTCAGATCAAACTTTATCAAGTCTACAAGGTCAGCAACTAATTAGATAAATTTAATGAGCTATCAGGGAATCAATGAATAATGAATCTGAAAAGACACAAACAAAGGAACCACTGTGGAAACAGACATTTCTATGGCACCAGCTGTGGCTGAATTCAAGTGCCACTTGAATGTTTAAGCACAGAAATTAAGGCTGGCATTCTAGTGTTGTACAAAGATATCTAGTGACCTCACTACGGCACAAATGAACTTAGAAAGATAACATATTATGCTGAGAAAGCACTGCAAAATACGCTTGTCCCATGGGAATGGCTATCTGTCATGTAGCCATTGTCTTGTCTGGATCTGGATCAGACCATGGACTGTAAGTGACCATATAAGTAACCTGGATTTGCTGGATTTTCAATGTGCAAATTGAATTTGCAGTCAGTGCGGTTAAGATTTGATTATATGGCCCTAATTCTGTCACGATGAAGACAAGACATTCATCATGTTCTTCATAGTACCAGAGACCCCTACACAGGAGGCCATTCGGCCCATCTGGTTTGCACCAACCACAATCCCACCCAAGCCCTATCCCCATACCACTATGTATTTACCGTAGCTAGTCACCCTGACAATAAGGGGCAATTTAGCACAGCCAATCCAATTAACCCATACATCTTTGGAGTGTGGGAAGAAACTGGAGCACCCAGATCAAACCCATGCAGACAGGGGGAGAATTTTCAAACTCCACATAGGCAATGACTCAAGGTGAGAATCAAATCCCTGGCGTTGTGAGGCTACTTGTATAATACAATACCAAACTAGGATGTCATCAATAACAGTTTCATAGGATTGACCTGCAAAGCGCTGTTCCATGCACTGCTGGAAATCCTTGCTACCAGCGAAGATCCTATGGGGCATATGACTGGATCCTAGACTTCCTAACTCACAGACCACGATCAGTAAGGGCAGGCAACAGCATCTCTTCCAAGATTATCCTCAACACCAGTGCTCCACAAGGCTGTGTCCTCAGCCCCTTACTTTATTCCTTACGTACCTATGACTGGGTGGCCAAATTCCCCTCCAACTTGATTTTCAAGTTTGCTGATGACACCACCATAATAGGTTGGATCTCAAACAACGATGAGATGGTGTATAGGAAAAATAGAGAGAATCTTGTGAATTGGTACGACGAGAATAATCTCTTCCTCAATCTTAGTAAAATGAAGTGGAAGACATGCCCCTGTCTACAACAAAAGGAATGAACTAGAAATGGCTAAGAGCTTCAGGTTTCAAGTATCCAGATAATCTGTTCTGGTCTCCCAATGCCAACGCTATAGTTAAGAAAGCCCACCAATACCTTTACTTTTTTAGAAGGCTAAAGAAATTCAGTATGTTGCTATAACTCTCATCAACATTTACAGATGCACTATAGAGAGCATTCTCTATGGTTGTATCACAACTTGATACGGCTCCTGTTTTGTCCACGTTTGCAAGAAACTACAAAGGGTCATGAACGAAATCGAGTCCATCACGCAAACCAGCCTCCCATCCACTGACTCTGTTTACACTTCCTGCTATTTCAGAAAAGCAACTAGCATAATCAAGGATCCCACAAACCCAGACATATTCTCTTCCACCTTCTTTCATTGGGAAAAAGATTTTAAAAAAGTCTGAAGTCATGTACCAATCAACTCAACAACAGTTTCTTCCCTGCTGCGACTTCTGAATGAACTATCTTTCTCTGCACTCTAACTATGACTATAACACTATCTTCTTTTCTTCTCTATGAATGATATGTTTTGTCCACATAGCATACAAGAAACAATACTTTTCACTATTTCCTAACAGATGTGACAATAACAAATAAATCAAATAAAAAAAGAAAATGGTATTTGCCTACCAGTGACAATTATTTTATTCATTCATGGGACATGGGCATCACTGGCTGGCCTGTATTTGTTACCCGTCATTAGTTGCCAGTGGGCAGTTAAATGTTAACCACATTGCTCTGGCTCTGGAATCACATGTAGGCCAGACCCATAAGGACAGCAGATTTCCTTCTCTAAAGTACATTACTGAACCAGATATTCACGTAGAGAATTCTTCATCAAGAAGGATTTGCCAGAACACACATTTTGCATCCAAGATGCTGAAAACCATAACTTTGGGCACGTCAGCTATTACCTATTCAGCACCATCTAGATCAAAGTAGCCTGTTTGATTGCTATCTCTTCCACAAATATTAAATTCCTCTACCAATGACGAACAGTGGCAGACATGTACATCTACAAGATGTATTGGCAGCAACCCACCAAGGTTCTTGAGACAGCAACTTCCAAACTCATGATTACCAGCATCCAGATGAGTGAGAATGGCAAATACCTGGGAGCATCACCATCTGGAAGTTTCTGTAAACTTCCAACTCACTCACCATCCCAACTTGAAAATATACAGGCTTTCTTTTCAACATTAAACGCATGCTTGTAAAATCTATTCTTCACTTGTCATAGATAGGGGAAGGGGGTCAATTTAAATTGCCCTAATTTCCCCACTTATTACACATCTGTGAACAGGTGATTTTTTTTAAATTCTGATTTCCCCCTTTATAAACGGTGGCATATTATCCCCAACCCTTAAATATGGAGTGTTCCAATTCTCTAAGAGCAATATATACAGCAAAATTGAGGCAACAAAGTAAAGAGGGATGGTTTTTTTTTTTAGACACAAACACATGCAAGAGGGGTTTTACAACATCTACCCAAAAAGGGAAAAGGAAGAGAGTTCAGGGTATGACAATAAAATACCAAGCAGAGTTTTACATGTGCCTAGAATTCAGAATCAGAAATTAACAAAAGGTTTATTGCGGGCAGTTTGACTGATTGTAGCGCAATTCATCTCTTCAGAGTGATACTTCCACGATGGGAGAAGGCAGCAGAGAGCAAGTTAGTCTGGGAAGCATGAATCTTAAGGTTCCAGTAATTTTTGATGAGAGCCACTTCTTTCTGCTACCATCTGCTTGACGACAGCTCTTATTTCGAGTTTTGTTTTCCTAGAGATCAAAACCATAACTACTGGAGCTCAGTTCCACTGATAAATTTTACAGGGCAGCTTGGAGAGGTAATATGACATGCCTCCCACTACTTCTCATCGTTGTGAGACAAAGAAGGTTTATTCCCATAACTGGGATGTTAAGATGTTTCATTGCCATGATGCGGAGTTGCCAGTGTTGTACTAGGTTAGGCACAGGAACCTGGTGTTGTAAGACTACTTACTGTTTCATTGCAGTCAAGATTCCTTTTGTTCTTGCAGACACTGTTTTTAGGCTGACTAAATGAAGCTCCCTGCTGGAACCTGTGTTAGGACAGTTAATGCTTAAGCCATTGACACTGTTCTTGGAGATTAGGATCTACGAAGTATAATTACCAACCTTTCGTGGAAGCAGGGAGGCAATTTACATCCAGCAGTCTGTAAGCCAAGTTCGGGCTAGCAGACCAAAAGCATGAGTGCTGAAACCTTCGTGTAGGCAGTTAAAATCATGTCTTTACTGAACAAAGGAGATGTTTCCAAGAATAACTCCTCAATCAAATGCAGATGCCACAACAATCTGGCCTTTACAGGTCTATTTAATTGGATTTTGTTTAGGAAGGGGGAAGTCCTGAAAGAGTTTAGATCTCATAAATGTACACATGGATGATACAGTGGCACGATGACACTGCTGCCTCACAGCGCCAAGGACCTGGGTTCAATTCCAGCCTCGGATGACTATGTGACTGGCATGTTCTCTCAGTGTTGGCATCAGTTTCCTCCAGGTGCTGTGGTTTCCACCAATGGTCCAAAGATGTTAAGTAGATTGGCCATGCTAAGTCAGCCCTTCATCTCAGGAGGATTAGCACGGTAAATGTTGGGGTTACAGGGATAAGGCCAAGGTATAGAATCAATGGGCCAAATGGCCTCCTTTTGCACTGTAAGGGTTCTATAATATTTTACATTAAAAAAGGTGATTTCTACATATACTGTTTGGGTGTGTTTAGTAGTTCCTAGATATGACTGTCTTAGATCATTATTTGTGTATATGCGTCTGTTCTTTATTGTAATACATGGTCTTTAATAAGTGTTATACTATGATTGGGCTGATTCCTGTTTTCACTGGACTTTTCGTATGACACCTCACCTCATTCCTGTAAACAAAATTATACATCATCACAAACCAGTGTTCCAGGTTGAGACACCTTTACAGATAACATCAGCCGGGTTCACTGTAATATTTTCCTTCATAATTTAAAAATTGGTAACTATAAATGGTGATCATGTAACAAGATTCAACTATCTGTAATTTAATGTTTTATACAATTGTGTAGGATAATATTCCAAATGGTACTCAGGTAATGAAAATTCAGCATGATTTACTTAGAAAATGGTCTCCTTCTACACTGTAAGAGTTCTATGATACGTTGGATTAAAAAAGGTAATTTCTACATACACTGGGTGGGTATAAAAAATAGCACACTGTAATGATTAATAATTTGGTCTCTAAACCTTTTCCAGTATTAAATGCTGCAGGTTTGATTTACCTTTTTAAAATACTATGCCTACATTTCTCAATGCATAAAATCAAAGTAATTACAGAGCAATAGGTGGCTATTTGGCATCCAACAAAGTTTTAGTGATTAATGACTTTTGATATATTGCCCACTTTCCAAATGAAGCTGCCTGTGATATTTTGGTTGGTTTAATTTTTGCTGCTTCTGAAAAGCAAAACAAATTCTTTTGCAAAGGCCTTATTTCACTTGACTGCAATAAAAATTAAAAAAAGCACATCGTAATGAAAATAATTATTCTCTTCACTACTATAATTCATAGTCTTCAGAAGACAATTCTGCTATTATAAACTAAAAGGTTCAACATTATTAACTACACAAAAATGCTAATGGCACCAGAAAAGTGACAGAACATCTACGAAACCTGAAAATAAGATTGAATTTTGTGATCAATGGCGAATGACTCATTGAACTTGCAACTCCACACACACACACTTTCTGTGTGATTTTGTACTGCAATTTATGGTGGTAAGCAATCTATTTAAGCATGGCAACCTTGAGGGAATTGAAACAATTGTGTATCTTCTTCACTAAACAGACTAAAGAATTGGTTAATTAAATGAACAGAGTCTAAACTAGGAAGCAGAAGTTAAAGTTAGTTAATTTAATGTCAAATCATACACAAAGAAAAATACCAAAGAGGGGTGCAAGAATGGGAAAGAAAATGATCATTTTTACTTTCAAATCAACAATGATTAAAATCCATTGCTTAAACTTTCACATTTGTAAATTAGTTAACTGTAATTAATTTTTAGTGACACATATTGTTTGACAGTAATTAAAGAATTATTACATTGTTATAAATCTACCCAAAATTAAAATTGACACACCTAAACTTTTTCTGGTGAGTTTAATAGGTACCTAAGTAGCACAACTGCATGCTCTTCCATGTATTTGATAATCATAGAACATAGAACACTACAGCACAAACAGGCCCTTCGGCCCACAAGTTGTGCCGATCATATCAGTACCTACCAGGCAATGGAACCATCTGTAACTCCAAATCCCATTAAATCCCATGTACCCATCCAGAAGTTTCTTAAAAAGGCCCCAGCGAGTTCGCCTCTACTACCACTAATGGCAGCCAATTCCATTCACTCACCACCCTTTGAGTGAAAAACTTATCCCTAACATGTCCTCTGTACTTGCCCCCCAGCACCTTAAACCTATGTCCTCTCGTAGCGACCATTTCAACCCTGGGAAATAGCCTCCGAGAATCCACCCTATCTATTCCTCTCAACATCTTATAAACTTTTATCAGGTCGCCTCTCAACCTTCGTCTCTCCAGACAGAAGAGACCTAGCTCTCTCAACCTATCTTCATAAAGCATGCCTCCCAATCCAGGCAATCCTTGTAAATCTCCTCTGCACTCTCTCAATAGCTTCCACATCCTTCCTATAGTGAGGCGACCAGAACTGCACACAGTACTCCAAGTAGGGTCAGACAAGGGTCTTATAAAGTTGTAGCACTACCTCCTGACTCCTAAACTCAATCCCTCTATTAATGAAGGCCAGTACACCATATGCCTTCTTGACCACATCCTCCATTTGCAGGGCCGATTTAAGAGTCCTGTGGACCCGGACCCCAAGATCCTTCTGCTCCTCAACACTGCCAAGACTCCTACCCTTGCTATTATATTCCCTCAAACCATTGGTCCTGTCAAAATAGATCAACACACATTTATCCACGCTGAAGTCCATCTGCCACTTCTCTGCCCAGTCTTGCATCCTATCTATGTCTCGCTGCAACTTCTGACATCCCTCCAGACTATCCACAACACCACCAACCTTTGTGTTGTCGGCGAACTTACTAACCCATCCCTCCACTTCCTCATCCAGGTCATTTATGAAAATGACAAACAGCAGGGGTCCTAGAACAGATCCCTGGGGCACTCCACTGGTGACTAACCACCATGCAGAAAAAGATCCATCCACAACTACTCTCTGCCATCTGCAGGCAAGCCAGTTCTGGATCCACAAGGCCAAAGCCCCTTGGATACCATGCCCTCTCACCTTCTCAAGAAGTCTTGCATGGGGGACCTTATCAAACGCCTTGCTGAAATCCATATAAACCATGTCCACTGCTCTTCCTTCGTCAATGTGTTAGTCACATTTTCGAAGAACTCAATTAGGCTCATATGGCACAATCTGCCCTTAATAAAGCCATGTTGACTATTTCTGATCATGTTGAACTTCTCTAAATGCTCATAAATCCTGTCCCTCAGAATCCTCTCCATCAACTTACCAACCACTGAGGTCAGACTCACTGGTCGGTAATTCCCTGGGCTATTCCTGTTCCCTTTCTTGAAAAAAGGCATCATATCCGCAATCCTCCAATCTTTTGGAACCTCTCCCATCTACATCGACGACGCAAAGATCATCGCCGGGGCTCTGCAATCACTTTCCTCACATCCCACAGTAACCTGGGGTACATCCCATCCGGACCCGGCGACTTATCTACCTTGATGGAATTTAACAGTTCCAACACTTCCTCTTTCTTAATGTCCACATACTCAATCTTTTCAGTTTGCCGCAATCCTGCAGTACAACCCCCCAGATCACTTTCCACTGTAAATACTGAGGCAACGTACTTATTAAGCACCTCTGCCATTTCTTCTGGTTCCACACAGACTTTTCCTCTTTCACCTTTTATAGGTCCTATCCCTTCCCTTCTCATCCTTTTACTCTTCACATATTTGTAGAATGCTTTGGGATTCTCTTTAATCCTACCCGCCAAAGCCTTCTCGTGACCCCTTCTGGCTCTTCTAATTTCCTTTTTAAGCTCCCTTCTACAAGTCTTATATGTCTCTAGATTCTTAACATTCCCTAGCTCCCTGAATCTTTTGTACAACTTTCTTTTCTTCCTAACTAGGTTCATCACAACCCTTGTGCACCATGGTTCTCTCAACCTACCAAAACCTCCTTGTCTCACTGAACATTGTCGTACAGAGCTCCAGACAAACATTCCTTGAAAATCCGCCACCTTCCTTCAGTACTTTTCCCCAAGTTCCCCCTTCCAGTTTACTCTTCCAATTTCCTGCCTGATGTGTTCATACTTCCCCCTACTCCAGACAAACTCCTTTCTATCCTGCCTGATCCTATCTCTTTTCAATGCTATCGTGAAGGAGATAGAATTATGATCACCATTCCCGAGATGCTCTCCTACCGAGAGATCCGACACCTGTCCTGGTTCATTAGCCAGCACCAGGTCAAGTACAGCCTCTCCTCTCGTAGGCTTATCCACGTGCTGTGTCAGGAAACCTTCCTGAACACACCTAACAAACTCTTCACCATCCGAACCCCTTACCCTGGGGACATTCCAGTCGATGTTTGGGAAATTAAAGTCTCCCATCACAACAATTCTGTTATTTCTACATCTCTCTAGGATCTGTTTCCCTATCTGCACTTCAACATCCTTGTCACTATTGGGCAGCCTATAAAAAACACCCAGCAAAGTTTCGACCCTTTGCTGTTCCTAACTTCCACCCACTGAGACTCCGTAGACAGTCTCTCCAGGGCATTCTCCTTCTCTACAGCTGTGACACTTTCCATGATCAACAGTGCCACTCCCCCACCTCTTTTACCTCCCTCCCTGTCCTCCTGAAGCATCTGAATCCAGGCACCTGAAATACCCAGTCCTGTCCATGAGACATCCAAGTCTCTGTAATGGCCACCACATCTCATTTCCAAGCAGCAATCCAGGCCCTGAGCTCATCCACTTTATTCACTACAATCCTGGCATTAAAATAGACACACTTCAGGCCCTCAGTCTGGGTGCTTCTCTTCTCCATCACCTGTATAACCTCCCTCTCATTGTTTATAATCCGAACCACCTCGCTCTCAGTCACCTCATCTCAATTCCCTCCCCCCAATTTTTCTAGTTTAAAGTCCCTTCAGAAGCCCTAGCCAGCCTTCCCGCCAAGATATTAGTCCCTCTGGGATTTAAGTGCCACCCATCTTTATTGTACAGGTCACACCTGCCCCTAAAGAGGTCCCAATGATCCAGGAACCAGAACCCCTGCCCCCTGCCCTAGTGTCTCAGCCACGCATTCACCCTCCACCTCATTCTATTCCTGCTCTCACTTTCCTGTGGCGCAAGTAGCAATCCTGAGATTACTACCTCCGCATTCCTCTTTCTCAGCTGTCCACCTAGTTCCCTATAATCCCTTTACATGACCTCTTCCCTCTTCCTACCTACGTCAGCGGTACCTATGTGGATCACAACTTTCGGTTCCTCCCCCTTCCCTTTCAAGATATCTGGAATGCGACCAGAGACAAACCGGATCCCAGCTCCAGAGAGGTAGACCACCATCTGCGACTCCCATCTGCATCCACATAAACGCCTATCTGACCCCCTCACTATGGAGTCTCCTATTAACACAGCCCTTCTCTTTACTTTTTGGAAGTACTGGGTCTCAGCTCCAGAGACGCGGCTATGCTGCCTCCTCCAGGTGAGCTGTTCCCCCAGCAGTACTCAGACACGAGTACTTGTTATGAAGAGGGACATCCACTGGGGTGCTCTCCATCACATGAGCTTTCTCCTTCCTAACAGTTACCCACTTGCCTTCCTCCCGTTGCCCTGGTGTGACCACTTGCTAGTAGCTCCTGTCAATTGCCTCCTCATTCTCTCTAATGAGACAAAGGTCCTTGAGCTGCAGTTCCAATTCCTTAACCCGGTCCCTTAGGATCAGCAGCTCCTCACACCGAGCACAGATATGGTCGTCTGGGAAACCAGGAGTCTCCAGGATCTCCCACATATTGCATTGGCAACAACATACTGGCCTCACAGTCATAATTGCCTCTTTTCAGAAATACAGGAGAGAAAAAGGTAATTAAAAAAGGTAATTAAAAAAATAATTAAAATCAAGTCTCTTAGTGAGACATTGTTGCTGCTGAGCTTTTAGGAGAGCAAAGCAACCTAAAAACAAAAATCAAGAAGTTGCTACAAACTATGCACACGTGATTGCTGGAAATGGTTATCTGATTTATACCTTGTAACATGAGTGCTGAGACCTTGCCATTATTTTCTTAAAACAGTTAGTACCTATATTTTTGTTTCCCATATTTTTTCATGTATTATCCACTTTCTCTTTTTATTTAGCTCACTTTCATGTTAAATTTGCTTTACAGTACAGTACATTGCATCATTTGTTATAACAACTAGCTGTGCAACTAACTACTTTTGCTTCATTGGAAAGGCTAACTTTAAATAAACATGTATTATTTCTTCTCAAATGATGAAACTTGGAAACAATCAAAACTTTTGAACTTTGTGACAGGAGGAAATAATCAATTAAAAATTTATACGCAAGTTATTGATAAAATGTCCACTTTACCTGCATAAACTGAAATGAAGCTTCAAAATCCTCCACAGGATACATTTTGACCCGGAAGAACTTCATTCCCATGATTAGACTGATGATGCTTTGCACTACATGAGGGCTCTGCTCTTTCTGACGCAGTTCCTTCAGTTCTGTCATAAACTTCTTTCTTACTGCCTGAAATCTAAAAAAAAGAATTCATCACTGCAGATCTTTAGAATTCAAGTATCAAAGTCTGCATAGAAGTATTTATTTTTCTTCTTTCTCGATACTTAAGTAATGAAACATGGACAGTATTCTCATGATACTTAAAATCAAACAATCCCGGCATTTATTTTGGCCATATTGCAAATAAAGGTTTTCTCAATCACTTATTTGTTTCCTGTGCGCTACAGACACACTTAGATGCAACTTCTTGACCACTCCAGAATTACCTCATAAAACCTACCACGGGAAAAGCACACTAATTCAAACCACAAAAAAAAGATTGAACTAAGTGATAGCAAATACATACATATTTTGGAGGCAGTATTCATCTCAATTTAGAACATAGAACATAACAGCACAGAACAGGCCCTTCGGCCTTCGATGTTGCGCCGACCAATATAAAAAGCAATGCCCCTCCAAACTAAACCATTCCCTTCTCTTCCATATACTTATCAACTAACCTCTTAAACGCCACCAAACTTGGCGCATCTACAACTGCTGCAGGCAGGGCATTCCACTCCCGAACCACCCTTTGGGTAAAGAACCTACCTCTGATATCCGTCCTATAACTATCACCCCTTAATTTAAAGCTGTGTCCCCTCGTGCTAGCTTTCTCCGTCCTAGGAAAAAGGCTACACAATTTGATACACAAAATTTCTTTACATGAAAACATGGAACTAATTTAGTAAAAAGGTAATTTATTAACAACAATTTTTGTTTTTCTTGCATCCTCATTTTCTATTTGACTGGATACAAACAACCAGCTCATTAGGTCTTCTTACATCATTCTAAACAACTCTAAACATTCTTTTGGGGGAGGGAAGATGGCTAGAAGTTATGGTCCACTTTGAGTAAGAAAAGTAATGAGGTTGTCAAAGCAAATTTTCAGGAGTCAGGAAGTCAATTAAAATATAGGACTTCAAAAGCAGTAATTTCAGAAATAAGGAAGAACATTGAACAGTTCAACACAAACCTGAAGGAATGAAGTAGGAGGAAGGGCTTTAGACTTCTGAGACATTGGGACTAGTTTTGGGGCAGGTGGGATCTGTACAAAAAAAGACCGGTCTGGAAATAATGTGCTCACAGGGAGATTTGTTAGTGCTGTTGGAGACTATTTAAACTAGATGGCAGTGGGGTTGGAACCAAAGGGGAAATTCAGAGCACAGATAAGAAAAGCTGGCAGAGAGAAGTACAGAAGCATTGGCTGATAATCATAGAATCCTACAGTACAGAAGGCAGCCCATTGAGTCTGCACCTACTGCAATCCCATCCAGGTCCTATCTTCATAACCCAGTGCATTTATCATAGCTAGTCCTCCTGACACTAAGGGACAGTTTAGCATGGCCAAGCAATCTAACCCGCACAGCTCTGGAGTGTGGGAGAAAACTGGAGCGTGGAAGGAAACTTGTGCATGGGAGGAAACTGGAGCACCTGGAGGAAATCCATGCAGACACAGGGAGAATGTGCACACCCACAGTGTCACCCAAGCCAGGAATCAAACCTAGATCCCTAGCCACCGTGAAGTAGCAGTGTTAACCACTGTGCCATTGTGCCATCTTGATCAGGAGGATACATCAAAGTATACAGAATACTTTGATTTGATAGTTTGGTAGCATTAGAGTAGGCATAAGTAAGTCATAAGATGGCTTCAGAGTTGGGGGGTGGGTGGGGGAAGAACATAAAAATGCCTAAATCAGAATTAATGTACATGTATGTGAATGCTTAGTGTGATTAATAAGGCTGGTGAATTATAGGCATAGATTGGCAAATGGAACTACAATATTATTGTTATAATGGAGAGCCGGCTCAAAGGCGACCAGGGTTAGGCACTAAATAGTCAGAGTACAAGGTGCTTTGGAAAGACAGGAAAGGAAGAACAAATGGTAGTTGAGAGGAGTGGGGAGATAAGGTACTGTGCAAAGAGAATAGAAAATAGCAGAGCTACCAGAGATAATCTTCATAAGATTATGAATTAAAAAGGACAAGAAACAATACAGAGAAGGGATAATTATTTTAGGGAAAACAATCATTGATGGAACGAGAATGCATCTGCACTGACCACAATCCTATCCAGGCCTATCCCCGTAACCCCATATATTTATCCTTCTAATCCCCTGACACTAAGGGGCAATTTAGCATGGCCAATCCACAAGCACTCACATCTTTGAACTGCTACACAATAGACTTGAATAAAATTTTAGCTCATGGAATAAAAGGGAAAGTAGGCATTAAGGCAAGAAATTGGCTGAGTAACAGGAAACAGAAGTGTAACAATGAATGGTTGTTTTACAATTTGGAAAAAATTTTACAATGCTTCCCCAAGGTTTCAGTGTTGGGACCCTTGCTCTTCCTGCTATAAAATAATGACCTAGACTGTGGTGTTGAGGGCATGATTTCAAAACTTGCTGACAAAACGAAGACTGGAAATGTTGTCAACTGACAAGGATAGATTTGAACTTCAAAAGGACATAGATATATTTGTGTATTGGCCAGACAAGTGGCAGGTGAAGTTCAATTCAGTGAGAGATGATTAATTCTGGCAATAACAAAATGAGAGACAGTGTAAAAAAATGTGAGAAAATCTAAAGTAAGTGCAGGAACAGAGAGACCTGTGTGTATATACATAAGTCATTGAAAAGGGCAAGGCAAGTTGAGAGAGCAGTTAATAAAGCATATAGCATCTTAGGCTTTATTAATAGGAGCATTAAGTACAAGAATAAGGAGGTCATGTTGAACTTATATAAGACACTAGTTACGCTTCATCTGCAGTGATATGTCCAGGTGTGGATGTCATATTTGAAGAAGGATGGGAAGACATTGGACAGAATACTGAGGAGATTCACAAAAATGATTCTGGGGAGAAAGAATTGTTGCTATGAAGCTAGATTTGAGAAGTTAGGAATGTCTTCCTTGGAGAAAAAGGCGGCTGAGACATTGAAGGTATTCAGGATCTTTAGGGTTACGGATAGGGGAAATAGTGAGTTCCCACTCAGGACAGCATCATGAACTAGAGGGCACATTTTCAAAATAATTGGCCAAAGGAGTAAAAGTGATGTGAAGATTTTTTTCGTTCACCCAGAGGATGTTTGGAGTCTGAAATTATCTTCCTGGGAGGGTGGTGGAGGCAAGTTTGATCGAGTTTTCAAAAGGAAATTGGATTGTTATCTGGAAAGATAGAAAGTGCAAGGTTACGAGGATAACACAGGGAAGTTGGACAAGGTATAATACTCCTTCAGAGAGTCAGTACTGATTCAATGAGTTGGATGGCTTTCTGCACTGTAAAGATTCTGTAAACTCACATGAAGATGGGTTCTGCGGACCATCACAGGTCTACTTGTACAAAGAGTTACAACAGACAGTACTCCTGACTTGCACTGTCAACTAAGATAGCAAATTAAAACATCAACATTGTGGAGGGTTACCACTGATCAGAAACTTAACTGCAGCAATCATATAAATACTGTGACTACAAGCACAGGTGAGTAACTCATCTCCCAATTCTCCAGAGCCTGTCCACTACGGACAATCATACTTCCCTGAAAAAATCTCAGCAAGACAAGGCAGTATGCTTGATCTGGCTGGCATCCCATTCACCACATTAAATGTTTATTCCTACTACCATAGACGCACAGCGTAAGCAGTGTGTACTGTATACAGAATGCACTGCAGCAATTCATCAAGTATCTCTGGACAGCATCTTGCAAAACTGTATTCTCTACCACTGAGATGGAAAAGGACAGCAGACACAGAACACCACCAATTCTAAGTTCACCTCCAAGCCACACACCATCCTGATTTAGATTTTTTATTATCATTCCTTCACTAGATCAAAATTCTAGAAAAAGCAGTTAATAAGATAAACCAGATTCAATAGGGAATTGAAAATACCTAAATAGAAAAAAACACAGATGGCTACATAGTAATGCCAGGGGAACGAGACTGCAGAAAACTGCACAGATATGACAGGCCAAATGGCCTCTTGCTGCATTGTAATGATTCTATGGTTCCATTGTGGGAGTTGTCCTGAACATAAGGAAATCAAGATCAGGACAATGCCTAAAAAATGCAAAAAAGATTACAAATGTATCTCCTTACTTAGATTGTGCAAGAACTCCAATCACCTCGGCATACAAATCTGCAATAATGTGCATATTCCCAGTGTTGGGTCCTGAATACCTGCAAAAGTAAAGAGAAGGCAGATAAAATAAAAATGTATGATCAGAATAAAGTATTAAAAATGCCCAGCTGGACCAAACTTACACAAGATCAAAGCCAAAACTAATCCAAAATAGAATCTTATAAAATAAAAGATATAATATAGTGCTTGTACCAGACAGGAACACAATTGAGCATGTGTCATTTAAGTGTTGCACTCAACAAATTAAGAGTTGCAGCAAAATAACATGCAATTCAATTTCCTCAGGTTCCTTTAAAATATAATATCCCAAGTTGTATGTGATTTTATCCAGATATTTAATTCAGCAAAAATAAATTGCAAGTCCAAATTTGAAAGATTTTTTTGTTGAAAGGACAAAAATAACATTTCTGAGTAAAGAAAATCTATTTTTTTTTAAAACAATAAATACATTGTTCTATATGAATCACAGAAAATCTTCAAAACATTATAGCACTTTCGTGATCATGAGCTTGCCACAGTTACAGGCTACATTTGCATCATATTCATAATTTTTGGTATTTTGCTTTTTTAACTACATAGTTGGACAAGTCTGAGATTGCAGGGTCCACAATTCTCAAATTTAAGTCTTCCAAACAATTTTGTCAACAGTTTTCAGATCATTCTTAGTTGTCTTCTCTTGCTAAAATATCATTAAGTTGAAAATGTTTTGATAAGGAACGTTCTATGCAGCTACATTTCATTCCTTGTAACAAAGCGTTTAAAATAATTGGATACAACATAGAAATCCCAGAATATGTAACATGCATCCCTAAACCGCCTCAGGCTTCAATATGCTAATTTGTCCTGCAATTCATTTCCTAATTTTCTTATGTCTTCTCACTGTTCTATTCACCAATGAAAACAATCTAACACTGTTTAACTTATCTGGCATAAAAATGCAATAATTTTTCAAGTTTCTTGACAGCTGCTATTGATCATATTTGGTAACAGTTAAAATCCCACCATTTAATGTTTACTTTTGTTCTAAATCTAATACTTCATCTTCTTTCGATGGATTGCATCTATCATCTATTTTTCTTAATCTGCTAATATAAATGCTCATCTGTAGTCTATCAATCTTAAATTGTAATTTGCCCTTCAGTCGAATTGGATGAAATCAACATATTTTTAATAAATTTCTTTAATTTCCAAGTCTACACTGTTTATGTAGAACACCTGGATCAGACTCCTATTTATTGACTACAGCTCAGCCTTCAACACCAGTATTCCCATGAAACTCATCTCCAAGCTCCATGGCCTGGACCTTAGCATCTCCCTCTATGAATGGATCCTGAACTTCCTAACTCACAGACCACAATCAGTAAGGATAGGCAACAACACCATCTCCACGATCATCCTTAACACCGGTGCCCCACAAGGCTGTGTTCTCAGCCCATTACTATATTTCTTACAGCTATGTGGCCAAATTCCCCTCCAATTCAATTTTAAAATTTGCTGATGACACCATCGTAGTGAGTTGGATCTCAAACAAGGATGAGACACATACAGGAATGAGATGGAATCTGGTGAACTGGTGCAGCAACAGTAATCTCTCCCTCAATGTCAACAAAACGAGGGAGATTGTCATCAGCTTTAGAAAGAGGGGAACATATCCCTGTGTTGAAATAGATGAAATAGAAAGGGTCGAGAGCTTCAAGTTTTTAGGTGTCGAGATCACCAATAATCTGTCCTGGTCCCCCCTTGCCGACAGTACGTAGTTAAGATATCCTACCAATGCCTCTATTTTCTCAGAAGATTAAGAAAATTTGGCATGTCAACTACAACTCTCACCAACTTTTACAGATGCACCATAGAAAGCATTCTATCTGGTTTTATCACAGCTTGGTATGGCTCCTGCTCTGCCCAAGATCACAAGGAACTACAAATGATTGTAAAAGTAGCCTAATCCATCACGCAAACTAGTCTCCCATCCATTGTCTCTATTTACACTTCCCACTGCGATACTTGGGCAAAATGACTTTACAAACATTACGGTTGCAATCCCTGGAATTTAAACATTAAATATTTTGAAGAAAGCCTTTAAGAAGTTAAGAGGAATAGACAGAGTAGATTGAGAGAAACTATTTCCAATGGTCAGCGATTCTAGGACTAGAGGGCATAGCCTAAAATTTAAAGGCAGACCTTGAGGAGTGAAATCGTAAAGGGTGGTAGAAGTTTGGAACCCATTTGTGAATGGTCAAGTGTGAGGTCAACTGTCAATCTTAAATCTGAACATGATAAACTTTTGTTAACCAAAAGTAGTAAGGGACATGGGGAAAAGGCAAATGTATGAAGTTAGGTCATAGATTAACTATGATCTCACTGAACGGTGGAACATGTTTAAAGAACTATATGGCCTCTTCCTAAATCATCTATGTTTCTCCAAGTGCTTAGTCATTTCATCATACTATGTAATCTCTAGCAGTTTACCAACAACTGAACTAAGACTTAGCATACAATTTCATAGTTTAACCTTTTCCTTTGCCACCAGTACAGTTTGACTTTTTGCTGAATTTTTAAAAATTCTGGTCTCAGCTTCTTTCCAAGCTTCCTCAGAATCTACAATCTGTTTGTCAAACATAATCCGCCATGATCAAATCAGTTTTACCAATAACCTACATCCGTATCTGATATTTAAATTATTGCACTAACTACCTTTTCCATGAAATCCACTGCATGTAAAAAAAATTCTGCCACTTTCTCACTCCACTTATAATATCAAGGGTAGGATTCTTAACAGTGTAGAGGAGCAGAAAGACCTTGAGGTCCGGGTCCATAGGACTTTTAAATCGGCCTCACAAGTGGAGGATGTGGTCAAGAAGGTGTATGGTGTACTGGCCTTCATTAATAGAGGGATTGAGTTTAGGAGTCAGGAGATAATGCTGCAACTTTATAAGACTCTTGTCAGACCCCACTTGGAATACTGTGCGCAGTTCTGATCACCTCACTACAAGAAGGATATGAAAGCTATTGAAAGCGTGCAGAGGAGATTTACAAGGATGTTGCCTGGATTGGGTGGCATGCCTTATGAGGATATGTTGAGGGAGCTAGGTCTTCTCTTCCTGGAGAGACGAAGAATGAGAGGCGACCTGATAGAGGTTTATAAGATGTTGAGAGGTATAGATAGGGTGGATTCTCGGAGGCTATTCCCCAGAGCTGAAATGATCACTACGAGAGGGCACGGGTTTAAGGTGCTGGGGAGTAGATGCAGAGGAAATGTCAGGAGTAAGTTTTTCACTTAGAGGGTAGTGAGTGAATGGAATCGGCTGCCGTCAGTGGTGGTAAAGGCAAACTCGTCGGGATCTTTTAAGAGACTTCTGGATGAGTACATGGGATTTAATGGGATTGAGGGTTATAGATAGATCTGGTAGGTATAGATATGATCAGCGCAACTTGTGAGCCAAAGGGCCTGTTTGTGCGGCAGTATTCTATGTTCACTACAAATTTCTCGATTTCCAAGCAGCCATTAACAACCCTAGCCTCTTACAATAAACGTGCCCTATACAAAGTTTCCTTCATCTTTTTAATCAGTCATGCAAGTATCTTTATTAAATTCATGCAAGACTTTATTAAATTCATCTTTGACATCCCACTGGGCTAACTGATAGTCTATGGCATAGCACGTTTACCACACGTATAATCTTAATTTAGCCAATTCTTGGTTGATGGTTGATGAACAAAGAAACAGTACAACAGTGTCTTTGGTGTACTGTTTTCCAGGATGGTTCATCCACAGATAATGTCGTTTCTACTTTTGGCATTCTTCTCCCCCAGAGACAGGGCTACAAGGAATCTGTAGCCGAATGACCATCCCAGTGTAACCGGAACTTCACAATCAGCACAGAATTCCTTGCTAATGGCCCGGGTCACTATCTTTCTCCGGATTTGCCCCTTTTGAGAGCATGGAACAGTGAGTGGTGCTATTCCTACTGCAAAAAGGAAGGATTGGTGTTGCCATCACGAAGATGCCATTGAGGAGGAACACAAATCTCTTCTTGGCCCGGTAGCATTTAATATCCTGGTTATTGGTCTGTATATACCGCCAATTGCTTGGTTCACTTGACTTTCTGCCTGATCTTACTAATTGGTAAGTGTCAAACGGGTATGTCCATTCTGTTGAGCTGACATGAATCCCATTATACTGACCACAAATTAGTTGCCTCTCCACGGTTATGTTCAGGCATCTTTGCTTGTTTCAGGTACAAGTGAACTGGCCTCTGTTTACCTAACAGTGCTGACAGACACACTGCATTTGTACACTGAAAACATTCTTGGGGACCAAGGTATTTGCACATCCCCATCCCTCTCCAAGAAGAGAAGCGGGTAGTTTGCATTGTCTGAGCGTACTCTTCCTTCCGCTCCCTGGAGCCCTCTGCACATAGGATCTGAGGGGGTTATTAGTTCCACACATCTTTTCTATATACCTCTTTTATATTTGCCTATTTGTCCTTTACAGGTTACCTCGAGGTATCTGCCATATACTAGTTGTGGGGAGTCCTCCCAGGGAGGCCACAAATAGACCCTCTACAGATTGGGCTAGTGGGTTTTATCCTACAGGTGCTTTGGTCCACCTTGTTGTCTAACGAGGGGCATACACGCGATGGGTCGTGAGAGAGCTGCTCTTGGATTTTTTTTCAAGAGTATTCTAGTGCTTCACGTTGTTAGCGTGTACGCTTGACCTGGACCATTTGATGGGCAACACGACAGCTCAGTGACTATCGCTGTGCTGTGCGGATACATGGATTTGGGTCTGTGTCTGTGGGAGTTTGCACATTCTCCCTGTGCTAGCGTGGGTTTTCTCCGGGTGATACGGTTTCCTCCCACATCCCAAAGATGTGCTCTTAGGCTAATTGGCAAAACAAATTCTCCCTAAATTGTCTGAAATTTGGTTTTTAATCCATAGATCTATAAACATAGACAGGGATCACGGGTAGAGGGAACATCGGAGTGGTGGCGCGGGCTCACTGGGCCGAATGGCTTGTTTCCCGTGCTGTTTTGTTCTTTGTTCTTTATAATCTAATTTCCCTAATTATCAATGGGGCTGCAGCTTTTACTACACCCTTTTTTTGCTTCCTGAAAAATAATTGATTCGTATCTTTTCCATCTACTTATTCAAACACATTCCAATGCTGATCTATGGTATTACTTTTAATCTTCCATTCATTTAATTTATTCTTTTCATCTAGTTGTAACTGCATTGTTATTAGTAAAGTATTCTTGCCCTCAATTTGTATTCTCTTAAATAGGTTTATACTAAACTATATAACTATATTGCGGTCACTGCGTGCTTCCTGTTCTTCTCCATTGTTTCAGAAACAAAACTACTATATCATGTTAGCCAAAATCAGATTAAAGAATGCTTCTTTGTCGAAGTAGCAACATGTTAATCGAAAAGAGGTTGAATGTAGCAAATATTCTTCAGTTTTTTCATCCCAGTATAATGGCATCCATTCTTCCTCAATTCCTGCATGCCACCATTTCCAATTGCACTGCTGGGACTAGCATCAGTTTGAACAGTTCTCAGAGATAGTACTTCCTCACACGCTCTCACGCTTGGGGTCAAAAGACTTGCTCACACATAGGGCCAGAATCCTGTTCCAATGCAAATAGTGGTTCTTCAATCATAAAATTGGCCCACACCTCTGACTTTTAAGCCGGGATTGGGTGTGGCCCTGCCTCTGCCTAAAATCCACCCCAAAGTCCTATTTCTCTTCCTTTTCTTCCTTATAATTCTTGAAATTCTTAAGTGTATTCAAGTGCCTATTCTAATACATATTTCTAGTATCATGACTTTCTATTTTAAACAATCAACCAAGTTCTTCATTTTCTGTCTTACATTCTGTGCAATTAATTCAATTTTCCTTTTGACCTATTATTTGCACTGTACATATGTATCATTTTATATGAAAGTGTTTTGCCATTAATGATTGAGTAATCTGTTTTGGCCTGTTCCCTTGATTTTGCAAATGTTCCTTTTTCTTTTTTCACATTTTGATTTTTTTTGTCCAACGTAACCTATTTCACCTTCTTTATTACCTATATTACTCTCCCTTCCATGCAGTGTATTCTTCTTTATTAGTTTAAATTTTTCATGACAGCTCCAGTTAATCTTCCCTTAATGATGTATCCCAGCACACCATTCGGGTAAATTGTCCAATTGTCAGTGCAACCCATTCTTGCCTCAGAGTTAAGCGTACAGATTAAATGAGTTTTTCTTGTATTATTTTCTTTTTTTGAGATGTGCATTTCACAAGAAAGGCTGGAGTTTGTTGCCCATCCAAGATGTCCCTGAAAAGGTGGTGGTGGTCAACCTTCTTCTAGAGTAGCTACTGCTGATGATGAGTTCTATGAGTCGGAGCTTGTGACGATACTTCAAATCTTTCTTTCCTACAGCGTGTATATAGCACTAAGCTTGTCTCCTTATTTACTATGGATTGATATTATTAGTGCAATGACTTGGATTTTACCTATATAACCAAATACTTTTTCAAAAATGTTGCACTCTGAATTTGTCACAACATCAAAATAGCAGAATTAAATCCAGGCTGAACAGCAAAAGAATTTGGGTGGTAATTAATAAACAAAAGGTTAGAACATAGAACATACAGCACAGAACAGGCCCTTCGGCCTTCGATGTTGCGCCGACCAATATAAAAAGCAATGCCCCTCCAAACTAAACCATTCCCTTCTCTTCCATATACTTATCAACTAACCTCTTAAACGCCACCAAACTTGGCGCATCTACAACTGCTGCAGGCAGGGCATTCCACTCCCGAACCACCCTTTGGGTAAAGAACCTGCCTCTGATATCCGTCCTATAACTATCACCCCTTAATTTAAAGCTGTGTCCCCTCGTGCTAGCTTTTTCCATCCTAGGAAAAAGGCTATCACTGTCCACCCTATCTAAACCTCTAATCATCTTATATGTTTCGATCAGGTCCCCTCTTAGCCTCCTCCTTTCTAACGAAAACAACCTCAAATCCTCAGCCTCTCCTCATAAGACCTGCCCTCCATACCAGGCAACATCCTGGTAAACCTCCTCTGTACCCTCTCCAATGCCTCCACATCTTTCTTATAATGCGGGGACCAGAACTGCACACAATACTCCAAGTGCGCCGCACTAGAGTTTTGTACAGTTGCAACATGACGTTGCGGCTCCGAAATTCAATCCCTCTACCAATAAAAGCCAAGACTCCATATGCCTTCCTAACAACATTCTCGACCTGACTGCCTACTTTCAGGGATCTATGCACATACACACCAAGATCCCTCTGTTCATCTAGACTACTAAGAATCCTACCATTTGCCCTATACTCTACACATTTATTATTTCTGCCATAGTGCATTACCTCACAATTTTCCACATTAAACTCCATTTGCCACCTCTCGGCCCAGCTCTGCAACTTGTCCAAGTCACTCTGTAAACTATAACACCCCTCTTCACTATCTACCACTCCACCGAATTTAGTGTCATCTGCAAATTTACTGATCCATCCCTCAATACCCTCATCCAGATCATTTATAAAATTACAAACAGCAGGGGCCCCAAAACAGACCCCTGAGGCACACCACTCGTCACCGAACTCCACGATGAATATCTCCCATCAACCACCACCCTCTGTCTTCTATCTGCTAGCCAATTCCAAACCCAATTAGCTAAATCACCCTCTATCCCATACATCTGCATTTTCTGCAGAAGTCTTCCATGGGCCACCTTATCAAACGCCTTACTAAAGTCCATATATACTACATCAACCGCCTTACCCCCATTCACCTCTCTGGTCACTTTCTCAAAAAAACTCAATGAGGTTAGTAAGGCATGACCTACCCTTCACAAAACCATGCTGACTATCCCCAATCAATTCATTTCTCTCTAAATAACTAAATCCTATCCCTAATAATTCTCTCCAATACCTTGCCCACAACAGAAGTAAGACTCACTGGCCTATAATTCCCTGGAAGGTCTCTCTTCCCCTTCTTGAACAACGGGACCACATTCGCTATCCTCCAGTCCTCCGGAAACACACCCGTAACCAACGACGACCTGAAGATCAGAGCCAGAGGCTCTGCAATCTCCTCTCTTGCCTCCCAGAGAATCCTAGGGTAAATCCCGTCCGGCCCAGGGGACTTATCCAACTTCAAACCCTCGAGAATATCTAGCACATCCTCCCTATCTACTTCAATACTTTCCAGTTTGCTACCCTGTACCTCAGTGCTCTCCATAACTACATTTACATCACCCTGCGTGAATACCGAAGAGAAATATTTATTCAGTACCTCTCCAATCTCCTCAGGCTCCACGCACAACTTCCCACTGCTGTCTATGACTGGCCCTAATCTTGCCCTAACCAATCTTCTATTCTTAACATATCTAAAGAAAGCTTTAGGATTCTCCTTAATCCTATCAGCCAAAGTCTTCTCGTGTCCTCTCTTAGCTCTCCTCAATTCACTCTTTAGCTCCCTCCTGGCTAATCTATAGCTATCCATTGCACTAACCGAGCCTTCAAGCCTCATCCTGACATAAGCCTCCTTTTTCCTTTTAACCAGCAAATCAACTTTTTCGTACACCAAGGTTCCCTTACTCGACCATTTCCTCCTTGCCTGACAGGGACATACTTATCAAGGACCCGCAGCAGCTGCTCCTTGAATAAGCTCCACATTCCAGATGTTCCCAGTCCCTGTAGCTTCCTAGTCCAATCTATGAACCCTAATTCTCTCCTGATGGCCTCATAATTACCCTTCCCCCAGCTATAACTACTGCCCCCAGCTTCATGCCTATCCCTATCCATCACTAAGGTGAACGTAACCGAATTGTGGTCACTATCACCAAAATGTTCACCAACCTCCAAGCCTAACACCTGGTCTGGCTCATTGCCCAGTACCAAATCCAATGTAGCCTCACCTCTAGTTGGCCTATCTACATACTGAGTCAAAAAACCCTCCTGCACACTTTGTACGAAAACTGACCCCTCTAACGAGCTAGAGCTATAGCTATTCCAATCAATATTAGTAAAGTTAAAGTCCCCCATAACAATTACCCTATTACTTTCACTCCTGACCAGAATTGACTTTGCAATCCTTTCCTCTACCTCTCTAGAACTTTTAGGAGGTCTATAAAAGACTCCCAACAGGGTGACCTCTCCTTTCCTGTTTCTAATCTCAGCCCATACTACCTCAACAGACAAGTCCTCATCAAACTTCTTCTCTGTCACTGTGATACAGTCTTTGACTAATAATGCCACTCCTCCCCCCTTCTACCTCCTCCTCCTCTACTCCGACTAAAGCATTTGAACCCTGGAACCTGCAACATCCATTCTTGTCCCTGCTCTACCCAAGTCTCTGAAATGGCCACAACATCGAAGTTCCAGGTACTGGTCCAAGCTGCAAGTTCCTCCCCCTTATTGCGAATACTCCTTGCATTAAAGTATACGCATTTCAAACCATGCCCTACCCCACCCGTATGCTTGCTGTGTTTTACGGCTTTCTTCTAGGACCCCCTTACTCTCATCCCACTTAGCACCCCAACTATTCAGGATCCCACCCCCCCCCCCGAATCAGTTTGCAGCTAGGGTTGAATTAGTTCTGTGCAATGCACAAATATTGTTTGGCATTGTGCAAAAACAGCTTATTTTTCCTCTTATTCCATTTACACTAAGTTAATATAGAAATTGGGAGTCTCAAATTCACACATCAGAACTAGAAACAGTTCAGTCAGGTGAACTGACCTATGACAGCTCAGGAGGACAAGCCTTGGACCTCACAAATTTAGGGGCTTAATTCAGTTCTCAGGCAAACTAAGCACGAGAGTTTCAGCACCAAGGTAAAGAAAAGCAATAACCAGCTAATTCTCAAATAGTTTAGCTGGAGAGTGGCAGTATACCTCAAGAGAAGGTGGTGGCATCTTCTTAATATCTTTCCAATAACATTGTAATAAAAGTAACTTCACATTTTGGAAGTTGAGTAAAATTCATTCACCTATCACATGCAAAGTACAACAGTTTATGGTTTGAAATCTTTGTGTCATCTTGATACGAGTACTTTCCAATCTCCCCAGATCATACCATTATCGAATTACATACTGGACAATGAAAGAGGCTCTTCATGCATGAAATGTGAAGGTGGGAATGATCAGCTATATCCAGAATACTTAGTATAAAATCCTGAAAATTGTTACAATTAGTAACCATGAGATTGATACTTTCAAGGTCCAGTTTCTTCAACTTCTTCACACACAGAACTTCTGTTTAAGAATCTGAATCTGATTCCTCCCCATATCATTGGCAGTGACATGAACAAATACTTAAGTAGTTCGCCCCACCCATTGAGAGTTTCTGTAGCTGTTCTGTATGTTTCTTATTTGGAAAACAACATAGTATCCAGATACAATCACAGACAGCAAAAGAAAGAAAATAGTCACCATCACAAAAAATTTGTTTTATAATAAAAACATGTCATAGTCCACTGGGGAGAAAATTTTCAAATTAAGTGAATCATGCAATCCTGGGGTGCGGTCAAAACAGTTCTGTCAGAATTTTCATTCCCAATTGCCAATGACTAATTCCTGCAAACAAGGGTGCACGTTAGCAATTCCGGGCTTAAATGCAATGCTCAGAAAAGGAAGAGAAGAAAAGAAGAGAAATAAGTTTTAGTGACTGTGGAAATTACATATTTATAATCAGATTCACATGTACTGAGAATATTGAAATACTTCAAAATATAAATATGAAACCCAGTTAAATATCTGAATGAAATTTGCACCTAAACTGCTAATGTAATGTAACAAGAACAGCATCTTTCACACACTGCCCAGTCTGCTGTACATCTGAGTGTTTCCCATCAGCCCCCATCAAATTATATCACATTACAAATAAAACTAACAAGCATGGGATAACCTGCCTGATTCAGACCTGTCACAGCCAAAGTATGATATTTACAATAGCCCTGGATTAACCAATAGCAGAACAGATCCTTGATTTGCATGAGAAAATAAACTGTTTCTTGGTGTTCAGGCTTATGGTAATCATATGTCAATTTCAAATATGCTTTTCAAAATACTCTGCTTGGCGCTAAGGATAAAACCTTTAATCTGGCAACCTTACAACCTCCAAACACAAGAAAAGTGGAATTAAGAGTCAATAACCAAGGGAAAAGTTTTATTCAATCATTAACAACAAAACGCTTTCATGTAAAATGATGTGTACACATAATGCAAATAAGAAGTCAGAAGAAAAATTGAATAAATGCCTCAGGTAAAGTGATCTTCCATCAGAAGTTCTACTGAAAGCTTACTCAATCTGAAATGTAAACTCTGTTTTTCTCTTAGATACTGAGGTTTTCCAGAACTTTTGCTTTTATTTCAGATTTCCAACATAGAACAGAATCATATAATTGCTACAACACAGAAAAAGGCCACTCGGCTCAATGAACTGACATAGCTTTGATCCTGCAGTATGCAATTTCATATAAACATATGAATCAGGAGTAGGCCATTCGGCCTTCTTCTTATCTGAGTCTTAAGTAGGAGACCCCCAGTTCTAGTCTTCTCCACAAGGGGAAACATAATTTCAGCATCCAACCTGTCAAGTGCTTTTAAGATCTTATGCGTTTCAATAAGATTACCTTACATTCTTCTAAACTCCAATAGACATAGGTCCAGCTTGTACAACCTATCCTCGTAAGATAAACCCCCAGCCTAGGTATCAGTTGAGTGAACCTTCTGCAAATTACTTCAAACAAGGAGAATTGCAAACTGCTCAAATACTGAGATCAAAACCAAATACACAGCGGTATGCTGAGTAGCACTGCTACCTCACAGCACCAGGGACCTGGGTTTGATTTCTGTGTGGAATTTGCTCTTTCTCTCCATGTCAACATGGATTTCCTCCAGGTGTTCTGATTTCCTCCCACAGTCCAAAGATGTGCAAGTTTGGTGGATTGGCCAAGCTAAATTATCCCTTGGTGTCCAAAGGTGTGTAGTATTAGCCAAGGTAAACGCATGGGGTTATGGGAAGGACATGGTTAATGCACTTTTGGAGTGTCAGTGCAGACCCCAATGGGCAGAATGGCCTGCTTCTGCATTCTAAGAATTCAATGCATTCTCATCAATGCCCTTTAAAACTATAGCAAAACATCTCTACTTTTATATTTTATTCCCCATGTATTAAATAACAACATGCCCCGTTTGCTTTTCTAAGCACTTATTGTTCCTGTGTACTAACTTCCTGTGATTGATATATCAGAACATCCAAATCTCTCTGTACCACTGAGTTCTGCAAATCTCTCTCCATTTAAACAATATGTTGATTTTTTATTCTTCCTGCGAGACCAGATAAGTTCACATAGAACATTACAACGCAGTACAGACCCTTCGGCCCTCGATATTGCGCCAACCAGTGGAACCAATCTAATGACCCTCTATCCTAAACTATTCCAGTGTTATCCATATGCCTATCCACTGACCATTTGAACACCCTTAAAGTTGGCGAGTCTACAACTGCTGCAGGCAGGGTATTCCATGCCCTTACTACTCTCTGAGTAAAGAGCCTACCTCTGATATCCGTCCTATAACTACCACTTCTTAAATTTAAAGCTATGTCCTCTTGTGTTAGCCATCACCATCCGAGGAAAAAGGCTCTTCCTATCCATTCCTATCTAAACCTCTGATCATCTTGTATGTCTCAATTAGGTAACATCTTAACCTGCTTTCTTTAATGAAAATAACCTCAAGTCCCTCAGCCTTTCCTCATAAGACCTTCCCACCATACCAGGCAACATCCTGGTAAACCTCCTCTGCACCCTTTCCAATGTGGCAACCAGAACTGTACGCAATACTCCAAGTGTGGCCACACCAGAGTTTTGTACAGTTCCAACATGACCTCACAGCTCCGAAATTCAATCCCTCTACCAATAAAACTGAAATACCATACACCTTCTTAACAACCTTATCAACCTGGGTGCCAACTTTCAGGGAACTATGCACATGTACACCGAGATCTCTCTGCTCTTCGACACTACCAAGAGTCCTTCCATTAGTCCTATATTGTGTACTCCAAACTCAGCAGTACTTCGTAAAAATGGATAATTAAGAAACCAGATATTTCACAATGACATTTTTACCAATTTGCTCATCCATTAGGAAGCTTCTAAGAAGGTAACTGATAATACCACATTGTATTCAATTCTCTTTTCTAACAGAATTAAGCGCATGGAAGTGCCTGCTTAATCGTAATATCCCACCTGCTAGGAACCAGGAGCTGGAAAGGATGAAAAATAACTTGAGTTTTTGATATTTTTCTAGATTTGACTTGCCTATTCCAAGATAGAGCAGGCAAAAGGAACTAATTCTAACAAAACAATCATCAGCTGATGAATTAATCCAACTTTCATGTCTTCATAGATGCTGCCTGAGTGCAGGAACATTGTGCTGGTGCGCCAACGGCAAAGAAAATTTGAATTCTAATCTCAGTACCAAGATAAAATTAAGGAGGTTTCAAAATGTGAAATTCACAATATCCCAGGAGCAGGACTAGGCATACAGGAGCCACTCTGGTGAAGCTGCAGTACAGGTCTAGATGCCTGCTGAAAAGCTGGAGTATGGTCAAAGTTCTACGTATGATTTACCATTTTAGTGCTGTTTCCAACATTTTCTGCTTTCTCTTTAGTGACTCATGCTGGAGTATAGTTTCATAATATGGCAGCTACCCTTATGTATAGTGGGTCAATAATCAAACTATTGATCTGCAGCCAGCAACTACGTGACTCTTGTTCTTACTCCATCAATCTCTCCAACTGATACAACTTTGGTATTCTACTTGATCCTAAACTGAGTTTTCAAACTGTCATTTGTCCTCCCACCAAAGCAATCTTTTTTTGAATATTGCCTATTGTACAATTCTATAACAGTTTGAAATTTTTAATCCCAAGGCTTAATTTCTCCAATATTCACCTCATCAGTATCCTGAATTTGGGATTAGAATTCATGTCTCTGGATCATTAGTACAGGCCTCTGAATTATTAAATCAGCAATATAATTACTATGCTATCATTCCCCATCAGTTATATTCAGTAATATTTTAATACCAAGCTGTAGCTAAAGAGAACATTGCTGTAAATGTGCCGTTATGTTTAAAAAAAGAGAAAAGTATAGTTGAGTTCACGAGATGTTTTCCCATTACTGCTATGACTCAAAGAATTTTGACATTTTGAGTACTGTCGATGCTGAAAGATAATACTAAATTTTTAAACAAAGTTTGAACCTACAAAAATCTTGCCACATTAAATTCAATCTAGCAACTTTTTTTCCCCCACTCACTTAACCTATCTATGTCTCATCAGAATTACTTCCCTATCTATCTTTAGGTCATTAGGAAATTCAGCAACAATATATTCTATCTCTTCATTCAATTCATTGATATAAACTGTAAATAGTCGAGGCCCCAGCACTGATACCTATTGCATGCTGCTCGTCACATCTTGCCAACCTGAAAATTACCCATTTATGCCTCCTCTTGTGTGTGGGTAATGGAAAGAACTTGAAAATTTCCATTTATCCCTCTGCTAACCAATCTTCTATTCATGCTAATATGTCACCCTCTATACCACAAGTTCCTATTTTGTGCCATAACCTTTGATGTGGCATCTTGTCAAATGCCTTCTGAAAGTCTAAGTACATCACATGCACAGATCTTCCTTTTAATTACATTGCTTGTTACTTTCTCAAAGAACTCTAATAAATTAGTCAAACACAATTTCCCCTTCTCAAAATTATGCTGACACTGCTTGACTGCATTGAGATTTTCCAAGTGCCCCACTGTAACATTCTTAATGATAGATTTCAGAAATTTCTCTATAACACGTTAAGCTAACCAGTTTGTAGTTTCTTGCTCAACAATAACAAAAACTGAAAATACTGGAAAATCTCAGCAGGTCTGGCAGCATCTATGGAGAGAGAGTAGAGCCGACGGTCAGCCAGATTCAAAATGTTAGTTTTATTCTTTCTCTACAAATGCTGTCAGATCTGCTGAGATTTTCAAGAATTTTCTGTTTTTATTTCAGATTCCAGCCTTGTCAACACCTTATACAATTGCAGTAAAACATCCCTATTCCTATACTTAAGTCCTATCATTATGAAGGCTAACATACCATTTGCCTTCTTTACTGCCTGCTGTAACTGCGCGCTTACTTTCAGCAACTGATGCACAAGGAATCCAAGGTTTCATTGAATATTCACCTATTCAAGTAATAATTTGTCTTCCTATTATTGTGGTCAAAGTGGACAACCTCACAGTTATATACTGCATCAGTAATGCATATGCTCACACACTCAACTTGTCCAAATCAAGCTGAAGTATCTTTGCATCCTCCTCACAGCTCATCCTTCCACCAACTTTGTATCATCTGCAAATTTGGAAATAATACATTCATTTCCTTCTTCCAAATTATTAATATATAACGTGAACAGCTGGGGTGCTAGCACAGATTTCTGCTGTACCCCTCTAATCATTGCCTGCCTATCAGTTATGCCAACTCTTTGCTTCTGATCTGCTAACCTAGCTTTCTATCCATCTCAAGACATTACCTGAATCCCTTAACTTTACATAGTACTCTTATGTGAGATTGTGGTGGCTGCAGACTTGATCAGCCATATGGCCTCCTTCTACATTGTAGGATTCTTTGATTCAATGTGAAACCTTGTTGAAAGCCTTCTGAAAGTCTAAATAACCACATCCACTGGTTCTCCTTGGTCAACTCTGCAGTTACATCCTCAAAAAATTCCAATACAGTTGTTAAGCATGATTTCCCTTTTGTAAATTCATGTGACTTATCTGATTAATCATGCCTCCTTCCTCTCATTATTCAAACATCAATTCCACCTGCTATGTATTGGTCAGCAAGGAGAACAGCTTTCTGCTATACTGTTCTAGTGATTCACTGATTACTTCTTTCAGAGGCGCATTTTTCTTCTGCAATAGCAAAGTACTACAAACGCAAGAAATCTGAAATAAGGACAAAAAAATGCTCAAAAAAATACAACAGATTTGGGAGAATTTGTGCATAGAAACAAAGTTGACTTTTCAGCTCAATGACCTTTCAATCCAAACCAATAGACAAGTCAGATTTAGTTTGAGATTAGATATGGACAGTGATTTTCTGATGAAAGATCATCGATCTGAAGCTTTAACTCGATTTCTCTCCACAGCTGCTGCCTGACGTGCTGACTTTTTTCCCAGCATTTTGTATTACTAATTACGTTTATAATGTCTTTGTCCACAAATACCTTTAGAGACTTGCTCACCATAGCTCTGAAATGGTATTAAGCCCCAAATCAGTCACAACTGTTGGTCTGTCAGCTCCAACCTTTCTAGTGATTTTCCTTACTACTGGTCACAGAGCCTCAGCTATTTTGGTCAGACATTCCAAAACTATTGAAACCTCTGTCTCTCCACCTCTCTGCCCACTTTTAAAAACCTTATTTAAGTCTATTTATTGCACCAAATTTTTAGCGACTTCTCCCGATTTCCTTTCATAGCTCTGTATTTGTTCCCTGATTCATCCCTCTGAGAGGGGCCTTGAAACATTTTGTTAACCAGTAAACGACATTGTAATTGAACGGTCATTAACTAAGGGAACACTATTCACTACAGAATTCCACATATTAGTTAAAGATTAATTGAACTTGCATGGGTAATGAGAGTTTGACATAGAATATTGGCAAAGTACATTTCAGCAAGCAGCCACAGACTTGTATATAAAACATTTACTGTGAAGGCAAAAAGCCAACTTACCCTTCCCTGTGTTTAAAGTGCTTAAAAGCCAAGTTCAGAACTTCATGTACTAAAGCATCTGGCACCGGATGAAGAGGAATCTGTAAAGCAATCAACACATTAGCATTGTTATGGAATGTATGTTTCTAAACTGTAGGTAATCCAGGCAGCATGTTTCTCTGCTAAATGGACTAGTGAAAATGTACTTTCTCCATCCCCTTACAAATCATAACTGCTATGCTTCAATGAGTTTAAGACTTTACAAAAAAAATTATTCCACCCTAATCCCTCATATTTCCTTGAGGAAATGTAACACCATCCCATCTCTTCTGAGCATCAGCATTTTATATCTTTCTACTTCAAATGTAGATGAAAGTAAAAGACACTTTTTTTTGTTAACAGTATGTGAAAAAAGGAGGTGATGGGCTTGTGGTATCATCAGTAGACTATTAATCTGGAAACTCAGCTAATGTTCTGGGGACCCAGGTTTGAGTCCCACCATAGCAAATGGTGGAATTTCAATCCAATGTAAGAATCTATTGATGACCTTGAGATTGTTGTTGATTGTCAGAAAAAGCCATCTGGTTCATAATGTTCTCTAGGGAAGGAAATCTGCTATCCTTACCAAAGTTGGCCTAAATGTCACTCCAGAGCCATAGCAATGTGGTTAATTCTCAACTGCTCTCAGAAATGGCCCAGTCTAGGGCAATTAGGGATGGGCAATAAATACTGGCCAACCAACGACACCCATGTCCCACGAATGAACAAAGAAAAGTTGGTATTGTTAGACAGATCAGCATTATTGATGATGCCAAATTGCTCTCTAAAAAGTGGTGCTGAACTGCCTTGTTGAACCGCTACAATCCACGTGGTTCAGAAACAACCACAGTGCTGTTAAATAGGAGTTTCAGGATTTGAACATAACAACAGTGAAGGAATTGCAATTTATATTTCCAATTAAAGGTTAGTGAATGGTTTGGAGGGCATCTTGGTGTTGGTCTTCCCATGCATCCATTGCCCTGGTCCTTCTAGATGGGAGGGATTGTGGATTTGGAAGGTGCTCTCTAAGACTGGTGAGTTCCTGTGATTCACCTTTTAGATGGTACATACTGCTGCCACTACATGTCAGAGAAAGAGAAGTGAATATTTGTTCAGGATGATGGAAAGCTTCCTCAGTGTTGTTAAAACTTCACCCATCCAGGCAAGTATTCCATCACATTTCTGACTTGTACCTAGTTGAAGTGTTTTTGGGAGGCAGGATACGAATTATTCGCCACAGGATTCTGTCTATAAAAGTATTGCCATTTTATTTAATATTAAGTATGTATTATACACACATTTTGGAATAAATGAAAGATAGCAATATATAGAAAAACTCATGATTGGAAAAGATGAAATCTTATTCCCACAAATGTAAACATTTTGGCAATATTGCAAAGAGTTCACATTAAGTCACTTAGGTTGGTAATCATTTTGATTATTTATTTTTATTCCAAAATTCTGGCCATTAATTTTAAAAAATGAGTAATTAAAATATCCATAATCATTCCTTAATGTTGGTGCCTAATATTGCTGAAATAAAAAGTGAGATGTAACTTTTATGATAAACACTATTGGTATGGAAGCAATAACTTTTATTTGCACAATATCTTCATCACAGAACAACCCAAAATGATTCAGAAAAAAATTGATATCAAGTGGAAAATATTAAGAGGGTTGACCAAAAGCTTAGTCAGGGTTTTATGATGAGTCTTCAAAGGAGGAAGACAGGTGCAGAGGCAAAGAGGTTTAGGAAGCAAATCCAGAGTTTAGGACCAGGATAGCCAAAGACTATTGGGTGAATTAGCATGGAGTCACCAAGGAGTCATGAAATAGCGCACTTCTGAATCCTTTGGATTCTGTAGCCATGGAAGTTTTTAGAAAGACGGTTCATCCATAATTGTGCTTTTATCCATGGTTAATATTAACAAGTCACTTATTTAAACACACTCATCTTCCTTCTTTGCCATATCCAGTAAGTTAATATACCACAGTTCTTATATAGATCAGATTGTGCTCTAGGTTGGTTTCATAACGGACCCTTTCTACATCTCTACATGGGCATGTCGTTAGTCTAAATGGCCTTCTGGAGTGGAGATAAAGCCAGAATATAAACAGAAGGTATTAAAAATGGCAGCTGAATTGGCTAAACAAAACTGGCTTACCTGTTTTAAAACTTCTATTAAAACTAAACAGAAAATGAAATCTATAGCTAAGTCTCTTCTCTCAAGCAGATAATCTCTATCACGGTGTTGTTCATCCCTAAAAAATAGAAAAACAAATTACTGAAATATCAAATCAAAAATGGCTGATTTTTCACAAATCTGCTAAATCTCATTTGCCCACTACCACCACCACTCTACTTGCTGACGTTGGTTAATCAATGACTCAATTTAAAAATTCTCATCTTTATTTTCAAATCCTTCCATGGCCTTACTCCTCTTTCTCTCTATTTCAGCCTACAACTCTCCAAAACAACTGCTCTCCCCCAATCCTAGCTTCCTCAACATTTTCATTTTAATTGCTCCATCATGGGTGCAAATGCCTTTAGATTCCAGGACCCAAAGCACTGGAATTCTCTCCCTAAATCTCTCTTTTCTCCTTAAAACTAAGCTCTCTTCCTAATCTTCTAATTTTCTGCCTTAGTATCTTGAAATGTATGACAAATTTTGCTTTAGAATGGTACTGTGAAGTGACTCAGGATAATTTACAGATATATGCTGTATAAATTCAAGCTGCTGTTGTTTCTGTTAGCATAACAGCAGGTTCTTAATCTTTTTTTAACCTTAGGTCTTCTGTTTCTATTTACTATATAATAGTAAATAATATAATAGTCAATAATATTGCCATATTAATCTCCCCACTAGCCAAATTTCTCAGCAGAGATCTGTTTATATAACTGAGATACCACTGAGAAATAAACCACAGAATCGTAGAAAAATTATAGCAAGGATGTTTTATGTAATTCCAACATTAGAACCTTACTTTTTTATGCCAATGAAGGGGAGCGTTCATATGCCTTCTTTACAACTTCATTTACTTGAACTGCTGCCTTCAGGATCTGGTGTATTTGCACACCAAAATCTCTCACTTCATCTGTCCCTCTTAGCATATTCCCATTTATCGTGTATTCCTTATAATTGTTTGACATCTCTAAATGCATTACCTCACATTTCTTCATGTTAAAATTCATCTGCCACTTTACCACCCATGCCACCAACACATTTATATTGTATTGGATATTACAGCTATCCTCTACAATATTCACTACTCAACTAATCATTGTGTCATTGCGAATTTTCCAATTATGATCCCCCTGACATTCACATCCAAACCATTAACATATAATATACATACAAACAACAAGAGCCCCAGCATGGAGCCCTGTGGAACACTACTTGAAAAAACTTTTCATTCGCAAGGATATCCACTCTTTGTTACACTGCATTTGCCTGACGAAGGCACAACATAGTGTCGAAAGCTCGTGGATTTACTATCAAATAAATTGGTTGGATTTTAAATTGGTGTTGCAAAACTTTACTGAGTTTACCCCAGTCCAACGCCGGCATCTCTACATCATTATCCAGTTTGCCACATTACCCTGTATTCCTTGAGTTTTGCTGTAGCAAATAAACTAAAATAAATTTTATCCAGTTTGCCAGGAAAAGTTATTATTGAGATTGTTATTGAAATATTCTGTCACAATAACTACAGATTATCCAAATAAACAGTGACATTGTTAAAGTAATACTTCCCAAATTGAAGGTTAAATAATAAGTATCATTTGAGCAGCCATCCAATTTTGTTGCTGCATGTTTTTTTTGCAAAATGTTTACTAAATACTCAAGTATTATTATTGTTCGAGGGCAAACTTTTGGAACAGAAGTTCACTACAAAAACAATGCTCCCATTGTTCAAAAGAACAGACTTTACAACAAACTGTTATTGTCTCTTCTACAATGGAAGAATTTTGAATGGAAAAAACATAGGACAGAGCAGAGCAGGACTAGAAATCTAGAGGCCTGCATCCAGAAAATGAAGCAGAATTTTAACAATATCCTACTTGCATGGTTTGGATGCTGGGGAGGCAAATAAAATTTCCCGGGTGGCTTTCCCGATGCTTTCCTGCCCAAAATATTATGATTGAATGAGGTAGGGTGACCAGCTTGCTCTCGAAATTGAAGTGGTTGTGGCTAGTTAAAGGTCATTTTCTGCCCAGTGATGAGAGGAGGAGTTCAAGGCAGAGAGAAAGCCCAGCAAGCTTGGGCCTTTTCTGCCTTGACAAAGGATCACCCACACTCAAAACATTGCTCTATTTGCTCTCCACAAATACTGTCAGGCCTGCTCACCTTTTCCAGCATTTTCTGGGATTGTTGCAAAATCCCATCGGATTCATTAATGTTCTTTGGTGAAGGAAATCTTTACCTTGTCTGGTCTGTGGGTAATTCCTGAGAAGGTCTAACAAGTCAAGTAAGCCACTCAAGAAATTTTCAAGAAGCATTGAGGCTACTGCATCAAATCCATCATTTCTCATACTCTCATTTTAAGAAATGGAGTCTTTAGCATAGACTGAATGGTTTCTCAGAGATAAAAGGAACAAAAGCACAAATTCACCCTGTTCTCTTCTAAGGTACTGTTACAAATGTTACTGTAATAAGATGATACATTAATATTACCACAGAACTGGGACTTGATTGTTCACTAACATTTACGGGAGACAACAATAAATACATAAACAAAACATGATATTCTTAGGAATTTACATTAAACATTTAATAATATTGTTATTGAACTATTTCACAAGGTAGTTCCAGTTAAAAATGTTGTGTTAAACTTAACATATAGGATTCTGGAAGTGCCCCAGCTGGATGACATACCTATGTAATCTGGTTGCCTGGGGGAGAGAAACTCAATCAGAATCCCAATAAAATAAAGTGACAGGTTTCACACCTTTCCACACTATCTCACATTAGATATTTTTCAGACTCAGACAGGAAAATTAGATCCGCTGAGAAGTCGCAGAAATGTTTTGTATCAACAGCCAAAAAGGATGCTTCTGAGAGTTTGTTTTCCATTCAAAGTAAAGGGATGGAATAGACAGGAATTTTGAGGATTTCAGGAACAAGGAGTCGCTTGAAGTAGGTCTTGCATGAGAGGGAAAAGTGAGCCTGTTGTAAAACTGGGAATTGTTTTGGACTTGTTCCAGCAATGTTACTATCGGTCAAAAGTTTGTCACAGTGAAAAGGGTTGGAAGACCTATTGTGACTCATCAGTTAGACAATACAAAAATACCTTTTTTCAGTTTGTTGTCGTGGTGACTGTTTGATCTATATTTATTTTAGTTTATTTGTTACAGCAAAGCCTCAAAAAATAAAATTTTGTCCATCAGTTTATTTATATTAATCATGCAGGAAATTTATCTTCTTTTAAAAATTATCCATCATAATAGCATAAATTTTTAAAGATTTTTAAAACAACCACGGATTGTTTAGTGTTCCCTGGTTTTCACGGAAAAAAGGAAAATAAATTACCCTTTTGATTTTGTACTTGACCGCGGTCTATATTCATAGGATTCATCTTCTGTTCCATTCTGCCGCCTGTACCAATCAAACAAGGTGCGAAGTAGAGAGGGAAGGCAGTGTTCTGCTACTGAGCTCATAGAGCTAATCACCTGCAAAACACAGAATACAGAGTACATAAATAAAACAATGTTCAAAACTAAAAACATCCAAAGGTCAATGCTCTTGAAATGACAAAATGAACCACTCTTATTCTCAGCACAATCAAGATTATTTGCCTTGAACCCATAAGATCATAAGATATAGGATCAGAATTGGGCCATTCGGCCTATCAAGTCTGCTTCACCATTCAATCATGGCTGATTTGATTCTCAACCCTTCTCCTGCCTTCTCCCCGTAACTCTTAACCCCCTTATTGATTAAATCTATCTCCGTCTTAAAGACACTCAATGGCCTAGCCTCTACAGCCCTTCGCGGCAATGAGTTCCACAGATTCACCATCGTCTGGCTGAAGAAATTCTTCCTCATTTAAGATTTAAAGGAGCATCCCTTCACTCTGAAGCCCTTGTGTTCTCGTATCTGCCACTAGCAGAAACATCTTCTCCATGCTCAGTCTATCTGGGCCTCTCAGTATCCTGTAAGTTCCAATTAGATTCCCCCTTCATCCTTTTAAAATCCATCGAGTACAAACCCAGATTTCTCAACTGCTCCTCGTATGACAAATCCTTCATTCTCCAACCTAACATGAATCTGTAGTAGTTTCTTTATGCATTAATTTTTAAAATATTTCTCAATGAATACTGAGATAGCCTCTCAGGAATCTTCCCAGCTGGCTTGAAGCCCATTGTAGTACAGGAAGATTTATTTTGAAGTTGAATCATAGAATCATAAAACCTATAGTGCAGAAGGAGGCTATTTGGCTGATCGAGTCTCCACCAACCTTAATCCCACCCGGGCCCTATTCCCATTTGCCCTAATGACACTAAGTGGCAATTTAGCATGGCCAATCCATCTAACCCGCACATCTTCGGACAGTGTGAGGAAACCAAAGCACCTGGAGGAACCTACGCAGATGCAGGGGAGAATGGGCAAACTCCACACAGACAGTGACCCAAGCCGGGCACTGAATCTGGGTCCCTGATGCTGTCAGCCAGCAGTGCTAACCACCGTGCCACCATGCCGCCCCTTTCTTTTATTTATTCTTAAATATGAGTATTGCTTTCAAGTTGGCTTGTTATCAGTAATCACATTGCATAATGATTGCATAAAGCCACTTTGCAACATTTCAGAGATATGCTGGTGAATAAGTTCATGTATTTTCCATCCTTAACAAATGAAAGGCTTGGTAGACCAATGTGGAGAATATTTAAGTATCAACTGTGTTCCACTGGACTGGAATTATATTTATGCGCCACCGGATAAGGACTTTCCTTTCTTAAGGACATTACTGAACCAGTTGGCATTTTATGACAATTGAACAATTTATTCTGGTCACTCATACCAGCTTTTTATTTCCAGATTTTCTTCAAATTTAAATTTCCAAGTCTTGTGGCAGAATTCATTGAATGTTAGTCCAGGCCTCTTGATTATTAGTTTAGTGACATAATCATTAGTAAAATAAAATAATTATGGATTACTTGAACTAGGTGGCCAAATTCCCCTCCAACTCCATTTTCAAGTTTGCTGATGACACCACCGTAATGGGTCAGATCTCAAACAACGATGAGATGGAATACAGGAATGACAGAGAATCTGATGAAATAGTGTGACGACAATAATCTCTCCCGCAATATCAGTAAAACAAAGTAGATAATTACTGATTTCAGAAAGCATAGTGGAGGACATCTCCTGTCAACATCAACAAGGATGAAGTGGAAATGGTTGAGTGCTTACGTTTTTCAGTGTCCAGAACAGCAACAACCTGCCCTGGTCCCGCCATGCCATGGTATAATTAAGAAAGCTCACTAACGCCTCTATTTTCTCAGGAGGCTAAGGAAATTCGGCGTGTCCACTACAACTCTCACCAACATTTAAAGATACACTATTGAAAGCATCCTTTCCAGATGTATTACAACTTGGTACAGCTCCTGCTCTGACCAAGACTGCAAGAAATTACAAAGGCTATAAACATAGCCCTGCCCATCACGCAAACCCGCCTCACATCCATTGACTCCATCTATATTTCCTGCTGCCTCAGAAAAGTAACCAGCATAATCAAGGACCCCACACAACCTGAACATACTCTTTTTCACCTTCTTCCATCAAGAAAAAGATATTAAAATCCGAGATTATGTACCAACCGATTCAAGAACAACTATCCTGAATAGACCTACCTTATATTAACTTGATCTTTTTCTACACCCCAGCTATGACTGCAACACTATATTCTGTACCCCTCCTTTTTTTTCTCTCCTATATATTCCAAGAACAGTATATTTTATTTGTATAACACACAAGAAACAATACTTTTCACTGTATACTAATACATGTGACAATAATATATTAAGTCAAATCAAATCAAATCAAGGAAAAATAAAGTGCCAAGAAACTTAATGTATAATTTAGAATCTGGTCATCAAAATTTGTGAGTCAGTTCAAGTTTCGTTCTGCATTGTAAGCAGATACATAGATTTAACTCCTGAGCCCCTCTCTCACTACCCCCACCTGACACTGTTCTCTCTTTGTAAATTAGCAATTTCAACCATAACAGATCCTAATGAAATGAACTCAGCATGCCAGCATCTGTGGAGAGAGAAGCAGAGTTCACATGAGCCTTCTACAGGACAGAAGATAGAAATGCAATGATTTATGTAGTTGCAGACAGATAGAAAGTCAGGGCTTGGTCAGAGCCAGGGTGAAATTGATAACATGGACAAGACAAAGGAGATGTTAATGGTGAAGACTGAAGAAGTGCTAATAATGGCATACACATAAAATATCAAAATGGATGGAAAAGAGAACAAAGGTCAGTTTCAGCTGAGACAAAATTGAAAATCAAGGGATAGATGCTGCATGGGAGAGGGTGGGGTAACAAAACAAAAATAAAAGCGGGTCAAGATGGAGGGAAAAATTCACAATCTAAAGTTGTTGAACTCAATGTTGAGTCCAGAAAGCTGTGATGTACCTAACCGGAAAATGTTATCCTTCCAGTTTGCATTGGGCAACACTGCAATCCCGTTTTCATCCAAGGCATTCTCTGCTTGAACAAGAAAAGTACGAAGAGAAAAACATAGGCATAAATATTTCTATTTCTCTCAACTGTCTCAAAGTATTTTGTTTTCAAATACTTTCGCAGATGCACAATGCCTACCCCAAATAGTTCAACTCAAATTATTAGATAATTATAACTTCACTAAAGAAATTTTGAATTCTGTTTGTTCCAACTGCTCATTAGTTGCAAAAATGAACCTTTGAATTATCAAAAGGTAGAAGATGGTCACATTTACTTACTAATGCATTGTCTTTAATTATTTTATTTGTCTAATCAATTGGTTCCTCTGGATTTGGTCGCCAACGTAGGTGGAATTATGCTTGCTTACCCATGAGATCTTACAATTGCATTTTGAAGTTTGCAGAAACTGAAGCTTTAAAATGATTTGCAAAGCTGGTGTCTTTGCTCCTCAATGACTGGATTCCTCTCACTTTAAACTTGACCCCAATACACTTTCACATCCCAATCCCCAGTCATACTTGCCTCTTGTCTCAATCCCCAAATTATATTGAGTCCTTTGATGCTCTTTATATCTTTAAAATCAACACTGAGTCTGGCTCACAGCAACCCTAGAGCTTGATCAAGAGTCAATCTGTAACTCAGGGGAATTATTTCCAAGTGCTTCATAATGTAAAGGAGATTGAGACATCTGGAAATGCAAATTCTTACTTTTCAAACATTTTTCCCAAGAAATCATTTCTACAGAAAACTATATCCTAAATAACATGTAGTTTTATTTTCATTAATTCAGGTAATAATTCTAAATCATTGCTCAGTTAATCAATTTAAGAAGTTCTTCTTCTCCATCCAAACAGCCATTTGAGTCACAGCCACACAAGCACCTGTTCTTTTGTCCTCTACTCTTTCTCCTGCTCTGTGGTTTGTACTGCTGCCAAACCATTTCCTTCCTTCTCTTTCCACCTGCCCTCGGAAATCACCCTGTGAAATCTCCCATGAGAATATACTAAAGTCACAGTGAATTAAATGTTGCTCCACTCCCTGGGGCTTGGAACTCAGTCCTCAAGGGGCTTCAAGTAGTTAATTTTCCAACCTGTGAAGCTGAAAAGGGAGAACAGATTGCATTACAATCAGGTCCAACCTGATCATCTCTACACCTTCCAGAAAAGGAAGTGGGAGACAAGGATCAGAGGGAAATGCCAAGATAGCAATCGGATTTGGAAGCTGAATACACTTTTTAACAGTATCCCACAACCTCTCATACTCAATTGCCATACTCCCTAACTCCCTCCTCCAACAGTACTTCCATACTGGCAAATACACGGCCCGCCTTCTTGCTGCTGCTCCCACAGCAAATATCCACAAACCCTAGGAAGGTCCAAGCTACTATTCAGCTTGTTCTTAATTATATGATCATAGGACAGAAGTATAGACATTAAAAAGTAGCCTCATTGGCCCTGGATTTATAAGAGGGAAGCTGGTTATGATTCTTGCACCTGATAGCAATCCAATGATCGCTGTTGGAATTGTACACACATGGAAATAACAACATTGGCTTCAAATGCGATGAATGTGGGGTCAAGTACCCCGCAGCTTTTATTTAATAATTCACTGCATCTGCTTTATCAATTGCTGCTTTATAAGGGCTGCATATTGCATACCAAGTTCATTAGTACCAAACCCCTACCAACTTTATCTTAAGAGAAGTTATTTCAATAAGAGTTCACAGAAAATGTTACTCATTGTTCCTTTCAATATGTAGTGTCTAACTCTATTGAACTCCATCAGCCATTGCTCTGGCCATGACTTCTATTTCAATGTGTCGATTTGCAGGGATCAATTCAATATCTCTCCATCTTTGGTATAATTTACAAAACCGACCAATTTGCATTCAGTTTCTCAATCAAGGCATTATAATGTTTTAGCATCATCAGTCAAATTCCATCAACCGAACAAATCCCCTTTAACAAATGCTCATTTCTGTATTTTTTTTCAGCTAATTTACTTTAGTGCTCTTACCTTGGAATATCAATTTACACTTAGTGCAGCGGTCTTTCATACAAGCATTTGTCAAAGGCATAGAAATTTAATAATACCATTTCAAGACAGAATCACAGAATTATTATGGCACACAGATCATTTGACCCAGCTTGTCTGCACTGGCTCTCCAAACCAGCATCATGATTTAGTGCATTCTCCTGCTTTTTCCCTGCTCCTTTGAGCATCATCTGAACATAAACAATTACCTAATGCTCTCTTGAATGCTTTGATTAAACCTGCCACAACCATGCCTCCTAGCAGTGTATTCTAGAACTAAACTATTCTATTGACAAAGTTTTTTTTTCTCATCATATTTGCTTCTTTTGCAAATTACTTTAAATTTGTGCCCTCTTGTTCTTGATCCTTTTACGAACAGAAACATTTTCTCCTTATCTACACTGTCCAGCCCCCATTTTGATTTTGAACATCTTTTAACCGTCTTTTCTCCAAGGAGAACAATCATAGCCTCTCCAATCTGTCCTCATAACTGAAGTTTTTCACCCCTGGAACCAATCTTATATTCTGCATGCTATCCAATGTGTTCACATCGTTCCAACAGTATGGCACCCAGAAATGTACACAATACTCCAACTGAGGTCTGATAAGTGTCATTAGACCATAAGATATGGGAACAGAATTAGGCCACTGGCTCATTGAGTCTGTAAGAAGTCTGACAACACCAGGTTTAAATCCAACCGATTTATTTGATAGTAAACTCACAAACGTTCGACCCTCTGGTCTTCGTCAGATGAATGAGGTGTTCTAGTCTCAAACAGCACACATAACAGCACAGAATGTTTACAAATTAAACATTCTGTGCTGTTATGTGTGCTGTTTGAGACCAGAACACCTCATTCATCTGACGAAGACCAGAGGGTCAAAAGCTTGTGAGTTTACTATCAAATAAATCGGTTGGATTTAAACCTGGTGTTGTCAGATTTCTTACTGTGTTTACCCCAGTCCAATGCCGGCATCTCTACACCATTGAGTCTGCTCTGCCATTCAATCGATGATTTTTTTTTTGTCATCTCCATTCTCCTCCTTTTTTCTCCTTATTAATAAGAACCTATATATCTCTATCCTAAAGACACTCAACGATCTGGCCTCTACAGCCTTCTGTGGCAAAGAGTTCCACAGATTGACCACTCTCTGGCTGAAGAAATTCCTCCTCATCTCTGTTTTAAAGGCTCGTCCTTTAGCCTGAGGTTGTGCCCTCTGGATCTAGTTTTTCCTACTGGTGGGAACAACCTCTCCACATCCGCTCTATCCAGGCCTCACAGTATCTTGTAAGTTTCAATAAGATCCCCCCCTCATCCTTCTAAGCTCCAATGAGTACAGACCCAGAATCCTCAACCATTCCTCATAAGACAAGCTCTTAAATCCAGGGATCATTCTTCTGAACCTCCTCCGGGCCCTTTCTAAGATCAGCACATCCTTTCTTAGATAAAGGGCCCAAAACTGCACACAATACTTCAAATGGCATCTGACCAGAGCCTTATAGGGCCTCAGAAATACATCTCTGCTCTTGTATTCTCGTCCTCTCGACATGAATGCTAACATTGCATCTGCCTTCCTAATTGCTGAGTGAACCTGCACGTTAAACTTAAGAGAATTTTGAACAATGACTCCCAAGTCTCTTTGTGTTTATGATTTCCTAAGCACATTTCCATTTAGAAAATAGTGAATGCCTTCATTCCTCCTTCCAAAGTGCATAACCTCACACTTTTCCACATTGTATTCCATCTGCCACTTCTCTGCCCATTCTCCTAATCTGTCCAAGTCCTCCTGCAGTCCCCTATTTTCTTAATACTATCTGTCCCTCTACATACCTTTGTATCATCTGCAAGCTTCAGTTCCTTCCTCCAAATCGTTCATGTATATTGTAAAAAGTTATGGTTCCAGCACTGACCCCTGAGACACAAACTAGACACTGGCTGCCATTCTGAAAAAGACTTCTTTATCCCCACTCTCTGCCTTCTGCCAGTGGGCCAATCCTCTATCCAGGCTAGGATCTTACCCTTAACACTATGGGCACTTAACTTATTTAACAGTCTCCTATCAGCACCTTGTCAACGGCCTTCTGGAAATCTAAATAAATCACATCCACCGGTTCTCCTTCATCTAGAACTCTCACAAATTTGTCAGAAATGACCTTCCTTGACAAAGCAGTGTTAACTCATCTTTAATAATTACTCTAAACTCTTTCTAAGGACCAAAGTCAGACTAGCTGGCCTATAATTTCCCTTTTGCTGTCTCCTTCCCTTTTTAAATAGTGGTATTACATTAGCTATTTTCCAGTCCTCTGATACCCTCACTGTCTCCATGATTCCTGAAAGATCACCACAAATGCCTCTATGATTTCCTCAGCTATCTGTTTTAGAACACTGGGGTGTAGCCCATCCAGTCCAGATGATTTATTCACCTTCAGATCTTTCAGTTTTCCCAAAACCTTCTCCTTAATGATGGCCACTACACTCACCTATGCCCCTCCCCCGACTCTTCTGGAGCTCTGGCATCCCACTGATGTCTTCCACTGTGAAGAATGATGCAAAGTAACTATTCAGATACTCTGCCATTGCTTTGTTTCCTATTATTACTTCTCCAGCCTTATTTTCCAATGGTCCAATGACTATTTTTACCTCTTCCTTATCTTTCAAATTTTGAAAAACTCTATTTTCTTTTATATTTCTAGCTAGCTTACACTCATATTTCATCTTTTTCCCCCTTGTTGCCTTTTTAGTTGTCCTCTGTTCACTTTTAAAGGCTTCTCAATCCTTTGGCTTCCCACTATTCCTTGCCATTTTGTATGCTTTTTCTTTTGCTTTTATGCTGTTCTTGACTTCTCTCATCAGTCATGGATACTTCACTCTCCTCTTAGCATGCTTCTTCCACCTGGGGATGAATTTTTGTTGTGCCTCTCAAAAAACTCCTGCCATTGCTATTACACTGTTTTCCCTGTTAGGCTCCCTTTCCAATCAACTCTTGCCAGCTCCTCCCTTATGTCTTTGTTGTTACCTTTATTTAAATATAATAGCATTACATCTGATTCCAGCTTCTCCCTCTCAAATTGCAGGGTAAATTCTATCATGTGCTGGTCACTGCTCCCTAAGGGTTCCTTCAGCTTAAGATCAAGTCTGCTTCATTACACATCACCAAATCCAGAATGGTCTGTTCCCTAATGGCTCTATCACAAGCTGTTCCAAAAAAACCATCTCCGAGACATTTCACGATTCCTTTTCTTGGATTCCATTACCTGTTTGATTTTTCCAGTTCACTTGCATACTGAAGTCCCTGATGATTATTGTAATATTGCCTTTTTTATCTCCTGATTTATTTTCTGCCCCACATCCTGACTACTGTTAGGGGACCTGTACAAACTTCCATCAGGATATTTTTACTTTAGCTATTCCTCAACTCTATCCATGGAGATTCTATACCTTCTGATCCTGTATCACTTCTTGCTTATCGAATTAACTTCATTCCTTACTAACAATGCAACCCCACCCCCTTTGCCCATCTGCCCGTCCTTCCGATAGAACACACATCCTTGGATATATAGATCCCAGCTCTGATCCCTTTGCAGCCACATCTCTGTGATGCCCTCAACATCATACTGGCCAATTTCATCATACTGGCCAAATTCAAGATAAATTTCATTTATCTTGTTCCGTATACTGTCGCATTTAGGTCCAACACCCTCCTGCAGTGACCATCTCCCTTCTCATATTTGTCAGCATTTTTGTTCTGCTGAGGTTAGATTCCTGCCACCTTCTGTACTCTCTGTCATAGGGGTTAGAGTCATAGGGGTTTACATGCTGCCCTTTCTTATTAAGCTCCTAAGCTGGTTGCAATTGCCCACATTTGGTTCATACCTCTTTTGCCACATCTCACATATGTAACTGTCTAAATGCTTTTTAAATAACAAAATTGTACCCACCTCTACTACTACTTCTGGCAGCTGGTTACAGCCACCTACCACACTCTGTGTGGAAAAATTGCCCTTCTGGATATTTTTATCTCTCTCCTCTCTCACCTTAAACCTCTGACCTCTAGTTTTAGATTCCCCTACCTTTGGGAAAAGATATTGACTATCTAGCTGATCTATGCGCCTTGATTATTTTATAGATCTCTATAAAATCACCCCTCAGCCTTCTATGTTCCAGAGCAAAAGTCACAGTCTATCCAGCCTCTCCTTATAACTCAATCCATCAAGTCCCGGCAGCATTCTAGTAAATCTTTTTTGCATGCTTTCTAGTTTAATAATATCCTTTCTATAATAGGGTGACCAGAACTGTACACAGTATTCCAAGTGTGGCCTTTCCAATGTCTTGTACAACTTTGACAAGACATCCCAACTCCTGTATTTAATGTTCTGACCAATGAGATCAAGCATGCTGAATGCCTCCTTCACCACTCTGTCCACCTGTGACTCCACTTTCAACGAGCTATGAACTGCTAGATGTCTTTGCTTGGTAACTCTCCCCAACACCCTACCATTAACTGAATATGTCTTGCCCTGGTTCAACCCACCAAAATGCTTCACCTTGCATTTATCTCAATCAAACTCCATTTGCCATTCATCAGCCCACCGGCCCAATTGAACAAGATCCCGCTGCAATCTGGCATGATCTCCTTCACTGTCCACTATGCCACCAATCTTGGTGTCGTCTGCAAACTTACTAACCATGCCTCCTATTTTCGCATCCAAATCATTAATATAAATGACAAATAATAATGGACTCAGCACTGATCGCTGAGGCACACTGCTGGTCACGGGCCAATTTAGTATCCATTTAGCTACCTTACCCTGGATCCTGTGAGATTTAACCTTATGCAACAACTAACAGCGGTACCTTGTCAAAGGCCTTGCTAAAGCCCATTAAACAAAATCAACTGCACTGCTCTCATCTACCTTCTTGGTTGCCCCTTCAAAAAAAAACTCAAACTTGTGAGACATGATTTTTCACTCCAAAGTCATGCTGACTGTGTCTAATCAGTCCTTGAGGGTATTTTGTGACCTGGAAACTTTAATATCTCCCGAGGCCTCAGCTCCATAATCTGCTCTTCTACCCTCCCCTTTAGTTTTGATTTTCTTATTCTCCATACAACTGAAACCTCCCCCCAACTATTTAGTTTAAAGCCGTATCTACAGTCCTACTTACACAATTTGCCAGGATTCTGGTCCCAGCACAATTCAGATGAAGACCCTCCCATCGGAACAGGACCCCTCTTCCTCAATGCTACTGCCAGTGTCCCATGAATTCAAACCCATTCCTCACACATCATTCTTTAAGCCAAGCATTTATCTCCTTAATCTTATTGACCCTGTGCCAGTTAGCTCATGGCTTAGGTAGTAATCCAGAGTCTATTACCTTTTTGATTCTGCTTTTCAATTTACCTAACTGTTCATACTCCCTGAGCAGAACTTATCATGTATAAATTCAGCATTAGCTCCTTGCTTTTGTACTCTGCCCCTATTAATAAAGCCCAGAAAACTATACACTTTATCTTTTGTTTTGTCACTTCTAATGACCTATCCACTTAAGTCTCTCTGTCCCTTCACCTCTTTAAGAAATTCATCTTTATTTTGTATTGTTTCTCCATGTTCATCCTACCCAAAATGCATCTCCTCTTTGCATTGAACTTCATCTACATCTCTTTGCCCACTTGACCAACTTGTCTACGTCATTTTGAAGTTCTACACTGTTCTCAATTCATAATCTAGTCATTTTCTTAAAAGGTTAAGCTGGTTGATGAAAATTTATCTCCCTTTTCTGAAGTTGTATTGGCTAATTACTGAGTTAACCTTTAAATTTCCCAAAAAAAATAGTTTCAATATTTATTGTTACTGATAAAAAATGCAGATACTGGGGTCTCTTCTGATTTCTTTCAAGTATGGGTACTATGTCAGTGTATTTGCAATCGCAAGGGACCTGGGCAGCATTCGTCAACATCTTCCAACAGTTCACAAATTTCATCCTGTACATCTCTTGGGTTTGCTAAATTCTTGTTAACACCACCTTGGACACCTTCACATCAATGTCAAAGCTATACTGATTGTCACCAATAATCTAAGACATGCTTGCAGTTTATTTCCTTTTCAAAACCAATAAAAGTAGTTGGCAAGTTTTAATGATTTTATATTTATTGATATTTTCATTGCTGATAGACTATTAACTTTTTATCTTCTAAATATTTTCGATTTTCTCACAACTAGAACACAACACAAGTATTTCCATCCTGGAGCCCAGCATATAGGTACAAAAGGCATTTCCAATCATTTTCAGCAAGAGGTGGCAGTTGCTGCAATTAGAAGTAGTCCCAACTAACAAGGAAACATAGGTAGGAGACCAAAGCAAGTATAAATCGGGCTGGAGGGACATTATAAGATAGAACATAGAACATAGAACATTACAGCACAGAACAGGCCCTTCGGCCTTCGATGTTGTGCCGACCAAAATAAAAAGCAATGCCCCTCCAAACTAAACCATTCCCTTCTCTTCCATATACTTATCAATTAACCTCTTAAACGCCACCAAACTTGGCGCATCTACAACAGCTGCAGGCAGGGCATTCCACTCCCTAATCACTCTTTGAGTAAAGAACCTACCTCTGATATCCGTCCTATAACTCATACCCCTTAATTTAAAGCTGTGTCCCCTCGTGCTAGCTTTCTCCATCCTAGGAAAAAGGCTATCACTGTCCACCCTATCTAAACCTCTAATCATCTTATATGCTTCAATAAGATCCCCTCTTAGCCGCCTCCTTTCTAACGAAAACAACCTCAAATCCTTCAACCTCTCTTCATAGGACCTGCCCTCCATACCAGGCAACATCCTGGTAAACCTCCTCTGTACCCTCTCCAATGCCTCCACATCTTTCTTATAATGTGGGGACCAGAACTGCACACAATACTCCAAGTGCGGCCGCACTAGAGTTTTGTACAGTTGCAACATGATGCTGCGGCTCCTAAATTCAATCCCCCTACCAATAAAAGCTAAGACTCCATATGCCTTCTTAACAACTTTATCCACTTGACTGCCTACTTTCAGGGATCTATTGACACATACACCAAGATCCTTCTGTTCCTCAACACTATTAAGAGCCCTACCATTAGCCCTATACTCTACACATTTATTGTTCCTGCCAAAGTGCATTACCTCACACTTTTCCACATTAAACTCCATTTGCCACCTCTCGGCCCAGCTCTGCAACTTGTCCAAGTCACTCTGTAAACTATAACACCCCTCTTCACTATCTACCACTCCACCGACTTTAATGTCATCCGCAAATTTACT